>CM019831.1:84640790-89440790 GCA_009763385.1 Coix lacryma-jobi var. lacryma-jobi
AGCTTTCTTAAATACTTTTCGTGCAGTCATGGTTGGTATTTTTGGCCCGGTAATAGACAAACGTTTTGAGAAAGCTGTTGGTCTGATGCAGGGGCCACTGTTATTCCCCGTTCCCCAACATCAGAAGAGAACTGCTGAAGACAGCGGAGTTGGTTCAAGCAAAGGTGGGATAGTCCTTCATCAAGAGCAGCAACCTCCCACAACTCAGGGCCAACTTGCATTCGGTACAACGGGAAACGTCCCTCCATCCGCTTTCAGAGTATCTCCAGCAACAAATAGGTTGCAGAAGAACATGTATGGAGATGGGTATCAGGAGTTCGTGGATTACAGTGCGATTGATGCTTTCCCAAATCCAGGATATAAAAATTTAGCAGGAGCATTTCTTGGGGGTCAGGCACAAGCTGCTCTGGACTCAAGCGCCGACCTCATCATGCATAGGATGGCCGACTTGATGCAAAATCAATTCGGCCTAAAGCCAAAAAATCAGTCTTATGCTTACAAGTCTCCTTACCCGGAGTGGTACAACCGAGTGGCACTTCCTCCACGGGTGAAACCTCCTACTGATCTTACTAAGTTCTCAGGCCAAGATGACACCAGTATTGTTGAGCACATCAGCCGTTACTTGATGCATCTCAGAGAAGCATCTGCAGATGAGGCTTGGAGAATTTGGTATTTCCCACTGTCATTAATGGGACCAGCTTTCTCATGGTTCACACCTCTGCCAACAAACTCTATTAATACATGGGCAGAGCTAGAACAGAAGTTTCACGCGTATTTCTTTACTGGTACCAATGAGAAGAAGTTGGTCGATCTCATGAGTCTGAGGATGAGAGCTAATGCGACTCCCCAAGAATATTTGCGCAGATTCAGGGAGACTAAAAATCTCTGCTATTCCCTGAATTTGCCAGATGATCAATTGCTAGGGATAGCTATAGCTGGTTTGTTGCCGAATATCAGGGAAAAGATGTTTGGCATGGAGTTTGATGATCTTGGGCAGTTATCACAATGATTGGCAATGATGAATAGTCATGCTCAGGGGTTTAGGAGAAATAACCAATTCCAGAAAGGTGATGTGGCTAGCAAAATGTATCATGCTTTCTTGGAAGAGGCAACAGAGTATAACGATGAAGATGAGGTAGCTGCAGCCGAGTTAGTCTGGACAAAAAGCCGACTCAAGTCAATTAAGGATGGTTGAGGCAACTAAAAGGTACCTATGATTTTGATGTTTCCAAATCAGATAAGCTATTTGAGTTGTTATTAAAGGAGGGACGCATCAAGTTGCTGGAAGGCCATCCCATGCTACACCCTGAAGAGGTTAAAGACAAGAGGTATTGTGGTTTCCATAATACCAAATCTCACTCTATAAACGATTGCCGAGTGTTCAGAGTACGGATCCAAAAGGATATCCAAGAAGGGCATTTGAAATTCGACGGAAAAATGAAAATTGATGGTAGCCCTTTTGGACAGAATACCATGTCTTTCTTTGTTAACATGGTCAATGCAGATGACCCCAGGGGCAAGAGCAAGATGAAGGTGTTAACCTCTGATAGAGCTAGAGAGACCGGTGCTGTTGACCCCAATCGGCAAATCACAGATGAAGAATTTCGGCAACGAGTTCGTTTCCAGAATAGCCGAACTGAAAGGGGTGAGGCTTCTAGACCCAGAATCACGACACGCATTTTGTTGAACAAATGGCGTCGGGAGCAGGAGAGGTACCAGAAGCAGAGGTTTTATGAGGAACAAAGGTTCATAGAAAAGCAACAGAGGTACAAAGAGATGTACCGAGAGGAACGAGAATGTATGAGAGAGCAAGAGCAGTCTCATTGGGAGTGCTCGTTCTTCAAATATTGTTGGAATGAAGGCTTGAAACTGTTTGTTAAAAACAATTGCCCTGAGTGCAATGATCAATATTCTGAGTACAGGCAATCTCAAGTCAACCGCCATTCGGTCCATGAAAGGCTTGGGATGCGAATCCCTGAGGACGATCGACGCTTAAAAATAGGTGATTCCGAGAACTGGCGAGGTAGAAGTTTTGCCGATCAAAGATGGGTTCGCACTGAAGAAGAAGAATACCGTGAATATGTTTGGCAGAGAGGACAGTGGTGTCCACCAGGATTGAGGAAGAGCCAGAAAAGGAGAGTGCAGCGCCTAAGGAACAGAGAATTAGCGCAAGCAGGCACCAAAACAAAACAGATTTGGCATCCTAAGGAAAAGCCCGATGAAGATGATCGTTCGGCTGATGCGTGCATGGCATTCTTTCTCCCATTGGAATTCATAGCTCTCGGAGATCAAAACGTCCAAGAAGAAGTGTATTCAGATTTTGACGAAGACGAATTCCATGATCTGATGGCCCAGCTCGTTTTGGCTCAACGGGCAGTTTTTGATAAACCAGCTAAGCATCGACATTTGAAGCCACTTTATATGAGGGGGTATGTTAATGGCAAGCCACTAACCAAAATGTTTATTCATGGAGGAGCTGCCATAAATATCATGCCATATACTACCTTCAGGAAACTTGTGATGGCAAGTGAGGATTTATTGAAGACTGACATGGTGTTGAGGGATTTTGCTGGCAATACTTCTGATACTCGAGGAGCAGTTCATGTTGAATTGATGATCGGGTCAAAAACTTTGATTACCACCTTCTTCGTCATCGATGGCAAGGGGGCATATAGTTTGCTTTTAGGAAGGGATTGGATACCTGCAAACTGCTGTGTTCCATCAACTATGCATCAAAACCTCATCCAGTGGATTGGAGATGACGTCGAAATTGTCCATGCTGATGATTCAGTGAGTGTTGCTACTGCAGAACCCATCTACTGGGAATATAATGGTGTCGAGTGCTTCTCTGGAAGAGTTTGGAAAGTAGGTCCTGTGAATGTTTTTTGACAAGGACCAGCAGCCGATTCAAGCAATCGGCTCTCAAAGCAATTTTTGAATAATCCAATTGATGGTAACGGAGGAGAATTGGGACGAGGTTTCGTATCGGTTGATGAGTTAGAGGAGGTAAATATTGATAATAAACAAGACCGATATGTGTCAGTACAAATCTAGATCCAGAGTGCAGGTTGAAGTTGATAAACCTTCTGAATGAATTTTACCTTTTCCTCCGTTACTGAAGCTCAAGGAAGATCAAGAAGTTCGTACGGAGTGACGTGCAACAGAAAGTTTTTGATGAAGTTAAAATATATATATATATATGAAGGTGCATCAGTGTTTTGTACTTCCACAACTTGATAAATCTTTCAAGTTGTACGTGACGGCCGATAGCCTAACAATAGGATCGGCCCTTATACAAGGATTCGGGAGAAAGGACGGAGTAATAGCCGAAAGGTGTTAGACACAGAGACGGGGTATTCGGCTACGGAGAAATTTTTATCGCTCATGTACCAAGCTTCGACACTACTTATTAAATGTCGAATGCATGATAGTTTTTGATGTGGTGAGATAGTCGGTACATGAGCAGATTCAAGAATATTTGTATAGTCGATGTAAAGCATCGCCTTTAGCAAAAAATGTTCCAAGAGTTTAGAATACAACTGATATTGTTTATATCGCCTTTAGTGCAAAAATGTTCATAAACCTAGTGACCCTAGCATTTTTTAAGTTAGCAGGTTTATCGAGAGGGGAGAAAGCTGAAGTGCAGTAAATAAGATGCTGATGTGATGTGACATGTCGAAACGAGATCTAGTCGGTTAAGATGATGTCATTCGTTCGGCAAGTGCTTTTCTGAAGGAATGTTGCAATCGGAGATGTCACTAAGATAATCGGGAAATGCGAATAAGACATCATTCAGAGAAAAAAACAACTTTGTTTATTCATTTACAGAGCCGTCCTAGTACAAACTACTCCTAGAACAATCTATTCAGAACAGACTGCGGATTGGTGACTCCGGCGAGAGCAGCGGCGTGATCTTCATAGACTTCAATACTTTCGATTTCATCTAAGAATCCACCTGCAAAGCCGGCTGGTAGAAAAGAGTAATCCTCGTTGGTCGAAGAGCTCATTGCTGCTAGCCCGAGAGAGACGCCAAGGTGCACACCTTGGATGACGGCCTGATCTATGCGGCCATCCGCAGCATCAAGATGCGCCTCAGCTGAGTTCCCGTGGACATTCACCTTGTCAGTAACTCTGTTTGCTACTACTCTCAGACGGTCATTCTCTGCAGAAAGAGCTGGTAAAAGGAAAAAATGCGTCAAACAGAGCAAGCTCAATTGGGAGAAGGGGAAGCAAGCGAGGATTTCATTAACCTGTGACGACATTGCAGAGCTGCTTCCGCTGGTCCTCCCATTCGGCTTCCTCGATGCCGTGCTTCTTGGATACATATTCCAACTCCTTCTGGGCCTTATCCCTCTCTTCGCGGTACCGGAGGGCATCCAAATGGGTGTATCGAGGTGGGTCATCGAACTCAGAGGATTCTGATGACCTAGGAAAAGGATTAAGAGAAACCGTTGGATCTGCCGTTTCTGGGAAAGGAACCCAGGTTTGGCCGGGAAAAGCCCTCATCCTGGAAGGAAAGTGAATACTGAATCAGGAATGGATGAGCAAGAAAGCTACCGCAAGGGGGCAAAGGACCCATTTTTACCCATAATGTTGAGAGTCGGTACTTGGCTTCCTTCCACTTCATCTCTGATAGGACGTTCGCTGTGGTCACCATTGCATGCCATTGATGAAAGTACAGGCAAGAATTCTTTCTCTCTGGGAACCGCGACTTGCACACTGGAAAAGCTAAGCATCAGAGTAAGGTTTTCACAATTTATGGGCCATTGTTGGGCCAGGCCGGATTTTGTTGATTTAAGGAGATCGTGACTCCAGAGTCGGAAAACGATGGATTCGGCTAAGGATTGTTGCTGCGTGGAGAGCTCAGTTTTGGTTGATTGTCTGGGAACTCATATTACCGATTGACACCGAAGGCAGTAAGTTGGGCAGATGGTCTTCGAATTGGGAAAGACTGTATTTTATTCCAGGCAATGAAGTTTTAATGGAGAAGTCTTCAAAGGAACTCAA
Source organism: Coix lacryma-jobi var. lacryma-jobi (assembly GCA_009763385.1). Classification (NCBI taxonomy): domain Eukaryota; kingdom Viridiplantae; phylum Streptophyta; class Magnoliopsida; order Poales; family Poaceae; genus Coix; species Coix lacryma-jobi. Next base: position 84,645,798 of record CM019831.1, read on the forward strand.
AATATAAAATCCCTTAAAAGATTACAGTAATCACCTACAGGACAGAGATGATTGACATGGTTGTCAGCGATAGCCGATGTGATACACATCGCCATTGAAGAAAAATTAAATTCAATGACTAATGCATAAAACAGAACATGCATTGATCTTGAAGGATCAGTCACAGATTGATTTTCAAGGGTCAAACAGAAAGACTTTTATTTACAAGAATAGGGTACAAAGTTACAGTGAAAAATCAGTTTGTCCACCCTATCCTATTCGTAATCAGGGGATCGTGGTCGAAGGAATCAGCCAGATCTGTTCCAGCTTCCTTCATATCATCTACAGAGTGTGCTACCCTGTATTCTAGCCCCCGCTCACAGACATCGAAGTTGCGGTAATCGGCGCCGGAGTGAATCCGTACAGCGTTGAAGGCAAGCGCTGCGCCGTATCCCATGCCGGCTCTGGAGATATCGGGGATGATTCGGTTAACCTCCTTCACCCGCCTCAGGGCCGTCGTACCCGGCGCATTGGCCGTAATGGCGAGATTGGCGACAGCAGCTTCAAGAGCATGAAGTTTGGCCTCCAGAGCTGAAAGGGAGAAGAGTAAGTAAAGGCAAGAGGAGGAAAACAAAGACAGAAATGATAAAAAATATTCACCAGCGGCCCGATTCCGAGCAACGTCACGCTCCCGGGAGACTCGAGTGATCTCTTGGTCCTTCTCCTCCAAATCAAGTTGAAGGTCTATGACCTGTTGAGTTAGATTTCCGGGGAAATCATCATCAATCCTCCTGAACAAAAGTAACAAAGTGAGAACAGCTGCTTCATTGTGAAATAGAATAAAAGAGAGCGACCTTCTCCTGGAGGTGTTGGAAACGCTGAGCTCGGAACTATGTCTGCTCGCCACCGAAGACATCTCCTAGATTGGATTGGACGATGATAGGAGAAAAGAAGGGTTTTTCTTGGTTTGGAGATTGAAACAGGGGAGCTTAAGAGAGTAAGCTGAAACGAAGTGAAGGGTGACTTAAAAGGACCCTAAAGAATGCATCGGGAGGTGAATCGGCAGGTAAGGCAATTATGGCACGCGAAGGTGGATGCTTCCAGAGGTTCCACGTCAGTATGCATGAGAAAGGAATTTTGGAATAAATATTTATCCCAAAATTAGGAGGCATGTGTTAACACCAGATTTTCGCAAGCACGAGGAGATGACAGATGGACCAGTGTATGAAGGATGAGCGTATGATACATTCGGCAAATGACCAAGGTCGGTTAGTTCTCGGAGTTTCGGCAAGTGCCTGTGCGGTCGGCTATCTTGCAAGGCGGTGATTCTATTCGGGAGACAAATATGGCGAGTAAAGCCGACTTGCGCAAGAAGACACGTGACGATGGAGGACGCCAAGAGGAAAATAGGAATAGGACTCGTATTTTCCAAGTTTCATTGTAGAAGTCGTAATCTTCTAGAACTCGTATTTCGCCCAGGGTATAAATATAAACCCTCGGCCATTGTAAAACTGTTCACAACCATATCAATACAAACTGGCCCCGTGCCACCTTCGAGTCCTTAGTCGTGTCGTCGAGTTCTTCGAGGGGAATCATCGATCCGTCGACCTCCATAAGTCCCGGCAACCTTGTTATCATGTCTAGTATCATGCGGTGGACTTAGATATGGTGCAAGTAGTCTTGTTTGTTTCCAAAGGTCGTGCGGCAGATCTTTGTTAATAACCAAGAAATCCTTGCTTATGCTTTGCTTATGGGTAAATACCGTGTGGCAGGCATTTATTCATATGTTTAGCAAAAGCGAGATAGTTATCGGCTCTATTAGATTTGGCAGATCTAATGGATTCATTAAGTTATCATGTGTTATATGTTTTAATTAATTCTGTAACACACTTTTTGCCCAATCTAGATTGATCTTTGGTCGGCCTTGCTTTACAAGTTTACTTTTCCCTTTTAATAATTGTGGTTCTTCATTGCATGATTATGATGGCCGAATTAATTTCTAATCTAGATTGTTACAGGTTGTGGGTTCATGCATATCAATCATGTTCAAGTTTAGATTAAAAGTAGGTATCGTGCGGTAGATGCAGGTTTTAGATTGGTTTGATCATGTTTGTTTGTATGTTCCTTCCTCATGGACCCCAACTCGGCTAGCTTGCCGAGCTTGGTTACACGCTAATTCATATTTACCTATATTCGTTCAAGCATGTCTTTCTCATGTATGCATGTTCGACAACCAACTGTTTACATATGTCTAAGTTTAGAGTTAGCCGAATGACTTTTAAACCTGCTGGCAGATAGCTTCTATAGCTGTATGCCGTCATGAATGGCTTCAGAGCCGTAAATATGAAACTGTCTGGTTTCACCCGGCATGTTCCAGTTTTATTCTCACAATTTTGTCCCTTGTTGGTTTTCAGGTCAAACCGACTGGCACGTCTCCGGATTACAAACCGTCCGGGCATCCGATTAAAGCCACGCTTTCTGGCTTGCTGTGTGTGAGGCGCTGTGTACCACATTTTGCATCAAACAGTCTCCCTGGACTGTCCTGGACTGTCAGCGGATGACAGTGGAAGACTGTCCACCGGTCAACCTGGACAGGAACAGTCAAACTGTGCAGCCACTCATCCGGCTTGAGCGAGATGCGCGGAATGTCCGCGCCCTGAGTGGCGGACTGTCAGCGACCACTCGGGGAGGGCAATTTCAAACGCCCTTCTCCCAAATCTCCCCAAATTCGATCCAAATCAAAATCCCTCGATCCCAAACTTGGAGAGGATGATCACAAGATAGTTAGGAGACTATCCCCAAGAAATCATCCGCTCAAATCAACTCAATCAACGGGAAAGCAAAAGGGAAGGTGTAGGAACGAAAAAATTGCCACAAAACTTGAATCGACCCGATCTACTTGTTCGTGAGGGTAGAGATAAATTCCTTCAGTGGAAATGTTCTCCTCACATCAAAGAACAAGTTGATTCAAGTGGATTCAAAAAAGACGCAGCGAAGAGGGAGATCGAGTGACGGGAAAATCGTGAAGAAACAAAGAACGCGAAGAGCAAGTTCAAAACGTGAATCACAATCACGATTGCTAGCTGAAATTCATCCCCACGAGTAGACAATGGGAATCCGATCCCGTTTCCGCAAAATCCAAATACATAGAGGTATTGTTCGCCGTCACTGTGGATCTCAGTAGCTACAGCAGGGATTGGGAGAGCAGGAAACCCTAGAATGAAAATAGCAATGACTAAGATAGTCTGGAGGGAGGGGTTGCCTCTCCTAATATAGCCTAATACAATTACTCCCCTTCTACCCCTACTGCTAATGAGCGAGCAGGCTAACCCTAAGGGTATTCCTGACCAACTCAAGGTTGATGTTGATCCGACAGCCATGCTGTTGATACTTCTTAACGCAACCACTAGAACTAGTCTATGGAGCCTAACCCCAGCAACGGCGCTAGAAGTGTCTTGGTGGTAAAACTATTGACTATTGGATAATTCCACAAGCGCACAAAATATATCGATGTAGCACTTCACCCGGGAGTATTCCAAGGTATCATTATTTATTTTATCCCAAAGGAAAGCAAGCTAGGAAAGATGTAGAGAGAGAGGAAAGATAGATCCTTTAGTCTTACTACAATCTATTATCAATTAGAGAAGAAAAAGGGGATAAGTGGATACAAGGGAGGATAGATAGATAAGAAAAATAAGTTAAGCAAAGAGTATATGATATGAAAGATAACTTTAGTAGAGTTAGCTAGGTGGGAGGACAACGAGTGAGTATAAAGTACTCCTATGTTTCTACCTTTACTCCTATGAACTAATCCTAATTAAATAGATGGCTTAACTAGATTGACGCCATGCTACTTGTGTGAGACGGATAAACGAGAGAGTAAAGCGATAGAAGGTTGTTCACCTAACCCAATACTCAAGCGGATATTTGGCTTATGGACACCTTACCTTTTAAAAACTAGCCTGAGTTCATGTGAGGGGATCTAGGTAGCCAGGCAAAATCTGTCACCTTTGGCCCATGCGCCCCTACTGTCCGTGCAAGCCAGCGGTAGTCAAAGATAAGATGAAGTATGAGCCCCACGCTCTAAAGCCCCTATCCTAAGATAGGACGATGATGCACACACAAGAAGCTATTTAAAGGAAATCAATCTAACTAAGACAACTATAGAACGAAGATAAGCACACAACAAGACTATATAAATATAGACTTGCACTAAGTAAATACTTAAATAAATACTTGGAAAGTAAATACTTAAGTAAATGCAAAGTAAAGTAAAGAAAGAATAATATATTATATAAATAAAGTGTTACAAAAGAAGAAAGATATAAGGGCTGTACCAGACTCCCAGAAGACGACTCCGGAGACCCGAGCTTCGCCCGACTCAACTCTAACTCCCAGTACTAGACTAACTACTACTACTCTTGCTTGATCTCACTTGAGAATGGAGATATGTGTTGTGAGATATCCAGAATGAGAGGGTGAAGGCCTCTATTTATAGTGGAGGTGGAGTAGGGGCTACTCCGGCGCCACGTCATCGATCCGTGTGCTCATCCTCTCTTCACCCTTGGATGGACCGCCATAGCAACCGACCTTGATGAATGGCTTGGATACTGTTCACGTGTGAAACATGTGCTTTGCCACTGACTTGGATGAAGTTCACCATGGGGTCGGCCGACCCCCCTCTATGACATGTGGGCCCGGGGTACATCTTCTAGAAGGTGATGATGTCATCCTGATGAATAGTGTAGATGGGCCCACCAAGGGGGGGTCGGCCGACCCCCTATGATAGGGCTGGCCCACCACCTTCTCTCCCTTGGTGACCCCGCATGTCATGGAGCAAGTCTTGTGAAGATGGTTGCATTTGGTTTTTGGTGTGGACCCATGAATCCATGTGCTTCTCATCTTGCACCATTGAGCAAAAGCACATGTTTGATCCAATGGTTGACATTGACTTGAACATGCTTCTCTTGGATCATGCCATGTCACCATGGCCGAGGTGGCTCCAAGGTGGGGTCGGCCGACCTCCTTGGTGGGCCCACCTGGCCTCATTTTGTTCATTTTGCCATCTCCTACAAGTTCACAAGCTAAGAGTACAAGTGGAACTTATTAGTGATAAATATGCTCATGATATGCTATTTTTCCTAGAAACCGAGGCCTATTGACGGTATTTTGATAAGGTAAAACATGCTATAACTTCCGTCAACAAGATCCCCCAGGCTTAACCTTTGCTCGTCCCGAGCAAACAATCAAACTTGGCCTCGGTGGATCAGTATTGTTACTATGCATCACATTTCAAGAGTTCCATGTGCACAACAAAGTTCTTCTCTTTGAATGGAAAAATTAGCTATGTAAATCACCCATATTACCTTAGTACTCTATGGGGCTTATGGCTTTTCCTTTGTCTTAGGTGGTTTAAAGATAGAACAATTTGACTTGAGCACTAACTTTCTTGTTTTTAGCAAGTTTCATACCATAGGTTTTGCAATATTTTTCAAAAGAAAGACTTAATGTTCCTCATATGGTTCTCTCATGTCGCTCAAATGTTGTATGATTCCTCACCAAGGCATATGATAAGTGTTGCCTTCTTTATTTCATCCGACTTCTAAACAGTCTTATGTGTAGCTCAAGGTAGAGATGAAAGAAGATGACATACTTACTTGCATTTGTTGCGAAGTCAAAGCTCGGATCCTTGAAGAGAAGTGTCATACTCCCAGATCAAGATGTGCAAGTGTGGGGTGTATGGTGGACTAGATTGCTTTTTTATTTGATAAGATCTATCTCTCTATATTTTTTCTTTTTTTTCTTTTTCTCTCTTTTCTAATGAGACATGGATAGCATTTTTTTCATGGACTTTCACTTTCCCATCTCTCTTTTTTTCATGGACTTTTTTTTTGCCTAGCCTTTTGAGTCTCATCTACTAAATAATTGAGAATTTTCCTAACACTTAGAGTATGAAGCAACCTATTTGGTGGAAATGAAAGGCATGTTTTTGCGTACTTCCAGTGTAGAAGCAGCATGTATATGAGGTGTGTACGTGATCTTGATCTTAGGAGCATGAAAAGTCTCTTAACAAGGGTCAACAAGACTTGACAACACTCAATACAAAACAAATAGCCTATGTAGAAGGTTTGTAAACATGTAAAGCATATATGGCTGTGGTAGGAATTTATACCCATTGAGGAACAATTAAGATTTTGATTAAGGATAAATTCTCCGGTAATCTATCATGCTTAGAACAATATTATAGCAGCTCTTGTCTCACTATATCATGTCTCACAACAACTTATACTTAGTTCTAGCACTTGCAACCCACAAAGTTTTCAGGTTCATGATAGTTTAAATGAGCTAAGTAATCCATACTTAGAGAAATACTAAGTTGTAAACTAGGCACTAGAGAAACATTAGCAAGGCAACTAGTCATCATTTCCATGGGGAAGATAGACATATATGAGACATATGTGCTTAGGGGAATACTAACCAAATATTTTTGGTATTTTCCCTTTTTTTAAATGCAATGAGAAAACTAATTGAAACGTAAATAACTTAAGATACAGAACTTACCTTGGTGGGGGAGAGGATCTCCCCCAAGCTTGGTTCTTGCCTACAGTGGTGGTGGATAATGCTGGTACCACCCGGCCCAACGTCGTGCTTCTTCTTCTTGAATGGCCTGCAGGAGTTGGGCGTTTTGTTGTGCAAGAAGCAATGTTGCCTCTTGTTCGATGTTCATCACACCCATGTTGTCGATGAGCTCGTCCATCAGCGTCCTTTGATGTTGCCTTCCTCTACCCCATGGGCGAGGAGTGTCTTGAGAGCGAGGAGTGTCCTGTGAGCGAGGAGGCCTCCCCAAGGGCCCTGAAATGCCCATTTAGGCTGCCTCATCTCCCTCCTCAACTTCTTCAGCCGGATGTGAAGATCCGTCTTGTTCCATTCGAGTAGCACGGGACGCTCTCCTTGTCCTCCTGCTAGTACCTGCAACTTTTGGGGCTCTTTCCTTGGGGTCCAAAACAACGGTTAGCGTACGAAGCGCATACAATCGAAGTCTCTCACGAGGGAGAGTGATTTCGACTGTATGGCGTGGATAAATCATTATTAGTTCACCCTTAGGACCCCTTTTGAGTACATCGCAATAAATAAATACACTTTCTTCCAAAACATCTCTCACGGTTTTAATGTAGTCAAAAGTTTGGGATTCTAGTGCACCCAAAGCTTCGGCTATGCGTGTGATGAATGATATGAAGTATATGGGTTTCCTAGGCTCTATGTAGCTAAGCCAATAGTTCACTAGCATTTTAACAGGTGAAACTTTAACCTTGCTAACCATGGCATAGAGTAATTTCAGCTCATCATCACTTACCAAAGTTCCTATCGTGCTAGGGAAAAGAGTGGTGAACAGCCAGTAGTGCATGAAACATAAGGTTGGGTTATGAATTTTGTGCGATGAGGGATTGGAACAATCACTAGAGCCAGTAATGACATACCAGAAAACATTCTTGTCATAATGAAAAGCATGGTCTACATCAAGATGGCAAGAGTGATCAAATCCTAAAGCAGTGTTTAATGTGCTCCAAGTCAAGTCATATTCCATCCCAAACATTCGAAATGCTACCCCATTGTTATTCACTTTTAACGTGCATAAAAACTCAATGGTTAGGTTCTCTATGCCAAATTCAAGAATTTCAAAGAATCCTCCCCAACCAATGGTATTGAAAATAGCATAAAATTCTGAATCCATACCTATTTTTTGCAAGAGGGCGGAATCAATGACACTTGTGTGTGAGAAACTACACTCACGAAGAGTAAGGAATTTCCCCATCTCTTCGGCATTTAGCCTGAGGCCACTCTCGGTCTCCATTACTCTAGCCGGGGGAATGAAGGGAACTAGCCCACTTCTTTCCACCTCTCTCCTCTCATGAGCACTAGCATGGTGAGGTTCTTGGGAAGAACTCTCAGCCTTGTTGGACTTTTTGAAACGGGAGGCAAGCAACTTCTTCATCTTACTACAAGATAAGTTACCAAGCTTCTACTACTACTATGAAATGGGAACTATTTTTGGTTTTTTTTTGGTTTTTGGATGGCTACTACTAAGCTAAACTTGAGAATGAACTTGCAACTAAGGAAGGAAAGGAAGAACTTATGAGCTCGAGATGGTCCTGGTGGCTTTGGTGTGGAGTTGAGCTCACAATGCAAGGGTATATATAGGAGGAGAAGGGCAAGTGGTGACCACCCATAGCATGGGTCGGCCGACCCCCCTCCTTGCAACTTTGAACATTGCTTTACATTGTCCAGGGAACATGTTTAAAGTGAGAAAACACATTTTTAGGATGGGCCAACACATGGGTCGGCCGACCCCCCTACATGACACTTTCAACTTTGCTTTTGCTTTAGCCAGGGGACATGTCTAAAGTGTGCAAACACAATTTCAGGTTGGTGCAATATGGGGGTTGCCCGACCCCATGACATGCCCCCCTCAAGCTTTAAACTTGGTGTCATCAAGTGTCTAGTAAAGATGTAACTATGTTTGGTCCAAAGTTGATACAAATTTCAGAGATTCCCTTGCCTAGTGTTTGGTGAAAGGGAGAAGATGAATGGCCAAAGTGGAGACATGTCTAAAGTGACTCCCATGGACCATGAGAGCACTAAGACATGCCTTTGGCTGGTTGTTGTGGTCCCATGAGCATCCAACATAAAGGGGAACATTTCATGCTTAAAGAGTAAAGCAAATGACCTTTTCTTTTGAGATGTTGGCTTAGATGACATGCATAGCATTCATATGTAAGTTGAATGGGAGACAGCAGAGTGCAGCAGGGTGCAGGAGGGCACCATGGTGGGATCGGCCGACCCCACCTTGGCTGCACCTCGAGCACCAAGGTACTCAGTCCTACTTACTAAGCTAAGCCATGGTGAAAGGAATGCCAGTGGGCCCAATGGTGAGATCAAGATAATGCTCAATGAGTTTGGTCAACCTATTGGAAAGAATTCTAGACAGTTTTCTAGTGCCATTGGTTGTCTAGTGAGGAAGACATTATCAGTTGGGTGTTCGGACTGGAGGCTCGTTGACATTAAAAAGAAAGACCAAGTGTGGGATGATTTAAAGGTATTTTTCCTCTTTAATTCTTTGGACCTTGATTTGTATGCTGCTTGGACTGAGATATAAACTAAACTTACAATGGCAGTGCAGTAGGTGTCCTCAATCTAGCTGTATAGGGCAGTATTGAAACTCATATCTCAAATCGACCACATAAAAAACAATAGTGTGTTTTTCTAATTTTCTAAACTTTGACCATCTTAATCTTCTCTTCTCCTAGCAGTAGAGTGCTTCTGGTGTGCTCTGCCACTTTTGAGCTAGGATCTTGAGCTCCACATAAAATAAAGACAACAGTCAAAGATTGAAAAAAGTAAGAGTTAGGTAGTGATGCTTGATACTGTGGAGTAACAAAATTCTTCACACATAAACCAGTTAATTGTTGGAAAATCTGGATTAGCCAATAAATGTACTGCCAACAAACGACCATCAAGGACTGATTTGCTACGTTATTTTCATGGCAAATTAGGAAATCTATGACATTGATGAGGCTGCCAAAAACTGGTTTCTGGTAAGTGCTGCAAAGAAGTGGAAGGAATTTAAGGCAACCCTAAAGGACCAATTTTTTGATGAAAAAATAACAATTGAGGAACTACAACGAAAACATGGTGACAGAGTTAAAGATGCTGACTGGAAGTTCCTCATTAAGCATTGGACCTCTCTTGAATTTGAAGTAAGTGGTAAATTGTTTATATGCATATTTGGACTTTTGTACTTCAATATATTTGCTAAATGTAATAATTTCTATCCTAGGCTTGAGTGGAAATCTCCAAAGCTAATCGTGCAAAGTTGGGGATACACCATACATCACGAAGCAAGAGCTTTGCTTGTTCTAGGCATGAAATGGTATAGAAAATATCTCTTGCATTCAGTTTTAGTGTATTATTTTGCTACAATTTTAATACCAAATTAAAACAATTTCAGGGTGTACAGCTAGGGCACGTGCCTCGAAGGGATGAAATCTATATCAAAACACATACAAGAAAAAGTGGGGTTCCATTCCAACAAGCAGAGCCAATAATTGTAAGTTGTTTTCCATAAAAGAATTTTAGTCAGTAATATTTCTCTCTAGTCTATAAACATCCATATTCAATTTTGCTAGAACAAACTTAAATCAGTTGTTGAAGCCCACCCAGAGTTGATGGAAAGATCAATTCAGCAAGGTGATGTCTTGGCTATTGCTTGTGGAGAAAAGGAGCCAAGAGGGTGGGTTCGTGCTTTGGGTCTAGGGCCAACTCCCCAAGATGTTGGTACCCCTGGTTTGAAGTGTTAGAAGTCAACAAGGCTACAAAAGGAAGTTCTAACTCGTGAAAAGGTTGAAAGTGACAAAGCTTCTCTAGAATGACACATGCAACAATTGGAAGAGGAACTGTGGGATATAAGAAATATGGAAATCACCTCACAGAATGGTTCTAATTCACGAAACCATGTGGTAAGAACTTGAAGACTTTGAATAACTTAAGTCATGTTTTAATAATCTATCATTGCTATGATAGATAATAAGGTGGCATGTGAATAATTCATATTACCCCTCTTTTATTGTTTATGCAGAGCCAACGGTCTGAAGAACATGCTGATGAGGCACATCATGCTCAACCATTTGAAGATGACATTTTGCCACATATTAATGAAAACTCTGACCACTATGATGAATTTGATTTCTTGCTTGTTCCTAGGCCTCCTGCTGGTCGATCTGTGCAACATGCTAATTTCCTATCTGTGCAGCGTGCTGCTGCCTTATCTATGCGTGCTGCTGCCCTGTCAGCGCAGCGTGCTTCTTCACTGCCTGCACAGCGTGCTCCTTCCCTGTCTACACAACCTAGTCCTGCTCTATCTATGCGTGCTGCTACCCTGTCTGCACATCGTGCTCTTGGCTTGTCAGTTCAGCCTGCTACTGCCCCCGTCTGCACAACATGTTGCAGCTCTGTCTACACAACCTGTTGCTGCCCCATCCAAGCAACCAACTACTGCCTTGCGAGCACAGCTTGCTCCTACCCAATCTGTGCAGCGTCCTCCTGCTTCCTCTGTGCATAGTGTTCTGGGAGGATCAATTGATCTTCATATGGAGTACAGCGCTACCTGTCCTATAGAAAATGTAGCCCCATCAAAAAAGAATAAAGCCCCTCATGTTTCACGTGATGATCTTGTAATTTTCCTACTATACCAGTGATTTCAGTTTTCACAGTTCTATACCTTTGTTCAAGTTTTGCTAACAAGTGCATAAACCATTTCAGGTTGGAGAGGAGGTCACATTATATGGCTTGCTGCGGCCAGAAGTTGTGGCTAAGGCAGTAGTTATTTCAACAAATCCAAACAGTGTACTAGGAGGTCAACCTCTTGGAAGGCTATTTTGTGAAGTTGTTGTGAAGGTTGTGATTAAAAGGGATACATTGTTACGTCGCCCTTATGGTTACATTGAAACTTTGGGTGATGCTAAGTCAATGTCAGTTCAATGGCCATACAACAGAGTAATAACCTAGACTTGGCTTTGCTTCTTTTATTCATATATGTGATAAGTGAACGAAGTTTCTAATTAATTATATTTCTAATAGTTGAAGCCTAGCAAGGCATCACGTTCATACCAGCCTATGACAGGTATGTTTTTTTCCTCAATTTTACTTTCACCAAACTGGAGATTGTGATGTTGATAGCTGATAAGAATTGTTTGATAATGTTGAGTTAGTCAATTATATTTAAGCTCAGTCTCCTCTGTATTCTTGAACTAGCTGAAATCTGCAATTGAACCTTCTTATCTACCAAATCTCTGTAGTGGACATATTGACTTAGCATTTAGCAAACAAAATCTTAGACTAACTAATACAGTGCAACCACTTTTCATTTATATGTATATATATAGTAACAGAGGGATAATGGGTGTAAAATGAAGTATATATATATAATACACTGAAAATTGAAAAAAAGAAACATCTATGTATTATTATGGGTTAGCAATTAGTTAAAGTAGTATTGGCTATCATTCTCCAACTTTGGTAAAAGTTATCGCTAATTGGATATTTATACTACATTTCTGGTCGTCCTGCTCCTACAAGGTCCTAGGCAACATACCTAATGGTGTCCACAAGTTAAAGTGCTCATCGAAGCTATGTTTTATTTTGAACCTATTAGAGATATGACTATGGGCTCATTGTTATTTGAACAGTGGATCAGTAGTTGCTACAATATCTGCAATTCTAACAAGTACACATGCATTCAAACAAAACTTCTCATTTGGATTAGAAAGAAGATATCATATTATTCATCATGGGGCTTAGTACTTTACCTTAAATCTTGAGTAATTGGAAGATAAAATGATCAAATCAAGCACTATGTCTCCAGCTCTTTGACTTCACCATTATCTCGGAGTTTTTATGAATTTTTAAAAAGCTTAAGAACATATGTTGTCAAATTAAACAATGGGTCCAAAGAGATAGTCAACCACACCATTGAATCAAGAAGTGCATGAGTATGGAAAATGGAGGCGGATGCTCTTTTGAATATATTACTCTCTTCTGTTTATTACAAACACATGGCTTATTCTACTGTCAGGCACGTGCCCATTTTTTCTGATATTATTTTTTTCTCTCTTTTTTTCGAGGTTCCGGATACTTGTCCCTTTTTATTTCCTCGGGATCTATCTTTTTGAGGTTTCGGACACTTGTCCCTTTTTATTTCCTCGGATTTTTTTTCTTTTTCTTTTCTTTTTTTTTCAATAGCCACATGCTTCCAACAAACTTTTGAGAGGATAGCAACAAATAATCATGAGCATTTATGCGGAAGATGGATGAAGTGTGTAAGTGATCTCAATTCAATAGCATGATAACTTCTCATAGGGTCAACAAAGCTTAATTTAACTCAATGCAATTATTGGTCATATTAATATTGGAAAGTATTCGGAAATCTAGTGTTGTTTTAGAACTTGATAACAGTAGCTCAAATCATCACATATCATATCTGTCAATTACCTAGACTCTGGATCAAGCATTTGCTACCCATATATTTAATTTTATTTGAAGGCATCATTAATTTTTTAAACTTAGGAGAACTCATGCTTAAATGCTAGGTACTATAAAGAATTACAATAGAGCAACTATTCATCATTTCCATTTTAAGAAATTAGGGAGAGAGTTCTTCAGATTAGACATGCTTTATTTATTTAATCTAACACACACTATAACCTATTACTTAAAAATATTGAGATAGTAGTAAGACATACCTGAATGACGAAGATAACGGAGGTGCATCTCCCGCAAGCTAATCCCTTCGATCATATCGAGCCTTCATGTGCCCGAATATTTTTGTTCTTTTTCTTTTTAAGGGTGAGCCTTCATGTGCTCACATTTTTTTATTTTGAATTTATTTATAGAAAAGAAAAACTTAAGAGGATAAACATACTTACCTGGATACACAGGGGTGCTTTCCCCCAAGCTGAATGTTGACATAGTCGTTCGATCTTGCAATGTAGCAGACTGGCAGTGAAAATGTTCTTCCTCTATCAGAGCATTGATTGATGTTGATGGTTGTTGAAATAGTGCTCCAACAGTGGATGGAACATCCACTTGCTCGTCAGCTTTTCTTGGTCTTTCAATCCCGTGAAACTCAAATAGACAACAAAACTTGTGGAACAGATTAGGCATTAGTGGTTGGCCACTCAAGCCTTAGTTGTCCAGAGTTTCAGTAAGATCTCTTTCTCAATATTTTTGTATTTTAATATTTTTTATGATGCAAGAGAAAATGCAATAGGATGAATGTATGCATATTTATTTTTGTTTTTATGCCACCAGGGTGAATATTTCATGTGGGTTTTTACATACCATAGAATTATTCACATGGGGCTTTAGATTTTATGATGCGGTGCAAAAAGTAAAATATTTTCTCTCTTTTTTTATGCAATGCTAATGCAGAAAAGTAAATATGGTAAGGAGGAATAATGATGGGAAGTAAACATGCAAAAAGAGAAAATAATGTAGAAAAGATAAATATGGATAACTACCGATTTTACCTTTCGGCGAGGGTTCAATGTTTTAATTCCTCTGAACAGGACTTCTCACCATGTTCATTCTTGAGGTGTATCATTTGATCTCGATATATCGACTTCAATAACTACACCTCTTGATATGGTGTCACTCATATTCTTTGTTCGCCTAGCAATTTGAAGTGAAACATTAATTGTGGAAGCTGGCAGCATCTTGCTCAGTGCGTATATTCTTGTAGATCCAGGACCTTCAATCTGTAGAATTTGGGAGTTGACAAACTCCTCCATGTTTTGCTCAAGAGTGTGTCCTACTCATAAAGACAAGGTAGAGATCAAGTGCATGGGCTCTGTTGGTGGAAAAACACCAACAGAACCAAAACTTTTGTTCATTCCTCTCTAACCTTAGACACATTGCACAAGATAAACTTATTCTCTATGTGTTCAATTCAATCTTAACATGAGTGATAGGATCAAAACACGAGCATGAAAGTAGCATCTTAAAATATTTAACAGATCAGATTACTTAACCCAAGGAAGGATAATCTATGCATAATGTGTCAATATTTTCATGATTGTGATATATCATCTTCCAAAGGTTGGATGCACAACATTTTAGCTCATTTGGTTAAGATAGTGAGATCAAGAGAGCAAAGCTAAGAACAAAGAGTAAAGAACTGAACATGTTGAGTTGATTAGTTTGGATTAAGTGAGGTGCAACTTAAACATGTTTGGTTCTTTATTTATGTGCAATACAGAATGAAAGAGAAGCTTTTAAAGTGATAGACACTTACCTTGAAATGTTACCTTGTCATTGAAGAGTGATTGTGTCGAACCACGTTGTGGAAGCTTCTCTTGTCTATCTGATTATTGTTCATAAATGGCTTGTCTTCTCTTGCTTATCTCATAGTGGACCAACTGAGTCTTGTTCTCAACAGGTCCAGACGATGGATACTTTGTCAACTATTCTCTTGATTTGTAGGCTTAGGTACTATCTCTCCATCTTTGAATTCTTGCAGTGCAGTGGCTTCATCCTTCATGATGTCCCCCTCAATTCCTGACAGTTGGTTCTTCCTTTGTCGGTTGAGTCAACGTCTTCTCTTGGTTTCCTTCGGCTGCTCATTAATGGTGTAGTTGTTGATAAAGCAGCGAACCTTTTGATCAAAGATCCAAAAGTGGGCGTCTCTAGGTCCGACATAGATTACAACGATCTTCCAAGAATGAGTGATGGATCATTTTTCTTCTTCTTGATTGGGGTAGTATCTAGTGGCTTGAACTGATCAAAGTGGTGAGCAGGAGGTCAAAGTGTCCTGAAGCTGGATTTCTCCTTCCTCCTCTTGATCGTGAAGCAAATTTAGACAACGGAATTGTGTCTCCCCCAAGCTGGCTTGTGATGTAGGTGGATGCCCAAATTTGTTCAACAACATGTTCATGTGCTGAATTTGTAGACCTTGTTGTTGTTGTAGTCATACCATCTCATCTCCCAAGCTAGCTCTTGTGTTGCATTGATTAGAAGTAAGGAGAACTTCCACTGCTTGTCTTCATAATGATGAGCGTAGGCATAGATTGGCCCATACGGGGTGAGTTGCATCCTGCTCGTCATCAGTGTCCTAGCTTAAGCCTTGGGATGGCTCAAAGCTTGACTTCCTTCGGCATCACTAGTGACTTGTCTGATATGAGTTTTGTCTATCCATGGGTTGAGTTTTCGATCTTTAAGTTCACACCATGAACAAGCAAATGTCATCTTCTACAAAATGTTAGTGGACACATACCCGAAGGATTGCACTGAATTTGAAACGTGGGATGTTGTCCACAACTTTTTTTTATCTATCCATGCAAATGAAACGATGATTTTAGGATTAATTTAGCATAGACTTAGTATTTTATGTGTTGGCTGCATTTTAACATGGCTCAAGGCAAAAGATACTTACAGTAGAAGATAGAATTTAAATAAACTTTAATACTCACAGTTCTTTCATCCATGATGAATAGCTGAGTCTTCTGTGTGCAATTCATCGTATGCCTTGCTTCATCTCTGATGTGAATTCATCTCAGGAGTTTCCCAAAGTGTATTTAGAGTTCTCTGCAGGGGTTAGTCCAACAAAATATCCAATGTCTACACAAGCTAATTTTAGATCAATAATCAAACCAAACTCCGTGTCTAATTTGATTAATGTAGACTATTTAACCTAAGCACCATGCTTAATTTAAAAAGCCTATGAAAGTATTTGCAGTACTTCCAAACTAAAACTTGCTTGAGTAAACAAAGGTGCCATGGAAGCATATAGAGATTTATTAAGAAAGAGATGAAAGTGTTGACGCAAAATGTGGTTCGCGCCTCACACACAGCAAGCCGAAAAAAGCGTGGCATCAATCGGGTGCCTGGACGGTTTAGAATCCGGAGACATGCCAGTCGGTTTGACCTGAAAACCAACAAGTGATAAAACTGTGAGGATAAACTGGAACATGCTGGATAAAACCAGACAGTTCCATATGTATGGCTTCAAAGCCAATCACGACGGCATACAGCTACAGAAGCTGTCTATCGATAAGTTCATAGATCATTTGGCTAACGTTGAGAATGAGCATATATCCAACAGCCAGTTGCCGAATGTACATGTAAGAGGATATCATTAAGATATAAAGAAACATAAACAGGTAACTTGTAAAATACAAATCTATCCAAACAACACATGCATAGGTTAATCCAACTAGTCTGCCGCACGTCTAGTTTTCATAAACCCGT
Organism: Coix lacryma-jobi var. lacryma-jobi; assembly: GCA_009763385.1. Classification (NCBI taxonomy): domain Eukaryota; kingdom Viridiplantae; phylum Streptophyta; class Magnoliopsida; order Poales; family Poaceae; genus Coix; species Coix lacryma-jobi. The sequence goes on from CM019831.1 coordinate 84,662,574, forward strand.
CAAGCATAAACTAAGTCTACGCCACTCCTTATAATTAGATTAATCCGCCGCATGATACAATCTAATGATAAGGAGCTAAAAGCATACATATATCTGAATAGATCTACATAAACTCGTTACTCATGTAAGCTTAACCAAGCTCGGCAAACTAGCCGAGTTGGGGTCCATGAAGAAGGAACATACAAACAAGCACAATTAAACTAATCTAAAACCTGCATCTGCCGCACGATACCTAGTTTTATCAAAGCCTAACCGTAAATGACATGCATGAACCCGCGACATGTAACAATCTAGATTGAAAGTTAATTCGGCCGTCATGATCTTGCAATTGTTAAAACACAAGCAAACTTGTGAAACAAGGCCAAACAAAGATCAATCTAGATTAGGCAAAACAGTGTTACAAAATTAAAATAAACGATGCAACACATGGTAACTTAATGAATCTATCAGATCTTGCCAAATCTAATAGATCCGATAACTATCTCACTTCTGCTAAACATATGAATAAACGTCTGCCGCATGGTATCTACCCATAAGCAAAGCACAAGCAAAGACCTCTTGATCGCTAACAAGGGTCCGCCGCACGACCATTGAAAACAAGCAAGACTACTTGCATCATATCTAAATCCACCGCATGATACTAGACATGATAACAAGGTTGCCGGGACTTACGGAGGTCGACGGATCGATGATTCCTCTCAAAGAACTCGATGACACGACTAAGGACTCGAAGATGGCACGGGGCCAGTTTGTATTGATATGGTTGTGAACAGTTTTACAATGGTCGAGGGCTTATACTTATACCCTGGACGAAACATGAGTCCTAGACAATTACGACTTACATAATGATATTTGGAAAGATACAGATCCTATTCCTATTCTTCTCGGCGCCTTTCATCGTTATGTGTCTTCTCGTGCAAGCCGGCTTTATTTGCTACATCTATTTCCCGAATGGAGCTACCGCTTTGTAAAATTGCCGACCGCACGGGCATTCACCGAAACCCTGAGAATCAAATAGTCGCCCGATCGTTTGCCGAACCCTTTCCTCACTGCTGGTCGGGCCCACTTGTCATATCCTCGTGCGTGCGAAAATCTGGTGTTAACACATGCCCCCTAATTTTGGGACAAATATTTGTTCCAAAATTCCTTCTCTCCATATACATACGTGGAACCTCCGGAAGCATCCACCTCTATAGAAATCTCGCATGACATAATTACTTCACCTACCGATTCATCTCCCGATGCATCTCTTGGGATCCTTTAAAGTTTCCCTTCACTCTGTTTCGGCCTGCGCATTCCAAATTCCCCTGCTTCGACTCAAAAAACCCCTCTTTTCCTCCTGTTCAACATTCGTTCCAATCTAGAAAATGTCTTCCGTAGCAAGTCGACACAGCTCTGAGCTCGGTGCTTCCAGTACCTCTAAGAAGAGGTTGCTCCTTTCTTCCTTCTCTTGATTCGAAAATGAAGCAACCGTTCTTACTTCATCATTTTTATTTAGGAGGACTGACGACGCTTCCTCCGAAAACTTGACCCAGAAAATTGCAGATCTCCAATTTGATCTGGAGGGGAAGAATCAGGAGATTACCCGAATCTCTCGAGAGCGTGATGTTGCTCGAAGTCGGTCTGCCGATAAGTATTTTTTCAGCATTTTTTCCCTATTCTCCCTTCTTGCTTTTACCGACTCTTCCTCCTTTCAGCTCTGGAGGCCAAGCTTCATAATCTCGAAGCTGCTGTTGCTAATCTTCCCATTACGGCCAATGTACCGGGCATGACAGCTCTGAGGCGGGTGAACGAGGTCAACTGAGTCCTCCCCGACATCTCCAGAGCTGGTATGGGATACGGCGCAGCGCTCGCCTTCAACGCTGTACGGATTCATTCCGGCGCCGATTACCGCAACTTTGATGTCTGTGAACGAGGGCTAGAATACAGGGTTGCACACTCTGTCGATGATATGAAAGAAGCTGGAACAGATCTGGCTGATTCTTTTGACTTTGATCTCCCGATTAGGAATAGGATAGAGTGGACGAACTGATTTCCCACCGTAACTTGTTCCCTCTTTTGTAAACAAGAAGTGCCTTTGTCCGCCCTCCTGAAATCAATTTGTGATTGATCCTTCGAGATCAATGTATGTGCTGTCTTGTGCATCAGCCACCAATTTTACCTTTACCTAAGCAACGATGCACATTGCATCGGCTATTGCTGATAATCATGCCGATTATCCCCGTCCTACAAGGAATTGCTGTAACTGATCACCAAAGTCTTCAATCTTTTCTTGATCCATGATGACACCAGGATAATATTACTTATGGGACTCTTTCATTTTCAATCTTCTGTACTCAGCGCTAATTGGTAATACGAGTTCCCAAAAAGTCGAATAAAACTGAACAACTTTTAACCGAATCCTATCGGTTTCTCGATTCTGGAGTCCCGACCTCTTCCAGTCATCAAAAATTCGGCCTGGCCCGATAACAGCCCATAAACTGCAAAAAATTTCACTCTGACGCTTGATTTTTAATATGCAAGCCATGGTCTTATAAATATGATCCTAGATAGGCCATCGCTCTTGACTCCGACCAAACAGTTTGACTTGCGAACCTTCCACTTCTCGGCTTCTAGCTCAAGCCAAAGAGGAAACCCTTTGCTCGTGCTTCTATCAATGGCAGGCAATGATAACCACAGTAGGCATCCCGTTGGAGACGAAGCAAGAAAAAGTCAAGCATTAACTCACCGGCGTCATAGGTAAGAAATTAGCTTCTTGCCCCCTTGTGATAACCCTTATTGCTCACCCGTCTCTGATGTGTCATTCATCCTCTTTCCAGGGCGGAGTCTTCCTCCAACCAAGCCCGGGTTCCTCTTCCAGAAACGGTAACTTCAAAAGCTTTTCTCAATCTTTTCCTTAAGCCATCAGATTCTGAGTTTGATGATTCACTCCAGCAGACCCGTTTGGATGCCTTTCGATACCGCGAGGAAAGGGATAAGGCCCATAAGGAACCGGAAAACGCATCCAAGAAGCATGACATTGAGGAAGCTGAATGGGCAGACCAACGGAAACAGCTCTGCAGTATCATCACAGGTTAGCAGAGTCTTTGTCATCTTCTTCTGGTTGAGTTTGCCTTGCCTGATGCATCCCTTCTTTTTGCTAGCCCTTTCTGCAAAGAATGACCGTTTGAAAGCGGCGGTGAATAGAATCGCTATCAAGGTGAATGCTCATGGGGACTCAGCCGAAGCTCGTCTTGATGCTGTGGATGGCCGAATAGATCATGCCATCATCCAAGGTGTGCACGCCGGGGTATCCCTCGGGCTAGTGGCAATGAGTTCCTGGACCAAAGAAGATTACTCTTCTCTACCAGTTGGTTTCGCAGGCGGCGACCCGGATGAATTTGAAAACTTTGAAATTTATGATGATCATGCCGCTGCTATCGCCGAGACTGTTGATCCAAAATCCATTCTGATCAAATTATTCCAAGGGTAGTTTGTACTAGGGCAGATCTGCGAATGAAGTTTGTAACAGACGAAACTTGTTCTTCTCTGAATAATTCCATTTTCATTTCTCAGTGATTTTTCCTGATTGCAATATCCCTTTAGAGAAAATGTTTCCTGAACACATGACGTCATCTTAGCCGATTAGATCTCGTTTTTGACATGTCATGTCGCTCGGCATCTTACTTACTGCACTTCACCTTTCTCTTCCCCCGACAAACCTACCAACTTGAAAAAATGCTAGGGTCACCAAGGTTATGAACATCTTGTACTAAAGGCGATACGAATAATATCGGCTATAACTTAAACTTCTTTGGAACATTTTTTCTGCTAAAGGCGATGCTTTGCATCGGCTATCTTTGTATACAAATATTCTTGAACTCGCCTTGCATATAATCACCATGCGTTCGACTTTTAACAAGTAGTGCCAAACCTTCAACTCATAAGCAACTCATAAACAAAAATTTCTTCACAGCCGAATACCTGTCTCTGGGTCTAAGATTTTTTCGGCTAAGGTAAGATTTCACTCATTTTTTCCTTTAAATTTAATATAAGGGCCGATCCTACTGTAAGGCTATTGGCCGTCACGTACAACTTGAAACGATCACCAAGTTGTGGAAGTACCTTCATCAAAATCTTCTGTTGCATGTCACCTTATACAAGTCTACCCTGATCCTTCCGAGCTTTGGTAATGGAGAAACAGACAGAACCTTTCAAAAGTTCATTAACTTCAAAACACGTTCAGGATCAAAATTTGCACATATTGGTCTTACATCGGCTTCACCATCAAAACTTTATTCCTTATCAGCCAAAACGAAACTTGATCTCGACCCTTCTCCATTACGAAAAGCTGGATTATTTATTCAAAAATTTCTTTGAGAGCCGATCATTCGAATCGGCTGTTGGTCCTTGTCGAAAACATTCACAGGACCTGCTTCTCAAGCTCTTCCAGAGAAGCATTCGACATCATCATATTCCCAGTAGATAGGTTCTACATTAGCAACACTCAGCGAATCATCAGCATGGACAATTTCGATGTCATCTCCAATCCACTGGATGAGGATTTGGTGCATAGTTGATGGTACACAACAGTTTGCATGTATCCAATCCCTTCCTAAGAGCAAACTGTATGCCCCCTTGCCATCGATAACGAAGAAAGTAGTAATCACAGTCTTTGAGCCAATTGTTAACTCAACATGAACTGCTCCTCGAGTATCAGAAGAATTACTAGCAAAGTCTCTCAACACCATATCGGTCTTCAATAGCTCTTCACTTGCCATCCCAAGCTTTCTGAAGGTGGTATATGGCATGATATTGTCACACCCTGAAATTTGTGTTTCTTAAATTAGAGCTAAAATGCTTTAATTATGAATTTTTGTGCTCATAAAATGTAGGGAAATAAAAATTTTCTCTAAATTAAAATTTAACCTAGGGTTTAGAAACATGTTTGTGCATTCATGTTGGTGCATTTGAGTTTTGTGATGTGTGGTTTTAGCTAAAATTCAAATTGAGTTCAAAATGGTTCGAAAATAATTTTAAAATAAATTTCCTAGAAAGGGATTTAAAAATAAAGACTTTTTGTTTTCAAAAAGTTTGGAAAGTTTAAAGTTTCAAAACTTTCTGTTTCTCTCAAAAGATTCAAAATCAAATTTCAAAAGGAATTCAAATTTTGGTTTGAAAATGATTTGAAAAGGTTTTGAAAGGAAAAGAAAAGGCAGGAAACCCTCACCTCACCCCTCCTCTTCCATTCTGGCCCGAAGCCCTGTTTCTCCCCTTCCCCTCCGGCCTGCTCTCTTTTCCGTCTTGGGCCGCTTCGCCCTCGGCCCAGCCCCGGCCGGCACCCCCTCAGCGCTCGCGCCCCTCCTGCTTGGGCCGCCAGCGGCCCAGCCGCGCGCCTGCAGCCGCGCGCGCATACTCTCTCCCACTCTCGCTGACAGCGCGGCCCGCTCTGTCAGCCGCACGCGCACTGCACCCCGCGTCTTCTCTTTCGCCGACCGGTGGCCCTGCCATGTCAGTCATCGTCCTCCTCCCGTGCTCCACCAGGACTCCGCTCCCGAGCCCGACCCCGGCTCCCGCTCGTCCCCTCTCCTTGTCTTATCCACCACGCCAAGGACCCTATAAAGCTCGCCGTACCCGCCTCCTCCCTTTTTCCCGAGATCACGAGTTCTCATGCTCTATTTCGCCCTAGCCGCAAGCTCCGCCGCCCAGTTGGATCCCGCCGCCGTCAATCCGACGTTTCGGCGAGTTCCAGAGACCATAAGTGGCTCCTCAAGCTCCGCGTCGATTCCCCGAAGCCACCCGAACCCTTATCTCTATTTTCCTCTCTTTGTTCCACGGTCTAATTGCTCACCGTTGACTGCAGAGCTCCGCCGCCGTCAAATCGTGCCGCACGCCACCACCTAGCCATCTTCGTCGTCCTTTGTGCGCCAGGTGAGTTAGTCATGAGCTCCTGGTTCGGTTGAACCCATCCCCGAGTTCTCTACCGTTCTCTAGCTCGAATCCGAGCCGCGCCGGCCGATTCCGGCCATGGCGCCACCGTGGTCGCTGACCCCTCCCCCAACTCCGGCCTGCAGCGCCGCCCTAACCCCAGATCTAATCGCATCCATCCGATTCCAATCCAGCGCCCGAAATCGACCGATACCCCTTTGGTTGCTCTTTTGCAAAAGAACCCTTACACCTTTTTGGATCTAAACCCGCAGTCCATGCTGCACTATGCTCTGAGTCTGTAAAATCTTCCATCCAAGCCCCTACGTTTTCTCCTAAATGAGGCGCAGTCCAGCCGAAATTCTGATTTCGTTTTATTTATTCAAAATTTCAAAATCAGGTTTGAATCAATTACAGTTTTGCCACTGACTTAAAACCCCTATAACTTCTTCGTTTTAACTCCGATTTGATCCGTTCAACTTGCGTTAGATTCGTTTCGAAAAGTTATTTCAAAATATATAACTTTCACTACTGTTTTATGTAATTAAAGTTTGAGTTAAATCTAATCTAGTAATTAGTGTCTTTAATCTTGTTTAGTTTATATCTTTTCCGTTATAGCTCCGATTAGAGTGATCTTCGCGTCTGTGTGTTCATAGCGAATCGTAGATCAGTTTTAAAAACTCTTTATTTATTTATTTATTTATTTATTTATTGGTGTATTGTTCTAATTATAGGCTATGTTTGCATTGCATGACTGCTATTGGATGTTTGTGTGGTGCTCTGTGATCGTATGTCCAGTCGGTGAGTTATACGTTGGTGATCAAGAAGAAGTTCGTGATTAAGAGTTCAAGATCAAGAGTCAACCTTTGGAAGTATATAAGTCAACAGAAGAAGGATCTTGAGTTTAAGGCAAGTATAGCAATCGAGTTTCTTTTCGCAGTCATGATCGTGTTACTTAATTAATGAACGCATCGAATGATAAAAATGACTTATTAGCAACTTAAGAAATTATCTGTACGAGCACCTTCGGGATTTACAGTGCAACTGTTGGGGGTTATATGGCTCTGGCTTTAGCTCAGTATGAGGACCTTTTCTAGCTTGTTAGAGGTTACCGAAAGGCGCAAGAGGGGCTCCGATCTGTATGGTCTTGGCCGACCAAGTTGGTGCATTTTGTCTTTTGTTAGTCACTGCTTGGAGGGGAGATTCATGCTTATTGATGGGGAAACCTAGCGGCCCTAACTTGTTAGACGAACCTTTGAAAGGCTTCATCGTGAACCCTGCCGATTTTCCTTGGAAGTGAGTTAAGAGGCTGATCACCTCGGGCGAAAGGGCAATTCACGTCTCGCAGTGAAAGTGTACACCTTTGCGCAAAGTTTATTAAACTGATATATCAGCCTTGCTCAAGGACACGAGCGGCCTTGAAGACGTAAAGATTATGACTTTTGTTGGTTAACATGTTCATTAATTACCGTTTTATGCTATTCATTATTTATGTTACATTGATCATGAAACTTGGGGATCTATATCACTTGTTGCTATACTTGTGGAGTTCAACTTGGACTCACTCTTGCTTTTCCCCACACCTCAGAGAGTTAAGCTTTGGAGAAGCTTAGGCTTGTGGTCAACCAGTCAGTTGTCCCTGTGAAGTTGGTGTCTCCATCTGAAGATTGGAGTGTCTTTCCGCTGTCTGCTCTTTAAGGTTTTGTTCTTTTGTTTTATATACGTTATTTAAGAGCATTGTCTTTCGATATTACCCTTTATTTGTGGCTATATGTGAGATTTGACTTCCTGGGCTCACATATGGTGTATACCTGGTTTTGTTCTTAAAACCGGGTGTGACAAAGTGGTATCGGAGCAATGCTGACTGTAGGATGCAAGCCTAGTTAGAAACTGGTCGTTTAAAGCTTTTGAAAATTGCTATAGAACTCTTGTTCTATCAACCTTGGTATTTTCTTCTCTATTGTATCTTCTACCCTTGTTATTTGTCTCCTCCTTGTTGCTTAAATTTTAAATTTTGCTCTCACCTTCACTCCTTGCCTTGGATTGCTTATTGAAAACCTCCCTCTATCTAAGTAGATGGATCGTTGACCAAGCTATGTCGTCTCTGACCGCAGTTAACAAACGGAAGCTGATCGCTATGCAAAGTCAAGACCTGGGAAGAATGACGCAACAGCAAGACGCAACACAAGGACCAACCAACATGGAAGGAAGCCATAAAGAACAGTTACAGCAAGATTACATCCATGGAAGATTGAAGCATGTGGATATGGCCACTATTCATGGAGCAAAGAAAGTTGTGTATGGCATGATCCCAGTCAATTCGGTAACTGCCATGGTTCTTTTTGACCCTAGTTCCTCGCACTCGTTCATCTCTGCCAAGTTTGTAGCTCGCCTGAAGATAAGGGAATGGCCAACAAAGAAGCTCATAGTAGTTCGCACACCAACTGGGGAAATTGAGACAAACCGTGTATGTCGAGATGTTAGAGTCCAGATAAAGGAAAGTGAATACATAGTGAAACTGAATGTTTTGGAACTCTCTGGAATCGATGTTATCCTTGGACAAGGATGGTTAAGGAGTCGTAAAAGTGAGGTCAATTATTCCCGACGTTCAGTGTTTTTAAAAAACACCATCAGGCGAGAGGATTGAATATCGAGGTATGCCGTTATCACCCAATGAATGTGAAGCAGGTCTGTTGGGAGATAGCAGTAGTAAGGTGCAAGAGGTTCAGGATCGATGTCTATGTTGCAAGCATTATGGGAATTCTTGTCTTCAAGAGAAGTCAACCATGGATGAGGCCAAGGCGAACCCAAGTGATGTAGTCAAGGAAGATAAGAAGAGGAAAGCAAATACATTCGAGCCACCGTTGATACGTCACCAACAGTTGAGTTCTACCCCAGTATCACATCCAGTTTCAACCCTTGTTCAGACCAGCCTAGATCAGCAGCATCTAGAAGCTCCTCCAGTTAAGAACTTTCCACATGAGGTTTGCATAGATGGATGGACAATCACCTACAAAGAATTCCAACCACGGAAGCGAGTTAAGAAGCAGAATAAACTGGTAAAAGTCAATCCTCTGAGTCAGCAAGATGGCAGCACATCAAAACAGCACTTCTACCGCAGCAGATCCAGCTAAAGGAAGATGTTATCATTGCCAACAGGAAGGACATTATGTCAGATCTTGCCCCAAAAATATCAACAGTCGACTCATGGAAGTAGCCCGAGCCCAGTCACTGCAGAGTAGCCATCAACATGTGATATCAGTGCCGGATGCAAGGGAAGTCCCCTGATAGCAGATGACAAATGAAGAGTGTACAAGAGAAGCTACCCTTGATGTTCTTGCAGATGTATCGTGTTCTAGTAGTTCCTGAGCCCTTATGTAATGAAACGTTAGTAACAAAGTTAAGTCAAGTCCTTGGCCCATGTGTGGCTTGTGAACCTGTGATGTTTGTTGCTTGTCCTTATGATGATGGTTGTTTTGCATCTTTGTAATGAGTGCAATGATTTTGTAGGTTTCTTCACAATCTCATTTAGGTTTAGTTGATAGGTTATATGCATAGATAGTAGGGGTTTTGCTCTTCTCTTGTCTTCCCTATCCTGTCTTTTCGAAGCAGTCTGTCTTTGTCAGCTTATATCTCTGTTTATGGATGATCAAAAATCATGGAATAATTCTGGACACAAGTAGACTCCATGATCTTTCTCTGAGCGTAAGAACCACCCTGATAGCTGTTATGGTTTTGGAGTTATGAAATTCACAAGTTGATGCATCTGTGCTGTCTGGAATCTGGAACAGTTACTGTTGTCTGCTGTTTTCGACGACCTTAAGTACAGAATCTGGAAAAGTGTTCTACATGAAGGTTGTAGAGGATTTCAGAAGCTTTCCAGAAAGGTAAACTGCAACTTCATTGGATAAGCGGAGCTCGAGTTATGGCTGTTTTACTGCACTGCTATTTTGCTACTCGCGAGAAATTTCAGAATTCTTGTTCTTACCTTCGCATATGAATTTCTCTGGGATGTCAGAAGGTCTTTATGCTAGTTAGCTTAACTAGAAAAAGGTGGAATGCTATCCTTTTATTGTTTCTCCTAGTTGATCCTTTCTTAAGGGGGGTAGCTATGACGAAGTTAACTTTGAACCGTTTTCAAGATGAAGTTTCTTACCATCTAGTGTTTCAATCGAAAGAATCAGTCATGGATGAGTCTTCTCTTGTCTCTCTTGCTATATCAACCTTGTCTTGTCATCTCATGAAGCTATGGTTAAGTGTGTTATGAAGAGCTGAATCCTAACACATACATGTTGAAAAACAGATGGTTGCTACCAGGAGAAATGACTACGATGATGCTACAGGAAATGCTCACAACTCTAATCCACCGCCATCAAATCCTTCAGCTATAGAGCAAGTTTTGATAATGCAGACTCAACTATTACAGACCATTGCTCAAAATGTGTTACACAATCAGTATCAAGAACCACCTATTGACAAGCGTGGTGAATTTATGAAAGGACACCCACCGACATTCTCTCATACTAGCAACCCAATAGAAGCTGATGACTGGCTTAGAGCTGTGGAACGACAACTTGACATAACACAGTGTGATGACCATGAGAAGGTGCTTTATGCTTCAGGCCAACTTCAAGGAACTGCATTAGATTGGTGGGAATCGTTCCAGTTTGAACATTCAAATAAGAATCAAATTGGTTGGGAAGAATTCAAAAATGCTTTTAGATCTTACCATGTTCCAGCTGGAATAGTGGCGATTAAGGAAGAGCAATTCCTCAACTTGAAGCAAGGATTTATGTCAGTGTGTGAGTATCATGACATGTTCACCCAGTTGTCACGCTATGCTCTGGAAGAAGTGAATAGTGATGCTAAGAAGCAGAAACGCTTTCTGAAAGGACTCAATGATGGTATGCAATTACAGCTGATGACGGTTGAATATGCCAACTATCAAACATTGGTGGACAAAGCAATTGTGGTTGAGAACAAGCGTCGAGAGATGGAGGAGAAGAAAAGGAAAAGAGAAAGCCAATCTGTAGGTAGCAACATACACCACCCTTACGCTCATGCACCAGAATTCCAACAATGGAACCAGGAATCAAGTGATCAGTGGAATCTTGAACCTCCTCATGAACTCCATCAGTATCAGCAATCCAATGATGAAGTACTTCACTCCAATTCCCAAGAGCCATGTCTGTCACCTCCTAGTGACACCTTGACGAAGATTAATACTCCCACTAGTGAGGGTTGTAACGATTGTGATGAGGTTAATCACTATGAGAACGACTGTCATAAGAAGTTTATGGAGAGCAATAAAAGTCAGGACGACGAACCACATCAAATACAAGAACAGGAGAAGCAGCAGCCAGGAAGTAAAGTAAAAAGAAACTACATCCAAGGAATGTTAAATCATGTGTATATGATTAACAAACGTGGGGCTAAGGAAGTCGTGTATGGTTTCATTCAAGTAAACTCTGCTCCCGCCATTGTGATGTTTGATCCTAGAGCTTCACACTCGTTCATCTCTAGCCTATATGTACAAGAACATAGGATGACTATGCTTCCAATGAGGAAACCAATGATAGTTAACTCTCTAGGAGGCGAAATGAAAGCAAACCACATATGCCCAAAAGTTAGCCTTGACATAAAGGGAGTAAACTTTGAGGCGAACCTTACTGTTTTGAAGTTGATGGAAATGGATGTTATCCTTGGAAAGGGTTGGTTATCTGCTTGTAAAGGAGTGGTTAAGTATGCCCAAGGTTTGGTGCTTCTAACAACACCAACAGGTGAAAGAATTGAGTATCAAGGTTTTCACCCTGTACCTGAGGAATACGAGAATGACCCATTAGAAGGGGTACCCATCGAGGACAGTAAAGTGGACTGTGAGTTTTCAGATACCAATATAAAGGAACAAACCCAAGCAGAGAAGCTCAGTATGAGAGATGATCACGCTTGAGAAGATTTTCTACACAGGATCGTAGAAATTACCGATGGCTTTAATGAAGTACTTAAAGTTTGAAAATGCAATGGAGTGTTTATACAAATAAAGATGTAATGGGGAAAAGGAGGATCAAACAAAAGCAGAATATCTATATACCTTTGATCACCGTCTTTCGAATCTCGGGACGAGATTCTCTTAAGGGGGGTAGATTTGTCACACCCTGAAATTTGTGTTTCTTAAATTAGAGCTAAAATGCTTTAATTATGAATTTTTGTGCTCATAAAATGTAGGGAAATAAAAATTTTCTCTAAATTAAAATTTAACCTAGGGTTTAGAAACATGTTTGTGCATTCATGTTGGTGCATTTGAGTTTTGTGATGTGTGGTTTTAGCTAAAATTCAAATTGAGTTTAAAATGGTTCGAAAATAATTTTAAAATAAATTTCCTAGAAAGGGATTTAAAAATAAAGACTTTTTGTTTTCAAAAAGTTTGGAAAGTTTAAAGTTTCAAAACTTTCTGTTTCTCTCAAAAGATTCAAAATCAAATTTCAAAAGGAATTCAAATTTTGGTTTGAAAATGATTTGAAAAGGTTTTGAAAGGAAAAGAAAAGGCAGGAAACCCTCACCTCACCCCTCCTCTTCCATTCTGGCCCGAAGGCCTGTTTCTCCCCTTCCCCTCCGGCCTGCTCTCTTTTCCGTCTTGGGCCGCTTCGCCCTCGGCCCAGCCCCGGCGGGCACCCCCTCAGCGCTCGCGCCCCTCCTGCTTGGGCCGCCAGCGGCCCAGCCGCGCGCGCATACTCTCTCCCACTCTCGCTGACAGCGCGGCCCGCTCTGTCAGCCGCACGCGCACTGCACCCCGCGTCTTCTCTTTCGCCGACCGGTGGCCCTGCCATGTCAGTCGTCGTCCTCCTCCCGTGCTCCACCAGGACTCCGCTCCCGAGCCCGACCCTGGCTCCCGCTCGTCCCCTCTCCTTGTCTTATCCACCACGCCAAGGACCCTATAAAGCTCGCCGTACCCGCCTCCTCCCTTTTTCCCGAGATCACGAGTTCTCATGCTCTATTTCGCCCTAGCCGCAAGCTCCGCCGCCCAGTTGGATCCCGCCGCCGTCAATCCGATGTTTCGGCGAGTTCCAGAGACCGTAAGTGGCTCCTCAAGCTCCGCGTCGATTCCCCGAAGCCACCCGAACCCTTATCTCTATTTTCCTCTCTTTGTTCCACGGTCTAATTGCTCACCGTTGACTGCAGAGCTCCGCCGCCGTCAAATCGTGCCGCACGCCACCACCTAGCCATCTTCGTCGTCCTTTGTGCGCCAGGTGAGTTAGTCATGAGCTCCTGGTTCGGTTGAACCCATCCCCGAGTTCTCTACCGTTCTCTAGCTCGAATCCGAGCCGCGCCGGCCGATTCCGGCCATGGCGCCACCGTGGTCGCTGACCCCTCCCCCAACTCCGGCCTGCAGCGCCGCCCTAACCCCAGATCTAATCGCATCCATCCGATTCCAATCCAGCGCCCGAAATCGACCGATACCCCTTCGGTTGCTCTTTTGCAAAAGAACCCTTACACCTTTTTGGATCTAAACCCGCAGTCCATGCTGCACTATGCTCTGAGTCTGTAAAATCTTCCATCCAAGCCCCTACGTTTTCTCCTAAATGAGGCGCAGTCCAGCCGAAATTCTGATTTCGTTTTATTTATTCAAAATTTCAAAATCAGGTTTGAATCAATTACAGTTTTGCCACTGACTTAAAACCCCTATAACTTCTTCGTTTTAACTCCGATTTGATCCGTTCAACTTGCGTTAGATTCGTTTCGAAAAGTTCTTTCAAAATATATAACTTTCACTACTGTTTTCTGTAATTAAAGTTTGAGTTAAATCTAATCTAGTAATTAGTGTCTTTAATCTTGTTTAGTTTATATCTTTTCCGTTATAGCTCCGATTAGAATGATCTTCGCGTCTGTGTGTTCATAGCGAATCGTAGATCAGTTTTCAAAACTCTTTATATATTTATTTATTTATTTATTAGTGTATTGTTCTAATTATAGGCTATGTTTGCATTGCATGACTGCTATTGGATGTTTGTGTGGTGCTCTGTGATCGTATGTCCAGTCGGTGAGTTATACGTTGGTGATCAAGAAGAAGTTCGTGATTAAGAGTTCAAGATCAAGAGTCAACCTTTGGAAGTATATAAGTCAACAGAAAAAGGATCTTGAGTTTAAGGCAAGTATAGCAATCGAGTTTCTTTTCGCAGTCATGATCGTGTTACTTAATTAATGAACGCATCGAATGATAAAAATGACTTATTAGCAACTTAAGAAATTATCTGTACGAGCACCTTCGGGATTTACAGTGCAACTGTTGGGGGTTATATGGCTCTGGCTTTAGCTCAGTATGAGGACCTTTTCTAGCTTGTTAGAGGTTACCGAAAGGCGCAAGAGGGGCTCCGATCTGTATGGTCTTGGCCGACCAAGTTGGTGCATTTTGTCTTTTGTTAGTCACTGCTTGGAGGGGAGATTCATGCTTATTGATGGGGAAACCTAGCGGCCCTAACTTGTTAGACGAACCTTTGAAAGGCTTCATCGTGAACCCTGCCGATTTTCCTTGGAAGTGAGTTAAGAGGCTGATCACCTCGGGCGAAAGGGCAATTCACGTCTCGCAGTGAAAGTGTACACCTTTGCGCAAAGTTTATTAAACTGATATATCAGCCTTGCTCAAGGACACGAGCGGCCTTGAAGACGTAAAGATTATGACTTTTGTTGGTTAACATGTTCATTAATTACCATTTTATGCTATTCATTATTTATGTTACATTGATCATGAAACTTGGGGATCTATATCACTTGTTGCTATACTTGTGGAGTTCAACATGGACTCACTCTTGCTTTTCCCCACACCTCAGAGAGTTAAGCTTTGGAGAAGCTTAGGCTTGTGGTCAACCAGTCAGTTGTCCCTGTGAAGTTGGTGTCTCCATCTGAAGATTGGAGTGTCTTTCCGCTGTCTGCTCTTTAAGGTTTTGTTCTTTTGTTTTATATACGTTATTTAAGAGCATTGTCTTTCGATATTACCCTTTATTTGTGGCTATATGTGAGATTTGACTTCCTGGGCTCACATATGGTGTATACCTGGTTTTGTTCTTAAAACCGGGTGTGACAGATATTTATGGCAGCTCCTCCATCAATAAACATTTTGGTTAGTGGCTTGCCATTAACATACCCCCTCATGTAAAGTGGCTTCAAGTGTCGATGCTTAGCTTGTTTATCAAAAACCGCCCGTTGAGCCAAAACAAGGTGAGCTAACAGATCTTGGAATTCATCTTCGTCGAAATGTGAATACAATTCTTCTTGGATATCTTGATGTTCAGGGGCTATGAATTCAGATGGAAGAAAGAATGCCATGCATGCATCAGCCGAATGATCGCCTTCATCCGGCCTCTCTTTAGGATGCCAAATTTGTTTCGTCCTGGCGTTTGCTTGTGCTAACTCTCTGTTCCTTAAGCGCTGCACTCTCCTTTTCTGGCTTTTCCTCAAATCTGGTGGACACCACTGTCCCTTCTGCCAGATATACCCGCGGTATTCATCTTCTACAGTGCGAGCCCAATTTCGATCGACAAATCCTCTTCCTTGCCGATTCTCGGAACTGTTTATTTTTAAGCGACGATCGTCCTCAGGCATTCGTGCCCCAAGTCTTTCATGGACAGAACGGCGGTTGACTCGAGACTGCCTATATTCAGAATATTGATCACTGCATTCAGGGCAGTTGTTTTTAGCAGGCAGTTTCAAGCCTTCATTCCAACAATACTTGAAAAATGAGCATTCCTAATGTGACTGCTCTTGTTCTTCCATATACTTTCGCTCCTCTCGGTACATTCCCTCTTCATACTTCTATTGCTTCTTCATGAACTTTTGTTCCTCATAAAACCTTTGCTTCTGGTACCGCTCCTATTCCCGATGCCATTTGTTCAATAAAATACGCGTCGTTACCCTAGGCCTAGAGGTTTGACCTCTTTCAGTTCGGCTATTCTGAAAATGAACCCGTTGCCGAAATTCTTCGTTCGTAATCTGCCGATCAAGGTCGACAGTACCAGCTTCCTTTGCTCTATCAGAGGTTAACACCTTCATCTTGCCTCTGCCCCTGGGGTCAGCCGCATTTACCATACTAACAGAGAAGGACACAGTATTCTGTCCAAAAGGATTACCATCAACTTTCATCTTTCCATCAAATCTCAGATGTCCGTCATGGATAGCTTTCTGGATCCGCACCCTGAACACTCGGCAATCATTTATAGAGTGGGATCTGGTATTATGGAAACCACAATACTTCTTGTCCTTGACTCCCTCGGGGTGCAGCATAGGATGACCTTCCGGCAACTTGATGCGTCCTTCCTTCAATAAGTATTCAAATAATTTATCTGACTTGGAAACATCAAAGTCATAAGTACCTTTTTGCTGCCCCAGCCATCGCTAGTTGACTTGAGTCGGCTCTTTAGCCCAGACTATCTCGGCTGCAGCTACCTCATCTTCATCATCATATTCCGTTGCTTCCTCTAAGAAAGCCTGATACATCCCGGCAGCTACATCACCTTTCTGGAATTGATTATTCCTTCTAAAACCTTGGGCTTGACTACTCATCATTGCCAACCGTTGTGATAACTGCCCGAGGTCATCAAACTCCATGCCGAATAGCTTCTCCTTGATATTCGACAACATGCCAGCTATGGCTATTCCTGGCAATTGATCATCTGGTAAGTTCAAGGAATAGCAAAGGTTTTTGGTCTCCCTGAACCTGCGCAAATATTCTTGCGGTGTCTCACCAGGTTTCGTCCTCAGACTCATGAGATTGCCAACTTCTTCTCACTGGTGCCCATAAAGAAAAATGCGTGGAACTTTTGTTCTAGCTCTGTCCATGTATTAATGGAATTTGCTGGCAGAGAAGTGAACCACGAGAAGGCTGGTCCTGTCAATGACAACGGGAAATACCGAATCCTCCAAGCTTCATCTGTAGATGCCTCTCCAAGTTGCATCAAGTATCGGCTGATGTGTTATACAGTGCTGGTGTCATCTTGGCCCAAAAACTTGGTAATGTCAGTAGGAGGCTTCACTCTTGGAGGAAGTGCTACTCGGTTGTACCACTCTAGGTATGGAGACTTGTAAGCATATGGCTAATTCTTTGGCTTTAGGCTGAATTGATTTAGCATCATATCAGCCATCCTATGCATGATGATGTCAATACTCAAATCTGGAGCTGCTTGTGCTTGCACCCCAGGATGAGGTCCTGCTGAACTCTTGTAGCCTGGATTTGGAAGAGCATTGATCACGTTATAATCAAGGAACTCCCGATATCCATCTCCAAACATGTTCCTTTGTATCCTGTTTGTTGCGGGAGACACTCTGAAAGCAAATTGCGGGACATTCCCTGTTGTGCCGAACGCGAGCTGACCATATGTCGTGGGAGGTTGTTGTGTTTCATGAGGGACTATCCCACCTGCACTTGTACTAGCTCCACCGTCTTTGGCAATCCTTCGACGTTGAGGTACTGGGAACAACAGCGGTCCCTGCATTGGACCAGCGGCTTCTTCAAAGCGTTTATCCGCTGCTGGACCGAAAATACTAACCATGATGACATGAAAGGTATTCAAGAAAGCTGACTGATGATTGGTCATGGCTTCTGATACAGCTTTGTACACTATCTCGGTCATTTTCTGAATCTCCTCCTCACTAGTGTTGTCGGATGGGTCGATTTGGTGAGGAAGAAGAACCCTTGGGAATTGTTGCTTCTAGAAAACCTTGCCGCTCTTATTCTTAGAAAAAGACATCAAGCACTTGCGCTGGAGCTCATCACAAACTTGTTGTATTAAATTTCTTGAGTCTGACGGCAACTCATCCATGGTCAGCTCCAGAACTTGATCGTCGTTGACCTCAGGCATCTTGAAACAGAATTTGTCCCACTGGGCGTGCCAAAAAGTGTGTTGACGCAAAATGTGGTTCGCGCCTCACACACAGCAAGCCGGAAAAAGCGTGGCTTCAATCGGGTGCCCGGATGCTTTAGAATCCGGAGACGTGCCAGTCGGTTTGACCAGAAAACCAACAAGGGATAAAACTGTGAGAATAAACTAGAACATGCTAGATAAAACTAGACAGTTCCATATGTACGGCTTCAAAGCCAATCACGACAGGCATACGGCTACAGAAGCTGTCTGTCGATAAGTTCAGAGATCATTTGGCTAACGTTGAGAATGAGCATATATCCAACACCCAGTTGTCGAATGTACATGTAAGAGGATATCATTAAGATATAAACATACATAAACAGGTAACTTGTAAAATACAAATCTATCCAAACAACACATGCATAGGTTAATCCAACTAGTCTGCCGCACGTCTAGTTTTCATAAACCCGTCAAGCATAAACTAAGTCTACGCCACTCCTTATAATTAGATTAATCTACCGCATGATACAATCTAATGATAAGGAGCTAAAAGCATGCATATATCTGAATAGATTTGCATAAACTCGTTACTCATGTAAGCTTAACCAAGCTCGGCAAACTAGGCGAGTTGGGGTCCACGAAGAAGGAACATACAAACAAGTACAATTAAACTAATCTAAAACCCACATCTGTCGCACGATACCTAGTTTTATCAAAGCCTAACCGTAAATGACATGCATGAACCCACGACATGTAACAATCTAGATTGAAAGTTAATTCGGCCGTCATGATCTTGCAATTGTTAAAACACAAGCAAACTTGTGAAACAAGGCCGAACAAAGATCAATCTAGATTGGGCAAAAGAGTGTTACAAAATTAAAATAAACGATGCAACACATGGTAACTTAATGAATCTATCAGATCTTGCCAAATCTAACAGAGCCGATAACTATCTCACTTCTGCTAAACATATGAATAAACGCCTGCCGCACGGTATCTACCCATAAGCAAAGCAAAAGCAAAGACCTCTTGATCGCTAACAAGGGTCCGCCGCACGACCATTGAAAACAAGCAAGACTACTTGCATCATATCTAAACCCACCGCATGATACTAGACATGATAACAAGGTTGCCGGGACTTACGGAGGTCGATGGATCGATGATTCCTCTCGAAGAACTCGACAACAAGACTAAGGACTCGAAGATGGCACGGGGCCGGTTTGTATTGATATGGTTGTGAACAGTTTTACAATGGTCGAGGGCTTATACTTATACCCTGAACGAAACATGAGTCCTAGACGATTACGACTTACATAATGATATTTGGAAAGATACAGATCCTATTCCAATTCTTCTCGGCGCCTTTCATCGTTACGTGTCTTCTCGTGCAAGCCGACTTTATTTGCTACATCTATTTCCCGAATGGAGCTACCGCTTTGTAAAATAGCCGACCGCACGGGCATTCACCGAAACCCTGAGGATCAAATAGTCGCCCGATCGTTTGACGAACCCTTTCCTCACTGCTGGTCGGGCCCACTTGTCATATCCTCGTGCGTGCGAAAATTTGGTGTTAACAGAAAGAGTATGATCATAGTGAGGGATATTTTATTATTATTTTTTTCCTTTATATATATATATTTGTTTTCTTTTTTTATTTGGATGTGGATGACATGAATGCAAACAAGGAACTAAACATGATGTGGATTTGATAAAAGAAAACCTAAACTAAATGGAATGGATGCAAGGATGATTCAAAGTAAACATGCAGTGGAATGCAAGGAAGTAAAAAAGATAACTACTCATAAAGTTTAAAGTCCCTGAGCAAGACTGTCTCACCTTGATCATACTTACATGACTCACAACTGGGATTTGTGAGTGGCGCAGCGTAAATATCCGTCATATCAGATGGGCGTTGAATTGTTGTGATGGCGACCTTTTTTCCAATCTACACATGGTTAGAATAATATATATGTACGTATACACAAACCTGTGAGATGGCAGGGTTCCAGAATTAATGATAGATCTTGAATGTTCTGGCACCCTGGGTTCTTCATTCTTGTGGAAGCTTGCCATAAGGCTGAAACGACATCTGATGTCCTGTCTATTCCACACTCAACAGAACAAGGGGTAATCCTACTAAAGCTAGTGGTACACTAAATTAGCAGACATCTAGAGTATTATCACAATCTTTACACCAATTGCTTCCCCGGCAACGGCGCCAAAAATGCTTGTTGACATTTGTTAACGCAAATAAGAATATGAAAGATTCCGCAAGCTCACAGAACACCATTGTAGCATTTTACCGGGAGTATTCCAGGATCGTTATTTTTATTTTACCACTGGGAAGCTAAGGTCATGAATCTGATAACTCACTATCATGCATGTACTAACTCAGAGTGCTAAATAGACTAGGGCAGGAGTAACTGATAAATGATATGATAATGCATGAAAGCACAGTAAAGAGAATTTAATGATAAATGTAAAGATAACTATAGTGGGAGGACAACAGAAGAGATCAAGGTTCCTATGCACTTCTCTATTACTTGGGTTCTAACGTAACAAGGATGAAAAGATATAGCAGCCATATAATAACACTTCGGGACATCAGAACGCCAACCACAGAAAGGGATGAGAAGGGGGTTGGGAAGCTCTGACTACGGTCCTACGAACATCAACCCGAACGTGGTGGAATACGTCGGCCATCAGGGCTGTCACCACCTGGGGCTACCACAACTATCCGTGGGGTTGAGCGCAACCTCAGGTAACCTATATACTAAACACCAAGTCTAATCTATCGATTACTACTCTAATTGTGGCCTATAACTAGAGCACTCGATACGAGTGGAGATCCTATGCTAGAACATAACAACTATACTAATCATAATATGAAAGGTATAAAGTAAATAGAGAAGATAAATATGTTAAATCATAAGTCTTACAAAGAAAAGATACAAAGACTTACGAAAACTCTGAAGACTCCTCTGGAACCGGAGCACAGCTCCACTCTCCATAACTCCCGACAAGAGCTAAGCTATTACATTAGAAAATCTAAACCTAATTACATAGAGAGGAGAGGTTGTCCTTCGAGGGACGCCTCTACAAATACTCCCTAATGATGATGTGTTGCCTCAGGGGGGGTCCTGGGTTTATTATATATGGGCTCCTAGCCTCCCCTCCACCTTGGGCAAGCGATGTGGTACTAAATCCTTCGTCATATGCACATGGGCCTTAATGGGCCAAAACGCGTCGAAGAGGTCGGTTGGAGTGCGTCACGCGAAGGGGGGCGAGTTTGGGCCCTAACCAGACCGGTCGGTCCAGGTGGGAGACCGGTCGGTCTGCCTCTATGACAGGTGGGCCCCGCCTTCCGTGGGTTGCCTTCTCGTGTCTTCTGGAATGTTCTAGAATCTTCCAAGTCGTATCCATCGAGGACTCTCGCTCCGAGACTCCAAATATAGCAAATCATATGTCTGTTTCAATCGTCTTGACGAGGTCTTTGCAATGGTGTGCTCTGTTTCATCACTTGAGATGCTTTTATATGGTAAAAACATGGATGTCCTACAAAACAAGTGAGAGCACCAAAACTCGTGGAACTTGTTAGCTTCAAACCCTACAACTATGCTTTGTGATTCATTTAGTGTCATTTCATGCAATAGTTGATGGTTAATTATGAGCATTAGTGAGCGTCAACAACAGGAAGGACATATATGATTCCTGGGCTAGGAATAACATGTCCTGAAGGGCTTTTTAACAATTTAGCAGTTGGGGTAAGTGGTATTTGTTTTAATAAATCTTGAGCAAAGGTTTCAGACATAATGTTGGTTCCCACAACAGGATTATAGAGAGCTTCAAAGGGTTGTTGATGGATTTAGCATTGAATGTGTGTAGAAGGTGAATTTAAGCGGATTATATCAGTGGAAAGCTCTAATTCTTCTA
This sequence comes from Coix lacryma-jobi var. lacryma-jobi, assembly GCA_009763385.1. Classification (NCBI taxonomy): domain Eukaryota; kingdom Viridiplantae; phylum Streptophyta; class Magnoliopsida; order Poales; family Poaceae; genus Coix; species Coix lacryma-jobi. The sequence continues at coordinate 84,684,263 of CM019831.1, forward strand.
ACCATTCATGGCTTATTATAGAGGCTAGCCTCTTTGTAGTCTCTTTTAGGAAAGCCTTATCAGTAAGTTTTTCAAGTGATTTTTTTTTTATTTTGTGGTTTCCTAATTATGTGATATTTCGAGGTATTACCAAATTCGGTAAAATATTCATCCTCGAAATCAAAGGTGTCTCCTAAGATTGAGGTTTCCCTCTCACTAGGAATTAAGGCTGAGGTTTGTTCATGATTCAGAATGGATATAGGCTCAGCTTCTGGATTTACTTCTAGTGATTCTTGTGGTTTAACTTCAGGAGTGGGAGTAATTTGAGATAAGTTTTGCAACATTTCCCTTACCTTAGAGGCTGGGGTATCTAGGAATGATTCGTTTGAAGCTAAGTTAAGGTAATTACAAGTTTTTCTATTCAGACCATTATAAAAGTGTTGAAGCAAGACAGGGTCTGGAATAGATAAGGCTGGACCAGAGCAGACAAGATTATCGAATCTTTCCGAGGTTGCAATTAGAGACTGATCATCTTATTGGATGAAGGAAAAAATCTCTAAGCGAAGACAAATAATTTTGGAGACAGGGAAGTATTCTAAGCAAAAGCTAGAGCAGAGTTCTTTCCAATCCCCATTTTTACTTGGTGCAGTTTGAAGGTACCATGTTTTGGCTTTTCCCTCTAAAGAGAATGGAAAAAGTTTCCATCTAAGGGTTTCGTCAGACATGCCTGCAATGTGTAGACACGCACAGGTTTGTTCAAACTCATTTAAATGAATGTGTGGATTTTTGTCTTCTAAGCCAGAAAGAGTTTGATTCTTAACCATTTCTATCAAGCATGGGCGTAGCTCGTAGTTGTCTGAAAGGATAGGCTTAGCAGATTTGGGCAACTCTAAGTCTATGACAGTGCGATAGGTATACTGGTTCAGAGGAATGGAATCTGCGGAGCTAGTGATTGGCTCTGAGAAATCCATTGTGAAAAGAACAAAAGGTAAAAGATATAAAAGATATAAAAGATAAAAGATAAAGTATAATACAAGGTTATACTTAATACTTCAAATGATCTACCGTTCCCCGGCAACGGCGCCATAAATGCTTGTTGGTATAAATTAACGCACACTCTACTTTATCCGCAAGCGCACAGATAAAATCTACCGATGTAGCACTTTACCGGAGTAACCCAGTTTTAATATCGAACCCAATGGAACAGATAGTGTTAAGTCTTAAAGAGTATAACCCCTGAGTAGCTAACAAGGACGAAGAAACTAAAAGCATAGAGGGGATCACTAAGGTTATCTAAATCCAACTTAAGAGTGATATGTTTATATTATTCTTAGTGGGGAAGTTGCCATAGATTGTCACAAACAGAGTATGATTCTTTTATGCAAAAGTATACTCCTACCGGGCCTACACACGGGTAAGTGGACTATAGAAGAATCAACAAGGCTATAAGAGTCACCCTTGCGAACAACCACTACTATTGGCGTTATATGAGGCAATTATGAGCTATCAAGTCTAAGCACCACGCTTACACTATCCAACTACTCTAACTCTAGAGCGACTAGAATTAAAGTACTCAAAAGAGAGTCATAAACCTTAAGAATAATAAGAACAATAGCTTGAACTTAAATATAGACGTTGATTACCGAAACAATCGTTGAAGCAAGTTGACGAAGAACTTGAATCCACAGGTACAAGATGAAGAAGTTGATCTGACAGGCTGGAGCTCCTTCTCAATCTTTTCCTCTCTCTCTCTCTTGTAGTTATAGTATAAGACTAGGTTCTAAACCTATCTAGTGGGGTATCTAGTCTTCTACTTGGAAGCTGACTCCTGAAGTCTCTTCTAGGGTTTCTAAATGAAGCGCAGTCTTCTGAAGAGGGACCTTCTTTCTGACCTGGGGCCTGGGGGCCTGTTTATATAGCCCTGATGCGGATACATGGGTGTATGCAGAGTCTCTGAGTGATGTGTGATTGTCAACTGGGATAATGCGCATGTTCTTTGGCTTATGTTGTGCAGGTGTCGAGCACGGATATAGTGATCGAAGGCAAGGTGAAGGTCAAGTAGAGACGTGCCGTGCCGATGAACCGAGAGTGGCGAAGGGCGGACGTGAGGCTTGGACTAAGGGACCGGTGGCCACACGATCGATTGTGTTGGCTGGCAGCCTGGGACAGCGACGAGCGAAGACTTGCGGGCACGGTGTTGCTTGGGTCGAGGACCTGGGGACACGTGTCGGTGGACGGGGTGCACGGGCGGTGCATCCCCTCTACGGCTCGGTTTGGTGGTTGAGCCACAGAAAAACCACCGAGTGGACGGTTTCTAGGTTTGGGCCTCAAAACCTGGGTGCTGCGGGTTTGCCGAGTTTGGGCCACAAAACTCGGGATGAGGACGGTTTCCAGGTTTGGGCCTCAAAACCTGGGCGTTGTGGGTTTCTGAGTTTGGGCCACAAAACTTAGGCGATGAACGGCTAGTTTCCCGGTTTGGGCCTCAAAATCAGGGGTTGGTCGTGAAGGCTGGTTTCCCGGTTTGGGCCTCAAAACCGAGGGCAAAGTCCGGGAAAAGGACGAGCAGAGCGGTGGCGGCACGTGGCGGCAATCGGTGAGGTTGCGTCGAGGCAACGCTACCAGTTGTGCGGGCGTGGCCGTCGGATCACCACTATCTTGAGTTGGTCGAGAATAACCCTAGGGTTTAGCTTGTTCACTTTGTAATTAGTTAGGGGTAGAGTGGGAATTAGAATTAGGATAAGTAGAGGGAGACACCCACCTCCCATCCTATCTCAGTCATTTGCTATTTTGCCTTCTAGGTTTTCCTGCTCTCCCTATCCCCTGCTGTAGCAACTGAGATCCGCAGAGAACCATACCTCTGTGTACTGGAGATTTTGAGGAAGTGAGACCGTAATCTCACTGTTATAGCGTGTGGTAGCCACACAGTTGCAAATTCGTGGTAGTGATTCGCGTTTTATTCGTGTTCTTTGCGGATTGTTTTTCTCCATGATTTTCCCGTTGATCAATCTCTTTGTTCGTTGTGTCTTTTGCAATTCTGTTTGAACAGAGATGTTCTAGATCGTGAGGCTCTTCTTTCCTCCGAAGGAATTCTTCTCTAACCTCATGAGCTAGTAGATGGGCCGATTTTCGTTTCGGTTCAAATTTTTCTCCTTTCCCCCGAATCTCTTCGATTCATCGATTTGGAGATAGGTTCGAGCCATGATCTCTTAGAGTTAGCTCACTATCCTCCTTGTGACTCCTCTCACCAAGTTTGATCCCTAGAGGATTTGTTTTGGTGAGATCGAGTTGAATCTGTGGACGAACAACACGTTTTCGGGGTGACCGGACGCTAGGGTCGGGGTGACCGGACGCATGGACCAGAGTCCGATCGTTGAAGGTTTGACCCCTCAGTTTTTGTTGACTTGATCGGACGCTCTGTTGATTTATGACCGGACTCGCTCCTGATACTATTCATTGTGTGTTTTTCTCTTGACCGGACGCTCGGCACACCGACCGGACGCTCCCCTACTGAGAGTCCGGTCAGAAATAGTAAGGTTCAAAACTAGTTTTTGGACGACCGGACGCATCCGGTGGTCAGTGACCGGACGCAGGCAGAGTCCGGTCAGTAATGTCTTGCGCAGTTTCGTTCTTGGTTCGTTTGTTCGTTGTCGGTTTTGGTTTCCGGCTTTTGCGTTGGGTTTCTAGAGTTGTGTAGTGTCACGCTGTGCTTCTCGGAAGCATCCACCCTACATCTAGGGTCGTGGACACCTAAAAGCTCTAGGTTTGCCTTTGGGGTTGATTCTCGGGATAGTGGCGACGAGTTTCCGAAAGGAAAATTTGAAGCTCCCATTCACCCCCCCTTTGGTCGCTTTCTGGTAGCACTTTTGGTCCTTCAATTGGTATCGGAGAGGGTTAAGGATCTTCCACCTTAGCCGGTTCTAGATCCACAGAAGGCGACATGGATCGCGACGTGGGCAAACCACCGTTTTTCGATGGGACGAACTATGTGTATTGGAAGATACGCATGTCGGCCTATCTTCATAGTATGGGTGCTCCTATTTCGGATATTTGCAACTCTGCTGATTACGTGGTCTTGGCTGCTCGTGTGACTCAGCATCAGATCGATGAGCACGATGCCAATAGTCGAGCCCGTAATGCTCTTTTCTCCTGTTTGAGCATGTGTGAGTTTGATCATGTTTCTCACCTCGCTACGGCTCAGGAGATTTGGGCTACCCTCATGCGTTTTCATGAGGGAACCACTCAAGTCAAAACCCGTCTCTACGAGTCGCACAAGCGAGAGTATGAGAACTTTCGATACATGCCTGGCGAGAGCATAGAAAGTTTATTCGCTCGCTTTCAGGTGATTGTCAACAGGATGAGGGCTAACAAGGAGCTGTTGCCTTTCGACGATCATGAGAGAGCTTTGAAGCTTTTGCACAATCTCGATCGGTCGGTGTGGGACTCAAAGGTTCAGGCGATCATCGAATCACCTAACTATGAGACCCTCACATGCGACGAGCTCTTCAGTAAGTTCAAGTCCAGTGAGATCGATGCCATGGCGAGGGCTTCTTATGAGAATCCTTCTGGCCCGTCGATGGCTTTGCTTTCTGGTTCTTCTGCTAACACCTCTGGAGGATTTGCACTCTCTTCACTTCTTTCTGTCATAGAGGAGCAGCTTGAGTTCATGGGGGATGATGAGTCGGCATTGCTCGCCAATCGGTTCTCGCGGTTTCACAACAACCACATGAACTGTCGCCGCGGAGGAGGACGCTCGGGATGTTTCGAGTGCAGCGACCCCAATCACTTCATCGCCAATTGCCCGAAGAAGAACAAGCAGATCTTCGGCAAGGCGGACCATGGGCACATGTACGACTCCGGCAAGCGCAAGGAAAAGTACGTCCCCGCGAAGCACAAGCAGAAGGGCGGCTTCAACAAGGAGTACATCAAGACCAAGTACATGCAGAAGGCCCAGGCTGAGCAGTGTGCATTCTTCGCCACGCTCAGCGACGTCGACGACTCAGATGACGACTCCGCTTAATCAAGCGACGACGAGTCCGAGAAGAAGAGGATCGATGACAAGCTCAACGGCCTCTGCTGCTTTGTCGACAATGAGGGTTTCTGCACCATGGCCCTCGGCAAGGAGGTCGACGATGAGCTAGAGGAGATCCCTCGGAACGATGACAACAACGACGACACCTCCCAGGTATCTCTGACCCCCGATGAGCTTTCTGCTGAGGTCGAGAAGCTTACTGTCGCCGTTCTTAGTCAAGATAAGTTGCTTAGGCGTGCTGCTAGAGAGAGGAAGGAGTTTAGGCAGAAGTGGGAGGATACGGCGAAGGAGCTTGAGTTTGCCAAGTCCACCGTAGTTGTCTCTCAGGAGGTTGAGTGCGAGATGTGCACCACGCACATGACTGACCTTCTCACCTTCAGAGGAAAGTATATTGCTTTGGTTGGAGAGGTGGATGAGCTTAAGGCTAGATCCTCGCTGTTGGGTGCGTGCAAGTCCTGTGCAGGCTTGCAATCCGAGTTGGCAGAGAAGAATGCCAAGATTGTGTCTCTTGAAGAGGCCAGCTCGGGTAGCACATGTGTGGCTAGGTGTGTTCTGTGTGAGGGCTTGGAGATGGAGATAGCCAACGTGAAGCATGACAAGATGCAAACCGAGGAGGAAAACACATACCTTCGGACCATCTTGTCATGGGTGTCTAGTGGTGAGCCGCAGCTTGGGATGATGATCTCCCAATTCAAGCGTGCTGCTGGAGGTCCAGGTGTAGGCTTTGCTCAGGGTGTTGATGTTTCATCTTTTGGGAAGATTGGAGAGTCGAGTGGCCTTAACCCATGTGAGAAGCCCAACTCGACCACTACTCCCAAGCTTACCAAAATTCCACCCAAAGAGCCTCTCAAGCCTAACACCAAGGATGGAGTGTTTGTTGAACCTCCGAGAGCTCCACCTAAGAAACAATCATGGGCTCCAAAACCAAACCATCTCAAGAACAAGCTTGACACCATGCCACCTATCAGGAGGAGCTCATGCCACAAAAGGGCAAAGTGATCCACACCCACTACCGTGAGTACCAACAACCCCCTATGAGAGCGGTGAGGTACCATTGTGAGCAGTGTGGGAGAGATGGACACTTGAGTGAGTTTTGCTTTCGGCGCAAGAGAGAGGTGCGTCGTGCAAAGGAGATGAACAACACGGACATGTACCATCCTTTCCATGATGTACATGTGCCGAATGTTCAAAGGCGTGCTGCTAGGCCTAGAGGTCCAAAACCTCAAGTTCCTAGGCCTAGGCTGTGTCGGTAGTTCTTAGCTTCACTAAAGATAGAGCTAGGCAACTATCCCTGGTAACGGCCCAGAAATGCTTGTTGACACTAGCCAACGTCGTTACTAGGAGTAGACTATGGAATCTATTCCAGGCAACGGTGTCAGAAGTGCTTGAAGCAAGTCCAGTCACTATACCTAAAGGAGTGAAGCTAAAGCAGCTATCTACTAATGGCAAGCGGGGTTGTCAATCCCGACACTAGTAGGAGCTAGCTAGAGAGATTGCAATCTACCAAGAGGAGATTCTGCAAGCGCACAGAACTATCGTAGTAGCACTTCGCCTGGGAGTACCAGGTGTCGATTTATTTGATCCCAAGGGAAGGCTAGGGTGGTGTATGAGTCGAGTCAAGGAGGAGATGAGAGTCGAAGAAAAGAGAAAAGGAAAAAGGAAAGAAGGGAAGAGAGGGGATGAAAGGCTAGAAAGAATATATGGGTGGATAGGTAAGGATGAAATGGATGGCTAAGGTAAGGTGGATGGATAGGTAGATAAAAGGGTAACTAAAGGATAACTAAGATAACTAACTACTAACTACTCCTAGATAACTACAAAGCAAGATAACTACAAAGCAAGATAGTTACGAAGCAAGGCAGGCAAAAGTCAATAAAGCAACTAAGTTGAGTATAGTTTTATTCCTATCTTATCAAGTATCGAGGCGTACTAGCCTTTACCACTGACTTAGGTTGAACGCTAGCACAATGAGCCTTACTGTTAAACTGGGCCAACTACGTGGTGGAATTCAAGGCGCACAGGGCTGTTACCACCTGCTTGCTACCACAGCTATCCGGGGGTCCAGCCGTATTTGAAGGTAAGTCTATAACTAAGCACCACGGTTAACTATATTCTAACTATCTCTGTCCTAGCTTTGAATAGAGACACCCTTGCGGACGTCAGAGCAAATACTTGACTTAATAAGATAAACACTAAACTAACTAAGCAACCTATTGGCAAAGATCAAACACTAAGCTCACTAGAGATTAACTATTATGGCTAAGTGAATTGATCTGTAGGATAGCTAGGCACTCAAGCAATCAATCAAGTATACCACTCAATACTGATAAGTAGAATAAAGTAATACTTGAAATGATGAAATAGAATATAGTAAAGTGCTTGAGTAACAAGAGCAAAACCTGAACTGGAGATGAAGGAAGACTCTTCCTAGCTCCAGGGCCGATCACTCGCACGCTTCTACTCTTGAGCTAAGCCTTGAGTAGCGCTCTCGCGAGGGCAAAGATGCCTTGCTCTACTAGCTACCTACTTGCCTAAGCTCTCTCAGCTTCTAACCTAACTCTCACTTGCTTCTCTTGCTTTGTGTGTTGCTTGGTGTGGTATATGAATGAAGTGATGCCTCACGGGGGTATTTATAGTCTTGAGGAGTGTGGGGGGTACTCATAGGGGGCAGCCAACCGACCTAGGGCTAACCCTAGTGGCGGGCGCCAGCCCTAGGTGGCGGCCGCCACCCCCATCACCGTTGGATGCACCGCCTCTGCTTCAACGGCATCCAGGAGCTCCAGAGAGGAGGTGGTTAGGTCGGTTGCATGTCTGAGTAACCGCCATCCTGCCTTGATCCACGCCATTCCATCCTAAGTCGTCCGATGCCACTTACCTAGTGACCAAGGGCCAAGATTTGGCCTTGGGATGGTCACACGGATCAGTGATGTGGCAAAGGGGGAGAGTTGGGCCTCTCCAAGTGGCGGGTGCCACATATGGGTGGCGGGCGCCACCTCTGGTTGGTGGGCGCCACCCCACTCGGGCCCAAATGGGTCCTGGTGAGTGGGCTTGTCTCCTGGTGGGTCCATTCTTCAAATTTCATCCAAATTTCTGCATTCAAATAAAATTCTATGGACATGTGGAATTTGGTTAGTTTGAAACCTATTTGACTACATTTCATGCCTTTTTGGTGAATTTTAGGGTAAAATGTTGATGGTAAAACAGGTGTTTAAGGACCATCAACAGGCCGCGAGGAGGTCGTGCCCGGCCGGAGCACGTTGTTGTGGGCTATGGACCCCGTGGCGGTGGCTTTTTCTTGATCGTTTTCCCCCACCGCGTTTCTGTATCGCGATGGACGCTCCTCCCTTAGCGGACCACGTTTTCCTTTACGTGGTGATCGCTCTTCCCGTAGCCGTGCTAGGAATGGTTTTTCTGCTAACCGTTCTTTTGAGTAGCCGGCCCAACACTGGTATTCTCCCAACTTCACTAACCCCAGTGTTTGACCGTATGCTCACCCTATGTCTTTTTATTGATGTAGGTAAAACGATTGAAGAACGTTTGGTTGGTGGATTCTGGTTGTTCGAGACACATGACCGGAAATGCCAAGTGGTTCTCCAGTCTTAGTCCAGTTGATGGAAAGGAGTTTATCACCTTCGGCGATAATAGCAATGGTAAAGTGTTGTCTCGTGGGTCAGTGCGAGTTAATGAGCACTTTGTGTTGCGCGATGTTGCTCTTGTTTCTAACTTGCATTTTAACCTTTTTTCTGTTTTGCAACTCTTTGATGATGACTATGAGATTCGTTTTCAGCCGAATCTCAGTCATATTCTGGACCCTCAGGGCAATCTTGTTTGTTTGATTTCGCCCTTGGGGAAAGTCTTTCGTGCGAATTTCTCGGAATCTTTTGGCAATTCTCGCTGTCTTGTGGCTGGACCTTCCTCCTCTAATCTTTGGAAGTGGCATAGGAGACTTGGTCATTTGAGCTTCGACTTGCTTGCAAGGCTTAGCTCACTCGGCTTAATCCGAGGATTGCCCAAGTTATCTATGGAGAAGGATCTTGTTTGCCATTCTCATAGACATGGGAAGATGGTTGCCGCTCCCCACCATCCAGTGACTCAGGTCATGACCAAGAGCCCTGGACAACTTTTGCACATGGACCTTGTTGGTCCGGCTCGGGTAAGCTCGGTTGGGGGGAGGTGGTATGTGCTTGTTGTTGTTGATGACTTTTTGAGATATTCATGGGTTCTCTTTTTAGCAAAGAAAACTGAGACTTTCTCTTTTGCTCGCAATCTGATTTTGCGTCTTCAGAATGAGTTCCCTTTGAACTCAATGCGAGCTATTAGAAGTGATAATGGTTCCGAATTCAAGAATTCGGATTTTGAAAAGTTTTGTAACTCTTTGGGTTTAGAGCATCAGTTTTCTCCTCCCTACACACCGCCACAGAATGGTGTTGTAGAAAGGAAGAATCAGACCATTGTAGAGATGGCCAGGATGATGCTCGATGAGCATAGGACTCCTAGGCGATATTGGGCCGAAGCTATGAGCACTGCATGCTACATTTCCAATCACATTTTTCTCCGAGCTTTCTTGAAAAAGACTTCTTATGAGTTGCGTTTTGGAAAACTGCCCAAGGTGAGTTATTTTGAGTTTTTGGCTGCCATTGTTTCATACTCAAAAAGGGTAACTTGGACAAATTTGAGTCTTGTTCTTCTGACGGTGTGTTTTTAGGTTATGGCACTCATACTCGCGCATATCGTGTACTTAACCTTGACACTAACCGAGTCATGGAGACATCAGATGTCACCTTCGACGAGACCATGGTTTGTCCTTCTTCTCGTTTTGAGCGTGCAGGTGATCATGAGGTTGGCGAGCCTCTGTTTGATGATGAGGACGAGGGTGCTGAAGGAATGGATGACCCAGCACCACCTCCACCTGCTGTGCCGCAAAGAGCGACCTCTACAACCACTCACGGCCCTGATCCCTCTTCTTCGATGACTTGGGGGCCGTGGGATCCGCCACCTCGAGCGGTACCTTTTGTACCCGAGGAGGCACCAGCTGCTGTTGAGGGGGAGGTATCTTCAGTTCGGGAGGCGCCACGACACATCCAACGTCAACATTCGCCTCAACAGATGATCGGCAGCATCGGCGAACGTGTCACTCGGTCAAGGTCACAACAAATCTCTCACTTTGCTCATTCTGCATTTGTTGCTGATTTTGAACTCCGAGATGTTGGACACGCTTTATCTGATCCAAATTGGGTCAATGCCATGCATGAGGAGCTTGAAAATTTTGAAAAAAATCGGGTTTGGGTTCTTGTTCCTCGTCCTCCTGAGTGTCATCCTATTGGGACAAAATGGGTTTTCAAAAACAAACAAGGAGAGGATGGACATGTTGTGAGAAACAAGGCTAGACTAGTAGCCCAGGGGTATAGTCAAAAGGAGGGGATAGACTATGAGAAGACTTTTGCTCCTATAGCTCATTTGGAGGCAATTCGGATACTCTTGGCTTTTGCTGCATCCAAGGGGTTTAAACTTTTTCAAATGGATGTCAAGAGTGCCTTCTTAAACGGCTACATAGAAGAGGAAGTGTATGTGAGACAACCCCCCAGTTTCGAAAATCCCAAGTTTCCAAACCACGTTTTTAAACTTCACAAAGCTTTGTATGGTTTGAAACAAGCCCCTAGAGCCTGGTATGATAGGTTGAAAACCTTTTTGCTTGCTAAGGGTTTTAAAATGGGATGTGTAGATAAAACGGTTTTTCTTCTCAAGCAAGGCAATGACACTCTCTTGGTCCAGATTTACGTGGATGATATCATTTTTGGTGGTTCTTCTCACGCTATGGTTGCCAAGTTTGCAGACACTATGAGCAGGGAGTTTGAGATGAGCATGTTGGGCGAGTTGATGTTTTTCCTTGGGTTGCAAATCAAGCAATCGCGAGAAGGGACGTTCGTGCACCAGGAAAAGTACACCAAGGACATCCTGAAGAAGTTCGATATGGGTGAGGCCAAGCCTCTTCCAACACCCATGCCGACCACGGCGGCCCTGAATGCGGATGTGGATGGAGAAGCTATGGACCAGAAGGAGTACCGAAGTATGATCGGGGCGTTGCTGTACCTGACGGCGACACGCCCAGACATCTAGTTCGTTGTGTGTCTGTGTGCGCGATTTCAGTCGTCGCCGCACACTTCTCACTGTCAGGCGGTCAAACGAATTATGAGGTACTTATGCTTCACTCTAGAGTTTGGGATTTGGTATTCTGCTTCCTCCACCCTCTCCCTTTGCGGTTATTCTGATGCCGATTTTGCTGGTTGTCATATTGATCGCAAGTCCACTTCTGGGACTTGTCAGTTTATTGGTTCTTCTCTTGTATCGTGGTTTTCTCGCAAGCAGTCTAGTGTCGCCCAGTCTACCACGGAGGCTGAGTATGTTGCTACGGCTAGCTGTTGTTCCCAGTTGCTTTGGATGATGGCCACTTTGCGTGATTTTGGTCTGAGCTTTTCTCGCGTTCCTTTGCTTTGTGACAGCACGAGTGCAATTAGCATTGCTAAGAACCTTGTGCTGCACTCTAAGACCAAACACATTGATCTCCGCTTTCATTTTCTGCGAGACCACTATGAGAAGGGTGATATCGACCTTCGCCATGTCGATACTCATCATCAGCTGGCTGATATTTTCACCAAGCCTTTGGACCAATCAACTTTTGCTAGGTTGAGAGGTGAGCTTGGTGTGGGTTTCCCCTTTTAGATGGGGGAAACATTTTGACTCTTGTATTATAAACTGACTTTGTGTTTTTCATTTGGTTTCTTCATGCATCTTTGCATTTCATCTTGCTTTTTTACATTCAGAGCTTCATGAATATAATCTTTAGAATGTGGCTATGCTCTGTATAGTATTTGCTCCGGTGCTTTATGATGATTCTTGTAGCTTATGCTATTTCTGATCACTAATTCATGTTGTGAGCTGAGCTATTTTTGAATGGTGAACCTGCTTAATGGACATAAAACTTGAAACTGTTCACCATTGAGATATGCAACTAGCATGTGTAGGATGTGTAGAATTCACTCGTGCTTTTCATATATGCTAGGTTGCTATGTCTCTAGTTCTGAGTCATTCACTTGCTTGGTATGTTCATATTCTGAGATAAAATTTGAACCAAGTTAAGTGAATTGGAAAGATCGAGACGGGACTGCTTGTCAGCACATCACAGTTTCGAGACTGTTTCTCATTGCACTTTGAGTTAAACTTGAGATGTGTAGTGCATGACCGAAACTATTGCTTTAAGCTTCTGATTGCTTCTGCATAGGCTTCGCACTGTTGAAAAGTTAGGCAATGACAAGCTTTCAACCTCTCGCAATCACATGATGAAATTTGAACTTGTGTATTTTAACCGCTGCAACTCCGATAAAATTTGGATACACAAGTCTATGTTTCACTCTATAGCATGATGGTTGAACTGTGCTAGGGGTAGTTCACCTTGTATACATGTTTAGCACTTGTTTGATTTCCTGTCTATATATGCTAAGTGCTATTTTGATGGTGAATATCTTTTTGGCTGAAAACTGCTCATTGTGCTCCAATGATTCATATTTCGTATTTAGTGATCAGTTTGACCCTTTGCTAGCATTATGTGCATATTGTTGAGTCATCGGATCTACATTTTGTCGAGCATCTTCATATTCTTTCGACTATATTCCTGAAGCTGCTAACTTGCATTTCTGAATCATATGCATTTCGGAAGGGGGAGAAACTTGCTTGATGGTGCATTTTCAACTAAGGGGCAGAAAATGTTGCAAATCATGTTCTTTCCGAGTGGAACTAAGGGGAGTTTTCCTGGTTGTATGCACTATTGGAGGGGGAGTTTGCTAACTGGTAACAGTTGATTCAGAGCATTTTCGATAGCTAGTTGTGTTGAGCCTTTGCCTCTTTCTTGAGGAACTAGCACTTCTGTCTTTATGCTCTTCAGTTGGTATCAAGCTTTCTTCAATTGGTATCAAGCTTTCTTCAGTTGGTATCCAGCTTCCTCGCTAGCGGTGTTGAGCCCGTTCTGCCTCTTCTTGAGGGCTAGCTCTATTTTGCTTGAATTTCAGTTGATTCTTCAATTGGTATCGAGCTTTCACGCTAGCGGTGTTGAGCCTGTTCTACCTCTTCTTGAGGGCTAGTTTTGCTTTGCTTGGTTGCGTCGAGCCGTTGCCCATGTCTTTGGGAACCAAGTTGTTTTGCTCTTTCCACTTGACCTTCTTCGACTTTGATATGCTTTTGGGTCATTTGGTCGGGTTTTTTCTCCTTCTTCCTACCTACCTCTATTCCATTTATGATTTGTGTTGATAGTTGACAATGCACTCATCAAGGGGGAGGTTGCAGATAGATGGGTGTATGCCGAGTCTCTGAGTGATGAGTGATTGTCAACTGGGATAATGCGCATGTTCTTTGGCTTGTGTTGTGCAGGTGTCGAGCATGGATACAGTGATCGAAGGCAAGGTGAAGGTCAAGTAGAGACGTGTCGTGCCGATGGACCGAGAGTGGCGAAGGGCGGACGTGAGGCTTGGACTGAGGGACCGGTGGCCGGAGGATCGGCTGTGGTGGCTAGCAGCCAGGGACAGCGACGAGCGAAGACTTGCGGCCACGGTGTTGCTTGGGTCGAGGACCTGGGGACACGTGTCGGTGGACGGGGTGCATGGGCGGTGCATCCCCTCTACGGCTCGGTTTGGTGGTTGAGCCACAGAAAAACCACCGAGTGGACAGTTTCTAGGTGTGGGCCTCAAAACCTGGGTGCTGCGGGTTTGCCGAGTTTGGGCCACAAAACTCGGGCTGAGGACGGTTTCCAGGTTTGGGCCTCAAAACCTGGGCGTTGCGGGTTTCTGAGTTTGGGCCACAAAACTCAGGCGATGGACGGCTGGTTTCCCGGTTTGGGCCTCAAAACCGGGGGTTGGTCGTGAAGGCTGGTTTCCCGGTTTGGGCCTCAAAACCGGGGGCGAAGTCCGGGAAAAGGACAAGCAGATCGGTGGCGGCACGTGGCGGCAATCGATGAGGTTGCGTCGAGGCAACGCTACCAGTTGTGCGGGCATGGCCGTCGAATCACCACTATCTTGAGTTGGGCCAGAATAACCCTAGGGTTTAGCTGGTTCGCTCTGTAATTACTTAGGTGTAGAGTGGGAATTAGAATTAGGATAAGTAGATGGAGACACCCACCTCCCATCCTATCTCAGTCATTTACTATTTTGCCTTCTAGGTTTTCCTGCTCTCCCTATTCCCTGCTGTAGCAACTGAGATCCGCAGAGAACCATACCTCTGTGTACTGGAGATTTTGAGGAAGTGAGACCATAATCTCACTATTATAGCGTGTGGTAGCCACACGGTTGCAAATTCGTGGTTGTGATTCGCGTTTTGTTCGTGTTCTTCGCGGATTGTTTTTCTCCACGATTTTCCCATCGATCAATCTCTTTGTTCGTTGCGTCTTTTGCAAATCCGTTTGAACAGAGATGTTCTAGATCGTGAGGCTCTTCTTTCCACCGAAGGAATTCTTCTCTAACCTCACGAGCTAGTAGATCGGTCGATTTTCGTTTCGGGTCAAGTTTTTCTCCTTTCCCCCGAATCTCTTCGATTCATCGATTTGGAGATTGGTTCGAGCCATGATCTCTTAGAGTTAGCTCACTATCCTCCTTGTCACTCCTCTCACCAAGTTTGATCCCTAGAAGATTCGTTTTGGGTGAGATCGAGTTGAATCGGTGGACGAACAACACGTTTTCGGGGTGACCGGACGCTAGGGTCGGGGTGACCGGACGCATGGACCAGAGTCCGGTCGTTGAAGGTTTGACCCCTCAGTTTTCGTTGACTTGATCGGACGCTCTGTTGATTTATGACTGGACTCGCTCCTGTTACTGTTCATCGTGTGTTTTTCTCTTGAACGGACGCTCCCTTGCTGAGAGTCCGGTCATAAACAGTAAGGTTCAAAACTAGTTTTTGGACGACCGGACGCAGGCAGAGTCCGGTCAGTACTGTCTTGCGCAGTTTCATTCGTGGTTCGTTTGTTCGTTGTCGGTTTTGGTTTCCGGCTTTTGCGTTGGGTTTCTAGAGTTGTGTAGTGTCACGCTGTGCTTCTCGGAAGCATCCACCCTACATCTAGGGTCGTGGACACCTACAAGCTCTAGGATTGCCTTTGGGGTTGATTCTCGGGAGAGTGGCAATGAGTTTCCGAAAGGAAAATTTGAAGCTCCCATTCACACCCCCTCTGGTCGCTTTCTGGTAGAACTTTCGGTCCTTCACCTGAGGGATCAACTATGACCGTTAGATCAAACCGACTTTACGTAGGGCTGAGATTGATCCTCAAAGGCGATGGAAGAAGATTCCAGAAGGGGGAGGCCGCTGGCGCCCTGGGGAGACCGACCGGTGGGACCACCAGAACGGTCAGTCCCACCTGGTGGTGGCTCGGGGTGCCCCGCCTCGTGGTGTCTTCAGGCATTATCTAGAGTCTTCTGGAAAATTCCTGACTTGACGAATGCGTTATCTCCCGTCGGTTTCCTTCTAGGGGAAGCTATTGAGGGTTGTTTCCCTGTTTAATCACTGCAGATTCACAATTCACCAAAACTCGTGGAATTTATTAGTTTTAATCCCTATACTAAGGTGGAGTTTATATATTTATCCATTTTCATGTTTAATTGACCTTTAATAATAAGAGTTAATCAGTGTCAACAGTCATCTTTGCAAACACCCTACGCAAGATGAACTTGGACCTTGCAACTCAGATCACACCATCAAACACCCCCTTTTACGGCATAGTACCCGGAAAGGCGGCTATACCACTCGGAAGGATCATACTACCTGTCACTTTTGGAACTCAGATCAATTATTGGACTGAGTACATCAGTTTTGAGGTAGCCGACTTCGAATCATCATACAATGCCATATTTGGATGACCAGCTTTCGCCAAATTTATGGCAGTACCACATTATCCATACCTTCTGCTGAAGATGCCGGGTCCCAAAGGTATTCTAACCTTCAGGGGTGACTTGAAGCGATCATTCAATTGTGACACAGAGGCTGTCCAAATAGCCGAAAAAGCTCAACTCGCCCTAGAGGTTCAGGAACTCGCACAGATGGTACATAACGCCAAGCCTGGAGATTCAGAAATCCCAACCAAGAAGGCAGGTACTATTCAACCACCGACAGAAGTCTTGACAAAAGCTATTGACATGGAAACTGGTGATCCATCAAAGACGGCGGTCATCAACGCTCACCTATTTGAGGAATAGGAACTCGCGCTCACCAGGTTCCTCAGAGCAAACAAAGATATATTTGCTTGGAAACCGGTTGATATGCCAGGAGTTCCAAGGAACTTGGCTGAGCACAAGTTAGAACTAAAAGATGGCTCCGGGCCCATTAAGCAAAGACTACGACGATTCTCACCGGAGAAGAAAGAGGCAATCAAGAAGGAGATAGCTAAACTACTCGCGGTCGGGTTTATCAGAGAAATTCTCCACCCCGAGTGGTTAGCTAACCCAGTACTAGTAAAAAAGAAAAACTCTGCAGAATGGCGCATGTGTGTCGATTACACAGACCTCAACAAGCACTGTCCAAAGGATCCTTTTGGATTACCGAGGATAGATCAAATAGTTGACGCCACCGTAGGCTCTGCTCTATTGTCCTTTCTGGACTGCTACTCAGGGTACCATCAGATTGCTCTAAAAGAATAAGACCAACCTAAGACATCATTTATAACTCCCTTTGGTGCCTACTGTTACAAAACCATGTCCTTCGGGTTGAAGAACGCAGGGGCTACTTATCAGCGTGCTATCCAAGATTGTTTGGGCGACCAAATTGGATGCAACGCAGAAGCTTATGTTGATGATGTAGTCACAAAGACGAAGGATCCGACTACCCTCATATCAGACCTAGAGGAAACCTTTACCCGGTTACGTTCATACCAATGGAGGCTTAACCCCACGAAGTGTGTATTCAGAGTACCCTCAGACCAGTTACTCGGATTCCTTGTTAGCCATCAAGGCATCGAGGCTAGTCAAAAATAGATCACAGCCATCATCAATATGAAGCCACCTACTTCCGTCAGGGATGTTCAGAAACTCACCGGGTGTATGGCTGCGCTCAACAGATTTATCTCACGGCTGGGAGAAAAGGGACTACCTTTCTTCAAACTACTCAAAGCTGGTGATAAATTTTAGTGGATGGCAGAAGCGGATGGGGCTTTTGAATAGCTCAAAGGACACCTCACCAATTCTCCTATACTCACGCCACTAGAACCCGGGGAACCGATGAGGCTATACATTGCAGCTACCACACAAGTTGTGAGCACAAAAATTGTAGTGGAGCACAAGGATGACAAGCACATCTATAACACCCAACAACCAGTATACTACATCAGCGAGGTACTCTCCGACTCGAAGATCAGGTACCCACAAGTGCAAAAGTTACTTTACGCTTTACTCATATCTTCAAGGAAGCTACGACACTACGTCGAAGCCCACGAGATCACAGTTGTTACGGACTTCCCGTTGGGAGAAATCCTTCACAACCGCGATGCTACCGAAAGAATTTCCAAATGGGCAGTCGAATTGGGGGCACTAAATATTAAGTTCACTCCAAGGAAAGCAATCAAGTCGCAGGCTCTGGCTGATTTCGTTGCCGAGTGGACAGAAATACAGCAGGTTCAAGACAACGATATTCCTGAACATTGGAAGATGTACTTTGATGGGTCTTTAAAACTCGGTGGAGCAGATGCCGGATTGCTACTGGCATCACCCGCTAGAGAGCAGCTCAAGTACGTTCTGCAGATAATGTGGCCCGCTACCAACAATGAAGCAGAATATGAACCGCAACTACACGGGCTAAAGCTAGCAATCACATTGGGCATCAAACGACTCCTAGTCTATGGCGATTCTTCAGTGGTGATTCACCAAGTTAACAAGGATTGGGATTGCACCAAGGAAACAATGAACGCCTATTGCGCTGAAGTCCGCAAGCTAGAGAAAAACTTCTCAGGGTTAGAGCTCATTCACATTACCTAGGACCTTAATGTAGCAGCAGATATCCTAGCAAAATTGGGATCCGACAAAGCTCTGGTTCCCAGTGGTACCTTCGTGCATGAGCTATCCAAGCCTTCAATCCAAGAGAAGGATGAGATTGATCCCACACCCTCTGCTCAGATTTTAAATCTAGCACCCGACTAGACACAAGTTTTCATCGACTACTTCAAGGAGCATAATCTGCCCAGTGACAAAATTGCCACAGAGTAGGTCACAAGACGTAGCAAAAATTATGTTCTAGTCGGAGACAAGTTATATCGACGTGGTGCCTCATCAGGAGTCCTTCTCAAGTGCATTTCATCAGAAGAAGGCAAAGAAATCATGAACGAGGCTCATTCTGGGTGTCGTGGCAATCATGCAGCTTCAAGGACATTAGTCAGAAAACTCTTCAGATCAGGGTACTATTGGCCCTCAGTCATGAAAGATGCAGAAGACTTAGTTCGTCGTTGTCAATCATGCCAGTTCTTTGCCAAACAACAGCACGTATCGGCTCATGAGTTGATCTGTATTCCCCTGTCATGGCCTTTCTCATGTTGGGGACTCGACATGGTGGGTCCTCTTAAGCGTGCTCCAGGAGGATTTGGGTACGTCTACGTTGCAATTGACAAATTCACCAAATGGATCGAGTACATGTCGCTGGTCAAATTCAACGTCTCAAAGTCAGTACAATTCATGCAGAGCATCTTCCATCGCTTTGGGATGCCACACAGAATTATCACTGATCTTGGATCCCCCTTCACGGCAATCGAGTTCAAATCTTGGGCCAGCGACTGTGGAATAAAGATAGACTATGCATCAGTGGCTCATCCACAATCAAACAGCCAAGTGGAGAGAACAAACGCCCTCATCCTTGCCGATTTAAAGCCAAGACTATTCGATCTTTTAAAGGACCACAGCGGGAAGTGGGTCGAAGAGCTACCTAAGGTAGTCTGGGGGCTACGAACACAGCGATGCCGGGCAACAGGCCAAACTCTCTTCTTCCTAGTCTATGGCACCGAAGCAATCCTCCCGGCAGACTTAATTTGGAGTTCTCCGCGAATAGAGCAGTATAACAATGGAGAAGCCGATGACACAAGACGCCTAGAAGTCGACAGCCTCGAGGAGGCTCGGTAGCTGCCCTCTTTCAATCAGCAAGATATCTCCAAGGGATCAGGCTCTACTACGACAAGAACGTCCATCACCATACCTTCCAAGTAGGCGACATGGTCCTGAAGAAAATTCAGAATACCACAGGCCGCCACAAGCTTATGAGTCCATGGGTAGTCACCGAGGATGGTTCTCCACTGCCAAATTCATGGAATATTGAGCATCTGCATAAATTCCATACATAACGACTATGCTACAGATTCGACTCAGGGCAAATGTATCTATTTCCCGAATATCAATAAAGTTTCGATTTTATCAGAAACAAGAGCTTTATGAATTATCCTTTTTATTTCATTTATCACGACTATTTAGTTGGATAAAATCTTTGAAGCATACAATAAGCTTTAGCTATTATACCCCACCGACTAATATATAATATTACTCGGATGGATGGTTCAGCGGCAACCATACTCGAGTTACGAGCTTCGAGCTCAATACAACTCAAATGATAGTACGGTTTAAAACCCGGCTATCAACCTATAGTGAATATGGTATCTACAAAGAAGATACTAGTTCCTATAAGGTATAACAAGGGTAGTAGTACTCACCCTATTACACATTAACAGGACAGAGGTCTGACCCAACTTCGCACTCAAGCTGCGACTACCAAGAGGATATGATTCACCCGACAGGAACCATCGTTATGGTCCTTCAGAGGTGCTTGATCAAAAAATATCCCTTGGACAAGGGTACTAAGAGTAGTAATCGGGCAGGCTAAGTTCTCTATAGATCGTTAAAGACTATTAGAGAAACAAAGTCATATGACCCACACTGAAAGTGCTAGAGAGCACTCGGATAGACTCGTCTAGTAAGACGCCTGGTCATACATCCACCTCATACAAAGCGACCCATTGACAAGATATTCCTTTCAATGCCGAGTCGACAACATATGGAATTAGCAAGTCTCAAAAGTAACTTATACTTTGATTGATAACAATTGTTTACAGGAGATACAAAACATGGCCAAAGGACCGAGGAAGACATACTACTCTACAAGATCTAGAATCTGCGAGTACTCTTCCGCCTCGGCCTTGACCTCCTCCTACATCGCCGCAAGGTCCTCATCGCTCTTGCCATCAGGAAGCGTCATGATGGATGACAGATCGAAGGATGGAATATGCAGTTGCAGCGTCGCCAGCAGATCACATACCACTGAAGTCGCCATATCCTTGATATATTGAGTCAGCCGCCCGGGTGCAGCTTTGGCTCGATCAATCAGAGACTCCTCGGCTCCTTCAGGGCGCGGAATCATGTCCAAAACTGGCTCGACAGCAAGCTCCAACGCCTTCAAAGAATCCTAAGAAGTCTTTAGGGACTCTTGGGACTCCTTCAGCTGTGTCTGGACCACTTCTTGAGCTTCCCGCGACTCCGTCGATTTCAATGCCTACAGCAGGTCCCGGTCAGCACCCTCACGAATCAGTTTGGCCTCTTGAAGAGTACTCTGCGCGTTAGCAAATACCTCCTCAAGCTCCGCCTCCTTACGGTTGAAAGTAATTTGCCATCCAGCGGCCAGCATCTTTGAATCTGGAAGACGTAACATTCGGATGAGTATCATAGGCTTACAAATCAATAAGGACCCGGAAAGCGCTTTCGACCTACTAGAGAGCTGCTTCTTGGAGGACTTCTAACATCCTTAAGCTTCTGCTCTGAGGCAACATGCTTGCCGAGTAGCTCGAGCTCCCGCTGAGTCACCGCATCAAGCTCATCAACAACAACCTTGAGATTGCTTTGAAGCTTGTTGATACGGTTATGGAGGACATGGGTGGCTTCCTTCTGGCTAATCTGATCTTGAGAGATGTAGTCCTTGAGCCGTTGATTCTCAAGAGAAAGCTCTCGGCGGATCTGAGTGATCTGCTCATTCACTTTTACATCAAAGCCCTGCACAGAGATATCAATATAAAGTACCCGGATGTGATAACAAAAAGAAACAAGGGATTCAAAAGAGTTACCTCAACAAATTGCCGGAGTGCTACGGCAGGCGCCATCACTTGCTCGCTCAACTCCTTCAGCCGGGTGAGATCCTGGTTGTACCCCGCGACTTCAAGTTCCGATCCTTGGCGAGAGGACTCGGGGGCAGCCTTGGACTCTTCCTGCGGATGATCTCAAGCTTCCACATTAATCTCGGCCAAGACCATCTCCAGAGTAGGCTCATCTGGCTGTCGAGTGCGAAAAAACCACTCGTTCATCACTCGGTCAAACTCCAATTGAGCAGGAGAGCGGAAGATTGAGTACGGAGCACCAACCTGAGGCAAGGGAAGAACGACCGCTTCATGTGCTGCATAAACCTGGGTACTAGATGGGGAGGAGCCTGGCAGAGGGTTCACCTGGCTAAAGATCGGAGGAACGCTGGATTCACTTTTCTCCTGCACTCCGGACTCCTCCACCGCTCGGGCCTCGGTGGCAGCACTCGAGGATGCTGCGATCGGCTTCACTTTCCTACAACAGACGTGTGTTCATAATAATGCTAGAAAACATATGAGCATTCTAAAGACAAGTAATACGACTTACTTAACAAGCTTCAACGCCCGTGGCAGCTTCAAGAGTGGCTTCTTCGGCTATGGGTCTGGGGCAGGAATTTCTTCAGTAGCAGCTCCACTCGAAGCTCCTTGAGCTGTCTCAACATCTGGATCAAACAAAAATATAAGATAAGGGTTTATTAAAATCCAAAACAGGAAGACCATAAAGTACTCGGGTTTTCCCTTACCAGGAGCACCCGTATTACAGTGCTTTTCTGCCAATTCTGTTGATAAAAGAATTTTTCGACAAGCACGACGATTACCAGTGCGAGCCTTCTTTGGGATGGGATCTCCGGCTTCTTGAAGCATACTCGGAGACCTCTTCCGACTACTCTCGGCTTCAGGATCTATGAGAATGACATCAGAGTCAGTCGAGTCTGAGTCTAACCAGTCAAGATCACCGGGAGAGCTTGACTCATGACGAAGGTCCTCACTTCGAATGGGACCCTCGAGAGCAATGCCTCCACCTTCTTGAGTCGCGGAGGCAGGGGTGGACAATAATTGTTATTCCACCCTTGGTCCTATGAAGAAGAAGACGAAAATAATGTCTAGTCAGAAGGATATCTATTAAGAATCTAAAAGACGAGCACCCCGACTACTTACCGCTGGAGGAGGGTTGATGGCGAAGAAAGTCGTCATCATTGGAACGAGCTGTTCATGACTCTTTAATAGCCGGTTCATTCTTCTTAGAATCTCTTGGTTGGATAATTGCTCGGCATTTTGTCAGCACGGGTCCTTCACACCAAGGTACTCGAAGCCAAAATTGGCTCATTGCTGCAGCGGATGAATCCGGCGCGCGATAAAATCTTCGACGACGGTATAACCAGTCAATCCACCTAGCTTCATTGCCACTATCATGTCGATCAGTTGTTGGATAGCCTCCACCTCTTCAGCAGAGATCTTGTCTTTCCATTCACGGGACTTCTGCGGCGGCCATCCATCATGACGACGAAGGGTCGGCGGCGGGTTGGCTATGTAAAACCATCCGCTTGCCCACTCTCGGACAGATTCCGACAGTACTACAGAGATATATTGAGTAGCTACTTCTAGCCTAACCTGGAAGCTATCTCCTCCGACTACTTCTACACTCGCATCACTGGGTTGACACTTAACCCAGAAGAAATAACGAAAAAGAGTAAAAGAGGGGAAAATTCCCAGAAAAGCTTCACACAGATGAGTGAAGATAGCAATGTGGATGCAGGCTTTGGGAGTAATATGGTTGAGAGTCAAACCATAGTAGTGAAGCAATCCTCTGAAGAAATCGGATGCTGGAAGCCCCAATCCGCGCTCCACGAAAGACTTGAACATCACTATTTCCGTCGTGTTGGGGGCGGGATCACGATGATCAGTGGGTACTCTCCACCCGTCTATTGGTTGTGACCGGAGTAATCCTTGTTGCGCCAGAAAAGCCAGCTCCAATTCTCTGGTGTCCGGCGCTTTCCAAGCAAGCACTTCCGTTGGAGGGCACGGGTGGCGTGGCTTCCCGCTAATGGCCTTCGCCTTCTTCTTCTCGGTTGCGGATTGCTTCTTGGGGCCCATGTTGATGACAAGGGACTTTCTGTGCATCAACTAATGGATTGGCTATGGGATTCCTTGCTCTGAAGGCTAAGGCTTGATGAAAGAATGAAAAAACTGCAAGCTCAATGGTGGCCTCTTATAGATCTATTTTGGCAACCGTTCACCTTTCCCGAACGGCGTTATAGAAACCGTCAGAAACCATAACGGTTGGGGGACTTTTCAGACGGCGTCAGAGTCAGTGAATAGGCAACCCGTACAACAGATAACATTATTCTTTCACAAGGCATGATTTGTACTCGGAGGAAAAGATAAAGGACTCAGAAAACATTGCAAGTACCCGGATCTTATTATTTATTACTCGGAATTACAACGGAGATACACAGACGCATCTTGAGATAAAACAGCTTCCAGTACAAGCTTACTCAGGATGTAAAACGCTCCTCTAGTGAAATCAAGGTACAGAGTCTTGATGCACGCCGCACCAAGGATTGGGTTCAGTGAGACGCAGTAAAGCAGACACAGAACCTTGGGTAGACACTATCTTTTCAGTGCATCCCAAGGCGGGTTTAAAGGTTCAACCCTAGTACACAAAGAACTTGGTAGTAGGCCCTAACCCTAGCGCCTTTTGACAACCTGTGACCCCGAGGTTGCCCACGATGCGGGAGTCACAAGAGTTCTTCTAGGCGCACCTCTGTATCCCTCTGCTCGCGACCACTTCGAAACCACCCTGACGGATGATCCCTTCACAAGAGTTCTTCTGGACACCTCAACTATCTTATATAAGGAAGATACCCGGGGACTCAGACATTTCCGCCACAGATACTATACCACTCAAGAGACTAAGAGAAGTCATACACTCAAGAAGGTGTGGCTTCCATGCTCCCCAGGTAGGGTATTTATAGGCGGCCACTCCTAGTCTATGGACACAGTTCACGAATGGAAGTGCAAAAGAGCAATAATTTTCTACGCACTGTTGCACATGTGAAGACTGGCTTCAGTGACGGGTTAGCTTCACGTGACTACTTCAAGATCAAGACGACAAAACTATTGCAGTTGTAGAAGACAACAAGAACCATCAATGAGGATAGTTGAAATAGTCACTGGTCAATTATTGATTGTCCTTGCGGTAATTTTTTCAGTGGGGGTGAAAAGGGATGTTTGATGAAAACATTACCCACCTGAAGCTGGATATTTATTACTTGCAGCGATTAAGATATAGATCAGGGTCATGTTTTAAGTTATTGCCATCCTTATGGTTTACTCGGATGATATCTTGCAGACCCCGAGTACCGACTACTCAGGTACTCGGAACTCAGGCTCGGGGGCTACAGGGTATATACCATAAAGGAAATGTTTTTTCATAGTCCAAGATTACTCGGAAAAGGCTCGAAAGATCCTCAAAGTTATTATAAATAACAAGAGGTGTTGACTCTGGTTATCTATCAAAATTAAAGGATAAATAAATATGAAAAGGGCAGATCACCAGCAAAGGTTTAGGGTTTCAACTGACAATATTCCACGAGTTTTGGTGAGTTATGATTCTATAGGGACTAAACTAGGAAATCGGCACCGATAGCTTCCCATAGAAGGAAACCGGCGGGAGATAAAGCAACAGCCACGTCGGGATACTTCTAGAAGACTCCAGAGAACACATAGAGACACCACAAGAAAGGGCACCGCGGTCCACCTCCAGGTGGGACCGACCGGTCCCCTGGACCAACCGGTCGGTCCCCCCTGGGCCCGCTGGTCTCCGTCTTCTGCAAGCTTTCTCCACCGAGCTATAGGATGCATCTTAGCCGTACCTTAAGTCGGTTTGATCCAACGGCCGCGGTTGATCCCTCAGGGCTATAAAAGCAGCCCCAGACCCCCCTCTCCAAGCATCTCCATCTTCATTATTCATCTCCACATCAGAAACTAGGGTTTCAATTAGAAGTAGAGGTCCCTCTATATGAATCTCTTCTAGTTCATCTAGAATTAGATCTAGTTCATCTAGTTGTAATCAAGAGCCAGCTATCAAGTAGAAGACTAGTTATCCCTCTAGTTTAGGTTTAGAACCTAGTCTTATATTAGAACTAGAAGAGAGAGAGAGAGAGAGAGAGAGAGAGAGAGAGAGAGAGGAAGAGATCAAGAAGGAGCTCCGGCCTGTCGGATCCACTTCTTCATCTTGTACCTGTGGATTCAAGTTCATCATCAACTTCAGCGATTGTTTCGGTAATCAACGTCTATATTTAAGTTTGAGCCATTGTTCTTATTATTCTTAAGGTTTATGACTCTCTTTTGAGTACTTTAATTCTAGTCATTCCAGAGTTAGAGTAGTTGGATAGTGTAAGCGTGGTGCTTAGACTTGAGAACTCATAAATGCCTCCTATAACGCCGGTAGTAGTGGATGTTCGCAAGGGTGACTCTTATAGCCTTGTTGATTCTTCTATAGTCCACTAACCCGTGTGTAGGCTCGGTAGGATTATACATTTGTATAAAAGACTCATACTCTATTTGTGACCTTTTATGGCAACTTCCCCACTAAGAATAATATAAACACATCACTCTTAAATTAGAATTAGACAGCCTTAGTGATCCCCTCTATACTTCTAGATTATCCGTCCTTGTTAGCTACTCAGGGGTTAGGCTTTAAGACTTATCACTATCCGTTCCTTTGGGTTCGATATTAAAACTGGGTTACTTCGGTGAAGTGCTACATCGGTAGATCTTATCTGTGCGCTTGCGGATAAAGTAGAGTGTGCATTAATTTATACCAACAAGCATTTCTGGCGTCGTTGCCGGGGAACGGTAGATCAACTTAAGTCTTAGTTTAACCATGTAATCATACTTTTATCTTTTTCCTTTTTGTCCCAGTCTTTTCATTATTTTTGTTTTCATTTTTATGAATGTTGTTTTTGAATTCCACTCTTATCTCTCACTACCCCATGAGCAAGCTATGACCAGTAGAATCCTTATACCCCATCATAATACCTGGTTATGAGCTATGCCTACCTCTCTGCTGCACTGTCCTTGTAATGAGCATAGAAATAAAATTATGAAAATATTCCTTCGGGTATTCTTGTCACTAACCTTTCCAGATCTGGAGCAGAAAAGAACGAAGGAACAACAAACACAAGGTATGTCCCACCAATCATCATGCAACATTGAATTACATTCATCCAATCTTGATTTGTGCAAAATCCAAGCTTGGGGAATAGACTTTCTAAGAGCATCTCTTGCCGTGTTGCTATGTTGGTTATCCCTACCTTTAAGATATGCACATATACTAATCATGCTCTTTCATCACCATCTGAAAAAATCTCTATAATGCTTTCATGCTACCCTCATTCGCTATATTATATGTTTAGGTTTGGAATAGTTTCATACATCTATTAAATTAAGCATGGTGCCTAGTTTAGGAGTGGTGATCTTGCTTTCAAAGGCTTTTAATTTAAGCAATTAAGTTAAAATGCCTTCCTAGATCAAATTAGACGTGGTGTCTAGGTTGATTTTTGAGCCGATAGTATGCTATAGTGGATGCTGGATATTTTGTTGGACTAACCCCTGCAGGGAAACTTTCAATATCAATTTGGGAAAGTCCGGAGATGAACTCACATTGGAGATGAAGAGACACATGAACTTCAACAACTTTGCACAATGAAGACTCAGCTCATTCAACAACTGTGAGTATCAAAGTTTATTTATTTTGTCTTCTACTGCAAGTTATCTTTTGCCTTGAATCTTGTTAAAGTGCAGCCAACACATAACATACTAGTCTATGCTAAAATAATCCTAAAAACATCTCCTTATTAGCATAGATGCAAAATACATAAGTTGTGGATAATAACCCATGCTTCAAATTCTTGCAATCCTTTGGGTATATGTCCACTAACATTACACAGGAGAGAGATTTTGTTTTCATCCATGGTTTGGTCTGAACATTGATGATCCAAAACCCAAACCATAGACACACAAACCTACTCTTAGATCACAAATGGTGCTAGCCTAGCTTTGAGTCTTGCTTGGGCGCTGATGACAACAGGATGCAACTTACATCGTATGAGACAACCTATGCCTGCAATCATCATTTTCCAAGACATCAAGACAAGAAGTGGGAAGTTATCCTCTTTTCTAATCAAGAGCTAGTTTGGGAGATAAGATGGTACCACTACAACAATAGCAAGATCTACAAGTCAAACACATGAACATGTTGTTGGGAGTCCATCTACATCACAAGCCAGACTAGGAGAGACAATTCCGTTGTCTAGATGTGTTTCACAATCAAAGGGAGGAAGGAGAAAACCACTTCAAGACATATTGATCTCCTATCCACCACTTTGATCAATACAAACCACTAGATGCTGACCCAGTCAAGAAGAAGAATATGATCCACCACTCATTCTTGGAAGATCGTTCTTGAACACCATCAATGTTATCATCTTCGCCGAACCTGGAGGAGTCAACTTTTGGATCTTTCGCTGCATCTTCAACATCTATATTACTTATGAGCAGCCAAAGAGAACGAAGAGAAGACCTTGAAGGGAGAACCAACTACCGAGAATTGAGGAGGGCATCATGAAGGATGAAGCCACTGCACCACAAGAGTTAGAAGATGAAGAGATTACCTGAGCTAGCAAATCAAGAAGAACAGCCGATAAGATCTCCATCATCTAGACACTGTTGAGAGGACAAGTCTCAGTTGTGACATTACAAGACAAAAGACTCTCATGGAGGCACTCGAGTAGCAGCTCTAAATTCAAGTCTCTTGCCAACCCAATGATTAAAGGAAAACAAGAAAGGTTGACAAGAGAAGAACGCGGAACTGTCCCTACATCCTCATAATACAGAATTAATACAAGAAAGAGAGAGGATCCTAGTCAGCATACTCAAGGAACAATGCGCCTTCACTGATAAGTCAGCACAAGAGAAGGAAGATCGATACCTCTAAAGATGATTCCACTGTGATCTTCCTCCTCTCAATCACACTGTGAGACAAACAAGAAAAGACAAGCCAGCTAGACAAGAGGAGCTTCCACAAGGTGGTTTAGCACAATCACTTTCCAATGACAAAGTAACATTTCAAGGTAAGTAACCATCACTTTAAAAGCTTCTTCTTGATTCTAGTATGAACATAAATAAAGAACTAAATATGTTTAAGTTGCACCTCACTTGATCCTACCTAATCAACTCAACATGTTTAGTCCTTTGATATTTGTTCTTAGCTTTACTCTCTTGAATCTCACTGTCTTAACTAAATGAGCTAAAATGTTGTGCATCTAACCTTTGGAAGATGATATATCTCAATCATGAAAAGAACGACACTTTATGCATAGATTATCCTACCTTGGGTTAAGTAATTTGATCTGTTAAATATTTTAAGATGCTACTTTTATGCTAATCCTTTGATCCTATCACTCAGGCTAAGAATTGAATAGAACACATAAACAACAAGTTTGTCTTGTGCAATGTGCCTAAGGTTAGAGAGGAATAAACAAAACTTTTGGTTCTGTTGGTGTTTTTCCACCAACAGAGTCTATGCACTTGATCTCTACCTTGTCTTTATGAGCAGGACACACTCTTGAGCAAAACATGGAGAAGTTTGTCACTCCCAAATTCTACAGAGTGAAGGTCCTAGATCTATAAGAACATGCACACTAAGCAAGATGCTGCCAGCATCCACAATTAACGCTTCACTTCAAATTGCTGGACGAACAAATGACATGAGTGACACCATATCAAGAGGCATAAACAAGAAGGAATGATGGAATACGTCGTAGTCAGAATTAGAGGTCATGAAGTCCCCACAGACTTCTTGATCCTCGACATGGGAGAAGACGATGATGTCCACCTCATCCTAGGAAGACCATTCCTCTACGCTACAAGTACAATCATCTACAAGAGGAAATCCATTTTCACTTTCCTGGAGAAAAGTCATGATGCAACTTCATCAACTACATACCCAATGAAGCACCCAAGAAGAACAGAAGTGAAAGACGCCGCCCTCAACGCCAAAGAAGACAAGCTATCAAGAATGGACAGGCCAATCACGAAGAAGAAGCTATCGACACTGTCCCAGAAAAGAAAGAACAAAAGAAACCTCAAGACAGTGAGCCATAGGAAGTGAAGACTCAGACCAAGAAAGTATGGGAGAAAATGTCTGCACCTAAGAGGTACAATCAATTTTCCAAACATCTGACATACCTTGGGAGGTCTAAACCAAGGGAAGGTCCGGTTCGTCAGACCTAAATATCCGAACCTTCGCCAAAAGGTAAAAATCGGTAGTTATCCTCATATTTATTTTCCTGCATAGTTCTCATATTTAATTCTTAGTTATTTATTGCATAATCATATTTAATCATTACATCATCATATTTAATCATTGCATCATCATATTTAATTCACAAACATTTTAATTTCTGCATTGCATTAGAAGAGAAAATAAAAATATTGCATTTGTTACACTACAAACTATGAAGCCCCATGTGAATAATTCTATGGTGTGTAAAAATCCACGGGAATGTTCATCGTGGTGGCATAAAATAATAAAAATAAATATGCATGCATTTATCCTGTGTATTTTCTCTTGCATCATAAAAATATAAAATACAAAAATATTGAGAAAGAGATCTTACTGAAATTCTAGACAACTAAGGCTTAAGTGGCCAACCACTAACGCTTAATCTGTTCCACAAGTTTTGTTGTCTATTTGAGTTTCACAGGATTTGAAAGGCCAAGAAAAGCTGACGAGCAAATGAATGCTCCATCTACTGTTGGAGCACTGTCTCAACAAACATCAACATCAATCAAAGCTTTGATAGAGGAAGGACATATCCACTGCCAGTCTACTACATAGCAAGATCGAACGACTACGTCAACATTCAGCTTGGGGGAAGGCACCCCCATGTATCCCCGTAAGTATCTTTATCCTCTTAAGTTTTTCATTCTATAAACAAATTCAAAACACCAAAAATATATGAGCATATGAAGGCTCAACACTATTAAGGGAAACAGCTTGGGGGAGACACACCCCCGTTATCTTCATGATTCACGTATGTCTTTATTATTATTATTATTATTAATATTATTATTGGCTTTTATTTTATATCTTAAAGTGTGTTAGATTAAATAAATAAAATAGTGTGTCTAGTTTGTTTTAAGAAGTTGATGACTAAAGAAAAGAACCCTCTCTCTAATCTTTTGCATAGAAATGATGAATAGTTGCTCTATCTAATTTCTTTCAAGTACCTAGTCTTCAAAGCATGAGTTCTCCTCATTAATAATGATGCCTTAAATAAAATTAAATGCATGGTTGGCAAATATTTAATCTAAGGTCTAGGTAGTTGGGATATGACATGTGATGATCTGAGCTGCTATTATCTTGTTCTAAACAACACTAAAGTTCCAGAGATTTCTAAATATAAAGATGACTAATGATTGCATTGAGTCAAATTAAGCTTTGTGACCCTGTGAGATGTTATCATACTATTGAATCAAGATCACTTACATATTTCGTCCATCTTTCGCATATATACTCATAATTATCTGTTACTACCCTCTCAGAAGTTTTTTGGAAGCATATGGCTATTAAAAAAAAGAAAAAAAGAGAGAAAAGAAAAGAAAAGATAAGAGATCCGAGGAAATAAAAAGGGACAAGTGTCCGAAACCTCAAAAAGATAGATCCCGAGGAAATAAAAAGGGACAAGTGTCCGGAACCACGAAGAAAAAAAATGTCAGAAAAAATGGGCAAGTGCCCGATAGTAGAATTAGCCTAATAGTCATATGTCTGTGATAAACAGAAGAGAGTGAATATATTCAAAAGAGCATCCGACTCCATTTTTCCATACACATGCACTTCTTGATTCAATGGTTGGTTGACTTTCTCTTTGGATCCATTGTTTAATTTGACAACATATGTATTAATGCTTTTGAAAATTAATTAAAACTCTGGGATAAAGGTGAAGTGAAAGAACTAGAGACATAGTGCTTGATTCGAATGTTCAATCTCTCAATTATTTAAGATCTAAGGTAAGAGTAATAAGCCCCATGAAGAAAAAACATGATATGTTTCGGAGAATTTTTGTTTAACGGCAGGTATACTTGTTGGAAGTGAAGATATTGTAGCAACTCCTGATCCATTGTTAAGTTTTGGTTTTGCTAAGGGACTAGCAAAGGGTAAGCTTGGTGGAATTGTTGACGCTGGTTATCTATCAAAATTAAAGGATAAATAAATATGAAAAGGGAAAGAATTTGATCACCAACAAAGGTTTAGGGTTTCAACTGACAATATTCCACGAGTTTTGGTGAGTTATGATTCTGCTGGGAATAAACCAGGAAATCGGCACCGATAGCTTCCCATAGAAGGAAACCGGCGGGAGATAACGCAACCGCCACGTCGGGATACTTCTAGAAGACTTCAGAGAACACATAGAGACACCACGAGAAAGGGCACCGCGGTCCACCTCCAGGTGGCACCGACCGGTCCCCTGGACCCATCGGTCGGTCCCCCCTAGGCCCGCTGGTCTCCGTCTTCTGCAAGCTTCCTCCACCGACCTCTAGGATGCATCTTAGCCATACCTTAAGTCGGTTTGATACAACGGCCGCGGTTGATCCCTCAGGGCTATATAAGCAGCCCCAGACCCCCCTCTCCAGGCATCTCCATCTTCATTATTCATCTCCACATCATAAACTAGGGTTTCAATTAGAAGTAGATGTCCCTCTAGATGAATCTCTTCTAGTTCATCTAGAATTAGATCTAGTTCATCTAGTTGTAATCAAGAGCCAGCTATCAAGTAGAAGACTAGTTATCCCTCTAGTTTAGGTTTAGAACCTAGTCTTATATTAGAACTAGAAGAGAGAGAGAGAGGAAGAGATCAAGAAGGAGCTCCGGCCTGTCGGATCCACTTCTTCATCTTGTACCTGTGGATTCAAGTTCATCATCAACTTCAGCGATTGTTTCGGTAATCAACGTCTATAATTAAGTTTGAGCCATTGTTCTTATTATTCTTAAGGTTTATGACTCTCTTTTGAGTACTTTAATTCTAGTCATTCTAGAGTTAGAGTAGTTGGATAGTGTAAGCGTGGTGCTTAGACTTGATAGCTCATAAATGCCTCCTATAACGCCGGTAGTAGTAGTTGTTCGCAAGGGTGACTCTTATAGCCTTGTTGATTCTTCTATAGTCCACTTACCCGTGTGTAGGCTCGGTAGGATTATACATTTGCATAAAAGACTCATACTCTTTTTGTGACCTTTTATGGCAACTTCCCCACTAAGAATAATATAAACACATCACTCTTAAATTAGAATTAGACAGCCTTAGTGATCCCCTCTATACTTCTAGATTCTCCGTCCTTGTTAGCTACTCAGGGGTTAGGCTTTAAGACTTATCACTATCCATTCCTTTGGGTTCGATATTAAAAATGGGTTACTCCGGTGATGTGCTACATCGGTAGATCTTATCTGTGCGCTTGCGGATAAAGTAGATTGTGCATTAATTTATACCAACAAGAGGCTCGGGGGCTACACCCTATGGGTGCACTTTTCAAAAAGAAAAAGTGCACACCATGGAAGTTTTTTACCTATAGAGCACCTCAAGATTTCTCAAGACATTACTCATGGATTCTCAGAGAGAAACCAGAAGCTAACGTTTTAGAGAAATGATGAAGAGCTCGGGGGCTTGACGGACCAGGATGTCAAAGATATCATCAGAAGGTGATTACTCCAACTAACCCTGGGCGACATGGGAGATCCAATGACTTGATACGAAGTGTACATGGATTAGGACTCTCATTGTAACTTAGTCGAGTTCTTAAAGGAAGTCTTGTTATTAGAATAGGACTCCTCCGTTGTAACCGACTAGGACTCGGCATACGCCGTGCTTCACCCGGATATATAAGGGGAAGCAGGCGCCGACCCCTATCAATGAAATCTTGAATCAGAACACCAGGCACACGCCGCACTGGACGTAAGGTATTACGCTATTAAGCGGCCTGAACCAGTATAAATCGCTGTCCTTGCATACTCGTCGGGTTCTACGAACGCCGATCCCCACCGAACAAATCGTCTGAGATCCCTCAAGACGAGTTGCCGGTTAACAAACACCGACACTCACTATCCTCCTTATGACTCCTCTCACCTAGTTTGATCCTTACAGGATTCATTTTGGGTGAGATCGAGTCGAATCGTTGAATGAACTGCACTACATCGGGGTGACCGGACTCTGAAGTTGGGTTGACCGAACGCTCGGGAGTGGGTCCGGTCGTTGAAGGTTCGGGTGTTCAGTTTCCCCAAAGTTGACCGGACGCTTGGGTCGTGTGTGACCGGACGCATAGGGAGCAACCGGAGGCACAGGTGTTGTGACCGGACGCTTCTTCACTCTGAGTCCGGTCCAACACAGAGAGCTCCCAAATCGATTTTGTTTTGACCGGACGCGTCCGATCACTATTGACCGAACGCAGTGGTGAGTCCGGTCAGTGCTGATCCGCTCGTTTTTGTTCGCAGCTCATTTGTCCGTTTTGGGTTTTGGTTTCCAGTTTTTGCGTTGGGTTTCTAGAGTTGTGTAGTGTCCTGCTGTGCTTCTTGGAAGCATCCACCCTACATCTAGGGTCGTGGACAATTATCATGCTCTAGGTTTGCTCTTGGGGTTGATTCTTGGAACAGTGGCGATAAGATTCTGGAAAGAAATTTAAAGCTCCCATTCACCCCCCCTCTGGTCGCCAGTTGACGCTGACTAATGCTCATAATTAACCATCAACTATTGCATGAAATGACACTAAATGAATCACAAAACATAGTTGTAGGGTTTGAAACTAACAAGTTCCATGAGTTTTGGTGCTCTCACTTGTTTTGTAGGACACATTTTTGTCTACTCACTATGTATCGAAAAAAGAGAGAGAGAGAGAGTTATCATTAGCTCTAGACCCCAGAAATTAACTAGGAAGGATTATGAAATATCTCTCTATACACTTCCACACAACCACACATGCACATCTTGATCAATTTTTATGATTTGCTGCTCCTTGTGATCTGAGTGTCTAGCTTAGCAATAAACATTAGGCAATTTGCTCATGATTCTTAGCCTACCTATAACTCCACATATCATTCTTTAGAAATAGGAGAGGCTACATTTTGGCCTAAGTGAGGATTTAAACACCATTGAGTGATTGAGTGAATCTTGGAGGACTTAAGCAAGTTTCTATCTTTTGCAAACCTTAAAAAAACCTCTAGATAGAATCCTAGTCAAACCTAAGCAAGATAAAAGTTTCCTATCTACTGCTTTATTTCACTCTTGCATGTTTGAAGTGAAAAGCTATAAGCCCCACATTGCTATGATTAATGATATATACTAAGTTATTTCTCACTATACAATATGCACTTGTATACATCATAAATTGCTATCTATTTCATGCTCAATGCTTAAACCGCATTTTTGCACGAGGACGAGCAACAGGTTAGCTTTGGGCAGCTTGTTGATGGTCCTTAAACACATGTTTTACCATCAACATTTCACCCTAAAATTCACCAAAAAGGCATGAAATGTAGTCAAATAGGTTTCAAACTAACAGAATTCCACATGTCCATAGATTTTGATTTGAATGCAGGATTTGAACCAAATTTCGATATTTGAACCACCAAAGGCCAAGCCCACTCAGCAGGGCCCAATTGGGCCTCAGAGGGGTGGCGCCCGCCACCCCTAGGTGGCGCCCACCACCTGCACTACGTCGGGGTGACCGGACTCTGAAGTCGGGTTGACCGAACGCTCGGGAGTGAGTCCGGTCGTTGAAGGTTCGGGTGTTCAGTTTCCCCAAAGTTGACCGGACGCTTGGGTCGTGTGTGACCGGACGCACAGGGTGCAACCAGACGCACAGGTGTTGTGACCGGACGCTTCTTCACTCTAAGTCCGGTCCAACATAGAGAGCTCCCAAATCAATTTTGTTTTGACCGGACGCGTCCAATCACTATTGACCAGACGCAGTGGTGACTCCGGTCAGTGCTGATCCGCTCGTTTTTGTCCGCAGCTCATTTGTCCGTTTTGGGTTTTGGTTTCCAGTTTTTGCGTTGCGTTTCTAGAGTTGTGTAGTGTTCTGCTGTGCTTCTTGGAAGCATCCACCCTACATCTAGGGTTGTGGACAATTATCATGCTCTAGGTTTGCTCTTGGGGTTGATTCTTGGAACAGTGGAGATAAGATTCTGGAAAGAAATTTAAAGCTCCCATTCAACACCCCTCTGGTCGCCTGTTGACGCTCACTAATGCTCATAATTAACCATCAACTATTGCAAGAAATGACACTAAATGAATCACAAAACATAGTTGTAGGGTTTGAAACTAACAAGTTCCACGAGTTTTGGTGCTCTCACTTGTATTGTAGGACACATTTTTTTCTACTCACTATGTATTGGAAAAAGAGAGAGAGAGAGAGAGTTATCATTAGCTCTAGACCCCAGAAATTAACTAGGAAGGATTATGAAATATCTCTCTATACACTTCCAGATAACCACACATGCACATCTTGATCAATTTTTATGATTTGCTGCTCCTTGTGATCTGAGTGTCTAGCTTAGCAATAAACATTAGGCAATTTGCTCATGATTCTTAGCATACCTATAACTCCACATATCATTCTTTAGAAATAGGAGAGGCTACATTTTGGCCTAAGTGAGGATTTAAACACCATTGAGTGATTGAGTGAATCTTGGAGGACTTAAGCAAGTTTCTATCTTTTGGAAACCTTAAAAAAACCTCTAGACGGAATCCTAGTCAAACCTAAGCAAGATAAAAGTTTCCTATCTACTGCTTTATTTCACTCTTGCATGTTTGAAGTGAAAAGATATAAGCCCCACATTGCTATGATTAATGATATATACTAAGTTATTTCTCACTATACAATATGCACTTGTATACATCTTAAGTTGCTATCTATTTCATGCTCAATGCTTAAACCGCATTGTTGCTCGAGGACGAGCAACAGGTTAGCTTAGGGGAGCTTGTTGATGGTCCTTAAACACCTGTTTTACCATCAACATTTTACCCTAAAATTCACCAAAAAGGCATGAAATGTAGTCAAATAGGTTTCAAACTAACCGAATTCCACATGTCCATAGATTTTGATTTGAATGCAGGATTTCAACCAAATTTTGATATTTGAACCACCAAAGGCCAAGCCCACTCAGCAGGGCCCAATTGGGCCTCAGAGGGGTGGCGCCCACCACCTGCACTACGTCGGGGTGACCGGACTCTGAAGTAGGGTTGACCGAACGCTCGGGAGTGAGTCCGGTCGTTGAAGGTTCGGGTGTTCAGTTTCCCCAAAGTTGACCGGACGCTTGGGTCGTCTGTGACCGGATGCACAGGGAGCAACCGGACGCACAGGTGTTGTGACCAGATGCTTCTTCACTCTATGTCCGGTCCAACATAGAGAGCTCCCAAATCGATTTTGTTTTGACCGGACGCGTCCGATCACTTTTGACCGAACGCAGTGGTGAGTCCGGTCAGTGCTGATCCGCACGTTTTTGTCCGCAGCTCATTTGTCCGTTTTCGGTTTTGGTTTCCAGTTTTTGCGTTGGGTTTCTAGAGTTGTGTAGTGTCCTGCTGTGCTTCTTGGAAGCATCCACCCTACATCTAGGGTCGTGGACAATTATCATGCTCTAGGTTTGCTCTTGGGGTTGATTCTTGGAACAGTGGCGATAAGATTCTGGAAAGAAATTTAAAGCTCCCATTCACCCCCCTCTGGTCGCCTGTTGACGCTCACTAATGCTCATAATTAACCATCAACTATTGCATGAAATGACACTAAATGAATCACAAAACATAGTTGTAGGGTTTGAAACTAACAAGTTCCACGAGTTTTGGTGCTCTCACTTGTTTTGTAGGACACATTTTTGTCTACTCACTATGTATCGGAAAAAGAGAGAGAGAGAGTTATCATTAGCTCTAGACCCCAGAAATTAACTAGGAAGGATTATGAAATATCTCTATATACACTTCCACATAACCACACATGCACATCTTGATCAATTTTTATGATTTGCTGCTCCTTGTGATCTGAGTGTCTAGCTTAGCAATAAACATTGGGCAATTTGCAAATGATTCTTAGCCTACCTATAACTCCACATATCATTCTTTAGAAATAGGAGAGGCTACATTTTGGCCCAGTGAGGATTTAAACACCATTGAGTTATGGGGTGAATCTTGGAGGACTTAAGCAAGTTTCTATCTTTTGAAAACCTTAAAAAAACCTCTAGACGGAATCCTAGTCAAACCTAAGCAAGATAAAAGTTTCCTATCTACTGCTTTATTTCACTCTTGCATGTTTGAAGTGAAAAGCTATAAGCCCCACATTGCTATGATTAATGATATACACTAAGTTATTTCTCACTATACAATATGCACTTGTATACATCTTAAGTTGCTATCTATTTCATGCTCAATGCTTAAACCGCATTGTTGCTCGAGGACGAGCAACAGGTTAGCTTAGGGGAGCTTGTTGATGGTCCTTAAACACCTGTTTTACCATCAACGTTTTACCCTAAAATTCACCAAAAAGGCATGAAATGTAGTCAAATAGGTTTCAAACTAACCGAATTCCACATGTCCATAGATTTTGATTTGAATGCAGGATTTGAACCACCAAAGGCCAAGCCCACTCAGCAGGGCCCAATTGGGCCTCAGAGGGGTGGCGCCCGCCACCCCTAGGTGGCGCCCACCACTAGAGTTATCCCAAATCCACTCCCTGCCACGTCACTGATCCGTGTGACCTCCCCAAGGCCAATTCTTGGCGCTTGGTCACTAGGTCGGTTGAATCGGTCGGCTCGGGAGGCGGGTGACGCGGATCGTGCCCTGGATTGGATAAGAGGCGGTTAGGGATTGAGCCACCGACCTAACCACCGCCTTGGAGGACCCCCTGGATGCCCTCGGTTGAATGGTGGTTCAATCGAACGGTTAGGGGTGGCGGCCGCCACCTATGGCTGGCGCCCGCCACCTGACTCAGCCCTAGGTCGGCTGCCTCCCCCTTATAAGTACCCCCCTCACTCCACAAGGCTATAAATACCTCCCTGGAGGCGTCACTTCATTTCAATGAAGCAAGGAAGGAAAGGAAGCAAAGAAAGCAAGGCTAGAGCTAGAGAGCTAATAGCTTAGGGTTTAGCCAAGCTTAGGCAAGTAGGTAGCTAGTAGAGCAAGGCATCCTTGCCTCATTGCCCTCGCGGAAGCGTCGCTCAAGGCTTAGCTCAAGAGTAGAAGCGTGCGAGTGATCGGTCCTGGAGCTGGGAAGAGTCTTCCTTCATCTCCAGTTCATGTTTTTCTCTTGTTACTTAAGCACTTTACTATATTCTAGTTCATCATTTCAAGTATTACTTTATTCTACTTATCAATATTGAGTAGTATACTTGATTGATTGCTTGAGTGCCTTGCTATCCTACAGTTGAATTCACTTAGCCATAGTAGTTAATCTCTAGTGTGCTTAGTGTTTGATCTTTGCCAATAGGTTGCTTAGTTAGCTTAGTGTTTATCTTATTAAGTCAAGTATTTGCTCTGACGTCCGCAAGGGTGTCTCTATTCAAAGCTAGGGTAGAGATAGTTAGAATATAATTAAGCGTGGTGCTTAGTTATAGACTTACCTTCAGATACGGCTGGACCCCCGGATAGCTGTGGTAGCAAGCAGGTGGTGACAGCCAAGTGCGCCTTGAATTCCACCATGTAGTTGGCCCAGTTTAACAGTAAGGCTCGTTGTGCTAGCGTTCAACCTAAGTCAGTGGTAAAGGCTAGTACGCCTCGGTACTTGACAAGATAGGAATAAAACTATACTTAACTTGGTTGTTTATTTGGCATTTGCCTATCTTGCTTCGTAATTATCTAGGAGTAGTTATTAATTATTAGTTAGTTATATTAGTTATCGTTAGTTATCTTTTCCCCCTATCTACCTATCCATCCACCTTACCTTAACCATTCATTTGATCCTTACCTATCCACTCATAAATTCTTTCTAGCCTTTCATCTCCTCTCTTCTCTTCTCTCCTTTTCCCTTTCTTGTTCTTCGACTCTCATCCCCTCCTTGACTCGACTCATACACCACCCTAGCCTTCCTTTGGGATCAAATAAATCGACACCTGGTACTCCCAGGCGAAGTGCTACTACGATAGTTCTGTGCGTTTGCAGAATCTCCTCTAGGTAGATTGCAATCTCTCTAGCTAGCTCCTACTAGTGTCGGGATTGACAACCCCATTTGACATTAGTAGATAGCTGCTTTAGCTTCACTCCTTTAGGTATAGTGACTGGACATGCTACAAGCATTTCTGGCGCCGTTGCCAGGGATAGATTCCATAGTCTATTCCTAGTAACGACGTTAGCAAGTGTCAACAAGCATTTCTGGGCCGTTACTGGGGATAGTTTCCTAGCTCTATCTTTAGTGAAGTTAAGAACTACCAACAAGCATTTCTGGCGCCGTTGCCGGGGAAGGCAATCGGTGTATCCTTCAAGTCCTTGTCGAATTTATCTTCGCTTAAGCTCCCGCTTAGCGAATCCCATCATTCCCCATTCTTTCTTTCCTTAGTCCTTCTTATCTTTTTCCATCATCTTCTTCAACTTCTTTCTTTCTTATCTCCTTCTACCTTCACGATGGCCAACAAGACCATTCGTGAGCTGCTCCTTCTGCCGCCAATGTAGCGATAGGACCAGCCGTGATCGATGCCAACCTCAATTTTGAGTTGAAACCATCACGATGGTCCAAGCTTGCCTGTTCTATGGCAAAGCTCATGAGGATGCCAATGCTCACCCCCAACAATTTTTGGAGATTTGCAGCTGTTGACACCAAAATTTAGCAATTTCATTATGGACAGGAAGAAATCAGCCGATGGGGTTAAAAAATAAGGGGATCATATTGAAGGATTTTTGTACGCCGTCTGAAGAATATTAATCAGTATATTTTAGAAGAAGCAAGAGATGACGACCGTGAACACCATGAAGCAAAAAAGGAAGTTGTGCTTGTACGTGTATATGTTCAAAGCCTGGGCGTGTTAATACCTGGTGCACAAGATAAGGACTAGTGATGATTGTGATCCTAAAAGCATGGAAGGCAAGTCAGAGTTGTTTATTTTGGAATTTTGTATGACCATGCATGTGAGCCCAAATGCCATACGCGTCATTAGAATCAATTGATTACTTCGTGTGCTATCAGAGGCAAACAAATAAAGAAAGGGACAATATACATGCACTTGAAAGTCAATCACGTATGAGGATCAAACTTATAAAGGCAGCTTCATGGACAATGATTCTGTATAAGGGAAACACGAGTCCCTGTATCTCAATTATTTCTTTTTATATATTTTGTTATTAGGCAAGTCCGTTCAGGACTCTTATCAGCTCGGGGTATAAATATAAACCTCCGGCCATTGTAAAACTGTTCACAACCACATCAATACAAACCGGCCTCGTGCCGTCTTCGAGTCCTTAGTCGTGTCATCGAGTTCTTCGAGAGGAATCATCGATCCGTCGACCTCCGTAAGTACCGGCAACCTTGCTATCATGTCTAGTATCATGCGGTGGATTTAGATATGATGCAAGTAGTCTCGTATGTTAAGCTTAGTATCGTGCGGCGGATTTAAGCTTATGACGGAAAGTTTTTGCTTGTGCCTTGTATCGTGCGGCGGATTAAGTCATGAGTAAAAATAGTTATCGGCTCTATTAGATTTGGCAGATCTGATAGATTCATTAAGTTATCATGTGTTATATGTTTTATTTATTTAATTCTTGTAATACTCTTTTGCCCAATCTAGATTGATCTTTGTTTGGCCTTGTTCC
Source organism: Coix lacryma-jobi var. lacryma-jobi (assembly GCA_009763385.1). Classification (NCBI taxonomy): domain Eukaryota; kingdom Viridiplantae; phylum Streptophyta; class Magnoliopsida; order Poales; family Poaceae; genus Coix; species Coix lacryma-jobi. The sequence goes on from CM019831.1 coordinate 84,725,232, forward strand.
ACAAGCTTGCTCGTGCTTTTGCTAATCATAATATCATGATGGCCGGATCAACTTTCAATCCAGATTGTTACATGTCGTGGGTTCACGCATTTTAATTACGATTACTCTTTGTTAAAAGGGAGAATTGGCCCTGGGACACTCCGAAAGGCCTAAATTGGCCGGTGCACACATCCACTTTCAATATTTGCCAGAAGACACTATGGTTTCGTGTAATTGGGCCAATAGGCATCGACCCTCATCCAATATTTTTATAAAATAGATATAAAATTATATAAGTGCCAAAAAATTATAATATAATTTTTTCGACACTCTACATGATAAGAACTACATACTAAAAATATTATTTTGCACTAAAATGATAAATTTGTCTCTCTTCATGAATAGACAAAGATAACCATGATTAATTAGTTAATTTATTTGTAATATATTAAAAATACTGACAAAATCACAGAATGCATACATCACCAAATCTTGTCTATCATAAAAATATCATATCAAAATAACAAAGTTTAATATATCAATTAAGCTCCGCAAGAGATAAATCTATAATTCAGTCATGCTAAATATGTCACTATAAACTTTATTATTTTGAGCTAATATTTTTAGCATTGTCAAGATTTGTTGATGTACGCATTCTATGATTTGTCCCAAGATTTGTAGTGACCTACAATCATATAAGCAAATTAACCATGATTATCTTTGTTTATTTATGAAGTGGGGGCAAAATGATCATTTCAGTGCAAAACAATATTTTTAGTATGTAGTTCTTATCATGTAGAGTGTAGAAAAATTTATAGTATAATTTTTTAGCACTTATATAATTTTATATCTATTTTATAAAAATATTAGATGAGGGTCAATGTCCATTGGCCCAATTACACGAAACCATAGTGTCTTCTGACAAATATTGAAAGTGGATGTGTGCACCGGCCAATTTAGGCCTTTCCGAGTGTCCCAGAGCTAATTCTCCCTTGTTAAAACTAGGTATCGTGCGGCAGATGCAGGTTTTAGATTAGTTTAATCGTACTTGCTTGTTGGTTCCTGCTTCATGGACCCCAATTCGGCTGGTTTGCCGATTTTGGTTATGCTTACATGAGTAATGAACTTTTATAGATCTGTTCAAATATACGCATGCTTTTAGCTTGTTATAATTAGATTGTATCATGCGGTGGATTAATCTAATTATAAGAAGTGGTGTGGACTTATGGCAAGTGGTATCATGCGGTGGATTAGCTTCGCTTGAGTTTATGCCTGACGGGTTTATGAAGACAAAACGTGCGGCACATTAGTTGGATTAGCCTATGCATGTGTTATTCGAATAGATATATTTTTGTAAGTTACCTGTTTATAACATCTTTATTTCGTTCAAAGTGTGTCTCCTTTTACGTACACATTCGGCAGTTAAATATGCTTTACGCACTCTGTTTTTTCATACTTGCCGAATGATTTTACAAACATGCTTTGACAGACAGCTTCTATAGCTGTGTGCCATCGTGATTGGCTTTCTAAGTCGTACGTATGGAACTGTCTGGTCTCACCCGGCATGTTCCAGAGGTATTGTCACGTTTTTATCCCTTGTTGGTTTTCAGGTCAAACCGACTGGCACGTCTCCGGATTCAACACACTCCAAGTACCCGATTGAAGCCAGCCTTTTCGGCTTGCTGTGTGCTTGGCGCGAGGTGCCACGTTTTGCGTCAACACACTTTTTGGGAGACCCAGTGGGAGCACAATCGTTCGATCAGAAGTCAGATGCCTATTGGCTTATATTTCATCAACAAGGATCGGCCAAGAAAAGTCATGAAAAAGCAAATATAACAATATTTTATACTTGGCCGATGATTTTGCAATATAAGATTATGCTGATATTTTTCTTAATGGCATCGGTTCCAAGACATCAAGCTGATCTCCTAATTGGAAGTAAGATATATAGAAATCAGTCAAGATTACATCCTACGAGGCATATTTATCGTGAGCAAATTGGATAACAGCCTGGTTGACATCCGTGAAAGAGAGAGATCTATGATCAGTGCTTCCTTGCTTTCAATGGTCACATACATGAGCCGACTAAGAGCACATCGAGCCATACAATAGCCGATTCAGGCAGTATCAGCAAAGCAGTATATTGGACAATAGTTAGCCGATTGTGAGTGCTTAAGAAGTCAAGAGCCGATCAAACAAAGGAATAGCAGCCAGGTGATCAAGAAACTTTTGCACCAATTATTTACTCGGCCAAGGAGTACCGGATCGGATTGAAAAATTGAACCTTCTATATTTAGTGTCAAACATGCAAACGTTAGCTATTGGTACATGTTAAAAGGAAGGCATTTGGTACATCAAGACTAGAAGAAAGAAGCTGATTCAAACACAGACTTATTTTTATCCATGACGAAAGGATTGATGCTGTGGCTGATATTATATTTTGGACTCTCTTGGATGCTGACACATTAGGGTTACGGATCACAACGAGGTATACGTGATGCATCTTGTACAAACAGAAGACAGCTCACAAACATTTCAGAGTCCAGAAATTGGAGATGACGAGGAATCTAGATTCATTAAACATATGCGTGTATGATCCAATATACAAGGAAAGTTCAAGAAAGAAGCCACGAACAAGGGTATAAAGTCAGTAGCCAATAAAATGCTCGGAGACTCAGAATATATTATTATTGAAAATTGAATCGGCTGTTTCTTCACTTCGGTTCCATCAGCTGATTTAAAATAATAGTGGCCACTATGGCACAAAGATAATGAGTTAATTGAATATTAAAGTACAAATACGAAAGAGAAAGGAACTGATCATGTTATGGATTCTCGAGCAATGGACAATTCTAGATCAGCATCTACTCCTGATGGTGCATGGGTATCAAGTGCTATCATGCCAACTTCGGTCGTTCATCTGATTACACACACTGTATTGCGTATCCAGTGTTCTTTCTGATGATTTTGGGGTAGCCACACCATTATTTCCAACCATGCAGAGCCAAGCAGAGCAAGAAAGATTAGAGAAGTGTCTCATCGACTAGCTAGTATCTCCTCGGCTTGAGGGCATATTAAAATATGGTGGCCGAAGAGCCGATGAGGTTTGTCGATTGCATGTATTTTGATCAGTGATGAATACATCTAGTAGAGAATATTTGGCTACAGTACAACCGATGGGGCAGTTAGCTTTTCCGACATGATCACATTCAAGTTACATGGTGCAGATTATTCAGCTGGTATGCCGATATGGGTCCATCGGTTGTTGGTTAGCTGATAAATTCTAGTTAAAAAAAATCAGTTATGTGCCGGTTTCCAATATGGAGGAGATACAAGCAAACGAGCATCAGGACTGTAGTTACACATATCGGCTATTAAAAGGTGAAACCGGCTATTCAAAGGAATCGGCTCATATGATGTTTAAAAGGGACATAGAATATTCGGGTAAATCCAATACTAGCTGATCATGTGGACTTGACATCAGTCGATCGTCTTTTTATGGGGACCGATACTCCGACTCTATTGACAGTTTAGTATGGCATGAGAGCCGATACACCACAAGTGTCGATCAAGAGTCAATACGTCCCAGAGCTACACATCTGCTGCATGCACATGTTATTATAATCAAGAAATTATGGAAAATTACATGCATAGGAGGTGGCGTTGGAGGTCTCAGGATAACTCTTACGTGAGGTTTAGTATCTTGCTCGACTAGTTTCATGGAACATAGTGAAGTTTGGCCGTGAATGAAACTTCGACCGTCAGGAGGTGACGGACAGCAAATACTACGTGTACCAGTGATGAATCGCGCCGCTGATCGGCTAGTCGGGGCCATGCATGCTGTTGTCCAATAGCCGATCGGCTAGACCATAGAGCCAATGAAGGAAAAGACACATGGCTATGTTACCGTTGACTCCACTACTGCAGCAGCCAATCAGGTAGATAGAGCCAATGGAAATATTAATGGAGCCAGAAGAACAGTATGCACCGACATCTTGTCAAGGGGGATTCGGTCGTGATTTAAACGATGAAAGCTCATATTACTCTGTTTGCTTCATGGCTTGGAGGAGGAAATATTTGATATATCAATTATTTGGCCAGACCAAAGAAAAAGAAGTTGTACTGGCATTAGACTAGCTCAAAGTGTCAAGAGAATTATATTGGGACGTCGAAGGAGTATGAAATTGGCTTCGAGTATTAGAAGACCATCGTCATTCCCAACATCATCCGCGACAACCAGAAATGCCACGGGCTGTCAAAGATCACCAAGAAGGTCATGGGACACGCTGGGGTGACCAAGCTAAGAGTGGAGAAGCGTGCATACGGTAATGAGGTACACACCCCTCTATGTTTGGCTCATATATTCTTTGTTCCTTGCTTTTTCCTACCACTTGTGAACAATTTATCATAAGGAAAACATGCCATCTAAGTAGTTGATGAATGTGATATGTTATGATAAAAGGAACCTTACTTCTTTTGCAAAGTACTTGGGAATTTTCTTATAAAAACTTAAAATCAATAGCTTGTCTCCTCAATGATGTTGATTTTCCTACCAAGGCCATATTTTAATTTCATTAGAAACCTTATAGATATGCTACTTGCTTTTGCATTGAGTTTTGTCAAACCGTTGCGACCCTTGTGAGAGATTTATCATACTCTCATGATCAAGACTCACGTACACCCACCTATAAAGTGCTAATTCTTAAACTAAGAGTTACGCAAGACATGTCCTTTCCATCCACTAAAAAATACTCCAGTTTGTATCTTGACTCTCTCTGGAGATATTCATATGCCAAAGAGAGTGTGGGCTATATTAAAAATGCCAAAGTGCTTGACAAAAACAAAACATGCCAAAGAGCATGATAAAAGAGAGAGAAAACAATGGGTGCTCCGATACCCGCCAAAAAGAGAGAAAACAATGGGTACTTAGATACCTGCTAGTGAGAATGAAATAGCCTATACTCTCAGAAGGATTTTAAAAGAAAGAGAGGGTCATGATCAATGAGGTAAAATATATATAAAAAAATATATGTTCCACACACATGCACATCTTGGTCTAAGAGTATGACACTTCTCTTCGTGGATCCGGGGTTTGACTTTACGATATATGCAAGGTAAGTCTGCGATGTTTCATAGGCTTTTAGAAGTAGGATATATAAAAAAATGAACAGTGTCTCAGTGAGGAACTATACACATTGAGCGATCTGAGAGAATCATTTGAGGAGCAAAGCTATGTTTTCAATTTAAAAATCTTTCAAAACCCCAAGTTTTCTAAGCTAGAGAAGTAAGGATGACAGGATTCTAACCCGTTCTATTCCTCAACCACCCAAGATGGTGTGATAGACAGTTTAAAGTTCACATGTGAAGGTAAGGCCGGGAATAATGAAATATTGCTGCCAGTAAAGTTACTCGGTTTATAGGAAGAAGAGGATCGGCTGGAAATTATCATCAGCATTGAAAGCCGAAGCGGCTCTTTATATTTCAAGAGAAGCCGGTGAGGCCTTCAAAATATTGCAATCGAATGTCATCAGAAAAAAGGACCATCGGACTGAAATAATTCGAAGCATGAAGAATTCAAACTCCGAACTCGGGGGGCCTGTGTTTACACCAAAATTTAGCAAGTTTATTCCGGACAAGAAGAAATCAGCCGATGGGGTTAAAAAATAAGGGGATCATATTGAAGGATTTTTGTACGCCGTCTGAAGAATATTAATCAGTATATTTTAGAAGAAGCAAGAGATGACGACCGCGAACACCATGAAGCAAAAAAGGAAGTTGTGCTTGTACGTGTATATGTTCGAAGCCTGGGCGTGTTAATACCTGGTGCACAAGATAAGGACTAGTGATGATTGTGATCGTAAAAGCATAGAAGACAAGTCAGAGTTGTTTATTTTGGAATTTTTTATGACCGTGCATGTGAGCCCAAATGCCATACGCGTCATTAGAATAAATTGATTACTTCGTGTGCTATCAGAGGCAAACAAATAAAGAAAGGGACAATATACATGCACTTGAAAGTCAATCACGTATGAGGATCAAACTTATAAAGGCAGCTTCATGGACAAGGATTGTGTATAAGGGAAACACGAGTCCCTGTATCTCAATTATTTCTTTTTATATATTTTGTTATTAGGCAAGTCCGTTGAGGACTCTTATCAGCTCGGGGTATAAATATAAACCTCCGACCATTGTAAAATTGTTCACAACTACATCAATACAAACCGGCCCCGTGCCGTCTTCGAGTCCTTAGTCGTGTCGTCGAGTTCTTCGAGAGGAATCATCGATCCGTCGACCTCCATAATTACCGGCAACCTTGCTATCATGTCTAGTATCATGCGGTGGATTTAGATATGATGCAAGTAGTCTCGTATGTTAAGCTTAGTATCGTGCGGCGGATTTATGCTTATGACGGGAATTTTTGCATGTGCCTTGTATCGTGCGGCGGATTAAGTCATGAGTAAAAATAGTTATCGGCTCTATTAGATTTGGCAGATCTAATAGATTCATTAAGTTATCATGTGTTCTATGTTTTATTTATTTATTTCTTGTAACACTCTTTTACCCAATCTAGATTGATCTTTGTTCGGCCTTGTTCCACAAGCTTGCTCGTGCTTTTGCTAATCATAATATCATGATGGCCGGATCAACTTTCAATCCAGATTGTTACATGTCGCGGGTTCACGCATGTTAATTACGATTACTCTTTGATAAAACTAGGTATCGTGCGGCAGATGCAGGTTTTAGATTAGTTTAATCGTACTTGCTTGTTTGTTCCTTCTTCATGGACCCCAATTCGGCTAGTTTGCCGATTTTGGTTATGCTTACATGAGTAACGAACTTTTATAGATCTGTTCAAATATACGCATGCTTTTAGCTTGTTATAATTAGATTGTATCATGCGGTGGATTAATCTAATTATAAGAAGTGGTGTGGACTTATGGCAAGTGGTATCATGCGGTGGATTAGCTTCGCTTGAGTTTATGCCTGACGGGTTTATGAAGACTAAACGTGCGGCAGATTAGTTGGATTAGCCTATGCGTGTGTTATTCGAATAGATCTATTTTTGTAAGTTACCTGTTTATAATATCTTTATTTTGTTCAAAGTGTGTCTCCTTTTACGTACGCATTCGGCAGTTAAATATGCTTTACGCACTCTGTTTTTTCATACTTGCCGAATATTTTTACAAACATGCTTTGACAGACAGCTTCTATAGCTGTGTGCCGTCGTGATTGGCTTTCTAAGCCGTACATATGGAACTGTCTGGTCTCACCCGGCATGTTCCAGAGGTATTCTCACGTTTTTATCCCTTGTTGGTTTTCAGGTCAAACCAGCTAGCACGTCTCCAAATTCAACACACTCCGGGTACCCGATTGAAGCCAGCCTTTTCGGCTTGCTGTGTGCTTGGCGCGAGGTGCCACGTTTTGCGTCAACAGCGGCACCTTCACCATTAAGGGGATAACCTAAGAAGCCATCCGTCTTCGCTCTTTCCCTTTTCTCTCCTAGAAAAAGTGAAGCAATGGTTCTATACCAATCGCAACACTGTAGACACATGGGACAAGTGTTCCAATGCTTTTCTCGCCAAATTCTTTCCGATGGGCAAGACGAACGCTCTTCGCGACAAAATCTCCAGCTTTACGCAACAAGCCGAGAAATCTATTCCCGAGGCTTGGGAGAGAATGCAAGAGTACGTCACTTCTTGTCCACACCTTGGTATGGAGGACTGGCTATTGATCCAGAACTTCTACCTTGGCCTAACCCCACTCTCTAGAAGCCATTTGGATGCCGCCGCCGATGGTGCATTCTTTTCTCTGAATGTTGCAGATGCTAAGGCTCTCATAGAGAAGATGGTGTCAAACCAAGGATGGAATGATGAGAGACTGTAGCCCCGTAAGCGAGGTATGCATTCCCTTAAGGAGGCCGACATGATCGTGGCCAAGATGGACCTGCTGGCAAAGAAGCTGGACAGCTGTGAGAAGAAGAACCAACAAGAGAGTGTCCAATCTCTGGAATCCTACATGACTGGTGAAGTCTGTGGAGAAACCGGACATTCTGGGAGCCACTGCCCCGAGTTACATGAAGATTTGAACTTCATCAACAACAACAACAACGGTTTCCGTCAACAGAATCAAGGATGGAATCAGCACTCCAACTCTCAAGGTAATAATTCATTCTCTCGCTCTAATTTCCAAAGTACTGATAATTTCTCGTTCTTAAAGAATCTAGCCTACTCTCAAGGTAGAACTACTGAATTTTTGAATAAGAAATTAATGTCAAATGATAAAATGCTTGAGAACGTAAATGCTAAATTGGAAGATTTCTCATCTGCTCTGAAAAATCAACTTAGCTTTAATAAGATGTTAGAAACCCAATTAGCTCAATTTGCTCCTATCATACCATCTTTTGAAACTGGTAAAATTCCGGCTAAACCTAACATGGAAACTGCAAATATGGTTGAAATAAAATATTTTAACTATTATGAAGATCAAACCATGACTGTTAAAAAGGGTGATCCTGGTAGTCCCATAATTAGATGCTCAATCTTTGGTGAAGTCTTTAATCGAGTGTGAACATTTTATCTAAGGATTTCTATGAAAACTCGTTCTTTCCACCCATGTCATCCACATCTGCCTATGTCGTGCTAGCTGATCAATCAACATGCTATGTAGAAGGAATAATCATTGATTTACCTGTTCATATTAGAGGATCATATGTTCCTGCTGATTTCATAATACTAGATATGGGAAATAGGAAAGATGTGCCTCTAATCTTAGGTAGACCTTTCTTGAACACTGTTGATGCTTTCATATATATGGGGAGTGTTAAAATGCAAATGACATTAGGAGGGAGGAAGGAAATATTCTCCTTTTCCCGTAGTCCCGCATATGCCGCTAACATGCAGGAAGCAAAACCTGTTCATACCAAGAAGAGGCGCCCAAGAACAAGGTGGAACAGAAAGAAAGAACCACCTCCTCCTGAGTTGTGTAATTCACATAACAAAGGAGAGGTGCCAAAAGAAGAAGAACCCGATGAAGTATTTAAAGAAGAAGCACCCAAGGAAGAAGATTTACCCAATAAGGATGAAATTCCATGGATATAAGGTATGGATTTACTTTTAAATTTCCCTTCAAATTTCCCTTTTTCAAATAAATAACATATGTCATGCATGTAACTAAAAAAGATCAGTTATCATTAGTTATATGCATAAGTATATGTTAACTTAGCTAGAATAATAAAATATCACAATAGGATAGTTTCCCTTTTTCACAACATTAGATAGTTTCCTTTTTAATAAAAGGAGAACAAGAGCTCCGACCGAGAAAGATGAAGACCCTTCTCCAAGCAAGAAACCAGCTTGGGGGAGATCCTCGCGCCAATAAGGTATGTTTCAACCTTAGTCTTTATGTTCGGTTCTTAAATTCTATATCTTTTGAATGTTATATGCTTGCCTAAGTAATTATCCTATGAATAAAAATGATAAAATCTGCTTAAAAATGTTGGAACCTGAATCAGAAATAAAATATGGCATGCAAATGCTATTGTTATAGTTAGAATAACTAGTTTTATCTAAGTTGTAGCTTTTGTGGGTTGCACATGTTTTAACTAAAATCATGCTTAGTGAATAAAGTTAGTTAGAAATGGAGTAATTCTTTAAACTTGCTAAGGTGAAATTAGGACCTAATCTAGAGGATTTCTTTTAAAAATCATGAAAACCTTGCTAAAAGTTCCTCCTGGATTTTATCCCATCCCACCACTAGGCAAATATTTGTTAGTCAAAACCACAAAGAGCTTTGTTTGTGTTGAGCTTTGTTAGACCTCATAGATCTTAGTAGGGAAGCTTATCATATCTTTTGATCAAGATTCACACACCCACCATAAAATGCCTACTCTCCACTCTGGAAGTTTGCAACCACCAAATAAATTGCTCATTCTCTACACTAGAGATATGCAATACCTTGTCAAACGTTCCATTGCTAGCCTTATGCTATTCCTACACTGGGAATAAGCATTTCTCTCTCTTCCCCCTTTTCATTTCTAAAATCCTTTCCTATGGACAATCTGGCGGAAATCTAGAGCTAAAAAAAGAGAGATATGAAAAAAAAAACTGAGCAAAGTAGCTCAAGAGCAGACTATGTCCTGAGAAAATGTGAGGACACATTTTTGTCTACTCACTATGTATCAGGAAAAAAGAGAGAGAGAGAGAGAGATTTATCATTAGCTCTAGACCCCAGAAATTAACTAGGAAGGATTATGAAATATCTCTCTATACACTTCCACATAACCACACATGCACATCTTGATTAATTTTTATGATTTGCTGCTCCTTTTGATATGAGTGTCTAGCTTAGCAATAAACATTAGGCAATTTGCTCATGATTCTTAGCCTACCTATAACTCCACATATCATTCTTTAGAAATAGGAAAGTGAGGATTTAAACACCGTTGAGTGATTGAGTGAATCTTGGAGGACTTAAGCAAGTTTTTATCTTTTGAAAACCTTAAAAAAAACCTCCAGACAGAATCCTTGTCAAACCTAAGCAAGATAAAAGTTTCCTATCTAATGTTTTATTTCACTCTTGCATGTTTGAAGTGAAAAGCTATAAGCCCCACATTGCTATGATTAATGATATATACTAAGTTATTTCTCACTATACAATATGCACTTGTATACATCTTAAGTTGCTATCTATTTCATGCTCAATGCTTAAACTGCATTTGTTGATGGTCCTTAAACACCTGTTTTACCATCAACATTTTACCCTAAAATTCACCAAAAAGGCATGAAATGTAGTCAAATAGGTTTCAAACTAACCGAATTCCACATGTCCATAGATTTTGATTTGAATGCAGGATTTGAACCAAATTTGGATATTTGAACCACCAAAGGCCAAGCCCACTCAGCAGGGCCCAATTGGGCCTCATGGGGGGTGGCGCCCGCCACCCCTAGGTGGCGCCCGCCACTTGAGTTGGCCCAAATCCACTCCCTGCCACGTCACCGATCCTAGTGACCTCCCCAAGGCCAATTCCTAGCCCTTGGCCACTAGGTCGGTTGAATCGGACGGCTCGGGAGGCGGGTGACGCGGATCATGCCCTGGATTGGACAAGAGGCGGTTGGGGTTTGAGCCACTGACCTAACCACCGCCTTGGAGGACCCCCTGGATGCCCTCGGTTGAATGGCGGTTCAATCGGACTGTTAGGGGTGGCGGCCGCAACCTAGGGCTAGCGCCCGCCACCTGACTCAGCCCTAGGTCGGCTGCCTCCCCCCTATAAGTACCCCCCTCACTCCACAAGGCTATAAATACCCCCCTGGAGGCGTCACTTCATTTCAATGAAGCAAGGAAGGAAAGGAAGCAAAGATAGCAAGGCTAGAGCTAGAGAGCTAATAGCTTAGGGTTTAGCCAAGCTTAGGCAAGTAGGTAGCTAGTAGAGCAAGGCATCCTTGCCTCATTGCCCTCGCGGAAGCGCTGCTCAAGGCTTAGCTCAAGAGTAGAAGCGTGCGAGTGATCGGTCCTGGAGCTGGGAAGAGTCTTCCTTCATCTCCAGTTCAGGTTTTTCTCTTGTTACTCAAGCACTTTACTATATTCTAGTTCATCATTTCAAGTATTACTTTATTCTACTTATCAATATTGAGTAGTTGTTGGTATAAATTAACGCACACTCTACTTTATCCGCAAGCGCACAGATAACATCTACCGATGTAGCACTTCACCGGAGTAACCCAGTTTTAATATCGAACCCAAAGGAACGGATAGTGTTAAGTCTCAAGTCTAACCCCTGAGTAGCTAACAAGGACGGAGAATCTAGAAGCATCGAGGGGATCACTAAGGTTGTCTAATTCCAATTTAAGAGTGATATGTTTATATTATTCTTAGTGGGGAAGTTGCCATAAAAGGTCACAAATAGAGTATGAGTCTTTTATGCAAATGTATAATCCTACCGAGCCTACACACGGGTAAGTGGACTATAGAAGAATCAATAAGGCTATAAGAGTCACCCTTGCGAACAACCACTACTACCGGCGTTATAGGAGGCATATATGAGCTATCAAGTCTAAGCACCATGCTTACACTATCCAACTACTCTAACTCTAGAATGACTAGAATTAAAGTACTCAAAAGAGAGTCATAAATCTTTAAGAATAATAAGAACAATAGCTCAAACTTAAATATAGACGTTGATTACCGAAACAATCGCTGAAGCAAGTTGAAGATGAACTTGAATCTGCAGGTACAAGATGAAGAAGTTGATCCGACAGGCCGGAGCTCCTTCTTGATCTCTTCCTCTCTCTCTCTCTCTTCTAGTTCTAATATAAGACTAGGTTCTAAACCTAAACTAGAGGGGTAACTAGTCTTCTACTTGAAAGCTAACTCTTGATTACAACTGGATGAACTAGATCTAATTCTAGATGAACTACAAGAGATTCATCTAGAGGGACCTCTACTTCTAATTGAAACCCTCGTTTCTGATGTGGAGATGAATAATGAAGATGGAGATGCCTGTTGAGGGGGGTCTGGGGCTGCTTATATAGCCCTGGGGGATCAACCGCGGCCGTTAGATCAAACCGACTTCAGGGACGGTGGAGATGAGTCCTAGGGTTCGGTGGAGGAAGCTTGCAGAAGATAGAAGCCAACGGACCCAGGGGGAGACCGGTCGGTCATAGGGTGGGACCGATCGGTCCCACCTGGTAGCCTCTCGCGGTGGTCGACCTCCTGGTGTCTTCTTGCGTCCTCTGGAGTCTTCTAGAATAATCCTGACGTGGTGGTGGCGTTATCTCCCGTCGGTTTCCTTCTATGGGAAGCTATCGGTGCTGATTTTCTTTTTTAGTCCCTGCAGAATCATAGTTCACCAAAACTAGTGGAATATTGTCAGTTGAAACCCTAAACCTTTGTTGGTGATCAAATTCTTGCCCTTTTCATATTTATTTATCCCTTAATTATGGTAGATAACCAGTGTCAACAACTCCCCCAAGCTTACCTTTTGCTAGTCCCTTAGCAAAACAAAAACTTAACAATGGATCAGGAGTTGCTACTATATCTTCACTTGCAACAAGTATACCTGTTGTTAAACAAAAATTCTCCGAAACATATCATGTTATTCTTCATGGGGCTTATTACTCTTACCTTAGATCCTAAATAATTGAGAGATTGAACAATCTAATCAAGCACTATGTCTCTAGTTCTTTCACTTCACCTTTATCCCAGAGTTTTAATTAATTTTCAAAAGCATTAATACATATGTTGTCAAATTAAACAATGGATCCAAAGAGAAAGTCAACCAACCATTGAATCAAGAAGTGCATGTGTATGGAAAAATGAAGTCGGATGCTCTTTTGAATATATTCACTCTCTTCTGTTTATCAGAGACATATGGCTATCAGGCTAATTCTACTGTCGGGCACGTGCCCATTTTTTCTGACATTTTTTTTCTTTTTTTTTTCTTTTCGAGGTTCCGGACACTTGTCCCTTTTTATTTTCTCGAGATCTATCTTTTTGAGGTTTCGGACACTTGTCCCTTTTTATTTCCTCGGATCTTTTTTTCTCTTTTTTTTAATAGCCATATGCTTCCAACAAACTTCTGAGAGGGTAGCAACAGATAATTATGAGCATTTATGCGGAAGATGGATGAAATGTGTAAGTGATCTCAATTCAATGGCAAGATAACATCTCATAGGGTCACAAAGCTTAATTCAACTCAATGCAGTTATTAGTCATATTCATATTTAGAAATCTCCGGAACTTTAGTGTTGTTTAGAACAAGATAATAGCAGCTCAGATCATCACATGTCATATCCCAATTACCTAGACCTTAGATTAAGTATTTGCCATCCATGTATTTAATTTTATTTTAAGGCATCATTATTAATTAGGAGAACTCATGCTTTGAAGGAAAGGTACTTTCCATGCAAAAGATTAGAGAGAGGGTTCTTCTTTAGTTATCAACTTCTTAAAGCAAACTAGACACACTATTTTATTTATTTAGTCTAACACACTTTAAGATATAATATAAAAGCCAATAATAATAGTAGTAGTAATAATAATAAAGGCATACCTGAATCACGAAGATAACGGGGGTGCGTCTCCCCCAAGCTGTTTCCCTTAATAGTGTTGAGTCTTCATGTGCCCATATATTTTTGTCTCTTTTTTTAATTAATGGTGAGCCTTCATGTGCACACATATTTTTGGTGTTTTGAATTTGTTTTAAAAACTTAAGAGGATAGAGATACTTACGGGGATACATGGGGATGCCTTCCCCCAAGCTGAATGTTGACGTAGTCGTTCGATCTTGCAATGTAGCAGACTGGCGGTGGATATGTTCTTCCTCTATCAGAGATTTGATTGATATTGATGTTTGTTGAGACAGTGCTCCAACAGTAGATGGAGCATTCACTTGCTCATCAGCTTTTGTTGGCCTTTCAAATCCTGTGAAACTCAAATAGACAACAAAACTTGTGGAACAGATTAAGCGTTAGTGGTTGGCCACTTAAGCCTTAGTTGTCTAGAATTTCAGTAAGATCTCTTTCTCAATATTTTTTGTATTTTATATTTTTATGATGCAAGAGAAAATGTTACAGGATGAATGCATGCATATTTATTTTTTTAGTATTATTAATCTATTTTTTATGCCACCACGGTGAACATTTCTGTGGATTTTTTACACACCATAGAATTATTCACACGGGGCTTCATGGTTTATGATGTAGTGTAACAAATGCAATATTTTTTTTTTCTTTTCTAATGCAATGCAGAAATTAAAATGTTTGTGAATTAAATATGATGATGCAATAAATAACTAAGAATTAAATATGAGAAATATGCAGGAAAATAAATATGAGGATAACTACCGATTTTTACCTTTTGGCGAAGGTTCGGATATTTAGGTCCGACGAACCGGACCTTCCCTTGGTTTAGACCTCCCAAGGTATGCCAGACGTTTGGAAAGTTGTTATTGATCGTACCTCTGAGGTGCAACTTTTTCATACTTCCTTGGTCTGAGTCTTCACTTCATGTGGTTCACAGTCTTGAGGTTTTTCTTCTTTCTTTTATGGGACAGTGTCGATAGCTTCTTCTTCATGATTGGCCTCTCTATTCTTGATTGCTTGTCTTCTTTGGCATTGAGAGTGCGGATACATGGGTGTATGCCGAGTCTCTGAGTGATGAGTGATTGTCAACGGGTTTGATCGCATGTTCTTTGGCTTGTGTTGTGTAGGTGTCGAGCACGGAGACAGTGATCGAGGGCAAGGTGAAGGTCAAGTTGAGACGTGCCGTGCCGACGGACTGGGTGCGATGAAGGATGGGCGTGCCGTGCGGCGGACGTGCCATGCCGATGTATCGAGCAGTGAAGGGCGGACGTGAGGCTTGGACTGAGGGACCGGAGTGCCTGAGGATCAGCTGTGGTGGCTGGCAGCCTGGGACAGCGACGAGCGGAGACTTGCGGGGCACAGTGTTGCTCAGGTCGAGGACCTGGGAACACGTGTCGGTGGACGGGGTGCACGGGCGGTGCATCCCCTCTACAGCTCCGGTTTGGTGGTTGAGCCAGGGAAAAACCACCGGGTGGACGGTTTCCGAGTTTGGCCACAAAACTCGAGCGATGGGCCGGTTTCCGAGTTTGGGCCTCAAAACTCGGGCGCTGCGGGTTTCTGAGTTTGGGCCACAAAACTCAGGCTGGTGGGCTGGTTTCCCGGTTTGGGCCTCAAAACCAGGGGTTGCTGGAAAAGGCTGGTTTCCCGGTTTGGGCCACAAAACCGGGGGTGCAGAGCGAGGACGGCACGTGGCGGCAATCGGAAGGTTGCGTGGAGGCAACGCGGACGAGTTGTGCGGGCGTGGCCGTTGGATCTACCTACCACTTGAGTTGGTCCAGA
Source organism: Coix lacryma-jobi var. lacryma-jobi (assembly GCA_009763385.1). Taxonomy (NCBI): domain Eukaryota; kingdom Viridiplantae; phylum Streptophyta; class Magnoliopsida; order Poales; family Poaceae; genus Coix; species Coix lacryma-jobi. Next base: position 84,741,068 of record CM019831.1, read on the forward strand.
ATAACCTTAGGGTTTAGCTGGTTCGCTCTGTAATTAGAATAGAGAGGGGTAGAGTAGGAAATAGACTTAGACTAGAATAGGATAAGTAGTCAGGGGAGACACCCTCCTCCCCTATCTCAGTTTTTAGCCATCTCATTTGCTTCCTGCACTTAGGGTTTCCTGCTCTCCCATCCCCTGTTGTAGCTGAGATCCGCAGAGAGACTTGCAACTCTGTGTACTGTTGATTTTGAGGAAAAGAGGTCGTAACCTCCTTGTGGTAGCGTGTGTTTGCGCTTCGGCTTGCAATTCGTGGGTGTGATTCGTGTTTTGTTCGTGTTCTTCGCGGAATCCTTTTTCCCCACGATTTTCCCGTCGCTTGATCTCTTTGCTCGGTTCATCTTTTGCAATTCCGTTTGAACTGGTTTGTTCTAGATTATGAGGCACTTCTTTCCACCGAAGGAATCATCCTCTAACCTCACGGTCTAGGAGATCGATCAATTTTTCGTTTCGGGTCAAGTTTTCTCCCTTCCCCCGAAATTCTTCGATTCATCGATTTGGAGATAGGTTCGAGCCATGATCTCTTAGAGATAGATCACTATACTCTTTGTGACTCTTCTCACCAAGTTTGATCCCTAGAGGATTTGTTTTGGGTGAGATCGAGTCGAATCAGTGAACGAACAGCCTGAATCGGGGTGACCGGACGCTGCCTGTTCAACGACCGGACGCTGTCAGTGAGTCCGGTCGATGAACACCTTCGCTGTGTTCGGTTCGTGACTTGACCGGACGCACCTTTCGCTAAGTGACCGGACTCGCTCATTGTACTGTTCACTTGGCTTGTATTTTGTGACCGGACGCACTGCTCTCGACCGGACGCTCGTCTCTGGTGAGTCCGGTCAGAAACAGTAAGCTCCGAAAACTGTTTTTGCACGACCGGACGCGTCCGGTGGTCAGCGACCGGACGCAGGTAGAGTCCGGTCAGTGCTGGTTCGACGCGTTTTCGTCCGCAGTTTGTTCGTTCGTCTTTCGATTCGAGATTCGTTTGTTGCGTTGGATTCCTAACTTCGTGCTCTACAGAATTTGGGCTTCCCGCTTTACAAAATAGCCTGAATCCCCCTCGCGTTGCTCGGGGGAGGTTGAGGTTACCCAAAACCCATCCCGTCACTAGTTGACTTGCGTGCACTTGGGTGAGGAAGTTTTTGTGGTGCCTCGCTGTGATCCCAGGGATCATCCACCCTCTTCCAAGGGTCGTGGGCATCACGTTTTTGGTAGTAGCTCTTGGGGATTGATTTTGGGACACTTGGCCAAAGTTTCGAGAGAAATTTTATTGGCTCCCATTCACCCCCCCTCTGGTCGCCTTGCTTTTGCATTCTCGGTCCTTCAATTGGTATCGGAGCAGGTTAAGGATCTTCCACCTTAGCCGGTTCCAGATCCACCGAAGGCGACATGGATCGCGGCGTGGGCAAACCGCCGTTTTTCGATGGGACGAACTATGCGTATTGGAAGATACGCATGTCGGCCTATCTGCAGAGCTTGGGTGCTTCCATCTGGGATATTTGCAACTCTGCTGATTACGTGGTCTTGGCTGCTCGTGTGACTCAGCATCAGATCGATGAGCACGAAGCCAATAGCCGAGCCCGTAATGCTCTTTTTTCGTGTTTGAGCATGGGAGAGTTTGATCGCGTTTCTCACCTCTCTACGGCTCGGGAGATTTGGGCCACCCTCATGCGTTTTCATGAGGGCACCTCTCAAGTCAAAACCCGACTCTACGAGTCGTTCAAGAGAGAGTATGAGAACTTTAGACATCAACCTGGCGAGAGCATAGAGAGTTTATTCGCTCGCTTTCAGGTGATTGTCAACAGGATGAGGGCTAACAAGGAGCAGTTGCCTTTCGACGATCATGAGAGAGCCTTGAAGCTTTTGCATACTCTTGATCGGTCGGTGTGGGATTCCAAAGTTCAGGCGATCATCGAATCGCCTAACTATGAGACCCTCACGTGCGACGAGCTCTTTAGTAAGCTCAAGTCCAGTGAGATTGATGCCATGTCGAGGGCTTCTTATGCGAATCCTTCTGGCCCGACTATGGCTTTGGTTTCTGGCTCTTCTGCTAATCCCTCTGCTGGCTTTGCACTTTCTTCACTCTTTTCTGTCACAGAGGACCAGCTTGAGTCGTTGGGGGATGACGAGTTGGCAATGCTCGCCAACCGGTTCACGCGGTTCCACAACAACCGCATGAACCGTCGCCGTGGTGGAGGACGCTCAGGATGCTATGAGTGCGGCGACCCCGACCACTTCATCGCCAACTGCCCCAAGAAGAAGCATTCATCAGGGAAGGGCGATCATGGGCACAAGTACGACTCCGGCAAGCGCAAGGAGAAGTACGTCCCCGCGAGGCACAAGCGGAGGGGCGGCTTCGACAAGGAGTACATCAAGAAGAAGTACTTGGAGAAGGCCCAGGCTGAGCAGCGTGCGTTCTTCGCCACGCTCAGCGATGTCGACGGCTCGGATGACGACTCCGCTTGCTCAAGCGATGACGAGTCCGAGAAGAAGAAGAGGATCGAGGACAAGCTGAACGGTCTCTGCTTCTTCGCCGACGACGATGGCTTCTGCACCATGGCGCTTGGGGATGAGGTCGATGGCAAGCTAGAGCACACCCCTCGGGACGACGACGACGACGACACCTCCTAGGTATCCCTCACCCATGACGAGCTTTCTGCTGAGGTTGAGAAGCTTACTGCCGCGCTCCTTAGTCAGGACAAGTTGCTTAGGCGTGCCGCTAGAGAGCGTAAAGAGTTTAGGCAGAAGTGGGAGGACACGGTGAGAGAACTTGAGTTTGCCAAGTCCACCGTGGTCGTGTCGGAGGAAGTTGAGTGTGAGATGTGCACCACGCACATGACTGACCTTCTCACTTTGAGAGGTAAGTATGCTGCGTTGGTAGGAGAGGTGGATGAGCTGAAAGCTAGACCTTCTCTGTTGGGTGCATGCAAGACTTGTCCTGTCTTGCAATCTGAGTTGGCAGAAAAGAATGCCAAGATTGTGTCTCTTGAGGAGGCCAACTCAGGTAGCACGAGTGTGGCTAGGTGTGCTTTGTGTGAGGGTTTGGAGATGGAGATTGCGAATGTCAAGCATGGCAAGATGCAAACCGAGGAGGAAAACACATACCTTCGGACCATCTTGTCATGGGTCTCTTGTAGTGAGCCGCAGCTCGGGATGATGATCTCCCAATTTAAGCGAGCTGCTGGAGGTCCTGGTGTAGGTTTTGCTCCGGGTGTTGATCTTTCTACTTTTGGGAAGATTGGAGAGTCGAGTGGTCTGAACCCTAGTGAGAAGCCCAACTCCACCACTACTCCCAAACTTGCCAAGCTTCCACCCAAAGAGCCCGTCAAACCTACCACCAAGGATGGGGTGTTTGAGGAACCTCCGAAAGCTCCACCCAAGAACCAAGTGTGGCATCCCAAACCCAACCACCTAAAGAACAAGCTGGATACAATGCCACCTATCCAGGAGGAGTTGCCACAGAAGGGCAAAGTGATCCATACCCACAGTCCTGCGTACCAACAACCCCCTGTGCGTGCGGTGAGGTACCAGTGTGACTTCTGTGGGAGAGATGGACACTTGAGCGAGTTCTGCTTTAGGCGCAAGAGAGAGGCGCGCCGTGCTAGGGAGATGAACAACCCGGACATGTACCATCCTTTCCATGATGTACATGCACCGAATGTTCAGAGGAGAGCACCAAGACGTGTTGCTAGACCCAGAGGTCCAGAACCTCAAGTTCCCAGGCCTAGGCAGCAGAGAGCTCCGAGGAGAGACGCTAGGTCTAGAGGCACAGTGCCTCAAGTTGCTAGGCCTAGGCCTCATAGAGAGCGTGCCCGACGGGGTCCTGCCTTTGCAGTTGACGGACCCCGTGGCGGAGGCTTTGTTGAGCGCTTTCCCCCACCACAGTGTGAGTACCGCGGTGAGCGTTTCTTCCCCAGCGGACCACGTTTTCCTGTGCGTGGTGATCGCTACCCCCGTAGACAGACTAGGAATGGTTTTTACACTGACCGTTCTTTTGAGCAGCCGGCCCAACACTGGTATCCTTCCTATTTCACTAACCCTAGTGTTGGACCGTATGCTCACTCTTTGTCTTTTTATTAATGTAGGTAAGACGGTTGGAGGACATTTGGTTGGTGGATTCCGGTTGTTCGAGGCACATGACCGGAAACGCCAAGTGGTTCTCCAGCCTTAGCCCGGTCGCCGGAAAGGAGTACATAACCTTCGGCGACAATAGTAAAGGTAAGGTGTTATCCCGTGGGACGGTGCGGGTTAATGAGCACTTTATGTTGCGCGATGTTGCTCTTGTTTCTAACCTGCATTTTAACTTGCTTTCTGTTTCGCAACTTTTTGATGATGACTATGAGATTCGTTTTAAAACGAACCTTAGTCGCATCTTAGATCCTCAGGGCGATCTTGTATGTCTGATTTCGCCCTTTGGGAAAGTCTTTCGCGCGAATTTCTCGGAGTCGTTTGGTTCTTCTCGCTGTCTTTTGGCTAGTCCTTCTTCCTTCCGATCTTTGGAAGTGGCATAGGAGGCTCGGTCATTTAAGCTTCGACTTGCTTGCAAGACTTAGCTCACTTGGCCTAATCCGAGGATTGCCCAAGCTTTCGATGGAGAAGGATCTAGTTTGCCATTCTTGCAGACATGGGAAGATGGTTGCCGCTCCCCACCATCCAGTGACTAAGGTCATGACCTCGCACCCCGGAGAGCTTTTACACATGGACCTTGTTGGTCCGGCTCGGGTGAGCTCGGTTGGTGGCAAGTGGTATGTTTTGGTTGTTGTTGACGACTTTTCGAGATATTCGTGGGTCTTCTTTTTGACTGAGAAGACTGAGACTTTCTCCTTCGCTCGCAATCTGATTTTGCGTCTTCAGAACGAGTTCCCTTTGAACTCGATGCGAGCTATTAGAAGTGATAATGGTTCCAAATTTAAAAATTCGGATTTTGAGAAGTTTTGTGACCGCCTTGGTTTGGAGCATCAGTTTTCTTCCCCCTACACACCGCCCCAAAATGGTGTTGTAGAGAGGAAGAATCGGACCCTTGTTGAGATGGCCAGGACAATGCTCGATGAGCATAGGACTCCTAGGCACTATTGGGCCGAAGCTATGAACACTGCATGCTACATTTCAAATCGCATTTTTCTGAGAGCCTTTTTGAAGAAGACCTCTTATGAGTTGCGTTTTGGTCGCCAACCCAAGGTGAGTTATTTTAGAGTCTTCGGTTGCCACTGTTTTATATTGAAGAAGGGCAACCTGGACAAGTTTGAGTCTCGTTCTTCTGACGGGGTATTTTTGGGTTATGGCACTCACACTAGAGCATATCGTGTACTTAACCTTGATACTAACCGAGTCATGGAGACATCATATGTCACCTTCGATGAGACTCTTGTTTCTCCTTCTTCTCGTTTTGAGCGTGCAGGTGATCATGAGGTTGGAGAGCCTCTTTTCGATGACGAGGAAGAGGGTGCTGAAGGTATGGATGATCCAGCACCCTCTCCACCTGCCGTGCCGCAAAGAGCGGCCTCGACGACGACTCACGGCCCCGACACCTCTTCTTCCTGGGGGTCGTGGGATCCTCCACCTCGTGCGGTACCTTTTGTACCCAGGGTGGAACCAGCTGCTGTTGAGGGGGAGGTCACCTCATCCCGGGAGGCGCCACGACACATCCAGCGCCAGCACCCCCATCAGCAGATGATCGGCGACATCGGCGAGCGAGTCACTCGCTCCAGGTCACAGCACATCTCTCACTTCGCTCACTCTGCTTTTGTTGCTAATTTTGAGCCCCGAGATGTTGGACACGCATTGACGGATCCGGATTGGGTTAATGCCATGCATGAGGAGTTAGAAAACTTTGAGCGAAATCAGGTTTGGGTTCTAGTTCCACCTCCACCTGACTGTAAGCCTATTGGGACAAAATGGGTTTTCAAAAACAAGCAAGGAGAGGATGGCCACGTTGTGAGAAACAAGGCCAGGCTTGTAGCGAAAGGTTATAGTCAGAAGGAGGGGATAGACTATGAGGAGACGTTTGCTCCTGTAGCTCGTTTGGAGGCTATTAGGATACTCTTGGCTTTTGCTGCATCCAAAGGTTTCAAACTGTTTCAAATGGATGTCAAGAGTGGCTTCTTAAACGGCTACATAGAAGAGGAAGTATATGTAGAACAACCCCCCGGTTTTGAAAATCCCAAATTTCCAAACCATGTTTTTAAACTCCACAAAGCTTTGTATGGTTTGAAACAAGCCCCTAGAGCCTGGTATGATAGATTGAAAACTTTTCTACTAGCTAAGGGTTTTAAAATGGGATGTGTAGATAAGACGCTCTTTCTCCTCAGGCAAGGCAAAGACACGCTCTTGGTCCAAATTTACGTGGACGATATCATTTTCGGTGGTTCTTCTCACGCGTTGGTTGCCAAGTTTGCAGATACTATGAGCAGGGAGTTCGAGATGAGCATGATGGGCGAGCTGACATTCTTTCTCGGATTGCAAATTAAGCAATCCCGAGAGGGGACGTTTGTGCACCAGGGCAAGTACACAAAGGACTTGCTGAAGCGGTTTGATATGGGTGAGGCCAAGCCTCTTCCAACACCCATGTCGACGACGACTGCCCTGGATGCGGATGTGGAGGGAGAAACAGTGGACCAGAAGGAGTACCGCAGCATGATCGGGTCGCTGCTCTACCTGGCGGCGACACGCCCGGACATCCAGTTCGTGGTGTGTCTGTGCGCGCGCTTTCAGGCGTCGCCGCGCACTTCTCACCGTCAGGCGGTGAAGCGCATCTTCAGGTACCTTCGTTTCACTCCTGAGTTTGGGATTTGATATTCTGCTTCCTCCACCCTCTCGCTTTGTGGTTATTCCGATGCCGATTTTGCTGGTTGTCGCATTGAGCGCAAGTCCACTTCTGGGACTTGCCAATTTATTGGATCTTCTCTTGTATCGTGGTCTTCTCGCAAGCAGTCTAGTGTCGCCTAGTCTACCACGGAGGCTGAGTATGTTGCTGTGGCTAGCTGCTGTTCCCAGTTACTCTGGATGATGGCCACTTTGCGTGATTTTGGTTTGAGCTTTTCTCGCGTGCCTTTGCTTTGTGACAGCACGAGTGCTATTAGCGTTGCTAAGAACCCCGTGCTTCACTCGAAAACCAAACACATTGATGTGCGCTTTCATTTCTTGCGAGACCACCAGGAGAAGGGTGATATCGACCTTCGCCATGTCGATACTCATCACCAACTGGCTGATATTTTCACCAAGCCTTTAGACGAATCAACCTTTAATCGGTTGAGGGGTGAGCTTGGTGTGTGTTTCCCCTTTTAGATGGGGGAAACCTTTTGGATCTTGTATAGACTGACTCTTTTATTTTGAGTTTCTTTTCTTTGCATTTGTGCATACGCATTTACATTCTGAGCTTCATGTTTATAATCACTAGAATGTATCTATGCTCTGTTTAGTATGCTCCGATGCTTATGTTGATGCTTGTAGCTTATGCTCCTTCTGATCACTAGTACATGTTATGAGCTGAGCTATTTCGGAATGGTGAATTTGCCTAATGTATATAAATCTGAAAATGATCACCATTGAGGTATGCAACTAGCATGTGTAGGGTGTGTTGAGTCCATTCCTGCTTTTCATATATGCTAGGTTGCTATGTCTCCAGTTCTGAGTCATTCACTTGCTTAGTTTGTTCATATCATGTTTAAAATTTGAACCAAGTTTTAGTGAATTGAAAAGATCGAGATGGGATTGCTTGTCAACACCTCACGGTATTGAGACTGTTTCTCATTGCACTTTGAGTTAAACTTGAGCCGTGTAGTGTATGACCGAAACCGTAGCTTTAAGCTTCTGATTGTTTCGGCATAGGCTTCGCTCGGTTGAAAAATTAGGCAATGACAAGCTTTCAACCTCTCGCAATCACATGCTAAATTTGAACTTGTGTAATTTCACCGCTGCAAACTCCGATATAAAACTGAAATCACAAGTATATGCTTCATTCCTATGCATGATGATTGAACTTTGCTAGGGGTGGTTCACCTTGTATACATGTTTAGCACTTGTTTGGATTCCTATCTATACATGTGTAGTGCTATTTTGATGGTGACTACCTTTTTGGCTAAAAACTGCTCACTTGCTCATCTGCTTCATATTTCGTATGTGTGATCAGTTTGAGCCTTTGCTATTTGAGTGCTTAGTTGTGCCATTGGAACTATACCGATTAGAGCATTTTTGCACTCTTTTGATTATATGCCTGAAGCCCCTAACTTGCATTTCTGACTTAATATGCTTTTTTTTGAAAAGGGGGAGATTTTGTTGAGGGGGAGACCTTTGCTCGGTTCCTGATTCTTGATAAGTGCATTTTCAACTAAGGGGGAGAAATGACAAATCATATGTCTCTTAGGGGGAGTTTTTGCTAAGGGAAGGGGCGAATTTTCAAATCCTTGTGCTCTTCTCTTGATTGGACCTAAGGGGGAGTCCCTGGTTGCTTGCACCTGTCGAGGGGGAGTTTGCTAGTTGTGTTGAGCCGTTGCCTCTATCTTGAGGGACTAGCAAACATTTTCCTCATTTGGCGTCGAGTTTGATTTCGATTGGTTCGAAGACCTTTCGATTGTTTTTCAATTGGTTCGGAGTGGTTTTCGTGCTAGTTGTGTTGAGCCTCTGTGCCTCTATCTTGAGGGACTAGCACTTTGCCATTTTTAGCTCCGAGTTTCAATTGGTTTTCTGCTAGCGGTGTTGAGCCTGTTCTACCTCTTCTTGAGGGCTAGCTTTGCTTTGCTTGGTTGCGTCGAGCCGTTGCCCATGTCTTTGGGGACCAAGTTCTCGCTTCTTCCACTTGACCTTCTTCGGCTTTGCTATGCTTTTGGGTCATTTGGTTGAGTTTTCTCTTCTCCTTCCTCCTACCTTCTTTCATTATGATTTGTGTGTGTAGTTGACAATGCACTCATCAAGGGGGAGATTGCGGATACATGGGTGTATGCCGAGTCTCTGAGTGATGAGTGATTGTCAACGGGTTTGATCGCATGTTCTTTGGCTTGTGTTGTGCAGGTGTCGAGCACGGAGACAGTGATCGAGGGCAAGGTGAAGGTCAAGTTGAGACGTGCCGTGCCGACGGACTGGGTGCGATGAAGGATGGGCGTGCCGTGCGGCGGACGTGCCATGCCGATGTATCGAGCAGTGAAGGGCGGACGTGAGGCTTGGACTGAGGGACCGGAGTGCCTGAGGATCAGCTGTGGTGGCTGGCAGCCTGGGACAGCGACGAGCGGAGACTTGCGGGGCACGGTGTTGCTCAGGTCGAGGACCTAGGGACACGTGTCGGTGGACGGGGTGCACGGGCGGTGCATCCCCTCTACAGCTCCGGTTTGGTGGTTGAGCCAGGGAAAAACCACCGGGTGGACGGTTTCCGAGTTTGGCCACAAAACTCAGGCGATGGGCCGGTTTCCGAGTTTGGGCCTCAAAACTCGGGCGCTGCGGGTTTCTGAGTTTGGGCCACAAAACTCAGGCTGGTGGGCTGGTTTCCCGGTTTGGGCCTCAAAATCGGGGGTTGCTGGAAAAGGCTGGTTTCCCGGTTTGGGCCACAAAACCGGGGGTGCATAGCGAGGACGGCACGTGGCGGCAATCGGAAGGTTGCGTGGAGGCAACGCGGACGAGTTGTGCGGGCGTGGCCGTTGGATCTACCTACCACTTGAGTTGGTCCAGAATAACCTTATGGTTTAGCTGGTTCGCTCTGTAATTAGAATAGAGAGGGGTAGAGTAGGAAATAGACTTAGACTAGAATAGGATAAGTAGTCAGGGGAGACACCCTCCTCCCCTATCTCAGTTTTTAGCCATCTCATTTGCTTCCTGCACTTAGGGTTTCCTGCTCTCCCATCCCCTGCTGTAGCTGAGATCCGCAGAGAGACTTGCAACTCTGTGTACTGTTGATTTTGAGGAAAGGAGGCCGTAACCTCCTTGTCGTAGCGTGTGTTTGTGCTTCGTCTTGCAATTCGTGGGTGTGATTCGTGTTTTGTTCGTGTTCTTCGCGGAATCCTTTTTCCCCACGATTTTCCCGTCGCTTGATCTCTTTGCTCGGTTCATCTTTTGCAATTCCGTTTGAACTGGTTTGTTCTAGATCGTGAGGCACTTCTTTCCACCGAAGGAATCATCCTCTAACCTCACGGTCTAGGAGATCGATCGATTTTTCGTTTCGGGTCAAGTTTTCTCCCTTCCCCCGAAATTCTTCGATTCATCGATTTGGAGATACGTTCGAGCCATGATTTCTTAGAGATAGCTCACTATACTCTTTGTGACTCTTCTCACCAAGTTTGATCCCTAGAGGATTTGTTTTGGGTGAGATCGAGCCGAATCGGTGAACGAACAGCCTGAATCGGGGTGACCGGACGCTGCCTGTTCAACGACCGGACGCTGTCAGTGAGTCCGGTCGATGAACACCTTCGCTGTGTTTGGTTCGTGACTTGACCGGACGCACCTTTCGCTAAGTGACCGGACTCGCTCATTGTACTGTTCACTTGGCTTGTATTTTGTGACCGGACGCACTGCTCTCGACCGGACGCTCATCTCTGGTGAGTCCGGTCAGAAACAGTAAGCTCCGAAAACTGTTTTTGCACGACCGGACGCGTCCGGTGGTCAGCGACCGGACGCAGGTAGAGTCCGGTCAGTGCTGGTTCGACGCGTTTTCGTCCGCAGTTTGTTCGTTCGTCTTTCGATTCGAGATTCGTTTGTTGCGTTGGATTCCTAACTTCGTGCTCTACAGAATTTGGGCTTCCCGCTTTACAAAATAGCCTGAATCCCCCTCGCGTTGCTCGGGGGAGGTTGAGGTTACCCAAAACCCATCCCGTCACTAGTTGACTTGCGTGCACTTGGGTGAGGAAGTTTTTGTGGTGCCTCGCTGTGATCCCAGGGATCATCCACCCTCTTCCAAGGGTCGTGGGCATCACGTTTTTGGTAGTAGCTCTTGGGGATTGATTTTGGGACACTTGGCCAAAGTTTCGAGAGAAATTTTATTGGCTCCCATTCACCCCCCCTCTGGTCGCCTTGCTTTTGCATTCTCGGTCCTTTAGAGAGCGATGTCTTTCACTTCTATTCTTTTTAGGTGCTTCATTGGGCATGTAGTTGATGAAGTTGCATCGTTCCTTTTCTCTAGGAAATTGAAAATGGATTTCCTCTTGTAGATGATTGCACTTGTAGCGTAGAGGAATGGTCTTCCTAGGATGAGGTGGACATCATCGTTTTCTCCTATGTCGAAGATCAAGAAGTCTGTGGGGACTTCATGACCTCTAATTTTGACTACGACGTCTTCCATCATTCCTTCTTGTTTATGCCTCTTGATATGGTGTCACTCTTGTTCTTCGTTCGTCCAGCTGTTTGAAATGAAGCGTTAATTATGGAAGCTGGCAGCATCTTGCTTAGTGTTCATGTTCTTGTAGATCTAGGATCTTCACACTGTAGAATTTAGGAGTGATAAACTTCTCCATGTTTGCTCAAGAGTGTGTCCTGTTCATAAAGACAAGGTAGAGATCAAATGCATGGGCTCTGTTGGTGGAAAAACACCAACAAAACCAAAAGTTTTATTTATTCCTCTCTAACCTTAGGCACATTGCACAAGACAAACTTGTTTATGTGTTCTATTCAATCTTAACAAGAGTGATAGGATCAGAGGATGAGCATGAAAGTAGCATCTTAAAATATTTAACAGATCAGATTACTTAACCAAAGGAAGGATAATCTATGCATAATGTGTCAATCTTTTCATGATTGAGATATATCATCTTCCAAAGGTTAGATGCACAACATTTTAGCTCATTTAGTTAAGACGGTGAGATTCAAGAGAGTACAGCTATGAACAAGGATCAAAGGACTGAATATGTTGAGTTGATTATGTTGGATCAAGTGAGGTGCAACTTAAACATGTTTAGTTCTTTATTTATGTTCATACTAGAATCAAGAAGAAACTTTTATAGTGATGGTTACTTACCTTGAAATGTTACTTTGTCATTGGAAAGTGATTGTGCTGAATCACCTTGTGGAAGCTCCTCTTGTCTAGCTGGTTGTTGTTTATGAATGGCTTGTCTTCTCTTGTTTGTCTCGCAGTATGCTTGAGAGGACGAAGATCACAATGGAATCATCTTTAGAGGTATCGACCTTCCTTCTCTTGTGTCGACTTATCAGTGAAGGCGCATTGTTCCTCGAGTATGCTGACTAGGATCCTCTCTCTTTCTTGTACTATGAGGATGTAGGGACAGTTCCGTATTCTTCTCTTGTCAACCTTTCTTGTTTTCCTTTAATCATTGGGTTGGCAAGAGACTTGAATTTAGAGCTGCTACTCGAGTGCCTCCATGAGAGTCTTTTGTCTTGTAATGTCACAACTGAGACTTGTCCTCTCAACAGTGTCTAGATGATGGAGATCTTATCGGCTGTTCTTCTTGATTTACTGGCTCAGGTATTATCTCTCCATCTTCTAACTCATGTGGTGCAGTGGCTTCATCCTTCATGATGCCCTCCTCAATTCTTGGCAGTTGGTTCTCCCTTCGACGTCTTCTCTTGGTTCTCTTTGGATGCTCATAAGTGATGTAGATGTTGAAGGTGTAGCGAAAGATCCAAAAGTTGACTTCTCCAGGTCCGATAAAGATGATAACATTGATGGTGTTTAAGAACAATCTTCCAAGAATGAGTGGTGGATCATATTCTTCTTCTCGACTGGGACAACATCTATTGGTTTGTACTGATCAAAGTGATAGGTATGAGATCAATATGTCTTGAAGCTGGTTTCTCCTTCCTCCCTTTGATTGTCAAACACATCTAGACAACAGAATTGTCTCTCCCAGGCTGGCTTGTGATGTAGATGGACTCCCAACAGCATGTTCATGTGTTTGACTTGTAGATCTTGCTATTGTTGTAGTGGTACCATCTTGTCTCCCAAGCTAGCTCTTGATTAGAAAAGAGGATAACTTCCAACTTCTTGTCTTGATGTCTTGGGCAATGATGGTTGCAGGCATAGGTTGTCTCATACGAGGTAAGTTGCATCCTGTTTGTCATCAGCGCCCAAGCAAGACTCAAAGCTAGGCTAGCACCTTTTGTCATCTGAGAGTAGGTTTGTGTGTCTATGGTTTGAGTTTTGGATCTTCAATGTTCACACCAAACCATGGATGAGCAAAATTTCTCTCCTGCATAATGTTAGTGGACATATACCCGAAGGATTGCAAGAATTTTAAGCATGGGTTGTTATCCATAACTTATGTATTTTGCATCTATGCTAATAAAAAGATGTTTTGAGGATTGTTTTAGCATAGACTATTATGTGCTAGCTGCACTTTAACATGATTCAAGACAAAATATAACTTGCAGTAGAAGACAAAATAAATAAACTTTGATACTCACAGTTCTTTCGTCCATGATGAATGAGCTGAGTCTTCATTGTGCAAAGTTGTTGAAGTTCATGTGTCTCTTCATCTCCAGCGTGAGTTCATCTCTGGACTTTCCCAAATTGATATTGAAAGTTTCCCTGCAGGGGTTAGTCCAACAAAATGTCCAACATCCACTATAGCATACTATCGGCTCAGAAACCAACCTAGACACCACATCTAATTTGATTTAAGAGGGCATTCTAACCTAAACATGCTTAAATTAAAAGGCCTTTGAAAGCAAGATCACCCACTCCTAAACTAGGCACCATGCTTCATTTAAGAGATGTATGAAAGTACTTCAAACCTAAACATATACTATAGCAAATAAAGGTAACATGAAGGCATTATAGAGATTTACTCGGATGAAAGAGCATGATGAGCATATCTTAAAGGTAGGGACAACCAACATAGCAACATGGCAAGAGATGTTGAAGTTGTTGAAGTTCATGTGTCTCTTCATCTCCAATGTGAGTTCATCTCCGGACTTTCCCAAATTGATATTGAAAGTTTCCCTGCAGGGGTTAGTCCAACAAAATATCCAGCATCCACTATAGCATACTATCGGCTCAAAAATCAACCTAGACACCACGTCTAATTTGATCTAGGAAGGCATTTTAACTTAATTGCTTAAATTAAAAGCCTTTGAAAGCAAGATCACCACTCCTAAACTAGGCACCATGCTTAATTTAACAGATGTATGAAAGTACTCCAAACCTAAACATATAATATAGCGAATGAGGGTAGCATGAAAGCATTATAGAGATTTATTCAGATGGTGATGAAAGAGCATGATTAGTATATGTGCATATCTTAAAGGTAGGGATAACCAACATAGCAACACGGCAAGAGATGCTCTTAGAAAGTCTATTCCCCAAGCTTGGATTTTGCACAAATCAAGATTGGATGAATGTAATTCAATGTTGCATGATGATTGATTGGACATACCTTGTGTTTGTTGTTCCTTTGTTCTTTTCTGCTCCAGACCTAGAAAGGTTAGTGACAAAATACCCGAAGGAATATTTTCATAATTATATTTCTATGCTCATTACAAGGACAGTGCAGCAGAAAGGTAGGCATAGCTCATAACCAGGTATTATGATGGGGTGTAAGGATTCTACTGGTTATAGCTTGCTCATGGGGTAGTGACAGATAAGAGTGGAATTCAAAAACAACATTCATAAGAATGAAAACAAAAATAATGAAAAGACTGGGACAAAAAGGAAAAAGATAAAAGTATGATTACAAGGCTAGACTAAGACTTAAGATGATCTACCGTTCCCCGACAACGGCGCCAGAAATGCTTGTTGGTATAAATTAACGCACACTCTACTTTATCCGCAAGCGCACAGATAACATCTACCGATGTAGCACTTCACCGAAGTAACCCAGTTTTAATATCGAACCTAAAGGAACGGATAGTGTTAAGTCTCAAGTCTAACCCCTGAGTAGCTAACAAGGACGGAGAATCTAGAAGCATAGAGGGGATCACTAAGGTTGTCTAATTCCAATTTAAGAGTGATATGTTTATATTATTCTTAGTGGGGAAGTTGTCATAAAAGGTCACAAACAGAGTATGAGTCTTTTATGCAAATGTATAATCCTACCGAGCCTACACACGGGTAAGTGGACTATAGAAAAATCAACAAGGCTATAAGAGTCACCCTTGCGAACAACCACTACTACCGGCATTATAGGAGGCATATATGAGCTATCAAGTCTAAGCACCACGCTTACACTATCCAACTACTCTAACTCTAGAATGACTAGAATTAAAGTACTCAAAAGAGAGTCATAAATCTTTAAGAATAATAAGAACAATAGCTCAAACTTAAATATAGACGTTGATTACCGAAAAAATCGCTGAAGCAAGTTGAAGATGAACTTGAATCCGCAGGTACAAGATGAAGAAGTTGATCCGACAGGCCGGAGCTCCTTCTTGATCTCTTCCTCTCTCTCTCTCTCTCTCTCTCTCTCTCTCTCTCTCTCTCTCTCTCTCTCTTCTAGTTCTAATATAAGACTAGGTTCTAAACCTAAACTAGAGGGGTGACTAGTCTTCTACTTGAAAGCTAACTCTTGTTTACAACTGGATGAACAGGATCTAATTCTAGATGAACTAGAAGAGATTCATCTAGAGGGACCTCTACTTCTAATTGAAACCCTAGTTTCTGATGTGGAGATGAATAATGGAGATGGAGATACCTGGAGAGGGGGGTCTGGGGCTGCTTATATAGCCCCGGGGGATCAACCGCGGCCGTTAGATCAAACCGACTTCAGGGACGGTGGAGATGAGTCCTAGGGTTCGGTGGAGGAAGCTTGCAGAAGACAGAAGCCAGCAGGCCCGGGGGGAGACCGGTCGGTCATAGGGTGGGACCGGTCAGTCCCACCAAGTAGCCTCTCGCGGTGGTCGACCTCCTGGTGTCTTCTTGTGTCCTCTGGAGTCTTCTAGAATAATCCTGACGTGGTGGTGGCGTTATCTCCCGTCGGTTTCCTTCTATGGGAAGCTATCGGTGCTGATTTCGTGTTTTAGTCCCTGCAGAATCATAGTTCACCAAAACTCGTGGAATATTATCAGTGGAAACCCTAAACCTTTGTTGGTGATCAAATTCTTGCCCTTTTCATATTTATTTATCCCTTAATTATGGTAGATAACCAGTGTCAACAGTAGTATACTTGATTGATTGCTTGAGTACCTAGCTATCCTACAGTTCAATTCACTTAGCCATAGTAGTTAATCTCTAGTGTGCTTAGTGTTTTATCTTTGCCAATAGGTTGCTTAGTTAGTTTAGTGTTTATCTTATTAAGTCAAGTATTTGCTCTGACGTCCGCAAGGGTGTCTCTATTCAAAGCTAAGGTAGAGATAGTTAGAATATAATTAAGCGTGGTGCTTAGTTATAGACTTACCTTCAGATACGGCTGGACCCCCAAATAGCTGTGGTAGCAAGCAGGTGGTGACAGCCCTATGTGCCTTGAATTCCACCACGTAGTTGGCCCAGTTTAACAGTAAGGCTCGTTGTGCTAGCGTTCAACCTAAGTCAGTGGTAAAGGCTAGTACGCCTCGGTACTTGACAAGATAGGAATAAAACTATACTTAACTTGGTTGTTTATTTAGCATTTGCCTATCTTGCTTCGTAGTTATCTAGGAGTAGTTATTAATTATTAGTTAGTTATATTAGTTATCCTTAGTTATCTTTTCTCCCTATCTACCTATCCATCAACCTTACCTTAACCATTCATTTCATCCTTACCTATCCACTCATAAATTCTTTCTAGCCTTTCATCTCCTCTCTTCTCTTCCCTCCTTTTCCCTTTCTTATTCTTCGACTCTCATCCCCTCCTTGACTCGACTCATACACCACCCTAGCCGTCCTTTGGGATTAAATAAATCGACACCTGGCACTCACAGGCGAAGTGCTACTACCATAGTTCTGTGCGCTTGCAGAATCTCCTCTAGGTAGATTGCAATCTCTTTAGCTAGCTCCTACTAGTGTCAGGATTGACAACCCCATTTGACATTAATAGATAGCTGCTTTAGCTTCACTCCTTTAGGTATAGTGACTGGACTTGCTACAAGCATTTCTGGCGCCGTTGCCAGGGATAGATTTCATAGTCTATTCCTAGTAACGACGTTAGCAAGTGTCAACAAGCATTTCTGGGTCGTTACCGGGGATAGTTGCCTAGCTCTATCTTTAGTGAAGTTAAGAACTACCAACACTAACCCCTCTGGAGGCTTTGCTTTGTCATCTCTTCTTTCTGTCATAGAGGAGTAGCTGGAGTTCATGGCGGATGACGAGTTGGCCCTGCTTGCCAACCGGTTCTCGCGGTTCCACAACAACCGCATGAACCGTCGCCGCGGAGGAGGACGAGGTGGCTGCTACGAGTGTGGAGGCTCGGACCACTTCATCGCTAATTGCCCGAAGAAGAACAAGCAAGCTTTCGGCAAGGCGGATCACGGCCACAAGTACGACTTCGGAAAGAGCAAGGAGAAGTACGTCCCCGCAAAGCACAAGCGAAGGGGCGGCTTCAACAAGGAGTACATCAAGGAGAAGTACTTGGAGAAGGCCCAGGCCGAGCAGCGTGCCTTCTTCGCCACTCTCAGCGATGTCGACGACTCGGATGATGACTCCGCTGCATCAAGCGATGACGAGTCCGAGAAGAAGAAGAAGATTGAGGACAAGATGAACGGTCTTTGCTTCTTCGCCAACAACGAGGGCTTCTGCACCATGGCCCTCGGCAATGAGGTCAACAGCGAGCTGTGAAGGACCGAGAAGCACTCAGAAAGCGACCAGAGGGGGGGTGAATGGGAGCTTCAAATTTTCCTTACGGAAACTAGTAGCCACTGTCCCAAGAATAAACCCTAGAAGCAAACCCTAGAGCTTGCAAATGTCCACGACCCTAGATGTAGGGTGGATGCTTCCAAGAAGCACAGTGGGACACTAGACAACTCTAGAAAGCCAACGCAAAAGACAGAAATCAATTCCGTCAACGAACAAGCGAACCGTGGACAAAACCGTGTGAAAACAGTAGCATCGGATGCTGCCTGCGTCCGATGCCAGACCACCGGACGCGTCCGATGCAAAAACTGCCTCTCGGGAACCTTACTGTTCCACCATCGGACGCTGTGAACAGTGAACAACCAGCGTCCGATGCTTTGGCTCCGGCGCGTCCGATGGCCAACGGACGCGTCCGATGCCTAGCGTCCGACGCCACTACAAACGCTCAGAAAGTGACACGCATCACCGGAGCGTCCGACGCTTAGAACCCTAGCGTCCGATGCTCCCGTGTCAGCGTCCGATGCCCCCGAAAACTGTGCGGTTCTTTGATGATTCAACCCAATTTCCTCCGAATCAAAAGCTCTAGGCCTGGGATTCGATCTGAGGGGTCACAAGGATGTTAGTGAGCTATCTCTAAGAGATCATGGCTCGAACCTAACTCCAAATCGGTGAATCAAGAAATTTCGGGACAAGGAAGCAAAAACACGATCCAAAACAAAAATCGATCGATCTCCTAGACCGTGAGGTTAGAGGTTAATTCCTTCGGTGGAAAGAAGTGCCTCATGATCTAGAACAACTTGGTTCAAACGGTTTTGCAAAAGATGAACCAACCAAAGAGATCAAGCGACGGGAAGAACGTGGAGAAAAAGGATTCCGCGAAGAACACCAATGAAACACGAATCACAACCACGATCTTGCAGCCGAAGCGCAAACACACGCTACGACAAGGAGGTTACGGCCTCCTTTCCTCAAAATCACCAGTACACAGAGTCAAGTCTCTCTGCGGATCTCAGCAGGCTACAGCAGGGGATGGGAGAGCAAGAAACCCTAAGTGCGAAAGAGCAAATGACTGAGATAGATGGGAGGAGGGTGTCTCCCGACTACTTATCCTACTACTAGCCTAAGTCTATTTCCTACTCTACACCTCTCTATTCTAATTACAGAGCGAACCAGCTAAACCCTAAGGTTATTCTGGACCAACTCAAGTGGTAGGTAGATCCGACGGCCACGCCCGCACAAGTCGTCTGCGTTGCCTCCACTCAACCTTCCGATTGCCGCCACGTGCCGCCCTCGCTCTGCACCCCCGGTTTTATGGCCCAAACCGGGAAACCAGCCTTTTCCAGCTATCCCCCGGTTTTGAGGCCCAAACCGGGAAACCAGCCCATCAGCCTCTGAGTTTTGAGGCCAAACTCAGCAAACCCTCAGCGCCCAGGTTTTGAGGCCCAAACCTGGAAACCGTCCTCAGCCCGAGTTTTGTGGCCAAACTCGGAAACCCTCAGCCCGAGTTTTGTGGCCAAACTCGGAAACCGTCCACGCCCAGGTTTTGAGGCCCAAACCTGGAAACCGTCCATCGATGGTTTTTCCCTGGCTCTACCACCAAACCGACGTCGTAGAGGGGATGCACCGCCCGTGCACCCCGTCCACCGACACGTGTCCCCAGGTCCTCGACCCGAGCAACACCGTGCCCCGCAAGTCTCCGCTCGTCGCTGTCCCAGGCTGCCAGCCACCACAGCTGATCCTCAGGCACTCCGGTCCCTCAGTCCAAGCCTCACGTCCGCCCTTCACTGCTCGATCCATCGGCATGGCACGTCCGCCGCACGGCACACCCATCCTTCATCGCACCCAGTCCATCGGCACGACACTTCTCAACTTGACCTTCACCTTGCCCTCGATCACTGTCTCCGTGCTCGACACCTGCACAACACAAGCCAGAGAACATGCGATCAAACCCGTTGACAATCACTCATCACTCAGAGACTCGGCATACACCCATGTATCCGCAATCTCCCCATTGATGAGTGCATTGTCAACTACTCACACAAATCATAATGAGAGAAAGAGAAAAGAAAGAAGAAGGAGAAGAAGAGAACTCGACCAAATGACCCAAAAGCATAGCAAAGCCGAAGAAGGTCAAGTGGAAGAAGCGAAAACTTGGTCCCCAAAGACATGGGCAACGGCTCGACGCAACCAAGCAAAGCAAAGCTAGCCCTCAAGAAGAGGTAGAACAAGCTCAACACCGCTAGCAAAATACCAATTGGAAATCAGAGCTAAAAATGGCAAAATGCTAGTCCCTCAAGATAGAGGCACAGAGGCTCCACACAACTAGCACGAAAACCACTCCGAACCAATTGAAAAACAACCGAAAGGTCTCCGAACCAATCAAAATCAACCTCGACGCCAAATGAGGAAAATGTTGCTAGTCCCTCAAGACAGAGGCAACGGCTCAACACAACTAGCAAAACTCCCCTCGACACGTGCAAGCAACCCGGGACTCCCCCTTAGCAAAAGCTCCCCCCTTAGTTGAACTCCAGGAGACATATGATTTGCAAAAACTCTCCCCCTTAGTTGAAAATGCACTTATCAAGCACAAACTCTTCTCTTGAGCCAACACAACTCCCCCTTCCAAAATGCATATGAAGTTAGAAATGCAAGTCAGCAGCTTCAGGCATATAGTCAAAAGAGTGCAAAAATGCTCTAATCGGTATAGCTCCAATGGCACAACTAAGCACTCAAATAGCGAAGGCTCAAACTGATCACACATACGAAATATGAAGCATATGAGCAAGTGAGCAGTTTTTAGCCAAAAAGATAGTCACCATCAAAATAGCACTACACATGTATAGATAGGAATCCAGACAAGTGCTAAACATGTATACAAGGTGAACTACCCCTAGCAAAGTTCAATCATCATGCATAGGAATGAAGCATATACTTGTGATTTCAGTTTTATATCGGAGTTGCAGCGGTAAAGAATTCACAAGTTCAATTATTTAGCATGTGATTGCGAGAGGTTGAAAGCTTGTCTTTGCCTAACTTTTCAACCGAGCGAAGCCTATGCCGAAGCAATCAGAAGCTTAAAGCTACGGTTTCGGTCATACACTACACGGCTCAAGTTTAACTCAACGTGCAATGAGAAACCGTCTCGATACCGTGATGTGTTGACAAGCAATCCCATC
Organism: Coix lacryma-jobi var. lacryma-jobi; assembly: GCA_009763385.1. Classification (NCBI taxonomy): domain Eukaryota; kingdom Viridiplantae; phylum Streptophyta; class Magnoliopsida; order Poales; family Poaceae; genus Coix; species Coix lacryma-jobi. Next base: position 84,761,909 of record CM019831.1, read on the forward strand.
TCGATCTTTTCAATTCACTAAACTTGGTTCAAATTTTAAACATGATATGAACAGACCAAGCGAGTGAATGACTCAGAACTAGAGACATAGAAACCTAGCATATATGAAAAGCAGGAATGGACTCAACACACCCTACACATGCTAGTTGCATATCTCAATGGTGAACATTTCTAGATTTTATATACATTAAGCAACTTCACCATTTCAAAAATAGCTCAGCTCATAACATGTATTAGTGATCAGAAGGAGCATAAGCTACAAGCATCAATCATAAGCATCGGAGCATACTAAACAGAGGATAGTTACATTCTAGTGATTATAAACATGAAGCTCAGAATGTAAATGCGTATGCTAAAATGCAACAGAAAAGAAGATCTAAGTAAAAGAGTCAGACTAGGATACAACTCAAAATGCTTCCCCCATCTAAAAGGGGAAACACACACCAAGCTCACCCCTCAACCTATTAAAGGTTGATTCGTCTAAAGGCTTGGTGAAAATATCAGCCAGTTGGTGATGAGTATCGACATGGCGAAGGTCGATATCACCCTTCTCCTGGTGGTCTCGCAAGAAATGAAAGCGCACATCAATGTGTTTGGTTTTCCAGTGAAACACGGGGTTCTTAGCAACGCTAATAGCACTCGTGCTATCACAAAGCAAAGGCACTCGAGAAAAACTCAAACCAAAATCACGCAAAGTGGCCATCATCCAGAGTAACTGGGAACAGCAGCTAGCCGCAGCAACATACTCAGCCTCCGTGGTAGACTGGGCGACACTAGACTGCTTGCGAGAAGACCACGAAACAAGAGAAGATCCAATAAATTGGCAAGACCCAGAAGTGGACTTGCGCTCAATGCGACAACCAGCAAAATCGGCATCGGAATAACCGCAAAGCGAGAGGGTGGAGGAAGCAGAATACCAAATCCTGAATTCAGGTGTGAAACGAAGGTACCTGAAGATGCGTTTCACCGCCTGACGGTGAGAAGTGCGCGGCGACGTCTGAAAGCGCGCGCACAGACACACCGCGAACTGAATGTCCGGGCGTGTCGCCGTCAGGTAGAGTAGCGACCCGATCATGCTGCGGTACTCCTTCTGGTCCATTGCTTCTCCATCCACATCCGCATCCAGGGCAGTCGTCGTCGACATGGGTGTTGGAAGGGGCTTGGCCTCACCCATATCGATCCGCTTCAGCAAGTCCTTCGTGTACTTGCCCAGGTGCACAAACGTCCCTTCCCGGGATTGCTTAATTTGCAACCCGAGAAAGAATGTCAGCTCGCCCATCATGCTCATCTCGAACTCCCTGCTCATAGCATCTGCAAACTTGGCAACCAAAGCATGAGAAGAACCACCGAAAATGATATCATCCACGTAAATCTGGACCAAGAGCGTGTCTTTGCCTTGCTGGAGGAGAAAGAGCGTCTTATCTACACATCCCATTTTAAAACCCTTAGCAAGCAAAAAGGTTTTTAACCTATCATACCAGGCTCTAGGGGCTTGTTTCAAACCATATAAAGCTTTGTGAAGTTTAAAGACATGGTTTGGAAACTTGGGATTTTCAAAACCGGGGGGTTGCTCAACATAAACCTCCTCCTCTATGTAGCCGTTTAAGAAGGCACTCTTGACATCCATTTGAAACAGTTTGAAACCTTTGGATGCAGCAAAAGCCAAGAGTATCCTAATAGCATCCAAACGAGCTATAGGAGCAAACGTCTCCTCATAATCTATCCCCTCCTTCTGACTATAGCCTTTCGCTACAAGCCGGGCCTTGTTTCTAACAACGTGGCCATCCTCTCCTTGCTTGTTTTTGAAAACCCATTTTGTCCCAATAGACTTACAGTCAGGTGGAGGTGGAACTAGAACCCAAACCCGATTTCTCTCAAAGTTTTCTAACTCCTCATGCATGGCATTGACCCAATCCGGATCCGTCAAAGCGTGTCCAACATCTCGGGGCTCAAAATTAGCAACAAAAGCAGAGTGAGCGAAGTGAGAGATGTGCTGTGACCTGGAGCGAGTGACTCGCTCGCCGATATCGCCGATCATCTGCTGAGGGGGGTGCTGGCGCTGGATGTGTCGTGGCGCCTCCCGGGATGAAGTGACCTCCCCCTCATCAGCAGCTGGTTCCACCCCGGGTACAAAAGGTACCGCACGAGGTGGAGGATCCCACGGCCCCCAGGAAGAAGAGGTGTCGGGGCCGTGAGTCGTCGTCGAGGCCGCTCTTTGCGGCGCGGCAGGTGGAGGGGGTGCTGGATCATCCATACCTTCAGCACCCTCGTCCTCGTCATCAAAAAGAGGCTCTCCAACCTCATGATCACCTGCATGCTCAAAACGAGAAGAAGGAGAAACAAGAGTCTCGTCGAAGGTGACATCTGATGTCTCCATGACTCGGTTAGTATCAAGGTTAAGTACACGATATGCTCTCGTGTGAGTGCCATAACCCAAAAATACCCCGTCAGAAGATCGAGACTCAAACTTGTCCAGGTTCCCCTTTTTCAAACTAAAACAGTGGCAACCGGAGACTCTAAAATAACTCACATTGGGCTGGCGACCAAAACGCAACTCATAAGAAGTCTTCTTCAAAAAGGCTCTCAGAAAAATGCGATTTGAAATGTAGCATGCAGTGTTCATAGCTTCGGCCCAATAGCGTCTGCGAGTCCTATGCTCATCGAGCATCGTCCTGGCCATCTCAACAAGGGTCCGATTCTTCCTCTCTACAACACCATTTTGGGGCGGTGTGTAGGGGGAAGAAAACTGATGCTCCAAACCAAAGTGGTTACAAAACTTCTCAAAATCCGAATTTTTGAATTCGGAACCATTATCACTTCTAATAGCTCGCATCGAGTTCAAAGGGAACTCGTTCTGAAGATGCAAAATCAGATTGCGAGCGAAGGAGAAAGTCTCAGTCTTCTCAGTCAAAAAGAAGACCCACGAATACCTCGAAAAGTCATCAACAACAACCAAAACATACCACTTGCCACCAACCGAGCTCACCCGAGCCGGACCAACAAGGTCCATATGTAAAAGCTCTCCAGGGTGCGAGGTCATGACCTTAGTCACTGGATGGTGGGGAGCGGCAACCATCTTCCCATGTCTACAAGAATGGCAAACTAGATCTTTCTCTATCGAAAGCTTGGGCAATCCTCGGATTAGGCCAAGTGAGCTAAGTCTTGCAAGCAAGTCGAAGCTTAAATGACCGAGCCTCCTATGCCACTTCCAAAGATCGGAGGAAGAAGGACTAGCCCAAAGACAGCGAGAAGAACCAAATGACTCCGAGAAATTCGCATGAAAGACTTTCCCAAAGGGCGAAATCAGACATACAAGATCGCCTTGAGGATCTAAGATGTGACTAAGGTTCGGTTTAAAACGAATCTCGTAGTCATCATCAAAAAGTTGCGAAACAGAAAGCAAGTTAAAATGCAGGTTAGAAACAAGAGCAACATCGCGCAACACAAAGTGCTCATTAACCCGCACCGATCCGCGAGACAACACCTTACCTTTACCATTGTCGCCGAAGGTTATGTACTCTTTTCCGGCAATAGGGCTAAGGCTGGAGAACCACTTGGCATTTCCGGTCATGTGCCTCGAGCAACCGGAATCCACCAACCAAATGTCCTCCAACCGTTTTACCTACATCAATAAAAAGACATAGGGTGAGCATACGGTCCAACACTGGGGTTAGTGAAGTAAGGAGAATACCAGTGTTGGGCCGGCTGCTCAAAAGAACGGTTAGCAGAATAACCATTCCTAGACTGTCTACGGGGGTAGCGATCACCACGCACAGGAAAACGTGGTCCGCTAGGGAAGAAGCGCTCACCGCGATACTCAAACTGCGGTGGGGGATAGCGCTCAACTACAAAGCCTCTATCACGGGGTCCAAAACCTGCAACTGCAGGCTCCTGCCGGGCACGCTCTCTACGAGGCCTAGGCCTAACAACTTGAGGCACTGCGCCTCTAGGCCAAGCAGTACGTCTCGGTGCTCTCCTCTGAACATTCGGCGCATGTACATCATGAAAAGGATGGTACATGTCCGGGTTGTTCATCTCCCTAGCACAGCGCGCCTCTCTCTTGCGCCTAAAGCAGAACTCGCTCAAGTGTCCATCTCTCCCACAGAAATCACAATGATACCTCACCGCACGCAAAGGGGGTTGTTGGTACTCATGACTGTGGGTGTGGATCACTTTGCCCTTCTGTGGCAACTCCTCATGGATAGGTGGCATTGTATCCAGCTTGTTCTTTAGGTGGTTGGGTTTGGGATGCCACACTTGGTTCTTGGGTGGAGCTCTCGAAGGTTCCTCAAACACCCCATCCTTGGTGATAGGCTTGACCTGCTCTTTGGATGGAAGCTTGGTCAGATTGGGAGTAGTGGTGGAGTTGGGCTTCTCACTAGGATTCAGACCACTCGACTCTCCAATCTTCCCAAAAGCAGAAAGATCAACACCCTGAGCAAGACCTACACCAGAACCTCCAGCAGCTCGCTTAAATTGGGAGATCATCATCCCGAGCTGCGGCTCACTACAAGAGACCCATGACAAGATGGTCCGAAGGTATGTGTTTTCCTCCTCGGTTTGCATCTTGCCATGCTTGACATTCGCAATCTCCATCTCCAAACCCTCACACAAAGCGCACCTAGCCACACTAGTGCTACCTGAGTTGGCCTCCTCAAGAGACACAATCTTGGCATTCTTCTCTGCCAACTCAGATTGCAAGACACGACAAGTCTTGCACGCACCTAACAGAGAAGGTCTAGCCTTCAGCTCATCCACCTCTCCTACCAACGCAGCATACTTACCTCTCAAAGTGAGAAGGTCAGTCATGAGCGTGGTGCACATCTCACACTCAACCTCTTCCGACACGACCACGGTGGACTTGGCAAACTCAAGCTCTCTCACCGTGTCCTCCCACTTCTGCCTAAACTCCTTGCGCTCTCTAGCGGCCCGCCTAAGCAACTTGTCCTGACTAAGGAGCGCGGCAGTAAGCTTCTCAACCTCAGCAGAAAGCTCGTCGTGGGTGAGGGATACCTGGGAGGTGTCGTCGTCGTCCCGAGGGGTGTGCTCCAGCTTGCCGTTGACCTCATCACCAAGCGCCATGGTGCAAAAGCCGTCGTCGTCGGCGAAGAAGCAGAGGCTGTTCAGCTTGTCCTCGATCCTCTTCTTCTTCTCGGACTCATCATCGCTTGAGCAAGTGGAGTCGTCATCCGAGCCATCAACGTCGCTGAGCGTGGGGAAGAATGCACGCTGCTCAGCTTGGGCCTTCTCCAAATACTTCTTCTTGATGTACTCCTTGTCGAAGCCGCCCCTCCGCTTGTGCCTCGTGGGGACATACTTCTCCTTGCGCTTGCCGGAGTCGTACATGTGCCCATGATCGCCCTTCCCAGATGAATGCTTCTTCTTGGGGCAGTTGGCGATGAAGTGTTCGGGGTCGCCACACTCATAGCATCCTGAGCGTCCTCCTCCGCGGCGACGGTTCATGCGGTTGTTGTGGAACCGCGAGAACCGGTTGGCGAGCATTGCCAACTCGTCATCCCCCAACGACTCAAGCTGGTCCTCTGTGACAGAAAAGAGTGAAGAAAGAGCAAAGCCAGCAGAGGAGTTAGCGGAAGAGCCAGAAACCAAAGCCATAGTCGGGCCAGAAGGATTCGCATAAGAAGCCCTCGACATGGCGTCAATCTCACTGGACTTGAGCTTACTAAAGAGCTCATCGGATGTGAGGGTCTCATAGTTAGGCGATTCGATGATCGCCTGAACCTTGGAATCCCACACAGATCGATCAAGAGTGTGCAAAAGCTTCAAAGCACGCTCATGATCGTCAAAAGGCAACTGCTCCTTGTTAGCCCTCATCCTGTTGACAATCACCTGAAAGCGAGCGAATAAACTTTCTATGCTCTCGCCAGGCTGATGTCGAAAGTTCTCATACTCACACTTGAACGACTCGTAGAGTCGGGTTTTGACTTGAGAGGTGCCCTCATGGAAACGCATGAGGGTGTCCCAGATCTCCCGAGCCGTAGCGAGGTGAGAAACACGATCAAACTCACCCATGCTCAAACAAGAAAAGAGAGCATTACGGGCTCGGCTATTGGCATCGTGCTCATCGATCTGTTGCTGAGTAACACGAGCAGCTAAGACCACGTAATCAGCAGAGTTGCAAATATCCCAAATAGAAGCACCCAAACTCTACAGATAGGCCGACATGCGTATCTTCCAATACGCATAGTTCGTCCCATCAAAGAACGGTGGTTTGCCCACGCCGCGATCCATGTCGCCTTCTGTGGATCTGGAACCGGCTAAGGTGGAAGATCCTTAACCCACTCCGATACCAATTGAAGGACCGAGAAGCACTCAGAAAGCGACCAGAGGGGGGGTGAATGGGAGCTTCAAATTTTCCTTACGGAAACTAGTAGCCACTGTCCCAAGAATAAACCCTAGAAGCAAACCCTAGAGCTTGCAAATGTCCACGACCCTAGATGTAGGGTGGATGCTTCCAAGAAGCACAGCGGGACACTAGACAACTCTAGAAAGCCAACGCAAAAGACAGAAATCAATTCCGTCAACGATCGAGCGAACCGCGGACAAAACCGTGTGAAAACAGTAGCATCGGATGCTGCCTGCGTCCGATGCCAGACCACCGGACGCGTCCGATGCGAAAACTGCCTCTCGGGAACCTTACTGTTCCACCATCTGACGCTGTGAACAGTGAACAACCAGCGTCCGATGCTTTGGCTCCGGCGCATCCGATGGCCAACGGACGCGTCCGATGCCTAGCGTCCGACGCCACTACAAACGCTCAGAAAGTGACACGCGTCACCGGAGCGTCCGACGCTTAGAACCCTAGCGTCCGATGCTCCCGTGTCAGCGTCCGATGCCCCCGAAAACAGTGCGGTTCTTTGATGATTCAACCCGATTTCCTCCGAATCAAAAGCTCTAGGCCTGGGATTCGATCTGAGGGGTCACAAGGATGTTAGTGAGCTATCTCTAAGAGATCATGGCTCGAACCTAACTCCAAATTGGTGAATCAAGAAATTTCGGGACAAGGAAGCAAAAACGCGATCCAAAACAAAAATCGATCGATCTCCTAGACCGTGAGGTTAGAGGTTAATTCCTTCGGTGGAAAGAAGTGCCTCATGATCTAGAACAACTTGGTTCAAACGGTTTTGCAAAAGATGAACCAACCAAAGAGATCAAGCGACGGGAAGAACGTGGAGAAAAAGGATTCCGCGAAGAACACCAATGAAACGCGAATCACAACCATGATCTTGCAGCCGAAGCGCAAACACACGCTACGACAAGGAGGTTACGACATCCTTTTGCTCAAAATCACCAGTACACAGAGTCAAGTCTCTCTGCGGATCTCAGCAGGCTACAGCAGGGGATGGGAGAGCAAGAAACCCTAAGTGCGAAAGAGCAAATGACTGAGATAGATGGGAGGAGGGTGTCTCCCGACTACTTATCCTACTACTAGCCTAAGTCTATTTCCTACTCTACCCCTCTCTATTCTAATTACAGAGCGAACCAGCTAAACCCTAAGGTTATTCTGGACCAACTCAAGTGGTAGGTAGATCCGACGGCCACGCCCGCACAAGTCGTCCGCGTTGCCTCCACGCAACCTTCCGATTGCCGCCACGTGCCGCCCTCGCTCTGCACCCCCGGTTTTGTGGCCCAAACCAGGAAACCAGCCTTTTCCAGCTATCCCCCGGTTTTGAGGCCCAAACCGGGAAACCAGCCCATCAGCCTCTGAGTTTTGAGGCCAAACTCAGCAAACCCTCAGCGCCCAGGTTTTGAGGCCCAAACCTGGAAACCGTCCTCAGCCCGAGTTTTGTGGCCAAACTCGGAAACCCTCAGCCCATGTTTTGTGGCCAAACTCGGAAACCGTCCACGCCCAGGTTTTGAGGCCCAAACCTGGAAACCGTCCATCGATGGTTTTTCCCTGGCTCCACCACCAAACCGACGTCGTAGAGGGGATGCACCGCCCGTGCACCCCGTCCACCGACACGTGTCCCCACGTCCTCGACCCGAGCAACACCGTGCCCCGCATGTCTCCGCTCGTCGCTGTCCCAGGCTGCCAGCCACCGCAGCTGATCCTCAGGCACTCCGGTCCCTCAGTCCAAGCCTCACGTCCGCCCTTCACTGCTCGATCCATCGGCATGGCACGTCTGCCGCACGGCACGCCCATCCTTCATCGCACCCAGTCCATCGGCACGGCACATCTCAACTTGACCTTCACCTTGCCCTCGATCACTGTCTCCGTGCTCGACACCTGCACAACACAAGCCAGAGAACATGCGATCAAACCCGTTGACAATCACTCATCACTCAGAGACTCGGCATACACCCATGTATCCGCAAGCTGGAGGAGATCCCTCGGAACGATGGCGACGACGACAACACCTCCCAGGTATCACAAACCCCTGATGAGATCTCCGTTGAGGTTGACAAACTTACTGCCGCCCTCCTTAGTCAAGATAAGCTGCTTAGGCGTGATGCTAGAGAGAGGAAGGAGTTTAGGCAGAAGTGGGAGGACGCGTTGAAGGAGCTTGAGTCTGTCAAGTCCACCATTGTCGTTACTAAGGAGGATGAGTGTGAGAAGTGCTCCAAGCACATTGATGTGAACAAGGGTTCTCGATCTTCCGAAAGGTTCGGGTAACTCCCGATTTGGTGGAAATGAGACACAAGTCGATCCGGCTTCCGAACAACACGATCCGAAACCCCACAATCACAACACCTCGTCTCCCCTGGTTTATCAACCGGTGTTGCACGGTTGACCTAGCCAAGAAGGCTAAAATCCTTGCCTGTGAATCGAAGAACACGAGCAAGAACAAGAAAGAATGCAACCAAATTACAGATGAATTATTAATCTCACGAGTTGGGGTCTCACAAACCGACGAAACGGTGAAACTGTTCTTGACAGATTAATCTAAGCAAAACTCAAAACCCTAACAAGGGTGACGGATACTGTTTATAGTCCCTAAGGGTCGTCACCCCCCTGGACGCGCCCCTCTAATGGGCTCACGGAGGATACACGGCCCAACGGACCAAAAAAACGGCGATGCAGCACCGGGACAGATTCTGTGCGCTGAATTGTTTCGACGATTGCTGTTGACTCAAGATGAATTTTGATATGATACGAGAACCATTAGTTAGCTTATCGAAATAGCTTTCCAACGATATCTGGTTCGTGAAAAACGGAGTCCGTACGCAACCTGGGTGACCAGTTTAGTGCCGACTGCTACTGGACTCCGAAACTGACTCGAAGTCAACTTGGTCTTGGTCTCCAACTTGCATCAGGCGCCCTTGCTGGTCTTCCACACCTCCAAGCCTTCCTCTACGCATCTCTGGGTCCTCTCCATGGTTCCTAATCAACACATAATCATTAGGTACCAATCTATTCTCAAAAACATTTAAAGTGTTACATAGAAACGAGTTCACCTCTAAATTTAGTTGACGCGCGCGAGCTCGTGTCATTGGACCATGATAACTCAGCGGAGGATCATTGTGCGTATCCAAAGGAGTGATGTCCTCATCACACATGACTGACCTTCTTACTTTGAAGGGATGTATGTTGCTTTGGTTGGAGAGATGGATGAGCTGAAGGCTAGACCAGGGCTGCTGGGTGCGTTCAAGTCTTGTGCAGGCTTGCAATCCGAGTTGGCAGAGAAGAATTCTAAGATTGTGTCTCTTGAGAAGGCCAGCTCGGGTAGCACTTGTGTGTCTAGGTGTTCCCTATGTGAGGGTTTGGAGATGTAGATTGCAAATGTGAAGCATGACAAGATGCAAACCGAGGAAGAAAACACATACCTTCGGACCATCTTGTCATGGGTGTCTTGTGGTCAGCCGCAGCTTGGGATGATGATTGCCCAATTCAAGCGTGCTGCTGGAGGTCCTGGTGTTGGCTTTGCTCAGGGTGTGGACAGTGCTACATCTTTCGGGAAGGTTGGAGAGTTTAGTGGTCTTAAGTCTAGTGAGAATCCCAACTCCACCACTTCTCCCAAACTAACCAAGATACCACCCAAAGAGCCTCTCAAGCCAAACACCAAGGATGGAGTGTTTGTGGAACCTCCAAGAACTCCATCCAAGAAACAAATATGGGCTCCAAAACCAAACCACCTCAGGAACAAGCTAGACAATATGCCACCAATCCATGAGGAGCTCATGCCACAAATGAGACAAGTGATCCACACCCACTACCGTGAGTACCAACAACCCCCTATGAGAGCGGTGAGGTACCATTGTGAGCACTGTGGGAGAGATGGACACTTAAGGGAGTTTTGCTTTCAGCGCAAGAGAGATGAGCGCCATGTAAAGGAGTTGAACAACACAGACATGTACCATCCTTTCCATGATGTACATGTGACGAATGTTCAAAGGAGAGCTGCTAGGCCTAGAGGTACAATGCCTCAAGGTCCTAGGCCACAAGGAGGTCATGCCCAGTGGGAGCCTACTTTGGTAGGTTATGGACCCATGGCGGTGGCTTTGTTGTTGAGCGCTACCCCCACCGCGTTTTGACTATCGCGATGGACGCTCTTCCCTTGGCGGACCACGTTTTCCTCAGCGTGGTGATCGCTTTCCCCGTAGGCGTGCTAGAAATGGTTTTTCTACTAACTGTTCTTTTGAGCAGCCGGCCCAACACTGGTACACTTCCCATTTTACTCACCCCAGTGTTGGACCGTATGCTCACCCTATGTCTTTTTATTGATGTAGGTAAGGCGATTGGAGAACGTTTGGTTGGTGGACTCCGGGTGCTCAAGGCATATGACCAGAAACGCCAAGTGGTTCTCCAGTCTTAGTCCAGTTGCCGGAAAGGAGTTTATCACCTTCGGTGACAATAGCAAAGGTAAAGTGTTGTCTCGTGGGTCGGTGCGAGTTAATGAGCACTTTGTGTAGCGTGATGTTGCTCTTGTTTCTAACTTGCATTTTAATCTTCTTTCTGTTTTGCAACTCTTTGATGATGACTATCAGATTCGTTTTAAGCCAAATCTCAGTCGTATTTTAGATCCTCAGGGCAATCTTGTGTGTTTGATTTTGCCCTTTGGGAAAGTCTTTCGTGCGAACTTCTCGGAGTCTTTTGGCATTTCTCGTTGTCTTTTGGCTGGACCCTCCTCCTCTGATCTTTGGAAGTGGCATAGGAGACTAGGTCACTTGAGCTTTAACTTGCTTGCAAGGCTTAGTTCACTTGTCTTAATCAAAGGATTGCCCAAGTTACACATGGAGAAGGATCTTCTTTGCCATTCTTGTAGACATGGGAAAATGGTTGCCGCTCCCCACCATCCTGTGAACCAAGTTATGACCAAGCGCCCTGGAGAGCTGTTGCATATGGACCTTGTCGGTCCAGCTCGAGTGAGCTCGGTTGGTGGGAAGTGGTATGTCCTTGTTGTTGTTGACGACTTTTCGAGATATTCGTGGGTTTTCTTTTTAGCTGAGAAAACTGAGACTTTCACTTTTGTTCGCAATTTGATCTTGCGACTTCAGAATGAGTTCCCTAAGAACTCGATGAGAGCAATTCATAGCGATAATGGTTCCGAGTTTAAGAATTTGGATTTTGAGAAGTTTTGTAACTCTTTGGGTTTAGAGCACCTACACACTGCCACAAAATGGTGTTGTAGAGAGGAAAAATCGGACCCTTGTAGAAATGGACAGGACGATGCTCGATGAGCATAGGACTCCTAGGTGATATTGGGCCGAGGCTATAAACACTGCATGCTATATTTCCAATCACATTTTTCTCCGTGCCTTCTTGAAGAAAATGTCTTATGATTTGCGATTTGGGAAACAACCCAAAGTGAGTTATTTTAGAGTTTTTGGTTGCCACTGTTTTATACTCAAGAAAGGCAACTTGGACAAGTTTGAGTCTCGCTCTTCTGATGATGTATTTTTGGGTTATGGTAATCATACTCGTGCATATCGTGTACTTAACCTTGATACTAACCGAGTCATGGAGACATCCGATGTCACCTTTGACGAGACTGTGCTTTGTCCTTCTTCTAGTTTTGAGCAGGTGATCATGAGGTTGGCGAACCTCTTTCTGATGATGAGGAAGAAGGTGCTGAAGGGATTGATGATCCAGCACTACCTCCACCTGCTGTGCTGATTGGGTCGACTTCGACCACGACTGCTCGCGGCCCCAACCCGTCTTCTTCCACTACGTGGGGGCCATGTGATCCACCACCTCGGGCAGTACCACTTGTACCCGAGGAGGCACCAACTACTGTTGAGGGGGAGGTCACTTCAGCAAGGGAGGCGCCATGACACATCCAGTGCCAACACCCACCTCAACAGATGATCGGCGACATCCATGAACGCGTCACTCGGTTATGGTCACAACAAATCTCTCACTTTGCTCATTCTGCGTTTGTTGCTGATTTTGAACCCCGAGATGTTGGACACGCTTTATCTGATCCGGATTGGGTCAATGCCATGCTTGTGGAGGTTGAAAATTTTGAGAGAAATCGGGTTTGGGTTCTTGTTCCTCTTCCTCCTGAGTGTCACCCTATTGGGACTAAATGGGTTTTCAAAAACAAACAAGGGGAAGATGGCCATGTTGTGAGAAACAAGGCCAGACTTGTAGCCCATGGGTATAGTTAGAAGGAGGGGATAGACTATGATGAGACTTTTGCTCCTGTAGCTCGTTTGGAGGCAATTAGGATCCTCTTGGCTTTTGCTGCATCCAAAGGTTTCAAACTATTTCAAATGGATGCCAAGAGTTCCTTCCTAAACGGCTACATAGAAGAAGAGGTGCATGTGAAACAACCCCCTAGTTTCGAAAATCCCAAGTTTCCAAACCATGTTTTTAAACTCCACAAAGCTTTGTATGGTTTGAAACAAGCCCCTAGAGCCTGGTATGATAGGTTGAAAACCTTTTTTCTTATTAAGGGTTTCAAAATGGGATGTGTGGATAAAACTCTTTTTCTCCTCGAGCAAGGCAATGACACTTTGTTGGTTCAGATTTACATGGATGATATCATTTTTGGTGGTTCTTCTCATGCTTTGGTCACCAAGTTTGCAGATACTATGAGCAGAGAATTTGAGATGAGCATGATGGCCGAGTTGACGTTTTTCCTCGGGTTCGAAATCAAGCAATCTTGAGAGGGGTCGTTTGTACACCAGGGCAAGTACACCAAGGACATATTGAAGAAGTTCGATATGGGTGAGGCCAAGCCTCTTCCAACACCCATGTCGACCACGACTGCCCTGGATGCGGACAAGGATGGAGAAGTTGTGGATCATAAGGAGTACTGAAGTATGATCGGGTCGCTGCTGTAGCTGACAGCGACACGCCCGGTCATTCAGTTCGCGGTGTGTCTCTGCACACGCTTTCAGGCATCGCCGCGCACTTCTCACCATCAGGCGTTCAAGCGCATTATGAGGTACATCTGTTTCACACCTGAGTTTGGGATTTGGTATTCTGCTTCTTCCACCCTCTCCTTTTGTGGTTACTCGGATGCTGTTTTTGCTGGTTGCCGACTTGAGCGCAAGTCCACTTCTAGGACTTGTCAGTTTTTGGGTTCTTCTCTTGTATCTTGGTCTTCTCGCAAGCAGTCTAGTGTCGCTCAGTCTACCACAGAGGCTGAATATGTTGTTGCGGCTAGTTGTTGTTGTCAGTTGCTGTGGATGATGGCCACTTTGCGTGATTTTGGTCTGAGTTTTTCTCAAGTTCTATTGCTTTGTGACAACACGAGTGCGATTAGCATTGCTAAGAACCCTGTGCTGCATTCTAAGACCAAACACACTGATGTGCACTTTCATTTCTTGCGAGACCATTATGAGAAGGGTGATATCGACCGTCACCATGGCGATACTCATCTTCAGTTGGCAGATATTTTCACCAAGACTTTGGACCAATCAACCTTTGCTAGGTTGAGAGGTGAGCTTGGTGTGTGTTTCCCCTTTTAGTTGGGGGAAACATTTTGGTTCTTGTATCATAAACTGACCTATTTTAGTTTGTTCTTGTTTAGTTTTTGCATTTCATCATATTTGGATTTTTTATCTTTTCGAGCTTCATGTCTATAATCTATAGAATGAATCTATGCTCTGATTAGTGTGTGCTCCGATGATATATGATGATGCTTGTAGCTTAGGCTCTTTTTGATCACTGATACATGTTGTGAGCTGAGCTACTTTTTGGAACTGTGAATATGCTTAAATCCAACATAACATTTTGAAACATGTTCACCATTGAGTTTAGCAACCAGCATGTGTAGAATATGTTGAAGTCACTTTTGCTATTCCAATATGCTAGGTTGCTATGTCTCTAGTTCTGAGTCCTTCACTTGCTTGGTATGTTCATATTCTGTTAAAATTTGAACCAAGTCTAAGTGAATTGAAAAGATCGAGATGGGATCACTTGACAACACATCACGGTATCGAGACTGTTTCTCATTGCACATTGAGTTAAACTTGAGCCGTGTAGTGTAAGACCGAAACCGTTACTTCAAGCTTCTGATTGCTTATGCATGGGCTTAGCTCGGTTGAAAAGTTAGGCAATGTCAAGTTTTCAACCTCTCGCAATCACATGCTAAAAATTCAAACTTGTGTAATCACCGCTGCAACTCCGATAAAAATATGAAAACATAATTCTATGTTTCATTCTATAGCATGATGATTGAACTTTGCTAGGGGTAGTTCACCTTGTATACATGTTTAGCACTTGTGTAACTTCCTATCTATACATGTTTGGTGCTAGGGGTAGTTCATATTTCGTATTCTGTGATCAGTTTGAGCCTTTGCTGTCATCTGTGATTGATGTCGAGTAGTCGGATCTGCACTCTTTATAGCATCTATTCACTCTATAGAATATAAACCTGAAGCTGCTAACCTGCATTTGTGACTCATATGCATTTTGCCTTGTTGTGTGCATTTTCAACTAAGGGGGAGAAATTTTGACAAATCATGTCCCTAGTTGTATGCACTATTGAAGGGGGAGTTCATGTTCAGAGGGAGCTTGCTCGGTTTTTGCTTTGACGAGCTGCTTAATTGGCATGGAGCGACTTTTACCATATGTGGTCTTTCAATTGGTTTAGAGCGGTTTTGCTAGTTGTGTTGAGCCTTTGCCTCTTTCTGGTGGGACTAGCCTGGCTTTGTCTCTGTTGCTCCGATTTCTTTCTTGCTAGCGGTGTTGATCCTGTTCTACCTCTTCTTGAGGGATAGCTTTGCTTGGTTGCTTCGAGCCGTTGCCCATGTCTTTGGGGACCAAGATGTTTTGCTCACTCCCCACTTGACCTTCTTTCAGCTTTACCATGCTTTTGGGTCATTTGGACGAGTTCTCTACTCTTCTATCTTCCTTCTTTCTTCTACCTTCATATGATTTGTGTTGGTAGTTGATAATGCACTCATCAAGGGGGAGATTGCGGATACATGGGTGTATGCCGGATCTTGAGATGATGAGTGATTGTCAACTGGTATGATGTGCATGTTCTTTTGCTTGTGTTGTGCAGGTGTCGAGCACAGAGACGGTGATCGAAGGCAAGGTGAAGGTCAAGTAGAGACGTGTCGTGCCGATGGACCTAGAGCGATGAAGGGCGGACGTGAGGCTTGGACTGACGGACCGGTGGCCTGAGGATCGGCCGTGGTGGCTGACAGCCTGGGACAACGACAAGTGAAGACTTCTGGGTGGGCGGGGTGCACGGGCGGTGCATCCCTCTACGATGTCGGTTTGGTGGTTGAGCCACAGAAAAACCACCAAGTGGACGGTTTCCAGTTTTGGGCCTCAAAACCTGAGTGCGGCCGATTTCCGAGTTTGGACCACAAAACTCGGGCTGAGGAAGGTTTCCAGGTTTGGGCCTCAAAACCTGGGCACTAGTGGGTTTCTGAGTTTGGGCCACAAAACTCAGGCGACGGACGACATGTTTCCCAGTTTTGGCCTCAAAACCGGGGGATGGCCCAGGTTTCCCGGTTTCGGCCTCCAAACCGGGGGAGGTCCGTGAAAAGGACGAGAGGCGCTTGGCGGCACGTGGCGGCATCCGGTGAGGTCGCGTCGAGGCGAAGCTACCCGATGTGCGAGCGTGGCCGTCGGATCAACATCAACTCGAGTTGGTCAGGAATACGCTTAGGGTTAGCCTGCTCGCTCATTAGCAGTAGGGCGTAGAAGGGGAATAAATGTATTAGGCTATATTAGGAGAGGCAACCCCTCCCTCGGACTATCTCAGCCATTGCTATTTTCATACTAGGGTTTCCTGCTCTCCGAGTCCCTACTGTAGCTACTGAGATCCGCAGAGACGGTTTGATCATACCTCTGTGTATTTGGATTTTGCGGAAACGGGACCGAATTTTCGTTGTCTCTTCGTGTGGAGAAGTTTCGGCTGGAAATTGAGATCGAATCACGTTCTTGCTTGTGTGTTCTTCGCGTTTTCGTTTTTGGCTCTCACGGAGATTTGCCTCTCTCTCTCTTCGTGAGTAGGTTTGCGATTCCGCTTGAACCACATTGTTCATGAACGTATTTGCGATCTGTTGACCGAAGGAATTGCTCTCTAACTTCTTGAGCAATCAGATCGGGCAATTTCCTCGTGAGATTGTTTTCTCTCCTCTCTTTCCTGAATTTCTTTGATTCATCAATTTGGAGATAGGTTCGAGCCATGATCTCCTTGCAATAGCTCACTATCCTCCTTGTGACTCATCTCATCGAGTTTGATCCCTAGAGGATTCATTTAGGGTGAGATCGAGTCGAATCGGTGAATGAACTACACTACGTTGGGGTGACCGGACTCTGAAGTAGGGCTGACTGGACGCTCGGGAGTGAGTCCGGTCATTGAAGGTTCGGTTGTTCAGTTTCCCCAAAGTTGACCGGACGCTAGGGCCGTGTGTGACCGGACGCACAGGGAGCACTATTTGTTGCTTTTTCTGTGTTGATCCGATGCACAGGTGTTTTGACCGGACGCTTCTTCACTGTGAGTCCGGTCCAACACAGAGAGCTCCCAAATCGATTTTGTTTTGACCGGACGCGTCCGATCACTATTGACCGGACACAGTGGTGAGTCCGGTCAGTGCTGATCTGCTCGTTTTTGTCCGCAGCTGGTTCGTGCGTTGTCAGTTTTGGTTTCCAGTTTTTGCGTTGGGTTTCTAGAGTTGTGTGGTGTCCCGCTGTGCTTCTTCAAAGCATCCCCCCTACATCTAGGGTCATTGACAATTATCATGCTCTAGGTTTGCTCTTGGGGTTGATTCTTGGAACAGTGGCGATAAGTTTCTAGAAAGAAATTTAAAGCTCCCATTCACCCCCCTCTGGTCGCCTGTTGACGCTCACTAATGCTCATAATTAACCATCAACTATTGCATGAAATGACACTAAATGAATCACAAAACATAGTTGTAGGGTTTGAAACTAACAAGTTCCACGAGTTTTGGTGCTCTCACTTGTTTTTTAGGACATCCATGTTTTTACCATATAAAAGTATCTCTAGTGATGAAACAGAGCACACTATTACAAAGACCTCGTCGAGACGATCGAAACAGACATATGATTTGCTATATTTGGAGTCCCGGAGCGAGAGTCCTCGATGGATACGACTTGGAAGATTCTAGAACATTCCAGAAGACACGAGAAGGCAACCCACGGAAGGAGGGGCCCACCTGTCATAGAGGTAGACCGACCGGTCTCCTTCCTGGACCAACCGGTCAGGTACAGGGCCCAATCTCGCTCCCCTTTGCGTGGCGCACTCCAACCGACCTCTATAACGCGTTTTGGCCCATTAAGGCCCATGTGGATATGGCAAAGGATTTAGTCCCATATCGCTTGCCCAAGGTGGAGGGGAGGCTAGGAGCACCTATATAATAAACCCAAGACCCCCCTGAGGCAACACATCATCATGGAGTTGTAGAGGCGTCCCTTAATGGATAACCTCTCTTCTCTATGTAATTAGGTTTAGATTTTCCAATGTAATAGCTTACCTCTAGTCAGGAGTTAGGGAGAGCGGAGCTGCGCTCTGGTTCTAGAGAAGTCTTCAGAGATTCGGTATGCCTTTGTATCTTTTCTTTGTAAGACTTATACTTTAATATTTTTATCTTCTCTAATTACTTTATGCCTTTCATATATGATTAGTATAGTTGTCAGATCTTGGCATGGGATCTTTGCTCGTATTGAGTGCTCTAGTTATAGGCCATAATTAGAGTAGTAATCGATAGATTAGACATGGTGTTTAGTCTATAGGTTACCTGAGGTTGCGCTCAATCCCACGGAATAGTTGTGGTAGCCCCAAGGTGACAGCTCTGTTAGGCCTTCGTAGTCCACCACGTTCGGATTGATGTTTTCATAGAGCTTTTGGCAGCCTTCCCCTGACTACTTTCTTCTCAGTCTTATTCGAGAGTCAGAAAGGTACTGTTGCTCCAAAGTGCCAATGTTTATGACTGCTATATCTTTTCATCTTTGTTGTCTTAGAACCCAAGTAATACAGAAGTATATAGGAACCTTGATCTCTCCCGTTGTCCTCCCACTATAGTTATCTAGTTATCATTGAATTATCTTCTATGTGTTTTCATTCATTACCATTTATCAATTACTCCTGCTCTAGTCTATTTAATACTCTGAGTTAGTAGATGCATGATAGTGAGTTATTAGATTCTTGACCCTTGCTTCCCAGTGGTAAAATATAAATAACGATCCTAGAATACTTCTGGTAAAATACTACAATGGTGTTTTGTGCACTTGCAGAATCTTTCATATTCTATTTGCGTTAACAAACGTCAACAAGCATTTTTGGCGCCGTTGCCGGGGAAGCAATTGGTATAAAGGTTTTGATAATGATCTTGATGTCTGCTAATTTACTGTACCACAAGCTTTAGTAGGATTACCCCTTGTTCTTTTGTGCGTGGAATAGATAGGACATCAGATGTCCTTTCGACCTTATGGCAAGCTTCCACAAGAATGAAGAACCCAAGGTGCCTGAACATTCAAGATCCATCATTAATCCTGGAACCATGCCATCTCACAGGTTTGTGTATATATATATATTATTTATTCTAACCATGTGTAGATTGAGAAAAGGTCGTCGTCACAACAATTCAACTCACATCCCATGTGACGAATATTTATGCTGTGTCACTCACAAATCCCAGTTATGAGTCATGGTAACTATGATCAAGGTGAGACAGTCTTGCTCATGGACTTTAAACTTTATGAGTAGTTACCTTTTTAATTCCTTGCATTCCACTGCATGTTTATTTTGTATCGTCCTTGCACCCACTGCATTTGGCTTCAGTTTTCTTTTATCAAATCCTGATCATGTTTAGTTCCTTGCATGCATTCATGTCATCTGCATCTAAATGAAAAAAATATTAAAAAAAAGAAAAAAAAAGAAAAAGAATAATATTCCTTACTGTGATCATACTTTAGCATCTATTTTTGAATAAATCTCTTTATGCTCTCATTCTACCTGTGTTTGCTATAGTATATTTTGCTTTGAAAGTACTTCAATTGGGTATTTTCATAGGCTTTTTAAATTAAGCATGGTGCTTAGGTTAAATAGTCTACCTTAATCAAATTAGACACGGAGTTTGGATTGGTTATTGATCTGAAACTAGCTTGTGTAGACATTGGATATTTTGTTGGACTAACCCCTGCAGAGAACTCTAAGTACACTTTGGGAAAGTCGTGAGATGAATTCACATCAGAGACGAAGCAAGGCATACAATGAACTGCATAATGAAGACTCAGCTCATTCATCATGGATGAAAGAACTATGAGTATTAATGTTTATTTCAATTTATCTTCTACTGCAAGTTATCCTTTGCCTTGAACCATGTTAAAATGCAGCCAACATATAAAATGCTAGTCTATGCTAAAGTAATCTTAAAATCATCTTTTCATTAGCATGGATGAATAACACATAAGTTGTGGATAACAACCCATGTTTCAAATCCAGTGCAATCCTTCGGGTATATGTCCACTAAAATTTTGTAGGAGATGACATTTGCTTGTTCATGGTGTGAACTTAAAGATCCAAAATCCAACCCGTGCATAGACAAAACTCATCATCAGACAAGTCACTAGTGATGTCGAAGGCAACCGAGCTTTGAGCCTTTTCAAGGTTTAAGCTAGGATGGTGATGATTAGCAAGATGCAACTCACCCCATATGGGCTAATTAGTGCCTATGCTCAACATTATCAAAGACATCAACAAGGACACCAACAACAAATATCAGGGTGAAGATATGCCACTACATTATAACATACATCTGTGTGTCATCCAAAGGCAGTCTGTTGGTGATTCATTATGAAGACAAGCAGTGGAAGTTCTCATCACTTCAAACATTGCAACACAAGAGCTAGATTGGGGGACGAGGTGGTATGACTTCAACAACAACAAGGTCTACAAATCCAACCATGAACATGATGTTGAAGAAATTAGGGCATCCCTCTACCTCACAAGGCAGCTTGGGGAGACACAATTTTGTTGTCTAGATTTGCTTCACGATCAAGGAGAGGAAGGAGTCCAGCTTCAAGACACTTTGACTTCCTACTCACCACTTTGATCAGTACAAACCAACTAGACGTTGTTCTAGTCAATAAGAAGAATGTGATCCAACACTCATTCTTGAACACCACCAATGTTGTCGTCTATGTCAGACTTGGAGACATCCACTCCTAGATATTTGATCAAAAGGATTGTTGCTTCTTCAACAGCTACATCACTTATGAGCAGCCGAAGAAAACCAAGAGGAGACGTTGACTCAACCAACAAAGGAAGAACCAATTACCAGGAATTGAGGAGGACATCATGAAGGATGAAGTTACTGCACTGCAAGAATTAGAAGATGGAGAGATAGTACCCGAGCCTACAAATCAAGAAAATAGTTGACAAAGTCTCCATCGTCTAGACCTGTTGAGAGCAAGACTCATCTGACCCACTGTGAGATAAGCAGCAGAAGACAAGCCATTCATAAACAACAACCAGCTAGACAAGAGAAGCTTCCACAAGGTGGTTTGACACAAACACTCTTCAATGATAAAGTAACATTTCAAGGTAAGTGACCATCACTTTAAAAGCTTCTCCTTGTTTCTGGTATGCACATAAATAAAGAACCAAACATGTTGAAGTTGCACCTCATTTGATCCAACCTAATCAACTCAACATATTCAGTTCTTTACTCTTTGTTCTTGGCTTTACTCTCTTGAATCTCACTATCTTAACTAAATGAGCTAAAATGTTGTGCATCAAACCTTTGGAAGATGATATATCACAATCATGAAAATATCGACATATTATGCATAGATTATGCTTCCTTGGGTTAAGCAACCTGATCTATTAAATATTTTAAGATGCTACTTTCATGCTCATCTTTCGATCCTATCACTCATGTTAAGATTAAATAGAACACATAAACAACAAGTTCATCTTGTTCAATGTGCCTACGGTTAGAGAGAAATGAACAAAACTTTTGGTTCTATTGGTGTTTTTCCACCAACAGAGCCCATGCACTTGATCTCTACCTTGTCTTTATGAGCAGGACACACTCTTGAGAAAAACATGGAGGGGTTTGTCAACTCCCAAATTCTACAGAGTGAAGGTCCTGGATCTACAAGAACATGCACACTGAGCAAGATGCTACTAGCTTCCACAATCAATGTTTCACTTCAAATTGCTGGGCGAACGAAGAACATGAGTGACACCATATCAAGAGGTGTAGTTATCAAGGTCTATATATCGGAATCAAATGATGCACCTCAGGAATGAACATGGTGAGAAGTCCTGTTCAGAGGACTTAAAACATTGAACCCTCGCCGAAAGGTAAATCGGTAGTTATCCATATTTATCTTTTCTGCATTAGTTTCCATTTTGCATATTTACTTTCCATCATCATCTCTCCATAGCATATTTACTTCTCTGCATCAGCATTACCTAAAAAAAGAAAATAAAATTATTTTACTTATTGCACTGCATCATAAAACCTAAAGTCCCATGTGAATAATTATGCGATGTGTAAAAACCCACATGAAATATTCACCGTGGTAGCATAAAAATAAAAATAAAAATGCATTCATTTTATTAAGCTGTCATTGCATCATATAAATATAAAATAAAAAAAATATTGAGAAAGAGATCTTACTGAAACTCTAGACAACTAAGGCTTGAGTGGCCAACCACTAAGGCTTAATCTATTCCACAAGTTTTGTTGTCTATTTGAGTTTCACAGGATTGAATGACCAAGAAAAGCTGACGAGCAAGTGGATGTTCCATCCACTGTTGGAGCACTATTTCAACAACCATCAACATCAATCAATGCTCCGATAGAGGAAGGACATTTTCACTGCCAGCCCGCTACATTGCAAGATCGAACGACTACGTCAACATTCAGCTTGGAGGAAGCACCCCCGTGTATCCAGGTAAGTATCTTTATCCTCTTAAGTTTTTCTTTTTATAAATAAATTCAAAATACAAAAGAAAATATGAGCACATGAAGGCTCACCCTTAAAAAGAAAAAGAACAAAAATATTCGGGCACATGAAGGCTCGATGTGATCGAAGGGATTAGCTTAGGGGAGATGCACTGTAACACCTCTGGTGTTAAGCAACCCTAAATGCATAACTTGACATCTCATGAGCATAAAGCATTCTCATATGTTTCCCTCTTTTATGTAAAGTGTCATTTCATGTGATAATGTTACTAAGCATACTATGGTATGATGCTTGTTTGGCTTGCTTGTGAAGTGGTTTGGGTTTCTTAGTAGTCTAACCTTGTTGAGAAGTCAAAATGAAGCCAGGTTTATGTTGGCCATTTTGGCTAATCAAGCCTCTAACCCTAGTTGGCCTAATAGAGCCCTAGGAGTCCTTTTGTTTGACTAACAAAGACCTCCATGATAGAAGCTTTGTATGGATGAGTGCCCTGAACCAAAAGTTTGTAGAATTTAGAGTAGAACAAAAGTTGTTTTTGGGTCAACTCATGAAAATGAGTCTAGCATGGTGTTTTGAGGCCCACAAGGCAGAATTGGACGAGTTAGACTTGGAAAATTTTACTAAGTCCTATAGCTGTCAAAACAGTTTCGTCTAGGGATGTTTGGAGCTTTCTCGAGCAAAACCTATGCCGAACCAATGCATGATCCTACTCAATGGAGCAAGTGGTTTAGCTTTTCACCGAACGGATTAGGAGATAATCGCACCTAAAGTTCGACTGTCAGTTGGCTAATGGCCGACTGAATCGGCCGATTCAGCCGAGCGCGCGCGGCATCGTGGCCGATCGCGTCAGGCATCGTCCGCCGCGTGGCGCACGATGGCCGGGAGGGCAGGCAACGCGCGCGGCGTGGCAAGCACAAGGCCCGCCCGCACGCACTCGCCCTGCCAGAACCGCTCCACCCCCTCTGCCTTGCCTCCTCCTTGCTCTCGCCGGTGCTCGGGCGGAAAGGGGAGAAAACCGAGCGCTCGCCAGCGTTCGCCGTCGTCCCGCCGCACCACCGGCAACCCAGCCACCCAACCGGCTTTGCCGTGAGCCCCCGCACCTTTTGCCGCCGTTAGCGCTCCGTAGAAAGCCCTAGGTGAGCCCCGGGATGAGCTCCCGCCATGGCCGCCATGACCGCCGAGCTCGGTCCGCCATGGTCGACCTCCTTCCCGTGGGTTTCGTGTCGTCCTAGCTCGCGTTCGTAGGTCTGCGGAGTCCGTGGAAGTAGTAGGGGGAGTTGGTTTAGCCGATTAGGGTTTGGTGACCACGGTACGCCGCCGTTCGCCGCTCACCATGGTCGCCGTGGATGGCATGGACGTGGACTCGGTTGTTCGGAGTAGGAGCCCTAACTTCCGAGCCTCGAGTTAGGCTTGTGGAGGTCGCCGGAGTAGAAACCGGGAGATGGTTGGCCTCAGAGTGGCCGGAGTCGGCCGGCGTAGTGATGCCGCGCTGCCGTGTCCGCCATTTTCGATGGCGAGCTCCGACCGTTGCAATGTCGGGCTGGTGAGTAGCACCAAGCAACGCGGGAAGGTGAGATGAGTCCGAGGGTGGTGATGGTTTTGCCGGAGAGGTCGCCGTCGGCGAGCTCCGGCGAGGTCAACGTTTCCTCTACTTCGGTGTGGGTGACAGGTGGGGACGAGTTGATCGAAGGGGCCCAGTGGTCAGCTGCGTGGGTGCAGTGGCGCTGGGTACCTGTAGCAGTTAGGGTTTAGGTGTTTTGGTTTAATGTTTTTCAAAAAATGTGTTAATGTTTGTTTAATTCATATCTGGAGTTGCATTAGTCCAAATGAGGTGAACTAAATTTTGTTAGGTTTGTCTTAATGAGGTCTATCTAGGAAAAATATGATATCCCAGTTTGTGATAATTTTATATGCAGTTACAATTAAATTGTGTTTATGATGATATCTTGTTAAATGCATGATAAATTGTATATTGCTCGGAAAAATGTGATTCTTATTTTGTTAAGTTTGTCTTGATGAATAGTATCTAAGAAAAATATAATATGGATATGTTCTGTGAGGAATGTGGGTAGTAGGAATTAAAATGATTAAATGTTGTTTTCTTGTATGATTTTTAGTAAATAGAATATAAATGATATGAGCTTGGTAATTTTTATAAGCTGTTGTTGTACTAAGAAGTTCAGTAGAAAAATGTGAAATTTGTTGTTTGACACATTTTGCTAGGATGTGTAGTTCAAAGCACCTTTTCACCATGATGTTTGTCTTTTTCATAGAGAGTAGAGTTTAAGTCCAAATAGCTTGAAATTTGGATAGTGGGCTGAGTTACATGTTATTAACTTACAGTAATTTTTGTAGATTTTGCTAAAGTTGTTACCTCAGGGTTGCTGTTATAGGTTTGAATAAATGGTTAAGTGAAGTGGTTATGTGAAATACTTAAAAGGAGTTGTACTTAAGGGTTAAACGGGTTATTAAATGGTAAAGTAATAGCGAGGTAGTTAATGGGTAACTGGATGATGTTGACTACCTTGTTGAATAAAATGAAATAGATGGCATGTGTTTATCTCCTGAATATTCTTACTCCATGTTGTATCGCAAATGCATTCCATGTGCATTCATCCTATTCATACATATTGCGCATCATACAGGATCGGTACAGGAGACCCCGAACCCGCAGCCGCAGGAGGAACCGAGTCCGGAGGAGACCCCAATCGAGAGGACCGAAAGAGGAGACATCGAAGACTTGCCTGAGTGCCAAGATCACCGACCCTCCGACTTCGAGAGAGGCAAGCCTCAGAGCATCTAACTCCCTACGGTTTGCAAATTTATTCAAATAAACCTGATGTGTGTTGCATTCAGTTTATAGGAGTTGAATGCTACCGTTGTTGCATTATTTACTTGTCCTTGTCTGCCGCAATTAATATCTTGATATCCCTGTTTAAGTCTAGGTGTGAATATGCTTAGCCTGCTTAGACCGGTAAAAGTCGGGGGATTTCCTGTCTCCCGCATATAGGTGGATACTGATCATGACTAGCCTAGTTCTATCATGGAGATAACCATGTGATAATTAATCTGACACCGGGCGGGATGTAAGAGCAGTAGGACATGGGTTTTGTGTGCTAGTAGTCTCCCGTCTGTGTCGTATAGGACTCGTTTCAGGGAGCGCCCCACAGTCAATTTCAACGCGTCAATCACTTAGCGGAGTAGGTCTGAGTTCCTCCAGTGAAGCCGAGTAAGGTTATTCGAGCCGGTTATGGAGATGTTAACGCCTAACATCCAGGGCCTCAGATGTACCGTGGGCAACTATTCTGAGCAACCTGGCATGGTCCGTGGACAAGCGAGGCCTGATTGACCTGGCATGACCGTGGGCAGCTATAGCTTGAGCAACCTGGCACTGAGATAACCCCCGGTGTAGAAGGGTGCATGGCCGTCCCGCGTGTTGTGTTCTCAAATCTCCTGAGTGGCAGCTTACGACTGCCATGGCCGGATGTGTCGGGCGAGTGTCAGACATTTTATACCCAGCTGGGTAGGAATCGATTATAATTGTCATCGCTCCTGGATAGTGAGTAACTTGGCTGTCGTCCGCTACCCGTAGAAATTGTGGAACTAAAGATGGTTATGAGTTGAATCTGAAAGGCTATTTATGAAATAGTCACTCTTGCTTGGTTAAGTAGTTGAGTGCTTGCTATAGCCCAGGTGCAAATCTAGTAAAGTAGCACTAATTATAAATGTGACCGCCAATACCTCAAATTGTGTTTTACTTACAAAAGAGCTTTCATGCAAATGGTGTGAGTAGCCAGCCCCACATATAGCCTACATGATCCTGGGAGTCTCATTATTTATAATTTATGTCGGGTAAGTCTAGCTGAGTACCTTCTTGTACTCAGGGTTTTATCCCTTGTTGTTGCAGATGGACAATGCTTCTATGGCTACTGTGTCGTGATTGGCCTCTCTATTCTTGATTGCTTGTCTTCTTTGGCGTTGAGAGCAGCGTCTTTCACTTCTATTCTTCTTAGGTGCTTCATTGGGCATGTAGTTGATGAAGTTGCATCGTGCCTTTTCTCTAGGAAAGTGAAAATGGATTTCCTCTTGTAGATGATTGCACTTGTAGCGTAGAGGAATGGTCTTCCTAGGATGAGGTGGACATCATCATTTTCTCCTATCTCGAAGATCAAGAAGTCGGTGGGGACTTCATGACCTCTAATTTTGACTACGACGTCTTCCATCATTCCTTCTTGTTTATGCCTCTTGATATGGTGTCACTCTTGTTCTTCGTTCGTCCAGCTGTTTGAAATGAAGCGTTAATTATGGAAGCTGGCAGCATCTTGCTCAGTGTTCATGTTCTTGTAGATCTAGGATCTTCACTCTGTAGAATTTAGGAGTTGACAAACTTCGCCCTGTTTGCTCAAGAGTGTATCCTGCTCATAAAGACAAGGTAGAGATCAAGTGCACGGGCTTTGTTGGTGGAAAAACACCAACAGAACCAAAAGTTTTGTTTATTTCCCTCTAACCTTAGGCACATTGCACAAGACAAACTTGTTGTTTATGTGTTCTATTCAATCTTAACATGAGTGATAGGATCAGAGGATGAGCATGAAAGTAGCATCTTAAAATATTTAATAGATCAGATTACTTAACCTAAGGAAGGATAATCTATGCATAATGTGTCGATCTTTTCATGATTGAGATATATCATATTCCAAAGGTTAGATGCACAACATTTTAGCTCATTTAGTTAAGACAGTGAGATTCAAGAGAGTACAGCTATGAACAAGGATCAAAGGACTGAATATGTTGAGTTGATTATGTTGGATAGAGTGAGGTGCAACTTAAACATGTTTAGTTTTTTATTT
Organism: Coix lacryma-jobi var. lacryma-jobi; assembly: GCA_009763385.1. Classification (NCBI taxonomy): domain Eukaryota; kingdom Viridiplantae; phylum Streptophyta; class Magnoliopsida; order Poales; family Poaceae; genus Coix; species Coix lacryma-jobi. The sequence continues at coordinate 84,789,061 of CM019831.1, forward strand.
ATGTTCACATTAGAATCAAGAAGAAGCTTTTACAATGATGGTTACTTACCTTGAAATGTTACTTTGTCATTGGAAAGTGATTGTGCTAAACCACCTTATGGTAGCTCCTCTTGTCTAGCTGGTTGTTGTTTATGAATGGCTTGTCTTCTCTTGTTTGTCTCGCAGTATGCTTGAGAGGAGGAAGATCACAGTGGAATCATCTTTAGAGGTATCGACCTTCCTTCTCTTGTGTCGACTTATCAGTGAAGGCGCATTGTTCCTCGAGTATGCTGACTAGGATCCTCTCGCTTTCTTGTACTATGAGGATGTAGGGACAGTTCCGTATTGTTCTCTTGTCAACCTTTCTTGTTTTCCTTTAATCATTGGGTTGGCAAGAGACTTGAATTTAGAGCTGCTACTCGAGTGCCTCCATGAGAGTCTTTTGTCTTGTAATGTCACAACTGAGACTTGTCCTCTCAACAGTGTCTAGATGATGGAGATCTTATCGGCTGTTCTTCTTGATTTACTGGCTAAGGTATTATCTCTCCATCTTCTAACTCATGTGGTGCAGTGGCTTCATCCTTCATGATGCCCTCCTCAATTCTTGGCAGTTGGTTCTCCCTTCGACGTCTTCTCTTGGTTCTTTTGGCTGCTCATAAGTGATGTAGATGTTGAAGGTGTAGCGAAAGATCCAAAAGTTGACTTCTCCAGGTCCGATAAAGATGATAACATTGATGGTGTTTAAGAACAATCTTCCAAGAATGAGTGGTGGATCATATTCTTCTTCTCGACTGGGACAACATCTAGTGGTTTGTACTGATCAAAGTGATAGGTATGAGATCAATATGTCTTGAAGCTGGTTTCTCCTTCCTCCCTTTGATTGTCAAACACATCTAGACAACAGAATTGTCTCTCCCAGGCTGGCTTGTGATGTAGATGGACTCCCAACAGCATGTTCATGTGTTTGACTTGTAGATCTTGCTATTGTTGTAGTGGTACCATCTTGTCTCCCAAGCTAGCTCTTGATTAGAAAAGAGGATAACTTCCAACTTCTTGTCTTGATGTCTTGGGCAATGATGGTTGCAGGCATAGGTTGTCTCATACGAGGTAAGTTGCATCCTGTTTGTCATTAGCGCCCTAGCAAGACTCAAAGCTAGGCTAGCACCTGTTGTGATCTGAGAGTAGGTTTGTGTGTCTATGGTTTGAGTCTTGGATCTTCAATGTTCACACCAAACCATGGATGAGCAAAATTTCTCTCCTGCATAATGTTAGTGGACATATACCCAAAGGATTGCAAGAATTTTAAGCATGTGTTGTTATCCATAACTTATGTATTTTGCATCTATGCTAATAAAAAGATGTTTTGAGGATTGTTTTAGCATAGACTATTATGTGTTGGCTGCACTTTAACATGATTCAAGACAAAAGATAACTTGCAGTAGAAGACAAAATAAATAAACTTTGATACTCACAGTTCTTTCAACCATGATGAATGAGCTGAGTCTTCATTGTGCAAAGTTGTTGAAGTTCATGTGTCTCTTCATCTCCAGCGTGAGTTCATCTCTGGACTTTCCCAAATTGATATTGAAAGTTTCCCTGCAGGGGTTAGTCCAACAAAATATCCAACATCCACTATAGCATACTGTCGGCTCAGAAACCAACCTAGGCACCACGTCTAATTTGATTTAAGAGGGCATTCTAACCTAAGCATGCTTAAATTAAAAGGCCTTTGAAAGAAAGATCACCCACTCCTAAACTAGGCACCATGCTTCATTTAAGAGATGTATGAAAGTACTTCAAACCTAAACATATACTATAGCAAATAAAGGTAATATGAAGGCATTATAGAGATTTACTCGGATGAAAGAGCATGATGAGCATATCTTAAAGGTAGGGACAACCAACATAGCAACATGGCAAGAGATGTTCTTAGAAAGTCTATTCCCTAAGCTTGGATTTTGCACAAATCAAGATTGGATGAATGTAATTCAATGTTGCATGATGATTGATTGTACATACCTTGTGTTTGTTGTTCCTTCGTTCTTTTCTGCTCTAGACCTAGAAAGGTTAGTGACAAAATACTCGAAGGAATATTTTCATAATTATATTTCTATGCTCATTAAACGGACAGTGCAGTAGAAAGGTATGCATAGCTCATAACCAGGTATTATGATGGGGTGTAAGGATTCTACTGGTTATAGCTTACTCATGGGGTAGTGATAGATAAGAGTGGAATTCAAAAACAACATTCATAAGAATGAAAACAAAAATAATGAAAAGACTGGGACAAAAAGGAAAAACATAAAAGTATGATTACAAGGTTAGACTAAGACTTAAGATGATCTATCGTTCCCCAGCAACGGCGCCAGAAATGCTTGTTGGTATAAATTAACGCACACTCTACTTTATCCGCAAGCGCACAGATAAGTTCTACCGATGTAGCACTTCACCAGAGTAACCTAGTTTTAATATCGAACCCAAAGGAATGGATAGTGTTAAGTCTTAAAGTCTAACCCCTGAGTAGCTAACAAGGACGGAGAATCTAGAAGTATAGAGGGGATCACTAAGGCTGTCTAATTCTAATTTAAGAGTGATGTGTTTATATTATTCTTCGTGGGGAAGTTGTCAGAAAATGTCACAAACATAGTATGAATCTTTTATGCAAATGTATAATCCTACCGAGCCTACACATGGGTAAGTGGACTATAGAAGAATCAACAAGGCTATAAGAGTCACCCTTGCGATCAACCACTACTACCGGCGTTATAGGAGGCATATATGAGCTATCAAGTCTAAGCACCATGCTTACACTATCCAACTACTCTAACTCTAGAATGACTAGAATTAAAGTACTCAAAAGAGAGTCATAAATCTTCAAGAATAATAAGAACAATAGCTCAAACTTAAATATAGACGTTGATTACCGAAACAATCGCTGAAGTTGATGATGAACTTGAATCCACAGGTACAAGATGAAAATGTGGATCCGACAGGCCGGAGCTCCTTCTTGATCTCTTCCTCTCTCTCTCTCTTCTAGTTCTAATATAAGACTAGGTTCTAAACCAAAACTAGAGGGGTAACTAGTCTTCTACTTGAAAGCTAACTCTTGATTACAACTAGATGAACTAGATCTAATTCAAGATGAACTAGAAGAGATTCATCTAGAGGGACCTCTACTTAAATTGAAACCCTAGTTTCTGATGTGGTTATGATTAATGAAGATGGAGATGCCTGGAGAGGGGGGTCTGGGGCTGCTTATATAGCCCTGAGGGATCAACCGTGACCGTTAGATCAAACCGACTTCAGGGACGGTGGAGATGAGTCCTAGGGTTCGGTGGAGGAAGCTTGCAGAAGACGGAAGCCAGCGGGCCCGGGGGGAGACCGGTCGGTCATAGGGTGGGACCGGTCGGTCCCACCTGGTAGCCTCTCGCGGTGGTCGACCTCCTGGTGTCTTCTTGCGTCCTCTGGAGTCTTCTAGAATAATCCTGACGTGGTGGTGGCGTTATCTCCCGTCGGTTTCCTTCTATGGGAAGCTATCGGTGCTGATTTCCTGTTTTAGTCCCTGCAGAATCATAGTTCACCAAAACACGTGGAATATTATCAGTTGAAACCCTAAACCTTTGTTGGTGATCAAATTCTTGCCCTTTTCATATTTATTTATCCCTTAATTATGATAGATAACCAGTGTCAACAATGTGGAACGCGGTGTTAGACACTGCCAATAGAACTCTTACCTTATCAGATGGACGAACAAATAACAAGCTTCGTATCTCTCTTCCCCGAGATACTGACTTCGTTGACTTATCTTGTACTCTGTCCATAGAAGATCTGTCTAAGATTCCAATTGTTCGAGAATTTCCAGGCATCTTTCCAGACGAGTTGCAAGGGTTACCACCGAAGAGGGCAGTCGAGTTTGCGATTGAGTTGTTACCTGGAACCGCGCTGATTTCTAGGAGACCCTACCGTATGCCACCCAATGAGCTAGCTGAACTCAAGACTCAGATTAAAGAACTTTTAGGCAAGAGATTCATTCAACCTAGTGTATCAGAATGGGGTTGCCCAGCTTTGTTTGTTAAAAAGAAAGATAAGACATTACAAATGTGTGTGGATTATCGGCCACTCAATGCCATGACTATCAAAAACTAGTATCCGTTACCGCGGATAGACATTCTGTTTGATTAGTTATCTAGAGCCAAGGTGTTTTCCAAAATCGATCTAAGGTTAGGTTATCACCAGATCAGAATTCGACCACAAGATATCCCAAAGACTGCTTTCTCAACCAGATATGGGTTATATGAGTATCTTGTCATGTCTTTTGGATTGACAAATGCTCCAGCATACTTCATGAGTTTGATGAAGTCGGTGTTCATGCCAGAATTGGAAAAGTTCATAGTGGTGTTCATTGATGATATTCTGGTGTATTCTGAGAACCCGGACGACCATGCGGAACATTTGAGGATTGTCCTAACCAGGCTTCGAGAGCATAAGCTCTATGCTAAGTTTAGTAAGTGTGAGTTTTGGTTGAAGAAAGTGCATTTCCTTGGTCATATTCTATCGGAAGAAGGAATTTCATTAGACCCCAGTAAGGTGCAAGAAGTGATGGATTGGAAAGCTCCCACTTCGGTTGGTGAAATTTGAAGTTTTCTTGGCTTAGCAGGATACTATCGCTGTTTCATTCCTGTCTTTTCCAAGATTGCAAAACCAATGACAAGCTTGCTACAAAAGACCAGAAGTTTGAGTGGACAGAGGAGTGTGAAATAGCTTTCCGTACCCTACGGAAGCTGTTGACCACTGCTCCTGTTTTGGCTCAACCAGACATTGTAAAGCCCTTTGATGTCTTTTGTGATGCATCGAAAGTTGGTTTAGGTTGTGTCCTTATGCAAGAAGGCAGAGTGAACTAAATTTTGTTAGGTTTGTCTTAATGAGATCTATCTAGGAAAAATATGATATGCCCAGTTTGTGATAATTTTATATGCAGTTACAATTAAATTATGTTTATGATGATATCTTGTTAATTGCATGATAAATTATATATTGATCAGAAAAATGTGATTCTTGTTTTGTTAAGTTTGTGTTGATGAATAGTATCTGGGAAAAATATAATATGGATATGTTCTATGAGGAATGTGGGCAGTAGGAATTAAAATAATTAAATGCTGTTTTTTGTATGATTTTTATTAAATAGAATATAAATGATATGAGCTTGGTAATTTTTATAGACTGCTCTTGTACTATGAAGTTCAGTAGAAAAATGTGAAATTTGTTGTTTGACATTTTTTGCTAGGATGTGTAGTTCAAAGCACCTTTTCACCATGATGTTTATCTTTTTCATAGAGAGTAGAGTTTAAGTCCGAATAGCTTGAAATTTGGATAGTGGGGCTAAATTACATGTTATTAACATACAGTAATTTTTGTAGATTTTTCTGAAGTTGTTACCTCATATTTGCTATTATAGGTTTGAATAAATGGTTAAGTGAAGTGGTTATGTGAAATACTTAAAAGGAGTGGTACTTGAGGGTTAATTGGGTTATTAAATGGTAAATAATAGCGAGGTAGTTAATGGGTAACCGTATGATGTTGACTACCTTGTTGAAGAAAATGAAATAGATGACATGTGTTTATCTCCTGAATATTCTTACTCCATGTTGTATCGCAAATGCATTCCATGTGCATTCATCCTATTCATACATATTGTGTATCATACAGGATCGGTAGAGGAGACCCCGAACCCGCAGCCGCAGGAGGAACGGAGTCCGGAGGAGACCCCGATCGAGATGACCGAAGGAGGAGACGTCGAAGACTTGCCTGAGTGCCAAGATCACCGACCCTCCGACTTCAAGAGAGGCAAGCCCCAGAGCATCTAACTCCCTATGGTTTGCAAATTTATTCAAATAAACCTGATGTGTGTTGCATTAAGTTTATAGGAGTTGAATGCTACCGTTATTGCATTATTTACTTATCCTTGTCCACCGCAATTAATATCTTGATATCCCTGTTTAAGTCTAGGTGCGAATATGCATAGCCTGCTTAGACCGGTAAAAGACGGGTGATTTCTTGTCTCCCGCATATAGGTGGATACTGATCATGACTAGCCTAGTGCTATCATGGAGGTAACCATGTGATAATTAATCTGAGACCGGGCAGGATGTAAGAGCAGCAGGACCTGGGTTTTGTGTGCTAGTAGTCTCCCGTCTGTGTCGTATAGGACCCGTTTCAGGGAGCACCCCACAGTCAATTTGAACGCGTCAATCACTTAGCGGAGTAGGTCTGAGTACCTCCCGTGAAGCCGAGTAAGGTTATTCGAACTGGTGATGGAGATGTTGACGCCTAATATCCAGGGCCTCAGATGTACCGTGGGCAACTATTCTAAGCAACCTGGCATGGTCCGTGGATAGGCGGGGCCTGATTGACCTGGCATGACCGTGGGGAGCTATAGCTTGAGCGACCTGGCACTGAGATAACCCCCGGTGTAGAAGGGCCCATGGTCGTCCCGCGTGTTGTGTTCTCGAATCTCCTAAGTGATAGCTTACGACTACCAAGGCCAGATGTATCGGGCGAGTGTGAGACATTTTATCCCCAGCTGGGTAGGAATCGATTATAATCGCCATCGCTCCTGGACAGTGAGTAACTTGGCTGTCGTCCGCTACCCATAGAAATTATGGAACTAAATATGGTTATGAGTTGAATCTGGAAGGCTATTGATGAAATAGTTACTCTTGCTTGGTTAAGTAGTTGAGTGCTCGCTATAGCCCAGGTGCAAATCTAGTAAAGTAGCACTAATTATAAAAGTGACCGCTAATACCTCAAATTGTGTTTTGCTTACAAAAGAGCTTTGATGCAAATGGTGTGAGTAGCCAGCACCACATATAGCCTACATGATCCTGGGAGTGTCATTATTTATAATTTATGTCGTGTAATTCTAGCTGAGTACCTTCTTGTACTCAGGGATTTATCCCTTGTTGTTGTAGATGGACAATGCTTCTATGGCTACTGTGAGAACTTCTTGTACCCTATTACAGGTGATGACTAGACCATGGGCGTGGTCCACTCCTATCCTTACCTGATGCTTTTGCTGGACTGATCAGGCTAATGGCACAGTATTACGAACCAACTGAACTTGTGTTTTAAAACTATGTTGCTTCCGCTACTGTTTCAAACTATGGTTTGTAATATTGTTTTGAACTCCGATGTATTTGAACTATGTGTGAACGGTATTGTATCTTGTGGACATGTACGCTAAATTATTACGATCTTGGCTGATGTTTAAATGTTGAAATCCTTCGAGATTTTTGGACTACCGGGTTTGTACGAGCTTAAGTACCTGATAATACTTGTGAAAACAGAGATTTCAGTGCTTAATCTGGTATGAATTGATCGGTTCTATCACACGAACCCCCGTTATCTTCGTAATTCAGGTATGTCTTACTACTATCTTAATATTTTAAGTAATATATTATAGTGTGTGTTAGAATAAATAAATAAAGCATGTCTAATCTGAAGAATTCTGTCTCTAATTTCTTAAAATGGAAATGATGAATAGTTGCTCTATTGTATTTCTTTCAAGTACCTAGCCTTTAAGCATGAGTTCTCCTAAGTTTAAAAAAATTAATAATGTCTTAAAATGAAATTAAATATATGGGTAGCAAATGCTTGATCCAGAGTCTAGGTAATTGACAGAAATGATATGTGATGATCTGAGCTACTGTTATCTTGTTCTAAAACCACACTAGAGTTCCAGAGAGATTCTAATATTAATATGGAAAATAATTGCATTGAGTTAAATTAAGCTTTGTTGACCCTATGAGTAGTTATCATGCTGTTGAATTGAGATCACATACACATTTCATCCATCTTCCGCATAAATGCTCATGATTATCTGTTCTTATCCTCTCAAAAGTTTGTTGGAAGTATATGGCTATTGAAAAAAATTCCGAGGAAATAAAAGGGACAAGTGTCCGAAACCTCAAAAAGATAGATCCCGAGGAAATAAAAAGGGACAAGTGTCCGAAACCTCGAAAAAAGGAAGAAAAAAAGAGAAAAAATATGAATATCAGAAAAAATGGGCACGTGCCCGACAGTAGAATTAGCCTGATAGCCATGTGTCTCTAATAGACAGAAGAGAGTGATATATTCTCCGGATGCATGGGTGTATGCCGAGTCTCTGAGTGATGAGTGATTGTCAACTGGGATAATGCACATGTTCTTTGGCTTGTGTTGTGCAGGTGTCGAGCACGGATACAGTGATCAGAGGCAAGGTGAAGGTCAAGTAGAGACGTGCCGTGCCGATGGACCGAGAGTGGCGAAGGGCGGACGTGATGCTTGGACTGAGGGACCGGTGGCCCGAGGATCAGCTGTGGTGGCTGACAGCCTGGGACAACGACGAGCGAAGACTTGCGGGCATGGTGTTGCTCGAGTCGAGGACTTCGGGACACATGTCGGTGGACGGGGTGCACGGGCGATGCATCCCTTCTACGGCTCGGTTTGGTGGTTGAGCCACAGAAAAACCACCGAGTGGACGGTTTCCAGGTTTGGGCCTCAAAACCTGGGCGCTGATGGTTTCCGAGTTTGGGCCACAAAACTCGGGCTGAGGACGGTTTCCAGGTTTGGGCCTCAAAACCTGGGTGCTGCGGGTTTCTGAGTTTGGGCCACAAAACTCAGGCGATGGACGGCTGGTTTCCCGGTTTGGGCCTCAAAACCGGGGGTTGGTCGTGAAGGCTGGTTTCCTGGTTTGGGCCTCAAAACCAGGGGCGAAGTCTAGGAAAAGGACAAGCGGAGCGGTGGTGGCACGTGGCGGCAATCGGTGAGGTTGCGTCAAGGCAACGCTACCAGTTGTGCGGGTGTGGCCGTCGGATCACTAGCATCTTCGAGTTGGTCCAAAATAACCCTAGGGTTTAGCTGGTTCGCTCTGTAATTAGAGAGGGGTAGAGTAGGAATTAGAATTAGGATAAGTAGTGGGAGACACCCTCCTCCCATCTATCATAGTCATTTGCTCTTTGCTTCTAGGGTTTCCTGCTCTCCCAATCCCCTGCTGTAGCTACTGAGATCCGCAGAGAACCATACCTCTGCGTACTAGAGATTTTGCGAAAGTGAGACCGTAATCTCACTGTTGTAGCGTGTGGTAGCCACACGGTTGCGGATCGATGACTTGATTCGTGTTTTGTTCGTGTTCTTCGCGTTCTTCGTTTCTCCGCGATTTTCCCGTCACTCGATCTCCCTCTCTACTGCGTCTTTGCGAAATCCATTTGAATCAACTTGTTCTTTATAGTGAGGAGATCATTTCCACCGAAGGAATTTATCTAACTCCTCACGAGCAAGTAGATCGGGTTGATTTCGTTTTCGTGGCATTTTTTTCGTTCATACTCCTCCCCTTTCGATTTCCCGGTGATTGGATCGATTTGAGCGGATGATTTCTTGGGGATAGTCTCCTAACTACCTCGTGATCATCCTCTCCAAGTTTGGGAATGTCAGATTGAGTTTTGATTCGGATTTGAGAAGAGTTGTGTGAGGGGCGACCGAAATCGCCCTCACTGGGAGGTCGCGCACAGTCCGCCGTTCTACCCGCGGACAGTCCGCGCGTCGGGGACTTGGCCAGACCAGTGGCCACGAGTCCTTGCTGTTTGGGTCTCGGTTGACCGGCGGATAGTCCGCCGGTATAAACCGCGGACAGTCCGGGACTGTCCAGGGGACTTTCAGAAACAGTGCGTGTTTGCACTTTTGACCGGCGGACAGTCCGCCATCCCATAGCGGACAGTCCGCAGTAGGGGTGGTCAGTCCGGGATCCCAGGTCCGGACAGTCCGCTAGTTGGCCGTGTGTTCCGGTTTGGTGTGTTTGCTCTCCCGGCTTCTCCGCTCGGTTTCCGGACTTCTCGTTTGGCCCTAGAGTTGATCAAGGAACCTCTCTAAGTATCTTTGCTACAAGTTAGCATAGGTATTTAGGAGTTTGTCGACGTAGCCGTCTATCTACGTTCGAGACTTGGTTTTTGAGGGTTGAACTTGCTCCAGTGCTTTTGGCATTTGGTTCGCTATCGGTTTGTGGTGCCTCGCTGTGATCCTAGGGATCATCCACCCTCTTCCAAGGGTCGTGGGCATCACGGTTTCGATCGAAGCTCTTGGGGTTGATTTTGGGACAAAAGGCCAAAGTTTCGTAAGAGATATTTGAGCTCCCATTCACCCCCCTCTGGTCGCCTTGCTATTGCACTCTCGGTCCTTCAATTGGTATCGGAGCGGGTTAAGGATCTTCCACCTTAGCCGGTTCCAGATCCACAGAAGGCGACATGGATCGCGGCGTGGGCAAACCGCCATTTTTCGATGGGACGAACTATGCGTATTGGAAGATACGCATGTCGGCCTATCTGCAGAGTTTGGGTGCTTCCATCTGGGATATTTGCAACTCTGCCGATTACGTGGTCTTGGTTGCTCGTGACTCTCAGCTTCAAATCGATGAGCACAATGCCAATAGCCGAGCCCGTAATGCTCTTTTCTCATGTCTGAGCATGAGTGAGTTTGATCGCGTTTCTCACCTCGCCACGGCTCGGGAGATTTGGGCTACCCTCATGCGTTTCCATGAGGGAACATCTCAAGTCAAAACCCAACTCTACGAGTCGTTCAAGCGAGAGTATGAGAACTTTCGACATATGCCTGGCGAGAGCATAGAAAGTTTATTCGCTTGCTTTCAGGTGATTGTCAACAGGATGAGGGCTAACAAAGAGCTGTTGCCTTTCGACGATCATGAGAGAGCTCTCAAGCTACTCGATACTCTTGATCGATCGGTGTGGGATTTCAAGGTTCAGGCGATCATCGAATCGCCTAACTATGAGACCCTCACGTGCAACAAGCTCTTCAGTAAGCTCAAGTCCAGTGAGATCGATGCCATGGCGAGGGCTCCTTATGAAAATCCTTCTGGCCCGTCAATGGCTTTGCTTTCTGGCTCTTCTGCTAACCCCTCTGGAGGTGTTGCACTCTCTTCTCTCTTTTCTGTCACAGAGGAGCAGCTGGAGTCTTTGGGGGATGACGAGTTGGCTTTGCTCGCCAACCCGTTCTCACGGTTTCACAACAACCGCATGAACCGTCACCGCGGAGGAGGATGCTCAGGATGCTTCGAGTGCGGCGACCCAAACCACTTCATCGCCAATTGCCCGAAGAAGAACAAGCAAGTCTTCGGCAAGGCGGACCATGGGCACAAGTATGACTCCGGCAAGCGCAAGGAGAAGTACGTCCTCGTAAGGCACAAGCAGAAGGGCGGCTTCAACAAGGAGTACATCAAGACCAAGTACATGGAGAAGGCCCAGGCTGAGCAGCGTGCATTCTTCGCCACGCTCAGCGACGTCGACGACTCGGATGACGACTCCGCTTCCTCAAGCGATGATGAGTCCGAGAAGAAGAAGAAGATTGAGGACAAGCTCAACGGCCTCTGCTTCTTTGCTGACGATGAGGGTTTCTGCACCATTGCTCTCGACAATGAGGTCGACGACGAGCTGGAGGACACCCCTCGAAACAACGACGACGACGACACCTCCCAGGTATCTCAGACCCCCGACGAGCTTTCTGCTGAGGTCGAGAAGCTTACTGCCGCGCCCTTAGTCAAGATAAGTTGCTTAGGCGTGCTGCTAGAGAGCGCAAGGAGTTTAGGCAGAAGTGGGAGGATACAGTGAAGGAACATGAATCTGTCAAGTCCACCGTAGTTGTTACCGATGAGGAGGAGTGTGAGATGTGCACCACACACATGACTGACCTTCTCATTTTGAGAAGCAAGTATGCTGTGTTGGTAGGAGAGGTGGATGAGCTGAAGGCTAGATCCTCACTGTTGGGTGCGTGCAAGTCCTGTGCGGGCTTGCAATCTGAGTTGGCAGAGAAGAATGCCAAGATTGTGTCTCTTGAAGAGGCCAACTCAGGTAGCACATGTGTGGCTAGGTGTGTTCTTTGTGAGGGTTTGGAGATGGAGATTGCCAATGTGAAGCATGACAAGATGCAAACCGAGGAGGAAAACACATACGTTCGGACCATCTTGTCATGGGTGTCTAGTGGTGAGCCACAGCTCGGGATGATGATCTCCCAATTCAAACGAGCTGCTGGAGGTCCTGGTGTAGGTTTTGCTCTGGGTGTTGATGTTTCGTCTTTTGGAAAGATTGGAGAGTCGAGTGGTCTTAACCCATGTGAGAAGCCCAACTCCACCACTACTCCCAAGCTTACCAAGATTCCACCCAAAGAGTCTCTCAAGCCTAACACCAAGGATGGGGTCTTTGTTGAACCTCCGAGAGCTCCACCAAAGAAACAATCATGGGCTCCAAAACCAAACCACCTCAAGAACAAGTTGGACACCATGCCACCCATCCAAGAGGAGCTTTTGCCACAGAAGGGCAAAGTGATCCACACCCACTACCATGAGTACCAACAACCCCCTATGAGAGCGGTGAGGTACCATTGTGAGCATTGTGGGAGAGATGGACACTTGAGTGAGTTTTGCTTTCGGCGCAAGAGAGAGGCGCGCCGTGCAAAGGAGATGAACAACATGGACATGTACCATCCCTTCCATGATGTACATGTGCCTAATGTTCAGAGGCATGCTGCTAGGCCTAGAGGTCCGAAACCTTAAGTTCCTAGGCCTAGACCACGAGGAGGTCGTGCCCGGCGGGAGCCTGCAGTTGTAGGCTATGGACCCCGTGGCGGTGGCTTTGTAGTTGAGCGTTTTCCCCCACCACGTTTTGAGTATCGCGATGGATGCTCCTCCCTTAGCGGACCACGTTTTCCTCTACGTGGTGATCGCTCTTCTCGTAGGCGTGCTAGGAATGGTTTTTTTGCTAACCGTTCTTTTGAGCAGCCGGCCCAACACTGGTATTCTCCCTACTTCACTAACCCCAGTGTTGGACCGTATGCTCACCCTATGTCTTTTTATTGATGTAGGTAAATGATTGGAGAACGTTTGGTTGGTGGATTCCGGGTGTTCAAGGCACATGACCAGAAATGCCAAGTGGTTCTCCAGTCTTAGTCCGATCGCCGGAAAGGAGTTTATCACCTTTGGCGACAATAGCAAAGGTAAAGTGTTGTCTCGTGGGTCCGTGCGAGTTAATGAGCACTTTGTGTTGCGCGATGTTGCTCTTGTTTCTAACTTGCATTTTAACCTTCTTTCTGTTTCGCAACTCTTTGATGACAACTATGAGATTTGTTTTAAGCCGAATCTCAGTCGTATTTTGGACCATTAGGGCAATCTTGTTTGTGTGATTTCGCCCATTGGAAAGGTCTTTCGTGCGGATTTCTCGTAGTCATTCGGAATTTCTCGTTGCCTTTTGGCTAGACCCTCCTCCTCTGATCTTTGGAAGTGGCATAGGAGACTAGGACACTTGAGCTTCGACTTGCTTGCAAGGCTTACTTCACTTGGCCTAATCCGAGGATTGCCCAAGTTATCCATGGAGAAGGATCTTGTTTGCCAATCTTGTAGACATGGGAAGATGGTTGCCGCTCCCCACCATCCAGTGACTCAGGTCATGACCAAGCACCCTGGAGAGCTTTTGCACATGGACCTTGTTGGTCCGGCTTGGGTAAGCTCGGTTGGGGGCAAGTGGTATGTGCTCATTGTTGTTGACGACTTTTCGAGATATTTGTGGGTCTTCTTTTTAGCTGAGAAGACCGAGACTTTCTCCTTTGCTCGCAATCTGATTTTGCGTCTTCAGAACGAGTTCCCTTTGAACTCGATGCGAGCTATTAGGAGTGATAATGGTTCCGAATTCAAGAATTCGGATTTTGAGAAGTTTTGTAACTCTTTGGGTTTAGAGAATCAGTTTTCTTCCCCCTACACACCACCTCAGAATGGTGTTGTAGAAAGGAAGAATCGGACCCTTGTAGAGATGGCCAGGACGATGCTCGATGAGCATAGGACTCCTAGGCGATATTGGGCCGAAGTGATGAGCACTGCATGCTACATCTCCAACCGCATTTTTCTCCGAGCTTTCTCGAAAAAGACTTCTTATGAGTTGCATTTTGGAAAACTGCCCAAGGTGAGTTACTTTAGAGTCTTTGGTTGCCACTGTTTTATACTTAAGAAAGGCAACCTGGACAAATTTGAGTCTCGTTCTTCTGACGGTGTGTTTTTAGGTTATGGCACTCATACTCGTGCTTATCGTGTACTTAACCTTGACACTAACCGAGTCATGGAGACATCTGATGTCACCTTCGATGAGACCATGGTTTGTCCTTCTTCTCGTTTTGAGAGTGCATGTGATAATGAGGTTGGTGAGCCTCTCTTTGATGACGAGGATGATGGTGCTGAAGGTATAGATAATCCAGCACCCCCTCCACCTGCTGTGCCGCAAGGAGCGGCTTCTACCACGACTCATGGCCCCGACACTTCTTCTTCTTGGGGGCCGTGGGATCCGCCACCCCGAGTGGTACCTTTTGTACCCGGGGAGGCACCAGCTGCTGTTGAGGGGGAGATCACTTCTGCTCGAGAGGCACCACGACATATCCAGCGCCAACACCTACCTCAACAGATGATCGGCAGCATCGGCGAATGTGTCACTCGGTCAAGGTCACAACAAATCTCTCACTTTGCTCATTCTGCATTTGTTGCTGATTTTGAACACCGAGATGTTGGACACGCTTTATCTGATCCAGATTGGGTCAATGCCATGCATGAGGAGTTAGAGAATTTTGAAAGAAATCGGGTTTGGATTCTTGTTCCTCCTCCTAAAAGTCATCCTATTGGGACAAAATGGGTTTTCAAAAACAAACCAGGAGAGGATGGCCATGTTGTGAGAAACAAGGCCAGACTAGTAGCCAGGGGTATAGTCAGAAGGAGGGGATAGACTGTGAGGAGACTTTTGCTCCTGTAGCTCATTTGGAGGCGATTAGGATACTCTTGGCTTTTGCTGCATCCAAAGGGTTTAAACTTTTTCAAATGGATGTCAAGAGTGCCTTCTTAAAAGGCTACATAGAAGAGGAAGTGTATGTGAGACAACCCCCCGGTTTTGAAAATCCCAAGTTTCTAAACCATGTTTTTAAATGTAACACCCAGATTTCTGAAGAATTCCAAGTGCCAACTATAAGTGTGCCCAGGAAGTCCACAAGACACATATAGCACCAAATATGGAATTTTCTCAAAGACAATGCTTTATTACATATTGAAACATAGTACAACAAAACTTACATCTATTACAAAGCATAACGGAAACTACTCTTCGGGACTCCAAACTCCACATGGACGGTTGACTGGGGGAACACCCGCCTAGAACTCTTGGAACATCTTCTGAAATTCTTCACTTGAATCAACCATCTAGTACCCATCCGGGATTTTTATGTGAACCAACGACAAGCGTCAGCTCACCATGCTCAACAAGTACAACTACGGGGATGCAAGGCTCAAGAGGTTTGACTCGGTTGACTGTGGTTAGCATTTTAAGTTGATCATATTTTATATTCACCTTATATTACTAGATGTATGAACCCTGTTGTCCCATGGTAAGTGATAATCATTATGTTAAAAAGAGGTAAGCCACAAACCACCAACATACCCCACCATGAACCACTTAAAAAGGCTCCGAGCCGCTCGTATTCGTGAGTACGGCTGATATATCAGGTTTACACTCTGTAGAGGTTGTACACTTTCACCTTAGGCCGTGATTCCCATATGCCGGGGTTTGCGAGGCCCACATTACCACCTCTATGGAAGTACGGCAGGGTTTCACTACGTAGCCTTTCACTAGCTACCCTAACAAGTAGTAGCCGCAAGGTTTAGGCGTCCAGGCGAATGGAGGCCCCCTTCAAGATGGCACACCTGAGAGCCAACCAGTACACATCTTGACAGGCAAGGAAGCCATTCTTAAACCCAGTTCCCCCCTCTAGCGCCTTTCGGTAACTACTACAAGCTAGAGAAAGTCTAGTTATACGACTAAGATCAGAGCCATATGATTCCCAAGGCTGCACGGGATCTCCCGGGTGGCCGCTTTAAAAGATAGTCCCTGGGGTGTGTCACTGAGCGAACAACATGCTCCAGTGCCCTAAATGTGGTTGAAAAGCCTCTTTTAACATTTGTTCCATAGTCATTAGTCAATATTAAACATTTAGCAATTAATAGCGCATTGCATTACTATACATATTATGCAAAACACTTCCATAGGTACAAGGTATAAGATCAAGCGAAACTAGGTTTGTCCTATGGTTCATCAAGTTATGACACATGCATAATGAATATTTAGTCTTGCAGTTAATAGGTAACAAGGAAACCGTAGGTTATACTTGCCTTCCAAAAACTCGTGTTGTAGGTTCTACTTCTTCGAAGATATGCTTCACGACAACCTTGAACAGCTTGAACTCTAAACGGGGTCAAAGGCACCACACAAACATCCATTCCAATCATCACATGCAGATAAAATATACTTCTATTACAATAGTACACCAAGAATTAAAAACAGGTAGAGAAACATATATAAAACTATTCTACTCGTCGATACGATCACATGAACATATAGATCACTCTAATCGGACCTAAAACGAAAAAGTTATAAAGAAAACAAGTTTCAGGGGCACTTTTGTAAATAAAACTCATTTTCCGGGGGCTAACTCGCGAAAAACGAGGACCTAAACATGATTAACGGTAGACCTGCGGGGCTAGCAAGCAAAACTGAGGGGTCTGGACGGCGGGTTCAAAAACCGAAAAACTTTGGGATTAACTCATAAGAAAACAGGACCTAAAAAGAATTACTTTGAACTGGCTTGGACTGCGGGTTGATTTTGTAAAAGCGCAGGGGCCTTTTTGAAATACTAGCAACGGCTGCCGGGCGGACGCCGACATGGCGCCACGCGGCGCAAGCGGGTTGGTTCGGCCCACCAGGTGGCGGTGGACCGCGTGCGGTGCTCGAGTGCACGGGTCCACAGACCCGGTGCATACCCCTTCGCGGGTCATGCTCTAATCTGAGCGGCACGGCGCAGATCGGACGACGCAGGGGCGGCTACGGCGGCGCGAGCGGCGGTGGGGTCGCCGGCGAGCGGCGGAGCACCATGAACACGGCTCGGAAGCTCGCCGTCCGGGCACTTCCGGCCATGTCTGGGCACACGAACACCACCGGAGGGAAGCGGGGACGAAGACAAGTCCTCTGGTGGGCTCGGTTGCGGCAAAGGGGCTCACCACGATGAGATCGACGGAGGCGGCGCTCGGGAAAAGGAAAAGAGGGCACGGGGAGCTTTCGGGCGGCTGCGGAGACACCTGAGGGTGCTCGGGGGTGGGATACGGTAGCCGGCGGGGGCTTCTCAGGTGACGAGGGGGATCGGTGGGGGAAACGGGGGAGCGAGGAGGGACGAGAGGGCTCTGCCCTGGCTTTATAGGGGCGGAGGGGTGCGGCGAAGGGCCGTGGATGCTCCACCGAGGGCCGGGCGATGGCCGAGTGGCCATTAAGGCCACTCAACGATGGTTACGGGTAGGGGAAAGGGAGCGGCGGCGGGCGCTGGACAGCCGAAGGTAGGGGAAGAGTCCCCTGTCGCCGACAGGTGGGGCTAGAGTGGCAGTCGGGCGGGCACTCACTGCCACGCGGGGCTGGGTGGTCAGCGGGAGGGAGCGGAGCTGCACGTGCGGGGGCGAGCGGGCTGCAGCGCGGGAGAGCGAGGGAGCTAGGCCGCGTAGGAACTAGGCCGCGGAGGCGTGCACGAGGGGGAGATGGAGGAAGCGGGCCGCGGCTGGGGCGAGCCGGCGTGGGAGTTGGGCCGAGGGCATGGGCGGGTGCGGGCTAGGCCAGGCCACAGCGGGGGAAGGGGGAGAGGGGAAGGGAAGATGCGGGCTGGGCCGGCTCTGCTGGCTGGGCCAAAAGAGTTAGAGGAGAGGGAGAGAGAAAAGAAAGCCTTTTTCTTTTATTTCAAAAGGGTATTGTTCAAATTCAAAACAAGTTTGAATTCAAACCACACAACTCTAGCCCTACACTCAAACAAAATAATATGCTCCAGCATGAATGCAGCAAAAATGTTTCTAAACCCCATGATAAATTATTAATTCACCAAAAATTATTATTTGACCTATATGTTTCATGAAAAATAAATAAACAAATTCATATTAAATTCTATTTTCTCAAAAGCAATTTTCAGGGTGTCACAAACCTACCCCCCTTAAAAAGAATCTCGTCCTTGAGATTCGAACAGACTTGGCATGAAGAGAACAACAAAGGATTTTGGAAAGATGGAAAAGAGAACTTGTTTAGACATTCCATCATCTCAACATGTAAACCAACTTGACAAGCGACTCATGACAGATCTTTTATACTTGATATCACGGAGGTTCGACTGAACGGCTACCCCCCTTAAAACAAGGGTTACAACTGACTTGCCAACAAAACACTGAACTCAAAAACATATCCAAACTTCATATAACACCTTGGTTGTTATTGTCCGAACTTCATAACCTGATTGAAAACTCATCGCCTGTGAAGTCATCTGTTTGTATTGTGCTTTTCCACGGGTGCTTGTTCCTCTTCAAGAACATCTGAAATCTCACACTTCATATTATCACTTTCTGGGTTTTCACCTTCCTCTAGGTCAACTTCATATTCCTGGGGTAGAGGTTGAATTCCTTGATATTCAATTCTTTCTCCTGACGTGGTTGTTAGAAGTACCGAACATTGAGCATAGTTAATTACTCCATTGCAAGCAGATAGCCATCCCATTCCAAGGATAACATCGATCTCAGTTATCTTCAAAACTATAAGGTTTGCCTCGAAGTTTACTCCCTTTATATCCAGTCTGACCTTCGGAGACATTCGGTTTGCTTTCATTTCTCCTCTTAAAGAGTTAACTATCACGGGTTTCCTCATTGGAAACATAGGTATACCATGACTTTCAACAAAATCGCTAGAGATGAATGAATGCGATGCACTGGGGTCAAAAAAACCTTGGCATTGACTGAGTTTACTGGAAGTAAACCATACATGACCTCTTGAGCTCTTGAAGTGTTAATCATATCCACATGGTTCAATCTACCTTGGATAAAGTTCCTTTTTACTTTATTTCCTTTTGCCTGCTTCTTATGGATCTTTCGTATCTGTTGCGGATGTGGTTGATTTTGGCTCTGATTACTTGAATCAAGATTCTCGGTGTAGTTACTCACATCATGCCCATTCTCTTCACAATTGTAACATTCCTCACTAGGAGTGTTAATCTTCATTGGGGTTCTAGGAGGATATGATGAACTTGGTTCTTGAAAGAAAGGTTGCACATCACCATTTCTTGTGTCTGACATCTGACGTTTAACAAAGGTGGCATGAGAAAGGGGGAGATGACCTTAAAGCATGGCTTGATAAGAGATTTCATTGTTGGATTTAGGATAGATTTGAGAGAACACAAGGATGAGAGATCGAAAACACTACCCCAACTATCTACTCACTAACTCTTAACAATCATTACAAAGATCCAAAACAAGCATATACATAATGATAAACCAACTTGCACAATAAAGATTCACACTTCACACAAAGACTCAACTTCGCGACTAGTGGTTTTATTACATAAAGGGTATAAGATCCTAATCCTCAAAGACGACACGGTTGCAGGGATATCTTGGTGGCATCTCTTGCTTGAGGTTGTTCTGCAGTGTCGTGACTCAAGTTATTTCCATGTCATAGTTGTTGCTTCTTCTGTGGGCAAGACTTAACATAGTGCCCTTCTTCTTGGCAATGATAACACCTTCTCTTGGCTAGATCTTTCATGTTCAGATTGTCACCTGATATGTTGTTATCTTGCTGACTCATAGGTTTCAACTTTATCTGATTAGCTTGCTTCTTGGCTTGCTTGGTCTTCCACGGTTGGAACTCCTTATAGGTGATGGTCCACTCATCTATGTACACTTCTTGTGAAGTTGTTCGAGCTGACTGTTCATTGCTCTCCATTAAGACTGCCTTTCTCTTCTTATCCACATTGGTCTTACCATTTGGGTCTTCCTTGATTCGCTTCTTAGATAACTTGTTTTGCAGACAGGCAAAGCCGTAATGCTTGCAACAACGACATTGATCCTGACTTCCAAGCATCTTATTGTCCTCATCCTCCTTGGACTTCATATTCTTCCAAGCTTCTGCTACTTGTCTCTTCACGGGTCCCTTGATTGAATTCCCATGTTGAGCCATACCTTCTAATACCTTTCCTTGCATGGCTAAAAGCTTCTCCTTATCGAAAGCATTCTTGGACAACATAGCTTGGTCCTCCTGACTTCTAGTGTTGGTGATATCCTTGTTATGGTTCATCTAAGAGAGAGAAGACTTAGAATAGAGGCAACATTTTGTAATAAAATAGAGATAGAAGTAGCACTTCTTTTTATCAAATAACAAGGTTGGAGAGAAAGCAAGAACTAGGCAAGGATGAAAGCATGCTGAAACATCCAGTTCCAACTAGGCTTGCGTCCTACAGTCAACATTGCTTTGATACCAATTTGTAACACCCGGATTTCCGAAGAATTCCAAGTGCTAACTATATGTGTGCCTAGGAAGTCCACAAGACACATATAGCACCAAATATAGAATTTTCTCAAAGACAATGCTTTATTACATATCGAAACATAGTACAACAAAACTTACATCTATTACAAAGCATAACGGAAACTACTCTTCGGGACTCCAAACTCCACAGGGACAGTTGACTGGGGGAACACCCGCCGAGAACTCTTGGAACATCTTCTGAAATTCTTCACTTGAATCAACCATCTGGTACCCATCTGAGATTTTTATGTGAACCAACGACAAGCGTCAACTCACCATACTTAGCAAGTACAACTACGGGGATGCAAGGCTCAAGAGGTTTGACTCGGTTGACTGCGGTTAGCATTTTAAGTTGATCATGTTTTATATTCACCATATATTACTAGATGTATGAACCCTGTTGTCCCATGGTAAGTGATAATCATTATGTTAAAAAGAGGTAAGCCACAAACCACCAACATACCCCACCATGAACCACTTAAAAAGGATCCGACTCGCTCGTATCCGTGAGCATGGCTGATATATCAGGTTTACACTCTGCAGAGGTTGTACACTCACTACTGCACGATGGGCCTTTAGCCCCAGTCCAAAATGGCCTTTAGCCCCGGGCATGGAGCCGGGGCTAAGGAATCAGGACTAAAGGCCCGACCTTTAGCCCCGGTTCCACGCCCCGGAGCTAAAGGGGGGACCTTTAGCCCTGGTTGGTAATACACCAACCGGGACTAAAGAGGTCCCGAGCCGGGCCCCGATGGCTGGCCTCTTTAGTCCCAGTTGGTACCGGGGCTAAAGACCCTAGGGGGCTGTCCTCTTTTTTCATTTTTATTTTTCTTTTCTTTTTTCTTTTCAATTGGTTATTGTTTTCGGTTTTACAATTATATTAGGTTTTCTAATATGTTTTCTTTGCTGCTATAATATATTATACATTAGGGTTTCAAATACATATTCTTCGCTGCTAATGTATGTATGCGCGTATATATACACATAAAATTTACAAATACATATGAAAACTATATATATATTGATCGAGCTACCAGCTAGCTATACATATTATATGTATAATATATTTATGCACATAAAATTTACAACATTATCCATGCATGTAGCCTTGGTATTTACAACACAAATATTGACCGTCACATAAATATCATACAAATGGTGGTCTTGGTTTGGTTTCACTGGTTCTTCCGGGTTATAGTAGAACTCGGTGCCGGTTTTGAGGACATGGTCATTAAGAAATCCTGCGATTGTCTCTTGAATTCCTTTGAGTCACACCATTTCCAACACCTTGTTCTTCAACCAAAAGTCCTTCAATTTGCAAAAAAGGAAAAATGCATTAATATACATAAGATTTATTTAATAGCAATAAAAAAATACATGGGATTATTATTATGTATACATGTTACATACTTTTTGTCTCTCTACAGGAGTTCTTTTCGCATACACCGAGAGAAACTCGCAAACATAGTACCCACACAAATTGTTCCCTGGTGGTTGCCGTAGAACCCACTGCACGATGTAAAAAGATTACTATCTCGTCATCCCACGCGTGTGATGAAGCATGCTACAGTGGTAAAGACGCGGGGAGCTAATAATACAACTTACTTGCAATTGGATAGGAGGAGGAAGTACCACTTTCAAATCTGGATGGTGTTTCGGAGCGAACCAGGCCCAAACGCTGCACAATAAATGGATCATAATTAACTATTGTAGATTTAAAGTGTAGAAATCAATATTTAGAGATCGAAAGTTACCCCTGGATAATGTCTATGATATCTTGGTAATCTCCCAGTGGTTTTCTCAATGAGTCATAGATTAGCAATTGAGTTTTGGAGAGATCGATGACAATCAATATCCAGTGAAAGCTGCATTAATTTGCTTATATAGTCAACATATTAACGAGAATTGAGTAAGTAAAATTAAATATGCACATGATAACAACACCCACCTAAAGTTGTAGGGGAAGAGTATATATCTTTTGTTCCTTTGGTTGGTCAAGAACCTCCAGAGATTCCTCTCTGTTTCATTTCTCCATATATCATAGCCGGAATCTTTGTTTGGGAGCGAGAATACGATATATGGATCAATGAAACCAACTTCCTTGTCATTTCTACGTATGAGGTCTCTCATCATGTTCCTGACACACTAGCTAGTGTTAGTATAATTACATTTACATATACATATGCTAAGTGAGATTATTAAAACGAAGGATCACTTACAAACAAAAGCAGCTGACTAGAGATTTGTCTAGAGCATCCAGGTGGCATAGATGGTGTAACTCAGTGAATTGGACAAGTATGATATCATCGCCACGAAAGTAATGATGGTCTCTAATTCTAACGCAAATCCAATCATCCGCTTTTTTGCACGCTGCCATGTGCCACTGGTTTACCAAGTACATTTGAGTGCCAAGTTCTATGAGGGCCGCACGGTTGTATAGACTCTGGCCATATACATTGAAGGACCGAGAAGCAACTAGAAAGCGACCAGAGGGGGGGGGGTGAATGGGAGCTTCAAATTTTCCTTTCGGAAACTAGTAGCTGCTATCCCAAGAATCAACCCCAGAAGCAAACCCTAGAGCTTGCTAGTGTCCACGACCCTAGATGTAGGGTGGATGCTTCCTAGAAGCACAGCGGGACACTACACAACTCTAGAAGGCCAACACAAAAGACGGAAACCAAATCCGAGATCGCACGAACGAACAGCGAACGAGACTGCGCAGTCACAGCAGCATCGGATGCTGGCAGCGTCCGATGCCCCACCAACGGACGCGTCCGATGCGAAAAGTGCAAAACAGAACCCTTACTGGACACCCATTGGACGCTGTGAACAGTAGACTCTCAGCGTCCGGTGGTAGCGTCCGATGCTCCTTAGAACATGTCAGATTCTGACACGTGGCAACGGAGCCTTCGATGCAAAAAGGGTCAGCGTTCGATGCTACGAACTCGAGCGTCCGATGCCCCCGACGCAGTGTAGTTCTTCCGTGAAATCGACTCGATCTCCTAGATCGTGAGGTTAGAGGTGAATCCTTTTGGGCGAAGGAAGTGCCTCACGACCTAGGACAACTTGGTTCAAACAGATTTGTAAAAGATGAACCGAGCAAAGAGATCAAGCGATGGGAAAAACGTGGAGAAAAAGGATTCCGCGAAGAACACGAACAAATCGCGAATCACAACCACGAATTGCATCCGTGTGGCTACCACACTCTACAACAGTGAGGATACGGCCTCACTTCCTCAGAATCAACAGTACACAGAGGCAAGTCTCTCTGCGGATCTCAGCTAGCTACAGCAGGGGATGGGAGAGCAGGAAACCCAAAGTGCGAAAGAGCAAATGACTGAGATAACTGGGAGGAGGGTGTCTCCCGACTATTTATCCTCCTACTAGCCTAAGTCTATTTCCTAATCTACCCCTCTCTATTCAAATTACAGAGCGAACCAGCTAAACCCTAGGGTTATTCTGGACCAACTCGGTGGTAGGTGTATCCGACGGCCACGCCCGCACAACTCGTCCGCGTTGCATCCACGCAACCTTCCGATTGCCGGCACGTGCCGCCCTCGCTCTGCACCCCCGATTTTGTGGACCAAACCGGGAAACCAGCCTTTTCCAGCCAACCCCCGGTTTTGAGGCCCAAACCGGGAAACCAGCCCACCAGCATCTGAGTTTTGAGGCCAAACTCAGCAAACCCTCAGAGCCCAGGTTTTTGAGGCCCAAACCTGGAAACCGTCCTCAGCCCGAGTTTTGTGGCCAAACTCGGAAACCGTCCATGCCCAGGTTTTGAGGCCCAAACCTGGAAACCGTCCATCCGATGGTTTTTCCCTGGCTCTACCACAAAACCGACGTCGTAGATGGGATGCACCTCACGTGCACCCCGTCCACCGACACATGTCCCCGAGTCCACGACTCAGGCAACACATGACCGCACTTCTTCACTTGTCGTCGTCACAGGCTCCCAGCCACCACAGCTGATCCTCGGGCCTCTGGTCCCTCAGTCCAAGCCTCACATCCGCCCTTCGCCACACTCGGTCCATCGGCACGGCACTTCTCTACTTGACCTTCACCTCGCCTTTGATCACTGCATCCGTGCTCGACATCTGCACAGCACAAGCCAAAGAACTTGCGCATCATCCCAGTTGACAATCACTCATCACTCAGAGACCCGGCATACACCCATGTATCCGCAATCTCCCCCTTGATGAGTGCATTGTCAACTACTCACACAAATCATAATGAAAAGAGAATAAGAAGAAGGAAGAAGGAAGAAGAGAGAACTCAACCAAATGACCCAAAAGTGTAGCAAGGCCTAAGAAGGTCATGTGGAAAGAGCAAGACAACTTGGTCCCCAAAGACATGGGCAACGGCTCGACGCGACCAAGCAAAGCAAAGCTAGCCCTCAAGAAGAGGTAGAACAGGCTCAACACCGCTAGCAAATCCCAGTCGAAAATGTCGAAGCAAAATGCTAGTCCCTCAAGATAGAGGCACAGAGGCTCAACACAACTAGCAAAGAAAACTCAATACCTTAAAGTCTTAAGGCCAACAGGAGACAGCAAAGCTCAAACTCCCCCTCGACTAGTGCATGCAACCAAGAAAACACTTCCCCTCAAATGAACACTCGGGAAGCACATATGATTTGCAATTTCTCCCCCTTAGTTGAAAATACACTAATCAAATAAAAGGCTCTCCCCATCAGAAAAGGCACCAACAAAAGTGCGAACTAGGGAGGGTCTTCCCCTTCCAACATGCATATGAGTCAAAATGCAAGTTAGCAGCTTCAGGCATATATTCAGGAGAATGCAAAGATGCTCTAAACGGTATAGCTCCAATGACTCAATAACAACAAAGCTCAGCAAAGGCTCAAACTGATCACCAGATATGAAATATGACCATATGAGCACAAAATGAGCAGTTGTGAGTCAAGAGGTGTTCACCATCAAAATAGCACTAGCAATGTATAAACAGGAGTCTGAACAAGTGCAAAACATGTATACTAGGTGAACTACCCCTAGCAAAGTTCAATCATCGTGCTTAAGAATAAAACATACACTTGTGAATTCAAATTCAGATCGGAGTTGCAGCGGTGAAAATTCACAAGTTTAATTATTAGCATGTGATTGCGAGAGGTTGAAAACTTGTCATTGCCTAACTTTTCAACCGAGCGAAGCCTATGCCGAAGCAATCAAAAGCTTAAAGCTACGGTTTCGGTCATACACTACACGACTCAAGTTTAACTCAAAGTGTAATGAGAAACTGTCTCGATACCGTGATGTGTTAACAAGCAATCCCATCTCGATCTTTTCAATTCACTGACACTTGGTTCAAATTTTAAACATGATATGAACAGACCAAGCAAGTGGAAGACTCAAAACTAGAGACATAGCAACCTAGCATATATGAAAAGCACGAGTGAACTCAACACATCCTACACATGCTAGTTGCATATCTCAATGGTGATCATTTTTAGATTTTAAGTTATTAATCAAATTCACCAGTTCAAAATAGCTCCGCTCACAATATGTACCAGAGATCAGAAAGAGCATAAGCTACAAGCATCATCATAAGCATCGGAGCATACTACATAGAGCATAGTTACATTCTAGTGATTATAGACATGAAGCTCAGAGTGTAATTGCGTATGCTAAAATGCAAAAGAAAAGAAAGACAAACGAAAAAGAGTCAGTCTACTATACAAGATCCAAAATGTTTCCCCCATCTAAAAGGGAAAGCACACACCAAGCTCACCCCTCAACCGGTTAAAAGTTGATTCGTCTAATGGCTTGGTGAAAATATCAGCCAGTTGATGATGAGTATCGACATGACGAAGGTCGACATCACCGTTCTCCTGGTGGTCTCGCAGAAAATGAAAGCGTACATCAATGTGTTTGGTCTTCGAGTGAAGCACGGGGTTCTTAGCAACGCTAATGGCACTCGTGCCGTCACAAAGCAAAGGCACGCGAGAAAAGCTCAGACCAAAATCACGCAAAGTGGCCATCATCCAGAGCAACTGTGAACAGCAGCTAGCCGCAGCAACATACTCAGTCTCCGTGGTAGACTGGGCGACACTAGACTACTTGCGAGAAGACCACGAAACAAGAGAAGAACCAATAAACTGGCAAGTCCCAGAAGTGGACTTGCGCTCAATACGGCAACCAGCAAAATCGGCATCCGAATAACCGCAAAGGGAGAGGGTGGAGGAAGCAGAATACCAAATCCCAAACTCAGGTGTGAAACGAAGGTACCTGAAAATCCGCTTCACCGCCTGACGGTGAGAGGTGCGCGGCGACGCCTGAAAGCGCGCACACAGACACACCGCGAACTGGATGTCCGGGCGTGTCGCCGTCAGGTAGAGAAGCAACCCGATCATGCTTTGGTACTCCTTCTAGTCCACTGCTTCTCCATCCTTGTCCGCATCCAGGGCAGTAGTCGTCGACATGGGTGTTGGAAGAGGCTTGGTCTCACCCATATCGAACCGCTTCAGCAAGTCCTTGGTGTACATGCCCTGGTGCACAAACGTCCCTTCTCGGGATTGCTTAATTTGCAACCCGAGAAAGAATGTCAGCTCTCCCATCATGCTCATCTCGAACTCCCTGCTCATAGTATCTGCAAACTCGGCAACCAAAGCGTGAGAAGAACCACCAAAAATGATATCATCCACGTAAATCTGGACCAAGAGAGTGTGTTTGCCTTGCTTGAGGAGAAAGAGTGTTTTATCTACACATCCCATTTTAAAACCCTTAGCAAGCAAAAAGGTTCTCAACCTATCATACCAAGCTCTAGGGGCTTGTTTCAAACCATATAAAGCTTTGTGGAGTTTAAAAACATGGTTTGGAAACTTGGGATTTTTAAAACCGGGGGGTTGCTCAACATACACTTCCTCTTCTATGTAGCCGTTTAAGAAGGCACTCTTGACATCCATTTGAAAGAGTTTAAAACCTTTGGATGCAGCAAAAGCCAAGAGTATCCTAATAGCCTCCAAACGAGCTACAGGAGCAAAAGTCTCCTCATAGTCTATCCCCTCCTTCTGACTGTAACCCTTCGCTACAAGCCTGGCCTTGTTTCTAACAACGTGGCCATCCTCTCCTTGATTGTTTTTAAAAACCCATTTTGTCCCAATAGGCTTACACTCAGGAGGAGGTGGAACTAGAACCCAAACCCGATTTCGCTCAAAATTTTCTAACTCCTCATGCATGGCATTGACCCAATCGGGATCTGTCAAAGCGTGTCCAACATCTCGGGGCTCAAAATCAGCGACAAATGCAGAATGAGCAAAGTGAGAAATGTGCTGTGACCTGGACCGAGTGACACGTTCGTCAATGCTGCCGATCATCTGCTGAGGCGGGTGCTGGCGCTGGATGTGTCGTGGCGCCTCCCGAGCTGAAGTAGCCTCCCCCTCAACAGCAGCTGGTGCCTCCCCGGGTACAAAAGGTACCGCTCGGGGTGGCGGATCCCACGGCCCCCAGGAGGAAGAGGTGTCGGGGCCGTGAGTCGTCATAGAAGCCGCTCTTTGCGGCACAACAGGTGGAGGGGGTACTGGATCATCCATCCCTTCAGCACCCTCGTCCTCGTCATCAAAAAGAGGCTTACCAACCTCATGATCACCTGCACGCTCAAAACGAGAAGAAGGACAAACCATGGTCTCGTCGAAGGTGACATCTGATGTCTCCATGACTCGGTTAGTATCAAGGTTAAGTACACGATATGCACGAGTGTGAGTGCCATAACCCAAAAATACTCCGTCAGAAGAACGAGACTCGAATTTGTCCAGGTTGCCTTTCTTTAATATAAAACAATGGCAACCAAACACTCGAAAATAACTCACCTTGGGGAGTTTTCCAAAACACAACTCATAAGCAGTCTTTTTCAAGAAGGCTCGAAGAAAAATGCGATTGGAAATATAGCATGCAGTGTTCATAGCTTCGGCCCAATAACGCCTAGGAGTCCTATGCTCATCGAGCATCGTCTTGGCCATCTCAACAAGGGTCCGATTCTTCCTGTCTACAACACCATTCTGAGGGGGTGTGTAGGGGGAAGAAAACTGATGCTCTAAACCCAAAGAGTTACAAAACTTCTCAAAATCCGAATTCTTGAATTCGGAACCATTATCACTCCGAATTGCTCGCATCGAGTTCAAAGGGAACTCGTTCTGAAGACGCAAAATCAGATTACGAGCAAAGGAGAAAGTCTCGGTCTTCTCAGCTAAAAGGAAGACCCACGAATATCTTGAAAAGTCATCAACAACAACAAGCACATACCACTTTCCCCCAACCGAGCTCACCCGAGCCGGACCAACAAGGTCCATGTGCAAAAGCTCTCCAGGGCGCTTGGTCATGACCTGAGTCACTGGATGGTGAGGAGCGGCAACCATCTTCCCGTGTCTACAAGAGTGGCAAACAAGATCCTTCTCCATATGCAACTTGGGCAATCCTCGGATTAGGCCAAGCGAACTAAGCCTTGCAAGCAAGTCAAAGCTCAAATGTCCATGTCTCCTATGCCACTTCCAAAGATCAGAGGAGGAAGGTCCAGCCACAAGACAACGAGAAGTGCCAAAAGACTCCGAGAAATTCGCACGAAAGACTTTTCCAAAGGGCGAAATCAAACAGACAAGATTTCCCTGAGGATCCAAAATACGACTGACATTCGGTTTAAAACGAATCTCATAGTCGTTGTCAAAAAGTTGCGAAACAGAAAGAAGGTTAAAATGTAAGTTAGAAACAAGAGCAACATCGCGCAACACAAAGTGTTCATTAACTCGCACAGACCCACGAGACAATACCTTACCTTTGCTATTGTCGCCGAAGGTTATGTACTCCTTTCTGGCAACAGGACTAAGGCTGGAGAACCACTTGGCGTTTCCGGTGATGTGCCTCGAGCAACCGGAATCCACCAACCAAATGTCCTCCAACCGTTTTACCTACATCAATAAAAAGACATAAGGTGAACATACGGTCCAACACTGGGGTTAGTGAAGTAGGAAGAATACTAGTGTTGGGCCGGCTGCTCAAAAGAACGGTTAGCAGAAAAACCATTCCTAGCACGTCTACGAGAGGAGCGATCACCACGTAGAGGAAAACGTGGTCCGCTAAGGGAGGAGCGTCCATCGCGATACTCAAACCGCGGTGGGGGAAAACGCTCAACTACAAAGCCTCTGCCATGGGGTCCATAGCCTACAACTGCAGGCTCCCGCTGGGCACGCTCTCTACGAGGCCTAGGCCTAGCAACTTGAAGCACTGCGCCTCTAGGCCTAGCTGCTCTCCTCGGAGCACTCCCCGGCACATGTACATCATGGAAAGGATGGTACATGTCCGTGTTGTTCATCTCCCTAGAACGACGCGCCTCTCTCTTGCGCCTAAAGCAGAACTCGCTCAAGTGTCCATCTCTCCCACAGAAGTCACAATGATACCTCACCGCACGCAAAGGGGGTTGTTGATACTCATGGCTGCGGGTGTGGATCACTTTTCCTTTCTGTGGCAACTCCTCCTGGATAGGTGGCATTGTATCCAGCTTGTTCTTTAGGTGGTTGGGTTTGGGATGCCACACTTGGTTCTTGGGTGGAGCTCTCGGAGGTTCCTCAAATACCCCATCCTTGGTGTTAGGTTTGCGAGGCTCTTTGGGTGGAAGCTTGGTAAGTTTGGGAGTAGTGGTGGAGTTGGGCTTCTCACTTGGATTCAGACCACTCGACTCTCCAATCTTCCCAAAAGCAGAAAGATCAACACCCTGAGCAAGACCTACACCAGAACCACCAGCAGCTCGCTTAAATTGGGAGATCATCATCCCGAGCTGTGGCTCACTACAAGAGACCCATGACAAGATGGTCCGAAGGTATGTGTTTTCCTCCTCGGTTTGCATATTGCCATGCTTGACATTCGCAATCTCCATCTCCAAACCCTCACACAAAGCACACTTGGACACACAAGTGCTACCTGAGTTGGCCTCCTCAAGAGACACAATCTTGGCATTCTTCTCTGCCAACTCAGATTGCAACACAGGACAAGTCTTGCACGCACCTAACAGAGAAGGTCTAGCCTTCAGCTCATCCACCTCTCCTACCAGCGCAACATACTTACCTCTCAACGTGAGAAGGTCAGTCATGTGCGTGGTGCACATCTCACACTCAACCTCCTCCGACATGACCATGGTGGACTTGGCAAACTCAAGCTCTCTCACCGTGTCCTCCCACTTCTGCCTAAACTCCTTGCGTTCTCTAGCGGCACGCCTAAGCAGCTTATCCTGACTAAGCAAGGCGGCAGTAAGCTTCTCATTCTCAGCAAAGAGCTCATCGTGGGTCATGGATACCTGGGAGGTGTCGTCGTCATTGTCCCGAGGGGAGTGCTCCAGCTTGTCGTCGACCTCATCACCAAGCGCCGTGGTGCAGAAGCCATCGTCGTCGGCGAAGAAGCAGAGACCGTTCAGCTTGTCCTCGATCCTCTTCTTCTTCTCGGACTCGTCATCGCTTGAGCAAGCGGAGTCGTCATCCGAGCCGTCGACGTCGCTGAGCGTGGCGAAGAACGCACGCTGCTCAGCCTGGGCCTTCTCCAAGTACTTCTTCTTGATGTACTCCTTGTCGAAGCCGCCCCTCCGCTTGTGCCTCGCGGGGACGTACTTCTCCTTGCGCTTGCCGGAGTCGTACTTGTGCCCATGATCGCCCTTCCCCGAATGCTTGTTCTTCTTGGGGCAGTTGGCGATGAAGTGGTCGGGGTCGCCGCACTCATAGCATCCTGAGCGTCCTCCTCCGCGGCGACGGTTCATGCGGTTGTTGTGGAATCGCGTGAACCGGTTGGCGAGCATTGCCAGCTCGTCATCCCCCAACGACTCAAGCTGGTCCTCTATGACAGAAAAGAGAGACGAAAGAGCAAAACCTCCAAAGGGGTTAGAAGAGCCAGAAACCAAAGCCATAGTCGGGCCAGAAGGAATCTCATAAGAAGCCCTCGACATGGCGTCAATCTCACTAGACTTGAGCTTACTAAAGAGCTCGTCGCAAGTGAGGGTCTCATAGTTAGACGATTCGATGATCGCCTGGACCTTTGAGTCCCACACCGACCGATCAAGAGTGTGCAAAAGCTTCAAAGCCCTCTCATGATCGTCAAAAGGCAACAGCTCCTTGTTCGCTCTCATCTTGTTGACAATGACCTGAAAGCGAGCGAATAAACTCTCTATGCTCTCGCCAGGCATATGTCGAAAGTTCTCATACTCCCGCTTGTGCGACTCATAGAGGCGGGATTTGACCTGAGTGGTTCCCTCATGGAAGCGCATGAGGGTCGCCCAAATCTCATGAGCCATGGGGAGGTGAGAAACACGATCGAACTCGAACATGCTCAAACAGGAGAACAGAGCATTACGTGCCCGGCTATTGGCCTCGTGCTCATCGACCTGGAGCTGAGAGACACGAGCAGCCAAGACAACGTAATCATCCCTGTTGCAAATCTCACAAACAGAAGAGCCCATGCTCTGGAGATAGGCCGACATGCGTATCTTCCAATACGCATAGTTTGTCCCATCAAAGAACGGCGGTTTGCCCACGCCGCGATCCATGTCGCCTTCTGTGGATCTAGAACCGGCTAAGGTGGAAGATCCTTAACCTGCTCCGATACCAATTGAAGGACCGAGAAGCAACCAGAAAGCGACCAGAGGGGGGGTGAATGGGAGCTTCAAATTTTCCTTTCGGATACTAGTAGCTACTGTCCCAAGAATCAACCCCAGAAGCAAACCCTAGAGCTTGCTAGTGTCCACGACCCTAGATGTAGGGTGGATGCTTCCTAGAAGCACAGTGGGACATTACACAACTCTAGAACGCCAACACAAAAGACGGAAACCAAATCTGAGATCGCACGAACGAACAGCGAACGAGACTGCGCAGTGTAGTTCTTCTGTGAAATCGACTCGATCTCCTCCGAATCAAAAGCACTAGGGCTTAGATTTGGTGTGAGAAGTTCCAAGGATGTTAGTGAGCTATCCCATGGGAATCATGGCTCGAACCTAACTCCAAATCGAGGAATTGGAAGAAATCGGGGCAATGGACCAAAAACCGATCCAACATGAAAATCGTTCGATCTCCTAGACCGTGAGGTTAGAGGTGAATCCTTTCGGGCGAAGGAAGTGCCTCATGACCTAGGACAACTTGGTTCAAACGGATTTGTAAAAGATGAACCGAGCAAAGAGATCAAGCGATGGGAAAAATGTGGAGAAAAAGGATTCCGCGAAGAACACGAACAAATCGCGAATCACAACCACGAATTGCAACCGTGTGGCTACCACACGCTACAACAGTGAGGATACGGCCTCACTTCCTCAGAATCAGCAGTACACTGAGGCAAGTCTCTCTGCGGATCTCAGCTAGCTACAGCAGGGGATGGGAGAGCAGGAAATCCTAAGTGCGAAAGAGCAAATGACTAAGATAACTGGGAGGAGGGTGCCTCTCGACTATTTATCCTACTACTAGCCTAAGTCTATTTCCTACTCTACCCCTCTCTATTCTAATTACAGAGCGAACCAGCTAAACCCTAGGGTTATTCTGGACCAACTCGGTGGTAGGTGTATCCGATGGCCACGCCCGCACAACTCGTCCGCGTTGCCTCCACGCAACCTTCCAATTTCCGCCACGTGCCGCCCTCGCTCTGCACCCTCGGTTTTGTGGCCCAAACCGGGAAACCAGCCTTTTCCAGCCAACCCCCAGTTTTGAGGCCCAAACCGGGAAACCAGCCCACCAGCATCTAAGTTTTGAGGCCAAACTCAGCAAACCCTCAGAGCCCAGGTTTTGAGGCCCAAAACTGGAAACCGTCCTCAGCCCGAGTTTTGTGGCCAAACTCAGAAACCGTCCACGCCCAGGTTTTGAGGCCCAAACCTGGAAACCGTCCATCCGATGGTTTTTCCCTGGCTCTACCACCAAACCAACGTCGTAGATGGGATGCACCTCACGTGCACCCCGTCCACCGACACGTGTCCCCGAGTCCACGACTCAGGCAACACATGACCGCACTTCTTCACTTGTCGTCATCACAGGCTGCCAGCCACCATAGCTGATCCTCGGGCCTCTGGTCCCTCAGTGCAAGCCTCACGTCCGCCCTTCGCCACTCTCGGTCCATCGGCACGGCACGTCTCTACTTGACCTTCACCTCGCCTTTGATCACTGCATCTGTGCTCGACACCTGCACAACACAAGCCAAAGAACATGCGCATCATCCCAGTTGACAATCACTCATCACTCAGAGACCCGGCATACACCCATGTATCCACATACATAATTCTTCTTCCAGTGATCAATTTCTGGAGCACTTTCAATGGCTGATTCACCGAGCATTTGGGACAAGGTTAGACCCGTTTCTGCGAAAAATGCATCAAGATGCTCAGGATCCACATCAAGTTGTTCTAGCGCTTTCATGTTAGAACCATATTCATTCACAATAACTAGCGGGGGCACTGATTGTTTTGATTGTTCCCCGAGCTGTGGGACACCCTTGTTTGCTCTCTTCTGTGACTTGGTGATAGTGCGGCCATAGTCTGATAGTGGCGATTTCTTACGAGAATCACACACCTTTTTCTGATGAGCATCCACCTTTTTCCTGAGCATATCAGGACGTACAAAAAAGGTACGGCTTCTCTGGGTTTTTCTTCACTTTAATTTTAGCCGCGGTGTCCGCCCAGAATTGGTCCAAATGTGCTTTCGCTGCAGCATTAGTTTCCTCGTCAGTCATCTCATATGGAAGTTTCGTCATCATAGGAATAGGTTGTCTTCTTTCTGAAGAGGCTTTCTTCTTCAGTGGCGGTGGGGCCGATGCCTTCATTTGTGTGGTTGGCCTCTTCTTTGGTGTAGTCAGTGACGGGGATGAAGCCCGTGGTGGTGGAGGAGATTGGGCCAGTGGCGGAGATGGAGCCCGTGGTGGAGGAGATTGGGCCAGTGGCGGAGATGGAGCCCGTGGTGGAGGAGATTGGGCCAGTGGCGGAGATGGAGCCCGTGGTGGAGGAGATTGGGCCAGTGGTGATGATGGAGCTCGTCGTGGAGGAGATTGGGCCAGTGGCGGAGATGGAGCCCGTCGTGGAGGAGATTGGGCCAGTGGCGGAGATGGAGCCTGTCGTGGAGGGGATGGAGCCGGTGGGGATGCAGCTTTGTGTTTCATTGCATCGCCTGCAGCACTATGACTTAGGTCGGGACAGGTCCTGCTGTGAAAACAACATGGTATGCAGTCACAATTATATTTAAGCCAATACATAACTAGTGAAAGAAAAATGTTTCATTCACTTTCATCCGCACCTAGGGTTAGTTTGTTGAGGAGGAGGTGATGCCCCGGGAATAATGATATAGCGCTTACGCCAACTTATGAATGCCTTCTCCGCTTCTCCTAAAGTCTTCTCACCATCACCTCCTTCAATGTCAAGAGTCACATTGCTATGCCCTTTCACTACTCTATCCACCGAGACACTAGCATAACCAGGAGGTACTAATGCTCCATGGCATCTTGGTGTCTTCGTAGGGTCAATAGGAGATACAACACCAATAGCCACCATTATTGTGTCATTCCCCTGTGGAATGTGCAGCTCACATGTCGTGAGAGGATCAGTGATATCATCCACGGGGAAGCGTAGCCCTACGTCACCTTGAATCGTTGGCACCTCCGTGGAAGCGCAACTGCTTTTCAACTGACCAGGGGGGCTGATGTTGACTCCCGGCTCTGATGCAGATTGCCTTTGGAAGGAACTTACTGCTAACTGCACTTGCCTTTTGATTTCCTCACTCATTTTGCCTTCTTGTGCTTTTTCTCGCTCTACCGCTTCACGAGTCGCGACCTGTGACTGCATAACCATTTCCTCCATCCTTCACATCTGCTCTGCCTCGTCCTCCTTTTTTCTTGCACGACTTCTATAGGTCTCTTTGTCTTTTGGGAAGGCATGCTCCCACGACAACTCCCCATAGCCTCTTGTTCTCCCACCGTGTTCATGATTCTCCAGGGCATATGTCAGCTCATCCTTTTCTCTGTTCGGCTGCCACGCGCCACTGTCAGCCATGTCTCGAGCATAAGCCAATCTTTCGGCTGCTCTTTGGAGTTTTGTGCCATACACTACCTTTCCTGTCTGTCGGTCCAGGCTTCCTTCATGACCAAAAAACCAATACTTGGAGCGCTCATGCCAGTTGATTGATTCTGGTTCGATGCCCTTGGCTAGAATCTCCCGTTCCATTCTTTCCCACTTAGGAATGACACTCTTGTAGCCACCTGATCCCAAGTGATGGTGGTATTGTTTTTGTCGGGCATTTTGTTGGTTCCTTCGGACCCGTGCCTCACCCTCTTCTGATTTCTTAAATTCTATAAATTCATCCCAAAAAGGCCTCAACTTCACGTAGGCCTTAGTGTTGAAGTCCGGAGTTAGGTCCTTCTTGATAAATCTGTTGTATAAGTTCTTCTTCCAGCCCTAGAATAGTGTTGCCATTTTCTTCAAAGCCCACTCCCGAACTTTTGCCTTCAAATTTGTATCATCTGTTTCAAGCGTGAAATGTGCAAGGACATCTGCCCAAACTAGATCCTTATCAAGATCAGAGACGAAACTTATATGAGGAGCACTTGTCTTTTTCTTCCATTCGCGAGCACTGATCGGGATCTTATCCCTTACAAGGTACCCACAGTGGCCAACAAATTTCTGTGCATGTTCTCCAAGTACTTGGCCTGTTTCCTCGTCGAATTCTGAGATAATGT
The DNA here is from genome assembly GCA_009763385.1 of Coix lacryma-jobi var. lacryma-jobi. Classification (NCBI taxonomy): domain Eukaryota; kingdom Viridiplantae; phylum Streptophyta; class Magnoliopsida; order Poales; family Poaceae; genus Coix; species Coix lacryma-jobi. The sequence continues at coordinate 84,825,152 of CM019831.1, forward strand.
ACCGGCCATCCAACGGCTTCTTCGGACCTCATACGGTCCTACTCTTCCCGGTAGTCGTTGTCGACCCGGAGGGCTACGTATGTAGGAACAGTAGATTATAAATACATTTATAAATTATTTAGAATAAAATGTGCACATAGAGATTGTACTTATACCTCGCTAGTATTTTCTTGCATGATTTCTTCATAATCAGCAAAGTATTGACTGTCGTCATCTACTTCTTGATTATTGTTGTGATCACCTGCTGCTAAATCTTGATTAGCGCCGCTGTTGATTAAGTCGTACATTTCCTCCTCCATGTTGTCAACTGGGTCGGCCATTTCTGTGAATAACACGATAACATGGAGAATAACATATCTAAGTGACATATCGACATACACGACCATATCAACGCGACCAATCTCTTTTTATCTACATGTGTAAACATATATTTTGTTAGATTAAAAAACTTATATATTTATTTTTTTTCTATAAATATATATATATATTTATATTCATTTTTCTATAATCATTTTTCTATATACAAGTGCACACACTTCTTTTTTTTCTCTGCAAACAGTAAACACACGCACACACCCTGTCCACACACGCACACGACCAACGCTCACAGACACAGGAAGGACACGGCGAGGCCATGGCGAGGCCACACGGCGAAGACACTTCGGCGAGGCACGGCGAGGCATGGCGAAGACGACGGCGACCGAGAAGACGACGGCGAGGCTACACGGCGAGGCCACGGCGAGGCACCCGTTGAGGACACAACGGTGGGGCAAGGCACGGTGAAGACGACGGCGACCGCGAGACGACGACGGCGAGGCCACACGGCGAGGCACGCGCGCGGTGCAAGCCGCACGAGGCACGGCGAGGGCGGAGAGTGGCGCAGGAGAGGACGACGTACGGCGACACGGCGAGGGCGGAGAGCGACGCGGGAGAGGACGACGGCGAGGCACGGCGAGGGCGGAGAGTGCCTCGGGAGAGGACGACGGCGAGGTGGACGTCGACGACGGAGATCGAGGAGGACGGCGGCGCGACACTGGATTGAGATCGGAGACGGCGAGGGAGGCGGCGGCGCTGGAGTCTGACGTCGATCTGAGGAAGGAGGAACGACACTGTGCCCTATATACGCGGGGAGGCTTTAGTCCCGGGCGGTGACACCACCCGGGACTAAAAGCCCTTTATTCCTGGGGAGTAAGGCCGCCTGGGACTAAAGGTCCAAACCTTTAGTCCCGGGTTGGCTTACGGCCCGGGACTAAAGGGGTGGTGTAACCGCCCGGGACTAAAGCCGTTTCTCCCGCCAGTTTTTTAGGTTTGCTGTATTTTGGGTTTTGTATTAAGTTTTCATTATATAAATATGTTGTAATATTGTTAATTGCATAGTAAATTAAATATTAGGCATAAAATTTCTTAGAAATAACAGTTCTATTTCCTTTTACCTTATTGTATAGTACAAAAATTTGTAACATAAATTCTTTTCTTTTCTTATAATAACAAATATAAATGTAAATAACAATTCATATTTTGTTATTGCAAAAATGTAATGTTAAATTTAAATATCTGAAACAACTGGTTCTCGATAGGAAAATAAATTTTGCATTATCTGAACGTTAAATTTTGGGTTGTTCATCTTTTATTGTTCAAATTTAACAGACGGGTACAGTAATCATTATTAACCATGACTATCCATAATCATTATTAACCATGACTATCCATAATCATTATAATGTAATAAATCAAGTCATTTTGACACCGACATCAACGAATCAAACCTATTCATAATCATTTATTAATTACACAAAAATTGTAATACATAATATTAGTTAAAGCATAACTATATATCAAGCGGGTACACTGGTGATCTTCTTCTTGACGTATGTCCCTTGGTTATGATCATGTCGTAACCATGGAGTCTCCTCAGCATTTAGCAGGATGCTTGGATCTTTAGTCACACTGAAGGGCGGTATTCGGTCATCCCTTTCATAATCTTCTGACATGTCTGACTTGTCCTCAATTCCCACGATGTTTCTTCTTCCTGAAAGAACTATGTGGCGTTTTGGCTCTTTGGTTGATTTATCGTCATTTTTCCCTCTCTTGGGTTTTGTAGACATGTCTTTCACGTAGAACACCTGATTCACATCAGCAGCAATGACGAATGGTTTATCTTTGTATCCAATATTGTTGAGATCCACTGTTGTCATTCCATACTCCTTGTCAATTGTTACTCTGGCTCCGGTCGTCTTAACCCATTGGCATCAAAACAAAGGGACATTAAAATCAGGTGCGTAGTCTAGTTCTCAAATATCCTCTATAGGGCCATAATATGTTTGCCTCTTCCCAGTTGGGTCTGTGGCATCTACGCGACCACCACTGTTTTGGTTCGTGCTCTTTTTATCTTGGGCAATGGTGTAAAATGTGTTTCTATTTATCTCATACCCTTTGTACGTGAGGATGTGCCACGATGGATGCCTAGCCAACAAATATAGTTGCTCATCAATATTGTTATCATTCAGACATTCTTTTCGCAACCAAGTGCTAAAAGTATTCATGTGCTCACGTGTAATCCAAACTTCATTCTTCCCAGGAAATTGGGATCGTAGGAACTCCTTGTGTACCTCAATATATGGATCCACCACGGATGCGTTTGAAAGAACTGTGTAGTGCGCTTTATTGAAATAATCGTTCCCCGTACTGATATATGTTTTCTTCCCTAGTGTCCCCTTTCCACAAAGCCTCCCCTCATGCCACGATTCAGGAACACCAATCGGGTGAAGGTCAGGAATAAAGTCAATACAGAACTCAATGACCTCCTCTGTCCCATAGCCCTTGGCGATGCTTCCTTCTGGCCAAGCACGTTGGTGAACATATTTTTTTAGTACTCCCATGAACCTCTCGAAGGGGAACATGTTGTGTAGGAACACAGGACCCAGAATATGAATCTCCTTGACCAGGTGAACTAGGAGGTGTGTCATGATATTAAAGAAGGATGGAGGGAACACCAACTCAAAGCTCACAAGACATTGAACCACATCATTCTGTAGAGTAGCTAGTTCTAGTGGATTAATTGCCTTCTAAGAAATTCCATTGAGGAATGCACATAGCTTCACAGTGGCCACACGTACATGTGGAGGTAGAATTCCTCTTAAAGCAACTGGAAGCAATTGCGTCATAAGCACGTGGCAGTCATGCGACTTTAAGTTTAGAAATTTCTTCTCTTGCATATTTATTATTCCCTTTATATTGGAGGAGAATCCAGATGGGACCTTGATGGTGTTTAGGCATTCAAACATGATTTCCTTCTCTTCATTGCTAAGAGTATAGCTAGCAGGTCTTAAGTAATGGCGTCCATCATCTGTCTTCTCTAGATGTAGGTTGTCTCGTTCTTTCATGCACTGCAAATCTTGTCGTGCTTCAAGTGTATCCTTAGACTTCCCATACACACCCATGAATCCTAGAAGGTTGACACAAAGATTCTTTGTCAGGTGCATTACGTCGATCACGTGGCGGACCTCTAGTACATGCCAATAGGGTAGCTCCCAAAATATTGACTTCTTCTTCCACATGGGTGCGTGTTCTGTAGCGTCTTTCGGAACAGGTTCACTGCCCGTCCCCTTTCCAAAGACTACTTTCACATCCTTGATCATCTCAAATACATCTTCCCCAGTTCTGTTGCGAGGCTTGCTCTGGTGGTCTGTCTCACCTTTAAAATGCTTGCCTATCTTTCTAACCTGGTGATTAACAGCAAGAAATCGACGATGTCCAAGGTACACTACCTTTCTACATCTTTTCAAATATATACTATCCATGTCATTAAAACAATGTGTGCATGCATTATATCCCTTGTTTGTCTGTCCTGAAAGATTACTTAGAGCAGGCCAATCATTGATTGTTATGAACAACAATGCTCGCAGGTCAAAGTGTTCGTGTTTGTAATCATCCCACACACGTACACCTGATTTACTCCATAAAAGTAGGAGTTCCTCAAGTAATGGCCTCAGGTAGACATCGATGTCGTTGCTAGGCTGCCTCGGGCCTTGGATGAGCACTGGCATCATAATGAACTTTCGCTTCATGCATAACCATGGAGGAAGGTTGTAGATACATAGAGTAACATGCCACGTGCTATGACTACTGCTCTGTTCCCCAAAAGGATTCATCCCGTCCGTACTTAAACCAAACCTTAAGTTTCTAGCGTCTTTTGCAAATTCCGAAAATTCTCTATCTATTACTCTCCACTGGGACCCATCAGCAGGATGTCTCAACATGTTGTCTACCTTACGGTCTTCTTTGTGCCAGCGCACCAACTTTGCATGGTCCTTGTTTCTGAACAGACGTTTCAGGCGTGGTATTATAGGAGCGTACCACATAACCTTGGCAGGGATTTTCTTCCGGGGACGTTCTTCACCCTCAACATCGCTAGGGTCATCTCGCCTGATCTTATATCGTGACGCTTTAAATATAGGGCAATCATCCAAATTCTCATATTCCTTGCCACGGTACAGGATGCAGTCATTAGGACATGCATGTATCTTCTGGATTTCTAAACCCAAAGGACAGACGACTTGTTTTGCTTCGTACGTAGTGGCGGCCAATTCGTTCGGCTTCGGAAGCATCTTTTGTTTTATAATCTTCAATAATTGTCCAAATGCCTTGTCAGATACACCATTCTGTGCCTTCCATTGTAGCAACTCAAGTGTTATACCCAACTTTTTTTGTCCATCTACAGCAGACGGATATAGTAATTTCCTGTGATCCTCTAGCATACAGTCAAACTTAGCCTTCTCGTTTTCACTTTCGCAATCTCTTTGTGCATCACGAATGACATCACCAAGAGCATCATCTTTAGCGAGTGTGTCTTCTGCACTTGCCTCTTCTTCACATTCCCCCATTGCAGTATCACCAAAGTCACTGTATTGAGCAATAATGTCATCGTCAGGGTCCAATTGTTCTTCTTCACCTTCTTCCATCATAACCCCAGTTTCTCCATGCTTCGTCCAACAACTATAGTTTGGCATGAAACCCAACTTGAACAAGTGTGAGTGAAGACTCCTTGAGCTAGAATATTCCTTCGAATTATTACAAAGGGCATATGGACAACACATAAAACCATTCCGCTTGTTTGCCTCGGCCACTCTTAAAAAATAATGCACGCCGTCAATGAACTCTTTTGAGCGACGATCCGCATTGTACATCCAGTGATGTGTCATCGTCCGCATTATATGACATATCACATAATTATATCTCTCATTCTTATAAACAAATGAAATTATATGGTATATATCACATAATTAAATTATAAGGTATATATACTAATTACTTTAATGAAATAATTTAAACCAGTCACATTTTGTAAACTAAAGTATTATATATTTCTAAAAGAATAAAATAAACTAATTAAACCAGTCATATTTTGTAAACTAAAGTATTATATATTTCTATTTTTTGTAAAAAATGATTTAAATTATCTCTATTTCTCTAAAAGATTAAAATAAACTAATTAAACGGTCATATTTTGTTTTTAGAGTACTAATTTGAACTATCAAGTCAATGAACTCAAAATAGCTATAAAAACCATATATACAAGTGGCGGCTACAAAAATGAAAAACTAAAGTTAGTAACCTTTCAAGGAGTCAATGGCGGCGTAGATGTGATGAAATAAATCAATCGCCGGAAACGTGTTAACAAACAAAAATCACCGGAGAGAGCCAACAAGCAAGCAAGTGACTGAATGAAGAAAAAATGAAGACATGAGCTCGGGCACGGCTGGAGGTGGAAGAACAGTTCAAATATAGGGAGGGACATTTAGCCCCGGTCCTTATTCCCAGCCGGGGCTAAATGCCAACATTTAGGCCCGGCTGGATACAACAACCGGGACAAAACCTTTTAGTCCTGGTTGGTAACACCAACCGGGGCTAAAGATGCCAACATTTAGCCCCGGCTGGATACAGCAACCGGGGCAAAACCTTTAGCCCCGATTGGTGTCACCAACCGGGGCTAAAGGTCAATCTTGAGCCCCGGTTGGTGACACCAACCGGGGCTAAAGGTCCCTCTGACAATTGAGCCGTTGGGCGGGGGAACTTTAGCCCCGGTTGGTGTTACCAACCGGGGCTAAAGACCTTTCTAGTCCCGGACGCAAATTTTTCCGTGACTAATGCTGATTTTGCAAATCGTCCAAAGGCCTGTTCTCTAGTAGTGACTTTCACCTTAGGCCGTGATTCCCATATGACGGGGTTTGCAAGGCCCACATTACCTCCTCTATGGAAGTACGGTAGGGTTTCACTATGTAGCCTTTCACTAGCTACCCTAACAAGTAGTAGCTGCAAGGTTTAGGCGTCCAGGCGAATGGAGGCCCCCTTCAAGATGGCACACCTGACAGCCGACCAGTACACATCTTGATAGGCAAGGAAGCCATTCTTAAACCCAGTTCCCCCATCTAGCGCCTTTTGGTAACTACTACAAGCTAGAGAAAGTCTAGTTATACGACTAAGATCAGAGCCATATGATTCCCAAGGCTGCACGGGATCTCCCGGGTGGCCGCTTTAAAAGATAGTCCCTGGGGTGGGTCACTGAGCGAACAACATGCTCCAGTGCCCTAAATGTGGTTAAAAAGCCTCTTTTAATATTTGTTCCATAGCCATTAGTCAATATTAAACATTTAGCAATTAATAGCGCATAGCATTACTATACATATTATGCAAAACCCTTCCATAGGTACAAGGTATAAGATCAAGTGAAACTAGGTTTGTCCTTTGGTTCATCAAGTTATTACACATGCATAATGAATATTTAGTCTTGCAGTTAATAGGTAACAAGGAAACCGTAGGTTATACTTGCCTTCCAAAAACTCGTGTTGTAGGTTCCACTTCTTTGAAGATATGCTTCACAACAACCTTCAACAGCTTGAACGCTAAACGGGGTCAAAGGCACCACACAAACATCCATTCCAATCATCACATGCAGATAAAATATACTTCTATTAGAACAGTACACCAAGCATTAAAAACAGGTAGAGAAACATATATAAAACTATTCTACTCGTCGATACGATCACATGAACATAAAGATCACTCTAATCAGACCTAAAACGAGAAAGTTATAAAGAAAACAAGTTTTAGGGGCACTTTTGTAAATAAAACTCATTTTCCGGGGGCTAACTCGCGAAAATCGAGGACCTAAACGTGATTAATGGTAGACCTGCGGGGCTAGCAAGAGAAAGTGAGCGGTCTGGACGGCGGGTTCAAAAACCGAAAAACTCAGGGATTAACTCATAAGAAAACAAGACCTAAAAAGAATTACTTTGAACTGGCTTGGACTGCGGGTTGATTTCGTAAAAGCACAGGGGCCTTTTTCAAACACTGGCAGCGGCTGCCGGGCGGACGCCGACATGGCGCCACGCGGCGCAAGCGGGTTGGTTCGGCCCACCAGGTGGCGGTGGACCGCGTGCGGTGCTTGGGTGCACGGGTCCACAGACCCGGTGCATACCCCTTCGCGGGTCATGCTCTAATCTGAGCGGCACGGCGCAGATCGTACGGCGCAGGGGCGGCTAAGGCGGCGCGAGCGGCGGTGGGGTCGCCGGCGAGCGGCAGAGCGCTATGAACACGGCTCGGAAGCTCGCCGTCCGGGCGCTTCCGGCCACGTCTGGGCACACGAACACCACCGGAGGGAAGCGGGGACGAAGACGAGTCCTCTGGTGGGCTCGGTTGCGGCAAAGGGGCTCACCACAGCGAGATCGATGGACGCGGCGCTCTGCAAAAGGAAAAAGGGCTTGGTGAGCTTGGTTTTGCGCAAGGAAAAGGAAAAGAGGGCACGGGGAGCTTTCGGGCAGCTGCGGAAACACCTGAGGGTGCTCGGGGGTGGGATAGGGTAGCCGGCGGGGGCTTCTCAGGCGACGAGGGGGATCGGTGAGGGAAACGGGGGAGCGAGGAGGGGACGAGGGGGCTCTGCCCCGGCTTTATAGGGGCGGAGTGGTGCGGCAAAAGGCCATGGGTGCTCCACCGAGGGCCGGGTGATGGCCGAGTGGCCATTAAGGCCACTCAACGGCGGTTACGGGGAGGGGAAAGGGAGCGGCGGCGGGCGCTGGACAGCCAGAGTTAGGGGAAGAGTCCCCTGTCGCCGACAGGTTTGGCCGGAGTGGCAGTTGGGCGGGCGCTCACTGCCACGCGGGGCCGGGTGGTCAGCGGGAGGGAGCGGAGCTGCGGTGCTGCGCGTGCGGGAGCGAGCGGGCTGCAGCGCGATAGGGCGAGGGAGCTGGGCCGCGTAGGAACTGGGCCGCAGAGGCATGCGCGAGGGGGAGAGGGAGGAAGCAGGCTGCGGCTGGGGCGAGCCAGCGTGGGAGTTGGGTCGAGGGCACGCGCGGACGCGGGCCAGGCCAGGCCGGAGCGGGGGAAGGGGGACAGGGGAAGGGAAGATGCGGGCTGGGCCGCCTCTGCTGGCTAGGCCAAAATAGTTAGAGGAGAGGGAGAGAGAAAAGAAAGCCTTTTTCTTTTATTTCAAAAGGGTTTTGTTCAAATTCAAAACAAGTTTGAATTCAAACCACACAACTCTAGCCCTACACTCAAACAAAATAATATGCTCCAGCATGAATGCAACAAAAATGTTTCTAAACCCCAAGATAAATTATTAATTCACCAAAAATTATTATTTGACCTATATGTTTCATGAAAAATAAATAAACAAAGTCATATTAAATTCTATTTTCTCAAAAGCGATTTTCAGGGTGTCACAAACCTACCCCCTTAAAAAGAATCTCGTCCTCAAGATTCGAACAGACTTGGCATGAAGAGAACAACAAAGGATTTTGGAAAGATGGAAAAGAGAACTTGTTTATATATTCCATCATCTCAACATGTAAACCAACTTGACAAGCGACTCATGACAGATCTTTTATACTTGATATCACGGAGGTTCGACTGGACGACTACCCCCCTTAAAACAAGGGTTACAACTGACTTGCCAACAAAACACTAAACTCAAAAACATATCCGAACTTCATATAACACCTTGGTTGTTATTGTCCGAACTTCATAACCTGATTGAATACTCATCGCCTGTGAAGTCATCTGTTTGTATTGTGCTTTTCCACGGGTGCTTGTTCCTCTTCAAGAACATCTGAAATCTCACTCTTCATATTATCACTTTCTGGGTTTACACCTTCCTCTAGGTCAACTTCATATTCCTGGGGTAGAGGTTGAATTCCTTGATATTCAATTCTTTCTCCTGACGTGGTTGTTAGAAGTACCGAACATTGAGCATAGTTAATTACTCCATTGCAAGCAGATAGCCATCCCATTCCAAGGATAACATCGATCTCAGTTATCTTCAAAACTATAAGGTTTGCCACGAAGTTTACTCCCTTTATATCCAGTCTGACCTTCGGAGACATTCAGTTTATTTTCATTTCTCCTCTTGAAGAGTTAACTATCACGGGTTTCCTCATTGGAAACATAGGTATACCATGACTTTCAACAAATTCGCTAGAGATGAATGAATGCGATGCTCTGGGGTCAAACAAAACCTTGGCATTGACTGAGTTTACTGGAAGTAAACCATACATGACCTCTTGAGCTCTTGAAGTGTTAATCATATCCACATGGTTCAATCTACCTTGGATAAAGTTCCTTTTTACTTTATTTCCTTTTGCCTGCTTCTTATGTATCTTTCGTATCTGTTGCGGATGTGGTTGATTTTGGCTCTGATTACTTGAATCAAGATTCTCGGTGTAGTTACTCACATCATGCCCATTCTCTTCACCATTGTAACATTCCTCAATAGGAGTGTTAATCTTCATTGGGGTTCTAGGAGGATATGATAAACTTGGTTCTTGAAAGAAATGTTGCACATCATCATTTCTTGTGTCTGACATCTGATGTTAACAAAGGTGGCATGAGAATGTGGGAGATGACCTTAAAGCATGGCTTGATAAGAGACTTCATTGTTGGATTTAGGATAGATTTGAGAGAACACAAGGATGAGAGATCGAAAACACTACCCCTACTATCTACTCACTAACTCTTAACAGTCATTACAAAGATCCAAAACAAGCATATACATAATGATAAACCAACTTGCACAATAAAGATTCACACTTCACACAAAGACTCAACTTCGCGACTAGCGGTTTTATTACATAAAGGGTATAAGCTCCTAATCCTCAAAGACGACACGGTTGCAGGGATATCTTGGTGGCATCTCTTGCTTGAGGTTGTTCTGCAGTGTCGTGACTCAAGTTATTTCCATGTCATAGCTGTTGCTTCTTCTGTGGGCAAGACATAACATAGTGCCCTTCTTCTTGGCAATGATAACACCTTCTCTTGGCTGGATCTTTCGTGTTCAGATTGTCACCTGATATGTTGTTATCTTGCTGACTCATAGGGTTCAACTTTATCTGATTAGCTTGCTTCTTGGCTTGCTTGGTCTTTGTTGACGGTCCTTAAACACTTGTTTTACCATCAACATTTGACCCTAAAGTCCACAAAAAAGGCATGAAATGTAGTCAAATAGGTTTCAAACTAACCAAATTCCACATGTCCATAGAATTTTATTTGAATGCAGGATTTGAACCAAATTTGGACATATGGACCCACCAGAGGCCAAGCCCACTCAGCAGGGCCCAAATGGGCCTAAGGGGGGTGGCGCCCGCCACCCCTAGGTGGCGCCTGCCACCTCTAAGTGGCGCCCGCCACTTGGGTTGGCCTCCCTGCCACGTCACCGATCCGTGTGACCTCCCCAGGGCCAAATCTTGGCCCTTGGTCACTAGGTCAGTGGCATCGGACGGCTCAGGATGAAGTGACGTGGATCAAGGCTGAATGGCGGTTGCTAAGACATGCAACCGACCTTCAAACCACCTTGGATAACCACCTGGATGCCGTTGAAGCCAAGGCGGTGCATCCAACGGTGAGGGAGGTGGCGGCCGCCACCTAGGGCTGGTGCCCGCCACTAGGGTTAGCCCTAGGTCGGCTGGCTGCCCCCTATAAGAACCCCTCTCACTCATTTGGGCTATAAATACCCCCCTGAGGCATCAGTACCACAACACAACACCACAACACCAAGAGAAGCAAAGCAAGAGAAGCAAGTGAGAGTTAGGTTAGAAGTTCAGAGAGCTTAGGCAAGTAGGTAGCTAGTAGACCAAGGCATTCTTGCCCTCACGGAAGCCTTGCTCAAGGCTTAGCTCAAGAGTCGAGGCGTGCGAGTGATCCGTCCTGGAGCTGGGAAGTGTCTTCCTTCATCTCCAATTCAGGTTTTGCTCTTGTATCTCAAGCACTTTACTATATTCTAGTTCATCATTTCAAGTATTACTTTATTCTACTTATCAGTATTGAGTGGTATACTTGATTGATTGCTTGAGTGCCCAGCTATCCTACAGTTCAATTCACTTAGCCAAAGTAGTTAATCTCTAGTGAGCTTAGTGTTTGATCTTTGCCAATAGGTTGCTTAGTTAGTTTAGTGTTTATCTTATTAAGTCAAGAATTTGCTCTGACGTCCGCAAGGGTGTCTCTATTCAAAGCTAGGGTAGAGATAGTTAGAATATAGTTAAGCGTGGTGCTTAGTTATAGACTTACCTTCAGATACGGCTGGACCCCCAAATAGCTGTGGTAGCAAGCAGGTGGTGACAGCCCTGTGCGCCTTGAATTCCACCACGTAGTTGGCCCACTTTAACAGTAAGGCTCGTTGTGCTAGCGTTCAACCTAAGTAAGTGGTAAAGCCTAGTACGCCTCGATACTTGACAAGATAGGAATAAAACTTTACTCAACTTAGTTGCTTTATTGTCTTTTGCCTGCCCTGGTTCGTAACTATCTTGCTTCGTAGTTATCTTGCTTGGTAGTTATCTATGAGTAGTTAGTAGTTAGTAGTTAGTAATTAGTTAGTTATCCTTTAGTTACCCTTTACCTACCTATCCATCCACCTTACCTTAGCCATCCATTTCATCCTTACCTATCCACCCATATATTCTTTCTAGCCTTTCATCTTCCCTTCTCCCCTTTTCCTTTTTCCTATTTCTTCGACTCTCATCCCCTCCTTGACTCAACTCATTCACCACCCTAGCCTTCCCTTGGGATCAAATAAATTGACACCTGGTACTCCCAGGCGAAGTGCTACTACGACAGTTCTGTGCGCTTGCAGAATCTCCTCCTGGTAGATTGCATTCTCTCTACCTAGCTCCTACTAGTGTCGGGATTGACAACCCCGCTTGGCATTAGTAGATAGCTGCTTTAGCTCCACTCCTTTAGGTATAGTGACCGGTCTTGCTTCAAGCATTTCTGGCGCCGTTGCCGGGGATAGACTCCATAGTCTACTCCTAGTAACAACATTAGCAAGTGCCAACAAGCATTCCTGGGCCATTACCGGGGATAGTTGCCTAGCACTATCTTTAGTGAAGCTAAGGACTACCAACAGTCTTCCACGGTTGAAACTCCTTATAGGTGATGGTCCACTCATCTATGTACACCTCTTGTGAAGTTGTTCGAGCTGGCTGTTCATTGCTCTCCATTGAGACTGTCTTTCTCTTCTTATCCACATTGGTCTTACCATTTGGGTCTTCCTTGATTCGCTTCTTAGATAACTTGTTTTGCAGACAGGGAAAGCTGTAATGCTTGCAACAACGACATTGATTCTGACTTCCAATCATCTTATTGTCCTCATCTTCCTTGGACTTCATATTATTCCAAGCTTCTGCTACATGTCTCTTCACTGGTCCCTTGATTGAATTCCCATGTTGAGCCATACCTTCTAATACTTTTCCTTGCATGGCTAAAAGCTTCTCCTTATCGAAAGCATTCTTGGACAACATAGCTTGGTCCTCCTGACTTCTGGTGTTGGTGATATCCTTGTTATGGTTCATCTAAGAGAGAGAAGACTTAGAATAGAAGTAACATTTTGTAATAGAATAGAGATAGAAGTAGCACTTCTTTTTATCAAATAACAAGGTTGGAGAGAAAGCCAGAACTAGGCAAGGATGAAAGCATGCTGAAACGTCCAATTCTAACTAGGCTTGCGTCCTACAGTCAACATTGCTTTGATACCAATTTGTAACACTCGGATTTCCGAAGAATTCCAAGTGCCAACTATATGTGTGCCCAGGAAGTCCACAAGACACATATAGCACCAAATATGGAATTTTCTCAAAGACAATGCTTTATTACATATCGAAACATAGTACAACAAAACTTATATCTATTACAAAGCATAACAAAAACTACTCTTCGGGACTCCAAACTCCACAGGGATGGTTGACTGGGGGAACACCCGCCTAGAACTCTTGGAACATCTTCTGAAATTCTTCACTTGAATCAACCATCTAGTACCCATCGGGGATTTTTATGTGAACCAACGACAAGCGTCAGCTCACCATGCTCAGCAAGTACAACTACGGGGATGCAAGGCTCAAGAGGTTTGACTCGGTTGACTGCGGTTAGCATTTTATGTTGATCATATTTTATATTCACCTTATATAACTAGATGTATGAACCCTGTTGTCCCATGGTAAGTGATAATCATTATGTTAAAAAGAGGTAAGCCATAAACCACCAACATACCCCACCATGAACCACTTAAAAAGGATCCGAGCCGCTCGTATCCGTGAGCACGGCTGATATATCAGGTTTGCACTCTGCAGAGGTTGTACACTTTCACCTTAGGCCGTGATTCCCATATGCGGGGTTTGCAAGGCCCACATTACCTCCTCTATGGAAGTACTGCAGGGTTTCACTACGTAGCCTTTCACTAGCTACCCTAACAAGTAGTAGCTGCAAGGTTTAGGCGTCCAGGCGAATGGAGGCCCCCTTCAAGATGGCACACCTGACAGCCGACCAGTACACATCTTGAGAGGCAAGGAAGCCATTCATAAACCCAGTTCCCCCCTCTAGCACCTTTCGGTAACTACTACAAGCTAGAGAAAGTCTAGTTATACGACTAAGATCAGAGCCATATGATTCCCAAGGCTGCTCGGGATCTCCCGGGTGGCCGCTTTAAAAGATAGTCCCTGGGGTGGGTCACTGAGCAAACAACATGCTCTAGTGCCCTAAATGTGGTTAAAAAGCCTCTTTTAACATTTGCTCCATAGTAATTAGTCAATATTAAACATTTAGCCATTAATAGCGCATAGCATTACTATACATATTATGCAAAACCCTTCCATAGGTACAAGGTATAAGATCAAGTCAAACTAGGTTTGTCCTATGGTTCATCAATTTATGACACATGCATAATGAATATTTAGTCTTGCAGTTAATAGGTAACAAGGAAACCGTAGGTTATACTTGCCTTCCAAAAACTCGTGTTGTAGGTTCCACTTCTTTGAAGATATGCTTCACGACAACCTTGAACAACTTGAACTCTAAATGGGGTCAAAGGCACCACACAAACATCCATTCCAATCATCACATGTAGATAAAATATACTTCTATTAGAACAGTACACCAAGCATTAAAAACAATTAGAGAAACATATATAAAACTATTCTACTCGTCGATACGATCACATGAACATAAAGATAACTCTAATCGGACCTAAAACGAGAAAGTTATAAAGAAAACAAGTTTCAGGGGCACTTTTGTAAATAAAACTCATTTTCCGGGGGCTAACTCGCGAAAACCGAGGACCTAAACGTGATTAACGGTAGACCTGCGGGGCTAGCAAGAGAAACTGAGGGGTCTGGACAACGGGTTAAAAAACCGAAAAACTCAGGGATTAACGCATAAGAAAAAAGGACCAAAAAAGAATTACTTTGAACTGGCTTGGACTGCGGGTTGATTTTATAAAAGCGCAGGGGCCTTTTTGAAACACTGGCAGCGGCTGCCGGGCAGACACCTAAACCTTGCGGCTACTACTTGTTAGGGTAGCTAGTGCTCCACATGCGGTGCTCGGGTGCACGGGTCCACAGACCCGGTGCATACCCCTTCACGGGTCATGCTCTAATCTGAGTGGCACGGCGCAGATCGGACGGCGCAGCGGTGGCTACGGCGGCGCGAGCGGCGGTGGGGTCATCGGCGAGCGGCGGAGCACCATGAACACGGCTCGGAAGCTCGCCGTCCGGGCGCTTCCGGCCACGTCTGGGCACACGAACACCACCGGAGGGAAGCGGGGACGAAGACGAGTCCTCTGGTGGGCTCGGTTGCGACAAAGGGGCTCACCACGACGAGATCGACGGAGGCGGCGCTCTGCAAAAGGAAAAAGGGCTTGGTGAGCTCGGTTTTGCGCAAGGAAAAGGAAAAGAGGGCACGGGGAGCTTTCGGGCGGCTGCGGAAACACCTGAGGGTGCTCGGGGGTGGGATAGGGTAGCCGGCGGGGGCTTCTCATGCGACGAGGGGGATCGGTGGGGGAAACAGGGGAGCGAGGAGGGGACGTGGGGGCTCTACCTCTGCTTTATAGGGGTGGAGGGGTGCGGCGAAGGGCCGTGGGTGCTCCACCGAGGGCCGGGTGATGGCCGAGTGGCCATTAAGGCCACTCAACGGCGGTTACGGGGAGGGGAAAGGGAGCGGCGGCGGGCGCTGTACAGCCGGAGGTAGGGGAAGAGTCCCCTGTCGCCGACCGGTGAGGTCAGAGTGGCAGTCGGGCGGGCGCTCACTGCCACACAGGGCCGGGTGGTCAGCGGGAGGGAGCGGAGCTGCGGTGCTGCGCGTGCGGGGGCGAGCGGGCTGCGGCGCGAGAGAGCGAGGGAGCTGGGCCGCGGAGGCATGCGCGAGGGGGAGAGGGAGGAAGCGGTCCGCGGCTGGGGCGAGCCGGCGTGGGAGTTGGGCCGAGGGCACGCGCGGGCGCGGGCCAGGCCAAGCCAGAGCGGGGGAAGGGGGAGATGGGAAGGGAAGATGCGGGCTGGGACAGCTCTGCTGGCTGGGCCAAAAGAGTTAGAGGAGAGGGAGAGAGAAAAGAAAGCCTTTTTCTTTTATTTCAAAAGGGTTTTGTTCAAATTCAAAACAAGTTTGAATTCAAACCACACAACTCTATCCCTACACTTAAACAAAATAATATGCTCCAGCATGAATGCAACAAAAATGTTTCTCAACCCCAAGATAAATTATTAATTCACCAAAAATTATTATTTGACCTAAATGTTTCATGAAAAATAAATAAACAAAGTCATATTAAATTCTATTTTCTCAAAAGCGATTTTCAGGGTGTCACATTAAACTTCACAAAGCTTTGTATGGTTTGAAACATGCCCCTAGAGCCTGGTATGATAAGTTGAAAACCTTTTTGCTTGCTAAGGGTTTTAAAATGGGATGTGTGGATAAAACGCTTTTTCTCCTCAAGCAAGGCAATGATACTCTCTTGGTCCAGATTTACGTGGATGATATCATTTTCGGTGGTTCTTCTCATGCTTTGGTTGCCAAGTTTGCGGACACTATGAGCAGGGAATTTGAGATGAGTATGATGGGCGAGTTGACGTTTTTCCTCGGGTTGCAAATCAAGCAATCCCAAGAGGGAACGTTCGTGCACCAGGGCAAGTACACTAAGGACATCCTGAAGAAGTTCGACATGGGTGAGGCCAAGCCTCTTCCAAGACCCATGCCGACCACAGCGGCCCTGGATGCGGATATGGATGGAGAAGCTGTGGACCAAAAGGAGTACCGGAGTATGATCGGGTCGCTGCTGTACCCGACAGCGACACGCCCGGACATCCAGTTCACGGTGTGTTTGTGCGCGCGATTTCAGTCATCGCCGCGCACTTCTCACCGTCAGGCGGTCAAGCGCATTATGAGGTACTTATGCTTCACTCCAGAATTTGGGATTTGGTATTCTGCTTCTTCCACCCTCTCCCTTTGCGGTTATTCTGATGCCGATTTTGCTGGTTGCCGCGTTGATCGCAAGTCCACTTCTAGGACTTGTTAGTTTATTGGTTCTTCTCTTGTATCGTGGTCTTCTCGCAAGCAGTCTATTGTCGCCTAGTCTATAACGGAGGCTGAGTATGTTGCTGCGGCTAGCTGTTGTTCCCAGTTGCTTTGGATGATGGCCACTTTGCGTGTTTTTGGTCTGAGCTTTTCTCGCGTTCCTTTGCTTTGTGACAGCACGAGCGCTATTAGCGTTGCTAAGAACCCCATGCTGCACTCTAAGACCAAACACATTGATGTGCGCTTTCATTTTCTGCAAGACCACTATGAGAAGGGTGATATCGACCTTCGCCATGTCGATACTCATCATCAGTTGGCTGATATTTTCATCAAGCCTTTGGACCAATCAACTTTTGCGAGGTTGAGAGGTGAGCTTGGTGTGTGTTTCCCCTTTTAGATGGGGGAAACATTTTGACTCGTGTAATATGAACTGACTTTTTGTTTTTCATTTGATTTCTTCATGCATCTTTGCATTTCATCTTGCATATTTACATTCAGAGCTTCATGAATATAATCTTTAGAATATGGGTATGCTCTGTCTAGAATTTGCTCCGATGATTTATCTCGTAGCTTATGCTCTTTTTGATCACTATTGCATATTGTGAGCTGAGCTATTTTTGAATGGTGAACCTGCTTAATATACATAAAACTTGAAACTGTTCACCATTGAGATATGCAACTAGCATGTGTAGGATGTGTAGAATTCACTCGTGCTTTTCATATATGCTAGGTTGCTATGTCTCTAGTTCTGAGACATTCACATGCTTGGTAAATATTCTAAGATAAAATTTCAACCGAGTTAAGCGAATTGGAAAGATCGAGACGGGACTGCTTGTCAGCACATCACAGTTTCGAGACTGTTTCTCATTGCACTTTGAGTTAAACATGAGCTGTGTAGTGTATGACTGAAACTGTTGCTTTAAGCTTCTGATTGCTTCTACATAGGCTTCACACAATTGAAAAGTTAGGCAATGACAAGCTTTCAACCTCTCGCAATCACATGCTGAAATTTAAACTTGTGTAATTTAACCGCTGCAACTCCGATAAAATTTGGATACACAAGTCTATGTTTCACTCTATAGCATGATGGTTGAACTGTGCTAGGGGTAGTTCACCTTGTATACATGTTTAGCACTTGTTTGACTTCCTGTCTATACATGTTTGGTGCTATTTTGATGGTGAATACCTTTTTGGCTAAAAACTGCTCACGTTGCTCATATGTTCATTTTTCGTATTTGGTGATCAGTTTGAGCCTTTGCTAGCATTATGTGCATATTGTTGAATCATCGGATTAGCACTTTGTTGAGCATCTTCATATTTTATCGACTATATTCTTGATGCTGCTAACTTGCATATTGACTCTTATGCATTTTTGAAGGGGGAGTTATTCTGTCAAGGGGGAGAAATTTGCTTGATGGTGCATTTTCAACTAAGGGGGAGAAAATCTTACTTATCATGTGTTCTCCGTCTCCGACTTTGGGATTGAGGGGGAGTTTGCTTGGTCCTTGAGCTTTCCAATTGGTTCAAAGCACTTTTGATAGCTAGTTGTGTTGAGCCTTTTCCTCTTTCTTGAGGGACTAGCGTCTTTGCGTTTGTGCTTGTTCAGTTGGTATTGAGCTTTCTCGCTAGCGGTGTTGAGCCCGTTCTGCCTCTTCTTGAGGGCTAGCTCTTTCTTTGCTTGGATTTCAATTGATTTTTCGATTGGTATCGAGCTTTCATGCTAGAGGTGTTGAGCCTGTTCTACCTCTTCTTGAGGGCTAGCTTTGCTTTGCTTGGTTGCGTCGAGCCGTTGCCCATGTCTTTGGGAACCAAGTTGTTTCGCTCTTTCCATTTGACCTTCTTCGGCTTTGATATGCTTTTGGGTCAGTTGGTCGAGTTCTCTCTCCTTCTTCCTTCCTTCTTCTATACAATTATGATTTGTGTTGGTAGTTGACAATGCACTCATCATGGGGGAGATTGCGGATACATGGGTGTATGCCGAGTCTCTGAGTGATGAGTGATTGTCAACTGGGATAATGCACATGTTATTTGGCTTGTGTTGTGCAGGTGTCGAGCACGGATACAGTGATCAGAGGCAAGGTGAAGGTCAAGTAGAGACGTGCCGTGCCGATGGACCGAGAGTGGCGAAGGGCGGACGTGAGGCTTCGACTGAGGGACCGGTGGCCCGAGGATCAGCTGTGCTGGCTGACAGCCTGGGACAGCGATGAGCGAAGACTTGCGGGCATGGTGTTGCTCAAGTCGAGGACTTGGGGACACATGTCGGTGGACGGGGTGCACGGGCGGTGCATCCCTTCTACGGCTCGGTTTGGTGGTTGAGCCACAGAAAAACCACCGAGTGGACGGTTTCTAGGTTTGGGCCTCAAAACCTGGGCGCTGATGGTTTCCGAGTTTGGGCCACAAAACTCGGGCTGAGGACGGTTTCCTGGTTTGGGCCTCAAAACCTAGGTGCTGCGGGTTTCTGAGTTTGGGCCACAAAACTCAGGCGATGGACGACTGGTTTCCCGGTTTGGGCCTCAAAACCGGGGGTTGGTCATGAAGGCTGGTTTCCCGGTTTGGGCCTCAAAACCGGGGGCGAAGTCTAGGAAAAGGACGAGCGGAGCGGTGGCGGCATGTGGCGACAATCGGTGAGGTTGCGTCAAGGCAACGCTACCAGTTGTGCGGGCGTGGTCGTCGGATCACTAGCATCTTCGAGTTGGTCCAGAATAACCCTAGGGTTTAGTTAGTTCGCTCTGTAATTAGAGAGGGGTAGAGTAGGAATTAGAATTAGGATAAGTAGAGGGAGACACCCTCCTCCCATCTATCTTAGTCATTTGCTCTTTGCTTCTAGGGTTTTCTGCTCTCCCAACCCCCTGCTGTAGCTACTGAGATCCGCAGAGAACCATACCTCTGCGTACTGGAGATTTTGAGGAAGTGAGATTGTAATCTCACTGTTGTAGCGTGTGGTAGCCACACGGTTGCAGATCGATGACTTGATTCGCGTTTTGTTTGTATTTTTCATGTTCTTCGTTTCTCCGCAATTTTCCCGTCACTCGATCTCCCTCTCTGCTGCGTCTTTGCGAAATCCGTTTGAATCAACTTGTTCTTTATAGTGAGGAGATCATTTCCACCCAAGGAATTTACCTAACTCCTCACGAGCAAGTAGATCGGGTTGATTTCATTTTCGTGGCATTTTTTTCGTTCATACTCCTCCCCTTTCGATCTCCCGGTGATTGGATCGATTTGAGCGGATGATTTCTTGGGGCTAGTCTCCTAACTACCTCGTGATCATCCTCTCCATGTTTGGGAACATGGGATTGAGTTTTGATTCAGATTTGAGAAGAGTTGTGTGAGGGGCGACCGAAATCGCCCTCACTGGGAGGTCGCGGACAGTCCGCCGTTCGACCCGCGGACAGTCCGCGCGTCGGGGACTTGGCCAGATCAGTGGCCGCGAGTCCTTGCTATTTGGGTCTCGGTTGACCGACGGACAGTCCGCCGGTATAAACCGCGGACAGTATGGGACTATCCAGGGGACTTTCAGAAACAGTGCATGTTTGGACTTTTGACCGGCGGACAGTCCGCCATCCCAGAGCGGACAGTCCGCAGTAGGGGCGGACAGTCTGGGATCCCAGGTCCGGACAGTTCGCGAGTTGGCTGTGTGTTCCGGTTTGGTGCGTTTGCTCTCCCGGCTTCTCCGCTCGGTTTCCCGACCTCTCGTTTGGGCCTAGAGTTGATCAAGGAACCTCTCTAAGTATCTTTGCTACAAGTTAGCATAGGTATTTAGGAGTTTCTCGATGTAGCCGTCTATCTACGTTCGAGACTTGGTTTTTGAGGGTTGAACGTGCTCCAGTCCTTTTGGCATTTGGTTCGCTATCGCTTTGTGGTGCCTCGCTGTGATCCTAGGGATCATCCACCCTCTTCCAAGGGTAATGGGCATCACAGTTTCGATCGAAGCTATTGGGGTTGATTTTGGGACAAAAGGCCAAAGTTTCGAAAGAGATATTTGAGCTCCCATTCACCCCCCCCCCCCTCTGGTCGCCTTGCTATTGCACTATCGGTCCTTCATATTCAAAGAGCATTCGTCTCCATTTTTCATACACATGCACTTCTCATTTCAATGGTGTGGTTGACTTTCTCTTTGGATCCATTGTCTAATTTGGCAACATATGTTTTTAAGCTTTTTGAAAATTCATAAAAACTCCGGGATAATGGTGAAGTGAAAGAGCTAGGGACATAGTGCTTGATTTGATCATTCTATCTTTCAATTACTCAAGATTCAAGGTAAAGTACTAAGCCCTGTGATAAATAATATGATATCTTTTCTAATCCAAATGAGAACTTTTGTTTGAATGCATGAGTACTTGTTAGAAGTGCAGATATTGTAGCAACTTCTGATCCATTATTGAGTTTGACTTTGCTAAGGGACTAGCAAAGGTTAAGCTTGGGGGAACTTGTTGACGCTCACTAATGCTCATAATTAACCATCAACTATTGCATGAAATGACACTAAATGAATCACAAAGTAGAGTTGTAGGGTTTGAAACTAACAAGTTCCGCGAGTTTTGGTGCTCTCACTTGTTTTGTAGGACAACCATGTTTTTACCATATAAAAGTATCTCAAGTGATGAAACAGAGCACACCATTGCGAAGACCTCGTCGAGACGATTGAAACGGACATATGATTTGCTATATTTGCAGTCCCGGAGCGAGAGTCCTCAATGGATACGACTTGGAAGATTCTAGAACATTCCAAAACATTCCAGAAGACACGAGAAGGCGACCCACGGAAGGAGGGGCCCACCTATCATAGAGGCAGACCGACTGGTCTCCTCCCTGGACCGACCGGTCAGGTACAGGGCCCAATCTCGCTCCCCTTCGCGTGGCGCACTCCAACCGACCTCTCCAACGTGTTTTGGCCCATTAAGGTCCATGTGCATATGGCGAAGGATTTAGTCCCACATCGCTTGCCCAAGGTGGAGGGAAAAGCAAATGTAGTTGCTGACGCGTTAAGTCGAAAGTCACATTGCAACAACCTAAGGTTACTACCAGAAAATGAGTTCAGTCTTATACATCCTGTAATTCTACACAACATCAGGCTGCAAGGCACATTATTTGATCAAATTCTTGAAGGGCAGAAAATAGATAAGGGGATTTATCATATCAAAGAGAAGCTGAAAGCCGCAACTGAGCCAGTTAAACATTTCTGAAGTGATGACAATGGCGTCTTATGGTTTGACAAGCATTTAGTAGTGCCCAAGAATAGGGTGCTCAGAAATCAGATTATGGACGAAGCGCATTTGTCCAAGTTATCTATCCATCCTGGTAGCACCAAGATGTATCAAGATTTGTGTTCAAGATTTTGGCGGACCAAGATGAAGAAGGAAATTGCTGCTTATGTAGCTAGGTGTGATACCTATTGCCGGGTGAAAGCTGTTCACCTGAAGCCAGCCGGAATGCTTCAACCGTTTTCGGTACATAAATGGAAATGGGAAGATGTGAGCATGGATTTTATCACCGGATTGCCAACCACCCAGAAAGGAAATGATTCAATTTGGGTAATAGTTGATCGTCGTACCAAGCCCGCACATTTCATCCCAGTCAAAACTCGTTATTGAGCGCCGGACTATGCAGAGCTTTATGTCAGTCAAATTGTTTGACTACATGGTATACCCAAGATCATAGTTTCAGATCGAGGATCGCAGTTTACTGCACCATTTTGGGAGAAACTGCAGAAGGAGTTGGGTATAGAACTAGTCAGAAGTTCGGCTTATCACCCGCAAATGTCAGGGCAAACAGAAAGAGTGAACCAAGTTTTGGAAGAGATGTTGAGAGCCTTTGTAATATCAGCCAAGGGTTCTTGGCAGAAATGGTTACCTTTAGCAGAATTTGCATACAACAATAGTTACCAAGAGAGCATTCAGATGGCGCCTTTTGAAGCCCTCTATGGTAGAAGATGCAGAACACCGATAAATTGGGTTGAACCAGGAGAACATCGATACTACGGAATTGATTTCGTTAACGAAGCAGAAGAACAAGTTAGAACAATTCAACGACATATAGCATCTGCTCAGTCTCGACAGAAGAGTTATGCCGAGAAGCGAAGAAGACCGCTTGAGTTCAATGAAGGTGATTATGTCTACTTAAAGGTTTCCCCCATGAAAGGTGTCAAACACTTTGGAATTAGTAGAAAGCTAGCACCAAGGTTTGTGGGCCATATAGAGTTGTGAAAAGGAAAGGGGAGGTAGCTTATCAACAACAGTTACCAGAACATTTGAAGGCTATATTCCCTGTATTCATTGTGCCACAACTAAAGAAGTGTCTTTGACTACCAGAAGAAGAAGTACAACCAGCCAACGTCAAGTTGCAATCCGATCTCACTTACTCCGTAAAGCCGCACCAAGTTGTTGACACTCAAAAATGTCATAGATAAAGATGAATTAAGAAGAGGTATTTGGCATGTAATATTAGGGTCGAAATAGTCTAAGTCAAATGGACCTGATCATTTTGGATTTCCGACCAGTTATGTTATGTCTGACCAGGTGATGCTGGTCGGAGGTCTTATGGTGATGGTGAATACTGAGTCCAGCGTTGACATATAGATCCTTCTCTTGTAAGGATGATTTGTTAAAAATGATCAGTATGGGTTGATAAAGCCCATTAAACTGATTTAGTCGATCCGAGGATCGGCAAAATCAGGTTTACCTTTTCTAGTCCGGATTGGACTCTTGGATTCCATGTTTTAATGGAGTTCGAGTAGGAAACTTGGAGATCATATCTGGAGATGTTTCCTATTGGGATAAGACCAGCCCCCTCTATATATATGAGAGGATCATGGCCGATTAAAGCATCCAACCCTAATCGATCAAAACCAACCTACTAGCCCTTTTACCTTTTTCCTCTCTCTACTTTTGTTGTTTGGCGTGTCTCTCGGCGTTCTAGGCGGCCTTGCTGGTCCTAGAACAGCCGCTATGTGCTTCTCCCCGACGGGTCTTCCCGGGAGGAGTTCTAGAGTTATCAACACAGGGATCTAAAACCCTAAATCGGCTTAGACCGGTCTCTAGATCGGTTTTCGTCGACTTAGCCAGGGTCCTTGCTGTCTCAGGTTGATCCGCAACCTCTTCGGGCATTCTAGCTCTGCTGGTGTGTGATTTGGATCACTTCTGACGTCAACACACTTTTTGGCGACTTCGCTGGGGAAGATCGAAATTTCATCTACTACCAACATGGGCGGCAAAGACGATGCTACTGATAAGGATAACATCGTCCGTCCTGCGGGCATTAACAAGCTCCCCAACGAGTTGAAGCAACAAGTGCAGGCCAAGCTCGACCCCATCCTGAAGGCTTTCCTAGAAAGTTGTTCAAAGGATCGGCGCGGCAGGGTCACTCAAGACAAGGAACCAGACTTCAGCGAGATCGCCCCTACTACATCAACCACAAACGCTGAAGACGCTACTAATAAGGTAAATACCAAGGTACCTGAAGATCCTTACCCTACCCATGCTAATTATTCTGCGATGCTGGTTGATACTTCAAAAACTCTTACCAATACTATTCAGCATTCGCTTAAATTGCTTAGTGATCGCATGGATAAGTGAGAAGGTAAAATTGTCGAACCCGAAGTTCCAACCGGGCAACCACAGTTCGACATGCCTTTTAATTCTTTTAGAGGACAGACTTCACATATTAACTTCGGGCAATTAGGGTCTGTTGAGACCAGGCACGGCGAAGTCGGTACCTCGGCGAATGTCAATAACTCCCATCATAACTCTAGTCGGACTACACAGACCGGCCAGGGAACAACAACAAACAGAACATCAGGAGGACAGGGAACAGTGTTGCCCAATCCACTGAAGTCCCCAAGCCACAATCCCATGCATAGTGGCACTCCTAATCTTGCTGACACCGATTTTGGACAAGCCATAAATCGGTTCAAGGAAGAGATAACTAGGTCTCTCGAGACAAGTTTGGGGGTCCAATTCAAGCCTACCAGGACCACTTATTCTAAACCGTACCCTTCATGTTTTGATTTTATGAAAGCACCTGACGGTTGGAGGGTACCGGATTTTTATAAGTTTAGTGGTGACGGTAGTAAAACAACTATGGAGCATATCAGCATGTTCCTCGCACAAATGGGCGAAGCTAGTACTTTAGATTATATGAATGTACGACATTTTCCTTTATCTCTTACTGGTACGGCTTTCGCCTGGTTTACGTCACTACCAGAATGCACCATAAGTTCTTGGGCCGAGTTAGAAGAAAAATTTCATAATCACTTTTATGATGGGGTTCAAGAAACTAGGTTATCACACCTCACGTCGGTTCGACAAGGACGTAGCGAGCCTGTGGTCGACTTCTTCAAGAGTTTCAAAGAAATTAAGAACCGATGTTTTGATTTGATGATCTTCGACAGAGATATAACAGATCTATGTCTCGCTGTTCTGCGTCGGGAGATCAAAGATAAGCTCGAGCATCTTGATTTCTTTAATGTAAATCAGCTTTTGCAGAAGGCTATTTCAATAGAATCGCGCCTTAAAGAACCTTACGATCCGCATAAGACTCATCGGTCGGGCGTACATATTGTTGATATGAATTCGGATAGTTTCGACAATGAGTCTAAAGATAGTTACGCTGCTGAGCTTTTATGGCCAGCGCAGAATAAACTAGTCACTTGTCCTTCCCTCAAACCGATTCAAAAGAATAAGTGTGAGGAGGTAAAGTTTACTTTTGATTTTTCCAAATGTGACCGAATATTTGATGAATTGCTTAAATTCGGTTATCTTAAAGTTAATTATACTTTGCCATCACCCGACGAATTAAAAAGAAGGGCTTATTGCAAGTATCATAATTCTTTTTCTCAAGCTACTAACGATTGCAATGTTTTTCGTTGGCAGATCCAATCGGCCCTCAATGAAGGACGATTGAGTCTTACTAAGATGCAGATCAGTACCACCCCTTTCCCAGTTCACATGGTGGAAGCAGGGAACCCTACTGTTCTAATTCATCCAGACCAAGCCGATACAACCAGAGGGAAGAATGTTGTCATCGGCGAACCACGAGTCGCACCGAATACTGAGAGCGATTCGGGGCGCAAGGTGGTGCTCGAGAAGGGTGATGATGGCAAATGCAAGCTCACGATTACTACAGGGTTAGCACGACACTTGAACAAACAAAGATATTTTGAGACTAGGGCGGCACAACAAAGACCGACCAGGTCGGGTTCTCAAGCCGACCAGTCTGGTTCATCTTCGAAGCAACCAGTGCAGTTGGAGCAGAAGGCTGACCAGGTCAAGCAGACTTCTCCCAACCCCAATGGAAGCAATAAATCAACTGATACGGTCGGTTTAGCTGGTTCTAAAGGCCTTATGCCTTCTTGAGTACATATCCTACGCACATTCGTCCCGCAGAAGCCTGAGGTTGGCACTTAGAAGACTAATGTGGATAGGAGTAAGGGGAAAGTTGCTAGGGAGCCATGCACCTTTGACAAGCTTATGGCTATGTACAAATAGCAAATGGCAGATTCCCATAATCGGCCATTAAAAAAGAGAGAGTCTACTCCTCCGAAGCGTGAGGATGAAAAGTCCAAGCAAATAATGGTGTCCCAGGCAACATCTCCAGCACCGAAGACTGGCCCTTATTAGCATCAGTGGGCCCCTCCTATTTTGCCACCACCACAATGGGGTCCTCAAGGAGTATGGGTACCTTACCCTATGCCAGCACATATGTACTACCAACTAGGATGGGGAACGCCCGCCAATTAGCCTACAAGGGACTATGTGTTCGATCATTTATGTGATCGGCCAAACTCTAGTAACGTAAATCAGAATCGGCTGATCACGTCAAGGACCTTAAACTCTCAGGAAACGGGGAAGGCGCAAATGCGACAAATCTATGTACCTAAGAAGGTGAAAAGTGTCCCCATTATTTCTCCGACCAGACCCGATCCTGTACCCACTATTATGATCGGGTCTATGGAGATCCCTCTTGACAATGAACCCGAGCCGATGGCGGTTGAGGAACCAACTGGAGAAAAGGTTCCAGAAGCTCAAAATACTTCAACCGGGGCATAGGTAGAAAAGCCTGTTGAGCGTGATCCCAAGTACATGCAGCCTAGGTGGTGCCCTCCTGGTTTAAGTAAAACTCAACGAAGGAAACTGCAGAGGGCTCACTGCAACAAACAGAGACGGGAATAGCTTGAGAAAATGAGGGAAGATATATTTAACTCAACGCATCTCGATTTTCCTCAGGGCAAGCGAGGGGGTGAAGAGCCGGCTTGTAATCAAAAGCCGACTTTGACAATTGTAGAGCTAAATAGGTTGGATCCTGAACCGACCAGTTTAAACGCCGAATCTACCAGACTGGCTTTGGAACCAATCAGGTCGGACCCCAATCCGACCACCTCAGGGCAGGTGTCGACCAGTTTGGGAGTCGAGCAGGTTAAATCGGCTACTACTAAATTAAGAATCGAGCCGACTCGACCAGATTCTGAGATTAAATCGGTTCCTGATATTCCGATGAGACCTGACACGTCTCTTAACGACCCTATTTCCTCCGCTGGTATTGTTGCGACCAGTGAAGAATTAACTGAAGAACAAGATGAGGAGATGGTGGACTACGAACCTTCCTCAGAAAGGGCGGAAGTCAATGTGGTGTACTTATCGGCCGACTACTATGTGGTCGGAGATGATTCGACAGCAGCGGAGTTCAACTTCGCTACACAGTCTGCTGTGTTCCAGAAGCTGGAGGAAACTGTCAATCATCTTAAGTCGTTGCATATAAAAGGTCACATCAACGGTACACCAGTTCACAGGATGCTGGTCGACAGCGGGGCGATTGTAAATTTGATGTCATACTCGCTTTACCAGAAGCTTGGTGGCACTAATGAAGAGCTAATCAAGACCAATATGACTATCACAGGAGTTGGAGGAGGAGATCCTATTCCGGCCAAAGGAGTTGCATCCATGGAGTTGACCGTTGGGTGCAAGACTTTGGCCACTGCTTTCTTCGTCGCCGACATACAAGGTAGTTACAACCTTATACTTGGGCGTGACTGGATTCATGCTAATCGGTGCATACCTTCAAGCCTACATTAGTTTCTCATTCAATGGGTGGGGGACGATGTTGAGGTGGTACACTCAGATTCATCGGCCTATGTAGCTACAACCGATGCTCCTTTGCTCAGGGGGCATGATACTATTGCTTGTTTATCTGGTCGGGACCTTTCTGATTTCCAGTTTGTTAGTGTTACTAGGGAAGGTTTTGTTCGAGTGTCTTTAAAGACAATCGACAATCGGTTCAACATTATCATGTAATTTGATGGATGCTAATGTCGATTGGTTAAAACATAGTGTTGAGCAATATCAGACCTATAAGGCCAATACTTGCGAAGCTATTGATGATTTTGATGAGCTCAATAAGTTGGGCCAAAGTTTCACGTCGGCCGACCCTTTAGAACAAGTAGATATTGGGGATGGTTCTATACCTAGGCCGACCTTTGTAAATCAAATTCTTGAAGCCGATTATAAAATAAAATTAATCGCGCTTTTGTAGGAGTATGTTGATTGCTTTGCATGGAGTTATACGGAGCTGCCCAGATTAAGCCGAGAACTTGTTGAGCATCGGCTTCCTATTAAGGCGGGGTTCAGACCATTCAAACAACATCCTCGCCGTTTTAATTCTACAATATATGATCGGATTAAAGAGGAAATTAATCGGTTATTGCAAACGGGGTTTATCCAGCCATGCAGATATGCGGAGTGGGTCTCTAATATCGTGCCTATGGAGAAGAAGGACACTTGGAAAATTAGGGTTTGCATTGATTTTAGAGATTTAAATAGAGCCACTCCCAAAGATGAGTATCCTATGACTATAGCCGATATGTTGATCAATGACGCTTCAGGACATCAGGTTGTCAGTTTCCTTGATGGCAACGCTGGTTATAATCAGATATTCGTGGTCGAGGAGGATATGTTCAAAACGACTTTTATTTGTCCTTGGTTTGTTGGTCTTTTTGAGTGGGTTGTGATGACGTTTGGTCTAAAGAATGCAGGTGCTACCTATCAACGCGCTATGAATCTGATCTTTTATGATTTAATTGGAATAATCATGGAAGTGTATATTGATGACATTGTGATCAAATCGGCTGCTCGTGTATCTCATTTAGCCGATTTAGGTTTAGCATTTGAGAGAATGCACCGCTATGGTTTGAAGATGAACCCACTAAAATGTGCTTTTGGTGTATCGGCTGGGAAGTTTTTAGGGTTTATCATTCATGACAAAGGCATAGAGATTGATCCTAAAAGGATATAAAAGATCAAGAAAGTTCAAGCGCCTACATGCAAAAAGGACTTGCAGAAGTTCTTGGAAAGAGTGAACTACTTGAGGAGATTTATTGCAAACTTGTCCGGGAAAATTATTCCATTTACCCTATATTAAAGTTGAAGGATGAAACTGAGTTCACTTGGGGGGCATAGCAACAAGAAGCATTTGAGAAGATTAAGGAATATTTGTCATCTCTACCAATTCTTCGAGCGCCTAAGACAGGAATCCCTTTCAGATTATATATCGTCGCCGAAGAGAAGGTCACTGGAGCTGTCTTAACACAAGAAGATGGAGGTAAAGAATACGTAATTGCTTATATTGGTCGCCGTCTTCTTGATCCCGAGACAAGGTACGCCCATATTGAAAAATTATGCTTATCCTTGTACTATGCTTGTGCTAAAATGAGACACTATTTGCTATCTAGTACATGTGTTGTTCCGTGTCAGACCGATGTAATTAAGCACATGTTATATCGGCCAATCCTTAGAGGAAGGATTGGTAAATGGGCGTAGGCGTTGATTGAGTTTGACTTGACTTATGAACCATTGAAAACGTCAAAGGGTCAAGTTCTTGCTGATTTCATTGTTGAGCATGGTATTAGTTTAGAGGATGAAATCAGTTATTTTACTTTTTCTCCATGGAAACTTTATTTTGATGGATCGTCTTGTAAGGAGGGCCAAGGTGTTGGCGTGGTCATCATTTCTCCTAATGGTGCTGAATTGGAAATGCTAAGCCGGTTAGATTACCTTTGCACAAATAATCAAGCCGAATATGAAGCTCTATTTTTCGGTTTAGAAATTTTACGTTCCATGGAGGTTAGACATGTTGAGGCTTATGGCGATTCCTTACTAGAGGTGCAACAGGTTGCCGGTGAATTTCAATGCCTAAAAGGGTCGTTAAATGTTTATCTTGACATATGCCTTGATATCATTGCTCATTTTACCAAATTTCAGATTCGGCACATACCAAGGCATGAAAATCATAAAGCCAACATATTAGCTCAACAAGCATCTGGCTATAGCATCAGTAGATGTAATTTTCACGTAAAGCCGATGCAACAACATGCAGAAGTATTATCGGCTCATAAAGCCGACCAGTTTGTTTTTAAACCAGTTCGGCCACCTTACCCTAGAGACCAGGTATATATTAAGCATACTTGGGTAGACACTTTGGCCGACCATGTTGTTCGTGAATCAAGTCAGTTAATTCTTCCGACTGACCTGGTCGATCCTAGAACGATTAATTCAGTTGATTTATGTGAAAGAATTCTAAATCGGTCCGAGTCAAGTTCCAATGAAAGTGAAACCGATTTAGATTGGAGAACTCCCTTGCTAAAATATCTCATTGATCTGAGTACTAAGGTTGATCAAAGTGTTCGGCGGAGTGCATTTAAATATGTACTGCACAATGATGAGCTTTATCGAAGAACTGCCGAAGACTTGTTGCTTAAGTGTTTGGGATCTGATCAAGCAAAGGTGGCTATGGGAGAAGTTCATGAAGGTATTTGTGGTACACATCAATCGGCACCAAAGATGAAATGGCTATTACGTAGAGCTGGGTTTTATTGGCCCACGATGATGGCTGATTGTTTTCGTTACTACAAAGGATGTGAAGAATGTCAATGGTTTGGAAATATACAGCTTGTACCTGCTTCTATGCTTCATCCTATTATCAAATCGTGGCCTTTTCGTGGTTGGGGGCTAGACTTCATTGGCCAAATTCATCCCCCATCTTCAAAGGGAAATCGTTTTGTTCTGGTGGCTACCGATTACTTCACTAAATGGACTGAAGCGGTGCCTTTGAAGAATATGACACACAAGGAGGTGATTGAGTTTATTACTGAGCACATTATACATAGATTCGACATACCTCAAACATTAACTATAGATCAAGGAACATCTTTTACCTCTAAAGAAGTACGGGACTTCGCCGGATTATACAAGATAAAGATGCTCAATTCGTCTCCATACTATGCTCAAGCTAATGGCCAGGCTGAGTCTAGTAACAAGACTTTGATCAAGCTTATCAAAAAGAAGATTGAGGATAACCCAAGGAGGTGGCATGAGGTTTTGTCTGAGGCTCTATGGGCTCATCGAATATCGAGGCAAGGTGCTACGAAAGTTACTCCTTTCGAGTTGGTATATGGTCAAGAAGCGGTGTTACCTGTTGAGGTAAATCTGGATGCGTATAGACTGGAATAATTTATCCGCTGTTATGTATCATGATGCCATGATGGACAACATTGATGAAGTGACCGATAAGAGATTAAAGGCTCTTAAGGAGATGGAGAAAGACAAAGCCCGGGTTGCTAGAGGTTACAACAAAAGGGTGCGAAGCAAATCGTTCCAAGTGGGAGAATTGGTATGGAAGACTATATTACCGCTTGGATCAAGAAACAATGAGTTTGGCAAGTGGTCACCGAGTTGGGAGGGTCCTTATAAAGTGATCAAAGTGATATTCGAGAATGCATATATGTTAGAGACGTTACAAGGTGAAAGTCTTCCGAGAGCAATAAACAGGAGGTATTTGAAAAAATACTTTCCAAGTGTTTGGCAAGAAGCCTGAGTGCCTTCTAAACAATGGCCGATACATGTATATCCCTTAGAACAAAAATGATCAGAATATTTATCCTTAATTATCGAATAGCCGATGAGTTGGACATTGTTGTTATTCGGTTTGCTTTTATTAGGTTCTGCTAAAGATCACCTAAAAACAGGGGGCATATGTTGACACTCAAAAGTGTCATAGATAAAGATGAATTTAGAAGAGGTATTTGGCTGTAATATTAGGGTCGAAATTGTCTAAGTCAAATGGGCCTGATCATTTTGGACTTTCGACCAGTTATGTTATGTCCGACCAGGTGATGCTGGTCGGAGGCCTTATGGTTATGGTGAATACTGAGTCCAGCGTTAACATATAGATCCTTATCTTGTAAGGATGATTTGTTAAAAATGATCAGTATGGGTTGATAAAGCCCATTAAACTGATTTAGTCGATTTGAGGATGGGCAAAATCAGGTTTACCTTTTCTAGTCCGGATTGGACTCTTGGATTCCATGTTTTAATGGAGTTCGAGTAGGAAACTTGGAGATCGTATCTGGCAAGGAAAAAAATCTCGGCCGAAAATTTCGGAAATTTCCGATATATCGCGTCTACCGTTTGGGCCCGAGATTTGTCTGTTACCGCTCAAAATTTTCGGTATTTTGAAATGGCCCGCCTAAAAATTGGGCCCAAAGCCGCCGGAGCCCGCCAAAAGGCCAATTCCAGCCCCGTATATACTCCTCCAAACCCTAAAATCCTCATTCATTTCCCACTGCCTCGTACCCAGCCGCCGCTGCATCTTGCCTGTTGGTCCACGGTCTTTTCTACGGTCTTGCTCCAAGCCTCCACTCCCTCCACGGTCTTGCACCAAGCCTCCACTCCCTCCACGGTCTTGCTCGCGGTCACGGTCGCGCCGTCGATCTTAGGCCTGGCGTTTGCCGTGGTCACCGCGGGAAGCGGTCGCGGTCACCGCGGTCACCATTGCGGGGCAGGACCGTGACCGCTCTGACGCTGCTGCTTTGACGGTGCAGCACGGCCGTGGCTGCTCTGACGGATTAAAATCCAACTTCAAGAAGACCGCCCTCGCCACTCTCAAACTCAATCTCAATCAACAGGTTACAGGTCTAAGACACCTCTGTTCTTGATTCATCTGAGCTAGGTTAGATTTTTTGTGTAGTTCCTAATTAGCTGAAGAATGTGAGTCACAAAAAAAAATTAGCTAAAGGATGTAGGGATCCTTTTTTAGGATTTTACTAGGCTGCTGAGATCTATGAGTGAGCTGCTTTGCTATTGTTCATTTTTGTCTCCTCATCTGCAGGTGTGTGATTTTTGCTAACATTATTCCTAATGGCGGTGTCTGCAGGTCTGTGATTTTAGTTAAGATTATTCCTAGAGGTGGTAAATCTTTAGATATTCTTGCTTGCTGTAAATTTTGACTGATTCTTGCTTGCTGATTTGCCTATAGTTTTTTAGCACTAGTAGATGCTTGCTAACTAGCTCCCTAATAGTTTTATAATAATATAGAGAATCAAATGATTAGTGATTGTAAATAATAGGACTATTAATTGTATTTTATCTCTATAATATTTATGTTTGTATTTTTCTTCAAATTTGATAATATGAAGTTGTGACTGTCTTCTATGGTTATGCTACTAGTTACCACGATGGATGGTGATGGAGCTGATGCGGGCGCTCGTCCACGTCCACAGCGTGCTTCGGCTAGTGTTAAAGGCAAGAGTATTGACATGGCGTCAGGCAGTGACACCGTGATTGACCTCACTAGTAGCAAAGGCGCCA
The DNA here is from genome assembly GCA_009763385.1 of Coix lacryma-jobi var. lacryma-jobi. NCBI lineage: Eukaryota > Viridiplantae > Streptophyta > Magnoliopsida > Poales > Poaceae > Coix > Coix lacryma-jobi. Next base: position 84,858,601 of record CM019831.1, read on the forward strand.
CTGTTGGCGGTGGGAGGACGACAATGACAGACAACCCTGAGGTGGTTTGTCCAAATGGTAAAGATTAAAAATGCACTTGACATATGCTTGGATGCTTAATTTCTACTTAAATGCAGCACATGCATAAATGTATATATGTATAGGGTCTTTTAATCGTCTCTATTTTCATTTAGCTATCATGAATCCATTAGCAGGAAGCCCATGCAGTCTTCCTTGGTTTATTATGCTTCATCACACTTTCTATTTTTTAAATTGGACTGGCCATGAAAATGCAGCTCCCCTGCTGTATCTTATTTTTGGTGTAGGGAGAAGGGTGAAACTATCGGGGCCCATTGAGTATGTATGGAGCCATGGCCAAAAATATAAAGTAGTTGGCTTTACTTGCGGTTACTGTAATAAATCTATCTCTGGTGGTGGTGCAACCCGATTTAGGGAGCATTTGGCTCATGTATCTGGCTCTGTAGTTCCTTGCAACATGGTCCCCCTTGTTGTAAAGAAATTGATGATAAATCAAGTGACGGAGAAAAGAATAAGATCCAAAAAAATAGAAAGTTTCATCTACATGTTGAAAAAGAGATCATTATGCAATCAAATGAAGGTTATGGGGTGAATGATGAGCTAGGATTTCCTTTTACTGAACAAGCACAGATTGAAATGGCAGTGAGAAACTCTTTGATAGATGTTGGTAGTAGGGCTGCAGGCAACCATAGGTTTCGAAGTGGTAGTGGGGGTGCTAGTTGCTCAGCTAGTCATCAAGCTACACTTGATAAGTTCTACCCAAGTCCTCAAAGCGTTTCCAAAGAACCTTTTGACATAGATTTGGCACGCAGTAAGACACAAGTGCAGCCTCGGGTGGATGTAATGCTCACTGCAGGTCACAAAGAGAAGCTTGGTAAAGCATGGGCGAAGTGGTTTCATGCTAATGACATTCCTGGAAGGAAAGCGGACTGTCCATACTTCCGAGCAGCACTTAAGTTATCTCAACAGCTTGGAGAGGGTGTGCATATTCCATGTGGAAGAGAAATAGATGGATCACTGTTGGATATGAATTATGAGGAAATGGAGTTGAACATGGAAGCATTCAAGGCTGATTGGGATGATTTTGGAGTTACCATCATGTGTGATTCATGAACATATCTTTTGCCCCGGTCATATGATTGGTGCATCCACTATCCAACACCCAACTTGATCCACCGGAGGCATATTCCTACAAAACAAGTTTATGTTCTAGATTTAGGTACCCAAACGAGATTGGGTCCTTGGGGGTTAGTCACATAAGCTTTTGGTACCCAAACATTTCTCATAATTTCCCTCTTCTTGAGGGCACCAACATACTTGACAACTATTTTGCCATCATCACCCCAACAACACAAATAATCACATGTATAGCTTCTTGATATGGGCTTTTGTTGCTTGAGGGCCTCCACTTGCTTCTCCTTGTTGATCTTACCATTAGCAAGTGGAGCCTTTGGATTGGCAACCTTGTTGGCCTTGTTCATTAGGTCAAAGAGAGGAACCCCTTTGTTAAAGTTAACAAAAGGTACTCCATTGACCATCTTTCTACCGTTGGCCTTACCACCATACCTATTGTACCCAATTCCATCCTTGATGGATGGCTGCCTTGCGGTCTTGAGGATATCTTTTGGTTGTTGCACCTTACACTTGCAACCATTCCTCAAGATCATGTTCAACCTATGAATTTCTTTGTCTTTCTTTTCTAGCTCAACAAGGTTAGTTGCACAAGCATTTATATCATGTTTATAGCATCTTTTGCAACCATTACTAGTTGAGGCATTAGAGCCATCGGAATCCTTAGAAGAGGTTGAAGAGGTGCTATTCCAAAGAGTGTTGTAGCTTAGTTCAAGAGTTTGATATTTATTTTGAGAGCTTGTGAGGCTCTCTTGAACCATGCTAACCTCATTCTTTAGGCTTGCAATTGAGTCATTGCTCATGGAACACTCCTTAGCCAACTTCTTGTTGGAGTCATTGGCTAAGGATAGTTCCACGGTCAATTTCTCAACCTTCAACTTCTCCTCGGCAAGAGAGGCTTCCAATGCACGGTTCTTTTCTCTCTCTTGAGAGATCAAGTCCCCTTGCATTGCAAGACTCTCATTCCGACTCTCTAATTTAGTGAGCAATGTTATGATTTTAGCTCCACCTTTCTTTCCAAACTTTCTAATTAAACTAAGCTCAAATTCATCCATATCATCATCACTACATTCATCACTAGAACAAGTAGGAGAGTTAGGTGATACCTTCTCATTCTTAGCCATGAAGCAAGAATGAGTGAAGTCATCCTCGTCGTCGGAGAGGTTCTCGAACAAGCGTGACGAAGCTGTCGATGTAGCCATGTTGGAGAAGAGACTTGGAGAAGAGGTCTTGTGTATGGCGATGTTGGCCGCTCCCTTCTCCTTCTCCTTGCTCTTGCTCTTCTCTTCATCACTTGAGTCATCTTCCGAGAACCACTCCTCACCAAGATGAGCTTCACCACCTCTTCTTCTTCTATGCTTCTTGTCATCACTCTTGCTATACTTGTTCTTGTTCTTCTTTTGTGGACAATCGGCAATGAAATGATCATCCGCTCCACACTCATAGCAATTTCTCTTCTTTGACTTCTTGAAGTAACCACCTTTGCCCTTCTTGTGCATCTTCTTTCTCATGAATCTTCTAAAGTTCTTCACAATAAGGGCCAACTCATCATCGGAGTCTTCACTTCCTTCGCTTGAAGAGTCATCTCGGGCCTTGCTTCCTTCTTCTTGATTAGCCTTGAGTGCTACCACCTTTTTGTGGCTTGCCTCTTGTTCTTCTATATCTTCATCATCCAAGACTTCATGATGCTTTATCTTGGCAAGCATCTCATGAGGTCCCATGCTCTCATAGTTAGGTCTCTCCATGATGATTGATGCAAGGTTCTTGTTCCTCTTTCTATATGCTCTTAATAGCTTTCTTCCAGCTGAGTAGTCATCCCACTTTGTGTCTCCGAGTGCTCTAATCTGATTTACCAACGTCATGAATCTGTCAAACATTTGTTGAGTGGTCTCATTTTTCTTGATTGCAAAGTTCTCAATCTTTCCATGAAGAAGCTCTATGTTGCACTTCCTCACACTCGCATCACCCTCATATGATATCCTGAGTGTATCCCAAATCTTCTTGGCATTCTCCATTCCATGTACCTTGTTGCTTTCTTTAGGCTTTAGGCATGATAGAATCAATGATGCGGCTTGAACATTTTGTTGAAACTCAAACATATCATTGTCGGTGAACTCTTGACCTTCAACATGACTTGGTCCATTTTCAACAATCTCCCAAACTCTTGCAGCAAGAAGGTGTAGCTTCATCTTGTGTGCCCAATCATTGTAGTTGATTCCATCAAAGGCAGGTGGCTTGCCTAGATTGACGCTAGGCAATTGCATGACCTTGCCCATATGGCTATAGTCATATGGCACTCTAGTGAACTCGGTGTCTTTCTTGCCTTTCTCTTCATCTTCCTTCTTCTTGTCATCCTTGGGCGGCTGATTTCCACCGCTTCCGGATGCTTCGGTTTTGCTTTCCAAAGCTCGCCTCAAACTCTCCATCTCATCTTTCATTCTCTTCATCTCATCTTCATGCTTCTTTGCTTGATCTTGAATTATCTGAGCAGTAACCTTCTTGACAATCTCATCAAGCTGTTCTTGACTTATGGTAGACATGATTCTCCCTTACGCGGTGAAGCGCTAACACAAGGGTTAGGCTCCGATACCAATTGAAAGGACCGAATCAGCCTAGAGGGGGGGTGAATAGGTGATTTTTGACTATCTGAAACTTCACAAACTATAAGATGTAGTTAGATAGCAACCGGAGAGGCCGGTTTGTTTGGGTAGGTACTACCGGGTGTGAAACACCGGTACTACCAACACAAACAAACGGCACAACCGGGATCCTAAAAGAAACTACAAATCCGATGAAAGTAAGCTATGAAGATAAAACGAGTTTCTAGCCAACTTTCCGAAGAATAATTTATGGTAAAACTACTCTCACGAAACCTTGGTTGCTCCCCTTGATGTAGATCGAGCCTTCCCAACCTAAGAACGAGATAGGGATAGGAAGAACACGAAGAACACAATAACAAGAGAAGTAGAGAAAATAGGGACAACAACAACAAGCACACGGGACACAAGATTTATCCCGAGGTTCGGCCAATCCACTAAGGAGTGCCTACTTCCTCGTTGTTGAGGTGACCACAAAGGTCGGAGTCTATTTCACCTCCTCGCCTCACTCAAGCAACCACAAAGGCTACGAGAGTATCTCTACTAGAAATCTCAGGGTAATACAAACGCTTCGGGGAGCCCTCACAAGTAAATCAATACGGGCTACCACGAAGAACACCTAACCGGCTAGAGCTCAAAGAGCTCAAGAGTAAAAGACACAAAACAAGCTGGCAAGATGGAAACCAAGTGCTCAAGTCGAAGATTGATGCTTCCCACTCTCGAATCTCACTTCCCTAGCTCAAATCTCGCAGGGGAATGAATCTAGGAGCAAAGGGGGAGAGAGAGGGGTGAGTCAATGCTTGGAGAGTGTTTGTCTCGAGTTAGGTCAGCAATAAGTGTATCGTGTAAGTCCGTGACCGTGAAAAGTGAAGAGGGGAGGCATTTATACTCCCTCAGTCCCGAGGCTGGTCGGTACCACCGACCACCCATGGTCGGTACCACCGACCATGTCACAACGGTCGCATACACCCAGATCTGGTCAAACTGACAAGCACCGGGCCAAGGTCGGAACCACCGAGGCCGGTGGTACCGAGGTAATGGCGGTACCACCGCCAGGCCATAACAAGCTCGAACAGAGAGCAACTCAGTTAGGGACTCGGTCCCTCGGAAACTACCGCCCGAGGGTCGGTACCTCCGAGGTCGGTGGTACCGAGGTAATGGCGGTACCACCGCCAAGTCAAAGGCTAGTCAGTCCAGAGAGCCCTGAAAAACTTTCAACCACCGAACCTGGGTCGGTGCTTCCGAGGCCGGTGGTACCGAGGTTATGGCGGTACCACCGCCAAGTCATATTCAACACAACACAGAGAGCCTCACAAAGCCAAGTTACCACTGACCTCCGTCGGTACCTCCGATCCCGGTGGTACCGAGGTTATGGCGGTACCACCGCCAGGCCTTTTTCAATTCTACACAGGGAGCTCTACAAACTTGGTTACCACCGGCCTTGCGTCGGTAGCACCGGGGGCGGTACTACCGAAGTAATGGCGGTACTACCGCCAGGCCAAAAAACAGCGCGAACAGAGAGCCTTGCAAAATTGGAAACTACCGGCCATGGGTCGGTAGCACCGCGGGCGGTACTACCGAGGTAATGGCGGTACCACCGCTAGGTCAAAAACAACTCTATCCAGAGAGGGTTGCAAACCAGGTTACTACCGACCTTGCGTCGGTACCACCGCGAGCGGTAGTACCGAGGTTATGGCGGTACTACCGCCAGGTCATTTTTTGACCAACACAGAGAGGGTGTTTGAGCGCTGCGCAGAGAAGCCGTGGTCGGTACCACCGACCACCCATGGTCGGTACCACCGACCATATGAAATTACCCTCTACGTGTTCGTGATTGTGCGGTGTCTCTCAAGCGAACTAAGGTTAGTCGATTTGAGCACTTTTCTCCACATCTAGCCAACTTACTTTGTGACCCTCTTCATAGTCCGGCTTACCTATAACTCAAGTTTAAAATTGAAATTTTAAACTACCACTTGAGCTAGGCATCTTTATGTCCAAAAATATCCTACGTGCTTTGTTCACGAGATTTCAACGTTTCAAATCTTTCAAAGGACTAACACCTGCATACATGCTTTTATAAACTGGTTAGTCCCTAATTTGATTGTCATTAATTAGCCAAAACCCACATTGGGGGCGAATGCACTTTCAATTATCTTTGGTAGTATTTTAGATTATCTTCGTGTAATATTTATTTGGGATTTCATGATTTCCTGAACCATAACAATGAATGCACTGTTCGTGCTCTTATATCATTGAATTGACAGTTTATAGTATATTATCATTTGTTTTTAAATCTAAAATCATATAGAAATGATGTATATAATTTCCTGAACAAAAAAACCAAATTTTATAAATTTTGTCCGAATTTTTTTTTGTATCACCGATAAATTTCCGATATATCCGATATTCCTGTTTATCGGTGACCATCGAGATTTTAAAAATACCGGTAGAAAAAACCTTGGTATCTGGAGATGTTTCCTATTGGGATAAGACATGCCCCCTCTATATATATGAGAGGATCATGGCCGAATAAGGCATCCAACCCTAGTCGATCAAAACCAATCTACTATCCCTTTTACCTTTTTCCTCTCTCTACTTTTGCTGTTCGGCGTGTCTCTCGGCGAGGCTCGACGGCGTTCTAGGCGGCCTTGCTGGTCCTAGAACAACCTCTACGTGCTTCTCCCCGACGGGTCTTCCCGGGAGGAGTTCTAGAGTTATCAACACAGGGATCTAAAACACTAAATCGGCTTAGACCGTTCTCTAGATCGGTTTTCGTCGACTTAGCCAGGGTCCTTTGCTGTCTCAGGTTGATCCGCAACCTCTTCGGGCGTTCTAGCCCTGCTGGTGTGTGATTCGGATCACTTCTGACGTCAACACAAGTGCTTGACGAAAAAGAAAGGATAACTCGTGCAAAAATAGTGAAGCAATACAAGGTATCTTGGAGTGAGCAAGATGACCGGGATGCCACATGGGAAATGGGAGACTATTTAAGAGAAGTGTACCCACACTTTTATAAGAAATGGTTAGTAACTCAAATCTCGGGACGAGATTCTTTTGAGGGGAGGGCTGTAACACCTTTGGTGTTAAGCAACCCTAAATGCATAACTTGACATCTCATGAGCATAAAGCATTCTCATATGTTTCCCTCTTTTATGTAAAGTGTCATTTCATGTGATAATGTTACTAAGCATACTATGGTATGATGCTTGTTTGGCTTGCTTGTGAAGTGGTTTGGGTTTCTTTGTTTGACTAACATAGACCTCCATGATAGAAGCTTTGTATGGATGAGTGCCCTAAACCAAAACTGTGTAGAATTTAGAGTAGAACAAAAGTTGTTTTGGGTCAACTCATGAAAATGAGTCTAACATAGTGTGTTGAGGCGCACAAGGCAGAATTGGATGAGTTAGACTTGGAAAATTTTCCTAAGTCCTATAGGTGTCAAAACAGTTTCGTCTAGGGATGTTTGGAGCTTTCTCGAGCAAAACCTAGGCCGAACCAGTGCATGATCCTATAAGCAAAGTTGTAGTTGGCACATAGCTCTACTCAATGGAGCAAGTGGTTTAGCTTTTCACCGAACGGATTAGGAGATAATCGCACCCAAAGTTCAACTGTCAGTCGGCTAATGGCCGACTGAATTGGCCGATTCAGCCGAGCGCGCGCGGCGTAGTGGCCGACCGTGTCACGCATCGTCCGCCGCATGGCGCACGACGGCCGGCCGGGCAGGCAACGCGCGTGGCGTGGCAAGTATAAGGTCCGCCCGCATGCACTTGCCCTGCCAGAACCGCTCCACCCCCTCTGCCTTGCCTCCTTGCTCTCGCCGGTGCTCAGGCGGAAAGGGGATAAAACCGAGCGCTCGCCGGCGTTCGCCGTCATCCCGCCGCACCACCGCCAGCCCAGGCACCCAGCCGGCTTCGCCGTGAGCCCGCGCACCTTTTGCCGTCGTTAGCACTCCGTAGAAAGCCCTAGGTGAGCCCTGGGATGAGCTCCCTCCGTGGCCGCCATGACCAGCGAGCTCGGTCCGCCATGGTCGACCTCCTTCCCGTGGGTTTCGTGTCGTCCTAGCTCGCGTTCGTAGGTCTGCAGAGTCCGTGGACGGAGTAGGGGGAGTTGGTTTAGCCGATTAGGGTTTGGTGACCGCGGTACGCCACCGCCCGCCGCTCACCATGGTCGCCGTGGATGGCATGGCCGTGGACTCGGGTGTTTGGAGTAGGAGCCCTAGCTTCCGAGCCTCGGGTTAGGCTTGTGGAGGTCGCCGGAGTAGAAACCGGGAGATGGTTGGCCTCGGAGTGGCCAGAGTCGGCCGGCGTAGTGAAGCCGCGGCACCGTGTCCGCCATTTTCAATGGTGAGCTTCGACCGTTGCAATGTCGGGCCGGTGAGTAGCACCAATTAATGCGGGAAGGTGAGAGGAGTCCGAGTGTGGCGATGGTTTCGCCGGAGAGGTCGCCGTCGGCGAGCTCCGGCGAGGTCAACGTTTCCCCTACTTCGGTGTGGGTGATAGGTGGGGATGAGTTGACCGAAGGGGCCCAGTGGTCAGCCGCGTGGATGCAGTGGCGCTGGGTACCTGTAGCAGTTAGGGTTTAGGTGTTTTGGTTTAATGTTTTTCAGAAAATATGTTAATATTTGTTTAATTCATATCTGGTGTTGCATTAGTCCAAATGAGGTGAACTAAATTTTGTTAGGTTTGTCTTAATGAGATCTATCTAGGAAAAATATGATATGCCCAGTTTGTGATAATTTTATATGCAGTTACAATTAAATTATGTTTATGATGATATCTTGTTAAATGCATGATAAATTGTATATTGCTCAGAAAAATATGATTCTTATTTTGTTAAGTTTGTGTTGATGAATAGTATCTAGAAAAAATATAATATGGATATGTTCTGTGAGGAATGTGGGCAGTAGGAATTAAAATGATTAAATGGTGTTTTCTTGTATGATTTTTATTAAATAGAATATAAATGATATGAGCTTGGTAATTTTTATAGACTGCTCTTGTACTAAGAAGTTCAGTAGAAAAATGTGAAATTTGTTGTTTGACATTTTTTGCTAGGATGTGTAGTTCAAAGCACTTTTTCACCATGATGTTTATCTTTTTCATAGAGAGTAGAGTTTAAGTCCAAATATCTTGAAATTTGGACAGTGGGCTGAATTACATGTTATTAACGTACAGTAATTTTTGTAGATTTTTCTGAAATTGTTACCTCATAGTTGTTGTTATAGGTTTGAATAAATGGTTAAGTGAAGTGGTTATGTGAAATACTTAAAAGGAGTTGTACTTGAGGGCTAAATGGGTTATTAAATGGTAAATAATAGCGAGGTAGTTAATGGGTAACCGGATGATGTTGACTACCTTGTTGAAGAAAATGAAATAGATGACATGTGTTTATCTCCTGAATATTCTTACTCCATGTTTTATCGAAAATGCATTCCATGTGCATTCATCATATTCATACATATTGTGTATCATATAGGATCGGTAGAGGAGACCCCGAACCCGCAGCCGCAGGAGGAACCGAGTTCGGAGGAGACCCCGATCGAGATGACCGAAGGAGGAGACGTCGAAGACTTGCCTGAGTGCCAAGATCACCGACCCTCCGACTTTGAGAGAGGCAAGCCCCGGAGCATCTAACTCCCTACGGTTTGCAAATTTATTCAAATAAACCTCATGTATGTTGCATTAAGTTTATAGGAGTTGAATGCTACCATTGTTGCATTATTTACTTATCCTTGTCCACCGCAATTAATATCTTGATATCCCTGTTTAAGTCTAGGTGCGAATATGCTTAGCCTGCTTAGACCGGTAAAAGTCGGGTTGAAGGACCGAAAGTGCTACCAGAAAGCGACCAGAGGGGGGGGGTTGAATGGGAGCTTCAAATTTTCCTTTCGGAAACTTGTCGCCACTGTCCCGAGAAACACCCCAAGAGCAAACCTAGAGCTCGCATGTGTCCATGACCCTAGAGATAGGGTGGATGCTTCGAAGAAGCACAGCGAGACACTATACGACTCTAGAAACCCAATCGCAAAAGCCGGAAATCAAAACCGACAACGAACGAACGAACCACGGACGAAACTACGTAGACTCAGCAGCATCGGATGCTGGCAGCGTCCGATGACAAAGCATCGGACGCGTCCGATGCAAACAGGACACTTCTGGAACCTTACTGGACCAGCATCGGACACTGCTACAGTGCAACCCTAGCGTCCGATGCCTGACCCCCGGCGCGTCCGATGGCAACGGACGCTCCGATGGTCAGCGTCTGATGCTCCTTAAAGAGCACTGTTAGATGACACGTGGCACCGAACGCTCCGATGATTTGAGCTCAGCGTCCGATGCTCACGAACTCAGCGTACGATGGTCCCGAAACAGCACAGTTCTTCTGCGAAATCCACTCGATCTCCTCTGAATCAAAAGCACTATGGCTTAGACTTGGAATGAGGAGTCTCAAGGAGGTTAGTGAGCTATCCCATGGGAATCATGGCTCGCATCTAACTCCAAATCGATGGATTGGAAGAAATTGGGACTAAAGGAGCAAAACCGATCCAAAACGAAAATCAACCGATCTACTAGGTCGTGAGGTTAGAGATAAATTCCTTCGGTGGAAAGAAGTGCCTCACGATCTAGAACAACTCAGTTCAAACGGATTTGCAAAAGACACACCGAGTAGAGAGATCGATCAACGGGAAAAACATGGAGAAAAGCAACCCGCGAAGAACACAAGCAAAACGCGAATCACAACCACGAATTTGCAACCGTGTGGCAACCACATGCTACAATAGTGAGATTACGGTCTCACTTCCTCAAAAATCTAACGGGCACAGAGGTATTGTTCTCTTCTCTGTGGATCTCACTTTGCTACAGCAGGGAATGGGAGAGCAGGAAACCCTAGAAAGCAAAGAGCAAATGACTGAGATGGATGGGGAGGTGGGTGTCTCCCCTTACTTATCCTAATTCTAACTATTCCTAATTCCCACTCTACCCCTAACTACTTACAGAGCGAACCAGCTAAACCCTAAGGTTATTCTGGACCAACTCGTGGTAGGTAGCGATCCGACGGCCACGCCCGCACAATAGGTAGCGTTGCCTCGACGCAACCTCACCGATTGCCGCCACGCGCCGCCACCGCTCTGCGTCCTTTTCACGGACTCCGCCCCCGATTTTGTGGCCCAAACCGGGAAACCAGCCTTCACAGCCAACCCCCGGTTTTGAGACCCAAACCGGGAAACCAGCCTCCAAGTCCATCTCCTGGTTTTGAGGCCGAAACCAGGAAACCCGCCAGCGCCCAGGTTTTGAGGCCCAAACCTGGAAACCGTCCTCAGCCCGAGTTTTGTGGCCCAAACTCAGAAACCCGCAGCACGCCCAGGTTTTGTGGCCCAAACCTGGAAACCGTCCACCCGATGGTTTTTCTAGAGCTCTACCACCAAACTGAAGCTATAGAGGGGATGCACCGCCCGTGCACCCCGTGCACCGACACGTGTCCCCAGGTCCTCGACCCGAGCAACACCATGTCCCGCAAGTCTTCGCTAGTCGCTGTCCCAGGCTGCCAGCCACCACAGCTGATCCTCAGGCCACCGGTCCCTCAGTCCAAGCCTCACGTCCGCCCTTCACCGCTCCCGGTCCGTCGGCACGGCACGTCTCTACTAGACCTTCACCTTGCCCTCGATCACTGTCTCCGTGCTCGACACCTGCACAACACAAGCCAAAGAACCTGCGATCAAACCCGTTGACAATCACTCATCACTCGAGACATGACATACACCCATGTATCCGCAATCTCCCCCTTGATGAGTGCATTGTCAACTACACACACAAATCATGATGGAAAAAGAATGAAGGAAGGAAGGAGAGGAGAGAACTCGACCAAATGACCCAAAAGCATAGCAAAGCTGAAGAAGGTCAAGTGGAAAGAGCAAGACAACTTGGTCCCCAAAGACATGGGCAACGGCTCGACGCAACCAAGCAAAGCAAAGCTAGCCCTCAAGAAGAGGTAGAATAGGCTCAACACCGCTTGCAGATACCAATTGAAAAATCAAAGCAAAATGCTAGTCCCTCAAGACAGAGGCACAGAGGCTCAACACAACTAGCAGAAGGCTTGACATCAACTAAAAAGCCTGAAACCAACTGAAGCAAAGATGCGACTGCTAGTCCCTCAAGATAGAGATAAAGGCTCAACACAACTAGCAAAGCGCTTCGAACCAATTGGAAATTTCAAAAAATTTATCACGAGCAAACTCCCCCTTGCATGGTGCACACAACCGATTCCTCTCCCCTTAGTTGAACATGGGAGGCATGATTTGTCCAAATTCTCCCCCTTAGTTGAAAATACACCATCAAGTGAAAATGCAACAATAAGTCCCAAGCAAGGTCTCCCCTTGGGAAAATGCACCATCAAATATGCCAACAAGAGAAGTTCTCCCCCTTCCAAAATGCATATGAGTTATAGTGCAAGTTAGCAGCTTCAGGAATATAGTCAAGAAAATGCAAAGATGTTCTAAACAGTATAGCGCCAACGACTCACTGGAAAGCATACAAGCTAGCAAGGGCTCAAACTGATCACCAAATATGAATTATGAACATATGAGCAAAGTGAGCAGTTTTTAGCCAAAAAGGTATTCACCATCAAAATAGCACAAAACATGTATTGACAGGAAATCAGACAAGTGCTAAACATGTATACAAGGTGAACTACCCCTAGCACAGTTCAATCATCATGCTATAGAGTGAAACAAAGTCTTGTGTATCCAAATTTAATCGGAGTTGCAGCGGTTAAGATTACACAAGTTCAAATTTCAGCATGTGATTGCGAGAGGTTGAAAGCTTGTTATTGCCTAACTTTCCAACTGTGCGAAGCCTATGCAGAAGCAATCAGAAGCTTAAAGCAACAATTTCGGTCATACACTACACAGCTCAAGTTTAACTCAAAGTGCAATGAGAAACAGTCTCGAAACTGTGATGTGTTGACAAGCAATCCCATCTCGATCTTTTCAATTCACTTAAAACTTGGTTCAGATTTTATTGACAGAATATGAACAGACCAAGCAAGTGACAGACTCAGAACTAGAGACATAGCAAGTTTTATGTTTGTTAAGCAGATTCACCATTCAAAAAATAGCTCAGCTCACAACATGTATTAGTGATCAGAAAGAGCATAAGCTACTAGCATCAGCATATAGCATCGGAGCACACTAAACAGAGCATACTTACATTTTAAAGATTATATGCATGAAGCTTAGAATGTAAAAGCGTATGCTGAAGCTCAGAATGTAAAAGCGTATGCTGAAATGCAAAAGAAAAACAATGCAAACGAGAAAATAGTCAGTCTATGATACAAGATCCAAAATGTTTCCCCCATTTAAAAGGGGAAACACACACCAAGCTTACCCCTCAACCGATTAAAGGTTGATTCGTCCAAAGGCTTGGTGAAAATATCAGCTAACTGATGATGAGTATCGACATGGCGAAGGTCGATATCACCCTTCTCATAGTGGTCTCACAGAAAGTGAAAGCGCACATCAATGTGTTTGATCTTCGAGTGAAGCACAAAGTTCTTAGCAACGCTAATTGCACTCGTGCTGTCACAAAGCAAAGGAACACGAGAAAAGCTCAGACCAAAATCACGCAAAGTGGCCATCATCCAAAGCAACTGGAACAGCAGCTAGCCGTAGCAACATACTCAGCCTCCGTGGTAGACTGGGCGACACTAGACTGCTTGCGAGAAGACCACGATACAAGAGAAGAACCAATAAATTGGCAAGTCCCAGAAGTGGACTTGCGCTCAATGCGACAACCAGCAAAATCGGCATCGGAATAACCGCAAAGGGAGAGGGTGGAGGAAGCTGAATACCAAATCCCGAACTCAGGTGTGAAATGAAGGTACCTGAAAATGCGCTTCACCGCCTGACGGTGAGAAGTGCGCGACGACGCCTGAAAGCGCGCGGACAGGCACACCGCGAACTGGATGTCCCGGCGTGTTGCCATCAGGTAGAGCAGTGACCCGATCATACTTCGGTACTCCTTTTGGTCCACAGCTTCTCCATCCTTGTCCGCATCCAGGGCCGTCGTGGTTGACATGGGTGTTGGAAGAGGCTTGGCCTCACCCATATCGAACCTCTTCAGCGAGTCCTTGGTATACTTGCCCTGGTGGACAAACGTCCCTTCTCGGGATTGCTTAATTTGCAATCTGAGAAAGAAAGTCAGCTCGCCCATCATACTCATCTCGAACTCCCTGCTCATAGTATCTGCAAACTTGGCAACCAAAGCGTGAGAAGAACCACCGAAAATGATATCATCCACGTAAATCTGTACCAAGAGAGTGTCTTTGCCTTGCTTGAGGAGAAAGAGCGTTTTATCCACACATCCCATTTTTAAAACCCTTAGCAAGCAAAAAGGTTTTCAACCTATCATACCAGGCTCTAGAGGCTTGTTTCAAACCATATAAAGCTTTGTGGAGTTTGAAAACATGGTTTGGAAACTTGGAATTTTCAAAACCGGGGGGTTGTTCAACATAAACCTCTTCTTCTATGTAGCCGTTTAAGAAGGCACTCTTGACATCCATTTGAAAAAGTTTGAAACCTTTGGATGCTGCAAATGCCAAGAGTATCCTAATAGCCTCCAAACGAGCTACAGGAGCAAAAGTCTCCTCATAGTCTATCCCCTCCTTCTGACTATAGCCCTTCGCTACATGCCTGGCCTTGTTTCTAACAACGTGGCCATCCTCTCCATGCTTGTTTTTGAAAACCCATTTTGTCCCAATAGGCTTACAGTCTGGAGGAGGTGGAACTAAAACCAAAACCCGATTTCGCTCAAAGTTCTCTAACTCCTCATGCATGGCATTGACCCAATCTGGATCCGTCAAAGCGTGTCCAACATCTCGGGGCTCAAAATCAGCAACAAAAGCAGAATGAGCAAAGTGAGAGATTTGAGACTTGGACCGAGTGACACATTCGTCAATATTGCCGATCATCTGCTGAGGGGGTTGTTGGTGCTAGATGTGTCATGGCGCCTCCCGTGCAGAAGTGATTTCCCCCTCAACAGCTGCTGGTGCCTCCCCGGGTACAAAAGGTACCGCTTGGGGTGGCGGATCCCACGGCCCCCAGGAAGAAGAAGTGTCGGGGCCGTGAGTCATAGTAGAAGCCGCTCCTTGCGGCACAATAGGTGGAGGGGGTACAGGATCATCCATACCTTCAGCACCCTCATCCTCGTCATCAAAAAGAGGCTCACCAACCTCATGATCGCCTGCACGCTCAAAACGAGAAGAAGGACAAACCATGGTCTAGTCGAAGGTGACATCGGATGTCTCCATGACTCGGTTAGTATCAAGGTTAAGTACATGATAAGCTCTAGTGTGAGTGCCATAACCCAAAAATACATCGTCAGAAGAACGAGACTCAAATTTGTCCAGGTTGCCTTTCTTCAATATAAAACAGTGGCAACCAAAGACTCTAAAATAACTCACCTTGGGCTGTCTCCCAAATCGCAACTCATGAGAAGTCTTTTTTAAGAAAGCTCGGAGAAAAATGCGATTGGAAATATAACATGCAGTGTTCATAGCTTCGGCCCAATATCGCCTAGGAGTCCTATGCTCATCGAGCATCGTCCTGGCCATCTCTACAAGGGTCCGATTTTTCCTCTCTACAACACCATTTTGGGGCAGTGTGTAGGGGGAAGAAAACTGATGCTCCAAACCCAAAGAGTTACAAAACTTCTCAAAATCCAAATTCTTGAATTCGGAACCATTATCACTTCTAATAGCTCGCATCGAGTTCAAAGGGAACTCGTTTTGAAGACGCAAAATCAGATTGCGAGCAAAAGAGAAAGTCTCGGTCTTCTCAGACAAAAAGAAGACCCACGAATACCTCGAAAAGTCGTCAACAACAACAAGCACATACCACTTCCCCCCAACCGAGCTCACCCAAGCCGGACCAACAAGGTCCATGTGTAAAAGCTCTCCAGGGCACTGTGTCATGACCTGAGTCACTGGATGGTGGGGAGTGGCAACAATCTTCCCATGTCTACAAGAATGGAAAACAAGATCCTTCTCCATCGACATCTTGGGCAATCCTCGGATTAGGCCAAGTGAGCTAAGTCTTGCAAGCAAGTCGAAGCTCAAATGTCCTAGTCTCCTATGCCACTTCCAAAGATCAGAGGAGGAAGGTCCAGCCAAAAGACAACGAGAAACTCCAAACGACTCCGAGAAATCCGCACGAAAGACTTTCCCAAAGGGCAAAATCACACAAACATGATTGCCCTGAGGATCCAAAATACGACTGAGATTCGGCTTAAAACGAATCTCATAGTCGTCATCAAAGAGTTGAGAAACAGAAAGAAGGTTAAAATGCAAGTTAGAAACAAGAGCAACATCACATAACACAAAGTGCTCATTAACTCGCACCAACCCACGAGACAACACTTTACCTTTGCTTTTGTCGCCGAAGTTGATAAACTCCTTTCCAGTGACAGGGCTAAGACTGGAGAACCACTTGGCGTTTCCGGTCATGTGCCTCGAGCAACCAGAATCCACCAACCAAACGTCCTCCAATCGTTTTACCTACATCAATAAAAAGACATAGGGTGAGCATACGGTCCAACACTGGGGTTAGTGAAGTAGGAAGAATACCAGTGTTGGGCCGGCTGCTCAAAAGAACGGTTAGAAGAAAAACCATTCCAAGCACGCCTACGGGGGTAGCGATCACCACGTTGAGGAAAACGTGGTCCGCTAAGGGAAGAGCGTCCATCGCGATACTCAAAACGCGGTGGAGGAAAACGCTCTGCAACAAAGCCAGCGCCACGGGGTCCATAGCCTACAACTGCAGGCTCCCGCCGGGCATTTCCTCTCCGCTGCCTAGGCCTGGGAACTTGAGGTTCTGGACCTCTGGGCCTAGCAGCACGCCTCTGAACATTCGGCGCATGTACATCATGGAAAGGATGGTACATGTCCGCATTGTTCATCTCCCTAGCACGGCGCGCCTCTCTCTTGCGCCGAAAGCAGAACTCACTCAAGTGTCCATCTCTCCCACAGTGCTCACAATGGTACCTCACTGCTCTCAAAGGGGATTGTTGGTACACACGGTTGTGGGTGTGGATCACTTTGCCCTGCTGTGGCATAAGCTCCTCCTAGATAGGTGGCATTGTGTCCAGCTTGTTTTTCAGGTGATTGGGTTTAGGAGCCCATTGCTGGTTCTTGGGTGGAGCTCGTGGAGGTTCTTCAAACACCCCATCCTTGGTGTTAGGCCTGAGAGGCTCTTTGGGTGGGAGCTTGGTAAGTTTGGGAGTAGTGGTGGAGTTGGGCTTCTCACTCGGGTTCAAACCACTCGACTCTCCAATCTTCCCAAAGGCAGAAACATCAACGCCCGGAGCAAAGCCTACACCAGGACCTCCAGCAGCTCGCTTGAATTGGGAGATCATCATCCCGAGTTGTGGCTCACCGCTAGACACCCATGACAAGATGGTCCGAAGGTATGTGTTTTCCTCCTCGGTTTGCATCTTGTCATGCTTCACATTAGCGATCTCCATCTCCAAACCCTCACACAAAGCGCACCTAGTCACACAAGTGCTACCCGAGCTGGCCTTCTCAAGAGACTCAATCTTGGCATCCTTCTCTGCCAACTCGGTTTGCAAAACTGGACAAGACTTGCACGCACCCAACAACAGGGGTCTAGCCCGGAGCTCATCCACCTCTCCAACCAAAGCAGCATACTTACCTCTCAAGGTGAGAAGGTCAGTCATGTGCTTGGTGCACATCTCACACTCACCCTCCTCAGACACGACCACGGTGGACTTAGCGAACTCAAGCTCACTCACCGTGTCCTCCCACTTCTGCCTAAACTCCTTGCGCTCTCTAGCAGCACGCCTCAGCAACTTATCTTGACTAAGCAAGGTGGCAGTAAGCTTCTCGACCTCAGCAGAAAGCTCATCGTGGGTGAGAGATACCTGAGAGGTGTCGTCGTCGTCGTCGTTCCGAGGGGTGTCCTCCAGCTGGCCGTCGACCTCATCACTAAGGGCCATGGTGTAGAGGCCGTCGTTATCGGCGAAGAAGCAGAGGCCGTTCAGCTTGTCATCGATCCTCTTCTTCTTCTCGTACTCGTCATCGCTTGAGCAAGCGGAGTCGTCATCCGAGCCGTTGACGTCGCTGAGCGTGGCGAAGAACGCACGCTGTTTAGCCTGGGCCTTCTCCAAGTACTTCTTCTTGATGTACTCCTTGTCGAAGCCGCCCCTCTGCTTGTGCGTCGCGGGGATGTACTTCTCCTTGCGCTTGCCGGAGTCGTACTTGTGCCCATGATCAACCTTCCCAGATGTGTGCTTCTTCTTGGGACAGTTAGCGATGAAGTGGTCGGGGTCGCCGCACGCAAAGCATCCTGAGCGTCCTCCTCCGCGGCGACGGTTCATGCGGTTGTTGTGGAACCGCGAGAACCAGTTGGCGAGCAATGCCAACTTGTCATCCCCCCAAAGACTCCAGCTGGTCCTCTGTGACAGAAAAGAGTGAAGAAAGTGCAAATCCTCCAGAGGGGTTAGCAGAAGAGCCAGAAACCAAAGCCATAGTCGGGCCGGAAGGATTTTCATAAGAAGCCCTCGACATGGCGTCAATCTCACTAGACTTGAGCTTACTAAAGAGCTCGTCGAAAGTGAGGGTCTCATAGTTAGACGATTCGATGATCGCCTGGGCCTTTGAGTCCCACACCGACCGATCAATAGTGTGCAAAAGCTTCAAAGCCCTCTCATAATCCTCAAAAGGCAACAGCTCTTTGTTCGCTCTCATCTTGTTGACAATGACCGGAAAGCGAGCGAATAAACTCTCTATGCTCTCTCCAGGCATGTGTCAAAAGTTCTCGTACTCCCGCTTGTGCGACTCGTAGAGACAGGATTTGACTTGAGAGGTTCCCTCATGGAAGCGCATGAGGGTCGCCCAAATCTCACGAGCTGTGCGGAGGTGAGAAACGCGATCAAACTCGGACATGCTCAACCAGGAGAAAAGAGCGTTACGCGCTCGGCAATTGGCATCGTGCTCATCCATTTGAAGCTGAGTAACACGAGCAGCCAAGACAACGTAATCGTCCCTGTTGCAAATCTCCCAAACAGAAGAGCCCATGCTCTGGAGATAGGCCGACATGCGTATCTTCCAATACGCATAGTTCGTCCCATCAAAGAACGGCAGTTTGCCCATGCCGCGATCCATGTCGTCTTCTGTGGATCTGGAACTGGCTAAGGTGGAAGATCCTTAACCTGCTCCAATACCAATTGAAGGACCGAAAGTGCTACCAGAAAGCGACTAGAGGGGGGGGGTGAATGGGAGCTTCAAATTTTCCTTTCGGAAACTTGTCGCCACTGTCCCGAGAAACACCCCAAGAGCAAACCTAGAGCTCGTATGTGTCCACGACCCTAGAGATAGGGTGGATGCTTTCAAGAAGCACAGCGAGACACTATAGGACTCTAGAAACCCAATCGCAAAAGCCAGAAATCAAAACTGACAACGAACGAACGAACCGCGGACGAAACTGCGCAGACTCAGCAGCATCGGACGCTGGCAGCGTCTGATGTCAAAGCACCAGACGCGTCCGATGCGAACAGGACACTTCTAGAACCTTACTGGACCAGCATCGGATGCTGCTACAGTGCAACCCTAGCGTCCGATGCCTGACCCCCGGTGCGTCCAATGGCAACGGACGCACCGATGGTCAGCGTCCGATGCTCCTTAAAGAGCACTGTTAGACGACACGTGCCACCGGACGCTCCGATGATTTGAGCTCAGCGTCCGATGCTCATGAACTCAGCGTCCGATGGTCCCAAAACAGCACAGTTCTTCCGCGAAATCCACTCGATCTCCTCTGAATCAAAAGCACTATGGCTTAGACTTGGTATGAGGAGTCTCAAGGAGGTTAGTGAGCTATCCCATGGGAATCATGGCTCGCATCTAACTCCAAATCGATGGATTGGAAGAAATCGGGACTAAAGGAGCAAAACCGATCCAAAACGAAAATCAACCGATCTACTAGGTCATGAGGTTAGAGATAAATTCCTTCGGTGGAAAGAAGTGCCTCACGATCTAGAACAACTCAGTTCAAACGGATTTGCAAAAGACGCACCGAGTAGAGAGATCGATCAACGGGAAAAACGTGGAGAAAAGCAACCCGCGAAGAACACAAGCAAAATGCGAATCACAACCACAAATTTGCAACCATGTGGCTACCACATGCTACAACAGTGAGATTACGGTCTCACTTCCTCAAAAATCTCACGGGCACAGAGGTATTGTTCTCTTCTCTGTGGATCTCAGTTTGCTACAGCATGGAATGGGAGAGCAGGAAACCCTAGAAAGCAAAGAGCAAATGACTGAGATGGATGGGGAGGTGGGTGTCTCCCCCTACTTATCCTAATTCTAACTATTCCGAAATCCCACTCTACCCCTAACTACTTACAGAGCGAACCAGCTAAACCCTAAGGTTATTCTGGACCAACTCGTGGTAGGTGGTGATCCGACGGCCACGTCCGCACAATAGGTAGCGTTGCCTCGACGCAACATCACCGATTGCCGCCACGCGCCGCCACCGCTCTGCATCCTTTTCACAGACTCCGCCCCCTGTTTTGTGGCCCAAACCAGGCAACCAGCCTTCACAGCCAACCCCCGGTTTTGAGGCCCAAACCGGGAAACCAGCCTCCAAGTCCATCCCCTGGTTTTGAGGCCGAAACCAGGAAACCCGCTAGCGCCCAGGTTTTGAGGCCCAAACCTGGAAATCGTCCTCAGCCCGAGTTTTGTGGCCTAAACTCGGAAACCCGCAGCACGCCCAGGTTTTGTGGCCCAAACCTGGAAACCGTCCACCCGATGGTTTTTCTCTGGCTCTACCACCAAACCGAAGTTGTAGAGGGGATGCACCGCTCATGCACCGCGTCCACCGACACGTGTCCTCAGGTCCTCGAGCCGAGCAACACCATGTCCCGCAAGTCTTCGCTCGTCGCTGTCCCAGGCTGCCAGCCACCACAGCTGATCCTCAGGCCACCGGTCCCTCAGTCCAAGCCTCACGTCCGCCCTTCACCGCTCCTGGTCCGTCGACCTGGCACGTCTCTACTTGACCTTCACCTTGCCCTCGATCACTGTCTCCGTGCTCGAAACCTGCACAACACAAGCCAAAGAACCTGCGATCAAACCCATTGACAATCATTCATCACTCGAGACTCGGCATACACCCATGTATCCGCACAGGTTTTCCTGTCTCCCGCATATAGGTGGATACTGATCATGACTAGCCTAGTGCTATCATGGAGGTAACCATGTGATAATTAATCTGAGACCGGGCTGGATGTAAGAGCAGCAGGACATGGGTTTTGTGTGCTAGTAGTCTCCCGTCTGTGTCGTATAGGACCCGTTTCGGGGAGCACCCCACAGTCAATTTGAACGCGTCAATCACTTAGCGGAGTAGGTCTGAGTACCTCCCGTGAAGCCGAGTAAGGTTATTCGAGCCGGTGATGGAGATGTTGACGCCTAATATCTAGGGCCTCAGATGTACCGTGGGCAACTATTCTGAGCAACCTGGCATTGTCCGTGGACAAGCGGGGCCTGATTGACCTGGCATGATCATGGGGAGCTATAGCTTGAGCGACCTGGCACTGAGATAACCCCCGGTGTAGAAGGGCCCATGGCCGTCCCGCGTGTTGTGTTCTCGAATCTCCTAAGTGGCAGCTTGCGACTGCCATGGCCAGATGTGTCGGGCAAGTGTGAGACATTTTATCCCCAGCTGGGTAGGAATCGATTATAATCGCCATCGCTCCTGGACAGTGAGTAACTTGGCTGTCATCCGCTACCCATAGAAATTATGGAACTAAATATGGTTATGAGTTGAATCTGAAAGGCTATTGATGAAATAGTCACTCTTGCTTGGTTAAGTAGTTGAGTGCTTGCTATAGCCCAGGTGCAAATCTAGTAAAGTAGCACTAATTATAAAAGTGACCGCCAATACCTCAAATTGTGTTTTGCTTAGAAAAGAGCTTTCATGCGAATGGTGTGAGTAGCCAGCCCCACATATAGCCTACATGATCCTGGGAGTCTCATTATTTATAATTTATGTCGGGTAAGTCTAGCTGAGTACCTTCTTGTACTCAGGGATTTATCCCTTGTTGTTGTAGATGGACAATGCTTCTATGGCTACTGTGAGAACTTCTTGTACCCTGTTACAGGTGATGACTAGACCATGGGCGTGGTCCACTCCTATCCTTACCTGATGCTTTTGCTGGACTGATCAGGCTAATGGCACAGTATTATGAACCAACTGAACTTGTGTTTTAAAACTATGTTGCTTCTGCTACTGTTTCAAACTATGGTTTGTAATATTATTTTGAAGTCCGATGTATTTGAACTATGTGCAAACGGTATTGTATCTTGTGGACATGTACGCTAAATTATTACGATCTTGGCTGATGTTGAAATGTTGAAATCCTTCGAGATTTCTGGACTACCGGGTTTGTACGAGCTTATGTACCTGATAATACTTGTGAAAGGAGAGATTTCGCTGCTTAATCTGGTATGAATTGATCGGTTCTGTCACACGAACCCCCGTTATCTTCGTAATTGAGGTATGTGTTACTACTATCTTAATATTTTTAAGTAATATATTATAGTGTGTGTTAGATTAAATAAATAAAGCATGTCTAATCCGAAAAATTCTCTCTCTAATTTCTTAAAATGGAAATGATGAATAGTTGCTCTATTGTATTTCTTTCGAGTACCTAGCCTTTAAGCATGAGTTCTCCTAAGTTTAAAAAAATTAATAATGTCTTAAAATGAAATTAAATATATGGGTAGCAAATGCTTGATCCAGAGTCTAGGTAATTGACAGAAATGATATGTGATGATCTGAGCTACTGTTATCTTGTTCTAAAACCACACTAGAGTTCTGGAGAGATTCCAATATTAATATGGAAAATAATTGCATTGAGTTAAATTAAGCTTTGTTGACCCTATGAGAAGATATCATGCTGTTGAATTGAGATTACTTACACATTTCATGCATCTTCCGTATAAATCCTCATGATTATCTGTTCCTATTCTCTCAAAAGTTTGTTGGAAGCATATGGCTATTGAAAAAAATTCCAAGAAAATAAAAAGGGACAAGTGTTCGATACCTCAAAAAGATAGATCCCGAAGAAATAAAAAGGGACAAGTGTCCGGAACCTCGAAAAAGGAAGAAAAAAAAGAGAAAAAATATGAATATCAGAAAAAATGGGCACGTGCCAGACAGTAGAATTCGTCTGATAGCCATGTGTCTCTAATAGACAGAAGAGAGTGATATATTCAAAGAGCGTTCGTCTCCATTTTTCATACAATGCACTTCTGGTTTCAATGGTGTGGTTGACTTTCTCTTTGGATCCATTGTTTAATTTGGCAACATATGTTTTTAAGCTTTTTGAAAATTCATAAAAACTCCGGAATAATGGTGAAGTGAAAGAGCTAGAGACATAGTGCTTGATTTGATCGTTCTATCTATTCAAGGTAAAGTACTAAGCCCTGTGATAAATAATATGATATCTTTTCTAATCCAAATGACAACTTTTGTTTGAATGCATGAGCAGCAGCAGCAGCAGCAGGAGGAGTAGTAGGAGGAGGTGTAGGAGGAGTAGCAGCAGCAGCAGGAGGAGCAGTAGCAGTAGTAGCAGTAGCAGTAGTAGTAGCAGCAACAGTAGTAGTAGCAGCAGCAGCAGCAGGAGTAGCAGCAGTAGTAGCAGCAGCAGCAGCAGTAGTAGCAGCAGCAGCGGCAGCAGTAGTAGTAGTATTAGTAGCAGTAGTGGCAGTAGCGGTAGTAGCAGTAGTAGCAGCAGTAGCAGCAGCAGTAGTAGTAGGAGTAGTAGGAGTAGTAGTAGTGCAAATTGTTTCGTGGCACTAAGCGCGAAGATCGTTGCAATAAATAAGTACTATCGCAACCAATTATAGAACGGTTGCAATAGGTGGTCACTGTTGCCACGATTATATTTGCGTTGCGGGCAGTTTTAATGGTATTGCAAAATCGAGAAGATATTGCAACGCTCTTTAGTCGATAGTTGCAATAAGTGATAAGTTTTGCCACGATAGCTTTGGCGTTGCAAGTAGTTTTATTAGGTTGCAATATCAAGAAGATATTGCAACTATTTATTAATGGTTGCGATGGAGCACCTATCTTGCAACGTCCATAAGTCGTTGCAATACCTTAGTTTACTGTCCATATACAGTATCATTGTGAATAGTTAGTTAATAAAATATTTATGTTGATAAAACAAAATATATATAATTAGTCAATAGAATTTTATATGAGTTGAATCCTATTAATTACGTCACTTGATTAAAACACCACAATGGTTAATTAAAAATATTGTAAAAAAAGCCAGTAGAAGGTTTCGAATGCGAGACCTGTTGTTAGTTGCGATAAGTAAAAAATTTAAAAAACCACAATGGTTAACTTAAAAAAAATTGTAAAAAAATGCTTGTAGAAGGTTTTGAACTCCACAACGTCACAGGCTTATAACTCGGTTCTTACAAATTCTGTAAAGAATTTTTTTTAAAAAAAACTGATTTTCAGAAGTCTGTTTATACCATACCTCAATTTGGTCTACCACTGCATGAGATAATGGACAGAGTTTGGAAAGCGAGTTTTAGGTCTGCCCACTGAAACTATGAACTTACTTACATCCTCATCTATTATACAGTTTTAAAACTCCGATAGAGTTTGGAATTAGGTACATGCATTTGCTATTTTGGACTCAGCTCATTATTATTATTATTATTAGTAGTAGTAATCAGTATATAGTGTACTAACATTGGTCATCTAGAAATCATCAAGACCTCGGTGTTGGGCATCGAGCTAGTTTTGTTCCTATATTCCTATATATTCATTGTGAGCTATTGTCAGTGTCATGCCATGCTGGATATTAATTAATCATGCCCCACCATTGTTAGGCTAAATGAATGACGAAAGAGCCTTATAATCGCAGAAACAATTCAATTATTATTACAAGTTCATTCTTTCTTCAAATCAGGTCTCCAAATAATATCAAATAAATAAATAGTCATTGAGCTCACGTATCCTCACTTCTTCATTGAGCAAATTTGACACAAAAAATTCATCATCAGAATCTTCTCCTAGAATACTAAATGGAGGGACAACTCCATCATCAATGTAAGTGTCATCTGGGTCTTCGTCTTCATCAAATAGGTCATCGTGATCAGGTTCAGGCATACCTGCTGCAAGAGCTTGCTTAATAACACCAGGAGCAACACTAACTCCATCAAGGCCAGACCTACTCCAAGTTGTAACATCTTTATTTTGTTGCTCAAGATTCATATCTTCCATTCCTACAACAACTGAGTCCAAATCGAGCTCGCCCATGTTGTCAGTATCTTCTTCAGGCATGGCAAACTGGTTTCTGGGTTGTACTCAAAGGACACTGCACCAATTTGGTTTGCTCACGTTTTTTGCATAAAACACTTGCTGTGCTTGCGTGCTCAGGATGTAAGGTTCATCTGAATACCTAAACTTAGTGATATCAATATCAACGACTCCATATTTATCCTTATTGTATCCTCTAGATTTGCTCTTACTTGCTGCAGGGACATCAAACCAGTCACATTGAAACAACATTATGATTTTCCTAACCACGCCATACTAGCCCATGTCTCCTGTACTTGCATCGCCCTTCACATATACACCACTATTTTGAGTAGTTAAGGAGTTCTCTATGGAAGAGACCCGAAAAAGGAAGCCATTTACGAAACACCTCTTCAACACACGAGCCTGATGGTCTGGACCACGAGTTAGATAAAAAAACATGTCATCTATTTTTTGCTGTGCATGAAGTGTGTAGATCTGGAAATTTAAATAATTTTTAAAAATATTTTAGGGACTAATAAATTGACAGGTAGCATATGCAAATTAAATCAAAAAAATATGATAAATATATTGAGGACTAATAAATTCATAAGTTTTATGTGAAAGCTAAACAAGCAAATTACAGATTAATATATTAGGGAGGAAGGCTCACTTTACGCTGAAACCAAGACACAAACTCCTGCTTGTGTCTTCTATCAGCACGCCGAGGGTCGGTTTTCTTCAACTCATCCATATGCACACTGTCAGTACAAAAAGTTTGTTAGTTTGCATATATATATGTTTTATACATTCATAAGCATAGTGTAAAATACATTTTAAAAATATAGCTTACTCTATCCATGGATTGACCTCATCACAGTTGCTTAATATATAATGCCTCATCCTCTGCATGTCAATATCAGCAACGTTCTCGATACTTCCTCCTTTCCTGCTATAGTCAATGCTCCCAAATATACTTAGCCCACATGGTGGTTCACTAACAGTGGAGCATTCATGACGATCTGGACGATTAAGCTTTGTACTAATATCTTCAAAGAAGCGAGAGCAAAAAGTAAGACACTCCTCAGATGTATAGCCCTCTGCAATTGAACCTTCAGGGTGCGCCTTATTCCTGACATATTTTTTACGTCTACGAAGGTACCTCTCAACTGGATACTTCCATCTATAACACACAAGGGCACCAAGTCTCGCTTCATCAGCAAGATGAACTGGTAAGTGCATCATAATATAAAAAAAGGCCAGTGGAAAAATCATCTCCAACCGATAAAGGGTCTCCCCAATCGAACTGCTCAGTTTTTCAATTTCTGAAAACTCCAACTCCTTTGAACACAGTGAGTTAAAGAATCTACTTAGCTCAATCACTGGGATCACCACATCTTCAGGCAATATGTTGCGCGCCACTAAGGGCAAAAGCTTTTGCAAGATTACATGGAGGTTATGAGTTTTAAGTCCAGAAAGCTTGCAACCATTGACGTCCACACATCTCCTAATATTTGCAGCATAACCATCAGGGAACTTGATGCCATGTAAAAATTTGCACAGAATTTTCTTTTCATCATCACCTAGAGAGTATAACGCTGGCGGCAAGGTGTACTTGCCCTTTTCGAGCACTGGATGTTGATCTTTCCTTATACCCAAATGTTGCATATCCAATCGAGCCTTCTCACTGTCCTTGCTTTTACCTTCTATGTCCAGTAAAGTCGCCAGTAAGCTCTCACATATGTTCTTTTCAATATGCATGACATCCAAATTATGTCGTACAAGCAATGATTCCCAGTAAGGAAGCTCAAAGAAAATACTCTTCTTCCTCCAGTTGTGCCACCTATTTGCTTCATCACGTTGTTTTCTTTGTATTGTTTACAAACTTAGTCGCTTTATATAAAGTATACCTTATCTAACATGTTTTGGTGACTAGCAGATTTGAAGGATGACTTTAGGAAAGAAACAGTCAACACATACAAGGAATATTTGAGGCAGAAAGGAGACATTCCACATATTAGTAATTATTTTTTCTTTGTCAACCACTTTTTTTACTACTGGTTTTGCTTTGAGCTAAAGCTTTTACTTGCTATTTGGTAAGGCTACAGTATCGCAAATGTAAGGGAAATCAGTTCATTTCTATTTGCGGTGGTAACATTTTATAGCCTTAAATCATTTCCCTTTGCATTACATATGAAGATACCAAACAACACGTTAACTTTATGTGCAGTGGCATTTCTCGAGCAACGAGATAATGATGGCATTATAATCGAAGACGATGAAAGTAATGGAAGCAATGTGACTCCACCCTCAAATAGACCGAGCCATGCAAGGAAGAAAAGGGAAGAGGGAAATGGTTTGTGATCATTCATTATCTTTAAATATTCACATATCTTAATGCAGAACTAGAACAAAGCTCAAGTTCGTTATTGTCTTTTTTGCTAGGAGATGCCTCCAATCGACGCAATAAATATGGTCGTGGCACTAATAAAGGAGCAGTAGCAGCCGCCAAGAGAATTAAGGAACGTACTCAAAAACTCTCAGTTGAATTTTCAGTAAGCCGTGAAGGTCCAGTTGGACCCAACTTCCGTACATTTGTCGATGAGGTCATACTGTTTACTAGGAAAAGGGCCCCATTAATTGGAGTAAATAGTTGGAAGGATATACAACAATGTGTCAAAGATGAAATTGCAAATGATGTATTGGTATGTTGTGTTATATTTTTGTATGCCTACTCGTGTGTTGCGTAAACTAAATTGTGATTAACCATTTTATTGTTTGTAATTGTAAATAGCTTGTGTGGAACTTTGTCAACCTTGACAAGGATGAAGCAAAACATAAAATATGGGACATTGCCAGGGATAGGTACAAAGGATGGCGATCAGCTCTGAGTGCCACATATAAGGCTTATAATAATTATGGCGAGAGAATACGAAATAAGCGTGAAGAATTAGACCTTGTTGAGTGGCACTAGTTGCTATTGTATTTTGCATCTGATAAATTCAAGGTTAGTTCTACTAAATTGTACTTTGTCAAACAAATTTTATCAACCAAATTTGTATTTACATACTACTTGTTGTCATTTTGCACAAGGTTAGCAGCCAGAACTCCAACAACCGCCAGCAGCAAAAAACCCAACATGTGATGGGTTCAAAAAGCTTCTCACAGTATAGCTTTCAGCTGGTAATTATTAGATACACTAATATGGTCCTTACATTGCATGATGCAATACTTGTGTCTTGAATTATATTTTGGCATCATAGAGAGACAAAGTTACCGGTGAAGAGCTAAGTGATCTTTCTCTTTGGAAGATCACTCATACAAAACACGGCAAATGGTCAAATTCCATGTTAGCTGAAGTATATGTGAGTAAATCTTGTGTCTAGCTATTTATATACCTACTGTTTGTGTTAAGCAAGTCTAACAGATTGTGTTATTTCATTTAGGAAGATGCAGCCTTCAAAATGTGTGAGATTGAGAATGAACCTGGTAGACAACTACTTAGATCAACAGAGGAAAACATAATTTTCCAGTCATCGTATAAAGAAACCACACAAGTCAAATCAACCAAACTACAATGGCATGGATACTTGGCAAAGTATCGAACTCGCACGGAACTTATGAAAGAGAACATTGAAGTGCGTTCACGTATTGAAGCTGCAGCAAAAGAAAAGAGAATTGATTATGAAGCAGAGGTTGAGAAGTTGAAAGATCAGCTTGCACATGAAGTTGCAGAAAGGGAACGAGACAAAGAAGAAAATAGGAGAAAGATGCAAGAGGACCTGGAAAATGCTAAGATAGCACTGAGAGAAGAATTGAAGCAAGATTTTCTTAATATGCTAGCGCAGCAAAAAGAAGGAACTTTAAATCTGGTAAAATTTGAAGATAATTTTTCATCCTTTGTCCTTTTATTAATCACACCATTCAGAAAGATCATATTTAATGGTTAGCTACACTCTGCATCAAGAGTACAAGTATGTCAAAATAAGATATGAATTAGCACTAATAAATATGTTATTATCATAAACCATATTCATAGAACTGTACACTTATTATCACTGGACAGAACTAGTGCAGTTATTGATTTACATCAAAACTAAAGATAGAGATATCCAAAAATCATGTGAAAATACAACTTATTCTGGGAAGATTAAGAAATCTTGTACAACTTATTTATTATCACCCAGAACTGGTTCTTTCATCTACTAGATCAATTAATTCAATTTCTAAAATCTGTCCAGAATGACTCAGATTCTGTCCGTGAAAGTACAGGACCTGTAACTCGTTAACCTGTTATCCTAAAATCCGGAAACTTTTAGAACAGCTAGATGAGCAAAGTATCTACAATTTTTATGTTGACACTTTTAACTGGTTCAACTGCTTATGGAGTCAATTAAATCAGTTTTGGTAAACTATCTAGTTTAACTCAGAATTTGACTATGATTTTGCAGGAATTATAACTCTTTAACCATTTAGCCTCAAATCATGAAAATTTACGACCGACTAGATGAACATGTTATCCACAACTTTTCTATATAACAGATTCACAGAAAAGGTTATTTTCCATTTGGGAAAATTCCCCCAACAAAACTGCACACCAAATCAGCACTAGACTAGATGAGTTAATAACTCAATAATACATGTTCCAAAGAACTTGAAATTTTTACCACATGTCAAGCACCACATGAGAAACATACCACCAAAATTTCATCACATTTAGAGCAAAGAAACTACATATATGAATTTCTCTTTGAAATGCAAGGATGTAATTTTTGCAGCTAAAACTTTCAACTAAATCACCACATATTATAAATGCACTGCATAGATCTAGTCATGATGAACTTATGATTATGGTGCCTAATCTTTTACCTCAATTTTTTTGTTATAGATTACCCCACCAAACAATGATAGCATAGAAGAGGACCACGGGACTGATGCACATGCAAATGAAAATGGAGATGCGTTACTTCAGGTAGTGAGTTTATTGCAGCATATTCTAAGTTTTATTGAGCTATGTGCCTACAACTGTAGCTAACATAGAATAAATAATTTAATGCTTGTAGGCTGAGCCAGGAAGTGTTCTGACCATGCAAAAAGATGCCCCAACACCTCGCTGCACTAGAAATTCTAATAATGTCAATAGAAATCTTTTCAACAAAAACACTGCAAATGTGGCACTGAAGACCTATATCACTCAACAACAGCTGATGAATAGAACAAGAAGTCAGAAAAAAAGAAGGTAACAACTACACTATGTTATCGGCCAACATTTTTTATAGTTCATATAATTTTGTGATCCTTATATTTTTCTGATATCTCCATCTTATTCTTTTCACTAGGTCGACAAGGAATGAAGGTGGCTCGCTAGGACAAAGCTGAGGATAGAGCTGCATAGATGTTAGAAAGTCTTGTGACTGGTGATAATGATTTGAGAAATAATGAGTGAACTATACCATGGTTTATGATTCTAGATACAATTTCAATGATTTGTCAACTTATTAAATGATTGATGATAATTAATATATATGAGTGCAATTGTTTCTATTGTGATTCATTATTTTTGCAATGATGATTTATTACACCACAAATCAAATGCTCTAGTGTTGCAATAGAATTATACCAACGAGATGCTATGCGTGGCAATATAGTACTAGACGACGAATTTAGTTTTGTGGCAATAGGATTTATGGCGTTGCAAATAGTACTGTTGCCACGACATGGCCTTTGTGGCAATAACAATCTTTCACAACGACTAAAATTTTGTGACAAATGATACTATTGCTACGACAGATAGAGCGTGGCAAAAAGTATGAACTCTTGCAATGAATACAATTACGTGGCAAATGATACTCTTGCAACGACACAATGACCGTGGCAATAAAGGTAATATCTCAACGAACAAATTACGTGGAAAATAATACTATTGCCACGACATAGCCATCGTGGCAATTACTAATGTTTTCTTGCAACGAATAAAATACTACCAGTTGCAACCATGTGTTCGTGGCAAATGTATTTATTGCCACGCAAACGATCGATGCATTTACCACCTCTTGCTACGAAGACAGCGTGGCAAGTGCTCGAATTGCCACGCTAGTGAACGTTGCGACAACATCCTATTGCCATGCTTGGCAACGATCTTCTATAGTTGCAATATACTATAACATTTGCAACGCCAAAATAGAAACGGTTGCAAGAACGTATTGCAACGTGATTTTTTGCAACCATTGGCAACGAACCTGATTTGGTCGCAATATGTACCTTTTGCAACCAAATTGGGCCTATTGCAACATTTTCATGGCGTTGTGTAAGGGTTAGAAGTTTGTAGTGCATGGAGTAATTAGCAATCAAAGAACAAGAGCAATTGAGATCAAAAAATTCCAAGCACATTCAACCCTAGAAGAACAACTGTGTCTTGTCACTGCTGGGAAAAAACGTTTAACATTTCAATCTATACCTATTGATTCTTTTTCTGATTACGAGTCCTCAATAGCTGATCGGAACTAACAAAATTCATCATTGATCCAGCAACAGCAATAGTTTTTGTAAAAATATTCCTAGCTGAATTACTCTTTGGTTTTATGGTATGAGGTGCAACAAGTTCCTTTTGTGTAGTCATCATGCTTTGTGGTTCAACAGCCTGCCACAAAGAAACTTTGGTGTAAACAAAATGCATTTCAGTTGGAAGCATGTGTGGGGATCAACCTCTACAACAGAATTACCTGTACAACATCAACCTCTAAGCGTGGTGGTGTGATGAAGTCCTGGTCAGTAGGTCCATTTGAAACCTGTGTGGGGATCATGGTTCCAGACATAGCCTGTGCAGGACAGTAGGCAAGGAAATTAGAGGAATACAAGGCTAAAACAATAGTTGAAACATGTTTGAAAGGGGGTACCTGTTGCAAAAGCTGACGGAATTCTAACCTCATATCGTCCATTTGTTTCTTACTTTCTTCCTTATCTCTTTCTCTTGCTGAAACTTTATTTGCAAGCTGTTCTTTTAGTTCTTGAACCTCTGCTTGGTGTTGCATTCTTTCTTCTTGGGCATCCAATTCAGCACGGGTTGCATCTTCTTCTCTTTGTTTCAGTAGAGCTCTTCGTGTTGGATATTTCGCTATGTATCCATGTCCATGAGACTTGTATGATTTTGTTCCAAGAGTTTTTGAGTAGTTGAGTTGGAAAACTATGTTTTCCTCCTCAGCTGTAAGGAAAGGCCTATCCTTCCCTCTTTCTGCATTGGTAACTTCGATGCAAGCTTTTTCCTAGGTATAACATGTCAAAGAAATTAGGAGCATGTCAGATTAAACAGTTCCAAATTTTAAGGTAAAAATGTTGTATGCAAACATACACAAGAACTCACATAAACATCCCTAGCTTCACCAGTTGACCATTCCCCATTCTTGGTGTGAGTAGTCATCCAAAGTTGCAGATCAGTAGGCTGTTGACCATTATTACGGTTTGTCTAAGGTACCAAAAATGTAGCATTAGGTGATGACCATATATTTCAGAAACTAATCTGCACATTAGTTAATGTAGTTATTACCTGTTCGAAACGAATCTGGGAAAATGGTTTCGCTCCCATGAGATGCTTAGTCTTTTGTTTCTTTTGGTTTCCCGAATTCTTTGTGCTAAGATTCTGCAAAAGGTGAAGGAGCAAAGCGCTGTGAATTGCATTACAAAACTGGAATTAGTAACGAATTTGGTCACAAACAAACCTGGAATTTGTCACATCCAAAGTATTGGATCAAGTAGTACCACTCCACGATGTCTAAGTCCTCAGGCTTATGCTTCATACGTTCAGCATCAGTGGAGTATGCCTTGTATGTAGAACTAAATGAAGCTCTCCATCCTTTGTACCTCTCTTTGGCAATTGTCAATATCTTTTCACTAGCATCTTCAACAGTGTCTAAGTCCCAAATTTTCTGTTTCAATTTAATGACCAACATAACAGTAAAGTAGAGGCATTGAATTCACTAGATTTGGCTAAAGCTCAGAATTTACTTACCATCATCTCTTTTACTGTTGATTCTTTTACAATTTCCTTGATTATCTTCCAAGATATCACTCCTATAAGTGGAGTCTTTTTCCTAGTGAACACTACAATCTCATCCACAAATGTACGGCTGTTGTCACCACAGACTCCTCCCGTCAAGGCATCAAATGCAATTTTTAATTTCTGAGTTCTGTTCCTAATTCTCTTAGCAGCTGCATTAAAACCTTTGAGACATCCACGTCGATGGGTTTTTGATGCACCTAGTTGACATTTGAGACAAATATGACACCCATTATCATGAAAAGAGTTTACAACGTGCATTTTAAAAATAAGAGAGACAAGCAGATACCATTCCCTTCTTTTGGTTTTCTTGCATGAGATGGCCTATTATTATTATTGTATGCTGTCCTCCTTTCCTGATTTTCCTCACCTCCCTCACCTTCATACAATTGATCATTATCTGTATCTGAATGTTCTTGTAATAATGAGACTACACACAACCAAAAAAATAGCATATATCGATTAATTTATTCAATGAACAAGTATTTGATGATGTGATAAAAGAAATTTATTTACGCATATGCCGACGCCGGCCGGTGTGCTTGAGCCATTCCTTGTATGTATCAATTGTTTCATCCCTGAAGTCATCCCTGAAGTCTGTGAATCATGATTAACCAAATGCAATTGTCAAAACAACATTATATCTGATCGTAACCAATTTAATGAGTTATGCAAATAATCAGTATACCTTTTTGTGGGTCTTCCTCTTGCATTTGTACTAACCAAACCTTGTCGGCATCAAGCTGCTTATCTATACCAGTATCAGCAATTCTTCGCTTCCCCCCATGTTGTTTAATTGGCGTTATGCTGACATTACCCTGAACTTCGGGCTCCTTTGACATTATCAACCTGATTAAATTATAAAACTACAATTAAATTTGGCTGAACAAGGACATGCAGCAACAAAGTCTAGTATAAAAGAGAGAATTCAGAACTGTATATGACTAAACTAACTATAAACATGCAGAAAAAAAACAAAGTCTCTCATCATCAGACATTATCAACCTGGTTTCCTTTTCCTTAGCATTGTCATGTAGCATTTTATCTGCGTCTCATAAATATTCGATGGGCTCAATTGTAGCTACATTGCCTCCGCAACGCTTCTTGTAGTATAAATAATCCCTTGATCCATAGCCAAACTGTTCCTTGAAATACATCAGGTTATGAAATGTGAGATGAACTCTATTGACTTGAAAGTCGATAAATTCATCATCCTCAGAATGCCCCTTCAATTGGAAATAAATTGTCCACATTTCATGCGTAAATGGTTTACTGCATATAAAACATTGAAGCATTAGTTCTGCTTATTATACTATGAACCATTAGTCCTGCTTGAAACATTGAAACATTAGTCCTGCATATACTATGATCTAATTATAAAACTATAATTAAATTTGTTTTAACAAGGACATGCATGCAGCAATAGAGTGTAAACATGGTCTAAGCAAACTTTAAACATGCCAGTAAAAACGATGCATGAGAAACAGTAAACAAACTGTAAGCTAGATGACAGACAAACCATGAGAAACACTGCATATTGGTTAAACAGAGACATCAAGCTATGAATGAAATAGTAAAAAAATAGAGTTTTCGACATGTCAAACAAATAGGAAGTCAGTTTGAAACTATTATATCTGAAACCAAAAAAAAGCTAACCCTAAACTGTCCTCGCCAAGGCTTGATGACAGTCCCAAGAACCGCTAGGCTAGAACCAAAAAAAGTGCTAACCCTAACCTGTCATCATCGCCAAGGCAAGAAGACATGCCCAACAAAAGAACATCTAGGGCAATCCAAATGAAGGTAGCTAGCAGATTTATTTAGTACCTCATGTGCAAGAAGCGTATTACCCTATGCCATCATCGCCAAGTTCGTCATCATTATCATCGTGTTGATGTGGGTGCATCTCCTCTGAAAATTCAGGCGTGGAGGAAGGAGGCTCGGCGAAGCTGACGCTTCTGCGTGTGGTGTTTGAAGATGCACCAGTTTTCTTCATGGTTTGCAGCTGTGGTCGCACGCCGTCACCGTCGCCGTCCTCGTGCAAGCGGGAGGGGTTTGATGAGTGGCGGCGTCGCCGTCCTAGTGCAAGAGGGTGAGGAATGAGGAGTGGCGGCGTTGCCATCCTGGTGCAAGGGGGGCGTGGTTTGAGGAGTTGCGGCGTCGCCGTCTATTAACCTAACTGGTGAAGACGAGGAGTCCAGGTGCTGATGCGGTTTTAGGAGTGCCGGCGCGGTACGAGGAGTTTAGGCGCGTGAATTTGCCATCGAATTGATGCTTTGGCGGGCTCTAAAAAATAGAGGGAAAATTAAGTACGGGACTTCATATATGTACTGAAAAATGACATTTTCATATGTGAAATTACACATAAAAGAAATTTTTATATGTGAAATTACAAAATAACAAAATTTTCATATGTAAAAGTCCATGCAAAAATAATTACTTTCCTAGAAAGTTGAATATCATTGTCCAATGAAAAATAATTACTCCCTCCGTATCACAAATAGAGTTCGTTTTGGAAAAGGTTTCGGTCAAACATTGGGAATATAAATCATGAATAACTTTTAAATTATTAAGTTTAGAAGTGTAAAAATCATATAAATAAATTTATCTTGAAAAGTACTTTCATAAAAGTATATATATACTACTTTATAACAAATATTTTAAAAAAATAAGTGGTCAAAGTTATACTTTGGAGACCGTGTCGCTGTCCAAAACGAACTCTATTTGTGATACAGAGGGCGTACTTTCCAATGGCATCGTCGTGAGTAGGATTTCCAAACTATACCCATATAGCTAGTTCTGTTGTATGATTAGTAGTTCTAATAGTAGTACTAGTAAGTTGTAGTAGTAGTAGTGCTAGTAGTAGTAGTAGTAAGTAGTAGTAGTAGTAGTGCTAGTAGTGCTAGTAGTAGTAGTAAGTAGTAGTAGTAGTTGTTGTAGTACTTATATGATTAGTAGTTCTAGTAGTAGTAGTAGTTGTAGTAGTAGTAGTAGTAGTAGTAGTAGTAAGTAGTAGTAGTAGTAGTAGTAGTGCTAGTAGTAAGTAGTAGTAGTAGTAGTAGTAGTAGTGCTAGTAGTGCTAGTAGTAGTAGTAAGTAGTAGTACTTGTATGATTAGTAGTTCTAATAGTATTAGTAGTACTTGTATGATTAGTAGTTGTACTGAAGTAGTAGTTGTACTGTGTAGGATTAACTTATTTTAGGCAAATGATATTCAAAAATAAATTTTGCACAAAATAAAATATTTGAAAAGATTAACTTATTTTAGGCACATGATAATCAAAATAAAATTGTACACAAAACAAAATATTTCAACAGATGAACTTATTTTAGTGACATGATATCCAAAATTCAATTTTACACAAGAAGAAAATATTTGAAAAATAAAAAAATTTGCAGCATGTGGGCCATGGGCTCTGCTAGGCTCAACTGAAAGAAGGATCACAGGATCAACCGCAAACTGGAGCCCAACAAAGCCCCGGCCCAACAAAGCTGTCAATAGGTGTCTGTTATAGTGAGTTCGAGGCATCGCGCTGGCTTGAACTTTTATGCAGTGTTTGCTCTTTGTCAACTAGCGAGGTGGTACTAATGCGTTTGGTCTGTTGTACTCGAAACCACATGCACGCCTAAACACTGCTAATTTTAATGGGCTGGCCCATTTGCGTGAACACAAAAAGACGTACAAGTGAGTGGACTCAGTTGCCGCAGTCACCCTTCTCCTTCCCCATCCCGTGACTGTCTCCCGTGACCCGGACGAGCGACGCGAGGCAAGGCCACCCCGACGCCGACGACGATGGCCGGCGGAAAGCGCTCCATGCAAGCCCGCAATCAGGAGCGCAACGAGAAAGGCAAGTTCGCCCCCATGCGCCAGATGTTGGATGTCCACTCCGAGTCCAACGATGGCGATATGGCAGCCCCGACAGCGATGAAGGTTCCGTCCACGACCAGGAAGAATGGTGCTGTCAGAGGGTCCACGGGTGGCAAAGGGGCGCCGTCCTAGTCGAAAAAGGTACGCGCAAAATTCCCCCTTTCTGATTTAGGGTTTTGGGTTTTTTTTGGGGGGGGGGGGAAGCCGTAGTGCCGGGATTTAGGGTCAATGGTCGCTGGTGGACTGACATTGGGGCTAATCTGAGTATGTTTAGGTCGACCTCCCCCTTTCCCCAATCCTCTACCTGATTTAATTTATCAATGCCAATTTAACTCTAGGCGAGCATGGGTTCGCCAGCGAAGGCCAAGTACGGCGAGCTCATCGTACTCTCCTCCAACGACGAAGAGTATGCGGAGGTGAGTTTGCCCCAGGTTAAGCGCATCAAAGGGGTGAGTTCGACCCAAACCCCGGTGAAGAAAAAGACCAAAGGCGAGTCGTCGAAGAACCCTAACCATAGCAACAATGGGAAGCAGAAGGTCAGTTCTGCCGTTCCCCTCCTCGGCAATGAAAAAGGGTGTTTTCTGTTATGCATATGTATGTATATTCTTGTTATCTCTAGCTCATGTATATATGCTCCAAAAATGTTGCAAGTTGTGTTGTTAAGTGTCTCATAAAATGCTCTATGTTATGATTTTGTTGCATGCCATGTTAATTATGGATAGGGATTCAATAACTTGCCTTCAAAGCACAATAGAACACATATATTTGAAAATACACTTCTTAGTACAAGTTTGTCTGTGTTATAAATTAACTTTTGTGTTATATTGTACTTCAAAAATACAATAAGATGCCATGTACATATTCGTCTTAGATTTTTTTTTGAAACTGTAAACTATCTTTTTTTGCAAGGCTGTAAATTATATCTTGCTGCTGTCTATGTCAGAAAAACAGCCAAGTCTCATACTCCCTCCGTCCCTAAAAAAGAGTCATTCATGCTTTCCAAAAACTTACTGAATCTGTGTCCGTTACATTGTGACTTGCTCAAGGCAAGTTACTGAATCCATGTCCGTTAATTATATAGATTGTTAAGTAACTATTTGAGACAGTGGTCAATGGTTAATTATATAGCTTGTCCATTAACTATTTAGGGTCAATGGTCGCTGGTGCACTGACATTGGGGCTCAAATGCTTATTTGGTTAATGGTGACCTGCAGGTACCCTATGACAGTGATGTGCAAGATTCATCGTTTGCCTTCTACGAGCAGGAGCAAGAGGATGAACTCGAACATGCTGCTTCCATGGCCCATTGGCTATTTGAGACAGCTCAAAACGATGTCAATAAAAAGCTGAAGCGATGCACAAAGAAGATGTCCTATGCACTTGATGAGTCCTTAGAGAACCTCTTGGTTGACTTCAAATACAGCGTGCTGGAACCATTTGAGCAGACCAAGAAGTCTTCTTGTGTAAAGTTGCTGTGAGAGATGGTTTATGCAGCAAAGGCCAAAGCAAAGGAGAAGGTCATTAGCCAGGCCTACAAGATGTGCAGTGACCTTGAAACGTGCTTCGAGACACTGTACGACGACATGGAGCATAGTGTGCTGAAAGGTCTGGAAGAGAAGATGAAGAAGAAGAAGTAACTCTGGTCTGCGAAGCTTATGTTGTGCAGTTTATGTGCTGCTGGTAGTGTATTAAATAATGAAAGAACTATGTGATCTGATCTGGTAGTTAGTTAGAATTAATGCAAGCTTAGGTTGTTATATACCTGTTGTCTGTATGCAAGTAGTTGACCTTTAGGTGTACTGATGTCATGGCCTTCCAAGATGTTAGCTTTTGGTTTTCTTGTATGATGGGATTCGGACAGTGCCATGCTGAACTTTAGGTAGTTCGACTTTATGCACTTATTGTCTATGGTGTGCATATGTGCCTTTCTGGGAGCCTAGCTTCAAATGATTTGCCTTGCCTAGCTAAAAAAGGCTGGATAATGCAACCCTTTTTTCCCCTCGAAAATTGACCTTGCAACATGCAACTTGTTTCTGTGTATATATGCTTATATGCTGGCTTTGTTCTATCAGTTCAGCAGAATGCTCAACGGTCAAAGCTGTATGAGTAACACGCTGGGGAAACGTACGGCTGGGGAAATTTGTCCGTTGAGCTTTTAAATAAAAAAACTACTTAGCATATGAGTAACTGAAGATTGAACAAGCAACGAGGAGTATGCAAATCCACCAGTACATTAGCACATTAATACCAAGGTCAAGAGGCGTTCTGTTTATATACAGAACAATGGTTTTTTACTTTTTTGGAGGGATAATTCACAGAGACAATTATATACATATAGGATCACAATTTTTAAACTGCCGTAGGATTGCATTTTTAGCTTGCAGAATTGCAGAATTCAATCTCAGTTCACTGTCTAAATTAAACCAAATAGAAACAAATATCACATTAATACATATAGGATCACAATTATGCAAAAAGCTCATCTTCCTCTCCCTGTCCTAAAGTGTTGATAGGTGCAACATGCCCGTCGTTGATGTAGGTGTCATCATTCTCATCATCGTCATCAGGTATGTCATCTACATCTTGTTCTGGCACAGGTATAGCACTTTGAATAATGCTGGCATCTCCAGTCACTCCATCGAGGTCATTCCTAGTCCAATTTGTCAACTCTCTAAGCTGACTACAAATGTCCATGTCCTCCACACCTACATCGACTGAGTCAATATCAATTTGTCCTTGTTGTTCAGTTTCTCCTTGTTCTGGCATGGAAAACAAGGTCCTGGGCTTCATTCTAACAACACTGCTCCAGGTGGGTTTATTTGCACATTTCACATAAAAAAATTGCTCCACTTGAGTCCCTAGAACGTAAGGATCATTCAAATATTGATGACGAGTTGTATCAATACCTATAATCCCATATTGATTCTTACTGAACCCTTTACTTTTAGTCTTGGATGCGGCAGGAACATCAAACCAATCACACTCAAACAATATGACTTCTTTTTCATCGGGGAAATCTAGTGCGATTACCTTCTTAAGGACACCGTACCAATCCATATTGCTTGCACTATCATCTCCCTTCACTTGAACTCCTGAATTTTGTGTATTGAAGTTAGCCTCTATAGTAGCCGTTCGGAAAAAAATCATGAATTACGCATCTGTTGAAAACCCGAGCCACATAATGAGGACCCTGTGAAAGGTCATATAGCTCCTCACTGATCTTTCGTTCTTCATAAAGTACCTTGGCCTACGCGCAAGAAAAAAAATATAAGAACTGAAATATTTTAAAAGTGGACAACTGCAATATTTTTTTGGTCATGTATATTATAACATTACTCACCTTACGTTCAAACCGTCCAACAATATGCTCCCTGTGACGCTTATCAACGCCTTGTGCGCTAGTTCTTCTCAACAGCTCCTTATGCTCCCTATACATTTCTTTTTGGAAAAACATATTACTATACATTCAACTGTAAACTACGTAGAAACACAAAAAAATGTTTGTAACAGCTTACTTCATCCATCTCAGTGCCTCATCACAGTCTGATAACATATAGTGTCGCATCCGCAACATTTCAGATTTAGGAAGATGCTGTAATTTGCAGCCTTTCTTACTGTAGTTGATGCTGCCAAGTATGCTAGACCCAGCCGGTGGTTCATTTACCACGCTCCTCTCATGGCGCATTGGCCGATCCAGCTTCGTTTCAATGTCTTCTAGGAAGCGAGAGCAGAATGTCATGCACTCCTCTAAGATATATCCCTCTGCTATTGAACCTTCTGGATGTGACTTGTTCCTAACATATCCTTTAAGTGTACGTAGATACCTCTCGATTGGATACATCCACCGGTAACACACTGGTCCACCAAATTTAGCCTCCTCAGCTAAATGAACCGGCAAATGCATCATAATGTCAAAGAATGTTGGTGGGAATATCATCTCAAGCTTACATAGAGTCTCTGCAATTGAAGAGCTTAGTGTTTCTATGTCAGTTTGCACCAACTCCTTTGAACACAGCGCATTGAAAAACCTGCTAAGCTCAACCAATGGTCTAGCAACAGCTTCAGGCAAGATATGCCTTGCAACTAAGGGCAACAGTTTCTGCAAAATAACATGATAGTCATGTGATTTTAGTCCAGAAACCTTACATCCATTCAAATCCACACATCTCTTTATATTAGACGCATAACCATCAGGCATCCTCACTCCTTCTAAGAATGTGCATAGCATCTTCTTCTGGTCCCTGTCTAAGGAGTACAATGATGGTGGCAAAGTATACTTTCCATTCTCCACCACTGGATGTTGATCCTGCCGTATCCCAAGATGTTGCATGTCAAGCCGCGCCTTTTCACTATCCTTACACTTACCATCTATGTGAAGCAACGTCCCAATAATGCTTTCACAGATATTTTTCTTGATGTGCATAACATCCAAGTTATGCCTTACAACCAATTTTTCCCAGTAAGGAAGCTAAAAAAATATACTCTTCTTCCTCCAGTTGTGCCACCTACTGTCTTCTTCACCTTGCTTCCTCTTCTTTGTTGTTGTCCCAAATTTTGGTTGCTCAAAACATTCATACTGCTGTAGAACCTGAGCACCGGTCAGTGGCACAGGTGCCTCCCTCATCTCTGTCATGTTGTTGAAGCTGGTTTTGCTCTTGCGCCACCTATGGTTCTAAGGGAGAAATCGACGATGACCCATGTAACAATGCTTCGACCCAAATTTCAACCATAAGTACTCCGTATCTTTGTGGCAGTATGGACATGCAAACTTTCCTTTAGTACTCCAACCAGATAGCATGGCATAGGCAGGGAACTCATTTATGGTCCACAATAGAAGCGCATGAAGAGTAAAATTCTCCTTCTCATTCTCATCCCATGTTTCAACACCTGTCACCCATAACTGTATCAGCTCATCAATTAGGGGTTGCAAATAGACATCAATATTCATTCTAGGTGATTTTGGCCCTGGTATCAGCATAGACATCATCCAATAGGGTTGCTTCAAGCACAACCAAGGAGGCAAGTTGTAAGGGATTAGGATGACAGGCCATGTAGTACATGCAACATTCAACATCCCAAATGGATTGAAGCCATCAGCTGCAAGACCAAGCCGTATGTTGCGAAGATCCTTAGCAAAATCCTTATACTCTCTATTCACATGCTTCCATGCCAATGAGTCTGTCGGGTGACACATTTTCCCATCATTTACTAGTTCTTCCTCATGCCAACGCATCAGCTTCGATGTCGATGATCTCATATACAATCTTGGCAAGGAAGGAATAAGTGGAAAATAACGAAGGATCTTACGTGGAAAACGCTTCTGCTTCTTTCCACAATCATTGTCATTGTCAATGAGATCATCCTTTTCAGTACCGCATGTCTCTTTCCACCTAGATTCACCACATGTTGGACACTTATCCAATTTAGCATAATCCCCACAAAATAACACACAGTCATTGACACATGCATGAATCTTATCGTAATGGAGGCCAAGATCTCGAACAACCTTCTCCACTTTCTCCAAGGAAGTTGGGAGACAATGGCCATCAGGAGGCACAAGCAAGAACAACCGAAGTACGCGTTCTAGACTGCTATTACTAATACCATCCATGCATTTAATCTGAAATAGCATGACAATGAAAGAAATCTTTGTAACCTCTTTGCAACTTGGATACAACTCCTTCTTTGCCTCTTCTAGTAACCTAAAAAGTTTTTTTGCAGTCCCATTTCGCTCGTCCTCATCTCTTCCTGTGACTTCTCCATGTATAACACCTTTGATCAGTGAAGAAATTAATTCATGGGAACTTTTAGCATGATCTAGTGCAGCTCCATCATCGTTATCATTCTCAACTAACGGAGGCTCACAATTACCTTCTCCTTGGATGAAACTCTCATCAAACCCTCTCAGTGCCACGTGAGTTCGAACCTCCTTTTCACTTCGATATGACATGCAGCGGCATCGAGTACATGGACATGGAGTTGTTTCTTCACTAGATGTGCCCCCAAATACACTCTGTAAAAAGTTCTTGAATCCTGCCTGCCATTATGATGTATATCTGGACATCCGCATCCAGCTATTATCTTCATTTGACATCCTTCACAGTATCCCTACAGTGAGCACGAATCCATAGAATAAATACCTGCTATCAAGCTAACAATACGAATTGACAAGCTTTTTTTTCCTAATGAGCAGTATATGAGTAGGATATGCCTTCGCAGCTCTCTCCAAGAGTTCTAAATTCTTCAATAGTTCACGAAGGAGTGGAAAATTAACTAGGAACCCTGTGTTGTCTGCTCACCTTGTTTGAAGCACAGTAGTAGCCAGCCGAGGGGGAGCAAGCCGGGGTCGCTGGAGCTGGATGGCTGGAGGCCGGACGGGAACACGGGCGGGCGCCTCCTTGCTGCTGCTCAGCCGTAGCCGTCGCCACCTGACTCCTTCTGTCCTTGGCGCTGGGAATGAGAGGAGGGTAGAGGAAGCAGCCGCAGGACGGGCACATGCCACCGCGCCGTCGCCGTTTATGCCTATCGCCATCGCGGCAGTGGAGGCGGAGAAGGGAGTCTGGCGGCGTGACCTCCTGGCTCGTGCAGACGGAGGGGCCTCTTCTTTTTATTTTTTTCTGCTCATGCACCAGTGGCCTGGGTTTTTTCTTTTGGTGGGCTGGGTTTTTATGTTTTTTCTTCAAATGTGCCGGTGGGCTTAATTACATCATCAACATTTATTTTAGCGCAACCAAAAATAGTCTAATGAATTCACATAATTCATTAGTGGCAATAGAAGCTAATTGACGCAACGATTTATTTTCTGG
The DNA here is from genome assembly GCA_009763385.1 of Coix lacryma-jobi var. lacryma-jobi. Classification (NCBI taxonomy): domain Eukaryota; kingdom Viridiplantae; phylum Streptophyta; class Magnoliopsida; order Poales; family Poaceae; genus Coix; species Coix lacryma-jobi. The sequence goes on from CM019831.1 coordinate 84,902,395, forward strand.
ATGCAACAGGCACATGAGCTATCGCAACAAAAGTTAAGTTTTAGACAACGTTATTTCATCGTGGCCACAAGCAGGCATAATCGCAACCAACTAAATAATCGTGGCAACAAACACACATCAAATGCAACGAATGGTTTTATGGACGCAACAGGCACATGAGCTATCGCAACAAAGGTTAAATTATAGACAATGTTATTTCATGGTGGCCACAGGCATGCCTATTCGCAGCCAAATAACTATTCGTGGCAAAAAATACACATCTATCGCAACACTAAATCGATACTATCGCAATGCACAATTTGTTGTGGCAATAGGTACCCAAAAAGGCAACCACCTTTTTCATCGTGGCATTAAAACCAACCTGTTGCAACTAATGTTTCAACAGATGCAACCCACATTTTTGGTGGCCATAAGATCCAGATATCGCAACGCATTAATACGTTGGTTGCTATAAACCCAAATATTGCAACCAAATGTGTGGTGTTGCGACAAAAAATGGTGCTCTAAGGGTCAATCCCTAGTAGTAGTAGTAGTAGTGGTAGTAGTAGTGGTAGTAGTAGTGGTGGTGGTAGTAGTAGTAGTAGTAGTAGTAGTAGTAGTAGTAGTAGTGGTAGTAGTAGTGGTAGTAGTAGTGGTAGTAGTAGTAGTAGTGGTAGTAGTAGTAGTAGTGGTCGTAGTAGTAGTGGTGGTGGTAGTAGTAGTAGTGGTAGTAGTAGTAGTAGTAGTGGTAGTAGTAGTAGTAGTGGTAGTAGTAGTGGTAGTGGTAGTAGTAGTAGTAGTGGTGGTGGTAGTAGTAGTGGTAGTAGTAGTAGTAGTGGTAGTGGTAGTGGTAGTAGTAGTAGTGGTAGTGGTAGTTGTAGTAGTGGTAGTAGTAGTAGTGGTAGTAGTGGTGGTGGTGGTAGTAGTAGTAGTAGTAGTAGTAGTAGTAGTAGTAGTAGTAGTAGTAGTAGTAAGTTTGATAGGTACTTGAAGAAACATGACTTATTCTTGAATGGGACGACGGCAAGCGGATCCTCCAACTTATCTCGCTTCCTCTTCCTTTTTTTGGCCCCCTCCGGATCCTCTTTTCTCTTCTTCCCAAACTCGACCTCCATCTCCTTCACTATGTCCCACACCTTTTCACCATACCTTGTCTGTGGCGGTTCGGCACGTTGGTCCTCGTCCTTGTTGTCAAAGTACTTATTCATCACAGCTTGTCGGTACCTGTGACTTCTGACAAGGAATCGTCTATGCCGCATGTACACCATCTTGCAGAATCCTTTGAGGTAGAAATAGCAGGTACCATCGATGCAAACTGCATAGCCGCTCTTTCCTTTTATCTGCCCTGAAAGAGAAAAGAGCCCAGGGTAAGCGGTGACGGTCACAAAAATGATGGCTTTTATAGTAAACACCTTTCTTAGCGATGCGTCCATCATCTTAACCCCTTCGTCCCATAGTTTCTTCATATCCTCCATGAGCGGATCCAGGAACACATCTATATCATTCCTAGGCTGCTTTGGGCCTGAAATAATCATGGTCAATAGAAGATACCTGCGTTTCTGACACAGCCATGGAGGTAGGTTATAGATGGTAAGAATTTACGGGCCAAGTGCTATGTGAGCTACTTAGATCCCCGAACGGATTCATTCCGTCCGTACTCAGCGCAAACCTCATGTTTCGTGCCTCTTTGCCAAACTCTGGGAATGTCGTGTCAAAATGCTTCCACTGCTGGGCATCAGAATGGTGTCGTAGTTTGCCATCGTCCTTGGTGCGATCACGACAAGCATGCCATGACATCAGCTGGGCATCCTCAAGGTTCCCAAAAATACACCACAAGCGATCGATCACGGGCAGGTACCACATCGTTAGGGCAGGACTTTTCCTCTGCGTGTAACCAGCTTCTTTATCATTTGTTGCATCTGCGCGACAACCGACATTCTTGTTGTTTGCCTTCTTCCTTGGCCCACCCAAGACTACCTCATCATTTGCATCTACGCGACAGCCGGCATTCTTCTTGTATCGACTCGTGCCACAATGCGGACAACTCACCAAGCTCTCATACTGGCCACGGTACAAGATGCAATGGTTAGGGCAGGCGTCGAACTTTCTAAGATTCATTGACACTAGCCGGATAAGCTTCTTCGCTCGATACGTATTAGCGGGCACCTTGTTAGGAATTGGGTATGTGGTACCAAGGATACTTAATAGCTCATTGAAGCTAGTGTCTGACCAGCCATGTCGAGCCTTCAACATGAGCATCTGGATGTTAAAACGCAACGCCATCCACTGCTTCGGACAGTTCTCATATAGCGGATCAATTGCCGCCTGCTTCATCTCTCTAAAATTCTCAAGCCACCTAGGGCTCCAAAACAGAATGTCGTCCTCATCAAGGTTGTTAGCAATTTTCTCAAAAAGCTCAACATCCTCAGGCTCCATCGCACGAACCGCATCCCCGCCATCATCGGCCATGTCTTGCACTAAATCGTCCATGGTGAGGTAATCACGAACATTATCACCGGTAGCTGGCGATTCTTGGTCTCCTCCATCGTGGTTTGCATTCACCGTCATCGTCATTGACGAGCTATCTCCAGATATAGTGATACTATCTGTTTCACCGTGAAACCTCCAGATTGTGTAATCTGGAACAAAACCATACCTGATCAAATGAGACTGCACAACAATGTCTTCATGCAACAGAAGGTTCTTGCATTCTGAACACGGACATATGATACGTCGTCCTTGTGGATTCACACTTTGACTGTGTTTCCGAGCAATGACAATAAACTTTTTAACATGGCCTATGTATGACAAATCTAATCTTGATGACCGGTACATCCACTTGGACCTCTCCATTATGCAAGGAAAACCTATAGCAAAAGACATACAAAAAGCAGATTAAAGAAAATTAATTATAGATCTAGATCTAGAGAGCACATCCAAATCTAAGAAAACAAGAGCAAATTAAAAGAGAGGTTTAGAGCCAAACATATAATCACCTGCGGTCAACAACTTGACACAATTAAACTGTAAAACTTCCCCCACCAAAAAATAGATATTTTTGAGGGTTTGGGACCTCAAAATCTGTCAACAATGGTGGAGAAGTAGTGAGGAAGGGGAAGGTGCGGCGGCGGCGCTGTGCATTTATAGCCACCGAATAACCGAGGCGGGCAAGTAACAAAAGCCCGCCTCGGTTAACACACATTAACCGAGGCGGGCGATTTAAAAGAACCGCCTCAGTTAATATATTAACCGAGGCGGGCAACTTACACAAACCGCCTCGGTTAATGGGTGTTAACCGAGGCGGTTGCTGTAAGCTGCCCGCCTCGGTTAATATATTAACCGAGGCGGTGCAAGGAGCCTGGCTCGGTTAAATGTTAACCGAGGCGGGTGCCCTTTGCCCGCCTCGGACGTCTACAAGGTGGTGTCTCAGTTAATCAAATGTGTAGTAGTGTATGCTTCCGCGTTCATCAATTAGCAGATCCGTTCGGGTCTGGAACTAACCGTGCACTCTAACATAGTGTTAGAGAGGGTACCTTTGTTGTGTGACAATGAGAGCGCGGTTAAGCTTGCTAACAACCCGGTTCAACACTCTCACACAAAGCACATAAATATTCGCCATCACTTTCTAAGAGACCATGTTTCAAAGAAATATATATCTCTAGAAGGAGTTAGAACAGAAGATCAATTGGCAGATATCTTCACAAAACCGCTAGATGAGAGTACCCTTTGTAGATTGCAAAGTGAGCTTAATGTGCTTGATCTAAGTAACTTTGTCAAAAGGTGAAAGGGGGTTGTCTTTGCTTTGCATTATATAATATGCCATGTTTCAATTATGCTATGCACATAGGCTTGTTAGACGTGGTTAAGAAAACCGCCCTAAAAAGCGTGTGAAGAAGCTTACCCATGAGCAAACTTGACAAGCACCCTAGATTCAAATTCCGTATTGCATTACATATGCATGTGTGTCGTTTGTTGTTTCTTTTTGGTTAAGCTTGAGCAATTGTTGTGTTCGTCCACCGCTAGGGGGAGCATTTGAGGCTCCTAATGGTTGAGACCCCTAGTTTTGGTGGCCACATGTTGTCTCCTCAGGATTTATTGCCTATTTTCTCTAAAAAGATATGAAGTCTATGACAAAATATTTATAAAACTGAGGGTTTATGCGAGGAAGCTCATAATAGGTTCCAATTGGTGTTTATTTGCCTCTTATTTAAGTTGGAACTTGGTTGGGAGAGGGACCCGCAATGGAGATCTTCAAAACTGCACAAAATGCAACATCAGACGCTGCATCGGACGCTGAAGCCCACAGCGTCCGATGCACCCACTATAGGCAGCCCCGGCTGGAACACTGTTGGCGCCGCGTCCGATGTGTCAACATCGGCGCGTCTGAGGCCCCATCGAACGCTGGTTGCCAAGGCATAGGACTCGTCCGATGTGATTTGGCAGGTATTGGAGGTCTCTGGATGGACATCGGAGTGTCCCTTTAAGCGGCGCGGATCGTTCTCATAACCGACAAACGAGCCCCACTTGTCATACTTCGTCTTCTTCCCAGACCCACTCGCACCTGCTCCGGAATCCGCCGCCGCCTACGCCAACTCTAACCCTTGCTCGCCGCCGGCTGCCACGCCCCCGTGCTCATTCTCCACCGGCCGCCGCATTGGCCTCGCCCGCACGCCGCCGCTCTCCCGCCGCCGTTGCTCGTCGCGCGCGTCTCAGTCTTCTGCTTGGCTGAGCTGCTCCTGTAACACCTCTGGTGTTAAGCTAGCATGTCAGCATCATCTCATCTTGCATAATCATCCAATGAGCATAAGCATTCACATTTTGTCTTAATCATTCATATAAAGTGTCATTTCATGTGGGAAGTGCATATAAACATACAATGATGTGATGCTTGTTTGGCTTGTTTGTTGAAGTGGTTTGATCTTCTTAGTAGTCTAACCATGTTAAGAAGTTAGAATGAGGCCATGTTTATGTTGGTCATTTTGGCTAATCAAGTCTCTAAAACCTAGTTGACCAAATGGAGCTTTAAGAGTCCTTTTGTTTGACTAACAAAGACATCCTTGATAGAAGCTTTGCATGGTTGAGTGCCCTTAACCAAAAGTGTGTAGAATTTAGAGTAGAACAAAAGTTGTTTTTGGGTCAACTCATGAAAATGAGTCTAATTTGGTGTTCTTAAACTCACAAGGAAGAAATGGGTGAGTTTAGACTTGGAAAATTTTCCTAAGTCTTAAACTGCGAAAACAGTTTCACCTAGTGAAGTTTGGAGCTTTCCCGAGCAAAATCCAAGCCGAACCAGTGCTCAAGCTTATAACCAAAGTTGTAGTTTTCACGTAGCTCTTCTCAATGAAACCATCGATTTAGTGTTTCATCAAGTGGTTAAGGAGATAATCACGCGCGAAGATGGGTTGTCAGTCAGCCTGATGGCCAACTGAATCCATCGATTCAGTTCAAATCCAAGCTGGTCATGGCCGACCGCGCCAGGCATCGCGCTGTTGACGCTCACTAATGCTCATAATTAACCATCAACTATTGCATGAAATGACACTAAATGAATCACAAAGCATAGTTGTAGGGTTTGAAACTAACAAGTTCCACAAGTTTTGGTGCTCTCACTTGTTTTGTAGGACATCCATGTTTTTACCATATAAAAGTATCTCAAGTGATGAATTGGAGTGCACCATTGTGAAGAGCTCGGCGAGACGATCGAAACAGACATATCATTTGCTATATTCGGAGTCCCAGATGAAAAGATATTAATTTCACAACGAAACTTGCAAAAGAAGGATCTAGAAGACACAAGAAGACACCACGAGGTGGTCCGCCATGTGGGCCCACTGGGCCAGACCGACCGGTGGGGCCCATAGATCGGCCGGTCGGCCATGGAGGCCGTTTTGCCTCCGCTTTCTGGAACCTTCTTCCACCGCCTCCTAGGATGCATCTCCACCGTCCCTGAAGTCGGTTTGATCCTATGACCACGGTTCCTCGCCCAGGGCTATATAAGCAGCCCCAGACCCCCGTCTTCAGGCATCTCCATCTTCATTATTCATCTCCACATCAGAAACTACGGTTTCAATTAGAAGTAGAGGTCCCTCTAGATGAATTTCTTCTAGTTCTAGTTCTAGTTGTCTAGTTCATCTAGTTGTAATTAGAGGTCGGATTAGAGAGAGGAGAAGGAGAGAGCTGAGGAGGAGTGGATCTGTCAGATCTTCCTCAACATTGTGTTGGTGCAGCATCTGGTTTGTCTTCAAGTAATCTCTAGGTTCTTCATTTAGTACTTCTAAGTATTCTATTTAATTTCAGTTCTTACCTTATTTTATTTACTGGATCTCCGCTCGTATTGAGTGCTCTAATTATGATATCTGATTAGAGTAGTAAGCGTTAGTGTAGACTTGATATCTAGACTAGGGTTTACCTGAGTTTGCGCCCAATCCTCCGGATAGTTGTGGTAGCTACAGGGGTGACAGCTTTGTAGATTGTTATAATCCACCACATTAGGATTGGTGTTTTCGTAGAGCTTTTTGGCAGCCTTCTCCCGATTATCCTTTTCCCAGTCTTTTTCGAGAATCGGAAAGGTACTGTTGCTCCGAAGTAAGTAAAGTATAGTGAGCCTTTAATTAAATAGACCTGCTTAGAAAACCCTATATCTCTCTCTAACCACATTACCATTCTTTTCTTAGACGTTCTTAATTCTTCTAGCACACTTCACGTTCCCTGTGGAAATCGATACCCCGGAATACTCTCGAGTGAAAGCTACATCGGTATCTGTGCACTTGCGGATTTTTCTGTGTGCGTTTAAAATACCCAACAAACTTTCTGGCGCCGTTGCCGGGGAACGGTAGCTGTTCTATAATCTGTAACAACCCACAAATTCCTACACCGAAAATTACAACCACAAAATTTTTCTTTCCTTTTCAACTTTGCATGATGAGTGAGACAACTTACTTGTGCATCAATCTCTAAACGTGAGCATTAACATTCATACCTAGCCATTAGGTAAGTTGCATAGTAAGTAACTAATAACCTATTAATAAGCATATGTGATTTGGCTCTTCTTGGATTTCTTGTGTGAAATGCATCAATACATATATATAAACTTTGCAAAGCATGTTACGTGACAAACCCATAACCTAAGATCAATATTTGGATTAAGGAGCAACACTAGCATTGAGTTAATTGCGGATACATGGGTGTATGCCGAGCCTCTGAGTGATGAGTGATTGTCAACGGGTTTGATGCGCATGTTCTTGCGCTTGTGTTGTGCAGGTGTCGAGCACGGAGACAGTGATCGAGGGCAAGGTGAAGGTCAAGTTGAGACGTGCCGTGCCGATGGACTGGGTGCGATGAAGGATGGGCGTGCCGTGCGGCGGACGTGCCATGCCGATGGATCGAGCAGTGAAGGGCGGACGTGAGGCTTGGACTGAGGGACCGGAGTGCCTGAGGATCAGCTGTGGTGGCTGGCAGCCTGGGACAGCGACGAGCAGAGACTTGCGGGGCACGGTGTTGCTAGGGTCGAGGACCTGGGGACACATGTCGGTGGACGGGGTGCACGGGCGGTGCATCCCCTCTACAGCTCCGGTTTGGGTGGTTGAGCCAGGGAAAAACCACCGGGTGGACGGTTTCCGAGTTTGGGCCTCAAAACTCGGGTGCTCGGTTTCTAGGTTGAGCCACAAAACCTGGGCGCGGACGGTTTCCGAGTTTGGCCACAAAACTCGGGCGATGGGCCGGTTTCCGAGTTTGGGCCTCAAAACTCGGGCGCTGCGGGTTTCTGAGTTTGGGCCACAAAACTCAGGCTGGTGGGCTGGTTTCCCGGTTTGGGCCTCAAAACCGGGGGTTGCTGGAAAAGGCTGGTTTCCCGGTTTGGGCCACAAAACCGGGGGTGCAGAGCGAGGACGGCACGTGGCGGCAATCGGAAGGTTGCGTGGAGGCAACGCGGACGAGTTGTGCGGGCGTGGCCGTTGGATCTACCTACCACCGAGTTGGTCCAGAATAACCCTAGGGTTTAGCTGGTTCGCTCTGTAATTAGAATAGAGAGGTGTAGAGTAGGAAATAGACTTAGACTAGAATAGGATAAGTAGTCAGGGGAGACACCCTCCTCCCCAATCTTAGTTTTAGCCATCTCATTTGCTTCCTGCACTTAGGGTTTCCTGCTCTCCCATCCCCTGCTGTAGCTGAGATCCGCAGAGAGACTTGCAACTCTGTGTACTGTTGATTTTGAGGAAAGGAGGCCGTAACCTCCTTGTCGTAGCGTGTGTTTGCGCTTCGGCTTGCAATTCGTGGCTGTGATTTCCGTTGTGTTCGTGTTCTTCGCGGAATCCTTTTTCTCCACGATTTTCCTGTCGCTTGATCTCCTTGCTCGGTTCATCTTTTGCAAATCCGTTTAAACCAAGTTGTTCTAGATCGTGAGGCACTTCTTTCCACCGAAAGAACTTGTCTCTAACCTCACGGTCTAGGAGATCGATCAATTTTTCGTTTCGGGTCAAGTTTTCTCCTTTCCCCTGAAATTCTTCGATTCACCGATTTGGAGATAGGTTCGAGCCATGATCTCTTAGAGATAGCTCACTATACTCTTTGTGACTCATCTCACCAGGTTTGATCCCTAGTGGAATTGCTTTGGGTGAGATCGAGGCAAATTGGTGGTCGAGCAGGGCTGTTGCGCATTGACCGGACGCTGGCATCGGGCCGTCCGGACGCTGACCAAGTGCGTCCGGTCGTTGAATGATTCAGCGAGTCTCCCTGTAGACCGACCGGACGCTCTGCTCTTTGGGTGACCGGACTCACCGGTGCTACTGTTCCTGTCTTTTGTCCCGTGTGACCGGACGCAGGTGAATCGACCGGACGCTCCTCTAGCCAGAGTCCGGTCAGTTCCAGAGAGCTCCCAGATCGAGTTTTGAGAGACCGGACGCGTCCGGTGCCCGCTGACCGGACGCAGTCAGAGTCCGGTCAAGTCTGTGTTGCACCGTTTCGTTCGTGTTTTGCTCGTTCGTTGACGGATTTGATTTCCATCTTTTGCGTTGGCTTTCTAGAGTTGTGTAGTGTCCCGCTGTGCTTCTTGGAAGCATCCACCCTACATCTAGGGTCATGGACACTAGCAAGCTCTAGGGTTTGTCTTTGGGGTTGTTTTTGGGACAATGGAATCTAGTTTCCGAAAGGAAATTTTGAAGCTCCCATTCACCCCCCCCCTCTGGTCGCTTTCGGGTAGCTTTCTCGGTCCTTCATTAATTAGAAAAGAAATGGAGAAACGGTAAACGAACTGACTGGGCCGAAACCCTCTGCGCAGCCCAGCTAACCGCCAGAGGGAAATCACTGCAAGGCCATTGCGGCCCGGCGTCACCACGCGTGCACAGCACGGCCCAACCGAGCAACGCGCGCGCATGCACGGCCCTCGCGGATAGCCCAACCGCGCGCGGAGCGGCCCTGCCATCGCGTGCGCCCGCTCGCCTCCGCGCCGAGACCCTGACACACTGGCCCTACGCGTCAGCGAGCACCACCTCTGTTCTTCTTCTTGCGCAAGCCGGAAGGCAGAGCACGGCAACGACGGAGGCGACCCCCACCATGCCACCTCGGCCGACCGCGGCTAACAAACCCCTAACAAACTAGGGAATCTTGTCCCCTGCGATTTGAATTGGAGACGTGTGGAATCGGAGTGTCTCGTAACCCTTTGATCAAGGTTGCGCGGCCAATCCGCCATCCGCCGTGACACCCACCCGTGCCTATATAAACCAAGCCCTCGCCGGAACCCCTGGGTTCCCAGCAAGCGTCGCCACACCGTGGCGCACTCACCACACCACACAGCTGAGAGAAGAGAGTAGCGAAGGAGCGGAGCCGTGGAGGATCGGGCGCCGCCGTGGAATTCGTCGGCGCCGAGGAAGAAGACCGCGAGCGGAGCACGGGGTGAACCAGGAGCTGCACGGCACTGCAACCGGAGCTACACGGCCTCGAATCGCCCTGCACCGCTATCCTATCTTCACCGCCACCACGGTAAACCCCATGCCACCTTCGCCATCTTCATCCTCTACATCGGCCATGGCGCCCGTACCGGAGCGCACAGGCCAGAGCCTCTACCGGCTCGGAGCGAACTCACACCACCGCGCACACGATGATGCCTCATGAACCGCACTCCGAACTAGGTAGGCAGACCGAGCTCACGGCGATGAAACGCATGCACGTCGCCGCGGACTGACGCGCCGCGGCGAACCGGTGTCCCAAACGCTATAGCCCATAAGAGACGATGCGAGATAGCCGATGGTGATCACCACTCGAAGTAGAATCCCGTGCACACTTTAGTTGAAGCCATAGACCAAGGAGCACTCTAGCCGAGAGGGCGAGACGCCGTGACCATGGCGCGATGTCGCGGCTGGGCATGCCGTGGCGAACCTGTGTTCCAGTTGCCACGGGCCACGAGTTGGGAACTAACTGGCCGAATAGCATCACCGAGTGATGGAGAACACCGTGCGCGCCGTAGAATTAACTGGTGCCCGTTAATGAGCTTGTCCCGATGTCGCATGGTCGCGCCGCTGTGTGCCACCGTGCGAGATCATACGCGTGGAGTTGCTGCCGGGATTACCGAGGTCAGCAGCATGATCTGGAGGCAGTAGAGGAGATGGGAAGGAGACCGTATGATTGAATTTGGTTGGGGAGGAGCGGAACTAGCCAAACGGCATAACACCGCCGCGGTTCCGCCGCCAAATCTCCTACGCCGGCCGCTAGGAGCACTAGATCAGGCAATTGGTGGTTTGGATCGAATCGCCGTAGAAGCACGATCACGCTGGGGCTCAGAATCGAGTCCGAAGAGGCGAAGTCGAGCACCGGCGCGAGCTCGTCGCTGGCGGGGCGCCACCATAACAAAACAGAGGAGAAAGGGGAGAGAACTCCGAGGCTCGAGGCTGAAGGAGGCCTCGGAGCAAAAGTCCGTTCGCCCGAGGCTCGAGGCTGAAGGAGGCCTCGGAGCAAAAGTCTGTTTCGAGAGCTCGAGGCTGAGGGAGGCCTCGGTGCAAAAATCCGTCCCGCCCGAGGCTCGAGGCTGAGGGAGGCCTCGAAGCAAAGATCCGCCTTGCCCGAGGCGCAAGGCTCGAGAGAAGCGAGGCTCAGAGCAAAACACCGATTCGCCGAGGCTCGAGGGTAGCGTCCTCGGCATCACCGTCCGAGGGAGGCCTCGACTTACTCGAGGGTAGCGTCCTCGGCATCACCGTCCGAGGGAGGCCTCGACCTACTCGAGGGTAGCGTCCTCGGCATCACCGTCCGAGGGAGGCCTCGACTTACTTGAGGAACGCGAACAGAAGCGTCCGAGATGACGTAACGCTGACGTCATGCTGACATCAGCATCGTTGACCAGATCAACACTGACCGTGGGACCCACCTGTCATTCACTGACACCGAACGGACCAGTCACAGAGAGCAACACGTGTCGTCACCTGTTAACCAGTCATTTGTTATTTTCAGAAAATAGAATAAACTTCGGAAATTCATAACTAATTCATACAGACTCCAAAAATAGTGGTTCAAGTTGCTAAATTCATCTAAAATCGAGATCTACCTATGGTACCATGTTTGAGTGCATTTGGATCTTTTGACTTTCATTCGTTCTTTGTGCTATTCTATAGATGTCGCTAATGCGACCGTTTTCGTACGTTTTCAGAGCCGGAAGGGACGCCTGACAACGAGGATCACGACTACGAGGAGGAACAAGACAACGATCAATCTCAAGGTGCCACAGCCCATCCAACCTCGTAGATCCCATTACGCATGCTAAATTATCTTTCTAATTTAATGATGCTCAGTATAGGACTTGCATGATAGATTTGCTTGTAAGCCCATACCTTGACGCAACCTATCCCCTGCTACCCAGCTGATAGGATAGACACACGCGCTGTAAATACTATCTTGATCATATTTATTTATGCTACGGTGAAAACCGGTGCATATTGTAATACGGTGTATATCGGGGAGTGTGCTGCGTGTGTTTTGGGTGAGTATGGTGGTGAGGGTTGTGTCGACCGAGCCGGAAAATACGACGAGCCTGGTGCGAGTCTTGCCGTGGGGTATATCTGGATGCCCCTGTGGTGTGAAACCTGTGGCGGGTTAAATGGTGACATGAGGTGGATCTGGGTGTGAGCCGCTGGTGGAGCCCAGATCAGGAGCGTGCTGTGGTGGCACATATAATGAAAACCTTTGAGAAGACATTCCGGCTTAGTCACCCTAGATTGGTGCGGGATCTGGACCACGGGGAAATACCTTTACAAGCCACTCGCTCCTTATGGACGGGGACGGTCGGACTACCTGGTAGGGTAATGCCATTACTGCTAGGCGAGAGAGTGCGAGGAAGGTACGGGTATCAGAGTCCCACACCCTTCCGAGACGATCACGGCTCCCCCTTCGGGAGAGGGATCGTGACTTCACAGACTTAGCCACCCAGACATACTTGAGGTGAATCCAGGGCTGAGTGGTAGGGTGGCATTACTCTAGGCTGGCAAGCGGCCGGTATCCGCCTAGGCACATCCGGGGTGCTGATGATGGCGATCTTGTGGATATTGTAGAACCTCTGCAGAGTGTATAGTTGATCGATCGATACGTTGGCCAATTCGTTGGCCGCGGACCTTTTTCCCTGACCTGTTTCCGACTAGTGAGAGCTTCTCTTTTCTCCCTCTGGTAAGAGTGTGCCGGCCGTGAGTCAGGTGAGACTGCGGGCCGTTGAGACAAAGGCTGGGAGGGAGCTGGCCTCTGTCGACTGAGCGAGAGTATGTGTGTGTGTGGGAATGGTGAATTGGTGATGGATACGTGATAAGTTAAAATGGTGAAACATGATAAACATACATAATTATTATACTGTTTTGCATAGGAAAACCCAGCCTGCTAGGTCTGAATTTCATTTACCTGTTGCATCCACTACCACATATAAATCATATAGGATGGGAAAGTGTGGCCAGTACAAATCGTACTGAAAATTGAGGTTTCAGGTTCCGAGGAGGAGTACCACTCCGAGGAGTTCGAGAGTAGGGGGGGTTTTCGCTTCTACGCTCAAGTTTGGAGTTCGATCGCGCTTCTTCGTCTACTTCAAGCTGTTTCGGATGCTGTTTATCTAATTTTTTTCGCCTGTTGGCGATGTAATAAATGTATTATCGTATTAAGTACTTTTATTATTCGAAGTATGGATTATGATATTTGACTGGATTATCGGGTAATTTGACTCGAAAGAGTTTTATTACACTTGACTCTGTGGATTTTCCCTTCGTGGAAAATCAGGTCATTTCAGTTGGTATCAGAGCCATACTTGACCTTAGGACGAAACCCTAGAAAATGGACGTTAGAAACAGGAAGCCACTCTCCTTCGGTTATATACCGACCCTGCATTTACTTTTTCAATGCAAGGCTTATCTTACTATGGACTTGCTAACCTTAGCTTTTGATACGTGCAGATGGAGACAACCCCAGTGTATCCGCCGCTAGGACCTTTGCTCAGCCTTACTGCAAAGTGTGTTTCCAACGGCGAAGGGATCGCAGGAATTCCACTTACCCTGCGTGAAGTCCTTGTGGCACTAGGAGTCCCAGTTAATCAAATTCTGTATACTTGCTCTGGAGAGCCAGCACTTGAGGGCGGACTCAGGGCACCTATAGTGGCCAGACTGGAGATACCCGCAAGTCAAACCCTGCCATCCGTTCCAGCTTACTCAGAGATGGTGATTGGAGAGACCATTGATGAGTGCGTGCAGGCTGTGTCCTTTCAAGCACTCAAGGTTGTAACACGAGACAACAGAGACCACTTGAAGAATACAGAGTTCCGGGTACTACCCCAGGCCTTGCACCCTCACCTCACCCAGGTTGAGCAAGAGCATGCTTACACCCAGTCTGTGCTTGCCGAAGCCGATCCCTGCCTACGCACCACAGCTTACCATTTGTATGACCTGAACAACTATGCAAGTCACCTTGAGCTCAAACAGACTGCAGCTCATAACCACCTGATGGAGTGCCAGGAAGCGACCAAGATTGAGAGATCCGTTCAGGAGGAACTAAGAGCTACTATAGCAAAACTACAAGACAAGTTGGAGCGACAAGAGGAACGGCACAAGGCGGAAGTGGCAGATCTGCGATACAAGGCTGCAGATTTGGGAAACGACAACTGGTTTCTGGACTGTCGAGTGCTGGAATTGCAAAGAAACTTGGAAGAAAGAACGGAAGCATTAAACCAGAGTTGGAACCGGAAGAAGAATCAAGGCATGGAGTTTCTAAAACTTCAAAACAAGGTGAAGGCCCTGGAACAAGAAGTCAAGGAGATGCAGGTGAAAGCGTTGCGTAACCAAGGCCACCTGATAGAATATGTCAAGAACACAGAGTACTTACAAGAGAAATGCGAGCGAACTCGGGATGCCTGGAAGAAGTCAGACAGAAAACGACTCAGGGAGATGAAGAGCATCTGGGAGAAACTACCCAAAGAAGAACGCGTCAAAATCCGACCCAGGACTGAGGATTTTGAGCTGGCACCCACCCGACTCAACCTCGACGCTTGCCCTGTTCTACCTGGAGCCAAGCCTACTGAAGAGCTTGCCGAAGCGCTTAAGTATGTAGCCCGACTCCACAAGACTAACGAGGACATCGAAGCTGAGGACAGTCGCTTCCCAGAAGCGGTGTTCGGGCAGGAGTAGGTGTGAGTGATGACCCTGCGTGGTCATGTGATGAGTTCCAGTGTGTGTCACCCATGAGATGTATTCCAGAGTTGTACCCACGATGCGTAGTACGAATAAATTATTTATTAAATAAAACAAACATGTTATGAGTGTTCGGATTTTATTGCGTCTTATGGATCTTTATCGCTTCTTTGTTTGAGTGCAGGATAGAATAATGAAATGACTCCAATAAAACTTGAAAGCAATGTTTAAACAATTAATATATATACTAAAACTCTATCTATTCTATGACACAGATGTCGCTACGCCGCTCAGTACGTCTGAGCCACCCGCGTGATCTGACTCCTGAACCCGCTGTAAGAGCTGGGCGATTCCGTGGACGAGGACGCGGAGCTGGAAACGGTCGTGGCCGTGGAGGAAGACGTGGAGTACCATTCAATATGGAGCAGACGCCACCACCAGCAGAGGATGACCATGTTCCCGCTGATGATCACGTGCCAATCGGCGCGGCACAACCGCCTCCACCACCGCCAGC
The DNA here is from genome assembly GCA_009763385.1 of Coix lacryma-jobi var. lacryma-jobi. NCBI lineage: Eukaryota > Viridiplantae > Streptophyta > Magnoliopsida > Poales > Poaceae > Coix > Coix lacryma-jobi. Next base: position 84,917,524 of record CM019831.1, read on the forward strand.
ACCACCAAGTCTGGCTGAAGTGATGGCTCATCAGACTCAGCTGCTAGCTGCACTCGTAGAGGGTGCAAATCGTCGCAATGGTGGTCAATACAATGACTTTCAAAGGAAGCTTGAAGGATTCATCAAACTCAGGCCACCTACCTATGATGGCACCGATCCTGATCCACTCGCTGCCAACGACTGGCTACGTGAGATGGAAAAGAAGCTCGACCTTACCATGCTGTCCGATGAAGAGTGTGTTGGAGCCGCAACCATCAGCTCACTGGTGCAGCCCGCGCCTGGTGGGACAGTTTCAGTGACTCTCATGAGAATCCAGCTGGGATTACTTGGGATGAGTTCGTGGAAGCTTTCACTGACTATCACGTTCCTGAAGGCGTGATGCAAGCTAAGGCAGAAGAGTTTCGTAACATTAAGATGGGGAATGAGAAGGTTACTGAGTATACCACTCGCTTCACCAACCTACTTCGCTTTGCGCCACTTTCTATAGTGACCAGCGAAGAAGAGAAGTTGTACTACTACCGCAAGGGTCTCAGTTCTCGCATCAAGGTGAATATGGGAGGAGTTAAGAGTCACACTCTGCGCGACCTCATAGATCGCAGCATCCAGATCGAAAAGGATCGGAATGAAGCTGGAGAAGAGTTCAGAGAGAGGAAGCGCAAAGCAGATGGCTCCTTTCGTCACCCTGAGCGCAAGAAGGCACGAATGACCCATGTTACCAGTTACTCTCGCCCTGGATCCAGTAGGAGCGGAGGCTCACATTCTGCTCAATACTCTCGCTCATACCAAGACCGTACTCCGGCTCGTACTCAGGATCGTTCAGGGAGCTTTCGTGCGTCACAAGACCGTACTGCTCAGAATCGCACCACGCAGAATGCATCTACTTGGAAGGCAACCACACCAACTGCTACCGGTAGTATGCCTTGGACGTGTTTCAAGTGTGGACAGCCTGGCCACAAGATTGCCAACTGCCCAGAAAATGCCAAAGCCCCAAAGGCACCACCAAGAGCTCAACCTCAACCCCGGGAATCTGCTTCCCGTGGTCGCCTTACTCACCTGAATGCTGAGGATGCCCAAGATGCCCCAGATGTGGTGTACGGTATGTTTTTGGTTAACGGCATTAGAGCATCAGTTCTTTTCGATTCAGGAGCTACATGTTCTTACATATCATCAAAGTTTGCACATGAGCATTGCATTCCGGTCAGCCCACGCCAACTTCCAATCATAACTAGCTCACCCTTAGGAGACCTAAAAAGTACCCATATATGTAAGGGAGTGAAATTGACTATCGAGGGATTAGTTTTCACAGCCGACCTGACCCTACTACCTTCTACCAGCTTAGAGGTTATTTTAGGAATGGACTGGTTAACCAAGCACCGGAGTATTATATCCTGCTCACCCAGATACATTCAAATAACTCATCCAACAGGCCAAGCCGTTCGATGCACACCCCAAGCCGAGAAAACTGCTACCCTTCTATGTGCCCTTAAAACCAAGGTTACACCCGGGACAAACCTTTGACAGTAGATGATGTGCCCGTAGTCAGAGACCATGCCGATGTGTTTCCGGAGGAAATACCAGGGATGCCCCCGGAACGGGAAGTGGAGTTTGTGATTAATTTGTTGCCGGGAACCGGGCCTATAGCCAAAAGACCATATCGCATGTCTGTTGATGAATTGGCTGAATTAAAGAAACAATTGAAGGAACTTGCTGATAAGGGATATATCAGGCCTAGTGCATCACCTTGGGGTCTCCTGTACTGTTTGTGAGGAAGAAGGATGGCACAATGAGGATGTGTGTTGATTATAGGAGCCTGAATGCGGTTACTATCAAGAACAAATACCCATTGCCGAGGATGATGATATGACTGATCAGTTGCGGAATGCTAAATACTTTTCCAAGATTGATCTCCGATCAGGGTATCACCAGATGAGAATCAGAGAAGATGATATTTCCAAAACAGCTTTTGTCACGAGGTATGGACAGTATGAGTTCACAGTGGTACCATTTGGACTCACAAATGCACCTGCTTATTTCATGAACATGATGAATAAGGTGTTTATGGAGGAGTTAGATAAGTTTGTCGTAGTATTCATTGACGACATTCTTATATACTCAGCCACTGCGGAAGAGCATGAGCTGCATTTGAGGACTGTACTTGAAAGATTGGCACAAAATCTGCTCTATGCTAAGTTCAGCAAATGTGAGTTCTGGCTTGAAGAAGTGACATTTCTGGGACACGTACTATCAGCTGAAGGAGTAGCTGTTGATCCCACGAAAATAGAAGCTATCAGAGATTGGGACTCGCCACGTAATGTGAGTGAGATCAGAAGCTTTCTGGGATTGGCGGGATATTATCGCAGATTTATTGAGAACTTCTCGAAGATTGCTCGGCCGATGACCAATCTGTTGAAAAAGACACAGAACTTCGAGTGGTCAGATGAATGTGAGAATAGCTTTCTTGAGCTAAAGAAGAGACTCACTACCACCCCTGTGTTGGCTCTGCCCGACATCAATCAGAGTTTCGTAGTCTATTGTGACGCCTCCCGTCAAGGACTCGGATGTGTTCTGATGCAGAATGGAAAGGCTATAGCCTATGCCTCCCGACAGCTAAAAGATCACGAACAACGGTATCCCACTCATGATCTCGAGCTTGCAGCTGTGGTACATGCACTAAAGATTTGGAGGCACTATTTGATAGGCAACAAGTGCGATATTTATACCGATCACAAGAGCCTGAAATATTTCTTTACTCAAGAAGACCTAAATATGAGGCAGCGCCGATGGCTCGAACTTATTAAAGATTATGATCTAGAAATTCACTATCACCCAGGAAAGGCCAATGTTGTGGCAGATGCACTCAGTCGCAAGAGTTATTGTCACACCCTAATAGCGGAATCTGTGCCAGCTGAACTGAAGGAGGAAATTGATCACTTCCAGTTAGAGATCCTACCGCATGGAATGCTGAATGAGTTACGGATCCAATACAACCTCACAGATAGAATCCGCAAAGCTCAGGAGAATTGTGAGGAAATGGAGTATATCCGGGGCTTGATGAAGCTTGGGTATCGCACCGATCACCGAGAAGATGAGCAAGGAACTCTTTGGTACAAGGATCGAATATGTGTACCCACTAACCCGGAGCTTCGTAATGAAATATTGACTGAGGCACATAACTCTAAGTATAATATTCACCCTGGAGGAGCCAAAATGTACCAAGATTTGAAGAAACACTTCTGGTGGAAAGGCATGAAAACCTCTGTAGCAGAGCACGTGGCAAAATGTGACACGTGCAGCAGGGTTAAAGCTGAGCATGGAAGACCCGCGGGATTACTTAAACCACTAGAAATTCCTCAGTGGAAATGGGAATGCATAACCATGGACTTTATAGTTGGGTTGCCAAGGACACAAAAAGGCAACAACTCCATTTGGGTGATTGTGGACAGGTTGACAAAAGTGGCTCATTTCATACCTGTTAAGACCGCTTATCCTACTGAGAGATTAGCAGAGTTATACGTGGAACATATCCTTAAACTTCATGGGGCACCATCAAGCATCATGTCTGATCGAGGACCACAATTTACATCCCAGTTTTGGAAATCCTTGCACAAGGCAATTGGGACGAAACTTGATTACAGCACAGCGTACCACCCACAAACCGACGGGCAAACAGAAAGAGTAAATCAGATACTGGAAGATATGCTCCGAGCCAGTGTGCTAAATTACGGCAAGGATTGGAGAAATGCTTAGCACATGCAGAATTTGCATATAACAACAGCTACCAGGCTAGCATCAAGATGTCCCCATTTGAGGCCTTGTACGGAAGACCATGCCAGACTCCGTTAATGTGGTCTAATCCAGGAGAGAGATCACTCTTCGGACCCGCAAAAATTAAGGAAGCAGAGGGAGGGGTGAATCAGGTTCGAGAAAATCTAAAGATAGCACAAACTCGATACAAGAGTTATGCAGATAAAAGGCGAAGAGACCTCGCATTTGAGGTAGGAGATTTTGTATACCTAAAGGTATCACCACTTCGAAGCACAGTGAGATTCCACAAGAAAGGAAAGTTGGCACCGAGATATGTGGGACCGTACAAGATAACAGAAGAATGGAAGCTTGCATACAAGCTGGAATTACCCGGGGAGTTAGCAGGAGTACATCCTGTGTTCCACGTATCCAGTTACGCAAATGCTTGCGAGTACCCGAGGAAGTTGTGCCAACAAATGTGCTTGACCTACAAGAGACACTTGAATATAAAGAACATCCAATCAAGATATTGGGATGGGACACAAAGAGACCCGAAGCAAGACTATCGGATGTGCAAAGTTCAATGGAGCAACCACTCTGAAAGAGAAGCAACGTGGGAGAAAGAATCTGATCTCCGTATGCGGTATCCTTACCTTTCACCGGGTACGTTTTGGTTTAATCTCGGGGTCGAGATCCTAATAAGGGGGAGGACTGTAACAACCCACAAATTCCTACACGAAAATTACAACCACAAAATTTTTTTTCCTTTTCAACTTTGCATGATGAGTGAGACAACTTACTTTGCATCAATCTCTAAACGTGAGCATTAACATCATACCTAGCCATTAGGTAGTTGCATAGTAAGTAACTAATAACCTATTAATAAGCATATGTGATTTGGCTCTTCTTGGATTTCTTGTGTGAAATGCATCAATACATATATATAAACTTTGCAAAGCATGTTACGTGACAAACCCATAACCTAAGATCAATATTTGGATTAAGGAGCAACACTAGCATTGAGTTAATTAGAAAAGAAATGGAGAAACGGTAAACGAACTGACTGGGCCGAAACCCTTGCGCAGCCCAGCTAACCGCCAGAGGGAAATCACTGCACGGCCATTGCGGCCCGGCGTCACCACGCGTGCACAGCACGGCCCAAACGAGCAACGCACGCGCATGCACGGCCCTCGCGGATAGCCCAACCGCGCGCGGAGCGGCCTGCCATCGCGTGCGCCCGCTCGCCTCCGCGCCGAGACCCTGACACACTGGCCTACGCGTCAGCGAGCACCACCTCTGCTTCTTCTTGCGCAAGCCGGAAGGCAGAGCACGGCAACGACGGAGGCGGCCCCCACCGTGCCACCTCGGCCGACCGCGGCTAACAAACCCCTAACAAACTAGGGAATCTTGTCCCCTGCGATTTGAATTGGAGACGTGTGGAATCGGAGTGTCTCGTAACCTTTGATCAAGGTTGCGCGGCCAATCCGCCATCCGCCGTGACACGCACCCGTGCCTATATAAACCGAGCCCTCGCCGGAACCCCTGGGTTCCCAGCAAGCGTCGCCACACCGTGGCGCACTCACCACCACCACACAGCCGAGAGAAGAGAGTAGCGAAGGAGCGGAGCCGTGGAGGATCGGGCGCCGCCGCGGAATTCGTCGGCGCCGAGGAAGAAGACCGCGAGCGGAGCACGGGGTGAACCAGGAGCTGCACGGCACTGCAACCGGAGCTACACGGCCTCGAATCGCCCTGCACCGCTATCCTATCTTCACCGCCACCACGGTAAACCTCATGCCACCTTCGCCATCTTCGTCCTCTACATCGGCCATGGCGCCCGTACCGGAGCGCGCAGGCCAGAGCCTCTACCGGCTCGGAGCGAACTCACACCACCGCGCACACGTTGATGCCTCATGAACCGCACTCCGAACTAGGTAGGGAGACCGAGCTCACGGCGATGAAACGCATGCACGTCGCCGCGGACTGACGCGCCGCGGCGAACCGGTGTCCCAAACGCTATAGCCCACAAGAGACGATGCTGGATAGCCGATGGTGATCACCACTCGAAGTAGAATCCCGTGCACACTTTAGTTGAAGCCATAGACCAAGGAGCACTCTAGCCGAGAGGGCGAGACGCCGTGACCATGCGCGACGTCGCGGCTGGGCATGCCGTGGCGAACCTGTGTTCCAGTTGCCACGGGCCACGAGTTGGGAAACTAACTGGCCGAATAGCATCACCGAGTGATGGAGAACACCGTGCGCGCCGTAGAATTAACTGGTGCCCGTTAATGAGCTTGTCCCGATGTCGCATGGTCGCGCCGCTGTGTGCCACCGTGCGAGATCATACGCGTGGAGTTGCTGCCGGGATTACCGAGGTCAGCAGCATGATCTGGAGGCAGTAGAGGAGATGGGAAGGAGACCGTATGATTGAATTTGGTTGGGGAGGAGCGGAACTAGCCAAACAGCATAACACCGCCGCGGTTCCGCCGCCAAATCTCCTACGCCGGCCGCTAGGAGCACTAGATCAGGCATTGGTGGTTTGGATCGAATCGCCGTAGAAGCACGATCACGCTGGGGCTCAGAATCGAGTCCGAAGAGGCGAAGTCGAGCACCGGCGCGAGCTCGTCACTGGCGGGGCACCGCCGTAACAAAACAGAGGAGAAAGGGAGAGAACTCCGAGGCTCGAGGCTGAAGGAGGCCTCGGAGCAAAAGTCCGTTTCGCCCGAGGCTCGAGGCTGAAGGAGGCCTCGGAGCAAAAGTCCGTTTCGCCCGAGGCTCGAGGCTGAGGGAGGCCTCGGTGCAAAAATCCGTCCGCCCGAGGCTCGAGGCTGAGGGAGGCCTCGAAGCAAAGATCCGCTCGCCCGAGGCGCAAGGCTCGAGAGAAGCCTCAGAGCAAAACACCGATTCGCCGAGGCTCGAGGGTAGCGTCCTCGGCATCACCGTCCGAGGAGGCCCGACTTACTCGAGGGTAGCGTCCTCGGCATCACCGTCCGAGGGAGGCCTCGACCTACTCGAGGGTAGCGCCCTCGGCATCACCGTCCGAGGGAGGCCTCTACTTACTTGAGGAACGCGAACAGAAGCGTCCGAGATGACGTAACGCTGACGTCATGCTGACATCAGCATCGTTGACCAGATCAACACTGACCGTGGGACCCACCTTCATTCACTGACACCGAACTGACCAGTCACAGAGCAACACGTGTCGTCACCTGTTTAACCAGTCATTTGTTATTTTCAGAAAATAGAATAACTTCGGAAATTCATAACTCATTCATACAGACTCCAAAAATAGTGGTTCAAGTTGCTAATTCATCTAAAATCAAGATCTACCTATGGTACCATGTTTGAGTGCATTTGGATCTTTGACTTTCCATTCGTTCTTTGTGCTATTCTATAGATGTCGCTAATGCGACCGTTTTCGTATGTTTTCAGAGCCGGAAGGGATGCCTGACAACGAGGATCACGACTACGAGGAGGAACAAGACAACGATCAATCTCAAGGTGCCACAGCCCATCCAACCTCGTAGATCCCATTACGCATGCTAAATTATCTTTCTAATTAATGATGCTCAGTATAGGACTTGCATGATAGATTTGCTTGTAAGCCCATACCTTGACGCAACCTATCCCCTGCTACCCAGCTGATAGGATAGACACACACGCGCTGTAAATACTATCTTGATCATATTTATTTATGCTACGGTGAAAACCGGTGCATATTGTAATACGGTGTATCGGGGAGTGTGCTGCGTGTGTTTTGGGTGAGTATGGTGGTGAGGGTTGTGTCGACCGAGCCGGAAAATACGACGAGCCTGGTGCGAGTCTTGCCGTGGGGCATATCTGGATGCCCCTGTGGTGTGAAACCTGTGGCGGGTTAAATGGTGACATGAGGTGGATCTGGGTGTGAGCCGCTGGTGGAGCCCAGATCAGGAGCGTGCTGTGGTGGCACATATAATGAAAACCTTTGAGAAGACATTCCGGCTTAGTCACCCTAGATTGGTGCGGGATCTGGACCACGGGGAAATACCTTACAAGCCACTCGCTCCTTATGGACGGGACGGTCGGACTACCTGGTAGGGTAATGCCATTACTGCTAGGCGAGAGAGTGCGAGGAAGGTACGGGTATCAGAGTCCCACACCCTTCCGAGACGATCACGGCTGCCCCCTTCGGGAGAGGGATCGTGACTTCAGAGACTTAGCCACCCAGACATACTTGAGGTGAATCCAGGGCTGAGTGGTAGGGTGGCATTACTCTAGGCTGGCAAGCGGCCGGTATCCACCTAGGCACATCCGGGTGCTGATGATGGCGATCTTGTGGATATTGTAGAACCTCTGCAGAGTGTATGGTTGATCGATCGATACGTTGGCCAATTCGTTGGCCGCGGACCTTTTTCCGTGACCTGTTTCCGACTAGTGAGAGCTTCTCTTTTCTCCCTCTGGTAAGAGTTGGCCGGCCGTGAGTCAGGTGAGACTGCGGGCTGTTGAGACAAGGCTGGGAGGGAGCTGGCCTCTGTCGGCTGAGCGAGAGTATATGTGTGTGTGGGAATGGTGAATTGGGTGATGGATACGTGATAAGTTAAAATGGTGAAACATGATAAACATACATATTATGATACTGTTTTGCAGAAAGTGGCGCACTGCGCCAACCAACGCAAGCGGAGAAGCTGGCTTCAATCGTGGCCCGGTGCTCAGAAGTCGGTGCGTGCCAGTCAGTTTGCCCTGCAACTAACAAGGGAGATAAACTGTTAAATACAAAGCTGGAACATGCCGGGTATGACCAGACAGTTCCAAGATGTACGGCCCTGAAGCCACTTACGACGACACATAGCTATGAAAGCTATCTGCCAACAGGTTTTAAAATCATTCGGCAGTATGAATAAGTTACGTGAATAACAGGTTGCCGAACATGTTTGCATGAGAAACGTACTTGCATGATGTATTAGATATAAGTTAAAACTTAACCAATCTCGATTGTACAACCGAGTTGGGGTCCATGGGATTGAACATACAAACTAAGCATGACTAAGCTAATCTAAGCCTGCGCCTGCCGCACGACACCTGGCCTTATCATAGATCAAACATACTTAACGTGCATGGACCCTCTCCACGTGACAATCCAGATACGATCCAATCGGCTATTACGAACAATAGATCTGCTGCATAACAGACCTTTCAATAAAAACGTGGAGGACAGAGCAGATCTATAAAGATGAAGCCGAACCGAACGGTATCTAGATTGGGCAAAAGTGTTATGATGAAATAAACATAACAAAACAATAACACGGGTAACTTAATGAATCTATCAGATTGCCAAATCTAACAGAGTCGATAACTATTTTTACTCATGACTCATCCGCTGCACGATACAAGGCATAAGCAAAACCTCCCATAAGCTTAAATCCGCCGCACGATACTAAGCTTAACATACGAGACTACTTGCACCATATCTAAATCCGCCGCACGATACTAGACATAACAAGGTTGCCGAACTTACGGAGGTCGACGGATCGATGGCCCCTCTCGAAGAACACGACGACACGACTTGGACTCGAAGACGGCACGGGGCCGGGTTGGTGTATGATTGTGAACGTCTTTTACAATAGTCAAGGGTTTATATTTACCCCCGGACGCAATACAAGTCCTAAGAGGACACGACTATGAATATTAAAGGAAAATACAATATTCTTGGCCTTCAACTCCTTTCGGAATCTTCATTGCCTAATTGACGCAATTTGTTGCTCGATCGGCTCCCGCTTCCATCGTTTCAATGAAACACTCCCTTTTCTCAGAATAGCCGACCGCATGGGCAGTTGCGAATCCTTGGAAACTAGCCGACCGCATGGTACTTGCCGAATGCCTCATGCGCCCATCTCCGCACACTAGACATGCACGTCGTCTTCTAGCCTTCCTTTATGCTAAATTAGAACTGGACTGCACGCCGCCTTCTAGCCTTTTAAATATAGAACTGGACTGCACGCCATCTTCTAGCCTTCCTTTACGCTAAATATAGAACTGGACGTCGAGACGTGCATGCTTTATATATATTGCCTTCTTTGCATGCTTGCCACATCACAACGCCACTAAATCCAACTCCTGGCCAATGAGAACAGACCCCTCTGGCTTCTTGAATACTCATTTAATCTGTCACGGTCATGGTCGATTATTCTCGTGATCGGCTTCTCTTGCCATAATCATTTCCTGAATGGAATAACCGATCGCTTGGCCGTCTATCGAATTCTTTTCTCATTGCTCGCTGGGTCCACCTGTCATCTTCTTAATGTTGACCAAAATCCAGTGTTAACACAGGCCCCCCTAGTTCGGAGTATGAATTGTCATGCTTCGAACTAGTTGATCTCTGTTGGTTTTCTTCAATAAGCCAAGAAATCCACTGATAGCAATAACATTTTCTCACCATGTTTCCACAATTTTGCCTGTAAAACAATAATTCTCCGATACATGTGGAAACAAATTAGTTACAAATGCATATGTGCATAAACATTATAGTTCTTCCATTTTATTGATCAGAAGACGCTGGCAATGCCGACTACACCTCAAAAGTATCATATTTCATAACCAAGATTTCTTTTAAACTTGAATAAAACGGTACCTTACTCATCCATCCGTCTCTTTAATTATGGGGCTTTAGATCTCACTGAATCTTCAAGCGATTGCAAAACAGAATAGCTACAGAAATGCTTATCTTTTATCCCTTGATCACTTTTCATCCGGAGTTTTATCATTATCTTTATATAAAATCGTATCACATAATATTGCAAAGTCAAAGTTTCGACCATAAGGAGATACAAGCCATAAACCTAGATCAAGAAGTGCAAGTGAATATTTTTATTACTTTTCCTTTTGCATATGTCATTCTCCCTACTTTTAAAAATTATGAGGCTACTGGGCCTTCGGCCATCTTTTATTTTATTTGGCGGTCACTTGACCTTTTTTTTCTTTTCATATTTTTATTTCGGCGGTCACTTGAACCCCCTTTTTTTTTCTTTCTCAGTTCTGGCGGACACGTGTCCGTCGTTTTTATTTCTAAGATTTATAGAATAGCCTCATATTTTTAATCAAAGAGAGAATGCACATGCAAAATACTTATTAGTTTATAACGTGTACGTGAATCTTGATCTTGAGAATATGTTTGTAATCTCAACTAGTAGTCACGATGATTTGACAGTGCTCAATATGACATTAAGTAAATTTTATTATTTCATTAAATCTCCGAATTTCAAGTATCTCTCAGAATAATGTCATAGCAAATTCTACCTCTATTCATATCCCGCAACTACTTTCAGAAAAAGTTTAAATTCTATGCAACCCACAAATTTCAAAGACTTCAAGATAAATATAATAACCATTAGACCCAAATCTTAAAGAAATCAAAGCTATAAAACCAGACACAGGTGAAACATAAAACAAAGCATCTATTTATCATTTCAACAAGTGGATAAACCAAAATACTTATATCACATATGCAGGGTGGAATTGTTCTCGAGATTTTAGTTCCAGCAGTAACATGGATATTTCAATTCAAAAATTAAAAACTGCTGAAGAAGTGGAGATAGAATTTTGCAAACCAACGTTGAAGATAAATAAGCCAACAGAAGCTGTCTTGTTCTCATTGCGATGAATCACCCGACGTCGCTCAACGCACATGTATGGCGAATCCAGGCCCCCGAGCCACAGCTTATGCAGAAGCTTGAACTACTGAGCATGTTTTCTTCAAGGGTTTTCCTCGCCATTGGCTCCTCATCCGCATACGCGCCCTTTATTCTGAGCCGAAGAAGATGCTGGTGATTCATTACCTTGAATCGGCCGTTGCAATATGAGATTTGGGCTGATTGAATTTGATATCAATGATTTCTTCTGCATGATATTCATTCTTCTTCCCCATTGCCGCTTGTCTTCTCCTATAAGCGTACATTAATTCCTGCTGATGCATACTGATAATAGCCTTTAGCCGGTACAAAACGCAAGTCAAATTCAAGAAGAGCTAAAACCCATTTACCGATCCTTCCACTTAAAATCGGCATTGATAACATGTGCTTGATTACATCAAACTCTGATACTACCACACATCCGGCATTCAGTAGATAGTGCCGAAACTTGGTACAGGAATAGAAAATGCACAAGCACAACTTTTCCGTAGCCGAATACCTTGTTTCGGGGTCCAGTAGCTTTCGGCTAAGATAGGCTACGACTCTCTCTTTTCCTTCGAATTCTTGCATAAGGGCCGACCCTATTGTTAGGTTGTCGGCCGCCACGTACAACTTGAAAGGCCTGTCGAGTTGTGGAGGAACCAATACTGGTGGTGCCTTCATGTACTCCTTGATCTCATCGAAAGCCTTTTGTTGCACGTCACCCCACACGAACTCCTGATCTTTCTTGAGCTTCAACAGTGGAGAAAATGGCAGCACGCGCTCAGACAAGTTGGATATGAACCTTCTGACAAAGTTGATTTTGCCGAGCAGTGATTGAAGTTCTTTGAGATTGGTCGGCGGCACTACCTTATCAATTGCTTCCATGCTCTTCTTGCCGACTTCGATCCCCTTTTTGTGGACCAGGAATCCCAGAAACTCACCAGCCGACACCCCAAATGCACACTTGGTTGGATTCATCTTTAAACCATGTTTCCTCGTGCACTCCAAGGTCTTCCTTAAATCAGCTAAGTGTCCTTCCTTGCTTCTGGATTTGATCACCACATCATCAATGTAGATCTCTACGATCTTGCCGATCAGCTCATGGAATATGTAATTCATGGCCCGCTGGTAAGTGGCACCGGCGTTTTTCAAACCAAAAGTCATGACCATCCATTCAAACAAACCTATATGGCCGGGGCACCTGAAGGCGGTCTTTGCCACATCCTCTGCAGCCATGAAGATCTGGTTGTAACCTGCGTTGCCATCCATAAAGCTTATGATTTCAAAACCGGCCGAAGCATCTACTAGCAAATCGGCCACCGGCATTGGATAACCGTCCATAGGGGTGGCTTTGTTGAGGTTCCTAAGGTCGATGCAGACTCTCATCTTCCCGTTCTTCTTGTACACCGGGACAATATTGGAGATCCATTCTGCATATCGACACGGCCGAATGAAGTTAGCTTCTAGTAATCTTTCCACTTCCTTTTTCACGTCGGCCAACACCTCCTCCTTGTAGATCCTGCGTGGAGGTTGTTTGTATGGGCGGTATCCAGGTTTGATCGGCAACTTATGCTCAACAATAGATCGATCTAATCCGGGCATCTCTGTATAGTCCCACGCAAAACAGTCTTTGAACTCCTTTAGAAGATCTACTAGTTGCATTCTGAAATCAGGATCCAAACTGGAACTTACAAACATCGGCCTCTTCTTACTCGTATCACCAATATTTACCTCCTCTAACTTGTCGGCCGACGTGAAGCCACGTCCCAGTTTGCCCTCGCTGCTGTCGGTTGGGTTGTCCATCTAAAAGAAGCTTTGAGAGCCGATTGCTTGGATCGGCTGTTGATCCCTGCCGTAGACGTTGACAGGACCTTCTCCCCACACACGATCGGAGAAGCAGTCTACCCCGTCGAATTCCCAGTAGGTGGGCTCAATAGTGGCAACACTCACCGAGTCATCAGCTTGGACAATCTCGATGTCATCTCCAACCCATTGTATGAGTATTTGATGCATGGTTGAAGGTATGCAGCAGTTGGCGTGGATCCAATCCCTGCCCAGAAGCAAGCTATATGCCCCCTTGCCATCAATGACAAAGAAGGTCGTGATGAGCGTCTTGGATCCAATCATCAGTTCCACGTGCACGGCACCCCGAGTGTCAGAGGGATTGCCGGCAAAGTCGCGGAGTATCATATCTGTTTTGAGTAGGTCTTCATCGTTCATGCCCAGCTTTCTGAACGTAGCGTAAGGCATGATGTTGATTGCTGCGCCGCCGTCAACAAACATCTTGGTTAGCGGCTTCCCGTTGACGTACCCCTTGACATACAACGGCTTCAAATGCCGATGCTTGGCTGGCTTGTCAAATGCTGCCTTATGAGATAACATGAGCTGTGCCGCGAGCTCGTCGTTCTCGGCCTCGTCGGAATCCGAATACACCTCGTCCTGTGCCCCCCGGCCGACAGGAGCCATGAACTCCAGGGGAAGGAAGAAAGTCATGGCCACGTCAGCGCCCTTGTCGGTGTCATCTGGTTTTTCCTTCGGGCGCCATTCTTGCTTCTTCCCATTAGCGGCTGCTTCTTCCAACTCCTTGTTCCGGAGGCGCTGCACTCTCCTTTTCTGGCTTTTTCTGAGCCCTGGTGGGCACCACTGCCCCTTTTGCCACCTATATGGGCGAGGCTGTGCTTCCTCGCCGTCGTCCTGGTGGTGCACCCACTCTCGATCGGCATATCTCTTGGCTTGCCGGCCCGGGCTTTCCGTTTTTAGGCGCTGATCGCTCATCGGGACGCGAGCTCCCAACTTTCGTGAACGGGACGGCGGTTGACCCGATCCTGCCTATACCCCCTGTACTGATCGCTGCATTCGGGGCAGTTGTTGACGGCAGGCAATTTCAGGCCTTCGTTCCAGCAGTGGCGGAAGAACGGGCAGCCCCAGTGCTCTTGCTCCCGCTCTTGGCGGTGTTCTTGTTCCCAATGATGGGCCTGTTCTCTGTGGTAAGCCCTCTCCCCCAGACGATACCGGTGCACTTCTGTGTGACCGTCTTCACGCTGGTATTCCTCCTCGAGTTCTCGCTCTTCGCGTTGGAGACGCCTCTGCTCTTTCTCATTTTGCCGGCGCCATTTGTTAAGGAGATCTCTGTGGGTAGGCCTGCGCCTGGAAGACGACTCTCCGTGCTCGTATCGGCTATTCGTGGCTTGGGCGCGCTGCCGGAGCTCATCGCCAGTGATTTGCCGATCGGGATCCACTGCGCCAGATTCGCGTGCCTTATCGGAGGTGAGGACTTCGACTTTGCCTTTGGGATCCGCTGGGGTTACCATGTTCACTGAGGAGAACACGGCGTTCTGGGAGAAGGGGTTTGCATCGATCTTCATCTTGCCATTGAACTTGATATGGCCGTCCTGGATGGCTTTCTGGATTCTCGTCCTGAACACACGGCAATCATTAATAGAATGAGTGTTACTGTTATGAAAACCGCAGTACTTCTTGTCCTTGACTCCTCCGGGACGCAGCATCGGGTGATCCGGGGGTAGCCTGACTCTCCCTTCGGCAACCAGAAACTCGAAGAGCTTGTCAGCTTTTGTGACGTCGTAGTCGTATGCCCCCTTCTGCTGGCGCAGCCATTGCTTGTTGGCTTGGGTCGGCTCCTTGTCCCAGTTGAGCTCTGCAGCGGCCGCCTCATCTTCCGTGTCGGTATAGTCATCGGCTTCGTCCAGGAAAGCCTGATACATCTGTGCCGCGACATTGTCCTTCTGGAAACGCCCTTCCCTCCGGAAGCCTTGCGCTTGGATAGTCATCACATTCAACCGGCGAGAGAGATGACCCAAGTCTTCAAACTCCTGGCCGAACAGCTTGTCCCTGATGCTCGGGAGCATGCCTGCCACGGCCAATGGTGGAAGCTGATCGTCCGGCAGGTGCATGCCGAAGCACTGGCTTTTGACCTCCCTGAACCTGCGCAGGTAGTCCTGCGGTGTCTCATTCGGCTTCTGGCGTACGTACATGATGTCCACCAGTTTCTTCTCCTTGGTGCCCGTGTAGAAGTGTGTATGGAACTTTTGTTCCAAGTCCGCCCAAGAGAGAATAGAGCCCGGCGGTAGTGACGTGAACCACGCGAATGCCGGTCCAGTGAGTGACGACGGGAAGTACCGAACCCTGAAGGCGTCTTCGGTATTGGCCTCCCCAAGCTGGAGCAGATAACGACTGACGTGCTCCACCGTACTGGTGTCGTCTAAGCTGGAGAACTTGGACAGGTCCGTCGGCACTTTGACTCTGGGAGGTAGAGCCACACGGTGGAACCATTCGGGGAACGGAGACCTGTAAGCATACGTGCCCTTAGGCTTCAGGCCGAAAGTGCGCTGCATCATATCCGCCATCTTCTCTAGCATGACATCGACATTAGAGTCGGCGGTTTTCTCGGCCGTCGGCTTCCCATATCCTGGATGCGGGGCACCCTCTATATTGTGAGGCTCAAGCATCTCATGGTACCCGTTTCCGTAGTAATCCTTTATGAGCCTATAGGTTTGCGGGGAGATCTTGCGTGTTGACTCTGGCGGCTGACCCTTAGTGCCGAACGTGAGCTGCCCCATGGTCGGCAACTGGCCTTCTGGCGTGTGCTTCTCCTGAATGGTCATCCCGCTTGATTGAGCCTTGGGCGGGGTCTCCTCACCGGCACCTCCTGCCCCCTTGAGGTGATTCGGCAGATTGAAAAGATGCGGTCCTGCTATAGGGCCAAACTCGGCCTCCATAAGTTCATCGGCCTTGGGGCCGAATTGGGCGATCATGATGGTGCGGAAAGTGTTGAGAAACGCCCCATGCATGCGACCGATGGCACTAGAGACAGCTTCGTTGATCATATGAGACATTTTCAACACTTCCTCTGCTTCCCCGGGATCGTTCGGGTTGGGCTGGACGGGCTTCGGCAGATCGTGCAAACGGCGAACCTTTCCGCTTTTGTTCTTGGAAAAGGCTTCTAGGCACCTGGCCTGGAATTCGGCACAAGCATCTTCCACCTGTTCTCTGTACTCGTCGGGTAGTTCAGTGAGCTGCACCTGCACGAGCCCCGCCTTGTTGCTGGCCTCAGCTTCAGTGACTTCGACCATCGTTGCAGGAAAAAAGGATGTCCCACCGGGCGTGCCAAAAAGTGTGTTGGCGCAGAAAGTGGCGCACTGCGCCAACCACACAGCAAGCCGGAGAAGCTGGCTTCAATCGTGGCCCGGGTGCTCAGAAGTCCGGTGCGTGCCAGTCAGTTTGCCCTGCAACTAACAAGGGAGATAAACTGTTAAATACAAAGCTGGAACATGCCGGGTATGACCAGACAGTTCCAAGATGTACAGCCCTGAAGCCACTTACGACGACACATAGCTATGAAAGCTATCTGCCAACAGGTTTAAAGATCATTCGGCAGTATGAATAGAGTTACGTGAATAACAGGTTGCCGAACATGTTTGCATGAGAAACGTACTTGCATGATGTATTAGATATAAGTTAAAACTTAACCAATATCGATTGTACAACCGAGTTGGGGTCCATGGGGATTGAACATACAAACTAAGCATGACTAAGCTAATCTAAAGCCTGCGCCTGCCGCACGACACCTAGCCTTATCATAGATCAAACATACTTAACGTGCATGGACCCTCTCCACGTGACAATCCAGATACGATCCAATCGGCTATTACGAACAATAGATCTGCTGCATAACAGACCTATCAATAATAAACGTGGAAGGACAGAGCAGATCTATAAAGATGAAGCCGAACCGAACGGTATCTAGATTGGGCAAAAGTGTTATGATGAAATAAACATAACAAAACACATAACACGGGGTAACTTAATGAATCTATCAGATTGCCAAATCTAACAGAGCCGATAACTATTTTTACTCATGACTCAATCCGCCGCACGATACAAGGCATAAGCAAAAACCTCCCGTCATAAGCTTAAATCCGCCGCACGATACTAAGCTTAACATACGAGACTACTTGCACCATATCTAAATCCGCCGCACGATACTAGACATGATAACAAGGTTGCCGGAACTTACGGAGGTCGACGGATCGATGGCCCCTCTCGAAGAACACGACGACACGACTTGGACTCGAAGACGGCACGGGGCCGGGTTGGTTGTATTGATTGTGAACGTCTTTTACAATAGTCAAGGGTTTATATTTATACCCCGGACGCAATACAAGTCCTAAGAGGACACGACTATGAAATATTAAAGGAAAATACAATATTCTTGGCCTTCAACTCCTTTCGGAATCTTCATTGCCTTAATTGACGCAATTTGTTGCTCGATCGGCTCCCGCTTCCATCGTTTCAATGAAAACTCCCTTTTCTCAGAATAGCCGACCGCATGGGCAGTTGCCGAATCCTTGGAAACTAGCCGACCGCATGGATACTTGCCGAATGCCTCATGCGCCCATCTCCGCACACTAGACATGCACATCGTCTTCTAGCCTTTCCTTTATGCTAAATATAGAACTGGACATGCACGCCGCCTTCTAGCCTTTTAAATATAGAACTGGACATGCACGCCATCTTCTAGTCTTTCCTTTAGGCTAAATATAGAACTGGACGTCGAGACGTGCATGCTTTATATATATTGCCTTCTTTGCATGCTTGCCACATCACAACGCCACTAAATCCAACTCCTGGCCAATGAGAACAGACCCCTCTGGCTTCTTGAATACTCATTTAATCTGTCACGGTCATGGTCGATTATTCTCGTGATCGGCTTCTCTTGCCATAATCATTTCCTGAATGGAATAACCGATCGCTTGGCCGTCTACCGAATTCTTTTCTCATTGCTCGCTGGGTCCACCTGTCATCTTCTTAATGTTGACCAAAATCCAGTGTTAACAGAAACCTGTGGCGGGTTAAATGGTGACATGAGGTGGATCTGGGTATGAGCCGCTGGTGGAGCCCAGATCAGGAGCGTGCTGTGGTGGCACATATAATGAAAACCTTTGAGAAGACATTCCGGCTTAGTCACCCTAGATTGGTGCGGGATCTGGACCACGGGGAAATACCTTTACAAGCCACTCGCTCCTTATGGACGGGGACGGTCGGACTACCTAGTAGGGTAATGCCATTACTGCTAGGCGAGAGAGTGCGAGGAAGGTACGGGTATCAGAGTCCCACACCCTTCCGAGACGATCACGGCTCCCCCTTCGGGAGAGGGATCGTGACTTCACAGACTTAGCCACCTAGACATACTTGAGGTGAATCCAGGGCTGAGTGGTAGGGTGGCATTACTCTAGGCTGGCAAGCGGCCGGTATCCACCTAGGCACATCCGGGGTGCTGATGATGGCGATCTTGTGGATATTGTAGAACCTCTGCAGAGTGTATGGTTGATCGATCGATACGTTGGCCAATTCGTTGGCCGCGGACCTTTTTCCCTGACCTGTTTCCGACTAGTGAGAGCTTCTCTTTTCTCCCTCTGGTAAGAGTGTGTCGGCCGTGAGTCAGGTGAGACTGCGGGCCGTTGAGACAAAGGCTGGGAGGGAGCTGGCCTCTGTCGGCTGAGCGAGAGTATATGTGTGTGTGGGAATGGTGAATTGGTGATGGATACGGTGATAAGTTAAAATGGTGAAACATGATAAACATACATAATTATGATACTGTTTTGCATAGGAAAACCCAGCCTGCTAGGTCTGAATTTCATTTACCTGTTGCATCCACTACCACATATAAATCATATAGGATGGGAAAGTGTGGCCAGTACAAATCGTACTGAAAATTGAGGTTTCAGGTTCCGAGGAGGAGTACCACTCCAAGGAGTTCGAGGAGTAGGGGGGGTTTTCGCTTCTACGCTCAAGTTTGGAGTTCGATCGCGCTTCTTCGTCTACTTCAAGCTGTTCCGGATGCTGTTTATCTAATTTTTTTCGCCTGTTGGCGATGTAATAAACGTATTATCGTATTAAGTACTTTTATTATTCGAAGTATGGATTATGATATTTGACTGGATTATCGGGTAATTTGACTCGAAAGAGTTTTATTACACTTGACTCTGTGGATTTTCCCTTCGTGGAAAATCAGGTCATTTCAGAATCAAATCAAGTTCGTCCGTGTTTCTTTTCTTTTACCACCTTTATCTTTTACCACCACCTTTACCTCACCACCACACTTTTTACCACATGGATTTCACTCCTATTTTTAAATTCTTTGCTCCAAAGGGCGACTTGTTGGAGCCTCCACCATCATCACACCCCATTCTTACAAATGGCTATGAGCTTCGCTCTGCTCATATAGCCATGTTTCGGGAGAAATCCTTCTCTGGGTTAGAAGACGAAGATCCATACACTTACCTTAGGGAATTTGAGGAGTTGTGTTCTTATCAGACTATAGCTGGCATGACACAAGAGACCATTAAATGGAAATTATTCCCATTCTCCCTTTTAGGAAGAGCGAGAAAATGGTATGATAATTCCGTAAGGGGCCTAAATGGAAATTGGGATGAACTTTGGGACAACTTTTGTCTTATTTTCTTCCCTCTTTTTCGAATCTCTGATCTTAGAATCAAAATTCTTACATTCAAACAAAAAGAGAAGGAGACGCTAGGAGCAGCTTGGGCTAGGTTCAAACACCTTACCAATTCTAGCCCAAACCTTTCCTTGCCAAACCATGTGCTACACTTTCACTTTTATTGTGGTCTTAACAAGGAAGCTGCTCTACATCTCGATTTAGCTTTTGGAGGATTATTCTCACATGAACTTGTTAGTGAAGGAGGAGACATCCTAAATAAAATCCTTGAAAACACTCCTTACACTAGCATTTTTGACGAATTCCCAGAAGAAGAAGTCGAGCCTAACCCCGACCAACACGAGGAGGAACACCCATCAAAATTTGAAATTCCTTCAAATCCTTCTAATAATTTGGTTGTCACACAACCTTCTCTAGTTAAAACACCCTACACATTAGAATCAAAGAGCATGGAAGCTACTTCATAAACACCTCTTTAAATCCATGCTCATATGAAACATATCCTGATTCAATTGGTGTGTCTAACATTGCCACACTCGAGATTTTGAACCCCCTCACACTTTCTGTTTACAAAAACTTCAAAAGGGTGGTTGACGATGCATATGTTTATCACAAATTTTGTAGATCTCGTTGTGCTCTTAAGTTCGTATTGGAGGGGAAACCACTTCACCAAATCTCATTTTGAAGGTTTCCCAAAGACAAGCTCAGTGTCCTAAAACAAGCACTTTTTAGATCAGTGTTCACTCTCGTGCTACACTGCCTTTGTGTAATGAGCATAAGGATATAATTGTTAAAATATTCCTTCGGGTATTCTTGTCACTAACCTTTGCAGGTCTATAGCAAAAAGTTTGAAGGAATGACAAACACAAGGTATGTCCAACTAATCATCATGCAACATTGAATTACATTCATCCAATCTTGGTTTTTGCAAATCTAAGTTTGGGGGATACACTTTGTAAGAACATCTCTTAACATGTTGCTATATTGGCTGTCCCTACCTTTAAGACATGCTCATGTGCTATACACTAATCATGCTCTTTCATCACCATTTGAGTAAATCTCTTTAATGTTTTAATGCTACCTTCATCTACTATAGAATATGTTTAGGTTTGAAGTACTTTCATACATCTCGTAAATTGAGCATGGTGCCTAGTTTAGGAGTGATGATCTTGCTTTCAAAGGTTTTTAAATTAAGCATGATTAGCTTAAAATGCCTTCCTAAATCAAATTAGATGTGGTGTCTAGGTTGATTTTTGAACTAATAGTATGCTATAGTGGATGTTGGATATTTTGTTGGACTAACCACTGCAGGAAAAGTTTCAATATCAATTTGGGAAAGTCCTGAGATGAACCCACACTGGAGATGAAGAGACACATGAACTTCAACAACTTGAGCAAGGGAGACACAACTCGCTAATCATGGAGAAGTGAGATCTGTAGAACAAGACAGAAGATGAGTGCCACAAAACAATACCTACAATCAAAGCACTAACTCCATGGAAATAGGTGAACAAGTCTGAGCTGGGCCACTAGAAGACCGATACCATCGTACGGGCACTTGAATCCTCATCTCTCATATCATACAGTATAAACACAAGCTAAAAGAGAGAGGTCTTGGTACGGACCAGAGGAACAACACACCTTCACTGATAGGTCAATGCATAGAGAAGGAAAGTACAAACACAAGCTAAAAGAGAGAGGTCCTGGTACGGACCTGAGGAACAACACACCTTCACTGATAGGTCAACCCATAGAGAAGGAAGGTTGATCCCTTTAAAGATGATCCCACTATGTCCTTCCTCCTCTCAAGCTCCCATCACTAAGTCCACTATGAGATGAGCAAGAGAAGACTGAACGCATCTGTTGGTAGTTCTTAACTTCACTAAATATAGAGCTAGGCAACTATCCCCGGTAACGGCCCAGAAATGCTTGTCGACACTTGCCAACGTCGTGACTAGGAGTAGACTATGGAATCTATCCCTGACAACGGCGCTAGAAATGCTTGTAGCAAGTCTAGTCACTATACCTAAAGGAGTGAAGCTAAAGCAGCTGTCTACTAATGTCAAATGGGGTTGTCAATCCCGACAATAGTAGGAGCTAGCTAGAGAGATTGCAATGTACCTAGAGGAGATTCTGCAAGCGCACAGAACTATCATAGTAGCACTTCGCCTAGGAGTACCAGGTGTCGATTTATTTGATCCCAAAGGAAGGCTATGGTGGTGTATGAGTCGAGTCAACGAGGGGATGAGAGTCGAAGAATAAGAAAGGGAAAAGGAGAGAAGAGAAGAGAGGAGATGAAAGGCTAGAAAAAATATATGGGTGGATAGGTAAGGATGAAATGAATGGTTAAGGTAAGGTGGATGGATAGGTAGATAAGGGGAATAAGATAACTAAGGATAACTAATATAACTAACTAATAACTAATAACTACTCCTAGATAACTACGAAGCAAGATAGGCAAATGTCAAATAAACAACCAAGTTAAGTATAGTTTTATTCCTATCTTGTCAAGTACCGAGGCGTACTAGCCTTTACCACTGACTTAGGTTGAACGCTAGCACAACGAGCCTTACTGTCAAACTGGGCCAACTACGTGGTGGAATTCAAGGCGCACAGGGCTGTCACCACCTGCTTGCTACCACAGCTATCCGGGGGTCCAGCCGTATCTGAAGGTAAGTCTATAACTAAGCACTATGCTTAATTATATTCTAACTATCTCTACCCTAGCTTTGAATAGAGACACCCTTGCGGACGTCAGAGCAAATACTTGACTTAATAAGATAAACACTAAACTAACAAAGCAACCTATTGGCAAAGATCAAACACTAAGCACACTAGAGATTAACTACTATGGCTAAGTGAATTGAACTGTAGGATAACTAGGCACTCAAGCAATCAATCAAGTATACTACTCAATGCTGATAAGTAGAATAAAGTAATACTTGAAATGATGAACTAGAATATAGTAAAGTGCTTGAGTAACAAGAGCAAATCCTGAACTGGAGATGAAGGAAGACTCTTCCCAGCTCCAGGACCGATCACTCGCACGCTTCTACTCTTGAGCTAAGCCTTGAGCAGCGCTTCCGCGAGGGCAATGAGGCAAGGATGCCTTGCTCTACTAGCTACCTACTTGCCTAAGCTTGGCTAAACCCTAAGCTATTAGCTCTCTAGCTCTAGCCTTGCTTTCTTTGCTTCCTTTCCTTCCTTGCTTCAAATGAAGTGACGCCTCCAGGGGGGTATTTATAGCCTTGTGGAGTGAGGGGGGTACTTATAGGGGGGAGGTAGCCGACCTACGGCTGAGTCAGGTGGCGGGCGCCAGCCCTAGGTGGCGGCCGCCACCCCTAACCGTCCGATTGAACCGCCATTCAACCGAGGGCATCCAGGGGGTCCTCCAAGGCGGTGGTTAGGTCGGTGGCTCAAACCCTAACCGCCTCTTGTCCAATCCAGTGCACGATCCGCGTCACCCGCCTCCCGAGCCGTCTGATTCAACTGACCTAGTGACCAAGGGCCAGGAATTGGCCTTGGGGAGGTCACACGGATCGGTGACGTGGAAGGGAGTGGATTTGGGCCAACTCATGTGGCAGGCGCCACCCCCCGAGGCCCAATTGGGCCCTACTGAGTGGGCTTGGCCTTTGGTGGTTCAAATATCGAAATTTGGTTCAAATCCTGCATTCAAATCAAAATCTATGGACATGTGGAATTTAGTTAGTCGGAAACCTATTTGACTACATTTCAAGCCTTTTTGGTGAATTTTAGGGTAAAATGTTGATGGTAAAACAGGTGTTTAAGGACCATCAACAAGCTCCCCCAAGCTAACCTGTTGCTCGTCCTCGAGCAACAATGCGGTTTAAGCATTGAGCATGAAATAGATAGCAACTTAAGATGTATACAAGTGCATATTGTATAGTGAGAAATAACTTAGTATATATCATTAATCATAGCAATGTGGGCTTATAGCTTTTCACTTCAAACATGCAAGAGTGAAATGAAGCAGTAGATAGGAAACTTTTATCTTGCTTAGGTTTGACTAGGATTCTGTCTGGAGGTTTTTTTTAAGGTTTTCAAAAGATAAAAACTTGCTTAAGTCCTCCAAGATTCACTCAAACACTCAATGGTGTTTAAATCCTCACTTAGGCCAAAATGTAGCCTCTCCTATTTCTAAAGAATGATATGTGGAGTTTTAGGTAGGCTAAGAATCATGAGCAAATTGCCTAATGTTTATTACTAAGCTAGACACTCAGATCATAAGGAGCAGCAAATCATAAAAATTGATCAAGATGTGCATTTGTGGTTATGTGGAAGTGTATAGAGAGATATTTCATAATCCTTCCTAGTTAATTTCTGGGGTCTAGAGCTAATCGTAACTCTCTCTCTCTCTTTTTTTTCGAAACATAGTGAGTAGACAAAAATGTGTCCTCACATTTTCTCAGGACATAGTCTGCTCTTGAGCTACTTTGCTCACTTTTTTTTCATATCTCTCTCTTTTTTTTAGCTCTAGATTTCCCCAGATATCTATAGGAAAGGATTTTAGAAATGAAAAGGGGGAAGAGAGAGAAATGCTTATTCCCAGCGTAGGAATAGCATAAGGCTAGCAATGGAATGTTTGGCAAGGTATTGCATATCTCTAGTGTAGAGAATGAGCAATTTATTTGGTGGTTGCAAACTTCCAAAGTGGAGAGTAAGCAATTTATGGTGGGTGTGTGTATCTTGATCAAAAGATATGATAAGCTTCTCTACTAAGATCTATGAGGTCTAACAAAGCTCAACACAAACAAAGCTCTTTGTGGTTTTGACTAACAAATATCTGGCTAGTGGTGGGATGGGATAAAATCCAGGAGGAACTTTTAGCAAGGTTTTCATGATTTTTAAAAGAAATCCTCCAGATTAGGTCCTAATTTTACTTTAGCAAGTTTAAAGAATTACTCCATTTCCAACTTTATTCACAAAGCATGATTTTAGTTAAAACATGTGCAACCCACAAAAGCTACAACTTAGATAAAACTAGTTATTCTAACTATAACAATAGCATTTGCATGGCATATTTTATTTCTTATTCAGGTTCCAACATTTTTAAGCAGATTTTATCATTTTTATTCATGGGATAATTACTTAGGCAAGCATATAACATTCAAAAGATATAGAATTTAAGTACCGAACATAAAGAGTAAGGTTGAAACATACCTTATTGGCGCGAGGATCTCCCCCAAGCTGGCTTATTGCTTGGTGAAGGGTCTTCATCTTTCTCGGTCGGAGCTCTTGTTCTCATTTTATTAAAAAGGAAACTATCTAATGTTGTGAAAAAGGAAAACTACCCTATTATGATATTTTATTATTCTAGCTAAGTTAACATATACTTATGCATATAACTAATGGTAACTGGTTTCTTTTAGTTACATGCATGACATATGTTATTTATTTGAAAAAGGAAAATTTGAAGGGAAATTTAAAATTAAATCCATACCTTAGATCCATGGAATTTTAGATCTTCTTCCTTGGGTGCTTCTTCTTTAAGTACTTCATCGGGTTCTTCTTCTTTTGGCACATCTCCTTTGTTATGTGAATTACACAACTCAGGAGAAGGTGGTTCTTTCTTTTTGTTCCACCTTGTTCTTGGGCACCTCTTCTTGGTACGAACGGGTTTTGCTTCCTGCATGTTAGCGGCATATGCGGGACCACGGGAAAAGGAGAATATTTCCTTCCTCCCTCCTAATGTCATTTGTATTTTACCACTCCCCACATATATGAAAGCATCAACAGTGTTCAAGAAAGGTCTACCTAAGATTAGAGGCACGTCTTTTCTATTTCCCATATCTAAAATCAAGAAATGAGCAGGAACATAGGAGCCTCTAATTTGAACAGGTAAATCAGTTACTATCCCTTCTATATAGCAAGTGGATTGATCAGCTAGCACGACATAGGCAGATGTGGATGACATGGGTGCAAAGAACGAGTTTTCATAGAAATCCTTACATAAAATGTTCACACTCGATCCTAAATGACACATGGCATTTTTAAAGACTTCACCAAAGATTGAGCATCTAATTATGGGACTACCAGGATCACCCTTTTTAACAGTCATGGTTTGATCTTCATAATAGTTAAAATATTTTATTTCAACCATATTTGCAGTTTCTATGTTAGGTTTAGCAGGAATTTTACCAGTTTCAAAAGATGGTATGATAGAAGCAAGTTGAGCTAATTGGGTTTCTAACATCTTATTAAAGCTAAGTTGATTTTTCAGAGCAGATGAGAAATATTCCAATTTAGCATTTATGTTCTCAAGCATTTTATCATTTGACATTAATTTCTTATTCAAAAATTCAGTAGTTCTACCTTGAGAGTAGACTAGATTCTTTAACAACGAGAAATTATCAGTACTTTGGAAATTAGAGCGAGGGAATGAATTGTTACCTTGAGAGTTGGAGTGCTGATTCCATCCTTGATTTTGTTGGCGGAAACCGTTGTTGTTGTTGTTGTTGATGAAGTTCAAATCTTCATGTAACTCAGGGCAGTGGTTCCCAGAATGTCCGGTTTCTCCACAGACTTCACAAGTCATGTAGGATTCCAGAGATTGGACACTCTCTTGTTGGTTCATCTTCTCACAGCTGTCTAGCTTCTTTGCCAGCAGGTCCATCTTGGCCACGATCATGTCGGCCTCCTTAAGGGAATGCATACCTCACTTACGGGGCTGCAGTCTCTTGTCATTCCATCCTTGGTTCGACACCATCTTCTCTATGAGAGCCTTAGCATCCACAACATTTAGAGAAAAGAATGCACCGCCGGCGGCGGCATCCAAATGGCTTCTAGAGAGTGGGGTTAGGCCATGGTAGAAGTTCTGGATCAATAGCCAGTCCTTCATACCATGGTGTGGACAAGCAGTGACGTACTCTTGCATTCTCTCCCAAGCCTCGGGAATAGATTCCTCGGCTTGTTGCGTAAGGTTGGAGATTTTGTTGCGAAGAGCATTCGTCTTGCTCATCGGAAAGAATTTGGCGAGAAAAGCATTGGAACACTTGTCCCATGTGTCTACAACATTGCGATTGGTATAGAACCATTGCTTCTCTTTTCCTATGAGAGAAAAGGGAAAGAGACGAAGACGGATGGCTTCTTGGGTTATCCCCTTAATGGTGAAGGTGCCACAAATCTCCAAAAATTGTTGGAGGTGAGCATTGGCATCCTCATGAGCTTTGCCACAGAATGGGCTAGCTTGGACCATCGTGATCAGAGCCAGTTTCAACTCGAAATTGAGGTCGGCATCGATCACGGCTGGTCCTGTCGCTACATTGGCGGCAGAAGGAGCAGAAAACTCACGAATGGACTTGTTGGCCATCGTGAAGGTAGAACGAGATAAGAAAGAAAGAAGTTGAAGAAGATGAAGGAAAAAGATAAGAAGGACTAAGGAAAGAAAGAATGGGGAAAGATGGGATTCGCTAAGCGGGAGCTTAAGCGAAGATAATTTCGACAAGGACTCGAATGATACACCGATTGCCTTCCCCGGCAACGGCGCCAGAAATGCTTGTTGGTAGTTCTTAACTTCCCTAAAGATAGAGCTAGGCAACTATCCCTGGTAACAGCCCAGAAATGCTTGTCGACACTTGCCAACGTCGTGACTAGGAGTAGACTATGGAATCTACCCCTGACAACGGCGCCAGAAATGCTTGTAGCAAGTCCAGTCACTATACCTAAAGGAGTGAAGCTAAAGCAGCTGTCTACTAACGTCAAATGGGTTTGTCAATCCCGACACTAGTAGGAGCTAGCTAGAGAGATTGCAATCTACCTAGACGAGATTCTGCAAGCGCACAAAACTATCGTAGTAGCACTTCGCCTGGGAGTACCAAGTGTCGATTTATTTGATCCCAAAGGAAGGCTAGGGTGGTGTATGAGTCGAGTCAAGGAGGGGATGAGAGTCGAAGAATAAGAAAGGGAAAAGGAGAGAAGAGAAGAGAGGAGACGAAAGGCTAGAAAGAATATATGGGTGGATAGGTAAGGATGAAATGAATGGTTAAGGTAAGGTGGATGGATAGGTAGATAAGCGGAATAAGATAACTAAGGATAAATAATATAACTAACTAATAACTAATAACTACTCCTAGATAACTACGAAGCAAGATAGGCAAATGCCAAATAAACAACCAAGTTAAGTATAGTTTTATTCCTATCTTGTCAAGTACCAAGGCGTACTAGCCTTTACCACTGACTTAGGTTGAATGCTAGCACAACGAGCCTTACTGTTAAACTGGGCCAACTACGTGGTGGAGTTCAAGGCGCACAGGTCTGTCACCACCTGCTTGCTACCACAGCTATCCGGGGGTCCAACCGTATCTGAAGGTAAGTCTATAACTAAGCACCACGCTTAATTATATTCTAACTATCTCTACCCTAGCTTTGAATAGAGACACCCTTGCGGACGTCAGAGCAAATACTTGACTTAATAAGATAAACACTAAACTAACTAAGCAAACTATTGCCAAAGATCAAACACTAAGCACACTAGAGATTAACTACTATGGCTAAGTGAATTGAACTATAGGATAGCTAGGCACTCAAGCAATCAATCAAGTATACTACTCAATACTGATAAGTAGAATAAAGTAATACTTGAAATGATGAACTAGAATATAGTAAAGTGCCTGAGTAACAAGAGCAAAACCTGAACTGGAGATGAAGGAAGACTCTTCCCAGCTCCAGGACCGATCACTCGCACGCTTCTACTCTTGAGCTAAGCCTTGAGCAGCGCTTCCGCGAGGGCAATGAGGCAAGGATGCCTTGCTCTGCTAGCTACCTACTTGCCTAGGCTTGCCTAAACCCTAAGCTATTAGCTCTCTAGCTCTAGCCTTTCTTTCTTTGCTTCCTTTCCTTCCTTGCTTCAAATGAAGTGATGCCTCCAGGGGGTATTTATAGCCTTGTGGAGTGAGGGGGGTACTTATCGGGGGAGGCAGACGACCTAGGGCTGAGTCAGGTTGCGGCCGCCACCCCTAACCGTCCGATTGAACCGCCATTCAACCGAGGGCATCCAGGGGGTCCTCCAAGGCGGTGGTTAGGTGGGTGGCTCAAACCCTAACCGCCTCTTGTCCAATCCAGGGCACGATCCACGTCACCCGCCTCCCGAGCCGTCCGATTCAATCGACCCTAGTGACCAAGGGCCAGGAATTGGCCTTGGGGAGGTCACATGGATCGGTGACCTGGCAGGGAGTGGATTTGGGCCAACTCAAGTGGCGGGCGCAACCTAGGGTGGCGGGCGCCACTCCCCTGATGCCCAATTGGGCCCTGCTGAGTGGGCTTGGCCTTTGGTGGTTCAAATATCCAACTTTGGTTCAAATCCTGCTATCAAATCAAAATCTATGGACATGTGGAATTCGGTTAGTTTGAAACCTATTTGACTACATTTCATGCCTTTTTGGTGAATTTAGGGTAAAACGTTGATGGTAAAATAGGTGTTTAAGGACCATCAACAGCATCTTGGCCCCTAATGGGTTTCGGTGATTGGATGAAACACAAGATTACTGTGACTAACGTGTGTTTTGCAGAAACGGGATTGAGATAGGTCATGTAATGGCGACGATATGGGCATATGGAGTTCATGTGCCCTGGCGATGGATATCGTTTCGGTTTTCAAAGGACGGACGACGAAGACGGTGGTAGGCTAGGCTAAGTGTCATATGGTGTTGGAGGACACTTAGGTAGTCTTAGGTCTTTGTTTTTCATTTGGCCGTACTATAAAGGGGAGCGTGAATCAGTAGCTTGACCTAGATGAGTCTATTGAGGTTGGTGTGGTGCACACTTGTTATTTCAGAGCCCTAGGTAGCTCAGAAAGATGCCTTAAGTCGAGAGGAACAAAAGTCGTTTAGGCCGCGTCGCGATCCGAGTTGAGTTTGCCCTTGTAATGGGCATCGGACGCTGGCTAGGTGGGCATCGGACGCGTCCGATGCTCACCCCGACTAGGGTTTAGTCTGCTGCGTGGCATCGGACGCGTCGTTGTGTTCACATCAGACACGCCCGTGCCACTGTCCACGTGCGCGTGAACTGGGAGTTGCATCGGACGCTGACATCGGACACTGAGGGCCAGTGTCTGATGTCCATGCAGAGAGGTTCCAGAGAGGGTAAATCCACATCGGACGCGTCCGATGTGATGGCATCGGACGCTGCCCAGCGTCCGATGTCCCCTTAACAGGTCTGGCAAGAGGGTACAGTCGACCGTTGGTTGAGGTCATTGGCGCGTCCGATGCCAGGCATCAGAGCGTCCGATGCCCTCGCAGAGAGCCCTATTTGGTGCTCTTTTGGATGACCGGTTGGGGGAGTATTTATACTCCTCCCCCTCATCCATTAGAGTGTTCTTGCCACTTCCATCTGCTGAGAGACACATTGTGAGTGTGAGTGAGTGCAAGAGCCCTAGTGAGGTTGAGTGAATTGCTAATTAAGAGAATTAGTGACCTCCTAGTGAGAATTGAGTAGCAAGTGTGCATCCATCCATCTCTTTGGCCTTGTGTTGGTCAAGTGAGAGTTCTAGCTTGTACTCTTGGTGATCGGCATCACCTAGACGGCTTGGGTGGTGATCGAAGAGCTTGGGGATCATCCGGAGGCTTTGTGGATGACCCAAGTCAAGTTGTGACCGGTAGCGAGCGATTCACCGGGCTGGAGTGGCGAAGAATCAGCTCGTAGTGAGCACTTGATCCTTGCGCGGATCAAGGGGGAGCGATACCCTTGCGCGGGTGCTCCAACGAGGACTAGGGGGTGTGCCGACACCTCAATACCTCGGCAAAAAGATCGTCGTGTCATGTCTACTCTCTTTACTATGCATTTACATTTTAGCAATTCAATTCCACATTTGCTTGTTGTTTCTTTCATAAGTTGAATTGTCATGCTAGAGTAGAAATGGTTTAGCGATAGTCTTTTGTGCGGTTGATTCTAGTCAAACACACTTCTAAGCACTAAGGGGTTAATTGGGGCTTGATAGGTTTTAATATTGCAAGAAGTTTTAGAAAAGCCCAATTCACCCCCCTCTTGGGCATCTTGATCCTTTCAATTGGTATCGGAGCCTCTTGCTCTCGATTTAGGCTTAACCGCCTAGAGTTAAGATGTCCGGAGGTGATGGACCACCTCCCATGTTCGAGGGAGATGACTTCCCGTATTTGAAAATCTGTATGGAGTCGTACCTAGAAGCGGTTGATGTTAAATGCTGCGATGCCGCGATCACCGGCTTTGCCAAGCCCAAGGAAGGCACAAGCCTTACTCCTAATGAGGAGGAAAATGAGAAATGGAATGCAAAAGCCAAAAACATCCTTTTTAGAGGCATTTTCAAGGATGTGTTCAACCGCGTCCGGAACCACAAAAATGCCCATGATCTATGGGAAAACATTTGTGCGCTCCATGAGGGAACCAAGAGTGAGCGTGAGGAATGATATCATTTAGTTATGCAAAAGCTTCATTCTTTTGATATGCATGCAAATGAAAGTGCAAATGAAATGTACTCACATTTGAATGTTATTGTAGAAGAACTAAATGGACTTGGCCTCACACAAATGCAACCATCCGATGTTGTGAGGAAGATCCTTTGTGTCCTCCCAAATGAGAAATATGGACACATTGTGACGATGCTACATCAAGGTGATCTTTCCACCGCTACACCAACTCAAATCTTGGGAGAGATCAATGCGCATGAGATGTACATGCACATCACACCAAGTGGTGGCTCTTCCACCGACAAGAAGAAGAACTTGGCCTTCAAAGCAAGCCATGAAAAGAAGGGCATATCCAAGGCTATTGAGGTGCATCATGAAAGCTCAAGTGATGAAGAGGATGATTCCAACATCGCTCTCATGGTGAGAAGAACCACCAAGATGTTGAAGAAGCTTCACAAGAACGGAGTCAACTTTCACTCAAGAAAGAAGATGTTCTTCACAAGTAGCAAGAGGAGGCCTATCTCCAAAATGGATTGCTACAATTGCGGTGAGCTTGGCCATCTTGCTCATCAATGCACCAAGCCCAAGAAAGAGAGCTACAAGAACAAGAACAACGGCAAGAAGTATGACTCATCTAGCGAAGATGAGAAGAAGAATGAGAAGCCCTACAAGAAGAAGGATGGCAAGAAGAAGCAATACCACAAGAAAGGTGGTAAAGCTTACATTGTTGGTGATTGGCTCACCGACATTGACTCCTCTAGTGGCTCATCAAATGAAGATAGTGATGATAAGAAGGAGAAGGTGGCCGCTCTAGTCATTGGCTCCTCTACACCACCACCACCACCGTCACCATCATCATCTACACACCTATGCCTCATGGCTAAAGGTGATCGAAAGGTACAAAGCGATGATGACTCTAGTGATAGTGATAGTGATGGTGAATTTGAGGCACCCTCTTATGATGAGCTTGTTAAATTGCTAAACAACTACTCTAAAATCATAAGAAAGACTAGAGCTAAAATGAAAAGCTTGGTGATGAAAATGAATCTCTTATTGAGAAGTATGACCATGATATACATGCTAGTGAAGAACCGAGAATGCAATAGCAAGGCGACCAGAGGGGGGGGTGAATGGGAGCACAAAAATTTCTCTCGAAACTTTGGCCTTTTATCCCCAAAATCAACCCTCGAATGCTTTGATCGAAACCGTGATGCCCACGACCCTTGGAAGAGGGTGCATGATCCCTAGGATCACAGCGAGGCACCACAAAGCGATAGCAAACCAAACGCCAAAAGCTCCGGCGCAAGTTCAACCCTCAAAAATCATGTCCCAAACGTAGATAGATGGCTACGTCGAGAAACTCTCAAATACCTATGCTAACTTGTAGCAAATATATCTAGAAAGGTTCCTTGATCAACTCCAGGGCCAAGCGAGAAGTCCAAAAACCAAGCAAAGAAGCCGGGAGAGCAAACACACTAAAATGCAACACTCAGCAGGATCCCAGCCTGTCCGGCCCTGGGGTCCCAGACTGTCCGCCCCTACTGCGGACTGTCCGCGAGGGAATGGCAGACTGTCCGCCGGCCAACTGAGCGAAACAGCAAGGTTGCTCCTGGACTGTCCGCGGTTTATACCAGCGGACTGTCCGCCGGTCAACTGAGACCCAAACAGCAAGGACCCACGGCCACTGGTCTGGCCAAGTCCCCGACGCGCGGACTGTCTGCGGGAGGAACGACGGACTGTCCGCGACGTCCCAGTGAGGGCGATTTCGGTGGCCCTTACACAACTCTTCCCAAATCCAAATCAAAACTCTATCCCACGTTCCCAAACTTGGAGAGGATGATCACGAGGTAGTTAGGAGACTATCCCCAAGAAATCAACCGCTCAAATCGATTCAATCACCAGGAAATCGAAAGGGGAGGAGTATGAATGAAAAAGCGCCACGAAAACTAAATCAACCCGATCTACTTGTTCGTGAGGAGTTAGATGAATTCCTTCGGTGGAAATGATCTCCTCACTATAAAGAACAAGTTGATTCAAACCGATTTCGCAAAGATGCAATAGAAAGGGAGATCGAGTGATGGGAAAATCGCAGAGAAACGAAGAATGCGAAGAACACAAACAAAACGCGAATCAAGTCACCGATCTGCAACCGTGTGGCTACCACACGCTACAACAGTGAGATTACGGTCTCATTTCCTCAAAATCTCTAGTACACAGAGGTATGATTCTCTGCGGATCTCAGTAGCTACAGCAGGGGATTGGGAGAGCAGGAAACCCTAGAAGCAAAGAGCAAATGACTGAGATAAAATGGGAGGAGGGTGTCTCCCTCTACTTATCCTAATTCTAATTCCTACTCTACCCCTCTCTAATTACAGAGCGAACTAGCTAAACCCTAGGGTTATTCTGGACCAACTCGAAGATGCTGGTGATCCGACGGCCACGCCCCGCACAACTGGTAGCGTTGCCTCGACGCAACCTCACCGATTGCCGCCACACGCCGCCACCGCTCCGCTCGTCCTTTTCCCAGACTTCACCCCCGGTTTTGATGCCCAAGCCAGGAAACCAGCCTTCACGACCAACCCCCGGTTTTGAGGCCCAAACCGGGAAACCAGCCGTCCATCGCCTGAGTTTTGTGGCCCAAACATAGAAAACCATCAGCGCCCAGGTTTTGAGGCCCCAAACCTAGAAACCGTCCACTCGGTGGTTTTTCTGTGGCTCAACCACCAAACCGAGCCATAGAAGGGATGCACCGCCCGTGCACCCCGTCCACCGACACGCGTCCTCAGGTCCTCGACCCGAGCAACACCGTGCCCCGCAAGTCTCCGCTCGTCGCTGTTCCAGGCTGTCAGCCACCACAGCTGATCCTCAGGCTACCAGTCCCTCAGTCCAAGCCTCACGTCCGCCCTTCACCGCTCCCGGTCCGTCGGCATGACACGTCTCTACTTGACGTTCACCTTGCCCTCGATCACTGTCTCCGTGCTCGACACCTGCACAACACAAGCCAAAGAACCTGCGATCAAACCCGTTGACAATCACTCATCACTCGAGACTCGGCATACACCCATGTATCTGCAATTAGCAACGCTAATCGCACTCGTGCTGTCACAAAGCAAGGGAATGCAAGTAAAACTCAGACCAAAATCACGCAAAGTGGCCATCATCTAGAGTAACAGGGAACAACAGCTAGCCGCAGCAAAATACTCAGCCTCCATGGTATACTGGGCGACACTAGACTGCTTGCGAGAGGACCATGAAACAAGAGAAGAACCAATAAACTGACAAGTCCAGAAGTGGACTTGCGATCAATGCGACATCCAGCAAAATCGGCATCAGAATAACCGCAAAGGGAGAGGGTGGAGGAAGCAAAATACCAGATCCCAAATTCTGGAGTGAAGGATAAGTACCTCATAATGCGCTTGACCGCCTGACGGTGAGAAGTGCGCGGCGATGACTGAAAGCGCGCGCAAAGACACACCACGAACTGAATGTCCGGGCGTGTCGCCGTCAGGTACAGTAGTGACCCGATCATACTCCGATACTCCTTCTGGTCCACTGCTTCTCCATCCTTGTCCGCATCCAGGGCCGTTGTGGTCGACATGGGTGTTGGAAGTGGCTTGGCCTCACCCATATCGAATTTCTTCCGGATATCCTTGGTATACTTACCCTGGTGCACAAACATTCCCTCTCGAGATTTCTTGATTTGCAATCCGAGGAAAAACGTCAACTCGCCCATCATACTCATCTCAAACTCCCTGCTCATAGTGTCTGCAAACTTGGCAACCAAAGCGTGAGAAGAACCACCGAAAATGATATCGTCCACGTAAATCTGGACTAAGAGAGTGTCACTGCCTTGCTTGAGGAGAAAAAGCGTTTTATCCACACATCTCATTTTAAAACCCTTAGCAAGCAAAAAGGTTTTCAACCTATCATACCAGGCTCTAGGGGCTTGTTTCAAACCATACAAAGTTTTGTGAAGTTTAAAAACGTGGTTTGGAAACTTGGGATTTTCGAAACCGGGGGATTGTCTCACATACACCTCCTCTTCTATGTAGTCGTTTAAGAAGACACTCTTGACATCCATTTGAAAAAGTTTGAACCCTTTGGTTGCAGCAAAGCCTAGAGTAGCCTAATCGCCTCAAACGAGCTACAGGAGCAAAAGTCTCCTCATAGTCTATCCCCTCCTTCTGACTGTACCCCTGGGCTACGAGTCTGGCCTTGTTTTCTCACAACATGGCCATCTTCTCCTGTTTGTTTTTGAAAACCCATTTTGTCCCAATAGGATGACACTCAGGAGGAAAAGGAACAAGTACCCAAACCCGATTTCTATCAAAGTTTTCTAACTCCTCATGCATGGCATTGACCCAATCCGGATCCGTCAAAGCGTGTCCAACATCTCGGGGTTCAAAATCAGCAAACAAATGCAGAATGAGCAAAGTGAGAGATTTGTTGTGACCTAGACCGAGTGACGTGATCATTGATGTCGGCGATCATCTGTTGAGGCGGGTGTTGGCGCTGGATGTGTCATGGCGCCTCCCGAGCTAATGTAGCCTCCCCCTCAACAGCAGCTGGTGCCTCCTCGGGTACAAAAGGTACCGCTCGGGGTGGCAGATCCCACGCCCCCCAAGTAGTAGAGGAAGAATGGTCTGGGCCGTGAGTCATAGTAGAAGCCGCTCCTTGCGGCATAGCAGGTGGAGGAGGTGCTTGATCATCCATTCCTTCAGCACTTTCGTCCTCGTCATCAAAAAGAGGCTCACCAACCTCATGATCACCTGCACACTCAAAACGAGAAGAGGGACAAACCATGGTCTCGTCGAAGGTGACATCTGATGTCTCCATGACTCGGTTAGTGTCAAGGTTAAGTACACGATAAGCGCGAGTATGAGTGCCATAACCCAAAAACACACCGTCAGAAGAACGGGACTCAAACTTGTCCAAGTTGCCCTTTTTGAGTATAAAAACAATGGCAACCGAAAATTCTTAAATAACTCACCTTGGTCAGTTTTCCAAAACGCAACTCATAAGAAGTCTTTTTCAAGAAGGCTTGGAGAAAAATGCGATTGGAAATGTAGCATGCAGTGCTCATAGCCTCGGCCCAATATCGCCTAGGAGTCCTATGCTCATCGAGCATCGTCGTGGCCATCTCTACAAGGGTCCGATTCTTCCTTTCTACAACACCATTCTGTGGCAGTGTGTAGGGAGAAGAAAACTGATGCTCTAAACCCAAAGAGTCACAAAACTTCTCAAAATCCAAATTCTTGAATTCGGAACCATTATCACTCCAAATTGCTCGCATCGAGTTCAAAGGGAACTCGTTCTGAAGACGCAAAATCAGATTGCGAGCAAAGGAGAAAGTCTCGGTCTTCTCAGCTAAAAGAGGACCCAGGAATATCTCGAAAAGTCATCATCAACAACAAGCACATACAACTTCCCCCCAACCGAGCTCACCCGAGTCGGACCAACAAGGTCCATGTGCAAAAGCTCTCCAGGGCGCTTGGTCATGACCTGAGTCACAGGATGGTGGGGAGCGGCAACCATCTTGCCATGTCTACAAGAATGGCAAACAAGATCCTTCTCCATGGATAACTTGGGCAATCCTTGGATTAGGCCAAGTGAACTAAGCCTTGCAAGCAAGTCGAAGCTCAGGTGACCAAGTCTCCTATGCCACTTCCAAAGATCAGAGGAGCAAGGTCCAGCCAAAAGACAACCAGAAATTCCAAACGACTCCGAGAAATCCGCACGAAAGACTTTTCCAAAGGGCGAAATCACGCAAACAAGATTGCCCTGAGGATCCAAAATGCTACTGATGTGACACCCTAGTGTAAAGCACTGCATTAGGAACCACATTTAGCTACCAAAATGCATAAGCAATGCATTGCATCATTTCATGTGCATATGAGTGCTTTTTGCCTTTTTGTTTATTTGGATTTTGGATTTCTATTGGATTTGATAGTTTAAGTGGATTTCTATCTTGGCAAATAGTTTTATAAAATAAAGATTATTGAGTAGAGTGCTTTTCATGTTGGCATTTTGACCTAGTTCAAAATAGTTGTCAAATAAAAATGAGTTAAACAAAATGTTTTATGTCTCAAAAAATTGGCTTTGTTTATGTGGAGGTTGTAAAAATGGTTTTCAGAAAAAGTGTCTTATATGAAAGTTGTAGAGAAAATTATTTTGAGCAACTTTTATTTTTTGGGTCAAAACCTAGTTTGGAGTTTTTGAAACTGTTTTTGAATGGTCAAAGTTTGGAAAATTTCTGGAAAAAGAAAAAGGAAAATAATTTTCCTTCCGCGCCCACCTTTCGGCCCATCTGGCCTTTCAGCCCGCCTTGCACGCGCGCCGGCACAGCTCGCCCCCGCCCGCCCGCGCCCGCGCGCGCCCGCCCGCGCGACGCGCCGGTCGCTCTGACCGCGGTCGCGCCGTACGCCGGCGTCCGCGCCATGTGGCCGGCGATGCCAGAGCAAAATCTGCCTTCGCCACTCCTCGCCCGATCTTGCACCACGCGATCACGCAAGCTATCTCCCCCGGCCACTCCCGCTCCGCCTCGGCTGCCGCGCCCGCTCGCCGTGCACGCCAGCGCCTGCAGCTGCCGCACACGCCGCTCGCCGACCGTGGCCCCCGCCACGACCCCCAGCCGGTCACGACCGAGCAAAACCGAGCACCCCTTCGATCTCTCTCACCCGCGCTCACACCCCACCACTCACTCTCACTCTCTCTCTCTCTCGCGAGCGCTCGTGGTGAGCACCGAGCCGCCGAGACCACCACCGCAACCACCTCCTTCACCATTCCGGCCTCACCGGAGCGTCTCCCTCCGATTCCTTCCGCACGCCGCTCCGCCTCACCGTTGCACACGCGGTGCGCACGCTTCCACCCCCGGCCGACCATCCCCGACTCCGGAACGCGCCGTGCCTCCGTCGGCCTCCATTCGCCACCGCGGAGTCCGCGTCGTCGTTCTTCCCTGACCCGAGCTCCACCGCCTCCCTCCTTCGTCCACGAGCCTCACCGAGCCATGGCAAGGTGAGAACACTCTCCACCCGCAACGCTACCGCTCTCTCTCTCCCTCTACTCCCCGGCCGAGCACCATGGGCGCCGCCGCGGCCCTCTCACATGGCCAAGCTCCTCGGGAGCCGTTCAAGCCAAACCAACCCCATAGCCTTGCTCCCTAGGGTCTACTTAAGCTTTCGCCTCCCCCTATTTCACCGGCGACCGCCGGAAACGGCGTAGCCGTATGTCGCCGCCGCCACCGCCCGCCACCGCTCGTCATCGGCACGCTACGGCCATGCGCTGGCCGAACCATCCACACCATCCGATGCGCCTCGTCGAGACGAGTCCATCGAGCACCACACCGCCGCCGAGACCTCACCGCCGGCGAGCAGTCGCCGGTCAACCTCTCTCCCCTATTTCCTCTCTGTGACGGGTGGATCCTGTTGACCAACGGACCCCGCGCGTCAGCCTCACCTGGCCCATGGACCGGGTTCACGCAGGCCAGCCGGGATGATTTAAATGTTTTCCTTTTTGTTTTATTTTCCAAAAATGCTTGTTATTTTGTGTAGCTCGTTTTAAAAGTCCAAATGAAGTACTTTCAGTTTTGTTAGCTTGTTAATGAGTAGATCTACCATGGAAAAATATGAAAGTATTTTTGGTAGAAGTTTGTGTTACTGTTTCTATTTATTTCAATTTATATGCTTTTGTTGAGATAAATGGAAATAAGTGCTTTCTGATTGAGTTAATTCATGGAAAATTTTGTGTAGGTTTCTTATCATGTTATGTATCTATGAAAAATATATGAGGCACTATTTATGTAGAAAAAGTTTCTGTTATAGTTTAATGTCCTTTTTGGCTGATTTATTATAATAAATGTTAAGGTGCTTTATGTGTAAAAATAAATCATGGGAAAAATTATACAGTCTCTGTGCATGATGTTTTAGTGAGGAAAAATGTAAGCATGGATTGTTATGTGAATAGATTTGGAGTTGCTTTACAAATGTACTTTTCTGTGTATTTCTTTGGAAATTCATGTAAGAAATAATATAATGTTTTGTTCATGGAACTTCCTTGATAAATATGAAATATGAAGTAGAATCTGGGAAAATATAAAACTGAGTTTAGCACCCTTTTCCAGTAGGGTTGCAGTTCAATTGGGTTATTTTGGGATAGATTTGTTTATTTTGTGTAGGCATGTATGTTTATGCTCTGTCAGTAAATTTCTGCAGTAGAGTATTTATGAGTAGGTGAAGCTAGGAAAATTATGAAATCTGCTGTTTGACACTTTTGTGTGAAAAGTTAGTTCAAAGTGCCTTTTTAAGTAGTTTATTTGTTCTTTTTATATCTGCTGTTCTTATTTTATTTCTAGCTGAAAATTGTTCAGTGAAGTTCAGCAGGTGTTAATTGCCTTCTTGAATTTTGTGCATTTTTCTGAGTTAAGAAAAATGCACTTGCAGTTCAAACCTGAGTTCTTTTGAATTATCAAATAAGAAATAGGTGAATTAATGGATTTTGTTCTACGAGATAAATAAGTATTTACCTCAATGTCAAAAGTTGTTCAACAAGTTGGTTTTGTTGGTTCTTATCACCACATCTCGCACCACATATTATTTATTTATCATTTTCAACCACATTGCAATAAGATCGACTCTTCCGGAGCCCGACCAGGAGCAGGAGGCAAGCGCCGAGCAGGAGATCCCGGAACTGCATCAAGCCGCGGAAGTCGACCCCACGCAAGATACTAACCTGCCTGAGTGCCCCTCCCACGAGGCCTCAGTCTTCTCTCAAGGCAAGCCCTGGAGCATCCTTAAGTCTCCCAGTTTTAGAATTAATATTACTCGAGTATTTTATATTGTGATGCATTAGGTATAGGAGTTGATTGAATCCTACTTGCTGCATTACCATTCCTTGAATATTGATTATACCTGCCTTGTTCTCCTGTTAATTATTTATAATGTAGAATTGCTTAGGTTGCTTAATAAAAGTAGTAGTTAAGGATGTTTCCGTAATACCCCTGATTAGTACTTACCGGATCACGGTTGGCTATATTTGCTATCGTGGAAAAGAACCTGAGTAGTAATGAAATACGGTCAACTGGAAGGCAAGGCACAAGTTTGGAAACTTGGGGCAGTCCGTCCGTTGGATCGTGTAGGTTTGTATCGATGTTGGCCCTCGTTCATTTTTGAATGCGCCCTCTTACTTAGGGATACGTCGGTGCCGTAATCATCGACCCCAAAGCCGGTTAGACGCTGTTCGGGCCGGTCTCAACCCGTGTCGTGCTCTCTAGTATGGAAAATACGATCTGCCGCGTGAGGCCATCGCCAGGTTCCAATTGGGCGGTCCGTGCTGTGAGCCGCGATGATTACCACCACGAACAAGCATCGAGCGGTTGCCCAATGCATGGACCCGACGGGGAAAGTGTGGGCTGGTATTAAAGGTCTTTCACCAGCTGGTTTGGAATTCGATTCGAGTCGCCGTCTCCCCCGGTTAGTGGGAAACTATGGCGAGCTTCAGCACGATGCAACTACATGTGAAGAGTAAATGTTCAACTAAAATATGGATAAGTCAACTGGATATGGTTATACTTTTGCTTGTTAGACTCAAGTGCGTGTAATAGTTCAGGTGCAAACCTAGAGTAAAGAAATAGGTCTAAAACTGACAGCTCATCTATGTCATTTAATACTCCTTATCTTAATTGTGAGCTTTCCGCAACTAAAAGATCCCAGCTCCACCAAAAAGGCCTTGCATACCCTGGGTGTCTTTATTTTCAGTTGGACGGGTAAGTCTAGCTGAGTACATTCCCGTACTCAGGGTTTATCCCGTTGTTGCAGATGGCCAGGTCTACTTTGGCTATTGTAAGCACTGCCTCTACCCAGTGGAAGGTGATGAGGAGTAGGCCCAGGGCAGGGTCGTCCAGAAGCTTCCCTTTTTCTTTTGCTGGTCTGAGACTTCTAGTGGCACATTATCTAAAAAGGGAAGAGTGAGTTGTGTTGAGTTGGATTTATCAAACAATGTTATATTTGGACCACATGTGTGGTGGTCATGTTTCAAACTTAATTAAGCTTCCGCACTTTTAAATTTGGTATTGTAATAACTCCGTATTAAATTCATACTCTGATGTTTTAAATTTGGTTCGATTATTGTGTGTTGTATCCTTGCGAATGTAATTCTTGGACGATGCGATCCTGTATGTTGTATGTTGATAGAAATCCTTCGAGATTTCCGGACTACCGGGGTTATATGGGTTCAAGTGCGAGTCGATGTCAGACGGATTTGACTAAGACGGTACTTGAGCTCTTATAATCAGGACGGTTCCGCCACAACTGAGAATTGGTTTAAAACGAATCTCATAGTCATCATCAAAAATTTGCGAAATAGAAAGAAGGTTAAAATGCAAGTTAGAAACAAGAGCAACATCGCGCAACACAAACTTCTCATTAACTCGCACCGACCCACGAGACAATACCTTACCTTTGCTATTGTTGCCGAAGGAGATAAACTCCTTTCCGGCGACCGGACTAAGACTGGAGAACCACTTGGTGTTCCGGTCATGTGCCTCGAACACCCGGAATCCACCAACTAGACGTTCTCCAATCGTTTTACCTACATCAATGAAAAGACATAGGGTGAGCATACGGTCCAATCGTTTTAGTGAAATAGGAATTATACCAGTGTTGGGCCGGCTGCTCAAAAGAACGGTTAGCAGAAAAACCATTCCTAGCACGCCTACGAGAAGAGTGATCACCACGTTGAGGAAAACGTGGTCCGCTAAAAGAAGAGCGTCCATCGCGATACTCAAAACGCGGTGGGGCAAAACGCTCTACAACAAAGCCATGCCACGGGGTCCATAGCCCACAACTGCAGGCTCCCGCCGGGCACGCTCTCTTCGCGGTCTAGGCCTAGGAACTTGAGGTTTTTGACCTCTAGGCCTAGCAGCACGCCTCTGAACATTAGGCACATGTACATCATGGAAAGGATGGTACATGTCTATGTTGTTCATCTCCTTTGCACGGCGCGCCTCTCTCTTGCGCCGAAAGCAAACTCACTCAATTGTCCATCTCTCCCACAGTGCTCACAATGGTACCTTACCGCTCACATAGGGGGTTGTTGGTACTCACGGTAGTGGGTGTGGATCACTTTGCTCTTCTGTGGCATAAGCTCCTCCTGGATGGGTGGCATGGTGTCCAGCTTGTTCTTGAGGTGGTTTGGTTTGGGAGCCCATGATTGTTTCTTGGGTGGAGCTTTCGGAGGTTTCAACAAAGACCCCATCCTTGGTGTTAGGCTTGAGAGGCTCTTTGGGTGGAATCTTGGTAAGCTTAGGAGTAGTGGTGGAGTTGGGCTTCTCACATGGGTTAAGACCACTCGACTCTCCAATCTTGCCAAAGGACGAAACATCGACACCCGGAGCAAAACCTACACCTGGACCTCCAGCAGCTCGCTTGAATTGGGAGATCATCATCCCGAGCTGCGGCTCACCACTAGACACCCATGACAAGATGGTCCGAAGGTATGTGTTTTCCTCCTTGGTTTGCATCTTGTCATGCTTCACATTGGCAATCTCCATCTCCAAACCCTCACAAAGAACACACCTAGCCACACATGTGCTACCTGAGTTGGCCTCTTCAAGAGACACAATCTTGGCATTCTTTTCTGCCAACTCAGATTGCAAGCCCGCATAGGACTTGCACGCACTCAACAGCAATGATCTAGCCTTCAGCTCATCCACCTCTCCTACCAACACAACATACTTGCTTCTCAAAGTGAGAAGGTCAGTCATGTGTGTGGTGCACATCTCACACTCCTCCTCATCGGTAACAACTATGGTGGACTTGATAGATTCACGTTCCTTCACCGTATCCTCCCACTTCTGCCTAAACTCCTTGCGCTCTCTAGCAGCACGCCTAAGCAACTTATCCGGACTAAGGAGCGCGGTAGTAAGCTTCTTGACCTCAGCAGAAAGCTCATCGGGGGTCTGAGATACCTTGGTGGTGTCGTCGTCGTCGTTCCGAGGGGTGTCCTTCAGCTCGGCGTCGACCTCCTTGCCGAGGGCCATGGTGCAGAAGCCCTCGTCATCGGCGAAGAAGCAGAGGCCATTGAGCTTGTCCTCGATCCTCTTCTTCTTCTCGGACTCGTCGTCGCTTGAGGAAGCGGAGTCGTCATCCGAGTCATCAACGTCGCTGAGCGTGGCGAAGAACGCACGCTGCTTAGCCTGGGCCTTCTCCAAGTACTTCATCTTGATGTACTCCTTGTTGAAGCCGCCCTTCCGCTTGTGCTTCGCGGGGACGTACTTCTCCTTGCGCTTGCCGGAGTCATACTTGTGCCCATGATCCGCCTTGCCGAAGACTTGCTTGTTCTTCTTCGGGCAATTGGCGATGAAGTGGTTGGGGTCGCCGCACTCAAAGCATCCTGAGCGTCCTCCTCCGCGGCGACGGTTCATGCGGTTGTTGTGGAACCGCGAGAACCGGTTGGCGAGCAACGCCAGCTCGTCATCCCCCATGAACTCCAGCTGCTCCTCTGTGACAGAAAGAAGAGAGGAAAGTGCAAAGCCTCCAGAGGTGTTAGCAGAAGAGCCAGAAACCAAAGCCATCGACGGGTCAGAAGGATTTTCATAAGAAGCCCTCGCCATGGCATCGATCTCACTGGACTTGAGATTACTGAAGAGCTCGTCGCACGTGAGGGTCTCATAGTTAGGCGATTTGATGATCGCCTGAACCTTGGAATCCCACACCGATCGATCAGGAGTATGCAAAAGCTTCAAAGCTCTCTCATGATCATCGAAAGGC
Organism: Coix lacryma-jobi var. lacryma-jobi; assembly: GCA_009763385.1. NCBI lineage: Eukaryota > Viridiplantae > Streptophyta > Magnoliopsida > Poales > Poaceae > Coix > Coix lacryma-jobi. Next base: position 84,961,550 of record CM019831.1, read on the forward strand.
AACAGCTCCGTGTTAGCCCTCATCCTGTTGACAATCACCTGAAAGCGAGCGAATAAACTTTCTATGCTCTCTCCAGGCATATGTCGAAAGTTCTCATACTCTCGCTTGAACGGCTCGTAGAGACGGGTTTTGACTTGAGAGGTTCCCTCATGGAAACGCATGAGGGTAGCCCAAATCTCCCGAGCTGTAGCGAGGTGAGAAACGCGATCAAACTCGGACATGCTCAAACAAGAGAAAAGAGCATTACGAGCTTGGCTATTGGCACCGTGCTCATCGATCTGACGCTGAGTGACACGAGCAACCAAGACCACGTAATCAGCAGAGTTGCAAATATCCCAGATGGAAGCACCAATACTCTGCAGATAGGCCGACATGCGTATCTTCCAATACGCATAGTTCGTCCCATCGAAAAACGGCGGTTTGCCCACGCCGCGATCCATGTCGCCTTCTGTGGATCTGGAACCGGCTAAGGTGGAAGATCCTTAACCCGCTCGGATACCAATTGAAGGACCGAGAATGCAATAGCAAGGCGACCAGAGGGGGGGGGTGAATGGGAGCACAAAAATTTCTCTCGAAACTCTGGCCTTTTTTCCCCAAAATCAACCCCCGAAAGCTTCGATCGAAACCATGATGCCCACGACCCTTGGAAGAGGTTGGATGATCCCTAGGATCACAGCGAGGCACCACAAAGCAATAGCAAACCAAACGCCAAAAGCTCCGGCGCAAGTTCAACCCTCAAAAATCAAGTCTCAAACGTAGATAGATGGCTACGTCGAGAAACTCTCAAATACCTATGCTAACTAGTAGCAAAGATATCTAGAAAGGTTCCTTGATCAACTCTAGGGCCAAGCGAGAAGTCCGAAAACCAAGCAAAGAAGCTGGGAGAGCAAACGCACTAAAATGCAACACTCAGCAGGATCCCGGACTGTCCGGCCCTGGGGTCCCGGACTGTCCGCCCCTACTGCGGACTGTCCGCGAGGGAATGGCGGACTGTCCGCCGACCAATTGAGCGAAATAGCAAGGTTGCTGAACAGTCCCTGGACGACTCCCGGACTGTCCGCGGTTTATACCAGCGGACTGTCCGCTGGTCAACCGAGACCCAAACAGCAAGGACCCGCGGCCACTGGTCTGGCCAAGTCCTCAACGCGCGGACTGTCCGCGGGAGGAACGGCGGACTGTCCGCGACCTCCCAGTGAGGGCGATTTCGGTCGCCCCTCACACAACTCTTCCCATATCTGAATCAAAACTCTATCCACGTTCCAAACTTGGAGAGGATGATCACGAGGTAGTTAGGAGACTATCCCCAAGAAATCATCCGCTCAAATCGATTCAATCACCGGGAAATCGAAAGGGAAGAGTATGAACGAAAAAAGCGCCACGAAAATGAAATCAACCCGATCTACTTGTTCGTGAGGAGTTAGATGAATTCCTTCAGTGGAAATGATCTCCTCACTATAAAGATCAAGTTGATTCAAACGGATTTCGCAAAGACGGAATAGAGAGGGAGATCGAGTGATGGGAAAATCGCGGAGAAACGAAGAACACGAAGAACACGAACAAAACATGAATCAAGTCACCGATCTGCAACCGTGTGGCTACCACACGCTACAACAGTGAGATTACGGTCTCACATCCTCAAAATCTCCGGTACACAGAGGTATGATTCTCTGCGGATCTCAGTAAGTATAGCACGGGATTGGGAGAGCAGGAAACCCTAGAAGCAAAGAGCAAATGACTGAGATAAAATGGGAGGAGTGTGTCCCTCTACTTATCCTAATTCTAATTCCTACTCTACCCCTCTCTAATTACAGAGCGAACCAGCTAAACCCTAGGGTTATTCTGGACCAACTCAAAGATGCTGGTGATCTGACGGCCACGCCCGCACAACTGGTAGCGTTGCCTCGACGCAACCTCATCGATTGCCGCCACGTGCCGCCACCGCTCCGCTCGTCCTTTCCCGGACTTCGCCCCTGATTTTGAGGCCCAAACCGGGAAACCAGCCGTCACGACCAACCCCCGGTTTTGAGGCCCAAACCGGGAAACCAGCCGTCCATCGTCTGAGTTTTGTGGCCCAAACTCAGAAAACCATCAGCGCCCAGGTTTTGAGGCCGAAACCTGGAAACCGTCCACTCGGTGGTTTTTCTATGGCTCAACCACCAAACCGAGCCGTAGAAGGGATGCATCGCCCGTGCACCCGTCCATCGACACGCGTCCTCAGGTCCTCGACCTGAGCAACACCATGACCGCAAGTCCTCGCTCGTCGCTATCCCAGGCTGTCAGCCACCACAGCTGATCCTCGGGCCACCGGTCCCTCAGTCCAAGCCTCACGTCCGTCCTTCGCCACTCTCGGTCCATCGGCACGACACGTCTCTACTTGACCTTCACCTTGCCCTCGATCAATGTATCCGTGCTCGACACCTGCACAACACAAGCCAAAGAACATGCGCATCATCCCAGTTGACAATCAGTCATCACTCAGAGACTCGTCATACACCCATGTATCCGCAATGAGCTAAAAGATGAACTTGCTACTATGTCATCATCTATCAAGGAGCTCAAGTCCTCTAACAAAGAGCTCAAAGATAAAAATGAAAAACTTGATAAGATGCATAGTGACTTTACCACTAGTTATGCTTTGCTCAAAGAACAATACACTCAAGTGAAAGTTGACTATGATACTCTCACCATTGCTTATGATATGCTTTCACATGAGACACATGATGCCCCTAACCTTGTTGTTAAGTGTGACATAGCAACATCTTGTGAGGACTTGGTTAGTGAGCATGATGAGCAAAGAGCTAGTGGCAAGGGCAAGAAAGTGGTTGAGGCCGATCACTTTGATGACTATGCCAAGATCAAGAATGAAAATGCAAAGCTCAAGTGTGATCTAGAGAAGCTTGCAACCACAAAGCAAGTCATTGTTGAGACCCAAGATGATGATTATAGCATGTCACTTGAGCTAGACATGCTAAAAGAAGAGAACAAGAGATTGAAGATGGAGAGGGACTACAAGATGACACTGTTGGTAGTTCTTAGCTTCACTAAAGATAGAGCTAGGCAACTATCCCCGGTAACGGACCAGAAATGCTTGTTGACACTAGCCAACATCGTTACTAGGAGCAGACTATGGAATCTATTCCAGGCAACGGTGTCAGAAGTGCTTGAAGCATGTCAGGTCACTATACCTAAAGGAGTGACGCTAAAGCAGCTATCTACTAATGCAAAGCGGGGTTGTCAATCCCGACACTAGTAGGAGCTAGCTAGAGAGATTGCAATCTACTAGGAGGAGATTCTGCAAGCGCACAGAACTATCGTAGTAGCACTTCGCCTGGGAGTACCAGGTGTCGATTTATTTGATCCCAAGGGAAGGCTAGGGTGGTGTATGAGTCGAGTCAAGGAAGGGATGAGAGTCGAAGAAAAGAGAAAGGAGAAAAGGAGAGAAGGGAAAAGAGGGGATGGAAGGCTAAAAAGAATATGTGGGTGGATAGGTAAGGATGAAATGGATGGTAAGGTAATGTGGATAACTAGATAGATAGATAGAATGTGATAACTAAGGATAACTAACTACTAACTACTCCTAGATAACCACGGAGCATGATAACTACGAAGCAAGATAGTTATGAAGCAAGGCATGCAAAAGTCAATAAAGCAACTAAGTTGAGTATAGTTTTATTCCTATCTTGTCAAGTATCGAGGCGTACTAGCCTTTACCACTTACTTAGGTTGAACGCTAGCACAACGAGCCTTACTGTTAAACTGGGCCAACTACGTGGTGGAATTCAAGGCACACAGGGCTGTCACCACCTGCTTGCTACCACAGCTATCCGGGGTCCAGCCGTATCTGAAGGTAAGTCTATAACTAAGCACCACGCTTAACTATATTCTAACTATCTCTACCCTAGCTTTGAATATAGACACCCTTGCGGACGTCAGAGCAAATACTTGACTTAATACGATAAACACTAAACTAACTAAGCAACCTATTAGCAAAGACCAAACACTAAGCTCACTAGAGATTAACTACTATGGCTAAGTGAATTGATCTGTAGGATAGCTAGGCACTCAAGCAATCAATCAAGTATACAACTCAATACTGATAAGTAAATAAAGTAATACTTGAAATGATGAAATAGAATATAGTAAAGTGCTTGAGTAACAAGAGCAAAACCTGAACTGGAGATGAAGGAAGACTCTTCCCAGCTCCAAGACCGATCACTCGCACGCCTCTACTCTTGAGCTAAGCCCCGAGCAGCGCTCCCGCGAGGGCAATGATGCCTTGCTCTACTAGCTACCTACTTGCCTAAGCTCTCTGAGCTTCTAACCTAACTCTCACTTGCTTCTCTTGCTTTGTGTGTGCTTGGTGTGGTATATGAATGAAGTGATGACTCAGGGGGGTATTTATAGTCTTCAGGAGTGAGGGGGGGTACTTATAGGGGGCAGCCAGCCGACCTAGGGCTAACCCTAGTGGCGGGCGCCAGCCCTAGGTGGCGGCCGCCACCTTCATCACCGTTGGATGCACCGCCTTGGCTTCAACGGCATCCAGGAGCTCCTGAGAGGCGGTGGTTAGGTCGGTTGCATGTCTGAGTAACTGCCATCCTGCCTTGATCCATGCCATTCCATCCTGAGCCGTCCGATGCCACTGACATAGTGACCAAGGGCCAAGATTTGGCCTTGGGATGGTCACACGGATCAGTGACGTGGCAAAGGGGGAGAGTTGGGCCTCTCCTTGTGGCGGGCGCCACATATGGGTGGCGGGCGCCACATCTGGTTGGCGGGCGCCACCCCACTCGGGCCCAAATGGGTCCTGGTGAGTGGGCTTGTCTCCTGGTGGGTCCATTCTTCAAATTTGGTCCAAATTCCTGCATTCAAATAAAATTCTATGGACATGTGGAATTTGGTTAGTTTGAAACCTATTTGACTACATTTCATGCCTTTTTGGTGAATTTTAGGGTAAAATGTTGATGGTAAAACAGGTGTTTAAGGACCATCAACAAGCTCCCCCAAGCTAACCTATTGCTCGTCCTCGAGCAACAATGCGGTTCAAGCATTGAGCGTAAAATGGATAGCAACTTAAGATGTATGCAAGTGCACATTGTATAGTGAGAAATAACTTAGCATATATCATTAATCATAGCAATGTGGGGCTTATAGCTTTTCACTTCAAACATGCAAGAGTGAAATAAAGCAGTAGATTGGAAACTTTTAGCTTGCTTAGGTTTGACTAGGATTCTGTCTGGAGGGTTTTCCAAGGTTTTCAAAAGATAACAACTTGCTTAAGTCCTCCAAGATTCACTCATCACTCAATGGTGTTTAAATCCTCACTTAGGCCAAAATGTAGCCTTTCCTACTTCTAAAGAATGATATGTGGAGTTATAGGTAGGCTAAGAACCATGAGCAAATTGCCTGATTTTTATTGCTAAGCTAGACACTCAGATCATAAGGAGCAGCAAATCATAAAAATTGATCAAGATGTGCATGTGTGGTTATGTGGAAGTGTATACAGGGATATTTCATAATCCTTCCTACTTAATTTCTATGGTCTAGAGCTAATGATAATTCTCTCTCTCTTTTTTTGGATACATAGTGAGTAGACAAAAGATGTGTCCTCACATTTTCTTAGGACATAGTCCTCTTTTGAGCTACTTTGCTCACTTTTTTTTCTTAGGACATAGTCCTTTCTTGAGCTACTTTGCTCATTTTTCTCTCTCTTTCTCTTTTTTTAGCTCTAAATTACCCCAGACATCTATAGGAAAGGATTTCAGAAATGAAAAAGGGGAAGAGGGGAAATGCTTATTCCCAGTGTAGGAATAAGCATAAGGCTAGCAATGGGATGTTTGGCAGGGTATTGCATATCTCCGGTGTAGAGAATAAGCAATTTATTTGGTGGTTGCAAACTTCCAAAGTGGAGAGTAGGCAATTTATGGTGGGTGTGTGTGAATCTTGATTCAAAACATATGATAAGCTTCTCTACTAAGATCTATGAGGTCTAACAAAACTCAACACAAACAAAGCTCTTTGTGGTTTTGACTAATGACTAACAAATATTTGGCTGGTGGTGGGATGGGATAAAATCCAGGAGGAACTTTTAGCAAGGTTTTCATGATTTTTAAAAGAAATCCTCCAGATTAGGTCCTAATTTCACTTTAGCATGTTTAAAGAATTACTCCATTTCTTACTAACTTTATTCACTAAGCATGATTTCAGATAAAGCATGTGCAACCACAAAAGCTACAACTTAGATAAGAAAGTTATTCAAACCATAACAATAGCATTTGCATGACATATTTCAAATCTTATTCAGGTTTCAACTTGTTTAAGCAGATTTTATCAATTTTATTCATGGAGTGGTTATTTAGGCAAGCATGTGACATTCAAAAGATATAGAATTTAAGAACTGAATGTAAAGTGTAGGATTTGAGACATACCTATTGGAGCGGGACTCTCCCCAAACTGGCTTCTTGCTTGGTGAAACATCTTCTTCTTCTCAGTCGGAGCTCTTGTTCTCATTTATTATTAAAAGGGAAACTATCTAATGTTGTGAAAAGGGAAACTATCCTATTATGATATTTTATCAGATGTGGATGACATGGGTGCAAAGAACGAGTTTTCATAGAAATCCTTACATAAAATGTTCACACTCGATCCTAAATCACACATGGCATTTTTAAAGACTTCACCAAAGATTGAGCATCTAATTATGGGACTACCAGGATCACCCTTTTTAACAGTCATGGTTTGATCTTCATAATAGTTAAAATATTTATTTCAACCATATTTGCAGTTTCCATGTTAGGTTTAGCCAGAATTTTACCAGTTCAAAAGATGGTATGATAGCAGCAAGTTGAGCTAATGGGTTTCTAACATCTTATTAAAGCTAAGTTGATTTTTCAGAGAGATGAGAGAAATATTCAATTTAGCATTTATGTTCTCAAGCATTTTATCATTTGACATTAATTTCTTATTCAAAAATCAGTAGTTCTACCTTGAGAGTAGACTAGATTCTTTAAGAACGAGAAATTATCAGTACTTTGAAATTAGAGCGAGGGAATGAATTGTTACCTTGAGAGTTGGAGTGCTGATTCCATCCTTGATTTTGTTGGCGGAAACCGTTGTTGTGTGTTGTTGATGAAGTTCAAATCTTCATGTAACTCGGGGCAGTGGTTCCCAGAATGTCCGGTTTCTCCACAGACTTCACAAGTCATGTAGGATTCCAGAGATTGGACACTCTCTTGTTGGTTCATCTTCTCACAGCTGTCTAGCTTCTTTGCCAGCAGGTCCATCTTGGCCACGATCATGTCGGCCTCCTTAAGGGAATGCATACCTCGCTTACGGGGCTACAGTCTCTCGTCATTCCATCCTTGGTTCGACACCATCTTCTCTATGAGAGCCTTAGCATCTGCAACATCCAGAGAAAAGAATGAACCGCCGGCAGCGACATCCAAATGGCTTCTAGAGAGAGGGGTTAGGCCATGGTAGAAGTTCTGGATCAATAGCCAGTCCTCCATAACGTGGTGTGGACAAGCAGCGACATACTCTTGCAACCTCCTCCAAGCTCGGGAATAGATTCCTCGGCTTGTGCGTAAGCTGGAGATTTTTGATGCGCAGAGCATTCGTCTTGCCCATAGGAAAGAATTTGGCGAGAAAAGCATTGGAACACTTGTCCCATGTGTCTACAGCGTGGCGATCGGTATAGAACCATTGCTTCGCTTTTCCTAGCAAAGAGAAAGGAAAGAGACGAAGATGGATGTACTTCTTGGGTTATCCCCTTAATGGTGAAGGTGCCGCAAATCTCCAAAAATTGTTGGAGGTGAGCATTGGCATCCTCATGAGCTTTGCCACAGAACGGGCTAGATTGGACCATCGTGATCAGAGCCAGTTTCAACTCAAAATTGAGGTTGGCATCGATCACGTCTGGTCCTATCGCTACATTAACGGCAGAAGGAGCAGAAAATTCACGAATGGTCTTGTTGGCCATCGCGAAGACAGAACGAGATAAGAAAGAAAGAAGTTGAAGAAGATGAAGGAAAAGGATAAGAAGGACTAAGGAAAGAAAGAATGGGGTAAGATGGGATTCGCTAAGCGGGAGCTTAAGCGAAGATAAATTCGACACGGACTCAACCGATACACCGATTGCCTTCCCCGGCAACGGCGCCAGAAATGCTTGTTGGTAGTTCTTAGCTTCACTAAAGATAGAGCTAGGCAACTATCCCCGGTAACGGCCCAGAAATGCTTGTTGACACTAGCCAACATCGTTACTAGGAGCAGACTATGGAATCTATTCCAAGCAACGGTGTCAGAAGTGCTTGAAGCAAGTCCGGTCACTATACCTAAAGGAGTGAAGATAAAGCAGCTATCTACTAATGCCAAGCGGGGTTGTCAATCCCGGCACTAGTAGGAGCTAGCTAGAGAGATTGCAATCTACTAGGAGGAGATTCTGCAAGCGCACAGAACTATCGTAGTAGCACTTCGCCTGGGAGTACCAGGTGTCGATTTATTTGATCCCAAGGGAAGGCTAGGGTGGTGTATGCGTCAAGTCAAGGAAGGGATGAGAGTCGAAGAAAAGAGAAAGGAGCAAAGGAGAGAAGGGAAAAGAGGGGATGGAAGGCTAAAAAGAATATGTGGGTGGATAGGTAAGGATGAAATGGATGGTAAGGTAATGTGGATAACTAGATAGATAGATAGATAGAATGTGATAACTAAGGATAACTAACTACTAACTGTTGACTCTTGCTAACGTCGTCACTAGGAGTAGACTATGGAATCTATCCCCGGCAACGGCGCCAGAAAGGTTTGTTGGTACTTCTTAATGTAAGAAGTATAACTAACTATTCGTATGACTATTGGTAGGTTCCGCAAGCGCACAGAATAAGTCTATTGTAGCACTTCACCCGGGAGTAACCGAGTATCGTATTTATTTCCACAGGGAAGCTACTATGGCAGAACTAACACTAGGACCGCTATGAACAACTAGTGATTCTAGCAGGGTTGATCGAAATGTATGAATGGGGGTTGGTTTCTACTACTACTAAAAAGAAAGAAAGACTAACTACTACTAACTAAATCGGCGGGTCTGGCCGATGAACAGATTAATGTTTTCCTACACACTTACGATCACAACTAACTTAGCAATAAAGGTTTTATCTAGTTCTTCGAACCGTACACACCCTCTGGACTATTTACCTCAGACGTGCACAACGAGGTTTATGATTTAAGAACTAACCCAACTACGTGGTGGAATTCAAGGCTCCCAGGGCTGTCACCACCTGTTTGCTACCACAGCTATCCGGGGGGCTAGCCACAAACTAAGGTATAACTAGTCTAAGCACCGCGCTTACACTAATATATACTACTCTAATCTTGCGTCCAAAACTAGAGCACTGATTACTCAGCGAAGAACCCAAATAAACTAAATACTAAGTTATCTATGATCGAAAGCACTCAACAAGAACAATAAGTAAAGAACTTAAAGTAAATGCTGAAAGTAGAAGAACACTAAGATAAATGAAGAAGACTTGGAATTATACCAGAGACTTGGAAGATCCTCTATTACAACTCCAGCTCTTCTCTTCTTCACTCTCGCTCTCACTCTAAGTCTCTCAACTAGAGTGTTCCTTCACCAGAGCTTCGCTTACAAGAGAGTGGGACTAATGAGGTGAGGTCTGAGTACAAATGAGCTCGGGGGGTCCTATTTATAGCCTAAGGGACCTAGGGGGTACTTATGGACCTAGGGTTAGGTCAGGGGGGTGAGTGTGGTGGCGGGCGCCAGCCCTAGGTGGCGGCCGCCACCCCCTGGCCTTGGATCCACCGCCTCTTCTTCAACGGCATCCAGGAGCTCCAAGCGGTGGTTCCAAGGTCGGTTTGTCCAATAACCGTCACATGGGCAATTAGGCCATGATCCATGTGACATGCTTCTTAGCCCTTGGATGAACCGAAGTGAGCAATGGCTGCAAATGAGTGTGGTGCTCCCCTGGATCAGTGACGTGGCAGGGGGGAGTTTGGGCCTCCCCCCTGGCGGCCGCCAGTAGGGTGGCGGGCGCCACCCCACCTTGGCCCAAAGTGAGCCCAGGTGAGTGTGCTGCTCCTGGTGGGTTTTGGTCATTTTGCTCAAAAACCCTGCAATTTCCTACATTCAAATAAAACTCAAGGACAAGTGGAAATCGTTAGTTTATAAAAGGTTTTTGGTTGATTTTAGGCCTTGTGTTGTGTTATATGACCTTGTTGATGCTAAGAATATGACACTTAGTGAGCGTCAACAAGCTCCCCCAAGCTTACCTCTTGCTCGTCCTCGAGCAAGCATGGACTTGAAATAATCTTGGAAACTCTGTGTTTTTGTTGTGTATGCCCATATTATTTTCATCACCATGGAATTGGTAGCCTTCCCTGCACTCAAGATTAGAACAAAAGACCAGCAAGAAAGAAGGTTTGTCTTTCCCTTGCCTATTTTGCTAATCAAGATATGTGGAGTTTTTGCAAGTTTTGTTCAAAAGAAAGCATGCTTAGTAACTTCTGTGGCTCACTCGATCACTCATATTTGTATGTGGAAATGGAAGAATTATCCTCTCACTAAGACTTTTGTGGGGTTTAATGGGTAGGATAAAAGTGAGCATGCAATGCTAGCATAATTTTGCAAGTTAGACAAATGGAGCAAAGGAGCAACAAGTCATAGGTTCAGACCAGGAATGTGCAAGTGTGTGGTATTTATTGTGGCTACTACTTTCATGGCACTTCTCCTTTCTATCTCATTTGTGGGATCATGGCTATGAATGAGAGCATTTGCTCTTTTGGATATTCTCTTCTTTCTAGAGCACTTGCTCTTTTGAATTTTCTTTCTAGAGCACTTGCTCTTTTGAATATTCTTTTCTTTCTAGAGCACTTGCTTTTTTTTTGAATATTATAGCCATGTCCCTGAGATTTCATTATGGAGCATGATATTTTGCCATGAGTATTCCTAACAATGAATGGAAATAAAGGCATGTTGTGTGCGTATTCTCAGTGTAAGAATAGCACTATATAGGTGGGTGCAAGTGAATTCCTTGGTCTAAAATATGACAAGTTTCTCTACCATGACTATCAACAAAAGTCTAACTAGCTCAACACTAACATGCAGCAAGTGGAAGCTCCTACTCTAAGAGTAAAAATTATTTGGCTTTGGTAGGACTTTCTTTGCCACAGAAGTACTTAGAGCAAGTTTTTAAATTTTTCAAAATAATTACTCCACAAACTTGACTTGCTCAAGTCAAAGTAGAAACTTACTTCCCCTTTACTTAGTCTAATGCTCATGTCTCAAGTTTAGTTCTAGCATACGTTCTCCCATGATAACTCTAATGCATGGCATACATTTTTATTTAGAAAGACTTACGATGAGAGCGTTTCATTTATTGCTATTTATTTATTATTATTATTATTTTTTAACTGCAAATTAACTAAGATAAAACTCAAATTTAAATTACTGAAATAAAAATAAAACTGACAGAAATAAAGACGGTAGTGATACTTACCTTGACGGGGGTCCTCCCCCAAGCTGGCTTTTGGCGTGGTGGGTTACATCCATCCTTGACGACGGTACATGTCGTCCCAGTTCTGCTGGTTCTGCTGCAGGAGAGAAGAAATATTACCCAGTTCTCCACCAGTTTCCTGGCGGAATTCCTGGAAATTTTGGTTCAAGTTGTTCAAGTCCTGACGGATTTCAGCAGTATCCATGGTGAGTCCATTCATTTGGTGCTGAAGATATCCCATATCGCGCATCCACTCGTCCTGATGAAAGGACGAATGGCGAGCGGCCTGTGGCGAGATTCCCCTATGGAAGAACTCATCACCACGGCCAGTGTACCGGGTGGATCCTCCCAAGGAATGGGATGAACTCCCCAACTGGGATGAGTGAAAGGACGCCTCCTGGCCGTATTCCCACCGCGGATGTTGCGGTTGTTGCCAATTGACCCTCCTGCTTGGTGCGAGCCAGGGGGTGTCAAATGACCATAGTGTGCTGCTCCTTCATACTGCCCTGCATGGAAAGGGTCAAACTCCTGTGCCGCTGCTGCGGCTCTTGCGGCCTCTTCTGCTGCACGGGTCTGCGCTCGCGTCCTCCTCCTGGGAACCTGCATGATGTTCTCTCGGCCAACCTGCGGTTTTCTCTGCCTCGGTTTCCAGGGCCAAAAGTAACGTTGGTGCATTCACCAACCAAAGTGACATGTCAGGAAGAGCGATTTTATTCACATAATCTTGGTAGATCATGTGAATCTCACCGGTCTCCTGGTTCTCACGCAAGAGGTGTCCTTGCGAGAAGTGCTCCATGGTCAAAAGGTCTCGGTCACTAGGAATGTAGGAGTATATAGCGGTGTTCAGCAGACCCATGTTAAAAGCCAGTCTAGTTATCCATGATGTCATTTCAATATTTCCAGTGCGTTGATTAAATTTAGACCAGTAGTCGCCATGGCCTTGGCGGCGGGTGATACTTTTATGTGGTTACTAGAGCATAAAGCAGCAGCATTTCAGGCTTTTTAATTGGTCTTAAGTCAGGTCTTGGAAAAGTGTGATACTAATATATTGTGGAAAAACCTGAGCGTGGGGTTGTGGATATTACTTGTACGGGGCAAGCCTGGGTCTCTGTTCCCAGCAATGCTTTTCCAAATCATTTCTATTGAACCCGTAAGCAGATTCCAGTTTAGCAAGCATGAATCATCAAATTTAATGCTTGCTGAACTGCCCCACGAAAGAGTTCTTCATTAAAAAGCCGAATGTTATGTGAGTAGCAGAATTGCATGTAGCTAGAAATTCCATTGTGAGGGGAAGGATTCCCTCCTCATTAACCATCCATGCATCTTCCCATCCCAAGGTTCGAGAAATATAGAGAAACTCACTGTCCATACCAGTGCGACTTAGCAAGTCGCGTCGATGTGGCGGGTGTGAACGAACTCCCTCTCACTGAGGATGTTCCGGGCCTGCCGTTCCCGATCACTCTGCCAGATGATATCATTGACGGAGTTCAGGATGCGGATGGTCGGTCCAGCCTGGTGTGGAACGGAGAGTCCGATCCACCGACATTTCGTTGGTGGATGGAGTACCCGCCCGGCGCTCTCCTCATCACTCCCAGCAAAGCGAATGTGGGTGTTTGCTCTCGACGAACTTCCCTCACCCTTACTCTTCTTCTTCTTGCCGGTGAAGAAGTTCTTGAGAGGGCCCATGACTTCCTTGCTAGTGCTCAAGGATGGCTGTTTTTTGTGTTTTGAGTGAGTTGTGAGAACTTGCATGGGGTGTGGGTAGTATTTATAGGCTGAGGATGGAAGGGGGAGGCTGAGCCCCTCCACCTGGCGGGCGCCACCCCACCTTGCCAAATTGTCTGCAACCGACACATGAGGTTTCCCTTGTAATGTCCACTGAAATTCCAAGTGGGGAATAAAGTGGTAGGTTCGGTTGCAAAGTGAAAGAGTGTAACCTCTCTAAATGGGGCAATGGGCTGAAAATTTCAACAGACAACTTCCTTCATCCTGTCATACTTAGTACCAAGGATGGTGTGAGAAACTTACTCTGGGAGCAGTTTTTGTACCGAAATGTGGAATAGAGGTGGCGGGCACCAGAAAAAATGGCGGGCGCCACCCTCCTTGGCTGAATTTCACTCCAACTCACCCCTCCTTTCACCTAGTTGTGCTCCTTGTACACTCTCCATCGCATGTGCACCAGAATTTTTTGGGTGGAGATGTGTCCAAAAGGTGGAGTGAAGAGGGGGAGACATGGGAGACATGGCGAGTGAGTGATTGCATTGAAATGAGCAAAGTCATGGGTATCCCTTGGTGTTATTTGGGTCTAAGAGGTAGGTGTAATAGTCTAGAGATTGGCTAGTGCTCCCTAGTGCACTCTAGGGTGGCTGGCGCCAGCATGGGGTGGCGGGCGCCACCCCTATGGCTGCCCTAAGCCCCCTAGGAGCCACCTAATCACTCTACTAAACATCTATTTTGCAAGAAAATTAATTTGCTTAAGTAAAAACAAAAATTTAAATGGGGGATAAAGACTTACCTTAGCCTAACTTACCTTGGTTAGCCGCTTTGGATTCCCGATTAGTGTCGCCTTCACTGTGGTTGTGGTGGAATGTCGGCACCGACGAACTTTGATGATGGGTGTTTTTCCGGTCGCGGTGTGAACTCGAATTTCTCCTCCTTTCCACTGATGTGGAGCTGAATTTCTCCAGCTCCTACATCAATGGTGGCTTTTGCAGTGCTCCAAAATGGCCGTCCCAAGATCAATGGCGTCCGGTAGTCGGGATTAATATCCAGAACCACGAAATCCACCGGGACAAAGAGATTCCGGATTTTCACTGGAATATTCATCTGCTTTTCCCGCGGGATTATCGGAGCGATTGATCGGCTAGCTGCAGACACATAGAAGTAGGGGACAAGGTATGATGATTTAATTTATCATATATACCTTGGGCATGACGCTGACGCTTGCTTCCCAGATCACAGAGTGCATGCTCGAAGTGCTGCTCTCCAATTGAACAAGCGATCGTTGGGTTTCTGGGTCCTTCTTCTTTTCTGGGAGTTGGTTTAAATGACCGCACTGCAATCTTTGGTCAATTTAACACATCCCTACTTGGAATTGGTTTCTTCTTATTGAGCATGTCTCTCAAATATTTTGCATAAGTTGGAACCTGCATAGCGTCAATAAATGGCACATGTATATATAATTTTTGAATTACCTCGACGAATTCTTGAATTGGTCGTCTTCCATCGGATTTCTGTTTCGATCTAGAAAAGGTAATACATGTGTATCATAGAATTTATGAGGAACAGTTCGTACCTTGGATGAAGGTTCAGCTAGGGTCTCCTCTTCTTCGTCTTCTTCAACATTAACAATATTTTTCTTTATAGCAGCATTACTACTAGGAACTAAATTAGGATGAGGTGGATCATGAGTGGGATTTACCACCTCTCGTGGTTACAGCTTTTAATTCCTCATAGCATTTAATTTGAGATTTAATGTTATCTACTTTTTGCTCTAATCTCTTATTAAAGTTAATTTGTTCCTTAAATGCTTTAGAAAAATCTTTTAGTTTTAGCATAAATTCCTTCTAACATTTTATCATGTTCAATTAATTTATTATTATGCTATTATTAATTCTACCTTGATTAGAAACTAATTTTCCAATAGGAGAATTAAATACGGAGGTTTGAGGCATACCTTTATTATTCCATTGTTGGATCATTGGAATTGGAGGTTCTCCGTAGCCACCATTATTAAGAAGGGATTTTGCATCTCTTTCTTAATTTCTTCTTGGCCCTTCACTTGACGAGGCGGCTCTTTGCTTGGCGTAGTACTCCTTCGCAGCACGATCTCTCTTCTCATTTATTCTTTGCTCAAGCAATTTTACCAAAGTTTGCAGGGTGATAGAATTAACTTGCTTAATTTCAGACATACCTCTAGCACGTTTTGCTGTCCATCCTTGATTTGCCACCATTGTCTCGATCATTTTGGTTGCCTTCTCTATGGTGAGAGAGAGGTATGCACCTCCGACGGCAGCATCAATGTGTTGTCGAGATTCTTGCTGGAGTCCATGGTAGAAGCTCTGGATCAAGTACCAGTCTTGCATACCAAGGTGGGGACAGTCTTCAACATACTCTTGTAGTCTCTCCCAAGCTTCAGTGATTGTTTCTTCATCTCCCTGCCCAAAGTTGGAAATCTTGCTACGGAAAAGAATAGTCCGACTTATCGGGCAGAACATGTTGAGGAATTGATCCGCGCATCTCAACCATGTCAGCAGGTGGCCAGAGTTGAAGAGGAACCACTGCTTCACTTTTTCCACTAATGAAAATGGAAAAAGATGAAGTCTAATGCCATCCTGCGAAACTCCCTGCATAGAAATTGTACTACATATCTCCAGGAAATTCCGGAGGTGAGCATTGGCATCCTCTGAAGGTTTGCCATCAAATGCAATAGCTTGAGTCATTCGTATTAAGTGAGGTTTAAGCTCAAAATCTACATTACTAGTAGAAGGTAACACTAGAAAGTGTGCAAGAGTAGGCATGGAATACTCAGAGAGTGTTTTGGTCGACGTCGATGTTGATGACGATGTCGGCGTTGGTGTTGATCGATCGGTGGAGCAACTTGGTTCGTCAGTCACTTTTGACTGGGATTCTTGTCTCGACGAACTCCTCTCATGAAGCTCCAGGTTCTTCCTCAGAGGAGTGAGATTAGCTCTCGCTCTCCTAAGAATGGCCTCAGGATCTTCTTGATAGTCGCTCGGAAGATTGAATCCGGCCATGACTACTTGAACGATCACAAACAATGAACAATATATATACCCACTAGAACTACGGGGGTTAATTCAATAGAAATCACAAAGAATTAATTCTAGCCAATTGCTTCCCCAGCAACGGCGCCAGAAATGCTTATTGACTCTTGCTAACGTCGTCACTAGGAGTAGACTATGGAATCTATCCCTGGCAACGGCGCCAGAAAGGTTTGTTGGTACTTCTTAATGTAAGAAGTATAACTAACTATTCGTATGACTATTGGTAGGTTCCGCAAGCGCACAGAATAAGTCCATTGTAGCACTTCACCCGGGAGTAACCGAGTATCGTATTTATTTCCACAGGGAAGCTACTAAGGCAGAACTAACACTAGGACTGCTATGAACAACTAGTGATTCTAGCAGGGTTGATCGAAATATATGAATGGGGGTTGATATCTACTACTACTAAAAAGAAAGAAAGACTAACTACTACTAAACTAAATCGGCGGGGTCTGGCCGATGAACAGATTAATGCTTTCCTACACACTTACGATCACAACTAACTTAGCAACAAAGGTTTTATCACAACTAACTTAGCAACAAAGGTTTTATCTAGTTCTTTGAACCGTACACACCCTCTGGACTATTTACCTCAGACGTGCACAACGAGGTTTATGATTTAAGAACTAACCCAACTACGTGGTGGAATTCAAGGCTCCCAGGGCCTGTCACCACCTGTTTGCTACCACAGCTATCCGGGGGGCTAGCCACAAACTAAGGTATAACTAGTCTAAGCACCGCGCTTACACTAATATATACTACTCTAATCTTGCGTCCAAAACTAGAGCACTGATTACTCAGCGAAGAACCCAAACTAGATGCAAACTAAATACTAAGTTATCTATGATCGAAAGCACTCAACAAGAACAATAAGTAAAGAACTTAAAGTAAATGCTGAAAGTAGAAGAACACTAAGATAAGCGAAGAAAGACTTGGAATTATACCAGAGACTTGGAAGATCCTCTATTACAACTCTAGCTCTTCTCTTCTTCACTCTCGCTCTCACTCTAAGTCTCTCAACTAGAGTGTTCCATCACCAGAGCTTCGATTACAAGAGAGTGGGACTAATGAGGTGAGGTATATGTACAAATGAGCTCGGGGGGTCCTATTTATAGCCTAAGGGACCTAGGGGGGTACTTATGGACCTAGGGTTAGGTCAGGGGGGTGAGTGTGGTGGCGGGCGCCAGCCCTAGGTGGCGGCCGCCACCCCCCTGGCCGTTGGATCCACCGCCTTTGCTTCAACGGCATCCAGGAGCTCCAGAGAGGCGGTTCCAAGGTCGGCTGCATGTCCAAATAACCGTCACATGGGTAATTGGGTCATGATCCATGTGACATCCCTTCTTGGCCCTTGGATGCACTGACCTAAGTGATCAATGGCTGCAAATGAGTGTGGCATGCCACCCCTGGATCAGCGACGTGGTAGGGGATCCCCTGGCGCCCGCGAGTGATGGGTGGCGGGCGCCACCCCACCTTGGCCCAAAGTGAGCCCAGGTGAGTGTGCTCGCCTCCTGGTGGGTCCTCTTGGTCATTTTGCTCAAAAACCCTGCAATTTCCTACATTCAAATAACACTCGAGGACAAGTGGAAATCGTTAGTTTATAAAAGGTTTTTGGTTGATTTTAGGCCCTTGTGTTGTGTTATATGACCTTGTTGATGCAAAGAATATGACACTTAGTGAGCGTCAACACTAACTACTCCTAGATAACCACAGAGCAAGATAACTACGAAGCAAGATAGTTACGAAGCAAGGCAGGCAAAAGTCAATAAAGCAACTAAGTTGAGTATAGTTTTATTCCTATCTTGTCAAGTATCGAGGCGTACTAGCCTTTACCACTTACTTAGGTTGAACGCTAGCACAACGAGCCTTACTGTTAAACTGGGCCAACTACGTGGTGGAATTCAAGGCGGACAGGGCTGTCACCACCTGCTTGCTACCACAGCTATCCGGGGGTCCAGCCGTATCTGAAGGTAATTCTATAACTAAGCACCACGCTTAACTATATTCTAACTATCTCTACCCTAGCTTTGAATAGAGACACCCTTGCAGACGTCAGAGCAAATACTTGACTTAATAAGATAAACACTAAACTAACTAAGCAACCTATTGGCAAAGATCAAACACTAAGCTCACTTGAGATTAACTACTATGGCTAAGTGAATTGATCTGTAGGATAGCTAGGCACTCAAGCAATCAATCAAGTATACCACTCAATATTTATAAGTAGAATAAAGTAATACTTGAAATGATGAAATAGAATATAGTGAAGTGCTTGAGTAACAAGAGCAAAACCTGGACTAGAGATGAAGGAAGACTCTTCCCATCTCCAGGACTGATCACTCGCATGCCTCTACTCTTGAGCTAAGCCCTGAGCAGCGCTCCCGCAAGGGCAAAGATGCCTTGCTCTACTAGCTACCTACTTGCCTAAGCTCTCTAAGCTTCTAACCTAACTCTCACTTGCTTCTCTTGCTTTGTGTGTTGCTTGGTGTGGTATATGAATGAAGTGATGCCTCAGGGGGTATTTATAGTCTTGAGGAGTGAGGGGGGTACTTATAAGGGGCAGCCAGCCGACCTAGGGCTAACCCTAGTGGCGGGCACCAGCCCTAGGTGGCGGCCGCCGCCTTCATCACCGTTGGATGCACCGCCTTGGCTTCAACGGCATCCAGGAGCTCTAGAGAGGCGGTGGTTAGGTCGGTTGCATGTCTGAGTAACCACCATTTTGCCTTGATCCATGCCATTCCATCCTGAGCCGTCCGATGCCATTGACATAGTGACAAAGGGCCAAGATTTGGCCTTGGGATGGTCACACGGATCAGTGACATGGCAAAGGGTGAGAGTTGGGCCTCTCCATGTGGCGGGCGCCACATATGGGTGGCGGGCGCCACCTCTGGTTGGCGGGCGCCACCCCACTCGGGCCCAAATGGGTCCTGGTGAGTGGGCTTGTCTCCTGGTAGGTCCATTCTTCAAATTTGGTCCAAATTCCTGCATTCAAATAAAATTCTATGGACATGTGTGAACGCATCTTGGCCCCTAGTGGTTTCGGTGATTGGATGAAACACAAGATTACTGTGACTAACGTGTGTTTTGCAGAAACAGGATTGAGTTACGTCACGGTAATGGCGACGATACGGGCATATGGAGTTCATGCCCCCTAGCGATGGATATCGTTTCGGTTTTCAAAGGATGGACGATGAAGACGGTGGTAGACTAGGCTAAGTGTCATATGGTGTTGGAGGACACTTAGGTAGTCCTAGGTCTTTTGTTTTTCCTTTGGCCGTACTATAAAGGGGAGCGTGAATCAGTAGCTTTACCTAGATGAGTCTATTGAGGTAGGTGTGGTGCACACTTGTTATTTCATAGCCCCAGGTAGCTCATAGAGATGCCCTAACTCGAGAGGATCAAAAGTCGTTTTGGCCGTGTCGCGATCCAAGTTGAATCTGCCCTAGTAAAGGGCATCGGACGCTGGCCAGGTGGGCATCGGACGCGTCCGATGCTCACCCCGACTAGGGTTTAGTCTGGTGCGTGGCATCGGACGCGCCGATGTGTTCACATCGGACGCGCCCATGCCACTGTTCACGTGGGCGTGAACTGGAGGCCACATCGGACGCTGGCATCGGACGCTGAGGGCCAGCGTCCGATGGGCATGCAGAGAGGTTCCAGAGAGGGTAAATCCACTTCGGACGCGTCCGTTGTGGGGGCATCGGATGCTGCCTAGCGTCCAATGTCACTTTAACAGGTCTGACAACAGGGTACAGTCGACCGTTGGTCGAGGTCATCGGAGCATCCGATGCTAGGTATCAGAGCGTCCGATGCCCCCGCAGAAACCCTGTCTTGAGCTATTTTTGGATGGCCGGTTGGGGGAGTATATATACTTCCTTCCCTCCATCCATTTGTGTGTTCTTGCCACTTCCATCTGCTCAGAAACAAATTGTGAGTGTGAGTGAGTGCAAGAGCCCTAGTGAGGTTGAGTGATTTGCTAATTGTGAGAATTAGACACCTCCTAGTGAGAATTGAGTAGCAAGTGTGCATCCAATCATCTCTTTGGCCTTGTGTTGGTCAAGTGAGAGTTCTAGCTTGTTACTCTTAGTGATCGGCATCACCTAGACGGCTTGGTGGCGATCGGAAAGCTTGGAGAGCATCCGGTGGCATTGTGGATGACCCAAGCAAGCTTGTGACCGGTAGTGAGCGATTCACCGGGCCGGAGTGGCGAAGAATCAGCTCGTAGTGAGCACTTGATCCTTGCGCGGATCAAGGGGGAGCGATACCCTTGCGCGGGTGCTCCAACGAGGACTAGGGGGGTGTGCCGACACCTCGATACCTCGGCAAAAAGATCCTCGAGTCATCTCTACTCTTTTACCTAGGCATTTACTTTCAAGCAATTCATTTCCACATTACTACTTGTTGCTCATTCTATATTGAATTGCTTTGCTAGAGTAGGAGTGGCATAGACTTGATCATCTATGTGGTAGAATAAAGAGAAACACACTTCTAGGCACTAGGGGGTTAATTGGAGCTTGATAGGTTTTATTCTTGCAAGAAGTTTTAGAAAAGCCCAATTCACCCCCCTCTTGGGCATCTTGATCCTTTCAATTGGTATCGGAGCCTCGTGCTCTCGATTTAGGCTTAACCGCCTAGAGTTAAGATGTCCGGAGGTGATGGACCATTTCCCATGTTCGAGGGAGACGACTTTCCATATTGGAAAATCTGTATGGAGTCGTACCTAGAAGCGGTTGATGTAAAATGCCGCGATGCCGCCATAACCAGGTTCCCCAAACCCAAGGGGGGCACTAGCCGCACGCCACATGAGGAAGAAAATGAGAAGTGGAATGCAATGGCCAAAAACATTCTTTTTAGAGGCATTTGCAAGGATGTGTTTAACCACGTTCGAAACCACAAGAATGCCCATGATCTATGGGATAACATTTGTGCTCTCCATGAGGGGACCAAGAGTGAGCGTGAGGAGAGATATCATTTAGTTATGCAAAAGCTTCATTCATTTGATATGCATGCTAATGAAAGTGCAAATGAAATGTACTCACGTTTGAATGTTCTTGTAGAAGAACTCAATGGACTTTGCCTCACACAAATGCAACCATCCGATGTTGTGAGGAAGATTCTTTGTGTCCTTCCAATTGAGAAGTATGGACACATTGTGACGGTGCTACATCAAGGAGATCTTTCCACCGCTACACCAACTCAAATCTTGGGAAAGATCAATGCACATGAGATGTACATGCACATCACACCAAGCGGTGGCTCCTCCACCGATAAGAAGAAGGACTTGGCCTTCAAAGCGAGCCATGACAAGAAAGGCAAGTCCAAGGCTATTGAGGTGCATCATGAGAGCTCAAGTGATGAAGAGGATGATTCCAACATCGCTCTCATGGTGAGAAGAACCACCAAGATGTTGAAGAAGCTTCACAAGAATGGAGTCAATTTTGACTCAAGAAAGAAGAAGTTCTTCACAAGTAGCAAGAGGAGGCCAATCTCCGAAATGGATTGCTACAATTGCGGTGAGCTTGGCCATCTTGCTCATCAATGCACCAAGCCCAAGAAAGAGAGCTACAAGAACAAGAACAGGGGCAAGAAGTATGACTCATCAAGTGAAGATGAGAAGAAGAATGAGAAGCCCTACTACAAGAAGGATGGCAAGAAGAAGAAGCAATACCGCAAGAAAGGTGGCAAGGCTTACATTGTTGGTGATTGGCTCACCGACATTGACTCCTCTGGTGGCTCATCAAATGAAGATAGTGATGATGAGAAGGAGAAGGTGGCCGCTCTAGTCATTGGCTCCTCTACACCACCACCACCACCGTCATCATCATCATCTACACACCTATGCCTCATGGCTAAGGGTGACCGGAAGGTACAAAGCGATGATGACTCTAGTGATAGTGATAGTGATGGTGAATTTGAGGCACCTACTTATGATGATCTTGTTAAATTGCAAAATGACTAATCTAAAATCATAAGAGAGACTAGAGCTAAAAATGAAAAGCTTGTTGATGAAAATAAATCTCTTGTTGAGAAATATGATCATGCTATTCATGCTAGTGATAAGTTAAAAGATGAACTTGCTACTATGTCATCATCCATCAAGGAGCTCAAGTCCTCTAACAAGGAGCTCAAAGCTAAAAATGAAAAACTTGATAAGATGCATAGTGACTTTACCACTAGTTATGCTTTGCTCAAAGAACAATACACTCAAGTGAAAGTTGACTATGATGCTCTCACCATTACTTATGATATGCTTTCACATGAGACACATGATGCTCCTAACCTTGTTGTTAAGTGTGACATAGCAACATCCTGTGAGGACTTGGTTAGTGAGCATAATGAGCAAAGAGCTAGTGGCAAGGGAAAGAGTGTGGTTGTGGCCGACCATTATGATGATTATGTCAAGATCAAGAATGAGAATGCAAAACTCAAGGTTGATCTAGAGAAGCTTGCAACCATAAAGAAGTCATTGTTGAGACCCAAGATGATGACTATATCATGTCACTTGAGCTAGACATGCTAAAAGAAGAGAACAAGAGATTGAAGATGGAGAGGGACTACAAGATGACACCATCTCAATTAGAGCTCCAACAAGAGAATGACAAGCTCAAGAGAGAGAAGGAGCACCTTACCACCGGCTTGAAGAAATTCACCAAGGGGCAATGTCTTCAAAGTGAGCTACTCATGAACACCGTGATGAAGACAAATAGAAATGGTATTGGTTCCTTGAAGAGAAGATGAAGCAACGCAAAAGCATCACTAAGCCAAAGAAGAAGAAGATTGGAAGATGCTATGAGTG
This sequence comes from Coix lacryma-jobi var. lacryma-jobi, assembly GCA_009763385.1. NCBI lineage: Eukaryota > Viridiplantae > Streptophyta > Magnoliopsida > Poales > Poaceae > Coix > Coix lacryma-jobi. Next base: position 84,984,625 of record CM019831.1, read on the forward strand.
TGGAAAGGAAGGACACTTTGCTCATGCTTGTGAAGAGCCTAAACCTACACCCTTGCCCAAGCATGCTAGGCCCTTTGCTTTCAATGTTCACTACATGCTTAGACAAGACTCTAGTGGCAAGATGAAAGTCATGTTCTTGGGGCCTCCTAACAAGAATAGGCCAAAGCAAATTTGGGTTGCAAAGTCACTAGTAGAGAAGGTTAAGGGACCTCAACAAGTTTAGGTCCCAAAAGCTCAAGCTTGATTTCTTATGTGTGTAGGTGAACTACAAGACCGGTGGATCTCATTGGGTGATCGATAGTGGTTGCACACAACATATGACCGGTGATCCCCGGATGTTCACCTCACTAGAAGAAAATGTCAATGACCAAGAAAAGATAACATTTGGTGACAATTCAAAGGGCATTGTCAAGGGATTGGGCAAAGTGGCTATATCAAATGATCATACCATCTCCAATGTACTTCTAGTTGCATCGTTGAGCTTCAACTTGCTATCCGTTCGGCAATTATGTGATCTTGGCTTTCAATGTTTGTTCACCGACAAGGAAGTGGTTGTGACCAAGAAAGATGATACACAAGTGATATTCAAGGGATTTAGATACAACAATCTCTATCTAGTGGATTTCACCTGCGAAGATGCCAGCTTGAAGACATGTTTGTTCACTAAGCAATCACTTGGTTGGCTATGGCATAGAAGATTGGAACATGTTGGAATGAACACTCTCAACAAGCTATTGAAGAAGGATTTGGTTAGAGGCTTGAAGGATGTCAAATTTGAGAAAGACAAATTGTGTAGTGCATGTCAAGCTGGCAAGCAAGATGCAAACACTCATCCAACCAAAGCCTTTGTATCAACATCAAGAGAGTTAGAGCTACTTCACATGGATCTATTTGGACCAATAACATATGCTAGCTTGGGTGGAAATCTCTATTGCCTAGTGATTGTTGATGACTATTCAAGATACACTTGGGTATTCTTTCTTCATGACAAATCCGAAGCAACTCCTTCTTTCAAGAAGTTTGCCAAGAGAGCCCAAAATGAGTTTGACTTGAAAATCAAGAAGATAAGAAGTGACAATGGAAGAGAGTTCAACAACACCCACATTGAGGAATATTGTGATGAAGTTGGGATCAAGCATGAAGTCTCCGCAACCTACACACCACAATAAAATGGGGTAGTTGAGAGGAAGAATCGGACACTAATCACCCTAGCAAGGACAATGCTAGATGAGTACTCTACACCGGAGAGATTTTGGGCGGAAGCAATCAACACCGCTTGCTATGCATCAAACCGATTGTTCCCCCATCATCTACTTGGCAAGACCCCCTATGAGCTACTCAATAACAAGAAGCTAGATGTATCTTTCTTTAGAGTGTTTGGGTGCAAATGCTACATCTACAAGAAGCGCCAACACATAGGGAAGTTTCAATGCCGATGTGATATTGGTTTTCTTGTTGGCTACTCATTGAAGTCCAAAGCATATCGAGTATTCAGCCATGCCACCGGGATGGTAGAAGAAACATATGATGTGGAATTCGATGAATCTAATGGCTCTCAAGGAGAGCATGAAAATCTTGATGATGTAGGTGATGAACCATTGAGGGAAGCAATGAAGAACATGCCGGTTGGAGCCATCAAGCCTAAAGATGATGATGATGATGTGCAAGTCATTGACAAGCCATCCTCATCTAATGTACCACTTGTTGATGACAAAGATGGGAGGGATCCATTTGAAGATACTCATGTCTCCCATGATCAAATGGTGGTACAAGCTCAAGATGTTGATGCTCCACAAGCGGCCCCTCAAGTGGTTGATCAAAGGACTACTCGTCTACTACAAGCTCATCCTCAAGATCTCATCATAGGGAGTCCAACAAGGGGTGTCATGACTCGATCTCAAAAACTTGATTTATTTATTGAACATCACTCCTTTGTGTCTCTTGTTGAGCCTACCATTGTAGATGAAGCTCTAGGTGATCCGGATTGGGTGAATGCTATGCATGAAGAATTAAACAACTTCACCCACAACCAAGTTTGGACACTTGAAGAGCGACCCAAAGGCGCAAGAGTCATTGGAACAAAATGGGTGTTTAGGAACAAGCAAGATGATCAAGGCAAGGTTGTTAGAAACAAGGCAAGGCTAGTAGCAAAGGGGTTCTCTCAAGTTGAAGGTTTGGATTTTGGAGAGACCTTTGCACCGGTTGCAAGACTCGAAGCCATTCGTATCCTCCTTGCATATGCATCACATCATGACATTAAATTATATCAAATGGATGTGAAAAGTGCATTTTTAAATGGCTTCATAAATAAACTAGTCTATGTTGATCAACCTCCCGGGTTTGAAGACCCTTGATATCCTAATCATGTTTATAGGTAGTCCAAGGCGCTATATGGGCTCAAGCAAGCCCCAAGAGCTTGGTACGAGCGCCTCCGGGACTTCCTCATTGAGAAGGGCTTCACCATTCGGATGGTTGACACCACATTATTCACCAAGAAGCTTGATGGAGAAATCTTCATTTGTCAAGTCTACGTTGATGATATCATCTTTGGGTCAACAAATGAAGCCTATTGCAAGGAATTTGGTGACTTGATGTCGAAGGAGTTCGAATTGTCCATGATTGGAGAGCTCACATTCTTCCTAGGCTTCCAAGTCAAGCAATTGAAGGAGGGGACTTTCATATCTCAAGAGAAGTATACAAAAGACCTCCTCAAGTGCTTCAACATGGATGATTGCAAGCCTATCAAGACTCTAATGCCAACAAATGGACATCTCGGCCTAGATGTGGGAGGTAACCCAGTTGACCAAACTCTCTACCGTTCTATGATTGGTAGCTTGTTATATTTGACCGCATCTAGGCCCGACATCATGTTTAGTGTGTGCATGTGTGCTCGCTTTCAAGCCGATCCTAGGGAATCACATCTCATAGCGGTGAAGAGAATCCTTAGGTACCTAAAGCACACCCCAAGCTTTGGCCTTTGGTATCCCAAAGGAGCTAACTTCCAACTCGTTGGGTATTCCGATTCGGATTACGTGGGTTGCAAAGTAGATAGAAAAAGCACATCCGGAGGGTGCCATTTGCTTGGGAGATCACTAGTTTCATGGAGTTCTAAGAAGCAAAATAGTGTGGCCTTGTCTACCCCCGAGGCGGAATACATAGCCGCGGGTGCTTGTTGTGCACAAATCCTTTACATGAAACAAACCCTTTTAGACTATGTTGTAGTTCTAGAAAGGGTACCTTTGTTGTCTGACAATGAGAGCGTGGTTAAGCTTGCTAACAACCCGGTTCAACACTCTCGCACAAAGCACATAGATATTCGCCATCACTTTCTTAGAGACCATGTTTCAAAGAAAGACATATCCTTAGAGGGAGTTAGAACCGAAGATCAATTGGCGGATATCTTCACAAAACCCCTACATGAAAACACACTTTGTAGATTGCGAAGTGAGCTTAATGTGCTTGATCTAAGTAACTTTGTAAAAAGGTGAAAGGGGGTTGTCTTTGCATTGCATTGTATAATATGCCATGTTTAAATTATGCTATGCACATAGGCTTGTCAGACGTGGTTAAGATAACCGCCCTAAAAAGCGTGTGAAGAAGCTTACCCATGAGCAAACTTGACAAGCAACCTAGATTCAAATTCCGTAATGCATTGCATATGCTTGGTTGTTGCTTTGTCATTTCTTTTCGGTTTTGTTTTGAGTAACCGCTGTGTTCGTCCACCGCTAGTGGGAGCATTTGAGGCTCCTAATGGTTTAGTTCCCTAGTTTTGGTGTCCACATGTTGTCTCCTCGGGATTTATCGCTTATTTTCTCTACAAATGATATGTAGCCTGTGGCAAAATATTTCTAAAATTGAGAGTTTATGCGAGGATGTTCATACTAGGTTCCAACTGGTGTTTATTTGCTTCTTATTTGAGTTGGAACTTGGTTGGGAGAGGGAGACGCAACAGAAATCTTCGAAACTGCTCAAAATGCGGCATCGGACGGACGCTCCCCTAGCGTCCGATGCCCTGCACTGTAGACAGCTCTGGCTGAAACAGTGTCAGGGTATCGTCCGATGTGTTCTCATCGGAGCGTTCAGTGCTCCATCGGACGCTGCCCAGCGTCCGATGCCAAGGCATAGGACACGTCCGATGCGAAATAAGCATTTCTGGAGCTCTCTGGACGAGCATCGGAGCGTCCGTTGTGATCACAATGGCGCGTCCGATGCTCCTTTAAGCGGCACAATTGGTTCTTCTCTCTGATCGACTGGCCCCACGTGTCACTCCATCATCTTCGTCCACCTCGCGCCCTCGCCCGAACCGGAGCTCGCAACCGCCCGAACCCTAACTCTCACCGGCCGCCGCGTCCGCCCGCGCCTGCGCCCTCCCCGCTGGCCGCCATGCCCTCGTCGCCGGCCCCTGCTCCGCCATGCTCCGCCGCCACCCCGCCCGCCTCTGCGCGCCCATCGCCATCGGGATTCCCCAGGTCGCCCATCCTTCGCCAGAGCTCCTCGCCGGCGATCGTCTAATTCACCGGAGCTCCTCCATCGTCCACGAGCCTCTCCCTCACTCCGGCGACTTCTTCCCCGACCGATAACTCCACACAATGAGCATCACCACCCACCTCTATCCTCCATGCCTATCACATGCTCGATGAAATGCCCAAATGAACGGTCACCTCTATTTTGACCCCGTTTTCACCCCCATTCCTTGCAGTCTCCCTTGGCGTTATTCGTGGGTGCCGGATTGTCCGTGTCTTATCTTCTTCTTGGTTTTGTTCGTCGGTTCATCAGGTAGCAAAGCCAACCTCTATCTTATCTCCATTGCTTTGCTTCCATAGGACTTGCTCATCCCTAGCCTATATATTTCTTATATATATCCCCTCTTCTCTTGCAGCGAGTCAGTGGTTTGCTCAGTTGATAGCTTGGCAGTGTCAGATAACTCGGGGCCAAGCCTGCGGGTACGGATCGAGGCAAAGCCTCGCGAGTGTCAGCGACAGAGGATCAGTGTCAGGGGGAGTGTTCTTGTCAGGACCAGATTGTTTCTGTGACAGTGGGTCTTTCCAGGCAGTTCAGGGCTTTCAGCGGCAGTGTGTCCTGTTCTTGTCAGCTATGCGCTGCAAGAATGTTGGTGGTGCCCCGGGGGACTCTCCTCCGCGTCCCCCCTTCCGGCCAGAGGCCCGGCAAGGGGAAGCTGATTACGCGCAGGAAGCACACCAGAGAGTAGAGGGAGGCAGACCAGGCCCGCGAGGTTGCGGCCGCCGCAGAGCGTGCCGAGCAGGGAGGTCGTACGGGAGGACTCAGGATTGAGGACCAGTTGTCCCCCGACCAGCACAGAGCCATTGAGGAGGTTGAGCGGTTCCACCACTCACCGACTGGCACGCTTATGGCTACCGGTCGTCGGACCACGTTCACCTCACCAGAAGTCGAGCCCAGAGCTCGCAGTAGGGCTAGGCAGAGGCCGAGGCAGCCGAGGCAGAGGCAGAGGCAGCAGAGGCCGAGGCAGCCAAGGCAGAGGCAGAGGCACCAGAGGCCGAGGCAGAGGACGAGGTCCCCGAGGAGGTTCCCCGGCGCCGGTCCACGCGTCGCAGGACAGCGGTGCCACCCCGGCCCGATGTCCCTCTGCGGGGAGCACGTGCTCCGTCGAGGCGTGCGCCCCCGCCGATCCCGCGACTAGACCTCCGGGCAGCCACCTGCTCCTAGATTCAGACCCTTCGCTTGGTACCAGATGAGCAGTGGTTTCCACGGGAGAGGCAGCAGCAAGCCAGCGCAGACTTCTACACTGTGCTGCAGGAGGACTTCTACTAGGGCTATCGGAACGCCGGTATTTGTCTTCGCTCTCAGCGCGTGTGTCCGCTAGAGGCCGTGGTTACAGCAGCAGGAGAGCCGATTCGCCCCATCCTCACCTATCTACCCGGTCTGGCAGACCTTCTGGGGCGATCTGGCTCGTACAATGAGGATTGGGTCTTACAGTTCTATGCCTCGCTTTGGGTGCACCTAGACAGAGAGACCATTGAGTTTGCATTTCAAGGGGAGCACTACAGGCTGTTCTCGTCCGAGATTCGGGGTTGTTTTGGCCTGAGACACTCACAGACCCGGATCCACGACTTGTGCTATGATAGGACGGAGCCACCCCGCCGCCCTCATGGTGCTGCCCAGCCGTCAACAGACTTGGTCCGTCCCTGCTTCAGTGAGCCCTTCGGAGAGGGTTCGAGTCACGCGCCTAGGGATCTCACCCCTACGACTTGGATCCTCAACGAGGTTCTTAGGCGGACCTTGCTTCCCAGGGTTGGTTTCCAAGAGGGCCTCTCTAGACTGCAGCTGTGGTTACTCGCTTACTTGGTCAGGCAGCAGGAGTTCGACGTCTGGGACGTCATTCTTTGTGAGATGGAGGACACAGTAGCAGAGGGCATCAAGGCCCGTAGGCAGCTTCCTTACGCACACTGGATCTCCTATATCCTTTGGAAGGTAGCTGTCACTACAGGGGGTCATCCAGTTGAGTCTCTTACGCACTCCGCGACCGTGTTCCCTGAGTACAATATGAGTCAGTTGTTGGGACACGGTCGGGATCGCAGGCAGCAGCAGCAGGATGCGTCGTCTTCTTCACGACAGAGGCCTGAGGTCCCAGAGTCCGCTCAGGAGCAGGACGAGGCCGTTCAGGCCCTCGCAGAGTAGGAGCTGGCAGAGCTCGAGCGTTGTGACACGCATGTCACAGAGGACCCCACCAACAGCTTTGACGAGGACTACCAGCTCCTGCCCCACTACCAACCTCGTGCACACGACTCACAGGCCGGGACGTCTGGTACTGCTTCCTCCGACCCCGCACTTCTTGCGATCTTAGCTCGGATGGAGGAGCAGCAGAGGATAGTGGCACAGGATGTTCAGAGGCTCACCCAGTAGCAGCAGCGTCTGGCACAGCAGCAGGCACTAGCACAGTAGCAGGCTCAGGAGCGCTCAGACGCCCTGCAGCGACAGATGTTGGCACTCCAGCAGCAGACGCTCAGCTTCATGGAGCGACTTGCCAGCGGTCCTCCACAGTGGCAGTGGCAGCAGCCTCCCCCAAAGCAGCAGATCCAGTGGCAGCCACCAGTCCATTCGCAGCAGTTCGGACAGCCACCTCAGTTTCCGCAGCCACTCACGGGCCCCAGCTCCTCTCAGTTCACGAGCTTTACCGCTTCTCCAGGCGGGGCCCCGCTTTTCAGTCCGCTGCTTACCGGTTTCACTCCTAGGCCGACAGAGTCTCTATACGCGACGATTACTTCTGTGACCCGAGACTTGTCGGCTACTTTCAGTGAGCTTACGGGCTTCCCTATGCCAGACCCAGTGTAGACAACGACGGCTCCAGTGACTTCTACCACTGAGACCCTCCCGAGCTTCGTCGCGTCTTCAGAGCAGACAGAGCCTGTCCAGTCAGAGACTACCACGTCGGTTCAGCCTGAGTTGTCAGTTATTCCAGAGCTTCCGCACTCCGATCCTCAGGTTGACACTCCTACTGAGACTGCGACAGAGACAGTGCAGGCAGAGTAGTCAGTGTCAGAGCTGACCCAGACCACTACTCAGCAGCTTCTTGGTTCAGAGGGTCAGCAGGCTACCGGCACCACTTCTTCCGACTCTGTGGAGTACCTACAGCAGTTTGAGTTCTCACAGCGCACTCCGGAGACTGCTCCTGGCTCGTCTGCACCACCTCCGCCCTCCGACGTTTAGTTTGGCGCTTGATGCCAAAGGGGGAGAGTGGATGAGTATAGTGATAGGGGGAGCGATGTGAGAGGGTTTTGATGTCTTATGTTGTGTTACTTTCTCATACGCTCTTTACTTATCACATCTTTTGTGCATGTTTATGTGATATACTTATGCTATGGACCTTTATGACATGTATGTGCTCACTATGATATATGTATGTCATGTCATTTCGTTTCGCTCATTACTTGCGCTTAAACTCTCACTTGGTTATGTATATGAGCTCTTTTACTCCTGCACTTGTTATTCACTCTAACTTGTTGAGTGCAGGATGATGGCATGATATGTATGAGCTTGCCCCTAATGATTTTCTCTTATCCTTTGCAAGTTCATACATGTCATGATTTAAAAATCTCTTCTCTCTATACTCGATCTCGTGTTGTCATCAATCACCAAAAAGGGGGAGATTGAACGCATCTTGGCCCCTAGTGGTTTCGGTGATTGGATGAAACACAAGATTACTGTGACTAACGTGTGTTTTGCAAAAACAGGATTGAGTTAGGTCATGGTAATGGCGACGATACGGGCATATGGAGTTAATGCCCCCTGGCGATGGATATCGTTTCCGTTTTCAAAGGATGGACGACGAAGACGGTGGTAGACTAGGCTAAGTGTCATATGGTGTTGGAGGACACTTAGGTAGTCTTAGGTCTTTTGTTTTTCCTCTGGCCATACTATAAAGGGGAGCATGAATCAGTAGCTTGACCTAGATGGGTCTATTGAGGTAGGTGTGGTGCACACTTGTTATTTCATAGCCGTAGGTAGCTCAGAGAGATGCCCTAAGTCGAGAGGATCAAAAGTCGTTTTGGCCGCGTCGCGATCTGAGTTGAGTCTACCCTTGTAAAGGGCATCGGACGCTGGCCAGGTGGGCATCGGACGCGTCCGATGCTCACCTCGACTAGGGTTTAGTCTGGTGCATGGCATCGGACGCGCCGATGTGTTCACATCGGACGCGCCCATGCCACTGTTCACGTGGGCGTGAACAGGAGGCCACATCGGACGCTGGCATCGGACGCTGAGGGCCAGCGTCCGATGGGCATGCAGAGAGGTTCCAGAGAGGGTAAATCCACATTGGACGCGTCCGTTGTGGTGGCATCGGACGCTGCCTAGCGTCCGATGTCACTTTAATAGGTCTGACAAGAGGGTACAGTCGACCATTGGTCGAGGTCATCGGAGTGTCAGATGCTAGGCATTGGAGCGTCCGATGCCCCCGCAGAAACCCTGTCTTGAGCTGTTTTTGGATGGCCGGTTGGGGGAGTATATATACTTCCTTCCCTCCATCCATTTGTGTGTTCTTGCCACTTCCATCTGCTGAGAAACACATTGTGAGTGTGAGTGAGTGCAAGATCCCTAGTGAGGTTCAGTGATTTGGTAATTGTGAGACTTAGACACCTCCTAGTGAGAATTGAGTAGCAAGTGTGCATCCATCCATCTCTTTGGCCTTGTGTTTGTCAAGTGAGAGTTCTAGCTTGTTACTCTTGGTGATCGACATCACCTAGACGGCTTGGTGGCGATCGGAAAGCTTGGATAGCATCCGGTGGCATTGTGGATGACCCAAGCAAGCTTGTGACCGGTAGTGAGCGATTCACCGGGCCGGAGTGGCGAAGAATCAGCTCGTAGTGAGCACTTGATCCTTGCGCGGATCAAGGGGGAGCGATACCCTTGCGCGGGTCCTCCAACGAGGACTAGGGGGGTGTGCCGACACCTCGATACCTCGGCAAAAAGATCGTCGAGTCATCTCTACTCTTTTACCTACGCATTTACTTTCAAGCAATTCATTTCCGCATTACTACTTGTTGCTCATTCTATATTGAATTGCTTTGCTAGAGTAGGAGTGGCATAGACTTGATCATCTGTGCGGTAGAATAAAGAGAAACACACTTCTAGGCACTAGGGGGTTAATTGGGGCTTGATAGGTTTTATTCTTGCAAGAAGTTTTAGAAAAGCCTAATTCACCCCCCCTCTTGGGCATCTTGATCCTTTCAATGTGGAATTTGGTTAGTTTGAAACCTATTTGACTACATTTCATGCCTTTTTGTTGAATTTTAGGGTAAAATGTTGATGGTAGAACAGGTGTTTAAGGACCATCAACAGACACCATCTCAATTAGAGCTCCAACAAGAGAATGACAAGCTCAAGAAAGAGAAGGAGCACCTCACCACCGGATTGAAGAAGTTCACCAAGGGTCAATGTCTTCAAAGTGAGCTACTCATGAACACCGTGATGAAGACAAATAGAAATGGCATTGGCTTCCTTGAAGAGAAGATAAAGCAATGCAAGAGCATCACAAAGCCAAAGAAGAAGAAGATTGGGAGATGCTATGAGTGTGGAAAGGAAGGGCACTTTGCTCATGATTGTGAAGAGCCAAAACCAACACCCTTGCCCAAGCATGCTAGGCCCTTTGCTTTCAATGCTCGCTACATGCTTAGACAAGACTCTAGTGGCAAGATGAAAGTCATGTTCATGGGGCCTCCTAACAAGAATAGGCCAAAGCAAATATGGGTTGCAAAGTCACTAGTTGAGAAGGTTAAGGGACCTCAACAGGTTTGGGTCCCAAAAGCTCAAGCTTGATTTCTTATGTGTGTAGGTGAACTACAAGACCGGTGGATCTCAATGGGTGATTGATAGTGGTTGCACACAACATATGACCGGTGATCCCCGGATGTTCACCTCACTGGAAGAGAATGTCGATGACCAAGAAAAGATAACATTTGGTGACAACTCAAAGGGCAATTTCAAGGGATTGGGCAAAGTGGCTATATCAAATGATCATACCATCTCCAATGTGCTTCTTGTTGCATCGTTGAGCTTCAACTTGCTATCTGTTGGGCAACTATGTGATCTTGGCTTTCAATGTTTATTCACCGACAAAGAAGTGGTTGTGACCAAGAAAGATGATACACAAGTGATATTCAAAGGCTTTAGATACAACAATCTCTATCTAGTGGATTTCTCCTCCGAAGATGCCAACTTGAAGACATGTTTGTTCACTAAGCAATCACTTGGTTGGCTATGGCATAGAAGATTGGCACATGTTGGAATGAACACTCTCAACAAGCTATTGAAGAAGGAATTGGTTAGGGGCTTGAAGGATGTCAAACTTGAGATGGACAAATTGTGTAGTGCATGTCAAGCCGGCAAGCAAGTTGCAAACACTCATCCAACCAAAGCCTTTGTATCAACATCAAGAGAGTTAGAGCTACTTCACATGGATCTATTTGGGCCAAGAACATATGCGAGCTTGGGTGGAAATCTCTATTGGGTATTCTTTCTTCATGACAAATTTGAAGCAACCCCTTCATTCAAGAAGTTTGCCAAGAGAGCCCAAAATGAGTTTGACTTGAAAATCAAGAAAATAAGAAGTGACAATGGAAGAGAGTTTGACAACACCCATATTGAGGAATATTGTGATGAAGTTGGGATCAAGCATGAAGTCTCCGCAACATATACACCACAAAAAAATGGGGTAGTTGAGAGAAAGAATCGGACACTAATCACCCTAGCAAGGACAATGTTACATGAGTACACTACACCGGAAAGATTTTGGGCGGAAGCAATCAACACCGCTTGCTATGCATCAAACCGGTTGTTCCCCCATCGTCTTCTTGGCAAGACCCCCTATGAGCTACTCAACAACAAGAAGCCTGATATATCATTCTTTAGAGTGTTTGGGTGCAAATGCTACATCTACAAGAAGCACCAACACCTAGGGAAGTTTCAACGCCGATAGGATATTGGTTTTCTTGTTGGTTACTCATTGAAATCCAAAGCATATCGAGTATTCAGCCATGCCACCGGGATGGTAGAAGAAACATATGATGTGGAATTCGATGAATCTAATGGCTCTCAAGGAGAGCATGAAAATCTTGATGATGTAGACGATGAACCATTGAGGGAAGCAATGAAGAACATGCCGGTTGGAGCCATCAAGCCTAAAGATGATGATGATGATGATGTGCAAGTCATTGACAAGCCATCCTCATCCAATGTACCACATGATGATGATAAAGATGGGAGGGATCCATTTGAAGATACTCATGTCTCCCATGATCAAATGGTGGTACAAGCTCAAGATGTTGATGCTCCTCAAGCGGCCCCTCAAGTGGTTGATCGAAGGACTACTCCTCTACTACAAGCTCATCCTCAAGATCTCATCATAAGGAGTCCAACAAGGGGTGTGATGACTCAATCTCAAAAACTTGCTTTATTTATTGAACATCACTCCTTTGTGTCTCTTGTTGAGCCTATCATTGTAGATGAAGCTCTAGGTGATCCGGATTGGGTGAATCCTATGCATGAAGAATTAAACAACTTCACCCGCAACCAAGTTTGGACACTTGAAGAGCGACCCAAAGGCGCAAGAGTCATTGGAACAAAATGGGTGTTTAGGAACAAGCAAGATGATCAAGGCAAGGTTGTTAGAAACAAGGCAAGGCTAGTGGCAAAGGGGTTCTCTCAAGTTGATGGTTTGGATTTTGGAGAGACCTTTGCACCGGTTGCAAGACTCGAAGCCATTCGTATCCTCCTTGCATATGCATCACATCATGACATTAAATTATATCAAATGGATGTGAAAAGTGCATTTTTAAATGGCTTCATAAATAAACTAGTCTATGTTGATCAACCTCCCGGGTTTGAATACCCTAGATATCCTAATCATGTTTATAGGTTGTCCAAGGCGCTATATGGGCTCAAGCAAGCCCCAAGAGCACGGGACTTCCTCATTGAGAAGGGCTTCACCATTGCGAAGGTCGACACCACACTATTCACCAAGAAGCTTGATGGAGAGATCTTCATTTGTCAAGTCTACGTCGATGATATCATCTTCGGGTCAACAAATGAAGCCTATTGCAAGGAATTTGGTGACTTGATGTCGAAGGAGTTCGAAATGTCCACGATTAGCGAGCTCACATTCTTCCTAGGCTTCCAAGTCAAGCAATTGAAGGAGGGGACTTTTAAATCTCAAGAGAAGTACACAAAAGACCTCCTCAAGCGCTTCGACATGGATGATTGCAAGCCTATCAAGACTCCAATGCCAACAAAGGACATCTCGATCTAGATGAGGGAGGTAACCCGGTTGATCAAACTCTCTACCGTTCTATGATAGGTAGCTTGTTATACTTGACCGCATCTAGGCCCGACATCATGTTTAGTGTGTGCATGTGTGCTAGGTTTCAAGCCGATCCTAGGGAATCACATCTTATAGCCGTGAAGAGAATCCTTAGGTACCTAAAGCACACCCCAAGCATTGGCCTCTGGTATCCCAAAGGAGCTAACTTCCAAGTCATTGGGTATTCCGATTCGGATTACGTGGGTTGCAAAGTAGATAGAAAAAGCACATCCCGAGGGTGCCATTTGCTTGGGAGATCACTAGTTTCATGGAGTTCAAAGAAGCAAAATAGTGTGGCCTTGTCTACAGCTGAGGCGGAATACATAGCCGTGGGTGCTTGTTGTGCACAAATCCTTTATATGAAACAAACCCTTTTAGACTATTGTGTAGTTCTAGAAAGGGTACCTTTGTTGTGTGACAATGAGAGCGCGGTTAAGCTTGCTAACAACCCGGTTCAACACTCTCGCACCAAGCACATAGATATTCGCCATCACTTTCTTAGAGACCATGTTTCAAAGAAAGACATATCCTTAGTGGGAGTTAGAACCGAAGACCAATTGGCGGATATCTTCACAAAACCCCTACATGAGAACACCCTTTGTAGATTGTGAAGTGAGATTAATGTGCTTGATCTAAGTAACTTTGTCAAAAGGTGAAAGGGGGTTGTCTTTGCATTGCATTGTATAATATGCCATGTTTAAATTATGCTATGCACATAGGCTTGTCAGACGTGGTTAAGATAACCGCCCTAAAAAGCATGTGAAGAAGCTTACCCATGAGCAAACTTGACAAGCAACCTAGATTCAAATTTCGTATTGCACTACATATGCATGGTTGTTGCTTTGTCGTTTCGTTTCGGTTAAGTTTTGAGCAACCGCTGTGTTCGTCCACCGCTAGGGGGAGCATTTGAGGCTCCTAATGGTTGAGTCCCCTAGTTTTGGTGGCCACATGTTGTCTCCTCGAGTTTTATTGCCTATTTTACCTAAAAATGATATATAGCCTATGGCAAAATATTTATAAAATTCAGGGTTTATGCGAGGATGCTCATACTAGGTTCCAACTGGTGTTTATTTGCCTCTTATTTTAGTTGGAACTTGGTTGGGGGAGGGAGCTGTGGCGGAACCGTCCTGATTATAAGAGCTCAAGTACCGTCTTAGTCAAATCTTCTGACATCGACTCATACTTGAACCCATATAACCCCGGTAGTCCGGAAATCTCGAAGGATTTCTATCATCATACAACATACAGGATCGCATTGTTCAAGAATTACATTCGTAAGGATACATCACAGATAAACGAAACCGGATTTAAAACATCAGAGTGCGAATTTTAAACAGAGTTATTACAATACCAAATTTAAAAGTGTGGAAGCTTAAATTAGTTTTGAAACACGACCACCACACATGTGGTCCAAATAAAACATTGTTTGATAACTTAACTCAACACGACTCACTCCTCCTTTTTCAAGTAATGTGCCACCAGTAGTCTCAATCCAGCAAAAGAAAAGGGGAAGCTTCTGGACGACCCTGCCCTGGGCCTACTCCTCATCACCTTCCACCGGGTAGAGGCAGTGCTTACAATAGCCATAGTAGACCTGGCCATCTGCAACAACGGGATAAACCCTGAGTACGGGAATGTACTCAGCTAGACTTACCCGTCCAACTGAAAATAAAGACACCAAGAATATGCAAGGCCGTTTTGGTGGAGCTGGGATTTTTAGTGGCGAAAAGCTCAAAATTAAGATAAGGAGTATTAATGACATTGATGAGCTGTCAGTTTTTAGTCCTATCTCTTACTCTAGGTTTGCACATGAATTATTACGCACACTTGAGTCTAACAAGCAATAATATAACCATATCCAGTTGACTTATCCACATTTTAGTTGAACCTTTAAAACATTACATGGAGTTGTATCGTGGTGAAGCTTGCCATAGTTTCCCACTAACCGGGGGAGACGGCGACTCGAATCGAATTCCAAACCAGCTGGTGAAAGACCTTTAATACCAACCCACACTTTCCCCGTCGGATCCATGCATTGGGTAACCGCTCGATGCTTGTTCATGGTGGTAATCGTCGCGGTTCAAGCACGGACCGCCCAATTGGAACCTGGCGATGGCCTCACGCGGCAGATCGCATTTCCATACTAGAGGGCGCGACTCGGGTTGATTCCGGCCCGAACAGCTTCTAACCGGCTTTGGGGTCGATGATTACGGCACCAACATATCCCTAAGTAAAAGGGCGCGTTCAAAAATGAACGAGGGCCAACATCGATACAAACCTACACGATCCAACGGACGGACTGCCCCAAGTTTTCAAACTTATGTCTTGGCTTCCAGTTGACCGTATTTCATTACTACTCAGGTTCTTTTCCACGATAGCAAATATAGCCAACCGTGATCCAGTAAATACCCATCAGGGGTATTACGGAAACATCCTTAACCACTACTTTTAGTATGCAGACTAAGCAATTCTACTTTACAATAAGATAGCAGGATAACAAGGCAGATATTAATCAATAGTCAAGGGATGGTAATGCAGCAAATAGGATTCAATCAACTCCTATACCTAATGCATCACAATATAAAATACTCAATTAAGTTAATTATAAAAGCTGGGAGACTTAAAATGTTCCGGGGCTTGCCTGGAGTGAAGATCGAGGCCTCGTGGGAGGGGCACTCGGGCAGGTTAGTTTCCGCTGCGGGGTCGACCTCCTTGGCCTGGGGTAGCTCCAGGATCTCCTGCTCGACGCTTGCCTCCTGCTCCTGGTCGGGCTCCGGGAGTGTCGATCCTATTGCATGCGATAAATAATAAATAAATAAATAATGTGGGGCGCGAGATATGGTGGTATGAAAAGTAATATTTCTTGCAAACCAACAAAACCAACTTGTTGAACCACTTTTGACATTGAGGTAAATACTTATTTACCTCATAAAACAAATCATTATTTCAACTATTTCCCATTTAGAAATTCAAAAGAAACTCAAGTTTGAACTGCAAGTGTATTTTTCTGAACTTAAAAAAATCCATAAAAATTCCAGAAGATAACTGACACTAACTGGACTTCTCTGACCAATTTCCAGCAAGAGATTAAGTACAGAACAGCGGCCACAAAAAGATAAAATACACTGCTCAAAAGATACTTTGAACTAACTCTTCTCCTAAAAAGTGTCAAACAGCAGATTTAATAATTTTTCTAGCTTCATCTACTCATAAACACTCTACTGCAGAAAGTGCACTGCCAAAACATAAATATATCACCCTACACAAAATAAACAAATCTATTCCAAAATAACCCAATTGAACTACAACCCTACTGGAAAAGGGTGACATACTCATTTCCATATCTTTCCCAGATTCTATTCCCTATTTCATATTTATCAAGAAAGTTCCATGAACAGAAACATTATACTACTTCCTACATGAATTTCCAAAAAAAACACAGAAAAGTATATTTCTACAGTAACTTCACATTTTTCCATACAACAACCTATGCTTAATATTTTTTCCAACTGGAACATAACACACAGAGGCTACACAAATTTTCCCATATTTTATTTTAACATATAAAACACCTTAGCACTTATTCTAAGAAAACAGCCAAAAAGGACTTTAAATCATAACAGACATTTTTCATACATAAACAGGGCCTCATATATTTTCACACGTACATAACATGGTAAGGAACCTACACAAAATTTTCCATGAATTAACTCGACCAGAAAACATATAAACCCATTTATCTCCACAAAGCATATAAACTGAAATAAATAAAAACAGTAAAATAAACTTTCACCAAAAATACTTTCATATTTTTCCATGATAGATCTACTCATAAACAAAAACAAACTAACAAAACTGAAAGCACCTCATTTGGACTTTTAAATCGCGCTACACAAAAATAACAAGGTTTTCTGGAATTTAAAACAAAAAGGAAAATCATTTTAAACTTCCCGGCTCAACTTGCGCAGACCCGGTCCATAGACCGTGAGCGACTGACGCGGGGGACCCACTGGTCAACGGGGCCCACCCGTCAGAGAGAGAGAAAACAGGGGAAGAGGGTTGACCGCGCGGTTCTCGTCGGCGGCAAGGTCGCCGGCGGTGGGACCGGGCTCATCGTGCTCCCCTCGACGAGACGGACCGAGAGGTGGTGGTGGTTTGGCTAGCGCATGGCCGTAGCTCACCGGCGGCGAGCGGTGGCGGACGGCGGCGGCGGAGACGTAAGGCTACGCCGTTTCCGGCGGTCGCTGGCCAAATTAACGACGGCGAAAGCTTACTTGAACCCTAGGAAGGCTACTAGGGGGGTTGGTTCGGCCGGTGAAGCTTCGGTGGAGCTCGACCACGTGTGCGGCCATGGCGGCGTCCATGGCGGTCGGCCAGAGGTGGAGGGAGAGCTACGGGGCGGTAGAGAGCTCGCGAACTGGTGTTCTCACTTTGCCTTGACGTGACAAAGCTCGACGAAGAGGAGGGGGCTCGGTGGAGGCTTGGTCGGGGGTGAACGGCTTCGAGCTCCGGGCGACGCTGATGGCGACCGCGTCGGCGCTCCTCGGACTCCGGCGTCAGCGAGGCTCGGCTGGTGGCGCTAGCGCGAGCACCGGACGTCCGAGATGACGGCGAAGTGGTGTGCGCGAGGGATTGGGAAAAGGTGAGCGGAGGTGGTCGGAACGGCGGTGCGGACTCTCGGTGCCGAAAGGTGGCGGGCACGGCGGGCTCAAGTGCTCGGCTTGCTTGGCAGTGTGAGCAAGGGAGAGCGAGAGCGAGAGCGAGAGAGGGCGAGTAGAATGGCAAGTGAAGAGAGGGGAGTGCGGTGCGCGGGGCCTTTTGCCCGGCCGGCGGCGATGCGTGGTCGTGGCGGGGGCCACGGCGACGCGACGTCACGACAGAGCGGCGAGGCGGCGCGACAGGCGAGGCGGGGCGGGAGTGGGCGAGGCGGATCGTGGCGTGATTGCGGAGGCAAAGATCGGGAGCCAATAGGCGAGCGCGGATTTCCGGCAGGGATGGGCCGCCACGCGGCGCTCCGGCCGGCGTACGGCGCGGCCGCGCGGTCGGGCGCGCGCACGCGGCGCGGCGAGCGGGCCGGCGTGGCGCTGGCGGGCCGAAAGGCCAACTGGGCCGGAAGTGAGGGCGCGGGAGAAAAATCTTTTCCTTTTTCTTTTTCCGCAAATTTTTGAAACTTTGACCATTCAAAAATAGTTTCAAAAACTCGAAACTAGGCTTTGACCCAAAAATAAAAGTTTCTCAAAATAATTTTCTCTACAACTTTCATATAGAACATTTTTGTTGAAAAGCACTTTTAAATCCTCCACAGAAATAAAGCCTATTTTGAGACATAAATCATTTTGTTTACCTTGTTTTTATTTGCTAAACAAATTTGAACTAGGTCAAAATGTTAACATGAAAAATGTTATAGTCAATATTATTTATTTTATAAAATTATTTGCTAAGACAGAAATCCACTAAAACCATCAAGTCCAATAGAAATCCAAAATCCAATAAATAAGCAAAAGGCAAAAACACTCTCATGCACATGAAATGATGCCATGCATTGCTTATGCATTTTAGTAGCTAAATGTAGTTCCTAATGCAGTGCTTGACACTAGGGTGTCACAGCCCTTCCCCCTTAAAGAAATCTCATCCCGAGATTTGAGTTAGGTACCAATCTTTATAAAAAGCGGGATAGTTCAGACGTAAGTATTCCTCGGTTTCCCAAGTCGCATCGTTGGGTCCGTGGTTGCTCCAGAGAATCTTGTGAGTCTTCACTGTTCGGTTGCGAGTCTCTCGAGTCTTGGTGTCCAATATCTCCCGAGGTTGTTCATAGTATTCCAGATCTGATCTGATGGTGACATCCAGGATCCGAACCTCTTCTCGTTCCGGGACTCGAAGACACTTCTTCAACTAGGATACATGAAACACGGGAAAGACTGCGCTCATCTCCGGGGGTAACTGCACTTCATAGGCCACTTCTCCCTTTTTAGCTATGATCTGATACGGTCCCACGTATCGAGGTGCTAACTTTTTCTTGATTCCAAAACATTGGACTTTTCTCATGGGCGAGACCTTAAGGTAGACGTAATCTCCTACTTGGAATTCCAAGGGTCTCCTTCGTGTGTCACCATAACTTTTCTGTCGTGACTGCGCTGCCTTGATATGCTGCTATACAGTTTGCATGATTTCCTCAGCATCCTTTACATAATCTGACCCGTAAAATCCTCGATCTCCTGATTCAACCCAATTTACCGGGGTTCTGCATCTTCGTCCATATAAAACTTCAAACGGTGCCATTTTTATGCTTTCTTGATAACTATTGTTATATGAGAACTCGGCAAGGGGCAACCATTTCTCCCATGATTCTCCTGAGGATAGAACACATGCTCTGAGGATATCTTCCAAGATTTTATTCACCCTTTCGGTTTGTCCTGCGGTTTGGGGATGATAAGCAGAACTTCTTACCAACTTAGTCCCTAGCTCCTTGTGCAACTGTTCCCAAAAACGCGCTATGAACTGGGGTCCTCTATCAGAAACAATTCTCTTAGGTACTCCATGAAACCTTAAGATGTTTTGAATGTACAAATCTGCGTACTGATGAGGTCGGTGGGTAGTGTTGACTGGTATGAAGTGAGCCACTTTATATAACCGATCCACGATAACCCAGATAGAATCATTTCCTTTTTGAGTGGAGGGAAGACCTGTGATGAAATCCATACTAATCTCTTCCCATTTCCACTTTGGGATCGATAACGGCCGTAACAGTCCGGCAGGTCTTAGGTGTATAGCTTTTATCCTGCAACAAGTATCACACCTTGCGACATAGGCTGCGACTTCTTTCTTCATCTTTGACCACCAATACCTTGTTCTCAGATTGTTGGTAACACACTTGCCCAACCTCCGCACACGTGCACGGGGGTGGCGAAGGTGGCCAATCGTCAGAACCAAGTGAAGATGCAGCGGGAACAAAACCAGCGCGAAGGTATAAGGAAGCGAGAACAGTGTTTGGTCCTCAAAAATCATGTCCATTACACTGTTCACCCCCCGGTATTTATAGGGGATACCAAGGGGTGACGACCAAATTACAATAGGGTACAAGAAAGATTCCTCTGCGCTATACACACAGAAGGGCAGAATCGTACAAACACAACTGATGCCGAAACCATAGCCTACTTTCTATGCGCCCACCGCCGTTCGGCTCGTGCTCACTGTTGACACCAGATTTTCGCACGCATAAGAATATGTCAGACGGGTCCGGCCAGCAGAGGAAACAGATTTGGCAAGCAATCGGCAGCTGTTTGGTCCTCAGAGTTTCGGTAACTGTCTATGCGGTCGGCTACTTCACAAGGCAGTAGGCTCCATTCAGGAAAACACATGTTGCGGGTAAAGCTGGCTTGCCTGAGAAGACACGTGATGATGGAAGGCACCAAATGATATAGATTCATATCCTTCCGTATTTTTATTGTAAAGTCGTAATCGTCTAGAACTCGTGTTTCGTCCAGGGTATAAATATAAACCCTCGACCATTGTAAAACTGTTCACAACCACATCAATACAACCCGCCCCGTGCCACCTTCGAGTCCTTATAGTCGTGTCGTCGAGTTCTTCGAGAGGAATCATCGATCCGTCGACCTCCGTAAGTACTGGCAACCTTGTTATCATGTCTAGTATCATGCGGTGGATTTAGATATGATGCAAGTAGTCTCGTATGTTAAGCTTAGTATCGTGCGTCGGATTCAAGCTTATGACGGGAAGTTTTTACCTATGACTTGTATCGTGCGGCGGATTGAGTCATGAGTAAGAATAGTTATCGGCTCTGTTAGATTTGGCAGATCTAATAGATTCATTAAGTTATCACGTGTCGTACGTTTTATTCATTTAACTCGTACAACACTTTTTGCCCAATCTAGATTGATCTTCGTTCGGCCTTGTTGCATGAGTTTGCTTGTGCTTTGCTTATTATAAGATCATGATGGCCGAATCGACTTTCAATCTAGATTGTTACATGTTGTGGGTTCATGCATGCCGATCATGTTTAGGCTTTGATAGAGCTGGGTGCCGTGCGGCAGGGACAGGTTTTAGATTAGTTTAACCATGTTTGGCTTGTATGTTTCTTCTTCATGGACCCCAGTTCGGCTAGTTTGCCGATTCTGGTTAAGCTTACATGAGTAATGAGTATGTATAGATCTGTTCAGATGTATGTATGCTTTTAGCTTCTTATAATTAGATCGTATCATGCGTTGGATTAATCTAATTATAAGGAGTGGTGTTCATTTATAGCAAGTGGTATCATGCGGTGGATTAGCTTTGCTTGAGTTTATACCTGACGGGTTCATGAAGGCTGGACGTGTAGCAGACTAGCTGGATTGGCCTATGCATATGTTATCTGAATAGATTTGTATTTACAAGTTACCTCTTTTATTCTTTTGTCACGTATGTATTCGGCATTCGACATGTTTACATGCTTTTCTCTTTATACTTGCCGAATGACATCTTAAACCTGTCTCGACAAACAGCTTCTATAGCTGTGTGCCGTCGTGATTGGCTTCCAAAGCCTTACATCTGGAACTGTCTGGTTTTACCCAGCATGTTCCAAGGTATTCTCACATTTTATCCCTTGTTGGTTTTCAGGTCAAACCGACTAGCACGCTTCTGGATTCAGTATGCTCCGGGCACCCTATTGAAGTCAGCCTCGTTCGGCTTGCTGTGTGCCTTGACGCAAGGTGACGAATTTTGCGTCAACATACTTTTTGGCACGCCCAGTGGGACCCTTCATTTCAAGATGCCTGAGATTAACGAAGATCAAGTCTTCGAGGTGACCATGGACGATTTGCCGCTAGAATCAAAAGATCTGTTGCAGCGAGCTTGTGATGAATTCCAGCGCAAGTGCTTGGAGACCTTCTCCAGGAATAAAAGCGGCAAAGTCTATCAGATGCAGACGTTCCCGAAGGTTGTTCCTCAACACCAACTTGAGCTGCCTAACGGTAGCGAAGAAGCGGCTCTCTAGAAGATGGCGGAGATGATGCATAGAGTCGTATCAGGAGCAGTGACCAATCATCGGTCGGCTTTCCTGAACACCTTTCGTGCTGTCATGGTCGATACTTTCGGTCCAAACGCGGATAAGTATTTTGAACAAGCTACTGGTCCAATACGGGGGCCATTGTTGTTCCAAGTACCTCAACGTCGGAGAGTTGCCGAAAACAGTGGAGCTGGCCCGAGCACGGGTGGAATGGCATCTCAGGAAACACAACAACTTCCCCAGACCTATGGCCAGCTCACGTTCGGCACAACAGGGAACGTCCCACCATCTGCTTCTAGAGTGTCTCCTATGGCAAACAGGATACAGAAAGATATGTTTGGAGACGGATATCGGGAATTCATTGACTATAACTCGATTAGTGCTCTTCCGAATCCAGGATACAGGAGTTCAGCAGGATTACATACTGGGGGGCAAGCACAAACAGCTCCTGATTCAAATGTTGACCTCATCATACATAAGATGGCTGATATGATGCAGAATCAGTTCGGCCTAAAGCCAAAGAATTAGACATACACATACAAATCTCCTTACCCAGAGTGGTACAATCGGGTAGTTCTTCCTCCGAGAGTCAAACCTCCCACTGACCTGACCAAGTTTTCAGGCCAAGATGATACCAGTACCAGGGAGCATATCAGCCGTTACCTGATGCAGCTTGGCGAAGCATCGGCAGATGAAGCTTGGAGGATTCGATACTTCCCGTTGTCATTGATAGGACCAGCCTTCTCTTGGTTCACATCTCTACCAGCAAATTCTATCAATACATGGGCAGAGCTTGAGGAGAAATTCCACTCATACTTCTTTATGGGAACCAGTGATGGTCGATCTCATGAGCTTGAGGATGAAGCCTGGCGAGACGCCGCAAGAGTATCTACGCCGATTCAGGGAAACCAAAAATCTTTGCTATTCTCTGAATTTGCCAGATGATCAGTTACCGGGGATAGCCATAGCTGGCATGTTGCCGAGCATCAAAGAAAAGCTGTTCGGCATGGACTTTGAAGATCTCAGGCAGTTATCACAAAGATTAGCTATGATGAGCAATCAAGCTCAGGGATTCAAGAGGAGCAACCAGTTCCAGAAGGGTGACATAGCTGCCGAGATGTATGAGGCTTTCTTGGAAGATGCAGTTGATTACGACGATGAAGATGAAGTAGCTGCAGCCGAGATAATCTGGGCCAAAGACCCAACTCAAGTCAGCCAGCGATGGTTGAGGCAACAAAAAGGTACCTATGATTTTGATATTTCCAAATCAGATAAGTTATTTGAATATCTGCTTAAGGAAGGACGCATCAAGTTGCCGGAAGGTCACCCTATGCTGCTCCCTGAGGGTGTCAAAGACAAGAAGTATTGTGGTTTCCACAATACCAGATCCCACTCCATAAATGATTGTCGAGTGTTCAGAATGCGGATTCAAAAGGCTATCCAAGACGGACACCTGAGGTTTGATGGAAAGATGAAAATAGATGGTAGTCCTATTGGGCAGAATACCGTGTCCTTCTCTGTTATTATGATCAATGCAGCCGAATTTGGGGGTAAGAACAAAGTGAGAGTTTTAACTTCTGCTAGGGCGAAGGAAGCTGGTGCTGTTGACCCCGATCGGCAGATTACAAGTAAGGAATTTCACCAAAGGGTTCGGTTTCAGAATAGCCGAACTGAAATGGGTGAAACTTCCAAACCCAGGGTCACGACGCGCATTCTGTTGAATAAGTGGCATCAGGAACAGGAACGGTACCAGAAGCAGAGGTTTTATGAAAAGCAAGAGTTCCTGAAAAAACAGAGGAGGTACGAGGAAGAGGTGTACCGAAAAGAACGAGAAGATATGGAGGAACAGGAACAGTCTCATTGGGAATGCTCGTTCTTCCTGTATTATTGGAACGAAGGCTTGAAGTTGCATGTTAAGAACAACTGCCCTGAATGCAGTAGTCAGTACTCCGAGTACAGGCAATCTCGAGTCAACCGCCGTTCTGTCCATGAGAGGCTTGGGGCACGAATCCCTGAGGACGATCGGTGATTAAAAATAAATAGTTTTGAGAATCGGCAGGGAAGATTTGCCGATCGAAGCTGGGCTCATACCGAAGAAGAAGAATACCGCGAGTATGTCTGGCAAAAAGGGCAATGGTGCCCACCAGGTTTAAGGAAAAGCCAGAAAAGGAGAGTGCAGCGCTTAAGGAACAAAGAATTGGCACAAGTTGGCACTAGAGCAAAACAAGTTTGGCGTCCTAAAGGAGGGCCGAGTGAAGGTAGTCGTTCAGCTGACACGTGCATGGCATTCTTTTTACCATCAGAGTTCATAGCCCCTGCGAATCAAGACGTCCAGGAGGAGGCATATTTAGACTTCGATGAAAGTGAGTTTCAAGACTTATTGGCTCATCTTGTTTTGGCTCAAAAGGCGGTATTTGATAAGCCAATCAGGCATCGACACCTGAAGCCACTTTATATGAGAGGGTATGTCAATGGCAAGCCACTGACCAAGATGTTCATTGATGGAGGAGCTGCTATAAACATCATGCCGTATACCACTTTCAGAAAGCTCGGCATGACAAATGAAGATCTATTGAAGACCGACATGGTATTAAGATACTTTGCAGGCAATTCTTCTGATACACGAGGGGCAGTCCATGTCGAGTTAATGATTGGATCTAAGACCTTGATCACTACTTTCTTCGTCATTGATGGCAAGGGGGCATACAGTTTGCTGCTGGGAAGAGATTGGATACATGCAAACTGTTGTGTGCCATCGACTATGCACCAGTTCCTCATCCAGTGGGTTGGAGATGATATTGAGATCGTCCATGCTGATGATTCTGTGAGTATTGCTAATACAGAACCCAACTACTGGGAGTATGAAGGTGTCGAGTGTTTCTCTGGAAGAGCCTGGGAGGCAGGTCCTGTGAATGTCTTCGACGAGGACCGACAGCCGATTCCGATAATGGGCTCTCAGTGTAATTTTTAAATCTAATTAGTGGTAATGGGGAAAGCTAGAGCCAAAGTCTCATATCGGCTAACAAGGAATAAAGTGTTGATAATGAAGCCGAAGTTGGATCAATGTGTACAAGTTGGGATATCGGATATGCTTCAAAGTCTGCGAACCTTCAAGGGGACTTCGATTATTTCTTCATTACCAGAGCTCATGGAAGTTCAGAAAAGATTCATGCAAGGTGGCGTGCAACAAAAGCTTTTGATGAAATTGAAGATATATGGAGGCGCTTCCACAACTTGGGGATTATTTCGAGTTGTACGTGACGGCCGGTAGCCTTATAGTAGGATCGGCCCTTATTTTTTGAGTTTAGAGGAAAGATAATTAGCAATTTGTTTTAGCCGAAAATGTCAAACCTGAGAGAGGGGTATTCGGCTGTAACAAGGCTTTTTGGTTCGTGCACTTGTCAGTTGAAGCTTCGGCACTACTTGTTGAAGCCGAACGCATGGGAGTCATGTAACTTGAGAGATATTTTGTATACAGCCGATGTGAGAAAACATCGCCTTTAGCAGAAAAAATGTTCCAAGGAATTAAGTTATAGCCGATATTTTTACATATCGCCTTTAATACAAGGATATTTATGGCCTTGGTAACCCTGGCATTTTCAAATTGGTAGGTTTATTGGGGTAAGAGAAAGGTGAGAGGCAGTAAGTGAAGATGCTGAGTGACATGACATGTCGGAGGTGAGATTCAGTCGGCTAAGACGACGTCATACATTCGGCAAACGTTCTTCTGAAGAAATTCTGCAATCGGGGAAATCACTGAAGGGTTGAAAGATGCAGATAGACGCTATTCAGAGAAGGACAAGTTCATCTGCTGCAAACTTCATTTATAGATCCATCCTAAGTACAAGCTACCCTTGGAATAATTTGTTTACAATGGATTGCGGATCAACGATCTCAGCAATAGCAGCGGCATGGTTATCATAAACTTCAAGATCTTCAAACTCATCCGGGTCACATGCGAATCCAACTGGTAGGGAGGAGTAATCTTCTTTGGTCCAGGAACTTATTGCTGCTAGCCCAAAAGAAACCCCGGCACGCACACCTTCGATGACATGCCTGATCTACACGACCGTCAGTAGTATCAAGACTAGCCTCAGTTATGTTCTCGTGGACATTCTTCTCTGCAGGAAAAAGCTGACAAAGGGAAAAAATGTATCAGGCATGTGCAAGTTTGATCAGAGGAGAAGGTCTTATAAGGATTTTATTGACCTGTGATGGCGTTGTAGGTCTGTTTCCACTGATACGGCTGTTCAATTTTTCTTCGGTGTCATATCTCCTGGGCAAGTCTTCTAAGAAGAGAGCCTGAGCTTAGTCAAAGACAAGATGAATGAAGGAAGCTATCACAAGGGGGCAGAAAATAGTTTTTACCCATGATGTCGGTGAATTGGTGCTTTGTTGTCCCCTGTTTCAACTATGAAAGGGACGTTTACTGAGATCACTACTACTGGGCATTGGTGGAATTCTTGAGCAGAAGAGGTTTTTTCTCTTTGGTTTGAGCCAAGAGCACAGGATTGGGAATTTGGTGAGTTTGGCTCGAGGTTGAAGATGGTGGTTTGGCTGAGATCATATTTAGAGCTATAATCTACGCATTGGAAGGCCAAGCGTCAGGCTGGGGTTTTTCGCGATTATTGGGCCGATATTGGGCCAAACCAAATCTATGCTGATCCGAGTGGTTCAGGGTTTTGGAATCTGAAAGGTTGGCCAAGGTTCGGATGATAGAGGATTACAATTATGAGATGCTCGGTTTCGGTTGGTTGTTCGGGAAAAAATCTAAATCACCAGTTGGTGCTGAAGACAGAAGGATGGAGGAGTGTTATCCTGGTACCATCATAAACCAAAAGGACCGAAAGGGTAATTGAAGAAACTCCAAATCTGAGACAATCGATTGGAGTGAGCATGGTCATTAGCAACAGCCGATGGGATGTGCATCGTCGCTGAAATGAGAATAAGATTAGTGGCTAGTACGCGGAATAGAATACACATTGATCTCGAAGGATCAATCGCAAGTTGGTATCAGAAGGACGAATGAAGGAGTTTTCACTTATTTACAAAAGGGAAAGCAAATTACAATAAAGAGTCAGTTCGTCCATTCTATTCTATTCCTGATCAGGAGATCAAAGTCAAAGGAATCGGCCAGATCTGTTCTAGCTTCTTTCATGTCATCAACAGAGTGTGCCACCCTGAATTCTAGTCCTCGCTCACAAACATCAAAATGACGGTAGTCAGCGCCAGAATGGATCCGAACTGCGTTGAATGCGAGTGCTGCACCGTAACCCATGCCAGCCCTGGAGATGTCGGGGAGAACCCGGTTGACCTCATTCACCCGCCTCAGAGCCGTCGTACCTGGCACGTTGGCTGTGATAGCAAGATCGGCAATGGCAGCTTCGAGGGAATGAAGCTTGGCCTCCAGAGATAAGAGAAGGAAGGATCAGTAAAATAGGGAAGGAGAATAGGGAAAGAACAGTGGAAGGATGCTTACCAATGGCTTGTTCCCGAGCAGCATCACGCTCTCGAGAGACTCGGGTAATCTCCTGATTCCTCCTTTCTAGATCAAATTGAAGATCCGTGATCTTCTGAGCCAAAACCTCAGGGAAGTCGTCATCGACCCTCCTAAGCAAGAACAACAATGTGAGGGCGACTGCTTTATCTTTGAACGAAAAGCAATTAGAGGGTAACCTTCTCCTGGAGGTGCTGGAAGCCCCAAGCTCGAGGCTATGACGGCTCGCCTGAGAAGACATCTTCTAGCTGATTAGGAATAGCAAGAGAGAAAAGTGTTTTCTGGTTTGCGAACAAAGCAAGAGAGGTCGAAGAGCACGGGCTGAGATAAAGTGAAAAGGGGAATTTAAAAGATCCGAAGTGCATAGGGAGACGAATTGGCAGGTACGGTAATTATGGCGAGTGAAGACAGATGCTTCTAGGGATTCCACGTCAGTGCGAAAAGGAAAAAAGAATTTTGGAATAAACATTTATCCCAAAATTATGGGGCATGTGTTGACACCAGATTTTCGCACGCATAAGAATATGACAGATGGGTCCGGCCAGCAGAGGAAACAGATTAGGCAAGCAATCGACAGCTGTTTGGTCCTCAGAGTTTCGGTAACTGTCTATGCGGTCGGCTACTTCACAAGGCAGTAGGCTCCATTCGGGAAAACGCGTGTTGCGGGTAAAGCTGGCTTGCATGAGAAGACACGTGATGATGGAAGGCACCAAATGATATAGATTCATATCCTTCCGTATTTTTATTGTAAAGTCGTAATCGTCTAGAACTCGTGTTTCGTCCAGGGTATAAATATAACCCTCGACCATTGTAAAACTGTTCACAACCACATCAATACAACCCGCCCCGTGCCACCTTCGAGTCCTTATAGTCGTGTCATCGAGTTCTTCGAGAGGAATCATTGATCCGTTGACCTCCGTAAGTACCGGCAACCTTGTTATCATGTCTAGTATCAGCGGTGGATTAGATATGATGCAAGTAGTCTCGTATGTTAAGCTTAGTATCGTGCGGCGGATTTAAGCTTATGACGGGAAGTTTTTACCTATGACTTGTATCGTGCGGCGGATTGAGTCATGAGTAAGAATAGTTATCGGTTCTATTAGATTTGGGAGATCTAATAGATTCATTAAGCTATCACGTGCCGTACGTTTTATTCATTTAATTCGTACAACACTTTTGCCCAATCTAGATTGATCTTCGTTCGGCCTTGTTGCACGAGTTTGCTTGTGCTTTGCTTATTATAAGATCATGATGGCCGAATCGACTTTCAATCTAGATTGTTACATTGGTGGGTTCATGCATGCCGATCATGTTTAGGCTTTGATAGAGCTGGGTGCCATGCGGCAGGTACATGTTTTAGATTAGTTTAACCATGTTTGGCTTGTATATTTCTTCATCATGGACCCTAGTTGGGCTAGTTTGCCGATTCTGGTTAGCTTACATGAGTAATGAGTATGTATAGATCTGTTCAGATGTATGTATGCTTTTAGCTTCTTATAATTAGATCGTATCATGCGGTGGATTAATCTAATTAAAGGAGTGGTGTAGATTTATAGCAAGTGGTATCATGAGGGTGGAATAGCTTTGCTTGAGTTTATACCTGACGGTTTCATGAAGGCTGGACGTGCGGCAGACTAGCTGGATTGGCCTATGCATATGTTATCTGAATAGATTTGTATTTACAAGTTACCTCTTTTATTCTTTTGTCACGTATGTATTTGGCATTCGACATGTTTACATGCTTTTCTCTTTATACTTGCCGAATGACATCTTAAACCTGTTTCGAAAAATAGCTTCTATAGCTGTGTGCCGTCGTGATTGGCTTCCAAAGCCGTACATCTGGAACTGTCTGGTTTTACCCAGCATGTTCCAAGGTATTCTCACATTTTATCCCTTGTTGGTTTTCAGGTCAAACCGACTGGCACGCTTCCGGATTCAGTACGCTCCGGGCACCCGATTGAAGCCAGCCTCGTTTGGCTTGCTGTGTGCCTTGACGCAAGGTGAAGAATTTTGCGCCAACACTCACCCTCACGGAAATGCGAGGGCAGACCTTCGTCTTGCGAAGATATCCGTCCAGTCGCGAAGTTCGGGTCCCTTCGCCGCAAGTTGGGCCTGGGCCTCTCGGCGAAGGTGTGCGGGATGCACGAGGGATGCTCCCAGCGCTCTTCATGCCCTTTGTCTGTAAGAAATTGTTGAACACTCCGAAGGTTGGGTCAGTATTCGGGGGCTTGAGCGGTGACTTCAGGGACTTAACAAGATGAAAAAAGGGGGTAGGCGGCGAAGGTGCGCATGACGCGCGAGGGCCGCTTTGTTGAGCCAGCCTGCATGGTGCCACTACCGAGGGTCCCTTCCCCCAACAGTAGCCCCTCGTTGCCTTGGATCTAAAGAACAGTATTTAGTCCCAAGCAGCGCCTTTTAACGGAAAATGTGACGAGACCCTTGGCAGCGACGCTCGCGGCTGCTTTTGGGCCGGGCCATTGTCTTGTATTTGTACTGTAGAAGTCCGTTTCATTTTTTGTGTCATGGGGTTTGGTTTTCGTGCCGGTGTTATCGGGTGAGGTGTTTCGCCCCCCGGCCTATAAATAGATGGGGTTGGTGGGGGCTTGGAGTTGTGCCCTCCTTTGCTATAGCCACCTTGCTGCTGCGTATTTATTTTTGCGAAGGTTGCTTTTGTGTGGTTGTGAAGGCTCTGCTTACATTGTTTTGCAAGGTTCACTTTTGGAGAGATGGCGAGGTCTAAGCAAACCGCTCGTGTTTGTTTCTCCTTCTGCTGCGGATGAAGGAGTGACCTTCGAGTTCGGGCTCAGCCGGTTTTTTACCTCGGAGCTAGCGGCTTATTTAAGCGAGGTTGGATAGAAGATGGGAAGGCTAGGACCAGTGCTGGGGAGACAGTTCCGAAGCCGGACGCAGACGAGGTTTTTTGTTTAAGGAGTCTTTTCAGCTGGTCTGCGCTTTCCTGCTGATTCCTTCGTGTGACCTCGGTTCTGCGAAGGTTCAATTTGCGTTTCCATCAGCTAACACCTTCGTGCTTCACGAAGATGTCAGTTTATGTCTGGGCGTGCCGTTCTCAGGGTATCGTGCCTCATGTCGAGGGATTTGTTCGAACACATCGAGTGCACATGCAGCCTCGCAAAATTGTTGAAAGCGGAGGTAAAGCCAGCCTTGGCCAGTTTGCGATCTACACTTTCTATCATCGCGCCGGATCGGAGCTTCCGGTGCACGCCCAGAAGAACAAGTGGACCAGCGGATGGCAGGAGTTTTGGTTTTACTACGCTCAGTGATAATGCCGAGCTTTGCGCGAGCTTCCGCTGCTTGGTGATGTGAGCTCCGAAGCTAAGATGAGCACCGAGGCTCACTCTGCTGTTGACTGTCTGAGGGTTGTTGCGCGCTCTCTCAGTGTGCTCGTGATTTGGTAGAAGAGTACTACTGCTGTGCCAAGATTTGGCCTCTCAGCCGGAGGCAGGCATGGTTTAAGGTTGAGGATGACCCCAAGTACGAGGGTAGGGGTTTGAAGAAACCGAAGTGGATCTGGACAAGGTTTGGGAAAAAATTCTCAAGAAGTTTCCCAGGCGAGAGGATGGGGTCGAAGCTGTCTATAAGTGTTCAGCAGTGGGCGGAGGAACTTGTTGGGAAGCTGTCCACATAAGAAGTTAAGGCCATCCATAGCTCGGTGGGCAGCGGAGGTCGGGTCAATCGGCTATTTGACATCCTTGGGGTCCAGTATGCTGACTGGCTAGCACCTTCGAGCGAAGATGCGCTGAAGAAATGGAAACGTGTGGCTGCTGAGGGTAAGGAGATTGTTTCACGATTGAAGAGGCGTCGTGGTCATGGCCGCAGCGGCGCCGGCGGCCGGGTGAAGACGCTTGCGATGAAGGTCGCGGTAGGTTCAGGTGCCGGTTGTAGTTCCTCTTCCTCGGCCATAGTTTCAAGCGGCCGAGGCGTCGGTATGGTTGGAGGACGGCTGCCCCGCATTGGCGGGATTAGTGCTTTAATCCAAATTTCAGACGACGAAGGTGTCTCCGATGATGAGGAGAAAGAGGAGGAGGGGGAGGCTGAAAAGGAGGCAGAGACCGAGGACGAATCATATGATGGTGTCAGTGATACCTCCAGTGGCGAAGGTAGCTCGGATGACGGAGATGTTTCAAAAGGGGATGATCAAGGGAAGACCGTTGCTTCCTCAAGCACTGATGCTAAGGCAGCACGTAGTATTGAGGAGATGCTGCTCGACCTCAAGCCTGAGAGTCCCGAGCGGGGGTCGGTGCCTGAGTTTGCGGGGTCACACATCTGGGTTGGCGGCGTCGAAGTGGCCGGTGACCTCGAGTCGGAGAGAAATCCGGGCAAAAGGCCATACGGTGAAGCTAGCCGTTATTCTCTTCCTTATTTCGCCGTGAAGGCTGGAGTTACTGATCCGGCGACGGAGCTTTTTACGAGTCCGGACCTCCGCAAGTGTCAACTACAAAGTGCTCCGGAGGAAAGGCATTTTCTCGGTCGGGTCTTTAATCGGATTTGTTTACCGGAGGCGGAGCTTCGACTGGCTAACCAGCCTTTGGATGATCTTCATGATGACATGGATGTCAAGGTGGCTGAGTTAATGCTACTCAACCGTTCGGCTCGCCGGAGGGCGAGTTACAACCTAAACTATTTGAATGACCGGTTGTCGAAGGTTGAGGAGGATAATAAAAGCCTTCGGCATAGTTTGGAGAGTAAAGATATGAACTCAAGGCTGCTTTAGAGAAGGTCAAGAAGTCCCGAGAGGAGGCACAGGCGATTGCGATAGTAATGCTGAACTCTTAGCGGTTGTTGTCAGAAAGACAAAGATTTGTTAACAGCAAACAGTCGAATAAGTGAGCTTTCGTCGGAGGTGACCTCGCAGACGGAGGCATGGCAGACAATTATAGGGAAAATTAAGAGCAAACTTGATGTCTGCTTGACCGAGGCCGGAGGTTCTGCTGGGGAACCGCTGCCTGCATCTAACGCGGAGGCCTTCGAAGGTTGGCTGAGTAACGAGCTTGATATCTTTAGCTCGTTGGTTGGTAACGCGGTCGACTTTGGTGTCTATGCCGGAGCTTTGGCGATGGCCTGTATGCTTTGTCAAGCGGATTGCGAGCACCTTCGCATGATCAAAAGGCCAAGCCATGCCTTTCCGACAGTTGACGAGGTGCGCCGGATGAAAGTTGATGACGCCGAGGTCCGGAATTGTGCGATGCGATTGCTTCGCAAGTTCTGGATCGCTGGTGGCGGCCAAGCTCTTGCTTTTGAAGAAGCTGCTGAGGCTACTCGTCAGGTTTGTGTTTTTGGTAAAAATTGTGGTTGGGTTTGTTTGTGTAATGAGGGGTTTGGTATTGACTTTGGAGGGCTCGTTCTTTATTTTTCTTTGCGGGCTCGGATGGACGCGATGCATTCGCTGCCTGCGACTGATGCTGCTGCTGGTTGCTCTGGTTCTGCTCCCGTGCCCGACTCTGCGGAGGTTCCACCCATCGAAGTTCTGCCTTCGGCTGGGGACGCTTCGATCGAAGAAGAAACTAACGTTGAAGAGGCTGCGACAGTCGGGGCGCCTGCTGAGAGTTTGGACGCTGCGGTAGGCGAGGGTTTGGATGCTGCACCACCGAAGTAGGGCGAGTTAGGGCGGATGAGCAAGGGGGAGCCGAGCAGGTGTGAAAACCTAGGATAACTCGGGCGAGGGGGTTGTTTTGTAATATGTGTGGAGTTAGAAAGACTTTATGACACTGAGACACTTTTTGTATCTGTGAAAATGCAGGTTCTTGACGGAACCGTGCTAGAGGTTTTTGATGTGACGCCATTGATGTTAAATTATCAGGATGTCTTTATGACCGGTGAATCTTGGGCTCTGGCTAAATTGAAACATCCTTCGCTGAGCTTTGAGCGTTTTTTGTGGTCGAAACTGCGAAGGTACGACTTGAAGAACAGCAGGTCGAATCATTTTTGGCGCGAGGCGGATTATACCGATCGACAAGCTACACGTTTTTTGTTTGGTTCTTCTTCGTCCGCGCCAGCTGCTGTTGATGATGATATCGACGATAGAACGGCTTTGGATTTTTTGTTTGGACGAAGTAATCTAGAGGTTGGTTCCGATGGTTCACTTGTAATTCCGAAGGAGGAGCCTTCGGAGGTTAGTGATACGGATCGGAGATATATGTATAGGGCGAGGGTTTTGCCCGGGAATTGCCGATTGTTCCTGTGGCTCCTTTGTTGTGGGGACCCATAGTTCCGGTGGAAGTGGGGTTTGTTGAGGGTAGCGAGGGTTTTGATGATTTAATAATGATTGAGGATGGTGATGAATCCTTGTAATTTATTCTTTCTATTGATTGTATATCACACTGTCGTCTGAAGCGAACAACTTATGATGTTGCTCTATTCATTTTTTGCAATTTGATTGAAATAATACTTGACTCTCGAGGCTCGCCTTTTGTGTTAGGAGAGGTGTTTTTTGAAAACAGTGACGCCCCCTTTTTTCTTTTAGCGAGGCTCGCGTAACGCTTTCGTAAGCTGATTTGGAAAAACAGCGACGCCCCCTTTTTTTTAGCGAGGCTCGCGTAACGCTTTCATAAGCTGAATTGGAAAAACAGCGACGCCCCCTTTTCTTTTTTAGCGTGGCTCGCGTAACGCTTTCATAAGCTGATTTGAAAAACAGCGACGCCCCCTTTCTTTTTTAGCGAGGCTCGCGTAACGCTTTCATAAGCTGATTTGGAAAACAGTGACGCCCCTTTTTTCTTTTAGCGAGGCTCGCATAACGCTTTCATAAGCTGATTTGGAAAACAGCGACGCCCCCTTTTTTCTTTTAGCGAGGATCGCGTAACGCTTTCATAAGCTGATTTGGAAAAACAGCGACGCCCCCTTTTCTTTTTTAGCAAGGCTCGCGTAACGCTTTCATAAGCTGATTTGGAAAAACAGCGACGCCCCCTTTTTTCTTTTAGCGAGGCTCGCTTAACGCTTTCATAAGCTGATTTGGAAAAATAGCGACACCCCCTTTTTTCTTTTAGCGAGGCTCGCGTAACGCTTTCATAAGCTGATTTGGAAAAACAGCGAGGCCCCCTTTTTTCTTTTAGCGAGGCTCGCGTAACGCTTTCATAAGCTGATTTCGAAAAACAGCGACGCCCCCTTTTCTTTTTTAGCGAGGCTCGCGTAACGCTTTTGGTTTTGCGGGGGTACTCGACTTTTGGACTTCGCGCCTCCCCTTGTCTTAGGTGGAGGTGAGGTTTGCTTTGCGAGCCCCTGGCGTTTTTTGCGAGGGTACTCGACTTTTTTGGACTTCGCGCCTCCCCTTATCTTAGGTGGAGGTGAAATTTGCTTTTGAGAGCCCGTGGCGTTTTTTGCCAGGGTGCTCGACTTTTTTGGACTTCGCGCCTCCCCTTATCTTAGGTGGAGGTGAAGTTTGCTTTTTGCGAGCCCCTGGCGTTTTTGCCAGGGTGCTCGACTTTTTTGGACTTCGCGCCTCCCCTTGTTTTAGGTGGAGGTGAAGTTTGCTTTTGCGAGCCCCTGGTGTTTTTTGCCAGGGTGCTCGACTTTTTTGGACTTCGCGCCTCCCATTATCTTAGGTGGAGGTGAAGTTTGCTTTTTGCGAGCTCCTGGCGTTTTTGCCAGGGTGCTCGACTTTTTTGGACTTCGCGCCTCCCCTTGTTTTAGGTGGAGGCAAAGTTTGCTTTGAAAAAAGTTTGTTTTTTGAAGCAATCTTGGAGGGTTCTCATCGATTATAGCGCTCTTGAAGAAGAGCTGCTTTTTTTATGTTTGTTAGTAAAAGTAATAATGTGGAGTTTTACTTTTTCTGGGGGTTTTAGCCTGTATTAAGAATTTGGATGCTGCCTCGTTAAAAAACCTTACGCCCCTTCGTAAGGAAAAAGAGTGCAGCTCCTTTTTTTTGTTACATGCATAGGAATGGAAGAAAACGTAAATGAAATAACAAATTACATGTTGCGAGGGCTCGCTAAGGCTCCGCTACGGGTAGTATTTGCGAAGGTCGTCGACGTTCCAGGTCTGAGGAAGGATGTTTCCCTCGCTGTCAGAGAGGTGAAAAGAGTCGAGACGGTTGCATTCTGTTATTAGGTATGGACCCGTCCACTTTGGCTGAAACTTTCCCGCCATGCTGGCGTTGTGCTTTCAAATGAGAACGAGGTCACCTTTCTTTAGCTTTTTGATTTTCACCTTTTTGTCTCTCCATTTTTTTGTTTCTTCCTGATACTTGCGAAGGTTGTGCACTACGTTGCATCTTGTTTCTTCGAGCAAGTCTTTGTCAAGTAATTGGTTTTGTTCGTCTGTTTCGAAGGTAGTTCTGAGTGATACATGCTTCAGCTCTTCTGGTAACATAGCTTCTTCTCCAAATAGGAGCCTGAAGGGTGTGAATTTGGTGGCTCTACATTCTGAGGTGTTATGGGACTAGGTGACAGAGGTTAGCTCTTCCGCCAACTATCCTTTGGGCCTGCCTTGCAATTTCTTTGATACGGCTTGGAAGATTGTTGCATTAGCTCTTTCGACTAAGCCGTTGGATTGAGGGTGCCGGACTGAGGCGAAGCATAGGATTGTTCCGATTTGTGCGCAAAATTCTTTGAAAACCTCGCTGTTGAATTGAGTGCCATTGTCAACAGTTAGGTATTTAGGGACTTCGAACTGACAAATTATTTGCTGCCAGAAAAACTTCTTCACGGCCAAGGAGGTGATGGAAACTAGTGGTCTAGTTTCAATCCATTTCGTGAAGTATTCCATAGCTACGACTGCGTAGCGAAGGTTTCCTGGAGCTGTTGGGAGTGGACCTACGAGGTCCATTGCCCATCTTTGCAACGGCCATGTTGGGCATATCAGAGTTGTTGGAGCCCCTAGGGCGTTTTGTCTTTTTGCCGTTAGTTGGCAACCCTCGCAATGTTTGACGATGCTTTCTGCATCTCGTAATGCAGTTGGCTAGTAGAAACCGTGTCGGAAAGCTTTCCCAACTAACGCCCTCGGGCCGTTGTGAGAGCCATAGATACCTTCGTGAATGAGCTTAAGAATGTCATTTCCTTCAGTCTGTGACACGCATTTGAGCCATGGCGAGGTTACCGAAGCTTTGAACAGAATATTGTCCACAATTTTGTACCCTCGAACTCTTTGTTTTAGTCTGTTATCTTCTTCTTTGGAGTCGGGTTCATGTAGCCCGTTGATATAGGCCATGATGGGTGCTCTCCAGTCTTCGTTTTGGATTGCGTTGACTAGCTTGATACTTTTTTCGGGGGACTCGAATGCTGATTGAGTTGTTTCCTCATAAAACACGTCTGGCGGTAGCTGTAACGGTTGCGCTGCTGCTTTGGCTAGGCTGTCTGCCTCGTTGTTTTCCGACCTCGGTATTGCTTTTACTGTTATGCCAAGGAAAAAAGATTCTAACCTTCGAACATACTGGAAATATTTTTGCAGCTCAGGGTCTTTTTTGCTTTGTAATTTTTCTCGATGTGTCCCGCGATAACTTGAGAGTCTGTGTTGACGACCGCCCTTCGGACTGATAAAGATCGGAGCCTCGAAAGGGCTAGTATCACTGCCTCGTACTCTGCGGAGTTGTTTTTGCATTTGAAGTTGAGCCTTCTTGCATATCTTAGCTTAGACCCGGATGGCGAAACTAGAATGGCCGAGGCTCCTGCTCCAGTTGCTCCCCAGGCTCCATCGACATATATTGTCCAGAATGGGTCTTGTTGAGTTCCATCTCTGTGAGGGTCAGGGGTCCACTCAGCTATGAAATCTGCTAGTGCTTGTGATTTTATTGCTGTTCTCCCGATGAAGGTTATAGCATAGCTGTTGAGCTCGACTGCCCATTTCGCTATTCTGCCAACTGCCTCGTTGTTCTTGAAAATGTTCTCGAGGGGGTATGCCGAGGGTACATGAATCTCATATGCCTGGAAATAATGCTTTAGCTTTCTTGATGCCATGACCACGGCGTATGCTATCTTCTCGAGCTCTGAGTAGTTTCATTTGGGACCTTTGAGGGTTTCTCATACATTGTAAATTGGGGCTGCCTGGTTCTGTTGTTCTCATGTAACTCTTTGATTAGGACTGCGCTTGCTGCGTGAGGCGAAGCTGCGACATACAGCAGTAACAGGTCCCCTTTGCTTGGGCTGGTTAGAACAGTCAAGTTGGTGAGATACTTTTTCAAATCCTCGAAGGCTTTCTGCTGCCGGGGCCCCCAATTGAATGGTGCAGTGCTTCTTAATGTTTCAAAGAAAGGTAACCCTCGCTCAGCGGATCTAGAGATGAATCTGCTGAGTGCTGCTAAGCGTCCAGACAAGTGCTGAGTTGCTTTCCTGGTCGTTGGTGGTTCCATATTGATGATGGCATCAATTTTTTGGGGTTGACTTCAATTCCCCATGCTGAGACAATGTAGCCTAGCAGTTTTCCTTCGCTTACCCCAAAAACACATTTTTCGGGGTTTAATTTGAGTCCGGTGGACCGAAGGTTTTTGAACACTCTTTCCAAATCTGTTATGTGATTTTCTTTTAGCTCACTCTGTACAATCAAATCATCAATGTAGGCAAAGATTGCGTGTTCGTCTTTGAATACTTCAGTTGTCATGCGAGCGAAGGTTGATCCTGCGTTTCTGAGGCCCTCTGCCATTCTTCGAAAGCAAAATGTGCCCGAAGGTGTAATGAAGCTTGTTTTTTCCTCATCTTCCTCATTCATCCAATCTGGTGGTACCCTGAGAAACAGTTGAGGAGAGATAGCATTTGGCAACAGCTGCTCTGTCGACCAAGGTGCTTATGTTAGGCAGAGGAAAGTCATCCTTCGGACAGGCTTTGTTCAGGCATGTGAAATCAACACACATTCTGCATTTCTTGTTCTTTTTCTAAACTAGTACCACGTTTGAGAGCCATGTTGGATATTTGACTGGACGGATGACGCCTGCGTCCAGAAGTCTTTTTACCTCTGCCTTCGCTGCCTCTTTCCTCTCTTCTGTCTACATTTTGCGAAGCTTTTGCTTAATTGGGCGATAGCCTGGTTTGATGTTTAGGCTGTGCTCGATCAAAGTTCTGTTTACTCCCTTGAGGTCCTCCGCAGACCAAGCGAAGGTATCGGAGCTTTCCTTGAGGAAACGAATAAGGTTGTCTTCTGACTGGGGGTCCAGGTTGGCTGAAATGAACACTTTCCTTTCTAAATTGCCCTCGAAGAGTTGGACTTGTTTAGTCTCTTCTTTGGGTGATGCTTTTACTCTGTTGATGCATTCTTCACCCTCGTCGCTAAGGTTTGTGGCTCGAGGCTTTGATAAATTGTGGACATTGCATTGTCCCGGTGCTACTGTTCCTTCGGCTGCTCTTGCAATGTCTTGATCTCCGTACACTGCGACGACCCCGTTCGTAGCAGGAAGCTTCATGCAAAGGTATGCAGGGTGGATTACAGCGTTGAATGCGTTGGTGACGCCTCGGCCGAAAATTGCATTGTAAGGATAGAACATGTCGACCACATCGAAGGTTATATGCTCAGTTCTGTAGTTCAGCTGATCTCCGAAGGTAACGGGCAGAGATATTTTCCCAATAGCTCTTACTTGTTGCCCGCCGAAACCGTATAGTGGGTTGTCGGAGGGTTGCAAGAGGTTTCTGTCAAGCTTCATGTTGTCGAAGGTTGTGGCGAACAGGATGTCAGCGGAGCTTCCTGTATCGACGTGAATTTTGGTGACTGTCCACCCTGCTGAGTTAGTCTTGATCACCATTGCATCAGTGTGAGGGTAATCCCTTAACTTCATGTCGCTGGAATCGAAAGTTATCGGGATGTGAGACCATCGTCCGAATTTGTGCGGTCCTTCGACGGCTACATGATGTACTCTTCGGGAATGTTGTTTCTTTTGCCTCTTGTTACCATGATCTTCATTGGAGCCTCCGGTGATGGCCAGTATGACACCGAAGGTTGATGTTGGGTTGTTGATGGTTGTTTGGGGTTGGGCTTCGGATTTGATAGGTTGGGTGGCTGGCAGGGCCGGTATTGGTGGTGGTGGTGGTAGAGTGTTGCTCACTTGTTGGTTGGTTTGGGCTTGAGGGGTTGTTGGGAATGTGACAGTGTATGGCACATTTTGGCGTTGAGGAAAAGAGGTTGGTTGAAAAGAGGTGTGGTTGTAATGTGGGTGTTGAGAGTAGAAAGGTTGGTGCGAGGGTAAGCCGTAGTTTATGGGGGTGTACTTGTAGGGAGGTTGGGTTGTGTTGAAGTTTGGCTTTCTGGTGTGATTGATGGTTCTATTTTCTGTTGAAGAGGCTCTTTTGGACTCCTGGTACTCTTTCCCTCTGGCGAAGCACTCGCACTGCTTTGTTGTGTGCCCTTTTCCTAGGCCGCAGAAATGACAGTACATTTTGGCCGGGTCCCTCTGTTGGTTTCTTTGGTCAAGCGGGGGTGGAAATCCATGTGGGTTTTGGTTGCCCGAAGGCTGAGTGCTTCTTCTCTGGTCTTCGATTGGATTTGCCTTATTAATTGCTCCAACGTTGCTTTGATCTTGGCGAGGGTTGTTTTCTCTCGCTTGGGGCCTCGGCTGTGGTTTCTGCTGCGACCTTCGAGCATCGAACTTTCCCCGGAAATCCATGTCCGCTCTACAGTACCTTTCCATCATATCATGAAGCTCTTCGATTGTGTTTGCTAGTTTTCTGGCGAATTTTGAGGAACATGGGCCTGGGCGTAAGCCGCTAACTGCAGCGAGGATTACGGCCTCGTCAGATATTCCTCGAGTTCTTGCTCTAATCTAGATGAACCTTCGCTAGTAGTCTTTTAATGGTTCGCGCTCTTCTTGTTTGCAGTTGAAAAGCTCGATGGGGTTTGATGGTGCTGCTGCGATGCCCTTGAAGTTGGTGCAGATTTTGTCTCTAAGGTTGGCCCAAGAATCCACTGTTCGAGGGCTAAGGTTGCTATACCAAGTCTGCGCGATGTCACGAAGGATGATTACGAAAGGCTTCGCCATTGTCGACTCGTCCCCACCTGCTGCGGCGACTGCCGCTTCGTAGCTCATTATGAATTGGCGAGGGTCAGTGAGTCGATCATAACGGGGGAGGTTTTGTGGATTGTAGCGTGGTGGCCAGGGTTGGGTCTGGAGTATTTGGGAGAGTGGTGATTTTGGGACATAGGGCATTTGGTGTTGTTGGGCTCTCCGTTGGTTGCGAAGGTTTGGCTCTCTCTCATCTGGATAGAGTTGGCGAAAGTTTGGTTGTCTCATAGGGTATGGTTCTGGGTGATTTGGTGGTGGTGGGGGTGGCGGATGGCGACAGAGGTTGCCATGATCCTGCTCCTCATTCCCCTCCTGAAGTGGTGGCATTTCCCCATCGTTCCAACCCCCGGCTTCGGCATCAGCTGCTGCGAGGGACTCCTCCATTTGGCGAAGCTGTTCCCTAGCCTCGTCTGCCTTTTGCCTGATAGCGCGCAACAGGTTGTGCCTCTCTAGCTGGTCCAGGCGCCTTTTCTTCTCTTGCAACTCAACTTGAAGCCTTTCCAGGGCCTCGAGGCCGAATTCCTCCTCGTCTCCTCCCTCTCCTCCTCCGGGAGAGTGGGGGTGCAGCTGCGCTGACGTTCGGGTTTGAGGGCCCGAGATTTCTAAGTCTGGAGTAACATCTTCTGCTCTCGAGGGTTCCGTAATTTCCTCGGCAGGTGGAACCACCGCCGCAGCTTCTCTAGCCACGCGAAGGTATCTGGTAGTGGTCGCTCTTCTGTTTCCCGCCATTTCGAACTTCCGTTCCCCACGGACGGCGCCAAACTATTGGTAACACACTTGCCCAACCTCCGCACATGTGCAGGGGGGTGGCGAAGGTGGCTAATCGTCAGAACCAAGCGAAGATGCAGCGGGAACAAAACCAGCGCGAAGGTATAAGGAAGCGAGAATGGTGTTACTATGGCTCTATTCCTAAAAATCGTGTCC
Organism: Coix lacryma-jobi var. lacryma-jobi; assembly: GCA_009763385.1. NCBI lineage: Eukaryota > Viridiplantae > Streptophyta > Magnoliopsida > Poales > Poaceae > Coix > Coix lacryma-jobi. The sequence goes on from CM019831.1 coordinate 85,025,807, forward strand.
GTTACACTGTTCACCCCCCCCGGTATTTATAGGGGATACCAAGGGGTGCCGACCAAATTACAATAGGGTACAAGAAAGATTCCTCTGCGCTATACACATAGAAGGGCAGAATCGTACAAACACAACTGGAGCCGAAACCCTAGCCTGCTTTCTATGCGCCCGCTGCCGTTCGGCTCGTGCTCACCCTCGCGAAAATGCGAGGGCAGACCTTCGTCTTGCGAAGATATCCGTCCAGTCGTGAAGTTCGGGTCCCTTCGCCACCAGTTGGGCCTGGGCCTCTCGGCGAAGGAGTGCGGGATGCACGAGGGTTGCTCCCAGCGCTCTTCATGCCCTTTGCCTGTAAGAAATTGTTGAACACTCCGAAGGTTGGGTCAGTATTCGGGGGCTTGAGCGGTGACTTGAGGGACTTAACAAGATGAAAAAAGGGGGCAGGCGGCGAAGGTGCGCGGGACGCGCGTGGGCCGCTTTGTTGAGCTAGCCTGCGTGGTGCCACTGCCGAGGGTCCCTTCCCCCAACACAGATCTTGGTACATCTTACTGCTTCCTGGATGGATAGATAACTTTGAATTGTGGGCTTCATTCAGAATTCTTTCTTTCAGCACCGTGTCTTTAGTAATAACCAACCTCTGATTATACCACAGAATTCCCTGTTCATCTCTTCTGAAGATGAAAGAACTATTGGTTTCCAATGTCTTCTTGATCTGGCCGATTTCTTCATCGGTCTTTTGTCCTTCGATGATGTCACTCTCCAGGGTGCACTGTATGGTGATATTGTTCAGCATAACAGGGTGCATAAGGTTAAATCCATCTTCCAACAGTGGTTGTAGGGAGTTGCAATGAGTCTTGCGACTCAAGGCATCTGCTACAACGTTCGCTTTTCCGGGGTGGTAATGCACTTCAAGGTTGTAATCCTTAATCAACTCTAACCATCTCCTCTGCCTCATATTCAACTCTGGCTGGGTGACGATATATTTCAAACTTTTGTGGTCAGTATACACATGACATAGGTTACCCATGAGATAATGCCTCCATATCTTGAGTGCATGAACTATAGCTGCCAATTCCAAATCATGAGTCGGGTAATTCTCTTCATGTGGTCGCAACTAGCGCGAAGCATATGCTATAATTCTCCCATTCTGCATAAGTACACACCCAAGTCCAATCTTGGATGCGTCACAAAACACATCAAAAGGTTCCTCCAAATTTGGCTGAGCAAAGACAGGTGTAGAAGTTAACAACGTTCGCAGAGTGCGGAAAGCTGTTTCACACTCTGGGGTCCATTCGAACTTCTTATTTTTTTGCATTAACCGGGTCATAGGCTTGGCTATTCTCGAAAAATCCGGAATAAACCGACGGTAGTATCCGGCCAAACCCAAAAAGCTGCGAACCTCAAAAACACTTGTGGGCGCTTCCCAATCCATAACCTCTTGTACCTTAGAAGGGTCTACAGAGATTCCTTCCTCTGAAAGGATGTGACCAAGGAAAGGTACCTTTTTCAACCAAGACTTGCACTTACTAAACTTAGCATACAACTTATGCTCTCGAAGCTGGGTTAAAACAACTCGTAGGTGCTCGGCATGATCCTTTTCGTTCTCAGAGTAGACCAAGATATCATCGATGAACACCACAACAAACTTATCCAGCTCGGGCATGAAGACCGAATTCATTAGATACATGAAATGTGCCGGTGCATTGGTTAACCCGAAGGACATAACTAGATACTCGTAGAGTCCATATCTGGTGGAGAAGGCTATTTTTGTTATATCCTCTCTTCTGATCTTGATCTGATGGTAACCTGACCTCAAGTCGATCTTGGAGAACACTTTTGCCTTTGATAACTGATCGAACAAGACGTCGATTTGGGGTAAGGGATACTTGTTCTTTATAGTTACTACTTCATTCACGGTCTGTAATCCACGCACATCCGTAAAGTTTTATCCTTCTTTTTTACGAAGATGGCGGGACATCCCCAAGGTGAAGAACTAGGAGGTGTCAAACCTTTATCCAAAAGCTCTTGCAACTGGACCTTAAGCTCTGCTAGTTCGTTAGCGGGCATCCTATACGGCCTCCGGGATATGGGTGCCGTTCCGGGGATTAACTCTATAGCAAACTCCACATCCCTATCTGGTGGTAGTCCTGGCAACTCGTCAGGGAAGACATCTGGAAACTCACATACTACTGGGATCTCAGCTATCTGCTTGGCCGCGATATTGAACAACACTCCGATCTCGTGGGGGTTTCGAGGTAACTTAAACCGGAAGGAATCCTCATTCCGGGGGCTCACTAGGGAAACCACTCGTTCGGCGATATCCAAATTAACCTTCCAACGTTTCATCCATCCCATCCCAAGATGACATCCAACCCTAATCCGGGAATTACGATAAGATCCACAGATACCCTTTTATCCCCAAAAGTGATTTCCATCTCCTTAGCCATGAAACGGGCAGAAAGAACAGCCCCTGCTGATCTTATCTGATAACCCCTATCCAATTCTACCAACTTAGGGTTACTTCTCATAACAAAATTCTCACTTATGAAAGAATGCGATGCTCCAGAATCGAACAACACAACTGCGGGGTATTGATTAACAAGAAACGTACCAGCAGTGACAGGTTCTCCTTCCGGCACTTCCTCCACGGTGGTGTAGTGCACATGACCCGCGCGAGGTGGAGGCTGGGTGTACTGCTTCTTTGGACGAGGGCACTGACGTGACAGGTGTCCGGTCTGACCACAGTTGTAACACGGTCCAATCACATACGGGGTCTTTGGGACCTCCTGCACTTCCTGCTTTAGCCTTGTTCTGCATCAGAGGAGCGGTGTAGGGCTTCTGGAAACCGGGACGGGGACGGTTGGTGGTTATCTTCCTTTGTGGGGGACGGAACCTTGCTCCTGCAACTGGCGGGCGCTATGGGGTGCGTGCTCCGAAAGGGGTCCTCTGTTGAGACGAACCTCCTTCGTTTGCACGACGACGAGTCTCTGTCGCCAGCCTGCTGTCATTCGCTTCTTGGTTCAGACAGTCACTGACAAAGTCACTAAAGGTGGTGCGGTGACTGTTGCCCATCTTGGAAAGCATGGTGGCATTCATGCCACGCTTGAAGCTTGCGATCTTCTTGGATTTCGTGTTGACGAAATCTGGGGCATAGCGAGACAGGTTGTTGAAGCTATGGAGATATTCTGACACAGACCTGGTTCCCTGGGACAGCCTCATAAACTCTGTGATCTTCATTTCCATCACACCACTGGGGATATAGTGGTTACGCATAGCGGTCGAGAACTGATCCCAAGTGACTCGTGCATTTGCAGGTAAGGATGCACGGTACTGGGCCCACCATAAACCTACGGGTCCCTCCAACATGTGGGCGACATACTCCGCCTTGAGCTCTTCCGTTAGACGAAGCAGGCAAAACTTCTAGGTGATGGAGTTAAGCCATCTCCTCCATCGCGGTTCGGTGGCTTCCTTGAACACAAGGGTACGAGTGTCCAAGAAGTCACGGTAGGAGCTGTACTGACTGGGCTCCGGGCCTTGGCGCTGTTGATGCTGCTGCGCGGTGTTGTTAGCGATGTTGCGGAGGGTGGCCTCCATGCCTCTGCATTTCTTCCATGTTCCTCTGGCTTCCCAGAAACTGGCCGAAAAACGCTTCCGCGTCATTGGTGCCTGAGGGGGTGGTGGCAGATTCTCCTCCTGTCCAGACCCCTGTCCACGTTGGCTGCGAGTCTGTGCTGGCATCTGCATATCCTATTAATAAGCAATCATTAGGTGATGTCACATTGATCATGATTAAATACTGCGTTGTACATAATTTAAAATTTAGCACACAATCAAGTATAATTATTTATTTCCATACAACATCACAGAATAATTGCTCGAAAATAGACATGCAAACGATGGAATTTCCATAAAAAGGTGCCCGATCAAAGTCTGGACTTTGTCCAAAAGCCATACATGCCATCATACAATCTTAAACATAAACCAACACATGTCTGAGTGTTACATCATCAGCGAGCACGCTCAAGCTGTACAAAAGAAAAGATTCCTAATGAAACTAACGCTCAGGCGTCTCCAGCGGCGGACGCGGCGTCCTCTATGTCAGCGTCGATCATAGGCTCGTCAGTGTGAGCCTCCTTCGGTGGGACGTCGGGACCAAGGACTTCTCCGTCCTGGGGGTCCTGTGCCTCGGCTGCGGGAACCTCGGTAGCTGCTGGGGCGGCGGCCTCCTGTGCGGCGTGATGCATCTGATGAACGGCCTCATGGAGCTGGTCGATGTAGGCCTGCTAGTGATGTATCTGTTGTATCAGTTGATGGGCGCCTTCTCTAAGCTGATCAAGCGCTGTGCGGGCTTCATCCCGCTGTAAGGATGCCGTCAGGTACATCTGCTCGGCGAGGGTCCTGGTGGTGGTTTGTGCACCTGCAGTGGCACGGGCGTCGCACGCTCAAGAGTGACCTACTGCAATCTCTCCTGAAGGCGGGCTACCTCAGCGTCGAACTCCTCCTGTAGTCTCCCCTTGCTCTGGTAGGTGGCGGTGAGAGTGAAGGACACGCTCTCGAGAGTGCGCTCCAAACTCTCACATACACCTAACAAAGCTCCGGTGGCGCTCATCGCAGGCGTCTCGCAGTAGAACCTCTCCTCGGGCTCCCTGTCAGAACTGACTCCAAAGTCTGCCCTCCAGCGCAATGGAAAGGTGATCCACGTGGGAACACTCCTGCCATCGCACTAGCAAGGTCGGCGGGGAAACGGACGATGATGTCCTTCAGCACCAGGTATGCTGTCCTGTTAGCTCCATCCTTGGCACACGTGCCTCTGGTGATCTCAGTCCATCCTGCCTAGTGAGGCTTGGCAGGCAAGGCTTTGACCTTGATCTGCACCATGACCAGAGAATGCTACCCATAGATCTCCTTCTACCACGAGTACCTGGGCTCTTGTCCCTCATAGCCCACGGCCTGCAGAATCCTCCAAAGTATGGTCGGCAACCTAAGTTGGACACACGTTTCCGGGTCAGCTTGCCGGCAGCCTTGTGGGGCCAACGGGTGACACGGAACTCCTCTTCCTCCGGTGGCCTTGCGAGCGGTCAGCTTAGTCCGGGCCATCTGTAGAAATAAAAGGGGTTTCGAACTCTCGTGAGACGGATATTAAGTTGGCAAATTTTATAGAAAAGGGACAACTTTTAATTAAGGGGAGGTAATGTAATATGCAAGAATGTTGACATGATGCATGATCGTACTTACGTTCTCACTCACTAACAATGACTCGTAAGCCCTAACATTCTAGTCGGTGGCAAGAACAATCTCTCATGCGTTATCTACACGTTCTACTCGATCGCATAGTTAGTGTACCTGCAGAAGATTCATTTCAGCCCAAAGCAATCCCAATGGTAAAACAACTGAGTATTGGCTATATGCGCAAAAACTTAGAAGCCAACAATAAACACAATGCACCAATATAGACAATACCCTCAAAACATTGATACCCTCGTATGTGTTTGCGTGGAGCTCGCACATACTTGGTATAAGAAACTAACCTAGACCGACGATTGGACGGTCATGCTCTCATACCTCACAAAATCATTTTATGCATGTTTTCGCGATCGACGCATTCTCTTTTTTTCCCGAGAATGGACCAGCAAATAAAGATCCAGCATGAAGCAAACCCTGAACCCTGTTAGCAGTTAAGCCACCTGATTTCTAGTATAGGCTTGAGGACGAGACTGGGCACACTTAGTAATCGAAAATAGTTTTGAAAATAGTTTTGAAATACCCATTTTAGTTCGAAAATAGTTCCTGCGGATGCAATAACTTGAACCATGCTCCGATACCAGCTGTGGCGGAACCGTCCTGATTATAAGAGCTCAAGTACCGTCTTAGTCAAATCTGTCTGACATCGACTCATACTTGAACCCATATAACCCCGGTAGTCCGAAAATCTCGAAGCATTTCTATCATCATACAACATACAGGATCGCATTGTTCAAAATTACATTCGTAAGGATACATCACAGATAAACGAAACCAGATTTAAAACATCAGAATGCGAATTTTAAACACAGTTATTACATACCAAATTTAAAAGTGCAGAAGCTTAATTAGTTTTGAAACACGACCACCACACATGTGGTCCAAATAAAACATTGTTTGATAACTTAACTCAACACGACTCACTCCTCCTTTTTCAAGTAATGTGCCACCAGTAGTCTCAATCCAGCAAAAGAAAAGGGAAGCTTCTAGACGACCCTGCCCTGGGCCTACTCCTCATCACCTTCCACCGGTAGAGGCAGTGCTTACAATAGCCATAGTAGACCTGGCCATCTGCAACAACGGGATAAACCCTGAGTACGGGAATGTACTCAGCTAGACTTACGCGTCCAACTGAAAATAAGGACACCAAGGATATGCAAGGCCTTTTTGGTGGAGCTGGGATTTTTAGTTGCGAAAACTCAAAATTAAGATAAGGAGTATTAATGACATTGATGAGCTGTCAGTTTTTAGTCCTATCTCTTACTCTAGGTTTGCACCAAAATTATTACACACACTTGAGTCTAACAAAACAATAATATAACCATATCCAGTTGACTTATCCACATTTTAGTTGAACCTTTAAAACATTACATGGAGTTGTATCGTGGTGAAGCTTGCCATAGTTTCCCACTAACCGGGGGAGACGGCGACTCGAATCGAATTCCAAACTAGCTGATGAAAGACCTATAATACCAACCCACACTTTCCCCGTCGGGTCCATGCATTGGGTAACCGCTCGATGCTTGTACGTGGTGGTAATCGTCGCGGTTCAAGCACGGACCGCCCAATTGGAACCTGGCGATGGCCTCACGCGGCAGATCACATTTCCATACTAGAGGGCGCGACTCGGGTTGATTCCGGCCCGAACCACTTCTAACCAGCTTTGGGGTCGATGATTACGGCACCGACATATCCCTAAGTAAAAGGGCGCGTTCAAAATGAACGAGGGCCAACATCGATACAAACCTACACGATCCAACGGACGGACTGCCCCAAGTTTCCAAACTTGTGCCTTGCCTTCCAGTTGACCGTATTTCATTACTACTCAGGTTCTTTTCCACGATAGCAATATAGCCACCGTGATCCGGTAAATACCCATCAGGGGTATTACGGAAACATCCTTAACCACTACTTTTATTAAGCAGACTAAGCAATTCTACTTTACAATAAGATAGCAGGATAACAAGGCAGATATTAATCAATAGTCAAGGGATGGTAATGCAGCAAATAGGATTCAATCAACTCCTATACCTAATGCATCACAATATAAAATACTCAATTAAGTTAATTATAAAAGCTGGGAGACTTAAAATGCTCTGGGGCTTGCCTTGAGTGAAGACCGAGCCTCGTGGGAGGGGCACTCGGGCAGGTTAGTTTCCGCTGCGGGGTCGACCTCCTCGGCCTGGGTTAGCTCCGGGATCTCCTACTCGATGTTTGCCTCCTGCTCCTGTCGGGCTCCGGGAGTGTCGATCCTATTGCATGCGGTAAATAATAAATAAATAAATAATGTGGGGCGCGAGATATGGTGGTATGAAAAACAATATTTATTACAAACCAACAAAACCAACTTGTTGAACCACTTTTGACATTGAGGTAAATACTTATTAGCTCATAAAACAAATCATTATTTCAACTATTTCCCATTTAGAAATTCAAAAGAAACTCAAGTTTGAGCTACAAGTTTATTTTTCTGAACTCAGAAAAATCCACAAAAATTCCAGAAGATAACTGACACTAACTGGACTTCTCTCTGACCAATTTCCAGCAAGAGATAAAAATACAGAACAGCGGCCACAAAAAGATGAATTACACTTCTCAAAGGTACTTTAAACTACTCTTCTCCTAAAAAGTGTCAAATAGCAGATTTTATAATTTTTTTCTAGCTTTATCTACTCATAAACACTCTACTGCAGAAATGCACTGGCAAAACATAGATATATCACCCTACACAAAATAAACAAATCTTTCCAAAATAACCCAATTGAACTACAACCCTACTGGAAAAGAATGACATACTCATTTCCATATTTTTTCCCAGATTCTATTCCCTATTTCATATTTATCAAGAAAGTTCCATGAACAGAAACATTATATTACTTCCTACATGAATTTCCAAAGAAAACACAGAAAAGTACATTTGTACAGTAACTTCACATTTTTTCATACAACAACCTATGCTTAATATTTTTTCCAACTGGAACATAACCACAGAGGCTGCACAATTTTTTCCATATTTTATTTTAACATATAAAACACCTTAGCACTTATTCTAAGAAAACAGCCAAAAAGACATTAATCATAACAGACATTTTTTCCTACATAAACAGGGCCTCATATATTTTTCACATGGTACATACATGATAAGGAACCTACACAAAATTTTCCATGAATTAACTCGACCCGAAAACATATAAACCCATTTATCTCCACAAAGCATATAAACTGAAATAAATAAAACAGTAAAATCAACATTCACCAAAAATACTTTCATATTTTTTCCTGATAGATCTACTCATAAACAAACTAACAAAACTAAAAGCACTTCATTTGGACCATTAAATCGCGCTATAGAAAAATAACAAGCTTTTCTGGAATTTAAAACAAAAAGGAAAATCATTTTAAACTTCCCAGCTCAACTTACGCAGACCCGGTCCATAGACCGTGAGCGACTGACGCGGGGGACCCACTGGTCGACGAGGCCCACCCTTAGAGAGAGAAACAGGGGAAGAGGGTTGACCGCGCGTTTTCTCGCCGACGGCGAGGTCGCCGGCGGTGGACCGGGCTCATCGTGCTCCCCTCGACGAGACGAACCGAGAGGTGGTGGTGGTTTGGCTAGCGCATGGCCGTAGCTCACCGGCGGCGAGCGGTGGCGGACGGTGGCGCGGAGACGTACGGCTACGCCGTTTTCGGCGGTCGCCGGCCAAATTAACGGGGCGAAAGCTTACTTGAACCTATGAAGGCTACTAGGGGGTTGGTTTGGCCGGTGAAGCTCCGGTGGAGCTCGACCACGTGTGCGGCCATGGCGGCGTCCATGGCGCTCGGCCAGAGATGGAGGGAGAGCTACGGGGCGGTAGAGAGCTCGCGAACAGGTGTTCTCCAGTTTGCCTTGACGTGACGAAGCTCGACGAAGAGGATGGGCTCGGTGGAGGCTGGTCGGGGGTGAAAACGGCTTCAAGCTCCGGGCGGCGCTGATGGCGACCGCGGCGGCACTCCTCGGACTCCGGCGTCAGCGAGGCTCGGCTGGTGGCGCTAGCGTGAGCACCGGATGTCCGAGAAGACGGCGAAGTGTTGCGCGAGGGATTGGGAAAGGTGAGCGGAGGTGGTCCGAACGGCGGGGCGGACTCTCGGTGCCGAACGGTGGCGGGCACGGCGGGCTCAAGTGCTTGGCTTGCTTGGCAGTGTGAGCAAGGGAGAGCGAGAGCGAGAGAGGGCGAGCAGAATGGCAAGTGAAGAGGGGAGTGCGGTGTGCGGGCCCTTTGCCCGGCCGGCGACGATGCGTGGTCGTGCGGGTCCACGACGACGCGATGTCGCGGCAAGCGGCGCGAGCGGCGAGGCGCGCGACAGGCGAGGTGGGGCGGGGCGGGAGTGGGCGAGGCGGATCGTGGCGTGATTGCGGAGGCAAAGATCGGGAGGCGATAGGCGAGCGCGGATTTCCGGCAGGGATGGGCTGCCACGCGGCGCTCCGGCCGCGTACGGCGCGACCCGTGGTCGGGTGCGCGCACGTGCTGCGCGGGAGCGGCGCAGGCGCGGCGAGCGGGCCGGCTTGGCCGCTGGCGGGCCGAAAGGCTAACTGGGCCGGAAGTGAGGGCTCGGGAGAAAAATCTTTCCTTTTTCTTTTTCCGAAAATTTTTCAAACTTGACCATTCAAAAATAGTTTCAAAAAACTCCAAACTAGGCTTTTGACCCAAAAATAAAAGTTGCTCAAATAATTTTCTCTACAACTTTCATATAGAACATTTTTGCTGAAAAGCACTTTTAAAAACCTCTACAGAAATAAAAGCCAATTTTTGACACAAAATCATTTTTGTTTACCTGTTTTTTATTTGCTAACAAATTTGAACTAGGTCAAATGTTAACATGAAAAATGTTATACTCACTATTCTTATATTTTACTAATTAAAAACAAAAAAAAAAAAAAAAAAAAAAAATTATTTCCAAGACAGAAATCCACTTAAACCATCAAGTCCAATAAGAAATCCAAATCCCATAAATAAGCAAAGGCAAAACACTCGCATTGCACCTGAAATGAATGCCATGCATTGCTTTATCGCCTTGAGTTAGCTTAATGTAGTTCCTAATGCAGTGCTTGACACTATGGTGTCACAGGAGCCGCAACAGAAATCTTCAAAACAACTCAAAACGCTGCATCTGACGCTCCCCGAGCGTCCGATGCCCTGCACTGTAGACAGCTCCGGCTAGAACAGTGTCAGGGTAGCGTCCGATGTGTCCCCATTGGAGCGTCCGATGCTCCATCGGACACTGCCCAGTGTCCGATGCCGAGGCAAAGGACGCGTCCGATGTGATTTTGGCCGTTCTGGAGCGCTCTGGACAGGCATCGGAGCGTCCGATGTGAAACCATCGGCGCGTCCGATGCCCCTTTAAGCGGCGTGGTGTGTTCTTTCTCTGGCTATCCGGTCCCACGCGTCATCACTTCATCTCCTTCGTCTTCGTCGCACCTGCCCGCCCGGACCCGTGCCCCCACCATGCCCAAACCCTAGCAGCACTGCCAGCCGATTTCCCTCCCACCCTAGAGCCATCGCCGCCGGTTGTTGTGCCCGCCGCCGCCGACTAGCCGCTCCCCCGCGCCCTCAGTCCGCAATCAGCCACGCACGCCTGTCTCCTCTTCGAGCGCCCGAGTTTCACCCTCGCCGGCGTTTCTTCGCCGGAGTCCGCGCCATCGCCGGATTCGAGTCCCTGCTCGTCCTTCCCCTCCGACTTCGTCTCCGCCCCCGACGAGCTCTTCCTCGACCTGTTGCCTTTCTCAGTAAGCACCACCTCCTCTTTTCAAACCACTGCACCCAAGGTGCTTGCCAAAATGCCTCAATGAACGATCCTACTATTTCTCACCCTTTTTTTCGCCCAAAATTCATGCAGTCCTCCTTGGCGTGACTCGTGGGTGCCGGAACGTCAGTGTCTCACCTCTTCTTGTGTTCGTTTCGTCAATCGTCAGGTAGCGAAGCCCCTTTCAATTCTTATCCCTATTGCTTTGCTTCCATAGGTCTCGCTCATCTCTAGCGTATATGTCTCTTATATATATCCCATCTATTCTTGCAGCGAGTTTGTGGCCGTGTCAATTGTCAGTGACAGATAACCCGGGGCCAAGCCCGCAGGTACGGATCGAGGCCAGGCCTCGCGAGTGACAGCGACAGTTGATCAGTGAGAGGGGGAGTCTTTGGTCAGTCAGTTGGTCAGCGGATTTCTTGTCAGCCGTTTCCCAGGTGTTTTCAGTGTCAGTGGGTCTTTCACCGGCAGTTCAGAGCTTCTTCAGTAGCCATGTGTCTTGTTCTTGTCAGCCAAGCTGCGCTGCAAGAACGTCGGTGGTGGCCCAGGGGATTCTCCTCCCCGCCCCCCCTTCCGGTCAAAGGCCCGGGAAAGGGCAGTTGATCAAGCGCAGGAAGCGCACTTGAGAGGAGCACGAGACAGTCCAGGCTCAGGCAATTGCAGACGCCGCAGAGCGAGCAGAGCAGGGAGGCAGTGCTGGCGGACTCAAGATTGAGGATCAGTTGTCCCCAGACCATCGCAGAGCGATCGAGGAGGTCGAGCGTTGGCATGGCTCATCGATTGGCACGCTTATGGCTGTCGGTCGTCGTGCGACGTTCACCTCACCAGTAGTCAAGCCCTAGAGCTCGCAGCAGGGCCAGGCAGAGGCCGAGGCAGCTGAGGCTGAGGCAGCAGAAGCGGAGGTACTTGAGGCAAAGGCCAAGGAGGAGGTACCTGAGGAGGTTCCCCGGCGCCGGTCCACCAGTCGCAGGACAGCGGTGCCACCCCCGCCTAACGTCCCTCTGCGGGGAGCACGTGCTCCATCGAGGCGTGCGCCCCCGCCGATCCCGTGACTGGACCTCCGGGCAGCTACCTGTTCTCAGATCCAGACACTCAGGCTCATCCCAGTTGAGCAGTGGTTCCCGAGGGAGAGGCAGCAGCAGGCCAGGCCAGCTTTCTATACAGTGCTGCAGGAGGATTTCTATCAGGGCCACAGGAATGCCGGCATCTGCTTGCGTTCGCAGCGTGTCTGTCCTCTAGAGGTCGTAGTCACCGGAGCTGGAGAGCAGATCCGCCCCATACTGACCTATCTACCTGGTCTGGCAGACCTTCTGGGGCGGTCTGGCTTATACATTGAGGATTGAGTATTTTAGTTCTATGCTTCGCTTTGGGTGCACCCGGACAGGGAGACTATCGTGTTCGCATTTGAGGGGGAGCACTATAGACTGTTCTCATCTGAGATCCGGGGTTGGTTTGGACTGACACACTCATAGACCTGGATCCATGATCTGTGCTACGACAGGATGGAGCCACCCCGCCGCCCTCACGGTGGTGCCCAACCGTCGACAGACTTGGTACGCCCGTGCTTCACTGAGCCCTTCGGCGAGGGTTTGAGTCGTGCTCCTAGGGATCTCACCCCTACGACTAAGATCCTCAATGAGGTTCTTCGGTGGACCTTGCTTCCTAGGGTTGGTTTCCGTGAGGGCCTTTCGCGACTTTAGCTGTGGTTACTTGCATATATGGTCAGGCAGCAGGAGTTCGACGTCTGGGACGTGATTCTGTGTGAGATGGAGGACACCATTGCAGAGGGCATCAAGGCCCGCAGGCAGCTACCCTATGCCCATTGGATCTCCTATATTCTGTGGAAGGTAGCTGGCACTACTGGATCTCACCCCAGTCAGTCACTCACCGGGTCCGCGACTGTGTTCCCCGAGTACAACATGAGTCAGCTGTTGGGACACGGCCGGGACCGCAGGCAGCAGGAGCAGCAGGCACCGTCCAATTCACGCCAGAGACGTGAGGTCCCAGAGTCAGCTCAGGAGCAGGATGAGACAGTCCAGGCACTCACAGAGCAGGAGCTTGCAGACCTAGAGGGTGGTGACACGTACATCGCAGAGGACCCCACCGACAGCTCCGACGAGGACTACCAACTCCCGCCCTGCTTTCAGCCTAGAGCTCATGACTCACAGCTCGGGACGTTTGGTACTGCTTCCTCCGACCCCACACTTCTCTCTATTCTGGCACGGATGGAGGAGCAGAAGAGGACGGTGACTCAGGATGTACAGAGGTTAGCCCAGGAGCAGCAGCGTCTAGCCCAAGAGCAGGCACTGGCTCAGCAGCAGGATCAGGAGCGCTCAGACGCCCTGCAGCGCCAGATGATGGCACTCCAGCAGCAGACTTTGAGCTTCATGGAGCGCCTTGCGAGCGGACCTCCTCAGTGGCAGTGGCAGCAGCCCCCTCCCCAGCACCAGATCCAGTGGCAGCCACCGGTTCTTCCGTAGCCGCAGCTGCAGTCTTTTGGCCAGAGCTCCTCCTAGTTCACCTCCTTCACAACTCCGCCGGGAGGAGCCCCGGTCTTCAGTCCTTTGCGCACCGGATTCACGCCACGTCCGACAGAGTCTCTGTTCGCGACGACCACCATAGTGACTTGTCAGCAAGTTTCAGTGAGCTCACTGGGTTCCCTACGCCAGATCTCTAGGACCCAGTCAAGACGCCAACAACTCAAGTGACCTCCACTACTGAGACTCTTCCGAGTTTTGTAGCATCTTCTGAGCAGACAGAGCCCGTCCAGTCTAAGACTACCACTACAACCCAGCCTGAGCTATCTTCTATTCCAAAGCTTCCTCACTCCGAGGCTCAGGCGACTACAGCTACACAGACTATGATTGTCGGGGGTCCACAAAAGGGGTACCTTTGATCCACGCAAACTAATAGGTTAAACCTAGAACGCTTGTAAATAACAAACCTGACTAGTCTAACCCTTTAAAGAGACCAACCCCTCGAGACCCACAACGCTGGCCCACCAAGCCAGGCCTCGGGCGAACGTGCGCTCTCCGTCTCGCCCGAGTTCACCAAGCGAGGCCTCCGGCTGATGCCCGTTCTCCATCTCGCCCGAGCCCTCCAAAGCCAGGCCCCGGGCGAGCGCCCCACTGAAACCTCGAGTCCTGGCATTTAGGGCTCGAGCCCCCCATAGCCGAACACCATACCTCGAGACCCCACGCAGGGGACCTCGAGCCTCTCTGGCACAGCAGCCTATCCCTCGAGGCGCTTATGCTTCCCTCGAGCGGCGCAGGCATCGGATGACAACTCCATACCGCGCATTTAATACATCCACCTACTCCGGTCACGTCCTCTACAGCCCGACGTGTACCACAGTAACCAGGGCAGAGTCAAGTCTCGTTTTCACCACAAGCATGGGCAAAAGGGCGCCAGTATGGCACTGTTAACCTATACCCTACGCTGTTGCACGTCCAAGCCACGTCTCGAGGCCCGAATGCCCACTGCTCAATCAATTTCCATGGGACATGTCCATACCTGCGGGGGCTCGAGCCCCCCGTAGGCGCCACCTCGAGGCCGGCTCCGCTCCCCTCGAGCCCTAACTGCTTTCATGCTATTGGAAGACAGGTACCCCAAGATCCGGAGGGACACCGCCGTGTCCTGTACGTGCCGGAATGGGTGCTGTACGGCTTCTACATCGTCACGTCATCACGTCCGTGCCCGGGATGGAGGCCACGCCCCAAGGACGCCTCAACAGCAACGCCCACGTCGGCTCCAGTGGCCCGGACAAGACAGGGTTCCTACCCCTTTCCGTATTGGGCATCGTACGCCTCGACACCTGTAATACCCTTGTGTAACCCTGACCTCCCCTTGCTCTATAAAAGGGGACGCCAGGGCCCTTCGCGCGGGGGGAACAAGACGCGAGTCCACGGTTACACAACTCCGATAGACAACACACAAGTCCACACACATACACACTCGAGTCTGGACTCCGGTCCACGCTCATTGAGCTTGTATTCGCCCCTGTACGCACTTAGGTGCAAGTAATACAAGAACCTCCTCCCCCGCTGGACGTAGGGCCTTCTTTGCCCGAACCAGGATAAATCCTTGTGTCATCTTGCATCACATCCAGGAAGAGAGCACGCGATCACATTACTCGTTGGTGTCATACCCCCAGGTTCGAAACACCGACAGTTGGCGCGCCAGGTAGGGGCCTTCGCGTGTCGAGTCGGTTTCTCGCTGTTTCCTGGATGGCTGCTTCGACTCCTTCATTCTCTGCGGTGCCGTCATCTGGTTCAGGAGCCTCGAGTTCCTGGCCACCGACAACGGCAACGAGCTGACCTTGCTCTCCACGGAGGCCCGAGTGGAGGGCATGTCACGCCACCCCTGGCGAGGAGCGTGGCACGTCACCCGCACCACCACGCGTCGCCACACCGTGAGCGGCGCCGTCGTCACCATCGTCGCCAGGCACGGCGGTGCCGGCGGCGTACATCCACTTCCCCGTGGCCGGCGCGGAGTTTCCGAGGAGGAGCCTGCCCGGCGCACGGCCGGAGACTTCCAGGACGCGCCCGCGCCCACCCAACGACTTCGCCTTCCTCATGCGCACGGCCCAGGAGCCAGGCCCGAGGCCTCCGAGCCGCGCACCATCGACGCCACCTAGCCTCCTCCCGCACGGGGTGTACCGCGCTCGACGCCGGCGGTTCCCATTCGGCCTCGATAGCTCCGCAGCAGCCTACGCCCGCCAGCTCAACGAGCGCCGTCGGGACCGACCACCGGCAGGCCAGGAGGAGCGCCCGGGCGTGCTACTGCAGGCCATGGCCAACCTGGAGATCGTCCACCCCGCGTGCGTCGACCGCGGCTTCTCGCGAGCCATCGAGCCACCCCGGCGAGCCACCGTCGGAGAATGGTACCGCGAGCTGCGGTCCCAGCATCGGCCAAGGCGGCACGCCGTCAACAGCTCCGACTCCGACGAATACGACTACCACGACCCCGACCTCTGGGATCCCACCAGGGAGTGCTTCCAACTCGAGGGGGTCGTATGCGATACCGAGGACGAGGGCGATGATGGCAGGCCGGCGCTCGATCTAGAGGGCCCCAGCGACGTTGCCGCGGCAGGCGGATCATGTGTTCAGGGGAGGAACGAACCTCCAGCACCGGCTGCACCGCCTCAGCACGATGACAGCCAGGCGGCGCAGCTCGCGCAGGTGCAGGAGGCAATCACCAAAGCCGAGGAAGAACGACGACACCTGCTGCAGCTCCGGCAAACTCTGATGCAGGAACCGCCCCAACCCCGAGGAGCTGGAGCTCGAGGTCAGGCTCGAGAGGTCCACCGGCGGATCCTCGAGGACGGGGCACCAGCACGCCCTGAGGTATGCTTCCCGTGAGCCAGGCAGAACGTGGTGGCGGCGACAATGATGCTCCGTGATCTACCCGCCGTCTCCAACCCTGACGCCAGGCGCATGCTTGGGGAAATGAAGAACCTCCTCGAGACAGCCGCTGTGCAGCAGGCCGAGAGCTCGGCGTCACGCCGGCGCGGAGCAGCCTCGGGGAAGCCGGCGGACACGCCCCACAACGAGCGCGAGGCATCCATCCACCAGCCGGACGTCTCTCGAGCTAGGCCAGTCCGCGTACGGATCGTCGACAACTGGCCACCTCGAGACCCCAACGACGCCCGCAACGACATCAACCGCCGGCGCAAGGACAAGGGGGCCCAGGAGCGTGGCTATAGCGCCCATCGAGGGGGGCGCTACGAGCGACGAGGACCGGCAAGTCCTCGAGCCCCCGGGCCCCAGAGTCTTCAGCCGGCCATCCGCAGCTCAACCCTCCCCGACCGCTTCCGACCGCCGACCAACATCGTGAAGTATGACGCGGAGGTCGAGCCCAAGCTTTGGCTCTCGGACTTCCGCCTAGGCTGCCAACTAGGCAGAGCGAAGAACGACGACCGCGTGATCATACGCCAACTCCCACTGTACCTCTCGGACACCGCCCGCCGGTGGCTCGAGGGGCTCCCACCGGATCGGATCGATGACTGGGCTGACCTAGTCAGGGTCTTCGATGGGAATTTCAAGGGGACTTGCGTGCGCCCAGGCAACCCCTGGGACCTACGGCGTTGCAGGCAGGCGGCGGACGAGCCCCTCCGTGACTTTACTCGGCGGTTCTCGAAGCAGCGCCTCGAGCTCCCCCATGTGCCTGACGAGGACGTCATCTCAGCATTCCTCGCGGGCATGACATGCCAAGAGCTAGTTCATGAGTTAGGACGCTACTGTCCCAGGACGGTCGAGGACCTGATGGATCGCGTCACCAGCTTTGCCTCAGGCGACGAGGTAGTGGGGGCCTTCTTTGGCCGTTCTACGGACAAAGGTAAGGCGGTGACCGCGCCGGAGGGCTCGAACAAGGGCAACGACCCCAAGAACGACAACAATAACAGCAACAAAAAGAAGAAGAACAAACGCAAGGGTCAGAAGGCGAAGCGCGACGCCAATGACGACGACGACGAAGAGGTGCTCGCAGGCGCCCTCAAGCCTAAGAAGCCCCGAGGTCCCCCTGACGGGGCTGTTTTCGACCAGATGCTCGAGGACCCCTGCACTTATCACAGGGGCCCCGTAAATCACAAGTTAAAGGACTGCCGACTGCTGAAAGGCTACTGCTCCAAGCTCGGCAATAAGAAAGAGCACACGCCTAAGGGCAAGGATAACAATCGGCGCGGTGGTGGGGACACGAACGACAACTTCCCACCGGTGCGCGACTGCTACATGATCTACGGGGGGCCGACCGTCGGGCTCTCAGCTCGAGAAAGAAAGAAGGAGCGCCGGGAGATCTTTGCACTCGGCCACGACGCCCCCCGGTACCTTGACTCGTTTGATGCGCCGATCACGTTCGACCGTGACGACCATCCGGACCGTGTCATAAACCCGGAGGAGTACCCCCTCGTCGTCGACCCTGTCATCGTCGACGTACGGTTCTCCAAGGTGTTGATGGATGGGGGCTCGAGCCTCAACATCATATACCTCGAGACCCTCGACCTCCTGGGGACTTCAGAGGGTCAGCTCCGACCCAGCGTCTGGGGGTTCCACGGAGTCGTACCAGGGAAGAAGGCCCACCCCCTCGGGCGCATCGACCTGCCAGTTTGCTTTGGCACGCCGGCTAACTTCCGCTAGGAGACACTCACCTTCGAGGTGGTTGGATTCCAAGGGACCTACCACGCCATCATCGGCCGGCCAGGCTACGCCAAGTTCATGGCGGTTCCCAACTACAGGTACTTGAAGCTCAAAATGCCAGGGCCAAAGGGGGTCATCACTGTCGACACATCCTACGAGCACGCGTACCACTGCGACGTGGAGTGCGTCGAGCGTGGGGAGGCAAACGTCCAGCTCGACTCGCTCGAGGCCCTAGCCGCCCTAGCCACCGAGGGGGCCCTGAAGTAAAGCGCCACGCTGGCGCCTTCGAGCCGCAGAGCACACCAAGCAGATACCCGTCGACCCGACCTCGAACAGGCAAGACGCTGACCGTCAGTGCCAGCTCGAGCCTAAATAGGAAGCAGTGCTCGTCGACTTTCTCCGCGCAAACATCGACATGTTTGCATGGGGACCCTCGGACATGCCAGGCATACGAGGGAAGTCGCCGAGCACGCTTGGGATCCAGGCCGGGTCCAGACCGGTGAAGCAACGCCTGCGCCGTGTGGCAGAACCTCCTAAATTAAGTGGCCCACATGCACCCATCATTGTCCTAAGGACCTTTGATCGGCGTGCACGAGTTCCAAATGATTCAAGAGGTCTGTCGGTGTCCTCGGGAACCTGAATTATCCACATTAACATCATTGTCCAGGATAATCCCTCATCAAGTTCACAGTATTCACAGTTTTGTCGGGTGTCCTCGAAAAAGAGTTTTAAGATAAATCAGAGTAAAGCGGAAAGATTAATATACATAGATTAAAACTTAGGTTTAAAGTTTACATCACCAAAATACTTATTACATAACTTGTTCGGAACTTTATATTACATAACTCATTCAAAAGAGGTTACTTGCCCAAGGTCACACAGCAGAATCGTTATCACTTTCTTCTACCAGAGTGAAGTAGCATTGTCCATCAAAAGGTGGATCCATGTACTCACCTGCAACAAGGGTTAACAAACCCTGAGTACAAAAGTACTCAACAAGACTTAACCGATAAGAAAAGAGGAGAAGACTCAGGAATGAGAGGCTTTAGGAAGTCAAGGTAAGGCTTAAGCAAAATCAAGTATTTTGCACAAAAAGCATTTTTGTAAATCTTGTTTTGTTTAGGAAAGATTCAAGTATCTCTCAATTCTTCATTGTCCATGATTCATTTTACATTTCAAAACATACCTAGTTGAGAACCACTCTCCGTTGACAGTCAGTGACCAAGTCTCCATAACCGAGGAGCAGCGTTAATCCGGATAAATAATACTCAGCTGAGGATCCCTATCCACACTGCATATGTAGCACCCAAGCTTGCATATGCCAACTCTTCTACCACGATTCCTCCAAGATTGGGCCCGGTCCTACGCCACCCGGAAGTACAGTACACCACTCTTATCCAGGTACGACGACCACGTGGGTACAAGCTACTTCCGCCATCTCTCCACTCCCAGTGCGCGGTTGTCGGTCCCAATAAAGGATTCCTCGGAGCCAGAGCTTTCCGTAGTATGTGAATAGTTGCAAGTCTTGACCAGCAGGCTCCCATACGGATGGTCCCTAATTTTTCCGCCAGAAACTGTACCTTGGTTATATCTCACCCAAGCATAACAGTCCTGTTAGTTTTTCAATCCTGTCCCGGTCGGTGTCAACTGTTGAGTCTCGGACTACAACATGACGGCACCGTACGCTAGGACAACCTCTCCTCGCTGTTGACTAGATACGGATCAGATACTTAGCCAACAGGCAGGGAGTAAAGCCCAAATCCCATCAAATTCTTTAAGTGATCACACTTTTGAAATTGGCATTTTATTGCAAATCTATTGTATAGCATCACTAAGCATTTTGCAAATAGTTTTTAAACAGGGCAGGTGGATTTTCTGGTGGAGGTAAATGGTGCAGGTAATAGGTCATCACACAACTCCTATAACCTAATGCAGTAGTTTTAACTCAAGAACATTTAAGGAAACTTTTATAAAAGCAAGGAAGGTTAAATGCACCGGGGCTTGCCTTGAGGATCGGGGAAGTTCGAAGATTCTGAACAACACGAAAGGTCTGCACCCTCAGGAGAAATCCACTGAGAGTTAGGGCCTTCCGAAGCGGGATCTACACGTAAAAGTGCATATGCATGAATAATGAGATGCTTATGATATGATCATGATAAAGATGGAAATTTTCTTAACTATAACCTTTACAGAGTACAACTTTTCATCACGGTAAAGTTGCAAACCAACAACCCACTTTATCTATTATAAACACTAAACAAGTTTTATTATTTTCTGATAACGCAACTTACAAGCAACAAAAAGGTATTTGCATAAAGGAAACCCATAACCAGGGAGCAAATCTTGCTAGTTTCCCATTGGTTGTCAAACAATTCCAAAAGTCACACAAATCTACAGGGATCAACTATTTCTATTTATTTTATTAATCATTTTAATTAGCCTTTTATTTATACATCAAGCATACTTTGTCAATCAGAGATGAAATTAAACCTGAAGGTGTATATCAGTGATATAAACTCCCATGTCAAATTTCATGATTTTTGAGAAACACAGAAAATTACATAAATCACCAAAGTTGCATTTATTAATTAAAGCACAGATTTTATTGGCATAAAAAATGCTCCAAACACAAGTTTCATAATTTTTATATTAGCACAGACATGCTATCATCTATCATGTCAAATTTCATAATTAACAGAGCTATAGATTAATTATAGCAAAAATAACAAAACTGACTACTGTTCAAAAAGCCAGAAAAAGAAAAACTTGAAACGAGCCCAAACTGGGTTTTCGGCCCAAGCCAACTCGGCCCAGCGTGGCGCGAGCGCACGGCGGTGGGTGTGGGTTCGTTCGCTCGAGACCCGGCTCGAACGAGACAGCGCCCGAGGGTCCGCTCGAGGCCTAGCTCGAGGCTCGGGCGAGACGGAACGCTCGTCCGTCCGAGACCTGGCTCGAGGCTCGGGCGAGACGGAAAAACGCTCGTCCGTCCGAGGCCTAGCTCGGGCGGGACAGCGAACACGTTCGCCCGAGGCTCGGCTCGAGCGAAGCGGTGTGTCCTGACAGCTTTGCAGAAAAGTCCTTCGACTTCTACGAAACTAACCCGCAGTCCACAGCGCTATTCACCTGAGTCTTGGACTTTACAACCAACACCCTGAAACTTCTCATCTTTACAACGAGGAGGTCCTCGACCATGGCCGGCGCGCATGGCGATGAACCGAGCAGCGGCGTGACTTACGCCGGCCAACTCCGGCCACTAAAGACCTAACGGACGCAAGCATCAGCACCGGCAAGCCAACCGCAACCGATTGAGCCCCTAACCCTAAACTCTACTGCTCCGGCGAGGTCTGGCCACGCACGGCGGCGGATTGGATCTCGGCACGGCCGTTCCGGCGAACCTAGGCCGGTCGCAAGCGAACGGAGAAGCTAGGAAGGTGTAGAAGCTCACCCTGGTGCTGATGGTGAAGTCGGTTTGAGCGGAGGTTGCTCGGAGAGTAGGCGTCCACGGAGCAGTGGCCCTCGGCGGTAAACTCCGGCGAAGCGGCGGTGGTTCCGGTGAGACCTGGGCACCAAACATGAAACCAGCGAGCCGATGGGGTTCCTGGGATCAAGATGCAACATAAACGCGAGATAAAGAGGGTAGAGGAGTGCCCAGTGGATCGGACCACGGCAAGATTGAACTCGGCGGAGCTGGCTCACCGGCGGGAAGGAAGATGGCAAAACAAGCTCTCTGAGTGAGTAGAGATTGCACTGGTTGGCTCTGGAGATGCGTAAGGAGATGAAGTATTTATAGCCGCGGTGAAAAGGATAAAAAAGAGCAGGGACGGTGAATTGGGAGATTGGATCGAATAGCGTTCGTCGGTGCTCCGGTGGCAACCCGAGGTCGGTGAGCTCTGGTGGAGGCGCCACGACGCGAAGAAAGCGCCAGCAGCTGCTCCACTTTGCCACGAACACAAACGCGAGCTTGCTCGGGAGAGATCGATGCTTACCGCGCAAGGAACGGCGATCAAAAGATCGGCGCTCTGCTGTCTTGAACAGGGGAAAAGACTTATCCCTTCTCCTTCCCAATCTACCCTATCTGAAATATAAATTACTTTGGATTTTTGAATAAAAGTTGAAAATATGTTAAACTATCAAATGTTCAGAATTCAATACTGAACATCTTTCATTTTTGCAAGATACCCAAAATATGCTCAGATTTTGAATTAGGATTTGAAATACAAAATGGACAAAAAGGGCAAAAGGGACTTTTACAATTACTTTTGATTTCACATGAACACTTGAAAAACTTTAAATACCAAAGTTGTTCCTTATCAGAAATAGAGCAACTTTGCTTTTTAAAGCATACCCAAAATCTTTCAAAATTTTGATTTATAGAAAAGGGGATAAAATAGGGTGTTTGAATTATTTAAACTATTTATTTGAATTCTAACCAAGTCTAATTTATACCTCAATGATGACTTGAATCATGACTCAAATACACCTTTGAGACATAAAACCAGAATTTGGTCCAAAATTCACTACTATAAAAGAAATTACCATAATACCCCATAAACACATAAAAGCACTAATTACCAAATAAGAAAGCATAAACTAAGGTTTAACTTAAGCATTCTTTTATCAACTAAGCACAAGCATAAAATAATAAACTTGTTTTAGTAAATGAATATCCAGGTTATCACTCAAATGAAATGCCAGTGCATATGATGACATGCCAGGTTTTAGTTTGCTTAACACCAGAGTGTTACAGCTCTTTCCCCCTTAAAGAAATCTCGTCCCGAGATTTAACCTGTAGGCTAAGTAAAGGAAAAGGAATTGTGTCAGGCACTTCCATTACTAACCTTTACAAAAAGCAGGGAAAGATTCCCATAAGACAGATTACGAGGATAACACAGAAGAGAAAAACTCCGGAAAACTTTCTAAGAGAAACTCTTCCGACTCCCACGTGGCTTCTTCCTCCGTATGTTGATTCCATTGAACCTTGTAGAACTTGACAGTTCTTTTTCGCGTAACTCGATCTTTCTGGTCAAGAATCTTGATAGGATATTCTGAGTATGTCAGATCAGGCTCTAATTCAATCTCTTCAACATGAATGACATAATCAGGCACTTGAAGACATTTCTTCAACTGAGAGACATGGAACACATTATGGACTAAAGATAGCTGTGGTGGTAAATCAAGTTGATATGCCACCTTTCCACATCTTTTAAGAATCTGATAAGGACCTATATATCGAGGTGCCAACTTCCCTTTGATTCCAAATCGTGTAACTCCTTTCATAGGTGACACCTTGAGATAAACATAATCACCAACTTCAAAGGTAAGGGACTGACGTCTTTTATCAGCATAACTCTTTTGTCTGGATTGTGCCTTCTTCATGTTCTCTTGAATCAACTTGACCTTTTCTTCAGCTTCTCTGACTAAATCAACTCCAAAAAGACTATGCTCTCCAGGCTCAGACCAGTTTAAAGGTGTTCTGCATCTTCTACCATACAGAGCTTCAAATGGTGCCATCCTAATGCTCTCTTGATAACTGTTATTGTAAGAGAACTCTGCTAAAGACAAACATTCATCCCATTTCTCTGAATAACTGAGTACACAGGATCTTAACATATCTTCTAAGATCTGATTAACTCTTTCAGTTTGACCCCCAGTCTGTGGATGATAAGCTGTACTATGTAGAAGCTTGGTACCCAAAGACTCATGTAAGTGCCTCCAGAAAACATTAACAAACTGTGTCCCCCTATCTGATACGATAGTCTTTGGAACACCATGCAGACTTACAATTCTGTCAAAATATTTTTGGCATAGGTAGATGCTGGATATGCTGTTTTAACAGATATGAAATGAGCTGATTTGGTCAGACGATCAACAATGACCCATATGGAATCAAACCCTTTTGATGTCTTGGGCAGACCTACTATGAAGTCCATACTAATGTCATCCCACTTCCAAGAGGGAATTGATAAAGGTTGCAATTCTCCAGCAGACCTAAGATGAACTGCCTTCACTTTCTGACAAGTATCACATTTTGCTACATAACTAGCAATTTCAAGTTTCATCTTAGTCCACCAGAATCTCTGTTTTAAATCATGATACATCTTATTACTACCTGGATGTACTGAAAATCTTGTTACATGAGCTTCATCCAGAATTTGCTTTCGGAGCTCAGGAACTTTTGGAACCACTAACCGATCCTTGAACCAAATCACTCCAGCTTCATCTATTTTGAAATTGGAATTCGGCTCAGAGTGAATCTTTTCTTTTAGATGGATCATTCCCTTGCTTTCTTTTTGGGCCGCAATGATCTGATCCTTAATGGATGATTGAACTGTCACATTGGCGAGACTTCCTTGTGGAATCATTTCAAGACTTAACCTTTCAAACTCATAACACAAGGTAACATCGATTGGCTTGACTTCTAGACAATTGCAATGATCCTTTCGACTGAGTGCATCTGCCACTACATGGCTTTACCTGGATGATAGTGCACTTCAATATCATAATCCTTTATCAATTCTAGCCATCTTCTCTGTCGCATATTCAATTCTGATTGTGTGAAGATATACTTCAAACTTTTATGATCGGTGTATATATGACATGTATTACCCAATAAATAGTGCCGCCAGATCTTTAGAGCATGAACCACAGCTGCTAACTCTAAATCATGCGTTGGGTAATGTTCCTCGTGCCGTTTCAGCTGTCGTGAAGCATAAGCAATGACTCTGCCTTCCTGCATCAGTACACACCCAATGCCTTTGCCTGAAGCATCACAATAAACATCAAAGGACTTTTCAATATCTGGCTGAGCTAATATTGGTGCTGTTGTTAACAACTTTTTCAGAGTCTGGAAAGCTTCTTCACATTCTGACGACCATATGAACTTAGTATCATTCTTCAGTAAGGTTGTCATAGGTTGGAGATCTTGGAGAAGTCAGGGATAAATCTTCGATAATACCCTGCCAATCCTAAGAAACTCCGAACTTGATGTACTGAAATTGGGGACTTCCAGTCAAGAACCTCTTGGACTTTACTTGGATCTACTGCCACTCCTTCGGCTGACAGAACATGACCCAAAAATTGAACTTCATTTATCCAGAACTCACATTTACTGAATTTAGCATATAATTGATGTTCTCTCAGGCGAGTCAACACTATCCTGAGATGTTCTGCATGTTCTCCTTTGGTTTTGGAATAGATGAGAATGTCATCAATAAACACAACCACGAACTTATCTAGTTCTGGCATGAACACTGAATTCATCAAATACATGAAATGTGCTGGGGCATTGGTCAGACCAAAAGACATAACTAGATATTCATACAAACCGTATCTAGTAGTGAATGCTGTTTTCGGAACATCTTCTGGTTTGATCTTGATCTGATGATACCCTGATCTCAAATCTATCTTCGAGAATACCTTCGCACCAGTAAGTTGATCAAAGAGGAGATCAATACGGGGCAAAGGATACTTGTTCTTGATTGTCACTTCATTTAAAGGACGATAATCCACACATAGCCTCAGGGTATGGTCCTTCTTCTTTACAAATATTGCTGGACAACCCCATGGTGACGAACTAGGTCGAATGAAACCTTTATCTAGCAAGCCTTGTAACTGAGCTTTCAACTCTGCTAACTCCTTGGGTGGCATCCTATAAGCCCTTCTGGCTATTGGTGCTGTGCCTGGTTTGAGTTCTATTTCAAATCCACATCACGATTTGGTGGCAGACCAGGTAAATCCTCTGGGAACACATCAGGAAACTCACAGACCACTGGAATGTCTTGGATTTCCTTGACAGAGGTAGCACACACTTGCTCAACTGCTCTCTTAAGAGTAGGAAGATGGATAAGAAGTTGAGACTTGCGATTAGGTACGTTGAGTTTAATGGTTCTATTCAAGGTGTCTATCACTGCACCTCTCTGGTTCATCCAGTTCATGCCCAAGATCACATCTATACTTGGATCTTTTAAGACTATCATGGAGGTTGGAAATATATATCCACCCAGATCTATAGGTACCTGACGTACCATTTCCTTAGTACTTAGTCGACCCCCAGGTGACTGTATCAAGAAGTTATCTTGGGTTTCATCAATAGGTATATCATGCTTTTCCGCAAATGTTCTATTCATGAAAGTATGCGATGCACCAGAATCAAAAAGTGTAAAAGCTGGGTGTTGAGCGACAGGGAACATACCAAGCATAACAGGTTCTCCTTCAGGAATAGCTTCTATTTGAGTGTGGAAAACCTTTCCCGTTTTCGGAGCACCTTTACCCTTTTGATTATTCTGTGCATTTCCCCGGTTCTGATTTGCTTGCTGATTTCCTGCTGGCCTTGGTGCATTGGCATTGGGAACATTCTGCCTTGGGTATGGACAATCACGAGAAAATGTCCGGCCTTTCCACAATTATAACATGGAGAATTGATAACTTGTGGCACCGGTGGACGACTAGCAGGAACATTTGGCTGACGTTGAATATTGTAAGGCATTGCCGGCCTTACAAAAGACCCTGAAAATTTTGCTGTTGGGGGAAACGATAAGGCGGACGGTATGGTGTGCGAAACTGCTGGATAGGATGGTATACCAGCCTTTGACGTTTCTTACTACCGCCTGATGGTCCAGATCTTGATACATTTTCCCTCTTCTTCTTTGCCTCTTTATGTTTATGATTCTTCTCTTCACTGGCTATAGCAATATTTACTGCTTCATGAAAGGATATATTACCACACGTTGTCATCATAGATTGAAGCTTGGTATTTAGACCCCTCATAAAGCAGGCCTTCTTCTTTGCATCTGTATTAACTTGTTCAAAAGCATATTGAGATAAATGATTAAATTTCCCGACATACTGCATCACCGGTTCATTCCCCTGACGTAATGCCAGAAACTCTTCAAGTTTCATTTGCATGATTCCATCCGGAATGTAATGTGCCCTGAAAGCCTCTTTAAATCCAACCCAAGTTATATGATGACCGGCTGGTTGTATAGCCAAGAGATTTGCCCACCATACACCGGCAGCTCCCCGAAGCTGTTGTGCTGCGAAAACTGGCTTCTGAGTTTCCGTACAATTGATAAGACTAAACTTCTGCTCCATAGTACGGAGCCAATCATCTGCTTCCAAAGGTTCATCAGCCTTTATAAAGATTGGAGGACGTGTATCTGTGAAATCCACATAGTTTGTTTCATCCCTATTGAATCGACCATGACCACGTTGTCCGGCATTCTGATTCTGAGCTAGGAGAGTTGTGGCATTAACCAATGCCGCAATAGCATCGGCTAAGGATGGTGGAACTGGCGGTGGATTGGGTATATCATCTCCGCCACGAGAAGAACTAGCTCCACGAGTATTGACAGGCATCTGTTTAACACAACTATACTTGATTAACATATCATCTCACATATAATACATATCAAGCCCATTTTATTTATCAAACAAGCCACTCTGAGACAGAAGGATTACTGAGATTATAACATATATCACCAGGCTAGAGGTTTTTCTGACTAACTATGTTACAAAGTCAGAATGATTCATTATGATACATCCCATATTATTCCACCTCTAGATCTAGGATTCTGCTTCGGAGGAGATCTCATACTCCTCAGGTTCTAACTCTTCATCCTCCTCTTCCTCTTCGGTTTCTTCCTCAGTAGTGGTTGGCATAGCAGGTTCGGAATGCAACCGTGCAGTTAGTTCCTCCAACTGCCTGTGCAACTCAACATGATGGTTTGCCATGAGAGTTTGGTTATCCCTCATGGTATCCACCCGGCATCGTGCCCGATTTCTCTGATCTACAGCCCTCCACTTACATTCATATTCTTGGTGTTTCTTGTGGTGATATTGCAATTGTTCATTAAGCTCTTCTCTTTCTCGGTTTCCCTCATTCTTTCTCCATTTGCTCTAGCTAAATCCATGTATAGGCGGTCTACTTCCGCCTGTAGCCGTGAAGTAGCGCTATTGCTGCCTTCGCCTTCTTCATAAGTAACCAGAGGTTGGTTACTCCCTTCGCTTTCGGCAAGGTCGGCTTGCCTCAGGGCGAGAGCATGCCGAGGAACACCACGTGGTCCAGTGCACTTACGTGCTGTTTGCTTAGTACGAGCCATCTGCTAAAATATATCCATTTTGAAGATTCGAACCATATATGTTCTAAGATAAAGAGATAGAGTTTTATAAATAAAAAGATATAACACTTAAGAGGGAAAGTAAATCTTATGTTAACAATAATGATGCATGAACCGTACTTACGAACAAAACATATATCAAACAAATAATCAACTTCAAAATATTCACTTACTATAAAAGTGAATAAACTTTCTTTTCATAATTAGGGCAATATTATAAACAATGTTCCATAGATGTAAATATCACCATAATTATACTAAAAACATATCCATTTAGATAGAAGGATAAGTCTACAGAATGAATTTAGGCAAGTCAGAAGAATAAGACAAGCCTTAGAAGCAATTTGAACTCAAACTAATTTGAAATTTAGTTTGACTCAAAACTTTTGAATTTTTTTTTAAAATGAATACTGTCATACTTTCTAAGGAATTCCTGCTCTGATACCAGCTGTGGCAGAACCTCCTAAATTAAGTGGCCCACATGCACCCATCATTGTCCTAAGGACCTTTGATCGGCGTGCACGAGTTCCAAATGATTCAAGAGGTCTGTCGGGTGTCCTCGGGAAGCCCGAATCATCCACATTACATTCTTTCCAGGATAATCCCTCATCAAGCATCACAGTATTACAACAGTTTTATAGATAAGATAAATCAGAGTAAAAGCGGAAAGATTAATATATATAGATTAAAACTTAGGTTTAAAGTTTACATCACCAAAATACTTATTACATAACTTGTTCGGAACTTTATATTACATAACTCATTCAAAAGAGGTTACTTGCCCAAGGTCACACAGCAGAATCGTTATCACTTTCTTCTACCAGAGTGAAGTAGCATTGTCCATCAAAAGGTGGATCCATGTACTCACCTGCAACAAGGGTTAACAAACCCTGAGTACAAAAGTACTCAACAAGACTTAACCGATAAGAAAAGAGGAGAAGACTCAGGAATGAGAGGCTTTAGGAAGTCAAGGTAAGGCTTAAGCAAAATCAAGTATTTTGCACAAAAAGCATTTTTGTAAATCTTGTTTTGTTTAGGAAAGATTCAAGTATCTCTCAATTCTTCATTGTCCATGATTCATTTTACATTTCAAAACATACCTAGTTGAGAACCACTCTCCGTTGACAGTCAGTGACCAAGTCTCCATAACCGAGGAGCAGCGTTAATCCGGATAAATAATACTCAGCTGAGGATCCCTATCCACACTGCATATGTAGCACCCAAGCTTGCATATGCCAACTCTTCTACCACGATTCCTCCAAGATTGGGCCCGGTCCTACGCCACCCAGAAGTACAGTACACCACTCTTATCCAGGTACGACGACCACGTGGGTACAAGCTACTTCCGCCATCTCTCCACTCCCAGTGCGCGGTTGTCGGTCCCAATAAAGGATTCCTCGGAGCCAGAGCTTTCCGTAGTATGTGAATAGTTGCAAGTCTTGACCAGCAGGCTCCCATACGGATGGTCCCTAATTTTTCCGCCAGAAACTGTACCTTGGTTATATCTCACCCAAGCATAACAGTCCTGTTAGTTTTTCAATCCTGTCCCGGTCGGTGTCAACTGTTGAGTCTCGGACTACAACATGACGGCACCGTACGCTAGGACAACCTCTCCTCGCTGTTGACTAGATACGGATCAGATACTTAGCCAACAGGCAGGGAGTAAAGCCAAAATCCCATCAAAATTCTTTAAGTGATCACACTTTTGAAATTGGCATTTTATTGCAAATCTATTGTATAGCATCACTAAGCATTTTGCAAATAGTTTTTAAACAGGGCAGGTGGATTTTCTGGTGGAGGTAAATGGTGCAGGTAATAGGTCATCACACAACTCCTATAACCTAATGCAGTAGTTTTAACTCAAGAACATTTAAGGAAACTTTTATAAAAGCAAGGAAGGTTAAATGCACCGGGGCTTGCCTTGAGGATCGGGGAAGTTCGAAGATTCTGAACAACACGAAAGGTCTGCACCCTCAGGAGAAATCCACTGAGAGTTAGGGCCTTCCGAAGCGGGATCTACACGTAAAAGTGCATATGCATGAATAATGAGATGCTTATGATATGATCATGATAAAGATGGAAATTTTCTTAACTATAACCTTTACAGAGTACAACTTTTCATCACGGTAAAGTTGCAAACCAACAAACCCACTTTATCTATTATAAACACTAAACAAGTTTTATTATTTTCTGATAACGCAACTTACAAGCAACAAAAAGGTATTTGCATAAAGGAAACCCATAACCAGGGAGCAAATCTTGCTAGTTTCCCATTGGTTGTCAAACAATTCCAAAAGTCACACAAATCTACAGGGATCAACTATTTCTATTTATTTATTAATCATTTTAATTAGCCTTTTATTTATACATCAAGCATACTTTGTCAATCAGAGATGAAATTAAACCTGAAGGTGTATATCAGTGATATAAACTCCCATGTCAAATTTCATGATTTTTGGAGAAACACAGAAAATTACATAAATCACCAAAGTTGCATTTATTAATTAAAGCACAGATTTTATTGGCATAAAAAAATGCTCCAAACACAAGTTTCATAATTTTTATATTAGCACAGACATGCTATCATCTATCATGTCAAATTTCATAATTAACAGAGCTATAGATTAATTATAGCAAAAATAACAAAACTGACTACTGTTCAAAAAGCCAGAAAAAGAAAAACTTGAAACGAGCCCAAACTGGGTTTTCGGCCAAGCCAACTCGGCCCAGCGTGGCGCGAGCGCACGGCGGTGGGTGTGGGTTCGTTCGCTCGAGACCCGGCTCGAACGAGACAGCGCCCGAGGGTCCGCTCGAGGCCTAGCTCGAGGCTCGGGCGAGACGGAACGCTCGTCCGTCCGAGACCTGGCTCGAGGCTCGGGCGAGACGGAAAAACGCTCGTCCGTCCGAGGCCTAGCTCGGGCGGGACAGCGAACACGTTCGCCCGAGGCTCGGCTCGAGCGAAGCGGTGTGTCCTGACAGCTTTGCAGAAAAGTCCTTCGACTTCTACGAAACTAACCCGCAGTCCACAGCGCTATTCACCTGAGTCTTGGACTTTACAACCAACACCCTGAAACTTCTCATCTTTACAACGAGGAGGTCCTCGACCATGGCCGGCGCGCATGGCGATGAACCGAGCAGCGGCGTGACTTACGCCGGCCAACTCCGGCCACTAAAGACCTAACGGACGCAAGCATCAGCACCGGCAAGCCAACCGCAACCGATTGAGCCCCTAACCCTAAACTCTACTGCTCCGGCGAGGTCTGGCCACGCACGGCGGCGGATTGGATCTCGGCACGGCCGTTCCGGCGAACCTAGGCCGGTCGCAAGCGAACGGAGAAGCTAGGAAGGTGTAGAAGCTCACCCTGGTGCTGATGGTGAAGTCGGTTTGAGCGGAGGTTGCTCGGAGAGTAGGCGTCCACGGAGCAGTGGCCCTCGGCGGCAAACTCCGGCGAAGCGGCGGTGGTTCCGGTGAGACCTGGGCACCAAACATGAAACCAGCGAGCCGATGGGGTTCCTGGGATCAAGATGCAACATAAACGCGAGAAAAGAGGGTAGAGGAGTGCCCAGTGGATCGGACCACGGCAAGATTGAACTCGGCGGAGCTGGCTCACCGGCGGGAAGGAAGATGGCAAAAACAAGCTCTCTGAGTGAGTAGAGATTGCACTGGTTGGCTCTGGAGATGCGTAAGGAGATGAAGTATTTATAGCCGCGGTGAAAATGGATAAAAAAAGCAGGGACGGTGAATTTGGAGATTGGATCGAATAGCGTTCGTCGGTGCTCCGGTGGCAACCCGAGGTCGGTGAGCTCTGGTGGAGGCGCCACGACGCGAAGAAAGCGCCAGCAGCTGCTCCACTTTGCCACGAACACAAACGCGAGCTTGCTCGGGAGAGATCGATGCTTACCGCGCAAGGAACGGCGATCAAAAGATCGGCGCTCTGCTGTCTTGAACAGGGGAAAAGACTTATCCCTTCTCCTTCCCAATCTACCCTATCTGAAATATAAAATTACTTTGGATTTTTGAATAGAAGTTGAAAATATGTTAACTATCAAATGTTCAGAATTCAATACTGAACATCTTTCATTTTTGCAAGATACCCAAAATATGCTCAGATTTTGAATTAGGATTTGAAATACAAAAATGGACAAAAAGGGCAAAAGGGGACTTTTACAATTACTTTTGATTTCACATGAACACTTGAAAAACTTTAAATACCAAAGTTGTTCCTTATCAGAAATAGAGCAACTTTGCTTTTTAAAGCATACCCAAAATCTTTCAAAATTTTGATTTATAGAAAAGGGGATAAAATAGGGTGTTTGAATTATTTAAACTATTTATTTGAATTCTAACCAAAGTCTAATTTATACCTCAATGATGACTTGAATCATGACTCAAATACACCTTTGAGACATAAAACCAGAATTTGGTCCAAAATTTCACTACTATAAAAGAAATTACCATAATACCCCATAAACACATAAAAGCACTAATTACCAAATAAGAAAGCATAAACTAAGGTTTAACTTAAGCATTCTTTTATCAACTAAGCACAAGCATAAAATAATAAACTTGTTTTAGTAAATGAATATCCAGGTTATCACTCAAATGAAATGCCAGTGCATATGATGACATGCCAGGTTTGTTTTAGTTTGCTAACACCAAGTGTTACACTCGCGCTTCGACGAGGAGAAGCGCAGGATATCCGGATCGAGGAGGTGGCACAAGCTTTTGGCGGCCGTTCATCAAGGAGGTATTTCACCCAGAGTGTCTAGCTAACCCTGTACTAGTTTAGGAAAAAGAATGGAAAAATGCGGATGTGTGTAGACTACACTGGTCTGAATAAAGCTTGTCCAAAAGTTCCATTTCCTTTACCTAGAATTGATCAGATTGTCGATCCACTGCGGGGTGTGAAGTACTTTCATTTCTCGATGCATATTCCGGCTACCACCAGATTAGAATGAAGAATTCGACGAGCTCGCTACCTCTTTTGTTACGCCTTTTGGTATGTATTGCTACGTTACAATGCCCTTCGGCCTTCGAAACGCCGGGGCAACGTACCAACGTTGCATGCAGCATATTTTTGGCGAACACATAGGCAAAACCGTCGAAGCCTACGTCGATGACATCGTGGTTAAAACCAAGAAAGTCGGGAACCTCATCAGCGATCTCGAGGGCACGTTCAAATGCCTCCGGGCCAAGAATGTGAAGCTCAACCCCGAGAAATGTGTCTTTGGAGTGCCTCAAGGCATGCTACTTGGCTACATTGTCTCACAACGGGGGATCGAGGCCAACCCCGAAAAAATATCAGCAGTCACGAGGATGGGCCACTTCGAGACCTCAAGGGTGTACAGAAACTGACAGGCTATCTAGCCGCTCTCAGCAGATTCATCTCAAGGCTAGGGGAAAAAGCGCTACCCCTCTACCGCCTGCTGAAGAAGACGGAACGCTTCGCGTGGACTGTCGAAGCCGAGGAGGCCTTAACCAAGTTGAAGGGGTTGCTGACTTCCACGCCAATCCTCGTGCCACCGCGACCGGCCAAGGGTGATGATCGCCCCGAGCCCCTCCTCCTCTATGTGGCCGCAACCACTCAGGTGGTCAGCGCGGTCATAGTCGTCGAGAGGCACGAGGAGGGTCATCCGTTGCCGGTCCAACGACCGGTATACTTCACCAGTGAGGTGCTCTTCGAAGCCAAGGTCCGGTACCCGCACATCCAGAAGCTGCTCTACGGCATCATCATCACAAGGCGTAAGCTCCAGCACTACTTCCTCGCTCATCCCGTAACGGTGGTGTCGTCCTTCCCCCTCGGTGAGATCATCAACAATCAGGAGGCCACGGGGCGAATCGCCAAGTGGTCTGCCGAGCTAATGGGGGAGGCCATCACCTACGCCCCGCGAAAAGCCATCAAGTCGCAAGCATTGGCGGACTTCGTTGCTGAGTGGACCGACACTCAGCTCCCGCCGGCGCAGATTCAAGTCGAGCTCTGGACCATGTACTTCGACGGATCCCTCATGAAGACGGGGGCAGGCGCAGGCCTGCTCTTCATCTCACCCCTCGGAGTCTACATGCGCTACCTGCTACGCTTGCACTTCCCCGCCTCCAACAACGTCGCCGAGTACGAGGCTCTCGTCAATGGGCTGCGCATCGCCCTCGAGCTTGGGGTCCGACGCCTCGACGTCCGAGGAGACTCGCAGCTCGTCATCAACCAGGTTATGAAGGCTTCAAGCTGCGTCGATCCCAAGATGGAGGCATACTGCGGGGAGGTGCGCAAGCTAGAAGATAAGTTCTACGGCCTCGAGCTCAACCACATAGCTCGAAAGTACAACGAGGCCGCGGACGAGCTGGCAAAGTTGGCGTCCACGCGCAGCACGGTTCCGCCAGACGTCTTCTCGATGGACGTTTTCGAGCCATCTGTCAAAATCGGCCCGGGGGCTGGCCCCTCGACGCCACCCCTCGAGCTAGACACAGGGGCTCGACCTTCAACGCCACCCCTCGGGAATGACCCCTCGACAGCCGCTGAGGCGATGCAGATCGACGCACCCGCCTCTTCTTCATCACGACCCCTCGACTGGCGGACGCCCTTCCTCGACTACCTAATGCAAGGCGTGCTACCAGAAGACAAGACGGAGGCCCGACGCATCGCTCGAAGGGCCAAGACCTACGTCATCTACGGCGATGAACGAGAGCTTTACCATCGAAGCCCATCGGGAGTCCTTCAGCGCTGCATCCCCCTCGAGGAGGGACACAGGCTCCTTGACGACATGCACTCGGGGGCTTGCGGCCATCACGCAGCGCCAAGGACCTTGGTAGGGAACGCCTTTCGACAAGGCTTCTACTGGCTAACCGCCCTCGGAGACGCCAAGCGCCTGGTCCAAGCTTGCCAAGGGTGTCAGTTTTACGCCAAGCAAACGCACCAGCCCGCGCACGCCCTGCAGATGATCCCCATTACTTGGCCGTTTGCCGTCTGGGGGCTCGACCTCATGGGTCCCCTCAAGATGATAGCCGGAAAGTACACGCATGTGCTCGTGGCCATCGACAAATTCACCAAGTGGATCGAGGCCAAGCCCATAGGCGACCCCACCTCCGAGAAGGCCGTCGAGTTCATCGCAGACATCATGTACCGGTTTGGGGTGCCCAATGTCATCATCACCGACAATGGCACCCAATTTATGGGCAAAAAATTCACCAACTTCTGCGACGACAACAACATTCGCATGACCTGGGCCTCGGTCGCATACCCTCAATGCAACGGGCAGGTCGAGCGCGCCAATTGCATGATACTCCATGGGCTGAAGCCGAGGCTGTTCAAGACCCTCAAAAATTTCGGAAAGGGGTGGGCCGCAGAGCTCCCCTCGGTGCTGTGGGGCCTCAGGACTACGCCGAGTCGAGCCACCGGGTTCACTCCGTTTTTCCTAACCTACGGCGCCGAGGCCGTCTTGCCTACCGACCTCGAGTACGGCTCACCTCGACTTCGAGCCTACAACCAGCAAACAAATGAGGAAAAGCTCATCAACGCCAAGGACCAGCTCGAGGAGGCCCGAGACGTGGCGCTCATCAACTCCGCGTGCTACCAGCAAACACTTCGACGCTACCACGACAAGCACGTGCGCAAGAGGGACCTGGCAGTGGGGGACCTCGTGCTTCGACGGCTGCAGGATAATCGAGGGCGCCACATGCTTACAACTCCATGGGAGGGCCCATACACCGTAGCTGAAGTGCTCAAGCCAGGAACGTACAAGCTCTACGATGATCGAGGCAGGATCCTGGCGAACGCGTGGAACATATCTCAGCTACGTCGCTTCTACCCTTAAAGGCTTCGAGGCCTCATTCATTTTGTTGCTTTGTACAAACACGCCCAAAATGAATGAACAAACTCGTGCATTGTCTTTCATTTTGCTTAGCATCTTAAGGTAGCCTCGACCCTGCTTTGCTCAGGGTCGAGCCTCCCTCGGGGGCTGACAAGGGGGTAACCGCCCCCCAGACTCTAGAAAAAATGCGTGTTTTCTTTTCAAAAATTCGACCCTCGTCTCGACTCGTGCCTCGAGTGAACTAGCAATGTCTAAATCCCAAAATACCTCGAGCCTCCAAGGGTCGGGAGGCATCGACGTAGACGGCCACCTACGCCCCCGGGCTACGGTACCCTACCTACGCCTCCCCTCGAGGGGCTCGCGACGTATCGAAGGAACACAGACTAAGTTAGCAGAAACTCGAGCTTGCAACAAAGAGAAGTGGTCAAACGCATTTGAAAAGAAAACAGCTTCTTTAAACAAGCAAGTCATATATACAAACGGGTCTCGACGGACCCTCATTCATGTCATAAAATTCTTACAGGGGCCTCGACGCCCAAATTTGGCACGCAGGCCCTAATCTTCGTCGGTGTGGTACTCCTCCCCGAGGTCTTCCACGGCGGGCTCAGCCTCTACACCCGAGCTAGAGGGAGGAGGGCCCTCGACACCGGTGCTGGCGTCAGGAGGCAGCACGTCCTCCTCGAAGATCTTCGCGAGTGACGTCCCCGGCCTCTCCATCTTCTCCAAGATTTTGTCGACACGGTGGTTGTTCCACTCCTCGTCCTTCCCCTCCATCTCGATGAAGCCATTGGCGACAACGTGGACCGGGAAGCGGAAGCCGGAGCGGACGACCGCGAGCGTCTGCTTGACGCCATGGTGGAGAGCTTGCCGGACACGGTCCCACGCGGCTACGTCGAGGAGGCATAAGGCGTCGTCCAAGGCGTCGCCTCGGGCCACCGCACCTTCTGCCGCAGCCACCGGAGGAGCACCCCACATGGAGCCGAGCCGGTCGAGGGAAGTGCGAGCCCGCTCCGCCACCATTGTCTCGTCTTGGAGTTGGTCCAAGAGAACCTGGTTCATCCTACGGAGCTCCTCGACTGTCTTCTCGACCCCTGCACAACGAATGAGGAAGAGTGAGAGTGCGGCGTAACAAAAAACTTCGAGGCCCGAACAAGGACAAGGTGTAAGCCTCACCATCGCAATGCTGCCCCAGTACGGCGAGGTCGCTGGTAAGGCCCTCAGCGCGCTGCTTGAGTCTGCGCTTCTCGGCCAGCATGAGGAGCTTCTCGGACCTAAGCTCCTCGATCAGCCTGCCCGCCTCTACGAGGGCCAGATCATTTCGGATCACCTCCTGCCGCGCCGCCCCCTCGGTAGCTTGGGCGGTGGCGACACCACTCTCGGTGTCTTCGGCCTCCTTCTTCGCCGCCTCCGCTGCGGACCGAGCGGCGGCGGCATTGAGTTGAGCATCCTCAGCCTCTTTTCTTGCCGTCTCCGCTGCGGCTCGGGCGGTGGCGGCTTCGCCTTGGGCGTCAGCGACATCCTTCCTCGCCGCCTCCACTTCGGCCCGGGCAGAGGTGGCCTCGCTGCGGGCGTCGGCGGCCTCCTTCCTCGATGCCTCAAGGGCGGCCGCGGCCTCCTCCTTGACTCAAGCGGCCTCGCCTCGAGACGCCTGGACTTCCGCCTCTGCCTCGTTAAGCCGGCTCGCCATTTGGACATTCCGGCCCAGCTCAGCGCGGAGATCTTGAAGCTCCACCTCGGCCCTCGCGAGGGCGGCCGACACCTGCGCGGACCGGCCCGCCTCCTCGGAGCAGGACCGCTACGCCTCCACCATGAGCTCAGCCACCTCCCGGAAGATGGACCGCACCTCGCGCGGAGCCCCCTGCTGGACCGGTTGCTCGACGGAGACCATGGCGAGGGACGGGCTCGGCGCGTCGGGAAATGGCCATACTGGCCGGTCGAGCTCGATGTCGGGCAGATCCTCCTCCGTCCCGAGCTGCCCCAGCTGCGGCTCGCCGCCCGACGGCACAGGCCCCAGCTCTTCCCTGGCCGGGTCCTCCGGCGTCTTGTCAGCGCTAGCCGGCGCCTCGGGCGCCTCCACCATCGGCAAGCCCGCGGCGGGGAGCGGCACCTGCTCCAGCTCGTTCAGGAGGTCCTCCACCATCGGGGCCTCGAGGGGCACAGTCTCCTCGGCCCTAGACACCGGCGGGGCCGTGCTCGCCCCAGAAGCTTCCCCCGGAACAGCCGTTGTAGCGAGGGGAAGGGTGGCGCTCCCGACAGACGCCATCGCAGGAGGAGGAGGGGGAGGGGGCAGTGCCTTAGTGAGCGTGGTAGCGGCGGGCTCGATGTCGTAAGCTGCGGCCCCTGCAATATAAGGTGACAGTGATATCAGAACCGAGAAGGATGCCTCGACCCCTGTGGTCGATGGCGACGACCTCACCAAAATTCGCGACGATCATCTGGCCTCCTCGAGCCATGGCAGCTCGAGCCTTCTCCAGCCAAGCGGCTTTCCTAGCGGAGGAAGGTGCCATACCTCGAGATGCTTGTGCCTTGGTGGGGCTCGAGGTCTTGGCCCGCTTGGACGCAGCGAGGTCCACCTCCTGGTAGGAGCGCTTCCCCCTGAGAAACCAGAGATGGCATGCATCATCAAAAGTAAAGAGGTAAAGCCTCACTACCGACGAGATCCAAGAAAATTGCTCACCCAAAGCGGCGGCTGGGCTTCTTCCCGGAATCGCCGGACCCACTCGGGGGCTTCGAGCCCACCCCACGGCTCGAGCCCTGCGCCTAGGCCATCTCCGCAGTGCTGGGATGGGGGGAGGGCTCCCGATGCCTCCCGTGGCTCGACCTCGAGGGAGAGCCCTCCTTCAGCCCCACATCGCGGGAGGGCGACCGTACCTCCCTCGTGCTGTCGTCGTGGCGCCTGCCCCGACGCGGGCTCCGGGACCTGCTCCGGCGCTCGCGCTGGCGGTCGCGCCCTCCCACGTCCGCTTCTGTGTCCCGGCGGCGGTACGGTGATGGACTCCGGGGACGCTCACGCCCCTGCTCACGAGACGTCCGGGGGCTCCCTCCCCGACGCTCGTGATGGTGTGGGCTCGACGCCTCCTCCTGACGCCCACTCCTCCGCGGGCTCGACCCCGACCTCGATGGCTCGCGGCGGTCGGACCCGGAGCCCCTCCCGATGTGGTCACTGCCCCTCGAGGCTCGGCACTTCTCGAGACCTCCCACCTGGGCTGACA
Source organism: Coix lacryma-jobi var. lacryma-jobi (assembly GCA_009763385.1). NCBI lineage: Eukaryota > Viridiplantae > Streptophyta > Magnoliopsida > Poales > Poaceae > Coix > Coix lacryma-jobi. The sequence goes on from CM019831.1 coordinate 85,065,080, forward strand.
CGGGGGCGGCCTCCGTTGACGCTGTGGCAGAGGCGCTCCGGGTTCGGGGCTTCCTCACGACCGGGGGCACGTCCGGCGCAGAGCTCGACGGACCTCGGGCCCCCGACGAGGCAGGGATCGGCGCCGCCTTCCGCGGCTGCGTCCTGCGCGGTCCCTTCGCCGGGGGGACCTCCAGTATACCATCCTGCACAGAGGAGCGGTCAGCCGTGTCATCGACGACCCCCGCGCGCCTCAGGCGGGCATCCATCCCCTCGTCGTCGCTCTCCTCCTCATCATCGCTCTCCTCCTCCGAGCTCGAGGAGCTCAGCTCGGGGGACCCGTCTCTAGGCTGACGGTTGCGACGAGCCTTCGCCAGCCTCTGCTCCCGAGCCAAGCGACGCAAGTTTTTGTTTTTCTCTTTCTTCTTCCTGTCATCCTTGCTCTCCTTGTCTTTCTAAGCAGAGAGGAGCCTCACCTGAGTATCCGCGGCGTCCTCCCTCATCGGGGGCCTCGACGCGCGACAAGTAAACGCCCCCTGCAAAAAGAAGAAGTGTGACGAGACAAACCACAAGAAGAATGCAAAGGGTTCGAAGGAGGAGAAAGGGGGAGGAGGCTCGGGACAGCTCAGCTCGAGGGAGGCTTACCAGGTCGAGGCACCCCTCGTCGGGTGCCATGGCGACCAGGTCGGTGTACTCAGGGATGAACGACCCCTGGATCGTGATTGACACCCGGGAGACGCCCTCGTTCCGGGACAGCCTCTCCTCGGCCATCCTCGATCGATTAAGCGCCTCGAGCTGGGCCTTCGGCCCCATCTCGTGCATAAGAAGGGGGCGGTCCGCCAGCGGGAGAACTCTTCGCTGGTGGAACGCCCAAATGACCGCTTGCACGGTCAACTTCCTCTCATCCACCAGCGTATTCATCATCTTCATCAGCGGGACTAGGTGGCGTTGCCTGTCCGCCGCGACGCCCCAGGTCCACTTCTCCAGGCATTGAGTGAGGACCCTGCCGGTGTACTGCGGAAAGAGACAACCTTCATTCCGCAGATAGAACCAATGGTCGTCCCACCCGGCCTGGTTGGTGGAAAGCCCATGCGCAGTGATGGCAAGGGAGCCCATGCGCACGAGCCGCCTCTCGCTGGGCTTTAGGGCCTTGATGAAGAGCTCGCCCCGAAAGAGATGGACGAACATCTCCCAGTGCGGCTCCATCTTCAGGTACCCCTCGCACACCGCGGCGAATATGGCGGCGTGCGAGATTGAATTGGGGGAGAAGTGTTGCAGCTCTACCTCGTAGTGATGGGTCAGCGCCCGCATGAAGCGGCTCGGCGGAACACCGAGCCCCATGTGGTGGTAGCGCGTGAAGCTCACCACGTACCCCTCCGGCGGGTGCGGCTCCCGGTGCTCCGCCGACGGGATAACCCACCACGCGGGTCCCTCCTCCGGGTTGGGGCGCAGAAGCCCCTGGGCCACCAACGAGTCCATCTCGCTCTGCGTCACCTTCGACGGGCTCCAGTCTTCGGCCGGCAGCACTTGTGTCTGGGCGGCCATGGCGGTGGCGCGGCGCGGACCCGAGCAGCGGACGGGCAGCCGGAAAATCCCCAATCGACTAGCTCGAAGGAGAGGGCGCGTGAAGGCTACGGCGGCGGTGAAGGCAAAGGCAAAGTAAAGGGTTCCTTTTCCCCTCTTTCGATATTTATAAGGGGAAACCCCGACGGGCGGGGTCTCCCACGACGTAAAAAGGTAACCGCATGCATTTAATGCGCCCACCTAACCACGTCTCGAGCCGGTTGACAGGTACACGCGGCAGCTCTCCATTCGCTCCATTACCCGGGCCCGCCACGACCGTTGCTCCGGCTTCGCGTCCGCCGCCCTCCCCGACGGTTTCCGCCTAAAAAGGCATGCCCTACGAGCAAAAGGATTCCCAAACGACGGAGGCTTCTTCACGAAGGTAAAAACAGGCCCCGGCCCTAAGCCTCGAAGCAGCAAAGGCTGGCCCTCGAAGAGGGTTCGACAGCCGGCTTCGAGCACCCGAGTCGGGGACTCCAAGGGGCGCCACTCGCGGCACCACTCGAGGGCCAAGCCCTCGAGGCCCCTCACGTGTATCCAAGGCAGAGAGCACGACGTGCAGTGAGATCCCCTCGGAGGGAGGCATCGAGCCACCGGGCCCTATCGAATGGACCCGGCACTCCTGCAGACTGAGCGCCCGTGCTTTATGAGATCGCCTCCGGGCTACAGTCGACCCCTATCGAACGGGGCACGAGGTCTCACTTGGATTCCCCGTTACCAGCTCACCAGGAACCTCGATACTCGCCCGCTCGTGGTAGTACGAGGCATCCCACCTCGCATCCGATCGAAAGGACTCGCGGGATGACAAGCCAGGGCAACCGGCGTGCCGGACAGCTCGAAGAGCCGGCCGGCCGGTTCAGCCTGGCACCCCTCGACGAAAGAGGGTCTAAAAAACTCGGGGGCTCGACACTCCCGAAACTAAACAACGCAACTAACACTCACACAAGAAAAAGCCCACGAGGGAGCCTTAACCACTCCCCTGTGGCCTCGGGGGCTACACCCGCGGGTGTCGCACGCACGACACCCACGGAATCAAAGCAGCCAAACCCTCGAGACCAGTTAGCTAACCCTCGAGATCCCAGTCGGGAGCCCCTGCTCGAGTGCAAGCACTCGAACAAGGGCTCGGGGGCTACTGTCGGGGGTCCACAAAAGGGGTACCTCCGATCAACGCAAACTAATAGGTTAAACCTAGAACGCCTGTAAATAACAAACCTGACTAGTCTAAACCCTTAAAGAGACCAACCCCTCAAGGCCCACAACGCTGGCCCACCAAGCCAGGCCTCGGGCGAACGCGCGCTCTCCGTCTCGCTCGAGTTCACCGAGCCAGGCCTCGGGATGACGCCCGTTCTCCATCTCGTCCGAGCCCTCCAAAGCCAGGCCCCGGGCGACCGCCCCACTAAAACCTCGAGTCCTGGCATTTAGGGCTCGAGCCCCCCACAGCCGAGCACCATACCTCGAGACCCCACGCAGGGGACCTCGAGCCTATCTGGCACAGCAGCCTATCCCTCGAGGCGCTTATGCTTCCCTCGAGCGGCGCAGGCATCGGATGACAACTCCATACCGCGCATTTAATACATCCACCTACTCCAGTCACGTCCTCTGCAGCCCGACGTGTACCACAGTAACCAGGGCAGAGTCAAGTCTCGTTTTCACCACAAGCATGGGCAAAAGGGCGCCAGTACGGCACTGTTAACCCATACCCTACGCTGTTGCACGTCCAAGCCACGTCTCGAGGCCCGGATGCCCACTGCTCAATAAATTTCCACGGGACTTGTCCATACCTGCGGGGGCTCGAGCCCCCCGTAGGCGCCACCTCGAGGCCGGCTCCGCGCCCCTCGAGCCCTAACTGCTTTCATGCTATTGGAAGACAGGTACCCCAAGATCCGGAGGGACCCCGCCGTGTCCTGTACGTGCCGGAATGGGTGCTGTACGGCTTCTACATCGTCACGTCATCACGTCCGCGCCCGGGATGGAGGCCACGCCCCAAGGACGCCTCAACAGCAACGCCCAGGTCGGCTCCAGTGGCCCCGACAAGACAGGGTTCCTACCCCTCTCCGTATTGGACATCGTACGCCCCGACACCTGTAATACCCTTGTGCAACCCTGGCCTCCCCTTGCTCTATAAAAGGGGACGCCAGGGCCCTTCGCGCGGGGGGAACAAGACGCGAGTCCATGGTTACACAACTCCGATAGACAACACACAAGTCCACACCCATACACACTCGAGTCCGGACTCCGGTCCACGCTCATTGAGCTTGTATTCGCCCCTGTACAAGCACTTAGGTGCAAGTAATACAAGAACCTCCTCCCCCGCTGGACGTAGGGCCTTCTTTGCCCGAACCAGGATAAATCCTTGTGTCATCTTGCATCACCATCCAGGAAGAGAGCACGCGATCACATTACTCGTTGGTGTCATACCCCCGGGTTCAAAACACCGACAATGATAGAGACTGTGACAGAGTCAGAGCAGCCCGAGCAGACCGAGCAGTCAGTGCCAGAGCCGACCCGGACAGCTTCACCACAGCTTCCAGCTACAAAGGGTCCGCAGGCTATCGGCGTCTCTTCTTCCGACTCCGAGGAGTTTCTACAGCAGTTTGAGTTTACTCAGCGCACTCCGGAGACGGCACCTGACTCGTCTGCACCACCTCCGCCCTCCGACGCTTAGTTTGGCGCTTGATGCCAAAGGGGGAGAGTGGATGAGTATAGTGATAGGGTGAGCGATGTGAGAGGGTCTTTGATCGTTTTGATGTGTTATGTTTCACATACGCTCTTTACTTATCGCATCTTTTGGCACTATGTTTGTTATATACCTGTGCTATGGATCTCATGACATGTGTTGTGCTCTCTATGATATATTATATGTCATGTCATTTTCTTTCGCTCATTACTTGCGCTTAATTCTCACTCGATTATGTGTATGAGCTCTTTTATATGTCCTAATCACTTTCTCTTATTTTTGCAAGTTCATACATGTCATGATTTAAAAACCTCTTCTATCTATACTCAATCTCGTGTTGTCATCAATCACCAAAAAGGGGGAGATTGAACGCATCTTGGCCCCTAGTGGGTTTCGGTGATTGGATGAAACACAAGATTACTGTGACTAACGTGTGTTTTGCAGAAACAGGATTGAGTTAGGTCACGGTAATGGCGACGATACGGGCATATGGAGTTCATGTCCCCTGGCGATGGATATCGTTTTGGTTTTCAAAGGACGGATGACGAAGACGATGGTAGACTAGGCTAAGTGTCATATGGTGTTGGAGGACACTTAGGTAGTCTTAGGTCTTTGTTTTTCCTTTGGCCGCACTATAAAGGAGAGTGTGAATCAGTAGCTTGACCTAGATGAGTCTATTGAGGTTGGTGTGGTGCACACTTGTTCTTCCATAGCCCTAGGTAGCTCAGAAAGATGCCTTATGTCAAGAGGAACAAAAGTCGTTTAGGCCGCGTCGTGATCCGAGTTGAGTTTGCCCTTGTAATGGGCATCAGACGCTGGCCAGGTGGGCATCGGACGCGTCCGATGCTCACCCCGACTAGGGTTTAGTCTGGTGCGTGGCATCGAACGCGCCGTTGTGTTCACATTGGACGCGCTCGTGCCACTGTTCACGTGCTCGTGAACTGGGAGTTGCATCGGACGCTAAGGGCCAGCGTCCGAAGTCCATGAAGAGAGGTTCCAGAGAGGGTAAATCCACATCGGACGCCTCCGATGTGATGGCATCGGACGCTGCCCAGCGTCTGATGTCCCTTTAACAGGTCTGACAAGAGGGTACAGTCGACCATTGGTCGAGGTCATCGGCGCGTCCGATGCCAGGCATGGGAGCGTCCGATGCCCCCGCAGAGAGCCTGTTTGGTGCTCTTTTGGATGACCGGTTGGGGGAGTATTTATACTCCTTCCCCTCATCCATTAGAGTGTTCTTGCCACTTCCATCTGCTGAGAGACACATTGTGAGTGTGAGTGAGTGCAAGAGCCCTAGTGAGGTTGAGTGAATTGCTAATTGAGAGAATTAGTGACCTCCTAGTGAGAATTGAGTAGCAAGTGTGCATCCATCCATCTCTTTGGCCTTGTGTTGGTCAAGTGAGAGTTCTAGCTTGTTACTCTTGGTGATCGGCATCACCTAGACGGCTTGGTGGTGATCAAAGAGCTTGGTGATCATCCGGAGGCTTTGTGGATGACCCAAGTCAAGTTGTGACCGGTAGCGAGCGATTCATCGGGCCAGAGTGGCGAAGAATCAGCTTGTAGTGAGCACTTGATCCTTGCACGGATCAAGGGGGAGCGATACCCTTGCGCGGGTGCTCCAACGAGGACTAGGGGGGTGTGCCGACACCTCGATACCTCGGCAAAAAGATCGTCGTGTCATCTCTACTCTCTTTACTACGCATTTACCTTTGAGCAATTCAATTCCGCATTTACTTGTTGTTCTTTCATAAGTTGAATTGCCATGCTAGAGTAGAAATGGTTTAGCGATAGTCTTTTGTGCGGTTGATTCTAGTCAAACTCACTTCTAGGTACTAGGGGGTTAATTGGGGCTTGATAGGTTTTAATTCTTGCAAGAAGTTTTAGAAAAGCCCAATTCACCCCCCCTCTTGGGCATCTTGATCCTTTCAAAGATAAGCCATTCATGAACAACAACCAGCTAGACAAGAGAAGCTTCCACAAGGTGGTTTGGCACAATCACTCTTCAATGATAAAGCAACATTTCAAGGTAAGTGACCAACACTTTAAAAGCTTCTCTTTGATTCTGGTATGCACATGCATAAAGAACCAAACATGTTTAAGTTGCACCTCACTTAATCCAACCTAAACAACTCAACATGTTCAGTTCAATACTCTTTGTACCTAGCTTTACTCGCTTGAATCTCACTATCTTAACCAATGAGTTAAAATGTTATGCATCTAACCTTTGGAAAAATGATATATCATAATCATGAAAATATCGACACATTATGCATAGATTATCTTTCCTTGGGTTAAACAATCTGATCAGTTAAATATTTTAAGATGCTAATTAAATGCTCATCTTTGGATCCTATCACTCATGTTAATATTTAATAGAACACATAAACAACAAGTTTGTCTTGCTTGATGTGCCTAAGGTTAGAGAGGAATGAAATAAAACTTTTGGTTTTGTTGGTGTTTTTCCACCAACAGAACCCATGCACTTGATCTCTACCTTGTCTTTATGAGAAAGACACACTCTTGAGAAAAACAAGGAAGAGTTTGTCAACTCCCATATTCTACAGAGTGAAGGTCCTGGATCTATAAGAACATGCACACTAAGCAAGATGTTGCCAGCTTCCACAACTAATGCTTCACTTCAAACTGCTGGGCAAACGAAGTACATGGGTGACACCATATCAAGAGGTGTAGTTATCAAGGTCTACCTATCGAGATCAAATGATGCACCTCAGGAATGAACATGATGAGAGGTCCTGTTCAAAGGACTTAAAACATTGAACCCTCGCCGAAAGGTAAAATTGGTAGTTATCTATATTTATCTTTTCTGCATTAATTTTTCTTTTTGCATGTTTACTTTCCATCATTTGTATAATCATCTCTCCATAGCATATTTACTTTTCTACATTAGCTTTGCATAAAAAAGAAAATAAAAATACTTTACTTTTTGCACTACAAAACCTAAAGCCCCATGTGAATAATTCTATGGTGTGTAAAAACTCATAGGGATTTTCACCGTGGTGGCATAAAAATAAAAATGCATTCATTTTGTTACACTGTCATTGCATCATAAAAATAAAAATGCAAAAATATTGAGAAAGAGATCTTACTGAAACTTTGGGCAACTAAGGCTTAAGTGGCCAACCACTAACGCTTAATCTGCTCCACAAGTCTTGTTGTCTATTTGAGTTTCACAGGATTGAAAGACCAAGAAAAGCTGACGAGCAAGTGAATGTTCCATCTACTGTTGGAGCACTATTTCAACAACTATCAACATCAATCAATGCTCTGATAGAGGAAGAACATTTTCACTTCCAGTCTGCTACATGGCAAGATCGAACGACTACATAAACATTCAGCTTGGGGGAAAGCACCCCATGTATCCAGGTAAGTATCCATATCCTCTTAAGTTTTCCTTCTATACATAAATGAAAATAAAATATAAAACAAAAAGAAAAAAAATATGTGGGCACATAAAGGCTCACCATTAATTAAAAAGAAAAAAAATATGGGCACATGAAGGCTCAACGTTATTAAGGGAACTGGCTTGGGGGAGACGCACCCTCGTTATCTTCGTGATCCAGGTATGTATTATTCATTATCTTACTTATTGATAATAAAGTGTATTAGGTTAAATAAATACTATGTTAAGTTTGCTTAGATTGTTTTAAGAAGTTAATAATAAAAGAAGAACTCTCTCTTTGATCTTTTACATGGAAATGATGAATAGTTGCTCTATCTAATTTCTTTCAAGTACCTAGCCTTCAAAGCATGAGTTCTCCTGATTAATAATGATGCTTAAAAATAGAATTAAATTTATGGATAGTAAGTGCTTGATCCAGAGTCTAGGTAATTGACAGATATGATATGTGATGATCTGAGCTACTGTTATCTTGTTTTAAAACAAGACTAGAGTTCCGGAGAGTTTCCAATATTAATATGACTAATAATTGCATTGAGTTAAATTAAGCTTTTTTTATCCTATGAGAAGTTATCATGCTATTGAATTGAGATCACTTACACATTTCATCCATCTTCCGCACAAGTGCTCATGATTATTTGTTGCTATCCTCTCAAAAGTTTGGAAGCACATGGCTATTAAAAAAAGGAGAGAAAATCCGAGGAAATAAAAAGGGACAAGTGTCCGAAACCTCAAAAAGAAAGATCCCGAGGAAATAAAAAGGGACAAGTGTCCGGAACCTCGAAAAAAGAGAAAAAAAACAAAAAAAATGAATATCATAAAAAAAGATGGGCATGTGCCCTCCAGTAGAATTAGCTTGATAGCCATGTGTCTCTGATAAACAGAAGAGTGTGATATATTCAAAAGAGAATCCGCCTCCATTTTCCATACATATGCACTTCTCGATTCAATGGTGTGGTTGACTTTCTCTTTGGATTCATTGTTTAATTTGACAACATATGTTTTTAAGCTTTTTAAAAATTCATAAAAACTCCGGGATAATAGTGAAGTAAAAGAGCAAGAGATATAGTGCTTGATTTGATCGTTCTATCTTTCAATTACTCATGATTCAAGGTAAAGAGCTAAGCCCATGATGAATAATATGATACTTTTTCCTATTCCATATGAGAACTTCTGTTTGAATACATGTGTACATGTTGGAAGTGAAGATATTGCAGCAACTCCTGATCCATTATTGAGATTGGCTTTGCTCGGGACTAACAAAGGGTAAGCTTGGGGGAACTTGTTGATGCTCACTAATGCTCATAATTAACCATCAACTATTGCATGAAATGACACTATATGAATCACAAAGCGTAGTTGTAGGGTTTGAAACAAACAAGTTCCACGAGTTCTGGTGCTCTCACTTGTTTTGTAGGACATCCATGTTTTTACCATATAAAAGTATCTCATGTGATGAATTGGAGTGCACCATTGTGAAGAGCTCGTCGAGATGATCGAAACGAACATATCATTTGCTATATTCGGAGTCTCGGATGAAAAGATATTAATTTTGCAACGAAACCTGCAAAAGAAGGATCTAGAAGACACCAGAAGCCACCACGAGGCGGCCCGCCACTTGGGCCCACTGGGCAAGACCGACCGGTGGGGCCCATAGACCGGCCGGTCGGCCACAGAGGCCGATTCACCTCCGCCTTCTGGAACCTTCTTCCACCACCTCCTAGGATGCATCTCCACCGTCCCTGAAGTCGGTTTGATCCTACAACCAGGGTTCCTTGCCCAGGGGTATATAAGCAGCCCCAGACACCCCTCTCCAGGCATCTCCATCTTCATTATTCATCTCCACATCAGAAACTAGGGTTTCAATTAGAAGTAGAGGTCCCTCTAGATGAATTTCTTCTAGTTCTAGTTCTAGTTGTCTAGTTCATCTAGTTGTAATTAGAGGTCAGATTAGAGAGTGCAGAAGGAGAGAGCTGAGGAGGAGCCGGATGTGTCGGATCTTCCTCGAAATTGTATTGGTGCAACATCTGGTTTGTCTTCAAGTAATCTCTAGGTCCTTCATTTACTACTTCTAAGTATTCTATTTAATTTTAGTTCTTACCTTATTTTATTTACTGGATCGCCGCTCGTATTGAGTGCTCTAATTATGATATCTGATTAGAGTAGTAAGCGTTAGTGTAGACTTGGTGTCTAGACTAGGGTTTCCTTGAGTTTGTGCCCAATCCTCCGGATAGTTGTGGTAACTACAGGGGTGACAGCTTTGTAGATTGTTATAATCCACCATGTTAGGATTGGTGTTTTCATAGAGCTTTTTAGCAGCCTTCTCCCGATTACCCTTTTCCCAGTCTTTTTCGAGAATCGGAAAGGTACTGTTGCTCTGAAGTAAGTAAAGTATAGTGAGCCTTTAATTAAATAGACCCGCTTAGAAAACCCTATATCTCTCTCTAACCACATTACCATTCTTTTCTTGGACGTTCTTAACACTTCTAGCACACTTCACGTTCCCCGTGGAAATTGATACCCTGGAATACTCTTGGGTGAAAGCTACATCGGTATCCGTGCGCTTGCGGATTTTTCGGTGTGCGTTTAAAATACCCAACACGTGCGCCACGTGGCTCGCGCTAGACGGCCGGGTCAGGCATCACGCGCGGCTTGGCGAGCTTAAGCGTTCACGCACGCCTTGGCCCAAGCCCAGACCGCTCCTCTCTCCCTCTCTGCTTCGCTCACGCTCGCTCTCACCAGCTGTGACGGAACCGCCCAATAATGTGGCCCACTTGCACACGTCATCGTCATAGGGAGCCCAATGACTGTGCAAATGAAACACGTTACTGGAAAGATCCGTCGGGTGTCCCCGAGAGGACCCCGAATTACTCACGAGCCACAGGACCATCATCATGAAGGTTGGGAATAATTACAACATTACAACAGTTGATACAAAATACCATCGGAGTGCGGAAGCAAGATAGATAAACTTTACAAATTATGAAGATGTTACTTTTTACATAAAAATAACTGGTATTGCGGAAGTAGAGTAGTATGACAGAACCACACTTAGGCGGAGTACCTAAGTTGGAGAAGAGGAACAACCAGATCACGTCAAGCCCACTGACATGATCATGATCAACACCACCTAATAGAAACCTGCAACAGGGGATTAACAAACCCTGAGTACTGGGGTACTCAACAAGACTTACCCGACTAAAGAAAAAGGGAGAAGACTCAGGAATGAAAGGCTTAGGGTAGTCAAGGTAAGGCTTAAGTATTTTGCAGAAAAAGCATTTTGTAAACCTTGTTTTATTTTGGAAAGATTCAAGCATTTCTCAATTCTTCATTGTCCATGATTCATTTTACATTTCAAAACATACCTAGTTGAGAACCACTCTCCGTTGACGGTCAGTGACCAAGTCTCCATAACCGAGGAGCAACGTTAATCCGGATAAATAATACTCAGCTGAGGATCCCTATCCACACTGCATATGTAGCACCCAAGCTTGCATATGCCAACTCGTCTACCACGATTCCTCCAAGATTGGGCCCGGTCCTACGCCACCCGGAAGTACAGTACACCACTCCAATCCAGGTACGACGACCACGTGGGTACATGCTACTTCTGCCATCTCTCCACTCCCAGTGCGCGGTTGTCGGTCCAATAAAGGATTCCTCGGAGCCAGAGCTTTCCGTAGTATGTGAATAGTTGCAAGTCTTGGCCAGCAGGCCCCCATACGGATGGTCCCTAATTTTCCAGCCAGAACTATACCTTGGTCATATCTCACCCAAGCGTAATAGTCCTGTCAGTTTTTCAACCCTGTCCCGGTCGGTGTCAACTGTTGAGTCCCGGACTACAACATGACGGCACCGTACGCGCGGACAACCTCTTCTCGACAATGACCACATGCTAGCTAGGCAAGCAGTCATCGAACGAGAAGTAAAGCCAAATTCCCATAAAGATTCTTTCAGTGATCACACTTTTGAAAATGGCATTTTATTGCAAATCTATAGTATAGCATCACTAAGCATTTTGCAAATAGTTTTAAAGCAGGGCTGGTGGATCTTCTGGTGGAGGTAAATAATGCAGGTAATAGGTCATCACACAACTCCTATAACCTAATGCAGTAGTTTAACTCAAAAGCATTTAAGGAAAACATTTTATAAATCCAAGGAAGGGTTAAATGCACCGGGGCTTGCCTTCGTTGCAGGGAAGATAAGATCCAAGAAAGATTGACACAAGTTAGTTCGTTTGCTGCTTGAAGTTAAGTCTTTTTCGACGAAGCCTGTCCAACAAGAACCCTCCTCCGAGGCTCGTTCGACAATGGTGAACACCAGAGCTTGATCAACACGACTTCAACACTCTTGGATACAGGAGTTGGAAACGAGGCTCGGCGAGGCGGTGCAAGGGTCGGAGGCGGGAGCTCGATGGTGGCGAGGCCTCGGCGGAGGCTCAGCTAACCTCTCGAGGGTAGCCTCGGCGTGCTCGAGGCTCAGTCCGAGGGTGGCTGCGATTCGCCCGAGGCTGAGGGTGGGGCTCGGCTGCTTCGAGGGGGCGCGGTTCGCAGGCGTGCTCGAGGGTGAGGCTCGAGGGGACGCTCGAGGGTGAGGTTCGAGGCTGGCCTTGGCATGTTCGAGAGATGCGGCTCGAGGGATGTGGCTCGAGGGGACGCTCGAGGGTGTGCGGTTCGAGGGTTGGCTCGAAGGTTGGCTCGAGGGTGAGGCTCGAGCGATTCGCCGGAGTTGGAGGGGAGTCGCTGCGCCGGCGAAGGAAAGGACGGAGGGGTGAAATTGGTGGCTTGGGAAGGTGGAGAAGCTCAAGGCGAAGGCAGTGGCGGCCTTGGCGGGCGCTGGGGCTGCCTGATGGCTTGGGTTGGCGAGGAAGTGTTGGTGGTGGCAATGGGGAGCTTGGTGGCTTTTATAGGCGCGGGGTGATGCCGGGGTCCGGGCGAAGGACGGTGGGGGTCCGGGCGAAGAGGACGGTGGGGGTCCGGGCAAGCGGACGATGGGGGTCCGGCCAAAAGGACGGTGGGGGTCCGGGCAAAAGGACGGTGGGGGTCTGGGCAAAAGGACGGTGGGGGTCCGGGCAAAAGGACGGTGGGGGTCCGGGCAAAAGGACGGTGGGGGTCCGGGCAAAGAGAGGTAGGGGCCGGGTGAGGATGAGGTAGGGGTCCTCCAGCTGCGCACAGTGAAAACCTATTCTTCTTTTGAAATCTTGAAAATTACTCCTAAACTTTGAACTGCACAAAGAAAACTCAAAACACCAAAGTTGTTTAGAATTTGAGATCTACAACTTTGCTAAAAGGACCAACTTCAAATTTTGAACAACTTTTGAATTAGAAAAAAGGGGTAAAACTAGAGTTTGGAAATTTGGGGTTTTTCAAAAGGAATTTAAATTTTATTTTGATTTTTGAATTTTGGTCCTCATAACACAGCATCAAAACACTTAACTGAACAAGATCTACACAAAAATTAAGCAAACTTAAATGCATGGCAAGAATGATTAAAGACTAATGATGATGACATGTCAGGTTAATTACTTATTAAACACCAGAGGTGTTACAGCCTTCCCCCCTAAAAGAAATCTCGTCCCGAGATTTAAGAAGTGCTTAAAGGCTGGGGTTGAGTAATGAAAAAGGAAATGTGTCACACTTGTTTCTCGCAAGGAGTTCACAAGGCAACTGGGTTGCGGTTGGGATTACAACTGGGATAAGAACGCGGTTGCAAGTAGCAAGGTAGAAGACATTTGAGTGGAGCAAGAAAAATTATCAAGAACCAAGAGAGAGCGTACATTAGCTGTGGGTTATAATGGATCATAACTGTAGACCTCGATACCTGCGCGCACCCAATGGAAACTTGTGCAATCTGGCACACAGGATTCTTTGGGTTCCGTCGCGGCACCGTGGTCGCCAATCATGGCACCATAATAGAGCACAACTTCTATATCCCTCATTTCAATAAGAAGGAAATTATAACCAGAAACAAAGGTTGGTTATAACTACAAGGAAAGTGGCTTTGAACTCCCTTTCGGGCATTCAGAAATGAAAGCACTTTCATAGTGGACTAGAAGGAATTATGACTATAGGCCTGGATATTAGCGAGCACCTGGCCGTAACGCTCTATGGTGGCCATCCATAGGCGACTTCAGGTTCCCACGCTTTTATCCGGTCCATAGATCAGGGTCCTTTCAAAGAACACAATTTCAATAACTTTCAACCACCATTCGTCGTTTTCACGACACCAAGCAACCAGCACATGCCAATTCAAGGCATGACACGCGCTTTCCAGAAGAACCAAGGACTTTACCATGATTCTGACTTTATGTGGTAGAGTGTATGAAAGATATCCAAAAATTCCCAAGGATTAGGAACTTATGGAATGAAAGTAGCAAGAGCAACAGAATCTAGGGACGATAAACTATCGGGGATCATAGCTGCTTTTAGAATTTAGAGAAGAATCACATTTTATTATTATGCATGATATGATGCATGCTCGTCCTATACGACCTCTCACTGACAGGAGATCTCTGTCTCCACCTGTTAGTTAGATATAGGGCTATACTTTATATACTAGCTTCACTGACTTGGTACCTTCTGTCGGAATCACTAGTATAGTCTTCACGAAGTCTTCCAGCAAAGCAAGAAACTTAGGGAAGGATCATTTTTAATTTGTTACTTCAAAAAAAAACTTTTAGATTAAGAAACCATTTTGAAGTTTTTCAAAAGTAATGTTGTAACCAGTCTTCCCTTGATGACAATCCTGCTCCGATACCATTCTGTGACGGAACCGCCCAATAATGTGGCCCACTTGCACACGTCATCGTCATAGGGAGCCCAATGACTGTGCAAATTAAACACGTTACTGGAAAGATCCGTCGGGTGTCCCCGAGAGGACCCCGAATTACTCACGAGCCACAGGACCATCATCATGAAGGTTGGAATAATTACAACATTACAACAGTTGATACAAAATACCAACGGAGTGCGGAAGCAAGATAGATAAACTTTACAAATTATGAAGATGTTACTTTTTACATAAAAATAACTGGTATTGCGGAAGTAGAGTAGTATGACAGAACCACACTTAGGCGGAGTACCTAAGTTGGAGAAGAGGAACAACCAGATCACGTCAAGCCCACTGACATGATCATGATCAACACCACCTAATAGAAACCTGCAACAGGGGATTAACAAACCCTGAGTACTGGGGTACTCAACAAGACTTACCCGACTAAAGAAAAAGGGAGAAGACTCAGGAATGAAAGGCTTAGGGTAGTCAAGGTAAGGCTTAAGTATTTTGCAGAAAAAGCATTTTGTAAACCTTGTTTTATTTTGGAAAGATTCAAGCATTTCTCAATTCTTCATTGTCCATGATTCATTTTACATTTCAAAACATACCTAGTTGAGAACCACTCTCCGTTGACGGTCAGTGACCAAGTCTCCATAACCGAGGAGCAACGTTAATCCGGATAAATAATACTCAGCTGAGGATCCCTATCCACATTGCATATGTAGCACCCAAGCTTGCATATGCCAACTCGTCTACCACGATTCCTCCAAGATTGGGCCCGGTCCTACGCCACCCGGAAGTACAGTACACCACTCCTATCCAGGTACGACGACCACGTGGGTACATGCTACTTCCGCCATCTCTCCACTCCCAGTGCGCGGTTGTCGGTCCAATAAAGGATTCCTCGGAGCCAGAGCTTTCCGTAGTATGTGAATAGTTGCAAGTCTTGGCCAGCAGGCCCCCATACGGATGGTCCCTAATTTTCCAGCCAGAACTATACCTTGGTCATATCTCACCCAAGCGTAATAGTCCTGTCAGTTTTTCAACCCTGTCCCGGTCAGTGTCAACTGTTGAGTCTCGGACTACAACATGACGGCACCGTACGCGCGGACAACCTCTTCTCGACAATGACCACATGCTAGCTAGGCAAGCAGTCATCGAACGAGAAGTAAAGCCAAATTCCCATAAAGATTCTTTCAGTGATAAAACTTTTGAAAATGGCATTTTATTGCAAATCTATAGTATAGCATCACTAAGCATTTTGCAAATAGTTTTAAAGCAGGGCTGGTGGATCTTCTGGTGGAGGTAAATAATGCAGGTAATAGGTCATCACACAACTCCTATAACCTATTGCAGTAGTTTAACTCAAAAGCATTTAAGGAAAACATTTTATAAATCCAAGGAAGGGTTAAATGCACCGGGGCTTGCCTTCGTTGCAGGGAAGATAAGATCCAAGAAAGATTGACACAAGTTAGTTCGTTTGCTGCTTGAAGTTAAGTCTTTTTCGACGAAGCCTGTCCAACAAGAACCCTCCTCCGAGGCTCGTTCGACAATGGTGAACACCAGAGCTTGATCAACACGACTTCAACACTCTTGGATACAGGAGTTGGAAACGAGGCTCGGCGAGGCGGTGCAAGGGTCGGAGGCGGGAGCTCGATGGTGGCGAGGCCTCGGCGGAGGCTCGGCTAACCTCTCGAGGGTAGCCTCGGCGTGCTCGAGGCTCAGTCCGAGGGTGGCTGCGATTCGCCCGAGGCTGAGGGTGGGGCTCGGCTGCTTCGAGGGGGCGCGGTTCGCAGGCGTGCTCGAGGGTGAGGCTGGAGGGGACGCTCGAGGGTGAGGCTCGAGGCTGGCCTTGGCATGTTCGAGAGATGCGGCTCGAGGGATGTGGCTCGTGGGGACGCTCGAGGGTGTGCGGTTCGAGGGTTGGCTCGAAGGTTGGCTCGAGGGTGAGGCTCGAGCGATTCGCCGGAGTTGGAGGGGAGTCGCTGCGCCGGCGAAGGAAAGGACGGAGGGGTGAAATTGGTGGCTTGGGAAGGTGGAGAAGCTCAAGGCGAAGGCAGTGGCGGCCTTGGCGGGCGCTGGGGCTGCCTGATGGCTTGGGTTGGCGAGGAAGTGTTGGTGGTGGCAATGGGGAGCTTGGTGGCTTTTATAGGCGCGGGGTGATGCCGGGGTCCGGGCGAAGGACGGTGGGGTCCGGGCGAAGAGGACGGTGGGGGTCCGGGCAAGAGGACGGTGGGGGTCCGGGCAAGAGGACGGTGGGGGTCCGGGCAAAAGGACGGTGGGGGTCCGGGCAAAAGGACGGTGGGGGTCTGGGCAAAAGGACGGTGGGGGTCCGGGCAAAAGGACGGTGGGGGTCCGGGCAAAAGGACGGTGGGGGTCCGGGCAAAAGGACGGTGGGGGTCCGGGCAAAGAGAGGTAGGGGCCGGGTGAGGATGAGGTAGGGGTCCTCCAGCTGCGCACAGTGAAAACCTATTCTTCTTTTGAAATCTTGAAAATTACTCCTAAACTTTGAACTGCACAAAGAAAACTCAAAACACCAAAGTTGTTTAGAATTTGAGATCTACAACTTTGCTAAAAGGACCAACTTCAAATTTTGAACAACTTTTGAATTAGAAAAAAGGGGTAAAACTAGAGTTTGGAAATTTGGGGTTTTTCAAAAGGAATTTAAATTTTATTTTGATTTTTGAATTTTGGTCCTCATAACACAGCATCAAAACACTTAACTGAACAAGATCTACACAAAAATTAAGCAAACTTAAATGCATGGCAAGAATGATTAAAGACTAATGATGATGACATGTCAGGTTAATTACTTATTAAACACCAGAGGTGTTACACCAGCGCCACCGATTATCCACACCACCGCCCAACTAATCACCCAGCTAGCCTCGCCTCGAGCTCCTCCATCATTTGCCACAGCCAACGCCTCCCGAAAAGCCCTAGGTAAGCCACAGAACGAGCTTCCTCCATGGCCGCCATGACCACCGAGCTCGTTCCGCCATGGCCAGCCTCCTTTCCGTGCTCCTCCCTCCATTCTAACTAGCCTTCATGGGTCAGCGAGGTTCGAGAAAGGTGTTGGAGAAGATGGTTTAGCCGATTAGGGTTTGGTTTTTGTGGTACGTCGTCGCCCGCCGTCCGCCATGGCCGCCGTGGGTGGCATGACCATGGTCCCGGCGTTTCGTTGAAGAACCCTAGCATCTGAGCCTTGCGTTAGTGTCATGGAGGTCCCCGGAGTGTGGATCGAGAGTTGGTTTGCCTCGGCATGGTCAGAGTTGGCCAGCATGGTGAAGCCGCGCCGCCGTGACCGCCATTCCCACCGTCGAGCTTCGTCCGTTGCAATGCTGAGCCGGTGAGGGGTACCAATCAACGCGGAAGGTCAAGAGGAGTCCGGTGGTGGAGTTGGTTTCGCTGGAGAAGCCGCCGTCGGCGAGCTCCGACGAGGTCAACACCTCCCCTATTTTCTGAGGATGACAATCATTTGCCAGAAGTCGTAGGAGAGGAGCCTGAAGAGGACCTTCCGGAGTGCCCGAATCACCAACCAAGCACCTTCGAGAAAGGCAAGCCCCGGAGCATTTCTAATTGCCCTTCGGTTTACAATTAACTTACTTGTATTATGATTGCTGCATTAAGTATAAGAGTTGCTTGATACTGTTGATGCATTATTTACCTACCTTGATTACCATTGATATATTATCCTTGTTACCCGGTTAGTTGTAGGCACGACTTTATGCTTAGCCATGCTTAGACCGGTAGAAGTCGGGCAACCTTCATGTTACCCATGAGTAATAGGTGGTTACTCAACCTTTAACATAAAAATGCCAGTATGTGAGATAACTGAGTGTTGTGGATAATGGAGATCGGCAGGTTCCTATAGTGTTGTGCTACAGTATTTCTAGCCGTGTCGTATGAGAAAAACAGTATCATGTTAAGACAACCCTCTTGTCATGTTGAACGCATGCCCCACATTTAGCTGGAAGGATAACTCGTTCCGACCGCGAAGCCACTCATTGTTCCAGGCCGGCTCTCGAACCCCACACATCTGCCGAAGCCACGAAGGGGGGTATTGGAACGCGGGGGCGCGAAAAGTAAGACCCGGGTGATGGAGGTTAAGTCCAACTCCTTGGCAGTAGGCTTGCCTCCGGGTATGTTGGTGGTAATCGAGTCCGCGGCTTCCGTGAACGGTGTTGTGGTTATTTGTAGCTCACCTGATCCATGAGTGTGGTTTGTGTGGGAAATAAAATCACCAGCTCGTTAGGAATCGATTATAATCGCCATCTCTCCTGGATAGTGAGCACTTGACTTGAACACTGCTCGGTCTTGATACTGAAGGTATGAAACACGTGACAGTTATCGTGGTACTGTTGGCAATTGTTATTTGGTATGTTTGTTATATCGTGGTGATTGACTAAATCACTACCATGACTATTTTTAGTACAGGAGCTAATCTAGTTAAATAGGTTAATCACTATTCTAAACTTGCAGCTAGTAAGTAAGAGAACATGTTACTTAACTATTATGCTTTTACGCAAAATACTATGTTATACCAGCCCCACTATTTTACTAGCCTTGCATACTCCTTGGTGTTGATTATTTCTGGTTTATGACGGGTAAGTCTAGCTGAGTACCTTCTCGTACTCAGGGCTTTGTTCCCCTTGTTGTTGCAGATGGTCAGGTTTTGTATGGCTATTGCATCAATTGTCTCTGCCCTGCGTTGGGAGACAATTAGGCCATGGGCAATGGTCAGCTCTATCCGTCCCTTTTGCTTTTGTCGGACATGACTACTGAATGGCACTGTAATAGACCATGTGTGCGTGTTTTCAAACTACGTTTTAAGGTTAAGCTTCCACAATTAAATCAGGTACTTGGTTTGTAATAACTAATGTTGCTACTCTGATGGATTTATGTAAACGCTATCATGTGATCGGTATTCACTAAATTATTACAATCCTATGTTGTTGATGTTGGAATGGTTTAAAATCCTTCAAGATTTCACGGACTACCAGGTTTATATGGGCTCAAGTGTGCAACTTCACTGCATCGGCGGAGAATTTCATACTTGTGCTCTTATAAACTGGTCGGTTCTGTGATAGCTGGCATCGGAGCATAGTTCAGTGAGTTACTGTTCATATGACAAGATTTTAAAAACAAAAAGAATTGGGGTATAAAACTATTTGCCAAAATTCACCATATTTTGTGTAAAAAGGGTTTTGAAACAAAACTAGAGTGTGCCAGTGGTCATATCCTTTATGCCCATAGGATCTTAGCTGGCTTATTTAAGTACATCATATTTTAATTGTGTCGCTCATACGACTGATATGTGTGAGTACCACCCAGTTGGATGGTAATGTATGGATCATTGTGCCTCACTGAACTATCCAAAGGAATGTGACAGCGGTCTAGGAGATCATCAGGCTGCAGGAGCAGCTTGGGCGTGCAAAACACGCTAACCAGAGCACCGAGAACACGATGATGAAACTTCTTCAGCAGCGGAATGAAGCTTGGGAAGGAGAAAATGCCCTAAGAACTCGTAATATGGCTTTGGAGCAGAAGTTGATGGCAGCAGAAGCCTACAACGACAACCTTCATGAAGAAGTGCACCGTCTCAACAACCAGCTCTATCCATGTCATCCTCCAGGCGCAGCCGAGATGGAGGTGGGCATTGTTCTTGCAGATGATGGAGCTGAAGATGGTGGAGCACCCATCATCAACCAAGGTGGAGACGAAGAAGAAGAAGCTGATGGAGCTGATGATGCAGGGAGTCACGTGTCTAACGCATGAAGCGGCTAGTGCATAGGCTTAGTTGTCTTTCTTTTGTTATCGTTTATGTGTCTAACAAGTTATGCTGGGTTGTAAACCTTAAGACCTCATTGCTACCTTTAGAACCGTTTGGAAGTATCGAACCTTCATTGTGTTTTATCTCTTTTTCGTTCATGCGAGTATTAAGCGCTTTTCGCATAATCCGTTTGTGATGTTATTTATGTGGAACGATTTGTGTATGTGCCTTATTGTATGAACTTTGTTCAAATATAGTACTGCAATTATTACGCATTTTGATATGTATATATGACGTCACTTATTGATTATGGATTGGCTATGCAGATGGTGAATACTCGTCGTGCATCGGGCAGTGCTAGTGGTGTTGGAGGTGATGGATAGGGTCGGGATGCTAATCCTCCTCCTCCTCCCTCGTACACTCCAGAGCAGTTCTTCGCGTAGTTTTTGGGAGCTCAGCGGAATATGGAAGCCATGCAACGCAATATGGAGGCCAATCTTAGGGATATCGCGAACAATACGCGTCGGGTAGCAGGTCAAGGTGGCCAGGAAGCAAACTAGTACAACATGTTCAAGGATTTCCTGGACACTAGACCACCGATCTTCAAGGAAGTAGTTGAGCCTTTAGAATTAGATGAGTGGATCAATACCATCAAGTAGAAGTTCAGGTTGCTTCGTCTGACAGAATCGTTGAAAGTGGAATACACAGCTCATCAGTTGCAGGGACCTACTGGTATACGGTGGTCACACCATCGTACCACTTTTCCTGCAAATCAACCTTTCATTTGGGAGCAGCTTACGGCAGCCTTCCGAGGGAATTACATTCCTCCAGGTCTGATGGCTATGAAAGTGGCAGGGTTCTTGAAGCTAACCCAGGCCACTAAAACAATGAATGAGTATCGTCATGCATTCAACTGTCTTTCTCATTATGCGCTAGAATATGTCAACACAGAAGCTATGAAGATTGACAGTCTGAAGAGTGGCCTGAGTCCTATGGTTATGATGTCCATGGGGACATCTTCCAGAACTCAGTTTAATGACTTCATCAGTGACTGCTTAACCCAGGAAAACAGCAATAACATCTACAGTGCAACCAAGTCTCGCAAGAGAGCTTTTGAGGCTGGAGCCCCGCAAACAAGGAATCAGATGGCCAATCGTCCTTCTCCTCATTCAGCAGTGACAGGAGCACGTTTCAAGCCTCCTCAGCATCGTTTTGCAGGAATTCAACCGCAAGCCAAGACTCAGAAAGTGGCAAGGGGCCAAACATATCAGTTCAAGATGGGACCTGTAACGCAGAACTTCGCAGGTAGTTATGTGAAAGGACCATGCTACAACTGTGGAAAGGAGGGACACATATCCATGACATGCCCTAGTCCAAGAAAGAAGACCAACCAAGTTCAAGCTCGTGTGCATCATACATCTTTTGAGGGCATCTATGAGGGAGAACCTATCTCTACACTACTACAACGCAGGGCTATAGTAACACCAACTTGTGTTACTGCAGATTGGAAAACGTGTTACTAGCTCTCTTAGTAACACATTTTTGTTTGTGTTACAATAATTTTTGTTGTAACACTTTTTTTACTTTAATAACACTTCACATTATGGTACAATACATGGTTTATAACACATTTCTTTATCCATTGGATCACTTGCCATGTGTTACAATGATTCTTTGTTGTAACACATCTACATTAAAGTAGAGCACAATATAGGACATAGGAACATATTTTGTCATGGAATATTCGGCAAAATCTGAACAAAAAAATCAAAAAATTAGGGAAAATTTTTTTATCATGGGAGGGGCCCACCAACCAACCATACCACCCCATCTCTACTACTCCCACAATAATTTTTCATTATTTTTTCGCACTTTGCATCAACCAAGATTCGAACCAGTGACCTCTCACACGCGTACGCATAACCTCCACTACCACTACACTCATTTGCCACTTGTGTCTATATTCTATTTCAGTTACCCTCATATTATACTAAACTGTGTGTAAATTAATTGTTTATGGCTCTAAACGAATTCAAATAAAAAAGTTGTAAACTACAAAGTTTCATAACTTTTTGAGGTCTACACTTTTTGTTTAGAAAGTTTCTCCATTCAAGGTCATTTACAAAATTTGAATTTCAAATTTCAGAAATTTCAAATGTAGTCTATA
Source organism: Coix lacryma-jobi var. lacryma-jobi (assembly GCA_009763385.1). Lineage (NCBI taxonomy): Eukaryota > Viridiplantae > Streptophyta > Magnoliopsida > Poales > Poaceae > Coix > Coix lacryma-jobi. The sequence continues at coordinate 85,087,430 of CM019831.1, forward strand.
AACTTGTTGACGAACCCATATGGCGGTAGGTTAGTGTGTTCATACAACAAAGTAAAAAAAATATCTATATTACTTCAATTTAATTCTACATTTTTGTATTTGGTTTTTTCTTCTCCATTGTACTTGTTCTTCTTATGATATAGCTCCGTCTAGTGTGTTTCTTGATCTCGGCCTAATAAATTAACATGCTCTAGCATTGAACTAACCTTTTGAATTGGCTACTCAATGCTAATGGTTCTCATATAATGACCATGATGTGATTGCCTAACAGCCTTGATGAGAGCTATATGTGATATGGTTGCCTATAAATAGGAAGGTCTACATGTATTTTCTTTTGTAACACTTGAACTGAAACATTATTTTGTGTTACTAGAGGCATATATTTGTAACATATTTTATATGTGTTCTACTTATGTGTTACAATATAGTATACTTTTGTAACATTTTTCTTATAACATTAATTTTGTGTTACTATAATTGTTGTTAGTAACACATTTTTTTAAAAAAAGTATTTTGTGTTACAGCCGAAGTCTGTAACACACTATTTTGTGTTACTATAAAATTTTCCTGGAACACATTAATGAATATGTTAGATAAAAGTGTTACAATATCCCTGTTGTATAGTAGTGCTACTAGTATGTTTTCTATCAACGACATCTCTACAGTTTTTTTGTTTGATTCTGGTTCATCGCATTCTTTCATAAGTTAAGCATTTGCACTTAAGCATAATCAAGAGATGGTAAAAATGGAGGTTGACATATTCTAGTGCAAGTGTGTTATCTAATCAGATGGTTATAGGAGCAACCCTTGGTTTGGAAGGTAAGCAGTATAGAGTGAGTCTTGTGGTTATGCATGGTCTATCCTTGGATGTAATCCTAGGAATGGATTGGATGCAAAAGTGGGAAGTGGTGATAGATACAGGAAAAAGAATGATATCTCTCTGAGATTCAACAATGAGACAGTTTCATCGGTTGTTTCTTCCTAAAAATCAGCAATTTGTACAGTTCAAGTGTCAGTTCTTCAGGAGATACCAGTGGTATGTGAGTTTCCTGATGTGTCTCCAGATGAGTTACCTGGTTTTCTGCCAGATAGAGATGTGGAGTTTGCAATTGAGTTAATTCCTGGAACGGCACCTATATCCCAAAGACCGTATCATATGCGACCCAATGAGTTAGTCGAGTTGAAGATTCAGTTGAAGGATCTTTTGGACAAAGGTTTGATTCAACCTAGTTCGTCGGAATGGGGGTGCCCAACACTCTTTGTGAAAAAGAAGAAGGATTAGACTTTGCGTTTGTGCGTGGATTACAGGCCTTTGAATGCAGTGACAATCAAGAATAAGTATCCTTTACCGCGGATTGATATCCTATTTGATCAGTTGACAAGGGCCATAGTGTTTTCCATGTTGGACTTCAGGTCAGGGTATCACCAGATCAAGACAAGGCCAAATGATATTCCTAAAATGGCTTTTTCCACTAGGTACGGGTTGTACGAGTATCTTGTCATGTCTTTTGGTTTGACAAATGCTCCTGCATACTTCATGTACCTAATAAATTCCGTGTTTATGCCTGAGTTGGACTGGTTTGTGGTAGTCTTTTTGTATGACATTTTGGTATATTCAGAAAATGAAGAAGATCACGCCGAGCATCTATGGATAGTTCTAACTAGACTTCGAGAACATAAGTTATATGCTAAGTTTAGTAAGTGTGAGTTTTGGTTGAAGAAAGTTCACTTCCATGATCATGTGCTATCAGAAGATGGAATTTTAGTGGATCCAGGTAATGTACATGTAACACCCTGATTTAATTTTTCCCCAAATTAATTAAATTAATTAGAAATTAAATGGGTTGTTTTATTTATTAGAGGAGGAAAATAAAATTTATTTCATATTATCATGTTGCATTCATGCCATTGCATATTTTATTGCGTGGGAAAATAAATTTATTAAACCCGTTAGGGCGTACCGAGTTTATTCTATTTAGAAAAGAAATAAAAGAATTTATAAAAGTTTTGTAAATTTAAACTCAAAGTTTTGTTTGTAAAACTTAGGGAAACTATTTTGAAAAGTTTTGCAACTTGATTTGATTTCAAACTGATTTTGAAAGGGATTTGGAATTGAATTTGAAATGAAAAAAATAATGCAAACTGGATCAGACCTTGCCTTCTCACCGAAACCGGCCTAGCCCACTCTTCTCTCTTGTTCTTGGCCCAGCCTGTCCGCTCTCTCTCTCCTCACTCTCACCGCAAACCGGCCCGAGCTCTCCCCTCTCCTCCTCAGCCCGGCTAGCCAGTTTTTTCGGCCCGCATCGCATCCCTCCCTCACCCTCCCGCAGCCCGCTCTCCCTCTCCCTTCCGCGCCGCTCGCTCGGCCCGCTCGCTCGTAGCCGTGCACAGCCCGTCGCGCTCTCCCACTGACACCCGAGCCCCACATCTGCTGACGCTGACAAAGGAGCCCACCTGTCGGACATATCCTCCTCCCCGTTCCGGCCTCTCCCGATCTCGCTCTGAACCCTCTCCGCACCTCGCGCACACCGTCACCACCTCCACCGCTCGCTCTCAACCCCTTTCCCCGAACCCTCCGGCTCTATCCCACTTGTTTGGATCGCGCCGCCACCCTCCCCTCTGCCTACAAAGCGCACCACTCACGCCATACCTCATTTTCCTCCTTCCCGAGCCGTCACTCCCGAAAAAACCACCATTGCCGAGCTCGGCAACGGTTTGACTCCACCCCGCAGAAACTGTTGCTGACCCCTTTCTGGTCACTAGCGTGAGAGCCGAAGCACGCCGCACCCAGAGGGCCTTTCCTGGGCGAAGGCCGAGCCGGAGCACCTCCTCCCCAACTGCGCCGGAGACGTTGATCGCCTCGTCGCAATCTTCTCTGCTCCGAGTCGCCCCGGCTACACGAGCTCCATCCCCGAACCGCTGTAAGCCCTACTCCGATATCCCGTTTCCCCTATGTCTCTACTAGACCCTAGTCGTGCTTCTGAGTGCACCCGCCGTTCCGGCCATGGAGCCACCGCGAAACCACCCCCCCGAACCCCTAACCTGCGACTAGGACAGAACCCGTGGTTTCGCAGGGAGCTCCGCAATCGAAACCGACTTTCCCCGTGAGCCCTAGTGACCCTTAGGACCCAACTGAGCCACGCTGGTGGCACCAGCAATGGCGGACCGCCGCGCTCGGCTCTCGGTCCGGCAGCCGCACCACCCCGTTCCCTCCCCGTCCTCTCGCGGCCGTCCGATTTCGTCATCTGCGACCGAGATTAGATGGCCAGCGAACCGGTATGCACCGAGTTCACCGGTGCTGTGGACGCGGTTCGCCACGCCGAGTCAGCAGGATCACGTCACAAGTGGTACAACCGACCAAACAGGTGAAGCCACGTAGGCCCTCACCCGCTTGCACCGCACGGTCTCGGCTGTTTCGCACTTAAGCCCTCCTTCTTTAGGAAAACCAACCCGCGCTACACCTCTACTGTTCGTTGAGTCTAGCGCATTTTACAGTGTGGCCCTTACCGTCTTGAGATATTGAGGCCCGGTCCAGTTGTCGTGTAAATTCAGTTTTTCTTTTATTTAAATTACAAATTCAATTTTCAAGTATTTACAGAATTGCCACTGCATTCAAAAGCTTATAACTTCCTCGTTTTAACTCTGATTTGACCCGTTCAACTTGCGTTAGTTTCATAATTTCGTTCTCTATGCAGTAGAACTATTTGTTTACTGTTTTCGTTCTGTTTGATGTACTGTTATTTATTTTACTTTGTGTGTGCCATGTATGTTGATTGGGCCAGAGAGTGCGGAGTTCGAGGACGCCCCAGACTATTCCTGTGATCCTGCAGATTCGACCCAGCCCGCACGCAAGTGTTCTTGAACATCTTGCACCTATGATTTATTTAATTTTGGTATTAGAGTAGTTTAGATCCTGTAGTTGCATGCTGGTCATTAAATTGAATCCTATGTCATGGTTTACTAGATTTTGTTATATTATCCTTGTCGCCTGTTTTGGGTTGTTCGGGTAGGTGTCTTTGCTTAGCCCTGCAGTCACAGATGGGATGAGAGTTAAATATTAATAATCTGGATTAATAATCTATGGAACAAGGGTGGACATGGTAGTTTTGTAGTAACATAGTTATTAGGTAAATCCGGCAGGATGGACCGTACTGGTGGTTTTTGTGCCATGGGACTCGGCAGCTGCTTTTGGTTTTTGGTTCTGGGCTTGTGCTAGATTTATCCTGCCTGGATCTCTAGGACCCGATTCTCGGAGCATGTAACCCGGTTACACAGCACAACCATGAGGTTTGGATGGGCCGGACCTAGCTAATTAATTAGTTACCTCCAAGTTGAGGGTCTCCACGGGGTTTGTTGTAGTGGCTCATGAGGGGGCCCTGGGGGTCGTAGACCTTTGTACGGGGTGAAACCTTAGAGGTACATGTGGAACGGACTTGGAGGTGGCTTTGTAAAGGCCTTGTAGTGCGACCTCGCTGTGCACCTTGGCAGTGTTTAGCGTGATGGGGAACGCATGACTCATGGGTAACGATGTGCAAACTCTGCAGAGTAAATAAACTGATATATCAGCCGTGCTCACGGTCACGAGCGGCTTGGACTTCTTCGAGATTAGTTGGTTACTGGTTACTGGTTCGGGTCATCTGATGGACTTCAGGTGCGGTTGCCTGATGGACTTCAGGTGTGGGTGCTTGGTGCGACTCCAAGTGCGGTTGCTTGGTGTGACTCCAAGTGTTGGTTGCTCGGTGTGTCTCCGAGTGTGGTTTGCTCGGTGCGACTCCGAGTGTTGTTACTTTTTCTATAGTGTCTGTGTCTATAACCTAGTTAATAGGTGCATAGGATTAATAGGATGTGTCACTTTAGGCGCATGAGTCAAACTGTGTCAGCCTACCTTTGTTATAAGCCTCATAAGCATATATTTCCTACACATGTGGAGTACATTTCGATGTACTCACCCTTCCTCTTTGTCCCCCTTGCTACCCCACCCAAACGCTGGCGACTACGCGCACGAGGAGCAGGAGTATCCAGAGGACGGTGGCTATGACCCTGATGACCTGTACTAGGACGGCGCTACCCCCGGTCGACCTTCCTGTGGAGATGGCGTCCAGTTTCCGCAAGTCTACATTAGAGTTAGACTGAGAGTCTGTACTTTCCTTTTGGACCCGAGGGTCATTTTTGTAATAATGTTCGATATATTAATAAATTATTGTTTTGATATTTACTATGATGTGGATATATGTATGAAAATTGATCTTGGCATACATATATTGTGCTCCAATTTTGTTCTTAAAATTAGGGTGTCACAGTACAAGAGGTGATGGATTGGAAAGCACCAAGCTCAGTTTCGGAAGTAAGGAGTTTTCTGGGTTTAGCCGGTTACTATCGTTGTTTTATACCAGACTTTTCTAAGATCGCTAAACCTATGACCTTCTTACTGCTAAAGGATGTTAAGTTTGTTTGGACAGCGGAGTGCGAAGCAGCTTTCCGAATCCTACGGGAACTGCTAACCACGTACTGCTTCTGTCTTAGCTCAACTAGATGTAGAGAAACCTTTTCATGTGTTTTATGATGCATCCAAGATCGGTCTAGGTTTTGTGTTAATGCAAGAAGGGCGAGTGATTGCATATGCCTCAAGGCAATTACGGAAACATGAGGTCCACTATCCTACTCATGACTTGGAATTAGCTGTAGTAGTGCATGCTTTGAAGATATGGAGACACTATCTGCTGGGAAATGTGTGCAACATATACACCGATCATAAGAGCCTGAAGTATATCTTCACCCAACCGGAGCTAAACATTAGACAGCGAAGATGACTAGAGCTGATAAAGGACTGCAACTTGCAGGTTCACTATCATCCTGGAAAGGCAAATGTGGTAGCCGATGCTTTAAGCCGTAAGTCACACTGTATCTTGGTTCAACCATTGTTTGAAGAAGGATTCAACCTGATACACCCAGAAGTTATGTACAACCTTCAACTCAGTTGTTCACTAGAAAGTTAGATAGTTGAAGCTCAAAAGTCTGATAAAGGGATTTCCCATATCAAGAGAAGAATGTTAAAAGATCCTGCAACTTGTTTTAAGTTGGACGAACAAGGAGTTTGTGGTTCGGTGATCGTCTTGTGGTGCCAAAGGATAAGGATATCAAGAACAAGCTCTTGGATGAAGCTCACTTGTCCAAGTTATCTCTTCATCGCAAAAGCAGTAAGATGTATCATGACCTTAAACCTCATTTTTGGTGGATCAAAATGAAGAAGGAGAGAGCTGCATATGTCGCAAGATGTGACACATGTTGTAGAGTTAAGGAAGTTAATATGAAACCTGCAGGGTTGTTGCAACCGTTATCAGTGCCTACTTGGAAATGGGAAGATATCAGTATGGAGTTTATAACCGGACTACCCACTACAGAGAATGGAAATGACTCAATTTGGGTAATAGTAGATCGTCTCACAAAGTCTGCCCACTTTCTTCCAGTTAAAGCAATCCATAGACTGCCTCGGTATGTAGAGACCTATATCAGAGAGATAGTGCGCCTTCATCGAATACCTAAGTCCATTGTTTCAGATCGTGGACCTCAGTTTACAGCGCATTTCTGGCAGCGGTTACACAAAGGGTTGGGAACAAACTTGGTTCACAATACAACCTATCACCCTCAGACAGCAAGTCAAACAGAAAGAGTAAATCAAGTGCTTGAAGACATGCTCAGAGCTTGTGTGTAATCCTCGAAAGGATCATGGGAATCATGGTTACTGTTAGTAGAGTTTTCGTACAACAACAGTTACCAAGAGAGCATCAAGATGGCACCTTTTGAAGCATTGTATGGACGTAAGTGTGTGACCCCGTTAAACTGGGTCGAACAAGGTGAAGGAAGGTATTTTGGAATTGACTTTGTTGAAGAAGCTGAGAAAAAGGTTCAGATCATTCACCAACACTTACAAGCAGCACAATCGCAACAGAAAAGCTATGCTGATAAAAGAAGAAGACCGCTCACTTTTAAAAAGGGTGATCATGTTTATCTGAAAGTATCACCAATGAGAGGAGTACAAAGGTTTGGTATGAAAATAAAGCTTGCACCCAGATATGTAGGACCATACCATATCCTAAAAAGGAAGGGAGAAGTTTCCTATCAACTTCAGTTACCAGAAGCTATGAGCTCGATCTTTCTAGTTTTTCATGTATCACAGCTGAAGAAATGTCTGCGTGTCGCCGAAGAAAGAATAGAACCTCAAGAGCCAAAGCTTGCCTTAGATTTGACATATCAAGAGCAACTAGTACAGATTTTGGAAAACAAGGAACGAGTGACTCGTAACCGTGTTGTTAAAGTATACAAGGTTCTATGGAGTCATCATGATGATAGAGATGCAACGTGGGAAACAGAAGACTACCTTCGAAGGGTTTATCCAGTTTTTCATGAACAATGGTCAGTAAATCTCGGGATGAGATTTCTTTAAGGGGGGAAGGGCTATAACACCTCTGGTGTTATGCTAGCATGTCATCATCATCTCATCTTGCATAATCATCCCATGAGCATAAGCATTCACATTTTGTCTTCATCTTTCATATAAAGTGTCATTTCATGTGTTAAGTGCATATAAACATACAATGATGTGATGCTTGTTTGGCTTGTTTGTTGAAGTAATGAAGGCCTTGGAACAGGAGGTCAAGGAAATGCAAGTGAAGGCCTTGCGCAACCAGGGCCACCTGATTGACTATGTCAGGACCACTAAGTACCTACAGGACAAGTGTGAGAGGACTTGGGAGGCCTTGAAGAAGTCTGACAAGAAGCGAGTTCGGGAGATGAAAGGCATATGGGAGAAGCTACCCAAGGAAGAGCGCGTCAATATTCGTCACAGGACCGAGGCCTTCGAGCTAGCACCCACACGGCTCAACCTTGATGCTTGCCCTGTTCTCCCTGGAGCCAAGCCCACTGAGGAGCTCACCGAGGCACTGAAGTACATAGCCCGACTCCACAAGACAGACGATGATCTAGATGCTGAAGGTAGTCATTTCCCTGAGGCTGTCTTTGGGCAGGATTAGGTGTGTGTGATGACCCTACATTGCGATGTGTTGAGTTTTAGTATGTATTACCCATGAGTTGTACACCCTAAATTGTACCCACGATGCATAGTGTGAAATAATATATCTACTATATTATGAAATAAAATAACCATGTTATGAGTGATCAGTTTTTATTGCCTCTTATGGATTTTTATTGCTTCTTTGTTTGAGTGTAAGATAGATAAATGTTTTTCCTTAAATTGTTGAAAGCAATCTAATAATACTTGAAGCAATATCTAACTATGAATCCATGCACTAAAACTCTACCTATTTTATGACACAGATGTCGCTACGTCGCTCAGTACGCCTGAGCTACCCGCATGATCCAACCCCCCGAACGCGCTGCAAGAGCTAGGCGACTCCGTGGACGAGGACACGGGGCTGGAAACGGTCGTGGCCGTGGAGGTGGACGTGGAGTGCCATTCAATATGGAGCAAACTCCACCACCAGCAGGAGAAAATCACGTTCCTACTGATGGTCACGTACCAATCGTTGCGTCGCCACTGCCTCAGCCACCGCCAGCACCACCAAGTCTGGCTGAAGTAATGGCTCAGCAGACTCAGCTGCTAGCTGCACTTGTTGAAGAGGCAAACCGTCGCAATGGAGGTCAACACAGTGACTTTCAAAGGAAGCTTGAGGGATTCATAAAGCTCAGGCCGCCCACCTATGATGGCACCGACCCAGATCCACTTGCTGCTAGTGACTGGCTCCGAGAGGTGGAGAAGAAGCTTGACCTCACCACTTGTACCGACGAGGAATGTGTTGGAGCAGCTACACATCAACTCACAGGTGCGGCTCGCGCCTGGTGGGACAGCTTCAGTGACGCTCATGAGAATCTAGCTGAGATTTCTTGGGATGAGTTTGTGGAAGCTTTCAGTGTCTATAACATCCCCGAAGGCGTGATGCAAGCCAAGGCAGAAGAATTTCGAAACATCAAGATGGGGAACGAGAAGGTTACAGAGTACACCACTCGTTTTACCACTCTGCTACACTTTGCACCATCCTCAATTGTGACCAGCGAAGAAGAGAAGTTGTACTATTACCCTAAGGGTCTCAGCTCACGCATCAAGGTGAATATGGGAGGGGTTAAGAGCTACAATCTACTCGATCTCATCGATTGTAGCATCCAGATCGAAAAGGATCGCAATGAAGCTGGAGAAGAATTCAGGGAGAGGAAGCGTAAGGCTGATGGGTCTTTCCGCAACACGGATCGCAAGAAGGCATGTGTGATCCATACCACCAGCTGCTCTCGTCCTGGAACTAGTAGGGGTGGAGGATCATACTCTGCTCAACACTCTCGCCCCTACCAGGATCGCACTCAGGTTCGCACCCAGGATCGTTCTGGAGGGTTCCGCGCATCACAGGACCGAGTCACTTAGAACCGTCCCACGCAGAACACCTCAATCTTGAAGGCACCCGCGTCAACCCCCACCAGCGGTATGCCATGGACTTGCTTCAAGTGTGGACAACCGGGGCACAAAGTTGCCAACTGCCCGGAAAATACCAAAGCACCACAAGCACCACCAAGAGCTCAACCTCAACCCCGGGAGTCTACTTCCCGTGGTCGCCTCACCCATCTGAATGCTGAGGATGCCCAAGCTGCTCCAGATGTGGTCTACGTTATGTTTTTAGTTAATGGCATTAGAGCATTAGTTCTTTTTGATTCAGGAGCTACATGTTCTTATATATCATCAGAGTTTGCACGAAAGGATTGCATTCCAATCAGCCCTCGCCATTTTCCTATCATAACCAGCTCACCCTTAGGAGACCTAAAAAGCACTCATATATTTAAGGGAGTGAAACTGACCATCGAGGGATTAGTCTTCACAGCTAACCTAACCCTACTACCTTCTACCAGCCTAGAGGTTATATTAGGGATGGATTGGCTAACCCAACATCGAGGCATCATATCCTGTTCACCTAGATACATCCAGATAATCCATCCCACTGGGCAAGCCATACGATGCACACCCCAAGCCGAGAGAACCACCTCCCTCCTGTGTGCCCTTAAATCTAAGGCCAAACCCCGGGATGTACCTGAGACAGTTGATGACATACCGGTGGTTAGGGATTATGCTGATGTATTCCCAGAGGAACTACCAGGGATGCCCCGGATCGGGAAGTGGAATTTGTGATCGATCTGTTATGTGGTACTGGGCCTATTGCCAAAAGACCTTATCGCATGCCAGTGGATGAATTGGAAGAACTGAAGAAGCAGCTGAAGGAACTGGCAGATAAGGGGTATACCAGACCTAGTGCATCACCATGGGGTTCACTTGTTCTGTTTGTGAAGAAGAAATATGGTACTATGAGAATGTGCATTGATTACAGGAGCCTTAATGCTGTGACCATCAAGAACAAATACCCAATGCCAAGAATTGATGATCTGCTAGATCAGTTGCGAAATGCCAAGTATTTCTCACAGATTGATCTCCGATCTGGGTATCATCAAATGAGAATCAGAGAAGTTGACATTCCCAAGACAACTTTTGTCACAAAATATGGGCAATATGAGTTCACAGTGGTATCATTCGGACTCACAAACACACCTGCATACTTCATGAACATGATGAACAAGGTTTTTATGGAAGAGCTGGACAAGTTTGTCGTGGTATTCATTGACGACATTCTTATATACTCAGCCACAGTAGAAGAGCATGAGCAACATTTGAGAACCATGCTTGAAAGACTGGCACAACACCAGCTCTACGCCAAATTCAGCAAGTGTGAAGTTTGGCTAGAAGAAGTAGCATTTCTGGGGCATGTACTATCAGCTGAAGGAGTAGCTGTTTACCCCGCAAAAATAGAAGCTATCAGAGATTGGGAGTAGCCTTGCAATGTGAGCGAAATCAGAAGCTTTCTAGGGTTGGTGGGATATTACCGACGATTCATCGAGAATTTCTCGAGGATCGCCCGCCCGATGACCAATCTGCTGAAAAAGACACAGGACTTTGAGTGGTCTGAAGAATGTGAGAATAGCTTCCTTGAGCTCAAGAAAAGACTCACTACCACCCCTGTGTTAGCTTTGCCATATATCAATCAGGACTTCGTGGTCTATTGCGATGCATCCCTTCAGGGGCTCGGATGCGTTCTAATGCAGAACGGGAAGGTCATTGCGTACGCTTCCCCACAATTGAAAGATCACGAGCAGTGATACCCAACTCATGACCTCAAACTTGCAGCTGTGGTACATGCACTAAAGATTTGGAGACACTATTTGATAGGCAACAAATGTGATATATACACTGATCACAAGAGCCTGAAATATTTCTTCACCCAAGAAGATCTGAATATGAGGCAATGCCGAGGGCTTGAACTCATTAAAGACTATGATCTAGAAATTCACTATCACCCGGGAAAGGCTAACGTAGTAGCAGATGAACTGAGGGAGGAGATTGATCACTTTCAGCTGGAGATCCTACCTCACGGACTGTTGAATGAGCTACGAGTTCAATATAACCTCACGGACAGAATCTGCAAAGCTCAGGAGAGTTGTGAAGAAATAGAGTGTATCCGTGGCTTGATGAAGCTTGGATACCGCACTGATCACACTCTTTGCCGTAATCTAGAACGTTGGCTCGGAGCATACCTTCAAGTATTTGATTCACTCTCTCAGTCTGTCCATCAGTTTGTGGGTGATAGGCTGTGCTGTAGTCCAGTTTGGTCCCAATTGCTTTATGAAGAGATTTCCAGAACTGAGATGTAAACTATGAGCCCCGATCCGATCCGATACTAGATGGTGCCCCGTGTAATCTGAGGATACGATCCACATATAGCTCAGCTAGCTGATTAGCACGATACATGGTCTTGACTGGTATGAAATATACAACCTTGGTCAATCTATCCACAATCACCCAAATGGAGTCGTTACCTTTCTTTGTTTTTGGTAACCTGATTATGATGTCCATGGTTATACATTCCCATTTCCACTGGGGAATATCTAGGGGTTTGAGTAACCACGCGGGTCTTCCTTGTTCTGCTTTAGCCCTACTACATGTGTCGCATTTTTGCCATGTGTTCTGCCACAAATGTTTTCATACCTTTCCACCAGAAGTGTTTCTTCAAATCTTGGTACATCTTGGCACCCCCAAGGTTGATGCTATATTTGGAACTATGTGCCTCGGAGAAGATCTCATTCCAAAGCTCCGAGTTAATGGGTACACAGATTCGATCCTTGTACCAGAGAGTTCCTTGCTCATCCTCCCGTGGGAGATATATCTTGGAGTGACAAATTCATGATTCCCAACTAGATTAGTTAAATACTTGGAACCTGTTTAACACTAGGCATTAAGCTAATCAAGGATTAAAGCAAACAAATGAGAAAAGAAATAGAAAAGAAGAAGGAATAGGAAGCTGGCTGCTCGGGCCGAAATCCCACCCGCACGGCCTAATCGGCCACCTAGCGCGTACACCTACACAAGCCCACGCCACCGACTCGCGCGCAAGCGAAGCCAAGCAGCCGGCCCAGCAACACCTTGCGTGCGCGGCCTCACTCACGACTGGGCGACGCTGACAGCCGGGGCCCGACCGTCAGCTGTCCCAGCACCTTGTTCTTCTTCTCCATGGCACGGTGGGAGCAGGAGACCGGAGCGGCCCCCACATTGCCACCTAGGACGACAAGCCCCAACTGCCGTCAGGTCCTGTTCCCTCCTTACGCGAGAGAGAGCCGGGGCGGGACGACACACTGCACAACCCTTTGATCGCGGAAGCGCCCCGATCACTGTCCATGCCGACCACCTGGCCAAGAGCTCCCGCACCTATAAAGCTATGCTCCGCCAGAAACCTAGTGTTCCCAAGCAATCACCGCCACGCCGTGGCACCATCACCACACCAAGCCGCCAGGAGAGGGAAGCTGAGAGGGAAGAAGGGAAAAGCGGAGCCGATAAGAACCGAGGCACCACCGCAGAACTTGCCGGCACCGAGGAAGAGAACTCCAGAGTTACACGGCCACGAACCGCCCTGCACCGCTATCCAACTACATCGACACCGAGGTGAGCCGCCATAACCCTTTCCAACCTAGCCCTTCACCGGCCATGGCGCACCGACTTGGAGCGCATAGGCCAGGACATCTGCCGGTCCAGGAACCACGCACCCGCACACGCACGGACGACCGTAAACTATGGCCAAACGGGAAGCCACCTCTGCTGTAGCGAGATTAGTGCACGGTCGCCACGACCAACTCTGTCATGGCCAGCCGCCGTTCTGTCCATCGTAGGCATCACTGGAACAAACCAACTAGCCCGGTAGAATCACCGTGGTAAGGGGAACCCCATGCACGCCCTAGTGAAGACTGGTGCCCATAGGTGAGCCTTTCCCATGTCGCATGGATGTGCCGCCGCCGCCGCCGTGAACTCACCGGCGTTCCGGCCAGTGAGGAACCCGATCCAAGCCTTAGAGACTTCCAGATGATCGCTAGCAGCTAGGTGAAGCCAACTTAGGGGATGGATTGCTCGGTATGGCGCCGAAGCGCCCAGACCACGGCGACCGAGAGCACCGCCGAGCAAAACCGTAGACATGGAGCTGCTGTCGAGCGTTTGGACACCAGCGGCGTATATCGGGAGACCGTAGAGAAGATAGAAGGAGACCAAGTGCGCTGAATCCTTTCGGTTAGGAACGGAGGTGCCCAATTGACGAAGCGCAGCTGTGGCCCTGCCGCCAAATTGCTTGCGTCGGCCGCTGCAAACCCTAGATCGGGAAATTGGAGACTCGAAAGGATTCGCCAACAAGCCGTGAACCCTATAGCACCCTGAATTGAGACTAGATCGGTGCCGCTAAGCGCTAGGAGGAGCTCACCACTGGCGGAGCGCCGCTGCGCGAAACAAAGAGATGGGGGAGGTTCCGTCCGCATGGTTACATGAACTCAGACCACCGTGAACCATGGGGAAAGGGGAAGAAGGCAGACGCGGTCCACCATAAGCCCCGTGGCGGTCTATAGACCGCCCGTCTGCAATCCACAGTACGCCTGGCGCACCAAACCCGTGGACGGATTCGGCCCAGACCGGCCCAAGCCTAACGCGTGGCACGACGAGGGACCGACACGTGGCGGGCCCGGCCCGGCCCGCTAGGCCCATTCGGAGCCCTGAGATGACATCATGCTGATGTCAGCAGATGTTGACCTGGTCAACCCTGACACGCGGACCACCTGTCATACACTACAGCCAATCGGACCAACCAGAACGCGACACGTGTCGACACTAGGATAAACCGACCATTTTTCTTTTTCAGAATATGGATTAAACTTCGGAAATTCATAACTAATTCATACGAACTCCAAAAATAGTGATTCAAATTGATAAATTCATCTAAAATCAAGATATACCCAATTGTACCATGTTTGAGTGCATTTGGATCTTTTGAATTTCCATTCGTTCTTTATGCTAATCTATAGGAGTCGCTAATGCTACCGTTTTCGCCCGTTTCCAGAGTCGGAAGGGACGCCTGACGACGAGGATCATGACTACAAGGAAGAGCTAGGCGATGACTATTCTCAAGGTGCCACAGCCCATCCAACCTCGTAGATCGCATTACGCATGGTAATACTTACTATTATTTACATAATACTGCTCTGAGCAGGACTTGCATGATAGAATTGCTTGTAAGCCCTTACCTTGACGCAACATATCCCCGGCTACCCTGCTAATAGATTAGACACATGCTTCTATGAATATTTACTATTATCTCTACTATACTTAATTATGCTATGGTGAAAACCGATGCATAAGGTTATATGGTGAATACCGGGAGTGTGTTGCGTGTGTCTTGGGTGAGTATGGTGGTGAGGGTTGTGTCGACCGAGCTGGAAAATATGACGAGCCTGGAGCGAGTCATGCTATGGGGCCGATCTAGATGTCCCTGTAATGTGAAACCTGTGGCAGGTTAAGTGGTGACTTGAGGTGGATCTGGGTGTGAGCCGCTGGTGGAGCTCGGATCAGGGGCGTGTTGTGGTGGCACGTAAAATGGAAACCCTTGAGAAGACAATCCGGTTTAGTCACCCTAGGTTGAGCGGGAACTAAACCACGGGGAATACCTTACACACCACTCGCTCCTTATGGACAGGGATGGACGGACTACCTGGTAGAGCAATGCCACTACTGCTAGGCGAGAGAGTGCGAGGGAGGTACGGGTATGGAGTCCCACACCCTTCCAAGACAATCGCGGCTCCCACTTCGGGAGAGGGAACGTGACTTCATAGAGTTAGCCATCCTAGACAGACTTGGGATGATTCCAGGGCTGAGTGGTTGGGTGGCATTACTCTAGGCTGGCAAGCGACCGGTATCCACATAGGCACATTTGGGGTGCTAATGATGGCGATCTTGTGGATATTGTAAAACCTCTACAGAGTGTAGGTTGATCGATCAATACGTTAGCCAACTTGTTGGCTGTGGACCTTTTCCCTGACTTGCTTCCTGATGTGCGCCGGCCATGAGTCTGGTGAGACTGCGGGCCATTGAGACAAGGCTGGGAGGGAGTTGGCCTCTGTTGACTGAGCGGATGTGTGTGTATGGATTGGGTGATGGTTATGGTGATCCGATGGTGGAATTCTGGATGGTGAAACATGACAATTATATACATTTACTATACTGATTTGTATAGGAAAACCCAGCCTCATAGGTCTGAATTTCATTACCTTATGCATCCACTTACCACATATGAACCATATTAGGATGGGAAAATGTGGCCAGTACAAATCATACTGAAAATTGAGGTTTCAGGTTCCGAGGAGGAGTACTGCTCCGAGGCGTTCGATGAGTAGGGGGTTCGTGCCTACGCTCGAGTGTGGAGTTCGATTCTACGCTTCTTCATCTACCACAAGCTATTTCGGATGTTACTTTATTTAAATTCCTGCCATGTGGCGATGTAATAAGTGTAAGACCATATTAAGTACTCTATTTATCGAAGTATGGATTGTGATATTCGACTCTATTTATCGAAGTATGGATTGTGATATTCGACTGGAATTTTGGGTAATTTGACTCGAAAGGGTTTTATTACACATGACTCTGTGGATTTTCCCTTCGTGGAAAATCAGGTCATTTCATAAATTGGTCGGTTCTGTTACACATTTACATATGAGCAATTGAATTCCGCAATTTACTTGTTGTCCTTTCATAATGGAATTGCCTTGTTAGAGTAGGAGTGGAATAGGTATAGTATTTTATGCGGTGGAGTTTAGAGAAACACACATCAAAGCACAAAGGTGTTAATTGGGCTTGCTAGGATTTCATTATCACAAAAAGTTTTAGAAAATCCCAATTCACCCCCCATCTTGGCATCTTGATCCTTTCACCCCCCTCTAGCCAATTCAGACCTTTCATGTGGTTCTGGTCGAGGACCTGAGGACACGTGTCAGTGGATGGGGTGCACGGGTGGTGCATCCCTCTACGACTGCGCAGACTTGACCGGACGTATTGATCAGGAACCGACCGGACGCTGGCTGTGAGTCCGATCACTACACAGAGAGACTAAATTTTGACCGGACGCATTAGGTGCAACATGTCTGGACTCGCCATGGTCGCTGTTCACCTTTAGGGTCTGACCAGATGCACTATTCATACTGACCGGATGCTCGCTGGTGCAGAGTTTGGTCGTGATCAGAGAGATTCACGAACAAAATTTTCCTGACCGGACGCTCCTCAGAGTCCGGTCAGTGTTGTTTCATGTTGTTCCGTCCGCAGTTTCTTCAGCATTGGTTCGATTCGTGTTTCAGCTTTGTTGGGTTCCTAGGATTATGAAGAGTCCCGTTGTGCTTCTGAGAAGCATCCACCCTACATTTAGGATCGTGGACACTACCAAGTCCTTGATTTGCACTTGGGGGTGTTTCTTGGGTCAACAGTCAAAAGTTTCGGAAGAAATTTTTAGGCTCCCATTCATCCCCCTCTGGTCGCCTTTGTGTTGCATTCTCGGTCCTTCAATTGATATTAGAGCGGGTTAAGGATCTTAGACCTTAGTCGGTTCTAGATCCACATAAGGCGACATGGATCGCGGCGTGGGCAAGCCGCCGTTCTTTGATGGGACGAACTATGCGTATTGGAAGATACATATGTCGGCCTATCTCTAGAGTGTGAGTGCTTCAGTTTAGGAGATTTGCAATGCTGCCGATTATGTGGTTTTGGCTACACGCGTGACTCAACAGCAGATCCATGAGCATGATGCCAATAGCTGAGCCCACAATGCTCTTTTCTCGTGTTTGAGCATGTTCGAGTTTGATCGTGTTTCTCACCTCACCACGGCTCAGGAGATTTGGGAGACTCTCATGTGTTTTCACGAGGGAACCACTCAAGTCAAAACCCATCTCTACGAGTCGCATAAGCGTGAGTATGAGAACTTTTGACATATGCCTGGCGAGAGCATAGAGAGTTTATTCGCACGCTTTCAGGTGATTGTCAACAAGATGGGGGCTAATAAAGAGCTTTTGTCGTACGATGATCACGAGAGAGCTCTCAAGCTACTTCATACTCTTGATTAGTCGGTGTGGGATTCCAAGGTTCTGGCGATCATCAAATCACCTAACTATGAGACTCTCACTTGCGATGTGCTTTTCAGCAAGCTCAAGTCTAGTGAGATTGACGCCATGACGAGGGCATCTTATGAGAATCCTTCTGGCTCGTCCATGGCTTTGGTTTCTGGCTCTTCTAATAACCCATCCAGAGGTTTTACTCTTTTTACTCTTGGGAGATGATGAGTTGGCCTTGCTTGCCAACCGGTTCTCGCGATTTCACAACAATCGCATGAACTATCGCCATGGAGGAGGAAAAGACGGATGCTTCGAGTGCGGCGATCCCGACCACTTCGTCACCAACTGCCCCATGTGGAACAAGCAGGCTTTCGGCAAGGGCTACCATGACTATAAGTACAACTCCGGCAAGCGCAAGGAGAAGTACACCCTTGCCAAGCACAAGCGGAAGGGTGGCTTTTACAAGGACTACATCAAGCACAAGTACTTGGAGAAAGCCAAGGCTCAGGAGCGTGCTTTCCTCGCTTCGCTCAGCGACCATGACAATAACTCGGACGACAACTCCATGCTGTCAAGCGATGATGAGTCCGAGAAGAGGAAGGTCGAGGACAAGCTGAACAGCCTCTGCTTCTTCGTCGACAATCAAGGCTTATGCACCATGGCCCTTGGCGATGAGGTCGACAACAAGCATGAGGAGATCCCTTGCAACGACGACGACACCTCCCAGGTATCACAAACTGTCGATGATCATGCTACTGAGGTTGAGATGCTTACTGCCGCTCTAGTGAATCAAGACAAGTTGTTGAAACTTGCTGCTAGAGAGAGGAAGGAGTTTAGGAAGAGTGGCAGGATGCGGTGAAGGAACTTGAGTTTGCCAAGTCCACCGTTGTAGTCACCGAGGAGGATGAGTGTGAGATGTGCTCCAAGCACATGACTAACCTCGTCACTTTTAGAGGGAAGTATGTTGCTTTGGTAGGAGAGGCTGATGAGCTTAGAGCTAGAACCACTTTGCTTGGTGCGTGCAAGTCTTGTGCAGGCTTGTTATCTGAGTTGGCAGAGAAGAATGCCAAGATTGAGTCTCTTGAGAAGGCCAACTCAGGTAGCACTTGTGTGGCTAGGTGTGCTTTGTGTGAGGGTTTGGAGATGGAGATGGCAAATGTGAAGCATGACCAGATGCAAACCGAGGAAGAAAATACATACCTTCGGACCACCTTGTCATTGGTTTCTAGTGGTGAGCCGCAGCTTGGCATGATGATTGCTCAATTCAAGCGTGCTGCCGGAGGTCCAAGTGTAGGTTTTGCTCAAGGGTCGGAGACTGCTACTTCTTTTGGTAAGGTTGGCGAGTTTAGTGGTCTTAACCCGAGTGAGAAGCCAAACTCCACCACTACTCCCAAGCTAACTAACATTCCACCCAAAGAGCCTCTCAAGCCTAACACCAAGAATGGAGTGTATGAGGAACCTCCGAGAGCGCCACCAAAGAAACAAATGTGGGCTCCAAAACCCAACCACCTAACGAACAAGCTTGACACAATGCCACCTACCCGAGAGGAGCTTTTGCCACAATGAAGGACTGGGAACTCTAGCAGAAAGCGACCAGAGGGGGGGGGGTTGAATGGGAGCCTAAAAAATTATCTCAAAACTTTGGCCTCTGTCCCAAAAATCAATCCCCAAGAGCTTCGATCAAAACGTGATGTCCATGACCCTTGGAAGAGGGTGGATGATCCCTAGGATCACAGCGAGGCACCACCAACGGAGAGCAATCTAAACACCAAAAGCTCCGCCTCAAGTTCAACCTCAAAAACCGACTCCCAAACATAGATGGAAGGCTACATCGGGAAATCTCCAAATACATATGCTGACAAGTAGCAAAGATACCTAAAGAGGTTCCTTGGTTAACTCTAGGACCAAACAAGAATTCCGAAAACCAAGCGGAGAAGCCAAGAGAGCAAACGCACTAAAGCTCAACACTCAGCCGAATCCCAGACTATCCGTGGGTACGGTCCCGGACTATCCGGCCTTACTGCAGACTGTCCGCGAGTTGGTGGTGGGCTGTCCGCCGGTAGAAAATACAAAACTGCACAGTTGCTGAAACCTTCCTGAGTGATCCCGGACTATCCGTGGATCACAACGGCGGACTGTCCGCCGGTCAACGTGGACAGGAACAGTCGAGCTGCGAAGCCACTGAACCGGCTCGAGCCCGACGTGCGGACTGTCTGCGCCCTGAGTGGTGGACTATCCGCGATCACTCAGGGAGGGCAATTTCAAATGCCCTTCTCCCAAATCTTCCCAAATCCGATTCAAAACGAAATCCTTCGATCCCAAACTTGGAGAAGATAATCACAATATAGTTAGGAGACTATCCCCAAGAAATCATCCGCTCAAATCAACTCAATCAATGGGAAATTGAAAGGGGAGGTGTATGAACCGAAAAAGCGCCACGAAACTTAAATCGACCCGATCTGCTTTTTCATAAGGAGTTAGATGAATTCCTTCGGTGGAAATGATCTCCTTACATAAAAGAACAAGATGATTCAAGTGGATTCGAGAAAGACGCAGTGAGGAGGGAGATCGAGTGACGAGAAAATCGTGGAGAATCGAAGAACGTGAAGAAAAAATTCAAAACACGAATCAAACCACGAATTTGCAACCGTGTGGCTACCACATGCTACAACAGTGAGATTACGGTCTCACTTCCTCAAAATCTCATGAACACAGAGGTATGGTTCTCTCCGGATGTGGGATGTGGGAGAGCAAGAAAACCCTAATTGGAGAATAGAAAATGACTGAGATAGGATGGGAGGTGGGTGTCTCCCTCTACTTATTCTAATTCTAGTTCCCACTCTACCCCTAACTAATTACAGAGCGAACCAGCTAAACCCTAGGGTTATTCTGGACCAACTCGAAGTAGATGGTGATCCGATGGCCACGCCCACACAACAGGTAGCTTCGCCTCGACGCGACCTCACCGATTGCTGCCACGTGCCGCCACCTCTCTGCTCGTTCTTTTCACGGACCTCGCCCCCGGTTTTGAGGCCGAAACAGGGAAACCTATCTTCACGACCAACCCCCGGTTTTGAAGCCCAAACCGGGAAACCCACAGTCCATCACCTGGGTTTTCTGGCCCAAACTGAGAAACCCGTCAGCACCCAGGTTTTGAGGCCCAAACCTGGAAACCGTCCTCAGCCCGAGTTTTGTGGCCCAAACTCGGCAAACCCGCAGCACCCAGGTTTTGTGGCCCAAACCTGGAAACCGTCCACTCGGTGGTTTTTCTGTGGCTCAACCACCAAACCGAGCCGTAGAGGGGATGCATCGCCCGTGCACCCCGTCCACACGCAAGTCTTCACTTGTCGCTGTCCCAGGCTGTCAACCACCACGGCCGATCCTCAGGCCACCGATCCGTCAGTCCAAGCCTCACGTTCACCCTTCACCGCTCTAGGTCCATGATACGTCTCTACTTGACCTTCTCCTTGCCTTTAATCACCGTATCCGAGCTCAACACCTACACAACACAAGCCAAAGAACATGCACATCATACCAGTTGACAATCACTCATCATCACAAGATCCGGCATACACCCATGTATCAACAACCTCTGCCTTGATCAGTGCATTGTCAACTACCAACACAAATCATATGAAAGTAGAAGAGAGGAGGAAGAAGAAGTAAGCGAACTCACCCAATCGACCAAAAGCAAAGCAGAGCCAAAAGAAGTCGAATTAAGTGAGCAAGACAACTTGGTTCCCAAAGACATGGGCAACGGCTCGACGCAACCAAGCAAAGCAAAGCTAGCCCTCAAGAAGAGGTAGAACAGGCTCAACACCGCTCGCGAGAAGATCGGAGCAAGAAAGACAAGCTAGTACCTCCAAAAAGAGGCAAAGGCTCAACACAACTAGCAGAACCGCTCCGAATCAATTGAAAAACTGCTTTGAACCAATTGAACACCTAACAGCTCGTCAAAGCAGAAATTGAGCAATCTCCCCCTAAACATGAACTCCCCCTTCAATAATGCATACAACTAGGGACATGATTTGTCAAAATTTCTCCCCCTTAGTTGAAAATGCACACATCAAAGCAAATGTATATGACTCACAAATGCAAGTTAGCAGCTTCAGATATATATTCCAGAGAATGAATAGATGCTCTAAATAGTGCTGACCCAATGACTCAACAAAAATCACAAATGCCAGCAAAGGCTCAAACTGATCATAGAATACGAAATATGAACATATGAGCAAAAGTGAGTAATTTCAAGCTTTTCAGAAAAGAGGTTCACCACCAAAATAGCACTAAACATGTATAGACAGGAAGTTACACAAGTGCTAAACATGTATACCAGGTGAACTATCCCTAGCAAACTTCAATCATCATGCTATAGAATGAAACATAGACTTGTGTTTTCAGGAATTTATCGGAGTTGCAGCGGTTTTTACGCAAGTTTAAAATTTCAGCATGTGATTGCGAGAGGTTGAAAACTTGACATTGCCTAACTTTTCAACCGAGCTAAGCCTATGCATACGCAATCAGAAGCTTGAAGCAACGGTTTCGGTCTTACACTACACGGCTCAAGTTTAACTCAAAGTGCCATGAGAAACAGTCTCGATACCGTGATGTGCTGTCAAGTGATCCCATCTCGATCTTTACAATTCACTTAGAATTATTTCAAATTTAGCAGAATATGAACATACCAAGCAAGTGAAAGACTCAGAACTAGAGACATACAAAAGCATAAATGACTTCAACACATTCTACAAATGCTAGTTGCCAGAATCAATGGTGAACATGTTTCAAATTTGAAGTTGTATTAAGCATATTCACAGTTCTGAAAAAAATAGCTCAACTCACAACATGTATCGGTGATCAAAAGGAGCCTAAGCTACAAACATCATCATGTATTCATCGGAGCACACACTAATCAGAGCATAGATTCATTCTACAGATTATAGACATGAAGCTCGAAAAGATAAAGATGCAAAAGATGAAATGCAGAAACTAAACAAGAACAAAAACGAAATATGTCAGTCTATGATACAATCACCAAAATGTTTCCCCCAACTAAAAGGGAAAACACACACCAAGCTCACCTCTCAACCTAGCAAAAGTTGATTGGTCCAAAGGCTTGGTGAAAATATCTGCCAACTGAAGATGAGTATCGACATGGTGAAGGTCGATATCACCCTTCTCATAGTGGTCTCGCAAGAAATGAATGCGCACATCAATGTGTTTGGTCTAAGAATGCACCACAGGGTTCTTAGCAACGCTAATCGCACTCGTGCTGTCACAAAGCAATGGAACTCGAGAAAAGCTCAGACCAAAATCACGCAAAGTGGCCATCATCCACAACAACTGAGAACAGAAGCTAGCCGCAGCAACATATTCAGCCTCTGTGGTAGACTGAGGGACACTAGACTGCTTGCGAGAAGACCAAGATACAAGAGAAGAACCCAAAAACTGACAAGTCCCAAAAGTGGACTTGCGCTCAAGTCGGCAACCAGCAAAGTCAGCATCTGAGTAACCTCAAAGTGAGAGGGTGGAAGAAGCAGAATACCAAATCCCAAACTCAGGTGTGAAGCATAAGTACCTCATAATGCGCTTGACCGCCTGACGGCGAGAGGTGCGCGGCGACGACTAAAATCGCGCGCAAAGACACACCGCGAACTGGGTGTCCGGGCGTGTCACCGTCAGGTACAGTAGCGACCCGATCATGCTCCGGTACTCCTTCTGGTCCATAGCTTCTCCATCCTTGTCTGCATCTAGGGCCGTCGTGGTCGACATGGCTGTTGGAAGAGGCTTGGCCTCTCCCATATCGAACTTCTTCAATATGTCCTTGGTGTATTTGCCCTGGTGCACGAACGTCCCCTCTCGGGATTGCTTGATTTGCAACCCAAGGAAAAATGTCAACTCGCCCATCATGCTCATCTCAAATTCCCTGCTGATAGTATCTGAAAACTTGGCAACCAAAGCATGAGAAGAACCACCAAAAATGATATCGTCCACTTAAATCTGGATCAAGAGGGTATCATTGCCTTGCTTGAGGAGAAAAAGCATTTTATCCACACATCCCATTTTAAAACCGTTAGCAAGTGTTGGTATAAATTAACGCACAATCTACTTTATCCGCAAGCGCACAGATAAAATCTACCGATGTAGCACTTCACCGGAGTAACCTAGTTTTAATATCAAACCCAAAGGAACGGATAGTGTTAAGCCATAAAGTCTAACCCCTCAGTAGCTAACAAGGACGGAGAATCTAGAAGTATAGAGGGGATCACTAAGGTTGTCTAAAATCCAATTCAAGTGTGATATGTTTATATTATTCTTAGTGGGGAAGTTGCCATAAAAGGTCACAAACAGAGTATGAGTCTTTTATGCAAATGTGTAATCCTACCGAGCCTACACACGGGTAAGTGGACTATAGAAGAATCAACAAGGCTATAAGACTCACCCTTGCGAACAACCACTACTACCGGCGTTATAGGAGGCATTTATGAGCTATCAAGTCTAAGCACCACGCTTACACTATCCAACTACTCTAACCCTAGAATGACTAGAATTAAAGTACTCAAAAGAGAGTCATAAACCTTAAGAATGACAAGAACAATGGCTCAAACTTAAATATAGACGTTGATTACCGAAACAATCGCTGAAGCAAGTTGAAGATAAACTTGAATCCGCACGTACAAGATGAAGAAGTTGATCTGACAGGCCGGAGCTCCTTCTTGATCTCTTCCTCTCTCTCTCTCTTCTGGTTCTAGTTTAAGACTAGGTTCTAAACCTAAACTAGAGGGGTAACTAGTCTTCTACTTGATAGCTGGCTCTTGAAGTCTGTTCTAGGGTTTCTGAATGAGGAATATACTTTTTCTGAAGGGAGACTTGATCTACCCTGGGGCCTGAGGGCCTGTTTATATAGCCCTGAGGGATCAACCGTGGCCGTTAGATCAAACCGAGTTCACGTAGGGCTGAGATGAATCCTAGGAGGCGGTGGAGGAAGCTTCTAGAAGATGGAGCCCAGCGGGGCCATGGGAGACCGACCGGTCTAAGGGTGGGACCGGTCGGTCCCATCACCTGGCGGCCTCTCGGGTTGTCCTGCCTCGTGGTGTCCTCTGGTGTCCTCTAGGTCCTTCTGGAATATTCCTAACGTACCGGTTGCGTTATCTCGTGTTGGTTTCCTTCTAGGGGAAGCAATCAGTGCTGGTTTTCTTGTTTAGTCCCTGCAGAATCACAATTTACCAAAACTCGTTGAATATTTTCAATTAAAACCCTAAACCTTTATTGGTGATTGAATTCATGCCCTTTTCATATTTATTTATCCTTTAATTTTGATAGATAACCAATGTCAACAACTCCCCCAACCTTACCTTTTGCTAGTCCCTTAGCAAAACCAAAACTTAACAATGGATCACGAGTTGCTACAATATCTTCACTTCCAACAACTATACCTGCTATTAAGCAAAAATTCTCCAAAATATATTATGTTATTCTTCATGGGGCTTATTACTTTTACCTTAGATCTTGAGTAATTGAAAGATTGAATGATCAAATCAAGCACTGTGTCTTTAGTTCTTTCACTTCACCTTTATTCCGGAGTTTTAATTAATCTTTAAAAAGCTTTAATACATATGTCGTCAAATTAAATAATGGATCCAAAGAGAAAGTCAATCAACCATTGAATAAAGAAGTGCATGTGTATGGAAAAATGGAGTCAGATGCTCTTTTGAATGTATTCACTATCTTCTGTTTATCCGAGAGACATATGGCTATTATGCTAATTCTACTATCGGGCACTTGCCCATTTTTTTTTCTTCGAGGATCCGGACACTTGTCCCTTTTTATTTCCTCGGGATCTATCTTTTCGAGGTTTCAGACACTTGTCCCTTTTTACTTCCTCAGATCTTTCTTTTCTTTTTTTCTCTCTATTTTTTCAATAATAGCCACATGCTTCCAACAAACTTTTGAGAGGGCAGCAACAGATAATTATGAGCATTTATGTGAAAGATGGATGAAATGTGTAAGTGATCTCAATTCAATGGCATGATAAACTACTCATAGGGTCACAAAGCTTAATTTAACTCAATGCAATTATTAGTCATGTTTATATTTAGAAATCTCCGGAACTTTAGTGTTGTTTAGAATAAGATAATAGCAACTCAGATCATCACATGTCATATCCCAATTACCTAGACCTTAGATTAAGTATTTGTCAACCATGCATTTAATTTTATTTTAAGGCATCATTATTAATTAGGAGAACTCATGCTTTGAAGACTAGGTACTTGAAAGAAATTAGATAAAGCAACTATTCATTATTTCCATACAAAAGATTAGAGAGAGAGGGTTCTCTTTTTGCCATCAACTTCTTAAAACACACTATTTTATTTATTTAATCTAACATACTTTAAGATATAATATAAAAGCTAATAATAATAGTTGTAGTAGTAATAATAATAAAGACATACCTGAATCGCGAAGATAACGGGGGTGCGACTCCCCCAAGCTGTTTCCCTTAATAGCGTTGAGCCTTCATGTGCCCATATATTTTTGTCTCTTTTTTTTAATTAATGGTGAGCCTTCATGTGCCCGCATATTTTTGTTCTTTTCTTTTTAAGGGTGAGCCTTCATGTGCTCACATTTTTTTTTTGGGTTTTCATTTTTTAAGAGTGAACCTTCATGTGCTCACATATTTTTGGTGTTTTGAATTTGTTTATAGAATGAAAAACTTAAAAGGATAAAGATACTTACGTGGATACATGGGGGTGCCTTCCCCTAAGATGAATGTTGACGTAGTCGTTCGATCTTGCAATGTAGCAGCCTGGCAGTGGATATGTCCTTCCTCTATTAGAGCTTTGATTGATGTTGATGTTTGTTGACACAGTGCTCCAAGAGTGGATGGAGCATTCACTTGCTTGTCCGCTTTTCTTGGCCTTTCAAATCCTATGAAACTCAAATAGACAACAAAACTTGTGGAATAGATTAAGCATTAGTGGTTGGCCACTCAAACCTTAGTTGTCTAGAATTTCAGTAAGATCTCTTTTCTCAATATTTTTGTATTTTAATATTTTTACGATGCAAGAGAAAAATGCAATAGGATGAATGTATGCATATTTATTTTTATTATTTTCATGCCACCACGGTGAACATTCCTGTGAGTTTTTTACACACCATAGAATTATTCACATGGGGCTTTATGATGTAGTGTAACAAATGCAATATTTTTATTTTCTTTTCTAATGCAATGCATAAATTAAAATGTTTGTGAATTAAATATGATGAAATAAGAAATGATTATAGATTAAATATGAGAAATATGCAGGAAAATAAATATGAAGATAACTATCGATTTTTACCTTTTTGCGAAGGTTCGGATATTTAGGTCCGACGAACCGGACATTCCCTTGGTTCAGACCTCCCAAGGAATGTTAGACGTTTGGAAAGTTGTTATTGATTGTACCTCTTAGGTGCAGACTTTTTCTTCCAGACTTTCTTGGTCTGAGTCTTCACTTCCTGTGGTTCACTGTCTTGAGGTTTCTCTCCTTTCTTTTCTGGGACAGTGTCGATAGCTTCTTCTTCGTGATTGGCCTCTCTATTCTCGATAGCTTGTCTTCTTTGGCTTGGAGAGCGGCGTCTTTCACTTCTATTCTTCTTGGGTGCTTTATTAGGCATGTAGTTGATGAAGTTGCATCGTGCCTTTTCTCCAGGAAAGTGAAAATGGATTTCCTCTTGTAAATGATTGTACTTGTAGCATAGAGGAATGGTCTTCCAAGGATGAGGTGGACATCATCGTCTTCTCATTTCGAGGATCAAGGAGTCTATGGGGACTTCATGACCTCTAATTCTGACTACGACGTCTTCCATCATTCCTTCTTGTTTATGCCTCTTGATATGGTGTCACTCATGTCATCTGTTTGTCCAGTAGTTTGAAGTGAAATGTTAATTGTCGACGTCGGCAACATCTTGCTCAGTGTGTATGTTATTGTAGATCTAGGACCTTCACTGTGTAGAATTTGGGAGTGACAAACTTCTACATGTTTTGCTCAAGAGTGTGTCCTGCTCATAAAGACAAGGTAGAGATCAAGTGCGTGGGCTCTGTTGGTGGAAAAACACCAACAGAACCAACAGTTTTGTTTATTCGTCTCTAACCTTAGGCACATTGCACAAGATAAACTTTTTGTTTTTGTGTTATATTCAATCTTAATTTGAGTGATAGGATCAGAGGATGAGTATGAAAGTAGCATCTTAAAATATTTAATAGATCAAATTACTTAACCCAAGGAAGGATAATCTATGCATAATGTGTCGATCTTTTTATGATTGAGATATATCATCTTCCAAAGGTTAGATGCACAACATTTTAGCTCATTTAGTTAAGATAGAGAGATTCAAGAGAGTAAAGCTAGGAACAAAGATCACAGGACTGAACATGTTGAGTTGATTAGGTTGGATAAAGTGATGTGCAACTTAAACATGTTTAGTTCTTTATTTATGTTCATACTAGAATCAAGAAGAAGCTTTTAAAGTGATGGTCACTTACTGAGAAATGTTACTTTGTCATTGGAGAGTGATTGTGTCAAACCACCTTCTGGAAGCTTCTCTTGTCTAGTTGGCTTGTCTTCTCTTGCTTGTCTCACAGTGTGCTTGAGAGGAGGAAGATCACAGTGGAATCATCTTTAGAGGTATTAACCTTCCTTCTCTTGTGTCGACTTATCAGTGAAGGTGTATTGTTCCTCGAGTATGTTGTCCATGATCCTCTCTCTTTCTTGTATCATTTGTGTACTATGAGGATGTAGGGACAGTTCCGCATTCTTCTCTTGTCAACCTTTCTTGTTTTCCTTTAATCATTGGGTTGGTAAGAGACTTGAAGTTAGAACTGTTACTCGAGTGCCTCTATGATAGTCTTTGTCTTTTAATGTCACAACTGAGACTTGTTCTCTCAACAGTGTCTAGATGATGGAGATCTTATCGGCTGTTCTTCTTGATTTGCTGGCTCAGGTACTATCTCTCCATCTTCTAACTCTTGTGGTGCAGTGGCTTCATCCTTCATGATGCCCTCCTCAATTCTTGGCAGTGGGTTCTCCCTTGACGTCTTCTCTTGGTTCTCTTTGGCTGCTCATAAGTGATGTAGATGTTGAAGATGCAGCGAAAGATCCAAAAGTTGACTTCTCCAGGTCCGACATAGATAATAACATTGATGGTGTTTAAGAACAATCTTCCAAGAATGAGTGGTAGATCATATTCTTCTTCTCGACTGGGACAACATCTAGTGGTTTGTATTGATCAAAGTGGTGAGTAGGAGATCGATATGTTTGAAGTTGGGTTTCTCCTTCCTCCTTTGATTTTGAAACACATCTAGACAACGGAATTCTCTCCCAGGCTGGCTTGTGATGTAGATGGATTCCCAAACAACATGTTCATGTGTTGGATTTGTAGATCTTGTTATTGTTGTAGTCGTACCATCTTGTCTCCCAAGCTAGCTCTTGATTAGAAAAGAGGATAACTTCCCACTTCTTGTCTTGATGTCTTGGGCAATGATGGTTGCAGGCATAAGTTGTCTCATACGAGATAAGTTGCATCCTGTTTGTCATCAGCGCCCAAGCAGGACTCAAAGCGACGCTATTGCGAGCACCATTTTTTATCTGAGAGTAGGTTTGTGTGTCTATGGTTTGAGTTTTGGATATTCAATGTTCAGACCAAACCATGGATGAACAAAATCTCTCTCTTGTGTAATGTTAGTGGATATATACCCGAAGGATTGCAAGAATTTGAAGCATTGGTTATTATCCAAAACTTATGTATTTGGCATCTATGCTAATAAAAAGATGTTTTTAGGATTATTTTAGCATAGAGTAGTATTTTATGTGTTGGCTGTACTTTAACATGATTCAAGGAAAAAGATAACTTGCAGTAGAAGACAAAATAAATAAACTTTGATACTCACAGTTCTTTCATACATGATAAATGAGCTGAGTCTTCATTGTGCAAGAGTTGTTGAAATTCATGTGTCTCTTCATCTCCAATGTGAGTTCATCTCCGGACTTTCCCAAATTAATAATGAAAGTTTTCCTGCAGGGGTTTGTCCAACAAAATATCCAATATCTACTATAGCATACTATCAATTCAGAAATCAACCTAGACACCACGTCTAATTTGATCTAGGAAGGCATTTTAACCAAAGCACCATACTTAATTTAAAAGCCTTTAGAGGTAAAATCAGCACACCTTTTAGCTCAAGAATCAAATCAGACACCATGTCTTACTTTAATTCATGAAAACAGTTAAACTAAGCTCCATGCCTAATTTAAAAGGTGTATGATAATACTTCAAAACCAAAGAATATACTATAGCAAATAAAGATAACAAGAAAGCATTGTAGAGATTTATTCAGATGGTGATAAGAGTATGATTAGTATATGAGCATATCCTAAAGGTAGGGAAAACATAGCAACATGGCAAGAAATATTCTTAGAAAATCTATTCACCAAGCTTGGATTTTGCACAAATCAAGATTGGATGAATGTAATTCAATGTTGCATGATGATTGGTGGGACATACCTTATTTTTGTTGTTCCTTCATTCTTTTCTGCTCCAGACCTAGAAAGGTTAGTGACAAGAATACCCAAAGGAATATTTTCATAATTATATTTCTATGCTCATTATAAGGACAGTGCAGCAGAAAGGTAGGCATAGCTTATAACCAGGTATTATGATGGGGTATAAGGAGTCTACTGGGTATAGCTTGCTCATGGGGTAGTAATAGATAAGAGTAGAATTCAAAAACAACATTCATAAGAATGATAACAAAAAATGACGAAAAGACTGGAACAAAAGGAAAAGATAAAAGTATGATTACAAGGTTCAACTAAGACTTAAGATGATCTACCGTTCCCCGGCAACGGCGCCAGAAATGCTTGTTGGTATAAATTAACGCACACTCTACATTATCCGCAAGCGCACAGATAAAATCTACCGATGTAGCACTTCACCGGAGTAACCCAGTTTTAATATCGAACCCAAAGGAACGGATAGTGTTAAGCCTTAAAGTCTAACCCCTGAGTAGCTAACAAGGACGGAGAATCTAGAAGTATAGAGGGGATCACTAAGGTTGTCTAAATCCATTTCAAGTGTGATATGTTTATATTATTCTTAGTGAGGAAGTTGCCATAAAAGGTCACAAACAGAGTATGAGTCTTTTATGCAAATGTGTAATCCTACCGAGACTACACATGGGTAAGTGGACTATAGAAGAATCAACAAGGCTATAAGACTCACCCTTGCGAACAACCACTACTACCGGCGTTATAGGAGGCATTTATGAGCTATCAAGCCTAAGCACCACGCTTACACTATCCAACTACTCAAACTCTAGAACAACTAGAATTAAAGTACTCAAAAGAGAGTCATAAACCTTAAGAATAACAAGAACAATGGCTCAAACTTAAATATAGACGTTGATGACCGAAACAATCGCTGAAGCAAGTTGAAGATAAACTTGAATCCGCAGGTACAAGATGAAGAAGTTGATCCGATTGGCCGAAGCTCCTTCTTGATCTCTTCCTCTCTCTCTCTCTCTCTCTCTTCTAGTTCTAGTTTAAGACTAGGTTCTAAACCTAAACTAGAGGGGTAACTAGTCTTCTACTTGATAGCTGGCTCTTGAAGTCTCTTCTAGGGTTTCTGAATGAGGTGTAGACTTTTCTGAAGAGAGACTTGATCTACCCTCGGGCCTAGGGCCTGTTTATATAGCCCTAAGGGATCAACCGCGGCCGTTAGATCAAACCGACTTCACGTAGGGCTGAGATGAATCCTAGGAGGCGGTGGAGGAAGCTTCCAGAAGACGGAGCCCAGCGGGCCCAGGGGGAGACCGACCAGTCTAAGGGTGGGACCGGTCGGTCCCACCTGGCGGCCTCTCGGGGTGTCCCGCCTCGTGGTGTCCTCTGGTGTCCTCTAGGTCCTTCTGGAATATTCCTGACGTGTCGGTTGCGTTATCTCGCGTTGGTTTCCTTCTAGGGGAAGCAATCAGTGCTGGTTTTCTTGTTTAGTCCCTGCAGAATCACAATTCACTAAAACTCGTGGAATATTGTCAATTAAAACCCTAAACGTTTATTGGTGATTGAATTCATGCCCTTTTCATATTTATTTATCCTTTAATTTTTATAGATAACCAGTGTCAACAGCAAGCAAAAAGGTTTTCAACCTATCATACGAGGCTCTAGGGGCTTGTTTCAAACCATACAAAGCTTTGTGAAGTTTCAAAACATGGTTTGGAAACTTGGGATTTTCAAAACCGGGGGGTTGTTTCACATACACCTCCTCTTCTATGTAGCCGTCTAGGAAGGCACACTTGACATCCATTTGAAAAAGTTTGAAACCTTTGGATGCAGCAAAAGCCAAGAGGATCCTAATTGCCTCTAAACAAGCTATAGGAGCAAAAGTCTCCTCATAGTCTATCCCCTCCTTCAGACTATACCCCTGGGCTACAAGTCTGGCCTTATTTCTCACAACATGGCCATCTTCTCCTTGTTTGTTTTTGAAAACCCATTTTGTCCCAATAGGGTGACACTCAGTAGGAAGAGGAACAAGAACCCAAACCCGATTTATCTCAAAATTTTCAAGCTCCTCATGAATGGCATTGACCCAATCCGGGTCAGATAAAGCGTGTCCAACATCTTGGGGTTCAAAATCAGCAACAAATGCAAAATGAGCAAAGTGAGAGATTTGTTGTGACCTAGACCGAGTGACGCGATCGTGGATGTCGCCGATCATTTGTTGAGGAGGGTGTTGGTGCTAAATGAGTCGTGGCGCCTCCCTTGCTGAAGTTACCTCCCCCTCAACAGCAGCTGGTGCCTCCTCGGGTACAAGTGGTACAGCCCGAGGTGGTGGATCACACGGCCCCCATGTAGTAGAGGAAGACGGGTCGAGACCGCGTGCAGTCGTGGTCAAAGTCGACCCGATCGGTACACAAGGTGGAAGAAGTGCTAGATCATCCATCCCTTCAACACCTTCTTCCACATCATCAAAAAGAGGTTCTCCAACCTCATGATCACCTGCACGCTCAAAACTAGAAGAAGGACAAGGCACAGTCTCGTCGACGGTGACATCGGATGTCTCCATGATTCGGTTAGTATCAAGGTTAAGTACATGATATGCACGAGTATGAGTGCCATAACCCAAAAATACACCGTCAGAAGAGCGAGACTCAAACTTGTCCAGGTTGCCTTTCTTGAGTATAAAACAGTGGCAACCAAAAACTATAAAATAACTCACTTTGGGTTGCTTCCCAAAACGCAACTCATAAGAAGTTTTCTTCAAGAAAGCACGGAGAAAAATGCAATTGGAAATATAGCATGCAGTGTTAATAGCCTCGGCCCAATACCGCCTAGGAGTCCAATGCTCATTGAGCATCGTCCTGGCCATCTCTACAAGGGTCTGATTTTTCCTCTCTACAACACCATTTTGTGGAGGTGTGTAGGGGGAAGAAAACTGATGCTCTAAACCCAAAGAGTCACAAAACTTCTCAAAATCCAAGTTTTTAAACTCAGAAC
The DNA here is from genome assembly GCA_009763385.1 of Coix lacryma-jobi var. lacryma-jobi. Taxonomy (NCBI): domain Eukaryota; kingdom Viridiplantae; phylum Streptophyta; class Magnoliopsida; order Poales; family Poaceae; genus Coix; species Coix lacryma-jobi. The sequence continues at coordinate 85,120,465 of CM019831.1, forward strand.
CATTATCGCTACGAATAGCTCTCATTGAGTTCTTAGGGAACTCGTTCTGAAGTCGCAAGATCAAATTGCGAACAAAACTGAAAGTCTCAGTTTTCTCAGCTAAAAAGAAAACCCACGAATATCTCAAAAAGTCGTCAACAATAACAAGCACATACCACTTCCCACCAACTGAGCTCACCCGAGCCGGACCATTTTCCCATGTCTACAAGAATGGCAAACAAGATTCTTATCCATGTGTAACTTGGGCAATCCTTGGATTAAGCCAAGTGAGCTAAGCCTTGCAAGCAAGTCAAAGCTCAAATGACCGAGTCTCCTGTGCCAGTTCCAAAGATCAGAGGAGGAGGGTCCAGCCAAAAGACAACGAGAAATGCCAAAAGACTCCGAGAAATTCGCACGAAAGACTTTCCCAAAGGGCGAAATCAAACACACAAGATGGCCCTGAGGATCTAAAATACCACTGAGATTCGGCTTAAAACGAATCTCATAGTCATCATCAAAGAGTTGCGAAACAGAAAGAAGATTAAAATGCAAGTTAGAAACAAGAGCAACATCACGCAAAACAAAGTGCTCATTAACTCGTACTGACCCACGAGATAACACTTTACCTTTGCTATTGTCACCGAAGGTGATAAACTCCTTTCCGGCAACTGGACTAAGACTAGAGAACCACTTGGCGTTTCCGGTCATATGCCTTGAGCACCCGGAATCCACCAACCAAACGTTCTCCAATCGCTTTACCTACATCAATAAAAAGACATAGGGTGAACATACGGTCCAACACTGGGCTGAGTAAAATGGGAAGTGTACCACTATTGGGCTGGCTGCTCAAAAGAACGGTTAGTAGCAAAACCATTCCTAGCTCGCCTACGGGGAAAGCGATCACCACGCTGGGGAAACGTGGTCTGCTAAGGGAAGAGCGTCCATCGCGATACTCAAAACGCGGTGGGGGTAACGCTCAACTACAAAGCCACCGCGCCGCGGGGTCCATAGCCCACAAATGCAGGCTCCCGCCGGGCACGTCCTCCTTGCGGCCTAGGCCTAGGATCTTGAAGCATTGGGCCTCTAGACCTAGCAGCTCTCCTTTGAACATTCGGCACATGTACATCATGGAAAGGATGGTACATGTCCGTGTTGTTCATCTCCTTTGCACGGTGCTCCTCTCTCTTGCGCCGAAAGCAAAACTCCCTCAAGTGTCCATTTCTCCCACAGTGCTCACAATGGTACCTCACCGCTCTCATAGGGGGTTGTTGGTACTCATGGTAGTGGGTGTGGATCACTTTGCCCTTCTGTGGCATGACCTCCTCCTGGATTGGTGGCATGGTGTCTAGCTTGTTCTTGAGGTGGTTTGGTTTTGGAGCCCATGTCTGTTTCTTGGGTGGAGCTCATGGAGGTTCAACAAACACCCCATCCTCGGTGTTAGGCTTGAAAGGCTCTTTGGGTGGAATCTTGGTCAGTTTGGGAGTAGTGGTGGTGGAGTTGGGCTTCTCACTCGGGTTAAGACCACTCGACTCTCGAATCTTACCAAAAGATGATGCAAACTCAACACCCTGAGCAAAGCCTACACCTGGGCCTCCAGCAGCACGTTTGAATTGGGCAATCATCATCCCAAGCTGCGGCTCACCACTGGACGCCCATGACAAGATGGTCCGAAGGTATGTGTTTTCCTCCTCGGTTTGCATCTTGTCATGCTTCACATTTGAAATCTCCATCTCCAAACCCTCACACAAAGCACACCTACACACACAAGTGCTACCCGAGCTGGCCTTCTCAAGAGACACAATCTTGGCATTCTTCTCTGCCAACTCGGATTGCAAGCCTGCACAAGACTTGCACGCACCAAGCAACATGGGCATAGCCCTCAGCTCATCCACCTTTCCAACCAAAGCAACATACTTACTTCTCAAAGTGAGAAGGTCAGTCATGTGCTTGGAGCACATCTCACACTCACCATCCTCAGAGACAACAACGGTGGACTTGGCAAACTCAAGCTCCTTCACCGTATCCTCCCACTTTTGCCTAAACTCCTTCCTCTCTCTAGCAGCACGCCTAAGCAGCTTATCTTGACTAAGAAGGGCGGCAGTAAGTTTCTCAACCTCAGCAGCAAGTTCATCGGGGGTCTGAGATACCTGGGAGGTGTCGTCGTCATCGTCGTCGTCCCGAGGGGTCTCCTCCAGCTGACTGTCGACCTCCTTATCGAGGGCCATGGTGCAAAAGCCCTCGTTGTCGGTGAAGAAGCAGAGGCCGTTCAGCTTGTCCTCAATCTTCTTCTTCTTCTCGGACTCGTCGTCGCTTGAAGCAACGGAGTCGTCATCCGAGTCGTCGACGTCGCTGAGCGTGGTAAAGAAAGCACGCTGCTCGGCCTGGGCCTTCTCCAAGTACTTCTCCTTGATGTACTCTGTTGACACTGGTTATCTATCATAATTAAAGGATAAATAAATATGGAAAGGGCAAGAATTTGATCACCAACAAAGGTTTAGGGTTTTAATTGACAATATTCCACGAGTTTTGGTGAACTATGATTCTACAGGGACTAAACAAGGAAATCAACACCGATAGCTTCCCATAGAAGGAAACCGACGGGAGATAACTCCACCGCCACATCAGGAAGTTTCTAGAAGACTCCAGAGGACACCAGAAGACACCAGGAGGTCGACCACCGTGAGAGGATGATAGGTGGGACCGACCGGTCCCACCTAGGGACCGACCGGTCTCCCCTTGAGGCCTACGGAGTCTATCTTCTGGAAGGTTCTCCCACCGACCTCTAGGATGCATCTTAGTCGTACCTTAAGTCGGTTTGATCCAATGACCACGGTTCATCGCCCAGGGCTATATAAACAGCCCCAAACCCCCCTCTCCAGGGCATCAGACATCATCAATCAGAGCATCAGGCATTATCAGAGAAGGAGATCAATTAGAAGCCCTAGAACTACATCCACCTAGAATAGTTAGATAGAATAGGATTAGAGGAGGCAAGCTTTGCTTGGATTCCTGATCTAGTCACGAGAAGGCTCGGTAAACCCAAGATCTTCTCTCTTGTATTAACATTATGGATCTATTTGATAATTGCTCTTCTAGTTAATCGTTGTTCACCATTGTTTATGTTCTAGTTCATCGTCTAGTTCTAGTTCATCGTCTAGTTCATCTTCTAGTTCATAATCCTGTTCTAGTTCATGTTCTAGTTCGTACTTTAGTTCTTCTCGATGATCTAATTCACCTTATTGTTCATCTTTATGCTCTAGATAGCAATACAATTGATATGACTAAGACATCAACTATTATATTCTTAAATATATTGCTTATAGTCTGCTTTGATTATATATTTGGCATAGATAGTTCATCTTTATGTTTGTACTTATGTTCGTATAGCACTCATCTTAAAGTACAACGGGTGGGTGATAGATGTTGTGTAGGCGTGGTGCCTATATACTATTTATCTGCGAATGCGTCCTATGTTCCGGATAGAGTGGTAGATCGCGGGTGTGATACTCCTGTTGAGTCCTTTGTATTCCACCTCCCGAATAAAGTGTTCAGTATGGCTCAGTTAACTCATGGTTTAGGGGTTACTCTATTTGACACCTTTACTATGGAGCTGCCTCTTGATTATAAATATGATGTGACCTAGCCAATGATTGTCAAATATGTTTGCACTAATCAATGTATGCTATGACTTGTAATTAGAATTGAGAACATATATGATGAATGATTGACTTTGACGAGGAAGGTTTGAGGCTTTTACCCGGTTGAGTCATTATCCTGCTATGCGCTTAATGTTTATGACTAACCGGTGGCGTGAGTTGTGTGGTGTTTCTGTGTTGGTGTGCGTGTGCGACATGTGTCTCTTGGCTGTGTTGATGTGCAGGTGTGGAGCTCAGATACAGTGGTCTATGGCGAGGTGAAGGTCAACTAGAGACGTGCCGTGCTGACGGACCGGGTGCGGTGAAGGATGGGCGTGCCGTGCGGCGGACGTGCCATGCCGAGGTACCGAGCGGTGAAGGGCGGATGTGAGGCTTGGACTGACGGACCAGAGGCCAGAGGACCAGCTGTGGTAGCTGGCACGTGGCATCGGCAAGCAAGAGCACATGGGGATGTGCGGTGCATCGGCTGAGTCGGGAGGAAGGCGCTGGAGCCGTGTCACATGGCGGGAGGTCGGACACGGGCTTGCGTGCGGCGCAAGTGCCGTCGGCCAAGTCAAGAAGGAAGGCGAAGGCGTTGTGCCCGGCGTGGAGGCTGGACATGCATCGGCATCGGTGCCGGTGGTCGGGGTGTGAGAACCACATCCCGTCTACGGTGCGGGTTCGGTAGCTGAGCCTCAAAAAGCTACCATCGACGGTTTCCAGGTTTGGGCCTCAAAACCTGTGCGCGCGGGTTTCCGAGTTTGGGCCACAAAACTCGGGATGGACGGTTTCCAGGTTTGGGCCTCAAATCCTGGGCTTGCGGGTTTTCGAGTTTGGGCCTCAAAACTCGGGGTGGACGGTTTCCCGGTTTGGGCCTCAAAACCGGGGGTTGGTCCGAAAGGACGGTCGACGCGTGGCGGCACCGAGAGGCTTGCGTTGTGGCGAAGCTATTGGTGAGAAGGCGCGGCGGTCGACGGTGGCGGCACGTGGCGGCATCAGGGAGGTCGCGTCGAGGCGAAGCTACCGGATGTGCGGGCGTGGCCGTCGGATCGAAACTGTCAAGTCTGGACGGTTTTACACCTGGGGGGTATTTGGGACGAGTGCTTAATGTAAGGTCGTTTTGGTCTTCGGATGTGCGCCTATATATTTGAAGGGGCCTGCTAGGGCAGCCACAATCCTTGGAGCGGTGTCACTCTCATTTTGCTGTTTGTGAGAGGAGGCTAGGGTTAGGGAGAGACAGGCTCTTGTTCTTGAGCTTTTCGCCATTCAAGCTTTGATTTGCTGGAGTGGCTTGTAGCCCAACACCGAGTGCTTAATGAATCATCCATTCCTCTGAGTCCAAGGATCAAATTCGTGCTTTGATTTGTCTTGCGATTTTGTTCTTCGCGTTCTTTGTTTCTCCACGATTTTCCCGTCACTCGATCTCCCTCTCCGGTGCGTCTTTGCGAAATCCGTTTGAACCAATTTGTTCGTATCATTGAGGAGGTCATTTCGACCAAAGGAATTCATCTAGCTCCTCATGATCGAATAGATCGGGTCGATTTCGTTTTCGTGGCGCTTTTCGGTTCATACACCTTCCCCTTCGATTCTCCGTTGATTGAGTTGATTTGAGCGGATGATTTCTTGGGGATAGTCTCCTAACTACCCCGTGATCATCTCCTCCAAGTTTGGGATCAAGGGATTTTAGTTTGAATCGATTTTGGGAAGATTTGGGTGAAGGGCGACCAATTTCGCCCTCACTGTGTGGTGGCGGACTGTCCGCCCCCAGGCCGCGGACTGTCCGTGAGTCGGGGGTCAGCCGGAGCAGTGGCTGCCTCCCCTCGGTGTTTTTCCCTCGGGTGACCGGCGGACTGTCCGCCGTTGGTAGGCACGGACTGTCCGCGAGTCGAGCAGGGACATTCCAGCAGAGTTGCTGGTTGGCGGTGTTGGCCGGCGGACTGTCCGGGAAGGAACCGCGGACAGTCCGGCTCATACCGGACAGTCCGGGAGCCTGACGGCGGACTGTCCGGGATCCTGCTGTAGGTTGCGCTATAGTGTGACGTAACGGCCCTAATCCCATGGCCCACTGATCACTGTCAACCACTGACAGTCGATCCGTACAACCAAGAGGTTAAGACCGGGTTCCGCCACTGGGCTACATCAGTGCCCGATGTCCGCAGGATCATCTCACAATTCAGTTACAATCTCTTGAACATTTTGACAAATAACATCGGAGTAAATAGCGGAAGACTTAGATAACAATAGTTTTACAAACCAGGGTTCAACATAAACTTAAAGTGAAGTTATTACAGACCATAGTTCAAATAGATAGTGTTGGCAGAGTAGCATATGACAACAACTAAAAGATAAAGATACTTCACCCAGCCCGAGGGTGATTAATCACGTATCGGCCTCATCGGCCTCTTCCTGAACAACAGTCACACAGCAGGGTCCAAGGCATACTGAGGGATCTGCCATACCTGCAACATGGGTAAAAGAACCCTGAGTACAAAGGTACTCAACAAGACTTACCCGACTAAAGAAAAGGGAGAAGACTCAGGAATGCAGGCTTAGGGTAGTCAAGGTAAGGCTTAAGCAAGATCAAGTATTTTGCAGAAAAGCATTTTTGTAAACCTTATTTTATTTTCGAAAGATTCGGTATTCCTTAAATCTTCATCGTTCATGATTCATTTTTACATTTCAAAACATTCCTAGTTGAGAACCACTCCCTGTTGACAGTCAGTGACTAAGTCTCCATAACCGAGGAGCAGCGTTAATCCGGATAAATAATACTCAGCTGAGGGTCCCTATCCACACTGCATATGTAGCACCAAAGCTTGCATATGCCAACTCGTCTACCACGATTCCTCCAAGATTGGGCCCAGTCCTACGCCACCCGGAAGTACAGTACACCACTCCAATCCGGGACTTTAACCCACGTGGGTACATGCTACTTCCGCCATCTCTCCACTCCCAGTGCGCGGTTGTCGGTCCAATAAAGGATTCCTCGGAGCCGAAGCTTTCCGTAGTATGTGAATAGTTGCAAGTCTTAGTCAGCAGGCCCCCATACAGGTGGTCCCTAAATTTTCCAGCCAGCGACAAGCACCTCGGGACTCTAACCCGAGAGTACAGGTCCTGTCAGTTTTTCAACCCTGTCCCGGTCGGTGTCAACTGTTGAGTCCCGGACTACAACATGACGGCACCGTACGCAAGGACAACCTCTCCTTCCCATTGACTAAGTACGGATCAGATACTTAGCCAATAGTGGGAGTAAACCAGAAATTCCCATAAATATTCTTAAAGTGATCACACTTTTGAGATTGGCATTTTTATTGCAAATCTATCATATAGCATTGCTAAGCATTTCGCAAATAGTTTTTGAAAAGCGGGTACCGGGTGTATCATTGGTCAAGGTAGACAATGCATCAGATAGGATTTCACTCAACTCCTATCAACCTAATGCAATAATTTAACTCAAAACATTTAAAGAAAACATTTATAAAAGCAAGGTAGGGTTAAATGCACCGGGGCTTGCCTTGGATGGCAAAAAGAGTAGACTCGGGGTAGGTATAGGTGTCGGAGCTCGGGGTTGCCTCGGGGACAGATCCTTCGGTGGCTACCTCGACTTCAGGGCCTTCTTCGTCAACTATACGGATGCAATGATGAATGCTCATGAGAATGCTAGTATGAACAAAGTGCATAGGATAACACTAGAGTATAGCTTTGCAAAGTATGTGTGGTGGTTAAAGTGGTCAATAGATTACTTATCCCTTATTAACAATATTAACAAGTTTATTTAAGCAACTTTTATTAAGCCTAAGTATAGACATAGCAAGGCATCACAAACATCATAGACCAAAGGGTAGGGGTCTATGAACATCAAGCAGTCCAAAAGTCACATCACAGGGCATCCAACGCTAACCCTAATCACCTTTTCTATTTTTCCTAATTATTTAAAAAGGTCATTTTATGAAGGTGCTCCAAAAATTACCAAATTAATCACACAAGTTCATTAGGGTACAAGTATATGGCAAAACAAATTTCATAATTTTTGGAGGTCATTAAGGTGCTCAATTAAATCTAGCCATATAATTAACAAAAGGCACTATTCCTTAATTAAAATAAAGCTCAAAAATCAACTTGCTCCAAAAGACTTCAAAATCTCACCAGAGACTAAACATGGCATAGGAAGCTCACAAAAAGTGATCTCATAAATTTTGGAGTTATAAATCTTTTTCTAAAAATCCAAAACCATCATTTATTAATTAAAAGGGAGATTTTTCATTTTCAAATTTTTGCAGGAAAGTCAAGTTTTATATTTTTATAAAATACTTCAAGGTGTAAAGAGTCTACCATCAAAATTTCAGAATTTTTGGATCAACACAGAAAATCACACAAAAATATGAAATCTGAACACTATTCACATGTTTGAAGAAAAAGAAAAACGGCACTGTTCTTCTCCCTCGCTCACCGGCGGCCGGCCGACGGCGGCGGCGCTGCTGCGCCGGCCTCTGCGGGCACTCCGCGGCGAAACCGAGGGCATGGAGAGGTTCAGGAGCTCACCGGCGGTCGATTAGAGGACTCAGCGCGGTGAGGGGATGAACGGAGGGAGGTGGTCGACGGTGGCCGGCGGAAAGCTCACGGCGGCGATCGTCGTCCCGATGATCCTGCGCGACACAAGTGACCGCAAGGGGTCAGTCAGAGGCGCAAAGGAGTAAGGAAGGTGATGCGGGGGTCAGTGGAGGATGATCAAGGCCGGAGAGGGAGTATTTCACGATCCCGACCTCGACGGGATTCTCGCCGGAGATGACAACGGCGAGCTATGCCGGGCGAATGGAGGCGGTAGTGACCAAATTGAGGAGTGGGGAAGCTGCGTGAGATCACGGCGGAGCTTTTAGGCTAGGAGGTTGAGCAAGTGGAGCTCTGGCTGGTGCTGGCGACGGTGGCGGAGGCGGTGTGGAACTCCGGCGAGGAGTCGGCCCCTTTTATAGCCGCGACGAGGCTAGCGAGCGGCTGAGCAGAGGCGGATAAGAACGAGTGAAGCGTGCGCGATCGATTACTCGCCAGGAGGTCAGCGGAGTGGTTGTGCAGGGTCGGGCGCACGGCTCACCGGCGGCGAACGCGTGGCGGCGACGAACTGCGGGCGGTAGGGGCCGGGAGTGAGGGTCAGCGCTCGCGTGCGGGCGCGGAGGGAACAAGGGGACAGCGGCGGCAGGTTGGTGGCGCGTGGGGAGCAGCCAGGCGCGCGGCACGCGCAGCGCCGGCGGGCTGGCCATGGCCGGCCCCCCCCCTAGCTCGCCTGAGAAGAGGAACAGGGCTATGCCCTAGCTTTTGACTTTGAGCAGATTTTGTATTTTGCAAATTACTTACAAAATTTGAACTGTGCGACAAAAACTCCAAATACCAAAGTTGCTCAGAAAAATGAGATCTACAACTTTGTCAATATGAACATTTTCAAATTCCAAATAGTTTTTGAACAACATTTGAAAACAGTAAAGGGGACACTTTTTCAAACTTGATTCAAATCAAAATTACTCTGGATTTCAAACTGAAACTTGAAAATCTGTAAACATGAAAGTTGTTCCTTTTATCAAAACCTACAACTTTTCTATTATACACTTTTCCAGAAACTCATTAGTTTTTGAACTAATTTTGAAAACTGAAAAGGGGACAAAAACTGGAGTTTGATTGAATTTGAAATAACTCAAAACTTTGTACTGCAACTTGAAAATTTGTAAATACCAAAGTTGTTTATCTTTGACAGATCTACAACTTTGCTTTTTGGACCAACCCCAAATTTTGAATAATTTTTGAATTACAAAAAGAGGGATAAAATCCAGGATTTGGAAATCAGGGTTTTGCAAAGAGATTTGAAATCAAATTCTGATTTTTGAACTTTGGCCAACACAACAAAACTACAAGACACCAAAGGAACAAGAATTACACAAAGCTAATCACAGAGATGAAATTACCATTTTGCCCTAGTAGAGAGAAGTGGGCTAAATAGGGTTTTTGCAATAGAGGTACTTCACATAAAACGACACACATGAAATCAAGATCAAGATGCTTAAAGATGATAATGATGATATGTCAAGTTAATTACATGCTAAACACCAGAGGTGTTACAGCCTCCCCCCCTAAAAGAAATCTCGCCCCGAGATTCTGCGTCTTAAGGAAGGACAAAGAAGGGATAAAGACAAAACTTTACATAGACAGGGATTCGAGAAAGTCGGGGTAGTTCTTTGCTAAGAAGTCTTCAGATTCCCAAGTAGCTTCTTCTTCAGAGTGCTGGTTCCACTGGATTTTGTACCATCTTGTGGTGGTTCTTCGGGTAACACGATCCTTGTGGTCCAACACGCGAACTGGATATTCTGCGTAGGATAGATCAGGCTCTAGCTCGACACCTTCAACTTCCACGACATGTTCTGGTACTCTGAGACACTTCTTGAGTTGGGAGACATGGAAAACATTGTGGACAGCGGAGAGATGATCGGGCAACTTCAGCTTGTAAGCTACCTTGCCACAACATTCCAAAATCTCAAACGGACCAATGTAGCGGGGTGCTAACTTTCCTTTGACTCCAAAACGAGTGACTCCTTTGGTTGGTGAGACCTTGAGATATACATAATCTCCAACTTGAAACTTCAGAGGTCGACGTCTCTTGTCAGCGTAACTTTTCTGTCGAGATTGGGCAATCTTCATATTCTCCTGTATCTGCTTGACTTTCTCTTCCATATCTTTGACCAGGTCAACTCCAAAGAATTCTCTTTCTCCGGGCTCAGACCAACTGAGGGGCGTACGACAACGACGACCGTACAGTGCTTCAAAGGGTGCCATTTTGATGCTCTCTTGGTAACTGTTATTATAAGAGAACTCTGCCAAAGGCAAACAGTCATCCCAAGTATCTGCGAAGGTGAGAACACAGGCTCTCAACATGTCCTCCAGCACTTGGTTGACTCGCTCCGTTTGTCCATCAGTTTGAGGATGATAAGCTGTACTATGCAAGAGCTTGGTTCCAAGCGAGGTATGGAACGCTTTCCAAAACTTAGCGACAAACTGGGTACCACGATCAGAGACAATGGTCTTGGGTATGCCATGAAGTTTCACTATGTGGTTCTTGTACAAAGTGGCATACGTGGGGACGGTGTAACTGGTCTTCACTGGCAGGAAGTGAGCTTGCTTAGTGAGTCGGTCCACGATTACCCAAATGGAATCAAAACCTTTCTGGGTCTTGGGTAGTCCATTGACAAAATCCATACTAATGTCGTCCCATTTCCAAGCGGGTACTGACAGAGGTTGCAATTCTCCTCCAGGCTTCACGTGTACTGCCTTGACTCTTTGGCAGGTATCACACTGAGCGACATACCGGGCAATCTCAATCTTCATTTTAGTCCACCAGAATCTCTGCTTTAAGTCTTGGTACATCTTGTTGCTGCCGGGGTGAATAGAGAATCTGGTCAAGTGTGCTTCATCAAGGATTAACTGTCTCAATTCAGGCACCTTGGGAACTACTAGACGGTTCTTGAACCAAACAACTCCTACATCATCGATCCTGAAGCAATCAGCCTTTCCGGTCTGGACCTTTTCGATGATGTGCTTGATTCCAGGGTTATCCTTCTGAGCAGCAATGACTTGATCCTTGATGGATGTTTCTATGCTGACATTGTTCAAGCTTCCTTGCGAAATCATTTCAATACCCATCCTTTCAAGTTCATGGCACAAGGAAAGATCATAGGGCTTCGTCATCAGACAGTTGCAGTATGACTTGCGACTGAGGGCATCGGCAACTACATTTGCCTTACCTGGATGGTAATGTACTTCGAGGTCATAATCTTTAATCAACTCAAGCCATCTTCTCTGCCTCATATTTAATTCTTCTTGAGTGAAGATATACTTTAGGCTCTTGTGATCCGTATACATATTGCAGGTGCTGCCCAACAGATAGTGACGCCAAATCTTCAAGGCATGCACGACTGCTGCTAGCTCAAGATCATGGGTGGGGTAGTTTTCCTCATGTCGCTTAAGCTGTCGTGAGGCATAAGCGATTACTCGTCCTTCTTGCATCAAAACACAGCCCAAACCAGTACCAGATGCATCACAGTATACATCGAAGGGTTTCTCGATAACTGGTTGAGCTAGGACTGGTGATGTAGTTAGCAGTTTCTTCAGGGCTTGGAAGGCTTGCTCACAGGCTGATGACCAAACGAAATCCACGGAGTTCTTCAACAACTCTGTGATAGGCTTGGCGACTCTGGAGAAATCTGGGATGAAACGACGATAGTATCCAGCCATTCCCATGAAGCTGCGAACTTCGCGGACAGTGGTAGGTGGCTTCCAATCCAAGATATCTGCCACTTTTTCAGGGTCAACTGACACACCTTCGGCGGACAGGACGTGACCAAGAAATTGAATTCGATCTAGCCAGAATTCGCATTTACTGAACTTGGCATACAGCTGGTGATCTCTGAGACGAGAGAGAATGATTCGAAGATGCTTGGCGTGATCCTCAGGAGTTCTTGAATAGACAAGGATGTCGTCAATGAACACGACTACAAATTTATCGAGCTCTGGCATGAATACAGAGTTCATGAGATACATGAAATGAGCAGGGGCATTGGTCAAGCCAAAGGACATGACCAAGTACTCATATAGGCCGTATCTGGTGGTGAAAGCTGTTTTAGGAATGTCTTCTGGACGGATTTTTATTTGGTGGTAGCCAGATCTGAGATCAATCATGGAGAACACTCTGGCTCCAGATAACTGGTCGAAAAGAAGGTCAATGCGAGGCAAGGGATATTTATTTTTGATGGTGACCTCATTGAGTGGGCGATAGTCAACGCACAGACGAAGACTTTTGTCCTTCTTCTTCACAAAGATAGCAGGACAGCCCCAAGGAGATGAACTTGGGCGAATGAGACCCTTATCCAAAAGCTCTTGCAATTGGATCTTCAGCTCTGCCAACTCTCTGGGAGGCATTCGATAAGCTCTGCGGGATATAGGAGCGGTCCCGGGCTTTAGCTCTATGGCAAACTCAACATCACGGTCGGGAGGCAGACCAGGTAGATCTTCTGGGAAAACATCAGGGAACTCACAGACCACGGGAATATCCCTGACTTCCGGAACACAGGCGGTATTCAACTGAGTGGTTGCTGGTTTTCGAGGCATAGGAAGTTGGAGAAGGAGTTTGGAGGTGCTGTTAGGAATATCCACTCTCACAACTCTATTCAAGATGTCTATCATGGCTTTATACTGACACATCCAATTCATGCCTAAGATGACATCTATCTCTTGATTGCGCAGTACTATCATGGTGGTAGGAAAGACATGTTCCCCCAACATTACTGGTATACTGCGGACCATTTCCTTAGTATTTATCCGCCCTCCAGGCGAAAGTATACAGAAACTTTCTTTTAACTCCCCCATGGGTAACTCATGCTCGATGACAAAAGTGCGACTGATGAAGGAATGCGATGCACCAGAATCAAACAAGACGACTGCAGGATGATTGGCAACAGGGAACCTACCGAGCATGACGGGCTCTCCTTCTGGGATGTTACTGGCGGTGGTGAAGTAGACTTGCCCGTGCTTCTTGACAAACTTGCCCTTCTGGACGTGCTGCTGCGGTGCACGGTGCTGCTGCAGTGATCCTCCAGGGCCTTTCTGTGCATGCTGGGCATTCTTCTTGGGTTTTGGGCACTCGCGAGACCAGTGACCAACTTGGCCACAGTTGTAGCATGGATGGTTGTAAGCTGTTTGAGGGGTGGTGACACGAACACTTGGGGCGTTCGGCTGAGTGGCACTTTGCTGGTTGGCGTTATGGGTGGTGGCCGCGGTACGAACGACCACTTGCTGATGAGGGTATGGGGCACGGTTTTGGTGGTGGCTGGGGTGATAGATGATTCTTGGGCGCTTATGGTTGCTGGAGAAGCTGCTAGACCCAGCCTTCTTCTTCTTCTTCTCCTCCTGATACTGGCGGTTACTTTCCTCGAAAGCGACAGCACGGTCAACGACATCATGATAGGATCCGTTTAGGTTGTTGGATAGACCTCTGCGAATCTTAGGGTGCAGACCCCTAAGGAAACAATCTCTCTTCTTTTCCTCTGTGTTGACATAGTCGGAGGCATACTGGCTCAGGTGGTTGAACTGTCCCACGTACTGCATAACGGTGGAATCTTTCTGTTGCAGGGCTAGGAACTGATCAAGCTTCATCTTCATCAGACCTGACAGGATGTGGTGTGCTCTGAAAGCGGTGCGGAACTCTTCCCAGGTCAGCTGGTGACCTTCAGGCTGGGCAGCCAACAGGTTGGCGTACCAGGCACTTGCGGGACCACGGAGCTGCTGAGAAGCGAACCGAGGCTTCTGGATCTCTGTGCAGTGTAAAAGACTGAACTTCTGTTCCATGGTGCGCAACCAATCGTCAGCCTCGAGAGGTTCATCGGCTTTGGTGAAGACCGGTGGTCGGGTTTCAGTAAAGTCCACGTAGGTTGTCTCTTGGTTGTTGCGACGACCACGGTTGCCGTTGTTCTGCTGCCCTTGGTTCTGGGCCATCAGGTTGGCAGCGGCGGCCAAAGCTGCAATGGCATCTGCCAGGGTAGCAGGAACTGGTGGAGGGTTTGGAAGGTTGGCATCTCCGGAACTTCCGGCTCCAGTGCGAGTGTTCACAGGCATCTGTTAAGAACTTGGGAACTTAACATCCAAAGATTGATTTTGAACGAAACTGACTGATAAGATTCATTGATGCAAGGGTAGATAACTGATACAGAGGTTCGATAGATAGATACTAACTGACAAAGGAAAGGTACAAGACAAGATACAGACTCGACTAGACAAAAGACCAACTAACGCCCCAAACCTAGACTTAAGGCTTTAGGTGAGCAGATGGCATAGACACAACGAATCTAGTCGTCATCGATGATGATCATCTCTTCATCGTCATCTTCATCTTCGATGATGAGTTCGGGCTCTTCCTCCTCATCCTCGTCTTCAACGTGAACATCTTCAGCAGGTTCCACTTCTACATTCTGGACTGGCTCATGTTCTACTTCAGGTTCCTCCACGACTCCGTCTTCGGGATCCTCCGCAACAGGTGGAACCACGGGGTGGAGCTGGTTGTACAGTTGATGTACCTCCTCATGAAGCATATCATTGTACTGCTCAATCTGGGCAGTGTACTGCTGCAGTCCATGGAGCTGGGCTCTGGTGACGTCCTCACGGGTCCAAGCATCATTGCGCTGCTCGATAGCGCGAACCGTGTTCCGATTGGCCTGCTCCAGGGAAGCTCGTGCCTCATAAAACTCCATGCGGGAAAGATAGAAGTCATGCTCCATGTTCTCCATCTCAGCCTTTAGATTCTTGATCTCCTCCTTCAGCTGCTTGCGGTTGCGGCGGGGAAAGCGACGTCCGTTGGAGGATTCTCCAGTCTCTTCTCCGGTGCGTGGCGCCAGCTGGTGACGCGGCACACCATGCGGTCCAGTCGACTTGCGAGCAGTCCGCTTGATGATGACCATATCTGGACAAGAGGTTATAGGTGAGAAAGGCTAGCAAGAAAAAGGTAAAGGCATACTAACCCAACAGACTTAGAGAGGAAGTTATTATCTTAAGTGATTATGACATGATGCATGATTCGTTCCTACGGAACAAGGCAATGCAACTATTAAGGTAAGGTACATAGGGCTTATACAAGTTGTCTTGCTACTAGTTGCCAAAGACAAGATGAGATGAGAGAAGCAATTTGGACTCAAAATAGTCAAGTTTAGTTTTTGGACTTAAAAACCCTTTTGAAATTTTCGCAAAAAAAAAAAAAATTGCAACGTCGTAGTGAGATGCTCCGATACCACTCTGTGACGTAACGGCCCTAATCCCATGGCCCACTGATCACTGTCAACCACTGACAGTCGATCCGTACAACCAAGAGGTTAAGACCGGGTTCCGCCACTGGGCTACATCAGTGCCCGATGTCCGCAGGATCATCTCACAATTCAGTTACAATCTCTTGAACATTTTGACAAATAACATCGGAGTAAATAGCGGAAGACTTAGATAACAATAGTTTTACAAACCAGGGTTCAACATAAACTTAAAGTGAAGTTATTACAGACCATAGTTCAAATAGATAGTGTTGGCAGAGTAGCATATGACAACAACTAAAAGATAAAGATACTTCACCCAGCCCGAGGGTGATTAATCACGTATCGGCCTCATCGGCCTCTTCCTGAACAACAGTCACACAGCAGGGTCCAAGGCATACTGAGGGATCTGCCATACCTGCAACATGGGTAAAAGAACCCTGAGTACAAAGGTACTCAACAAGACTTACCCGACTAAAGAAAAGGGAGAAGACTCAGGAATGCAGGCTTAGGGTAGTCAAGGTAAGGCTTAAGCAAGATCAAGTATTTTGCAGAAAAGCATTTTTGTAAACCTTATTTTATTTTCGAAAGATTCGGTATTCCTTAAATCTTCATCGTTCATGATTCATTTTTACATTTCAAAACATTCCTAGTTGAGAACCACTCCCTGTTGACAGTCAGTGACTAAGTCTCCATAACCGAGGAGCAGCGTTAATCCGGATAAATAATACTCAGCTGAGGGTCCCTATCCACACTGCATATGTAGCACCAAAGCTTGCATATGCCAACTCGTCTACCACGATTCCTCCAAGATTGGGCCCGGTCCTACGCCACCCGGAAGTACAGTACACCACTCCAATCCGGGACTTTAACCCACGTGGGTACATGCTACTTCCGCCATCTCTCCACTCCCAGTGCGCGGTTGTCGGTCCAATAAAGGATTCCTCGGAGCCGAAGCTTTCCGTAGTATGTGAATAGTTGCAAGTCTTAGTCAGCAGGCCCCCATATAGGTGGTCCCTAAATTTTCCAGCCAGCGACAAGCACCTCGGGACTCTAACCCGAGAGTACAGGTCCTGTCAGTTTTTCAACCCTGTCCCGGTCGGTGTCAACTGTTGAGTCCCGGACTACAACATGACGGCACCGTACGCAAGGACAACCTCTCCTTCCCATTGACTAAGTACGGATCAGATACTTAGCCAATAGTGGGAGTAAACCAGAAATTCCCATAAATATTCTTAAAGTGATCACACTTTTGAGATTGGCATTTTTATTGCAAATCTATCATATAGCATTGCTAAGCATTTCGCAAATAGTTTTTGGAAAGCGGGTACCGGGTGTATCATTGGTCAAGGTAGACAATGCATCAGATAGGATTTCACTCAACTCCTATCAACCTAATGCAATAATTTAACTCAAAACATTTAAAGAAAACATTTATAAAAGCAAGGTAGGGTTAAATGCACCGGGGCTTGCCTTGGATGGCAAAAAGAGTAGACTCGGGGTAGGTATAGGTGTCGGAGCTCGGGGTTGCCTCGGGGACAGATCCTTCGGTGGCTACCTCGACTTCAGGGCCTTCTTCGTCAACTATACGGATGCAATGATGAATGCTCATGAGAATGCTAGTATGAACAAAGTGCATAGGATAACACTAGAGTATAGCTTTGCAAAGTATGTGTGGTGGTTAAAGTGGTCAATAGATTACTTATCCCTTATTAACAATATTAACAAGTTTATTTAAGCAACTTTTGTTAAGCCTAAGTATAGACATAGCAAGGCATCACAAACATCATAGACCAAAGGGTAGGGGTCTATGAACATCAAGCAGTCCAAAAGTCACATCACAGGGCATCCAACGCTAACCCTAATCACCTTTTCTATTTTTCCTAATTATTTAAAAAGGTCATTTTATGAAGGTGCTCCAAAAATTACCAAATTAATCACACAAGTTCATTAGGGTACAAGTATATGGCAAAACAAATTTCATAATTTTTGGAGGTCATTAAGGTGCTCAATTAAATCTAGCCATATAATTAACAAAAGGCACTATTCCTTAATTAAAATAAAGCTCAAAAATCAACTTGCTCCAAAAGACTTCAAATACTCACCAGAGACTAAACATGGCATAGGAAGCTCACAAAAAGTGATCTCATAAATTTTGGAGTTATAAATCTTTTTCTAAAAATCCAAAACCATCATTTATTAATTAAAAGGGAGATTTTTCATTTTCAAATTTTTGCAGGAAAGTCAAGTTTTATATTTTTATAAAATACTTCAAGGTGTAAAGAGTCTACCATCAAAATTTCAGAATTTTTGGATCAACACAGAAAATCACACAAAAATATGAAATCTGAACACTATTCACATGTTTGAAGAAAAAGAAAAACGGCACTGTTCTTCTCCCTCGCTCACCGGCGGCCGGCCGACGGCGGCGGCGCTGCTGCGCCGGCCTCTGCGGGCACTCCGCGGCGAAACCGAGGGCATGGAGAGGTTCAGGAGCTCACCGGCGGTCGATTAGAGGACTCAGCGCGGTGAGGGGATGAACGGAGGGAGGTGGTCGACGGTGGCCGGCGGAAAGCTCACGGCGGCGATCGTCGTCCCGATGATCCTGCGCGACACAAGTGACCGCAAGGGGTCAGTCAGAGGCGCAAAGGAGTAAGGAAGGTGATGCGGGGGTCAGTGGAGGATGATCAAGGCCGGAGAGGGAGTATTTCACGATCCCGACCTCGACGGGATTCTCGCCGGAGATGACAACGGCGAGCTATGCCGGGCGAATGGAGGCGGTAGTGACCAAATTGAGGAGTGGGGAAGCTGCGTGAGATCACGGCGGAGCTTTTAGGCTAGGAGGTTGAGCAAGTGGAGCTCTGGCTGGTGCTGGCGACGGTGGCGGAGGCGGTGTGGAACTCCGGCGAGGAGTCGGCCCCTTTTATAGCCGCGACGAGGCTAGCGAGCGGCTGAGCAGAGGCGGATAAGAACGAGTGAAGCGTGCGCGATCGATTACTCGCCAGGAGGTCAGCGGAGTGGTTGTGCAGGGTCGGGCGCACGGCTCACCGGCGGCGAACGCGTGGCGGCGACGAACTGCGGGCGGTAGGGGCCGGGAGTGAGGGTCAGCGCTCGCGTGCGGGCGCGGAGGGAACAAGGGGACAGCGGCGGCAGGTTGGTGGCGCGTGGGGAGCAGCCAGGCGCGCGGCACGCGCAGCGCCGGCGGGCTGGCCATGGCCGGCCCCCCCCCCCTAGCTCGCCTGAGAAGAGGAACAGGGCTATGCCCTAGCTTTTGACTTTGAGCAGATTTTGTATTTTGCAAATTACTTACAAAATTTGAACTGTGCGACAAAAACTCCAAATACCAAAGTTGCTCAGAAAAATGAGATCTACAACTTTGTCAATATGAACATTTTCAAATTCCAAATAGTTTTTGAACAACATTTGAAAACAGTAAAGGGGACACTTTTTCAAACTTGATTCAAATCAAAATTACTCTGGATTTCAAACTGAAACTTGAAAATCTGTAAACATGAAAGTTGTTCCTTTTATCAAAACCTACAACTTTGCTATTATACACTTTTCCAGAAACTCATTAGTTTTTGAACTAATTTTGAAAACTGAAAAGGGGACAAAAACTGGAGTTTGATTGAATTTGAAATAACTCAAAACTTTGTACTGCAACTTGAAAATTTGTAAATACCAAAGTTGTTTATCTTTGACAGATCTACAACTTTGCTTTTTGGACCAACCCCAAATTTTGAATAATTTTTGAATTACAAAAAGAGGGATAAAATCCAGGATTTGGAAATCAGGGTTTTGCAAAGAGATTTGAAATCAAATTCTGATTTTTGAACTTTGGCCAACACAACAAAACTACAAGACACCAAAGGAACAAGAATTACACAAAGCTAATCACAGAGATGAAATTACCATTTTGCCCTAGTAGAGAGAAGTGGGCTAAATAGGGTTTTTGCAATAGAGGTACTTCACATAAAACGACACACATGAAATCAAGATGAAGATGCTTAAAGATGATAATGATGATATGTCAAGTTAATTACATGCTAAACACCAGAGGTGTTACATATAGTGTGTTTGCTCTCCTGGCTTGCTCGCTTGTTTTCCGGACTTCTCGTTTGGCCCTAGAGTTCACCAAGGAACTTCTCTAGGTATCTTTGATACTCGTTAGCATCGGTATTTGGGGATTTCTCGACGTAGCCGTCTATCTACGTTCAGGACTTGGTTTTTGGGGGGCAAACTTGTGCCGGAGCTTTTGGGTCTCTGCTTCGCTTGTGTTCGGTGGTGCTCCGCTGTGATCCTAGAGATCATCCACCCTCTTCCAAGGGTCGTGAGCATCACGCTTTGGGTTCGTGCTTGTTGGGGTTGAATTTGGGACACTTGGCCAAAGTTTCGAAAGAAGTTTGTTTGGCTCCCATTCACCCCCCTTCTGGTCGCCTTGTGTGTGCTTTCTCGGTCCTTCAATTGGTATCGGAGCCAGTTAAGGATCTCTCTACCTTAACCGGTTCCGGATCCGCGAAGGCGACCTTTTGAGAGCGGTTCTGTTTCCGACTTTGCTTGTCGAGGTGTTGAGCTTGTGTTTTGGCTAACACTAACGGTGCTTTTCGAGATGGCACCAAGTTCTTGTTCCAGTGTGTCTTTGTCCTTAGGTTTGAGTCTTGGACATGTGATCGAGGATGACATTTTGGCAAGATGGAGGAGTACGGCTCTTGAGGTGGAACGTGAGGTGGAAGCTTTGCTGGACTTCCTAGGAGATAATGAGCATTCAACGGAGGATCGTATACGTGAACTTGGCAAGGCCAAGAAAGGTACACTTCTCGCTAGTCTTGGGATTTTGTCCCAACGATTTGAAGCTTGTTGTGATGATAACCTGAGATATGATGAGCTTTGTGATACTTTGCATAGAAAGATCAAGAAGTTGAAATGCTCCATTGCTAGGTTGAAATGTGGCCTTTTTCATTGGAAGTCTAGTGCTTCTTTACCTTGCACCTCTTGTAGTGACATGGTTAGGAAGAATGATGAGCTATGCTTTTCTCTTGCTAGCTTAAAATCTGAAAATGAAATGTTGAAATCAAATGCTTCCATACCATGTCTTGTTTGCTTTGACTTGCGCAAGGACCTTGTTTATGCTAAATCTGAAATAGCCTTGCTTAGGTCAAAAGCTTCTTTACCATGTGTTTCATGTGAGTCTTTGCATGCTGAAATTAATGAACTAAAATTGACTCACACCACATGTGTAGATGAACTTGAGCATGCTAGGGCTAAAATTATTGAGATAAATGCTAGGCCTTGTAGCTCATGCTCTTTGAATAAAGATGCTTGCCATACTTCTTGTGCTAACCATGATTCTTTGCTTGATGTGAATGGTGATGTTTCTTCCACCGATTTCATTTGCACATCATGCATTGATTTAGAAAAAGAAGTTTTGGTTTTGAAGGTTTTGCGCGATGATATGAGCGCTAAGTTGGTTGAGCACAATGATATGAGTGCCAACCTTGAGAGGGAAGTTGAGCTCTTGCGTACCACATATGCCGAGTGCATAAAGGAGGAGATGGAGAATCTGAAAAACACTCCTTGTGGTACTTGTGATCGTCTCATGTTTGAGAATGAGGTTTTAGCCAAAAGGTGCAAGAGCCTTTGTGCTAAGTCATTTGAGTCACGCATTTCTTCCAACTCTGATGTTGATGTTTCCAAGTCTGCATCTTTGCAACCGGAGTTGAGTTCTTGTGTTGCGCGTGAGTCTGTTGACGATAGCACTAGTGTCAAGGTTTCGGATAGCTCTTTCATAGCTACTCCTAACCTTGCTGCTTCTTCGAGTGATGTCCAAGGGACTTCTCTTGACAAGGGTGCTTCTCACATTTTTGGGACTCGTCCTCCCAATCCGGTTTTTCATTGCACCTTTTGCAAGAAGGAGGGACATTCGCTCGATTTTTGTTTTCGCCGTGTCAAGCACGAACGGCGAATTCGAGCTAAGGCTTTTAGGAAGCCGCATAGCCTTTCCCATGGCACGTGTGCTCCTAGCATTGGCACCAAGTTGGTGGTTGATGCTTCTTGTTCTAAGCCCCAAGGGACTTCTCACCTGTCGGAGAATGGTGTGCCTCCTGGTAGGCCTTTGTATCATTGCTCTTTTTGTGAGAAAGATGGGCATCAAGAAAGCTTCTGCTATCGGCGTGCCAAACGCTTGCGCCAAGCTCGCTCTTCTAGGAAGATGGTGATTCATAGCCCGTCTCATGGCATGAACGCTTGTGCTCCTAGTAAGAAGCCCATTTTTGTTGATGGGTTTTATGACTCCTTTTCTAGTGGGATAGGTCATGGTCGTGGACATGCTTCTACTGTTTCTTCTCATGGTCCACGTCATGCTTTTCATGGTGCTTCTATTGGTTCTTCTACAAAAACCTTGGAAGATGTTTGCCTCTTTTCCCGTGGTACGACTCGTTCTTCTCCTCGAGTTGTCCTTGTGAGGAATGCTTCCAAGGGTGTTTCACAATTGCATTTGAACCAACTTTTGCATCATGCTAACCCACAAGATAAGTTGAGATTTGTGACCAAGTCTTGGGTTCCCAAGTACATGCTTGCTAACCCTTCGGGATCCAAGACTCGGGTTACTTTGTCCTCTTGTGTGTAGATATGAGGACGCGGGGTGGAGAACATGCGCATGATGGAGCTTGATCTTTTAGATGTGATCAAGAGTTGATGGTTCTCTACACCCCGCTTAGATTTGCCTCCAAAGAGGCTTTTGCTACTCGGTGAGCTTTCATATGCACTCATACCTTGTACATCCATGATCTATGCCTTGTGGTATGAGATGGTTCTTCATGTGCTCACTTGTATAGTTGTTACATGTACATTTTCCTGTGTATCATGTTTTGTTTAGTCTAGCATGTGTTATCTTGTATATCATGTCATGCTAGCTTTCTATATAGCTTTGGTGGTTAGTCCACTTGTCTTGCTAGTTGGTGATCCTTATGAACATAATGCCATGCTTTACCATTGTTCACCATGAGCTTTACTTGTAGAGGTATGATGTTCATTAGGTATCACTTTTCAGGTGCTAGTTTTGGTTAGCTACATGTATCCTGTTGATATGATTAGTTTGAGCATTAGCCTTTCCTCAATTTTATCATGTTACATGCTTTTGGATCTATTGCTATCATTTTCTTGCATTGTAGCATGTGTTGAGACCTAGGCTATGTTTGGGTTGATCATGTCTTTAGGCTGCATTTTGCTCCATAGTGCTTTATCCTGGTGCATGGTAGTCTTGTCTAGTTTGGACTCATATCTCCTTGCGGTATCATTCATAGGTAGGCCTCTTTTGTTGAGTGTTCACCTTATGCTTTCATGTGACTAACGTTTTCGTGGAGATCTTGAGGTCACACTAGACGAGACAATGCCTTGTGTTTTCTTCTGCTTTTGAGTGAGTAGGAGAACAGGAGCCTGGAGAGAGCATTTCGGCTCACGGACCTGATCCCACTTCTTCCATGACTTGGGGTTCCATTCGAGCAGCTCTCCAGCGAGCACTAGCAGCACCTGTGCGAGCGACAGCATCAGGCAAGGGGGAGACGACTTCGGCGAGGCAGGCGCCCCGGAGTTCAGCAGATTCATGCGTCCCCTCGGGTATCACACAAGCAGGAGGTCATGCGCTTCATGAGGTACCTCCGACACTCCTCTAAGTTCGGTTTTTGGTACACTCCTTCTTCGACCTCTTTCTGCTGTGTGGTCTTTTCGATGTGGATTTTGCTGACTGTCGCTTGAGCGTTTCCTGGCTCTTCGCTTGTGAGTTTGATGAGTGTTTCCCTTTTAGTTGGGGAAGCATTTTGCCTGTTGTACTTTAGTTGGTCTTCTTCGATACCCTTTTGTTTTGGGTTTTCCTTTTCATGCTAGTTTTGCTTTGTCTTTGATAGACTAGCTTTTGCATGCATTTCATCATGTATATCTTGCATTTTAGAGCTTCATGTATATAGTAATGAGAATGAGACTATGCTCTTTTTGGTATGCCCTGGTTATTCATGATGATGCTTGTAGCCTAGGCTCTTTTTTATCACTTGATACATGTTATGAGCTAAGCTATTTTTGCAAATGGTGAACTTGACTAATTAATTATGGAACTTTAATTTGTTCACCATTGAGAGTGGCAACTAGCATGGATAGGATGTGTTGAGATCACTTGTGCTATCTTTTGTATGCTAGGTTGCTATGTCTCTTGCATTGAGTCATTCACTTGCTTGGATTGGTCATATTTACCTTGTGCTTAAAATTTGATCCAAGTCTAGTGAAATGAAAAGATCGAGATGGGATTGCATGTGTCAGCACATCACGGTATCGAGACTGTTTCTCATTGCACAATTGAGTTAAACTTGAGCCGTGTAGTGTAAGACCGAAACCGGTGCTTTAAGCTTCCGATTGCTTTTCTTGCATAGGCTTAGCCCGATTGAAAAGTTAGGCAATGACCATGCTTTTAACCTCTCGCAATCACATGCTTTTAATATGAACTTGTGTTAATACTGCTGCAATCTCCGATAAAATATTGAAAATAACACAAGTCTATGCTTCACTCTATTGCATGATGATTGAACTTTGCTAGGGGTAGCTCACCTTTTATACTTGAGTTAGCACTTGTTTGATTTCCTGTCTTTTCATGCTAAGTGCTATTTTAGTGGTGAACTGCTTTTGGAATGGCTTAAAACTGCTCATATGTTTAATTGTTCATATTTCGTATTCACTTGATCAGTTTGAGCCTTTGCTAGCATTTGTATTGGTTGCTACACCTTCAGGGCAGCACCCTATTGAACATCTTTTCATTCTGATTGCTATACACTTGAAGCTGTTGCATTGTGCATATCATGCGTTTTTAGCTTAGTGTTCATACCCCCAGCTCCGATACACTTCGTGGTCACTTTCAGTGCTTTTCATAGCCCCCATATGCTTTTGGTTGATGACTTGCCTTGTGTTTGTGTCAATTTTGTGAAAAATGTCAAAACCCCTCAGCATGTTCCCTTTTGTCAAGGGGGAGAAGCTGTTTGCAAGGGGGAGTTTTAGTGTTGGCACAAAGGGGAGAGTCATGCATTTTGGGGAGAGCTTTGAGCAAGGGGGAGTTTAGCTCTTTTATGTTTTTCTTCACTCGGTTTAGCTCTTTTATGTGTCTCAATTGGTATCCATCTCTTGGTATAGAATGCAATTGGTGTCATGAGCTTTGTGCATAGCTTTTGTGTATAGGCTTGCTTTCAGGGGGAGTCGCTTTTGTCTTGCTGCTTCTCCGCGTGCTCCGAGTGTTTGTGCTCCATTTTTGCCTCTGTCTAGAGGGACTAGCAGTTTTTGCTTGGTATTTTTGATTGGTATGGACCCCTCAGCTAGTTGCGTCGAGCCTATGTGCCTCTGTCTTGAGGAACTAGTTGTTTTCACCAATTCTTGGCTGTTTGTGATCAGTTTTGCATTCTTATGCGTTGATTCAGCCTCAATTGGTATTGAGCCTTGAGCTAGTGGTGTTGAGCCATTTTCTGCCTCTTCTTGAGGGCTAGCTCATTTTTGACTTGGTTGCGTCGAGCCGTTGCCCATGTCTTTGGGAACCAAGTCTTTTTGCTCTATGTGATCGAGTTTTGCTCTTTGTTGAGTTGTTGCTCCGATCCCTTGCTTGGTTGCGTTGAGCCGTTGCCCATGTCTTTGGGGACCAAGTTATGTCCATTTCAAATTGCCCCTTCTTTAGATTTTTCGGTCCTTCAATGGTCCTTCAATTGGTATGGCATTTGAATGGATAATCTTCTCATGACAAGTGATTTTGTTTTTGCCCTCCGATGGCTTTTGATCACTTGAATGAGATTTTCGGTTATGGTATCTCAAACCATCTCTTGTGCCTAGTTTTTGTCAAATCAATCATCAAGGGGGAGAAAGAGAAAGAGAAAGAAAAAAAGGGGGAGAATTTGACCCAAAACCAAGTGGATAAGTACCTTGGTCTCTCTTTTGTGATGATTGATTGACAATTTTATTTGAGATTGGTTTTCGAGTGCCTTTTTGGGATTCATGAAACACTTGTTTATCTTGACTTTTTGGTTGTGTGGAGGCTTTGCCCGCTTTTCCCGTTTCTTTCGGGACCGAGAGCTTTTATTTGGAGTTTTCATGATCCTTCCTCATCTCAAGTAGCCTTGTGTTCGCTTTTGTTTGGCTTTTGGGCACTTGGATGAGGCTTGCCTTCAAACTCTTCTTTTGTGGTTTATTTTTAAGTCAATGCATTCATCAAGGGGGAGATTGAGAACATATATGATGAATGATTGACTTTGATGAGGAAGGTTTGAGGCTTTTACCCGGTTGAGTCATTATCCTGCTATGCGCTTAATGTTTATGACTAACCGGTGGCGTGAGTTGTGTGGTGTTTCTGTGTTGGTGTGCGTGTGCGACATGTGTCTCTTAGCTGTGTTGATGTGCAGGTGTGGAGCTCAGATACAGTGGTCTATGGCGAGGTGAAGGTCAAGTAGAGACGTGTCGTGCTGACGGACCGGGTGCGGTGAAGGATGGGCGTGCCGTGCGGCGGACGTGCCATGCCGAGGTACCGAGCGGTGAAGGGCGGACGTGAGGCTTGGACTGATGGACCAGAGGCTAGAGGACTAGCTGTGGTAGCTGGCACGTGGCATCGGCAAGCAAGAGCACATGGGGATGTGCGGTGCATCGGCCGAGTCGGGAGGAAGGCGCTGGAGCCGTGTCACTTGGCGGGAGGTCGGACACGGGCTTGCGTGCGGCGCAAGTGCCGTCGGACAAGTCAAGAAGGAAGGCGAAGGCGTTGTGCCCGGCGTGGAGGCTGGACATGCATCAGCATCGGTGCCGGTGGTCGGGGTGTGAGAACCACATCCCGTCTACGGTGCGGGTTCGGTAGCTGAGCCTCAAAAAGCTACCATCGACGGTTTCCAGGTTTGGGCCTCAAAACCTGGGCGCGCGGGTTTCCGAGTTTGGGCCTCAAAACTCGGGATGGACGGTTTCCAGGTTTGGGCCTCAAAACCTGGGCTTGCGGGTTTCCGAGTTTGGGCCTCAAAACTCGGGGTGGACGGTTTCCCGGTTTGGGACACAAAACCGGGGGTTGGTCCGAAAGGACGGTCGACCCGTGGCAGCACCGAGAGGCTTGCGTTGCGGCGAAGCTATTGGTGAGAAGGCGCGGCGGTCGACGGTGGCGCCACGTGGCGGCATCAGGGAGGTCGCGTCGAGGCGAAGCTACCGGATGTGCGGGCATGGCCGTCGGATCGAAACTGTCAAGTCTGGACGGTTTTACCCCTGGGGGGTATTTGGGACAAGTGCTTAATGTAAGGGCGTTTTGGTCTTCGGATGTGCGCCTATATATATGAAGGGGGCTGCTAGGGCAGCCGCAATCCATGGAGCGGTGTCACTCTCATTTTGCTGTTTGTGAGAGGAGGCTAGGGTTAGGGAGAGACAGGCTCTTGTTCTTGAGCTTTTCGCCATTCAAGCTTTGATTTGCTGGAGTGGCTTGTAGCCCGACACCGAGTGCTTAATGAATCATCCATTCCTCTGAGTCCAAGGATCAAATTCGTGCTTTGATTTGTCTTGCGATTTTGTTCTTCGCGTTCTTCGTTTCTCCACGATTTTCCTATCACTCGATCTCCCTCTCCGGTGTGTCTTTGCGAAATCCGTTTGAACCAATTTGTTCGTATCATTGAGGAGGTCATTTCGACCAAAGGAATTCATCTAGCTCCTCATGATCGAATAGATCGGGTCAATTTTGTTTTTGTGGCGCTTTTCGGTTCGTACACCTTCCCCTTCGATTCTCCGTTGATTGAGTTGATTTGAGCGGATGATTTCTTGGGGATAGTCTCCTAACTACCCCGTGATCATCTCCTCCAAGTTTGGGATCAAGGGATTTTGGTTTGAATCGATTTTGGGAAGATTTGGGTGAAGGGCGACCAATTTCGCCCTCACTGTGTGGTGGCGGACTGTCCGCCCCCCAGGCCGTGGACTGTCCGCGAGTCGGGGGTTAGCCGGAGCAGTGGCTGCCTCCCCTCGGTGTTTTTCCCTCGGGTGACCGGCGGACTGTTCGCCGTTGGTAGGTGCGGACTGTCCACGAGTCAAGCAGGGACATTCCAGCAGAGTTGCTGGTTGGCGGTGTTGGCCGGCGGACTGTCCAGGAAGGAACCGCGGACAGTCCGGCTCATACCGGACAGTCCGGGAGCCTGACGGCGGACTGTCCGGGATCCTGCTGTAGGTTGCGCTATAGTGCGTTTGCTCTCCCGGCTTGCTCTCTTGTTTTCCGGACTTCTCGATTGGCCCTAGAGTTCACCAAGGAACTTCTCTAGGTATCTTTGCTACTCGTTAGCATCGATATTTGGGGATTTCTCGACGTAGCCGTCTATCTACGTTCGGGACTTGGTTTTTGGGGGGCAAACTTGTGCCGGGGCTTTTGGGTCTCTGCTTCGCTTGTGTTCGGTGGTGCTCCGCTGTGATCCTAGAGATCATCCACCCTCTTCCAAGGGTCGTGAGCATCACACTTTGGGTTCGTGCTTGTTGGGGTTGAATTTGGGACACTTGGCCAAAGTTTTGAAAGAAATTTGTTTGGCTCCCATTCACCCCCCCTCTGGTCGCCTTGTGTGTGCTTTCTCGGTCCTTCAAGAATAACTTAGGAATGCTTCATTTTAATACCTGTTTTAATCATCACTTGCTAGGTAGTACTGTTCTAGGATTATCCTTGATTGATCTGATCTCTGTTATCATTTATCATTTATCATTATCATTTACTCTATAATCTGATCCCTATTTGGAGTAATAAGTGTGTTATCAGTCTTTATTATAAGTGTGTTCCACAAGGAATGTTGTTAAGTCCTCATTAATATAATACCATCATACTTTGAATTGATTAGTCTCTATGCTAAATATAAATAACGATACCTGAGACTAGCTTGGGTGAAATGCTTCTACAACGGGTATATTTATCTGTGCGCTTGCGGGTAAATATTTATCTTTCAATCCAGTGCCCTGGTATAATTACATTGCTACCTTCATGTTGGGGATGACAACTTGACGTTAAGTGAAGTTAGTAGTGTCCCGTACACTCTTTAGTGCCTTCACTAGATTATTATTTATATGGTTCATTCTTAGAGTGATTCCATTAAGGAGTGTTAACAAGCATTTCTGGCGCCGTTGCTGGGGACCACATCAATTCAATTAGGGATGGTACCTAGGGTTTTTTATTAAAATCTTTATAAACACTGATAGGACATTGCATTAGCAGCAATTAAAATGGTAGCTAGAACAAATCATTTTACTTACACACATGTGATAATGCACTGATTGTTTATCTTTACTTAATCAAGCTTACCCTGGCTTTTGTTTATCTTTTATCTTATGCAGGGTGTAATGTATGACTGGTTTCCAACTTTTGAATAACTACGTTGAGGATCCCGAAGCTTTAATAAGGAAAACAAGACGCATACTCAAGAGACCCTCACTACCACTTCCAGAAGTTAGCCAGATAAGAAGAAGCTTAACACCAGTGTTGGACACCATGGCCGACAAGACACTCCGCGAGTTCTCTGCACCAACCACTGCCAACATCAGGACTGGACCAACAGTCAATGTAGGAGACAACGGATTTGAGCTCAAGCCCGCTTTGATCAACATGGTGCAAGCTAATCAGTTTTGCGGAAAGGCACATGAAGATGCAAGTGCTCATCTCCAACAATTTCTGGAGATTTGTAGCACTTTCACCATCAGGGGAGTCGAAAGAGACGCCATTCTACTTCGCTTGTTCCCATTTTCACTCTTGGGAAAAGGAAAACAATGGTTCTACGCCAACAAAGACAAAAACACCTCGTGGGTGATCTGTTCAACTGCCTTCCTAGCAAAGTTCTTTCCAGTGGGCAAGACGAATGTCCTCCGTGCCAAGATTTCAACTTTCCAGCAACAATACGACGAATCAATCCCCGAAGCTTGGGAACGCTTTCAAGACTACATATCAGAATGCCCTCACCATGGGATGGAGAATTGGCTACTCATGCAAACCTTCTACCATGGGCTCACTTTGAGTACCCGTGAGAATGTGGATGCCGCTGCTGGAGGATCATTCTTATCACTCAGTATCAACAATGCTACTACACTCATTGAGAAGATGGCCTCTAACCAAGAATGGAACGAGGAACACTCTCAACCACACAAGAGGGGAGGAATGCATCAACTAAAGGAAGTAGACATGCTATCTGCCAAACTTGACCTACTCATGAAGAAGTTCGATGAACACACTCCCAAGAAAGAAGACGTCAAGCAAATCTACGAATCTCGCATGACATGTGAAGAGTGTGGAGGCACTGGTCATTCAGGGAGCAACTGCCCTGAGATTAAAGAGGATGCAAAGTACATCAACAACAACACCAACTATCATCCTCAATAAGCTCAAGGATGGAACCAACAATCAAGGCCTAATTACTCAGGTAACTACTCAGGTAACTACCAAGGTAATACAATTAACCAACCACCTTTGAGAGAGATGATATCTAATCAAAACAAGATTATTGATAATATGTCTAAGAAGATAGCTTCCAATGATAAACTACTTGAAAACATTAATACTAGAATGGATAGCTTTACTTCTGCCATAAAGAATCAACATAGCTTTAATAAGATGATAGAATCTCAGTTATCTCAGTTAGCAGCTTCAGTCCCTATGGCTGAAAAATATAAGATACCCAGAAGTCCGAAAGAGCTAGAGACTGCAAATCTTGTAGATATTTATGATGCAGGACATCTCATACCTAGACCATCGAGGGAATGGATGGATGACTCCATTGCCCCAAAGAAAGGAGATCCAGGAAGACTTGTCATTCTGATCCACATTGGACCTAATAGTTTTGAAGAAGCAGTCTGTGACCTTGGAGCAAGCGTCAACATTATGCCAAAGGTAATATACGAACAAATTCATGGTGCACCTCTATTATATACAAGTATGTGTTTGCAGCTTGCAGATCAGACATTGTGCTACCCATTGGGAATTCTAGAAGATGTCTGTATACGAGTGGGACGCTCGTATGTGTGTGTAGACTTTATGATCGTCGAAACAGGTGGAGACAATAGAGCACCCATTATTCTTGGACGCCCATTCCTAAGCTCAACCAAAGCCATCATCTACGCGGACAGCGCCAAGATCTATTTCACAATCACAGAAAATAAAGAAAGATTCAGTTTCAAGAGACATACACTCACTACCCGAGTCCACCCTTAGATGCCCTATGAAGATGCAAACACTATATCAGCAAAGAAGAAGAATAGGAACAGAAGGAGGAAGAACAAAGCTACACAACCACATCAAGACACAGTATAGATGGTCAACTCTGTTCGAACAGAATACGACCACCTTCTTCCATCACCATACCTCACTAAGAGAATTGACCCAGGCATACCCACCATCGATTGCAAGATCGAGGGAAGTACATTCCACAAGACGTTCTGCGACATCCGTTCAAGTGTCAACATAATGTCTAAGGTAACATATGAATACTTATATAAAAATAGGCCTATGTATCAAACATATGTGCAGCTGCAGCTGGCGGACCAAACTTATCGATTTCCGGAGGGAGTAGTAAAGGACATAATGATCCAAATTGAAGACCACTATGTTCTACCGACTTTATAGTACTAGACATGGGAAGAGAAGACAATATTCACATCATCCTAGGAAGACCCTTCCTCAACACCACTGGTGCCATCATCTACATGAGATCTAGAGAGATCCACTTCTAGTTCCCAAGAGAGAAGGTACGCTGTTACTTCAATAGTTATGCCACTAATACACAGGAAAAGAAGAACCACTCAAGGAGGAGGCGCCGCACATCCCAACGCAACAAGAATCGACCAATCAAGGATGGATGGGCTGACTATGAAGGAGAAGTCACCAGGAGTGAAGACATCCCATTACAGGAAATAAAATACGATGAAGTAAAAGTGACAAGTCCACCAGTCAAACAAGTGTGGAAAAAGAAAGAAAGTTCTACTGACGTGCAATCATCGAGGACCTCCTCAGGATCTGCTGATGCACCCAAGGAAGAATGAAGAGCATACAAGGAGTCTTGTTCGATAGACTGGAGCCAGGGATCGGCTTCTTCTTGGCCTTGACATCTTGAAGCTTACCAAGGAGAATTGCTAGCTTTTTCTTGTGCTCACGAAGAACGACAGGGATGTTCTCCAAGCTATCCTTCTTCAGCTTGATTTGTTCGTCAATAACTTGAAGCCTGCTCAACAATTCATTTCTCTCGGTTTCCAGAGATGACAGGTTGCCAGTAAGAACAATGGAGTCTGAGTTTAGTTGATCTATGGCGTTCTTTTCGGCGACCATATCAGAAATACAACGTTGCTCATGTGCCGGCAGGTGTGCTTGAGCCTTGCGTGCCCTGAGTTTGGCCTTAGCCTTGGAGAATTTTGTTTCAAGGAATCCTATGTGAGCAACAGAAGAAAAAGATTCTTTCAGGTCTTTGGGTATGTTATCTTTGATCAAATCAAAGATATCTCTGATTCCTTTTGCATCATGCATCAAGTCGGCTATGTTGACCTCCAGGACGAGGATTAATGTTCGAAGCTGAGTCTTGATTTCTTCAGGTAGATCTCCTGGGGATCTAGGTGCAAAAGCTTCCTCTTCATCCATATAATCATTCAAGTTGAAAGGAATAATAGGGGAAGAAGGCTCTCCTTGCTCCTACACAGATAAGTAGATGAATAATCAAAGATAAAAAGCTGTTGGGAAGAGAAGGTAATGTTGATTAGAGTACCTGGCCAGAGGGGATGATTTGAATATCAGGGAGTACATCTAAAAGAGATTTTTCATCAGCTCTCAAAAACATCCACCGTAAAAAATCAAGCTGTCAGCTAAAAGGTATACCTGGTTGGGGGAATTCTAGATCAGAATCAGGAAGAGGAAGTGTCTCAGAATCTATATGATAGGTATCCACCTGCTCCTGAGGCAACTCAATATTATGAGTATCAGCTTGTTCCTATGAATTGAAAGATAGAAAGGGTCAAAGATTTGGTGATGAGAACAAGAAAAGACAAGTTTTTTACCTTTGCATTGACATTTTCGATCAAGGATTGGCTGATTTCAGAGGAGTCTCTTTTCTTCTTCTTGGATATGACCTTAGCAGTTGGCTTGTAAATTTTCTATTTCTTGGAAGAGCCAGCTTCTTTTATAAAAGTGCTAAGGGTCTGATCATCTGAAGTGTTAGAAACTTTCCTCTTCATCAAAGTATTGATTGTGGGAGCATTACAGCCAATCCTTGAATTTGGACACCATATGTTGTAATCCATTTTTGGAGGATTCAAGGTGACCAGATCCTATAGGCATTCGACACATGATATTAGGGATAAACAGATGATAAAGATATGAAATTTGAGAACAAATTGAGTTATACCTCGTCAGTTGCCTGGAAATCTGAACCGAGTCTCAGACAGTAAGTGGCCATAGCTTCGTTGAATAGATGGATGCTCCATTGCTGCCAGCAGTCCTGGAAAGAGATTGAAGAGAAGGGTCTGCAGTTCCATTCCTTGACCATCTTCAGGGAAACAGATTTTTCCAGTTGGAGTATTGTGTCATACTCTGAGCAGAGTCTACTGCTTCCCTTGGCCTAAGTTTGTCAGCAAAATAAAGGGATGGGGGCACTTGGCCAAAACCAAATTGTCTGGCTGCCATGACAGGATGATAAAATTCATAAGACATGGGAGGTTTTTCTCTGCCATGCCTAATTTCAGTTGGTTGGAGGCAAGGCTTCATGATTTGGCACAAGATATTCAGACCTTCATCGTCACATTCTCTTTGAATTCTGAAAGTATATGGACTCTCAAAGTCTGTAATATCTGGATACTGAAACCAACCGAGAATGGCAGTGGGGAATCCTTTATAGAAGATCTTGAAAAAGAAGCTAGCTGATTCATCAATAGATATCATAGCAGCAGCTTCTCCAAATGAGGTGCATCTTCTCATTTTTGCACCATCAGGCAATGATTTTTCTTGATTGTCTGGATATAGTTTGGGGAAAGATAGAGACTTTAAGTCTGGGGTTACCAATCTGTGAAGATGAAGAATGAGCCAGAGTTGGAGTAGCCACCAAAGACCTGTTAGTGATGGGATATCATCATTTTCCATCAAGCTCTGGGCTACTTTATTCAACATACTATACAAAGCCCCCAAAAGGTACTTTCCCAGAGGTATATCTGAAGTCACGCGCAATTTTTCTGCCAGGGCTAGGAAATTGGAGGTTGGGCCAAAACTCTGACCATAGAACAGATACTTCTCCAGCCATATATTCAGAAAGATAATGTGCTCTCGGTCTGAAACACTGGATTGGGAGGTATTAAAAGTGGTAATGTAATTGGACCAACCACCAGGTTTTCCAAGCTTGATGGAGGGCTTGGTTTGGAGGCTATAAGGGTTGGTCGTCCCAACAATGTTTAGGCTCGTCAGCATGTGCACATCGGCTAAAGTTGGGGTCATGGGGCCATGCTTGAACATGAAAGTGTTGAAGGTACCAGACCAAAAATAGCAGGCAGCCTTCAGCATCTGCTCATTCTTCTTCATATCAGCTAAGGATAGGGTGATACACTGATCTAGATTGCGAAGAACCCAATCTGACTTCTTCTTGGCTTCCACCTTAATCAGCCAATCTCTCCAACCTGGAACAATCGATGGCCAGTTCCTGAAAGGAGTTTTGCCCTAGTGCTTTGAAGCAAAATCTGAATTCTTGAAGGGGACTCTCTGAGTTTTAGCAATAATAACTTCAGTAGGATCAAGATTGCCTACTAGACCAAGAAAGAAATTATCTGGGTTATCTTGAACTGGGATAAGGATCTGGTCATGAAGCGCCTGAAAATTCAAAATTTGAAGAAGAATGTAAAAGATGGAGATTCATTAGAGAGGAGGGATGATAGAGAACCCGAAAAATTACCTCAGGAATGGAATCTTGAGTCACCATTTGACTTATGGAAGCACCAAACTTGAGCTCTCAAAAGATTTTTTGCTAGAAATCAAGTGGCGGCGGACTTCTTTGAAGGTTAGGGTTTGAAGATAGCCTTGGGGAAAAGCAATAACGGTTGAGAAGAAGACTCGGCTGATCGGCTAAGAAATAAGGTTAGTCGATCGGACCCTAAAGGAAGGAGAACGACATTTTTGGAATAAAATAAATTTCATCCCAAAATTGGGGGGCATGTGTTTACACCAGATTTTGGACCGAGAAAATTGTTATTTTGTATACATAAACGGTTGATTTATTAAGGAAAAAGATCGGCCTAAAAATAAAGAAGCTTATATGGGTCTATCATAATCAAAAGGATTCGTATGGACCAGCACGATGGGCTTCGAAGACGTGTCGGGCTCAACCAAGGAGTTCAAGTCCGGGTCATCTTTGTTTTTACCTATTTTGTAATCTAGTCGTGTTAGGGTAGGAGTCAACCGGGTTATAAATAGCTAGAAACCCGGATTTTGTAAGGACATTCAATCAATCAATACATCGGCCCTCGGCCAAAACCCAAGGAGTAGGAGTAACATAGATCTCGACGAGACCTTCAATCAGGCAGGGCTGCATCGGCATCGACCGACCTCCGGTTTGCTTGTAAGTTTCACCAATGGCTTGTGTCATCGTGTAATAAGGCTGCATTGGCATCGACCGACCTCTTGTTAAGCTATGGCATGGTTAGTTATCGGTCTAAGTTCGTCCTTTGTGAGACTGTCTTGACTCTGATCAATCTCTTGCTTTAGTCAATCTTGACTAGTTATCGGCTCTTCTAGCTTGGCAACCTAGTATATTCTTTAAGTTACCAATGTTGTTTCATGCTTTATTTTGTTTCTTTATGTTTCAAACAACATTCTGCCCAATCAAGATTGACAAAGTAGTTCAAGCCTAAAAGATGCTTCGTTTCGGTTCTTTTGAGGTTTATACACTCACAACAGAGAAAATAGCCGATTCATGCCTTTCATCGACTATTTCGTCAATCTTGGTTGTTACATGTTATGTGTTCGAGATATTCGATAAAGTCATGATCTAACATAAGAGCAGATAGATTTGATCTAACATATCTATTATAGCTGTATTCTCGAGGCCCACAGATATATATGATAGATTAAATCTGTTTATCTAAGTTTACATCATGGCTCTGACGGATAGATCTTGTTCGTGCCTCATGGACCCTGAATCGGCTAAAATAGCTGATCCAGTTATGCTTCCTTCATAATGTGTTCTTTTAAGTGACTTGGAATTAACGGATCTACTCTTTGTACGAGACGTTATTTAACTTGACTGTAACACCTCTGGTGTTTAGCATGTAATTAACTTGACATATCATCATTATCATCATTAAGCATCTTGATCATGATTTCATGTGTATGCATTTTGCTAAGTGTATCATTTTATGTGAATTACCTCTATTGCAAAAACCCTAATTAGCCCACTTCTCTCTACAAGGGCAAAATGGTAATTTCATCTCTGTGACTAGCTTTGTGTAATTCTTGTTCATTTGGTGTCTTGTAGTTTTGTTGGGTTGGCCAAAGTTCAAAAATCAGAATTTGATTTCAAAACTCTTTGCAAAACCCTGATTTCCAAATCCTGGATTTTATCCCTCTTTTGTAATTCAAAAATTATTAAAAATTTGGGGTTGGTCCAAAAAGCAAAGTTGTAGATCTGTCAAAGAGAAACAACTTTGGTATTTACAAATTTTCAAGTTGCAGTACAAAGTTTTGAGTTATTTCAAATTCAATCAAACTCCAGTTTTTGTCCCCTTTTCAGTTTTCAAAATGAGTTCAAAAACTAATGAGTTTCTGGAAAAGTGTATAATAGCAAAGTTGTAGGTTTTGATAAAAGGAACAACTTTCATGTTTACAGATTTTCAAGTTTCAGTTTGAAATCCAGAGTAATTTTGATTTGAATCAAGTTTGAAAAAGTGTCCCCTTTACTGTTTTCAAATATTGTTCAAAAACTATTTGGAATTTGAAAATGTTCATATTGACAAAGTTGTAGATCTCTTTTTTCTGAACAACTTTGATGTTTTGAGTTTTTGTTGCCCAGTTCAAATTTTGGGAGCAATTTGCAAATTTCTGAAACTGCTCAAAAGTCAAACCCTAGCCTAGTCTACTGTTCTTCTTCCTCGCGTAGAGGGGGGGGCCCCGGCCATGGCCAGCCCGCCGGCAACTCGCACGCCGCACGCCTGGCTGCTCCCCACGCGCCACCAACCTGCCGCCGCTGTTCCCTTGTCCCCTCCGCGCCCGCACGCGAGCGCTGACCCGCGCTCCCGTCCCCTACAGAGCTCTGCGCGCCGCCGCCGCGTGGCCATCGCCGGCGAGCACACGCCCGAGCCCCGGCTGCACGCCATCACCCCCGCCAGAGCGCAATCGAGTGCGCACGCGTCCGCCAAGCTTATCCACCCACCCTCGAGCTCTCTACCGGCCTCTGGCCGCGGCTATAAATGGGCCGCCGGAGCCCGAGCTTCTTCCTCAGCTCCGCCACCGTCGCCAGTACCAGCCAGAGCCTCCCGTGCTCAACCACCTAGCTCAAAAGCTCCGCCGTGTTCTTGTGCTGCTTCACCACCCTCCAATTTCACCTCTACCGCCCTCAATCGCCCGGCGTTGCTCGTCGTTGTCATCTCCGGCGAGAACCCGGCGAACTCGGGTTCGTGGAATTCGCCGTCTCCGGCCTTGATCATCTCCCTCCGACCCCCGCATCACCTTCCTTACTCCCGTGCGACTCTAACCCAGTCATCGCGGCTCCGTTTGTTACACAGGGTCGCCAGGACGCCTGTCGCCGCCGCTCGCCGTCCGCCGGTCACCGTCGACCTCCTCCACCGTCCATCCCCGTCCCTCACCGAGCTGCCCAATCGACTCCGGTGAGCTCCCTTGTGCTCCCTGTGCTCTTGGTTTCACCCCGGACCCCCTGGCTTGGCCGGCGTGCCGAGCGCCGCCCGTTTGAGGTCGCCGGCGTCGAGCAGCGCCGCCGTGGCCTGTTTTTCCTTTTTATTTTCAACATGTGAATAGTGTTCTGTTTTCTCTTTTTTGTATGATTTTCTGTGTTGATCCAAAAATTCTGAAATTTTTGTGGTAGACTCTTTATGCTCTGAAGTATTTTATAAAAATATGAAACTTGAGTTTTGTGCAAAAATTTGAAAATGAAAAATTCCCCTTTTAATTGAAAAATGAAGGCTTTGGTATTTTTAGAGAGTGTTCTATAGCTCCAAAAATCTTGAGATAAAGTTTGCAAGCTAGTTATGTCATGATGAGTCTCTGGTAAAATTTTGAAGGCATTTGGAGCAAGTTGATTTTTGAGCTTTATTTTAATTAAGGAATAGTGCCTTTTGTTAATTAAATGTCTAGATTTAATTGAGCACCTTAATGACCTCCAAAAATTATGAAATTTGTTTTGCCACATACTTGTACCCTAATGAACTTGTGTGATTAATTTGGTAATTTTTGGAGCACCTTCATAAAATGACCTTTTTAAATAATTAAGAAAAATAGAAAAGGTGATTAGGGTTAGCGTTGAATGCCCTGTGATGTGACTTTTGGGATTGCTTGATGTTCGTAGACCCCTACCCTTGGTCTATGATGTTTGTGATGCTATGTTTAGATGATGCTTAGGATAATTATGATAAGGTCTAGTTTAATCGATATTGCTTAAGGAAGAAATGGTTACCTTTTATGCTCAACATAGATTTCGATTATGCCTTGCCTAAGAGTGATCTAGAATCAGTGGTATTGTCTGGCACCATAAGTCCATATCATCATTCTCATGAGCATTCATCATTGCAACCGTATAGTTGACGAAGAAGGCCCTGAAGTCGAGGTAGCCACCGAAGGATCTGTCCCCGAGGCAACCCCGAGCTCCGACACCTATACCTACCCCGAGTCTGCTCTTTTTGCCATCCAAGGCAAGCCCCGGTGCATTTAACCCTACCTTGTTTTTATAAATGTTTCCTTATATGTCTTTGAGTTAAATTATTGCATTAGGTTGATAGGAGTTGAGTGAAATCCTATCTGATGCATTATCGACCTTGACCAATGATACACCCGATACCTGCTTTTCAAAAACTATTTGCGAAATGCTTAGTAATGCTATACGATAGTTTTGCAATAAAAATGCCAATTTCAAAAGTGGGATCACTTTAAGAATTTTTATGGGAATTTCTGGTTTACTCCCACTATTGGCTAAGTATCTGATCCGTACTTAGTCAATAGGAAGGAGAGGTTGTCCTTGCGTACGGTGCCGTCATGTTGTAGTCCGGGACTCAACAGTTGACACCGACCGGGACAGGGTTGAAAAACTGACAGGACCTGTACTCTTGGGTTAGGGTGCCGAGGTGCTTGTCGCTGGCTGGAAAAATTTAGGGACCACCTGTATGGGGGCCTGCTGACTAAGACTTGCAACTATTCACATACTACGGAAAGCTTCGGCTCCGAGGAATCCTTTATTGGACCGACAACCGCGCACTGGGAGTGGAGAGATGGCGGAAGTAGCATGTACCCACGTGGGTTAAAGTCCCGGATTGGAGTGGTGTACTGTACTTCCGGGTGGCGTAGGACCGGGCCCAATCTTGGAGGAATCGTGGTAGACGAGTTGGCATATGCAAGCTTGGGTGCTACATATGCAGTGTGGATAGGGACCCTCAGCTGAGTATTATTTATCCGGATTAACGCTGCTCCTCGGTTATGGAGACTTGGTCACTGACTGTCAACAGGGAGTGGTTCTCAACTAGGTCTGTTTTGGAAAGTAAAATGAATCAAGGATTATGATGGAACAAGGAATACCGAATCTTTCAAAAATTAAAATAAGGTTTACCAAAAATGCTTTTCTGCAAAATACTTGAACTTGCTTAAGCCTTACCTTGACTACCCTAAGCCTGCATTCCTGAGTCTTCTCCCTTTTCTTTAGTCGGGTAAGTCTTGTTGAGTACCTTTGTACTCAGGGTTCTTTTACCCATGTTGCAGGTATGGCAGATTCCTCAGTATGCCTTGGACCCTGCTGTGTGACTGTTGTTCAGGAAGAGGCCGATGAGGCCGATGAGTGATTATTCACCCTCGGGCTGGGTGAAGTATCTTTATCTTTTAGTTGTTGTCATATGCTACCCTGCCAACTCTATCTATTTGAATTATGGTCTGTAATAACTTCACTTTAATTTTATGTTGAACCCTGGTTTGTAAAACTAATGTTATTTAAGTCTTCCGCTATTTACTCTGATGTTATTTGTCAAAATGTTCAAGAGATTGTAACTGAATTGTGAGATGATCCTGCGGACATCGGGCACTGATGTAGCCCAGTGGCGGAACCCGGTCTTAACCTCGTGGCTGTACGGATCGACTGTCAGTGGTTGACAGTGATCAGTGGGCCATGGGATTAGGGCTGTTACGTCACAGAGTGGTATCGGAGCATCTCACTACGACGTTGCAATCTTTTTGCGAAAATTTCAAAAGGTTTTTAAGTCCAAAACTAAACTTGACTATTTTGAGTCCAAATTGCTTCTCTCATCTCATCTTGTCTTTGGCAACTAGTAGCAAGACAACTTGTATAAGCCCTATGTACCTTACCTTAATAGTTGCATTGCCTTGTTCCGTAGGGACGAATCATGCATCATGTCATAATCACTTAAGATAATAACTTCCTCTCTAAGTCTGTTGGGTTAGTATGCCTTTACCTTTTTCTTGCTAGCCTTTCTCACCTATAACCTCTTGTCCAGATATGGTCATCCTCAAGCGGACTGCTCGCAAGTCGACTGGACCGCATGGTGTGCCGCGTCACCAGCTGGCGCCACGCACCGGAGAAGAGACTGGAGAATCCTCCAACGGACGTCGCTTTCCCCGCCGCAACCGCAAGCAGCTGAAGGAGGAGATCAGGAATCTAAAGGCTGAGATGGAGAACATGGAGCATGACTTCTATCTTTCCCGCATGGAGTTTTATGAGGCACGAGCTTCCCTGGAGCAGGCCAATCGGAACACGGTTCACGCTATCGAGCAGCGCAATGATGCTTGGACCCGCGAGGACGTAACCAGAGCCCAGCTCCATGGACTGCAGCAGTACACTACCCAGATTGAGCAGTACAATGATATGCTTCATGAGGAGGTACATCAACTGTACAACCAACTTCACCCCGTGGCTCCACCTGTTGCTGAGGATCCTGAAGATGGAGTCGTGGAGGAACCTGAAGTAGAACATGAGCCAAACCAGAATGAGGAAGTGGAACCTGCTGAAGATGTTCACGTTGAAGATGAAGAAGAGGAGGAAGAGCCCGAACTCATCATCGAAGATGAAGATGACGATGAAGAGATGATCATCATCGACGACGACTAGATTCGTGGTGTCTGTGCCATCTGCTCACCTAAAGCCTTAAGTCTAGGTTTGGGGCGTTAGTTGGTCTTCTGTCTAGTCGAGTCTGTATCGCGTCTTGTACCTTTCCTTTGTCAGTTAGTGGCTATCTATCGAACCTCTGTATCAGTTATCTACCCTTGCATCAATGAATCTTATCAGTCAGTTTCGTTCAAAAGCAATCTTTGGATGCTAAGTTCCCAAGTTCTTAACAGATGCCTGTGAACACCCGCACTGGAGCCGGAAGTTCCGGAGATGCCAACCTTCCAAACCCTCCACCAGTTCCTGCTACCCTGGCAGATGCCATTGCAGCCTTGGCCGCCGCTGCCAACCTGATGGCTCAGAACCAAGGGCAGCAGAACAACGGCAACCGTGGTCGTCGCAACAACCAAGAGACAACCTACATGGACTTCACTGAAACCCGACCACCGGTCTTCACCAAAGCCGATGAACCTCTCGAGGCTGACGATTGGTTGCGCACCATGGAACAGAAGTTCAGTCTTTTACACTGCACAGAGATCCAGAAGCCTCGGTTCGCTTCTCAGCAGCTCCGTGGTCCCGCAAGTGCCTGGTACGCCAACCTGTTGGCTGCCCAGCCTGAAGGACACCAGCTGACCTGGGAGGAGTTCCGCACCGCTTTCCGTGCACACCACATCCCGTCAGGTCTGATGAAGATGAAGCTTGATCAGTTCCTAGCCCTGCAACAGAAAGATTCCACCGTTATGCAGTACGTGGGACAGTTCAACCACCTGAGCCAGTATGCCTCCGACTATGTCAACACAGAGGAAAAGAAGAGAGATTGTTTCCTTAGGGGTCTGCACCCTAAGATTCGCAGAGGTCTATCCAACAACCTCAACGGATCCTATCATGATGTCGTTGACCGTGCTGTCGCTTTCGAGGAAAGTAACCGCCAGTATCAGGAGGAGAAGAAGAAGAAGAAGGCTGGGTCTAGCAGCTTCTCCAGCAACCACAAGCGCCCAAGAATCATCTATCACCCCAGCCACCACCAAAACCGTGCCCCATACCCTCATCAGCAAGTGGTCGTTCGTACCGCGGCCACCACTCATAATGCCAACCAGCAAAGTGCCACTCAGCCGAACGCCCCAGGTGTTCGTGTCACCACCCCTCAAACAGCTTACAACCATCCATGCTACAACTGTGGCCAAGTTGGTCACTGGTCTCGCGAGTGCCCAAAACCCAAGAAGAATGCCCAGCATGCACAGAAAGGCCCTGGAGGATCACAGCAGCAGCACCGCGCACCGCAGCAGCACGTCCAGAAGGGCAAGTTTGTCAAGAAGCACGGGCAAGTCTACTTCACCACCGTCAGTAACATCCCAGAAGGAGAGCCCGTCATGCTCGGTAGGTTCCCTGTTGCCAATCATCCTGCAGTCGTCTTGTTCGATTCTGGTGCATCGCATTCCTTCATCAGTCGCACTTTTGTCATCAAGCATGAGTTACTCATGGGGAAGTTAAAAGAAAGTTTCTGTATACTTTCGCCTGGAGGGCGGATAAATACTAAGGAAGTGGTCCGCAGTATACCAGTAATGTTGGGGGAACATGTCTTTCCTACCACCATGATAGTACTGCGCAATCAAGAGATAGATGTCATCTTAGGCATGAATTGGATGTGTCAGTATAAAGCCTTGATAGACATCTTGAATAGAGTTGTGAGAGTGGATATTCCTAACAACACCTCTAAACTCCTTCTCCAACTTCCTATGCCTCAAAAACCAGCAACCACTCAGTTGAATACCGCCTGTGTTCCGGAAGTCAGGGATATTCCCGTGGTCTGTGAGTTCCCTGATGTCTTCCCAGAAGATCTACCTGGTCTGCCTCCAGACCGTGATGTTGAGTTTGCCATAGAGCTAAAGCCCGGGACTGCTCCTATATCCCGTAGAGCTTATCGAATGCCTCCCAGAGAGTTGGCAGAGCTGAAGATCCAATTGCAAGAACTTTTGGATAAGGGTCTCATTCGCCCAAGTTCATCTCCTTGGGGCTGTCCTGCTATCTTTGTGAAGAAGAAGGACAAAAGTCTTCGCCTGTGCGTTGACTATCGCCCACTCAATGAGGTCACCATCAAAAATAAATATCCCTTGCCTCGCATTGACCTTCTTTTCGACCAGTTGTCTGGAGCCAGAGTGTTCTCCAAAATTGATCTCAGATCTGACTATCACCAAATAAAAATCCGTCCAGAAGACATTCCTAAAACAGCTTTCACCACCAGATACGGCCTATATGAGTATTTGGTCATGTCCTTTGGCTTGACCAATGCCCCCGCTCATTTCATGTATCTCATGAACTCTGTGTTCATGCCAGAGCTCGATAAATTTGTAGTCGTGTTCATTGACGACATCCTTGTCTATTCAAGAACTCCTGAAGATCACGCCAAGCATCTTCGAATCGTCCTTTCTCGTCTCAGAGATCACCAGCTGTATGCCAAGTTCAGTAAATGTGAATTCTGGCTAGATCGAATTCAATTCCTTGGTCATGTCCTGTCCGCTGAAGGTGTGTCAGTTGACCCTGAAAAAGTGGCAGATATCTTGGATTGGAAGCCACCTACCACTGTCCGCGAAGTTCGCAGCTTCATGGGAATGGCTGGATACTATCGTCGTTTCATCCCAGATTTCTCCAGAGTTGCCAAGCCTATCACAGAGTTGTTGAAAAATTCCGTGGATTTCGTTTGGTCACCAGCCTGTGAGCAAGCCTTTCAAGCCCTGAAGAAACTGCTAACTACATCACCAGTCCTAGCTCAACCAGATATCGAGAAACCCTTCGATGTATACTGTGATGCATCTGGTACTGGTTTGGGCTGTGTTTTGATGCAAGAAGGACGAGTAATCGCTTATGCCTCACGACAGCTCAAGCGACATGAGGAAAACTACCCAACCCATGATCTTGAGCTAGAAGCAGTCGTGCATGCCTTGAAGATTTGGCGTCACTACCTGTTGGGCAGCACCTGCAATATGTATACGGATCACAAGAGCCTAAAGTATATCTTCACTCAAGAAGAGTTGAATATGAGGCAGAGAAGATGGCTTGAGTTGATTAAAGATTATGATCTCGAAGTACATTACCATCCTGGTAAGGCAAATGTAGTTGCCGATGCCCTCAGTCGCAAGTCACACTGCAACTGTCTGACGACGAAGCCCTATGATCTTTCGTTGTGCCATGAACTTGAAAGGATGGGTATCGAAATGATTCCGCAAGGAAGCTTGAACAATGTCAGCATAGAAACATCCATCAAGGATCAAGTCATTGCTGCTCAGAAGGATAACCCTGGAATCAAGCACATCATCGAAAAGGTCCAGACCGGAAAGGCTGATTGCTTCAGGATCGATGATGTAGGAGTTGTTTGGTTCAAGAACCGTCTAGTAGTTCCCAAGGTGCCTGAATTGAGACAGTTAATCCTTGATGAAGCACACTTGACTAGATTCTCTATTCACCCCGGCAGTAACAAGATGTACCAAGACTTAAAGCAGAGATTCTGGTGGACTAAAATGAAGATTGAGATTGCCCGGTATGTCGCTCAGTGTGATACCTGCCAAAGAGTCAAGGCAGTACACATGAAGCCTGGAGGAGAATTGCAACCTTTGTCAGTACCCGCTTGGAAATGGGACGACATTAGTATGGATTTTGTCAATGGACTACCCAAGACCCAGAAAGGATTTGATTCTATTTGGGTAATTGTGGACCGACTCACCAAACAAGCTCACTTTTTGCCAGTCAAGACCAGCTACACCGTCCCCACGTATGCCACTTTGTACAA
This sequence comes from Coix lacryma-jobi var. lacryma-jobi, assembly GCA_009763385.1. Classification (NCBI taxonomy): domain Eukaryota; kingdom Viridiplantae; phylum Streptophyta; class Magnoliopsida; order Poales; family Poaceae; genus Coix; species Coix lacryma-jobi. The sequence goes on from CM019831.1 coordinate 85,164,971, forward strand.
GAACAACATAGTGAAGCTTCATGGCATACCCAAGAGCATTATCTCTGACCGTGGTACCCAGTTTGTCGCTAAGTTTTGGAAAGCGTTCCATACCTCGCTTGGAACCAAGCTCTTACATAGCACAGCTTATCATCCTCAAACTGATGGACAAACGGAGCGAGTCAACCAAGTGCTGGAGGACATGTTGAGAGCCTGTGTTCTTACCTTCGCAGATACTTGGGATGACTGTTTGCCTTTGGCAGAGTTCTCTTATAATAACAGTTACCAAGAGAGCATCAAAATGGCACCCTTTGAAGCACTGTACGGCCGTCGTTGTCGTACACCCCTCAGTTGGTCTGAGCCCGGAGAAAGAGAATTCTTTGGAGTTGACCTGGTCAAAGATATGGAAGAGAAAGTCAAGCAGATACAGGAGAATATGAAGATTGCCCAATCTCGACAGAAAAGTTACGCTGACAAGAGACGTCGACCTCTGAAGTTTCAAGTTGGAGATTATGTATATCTCAAGGTCTCACCAACCAAAGGAGTCACTCGTTTTGGAGTCAAAGGAAAGTTAGCACCCCGCTACATTGGTCCGTTTGAGATTTTGGAATGTTGTGGCAAGGTAGCTTACAAGCTGAAGTTGCCCGATCATCTCTCCGCTGTCCACAATGTTTTCCATGTCTCCCAACTCAAGAAGTGTCTCAGAGTACCAGAACATGTCGTGGAAGTTGAAGGTGTCGAGCTAGAGCCTGATCTATCTTACTCAGAATATCCAGTTCGCGTGTTGGACCACAAGGATCGCGTTACCCGAAGAACCACCACAAGATGGTACAAAATCCAGTGGAACCAGCACTCTGAAGAGGAAGCCACTTGGGAATCTGAAGACTTCTTAGCAAAGAACTACCCCGACTTTCTTGAATCTCTGTCTATGTAAGGTTTTGCCCTTATCCCTTCTTTGTCCTTCCTTAAGAAGCAGAATCTCGGGGCGAGATTTCTTTTAGGGGGGGAGGCTGTAACACCTCTGGTGTTTAGCATGTAATTAACTTGACATATCATCATTATCATCATTAAGCATCTTGATCATGATTTCATGTGTATGCATTTTGCTAAGTGTATCATTTTATGTGAATTACCTCTATTGCAAAAACCCTAATTAGCCCACTTCTCTCTACAAGGGCAAAATGGTAATTTCATCTCTGTGACTAGCTTTGTGTAATTCTTGTTCATTTGGTGTCTTGTAGTTTTGTTGGGTTGGCCAAAGTTCAAAAATCAGAATTTGATTTCAAAACTCTTTGCAAAACCCTGATTTCCAAATCCTGGATTTTATCCCTCTTTTGTAATTCAAAAATTATTAAAAATTTGGGGTTGGTCCAAAAAGCAAAGTTGTAGATCTGTCAAAGAGAAACAACTTTGGTATTTACAAATTTTCAAGTTGCAGTACAAAGTTTTGAGTTATTTCAAATTCAATCAAACTCCAGTTTTTGTCCCCTTTTCAGTTTTCAAAATGAGTTCAAAAACTAATGAGTTTCTGGAAAAGTGTATAATAGCAAAGTTGTAGGTTTTGATAAAAGGAACAACTTTCATGTTTACAGATTTTCAAGTTTCAGTTTGAAATCCAGAGTAATTTTGATTTGAATCAAGTTTGAAAAAGTGTCCCCTTTACTGTTTTCAAATATTGTTCAAAAACTATTTGGAATTTGAAAATGTTCATATTGACAAAGTTGTAGATCTCTTTTTTCTGAACAACTTTGATGTTTTGAGTTTTTGTTGCCCAGTTCAAATTTTGGGAGCAATTTGCAAATTTCTGAAACTGCTCAAAAGTCAAACCCTAGCCTAGTCTACTGTTCTTCTTCCTCGCGTAGAGGGGGGGGCCCCGGCCATGGCCAGCCCACCGGCAACTCGCACGCCGCACGCCTGGCTGCTCCCCACGCGCCACCAACCTGCCGCCGCTGTTCCCTTGTCCCCTCCGCGCCCGCACGCGAGCGCTGACCCGCGCTCCCGTCCCCTACAGAGCTCCGCGCGCCGCCGCCGCGTGGCCATCGCCGGCGAGCACACGCCCGAGCCCCGGCTGCACGCCATCACCCCCGCCAGAGCGCAATCGAGTGCGCACGCGCTCGCCGTGCTCATCCACACCACCCGAGGCCTCTACCGGCCCCTGGCCGCGCCTATAAGAAGGCCGCCGGAGCCCGAGCTCCCCACTCAGCTCCGCCGTCGCCAGCACCAGCCAGAGCCTCCCGTGCTCAACCACCTAGCTCAAAAGCTCCGCCGTGTTCTTGTGCTGCTTCACCACCCTCCAATTTCACCTCTACCGCCCTCATCGCCGGCGTGCTCGTCGTTGCGTCTCCGGCGAAACCCGGCGAACTCGGGTTCGTGGAATTCGCCGTCTCCGGCCTTGATCATCTCCCTCCGACCCCCGCATCACCTTCCTTATCCCGTGCGACTCTAACCCGGCCATCGCGGCTCCGTTTGTTGCACAGGGTCGCCAGGACGCCTGTCGCCGCCGCGAGCGTCCGCCGGTCACCGTCGACCTCCTCCACCGTCCATCCCCGTCCCTCACCGAGCTGCCCAATCGACTCCGGTGAGCTCCCTTGTGCTCCCTGTGCTCTTGGTTTCACCCCGGACCCCCTGGCTTGGCCGGCGTGCCGAGCGCCGCCCGTTTGTGGTCGCCGGCGTCGAGCAGCGCCGCCGTGCCCGTTTTTCCTTTTTATTTTCAAGATGAATAGTGTTCTGTTTCTCTTTTTGTATGATTTTCTGTAGACTCCAAAATTCTGAAATTTTTGTGGTAGACTCTTTATGCTCTGAAGTATTTTATAAAAATATGAAACTTGAGTTTTGTGCAAAAATTTGAAAATGAAAAATTCCCCTTTTAATTGAAAAATGAGGGCTTTGGTATTTTTAGAGAGTGTTCTATAGCTCCAAAAATCTTGAGATAAAATTTGCAAGCTAGTTATGTCATGATGAGTCCTCTGGTAAAATTTTGAAGGCCATTTGGAGCAGTTGATTTTTGAGCTTTATTTAATTAGGAATAGTCCTTTTGTTATTGAATTCTAATTTAAGGGAGCACCTTAAGGACCCAAATATAATTTTGGTTTGCGCACTATACTTGTACCGCTAATTGAACGGGGGTGAGTGAAATGTGGGTAATGGGTGGAGGCACCTTCATTAAAATGACCTTTTAAATAATTAAGAAAAATAGAAAAGGTGATTAGGGTTAGCGTTGAATGCCCTGTGATGTGACTTTTGGGATTGCTTGATGTCGTAGACCCCTACCCTTGGTCTATGATGTTTGTGATGCTATGTTTAGATGATGCTTAGGAATAATTATGATAAGGTCTAGTTTAATCGATATTGCTTAAGGAAGAAATGGTTACCTTTTATGCTCAACCTAGATTTCGATTATGCCTTGCCTAAGAGTGATCTAGAATCAGTGGTATTGTCTGGCACCATAAGTCCATTCATCATTCTCATGAGCATTCATCATTGCAACCCGTATAGTTGACGAAGAAGGCCCTGAAGTCCGAGGTAGCCACCGAAGGATCTGTCCCCGAGGCACCCCGAGCTCCGACACCTATACCTACCCCGAGTCTGCTCTTTTGCCATCCAAGGCAAGCCCCGGTGCATTTAACCCTACCTTGTTTTTATAAATGTTTCCTTAAATGTCTTTGAGTTAAATTATTGCATTAGGTTGATAGGAGTTGAGTGAAATCCTATCTGATGCATTATCGACCTTGACCAATGATACACCCGATACCTGCTTTCAAAAACTATTTGCGAAATGCTTAGTAATGCTATACGATAGTTTGCAATAAAAATGCCAATTTCAAAAGTGGGATCACTTTAAGAATTTTTATGGGAATTTCTGGTTTACTCCCCACTATTGGCTAAGTATCATGATCCGTACTAGTCAATAGGAAGGAGAGGTTGTCCTTGCGTACGGTGCCGTCATGTTGTAGTCCGGGACTCAACAGTTGACACCGACCGGGACAGGGTTGAAAAACTGACAGGACCTGTACTCTTGGGTTAGAGTCCCGAGGTGCTTGTCGCTGGCTGGAAAAATTTAGGGACCCACCTGTATGGGGGCCTGCTGACTAAGACTTGCAACTATTCACATACTACGGAAAGCTTCGGCTCCGAGGAATCCTTTATTGGACCGACAACCGCGCACTGGGAGTGGAGAGATGGCGGAAGTAGCATGTACCCACGTGGGTTAAGTCCCGGATTGGAGTGGTGTACTGTACTTCCGGGTGGCGTAGGACCGGGCCTAATCTTGGAGGAATCGTGGTAGACGAGTTGGCATATGCAAGCTTGGGTGCTACATATGCAGTGTGGATAGGGACCCTCAGCTGAGTATTATTTATCCGGATTAACGCTGCTCCTCGGTTATGGAGACTTGGTCCACTGACTGTCAACAGGAGTGGTTCTCAACTAGGTCTGTTTTGGAAAGTAAAATGAATCAAGGATTATGATGGAACAAGGAATACCGAATCTTTCAAAAATTAAAATAAGGTTTACCAAAAATGCTTTTCTGCAAAATACTTGAACTTGCTTAAGCCTTACCTTGACTACCCTAAGCCTGCATTCCTGAGTCTTCTCCCTTTTCTTTAGTCGGGTAAGTCTTGTTGAGTACCTTTGTACTCAGGGTTCTTTTACCCATGTTGCAGGTATGGCAGATTCATCAGTATGCCTTGGACCCTGCTGTGTGACTGTTGTTCAGGAAGAGGCCGATGAGGCCGATGAGTGATTATTCACCCTCGGGCTGGGTGAAGTATCTTTATCTTTTTAGTTGTTGTCATATGCTACCCTGCCAACTCTATCTATTTGAACTATGGTCTATAATAACTTCACTTTAATTTTATGTTGAACCCTGGTTTGTAAAACTAATGTTATTTAAGTCTTCCGCTATTTACTCCGATATTATTTGTCAAAATGTTCAAGAGATTGTAACTGAATTGTGAGATGATCCTGCGGACATCGGGCACTGATGTAGCCCAGTGGCGGAACCCGGTCTTGACCTCGTGGCTGTACGGATCGACTGTCAGTGGTTGACAGTGATCAGTGGGCCATGGGATTAGGGCTGTTACGTCACAACCATCATCATGGCTACATGGAGACACCCCACTGTTGATGTTTAATTTATTTTATCGATCTATTTGTTATTATGGCTGTATGGAGACATGCCACTGTTAATGAATAGAACTGTTCATACATTTAGTCGATACGTTGGTTTCATGTCGCTTAAACATTCATATAGATCTTTATCTTGTTAACGTTTTTCTAAGTTTATCGGCTGTTTATCCATTATAAACATTTATCTTATATATGTCATAGCCGTTATGCTTCATATCTTTTTTCAATACTTTTCGTGCAATCTCGTGGGAGTTGACTTTGTAGTCAATGTCCTAAAGACAAATGGCTATATCAGAGCCGTACAATTTGGAACTGTCTGGCACTAAACCGGCAGGTTCCACGATTTAACGATCTTTTTCTTCTCCTTGTTAATTACAGGTCAAATTGACTGGCACGCCCTAAGTCGATTTTGCTGAGAATCGGCTCCACCGTTTGCTGAAGGTCCAGGAGGTCAGGACTTGCTCCGCACCCCTCTGAGGACCATGCGCCCCGAGTGTGTTGGCACTGACCGACCGAGATTTTGCGTCAACAATGAGGTACCTCTGTTTCACTCCTGAGTTCGGGATTTGGTATTCTGCTTCTTCCACCCTCTCCCTTTGCGGTTACTCGGATGCTGATTTTGCTGGATGCCGACTTGAGCACAAGTCCACTTCTGGGACATGTCAGTTTTTCGGTTCTTCTATTGTGTCTTGGTCTTCTCGCAAGCAGTCGAGTGTCCCTCAGTCTACCACAGAGGCTGAATATGTTGCTGTGACTAGCTGCTGTTCCCAGTTGTTGCGGATGATGGCCACTTTGCGTGATTTTGGTCTAAGCTTTTCTCGAGTTCAATTGCTTTGTGACAGCACGAGTGTGATTAGCATTGCTAAGAACCCCGTGCTGCATTCTAAGACCAAACACAATGATGTGCGCTTTCATTTCTTGCGAGACCATTATGAGAAGGGTGATATCGACCTTCACCATGTCGATACTCATCTTCAGTTGGCAGATATTTTCACCAAGCCTTTGGACCAATCAACTTTTGACAGGTTGAGAGGTGAGCTTGGTGTGTGTTTCCCCTTTTAGTTGGGGGAAACATTTTGGCTGTTGTATCATAGACTGCTTTATTTTATTTCTAGCTTTCACATTTCATCATTTTTGCATTTTTCTCTTCTCGAGCTTCATGTATATAATCTATAGAATGAATCTATGCTCTGATTAGTGTGTGCTCCGATGATATATGATGATGTTCGTAGCTTAGGCTCTTTTTGATCATTGATACATGTTGTGAGGTGAGCTACTTTTCAAAACTGTGAATATGCTTAATTCCACATTAATTTTGAAACATGTTCACCATTGAGTTTGGCAACTAGCATGTGTAGAATGTGTTGAAGTCACTTATGCTTTTCATATATGCTAGGTTGCTATGTCTCTAGTTCTGAGTCCTTCACCTGTTTGGAATGTTCATTTTTCTGTTAAAATTTGAACCAAGTCTAAGTGAATTGAAAAGATCGAGATGGGATTACTTGACAGCACATCACGGTATCGAGACTATTTCTCATTGCACATTGAGTTAAACTTGAGTCATGTAGTGTAAGACCGAAACCGTTGCTTCAAGCTTTTGATTGCTTATGCATAGGCTTAGCTCGGTTGAAAAGTTAGGCAATGTGAAGTTTCCAACCTCTCGCAATCACATGCTGAAAATTCAAACTTGTGTAATCACCGCTGCAACTCCGATAAAATCTTGAAAACGCAAGTCTATGTTTCATTCTATAGCATGATGATTGAACTTTGCTAGGGGTAGTTCACCTTTTATACATGTTTAGCACTTGTGTAACTTCGTGTCTATACATGTTTGGTGCTATATTGATGGTGAAACCCTTTCTGAATGGCTTAAATCTTCTCACTTTGCCCATATGTTCATATTTCGTATTCTATCATCAGTTTGAGCCTTTGCTGACATTTGTGCCTCTTGTTGAGTAGTTGGATCAGCACTCTTTAGAGCATCTATTCACTCTATAGATTCTAAACCTGAAGCTGCTAACCTGCATGTGTAACTCATATTCATTTTGTCTTGTTGTGTCCATTTTCAACTAAGGGGGAGAAATTTTGACAAATCATGTCCCTAGTTGTATGCACTATTGAATGGGGAGTTCATGTTCTCAGGGGGAGTTTGCTCAGTTTGCTCCATTTTTTGCTTTGACGAGCTGTTCCATTGGTTTGAAGCGATTTCCAACTTGTGTGGTTTTTGAATTGGTTTGGAGCGGTTCTGCTAGTTGTGTTGAGCCTTTGCCTCTTTCTGGAGGGACTACTTTGTCTTTGTCTTTCTCGCTCCGACCTCTCGCTAGCGGTGTTGAGCCTGTTCTACCTCTTCTTGAGAGCCAGCTTTGCTTGGTTGCGTCGAGCTGTTGCCCATGTCTTTGGGAACCAAGTTGTCTTGCTCACTCCATTCAACTTTTCCTGACTTTGCATCGCTTTTGGTCGATTGGTTGAGTTTGCTTACTTCTTCTTCCTTCCTTCTTCTACCTTCATATGATTTGTGTTGGTAGTTGACATTGCACTCATCAAGGGGGAGATTGTGGATACATGGGTGTACGCCGGATCTTGAGATGATGAGTGATTGTCAACTGGGATGATGTGCAGGTTCTTTGGCTTGTGTTGTGCAGGTGTGGAGCTCGGATACGGTGATCAAAGGCAAGGTGAAACTCAAGTAGAGACGTGTCGTGCCGATGGACCCGAAGCGGTGAAAGGCGGACGTGAGGCTTGGACTGACGGACCGGTGGCCTGAGGATCGGTCGTGGTGGCTGACAGCCTAGGACTGCGACAAGTGAAGACTTGCGAGTGGACGGGGTGCACGGGCGGTGCATCCCCTCTACGGCTCAGTTTGGTGGTTGAGCCACAGAAAAACCACCGAGTGGACGGTTTCCAGTTTTGGGCCTCAAAACCTGGGTGCGGCCGATTTCTGAGTTTGGGCCACAAAACTCGGGCTGAGGACGGTTTCCAGGTTTGGGCCTCAAAACCTGGGCGTCGGCAGGTTTCTGAGTTTGGGCCACAAAACTCAGGCAACGGACGACAGGTTTCCCGGTTTTAGCCTCAAAACTGGGGGATGGCCCAGGTTTCCCGGTTTCGGCCTCAAAACCGGGGGATGGCACAGGTTTCCCGGTTTCGGCCTCAAAACCGGGGAGAGGTCCGTGAAAAGGACGAGCAGAGCGGTGGCGGCACGTGGCGGCAATCGCTGAGGTCGCGTCAAGGCGAAGCTACCAGTTGTGCGGGCGTGGCCGTCAGATCACCATCAACTTCGAGTTGGTCAGGAATACCCTTAGGGTTAGCCTGCTCGCTCATTAGCAATAGGGGTAGAAGGGGAATAATTGTATTAGGCTATATAAGGAGAGGCAACCCCTCCCTCCAGACTATCTCAGCCAATGCTATTTTCATTCTAGGGTTTCCTGCTCTCTCATTCCCTGCTGTAGCTATTGAGATCTGCAGAGATGGTTTAATCATACCTCTGTGTATTTGCTTTTTGAGGAAACGAGACCGTAATCTTGTTGTCTCCTCGTGTGGAGAAGTTTCGGCTGGAAATCAAGATTGAAGGACCGAATTGGCGACCACAGGGGCGTGAATGGGAGCCTCAAAATTTCTTTTGAAATGTTTAGGCCTCTGTCCCTGAAAATCAACCCCAAGAGCAAAGCCAACACATGTGATGTCCACGACCCAAGTGATTGGGTGGGTGTTCCCTAGGAACACAGCGGGACACCACAAAAACTCCCTTGCCCAAATCCACGCAAGTCAACTAGTGACAAAATGGACTATGGGTAACCTTTCCGCAAAGCGGGAAGCCATGTTTCTGTAGAACACAGAGTCGGGAATCCAACGCAAAAAGCAGAACTCCAATCCAAAGCCAAACGGACGAGCTACGGACAAATAGCGCGGAACCAGCTGCATCAGACGTTGGGTAGCGTCCGATGTGTTCACGTCGGACGCGTCCGATGTGGACAGGACCTTCATGGAACCTTACTGTGTAGCCATCGAACGTTGCTACAGTAACAGCTCTGCGTCTGATGTGAACAGTAGCGTCCGATGCCCTGACACCTGACGCGTCTGATGCAAAAAGAGGGTTTCTGGAACCACACTGCATGACCATCGGACGCTGCACTGTAGCGTCCGATGCCAGCGTCCGATGCCCCTTCAAAAGCACAGAAACTGACACGTGGCAACGACGCGTCCGATGCTACTTGGGTCAGCGTCCGATGCCAAGAACACGAGCGTTCGATGCCCCCGAAATTGTGTTGTTCTTCCACCGCTTCAACTTGATCTCCCTCAAACCAAAAGCTCTAAGGCTCAAACTTCTTGTGAGGGGTCACAAGGATGTTAGTGAGCTACTCCTAAGAGATCATGGCTCGAACCTAACTCTAAATCGATGAGTCGAAAGATTTCGGGGCAAAGGAGGAAGAACGTGATCCAAAACGAAATGCGCCTGATCTACCACCTCGTGAGGAATTAGAGAAAACCCTTCGGTAGAAAGATGTCTCTCACGATGCTCTAGGAGATGGTTCAAACGGATTTGCTTATCTTCCCTTGAAACAAGAAATCTTGTGAAGATCGAAAGAGGGGAAAACGTGCAACGCGAAGAACAAAATCGCAAGACAAATTAAAGCATGAATTTGATCCTTGGATTAAGCAAGATGACGGATTGTATTAGCGCTCAGTGTTAGGTTACAAGCCACTCCTCGCAACAACAAAGCTCGGATGGCGAAATGCTCATGAACAAGAGACTTCTCTCCACTAACCCTAGCCCTCTCTCACAAGAACAAAATGAGAGCGGCACCGTCCGAGGATTAGGCTACCCTAACCAGACCCGTCACATATATATAGGCGCACGTCTAAAAGACACAAATGCCGTAACATGAAACACTAACCCCAATTACCCCCTAGGGGTAAAACCGTCCAAACTGGTCAGTTTTCATCCGATGGCTACGCGCCTTCTCATCCTTCGCTTCGCCTCGACGCAAGCTCCAGGATGTCGCCACGTGTCGTCATGTCAACAACCGCGCCTTCCTCGTGGATAGCTTCGCTGCCATGCCAGCCTCTCCACGCCGCCACACGTCTACCGTTCCGCATGGGAACCTCCGCCCGGTTTTGAGGCCGAAACCGGTAAACCTGCCAGCCCAGGTTTTGAGGCCCAAACCTGGAAACCGTCCACCCCGAGTTTTGAGGCCCAAACTCGGAAACCAGCCACCCCGTGTTTTGAGGCCCAAATTCGGAAACCCTTGTGGGTAGCTTTTTGAGGCTCAGCTACCGAACCCGCACCGTAGACGGGATGTGGTTCGCACACCCTGACCACCGGCACCGATGCCGATGCATGTCCAGCCTCCACACCGGGCACAACTCCTTCGCCTTCCTTCTTGACTTGGTGGATGACACTTGTGCCGCACGCAAGCCCGTGTCCGACCTCCCGACAAGTGCCACGACGCAATCGTCTTCCTCCCTACTCGGCCGATGCATCGCACATCCCCATGTGCTCTCGCTTGCCGATGCCAAGTGCCAGCTACCACAGCTGGTCCTCCGGCCTCCTGGTCCGTCGGTGCAAGCCTCACGTCCGCCCTTCACCGCTCTGGGTACATCGGCATGGCACGTCCACCGCACGGTACGCCCATCCTTCACTGCTCCCGGTCCGTCAGCACGACACATCTCTACTTGACCTTCACGTCGCCATCGACCACTGTCTCTGAGCTCCACACCTGCACATCAACACAACCAAGAGACACATGTTGCACACACACACACACCAACACAGAAACACCACAACTCAATGCCACCGGTTAGTCATAAGCATTAAGCGCATAGCGAGATAATGACTCAACTGGGAAAAGCCTCAAACCTTCCTCACAAATGTCAATCATTCATCATATATGTTCTCAATCTCTCCCTTGATGAATGCATTGACTAAAAATAAAACCACAAAGGAAGGGTTTGAAGGCAAGCCTCATTCAAGTGCCCAAAAGCCAAGCAAAAGCAAACACAAGGCCACTTGATATGAGGAAGGATCATGAAAACTCCAAATAAAAGCTCTCGGCCCCGAAAGAAACGGGAAAAGCGGGCAAAGCCTCCACACAACCGAAGAGTCAAGATAAAACAAGCGTTTCATGAATCCCAAAAGACTTGAATCCCAAAAAGGCACTCAAAAACCAGTCTCAAATAAATTGTCAAACAATCATCCCAAAAGAAACCAAGATCAAGGTTCTTATCCACTTGGAAGGTTCTTATCCACTTGGGTATCAAAATTTCTCCCCCTAGATGATTGAATTGACAAAAGCCAGGCACAAAAGATGGTTTGAGATACCAAAACCGAAAACTTGGTCCCCAAAGATATGGGCAACGGCTCAACGCAACCAAGCAAAACCTGAGCAAAACTCCACAAAAGAGCGAAAACTCAGACAAAGAGCGAAAGACTTGGTTCCCAAAGACATGGGCAACGGCTCAACGCAACCAAGTCAAAACTGAGCTAGCCCTCAAGAAGAGGCAGAAAAGGCTCAACACCACTAGCTCAAGGCATGATACCAATTGAGGCTGAAAGAACGCATTAGAATGCAAAAACTGCTAGTCCCTCAAGATAGAGGCACAGAGTCTCAACACAACTAGCAGAAAACTCGATACCAATCACAAATAGCCAAAAATTAGTGAAAACAGCTAGTTCCTCAAGACAGAGGCATAGAGGTTCGACACAACTAGCTGAAGGCTCCATATACGAATCTAAAATACCAAGCAAAAACTACTAGTCCCTCAAGAGAGAGGCAAAACGGCTCAACACGACTAGCAGGCTCAATACCGACTGAAAAAAACACAAAGAGAAGCTCAAAACTAAATGGAGCACAAACACTCAGAGCACGCGGAGGAGTAGCAGAACAAAAACAACTCCCCCGGAAAGCAAGCCTATACACAAATGCTATGCAACAAAGCTCACTATGAAGGATACCAATTGAGAAGGATCGAAAAGAGCTAAACTCCCCCTAGCTTAAAGCTCTCCCCAAAGTGCACGACTCTCCCATTTGTGCCAACACTCATGCTCCCCTTTGCAAACAACTTCTCCCCCTTGACAAAAGGGAACATGCTGAGGGGTTTTATAAATTCTCCTCAAAGTTGACACAAACACAAAAACAAGTCATCAACCAAATGCACATGGGGTTTACCACAAGAAATATCAGAGCTGGGGGGTAAGAACACTAAGCTAAATTGCATGATATGTGCAATGCAACAGCTTCAAGTGTATAGCAATTAGAATGAAAAGATGCTCAAAAGGGTGCTGCCCTAAAACTTTAGCAACCAATACAAGTGCTAGCAAAGGCTCAAACTGATGAAATGAATACAAAATATGAACAATTGAGCATATGAGCAGTTTTAAGCCATTCAAAAGCGGTTCACCACTAGAATAGCACTAAGCATGAATAGATAGGAAATCAACCAAGTGCTAAATCAAGTATAAAAGGTGAACTACCCCTGGCAAAGTTCAATCATCATGCTATAGAATGAAACATAGACTTGTGTTTTCAGATTTTATCGGAGAAAATTTGCAGCGGTTATTACACAAGTTCAAATTCAGCATGTGATTGCGAGAGGTTGAAAGCATGGTCATTGCCTATCTTTTCAACCGGGCTAAGCCTATGCAAGAAAAGCAATTGGAAGCTTAAAGCACTGGTTTCGGTCTTACACTACACGGCTCAAGTTTAACTCAAATGTGCAATGAAAAACAGTCTCGATTCCGTGATGTGCTGACACATGCAATCCCATCTCGATCTTTTCATTTCACTAGACTTGGATCAAATTTTAAGCACAAGGTAAATATGAACAATCCAAGCAAGTGAATGACTCAGTGCAAGAGACATAGCAACCTAGCATACAAAAGATAGCACAAGTGATCTCAACACATTCTACCCATGCTAGTTGCCACTCTCAATGGTGAACAAATTAAAGGTTTCATAGTTGTTTAGTCAAGTTCACCATTTGCAAAAAAAAATAGTTCAGCTCATAACATGTATCAAGTGATCAAAAGGAGCCTAAGCTACAAGCATCATCATGAATCAATAGGGCATACCAGAAAGAGCATAGTCTCATTCTCATTTCTATATACATGAAGCTCTAAAATGCAAGATATACATGATGAAATGCATGCAAAAGCTAGCCAATAAGGAACGAAGCAAAAGCTAGCCTAAAAGGAAAGACCCAAAACCAAAGGGTATTAGAGAAGTCAAACTAAGATACAACAAGCAACATGCTTCCCCAACTAAAAGGGAAACACACACCAAACTCATAAGAGAATAGCCAAGAAATGCTCAAACGAATAGTCAGCAAAATCCACATCGGAAAAACCAGAAAGCAATGGGGTCGATGAAGAAGAGTACCAAACCCGAACTCAGAAGTGTGTCAGGGGTACCTCATGATGCGCTTGACCGCTTGCTGATGTGATACCCGAGGGTATGCCTGAATATGCTGAAATCTCTAGGGCACTTGCCTCGCCGAAGTCGTCTCCCCCTCTCCTGATGCTGTCGCTCCCTCAGGTGCAGCTAGTGCTCACTGGAGAGTTGCACGAATGAAACCCCAAGTCATGGAAGAAGTGGGATCGGGTCTGTGAGCCAAAATGCTCTCTCCAGGCTCCTGTTCTCCTGCATACTCAAAAGCAGAAGAAAACACAAGGCATTGTCTTGTCCAGTGTGACCTCAGGGTCTCCACAAAACAGTTAGTCACATAAGAGCATAAGGTGAACTCTCAACAAAAAGAGGTCTACCTATGAATGATACCGCAAGGAGATCTGAACTCAAACTAGTCAAGACTACCATGCAACAGGATAAATGCACTATATAGCAAAATACAGCCTAGAGACATGATCAACCCAAACACAGCCTAAACCTCAATACATGCTACAATACAAAATAATGATATCAATAGATCCAAAAGCATGTAACATGATAAAATTGTGGAAAGGCTAGTGCTCAAACTAATCATATCAACAGGATACATGTAGCTAACCAAAACTAGCACCTGAAAAGTGATACCTAATGAACATCATACCTCTACAAGTAAAGCTCATGGAGAAGTATGGTAAAGCAAGGCATAATGTTCATGAGTGTTGGTAGTCCTTAACTTCACTAAAGATAGAGCTAGGCAACTATCCCCGGTAACGGCCCAGAAATGCTTGTTGACACTTGCTAACGTCGTTACTAGGAGTAGACTATGGAATCTATCCCTGGCAACAGCGCCAGAAATGATTGTAGCAAGTCCAGTCACTATACCTAAAGGAGTGAAGCTAAAGCAGCTATCTACTAATGTCAAATGGGGTTGTCAATCCCGACACTAGTAGGTGCTAGCTAGAGAGATTGCAATCTACCTAGAGGAGATTCTGCAAGCGCACAGAACTATCGTAGTAGCACTTCGCCTGGGAGTACCAGGTGTCGATTTATTTGATCCCAAAGGAAGGCTAGGGTGGTGTATGAGTCAAGTCAAGGAGGGGATGAGAGTCGATGAATAAGAAAGGGAAAAGGAGAGAAGAGAAGAGAGGAGATGAAAGGCTAGAAAGAATTTATGAGTGGATAGGTGAGGATGAAATGAATGGTTAAGGTAGGGTGGATGGATAGGTAGATAGGGGAAATAAGATAACTAAGGATAACTAATATAACTAACTAATAATTAATAACTACTCCTAGATAACTACGAAGCAAGATATGCAAATGCCAAATAAGGAACCAAGTTAAGTATAGTTTTATTCTTATCTTGTCAAGTACCGAGGCGTACTAGCCTTTACCACTGACTTAGGTTGAACGCTAGCACAACAAGCCTTACTGTTAAACTAGACCAACTACGTGGTGGAATTCAAGGCGCATAGGGCTGTCACCACCTGCTTGCTACCACAGCTATCCGTGGGTCTAACCGTATCTGAAGGTAAGTCTATAACTAAGCACCACGCCTAATTATATTCTAACTATCTCTATCCTGGCCTAGAATAGAGACACCCTTGCGGACGTCAGAGCAAATACTTGACTTAATAAGGTAAACACTAAACTAACTAAGCAACCTATTGGCAAAGATCAAACACTAAGCACACTAGAGATTAACTACTATGGCTATGTGAATTGAAATGTAGGATAGCTAGGTACTCAAGCAATCAATCAAGTATACTACTCAATACTGGTAAGTAGAATAATGTAATACTTGAAATGATGAACTATAATATAGTAAAGTGCTTGAGTTACAAGAGCAAAACCTGAACTGGATATGAAGGAAGACTCATCCCAACTCCAGGACCGATTACTCGCACGCTTCTACTCTTGAGCTAAGCCTTGAGCAGCGCTTCCACGAGGGCAATGAGGCAAGGATGCCTTGCTCTACTAGCTACCTACTTGCCTAAGCTTGGCTAAATCCTAAGAAATTAGCTTTGCTTTCTTCCTTCCTTTCCTTGCTTTCTTGCTTGAAATGAAGTGACGCCTCCAGGGGGTATTTATAGTAGAGAGGTAGAGTAGAGGCTACTCCACCGCCACATCATCGATCCACGTGATGATGGATGAGAGCCCTTGGATCGTAACCTCCTACAGATCAATGGTGGAGAAGAATTAACACTACTAGAGAACAGACCTTTGGACTATCTACCAATTGAGCTATAGTCTCGGCCAAAAATTATGTCCGGGGCTAAAGACCTTTAGTCCCGGTTGGTAAAACCAACCGAGACTAAAGGTGAATCTTTAGCCCCGGTTGGTATTACCAACCCGGACTAAAGGTCCCGGACCTTTAGTCCCAGTTGGTAATACCAACCGAGGCTAAAGGGTGAACCTTTAGCCCCGGTTGGTGTTACCAACCGGGACTAAAGGTACTTTTAGTCCCGGTTGGTGTTACCAACCGGGGCTAAAGGTCCTTCCCGAGTGGATTCAAAAGGAAAACGTTCAGAACTACATTACGTGAGGTGTTGTGTAGCTCAGTTGGTAAGCGTGCCTGAGGCGAGAGGTGTTCAGTTCGAATCTCACAAACACACATTTATTTTTTATCGTGAGAGGCTTTAGCCCCGGTTGGAAGCACCCGGGACTAAAGCCTGGGGCCTTTAGTTCCGGAGTGCTAGCCCCGGTTGGAAAACCGGGGCTAAAGCCCCTTCCGAACCGGGGCTAAAGGCCAATTCTGTAGTAGTGTAAGAATGTGCTTCTTTAATTCAACATGTGCTTCTTTGCATGGCGGCATGCATGATCCACGCCACTCCCTCCTGAGCCCTCCGATGCCACCGACCTAGTGACCGAGGGCTAAGATTTGGCCCTGGGGTGGTCACACATATCAGTGATGTGGCAGGGGAGAAGTTTGGGCGCCACCTAGGTGGCGGGTGCCACCCCACTAGGGCCCAAATGGGCCCTGGTGAGTGGGCTCGGCCCCTGGTGGGTCCATTCTCCAAATTTGGTACAAATCCTGCATTCAAATAAAAATCTATGGACATGTGGAATTTGGTTAGTTTGAAACGTATTTGACTACTTTTCATGCCTTTTTGGTGAATTTTTGGGTAAAATGTTGATGGTAAAACAAGTGTTTAAGGACCATCAACAATGAGGATCACAAACTAGCATGAATGGCTACTCCACAAAAACTATACAAAAGGCTAGCATGACATGATATACAAGATAGCACATGCTAAACTAAACAAAACATGACACACAGGAAAATGTGCATGCAAGAACTATAAAAGTGACCACATGAAAGACCATCTCATACCACAAGACATAGATCACGGATGTACAAGGTACGAGTGTATATGAAGGCTCACCAGATAACAAAAGCCTCTTTGGAGGCAATTCTAAGCGGGGTGTAGAGAACCATCAAATCTTGGTCATATCTAAAAGACCAAGTCCCATCAGGCACATGTTCTCCACCCCGCGTCCTCATATCTACACACAAGAGGACAAAGTAACCCGAGTCTTGGATCCCGAAGGGTTAGCAAGCATATACTTAGGAACCCAAGACTTGGTCACAAATCTCAACTTATCTTGTGGGTTAGCATGATGCAAATGTTGGTTCACAAGGACAACTCGAGGAGAAGAACGAGTCGTACCACGGGAAAAGAGGCAAACATCTTCCAAGGTTTTTGTAGAAGAACCAATAGAAGCACCATGAGAAGCATGACGTGGACCAAGAGAAGAAGCACTAGAGGCATGTCCACGATCAAGACCTAACCCAATAGAAAAGGAGTCATAAAACCCATCAACAAAGAGGGGCTTCTTACTAGGAGCACAAGCGTTCATGCCATGAGAAGGGCTATGAACCACCAACTTCCTAGAGGAGCGAGCTTGGCGCAAGCGTTTGGCACGCCAATAACAAAAGCTTTCTTGATGCCCATCTTTCTCACAAAAAGAGCAATGGTACAAGGGCCTATTGGAAGGTACACCATTCTCCGATAAGTGAGAAATCCCTTGGGACTTAGACAAAGAAGCATCAACATTCAACTTGGTGCCAACACTAGGAACACACGTGCCATGGGAAAAGCTATGTGGCTTCCTAAAAGCCTTAGCTCGAATACGTCGCTCTTGTTTGACATGGCAAAAACAAAAATCGAATGAATGTCCATCCTTCTTGCAAAAGGTGCAATGGAAAATTGGATTGGGAACACGAGTCCCAAAAATGTGAGAAGCACCCTTGTCATGAGAAGTCCCTTGGACATCACTCGACGAAACAACAAGGTTAGTTGTAGCTATGAAAGAGCTATCCGAAACCTTGGCACAAGTGCTACAGTCAACAGACTCACGCGCAACACAAGAACTCAACTCCGGTTGCAAAGACGCAATTTTAGAAATATCAACATCAGAGTTGCAAGAAATGCGTGACCCAAAAGACTTAGCACAAAGACTATTGCATCTTTTAGCTAGAACCTCATTCTCAAACATGAGGCGATCATAAGTACCACAAGGAGTATTTTTCAGATTTTCCATCTCCTCTCTAATGCACTCGGCATATGTGCTACGCAAGAGTTCAATCTCTTTTTCAAGGTTGGCACTCATATCATTCTGCTCAACCAATTTAGCGCTCATATCATCGCGCAAAACCTTCAAAGCCAAAACTTCTTTTTCCAAATCAATGCATGACGTGCACAGGAGACCGGTGGAAGAAACATCACCATTCACATCAAGCAAAAGATCGAGATTAGTACAAGAAGTAAGGCAAGCATCTTTATTCAAAGAGCACGAGGTACAAGGCCTAGAATTCATCTCAACAATTTCAGCCCTAGCATGCTCAAGTTCATCTACACATGTGGTGTGAGTCAATGTTAGTTTGTTAATTTCAGCAAGCAAAGACTCACAAGAATCACATGGTAAAGCAGCTTTGGACCTAAGCAAGGCTATTTCAGATTTAGCATAAAAAAGATCCTTGCGTAAGTCAAAGCATACAAGACATGGTATGGAAGCATTTGATTTTAACATTTCATTTTCAGATTTTAAGCTAGCAAGGGAAAAGCATAGCTCATCATTCTTCCTAACCATGTCACTACAAGAGGTGCAAGGAAAAGATGCACTAGACTTCCAATGAAAAAGACCGCATCTTAATCTAGCAACAGAGCATTTCAACTTCTTGATCTTTCTACGCAAGATATCACAAAGCTCATCATATTTACTATTGTCATCACAGCAAGCATTAAGTTGTTGGGACACAATCCCAAGACAAGCAGCAAGTGTACCTTTCTTGGCCTTGCCAAGTTCATGTATAAGATCCTCCGTCGAATGCTCATTACCTCCTAGGAAGTCCAGCAAAGCATCTATTGACGGAAGTTATAGCATGTTTTACCTTATCAAAATACCATCAACAGGCCTCGGTTTCAAGGAAGAATAGCATATGATGAGCATATTTATCACTAATAAGTTCCACTTGTCTCTTAGCTTGTGAACTTGTAGGAGATGGCAAAATGAACAAAATGAGGCCAGGTGGGCCCACCAAGGGGGTCGGCCGACCCCACCATTGGGCCACCTCGGCCATGGTGACATGGCATGATCCAAGAGAAGCATGTTCAAGCCAATATCAACCATTGGATGAAGCATGTGCTTTTGCTCAATGGTGCAAGATGAGAAGCACATGGATTCATGGGTCCACACCGAAAACCAAACGCAACCAACTTCACAAGACTTGATCCATGACATGTGGGGTCACCACGGGAGAGAAGAAGGTGGGCCAGCCCTGTCATAGGGGGGTCGGTCGACCCCCCCGTGGTGGGACCCAACAGAACTATTCATCAGGGTGACATCAGCACCTTCTAGAAAATGTACCCCGGGCCCACATGTCAGGGACAGGGGTCGGCCGACCCCATGGTGACCCTCATCCAAGTCGGTGGCAAAGTGCATGTTTCACACGTGAAGAATATCCAAGCAATTCATCCAAGTCGGTTATCATGGTGGTGGATCCAAGGGTGAAGAGAGGAGGATCACGCGGATCGCTAACGTGGCACCGGAGTAGCCCCTACTCCACCTCCACTATAAATAAAGGCCTTCACCCTCTCATTCAATACACCACAAGGAGGAGCTCTCCACTCTCTCTCTCAAGATGTAGTACTAGTAGTAGTGCTTGGAGTTAGAGTGAGTCTCTGGTCTTCAGCTCTAGTCTTCCGGGAGGTCTGGTATGGTTCTTGTATTCCTTTCTTTCCTTATAAGACTTGAGTTATTTTATATAGTTATCTTCTCTACTTTTCCTTAGTACTTTCCTTTATTGCAACATGACTAGTTATGTTGTAGTGGTTGTTAGCAATGTCATAGTTATGTGATAGCGTGATAATGGTAGTATACCTTTGCGCTGGTTCACCGCCCTTAACCCGGTGCTCTAATTAGTTCCATCGGACGTCGGATTAGAGTAGTGAGATGTAGTGTAGACGTGGTGTCTAGACTATACGCTTGCTTGTGTCTGCGGCTTAGTCCACGGTTTGTTTGTGGTACCTAGTAGGGGTGACAGACCTATCTAGGCTTTGATTCCACCACGTGCGGGCAAGTTATTAAAACGTAGGTCTTCTTGTGCTAGGCGGCTTAGCACCCTTCTCATCCCTTTCTGTTGCTAAGTGGCTTAGTGACCCGAAGTGCAATTGTGTATGAACATTGATCTTGCTTGATATAACATGTCTTGCTAATTTAGAACCATGCAAGTAGAGATAGATCTCTGGAAACCTTAGGCTCGCTCGTTGTTCTCCTCGCTCGCTAAACTACTCTTTTATCTTTGGGACCTCTCTTGTGTGTCACTTCTCTTATCATATATATCACTTACCCCCACTCTGGTTTAGTTGGTATATTAGTTAGAGGATACATGATAGTTAGTTATCACATTCTTTAACCATTGTTTCCCTGTGGATAAACACGATTCCCTGGAATACTCCTAGGTGAAATGCTACAACGGTATGTTCTGTGCGCTTGCGGAATTATCCAATAGACATAAGAAATACCAATAAACATTTCTAGCACTGTTGCTAGGGATAGATTCAAACTCTATTCTTAGTAGCGACGCTAAGAAATGTCAACAAGCATTTCTGGCGCCGTTGCCGGGGAAGCAATTGGCAAAAGATTTTGATACTAACTTTGATGGCTACTAATCTATGTTACCACTGGCTATTGTGGGATTACCATTGTTCTGTTGAGTGTGGAATAAACAGGACATCAACCGTCTCGACCTTCCGGTGTTTTTCCACAAGATAAAAAAGGAAAAAAATCAAGGAGCCTAGGATGCATGATCATTCATGAACCATCAACACCATGGCCTTGCCATCTCATAGGTGAGTATATGTATACATTCTAACCCTATGTAGAAATGAAGAGAAGGTCGTCGTCAAAGAAAAAATGAAATCATGATGTGACGGAACAAAAACACTCGCAATCATGTCTCAGATTGTGGGTCTTTCAAGGTATGTGAGACCCTGCCGGCAGGCAAACTTGAGTTATCTTTTTATTTATTTCATACCACTGCATGTTTGCTTGAATCATCATATATTTCTATTTCTTTGTTTGGCTATGCCTACAAATTCATGCATATCATTCATTTAAATTGATTATATTTCCTTTCCAAAACCACAACAACATGTTTGTTTAATTGCATTCATCCATCTCATTTTCATTTTTGCATAAAAATAAAAAAATTGACCGTATGTTTCACCTTTTATGCTCACATGTCCTTTTTGAATAAATCTTGTGTAGTCCTTCTTGTTTCCTTTTTCTATTATGTGTATGCTTTGGTTTGGGATTACTTTGTGAGTATACTCCCAAAGGCTTTTAAATTAAGCATGGTGCTTAGGTTAAATTGCCTTCCTTAATCAAATAAGACACGGTGTCAAATTTGATTAATGAACTAAAAATTACTTGTATAGAATTTGGATGTACATTTGGACTAACCCCTGTAGCAAAACTTTATAATTTCGATGGGTAAGTCATGAGATCATTCTTGGGACAAAGCAAGGATTGAGCAATGAAACAAACAACGGAGAAAAAGATCTACCATGCTTGACTAAGGAAGGGCAAATGAAATCTTCCAAATCCTTATCTCTCGGATTGGAATCAATGGAGAAAGCCCTACTCGTTGGCTCTAAAAACAGAGAGCCCTCACTGATAGGTAATTTGGTTTGTATCCGCATTTTATTCTCCATTGATCACATCTTTTGCCTTTTCATTTTGATCTTCATGTTTGATTTTTGAAGAACCCAACTTCCTTTCCTGCATAAAACTTTGAGAAAAGCTTTCACAAAGATTTTAAGAGTTTTTGGGTACATGGAGGGGTCGCCCGACCCCCCATTGCACCCATTCAATGCTCCTCTTGCTTTTTGTGTCACAAACCTTATGGTGGGAGCATGGTGCAAGTTTGGAAGTGATAGGGGTTGGCAGCTTGGCCGGCCGACCCCATATCCTTGCCATTCATTGTCACACTTCACCCATGTGATCTTGTCTAGCATTAGACTGGTTCTGCACTTAAATTTGTGGGAGAAGCAGGAAGAGGGGGGTCGACCGACCTCCCTATGACTCCTCCACCACATCTCCCATTGTGGCTATGAAAGAGCATGGTTGGTATCTCATTTTTCATTGCATCAATTCTCTAAATTTTCCTCCTGCTCTTGAGCCATCTCTCTCTCAAGTTTTAAGTGCTAGCTTCTCTTGAGTTCATAAAAGGAAAAGAGAAAAAGTAGTTGGCATCTTCTAGTATATATTTGCCAAGCTTGATTTGATCTCTCATGATTCACCTAGAATGTATGTGGAGGTTTTGAAACCCACAACATTGATGTGTGGCATCAACCACGACCCACAAGAACAACCAACTCGAATGCTAACTGCTAACGTTAATCCTCTGCTTCCAAGTTGTGTTTTCTCTCTCTCTCTCTCTTGTTGCAAGAATCATGATATACTCAAGAAGCTGCTACAAGTGGAAGCAAAAGCCCATCAAGATGTACGAAGAGTGTCTCACAAGGCTCATAAATGGAGCATCAGCTCATGACACTAAGGTATGATGCTTGAGCCCAACCATAATCAATGCAAATGAAGGTTCTGCCACGTGGACTCACCTACATGTCTCATGATTTGAACCCTCTACACAAGCCAGGTATGGATAATGACTTTGAAAATGGATTGATAATCTTTCTAGCATGCTAAAACTAGACAACTTAATTGTCTATATCCTGAATCCATTGACATTCATAATCCTACCTTGTATCTCATGCTTTTGTTGGATGCTCACGATCTATGCCGTTATGTGAGAACTTTAAAATGATGAACTAATAATGTTTTATCCTTTGCTAAAAAGAATATGTGTCTTGCCTTTAGCTTGCATGATAAATCTATGACAAGATGTCTCCCATGAAATAGGCTCTTCAGAGCAGTCTTTTCTTGTCTCTAGAGCTTCTTGTTCTCTATTCTTGCAAGTTTTGCCTTTATGCTCTATGTACCTACACTTAGAAGGTTGATAATATAAAGACACTTTATTCACACATGCTTCAAATGGACCAAACTAGTCTTTGTTTATGCTTCACCATGATTGTATAACCAAACAACCACTCCCGTGTGAGAGGTATTGGTTGTATAAATCATGGGGAGTAACCATTGACTTGGAGAGTGTGGAAAGGTGCACAAGTGTTTCAAGTCCAGGTATGGTGATAAAAGTAAGGCCATGGTGCAATCCAAGTCATAACATCAACACCATGTCACATTGAAAAGAGCAAGCTTGGGGGAGGAACCCCTCCCCCACTCACTATGGCAACACAAAGAGCTTTGGCAAGAACCAAGCTTGGGGGAGATCCTCTCCCCCACAAAGGTAAGTCCGGTATCTTAAGTTATTTATGTTTCAATTAGTTTTCTCATTGCATTTTTTTAAAAAGGGAAAATACCAAAAATATTTGCTTTGTATTCCCCTTAGCACATTTGTCTCATATATGTCTATCTTTCCCATGGAAATGATGACTAGTTGCCTTGCTAATGTTTCTCTAGTGCCTAGTTTACAAGTTAGTATTTCTCTAAGTATGGATTACTTAGCTCATTTAAACCATCACGAACCTGAAAACTTTGTGGGTTGCAAGTGCTAAAGCTAAGTCTAAGTTGTTGAGAGACATGATATAGTGAGACAAGAGCTGCTATAATATTGTTCTAAGCATGATAGATTACCGGAGAATTTATTCTTAAAATGATCAAAATCTTAATTGTTCCTCAATGGTGATAAATTCCTACCACAACCATATATGCTTTACATGTTTACAAACCTTCTACATAGGCTATTTGCTTTGTATTTAGTGTTGTCGAGCCTTGTTGACCCTTGTTAAGAGACTTTTCATGCTCCTAAGATCAAGATCACGTACACATCTCATATACATGCTGCTTCTACACTGGAAGTACACAAAAACATGTCTTTCATTTCTACCAAATAGGTTGCTTCATACTCCAAGTGTTAGGAAATCTCTCACAATTATTTAGTAGACAAGACTCAAAAGGCTAGGAAAAATAAAGATAAAAAAAAGATGGACAAGTGAAAGTCCATGAAAAAAACAAAAAAAACAAAAAAACAAAACAAAACAAAAAAAAAACAAAAAAAACAAAAAAAAGGCTAGCCATGTCTCATTAGAAAAAAATAGAGAGATAGATCTTATCAAATAAAGAAGCAATCTAGTCCACCATACACCACACACTTGCACATCTTGATCTGGGAGTATGACACTTCTCTTCAAGGATCTAAGCTTTGACTTCGCAACAAAATGCAAGTAAGTATGCCATCTTCTTTCATCTCTACCTTGAGCTACACATAAGTCTGTTTAGAAGTAGGATGAAATAAAGAAGGCAACACTTATCATATGCCTTGGTGAGGAATCATACACCATTTGAGCGACATGAGAGAACCATATGAGGAACATTAAGTCTTTCTTTTGAAAAATATTGCAAAACCTCCGGTATGAAACTTGCTAAAAACAAGAAAGTTAGTGCTCAAGTCAAACTGTTCTATGTTTCAACCACCTAAGACAAAGGAAAAGCCATAAGCCCCATAGAGTACAAAGGTAATATGGGTGATTTACATACCTAATTTTTCCATTCAAAGAGAAGAACTTTGTTGTGCACATGGTACTCTTGAAATGTGATGCATAGCAACAATACTGATCCACCGAGGCCAAGTTTGATTATTTGCTCAGGACGAGCAAAGGTTAAGCTTGGGGGATCTTGTTGACGGAAGTTATAGCATGTTTTACCAAATCAAAATACTGTCAACAGGCCTCGGTTTCAAGGAAGAATAGCATAAAATGAGCATATTTATCACTAATAAGTTCCACTTGTACTCTTAGCTTGTGAACTTGTAGGAGATGGCAAAATGAACAAAATGAGGCCAGGTGGGCCCACCAAGGGGGTCGGCCGACCCCACCATTGGGCCACCTCGGCTATGGTGACATGGCATGATCCAAGAGAAGCATGTTCAACCCAATATCAACCATTGGATCAAGCATGTGCTTTTGCTCAATGGTGCAAGATGAGAAGCACATGGATTCATGGGTCCACACCGAAAACCAAATGCAACCAACTTCACAAGACTTGCTCCATGACATGTGGGGTCACCAAGGGAGAGAAGATGGTGGGCCATCCCTGTCATAGGGGGTCGGCCTACCCCCCTTGGTCGGACCCAGCAGAACTATTCATCAGGGTGACATCAGCACCTTCTAGAAGATGTACCCCGGGCCCACATGTCAGGGACAGGGGTCGGCCCACCCCATGGTGACCCTCATCCAAGTCGGTGGCAAAGTGCATGTTTCACACGTGAAGATTATACAAGCCATTCATCCAAGTCGGTTGTCATGGCGGTGGATCCAAGGGTGAAGAGAGGACGATCACGCGGATCGCTGACGTGGCACCGGAGTAGCCCCTACTCCACCTCCACTATAAGTACAGGCCTTCACCCTCTCATTCAATACACCACAAGGAGGAGCTCTCCACTCTCTCTCAAGATGTAGTACTAGTAGTAGTGCTTAGAGTTAGAGTGAGTCTCTGGTCTTCAGCTCTAGTCTTCAGGGAGGTCTGGTATGGTTCTTGTATTCCTTTCTTTCCTTGCAAGACTTGAGTTATTTTATATAGTTATCTTCTCTACTTTGCCTTAGTACTTTACTTTATTGCAACATGACTAGTTATGTTGTAGTGGTTGTTAGCATTGTCATAGTTATGTGATAGCGAGATAATGGTAGTATACCTTTGCGCTGGTTCACCACCCTTAACCCGGTGCTCTAATCAGTTCCATCGGACGTCGGATTAGAGTAGTGAGATGTAGTGTAGACGTGGTGTCTGGACTATACGCTTGCCTCTGTCTGCGGCTTAGTCCACGATTTGTTTGTGGTACCTAGTAGGGGTGAAAGACCTATCTAGGCTTTGATTCCGCCACGTGCGGGCAAGTTATTAAAACGTAGGTCTTCTTGTGCTAGGCCGCTTAGCACCCTTCTCATCCCTTTCTGTTGCTAAGTGTCTTAGTGACCCGAAGTGCAATTGTGTATGAACATTGATCTTGCTTGATATAACATGTCTCGCTAATTTATAACCATGCAAGTAGAGATAGATCTCTGGAAACATTAGGCTCGCTCGTTGTTCTACTCGCTCGCTAAACTACTCTTTTATCTTTGGGACCTCTCCTGTGTGTCACTTCTCTTATCATATATATCACTTACCCCCACTCTGGTTTAGTTGGTATATTAGTTAGTGGATACATGATAGTTAGTTATCACATTCTTTAACCATTGTTTCCCTATGGATAAATACGATACCCTGGAATACTCCTGGGTGAAATGCTACAACGGTATGTTCTGTGCGCTTGTGGAATTATCCAATAGACATAAGAAATACTAATAAACATTTCTAGCACCATTGCCGGGGATAGATTGAAACTCTATTCTTAGTAGCGACGCTGAGAAATGTCAACAACATCCACCTCACGTTCCGTCTCAAGAGCCGCACTTCTCCTTCTTGCCAAAATGTCGTCCTCGATCGCATGTCCTAGACTCAAACCTAAGGACAAAGACACACTAGAAGAACAACTTGGTGCCATTTCCAAAAGCACGGTTAGTGTTATCCAAACAAAAACTCAACACCTTGACAAACAAAGTCGGAAGCAAAAACTGCTCTAAAAGGTCGCCTTCGCGGATCTGGAACCGGTTAAGGTAGAGAGAACCTTAACCTTGCTCTGATACCAATTGAAGGACCGAATTGGCGACCAGAGGGGGGGTGAATGGGAGCCTCAAAATTTCTTTCGAAATGTTTAGGCCTCTGTCCTAGAAAATCAACCCCAACACCAAAGCCAACACATGTGATGTCCACGACCCAAGTGATTGGGTGGGTGTTCCCTAGGAACACAGCGGGACACCACAAAAACTGCCTTGCCCAAATCCACGCAAGTCAACTAGTGACAAAATGGACTTTGGGTAACCTTTTTGCAAAGCGGGAAGCCCTATTTCTGTAGAACACAGAGTCGGACTTGGGAGCGTCCGATGTGTTCACATCGGACGCATCCGATGTGAACAGGACCTTCCTGGAACCTTACTGTATAGCCATCGGACGCTGCTACAGTAACAGCTCAGCGTCCGATGTAGGGCCAGCGCGTCCGATGTGAACAATAGCGTCCGATGCCCTGACACCTGACGCGTCCCGATGCAAAAAGAGGGTTTCTGGAACATCACTGCATGACCATCAGACGCTGCTCTGTAGCGTCCGATGCCAGTGTCCGATGCCCCTTCAAAAGCACAGAAATTGACAAGTGGCAATGGCGCGTCCAATGCTACTTGTGTCAGCGTCCGATGCCAAGAACACGAGCGTCCGATGCCCCCGAAACTGTGTTGTTCTTCCACCGATTCAACTCGATCTCCCTCAAATCAAAATCTCTAAGGCTCAAACTTCTTGTGAGGGGTCACAAGGATGTTAGTGAGCTACTGCTAAGAGATCATGGCTCGAACTTAACTCCAAATCGATGAATCAAAAGATTTCGGGGCAAAGGAGCAAGAACGTGATCCAAAATGAAATGCGCCCGATCTACCAGCTCGTGAGGAATTAGAGAAAACCCTTCGGTAGAAAGATGTCTCTCATGATGCTCTAGGAGATGATTCAAACGGATTTGTGAATCTTCCCTCGAAACAAGAAATCTTGTGAAGATCGAAAGAGGCGAAAACGTGCAACGCGAAGAACAAAATCACAAGACAAATTAAAGCACGAATTTGATCCTTGGATTCAACAAGATGATGGATTGTATTAGCGCTCAGTGTTGGGTTACAAGCCACTCCTCGCAACCACAAAGCTCGGATGGAAAAAAGCTCAAGAACAAGAGCCTTCTCTCCACTAACCCTAGCCCTCTCTCACAAGAACAAAATGAGAGCGGCACCGTCCGAGGATTAGGCTACCCTAACCAGCCCCCTCACATATCTATAGGCGCACGTCTAAAAGAAACAAATGCCCTAACATGAAGCACTAACCCCAATTACCCCCTAGGGGTAAAACCGTCCAAACCGGTCAGTTTTCATCCGACGGCCACGCGCCTTCTCATCCTTCGCTTCGCCTCGACGCAAGCTCCAGGATGCCGCCACGTGCCGTCATGTCGACCACCGCGCCTTCCTCATGGATAGCTTCGCCGCCGTGCCAGCCTCTCCACGCCGCCACGCGTCGACCGTTCCGCATGGGAACCTCCGCCCGGTTTTGAGGCCCAAACTGGTAAACCTGCTAGCCCAGGTTTTGTGGCCCAATCCTGGAAACCGTCCACCCTGAGTTTTGAGGCCGAAACTCAGAAACCGACCACCCTGAGTTTTGAGGCCCAAACTCGGAAACCGTTGTGGGTAGCTTTTTGAGGCTCAGCTACTGATCCTGCGCCGTATACGGGATGTGGTTCGCACACCCTGACCACCGGCACCGATGTCGGTGCATGTCCAGCCTCCACGCCGGGCACAACGCCTTCGCCTTCCTTCTTGACTTGGCCGACGACACTTGCGCCGCACGCAAGCCCGTGTCCGACCTCCCGCCAATTGCCACGATGCCATAGTCTTCCTCCCGACTCGGTCGATGGATTGCACATCCCCATGTGCTCTCGCTCGCCGATGCCAAGTGCCAGCTACCACAGCTGGTCCTCCGGCCTCCCGGTCCGTCGGTCCAAGCCTCACGACCGCCCTTCACCGCTCTGGGTACATCGACATGGCACGTCCGCCGCATGGTACGCCCATCCTTCACCGCTCCTGGTCCGTCGGCACGACGCATCTCTACTTGACCTTCACCTCGCCATCGACCACTGTCTCTGAGCTCCACACCTGCACATCAACACAACCAAGAGACACATGTTGCACACACACACACACCAACACAGAAACACCACGACTCAACGCCACCGGTTAGTCATAAGCACTAAGCGCATAGCGAGACAATTACTCAACCAGGAAAAGCCTCAAACCTTCCTCACAAATGTCAATCATTTATCATATATGTTCTCAAAGATTGATTCGCATTTTGAGCTCTGTTCTTCGTGTTTTGCTTTTCGTTCCCTCGGTGATTTGCTTTGTTCTCCCAATCCGAAGAATGATTTTCGATTTCGTTTGAACTGAGTTGTTCTAGATAGTGAGGCACATATTTCCACTGAAGGAATTCATCTCTAACCTCATGAGCTAGTAGATTGATTTTCATTTCAAATCGGTTTTTGTCTCCCTTGCCCCGAATTTTTCCGATTCACCAATTTAGAGTTAGGTTCTGTTGACTCTTGCTAACGTCGTCACTAGGAGTAGACTATGGAATCTATCCCCGGCAACGGCGCCAGAAAGGTATGTTGATACTTCTTAATGTAAGAAGTATAACTAACTATTCGTATGACTATTGGTAGGTTCCGCAAGCGCACAGAATAAGTCTATTGTAGCACTTCACCCGGGAGTAACCGAGTATCATTTTTATTTCCACAGGGAAGCTACTATGGCAGAACTGACACTAGGACCGCTATGAACAACTGGTGATTCTAGCAGGGTTGATCGAAATGTGTGAATGGGGGTTGGTTTCTACTACTACTAAAAAGAAAAGAAAGACTAACAATTACTAACCTAAATCGGCGGGGTCTGGCCGATGAACAGATTAATGTTTTCCTACACACTTACGAACACAAGTAACTTAGCAATAAAGAGTTTATCTAGTTCTTCGAACCGTACACACCCTCTGGACTATTTACCTCAGACATGCACAACGAGGTTTATGATTTAAGAACTAACCCAACTACGTGGTGGAATTCAAGGCTCCCAGGGCTGTCACCACCTGTTTGCTACCACAGCTATCCGGGGGGCTAGCCACAAACTAAGGTATAACTAGTCTAAGCACCGCGCTTACACTAATATATACTACTCTAATCTTGCGTCCAAAACTAGAGCACTGATTACTCAGCGAAGAACCCAAACTAGATATAAACTAAATACTAAGTTATCTATGATCGAAAGCACTCAACAAGAACAATAAGTAAAGTACTTAAAGTAAATGCTGAAAGTAGAAGAACATTAAGATAAATGAGAAAAGACTTGGAATTATACCAGAGACTTGGAAGATCCTCTATTACAGCTCCAACTCTTCTCTTCTACAATCTCGCTCTCACTCTAAGTCTCTCAACTAGAGTGTTCCTTCACCCGAGCTTTGCTTACAAGAGAGTGGGACTAATGAGGTGAGGTCTGAGTACAAATGAGCTCGGGGGGTCCTATTTATAGCCTAAGGGACCTAGGGGGGTACTTATGGGCCTAGGGTTAGGTCAGGGGGGTGAGTGGGCTGGCGGGCGCCAGCCCTAGGTGGCGGCCGCCACCTCCCTGGCCCTTAGATCCACCGCCTCTTCACCAACGACATCCAGGAGGTCCTCCAAGTCGGTTAGGGTTCGGTTAGGGTTGTCCAATAGCCGTCACATGGGCAATTACGCCTTGATCCATGTGACACTGCTTCTTAGCCCTTGGATGAACCGACTTAGGTGAGCAACGGCTGCAAATGAGTGTGGAGTGCTTTCCCTGGATCAGTGACGTGGCAGGGGGGGAGTTTGGGCTTCTCCCCCGTGGCGGCCGCCAGCTATGGGTGGCGGGCGCCACCCCTCCTTGGCCCAAAGTGAGCCCAGGCACGTGGGCTTGCTTCCTGGTGGGTCCATTTGGTCATTTTGCTCAAAAACCTTGCAATTTCCTACATTCAAATAAAACTCAAGGACATGTGGAAATCGTTAGTTTATAAAAGGTTTTTGGTGGATTTTAGGCTCCTGTGTTGTGTTATATGACCTTGTTGATGCTAATAATATGATACTTAGTGAGCGTCAACAAGCTCCCCCAAGCTTACCTCTTGCTCGTCCTCGAGCAAGCATGGACTTCAAATAAACTTGGAAACTCGGTGTTTTTGTTGTGTATGCCCATATTATTTTCATCATCATGGAATTGGTAGCCTTCCCTGCACTCAAGATTACAACAAAAGACCAGCAAGAAAGAAGGTTTGTCTTTCCCTTGCCTATTTTGCTAATCAAGACATGTGGAGTTTTTGCAAGTTTTGTTCAAAAGAAAGCATGCTTAGTAACTTCTGTGGCTCACTCAATCACTCATATTTGTATGTGGAAATGGAAGAATTATCCTCTCACTAAGGCTTTATGTGGGGTTTAATGTGTAGGATAAAAGTGAGCAAGCAATGCTAGCATAATTTTGACAAGTTAGACAATTGGATCAAAGGAGCAACAAGTCATAGGTTCAGACCAGGAATGTGCAAGTGTGTGGTATTTATTGTGGCTACTACTTTGATGGCACTTCTCCTCTTTATCTCTTTTGTGGGATCATGGCTATGAATGAGAGCATTTGCTCTTTTGGATATTCTCTTCTTTCTAGAGCATTTGCTCTTCTGAATATTCTTTTCTTTCTAGAGCACTTGCTCTCTTTTTTTTGAATGATTATAGCCATGTCCCTGAGACTTTATGGAGCATGATATTTTGCCATGAAGTATTCCTAACAATGAATGGAAATAAAGGCATGTTGTGTGCGTATTCTCAGTGTAAGAATAGCACTATATAGGTGGGTGCAAGTGAATTCCTTGGTCTAAAGATATGACAAGTTTCTCTACCATGACTATCAACAAAAGTCTAACTAGCTCAATACTAACATGCAGCAGGTGGAAGCTCCTACTCTAGAGTAAAAATTATTTGGCTTTGGTTGGACTTTCTTTGCCACAGAAGTACTTAGAGCAAGTTTTTAAATTTTTCAAAATAATTACTCCACAAGCTTGACTTGCTCAAGTCAAAGTAGAAACTTACTTCCCCTTTACTTAGTCTAAAGCTCAAGTCTCAAGTTTAGTTCTAGCATACGTTCTCCCATGATAACTCTAATGCATGGCATACATTTTTTTTATTAGAAAGACTTATGATGAGAGCGTTTTATTTATTGCTATTTATTTATTACTAATAATTATATAAATTTTTTTATTATTATTAAGCTGGAAATTAAGTAAGATAAAAATTAAATTTAAATTACTGAAAATAAAAATAAAACTGACAGAAGTAAAGATGGTAGTGATAGTAACCTCGATGACGGGGGTCCTCCCCCAAGCTGGCTTTTGGCGTGGTTGGTCACATCCATCCTTGACGACGGTACATGTCCTCCCAATTCTACTGGTTCTGCTGCAGGAGAGAAGAAATATTACCCAGTTCTCCACCAGTTTCCTGGCGGAATTCCTGGAAATCTTGGTTCAAGTTGTTCAAGTCCTGGCGGATGTCGGCAGAATCCATGGTGAGTCCACTCATTTGGTGCTGAAGATATCCCATGTCACGCATCCACTCGTCCTGATGAACGGACGAATGGCGAGCGGCCTGCGGCAAGATTCCCCTATGGACGAAATCATCACCACGGCTGGTGTACCGAGTGGATCCTCCCAATGAATGGGTTGAACTCCCCAACTGGGATGAGTGGAAGGATGCCTCCTGGCCATATTCCCACCGCGGATGTTGCGGTTGTTGCCAATTTGATCCTCTTGCTTGGTGCGAGCCAGGGGGTGTCAAATGACCATAGTGTGCTGCTCCTTCATAATGCCCTGCATGGAAAGGGTCAAACTCCTGCGCCGCTGCTACAGCTCTTGCGACCTCTTCTGCTGCACGGGTCTGCGCTCGCGTCCTCCTCCTGGGAACCTGCATGATGTTTTCTCGGGCCAACCTGCGGTTTTGCTCTGCTTCGGTTTCCAGGGCCAAAAGTAACGTTGGTGCATTCACCAACCAAAGTGACATGTCAGGAAGAGCGATTTTATTCACATAATCTTGGTAGATCATGTGAATCTCACCGGTCTCCTGGTTCTCACGCAAGAGGTGTCCTTGCGAGAAATGCTCCATAGTCAAAAGGTCTCGGTCACTAGGAATGTAGGAGTATATAGCGGTGTTCAGCAGACCCATGTTAAAAGCCAGTCTAGTTATCCAAGATGTCATTTCAATATTTCCAGTGCGTTGATTAAATTTAGACCAGTAGTCCGCCATGGCCTTGGCGGGTGATACTTTTTATGTGGTTAACTAGAGCATAAAGCAGCAGCATTTCGGGCTTTTTAATTGGTCTTAAGTCAGGTCTTGGAAAAAGTGTGATACTAATATACCTGTGAAAGAACCTGAGCGTGGGGTTGTGGATATTACTTGTACGGGGCAAGCCTGGGTCTCTGTTCCCAGCAATGCTTTTCCAAAATTCATTCCTATTAAAACCCGTACAAGCAGATTCCAGGTTTAGCAGGCATGAATCATCAAAATTTAAATGCTTGCTAAACTGCACCAACGAAAGAGTGTGCTCTTCATTAAGAAGCCGGAATGTTATGTGAGTGGCAGACAATTGCATGGTAGCTAGAAATTCCATTGTGAGAGGAAGGATTCCCTCCTCATTAACCATCCATGCATCTTCCCATCCCAAGGTTCGAGAAATATAGAGAAACTCACTGTCCATACCAGTGCGACGTAGCAAGTCATCGTCGATGCGGCGGGTGTGAATGAACTCCCTCTCACTGAGGATGTTCCGGGCCTGCCGCTCCTGATCACTCTGCCAGATGATGTCATTGACGGAGTTCAGGATGCGGATGGTCGGTTCGGCCTGGTGTGTGAACGGAGAGTTCCCATCCACCGACATTTCGTTGGTGGATGGAGTACCCCGCCCGGCGCTCTCCTCATCACTCCCGGCGAAGCGAATGTGGGTGTTTGCTCTCGACGAACTTCCCTCACCCTTACTCTTCTTCTTCTTTCCGGTGACGAAGTTCTTGAGAGGGCCCATGACTCCTTGCTAGTGCTTAGGATGGCTGATGTTTTTGTGTTTGAGTGAGTTGTGAGAACTTGCATGGGGTGTGGGTAGATGGAAGGGGGAGGCTGTGAGCCTCACCCTGCTGGCGGGCGCCAAGAAATAGTGGTGGGCGCCACCCCACCTTGCCCAAATTTGTCTGCAACCGACACATGAGGTTACCCTCGTAAAGTCCACAGAAATTCCAAGTGGGGAATAAAGTGGTGGGTTCAGTGCAAAGTGAAAAGAGTGCAACCTCCTAAATGGGGCAAGTGGGCTGGAAATTTCAAAGACCACTTCTTCATCCTGGTCATACTTTATACCAAGGATGGCGGGAAACTTACTCGGGAGCAGTTTTGTACCGAAATGTGGAAATAGAGGTGGCGGGCGCCAGGAAAATGTGGCGGGCACCACCCTCTCGGCTGAAATCCAACTCACCCCTCCTTTTCTCCTAGTGCTCTCCTTGTCACTCTCCATCACATGTGCACCAGAATTTTTGGATGGAGATGAGTCCAAAAGATGGAGTGAAGAGTGGGAGACATGAGGAGACATGGGAGTGAGTGATTGCATTGAAATGAGCAAAGCCATGGGTCTCCCTTGGTATTATTTGGGTCTAGGAGGTAGGTGTAATAGTCTAGAGATTGGCTAGTGTCCCTAGTACACCCTAGGGTGGTGGGCGCCAGCATGGGGTGGCGGGTACCACCCCTATGGCTGTCCTAAATCCCCTAGGTGCCACCTAATCACTCTACTAAGTATCTACTTTGCAGAAAATTAAATTACTTAAGTAAAAACGAAAAATTTAAATAGGGGATAAAGACTTACCTTAGCCTAACTTACCTTGGTTAGCCGCCTTGGATTCCCGAATAGTGTCGCCTTCACGGTGGTTATGGTGGATTGTCGGCACCAACGAACTTTGATGACGGGTGTTTTTCCGGTCGCGGTGTGAACTCGAATTTCTCCTCCTTTCCACTGATGTGGAGCTGAATTTCTCCAGCTCCTACATCAATGGTGGCTTTTGCAGTGCTCAGAAATGGGCGTCCCAAGATCAATGGCGTCCGGTGGTCAGGATTAATATCCAGAACCACGAAATCCACCGGGACAAAGAGATTTCGGATTTTCACCAGAATATTCTCTGCTATTCCCGCGGGATATCGGAGCGATTGATCGGCTAGCTGCAAACACATAGAAGTAGGGGACAAGGTATGATGATTTAATTTATCATATATTACCTTGGGCATGACGCTGACGCTCGCTCCCAGATCACAAAGTGCATGCTCGAAGTGTTGCTCTCCAATTGAACATGCGATCATTGGATTTCCTGGGTCCTTCTTCTTTTCTGGGAGTTGGTTTAAAATGACCGCACTGCAATCTTCGGTCAATTTAACCACATCCCTACATGGAATTGGTTTCTTCTTATTGAGCATGTCTCTCAAATATTTTGCATAAGTTGGAACCTGCATAGCGTTAATAAATGGGACATGTATATATAATTTTTGAATTACCTCGATGAATTTCTTGAATTGGTCGTCTTCCGTCGGATTTCTGTTTCGATCTGGAAAAGGTAATACATGTGTATCATAGAATTCATGAGGAGCAGTTCGTACCTTGGATGAAGGTTCAGCTGGGGTCTCCTCTTCTTCGTCTTCTTCAACATTAACAATATTTTTCTTTGTAGCAGCATTACTACTAGGAACTAAATTAGGATGAGGTGGATCACGAGTGGATTGACCACCTCTCGTGGTTACAGCTTTTAATTCCTCATAGCATTTCATTTGAGATTTAATGTTATCTACTTTTTGCTCTAATCTCTGATTAAAATTAATTTGTTCCTTAAATGCTTCAGAAAAATCTTTCAGTTTAGCATAAATTCCTTCTAACATTTTATCATGTTCAATTATTTTATTATTTATGCTATCATTAATTCTACCTTGATTAGAAACTAATTTTCCAATAGGAGAATTAAATACGTAGGTTTGAGGCATACCTTTTTTATTCCATTGTTGGATCATTGGAATTGGAGGTTCTCCGTAGCCACCATTATTAAGAAGGGATTTGGCATCCTCTTTCTTAATTTCTGCTTGACCTTAACTTGACGAAGCGGCTCTTTGCTTGGCGTAGTACTCCTTTGCAGCATGATCTCTCTTCTCATTTATCCTTTGCTCTAGCAATTTTACCAAAGTTTGCAGGGTAACTAAATCAGCTTGCTTAATTTCAGACATACCTCTAGCATGTTTTTCTGTCCATCCTTGATTCGCCACCATTGTCTCGATCAATTTGGTTGCCTTCTCTACAGTGAGAGAGAGATATGCACCCCCGGCGGCAGCATCAATGTGTTGTCGAGATTCTTGCTGGAGTCCATTGTAGAAGCTCTAGATCAAGTACCAGTCTTGCATACCATGGTGGGGACAGTATTCAACATACTCTTGTAGTCTTTCCCAAGCTTCAGTGATTGTTTGTTTGTCTCCTTGTCCAAAGTTGGAAATCTTGCTACGGACAAGAATAGTCTGACTTCTCGGGCAGAACTTGTTGAGGAATTGATCCGCGCATCTCACCCATGTCAGCAGGTGTCAGAGTTGAAGAGGAACCACTGCTTCGCTTTTTCCACTAATGAAAATGGAAAAAGACGAAGTCTGATGGCATCCTGCGAAACTCCCTACACAGAAATTGTACTACATATCTCCAGAAAATTCCGGAGGTGAGCGTTGGCATCCTCGGATGGTTTGCCATTAAATGCAATAGCTTGAGCCATACGTATTAAGTGAGGTTTAAGCTCAAAATCTACATTACTAGTAGAAGGTAACACTGGAATGTGAGCAAGAGTAGGCATGGAATACTCATAGAGTGTTTTGGTCGACGTCGATGTTGATTGATCATTGGAGCAGCTTGGTTCGTCAGTCACTTTTGACTGGGATTCTTGTCTCGACGAACTCCTCTCACGAAGCTCTAGGTTCTTCCTTGGAAGAGTGAGATTAGCTCTCGCTCTCCTAAGAATGGCCTCCGGATCTTCTTGATAGTCGCTCGGAAGATTGAATCCGGCCATGACTACTTGAATGATCACAAACAACGAACAATATATACCCGCTAGAACTACGGGGGTTAATTCAATTGAAATCACAAAGAATTAATTCTAGCCAATTGCTTCCCCGGCAACGGTGCCAGAAATGCTTGTTGACTCTTCCTAACGTCGTCACTAGGAGTAGACTATGGAATCTATCCCCGGTAACGGCGCCAGAAAGGTATGTTGATACTTCTTAATGTAAGAAGTATAACTAACTATTCGTATGACTATTGGTAGGTTCCGCAAGCGCACAGAATAAGTCTATTGTAGCACTTCACCCAGGAGTAACCGAGTATCGTTTTTATTTCCACAGGGAAGCTACTATGGCAGAACTAACACTAGGACCGCTATGAACAACTAGTGATTCTAGCAGGGTTGATCAAAATGTGTGAATGGGGGTTGGTTTCTACTACTACTAAAAAGTAAAGAAAGTCTAACTATTACTAACCTAAATCATGGGGTCTGACCGATGAACAGATTAATGTTTTCCTACACACTTACGAACACAAGTAACTTAGCAATAAAGAGTTTATCTAGTTCTTCAAACCGTACACACCCTCTGGACTATTTACCGCAGACGTGCACAACGAGGTTTATGATTTAAGAACTAACCCAACTACGTGGTGGAATTCAAGGCTCCCAGGGCTGTCACCACCTGTTTGCTACCACAGCTATCCGGGGGGCTAGCCACAAACTAAGGTATAACTAGTCTAAGCACCGCGCTTACACTAATATATACTACTCTAATCTTGCATCCAAAACTAGAGCTCTGATTACTCAGCGAAGAACCCAAACTAGATATAAACTAAATACTAAGTTATCTATGATCGAAAGCACTCAACAAGAACAATAAGTAAAGTACTTAAAGTAAATGCTGAAAGTAGAAGAACACTAAGATAAATGAGAAAAGACTTGGAATTATACAAGAGACTTGGAAGATCCTCTATTACAACTCCAACTCTTCTCTTCTACAATCTCGCTCTCACTCTAAGTCTCTCAACTAGAGTGTTCCTTCACCAGAGCTTTGCTTACAAGAGAGTGGGACTAATGAGGTGAGGTCTGAGTACAAATGAGCTCGGGGGGTCCTATTTATAGCCTAAGGGACCTAGGGGGGTACTTATGGGCCTAGGGTTAGGTCAGGGGGGTGAGTGGGCTGGCGGGTGGCGGCCGCCACCTCCCTGGCCCTTGGATCCACCGCCTCTTCACCAACGACATCCAGGAGGTCCTCCAAGTCGGTTAGGGTTAGGTTAGGGTTGTCCAATAACCGTCACATGGGCAATTAGGCCTTGATCCTTGTGACACTTCTTCTTAGCCCTTGGATGAACCGACTTAGGTGAGCAACGGCTGCAAATGAGTGTGGAGTGCTTTCCCTGGATCAGTGACGTGGCAGGGGGGAGTTTGGGCTTCTCCCCCCTGGTGGCCGCCAGCTATGGGTGGCGGGCCCCACCCCTCCTTGGCCCAAAGTGAGCCTAGGCACGTGGGCTTGCTTCCTGGTGGGTCCATTTGGTCATTTTGCTCAAAAACCCTGCAATTTCCTACATTCAAATAAAACTCAAGGACAAGTGGAAATCGTTAGTTTATAAAAGGTTTTTGGTTGATTTTAGGCTCTTGTGTTGTGTTGTAAGACCTTGTTGATGCTAAGAATATGATACTTAGTGAGCGTCAACAGGTTCGAGCCATGATCTCTTATGGGTAGCTCACTAACCTCCTTGGAACTCTTCATACCAAGTCTAAGCCATAGAGCTTTTGATTCGTAGGAGATTGGGTTGAATCCGTGGAAGAACAGTGCAATTTCGGGGGCATCGGACACTGGACTCGGGGGCATCGGACGCTAAGTTCGTCACATCGGACGCTCAGTTGCCATGAGTCAAAGAACAACGTTTTTTGAAGGAGCATCGGATGCATCCGGGTATTGAGCATCAGACGCTGAACGGTCACTGTAGTCAGCGTCCGATGGCTATGCAGTAAGGTTCCAGATCAGGTCATTTTGCATCGGACGCGTCTGGTGCTTCTACATCGGACGCTGGCCAGCGTCCGATGCAGTGAGTTTTGCACTGTTTCGTCCGCAGTTTGCTCGTTCGACTTCAAATTAGTTTTTGAGTTTTTGCATTGGATTTCCAACTTCGTGCTATACAGAAATCGGGCTTCTCGCTCTGCGAAATAGCCTGAACCACCCTCGCGTTGCTCGGGGGCGGTTGAGGTTACCCAAAGTCCATCCTGTCACTAGTTGAATTGCCTGAAATTGAGTGAGAAGGTTTTTGTGGTGTCCCGCTGTGTTCCTAGGGAACATCCACCCATTCTCTTGGGTCGTGGACATCACTCGCATCGGTTTTGCTCTTGGGGTTGATTTTCTGGGACAGAGGCTAAAAGTTTCTGAAAAGAAATTTAAGGCTACCATTCACCCCCACTCTCGCTTTTGGTAGCATTCTCGGTCCTTCAATTGTTCATCTCCTTTGCACGGCGTTCCTCTATCTTGCACTGAAAGCAAAACTCCCTCAAGTGTCCATCACTCCCACAGTGCTCACAATGATACCTCAGCGTTCTCATTGGGGGTTGTTGGTACTCACGGTGTTGGGAGTAGATCACTTGATTATTTTATGTGTGGATACATGGGTGTAGGTCGGATCTTGTGATGATGAGTGATTGTCAACTGGTATGATGCGCATGTTCTTTGGCTTATGTTGTGCAGGTGTTGAGCTCGGATACGGTGATCAAAGGCAAGGAGAAGGTCAAGTAGAGACGTATCGTGGACCCGCAGCGGTGAAGGGCGAACGTGAGGCTTGGACTGACGGACCGGTGGCCAGAGGATTGGCCGTGGTGGCTGACAGCCTGGGACAATGACAAGTGAAGACTTGCGTGTGGACGGGGTGCACGGGCGATGCATCGCCTCTACAGCTCGGTTTGGTGGTTGAGCCACAGAAAAACCACCGAGTGGACGGTTTCCAGGTTTGGGCCACAAAACCTGGGTGCTGCGGGTTTGCCGAGTTTGGGCCACAAAACTCGGGCTAAGGACGGTTTCCAGGTTTGGGCCTCAAAACCTAGGTGCTGATGAGTTTCTGAGTTTGGGCCACAAAACTCAGGCGATGGACGGTGAGTTTCCCGGTTTGGGCCTCAAAACCGGGGGTTGGTCGTGAAGACAGGTTTCCCGGTTTCGGCCTCAAAACCGGGGGCGAGGTCCGTGAAAAGGACGAGCAGAGCGGTGGCGGCACGTGGTGGCAATCGGTGAGGTCGCGTCGAGACGAAGCTACCTGTTGTGCGGGCGTGGCCGTCAGATCACCATGTACTTCAAGTTGGTCCACAATAACCCTAGGGTTTAGCTAGTTCACTCTGTAATTAGTTAATGGTAGAGTAGGAACTAGAAGTAGGATAAGTAGAGGGAGACACCCACCTCCCATCCCATCTCAGTCATTTGCTATTCTCCACTTAGGGTTTTCTTGCTCTCCCACATCCTACTGTAACTACTGAGATCCGCAAAGAACCATACCTCTGTGTTCATGAGATTTTGAGGAAGTGAGACCGTAATCTCACTGTTGTAGCGTGTGGTAGCCACATGGTTGCAAATTCGTGGTTTGATTCACGTTTTGAATTTGTTCTTCGCGTTCTTCGTTTCTCCACAATTTTCCCGTCACTCGATCTCCCTCCTCACTATGTCATTCTTGAATCCACTTGAATCATCTTGTTCTTTTATGTAAGGAGATCATTTCCATCGAAGGAATTCATCTATCTCCTTATGAACAAGTAGATCGGGTCGATTTAAGTTTCGTAGCACTTTTTTGGTTCATACACCTCCCCTTTCGATTTCCCGTTGATTGAGTTGATTTGAGTAGATGATTTCTTGGGGATAGTCTCCTAACTATCTTGTGATCATCTTCTCCAAGTTTGGGATCGAAGGATTTCGTTTTGAATCTGATTTGGGAAGATTTGGGAGAAGTGCGTTTGAAATCGCCCTCCCAGAGTGACCGTGGATAGTCCGCCACTCAGGGCGCGGACAGTCCGCGCGTCAGGCTCGAGCCGGTTCAGTGGCTTCGCAGCTCGACTGTTTCTGTCCAGGTTGACCGGTGGACAATCCACCGTTGTGATCCGCGGATAGTCCGGGATCACTCAGGAAGGTTTTAGCAACTGTGCAGTTTTGCATTTTCTGCCAACGGACAGTCCGCCACCTGCTCGCGGACAGTCCGTAGTAAGGCCGGACAGTCTGGGACCGTACCCACGGTCTAGGATTCGGCTATGTGGCAGAACCGTCCTGATTATAAGAACTCAAGTACCGTCTTAGCCAAATTCATCTGACATCGACCCGTACTTGAATCCATATAACCCCGGTAGTCCGGAAATCTCGAAGGATTTCAAACATCGTACAACATACAGGATCGCATTGTTCAAGTATCACATTCGTAAGGATACATCATTGATTAAACGAAACCGAATTTAAACATCAGAGTGCGAAGTCATAAAAGAGTTATTACAATACTGAGTTTCAAAGTGCGGAAGCTGAAACAAGTTTTGAAACAAGACCACCACACATGTGGTCCAAATAAACATTGTTTTTAATAACTCACTCCTCCTTTTTCAAGTAATGTGGCACTAGAAGTCTCAATCCAGCAAAAGAAAAGGAGAAGCTTCTGGATGACCCTGCCCTGGGCCTACTCCTCATCACCCTCCCCAGGGTAGAGGCAGTGCTTACAATAGCCGTAGTACACCTGGCCATCTGCAACAA
This sequence comes from Coix lacryma-jobi var. lacryma-jobi, assembly GCA_009763385.1. NCBI lineage: Eukaryota > Viridiplantae > Streptophyta > Magnoliopsida > Poales > Poaceae > Coix > Coix lacryma-jobi. The sequence continues at coordinate 85,206,542 of CM019831.1, forward strand.
ACGGGATAAAACCCTGAGTACGGGAATGTACTCAGCTAGACTTACCCGTCCAACTGAAAATAAAGACACCAAGGGTATGCAAGGCTCTTTTGGTGGAGCTGGGATCTTTAGTTGCGAAAAGCTCATATTGAGAGGAGGAATATTTAATGATATCTGTGAGCAGTCAAGTTTTAAACCTACCTCTTAGTCTAGATTTGCACCTGAACTATTACATACACTTGAGTCTAGTCAACCAATAATATTACCATATCCAGTTGACTTATCCACATTTTAGTTGAACCTTAAACATCACATGGAGTTGTATCGTGGTGAAGCTCGCCATAGTTTCCCACGACCGGGGGAGACGGCGACTCGAATCGAATTCCAAACCAGCTGGTAAAAGACCTTTAATACCAACCCACACTTTCCCCGTCGGGTCCATGCATTGGGTAACCGCTCGATGCTTGTTCGTGGTGGTAATCATCGCGGCTCACAGCACGGACCACCCAATTAGAACTATACGATGGCCATTCCGAGGCAGATCGTGTTTCCATACTAGAGGGTGCAACACGGGTTGAGACTGGCCCGAACAGTGTCTAACGCGCTCTGGGGTCGATGATTATGGCACCGACATATCCCTAAGTAAAAGTGCGCGTTCAAAAATGAACGAGGGCCAACATCGATACAAACCTACACGGTCCAACGGACGGACTGCCCCAAGTTTCCAAACTTGTGTCTTGCCTTCCAGTTGACCGTATCTCATTACTACTCAGGTTCTTTTCCACGATAGCAAATATAGCCAACCGTGATCCGGTAAATACCACCAGGGGTATTACGGGAACATCCTTAACTACTACTTTTATTAAGCAGGCTAAGCATTTCTACAGTATATTGAGATAACAGGATAACAAGGCAGGTATAACAATAATCAAGGAAGGATAATGCAGCAAGTAGGATTCAATCAACTCCTATACCTAATGCACCACAATATAAAAGTACTCAATTGAATTAATTGTAAATAATAGGAGGCTTAGAATGCTCCGGGGCTTGCCTTGAGAGAAGACCGAGGCCTCGTGAGAGGGGCACTAAGGCAAGTTAGTTTCCGGCGCGGGGTCGGCCTCCTCGGTCCTGGGCAGCTCCGGTATCTCCTGCTCGTCGTTTGCTTCCGGCTCCTGGTCGGGCTCCGAGACTGTCGATCCTATTGCAATGTGGTGCACAAATAAATAATGTGCGGTGCGAAATGATGGTATGAAAAGTAAACATTTCTTCCAAACCAACAAAACTAACTTGTTGAACCACTTTTAACATTGAGGAAAACACTTATTTATCACACAAAACAAATCATTATTTTAACTATTTCCTCTTTATTAATTCCAAAAGAAATCTAGGTTTGAACTGCAAGTGAATTTTTATGAACTCAGAAATATCCACAAAAATTTCAGAAGGTAACTAACACTAACTGGACTCCACTGCATAAAATTCAGCAAGAGATAAATTACAGAATAGCAGATCCAAAAAGATGAAATCAACTGCTCAAAAGGTGCTTTGTACTAACTTTTCTTATGAAAAGTGTCAAACAGCAGGTTTCATATTTTTCCTAGCTATATCTGCTTATAACTACTCTACTAGAGCATGCACACATGAGTCTACACAAAATAAACAAGTTTACTTCAAAACAAACCCTTTGAACTACAACCTTACTGGAAAAGGGTTAAATCCTCATTTTCACATTTTTCCCAGATTCTATTGCACATTTCATATTTATCTGGGAAGTTCCATGAACAGAAACATTATATTCTTTTCTACAAGAATTTTCTAAGAAAAACACAGAAAAACACATTTGTATATCAACTCCTTATTTTACCATACAACAACCTATGCTTAGCGTTTTTCTCAGCTTTAATAGGACATATAGAGACTACATAAATTTTCCCATATTTTACTTCCACATATAAAACATCTTAACAATTATTCTAAGAAAACAACTAAAAAGGAAATTAAACCTAAACAGATACTTTTTCTAAAAAAAAGTGCCTCATAAATTTTTCATTGATGTATAACCTGACAAGAAATCTACACAAATTTTTCCATGAATTAACCCAATAAGGAAACATATAAACTCATTTATTTAAACAAAAGCACATAATCTGGATTAAATAAAAACATTTTAATAAACTTCCACCAAAAATACTTTCATATTTTTCCATGACAGATCCACTCATGCACAAGCTAACAAAACTGGAAACACCTCATTTGGATTAATAAAACGTGCTACACAAAATAAATAAGCTTTCTGGAAATTAAAACAAAAAGGAAAAACATTTAAACTTTCCCAGCCCATCCTGCGCAGACCCGGTCCATGGACCGTGGGTGGCTGACACATGGGACCAGCTGGTCAACGGGGCCCAGCGGTCAGTGAGGGCGGAGCAGGGGCGACGGTTGACCAGGGTTTTCTCGCCGACGGCGAGGTCGCCGGTGGTGGGGTTGGGCTAGGTGTGCTCCCCTTGGCTAGGCGGTTCGGGTGGTGGTGTTGGTTTGGCCAGCGCATGGTCGTAGCTCGCCGGCGGCGAGCGATGGCGGACGGCGGCGGCGAGCGATGCTCGGCTACGCCGTTTCCGGCGGTCGCCGGCCAAATTAACGAGTGCATCACGACGAGTGAACCCTAGGGAGTGAGACTAGGTGGTTGGTTTGGCTCGGGATGCTCCGGTGGAGCTTGGCCACGTGCGCGGCCATGGCGGACAGTGGCGGCGCTCGGTCGGGAAGAGAAGGGGGTTTAGGGACTGGTAGAGACCTTGCGGAGGTGTGTTCTCACCGTGCCATGGCCTGAGGAAGCTCATCGGCGAAAGAGGGAGGTGGCGAAGCTCGGGTGGTGCGGAACAGGTTCGGGCTCCGAGCGGCGCAGATGGCGACCGCAGCGGTGCTCGTCGGCTTCCGGCGTCGGCGAGGCTTGGCTGAGGGTGCGGGCGTGCGCGTCGTGTGTCCGGGACGAAGGCGGAGCGGCTGGCGAGAGGAATCGGATGGTGGTGGTCGGGTGAGGTCGGAACGGCGGGGTGCTCTGGCGGTGGCGGCGAAGGCGGGCAGAGGACTCGCCTTCGCATTCACGGGAGTGGAGAGGGAGAGAGAGCAGGCGCGAGTGTGGGTGTGGGTGAGTGAGGGAGTGAGCGGGAGCGGAGAGGGGCACTCGGGGTTTTGCTCGCGGGTTTGGCCGGCCAGCGGTCGTGGCGGGGGCCACGGCATCGCGGCGAGCGAGGCGAGCGCAGACGGTGGCGTGGGCGCGGTGAGCGAGGTGAGCGGGGAGTGGCCGCGTGAGATTGTGGCATGATCGGGTGGAGAAGGATCGGGCGAGGAGTGGGCGAGGGGGATTTTGCGCAGAGAAAGGCGGCCACGCGGTGGCTTGGCCGGCGTATGGCGCGGCGCGGTCAGGGCGACCGGCGCGTCGTGATCAGGCGAGCGCGCGCGTGCGCGGGCTGGCGCGGCGGGCGAGCGAGCGTGGGCCGGCGCGGGCGCGAGGGCGGGCCGAAAGGCCGAGTGGGCCGGATGGGAAGCATGGGAAGAAAAACGTTTTCCTTTTTCTTTTTATGAATCTCCTTCAAACTTTGACCATTCAAAAGCAGTTTTAAAAACTCAAAACGAGACTTTGACCCAAAAATAAAAGTTTCTCAAAATAATTCCCTCTACAACTTTCATATAAGACACTTTTTCTGAAAATCATTTTCACAACCTCCACCTAAATAAAGCAAATTTTTGAGCTATAAATTATTTTGTTCTCATGTTTTTTTTAAAAAATTATTAGACTATAATGGACTAGGTCAAGGTGTCAATAAGGAAAATGTTACATTCAAAATTACCTAGTTTATAAAATAAATTTCCAAGACAGAAATCCATTCAAACAACCAAGTCTTATAGAGATCCAAATCCAAATAAACCACAAAAAGACAAAAGCACTTTATGCACATGAAATGATGCAATGCATTGCATATGGATTTTAGTAGCTAAATGTAGTTCCTAATGCAGTGCTTGACACTAGGGTGTCACAACCCTTCCCCCCTTAAAGAACTCTCGTCCTGAGATTTGGGTTACGTACCCATCCTTATAAAAAGCGGGATAGTTTACGCTCAAGTACTCCTCGGTTTCCCAAGTTGCATCATTGGGTCCGTGATTGCTCCAGAGAATCTTGTACGTCTTCACTTCACGGTTGCGAGTCTCTCGAGTCTTGGTATCCAGTATTTCCTGAGGTTGTTCATAGTATTCCAGGTCTCATCTGATAGTGACATTCAGGATCCGAACTTCTTCTTGTTCTGGTACTCGAAGACACTTCATTAACTGTGATACATGGAAAACGGGGAAGACTGTGCTCATCTCTGGGGGTAACTGCACTTCATAGGCTACTTTCCCCTTTCTGGCTATGATCTGGTACGGTCCTACGTACCGGGGTGCTAACTTTTTCTTAATTCCAAAACGTTGGATCCTTCTCATGGGTGAGACCTTAAGGTAGACATAATCTCCCACTTGGAATTCCAGGGGTCTCCTTCGTGTATCAGCATAACTTTTCTATTGTGACTGTGCTGTCTTGATATGTTGTTGTATGGTTTGCACGATCTCCTCGGCATCCTTTACATAATCTGACCCGTAAAATCCTCGATCTCCGGATTCAACCCAGTTTACTGGGGTTCTGCATCTTTGTCCATATAAAACATCAAACGGTGCCATCTTTATACTTTCTTGATAGCTATTGTTATATGAGAACTCAGCGAGGGGTAACCACTTCTCCCATGTTTCTCCCGAGGAAAAGTACACACGCTCTGAGGATATCTTCCAAAATTTGATTCACTCTCTCTGTTTGTCCTGCGGTTTGTGGGTGGTACGCGGAACTTCATACCAACTTAGTCCCTAGCTCCTTGTGCAACTGTTCCCAGAAACGTGCTATGAACTTGGGTCCTCTATCAGAAATAATCCTCTTAGGAACTCCATGTAACCTTAAAATGTTCTGAATGTACAAGTCCACATACTGGTGTGGCCGATGTGTAGTCTTGACTGGTATGAAGTGAGCCACTTTGCATAACCGATCCACGATAACCCAGATAGAATCATGTCCTTTTTGAGTGGTTGGAAGACCTGTGATGAAATCCCTGCTAATCTCTTCACATTTCCATTCGGGGATTAACAACGGTTGTAACAATCCGGCAGGTCTCAGGTCTATAGCCTTTATCCGATAGCAAGTATCACACTTTGCGACGTAAGCCGCAACCTCTTTCTTCATCTTTGACGACCAATATCTTGTTCTCAAATCTTGGTACATCTTACTGCTTCCTGGATGGATAGACAACTTTGAATTGTGAGCTTCATTCAAAATTCTTTCTTTCAGCTCTGTATTCTTGGGAACAACCAACCTTTGATTATACCATAAATCCCTTGTTCATCTATTCTGAAGTTCAACAAACTACTGGTTTCCAACCTCTTCTTAATCTGACAGATCTCTTCATCGGTATTTTGTCCTTCGATGATGTCACTTTCTAGAGTGCACTGCAAGGTGATATTATTCAGCATAACGGGGTGCATAAGGTTGAATCCATCTTCCAACATTGGTTGTAGGGAGTTGCAATGAGTCTTGCGACTCAAGGAATCTGCTACAACGTTCGCTTTTCCAGGGTGGTAATGCACTTCGAGGTTATAATCCTTGATCAACTCTAACCATCTTCTTTGCCTCATATTCAACTCTGGCTGGGTGAAGATGTATTTCAAACTTTCGTGGTCTGTATATACGTGACATAGGTTTCCCATAAGATAATGCCTCCATATCTTGAGTGCATGAACTACGGCTGCCAATTCCAAATCATGAGTCGGGTAATTCTCTTCATGTGGTCGCAACTGGCGTGAAGCATATGCTATAACTCTTCCATTTTGCATGAGCACACATCCAAGTCCAATCTTGGATGCGTCACAAAACACATCAAAAGGTTCCTCCAAATCTGGTTGAGCCAAAACTGGCGCAGAAGTCAACAAAGTTCGCAGGGTGCGAAATGCTGCTTCACACTCTGGAGTCCATTCAAACTTCTTGTTCTTCTGAGTTAGATGAGACATAGGTTTTGCGATCCTTGAAAAATCTGGAATGAACCGACGGTAGTACCCGGCCAATCCTAGAAAGCTGCGTACCTCATGTACGTTAGTGGGTGCTTGCCAATCCATAACTTCGTGTGCTTTCGTGGGTTCCACAGAAATTCCTTCCTCTGAAAGGATGTGTCCGAGAAAGGGTACTTTCTTCAACCAAAACTCACACTTGCTAAACTTAGCATACAACTTGTGCTCTCAAAGTCGAGCTAAGACGACTCGTAAGTGCTCAGCATGATCCTTCTCATTTTCAGAGTATACCAAGATGTCATCAATAAACACCACAACACACTTATCCAATTCAGGCATAAAGACCGAATTCATCAGATACATGAAATGTGCTGGTGCATTTGTTAGTCCAAAAGACATAACTAGATACTCATAGAGTCCATATCTGGTGGAGAAAGCTGTCTTCGATATATCCTCTCTTCTGATCTTGATTTGATGGTAACCTGACCTTAAGTCAATCTTAGAGAACACTTTCGCTTTTGATAACTGATCAAATAAGACATCAATTCGATGTAAGGGATATTTGTTCTTTATATTTACTGCATTAAGCGGTTTATAATCCACACACATCCTTAAAGTTTTGTCCTTCTTTTTCACAAAGATGGCGGGACCTCCCCAAGGTGACGAACTAGGGCGTATCAAACCTTTATCCAAAAGCTCTTGCAACTGAGTTTTAAGCTTTGCCAACTCGTTAGTCGGCATCCTATAGGCCTCCGAGAAATAGGTGTCGTTCTAGGAATCAACTCTATAGCAAACTCCACATCCCTATCCGGTGGTAGTCCTGGCAACTCATCAGGGAAGACATCGGGAAACTCACACACTATCGGGATCTCAACTATCTGCCTTGCCATGATATTGAACAATACTCCTATCTCATGGGGGTTTCGGGGCAACTTGAACTGGAAAGAAGACCCACTCCGGGGACTTACCATGGAAACTACTCGCTCTGCGATGTCAAGATTGACCTTCCAGAGTTTCATCCAACCCATACCCAAGATGACATCCAAACCTAGACCTGGGATTACTATGGGATCCACTATGGCCTTTTTATCCCCAAAAGTCATTTCCACTCCATTAGCCATTTTACGGGCGGAGAGGACAGCTCCTGCTAAACTTATCTGATATCCCCGATCCAACTCGACTAACCCGAGATTACTCCTCATAACAAAATTCTCACTTATGAAAGAATGCGATACTCCAGAATCAAATAACACAACTGTAGGATATTGATTAACAAGAAACGTACCAGCAGTAACAGGTTCTCCTTCTGGCACTTCTTCAATAGTGGTGTAATGCACATGGCCTGTGCGAGGTGGAGGCTGGGTGTACTGGTTCTTTGGACGGGGGCACTGACGTGACAGGTGTCTAGTCTGACCGTAGTTGTAGCATGGCCCGATCACAAACGGGGTCTTGGGACCTCCTGAACCTCCAGCCTTTGCCTTGTTCTGCATCATGGGAGCGGTGTAGGGCTTTTGGAAACTCGGGCGAGAGAGGTTGGTAGTTATCTTCCTCTGCGGGGGACGAAACCTTGCTCCTGCAACTGGCGGGCGATACGGGGTGCGTGCTCCAAAAGGGGTCCTCTGTTGAGACGAACCTCCTTCATTTGCACGACGATGGTTTTCTGTCGCCAGCCTGCTGTCATTAGCCTCTTGGTTCAGGCAGTCACTGACAAAGTCACTCAAGGTGGTACGGTGACTGTTTCCCATCTTGGAAAGCATGGTGGCACTCATGCCACTCTTGAAACTTGCGATCTTCTTGGATTCCGTGTTGATGAAATCTGGGGCATAGCGAGACAGGTTGTTGAAGCTATGGAGATATTCTGACATGGACCTGGTCCCCTGGGATAGCCTCATGAACTCTGTGACCTTCATTTCCATCAAACCATTGAGGATGTAGTGGTTGCGCATAGCAGTAGAGAACTAACCCCAAGTGACCGGTGCATTAGCTGGCAGGGATGCACGGTACTGAGACCACCATAACCCTGCGGGTCCTTCCAACATGTGCGCGGCATATTCCACTTTAAGCTCTTCAGTCAAGCGGAGCAGGCGGAACTTCTGAGTGATGGAGTTGAGCCACTCATCTGCTTGAAGCGGTTCGGTGACTTCCTTGAACACAAAGGGAAGAGTGTCTTAGAAGTCGCGATATGAGCTGCACTGATTGGGTTCTAGTCCTTGGCACTGTTGGTGCGGCTGCGTGGTGTTATTGGCGATGTTACGGAGGGTGGCCTCCATATGCCTTTGCATCTCTTCCATATTCCTGTGGCTACCCAGAAACTGACTGAAAAACGCTTCCGGCGTCATCGGTGGGGTTGGTGGCAGGTTCTCCTCCTGTCCAGACCCTGTCCCCGTTGGCTGCGAGTGTGTGCCGGCATCTGCATGTCCCATTAATAAGCAATCATTAGGTGATGTCACATTGATCATGAATAAATACTGCGCTGTACATAATTCGAAAATTTAGCACACGACCAACTATAAGTACTCATTTCCATACAACATCACAGAATAATTGCTAGAAAATAAGATATGCAAACGACGAATTTCCATAAAAGGTGCCAGATCGAAGTATGGACTTTGTTCAAAAGCCATACATGCCATCTTACAACTTAGCATAAAACCAACACATGTTCAGGTTACATCATCAGCGAGCAAGCTCAAGCTATACAAAAGAAAACGACTCCTAGGAAGCTAGCGCTCAAGCGTCTCCAGCGGCGGATGCGGCATCCTCCTCATCGTCGTCCATCATCGTCTCATCGGCGTGGTCCTCGTTGTCTGAAGAAGGCTCTGGACCAAGCCCTACCCCGTCCTGGGGCTCCTGGGCCTCATCTGCAGGGGCCTCGTCTGCTGCTGGGGCGGCGGCCTCCTATGCGGCGTGATGCATCTGGTGAACTGCCTCATGGAGCTGGTCGATGTAGGCCTGCTGGTGGTGTATCTGCTGTATCCATTGATGGGCGCCCTCTCTGAGCTGGACAAGCGCTGTGCGGGCCTCGTCTCGATGAAAGGATGTCGTTAGGTACATCTGTTAAGCGAGGGTCCTGGCGGTGGTCTCTGCACCTGCGGTGGCACGTGCATCGTCACGCTCGAGAGTGATCTGATGGATCTTCTCCTGTAGACGGGCTACCTCGGTGTCAAACTCTTCCTGCAGCTTCCTCTAGCTCTGGTAGGTGGCGGTGAGGGTAAAGGATACGCTCTCTAGGCCACGCTCCAAAGTCTCACATACACCCATCAAAGCTCCGGTGGCGCTCATCGCAGACGTCTCGCAGTAAAATCTCTCCTCCGCACCTCCTGTCAGAACCGACTCCAAGGTCTGCTTCCAGCGCAATGGAAAAAGTGATCCATGAGGAAACACTCCTGCCATGGCACTAGCAAGGTCGGCGGGAAAACGGGCGATGATGTCCTTCAGCACTAGATACGCTGCCCTGTTAGCTCCATCCTTGGCACAACTGCCTCTAGTGATCTTTGTCCATCCTGTCCAGTGAGGCTTGGCAGGCAAGGCTTTAACCTTGATCTGCACCATTACCAAGGAGTCCTGTCCACAGATCTCCTTCTGCCAAGAGTGCGGATACATGGGTGTATGCCGGGTCTCTGAGTGATGAGTGATTGTCAACTGGGATGATGCGCATGTTCTTTGGCTTGTGTTGTACAGGTGTCGAGCACGGATGGAGTGATCAAAGGCAAGGTGAAGGTCAAGTAGAGACGTGCCGTGCCGATGGACCGAAAGTGGCGAAGGGTGGACGTGAGGCTTGGACTGAGGGACCAGAGGCCCGAGGATCAGCTGTGGTGGCTGGCAGCCTGGGACAGCGACGAGCAAAGACTTGCGGTCATGTGTTGCCTAAGTCGTAGACTTGGGGACACGTGTCGGTGGACGGGGTGCACGGGAGGTGCATCCCCTCTACGACGTCGGTTTGGTGGTAGAGCCAAGGAAAAACCATCGGATGGACGGTTTCCAGGTTTGGGCCTCAAAACCTGGGTGCGGATGGTTTCCGAGTTTGGCCACAAAACTTGGGCTGAGGACGGTTTCCAGGTTTGGGCCTCAAAACCTGGGCGCTGAGGGTTTGCTGAGTTTGGCCTCAAAACTCAGAAGCTGGTGGGCTGGTTTCCCGGTTTGGGCCTCAAAACCGGGGGTTGGCTGGAAAAGGCTGGTTTCCCGGTTTGGGCCACAAAACCGGGGGTGCAGAGCGAGGGTGGCACGTGGCGGCGATCCGGAGGTTGCATCGAGGCAACGCTTCGGTTTGTGCGGGCGTGGCCGTCGGATACACCTACCACCGAGTTGGTGCAGAATAACCCTAGGGTTTAGCTGGTTCGCTCTGTAATTAGAATAGAGAGGGGTAGAGTAGGAAATAGACTTAGGCTAGTAGTAGGATAAGTAGTCGGGAGACACCCCCCTCCCAAACATCTCAGTCATTTGCTCTTTCGCACTTAGGGTTTCCTGCTCTCCCATCCCCTGCTGTAGCTAGCTGAGATCCACAGAGAGACTTGCCTCTGTGTACTGTTGATTCTGAGGAAGTGAGGCCGTATCCTCACTGTTGTAGCGTGTGGTAGCCACACGGTTGCAGTTCGTGGTTGTGATTCACGTTTCATTCGTATTCTTCGCGGAATCCTTTCTCTCCACGATTTTCCCGTCGCTTGATGTCTTTGCTCGGTTCATCTTTTGCAAAACCGTTTGAACCAAGTTGTTCTAGATCGTGAGGCACTTCTTTCCACCGAAGGAATTCTCCTCTAACCTCATGGTCTAGGAGATCGATCGATTTTCGTTTTGGGTCAAGTTTTCTCCCTTCCCCCGAAATTCTTCGATTCATCGATTTGGAGATAGGTTCGAGCCATGATCTCTTAGGGATAGCTCACTATACTCCTTTTGACTCTTCTCACCAAGTTTGATCCCTAGAGGATTCGTTTTGGGTGAGATCAAGTCGAATCGGTGGACGAACACGCTGCTGTCGGGGTGACCGGACACTGTCCTCGCGTTGACCGGACGCGTCCGGTGGTTGAATGTCGCGTGGCGATTTTCTCTAGCTGACCGGACGCTGGGTTTCTTGTTTGACCGGACTCACTCATCGCACTGTTCACTCGGCTTGACTTTTGTGACCGGACGCACAGTTTGTGACCGGACGCTCTGTTCACCAGAGTTCGGTCGGGAACAGTAAGATCCCAGAACGGATTTCGCACGACCCGACGCGTCCGGTGCTCACTGACCGGACGCTGCCCAGAGTCCGGTCGTGACTGGTTTGCGCGCTTTCGTTCGCCGGTGGTTCGTTCGTTGTCGGATTTGGTTTCCGTCTTTTGCGTTGGCTTTTTAGAGTTGTGTAGTGCCCCGCTGTGCTTCTTGGAAGCATCCACCCTACATCTAGGGTCGTGGACATTAGCAAGCTCTAGGGTTTGTCTTTTGGGGTGATTCTCGGGACAGTGGCTACTAGTTTCCGAAAGGAAATTTTCAAGCTCCCATTCACCCCCCCTCTGGTCGCTTTCTGGTTGCTTCTCGGTCCTTCAATTGGTATTGGAGCCGGTTAAGGATCGTCCACCTTAGCCGGTTTCAGATCCACAGAAGGTGACATGGATCGCGGCATGGGCAAACCGCCGTTCTTTGATGGGATGAACTATGCGTATTGGAAGATACGCATGTCGGCCTATCTCCAGAGCATGGGCTCTTCTGTTTGGGAGATTTGCAACACGGATGATTACGTTGTCTTGGCTGCTCGTGTTACTCAGCTTCAGATAGATGAGCACGATGCCAATAGCCGAGCGCGTAACGCTCTTTTCTCCTGTTTGAGCATGTCTGAGTTTGATCGAGTTTCTCACATCCCCACGGCTCATGAGATTTGGGCTACCCTCATGCGTTTCCATGAGGGAACCTCTCAAGTCAAATCTCGTCTCTACGAGTCGCACAAGCGGGAGTACGAGAACTTTCGACATATGCCTGGCAAGAGCATAGAAAGTTTATTCGCTCGCTTTTAGGTTATTGTCAATAAGATGAGAGCGAACAAGGAGCTGTTGCCTTTTGACGATCATGAGAGGGCTTTGAAACTTTTGCACACTCTTGATCGGTCGGTGTGGGACTCAAAGGTCCAGGCGATCATCGAATCGTCTAACTATGAGACCCTCACTTGCGATGAGCTCTTTAGTAAGCTCAAGTCTTGTGAGATTGACGCCATGTCGAGGGCTTCTTATGAGAATCCTTCAGGCCTGACTATGGCTTTGGTTTCTAGCTCTTCTAACCCCTCTGGTGGCTTTGCTCTTTCATCTCTCTTTTCTGTCACAGAGGACCAGCTGGAGTCTTTGGGGGATGACGAGCTAGCGATGCTCGCCAACCGGTTCTCGCGGTTTCACAACAACCGCATGAACCGTCGCCGCGAAGGAGGACGCTCAGGATGCTATGAGTGCGGCGACCTCGACCACTTCATCGCCAACTGCCCCAAGAAGAAGCATTCATCTGGGAAGGGTGATCATGGGCACAAGTACGACTCCGGCAAGCGCAAGGAGAAGTACGTCCCCGCGAGGCCCAAGCGGAGGGGCGGCTTCGACAAGGAGTACATCAAGAAGAAGTACTTGGAGAAGGCCCAGGCTGAGCAGCGTGCGTTCTTCACCACACTCAGCGACGTCGACGGCTCGGATGACGACTCCGCTTGCTCAAGCGATGACGAGTCCGAGAAGAAGAAGAGGATCGAGGACAAGCTGAATGGTCTCTGCTTCTTCGCCGACGACGACGGCTTCTGCACCATGGCGCTTGGTGATGAGGTCGACGGCAAACTGGAGCACACCCCTCAGGACGACGATGACGACACCTCCCAGGTATCCATGACCCACGATGAGCTCTTTGCTGAAAATGAGAAGCTTACTGCCGCCTTGCTTAGTCAGGATAAGCTGCTTAGGCGTGCCGCTAGAGAGCGCAAGGAGTTTAGGCAGAAGTGGGAGGACACGGTGAGAGAGCTTGAGTTTGCCAAATCCACCGTGGTCGTGTCGGAGGAGGTTGAGTGTGAGATGTGCACCACGCACATGACTGACCTTCTCACTTTGAGAGGTAAGTATGCTGCGTTGGTAGGAGAGGTGGATGAGCTGAAGGCTAGACCTTCTCTGTTGGGTGCGTGCAAGACATGTCTTGTCTTGCAATCTGAGTTGGTAGAGAAGAATGCCAAGATTGTGTCTCTTGAGGAGGCCAACTCAGGTAGCACTTGTGTGGCTAAGTGTGCTTTGTGTGAGGGCTTGGAGATAGAGATAGCCAATGTGAAGCATGACAAGATGCAAACCGAGGAAGAAAACACATACCTTCGGACCATCTTGTCATCGGTATCTTGTGGTGAGCCGCAGCTCGGGATGATGATCTCCCAATTCAAGCGAGCTGCTGGATGTCCTGGTATAGGCTTTGCCCCGGGTGTTGATCTTTCTGCTTTTGGGAAGATTGGAGAGTCGAGTGGTCTGAACCCATGTGAGAAGCCCAACTCCACCAATACTCCCAAACTGACAAAGCTTCCACCCAAAGAGCCCGTCAAGCCTACCACTAAGAATGGGGTGTTTGAGGAACCTCCGAGAGCTCCACCCAAGAACCAAGTGTGGCATCCCAAACCCAACCACTTAAAGAACAAGCTGGACACAATGCCACCTATCCAGGAGGAGTTGCCACAGAAGGGCAAAGTGATCCACACCCACAGCCATGAGTACCAACAATCCCCTTTGCGTGCGGTGAGTTACCATTGTGACTTCTGTGGGAGAGATGGACACTTGAGCGAGTTCTGCTTTAGGCGCAAGAGAGAGGTGCGCCGTGCTAGGGAGATGAACAACACGGACATGTACCATCCTTTCCATGATGTACATGTGCCGAATGTTCAGAGGAGTGCTCCGAGGAGAGCAGCTAGGCCCAGAGGTCCCGAACCTCAAGTTCCCAGGCCTAGGTAGCAGAGAGCTCCGAGGAGAGATGCTAGGCCTAGAGGCGCAGTGCCTCAAGTTGCTTGGCCTAGGCCTCGTAGAGAGCGTGCCCGACGGGAGCCTGCAGTTGTAGGCTATGGACCCCGTGGCGGAGGCTTTGAAGTTGAGCGTTTTCCCCCACCGCGTTTTGAGTATCGTGATGGACGCTCCTCCCTTAGCCGACCACGTTTTCCTCTACGTGGTGATCGCTCCTCTCGTAGATGTGCTAGGAATGGTTTTTCCGCTAACTGTTCTTTTGAGCAGGCGGCCCAACACTGGTATTCCCCTTACTTCGCTAACCCCAGTGTTGGACCGTATGCTCACCCTATGTCTTTTTATTGATGTAGGTAAAATGGTTGGAGGACATTTGGTTGGTGGATTCCGGTTGCTCGAGGCACATGACCGGAAACGCCAAGTGGTTCTCCAGCCTTAGCTCTTTTGCCGGAAAGGAGTACATAACCTTCGGCGACAATAGCAAAGGTAAGGTATTGTCTCGCGGGTCAGTGCGAGTTAATGAGCACTTTGTGTTGCGCGATGTTGCTCTTGTTTCTAACTTGCATTTTAACCTTCTTTCTGTTTCGCAACTCTTTGACGACGACTATGAGATTCGTTTTAAACCGAATCTCAGTCGTATTTTGGATCCTCAGGGCAATCTTGTGTGTTTGATTTCACCCTTTGGAAAAGTCTTTCGTGCGAATTTCTCGGAGTCTTTTGGCACTTCTCGGTGTCTTGTGGCTGGACCTTCCTCTTCTGATCTTTGGAAGTGGCATAGGAGACTTGGACATATGAGCTTCGACTTGCTTGCAAGGCTTAGTTTGCTTGGCCTAATCCGAGGATTGCCCAAGTTGCATATGGAGAAGGATCTTGTTTGCCACTCTTGTAGACACGGGAAGATGGTTGCCGCTCCCCACCATCCAGTGACTCAGGTCATGACTAAGCGCCCTGGAGAGCTTTTGCACATGGACCTTGTTGGTCCGGCTTGGGTGAGCTCGGTTGGGGGGAAGTGGTATGTGCTTGTTGTTGTTGATGACTTTTCGAGATATTCGTGGGTTTTCTTTTTAGCTGAGAAAACCGAGACTTTCTCCTTTACTCGCAATCTGATTTTGCGTCTTCAGAATGAGTTCCCTTTGAACTCTATGCGAGCAATTCGGAGTGATAATGGTTCCGAATTCAAGAATTCGGATTTTGAGAAGTTTTGTAACTCCATGGGTTTAGAGCATCAGTTTTCTTCCCCCTACACACCCCCTCAGAATGGTGTTGTAGAGAGGAAAAATCGGACCCTTGTAGAGATGGCCAGGACGATGCTCGATGAGCATAGGACTCCTAGGCGATATTGGGCCGAAGCTATGAACAGTGCATGCTATATTTCCAATTGCATTTTTCTTCGAGCTTTCTTGAAAAAGACCTCTTATGAGTTGCGTTTTGGAAAACTCCCCAAGGTGAGTTATTTTCGAGTGTTTGGTTGCCATTGTTTTATACTCAAAAAGGGCAACTTGGACAAGTTTGAGTCTCGTTCTTCTGACGGTGTGTTTTTAGGTTATGGCACTCACACTCGAGCCTATCGTGTACTTAACCTTGACACTAACCGAGTCATGGGGACATCAGATGTCACCTTCGACGAGACCATGGTTTGTCCTTCTTCTCGTTTTGAGCGTGCTGGTGATCATGAGGTTGGTGAGCCTCTTTTCGATGATGAGGACGAGGATGCTGAAGGCATAGATGACCCAGCACCACCTCCACCTGCAGTGCCGCAAAGAGCGGCTTCTACGATGACTCACGGCCCCGACACCTCTTCTTCCTGGGGGCCGTGGGATCCGCCACCCCGAGCGGTACCTTTTGTATCCGGGGAGGCACCAGCTGCTGTTGAGGGGGAGGCTACATCAGCTCGGGAGGCGCCACGACACATCCAGCGCCAGCACCCGCCTCAGCAGATGATCGGCAGCATCGACGAACGGGTTACTCGGTCCAGGTCACAGCACATCTCTCACTTTGCTCATTCTGCTTTTGTTGCTAATTTTGAGCCCCGAGATGTTGGACACGCTTTGACGGATCCGGACTGGGTCAATGCCATGCATGAGGAGTTAGAAAATTTTGAGAGAAATCAGGTTTGGGTTCTAGTTCCTCCTCCTCCTAACTGTAATCCTATTGGGACAAAATGGGTTTTCAAAAACAAACAAGGAGAGGATGGCCACACTGTGAGAAACAAAGCGCGTCTTGTGGCCAAGGGTTATAGTCAGAAGGAGGGGATAGACTTTGACGAGACTTTTGCTCATGTAGCTCGTTTGGAGGCTATTAGGATACTCTTGGCTTTTGCTACATCCAACGGTTTTAAACTCTTTCAAATGGATGTCAAGAGTGCCTTCTTAAACGGCTACATAGAAGAGGAAGTGTATGTTGAGCAACCCCCCGGTTTTGAAAATCCCAAGTTTCCAAACCATGTTTTTAAACTTCACAAAGCTTTATATGATTTGAAACAAGCCCCTAGAGCCTGGTATGATAGGTTGAAAACCTTTTTGCTTGCTAAGGGTTTTAAAATGGGATGTGTAGTTAAAACACTCTTTCTCCTCAGGCAAGGCAAAGACACTCTCTTGGTCCAGATTTACGTGGATGATATCATTTTCGGTGGTTCTTCTCACGCTTTGGTTGCCAAGTTTGCAGATATTATGAGCAGGAGTTTGAGATGAGCATGATGGGCGAGCTGACATTCTTTCTCGGGTTGCAAATCAAGCAATCCCGAGAGGGGACGTTTGTGCACCAGGGCAAGTACACCAAGGACTTGCTGAAGCGGTTCGATATGGGTGAGGCCAAGCCTCTTCCAACACCCATGTCGACGACGACTGCCCTGGATGCGGATGTGGATGGAGAAGCAGTGGACCAGAAGGAGTACCGAAGCATGATCGGGTCGCTCCTCTACCTGACGGCGACACGTCCAGACATCCAGTTCGCGGTGTGTCTGTGCGCGCGCTTTCAGGCGTCGCCGCGCACTTCTCACCGTCAGGCAGTGAAGCGCATATTCAGGTACCTTCGTTTCACGCCTGAGTTCGGGATTTGGTATTCTGCTTCCTCCACCCTCTCCCTTTGCGGTTATTCCGATGCCGATTTTGCTGGTTGCCGTATTGAGCGCAAGTCCACTTCTGGGACTTGCCAGTTTATTGGTTCTTCTCTTGTTTCGTGGTCTTCTCGCAAGCAGTCTAGTGTCGCCCAGTCTACGACGGAGGCTGAATATGTTGCTGCGGCTAGCTGCTGTTCCCAGTTGCTTTGGATGATGGCCACTTTGCGTGATTTTGGTCTGAGCTTTACTCGTGTTCCTTTGCTTTGTGACAGCACGAGTGCTATTAGCGTTGCTAAGAACCCCGTGCTTCATTCGAAGACCAAACACATTGATGTGCGCTTTCATTTCTTGCGAGACCACCAGGAGAAGGGTGATATCGACCTTCGCCATGTCGATACTCATCATCAACTGGCTGATATTCTCACCAAGCCTTTAGACGAATCAACCTTTAATCGGTTGAGGGGTGAGCTTGGTGTGTGTTTCCCCTTTTAGTTGAGGGAAACATTTTGGATCTTGTATATTTGACTGTCTCTTTTGTCTTTCTTTTCTTTTGACTGAGTTTCATATTTATAATCACTAGAATGTAACTATGCTCTATGTAGTATGCTCCGATGCTTATGTTGATGCTTGTAGCTTATGCTCTTTCTGATCACTAGTACATGTTGTGAGCTGAGCTATTTTTGAAATGGTGAATTTGCTTAATAATTTCAAATCTGAAAATGTTCACCATTGAGATATGCAACTAGCATGTGTAGGATGTGTTGAGTTTACTCGTGCTTTTCATATATGCTAGGTTGCTATGTCTCTAGTTCTGAGTCATTCACTTGCTTGGTCTGGTCATATCATGTTTAAAATTTTGAACCAAGTTTAGTGAATTGAAAAGATCGAGATGGGATTGCTTGTCAACACATCACGGTATCGAGACGGTTTCTCATTGCACTCTGAGTTAAACTTGAGTCGTGTAGTGTATGACCGAAACTGTAGCTTTAAGCTTTTGATTGCTTCGGCATAGGCTTCGCTCAGTTGAAAAGTTAGGCAATGACAAGTTTTCAACCTCTCGCAATCACATGCTATTAATTGAACTTGTGTAATTTCACCGCTGCAACTCCGATCTGAATTTGAATTCACAAGTGTATGTTACATTCTTAAGCATGATGATTGAACTTTGCTAGGGGTAGTTCACCTTGTATACATGTTTAGCACTTGTTCAGACTCCTGTTTATACATTGCTAGTGCTATTTTGATGGTGAATATCTTTTTGACTCAAAACTGCTCTTTTCTGCTCATATGTTCATATTTCATATCTGGTGATCAGTTTGAGCCTTTGCTGAGCTTGTATGCTATTATTGAGTCTTTGGAGTTATACTATTTAGAGCATCTTTGCATTCTCCTGAATATATGCCTGAAGCTGCTAACTTGCA
Source organism: Coix lacryma-jobi var. lacryma-jobi (assembly GCA_009763385.1). NCBI lineage: Eukaryota > Viridiplantae > Streptophyta > Magnoliopsida > Poales > Poaceae > Coix > Coix lacryma-jobi. The sequence goes on from CM019831.1 coordinate 85,225,003, forward strand.
TTTTGACTCATATGCATGTTGGAAGGGGGAGAACCTCCCATGTTCGCACTTTTGTTGGTGCCTTTTCTGATGGGGAGAGTCTTTTACTTGATTAGTGCATTTTCAACTAAGGGGGAGAATTTGCAAATCATTTGTGCTTCCCGAGTGTTCATTTGAGGGAGAGTTTGCATGTCTCCTGGATGTTCAACTAAGGGGGAGTTTTGTTGTTTCTTGCTGGCCGAAAGGCATTGGTATCGAGCTTTCTTTGCTAGTTGTGTTGAGCCTCTGTGCCTCTATCTTGAGGGACTAGCATTTTGCTTCGATTTTCCATTTGGGATTTGCTAGCGGTGTTGAGCCTGTTCTACCTCTTCTTGAGGGCTAGTTTTTGCTTTGCTTGGTTGCGTTGAGCCGTTGCCCATGTCTTTGGGGACCAAGTTCTTTTGCTCTTTCCACTTGACCTTCTTCGGCGTTGCTATGCTTTTGGGTCATTTGGTTGAGTTCTCTCTTCTCCTTCTTCCTTCTTCTCTTTCTATTATGATTTGTGTTGGTAGTTGACAATGCACTCATCAAGGGGGAGATTGCGGATACATGGGTGTATGCCGGGTCTCTGAGTGATGAGTGATTGTCAACTGGGATGATGCGCATGTTCTTTGGCTTGTGATGTACAGGTGTCGAGCACGGAAGCAGTGATCAAAGGCAAGGTGAAGGTCAAGTCGAGACGTGCCGTGCCGATGGACCGAGAGTGGCGAAGGGCGGACGTGAGGCTTGGACTGAGGGACCAGAGGCCCGAGGATCAGCTGTGGTGGCTGGCAGCCTGGGACAGCGACGAGCGAAGACTTGCGGTCATGTGTTGCCTATGTCGTAGACTTGGGCACACGTGTCGGTGGACGGGGTGCACGGGAGGTGCATCCCCACTACGACGTCGGTTTGGTGATAGAGCCAGGGAAAAACCATCGGATGGACGGTTTCCAGGTTTGGGCCTCAAAACCTGGGTGCGGATGGTTTCCGAGTTTGGCCACAAAACTCGGGCTGAGGACGGTTTCCAGGTTTGGGCCTCAAAACCTGGGCGCTAAGGGTTTGCTGAGTTTGGCCTCAAAACTCAGAAGCTGGTGGGCTGGTTTCCCGGTTTGGGCCTCAAAACCGGGGGTTGGCTGGAAAAGGCTGGTTTCCCGGTTTGGGCCACAAAACCGGGGGTGCAGAGCGAGGGCGGCACGTGGCGGCGATCCGGAGGTTGCGTCGAGGCAACGCTTCGGTTTGTGCGGGCGTGGCCGTCGGATACACCTACCACCGAGTTGGTCCAGAATAACCCTAGGGTTTAGCTGGTTCGCTCTGTAATTAGAATAGAGAGGGGTAGACTAGGAAATAGACTTAGGCTAGTAGTAGGATAAGTAGTCGGGAGACACCCTCCTCCCAAACATCTCAGTCATTTGCTCTTTCGCACTTAGGGTTTCCTGCTCTCCCATCCCCTGCTGTAGCTAGCTGAGATCCGCAGAGAGACTTGCCTCTGTGTACTGTTGATTCTGAGGAAGTGAGGTCGTATCCTCACTGTTGTAGCGAGTGGTAGCCACACGGTTGCAGTTCATGGTTGTGATTCGCGTTTCATTCGTATTCTTCGTGGAATCCTTTCTCTCCACGATTTTCCCGTCGCTTGAGCTCTTTGCTCGGTTCATCTTTTGCAAAACTGTTTGAACCAAGTTGTTCTAGATCGTGAGACACTTCTTTCCACCGAAGGAATTCTCCTCTAACCTCACGGTCTAGGAGATCGATCGATTTTCGTTTTGGGTCAAGTTTTCTCCCATCCCCCGAAATTCTTCGATTCATCGATTTGGAGATAGGTTCGAGCCATGATCTCTTAGGGATAGCTCACTATACTCCTTTTGACTCTTCTCACCAAGTGTGATCCCTAGAAGATTCGTTTTGGGTGAGATCGAGTCGAATCGGTGGACGAACACGCTGCTGTCGGTGTGACCGGACACTGTCCTCGCGTTGACCGGACGCGTCCGGCGGTTGAATGTCGCGTGGCGATTTTCTCTAGCTGACCGGACGTTGGGTTTCTTGTTTGACCGGACTCACTCATCGCACTGTTCACTCGGCTTGACTTTTATGATCGGACGCACAGTTTGTGACTGGACGCTCTGTTCACCAGAGTCCGGTCGGGAACAGTAAGGTCCCAGAACGTATTTCGCACGACCCGACTCGTCCGGTGCTCACTGACCGGACGCTGCCCAGAGTCAGGTCATGACTGGTTTGCGCGCTTTTGTTCGCCGGTGGTTCGTTCGTTGTCGGATTTGGTTTCCGTCTTTTGTGTTGGCTTTTTAGAGTTGTGTAGTGCCCTGCTGTGCTTCTTGGAAGCATCCACCCTACATCTAGGGTCGTGGACATTAGCAAGCTCTAGGGTTTGTCTTTTGGGGTGATTCTCGGGACAGTGGCTACTAGTTTCCGAAAGGAAATTTTGAAGCTCCCATTCACCCCCCTCTGGTCGCTTTCTGGTTGCTTCTCGGTCCTTCAAAGAGTACCTGGGCTCCTGTCCTTCCTCGTATCTCACTGCCTGCAGAATCCTCCAAAGGATGGTCGGCAGCCCGAAGTATGACAAGAATGTGTTCTTTGTCAGCTTCGTGGCCAAGCGGTGACATGGAACTCCTCTGCCTCCGGTGGCCTTGCGAGCAGTCAACTTAGTCCGGGCCATCTGTAGAAACAAAAGGGTTTCGAACTCGCGTGAGACGCATATTAAGTTGGCAAATTTTTATAAGAAAAGGGACAATTTTTAAATAAGGGGAGGAAATGCAAATGCAAGAATATAAACATGATGCATGATCGTACTTACGTTCTCACTCAGTAATAATGACTCCTAAGTCCTAACGTTCTAGTCGGTGGCAAGAACGATCTCTCATGCGTTATCTACTCGTTCTACTCGATCGCGTAGTTACTGTACCTGCAGAAGATTCATTTCAGCCCAAAGCGATATCCCAATGATGAAACTAACGGAGTATTGGCCCACATGCACGAAATACATAGAAGCCAACACTAAACACCATGCACCAAACCAGAAAACATACCCAAAACATTGATACCCTCGTATATGTTTGCGTGGAGCTCGCACATACTCGGTATACGAACTCTCACCTAGACCGACGGTTGGACGGTCATGCTCTCATATCTTACAAAATCATTTTATGCATGTTTTCGCGATCGACGCATTCTTTTTTCCCTCGAGAATGGACCAGCAAATAAAGATCCAGCATGAAGCAAAAACCCTGAACCGTGTTAGCAGTTAAGCCACCTGAATCCTAATGTAGGGCTTAAGGACAGGACTGGGCACACTTAGTAACTTAAAATAGTTTTGAAAATAGTTTTGAAATACCCATTTTAGTTTGAAAATATCTCCTTTGGGATGCAATTACTTGAACCATGCTCTGATACCAGCTGTGGCGGAACCGTCCTGATTATAGGAACTCAAGTACCGTCTTAGCCAAATTCGTCTGACATCGACCCATACTTGAATCCATATAACCCCGGTAGTCCGGAAATCTTGAAGGATTTCAAACATCGTACAACATACAGGATCACATTGTTCAAGTATCACATTCGTAAGGATACATCATTGATTAAACGAAACCGAATTTAAACATCCGAGTGCGAAGTCATAAAAGAGTTATTACAATACTGAGTTTTAAAGTGCGGAAGCTGAAACAAGTTTTGAAACAAGACCACCACACATGTGGTCCAAATAAACATTGTTTTTAATAACTCACTCCTCCTTTTTCGAGTAATGTGCCACTAGAAGTCTCAGTCCAGCAAAAGAAAAGGAGAAGCTTCTGGATGACCCTGCCCTGGGCCTACTCCTCATCACCCTCCACGGGGTAGAGGCAGTGCTTACAATAGCCGTAGTACACCTGGCCATCTGCAACAAACGGGATAAACCCTGAGTACGGGAATTTACTCAGCTACACTTACCCGTCCAACTGAAAATAAAGACACCAAGGGTATGCAAGGCTCTTTTGGTGGAGCTGGGATCTTTAGTTGCGAAAAGCTCATATTGAGAGGAGGAATATTTAATGATATCTGTGAGCAGTCAAGTTTTAGACCTACCTCTTAGTCTAGATTTGCACCTGAACTATTACATACACTTGAGTCTAGTCAACCAATAATATAACCATATCCAGTTGGCTTATCCACATTTTAGTTGAACCTTAAACATCACATGGAGTTGTATCGTGGTGAAGCTCACCATAGTTTCCCACTAACCGGGGGAGATGGCGACTCGAATCGAATTCCAAACCAGCTGGTGAAAGACCTTTAATACCAACCCACACTTTCCTCGTTGGGTCCATGCATTGGGTAACCGCTCAATGCTTGTTCGTGGTGGTAATCGTCGCGGCTCATAGCACGGACCACCCAATTGGAACTATACGATGGCCATTCTGAGCCAGATCGTGTTTCCATACTAGAGGGTGCGACACGGGTTGAGACCTGCCCGAACAGCGTCTAACAGGCTCTGGGGTCGATGATTACGGCACCGACATATCCCTAAGTAAAAGGGCGCGTTCAAAAATGAACGAGGGCCAACATCGATACAAACCTACACGGTCCAACGGACGGACTGCCCCAAGTTTCCAAACCTGTGCCTTGCCTTCCAGTTGACCGTATCTCATTACTACTCAGGTTCCTTTCCACGATAGCAAATATAGCCAACCGTGATCCGGTAAATACCACCAGGGGTATTACGGGAACATCCTTAACGACTACTTTTATTAAGCAGGCTAAGCATTTCTACAGTATATTGAGATAACAAGATAACAAGGCAGGTACAACAATAATCAAGGAAGGATAATGCAGCAAGTAGGATTCAATCAACTCCTATGCCTAATGCACCACAATATAAAAGTACTCAATTTAATTAATTGTAAATAATAGGAGGATCAGAATGCTCTGGGGCTTGCCTTGAGAGAAGACGGAGACCTCGTGAGAGGGACACTCGGGCAAGTTAGTTTATGGCGCGGGGTCGGCCTCCTCGGTCCTGGGCAGCTCCGGTATCTCCTGCTCGTCGTTTGCTTCTGGCTCCTGGTCGGGCTCCGGGACTGTCAATCCTATTGCAATTAAGGATGAAAACGGTCAGAAACGGTCGGAAAACTTCTCAACCGTTTTCTACTTTTACATTTGAATACGAAAACGAAAGCGGTAAAGCCAGACACAAAAATGAATACGAACTTGCGGAATACCCAGAATTTCGAAAACGGACCAATTCGAGCGGAATTATACCAAACACGGACGGTATACGAAAAATCAATACGGAATACCGACCCACAATGTATAACAATTAACAAGTGCCATTGTGGCAAATTTGGATCGCAAGAAAGAACACTTATCAATTTAATTTCTTTCATAAGAGAGAAAAAAAGAGAAAAATTTGAGATGCCATCATAACTAGACTACAAAGGATAGCAACAAGGTCTAGTCCATTTAGTTGTCTCTCTTTTGGTCGGCCCAGTCACATGCAACGCAACAATAGCACCGCGTAAAGCCAGATACAGCCGTGCAACACCGTGCGAGTGATTAGTTCCACCTCAACGACTCAGGGAGGCGCGACGGGGTGAGCTACCTATATAATATGGTCCATGGACATCACTACAACACACATAACAGGATCGGGATATTTCGGTTCTGTTTTCATCCTTAATTGCAATCCGGTGCACAAATAAATAATGTGCGGTGCGAAATGATGGTATGAAAAGTAAACATTTCTTGCAAACCAACAAAACTAACTTGTTGAACCACTTTTGACATTGAGAAAAAACACTTATTTATCACACAAAACAAATCATTATTTTAACTATTTCCTCTTTATTAATTCCAAAAAAAAACCAGGTTTGAACTGCAAATGTATTTTTCTGAACTCACAAAAATCCACAAAAATTCCAGAAGGTAACTAACACTAATTGGACTTCACTGCATAAAATTCAGCAAGAGATAAATTACAGAAAAGCAGATCCAAAAAGATGAAATCAACTGCTCAAAAGGTGCTTTGTACTAACTTTTTTTATGAAAAGTGTCAAACAACAGGTTTCATATTTTTTCTAGCTTTATCTGCTTATAACTACTCTACTGCAGAAAATTTACTGCTAGAGCATGCACACATGAGTCTACCCAAAATAAACAAATTTACTCCAAAACAAACCCTTTGAACTACAACCTTACTGGAAAAAGGTGACATCCTCATTTTCATATTTTTCCCAGATTCTATTCCACATTTCATATTTATCAAGGAAGTTCCATGACCAGAAACATTATATTCTTTTCTACAAGAATTTTCTCAGAAAAGCACATTTGTATAGCAACTCCTTATTTTTCCATACAACAACCTATGTTAGCATTTTTCTCAGCTTAAACAGGACATACAAAGACTACATAAAGTTTTCCATATTTTACTTCGACATATAAAACATCTTATCAATTATTCTAAGAAAACAGCTAAAAAGGAAATTAAACCTAAACAGATACGTTTTCTACAAAATAGTGCCTCATAAATTTTTCACAGATGTATAATCTGACAAGAAACCTACACAAATGTTTCCATGAATTAATTCAATCAGAAAACATATAAACTCAATTATTTAAACAAAAGCACATAATCTGGATTAAATAAAAACAGTATAATAAACTTCCACCAAAAATACTTTCATATTTTTCCAGGATAGATCCACTCATGCACAAGCTAACAAAACTGAAAACACCTCATTTGGATTAATAAAACGTGCTACACAAAATAAACAAGCTTTCTAGAAATTAAAACAAAAAGGAAAAACATTTAAACTTTCTCGGCCCATCCTGCGCAGACCCGGTCCATGGACCTTGGGTGGCTGACACGTGGGACCAGCTGGTCAACAGGGCCCAGCGGTCAGTGAGGGCGGAGCAAGGGCGATGGTTGACCGGGGTTTTCTCGCCGACAGCGAGGTCGCCGGCGGTGGGGTTGGGCTAGGTGTGCTCCCCTTGGCTAGGCGGTACGTGTGGTGGTGTTGGTTTGGCCAGCGCATGGCCTTATCTCGCCGGCGGCGAGCGATGGCAGGCAGCAGCAGCGGAGGTGCTCGGCTAAGCCATTTCCGGCGGTCGCTGGCCAAATTAACGAGTGCATCACGACGAGTGAACCCTAGGGAGTGAGACTAGGTGGTTGGTTTGGCTCGGGATGCTGCGGTGGAGCTTGGCCACGTGCGCGGCCATGGCGGACAGTGGCGGCGCTCGTCGGGAAGAGGAGGGGGTTTAGGGAGCGGTAGAGACCTCGTGGAGGTGTGTTCTCACCGTGCCTTGGCCTGAGGAAGCTCGTCGGTGAAAGAGGGAGGTGGCGAAGCTCGGGATGGCGCGGAACAGGTTCGGGCTCCGGGCGGCGCTGATGGCGACCGCAGCGGGGCTCGTCGGGTTCCAGCGTCGGCGAGGCATGGTTGAGGGTGCGGGCGTGCGCGTCGTGCGTCCGGGACGAAGGCGGAGCGGCTAGCGAGAGGAATCAGATCGTGGTGGTCGGATGAGGTCGGAACAGCGGGGTGCTCTGGCGGTGGCGGCGAATGCGGGCAGAGGACTCGGCTTCGCATTCACGGGAGTGGAGAGGAAGAGAGAGCAAGCGTGAGTGTGGGTGTGGGTGAGTGAGGGAGTCAGCGGGAGCGGAGAGAGGTGCTCGGGGTTTTGCTCGCGGGTTTGGCCGACCGACGGTCGTGGCGGGGGCCACGGCGTCGCGGCGAGCGAGGCGAGCGCAGACGGTGGCATGGGCGCGGTGAGCGAGGCAAGCGGGGAGTGGCCGCACAAGATTGTGGCGTGATCGGGTGGAGAAGGATCGGGCGAGGGGGATTTTGCGCAGAGAAAGGCGGCCACGCGCGGCGGCTTGGCCGGCGTACGGCGCTGCCGTGGTCAGGGCGGCCGGAGCGTCGTGCGCGGGCGAGCGCGCGCGTGCGCCGGCTGGCGTGGCGGGCGAGCGAGCGTGGGCCGGCGCGGGCGGGAGGGCGGGCCGAAAGGCCGAGTGGGCCAGATGGGAAGCACGAGAAGAAATACGTTTTCCTTTTTCTTTTTCTAAATCTCCTTCAAACTTTGACCATTCGAAAACAGTTTTAAAAACTCAAAACTAGACTGTGGCCCAAAAATAAAAGTTGCTCAAAATAATTCCCTCTACCACTTTCATATAAGACACTTTTTTTGAAAATCATTTTCACAACCTCCACCTACATAAAGCAAATTTTTTAGCTATCAATTATTTTGTTCTCACATTTTTTTTAAAATTATTAGACTATAATGGACTAGGTCAAGGTGTCAATAAGGAAAATGTTACACTCAAAATTACCTAGTTTATAAAATAAATTTCCAAGACAGAAATCCATTAAAACAACAATGTCTTATAGAGATCGAAATCCAAATAAACCACAAAAAGACAAAAGCACTTTATGCACATGAAATGATGCAATGCATTGCTTTTGGATTTTAGTAGCTAAATGTAGTTCCTAATGCAGTGCTTGACACTAGGGTGTCACTGGCTGAGTGTTGAGCTTTAGTGCGTTTGCTCTCTCAGCTTCTCCGCTTGGTTTTCGGATTTCTTGTTTGGTCCTAGAGTTAACGAAGGAACCTCTCTAGGTATCTTTGCTACTTGTTAGCATAGGTATTTGGAGAATTCCCGACATAGCCTTCCATTTACGTTTGGGAGTCGGTTTTTGAGGTTGAACTTGATGCGGAGCTTATGGTGTTTAGATTGCTCTCCGTCGGTGATCCTAGGGATCATCCACCCTCTTCCAAGGGTCGTGGGCATCACGTTTTGATCGAAGCTCTTGGGGATTGATTTTTGGGACAGAGGCCAAAGTTTTGAGAGAAATTTTTAGGCTCCCATTCACCCCCCTCTGGTCGCTTTCTGCTAGAGTTTCTGGTCCTTCAATTGGTATCGGAGCGGGTTAAGGATCTTCCACCTTAGCCGGTTCCAGATCCATAGAAGGCGACATGGATCGCGGCGTGGGCAAATCGCCGTTTTTCGATGGGACGAACTATGCGTATTGGAAGATACGCATGTCGGCCTATCTTCAGAGTTTGGGTGCTTCCATTTGAGATATTTGCAACTCTGCTGATTACGTGGTCTTGGCTGCTCGTGCGACTCAGCATCAGATCGATGAGCACGATGCCAATAGCCGTGCCCGTAATGCTCTTTTCTCATGTTTGAGCATGACAGAGTTTGATCGTGTTTCTCACCTCGCTACGTCTTGGGAGATTTGGGCTACCCTCATGCGTTTCCATGAGGGAACCACTCAAGTTAAAACCCGTCTCTACGAGTCGCACAAGCGAGAGTATTAGAACTTTCGACACATGCCTGGCGAGAGCATAGAGAGTTTATTCGCTCGCTTTCACGTTATTGTCAACAGGATGAGGGATAACAAGGAGCTGTTGCCTTTCGACAATCATGAGAGGGCTCTCAAGCTTTTACACACTCTCGATCGATCGGTGTGGGATTCCAAGGTTCAGGCGATCATCGAATCGCCTAACTATGAGACTCTCACGTGCGACGAGCTCTTTAGTAAGCTCAAGTCCAGTGAGATTGACGCCATGGCGAGGGCTTCTTATGAAAATCCTTCTGGCCCGTCAATGGCTTTGGTTTCTGGCTCTTCTTCTAACACCACTGGAGGCTTTGCTTTGTCATCTCTTCTTTTTGTCATAGAGGAGCAGCTGGAGTTCATGGCGGACGATGAGTTGGCCCTGCTTGCCAACCGGTTCTCACGGTTTCACAACAACTGCATGAATCGTTGCCACGGAGGAGGACGAGGTGGCTGCTACGAATGTGGAGGCTCAGACCACTTCATCGCCAATTGCCCAAAGAAGAACAAGCAGAACTTCAGCAAGGCGGATTACGAGCACAAGTACGACTCTGGCAAGCGCAAGGAGGAGTACGTCCCCGCCAAGCACAAGCGAAGGGGTGGCTTCAACAAGGAGTATGTTGACACTCCTTAATGGAATCACTCTAAGAATGAACCATATAAATAATAATCTAGTGAAGGCACTAAAGAGTGTACGAGACACTACTAACTTCACTTAACGTCAAGTTGTCATCCCCAACATGAAGCTAGCAATGTAATTATACCAGAGCACTAGATTGAAAGATAAATATTTACCCGCAAGCGCACAGATAAATATACACATTGTAGAAGCATTTCACCCAAGCTAGTCTCAGGTATCGTTATTTATATTTAGCCTAGAGACTAATCAATTCAAAGTTTGATGGTATTATATTAATGAGGACTTAACAACATTCCTTGTGGTACACACTTATAATAAAGACTGATAACACACTTATTACTCCAAACAGGGATCAGATTACAGAGTAAATGATAATGATAAATGATAAATCATAACAGAGATTAGATCAATCAAGGATAATCCTAGAACAGTACTACCTAGCAAGTGATGATTAGAACAGGTATTAAAAAGAAGCATTCCTATGTTACTCTAATTACAAGTCATAGCATACATTGATTAGTGCAAACTTATTTGGCAATCATTGGCTAGGTCACATCATATTTATAATCAAGAGGCAACTCCATAGTAAAGGTGTCAAACAGAGTAACCCCTAAACCATGAGTTAACTGAGCCATACTGAACACTTCATTCGGGAAGTGGAATACAAAGGACTCAACAGGAGTATCACACCCGCGATCTACCACTCTATCCGGAACATAGGACGCATTCGTAGATAAATAGTATATAGGCACCACGCCTACATAGCATCTATCACCCACCCATTGTACTTTTAGATGAGCGCTATACGAACATAAGTACAAACATAAAGACGAACTATCTATGCCAAATATATAATCAAAGCAGACTATAAGCAATATATTTAAGAATATAATAGTTGATGTCTTAGTCATATCAATTGTATTGCTATCTAGAACATAAGGATGAACAATAAGGTGAATTAGATCATCGAGAAGAACTAAAGTACGAACTAGAACATGAACTTGAACAGGATTATGAACTAGACGATGAACTAGAACTAGACGATGAACTAGAACATAAACAATGATGAACAATGATGAACTAGAAGAGCAATTATGAAATAGATCCATAATGTTAATACAAGAGAGAAGATCTTGGGTTTACCGAGCCTCCTCGTGACTAGATCAGGAATCCAAGCGATGCTTGCCTCCTCTAATCCTATTCTATCTAACTATTTTAGGTGGATGTAGTTCTAGGGCTTCTGATTGATCTCCTTCTCTGATAATGCCTGATGCTCTGATCGATGATGTTTGATGCCCTAGAGAGGGGGTCTGGGGCTGTTTATATAGCCCTGGGCGATGAACCGTGGTCGTTGGATCAAACCGACTTAAGGTACGGCTAAGATGCATCCTAGAGGTCGGTCGGAGAACCTTCGAGAAGATAGACTCCGTAGGCCTCAAGGGGAGACCGGTCGGTGCCTAGGTGGGACCGGTCGGTCCCACCTGTCATCCTCTCGCGGTGGTCGACCTCCTGGTGTCTTCTAGTGTCCTCTGGAGTCTTCTAGAAACTTCCTGACGTGGCGGTGGAGTTATCTCCCGTCGGTTTCCTTCTATGGGAAGCTATCGGTGTTGATTTCCTGGTTTAGTCCCTGCAGAATCATAGTTCACCAAAACTCGTGGAATATTGTCAATTGAAACCCTAAACTTTTGTTGGTGATCAAATTCTTGCCCTTTCCATATTTATTTATCCTTTAATTATGATAGATAACCAGTGTCAACAATTCCCCCAAGCTTACCTTTTGCTAGTCCCTTAGCAAATAATCATGATGAGTCAGGAATTGCTACTATGCTTTCACATCTCAATGGTACATATGTTCAAATAAAAGATCTTCCATTGGATTAGAGTTAACTATTCTGACTTTCTCATATTACCTTTAACTATGGAGCTTTTGCCTTCACCTGAATCTTTAAACAATTGAAAGATAGAACAATCAAGTTAAGCACTGAATCTCTAACTCTTTGATCAACCTTCATTCTGGAGTTTTTATATATTTTCAAAATAAAGATCAGATATTCCACTGTATGACACTCTCAAATCGCTCTTTTATATTTTATGATTCCTCACTGATGCATTTTCCTTCTTTTCTATATATCTGGAGCTTTAATAAGTGAAAAGCATATCTTACCAAGTCAAAGTTCAAAGTTAGGGAGAAAGATATCATACTTATAGATCAAGAACTTAGAACCTTTGAAATTTGTCATCTCTTGCTGGCATATTGTAATTAGAGGGACCATGGGCTATCATTCTTTTTTCATATTTTTATCGTAACTCTTTTTTTTCTTTTCTTTTTGAGGTAGTCAGACACTTGTCCCTTTTTATTTCCTCCTTTTATACTTTTGCATAGTCCCATACCTCTAACACAATACTACTTCGGAAGAGTGAATCTTTTAATAAAACATCCTTGATCTCTAGAGCATGATAAATTTCTCAACCAAAACAAAAAACTTAGAACAAAGCAAGCAGCCTTATCTTAGGATCATATTAATGGCTCTGGGTAGGAATTCATGTGATTTCACACAGGATCTCATCATGTGTTTTTAATCTTTTCAAAGTGTAAATCTCCAGAACTCTAGTATCTCTAGGAATTAGATAAACATCAGCTCAAACCTTTTTATTTCATATCTCACAATTATCTAGACTTTAGATCAAGCATTTGGAATCCACAGGTTTCAGGTTCAGAGTTTATTCAGAACAATTTTGTCTAAAACTCAAGAAAATTTAAGTTCGAACAGTAGGTACTTAAATGAGGCAGAGCAATTGTTCATCATTTTCATCATGAGCAAAATTAAGTTTATATCCACCTAGACATTTATATAATATCTTTATTTGGTTTTGTAATAGTTATTCATCTTTTTAGGGGTTTCTACATTTATTAACCTGATCTAACTAAACTGAACTAATAGTAATAGATAAAAAGCATTGATACTTATCGTGATAACTGAGGGTGCCTTCCCCCAAGCTGGATCTTGACGTGGTTTTTTTCTCCAGAAGACGAGTAGACCGTTAATGGTTTCTTGAGTCCTTCTCTTCTTCTCTTTCTGCTAAATTCAAAGATAGACAACACAACTAGTGGAACTTGATTAAGCATTAGTGATAAACATTCCTCCATTTGTCTAGTTGTCTTAAAGCTCTTAAGATTATTTATGTTCTTTCTTTCCACTAAGCAGTGTTTCAGCAGTGTTTCGTAGTATCTCTTTTTGTATTTTTTTATTTTTTATGGATGTATGCAATGCAGAAATAAATATGCAAATGTATCATTTTTATTTTTATTTTTATGCCTCCACAGAAAGTATACTACTCTCATGGGGATTACAGTTTTCATATTTTTATTTTGTTTTCTAATGCAGATATAATTGCTAGGAAGTAAATATGACATTAATAGTAAAATGATCATGCTAAATCTACTAATTATGTAATGCTAAAGATTACGGATAACTACCGAGTTACCTTTCGGCGAGGATTCGACATTGAAGAGGATCAAAAAGAGATTGATGAAATAGATGCTATCCGTTCAAATGCATTAAATGCACTGAAATCTGTGCTAAATATATAATCCTGTTCATCTGTAATCTCTGACTTGCAACCTCAATCTTCTCCTTGTAAACATTCTTCATTGGTTGACAAGCATCATGGCACTCTTATTACATTTGGCATTCTGTGACTTCATCAGCTATTCAGCCGATGCTACCCAGATAACTTATCTTTTAGCCGATTAGTACCAGCACGGCCTATTTTTAGCCGATTGATATAAAAATGGCTTATTTAGTCGATTCACCTGAGGAACTAGAACATAGGGTGTCCCCGAGCCGACGCCTTTTCACCTTCTCGAGTCTTATGTATAAATGTCAGACGCCGACTTCTCGAACACACCGCGCATTCATTGCCTTACTCTTCGGCGTTTGCTCTCCTCATTCACCAACTGCTTTTCTTCTCCACTCGGCGGTCGAAGCAATGGCAGACAACCACGACAAACGCCCTGCGAAGGCATCGGAGTCCGTGGATGGCCCTTCGGCGACCCATCGCCATGTGCTCAGGTAATGATTCTCCTCTTTAGTGCTTCTTTATACTCCGAAATTCTTCATTTACCCGAGGAAAAACCCTAATTTTTTCCGCAGTCCTCCTCCTCCGCCAGACGGCCAAGGGACCAGCCAACCCCCATCGGAGTATGAGTTGGCATTGGATGATGGTGCATGGGCCTTCATTCGGAATGTCGCCGACACCCGACGCCTCTTGGAGGAGGAGCGTCGCCGAACCGCCCGCCTGGTGGAGGAACGAGAGGTCCTCCGCGCTCGCCTCAACAGTGCTCTTCAGCACTTAGAGGCGTCCGACACCAGGGTTGCTAGTATTTTTCCAAATTTTCCAACTCATTACTTCAATTACCTTTTGCATAACTGTACTAGTGATTCAGTTGGCAACTATTTTGTTTAAATGTTTAGCCGATTTGTTCCTTGATTCAATTGAATCGGCTATTTAGTCTCTTCCATTTAATTGCAGAACTCCAACAGCAACTCGATTGGCTCCCTAGGCGAGCCACAACAATTGCCGACTTCGTGAACGCACGAGGAGACAATTTGCGGGCGCGCCTGGACGACGTCGGGACGCGCGTTAGGGAGTTGGCCCTTCATGCCATCTGCGACGGCGCCACCTTCACCCTTGTCGGAGCCGAACTCAGCGGTGCTGAGATCTCCGGAGAAGTCTCCCCCTCTTTCGTCGGTGCCAGGACGAGGGAAGATTTCCTGGAGCTGGTGGAAGAGTTCCAACCCCTGGAACTGGTCGTGACGGAGGCGTCACACCTGGAGGACCTTCTGTACAAGCTCCATCTAGATTAGTTTGTATTTTAATGTCTTTTCCGTGTATCCGGCCTAGTGGCCAAACAAACTTGAACAACAAATCTGCCCCTGCATCGTCAGGCTAAAATAATTTTGTCAAATATCGTTTGCCTCACATTCCCGGTATCGTATTGCTTTGAGCCCTCCAAGTCTTTTCCTTTGATGAATGTTCTAAAGGTGATACTTCCTTAGTATCGGCTATCAATTAAAAGACGATACATATATATCGGCTATTTTTATTCTAAAGGCGATACATTAGTATCGGTTATAAAAATCAAAAAAATTGATCTTTCGTTCCACCTCTAGAAGAAATAATCTTAACTGACACGTCATCGGCCTTAGCTTATTGGCATCGATGCGAATCATCGTCAGTAAGTTAACCTGCTAGAACATTTTTGAAGCCGATTGCTTAGATCGGCTGTTGATTTTCGTCGGTTGTCTTGAGAAAGTCTGCTTCAAGAATCCTTCCGGAAAAGCACTCCATGTTATCAAAGTTCCAAACATCAGGGTCTGAATAAGCAATACTAATAGTCGAATCGGCTGGCACTACTTCCACGGTGTCACCGATCCACTGAATCACATTCTGATGAATGGTAGATGGAATGCAACAATTGGCGTGGATCCAATCCCTTCCAAGAAGCACATTATAGGATCCTTTTGCATCGACTACAAAGAAAGTAGTCGGCATACTTTTACTGCCAATTGTCAACTCGACACATATAGCACCTTTAGTAACCGATACGTTGCCAGCAAAGTCGGTCAACCTCATATCGGTTTAGTCAAGTCTTCTGTAGTCTTACCAAGCTTTCTAAAAGTGGCATATGACATCAAGTTAACTGCTGCCCCTCCATCAACTAGCATCCTGTTTAAATGTCTTCCATCGACAAACCCTTTCAAATATAAAGCCTTTAAATGAGAATGCTTCTCGGGTTTTTGAAATGTAGGATAGATCCACCTTATCGGCTATCTGCTTGACTTGCCAAACTTTGGGCTTCTGGTCTTCATCGTTTCTTAACCATTGAACCCATCGCTTCTGGCTTCTTGTCAAGCCACCAGGGCACCATTGTCCCTCCTACCATGGATGATCATGATCGGCTAATCTTGCTCCAAGCCGACTAAGAACACTTTTATTTTTTATGCGCCGATCTATATTTTCAAACCTTAATCTTTCATGTACAGATCGGCGGTTGTCTCTCGACTGCCTATATTCTTGGTATTGATCACTGCATTCTGGACAATTGCGAAGACTAGGAAGTTTTAAGCCTTCATTCCAACAATGCCTGAAGAAAGGACAGTCCCAATGATTCTTTCCTTCATCCCTTATGTGTCTTCTTTCTTCATGAGACCTCCCATACTCTTCTTCTTCGAGCCACTCTTGATATTCTTGTTCATCCTTTTCTCTTTGCATATGGCTCCTCTCCTTCTAACGTTGCCACTTGTTCAATAACATTCTGACAGTTGGGCGCCTTCTTGCTTCACCAGCCCTTGAAGTCTCAGGTTGATCATATTGATCATTGTTTCCTTTCATCTCCTGGTACTCTCTGGCTGTTAGTTGCTTTTTTGGATCAACCGTCCCAGCTGCCTTATCTTTATCAGAAGTCAACACCCTGATTTCACTCCGAGGTGCTGGAGCTACCATGTTTTGTGGGAAAGGATGGTCGTTGGTGCCCATGCCTTTGGCCTTTTCTAGGCCAATCCTCCCTTTAACGATTGCCCTCTGTATCATATCTCTAAAAGCTCGGCAATCATTAGTAGTATGGGTACCGGAATTATGAAATTTGCAGTACCTTTTATTTTTAAGCTCTTCGGTCGATGGGATTGCATGATTCCCAGTCAATTTAATTTGACCCTTCTCCAGTAAGTAGTCAAATATCTTGTCGGCCTTAGTGACGTCAAAGCTATATTTTATATCTTTCTCGGCACTCTTGGTCTTTGCCCAAGGCATGAATTCATTGTTTCTCCAAACCTAGTCTACAACAGCCACTTCTTCATCACTTTCATCTTTTGAATCATTGTCTTCATTTTGCAAGAAAACATGACTCTCTGCATTGTAGGCCTTCTTAGGTTTAAAGACTTGATTGTACCAATTTTGGGAATTGATACCTGCTACCTTTTTAGCCAAATCGGCCATGTTGTTACAACCAAAGCCGATTCTCTCCCTGATAACAAGTATCAATCCTCGAATTACAATGTTGACCACCTCTGAATCTAGCAATGTCAAAGAATAGCATTGATTCTTCACCTCTCTGAACCTTTGGAGGTACTGGCATCTAGACTCATTATTTGTTTGCCTTGTATCGATCAAATCCACTAAGCCTTTCTCCAATACTCCAAAGCTGAAATACTTATGGAATTTATCTTCCAAGTCATCCCAGCTCTGAATGGAATTAGGTGGCAGAGATGAAAACCACGAGAAAGCCGAACCAGATAGAGAGAGAGGAAGCATTCTGACTTTGAGTGTTTGTTCGTCACCAATCACTAAGAGCTGGACTAGGAACTGGGTTATATGCTCCATGACTGTCACTGAACCGGTTCCTGTGAATTTGGCAAAATCAGGAATTCTATATCTCGGAGGAAGAACAACCAGATCAAACCATTCTGGATATGGCTTTTTGTAACCAATCACTGTAGATTTTGGCGTCAAGCCAAATTTCTTCTGAACCAGGTCGGTTACACAACTCATTAGTTGATCAATTTGATTCACCAGCTTTTGATAGCCGATGTTTTGCCCCCCGAGGGTATTACCGTCATATCTTGGGTTCTCTTGAGCGTCCAAAGTATATAAATCAGAGACATAATGATACCCCTGAGGTATATTAGCAGGTGCTACGCCCCCTTGATACTGTGGTGCATTGAAGTCTCTCGTGATGCGCCTTGCATGAGGAGCTATTTTGTAGCCGATGAGTACATGTTATTACTCATAATCGGCTGTTGCACTGGCTGCGGTGTCATACCTCCGGGGTTAATCATCATCTGACCTCCATTGCCATTTGGGCCATTGATTTGAGGTCCAGTAGAAGTTCCATCTCCTTGACTGTTTCCAACAGTATATGTTGGACCTCTTCTGTCACCACCCACGTTGAAAGCTTCTTTAACGGCGTTTGTGAGGCTGTTGAGAAAAACCTCATTATGATTTATCAAGGTGGCAGACATTGCTTTGCCGATTATTTCTTGCATGGCATTGTGTTGGACCTGGACCATTGGATCAACATGACCGTCAAAGACCACTCTTGGAAGGTGAGTTTTCTGAACTATCTTCTTATCCCTGGTCTTGCTGAAGCTCAATAAGCACAAATGTCGATATTGATCAACAGTCTTGTCTATTAAATGTTGAGTTTCCTCTGGGAGGTCCTCCATTTTCACGTGTTGTACTTCTTCATTGTCAAACGTCATGATTCAGACGATTGTGTCCCACCAGGCGTGCTAAAAGAATGTGTTGACGCAAAATCTCGGTCGGTCAGTGCCAACATACTCGGGGTGCACGGTCCTCAGAGGGGCGCGGAGCAAGTCCTGACCTCCTGGACCTTCAGCAAACGGTGGAGCCGATTCTCAGCAAAATCGACTTAGGGTGTGCCAGTCACTTTGACCTGTAATTGACAAGGAGAAGAAAAAGATCGTTAAATCGTGGAACCTGTCGGTTTGGTGCCAGACAGTTCCAAATTGTACGGCTCTGATATAGCCATTTGTCTTTAGGACATTGACTACAAAGTCAACTCCCACGAGATTGCATGAAAAGTATTGAAAAAAGATATGAAGCATAACGGCTATGACATATATAAGATAAATGTTTGTAATGGATAAACAGCCGATAAACTTAGAAAAACATTAACAAGATAAAGATCTATATGAACGTTTAAGCGACATGAAACCAACGTATCGACTAAATGTACGAACAGTTCTATTCAGTAACAGTGGGGTGTCTCCATACATCCATAATAACAAATAGATCGATAAAATAACTTAAACATCAACAGTGGGGTGTCTCCATGCAGCCAAGATGATGGTCAAGTTAAATCACGTCTCGTACGAAGAGTAGATCCGTTAATTCCAAGTCACTTAAAAGAACACATTATGAAGGAAGCATAACTGGATCGGCTATTTTAGCCGATTCAGGGTCCATGAGGCACGAACAAGATCTATCCGTCAGAGCCATGATTTAAACTAAGATAAACAGATTTAATCTATCATATATATCAGTGGGGTTTGGGAATACAGCCGTAATAGATATGTAAGATCAAATCTATCTGCTCTTATGTTAGATCATGACTTTATCGAATATCTCGAACGCACAACATGTAACAACCAAGATGACGAAATAGTCGATGAAAGGCGTGAATCGGCTATTTTCTCTGTTGTGAGTGTATAAACCTCAAAACAACCGAAACTAAGCATCTTTTAGGCTTGAACTACTTTGTCAATCTTGATTGGGCAGAATGTTGTTTGAAACATAAAGAAACAAAATAAAGCATGAAACAACATTGGTAACTTAAAGAATCTACTAGGTTGCCAAGCCAGAAGAGCCGATAACTAGTCAAGATCGACTAAAGCAAGAGATTGATCAGAGTCAAGACAGTCTCACAAAATTCGAACTTAGACCGATAACTAGCCATGCCATAGCTTAACTAGAGTTTGGTCGATGCCAATGCAGCCTTATTACATGATGACACAAGCCATTGGTGAAACTTACAAGCAAACCGGAGGTCGGTCGATGCCGATGCAGCCCTGCCTGATTGAAGGTCTCGCCGAGATCTATGTTACTCCTACACCTACGGTTTTGGCCTAGGGCCGATGTATTGATTGATTGGATGTCCTTACAAAATCCGGGTTTCTAGCTATTTATAACCCGGTTGACTCCTGCCCTAACACGAGTAGATTACAAAATAGGTAAAAATAAAGACAACCCGGACTTGAACTCCTTGGTTGAGCCCGACACGTCTTCGAAGCCCATCATGCTGGTCTATACGAATCCTTTTGATTATGCATGACCCATATAAGCTTCTTTATTTTTAGGTCGATCTTTTTCTTTAATAAATCAACCATTTATGTTTACAAAATAACAATTTTCTCGGTCCGAAATCTGGTGTAAACACTCATAATGCGCTTGACCGCCTGATGGTGTGACGTGCGCGGCGATGACTGAAATCACGCGCAAAGACACACCGCGAACTGGATGTCTGGGTGTGTCACCGTCAGGTATAGCAGCGACCTGATCATACTCTGGTACTCCTTCTGGTCCATAGCTTCTCCATCCTTGTCCGCATCCAGGGCCGTCGTGGTCGACATGGGTGTTGGAAGAGGCTTGGTCTCACCCATATCGAACTTCTTCAATATGTCCTTGGTATACTTGCCCTGGTGTACGAACGTCCCCTCTCGGGATTGCTTGATTTGCAACCCGAGGAAAAACGTCAACTCGCCCATCATGCGCATCTCAAATTCCCTGCTCATAGTATCTGCAAACTTGGCAACCAAAGCATGAGAAGAACCACCAAAAATGATATCATCCACGTAAATCTGAACCAACAAAGTGTCATTGCCTTGCTTGAGGAGAAAAAGCGTTTTATCCACACATCCCATTTTAAAACCCTTAGCAAGCAAAAAGGTTTTCAACCTGTCATACCAGGCTCTAGGGGCTTGTTTCAAACCAGACAAAGCTTTGTGAAGTTTAAAAACATGGTTTGGAAACTTGGGATTTTGGAAACCGGGGGGTTGTTTCACATACACCTCTTCTTCTATGTAGCCGTTCAGGAAGGCACTCTTGACATCCATTTGAAAAAGTTTGAAACCTTTGGATGCAGCAAAAGCCAAGAGAATCCTAATTGCCTCCAAACGAGCTACAGGAGCAAAAGTCTCCTCATAATCTATCCCCTCCTTCTGACTATACCCCTGGGCTACAAGTCTGGCCTTATTTCTCACAATATGGCCATCTTTCCATTGTTTGTTTTTGAAAACCCATTTTGTCCCAATAGGGTGACACTCAGGAGGAAGAGGAAGAAGAACCCAAACTCGATTTCTCTCAAAATTTTCAAGCTCCTCATGCATGGCATTGACCCAATCCGGATCAGATAAAGCGTGTCCAACATCATGGGGTTCAAAATCAGCAACAAATGCAGAATGAGCAAAGTGTGAGATTTGTTGTGACCTAGACCGAGTGACGCATTCGTGGATTCGCCGATCATCTGTTGAGGAGGGTGTTGGCGCTGAATGTGTCATGGTGCCTCCCTTGCTGAAGAGACCTCCCCCTCAACAGCAGTTGGTGAAGGACCGAGAAGCTAGCCGAAAGCGACCAGAGGGGGGGTGAATGGGAGCTTCAAAATTTCCTTTCGGAAACTAGATGCCACTGTCCCAAAATCAACCCCAAGAGCGAACCCTAGAGCTTGCTAATGTCCATGACCCTAGATGTAGGGTGGATACTTCCTAGAAGCACAGCGGGACACTAGACAACCCAAGAAAGCCAACGCAAAAGACGGAACTTGAATCCGATCAAGAACGAACGAACCGCGAACGAAAACGCGCGAAACTGGATCGACCGGACTCTGGCCAGCATCCGGTCAGCAGGGACCGGACGCGTCCGGTCAACAAAAATCGGCTCTGGAACCTTACTGTTCGCGACCGGACTCACGGGTATGGAGCGTCCGGTCGAGAGCAGTGCGTCCGGTCAGAAGCGAACAATCACGATGAACAGTGGAAGCGATGCGTCCGGTCAAAACGTGAACTGAGCGTCCGGTCAAAGTGAAGAACATGACAACGTGCTGTTCATCGACCGGACTCACGGACCGAGCGTCCGGTCACCCCGACTGAGCGTCCGGTCGACTCGCAGCAGCCCTGTTCGTCCACCGATTTGCCTCTATCTCACCCAAAACAATTCCTCTAGGGATCAACCTTGGTGAGATGAGTCACAAGAAGTATAGTGAGCTATCTCTAAGAGATCATGGCTCGAACCTATCTCCAAATCGATGAATCGAAGTGTTTCGGGGGAAGAGAGAAAACTTGACCCGAAACGAAAAATCGATTGATCTCCTAGACCGTGAGGTTAGAGAATGATTCCTTCGGTGGAAAGAAGTGCCTCACGATCTAGAACAACTTGGTTCAAACGGATTTGCAAAAGATGAACCGAGCAAAAAGATCAAGCGACGGGAAAATCGTGGAGAAAAGGATTCCGTGGAAAACACGAACACAACGGAAATCACAGCCACGAGTTCGAATCAAGGACGCAAATCAAGCCAACGATCTGTGCTCCAAGGTGAGGATACGGCCTCACTTCCTCAACTCAACAGTACACAGAGTGGAGTCTCTCTGCGGATCTCAACTAGCTAAAGCAAGGATGGGAGAGCAGGAAACCCTAGCAAATGAAAGCACTAACTGAGATAGCTAAAACTGAGATAGCTAAAACTGAGATAGGGAGGAGGGTGTCTCCCCTGGACTACTTATACTAACCTAGTCTAAGTCTATTTCCTACTCTACCCCTCTCTATTCTAATTACAGAGCGAACCAGCTAAACCCTAGGGTTATTCTGGACCAACTCGGTGGTAGGTAGATCCAACGGCCACGCCCGCACAACTCGTCCGCGTTGCCTCCACGCAACCTTCCAATTGCCGCCACGTGCCGCCCTCGCTCTGCACCCCCGGTTTTGTGGCCCAAACCGGGAAACCAGCCTTTTCCAGCAACCCCCGGTTTTGAGGCCCAAACCGGGAAACCAGCCTCCAGCCTGAGTTTTGTGGCCCAAACTCAGAAACCAGCCCATCGCCCGAGTTTGGTGGCCAAACTCGGAAACCGTCCGCGCCCAGGTTTTGTGGCTCAACCTGGAAACCGAGCACCCGAGTTTTGAGGCCCAAACTCGGAAACCGTCCGCGCCCGTTGGTTTTTCTCTGGCTCAACCAACAAACCGGAGCTGTAGAGGGGATGCACCGCCCGTGCACCCGGTCCACCGACACGTGTCCCCAGGTCCTTGACCCGAGCAACACCATGCCCCGCAAGTCTCCGCTCGTCGCTGTCCCAGGCTGCCAGCCACCACAGCTGATCCTCAGGCACTCCGGTCCCTCAGTCCAAGCCTCACGTCCGCCCTTCACTGCTCGATACATCGGCATGGCACGTCCGCCGCACGGCACGCCCATCCTTCATCGCACCCAGTCTGTCGGCACGGCACGTCTCAACTTGACCTTCACCTTGCCCTCGATCACTGTCTCCGTGCTCGACACCTGCACAACACAAGCCAAAGAACATGCGCATCAAACCCGTTGACAATCACTCATCACTCAGAGACTCGGCATACACCCATGTATCCGCAATCTCCCCCTTGATGAGTGCATTGTCAACTACACACACAAATCATAAAATGAAAGAAGAAGGTAGGAGGAAGGAGAGGAAGAGAACTCAACCAAATGACCCAAAAGCATAGCAAAGCCGAAGAAGGTCAAGTGGAAGAAGCGAGAACTTGGTCCCCAAAGACATGGGCAACGGCTCGACGCGACCAAGCAAAGCAAAGCTAGCCCTCAAGAAGAGGTAGAACAGGCTCAACACCGCTAGTAGAAAACCAATTGAAAATCGAAGCTAAAAAATGGCAAAGTGCTAGTCCCTCAAGATAGAGGCACAGAGGCTCAACACAACTAGCACGAAAACCACTCCGAACCAATTGAAAAACAATCGAAAAAACTTCGAACCAATCGAAATCAAACTCGATGCCAAATGAGGAAAATGTTTGCTAGCCCCTCAAGATAGAGGCAACGGCTCAACACAACTAGCAAACTCCCCTCGACAAGTGCAAGCAACTAGGGACTCCCCCTTAGGTCCAAAAAGAGAAGAGCATAAAGATCGGAAAATCTCCCCCTTAGCAAAAACTCCCCCTTAATTGAACGCCAGGAGACATATGATTTGCAAAAACTCTCCCCCTTAGTTGAAAATGCACTTATCAAGCACAAACTCTTCCCTTGAGCCAACAAAACTCCCCCTTCTAAAATGCATATGAAGTCAGAAATGCAAGTTAGCATCTTCAGGCATATAATCAAAAGAGTGCAAAAATGCTCTAATTGGTATAGCTCCAATGGTACAACTAAGCACTCAAATAGCGAAGGCTCAAACTGATCACACATACGAAATATGAAGCATATGAGCAAGTGAGCAGTTTTTAGCCAAAAAGGTATTCACCATCAAAATAGCACTACACATGTATAGATAGGAATCCAGACAAGTGCTAAACATGTATACAAGGTGAACTACCCCTAGCAAAGTTCAATCATCATGCATAGGAATGAAGCATATACTTGTGATTTCAGTTTTATATCGGAGTTTCAGCGGTAAAGAATTCTCAAGTTCAATTATTTAGCATGTGATTGCGAGAGGTTGAAAGCTTGTCTTTGCCTAACTTTTCAACCGAGCGAAGCCTATGCCGAAGCAATCAGAAGCTTAAAGCTACGGTTTCGGTCATACACTACACGGCTCAAGTTTAACTCAACATGCAATGAGAAACAGTCTCGATACCGTGAGGTGTTGACAAGCAATCCCATCTCGATCTTTTCAATTCACTAACACCTGATTCAAATTTTATACATGATATGAACAGACCAAGCAAGTGAATGACTCATAACTAGAGACATAGCAACCTAGCATATATGAAAAGCACGAGTGAACTCAACATATCCTACACATGCTAGTTGCATATCTCAATGGTGAACATTTCCAGGTTGTAAGTTATTAAGTAAATTCACCATTCCAAAATAACTCAGCTCATAACATGTACTAGTGATCAGGAGGAGCATAAGCTACAAGCATCCATATAAGCATCGGAGCATACTAAATAGAGCATAGTTACATTCTAGTGATTATAAACATGAAGCTCAGAATGTAAATGCGTATGCTAAAATGCAAAGAAAAGAAATAAAAGAGTCAGTCTATACAAGATCCAAGAGGTTTCCCCCATCTAAAAGGGGAAACACACACCAAGCTCACCCCTCAACCGATTAAAGGTTGATTCGTCTAAAGGCTTGGTGAAAATATCAGCCAGTTGGTGATGAGTATCGACATGGCGAAGGTCGATATCACCCTTCTCCTGGTGGTCTCGCAAGAAATGAAAGCGCACATCAATGTGTTTGGTTTTCGAGTGAAGCACGGGGTTCTTAGCAACGCTAATAGCACTCGTGCTGTCACAAAGCAAGGGCACGCGAGAAAAACTCAAACCAAAATCACGCAAAGTGGCCATCATCCAGAGTAACTGGGAACAGCAGCTAGCCGCAGCAACATACTCCGCCTCCGTGGTAGACTGGGCGACACTAGACTGCTTGCGAGAAGACCACGATACAAGAGAAGATCCAATAAATTGGCAAGTCCCAGAAGTGGACTTGCGCTCAATACGGCAACCAGCAAAATTGGCATCAGAATAACCGCAAAGCGAGAGGGTGGAGGAAGCAGAATACCAAATCCCAAACTCAGGAATGAAACGAAGGTACCTGAAGATGCGCTTCACCGCCTGACGGTGAGAAATGCGCGGCGACGCCTGAAAGCGCGCGCACAGACACACCGCGAACTGGATGTCCGGGCGTGTCGCCGTCAGGTAGAGGAGCGACCCGATCATACTGCGGTACTCCTTCTGGTCCACTACTTCTCCGTCCACATTCGCATCCAGGGCAGTCGTCGTCGACATGGGTGTTGGAAGAGGCTTGGCCTCACCCATATCGAACCGCCTCAGCAAGTCCTTCGTGTACTTGCCCTGGTGCACAAACGTCCCCTCTCGGGATTGCTTAATTTGCAACCCGAGAAAGAATGTCAGCTCGCCCATCATGCTCATCTCGAACTCCCTGCTCATAGTATCTGCAAACTTGGCAACCAACGCGTGAGAAGAACCACCGAAAATGATATCATCCACGTAAATCTGGACCAAGAGCGTGTCTTTGCCTTGCCGGAGGAGAAAGAGCGTTTTATCTACACATCCCATTTTAAAACCCTTAGCAAGCAAAAAGGTTTTCAACCTATCATACCAGGCTCGAGGGGCTTGTTTCAAACCATATAAAGCTTTATGAAGTTTAAAGACATGGTTTGGAAACTTGGGATTTTCAAAACCGGGGGGTTGCTCAACATAAACCTCCTCCTCTATGTAGCCGTTTAAGAAGGCACTCTTGACATCCATTTGAAAAAGTTTGAAGCCTTTGGATGCAGCAAAAGCCAAGAGTATCCTAATAGCCTCCAAACGAGCTACAGGAGCAAACGTCTCCTCATAGTCTATCCCCTCCTTCTGACTATAACCCTTCGCTACAAGCCTGGCCTTGTTTCTAACAACATGGCCATCCTCTCCTTGCTTGTTTTTGAAAACCCATTTTGTCCCAATAGGCTTACAGTCAGGTGGAGGTGGAACTAGAACCCAAACCTGATTTTGCTCAAAGTTCTCTAACTCCTCATGCATGGCATTGACCCAATCCGGATCCGTCAAAGCGTGTCCAACATCTCGGGGCTCAAAATTAGCAACAAAAGCAGAATGAGCGAAGTGCGAGATGTGCTGTGACCTGGAGCGAGTGACTCGCTCGCCGATGTTGCCGATCATCTGCTGAGGCGGGTGCTGGCGCTGGATATGTCGTGGCGCCTCCCGAGCTGAAGTAGCCTCCCCCTCAACAGCAGCTGGTGCCTCCCCGGGTACAAATGGTACCGCTCGGGGTGGCGGATCCCACGGCCCCCAGGAAGAAGAGGTGTCGGGGCCGTGAGTCGTCGTCGATGCCGCTCTTTGCGGCGCGGCAGGTGGAGGGGGTGCTGGATCATCCATACCTTCAGCACCCTCGTCCTCGTCATCAAAAAGAGGCTCACCAACCTCATGATCACCTGTACGCTCAAAACGAGAAGAAGGACAAACCATGGTCTCGTCGAAGGTGACATCGGATGTCTCCATGACTCGGTTAGTGTCAAGGTTAAGTACACGATAAGCTCGAATGTGAGTGCCATAACCCAAAAACACACCGTCAGAAGAACGAGATTCAAATTTGTCCAAGTTGCCCTTTTTGAGTATAAAACAATGGCAACCAAAAACTCGAAAATAACTCACCTTGGGCAGTTTGCCAAAACGCAACTCATAAGAAGTCTTTTTCAAGAAAGCTCTCAGAAAAATGCGATTGGAAATATAGCATGCAGTGTTCATAGCTTCGGCCCAATAGCGCCTAGGAGTCCTATGCTCATCAAGCATCGTCCTGGCCATCTCAACAAGGGTCCGATTCTTCCTCTCTACAACACCATTTTGAGGCGGTGTGTAGGGGGAAGAAAACTGATGCTCCAAACCAAGGCGGTCACAAAACTTCTCAAAATCCGAATTTTTGAATTCGGAACCATTATCACTTCTAATAGCTCGCATCGAGTTCAAAGGGAACTCGTTCTGAAGACGCAAAATCAGATTGCGAGCGAAGGAGAAAGTCTCAGTCTTCTCAGTCAAAAAGAAGACCCACGAATATCTCGAAAAGTCATCAACAACAACCAAAACATACCACTTGCCGCCAACCGAGCTCACCCGAGCCGGACCAACAAGGTCCATGTGTAAAAGCTCTCCGGGGTGCGAGGTCATGACCTTAGTCACTGGATGGTGGGGAGCGGCAACCATCTTCCCATGTCTGCAAGAATGGCAAACTAGATCCTTCTCCATCGAAAGCTTGGGCAATCCTCGGATTAGGCCAAGTGAGCTAAGTTTTGCAAGCAAGTCGAAGCTTAAATGACCGAGCCTCCTATGCCACTTCCAAAGATCGGAGGAAGAAGGACTAGCCAAAAGACAGCGAGAAGAACCAAACGACTCCGAGAAATTCGCGCGAAAGACTTTCCCAAAGGGCAAAATCAGACATACAAGATCGCCCTGAGGATCTAAGATGCGACTAAAGTTCGGTTTAAAACGAATCTCATAGTCATCATCAAAAAGTTGCGAAACAGAAAGAAGGTTAAAATGCAGGTTAGAAACAAGAGCAACATCGCGCAACACAAAGTGCTCATTAACCCGCACCGTCCCACGAGACAATACCTTACCTTTACTATTGTCGCCGAAGGTTATGTACTCCTTTCCGGCGACCGGGCTAAGGCTGGAGAACCACTTGGCGTTTCCGGTCATGTGCCTCGAGCAACCAGAATCCACCAACCAAATGTCCTCCAACCGTCTCACCTACATCAATAAAAAGACATAGGGTGAGCATACGGTCCAACACTGGGGTTAGTGAAGTAAGGAGAATACCAGTGTTGGGCCGGCTGCTCAAAAGAACGGTTAGTGTAAAAACTATTCCTAGCCTGTCTACGGGGGTAGCGATCACCACGTACAGGAAAACGTGGTCCGCTGGGGAAGAAGCGCTCACCGCGGTACTCAAACTGCGGTGGGGGAAAGCGCTCAACAAAGCCTCCGCCACGGGGTCCGTTACCTGCAAAAGCAGGACCCCGTCGGGCACGCTCTCTACGAGATCTACGCCTAGGAGCCTGGGGCTCAACTGCTCTAGCGTCTCTCCTCGGAGCTCTCTCCTGCCTAGGCCTAACAAACTGAGGTGCTGGACCTCTAGGCCTAGTCTCCCTCTTAGGGGATCTCATCTCCTGCCTAGGCCGGGGACCTTGGCGTCCGGACCTAGCAGCTCTCCCCTGAGCCTTCGGCACATGTCCACCATGAGCTGGATGGTACATGTCCGGGTTCTCCATCTCCCGAGCACGGCGCGCCTCTCGCTTGCGCCGGAAACAGAACTCGATCAAGTGACCATCCCTCCCACAGAAATCACACTGGTACCTCACCGCACGCAAAGGGGGTTGTTGGTGACCAGGGCTGTGGGTGTGGTTCACTTTGCCCTTCTGAGGCAAACACTCCTCTCTAATGGGTGGCATAGCATCAAGCTTGTTTTTGAGGTGATTTGGCTTGGGTGCCCACACTGGGTTCTTGGGAGGAGCTCTCGGGGGTTCCTCAACCACACCATCTTTGGTGATAGGCTTGGCTGGCTCTTTGAGTGGAAGCTTGGCAAGTTTGGGAGTAGTGGTGGAATTTGGCTTCTCACATGGGTTCAGACCACTAGACTCTCCAATCTTCCCAAAAGCTGAGAGATCAACACTCTGAGCAAAACCTACACCAGGGGCACCAACAGCTCGCTTGAACTGGGAGATCATCATCCCGAGCTGCGGCTCACTACTGGAGACCCATGACAAGATGGACCGAAGGTATGTGTTTTCTTCCTCGGTTTGCATCTTGCCATGCTTCACATTGGCAATCTCCATCTCCAGGCCCTCACACAAAGCACACCTCGAGACGCAAGTGCTATCTGAGCTGGCCTTCTCTAAAGACTCAAGCTTGGCATTTTTCTCTGCCAACTCAGATTGCAAGACAGGACAAGTCTTGCACGCACCCAACAGCTGCGGCCTAGCACGGAGCTCATCCACCTCTCCAACCAACGCAGCATACTTACCTCTCAGAGTGAGAAGGTCAGTCATGTGCGCGGTGCACGATTCGCACTCCGCCTCCTCCGACACTACCACGGTGGACCGAGCGAACTCAAGCTCCTTCACCGTGTCCTCCCACTTCTGCCTAAACTCCTTGCGCTCTCTAGCGGCACGCCTAAGCAACTTATCTCGGCTAAGGAGGGCAGCAGTCAACTTCTCAACCTAGGAGGAAAGCTCGTCATAGGTGAGAGATACCTGGGAGGTGTCGTCGTCGTCGTCGTTCTGAGGGGTACGCTCCGGCTCGCCGTCGACCTCATCTCCAAGCGCCATGGTGCACAGGCCTCCATCGCCGGCGAAGAAGCACAAACCGTTGAACTTGTCTTCCAGCTTCTTCTTCACGGACTCGTCATCGCTGGAGCCAGCGGAGTCGTCATCCGATCCGTCGACGTCGCTGAGCGTGGCGAAGAACGCACGCTGCTCAGCTTGCTGCTTCTCCAAGTACTTCTTCTTGATGTACTCTTTGTCGAAGCCGCCCCGTTTCTTGTGCCTTGGGGGGACGTGCTTCTCCTTGTACTTGGAGTCGTGCTTGCGCCCATGTTCACCCTTGCCCGAGTGCTTGTTCTTCTTCTTGGGGCAGTCGGCGATGAAGTGGTCGGGGTCGCCGCACTCGTAGCATCCCGTGCGTCTTCCTCCTCGACGACGGTTCATGCGGTTGTTGTGGAACCGCGAGAACCGGTTGGCAAGCAAAGCCAACTCGTCGTCTCCCAAAGACTCCAGCTGGTCCTCTGTCACAGAAAAGAGAGAAGAAAGCGCAAAGCCAGCTGAGGGGTTAGAGGAAGAGCCGGAAACCAAAGCCACGGACGGGCGAGAAGGATTTTCAAAAGAAGCCCTCGCCATAGCATCAATCTCACTGGACTTGAGCTTACTGAAGAGCTCGTCGCAGGTGAGGGTCTCATAGTTCGGCGATTCGATGATTGCCTGAACCTTGGAGTCCCACACCGAACGGTCAAGAGTGTGCAAAAGCTTCAAAGCACGCTCATGATCGTCAAATGGCAACTGCTCTCTGTTAGCCCTCATCCTGTTGACAATCACCTGAAAGCGAGCGAATAAACTTTCTATGCTCTCGCCAGGTTGATGTCTAAAGTTCTCATACTCACGCTTGAACGACTCGTAGAGTCGGGTTTTGACTTGAGAGGTGCCCTCATGGAAACGCATGAGGGTGTCCCAGATCTCCCGAGCCGTAGCGAGGTGAGAAACACGATCAAACTCACCCATGCTCAAACAAGAAAAGAGAGCATTACGGGCTTGGCTATTGGCATCGTGCTCATCGATCTGTTGCTGAGAAACACGAGCAGCCAAGACCACGTAATCAGCAGAGTTGCAAATATCCCAAATAGAAGCACCCAAACTCTGCAGATAGGCCGACATGCGTATCTTCCAATACGCATAGTTCGTCCCATCGAAAAACGGCGGTTTGCCCATGCCGCGATCCATGTCGCCTTCGGTGGATCTGGAACCGGCTAAGGTGGAAGATCCTTAACCTGCTCCGATACCAATTGAAGCACCGAGAA
This sequence comes from Coix lacryma-jobi var. lacryma-jobi, assembly GCA_009763385.1. NCBI lineage: Eukaryota > Viridiplantae > Streptophyta > Magnoliopsida > Poales > Poaceae > Coix > Coix lacryma-jobi. The sequence continues at coordinate 85,255,745 of CM019831.1, forward strand.
GCTAGCCGAAAGCGACCAGAGGGGGGGGGGGTGAATGGGAGCTTCAAAATTTCCTTTCGGAAACTAGATGCCACTGTCCCAAAATCAACCCCAAGAGCGAACCCTAGAGCTTGCTAATGTCCATGACCCTAGATGTAGGGTGGATACTTCCTAGAAGCACAGCGGGACACTAGACAACCCTAGAAAGCCAACGCAAAAGACGGAACTCGAATCCGATCAAGAACGAACGAACCACGAACGAAAACACGCGAAACTGGATCGACCGGACTCTGGCCAGCGTCCGGTCAGCAGGGACCGGACGCGTCCGGTCAACAAAAATCGGCTCTGGAACCTTACTGTTCGTGACCGGACTCACGGGTACGGAGCGTCCGGTCGAGAGCAGTGCGTCCGGTCAGAAGCGAACAATCACGATGAACAGTGGAAGCGATGCGTCCGGTCAAAACGTGAACTGAGCGTCCGGTCAAAGTGAAGAACATGACAACGTGTTGTTCATCGACCGGACTCACGGACCGAGCGTCCGGTCACCCCGACTGAGCGTCCGGTCGACTCGCAGCAGCCCTGTTCGTCCACCGATTTGCCTCTATCTCACCCAAAACAATTCCTCTAGGGATCAACCTTGGTGAGATGAGTCACAAGAAGTATAGTGAGCTATCTCTAAGAGATCATGGCTCGAACCTATCTCCAAATCGATGAATCGAAGTGTTTCGGGGGAAGAGAGAAAACTTGACCCGAAACGAAAAATCGATTGATCTCCTAGACCGTGAGGTTAGAGAATGATTCCTTCGGTGGAAAGAAGTGCCTCACGATCTAGAACAACTTGGTTCAAACGGATTTGCAAAAGATGAACCGAGCAAAAAGATCAAGCGACGGGAAAATCGTGGAGAAAAGGATTCCGTGGAAAACACGAACACAACGGAAATCACAGCCACGAGTTCGAATCAAGGACGCAAATCAAGCCAACGATCTGTGCTCCAAGGTGAGGATACGGCCTCACTTCCTCAACTCAACAGTACACAGAGTGGAGTCTCTCTGCGGATCTCAACTAGCTAAAGCAAGGATGGGAGAGCAGGAAACCCTAGCAAATGAAAGCACTAACTGAGATAGCTAAAACTGAGATAGCTAAAACTGAGATAGGGAGGAGGGTGTCTCCCCTGGACTACTTATACTAACCTAGTCTAAGTCTATTTCCTACTCTACCCCTCTCTATTCTAATTACAGAGCGAGCCAGCTAAACCCTAGGGTTATTCTGGACCAACTCGGTGGTAGGTAGATCCAACGGCCACGCCCGCACAACTCGTCCGCGTTGCCTCCACGCAACCTTCCGATTGCCGCCACGTGCCGCCCTCGCTCTGCACCCCCGGTTTTGTGGCCCAAACCGGGAAACCAGCCTTTTCCAGCAACCCCCGGTTTTGAGGCCCAAACCGGGAAACCAGCCTCCAGCCTGAGTTTTGTGGCCCAAACTCAGAAACCAGCCCATCGCCCGAGTTTTGTGGCCAAACTCGGAAACCGTCCGCGCCCAGGTTTTGTGGCTCAACCTGGAAACCGAGCACCCGAGTTTTGAGGCCCAAACTCGGAAACCGTCCGCGCCCGTTGGTTTTTCTCTGGCTCAACCAACAAACCGGAGCTGTAGAGGGGATGCACCGCCCGTGCACCCCGTCCACCGACACGTGTCCCCAGGTCCTTGACCCGAGCAACACCATGCCCCGCAAGTCTCCGCTCATCGCTGTCCCAGGCTGCCAGCCACCACAGCTGATCCTCGGGCACTCCGGTCCCTCAGTCCAAGCCTCACGTCCGCCCTTCACTGCTCGATACATCGGCATGGCACGTCCGCCGCACGGCACGCCCATCCTTCATCGCACCCAGTCCGTCGGCACGGCACGTCTCAACTTGACCTTCACCTTGCCCTCGATCACTGTCTCCGTGCTCGACACCTGCACAACACAAGCCAAAGAACATGCGCATCAAACCCGTTGACAATCACTCATCACTCAGAGACTCGGCATACACCCATGTATACGCAGTTGGTGCCTCCTCGCATATAAGTGGTACAGCTTCTGTGGTCCCCATGTACGGGTCGGGGCCACGAGCAGTCGTGGTCAAAGTCGACCCAATCGGCACAACAGGTGGGGGAAGTGTTGGATCATCAATTCCTTCAGCTCCTTCTTCCTCATCATCAAAAAGAGGTTCTCCAACCTCATGATCACCTGCACGCTCAAAACTAGAAGAAGGACAAAGCACGGTCTCGTCAAAGGTGACATCAGATGTCTCCATGACTCGGTTAGTATCAAGGTTAAGTACAGGATATGCACGAGTATGATTACCATAACCCAAAAATACACCGTTAGAGGAACGAGACTCAAACTTGTCCAGATTGCATTTCTTGAGTATAAAACAGTGGCAACCAAAAACTCTAAAATAACACACTTTGGGTTGCTTCCCAAATCGCAACTCATAAGGAGTTTTCTTCAAGAAAGCACGGAGAAAAATGCAATTCGAAATATAGCATGCAGTGTTTATAGCCTCGGCCCAATACCGCCTAGGAGTCCTATGCTCATCGAGCATCGTCCAGGCCATCTCATCAAGGGTCCCATTTTTCCTCTCTACAACACCAATTTATGGCGGTGTGTAGGGAGAAGAAAACTGATGCTCCAAACCCAAAAAGTTACAAAACTTCTCAAAATCTGAGTTCTTAAACTCAGAACCATTATCGCTACGAATAGCTCTCATCGAGTTCTTAGGGAACTCGTTCTGATGTCGCAAGATCAAATTGTGAACAAAAGTGAAAGTCTTAGTTTTCTCATCTAAAAAGAAAACCCACGAATATCTCGAGAAGTCGTCAACAACAACAAGCACATACCACTTCCCACCAACCGAGCTCACCCGAGCCGGACCAACAAGATCCATATGAAAAAGCTCTCCAGGGTGCTTGGTCATAACCTGATTCACCGGATGGTGGGGAGCGGCTACCATTTTCCCATGACAAGATCCTTCTCCATGTGTAACTTGGGCAATCCTTGGATTAAGCCAAGTGAACTAAGCCTTGCAAGCAAGTCAAAGCTCTGGTGACCTAGTCTCCTATGCCACTTCCAAAGATTAGAGGAGGAAGGTCCAGCCAAAAGACAACGAGAAATTCGCACGAAAGACTTTCCCAAAAGGCGAAATCAAACATACAAGATTGCCCTGAGGATCCAAAATACAACTGAGATTCGGCTTAAAACGAATCTCATAGGGATCATCATCAAAGAGTTGCGAAACAGAAAGAAGATTAAAATGCAAGTTAGAAACAAGAGCAACATTACGCAACACAAAGTGCTCATTAACTCGCACCGACCCACGAGACAACACTTTACCTTTGCTATTGTCGCCGAAGGTGATAAACTCCTATCCGGCAACTGGACTAAGACTGGAGAACCACTTGGCGTTTCCGGTCATATGCCTTGAGCACCCGGAATCCACCAACCAAATGTTCTCCAATCGTCTTACCTACATCAATAGAAAGACATAGGGTGAGCATACGGTCCAGCAATGGGGTGAGTAAAATGGGAATTATACCAGTGTTGGGCCGGCTGCTCAAAAGAACGGTTAGTAGCAAAACCATTCCTAGCACGCCTACAGGGAAAGCGATCACCACGCTGAGGAAAACGTGGTCCGCTAAGGGAAGAGCGTCCATCGCGATAGTCAAAATGCGGTGGTGGATAATGCTCAACTACAAAATCAACGCCACGAGGTCCATAGCCCACAAAAGCAGGCTCCCGCCGGGCACGACCTCCTTGCGGCCTAGGACCTTGAGGCATTGAACCTCTAGTCCTAGCAGCTCTCCTTTGAACATACGACACATGTACATCATAAAAAGGATGGTACATGTCCGTGTTGTTCATCTCCTTTGCACGACGCTCCTCTCTCTTGCGCCGAAAGTAGAACTCCCTCAAGTGTCCATCTCTCCCACAGTGCTCACAATGGTACCTCACCGCTCTCATATGGGGTTGTTGGTACTCACGGTAGTGGGTGTGGATCACTTGGCCTTTTTGTGGCATGAGCTCCTCTTGGATAGGTGGCATTGTGTCTAGTTTGTTCCTTAGGTGGTTGGGTTTAGGAGACCACACTTGTTTCTTTGGTGGAGCTCTCGGAGGTTCGTCATACACTCCATCTTTGGTGTTAGGCTTGAGAGGCTCTTTGGGTGGTATCTTGGTAAGTTTGGGAGTAGCGGTGGAGTTGGGCTTCTCACTCGGGTTAGGACCACTAGACTCTCCAATTTTGCCAAAAGAAGCAACACTCTCCATCCCCTGAGCAAAACCTATACCTGGACCTCCAGCAGCACGCTTGAATTGGGCAATCATCATCCCAAGCTGCGGCTCACCACAAGACACCCAGGACAAGATGGTCTGAAGGTATGTGTTTTCTTCCTCAGTTTGCATATTGTCATGCTGCACATTTGCAATCTCCATCTCCAAACCCTCACACAAAGCACACCTAGACACACAAGTGCTACCCGAGCTGGCCTTCTCAAGAGACACAATCTTGGCATACTTCTCTGCCAACTCGGATTGCAAGCCTGCACAAGACTTGCACGCACCAAGCACTAAGGATCTAGCTCTAAGCTCATCCACCTCTCCAACCAAAGCTACATACTTCCCCCTCAAGGTGAGAAGGTCAGTCATGTGCTTGGAGCACATTTCACACTCATCCTCCTCAGTTATGACAATGGTGGACTTGACAGATTCAAGCTCCTTCTCCGCATCCCCCCACTTTCTCCTAAACTCCTTTCTCTCCATAGCGGCAAGCCTAAGCAGTTTATCTTGACTAAGAAGAGCAGGAGTAAGCTTGTCAACCTCAGCAGAGAGTTCGTCAGGAGTTTGAGATACCTGGGAGGTGTCGTCGTCGTCGTCATTCTGAGGGATCTCCTCCAGCTCGCCGTTGACCTCATCGCCGAGGGACATTTTGCAGAAGCCCTTGTTGTCGGGGAAGAAACAGAGGCCGTTCAGCTTGTCCTCAATCTTCTTCTTCTTCTTGGACTCGTCATCGCTTGATGCAGTGTAGTCGTCATCCGAGTCGTCGACGTCGCTGAGAGTGGCGAAGAAGGCACGCTGCTCGGCCTGGGCCTTCTCCAAGTACTTCTCCTTGAAGTACTCCTTGTTGAAGCCACCCCTCCGCTTGTGCTTGGCGGGGACGTACTTCTCCTTGCGCTTGCCGGAGTCGTACTTATGGCCGTGATTCGCCTTGCCGAAGACTTGCTTGTTCTTCTTCAGGCAATTTGCGATGAAGTGGTCTGAGCCTCCACACTCATAGCAGCCAGCACTTCCTCCTCCACGGCGATGGTTGATGCGGTTGTTGTGGAACCGCGAGAACCAGTTGGCAAGCAGGGCCAACTCGTCATCCGCCATGAACTCCAGCTGCTCCTCTGTAATAGAAAGAAGAGATCACAAAGCAAAGCCTATAGAGGGGTTAGCAGAAGAGCCAGAAACCAAAGCCATCGATGGGCCAGAAGGATTTTCATAAGAAGCTCTCGCCAAGGCATCAATCTCACTGGACTTGAGCTTACTAAAGAGCTCATCGCACATGAGAGTCTCATAGTTAGGTGATTCAATGATCGCCTGAACCTTGGAGTCCCACACCGACCGATCAAAATTGTGTAAAAGCTTGAGAGCCCTCTCATGATTGTCGAAAGTCAACAGCTCCTTGTTAGCCCTCATCCTGTTGACAATCACCTGAAAGCGAGCGAATATACTTTCTATGCTCTCGCCAGACATGTGTCGAAAGTTCTCATACTCCCGCTTGTGCGACTCATAAAGACGGGATTTGACTTGAGTGGTTCCCTCATGGAAGCGCATGAGGGTGGCCCAAATCTCCTGAGCCGTGGGGAGGTGAGAATCGCGATCAAACTCAGACATGCTCAAACATGAGAAAAGAGCATTACAGGCTCGGCTATTGGCATCGTGCTCATTGATTTGCAATTGAGTCAAACGAGCAGCCAAGACCACGTAATCAGCCTTGTTGCAAATCTCCCAGATAGAAGCACCCATACTCTGAAGATAGGCCGACATGCGTATCTTCCAATACGCATAGTTTGTCCCATCGAAAAACGGCGATTTTCCCACGTCGCGATCCATATCGCCTTCTGTGGATCTGGAACCGGTTAAGGTGGAAGATCCTAAACCTGATCTGATACCAATTGAAGGACCGAGAATGCTACCAAAAGCGATCAGAGGGGGGGTGAATGGGAGCCTTAAATTTCTTTTCAGAAACTTTTTGCCTCTGTCCCAGAAAATCAACCCCAAGAGCAAAACCGATGCGAGTGATGTCCACGACCCAAGAGAATGGGTGGATGTTCCCTAGGAACACATCGGGACACCACAAAAACCTTCTCACTCAAGTTCACGCAAGTCAAATAGTGACAGGATCGACTTTGGGTAACCCGATTTCTGTATAGCACGAAGTTGGAAATCCAATGCAAAAACTCAAAAACTAATCCGAAGTCAAATGAGCAAACTGCGGACGAAACAGTGCAAAACTCACTGCATTGGACGCTGGCCAGCGTCCGATGTAGAAGCACCGGTCTCGTCAGATGCAAAATGACCCGATCTGGAACCTTACTGCATAGCCATCGGACGCTGGCTACAGTGACAGTTCAGCGTCCGATGCTCAACCCCCGGACGCGTCCGATGGCAATGGAGGGTCCGATGGTCTGCGTCTGATGCTCCTTCAAAAAACGCTATTCTTTGACACGTGGCACCTGAGCGTCCGATGTGACGAACTCAGCGTCCGATGCCCTCGATTCCAGCGTCCGATGCCCCCGAAACTGCACTGTTCTTCCATGGATTCAACCCAATCTCCTCCGAATCAAAAGCTCTAAGGCTTAGACTTGGTATGAGGAGTTCCAAGGAGGTTAGTGAGCTACCCCTAAGAGATCATGGCTCAAACCTAACTCCAAATTGGTGAATCGGAAGAATTCGGGGCAAGGGAGACAAAAACTGATTTGAAATGAAAATCAATCGATCTACTAGCTCATGAGGTTAGAAGTGAATTCCTTCGGTGGAAAGATGCGCCTCACTATCTAGAACAACTCAGTTCAAACGGAATCGAAAATCATTCCTCGGATTGGGAGAACGAAGCAAATCATCGAGAGAACGAAAACCAAAACACGAAGAACAAAGCTCAAAACGTGAATCGATCTTGATTTTCAGCCGAAACTTCTCCACACGAGGAGACAACGAGATTACGATCTCATTTCCTCAAAAAGCAAATACACAGAGGTATGATTAAACCATCTCTGCGGATCTTAGTAGCTACAGTAGGGAATGAGAGAGCAGGAAACCCTTGAATGAAAATAGCATTGGCTGAGATAGTCTGGAGGGAGGGGTTACCTCTCCTTATATAGGCTAATACAATTATTCCCCTTCTACCCCTACTGCTAATGAGTGAGCAGGCTAACCCTAAGGGTATTCCTGACCAACTCGAAGTTGATGGTGATCCGACGACCACGCCCGCACAACTGTTAGCTTTGCCTTGACGCGACCTCACCGATTGCCGCCACGTGCCGCCATCGCTCTGCTCGTCCTTTTCACGGACCTCCCCCCGGTTTTGAGGCCGAAACCGGGAAACCTGGGCCATCCCCTGGTTTTGTGGCTGAAACCGAGAAACCTGGGCCATCGCCCTGGTTTTGAGGCTAAAACCGGGAAACCTATCATCTGTCGCCTGAGTTTTGTGGCCCAAACTCAAAAACCCGCCAGTGCGTAGGTTTTGGGGCCCAAACCTGGAAACCGTCCTCAGCCTGAGTTTTGTGGCCCAAACTCAGAAACCGGCCACACCCAGGTTTTGAGGACCAAACCTGGAAACCGTCCACTCGCTGGTTTTTCTATGGCTCAATCACCAAACCGAGTCGTAGAGGGGATGCACTGCCCGTGCACCCCGTCCACTCGAAAATCTTCACTTGTCGCAGTCCTAGGCTGTCAGCCACCACGGCCGATCCTCAGGCCAGCGGTCCGTCAGTCCAAGCCTCACGTCCGGCCTTCACCACTCCGGGTCCATCGGCACGACACGTCTCTACTTAACTTTCACCTTGGCTTTGATCACCGTATCCGAGCTCAACACCTACACAACACAAGCCAAAGAACCTGCGCATCATCCCAGTTGACAATCACTCATCATCTCAAGATCCGGCGTACACCCATGTATCCGCAACAATTTGGACATGTATCATCCTCACCATGATATACATGTGTCGAACGTTCAAAGGAGAGGTGCTAGACCTAGAGGTCCAATGCCTCAAGGTCCTAGGCCACATGGAGGTTTTGCCTGGCGGGATCCTAGCTTTGTAGACTACGGACCCTGTGGCGGTGGCTTTGGTCTTGAGCGTTACCCCAAGCGTGTTTTGACTATCGCGGTGAGCGCTCTCCTCCCAACGGACCACATTTTCCTGTGCGTGGTGATCGCTTCCCCCGTAGGCATACTAGGAATGGTTTTTATGCTGACCGTTCTTTTGAGCAGCTGGGACAACACTGGTATTCTTTTCACTTTACTCACCCCAGTGTTGGACCGTATGCTCACCCTATGTCTTTCTATTGATGTAGGTTGGTAGACTGGAGAACATTTGGTTGGTGGATTCCGGATGCTCTAGACACATGACCGGAAACTCCAAGTGGTTCTCTAGCCTTAGTCCAGTCGCCGGAAAGGAGTTTATTACCTTCGGCGTTAATAGTAAACTTAAAGTTGTATCGCGTGGTTCTGTGCGAGTAAATGAGCATTTTGTCTTGAAAGATGTTGCTCTTGTATCGAACTTGCACTTCAACCTTTTGTCGGTTTCTCAGCTTTTGGAGGACGGCTATGAGGTTCATTTTAAGCCAAACCTCAGTCATATTTTAGACACCTAGGGAGATCTTGTGTGTTTGATCTTGCCTTTTGGAGAAGTCTTTCGTCCGAATTTCTCGGAGCCTTTTGGCAGTTCTCGTTGTCTCATGGCTGGATCTTCTTCTGAGATTTGGAAATGGCATATAGGATACTTGGCCATTTGAGCTTTGACTTGCTTGCAAGGCTAAGTTCACTTGGTTTGATCCAAGGATTGCCTAAATTACATATGGAGAAGGATCTTGTTTGCCACCCATGTTGACACGGGAAGATGGTTGCTGCTCCCCACCATCTGCTGAAACAAGTTATGACCAAGCATCCCAGAGAGCTTTTACATATGGACATTGTTGGTCTGGCTCGGGTTAGCTCGGTTGGTGGGAAGTAGTATGTGCTTGTAGTTGTTGATAACTATTCGAGATATTCGTGGGTGCTTTTCCTAGCTGAGAAAAGTGAGACTTTCTCTTTTGTTCGCAATTTGATTTTGCAACATCAAAATGAGTTCCCTAAGAACTCGATGAGAGCTATTTGTAGCGATAATGTTACCGAGTTCAAAAACTCGGACTTTGAGAAGTTTTGTGACTCTTTGGGTTTGGAGCATCTATTTTCTTCCCCTTACACACCCCCTCAAAATGGTGTGGTTGAGAGGAAAAATCGGACCCTTGTTGAGATGGCTAGGACAATGCTCGATGAGCATAAGACTCCTAGGAAGGATTGGGCCGAGGCTATTAACACTGCATGCTATATTTCCAATCACATTTTCCTTCGTGCTTTCTTGAAGAAAACTTCTTATGAGTTGCGATTTGGGAGGTTGCCCAAAGTGAGTTATTTTAGAGTTTTTGGTTGCCACTATTTTATACATAAGAAAGGCAACTTGGACAAGTTTGAGTCTCATTCTTCTGACGGTGTCCTTTTGGGTTATGGCAATCATACTCGCGCATATCGTGTGCTTAACCTTGACACTAACCGAGTTGAGGACACTTCTGATGTCACCTTCGAAGAGACCATGCATTGTCCTGCTTCTAGATTGTTGGTAACACACTTGCCCTACCTCCGCACACGTGCAGGGGGGTGGCGAAGGTGGCCAATCGTCAGAACCGAGCGAAGGTACAAAGGAAACAAGAACCGGGATACAGTGGCTCTATTCCCAAAAAACGTCCCCATTACACTGTTCACCCCCCAGTATTTATAGGGGATACCAAGGGGCACCAACCAGATTACAAAAGGGTACAAGAAAGATTCTTCCGCGCTGTACCACGGAAGGGCAGAATTGTACAAACACAACTGGAGTCAAAACCCTAGCCTGCTTTCCTCCTGCCCGCCGCCATTAGGCCTTGCTTGCCTTCGCGGAAAAAACGGGGTCAGAACCTCGGCTCCGCCGGCGGCGAGGTCGGACCTCTGCTGTGTTCATGATGCTCGAGGGTTGCCTCCTGTGTTCTTTGCGAGCCATCGCCTGCAAGACATGCAACGAACCCCGAGGGTCGAACTCATGTGCGAAGGCGAGCAAACCCGCCCGAAGGGTCCAAAAGACGGAGATAAAAGAGTTGAGAGGGTTCGAGAGCGAGAGCAGGTGGCGCGAAGGTCGTTCCTCGAGCCAGCCTGAGCGGCGCCACTGCCGAGGGTCCCTTCCCCCAACAGTAGCCCCTCGTTGCCTCGGTCCTAAAGAACAGTGTTTGGGCCCAAGCAGCATTTTTTTCTTGATGTAGCGAGACCCTTGGCAGCGACGCCCGTGGCTGGCTTGGGCAGGGCCGTTAAGTTTTTGTTTGTACTGTTGAGGTCCGCTTCGTTGTTTGCGCTGTGGATTTCAGTTGTCGTGCCGGTTTTTTCGTGCGGGGTGACTTGTCCCCCGGCCTATAAATAGATGGGGTTGGTGGGGCCTTGAAATTGTGCCCTCCTTTGCTATAGCCACCCTGCTGCTGCGCAATTTTCTTTGCGAAGGTTTCTTTTGTCTAGTTGCGAAGGTTTTGTTTACTGAGTTCTGCGAGGCCTCTAGTTTGAGAGATGGCTAGGTTCAAGCAAACTGCTCGTGCTGCTTCCCCTTCTGCTGCGGATGAAGGAGTGACCTTTGAGTTTGGTCTCAGCCGAGTTTGTGCCTCGGAGTTGACATCTTATGTCAAGCGGGGCTGGATCGAGGATGGTAAAGCGAGGACCAATGCTAGGGAGACAGTGCCGAAGCCTGATGCTGATGAAGTTGTTGTTTTTGAGGAGTTCTTTGCGGCTGGTCTGCGATTTCTAGTTGATTCATTTGTGACTTCGGTTCTTCAAAGGTTTAATCTAAAGTTTCATCAACTCCCCCATCATGCTTTACGAAGCTTTCGGTTTACGTTTGGGCTTGCCGCTCACAAGGCGTTGTCCCTCATGTCGAGGGTTTTGTTCGGACTCACCGCGTGCATATGCAGCCTCGCAAGATCTCAGATCGCGAGGGTAACGCCAGTCTGGGTCAGTTCGCGATGTACACCTTTTGTCATCGCGCCGGATCAGAGTTGCCGGTGCAGGCGCAAAAGAATAAATGGACCAGTGGTTGGCAGGAGTTCTGGTTCTACTACAAACTTGGCAGTAACGCCGAGCTTTGCAGCGAGCTTCTGCTCCTCGGTGATGTGGGCGCCGAAGCGCATGCCGCCGTTGACTGCCTGAGGGTTGTAGCGCGGTCTCAATGCGCCCATGACTTGGTCGAAGAATATTGTTGTGCCCAGGTGTAGCCCCTCCTCTGAAGGCAAAAATGGTTTGCGGTTAAGGAAGACCCGAAGTATGAGGGTAGGGGTTTGAAGAAACCGAAGCTTGAGTTGAACATAGTTTGGGAAAAAGTCCTTAAGAAGTTTCTGAAACGCGAAGATGGCATTGAGGTTGTTTACAAGCGGGTTCAGCAGAGGGCTGAAGATCTCATTGGAAAATTATCTACATTGGAGGTTAAGGCTATCCACAGCTCGGTGGGTAGCAGAGGTCGAGTCAACAGGCTGTTCGACATTCTTGGGATCCAATATGCAGACTGGCCTGCTCCCTCGAGCGAGGACGCGCCAAAGAAAATGAAGCGTGCTGCTGCGGAGGAGAAAGATGTTGTATCATGGCCGAAAAGGGGTCGTGGTCGAGGCTGCGGTGGCGCCGGTGGCCGAGGGAAGACTCTTGCGACAAAGGTCGCTGTTATTTCGGGCACTACCGGTACGTCATCCTCTTCGGCTGTTGTTTCGCTGGGGAGTGGCCAAGGCTTTGCGAAGGTTGGAGGGCAGGTGCCCCGAGTCGGGGGTATTGGCGCCCTGCTCCAAGTTTCGGACGATGAGGATGTCTCCGATGATGTCGAGAAGGAGGGGGAGAAAGATGTTGAGAAATAGTCGGATGCTGAAGATGACTCATCCGACGAGGTTAGCGACACCTCGAGTGGCGAAGGTGACTCTGATGAGGATGTGTCTATCGAAGATGATCATGGGAAAGGGATTGCCTCGTCTAGTGCTGGTGCTGTGGCTGCTGGAAGGATTGATGACATCATTCGGGACTTCGAACCAGAGAGTCCTCCACATGGGTCATTTCCTGAGTTTGCAGGCTCGCACATATGGGTCAATGGTTTTGAGTTTTCTGGAGATCTTGAATCTGAACGGACTCCCGGGAAGAGGCCGTATGGCGAGGCTAGCCGATCAAGCCTTCCTTATTTTGCCAAGAAGATTGGGGTCTGTGATCCGGCGACGGAGCTTTTTACGAGCCCGGACCTTCGAGAGTGTCATTTACAATGTGCTTCGGAGGAAAGGCGTTTTCTTGGTCGGGTGTTTAACTGTATCTGTGTGCCGGAAGCGGAGCTTCGATTGGCCAACGAGCCCTTGGACACCCTTCATGATGACATCGATGTCAAAGTGGCTGAGTTGATGCTCCTTAACCGTTCGGCGCGCCAGAGGGCGAGTTATAATCTTCACCATTTGAATGATCGGTTGATTGAAGTTGAAAAAGATAATAAGGACCTTCGCCAAAGACTAGAGAATAAGGAAATTGAGCTTAAGGCTGCCTTGGATAAGGTTAGAAAGTCTCGGGAAGAGGCACAAGAGGCTGCAAATAATAACGCAGAACTTTTGGCGGCTTGCCGTCAGAAAGACAAAGATTTGTTAACGGTGAACACTCGCATAGGTGAGCTGTCGTCGGAGTTAACTTCGCAGTCGGAGGCTTGGCAGAGAAGTATGGGGAAAATTAAGAGCAAGCTTGATACTTGCTTGATCGAAGCCGGGGGTTCTATTGGTGAACCGTTGCCAGCTGCCACTGGGGAGGCCTTCGAAGGTTGGCTGTGTAATGAGCATGATGTGTTTAGCTCCCTAGTTGGAAACGCGGCAGACTTTGGTGGGTATGCCGGAGCATTGGCGATGGCCAGTACATTTCATCAAGCAGATTGCGAGCACCTTCGCAAGATCAGAAAACCCAACCATAATTTCCCGACAGTTGATGAAGTGCGCCAGATGAAGATTGATGACGCTGAGGTTCAGAACTGTGTGATGCGATTGCTTCACAAGTTCTGGATTGCTGGTGGTGGCCGCGCACTTGCTTTCGAAGAAGGTGCCGAGGCTACTCGTCAGGTTTGTGGTATTGGAGAGTACTTGGTTTTGGGTTTGTTTCAATAATGAAGGGGTTATTCATAATTCTTGAGGGTTCGCCCTTATTATTTCTTTGCAGGCTCGGAATGAAGCGATGCCTTCACCGCCTGCGGCTAATGATGCTGCCGGTGGTTCCGAAGCTGCTCCTGCGTCCGATTCTGTGGGGGTTCCACCCGTCGAGGTTGAGCGCTTGGCTGAGGACGCTCCAACCGCTGGAGAAGCTAATGTTGAAGAGGCGACGACAGAGGAGGCACCTGCTGAGGGCATGGATGCTGTCGCTGGCGATGGTTTGGAGGCTGCGACAGGCGAAGATGCGGATGAACAGAGGGAAACGAGCAGGTGTGAAAAACTTAGGCTTGCTCGGGCGAGGGGGTTGTTTTGTAATATGTGTGGTAGTTGGAAAGACTTGATGACACTGAGATACTTCTTAATTCTGTGGAAATGCAGGTTGCTGATGGAATCGTGCTAGAAGTGTTTGATGTGACGCCTTTGACGCTAAATTATCAAGATATTTTTATAACTGGTGAGTCGTGGGCTCGGGCTAGGCTTAAACACCCTTCGCTGTCCTTTGAACGATTTTGGTGGTCGAAGGTGCGGAGGTATGATTTGAAGAACAACAGATTGAGTCATTTTTGGCGCGAGGCAGATTATACTGATCGACAGGCCACACGGTATTTGTTTGGTTCATCTTCGTCCTCGCAAGCTGTTGTTGAAGATGATATTGATGAGAAGACAGCTCTGGATTATTTGTTTGGGCGAAGCACACTAGATTTAGGTTCGGATGGAACGCTTGTGGTTCCGAAGGAGGAACCTTCGGAAGTTAGTGAAGTAAATCGTAGATATATGTAGAGGGCGAGGGTTTTGTCCGGGGAGCTGCCAATTGTTCCTACAGCTCCTTTGTTGTGGGGACCCATAGTTCCCGTGGATATAGGATTTGAGGAGGGTGTCGAAGGTTTGGATGATTTGATGTTGATTGAGGGTAGTGATAGTTCCTTGTAATTTTATTCTTTTTATTGATTGTATATCACACTATCGTCAGAAGCGAACAACTTGTGATGTTGCTCTGTGGAGGTGCTATTCATTTTTTGCAATTTGATTGAAATAATACTTGACTCTCGAGGCTCGCTTTTCGTTTAAGAGAGGTGTTTTTTGAAAACAGCGACGCCCCCCTTTTCTTTTAGCGAGGCTCGCTTAACGTTTTTTGAAAGCTGATTAGAAAAAATAGCGACGCCCCCCTTTTCTTTTAGCGAGGCTCGCTTAACATTTTTGTAAGCTGATTAGGAAAACAGCGATGCCTCCTTTTCTTTTAGCGAGGCTCGCTTAACGTTTTTTGAAAGCTGATTAGAAAAAACAGCGACGCCCCCTTTTCTTTCAGCGAGGCTCGCTTAACGTTTTTTGAAAGCTGATTAGAAAAAACAGCGATGCCCCCTTTTCTTTTAGCAAGGCTCGCTTAACGTATTTGTAAGCTGATTTGGAAAACAGCGACGCCCTCTTTTCTTTTAGTGAGGCTCGCTTAACATTTTTGTAAGCTGATTAGGAAAACAGCGACGCCCCCTTTTCTTTTAGCGAGGCTCGCTTAACGTTTTTGTAAGCTGATTAGGAAAACAGCGACGCCCCCTTTTCTTTTTGCGAGGCTCGCGTAACGCTTTTGGTTTTGCGGGGGTACTCGACTTTTGGACTTCGCGCCTCCCCTTGTCTTAGGAGGAGGTGAAGTTTACTTTGCTAGCCCCTAGCGTTTTTTGTGAGGGTGCTCGACTTTTTTGGACTTCGCGCCTCCCCTTGTCTTAGGTGGAGGTGAAGTTTGCTTTGCGAGCCCCTGACATTTTTTGCGAGGGTGCTCGACTTTTTTGGACTTCGCGCCTCCCCTTGTCTTAGGTGGAGGTGAAGTTTGCTTTGCGAGCCCCTGGCATTTTTTGCGAGGGTGCTCGACTTTTTTGGACTTCGCGCCTCCCCTTGTCTTAGGTGGAGGTGAAGTTTGCTTTTCCCAAGTTTGCTTCAAAAAAATTTGTGCCTCGAAGCAATCTTTGGAGTTTTTCATCGATTATAAGCGCTCTTGGATGAGGGCTGCTTTTATCGATGTTTAAGAAAAAACTGAAAGAAAGGACTTTAGAGTTTTGTTTTTTCGGGGGTTGATGCCTTTATTAAGGACTTGGAAACTGCCTCGTTAAAAAACCTTACGCCCCTTCGTAAGGAAAAATAGTGCAACGCCTTTGTTTTGGTTACAAGTATGATGCTGCGAAGAAAAATTGACTGAAGGCATATTACAAGTTGCGAGAGCTCGCTAAGGCTCCGCTATGGGTGGTATTTGCGAAGGTCGTCGACATTCCAGGTGTGAGGCAGGATGTTTCCCTCGCTGTCAGAGAGGTGAAAAGAGCCGGGACGATTGCATTCTACTATTAAGTATGGGCCCGTCCACTTTGGCTGAAACTTTCCCGCCATGTTGGCGTTTTGCTTCCAAATGAGAACGAGGTCACCCTTCTTTAGTTCTTTGATTCTCACCTTTTTGTCTCTCCATTTTTTTGTTTCTTCCTGGTACTTGCGAAGGTTGTGCACTGCGTTGCATCTTGTTTCTTCAAGTAAATCTTTGTCTAGAAGTTGGTTTTGTTCATCTGTTTCGACGGTTGTTCTGATTGATCCGTGCTTCAACTCCTCTAGTAACATAGCTTCTTCCCCAAACAGGAGCCTAAAAGGGGTGAATTTTGTGGCTCTGCATTCTGAGGTGTTATGGGACCAGGTGACCGAGGTTAGTTCTTCTGCCCACTTTCCCTTGGGCCTGCCTTGCAATATTTTGGATATGGCATGGAAAATTGTTGCATTGGCTCTTTCAACTAAGCCGTTGGATTGAGGGTGGCGGACTGAGGCGAAGCACAAAACTGCTCCGATTTGTGCGCAGAATTCTTTGAAGACCTCGCTGTCAAACTGAGTGTCATTGTCGACAGTTAGGTATTTGGGAACCCCTAACCGACACACTAATTGCTGCCAGAAAAACTTCTTCATGGCCAGGGAGCTGATGGAAGCAAGCGGTCTAGTTTCAATCCACTTTGTGAAGTATTCCACAGCTACCACTGCGTAGCGGAGGTTTCCTGGAGCTGTTGGTAGTGGACCAACGAGATCCATTGCCCATCTTTGCAAAGGCCAAGTTGGACAAATCAGAGTTGTTGGAGCCCCTGGGGCGTTTTATGTTTTTGCCGTTAGTTGACAACCTTCGCAGCGTTTGACGATGCCTTCTGCATCTTTTAATGCCGTTGGCCAGTAGAAGCCTTGTCGGAAAGCTTTGCCAACTAACGCCCTCGGGCCGTTGTGTGAACCGCAGATACCTTCATGAATAAGCTTGAGAATGTCATTTCCTTCAATCTGTGACACGCATTTGAGCCATGGCGAGGTTACCGAAGCTTTGAACAGAATGTTGTCCACAATTTTGTACCCTCGAACTCTTTGTTTAAGTCTGTTTTCTTCTTCTTTGTTCTCGGGTTCATGCTGCCTGTTGATATAGGCCATGATGGGTGCTCTCCAATCTTCGCTCTGAATTGCATTGATCAGCTTCGTTGTTTTCTCGGAAACTTCGATGGCAGACTGTGTCGCAGCTTCATAGAAGACGTCTGGGGGCAACTGTAGTTGTTGTGCCGCTTTGGCCAGATTGTCTGCCTCGCTGTTATCTGACCTCGGTATTGCTTTCACTGTTATGCCGAGGAAGAAAGATTCTAACCTTCGAAAATATTGTAGGTACTTTTGTTGCTCTGGATCTTTTGCTTTATAATTTTTCTCGGTGTGTCCTGTGATGACTTGAGAGTCTGTGTTAATGACTGCCCTTCGGACTAACAATGATCGAAGCCTTGAGAGTGCTAGTATCACGGCTTCGTATTCTGCCGAGTTGTTTGTGCATTTGAAGTCGAGTCTTTTTGTGTACCTTAGCTTCGACCCAGATGGCGAGACTAGGATCGCCGAGGCTCCTGCTCCGGCTGCTCCCCAAGCTCCATCAACATACGCTGTCCAAAACGGGTCTAGTTGGGCTCCATCTCTGCGAGGTTCTGGGGTCCATTCAGCTATGAAATCTGCTAGTGCCTGCGATTTGATCGCTGTTCTTCCCATGAAGGTTATAGCGTAGCTGTTCAATTCAACTGACCATTTTGCTACTCTGCCGACTGCCTCGTTGTTCTTGAAAATGTTCTCGAGGGGGTATGATGAAGGCACTTGAATTTCGTGTGCCTGGAAGTAGTGTTTTAGATTTCTTGAAGCCATAACCACGACATATGCTATCTTCCCTAGCTCTGAGTAGTTCCGTTTTGGACCTTCGAGTGTTTCAGACACGTAGTAGACCGGGGCCTGCTTAATTTTGTTGTTTTCATGCAACTCTTTGATTAGCACTGCGCTGGTTGCATGGGGCGAGGCTGCGACATACAGTAGTAGAAGATCACCTTTGCTTGGACTGGTTAAAATGGTCAAGGTGGTGAGGTAGTTTTTCAAATCCTCGAAAGCTTTTTGCTGCCGAGGTCCCCAATTGAATGGGGCTGTGCTTCTCAGAGTTTCGAAAAAAGCTAACCCTCGCTCGGCTGATCTGGAGATAAATCTGCTGAGTGCTGCTAGACGGCCTGTCAAACGCTGAGCTGCTTTTTTGGTTGTCGGGGGTTCCATATTGATGACGGCATCAATTTTTTTGGGGTTGGCTTCAATTCCCCTTACTGAGACGATGCAACCTAGCAGTTTTCCTTTGTTTACCCCGAAAACACATTTTTCGGGGTTTAATTTGAGTCCGGCGGACCGAATTTTTTTTGAACACTCTTTCCAAGTCTGTTATGTGATTTTCTTTTAGCTCGCTTTGTACAATCAAATCATCGACGTAGGTAGAGATGGCATGTTCATCTTTGATTACTTCAGATGTCATGCGAGAGAAGGTTGATCCTGCATTTCTGAGGCCTTCTGCCATTCTTCGAAAGCAAAATGTGCCCGAAGGTGTAATGAAGCTTGTTTTTTCCTCATCTTCCTCATTCATCCAAATCTGGTGGTACCCTGAGAAGCAGTCGAGGAGAGAGAGCATTTGGCAACCAGCTGCTCTGTCAATCAAGGTGCTTATGTTAGGCAGAGAAAAGTCATCCTTCGGACAGGCTTTGTTCAGGCATGTGAAATCAACACACATTCTCCATTTCTTATTCTTTTTCTGAACTAGTACCACGTTTGAGAGCCATGTTGGATATTTGACTGGACAGATGACGCCTGCGTCTAGAAGTCTTTTTACCTCTGCCTTTGCTGCCTCTTTCCTCTCTTCTGACATTTTGCGAAGCTTTTGCTTAACTGGGCGATAGCCTGGTTTGATGTTTAGGCTGTGCTCGATCAAAGTTCTGTTTACTCCCTTGAGGTCCTCCGCAGACCAAGCGAAGGTATCAGAGCCTTCCTTGAGGAAACGAATAAGGTTGTCTTCTGACTGGGGGTCTAGGTTGGCTGAGATGAACAATTTCCTTTCTGAATTGCCCTCGAAGAGTTGGACTTGTTTAGTCTCTTCTTTGGGTGATGCTTTTACTCTGTCGATGCATTCTTCACCCTCGTCGCTGAGGTTTGTGGCTGGAGGCTTTGACAAATTGTGGACATTGCGTTGCCTAGGTGCTACTGTTCCTTCAGCTGCTCTTGCAATGTCTTGATCTCCGTATACTGCAATGACCCCCTTCGGAGCAGGAAGCTTCATGCAAAGGTATGCAGGGTGGATTACAGCGTTGAATGCGTTGGTGACGCCTCGGCCAAAAATTGCATTGTAAGGATAGAACATGTCAACCACGTCGAAGGTTATGTGCTCAGTTCTGCAGTTCGAATGATATCCGAACGTAACTGGCAGAGATAGTTTTCCAACAGCTCTTACTTGTTGCCCGCCGAAACCGTATAGTGGGTTGTCGGAGGGTTGTAAGAGGTTTCTGTCAAGCTTCATGCTGTCGAAGGTTGTGGCGAATAGGATGTCAGCGGAGCTTCTTGTATCGACGAGAATTTTGGTGACTATCCATCCTGCTAAGTTAGTCTCGATCACCATTGCATCAGTGTGAGGGTAATCCCTTAACTTCATGTCACTGGAATCAAAGTTTATCGGGATGTGAGACCATCGGCCGAATTTGTGCGGTCCTTCGACGACTACATGATGTACTCTTCGAGCATGTTCTTTCTTTTGCCTCTTGTTGCCATGATCTTCGTTGGAGCCTCCGGTGATAGCTAGTATCACACCGAAGGTTGATGTTGGGTTGTTGATGGTTGTCTGGGATTGGGCTTCGGATTTGACAGGTTGGGGGGCTGGCAGGGCCGGTATTGGTGGTGGTGGTGGTAGAGTGTTGCTCACTTGTTGGTTGGTTTGGGCTTGATGGGTTGTTGGGAATGTGACAGTGTATGGCACATTTTGGCGTTGAGGAAAAGAGGTTGGTTGAAAAGAGGTGTGGTTGTAATGTGGGTGTTGAGAGTAGAAAGGTTGGTGCGAGGGTAAGCCATAGTTTATGGGGGTGTACTGGTAGGGAGGTTGGGTTGGGTTGAAGTTTGGCTTTCTGGTGTGATTGATGGTTCTGTTTTCTGTTGAAGAGGCTATTTTGGACTCCTGGTACTCTTTCCCTCTGGTGAAGCACTCGCATTGCTTTGTTGTGTGCCCCTTTCCTAGGCCACAGAAATGACAGTACATTTTGGCCGGGTCCCTCTGTTGGTTTCTTTGGTCAGGCGGGGGTGGAAATCCATGTGGGTTTTGGTTGCCCGAAGGCTGAGTGCTTCTTCTCTGGTCTTCGATTGGATTTTCCTTGTTGATCGCTCCAACGTTGCTCTGATCTTGGCAAGGGTTATTCTCTCTCGCTTGGGGCCTCGGCTGTGGTTTCTGCTGCGACCTTCGAGCATCGGACTTTGCCCAGAAATCCATGTCCGCTCTACAGTACCTTTCCATTGTATCATGAAGCTCTTCGATTGTGTTTGCTGGTTTTCTGGCAAACTTTGAGGAGCATGGGCCTGGGCGTAAGCCGCTGACTGCAGCGAGGATCACGGCCTCATCGGATATTCCCGGAGTTCTTGCTCTAGTCTGGATGAACCTTCGCCAGTAGTCTTGTAACGGTTCGCGCTCTTCTTGTTTGGAATTGAACAGCTCGATGGGGTTTGATGGGGCTGCTGTGGTGCCCTTGAAGTTTGTGCAGAGTCTGTCTCTGAGGTTGGCCCAGGAATCCACCGTTCCGGGGCGAAGGTTGCTGTACCAAGTCTGCGCAATGTCACAAAGGATGATTACGAATGACATCGCCATTGTTGACTCATCCCCTCCTGCTGCGGCGACTGCCGCCTCGTAGCTCATTATGAATTGGCGAGGGTCAGTGAGTCCATCGTAACGGGGGAGATTATGTGGATTGTTGCATGGTGGCCAGGGTTGGGTTTGTAGTATTTGGGAGAGTGGTGATCTTGGGTCATAGGGCATCTGGTGTTGTTGGGCCCTTCGCTGAATGCGAAGGTTTGGCTCTCGTTCTTCTGGGTAGAGCTGGCGAAAATTTGGTGGTGGTGGGGGTGGTGGAGGTTGACGGGCACCCAACTCCTCATTTCCCTCTTGACGGGGCGGCATTTCTCTATCATTCCAACCCTCGCCTTCAGCTTCAGCTGCCACGAGGGACTCTTCCATTCGGTGAAGCTGTTCCCTTGCTTCATCCGCCTTTTGCCTGATAGCGCGCAGCCGGTTGTGCCTTTCAAGCTGGTCTAGGTGCCTTTTCTTCTCCTGCAATTCCGCTTGGAGCCTGTCCAAAGCCTCGAGACCCAACTCCTATTCATCTCCTCTTCCATCCCCTCCGGAGGTGTGTGGGTGCGGCTGTGATACTAGCCGAGTGTGAGGCCCCGGGACCTCTGTCCCTGGGGTGACTTCTTCTTCTTCCGAAGGTTCCACATTTTCTTCTACAGGTTGAACCGTCACCGCGGCCTCCCTGGTTGTGCGGTTGTCTCTGGTTGAGGACGCTCTTCTATTTCCTGCCATTACGAACTCTGTCTCCCCACGGATGGCGCCAAACTGTTGGTAACACACTTGCCCTACCTCCGCACACGTGCAGGGGGGTGGCGAAGGTGGCCAATCGTCTGAACCGAGCGAAGGTACAAAGGAAACAAGAACCGGGATACAGTGGCTCTATTCCCAAAAAACGTCCCCATTACACTGTTCACCCCCGGTATTTATAGGGGATACCAAGGGGCACCAAACAGATTACAAAAGGGTACAAGAAAGATTCTTCCACGCTGTACCACGGAAGGGTAGAATTATACAAACACAACTGGAGTGGAAACCCTAGCCTGCTTTCCTCCTGCCCGCCGCCATTAGGCCTTGCTTGCCTTCGCGGAAAAAACGGGGTCAGACCCTCGGCTCCGCCGGCGGCGAGGTCGGACCTCCGCCATGTTCATGATGCTCGAGGGTTGCCTCCTGTGTTCTTTGCGCGCCATCACCTGCAACACATGCAACGAACCCCGAGGGTCGAACTCGTGTGCGAAGGTTAGCAAACCCGCCCGAAGGGTCCAAAAGACGGAGATAAAAAGAGTTGAGAGGGTTCGAGAGCGAGAGCGGGTGGCGCGAAGGTCGTTCCTCGAGCCAGCCTGAGCGGCGCCACTGCCGAGGGTCCCTTCCCCCAACATAGATTTGAGTGTACAGGTGATCACGAGGTAGGAGAACCTCTCTTTGATGATGAGGAAGAAGGTGCTGAAGGGATTGATGACCAAACACTACCACCACCTGCTGTACCGATCGGGTCGGCTTCTACTACAATGACTCACAGCCCGATCCCTCTTCGTCCACTACATGGGGGCCGACCGATCCACTACCCTAGGGCGTGCCAGGTGTACCTAATGGGGACCAGCTACTAAAGGGGGAGGCTACTTCAGCTAGAGAAGTGCCATGACATATACAACACCGGCACCCTCCTCAGCAGATGATCGGCGACATCAACGAACGTGTCACTCATTCCAGGTCAGGTCACAGTAGATTTCTCAATTCGCTCATTCTGCTTTTGTTGCTGAATTTGAACCCCGAGATGTTGGACACGCTTTGTCTGATCTAGATTTGGTCAATGTCATGCATGACGAGTTAGAAAACTTTGAGAGAAGTTAGGTTTGGGTTCTAGTTCCACCTCCTCCTGAGTGTCATCCTATTGGGAGAAAATGGGTTTTCAAAAACAAACAAGGAGAGGATGGCCACATTGATAGAAACAAGGCTAGACTTGTAGCCTAGGGGTATAGTCAGAAGGAGGGGATAGACTATGAGGAGACATTTGCTCGTGTAGCTCGTTTGGAGGCAATTAGGATCCTCTTGGCTTTTGCAACATCCAAGGGTTTCCAACTTTTTCAAATGGATGTCTGTTGACATCTCTTAGAATCACTTCAGATAACTGCGCTAGAAACGCAGGTAGACAAATCTAACAACATTATCCTTAATGCTAGGCTGTCACCACTAGCAGCGACACTAGAGACGTGGATGGTATTTATGATCTTGCCCTTATAAAATATGAAATGAGATTATCTGCAAGCGCACAGATAAAATACATCAGCTGTAGCATTTCACCAAGGAGAGTTTCCTAGTTATCATTTATTTATAACGGAGCAATGCATATCATTAGTCAATCGATAGGAGATAAACATCTACAACTATGACACACACATGTATGATTATGATAAGAGTTCCACTAGATCTATACTCAACACAGGAATCAATCATAAATGATAAATAAGATAAATGTAATAGAACAAGGTAAAGCATAAAAGAGTTCCAACAGAGCATTCTTACCCAAGGTTGGATCGTAGCCAAAACTAGAAAGAGATAGATTAACTTCCTAATATGGTTCTAACTATAGGTCATAGACTACATCAATTAGTGCAATTATGTTTAGCAATCATGGTTAGAATAACTTATATTTATACGCAGGAGACATCACGCATGGAGGATCTGATCCATAGTCTATCACCTCCGGGTGACTAGGTCTTACTTGCCCTATATTCGGGGAGTGGACTACAAAGGACTCAACAAGGCTATAATAGTCACCCTCGCGATCTACCACTTGTTGGCCCAGAATATATGGTGCATTCGCAGGTAAACAACGTATAAGCACCATGCTTACACAATGTTGACCACTCATCATATCCCGCGATCGACAGAATGAGCGCTATACGAACAAGAGCATAAACATAAAGATACCCTAGCTATGCTAGACATATAATCAAAGTAGACGATGAACATTATAATTATGAACACGAAATAGTAACAAGTCATGACATGTATCAACTAGAACACAAACTAGAAGATGAATAAGAACTAGATTAGAACACAGGGATGAACTAGAGAGATAATTAGAACTAGATTGGAACACAGAGATGAACTAGAGAGATTAGAAGATGAACTAAAACACAATTAGAACACAAGATAATGAACTAGAAGACAATTAGACAATTAGAAGAACAATGTTGATACAAGAGAGAAGACAAGGCTAATTACTTAGCTCCTCTTGACTAGATCCGGAATCCGAGCTTCCCTCGACTCTTCTAATTCTATTCTAGCTACGCCCTTGGATGAGCTCCTAGTTGTCTAGGATACTCTACTCTAAATGATTGAAGACTAAGGTTGGATTGGATGCGATGTCTCTAGGAGGGGGGTCTGGGGTTTCTTATATAGCCCGGTTGGATGAACTGCATCCCTCGAATCAAACCAAAGTTGAACAACGGCCAAGATACAATGTAGAGGTCGGTTAGGTCACGCCGCACGAAGGAGGGGTGGCTTCGAGGTGGGCCCAGGTTGGCCGACCTAGGGTTGAGGCCAGCCGGCCTCCCCCTAGCGCCGCCTGCCTCTTCTTTCGACTGGAAGTCTTCGGGTACCTTCCTTGTTCGTCTTGAGTCCTTGTTCGGTTGGTTTGCGCAACGAGTCGTGGCGTGGATCGATTCCTTGTCGTCTTCTTCCTGTCTGGTCCCTGGATATCTCTGGTATTTTGTAGCTGTTGGAATCTTGTCTGTTACACCCCTGATCTTCATATGGATAAGGCTTCTAGAGTCTTCCTGGTCGTATTCATCGAGGACTCTTGCACTGGGACTCCAAATATGGCAAGTGGCATGTCCATTGCGATCAACTCGACGAGCTCGTCTCACTAGTGTGCTCTGATTCTTCACTTGAGATACTTTCTTAAGATGAAATATTGAATATCCTACAAAACAAGTGAGAACTACACAACTCATGGAACTCGTTAGAATCAAACCCTATAGCTACACTCTTTGGATCATTGCGGGTCATTTATGAGGTTAGTTGACGGTTTAAAATATGAGTTATCTACCGTCAACAAGTTCCCGCAAGCTTAACCTTTGCTAGTCCCTTAGCAAACATTTAGATGATATATTATGATGGATCAGGAGTTGCTACTATGCTTTCACGCCTCAAAAGTACACAAGTGTTCAAACAAAAAATTTCCTCTGAATTAGAATCAATTGTATCAACTTTCAAACTTACCTCTTACCTTCAACTGTGGTGCTTGTAGCTTTTACTTGGGTCTTGAGCAATTTGAAAAGCAGAATGATCAAGTTAAACACTATGTCTCAAGTTCTTCGATCTACCTTTATTCTAGAGTTTTATAAGATTTTCAAAATAAAACTCAGAGATTCCTTCATATGATCCTTTCAAGTCTCTCATTTGTGGTATTTGTGAATTCTCTCCAAGGCAGTGAATGTTGTTCCTTCTCTCACCATATAACTAATAAGCTTTTGTGGAGTTCATAGGTGGGAGTCAACCTGTACATACTTACATAGCATCTATTGCAAAGTCAAAGCATGGATCCAGAGAAACTTGGCATACAATCAAATCAAGATGTGCATGTGTGTGGACCTATATGTGGAATGGATGTGTATATTGGAACAGTGGTGGTAAACAAATGTGAGGGTGAAAACATAGTGATGATAATGTAAACACAATGATGGATGATGGGTGTAGACCTTTGCTTACTTTTACTCCTTGTAGATACTTCTCTCTTGTATAACCTCTGCTATAGACAACATGGACTATCATCTCTCTCTCTCTTTTTTATTTTTTAAGGTGGGCGTCGAAACACCCCTAATTCTACTATCGGACACTTGTCCATTTTTTTTCTTTTTTTTTATTTTCTTTCTTCTTTTTAGATAACTTTTGCATAACCCATGCATCTTTTTGTAGCATAATGATTAAAGAGATAACAATGATAACTTAGAGCATTTATGAATGGCAATGAAGGCATAAAAAGGTCATATGGATGAAGGGAAATATTTTTGGTTGTTCAATCCTAGTGTAGAAGTGAAATATTTTTGAGTGAATCTAAATGGAAGGCATGTTGTTGCGTACTCCCAGTGTAGGAGCAGCATATATGGGTGGTGTGTACGCGATCTTGATTTTAACTGTTTGATGAGTCTCTAAGGGTCAACACGATTTGACAATACTCAATGCATATGCAAGCAGTAAATATAAAGAGTGGTCTTCCTAGTCTATCAGGCATGTATACCAGGTTGTGGTAGGAATTTCAAACACTCATCATAGAGGATCTCATCATGTAGCATTTTTAAGTTTTCAAAAGATAAATCTCCAGAACTCTAGTATCACTAGGAACAAGATAAATATCAGTTCAACCTTTTCATATCATACTCGTCAAACACCTAGACTTAAGTTAAAACTTTTGCAACCCACAAGTCTCAGATTCAAGGTAAATTCTTATGTTAAAACAATCTCATCTAAAACATGGGAAAATTCAAGACTGAACACTAGGCACTTGAAAAGAATTACGATAGAGCAACTATTCATCATTTCCATCCAAATTAATTTTATTATCCTAGAGCTCAATTATTTGAGGGCAAGCTTTTATTCTAGATCATCATTGTTCTTTTTATTGACTCTAATATTAAACACACACACTCTAATATATAATATATAAAGACTAATAATATATAAAGGCTAATAATAATAATCATAATAGTAATAATAATAGCAATAATGACATACCTTAATAGCGAAGATAACGGAGGTGCATCTCCCCCAAGCTAATCCCTTCAATAGCATCGAGCCTTCATGTGCCTGAATATTTTTGTTCTTTTTCTTTTTTAAGAGTGAGCCTTCATGTGCTCACATGTTTTTGGGGTTTTTATTTTTATGAGTGAGCCTTCATGTGCTCACATATTTTTGGTGTTTTCTGTTTTTATAAAATTCGAAAATAGATATATTACCTCAGATAACTTCCCCCAAGCTAGATGCTTGCGTGTTCGTTCTCTTCGTAGCGTCGATGTACTTCACTCCTCTAGTCCTTAATGGAAAGTTGTTTATTTTGTTTCTCCAGAGTGGATGAAGTTATCTGGCCTTCTCATTGATTCGTGCTAAACTTAAATAGACAACAAAGCTCATGGAATCGATTAAGCGTTAGTGATAAAACTACTTATGTCTTCTCGAGCCTAATAGATGTTTAAGCAAGCATGATTCAACAAGAGTTTAATATATATATTTTTGGATTTTCTATTTTTATATGCAGATGCAAAAAGTAATTAACATTTTTTTGCCTCCACAGTAAACAGTTAAATAATCACATGGGGCATAAAGAATTTTTATTTTTTTAAATGTAATGTGATAATGCAATATGATTATTTTTATTTTATTTTCTAATGCAATGCAGAAATTAAAATGCTTATAGATAAAGTATGATGATGCAATAATTAAATATGATGATGCAGTAAATGACTAAGAATTAAATATGAGAAATATGCGGAAAAGTAAATATGAGGATAACTTCTGATTTTACCTTTTGGCGAAGGTTCCGAAATTTAGGTCCGACGAACCAGACATTCCCTTGGTTCAGACCTCACAAGGTTTGTTAGACGTTTGGAAAGTTGTTTCTGGTTGATCCTCTTTAGGCGCTATCTTTTTCTTCCATACTTTCTTGGTCTGAGTCTTTACTTCCTGTTGTTCACTGTCTTGAGGTGTCTCTTCTTCTTTCTTTTTCTGGGATAGTGTCACTAGCTTCTTCTCTATGATTGGCCTCTCCATTCTTGATGGCTCTTCTTCTTTGGCGTTGATAGCGGTGTCTTTCACTTCTACTCTTCTTAGGTTCTTCATTAGCTATGTAGTTGATGAAGTAGCATCGTACCTTCTCTCCAGGAAAGTGAAAATGGATCTTCCCTTGCTTCATGTAGATAATTGGACTGCTAGTGTACAGGAACGGTCTTCCTAGGATGAGGTGGACATCATCGTCTTCTCCAATGTCGAGAACCAAGAAGTCTGTGGGGACTTCATGACTTATGATTCTGACTACGACATCTTCCACCCTTCCTTCCGGAAATCGGAATGTTTGGTCTGCTAGCTGTATCTGCAAGTATGTTGGTTCCAGTGGTGCATCACGAAATAAATGTTTATATGTTACCGTAGGCATGATGTTGACACTTGAGCCGATGTCGCATAATGTTTTGTAGAAGGTACTCTCCTTGATCATGCAGTCAATGACAGGTACTCCTAGATCGTACAACTTCAAAGGCGTAGTGGAGGTTGAGTGGTGTCTTTTGGTGGCTCAACAGTGTTGACCATCTGTACTGGTTCTTGCTCTTGTGGCTTTGTCTTGTTCCTCCTCCTTCTATTGTTGTTCTTCTTCTTCATAGCAGGTGCATACTCATACTCATATGGTGACTGTGGGTGTACATGAGTCTTGAGTGTGTGATTCTTGAAATTGAACCTCTCCTTCCTATTGTTGATCCTGAAGCAGATCTTGACGCTTTCGGTGTAGATGATGGCTTTAGTTGTACTTAGGAATGGTCTTCCCAAGATGATGGGTGCTCTTTCATCTCCTCCAGTTTCCACTATCACAAAATTCACTAGGACATAAGAGTGTCCAACTTGTACTTGAACATCTTCAAGGATTCCCTTGGGGTAGCAAAGTGTCTGATCTGCAAGCTGCAAACACATGGTTGTGTACAACAAAGGTTGACCTTGAATTTTCTCATAGATTACCTTAGGCATAATGTTGACACTCACTCCAAGATAACAGATGACTTCATCAAAGGTATGGGGTCCAATGGTGATCGGGATGACAGGTCTCCCTGGATCTCCTTTCTTCTCGGGCAGATTCTCATCTCCCCATCCTCTGTACTTTGGCCTTGGTGGAGCTGTGAAGTAATCTCCTGCATTGAAAATGTATACAAGATTTGCAGTTTCTAATTCTTCTGGATTCGCCAAAATCTTACCTTTTTTGGTCATAGGTACAGAAGCGGCTAACTGATAAATTTGTGATATCGTCTTATTAAAGCTAAGCTGATTCTTAATAGCAGAAGTAAAGCTTTTCATTCTATTATTAATGGTTTCAAGTATTTTATCATTGGAAGCTATCTTTCTGGACATATTATCAATAACTTTATTTTGATTAACAATCATTTCTCTTAAAGGCGGTTGGTTCAAATTATTACCTTGGTAGTTACCTGAGTGATTACCTTGGTAGTTGGGCCTCTGTTGCTGATTCCATCCTTGATTCTGCTGAGGACGATAGTTGTTTTTGTTGTTGATGTAGTTCACATCCTCTTGGATTTCAGTACAGTTGCTTCCTGTGTGGCCAGTGCCTCCACACTCTTCACAAGTCATGCGAGAATCGTGGATGTGCATGACTTCCTTCTTCTCTTGATGTCGTTCATCGAGCTTCTTTATCAGTAGGTCTATCTGAGCAGACATCATGTCTACTTCCTTGAGTTGATGCATTCCTCCTCTCTTCTTCCGTTGAGTGCGTTCTTCATTCCATCCTCTACTTCTCAACGAGACCAGTTGCCTCTTTGATAGTGAGTGACAAGAACGATCCTCCAGCAGCTGCATTGATATTATCACGGGCACTCGAAGTGAGCCCATGGTAGAATGTCTGCATAAGTAACCAATTCTCCATCCCGTGGTGTGGGCATTCTGATATGTTGTCTTGAAAGCGTTCCCATGCCTCAGGGATAGATTCATCATACTGCTGCTGAAAAGTTGAGATCTTCGCTCGTAGGGCATTCGTCTTGCCTATGGGGAAGAACTTTGCTAGGAATGCAGTTGAGCAGATGTCCCATGTAGTGTTTTTGTCTTTGTTGGAGTAGAACCATTTCTTTGCTCTTCCCAAAAGTGAAAAATGGAAATAGGCGGAGGTAGATGGCGTCCTTAGTGACTCCCTTGATAGTGAAGGTGCTGCAGATCTCTAGGAAGTGTTGGAGATGGGCACTTGCATCTTCATGTGCTTTCCCACAAAACTGGCTGGCTTGCATCATGTTGATTAGAGATGGATTGAGTTCAAATCCCTCGGTTCCCACATTGACTGTTGATCCAGTCCAGATGTTGGCAGTGGTTGGCGCAGAGAAATCACGGAGAGTCTTATCAGTCATGTCTTCTAACACTGGTGTTGAGCTTCTTGCCTGAGTGTCTTTGGTTAACGTGGTTGGTGGTTGAAGGATCGAAAGTGCAACCAGAAAGCGACCAGAGGGGCGGTGAATGGGAGCTTCAAATTTCTTTTCAGAAACTTGTTGCCACTGTACCGTGAATCAACCCCACGAGCAAAGCTAGAGCTTGCTAGTGTCCACGACCCTAGATGTAGGGTGGATGCTTCAAAGAAGCACAGTGGGACACTACATAACTCTAGAAACCCAACGCAAAAACCGGAAACCAAATCCAAAGTCAGACGAACAAACTGCAGATGAAATAGTGCAGAAGAACCTGCATCGGACGCTGGCCTGCATCCGATGGTCAGGCGTCGCACGCGTCCGATGCAAAATCAACAAATCTGGGACCTTACTGCATGGTCATCGGACGCTAGCTATAGTGAAGCCCTAGCGTCCGATGCTCTACCCTCGAACGCGTCCGATGCAACGGAGCGTCCGATGGTCAGCGTCCGATGCTCCTTTAAAGACACTGTCAGATGACACGTGGCATTGGACGCGTCCGCTGATATGAACTCAGCGTCCGATGGTCATGAACAGAGCGTCTGATGCCCCCGAAACTGCACTGTTCTTCCGCGGATTCAACCCGATCTCCTCCGAATCAAAAGCTCTAACGCTTAGACTTGGCATGAGGAGTTCCATGGAGGTTAGTGAGCTATCCCAAGGAGATGATGGCTGGAACCTAACTCCAAATCTGTGAATCGAAAGAATTCAGGGGAAAGAGAGCAAAACTCAATTCGAAACGAAAATTGACCGATCTACTAGCTCGTGAGGTTGGAGAAGAATTCCTTCGGTGGAAAGATGTGCCTCACGATCTAGAACAACTCAGTTCAAACGGAATCGCGAAAGATGTACCGAGTAAAGAAATCGAGCACCAGGAAAATCGTGGAGAAAAGCAACCCGCGAAGAACAACACCAAAACACAAATCACAACCATGAATTTGCAATCGTGTGGCTACCACACGCTACAACAGTGAGATTACAGTCTCACTTCCTCAAAATCTCACGAACACAGAGGTATGATTGTCTTCTCTGTGGATCTCAGTTCGCAACAGTAGGGATTGGGAGAGCAGGAAAACCTAGAAGGCAAAATAGCAAATGACTGAGATAGGATGGGAGGTGGGTGTCTCCCTCTACTTATCCTAATTCTAGTTCACACTATACCCCTAACTAATTACAGAGCAAACCAGCTAAACCCTAGGGTTATTCTGGACCAACTCGAAGTAGATGCTGATCCGACGGCCACGCCCGCACATCTGGTAGCGTTGCCTCGACGCAACCTCACCAATTGCCGCCACGTGCAGCCTCTGCTCTGCTTGTACTTTTCACGGACCTCGCCCCCGGTTTTGAGGCCCAAAACCAGGAAACCAGCCTTCACGACCAACCCCTGGTTTTGAGGCCCAAACCGGGAAACCCGCAGTCCATCGCCTAAATTTTGTGGCCCAAACTCAGAAACCTGCCAGTGACCAGGTTTTGAGGCCCAAACCTAGAAACCATCCTCAGCCCGAGTTTTGAGGCCCAAACTCGGCAAACCCGCAGCATCCAGGTTTTGTGGCCCGAACCTGAAAACCGTCCACCGGTGGTTTTTCTGTGGCTCAACCACCAAACCGAGCCGTAGAAGGGATGCACCGCCCGTGCACCCCGTCCACCAACACGTGTCCCCAGGTCCTCGACCCAAGCAACACTGTGCCCCGCAAGTCTTCACTCGTCGTTGTCCTTGGCTGTCAGCCACCACAGCTGATCCTCAGGCCACCGGTCCCTCAGTCCAAGCCTCACGTCCGCCCTTCACCACTCCCGGTCAATCGGCACGGCACGTCTCTACTTGACCATCACCTTGCCTTTGATCACTGTATCCGTGCTCGACACCTGCACAACACAAGCCAAAGAACATGCGCATCAAACCAGTTGACAATCACTCATCACTCGAGACTCGGCATACACCCATGTATCCGCAATCTCCCCCTTGATAAGTGCATTGTTAACTACCAACACAAATCATAATGAAGTAGAAGAAGAAGGCAGAAGGAGAAGTAGAGAACTCATTGAAATGACCCAAAAGCATATCAAAGCCAAAAGAAGGTCATGTGAAAGAGCAAAACAACTTGGTCCCCAAAGACATGGCAATGGCTCGACGCAACCAAGCAAAGCAAAGCTAGCCCTCAAGAAGAGGTAGAACAGGGTCAACACCGCTAGCAGGAAAGCTCGACACCAATTGAAATATTGGTTGACAATCAAGCGAAATAGAGCTAGCCCTCAAGAAGAGGCAGAACGGGCTCAACACCGCTAGCGAGAAAGCTCGATACCAAATGAAAAAAAATCATCAGACAAACGCGAGCAAACTCCCCCTCCAATAGTGCACATATGAGCAAAGTGAGTAGTTTTAGCCTTTCAGAAAAGGATGTTCACCATAACAATAGCACAAAACATGTATAGACAGGAAGTCAAATAAGTGCTAAGCATGTATACAAGGTGAACTACCCCTAGCAAGGTTCAATCATCATGCTATAGAATGAAACATAGACTTGTAATTTCAGATTTTAATCGGAGTTGCAGCGGTGAAATTACACAAGTTCAAAATTCAGCATGTGATTGCGAGAGGTTGAAGGCTTGTTATTGCCTAACATTTCAACCGAGCTAAGCCTATGCAGAAGCAATTAGAAGCTTAAAGCATCGGTTTCGGTCTTGCACTACACGGCTCAAGTTTAACTCAAAGTGCAATGAGAAACAGTCTCGATACCGAGATGTGCTGACAAGCTATCCCATCTCGATCTTTTCAATTCACTTAAAACTTGGTTCAAGTTAATAACAGAATATGAACATACCAAGCAAGTGAATGATTCAGAACTAGAGACATAGCAACCTAGCATATATGAAAAGCACAAGTGATTTCGACACATTTTACACATGCTAATTGCCAATCTCAATGGTGAACAATTTCAATTTTATGTTCATTAAGCAAATTCAGCATTCATAAAATAGCTCAACTCATAACATGTATCAGTGATCAGAAGGAGCATAAGCTACAAGTATCATCATATAGCATCGGAGCATACTATATAGAGCATAATCACATTCTAAAGATTATATACATGAAGCTCGAAATGCAAGAATGCATGATGAAATGCAAAGACTAAGTTACCAGAAAAGAAAACAAAACGAAAGAAAAAGAGTCAGTCTTTGATATAGTAACCAAAATGTTTCCCCCATCTAAAAGGGAAAACACACTCCAAGCTCACCTTTCAACCTAGCAAAAGTTGATTGGTCCAAAGGCTTGGTAAAAATATCTGCCAACTGATGATGAGTATCGACATGGTGAAGGTCGATATCACCCTTCTCATAATGGTCTCGCAGAAAATGAAAGCGCACATCAATGTGTTTGGTCTTGGAATGCAACACGGGGTTCTTAGCAACGCTAATAGGACTCGTGCTGTCACAAAGCAAAGGAACGCGAGAAAAGCACAGACCAAAATCACGCAAAGTGGCCATCATCCAAAGCAATTGAGAACAGCAGCTAGCCGCTGCAACATACTCAGCCTCTGTGGTAGACTGGACGACGCTAGACTGCTTGCGAGAAGACCAAGAAACAAGAGAAGAACCAATAAACTGGCAAGTCCCAGAAGTGGACTTGCGATCAAGTCGGCAACCAGTAAAATCGGCATCAGAATAACCGCAAAGGGAGAGGGTGGAGGAAGCAGAATACCAAATCCCAAATTCTGGAGTGAAGCATAATTACCTCATAATGCGCTTCACCGCCTGACGGTGAGAGGTGCGCGGCGACGACTGAAATCATGCGCAAAGACACACCGTGAACTGGATGTCCGGGCGTGTCGCCATCAGGTACAACAACGACCCGATAATACTTCGGTAATCCTTCTAGTCCACAACGTCTCCATCCTTGTCCGCATCCAGGGCCGTCGTAGTCGACATGGGTGTTGGAAGAGGCTTGGTCTCACCCATATCGAACTTCTTCACGATGTCCTTGGTATACTTGCCCTGGTGCACAAACGTTCCCTCTCGGGATTGCTTAATTTGCAATCCGAAAAAGAATGTCAACTCACCCATCATGCTCATCTCAAACTCCCTGCTCATTGTATGTGCAAACTTGGCAACCAAAGCATGAGAAGAACCACCAAAGATTGGTGGTTTCTTGAGCTTGGCGTTGGCTTTGGCTTTTCGGATCAAAACTTCAGGATCGTCAACGTAGTTTTCCGGTCGATCAAATCCAGTCATACATCACCCTGCAATAAGATATTCAAGAAATAGACAAAGGACAGGGTGAGCCTGTTTGAGAAAAGATCAATAGTGTGTCTCAATTATCATAATCATGTGTGTACAGTTTTTCCTATGTATTCAACTTATATCCTATTATCTCCTGGTCTTAACTTAGAAACTCAAATAACTTAATGATTGGCTCCAACAATGGGATTTCCTCAAGGGATTTCCCAAACATCGGGGAATGTGCTTTGGAATCACACATTTGGTTCCCCGACAACGGTGCCAGAAATGCTTGTTGACATCTCTTAGCATCACTTCAGATAACGGCGCCAGAAATGCAGGTAGACAAATCTAACAACATTACCCTTAACGCTAGGCTGTCACCACTAGCAGCGACACTAGAGACGTGGATGGTATTTATGATCTTGCCCTTATAAAATATGAATTGAGATTATCTGCAAGCGCACAGATAAAATACATCCGTTATAGCATTTTACCAAGGAGAGTTTGCTAGGTATAGTTTATTTATAACGGAGCAATGCATATTTGTTGACACAAAAATCCGGTTGGTAGCACCAACACACTCGAACGCACGGTCCTCAGAGGGCGTACGGAACAAGGTCCTGACCTCCTGAACCTTCAACAAATGGCGGTGCCAAATCTTGGAGAGATTGACCTCGGACGTGCCAGTCAATTTGACCTACAATTGACAAGGAGAAGAAAATGTTATCAAATTATGGAACATGCCGGTTTGGTGCCAGACATTTCCAAATTATACGGCTCTGATATAGCCATTGTTAATAGGATATTGACTACAAAGTCAACTCCCAAAAGATTGCATGAAGGCATTGATAAAAATATAAAGCAAAATGGCTATGATATATGTAAAGAAAAATTCAGGACAGATAAACAGCCGATAAGCTTAAACATATTAGGAAAATAAAGATCTATGTGTACGTCTAAACGGTGTGAAATCAACGTATCGACTAATTGCACAGGCAGTTCTATCTGTTAACAGTGGAGTGTTTCCATGCAACCATAATAACAAATGGATCGATAAAATAACTTAAACATCAATAGTGGGGTGTCTCCATGCAGCCATAATGATGGCCAAACTAGATTACGTCCAATGCAACAAGCAGATCCATTGATTCCAAGCAGCCTAAAAGCATACATTACGAAGAAAGCGTAACTGGATCGGCTATTTTAGCCGATGCAGGGTCCATGAGGCACGAACAAGATCTTTCCGCTAGAACCATGATTCGATTTAAGACCAAGCAAATCTAATCTACCATGTATATCAGTGGGGTTCGGAAATACGGCCATAATAAACATGCTAGATCAAGTCTACTTGTTCATAGATCAAAAACGTGGTTTTATCGGATATCTCGAACGCACAACATGTAACAATCAAGATTGACAAAATAGTCGATGAAAGGATTGAATCAGCTATTTCCTTTATTATGAGCATGCAAGGCCTTGGGATAGCTAAAACTAGACATCTTTTAGGTTTAGGCTACTTTGTCAATCTGGACTGGGAAAGATATTGTTTAAAACATAAAGAAAAATGTTAAAACATAAACAACATCGATAACTTAATGAATCTATTGGTTTGCCAAAACCAATAGAGCCAATAACTAGTCAAGATCGACTAAAGCAAGAGATTGATCAGAGTCAAGTTAGTCTTACAAAAGGCGATATTAAACTGATAACTATCCATGTCATAGCTTAACAAGAGTTTGGTCGATATCAAATACAACCTTATTGTACAATGACACGAGCCATTGGTGAAACTTACAAGCAAACCAGAGGTCGGTCGAAGCCGATGCAGCCCTGCCTGGTTGAAGGTTCCGCCGAGTTCTACGTTACTCCTACTCCAAGGGTTTTGGTCGGTGGTCGATGTGTTGATTGATTGGTTTGGATTTCTTTTTCACAAAATCCAGGTTTCTAGCTATTTATAACCCAGTTGACTCCTGTCCTAACACGACTATGTTACATGAAGATAAAACAAAAGATGACCCGAACTCAACCTCTTCGGCCGAACCCAATATGTCTTTGAAGCTTGTCACGTCTGGTCAACACAAACTTTGGTTTTGTCCGGATCAAAGCATCTATTTTATTTTTTCTGGCCGATTTCTTTACTAACAAAATCAGTCGTTTGCGCTCAAAAAACAATAATCCTTTCAGTTCAAAATCTGGTGTAAACACATGCCCCCCAATTTTGGGATGAAATTTATTGTATTCCAAAAATGCTATTTCCTTCGTTGGGGTCCGATGGACTAACTTCCCTTTAGCTGATCAACCGAGTTTTCTTCCCAACTGTCACTCCTTTTTGGCATCTCAAATGGCCCGAACAGTATCTTGACGAGCAATGCGAGACGGTTGCTCTTCTCTTGAAAACCGCGTTACGATTTAATATCCCACTCGAGTACTCTACGCACACCATACTGCGGATACATGGGTGTATGCCGAGTCTTTGAGTGATGAGTGATTGTCAACTGGGATAATGCGCATGTTCTTTGGCTTGTGTTGTGCAGGTGTAGAGCACGGATACAGTGATCAGAGGCAAGGTGAAGGTCAAGTAGAGACGTGTCGTGCCGATGGACTGAGACTGGCGAAGGGCGGAGGTGAGGCTTGGACTGAGGGACCGGTGGCCCGAGGATCAGCTGTGGTGGCTGACAGCCTGGGACAGCGACGAGCGAAGACTTGCGGGCACGGTGTTGCTTGGGTCGATGACCTGGGGACACGTGTCGGTGGACGGGGTGCACGGGCGGTGCATCCCCTCGATGACTCGGTTTGGTGGTTGAGCCACAGAAAAACCACCGAGTGGACGGTTTCTAGGTTTGGCTCTCCAAACCTGGGTGCTGATGGTTTCTGAGTTTGGGC
Source organism: Coix lacryma-jobi var. lacryma-jobi (assembly GCA_009763385.1). Classification (NCBI taxonomy): domain Eukaryota; kingdom Viridiplantae; phylum Streptophyta; class Magnoliopsida; order Poales; family Poaceae; genus Coix; species Coix lacryma-jobi. Next base: position 85,292,632 of record CM019831.1, read on the forward strand.
CACAAAACTCGGGCTGAGGACGGTTTCCAGGTTTGGGCCTCAAAACCTGGGTGCTGCGGGTTTGCTGAGTTTGGGCCACAAAACTCAGGCGATGATAGGCTGGTTTCCCGGTTTGGGCCTCAAAACCGGGGGGTTGGTCGTGAAGGCTGGTTTCCTGGTTTGGGCCTCAAAACCGACGGCGAAGTCCGGGAAAAGGACAAGCGGAGCGGTGGTGGCACGTGGCGGCAATCGGTGAGGTTGCGTCGAGGCAACGCTACCAGTTGTGCGAGCGTGGCCATCGGATCACCAACATCTTCGAGTTGGTCCAGAATAACCCTAGGGTTTAGCTGGTTCGCTCTGTAATTAGAGAGGGGTAGAGTAGGAATTAGAATTTGGATAAGTAGAGGGAGACACCCTCCTCCCCTTCTATCTCAGCCATTTGCTATTTTCAGTCTAGGGTTTCCTGCTCTCCCACATCCCTGCTATAGCTACTGAGATCTGTAGAGACGGTGAACAATACCTCTGTGTATTTGCTTTTTGAGGAAACGAGACCATAATCTCGTTGTCTCCTCGTGGGGACGAATTTCGGCTAGCAATTCGTGGTTCGATTCGCGTTTTGAACTTGTTCTTCGCGTTCTTCGTTTTCTCCATGATTTTCCCGTCACTCGTTCTCTCTCCACGTTGAGTCTTTCGTGATTCCGTTCGAACTGAGTTGTACTAGATCGTGAGGCACTTCTTTCCACCGAAGGAATTCTCCTCTAACCTCACGAGCTAGTAGATCGGTCGATTTTTGTTTCGGGTCAAGTCTTTCTCCCTTCCCTCGAATTTCTTCGATTCATCGATTTGGAGATAGGTTCGAGCCATGATCTCTTAGAGATAGCTCACTATTCTCTTTGTGACTCTTCTCACCATGTTTGATCCCTAGAGGATTCATTTTGGGTGAGATCAAGTAGAATTGGTGGACGAACAGCACAGTTTCAGGGTGACCGGACGCATGCATCGTGGTGACCGGACGCATGGTTGAGAGTCTGGTTGATGAATGTCGTGCGTGAATTTTCTCTGAACTGACCGGACTCTCAGAGACGTTTTGACCGGACGCGACGCTCGTACTGTTCACTGCTCGTGTATTCTTGTGACCGGACTCTCGAGGTGAGACCGGATGCTCAGTGCCCGTGAGTCCGGTCCAACTCAGAGAGTTCCCAAATCGGTTTTTGCCAGACCAGACGCGTCCGATCAGAACCGATCGGACGCAAAGTGAGTTCGGTCAGTGCTGATCAGCACGTTTTTGTCCGCGGTTCATTCGTTTGACTTCAGATTTGAGATCCACTATTTGCGTTGGATTCTTGACTCTGTGCTCTACAGAAATCAAGCTTTCCCGCTTTGCAAAATAGCCTGAATCCCCCTAGCGTTGCTCGGGGGAGGTTGAGGTTACCTAAAGTTCATCCTGTCACTAGTTGACTTGCGTGAACTTGGGCGAGGAATCTTTTGTGGTGTCCAACTGTGTTCCTAGGGAACATCCACGCATTCTCTTGGGTCGTGGACATCACGCACATCGGTTTTACTTTTGGGGTTGATTCTTGGGATAGTGGCAACAAGTTTCTGAAAAGAAATTTTAGGCTCTCATTCACCCCCCCCCCCTCTGGTTGCTTTCTGTTAGCACTTTCGGTCCTTCAATTGGTATGAAAGCAGGTTAAGGATCTTCCACCTTAGCCGGTTCCAGATCCACAGAAGGCGACATGGATCGTGGCGTGGGCAAACCGCCGTTTTTCGATGGGACAAACTATGCGTATTGGAAGATACGCATGTCGGCCTATCTGCAGAGTTTGGGTGCTTCCATCTGGGATATTTGCAACTCTGCCAATTACGTGGTCTTGGCTGCTCGTGTCTCTCAGCTTCAGATCGATGAGCACGATGCCTATTGCCGAGCCCGTAATGCCCTTTTCTCATGTCTGAGCATGAGTGAGTTTGATCGCGTTTCTCACCTCGCTACGACTCGGGAGATTTGGGCTACCCTCATGCGTTTTCATGAGGGAACCACTCAAGTCAAAACCCGTCTCTACGAGTCATTCAAGCGAGAGTATGAGAACTTTCGACACATGCCTGGCGAGAGCATAGAAAGTTTATTCGCTCGCTTTCAGGTGATTGTCAACAGGATGAGGGCTAACAAGGAGTTGTTGCCTTTCGACGATCATGAGAGAGCTCTCAAGCTACTCCATACTCTTGATCGGTCGGTGTGGGATTCCAAGGTTCAGGCGATCATCGAATCGCCTAACTATGAGACCCTCACGTGCGATGAGCTCTTCAGTAAGCTCAAGTCCAGTGAGATCGATGCCATGGCGAGGGCTTCTTATGAAAATCCTTCTGGCCCGTCAATGGCTCTACTTTCTAGCTCTTCTACTAACGCCTCTGGAGGATTTGCACTCTCTTCACTCTTTTCTATCACAGAGGAGCAACTGGAGTCTCTGAGGGATGATGAGTTGGCTTTGCTCGCCAATCGGTTCTCGCGGTTTCACAACAACCGCATGAACCGTCGCCGCGGAGGAGGACGCTCAGGATGCTTTGAGTGCGGCGACCCCAACCACTTCATCGCCAATTGCCCAAAGAAGAACAAGCAGATCTTCGGCAAGGTGGATCATGGGCACAAGTATGACTCCGGCAAGCGCAAGGAGAAGTACTTCCCCGCAAAGCACAAGCGGAAGGGCGGCTTCAACAAGGAGTACATCAAGACGAAGTACTTGGAGAAGGCCCAGGCTGAGCAGCGTGCATTCTTTGCCACTCCCAGCGACGTCAATGACTCGGATGACAACTCCGCTTCCTCAAGCGATGACGAGTCCGAGAAGAAGAAGAGTATCGAGGACAAGCTCAACGGCCTCTGCTTCTTCGCTGACTGTTGGTAGTTCTTAGCTACACCTAGGATAGGGTAACTAAAGTAGCTATCTACTAATGTCAAGCGGGGTTGTCAGTCCTGACACTAGTAGGAGCTAGCTAGCGAGAATGCAATCTACCAAGAGGAGATTCTGCAAGCGCACAGAACTATCGTAGTAGCACTTCGCCTGAGAGTACCAGCTGTCGATTTATTTGATCCCAAGGGAAGGCTAGGGTGGTGTATGACTTGATTCAAAGAGGGGATGAGAGTCGAAGAAAAGACAAAAGGGAAAAGGGGAGAAGAGAGGCTAGAAAGAATATATGGGTGGATAGGTAAGGATGAAATGGATGGCTAAGGTAAGGTAGATGGATAAGTAGATAAAGGGAATAGGATAACTAAGGGTAACTAAGATAACTAACTACTAACTAATGATAACTAATCCTAGATAACCACAGAGCAAGATAACTACGAAGCAAGATAGTTACGAAGCAAGGCAGGCAAAAGACAATAAAGCAACTAAGTTGAGTAAAGTTTTATTCCTATTTTGTCAAGTATCGAGGCGTACTAGCCTTTACCACTTACTTAGGTTGAACGCTAGCACAACGAGCCTTACTGATAAACTGGGCCAACTACGTGGTGGAATTCAAGGCGCACAGGGCAGTCACCACCTGCTTGCTACCACAGCTATCTGGGGGTCCAGCCGTATCTGAAGGTAAGTCTATAACTAAGCACCACGCTTAACTATATTCTAACTATCTCTACCCTAGCTTTGAATAGAGACACCCTTGCGAACGTCAGAGCAAACACTTGACTTAATAAGATAAACACTAAACTAACTAAGCAACCTATTGGCAAAGATCAAACACTAAGCTCACTAGAGATTAACTACTATGGCTAAGTGAATTGATCTGTAGGATAGCTAGGCACTCAAGCAATCAATCAAGTATACCACTCAATACTGATAAGTAGAATAAAGTAATACTTGAAATGATGAACTAGAATATAGTAAGTGCTTGAGTAACAAGAGCAAAACCTGAACTGGAGATGAAGGAAGACTCTTCCCAGCTCCAGAACCGATCACTCGCACGCCTCTACTCTTGAGCTAACCCTTGAGCAGCACTACCGCGAGGGCGAAGATGCCTTGCTCGACTAGCTACCTACTTGCCTAAGCTCTCTGAGCTCTCACTTGCTTGCTTCTACTTGCTTTGCTTCTCTTGTGTGGGATATTGCTTGGTGTTGTGATGGTACTGATGCCTCAGGGGGTATTTATAGCCCAAATGAGTGAGGGGGGTTCTTATAGGGGGCAGCCAGCCGACCTAGGGCTAACCCTAGTGGCGGGCGCCACTGGCGGCCGCTAGTCCCCTGGCCGTTGGATGAACTGCCTTCGCTTCAACGGCATCCAGGTGGTTGTCCAAGGCGATTTGGAGGTCGGTTGCATGTCCTAGCAACTGACATTCAGCCTTGATCCATGCCACTCCTCCTGAGCCGTCCGATGCCACTGACCTAGTGACCAAGGGCCAGGATTTGGCCTTGGGGAGGTCACACGGATCGGTGACGTGGCAAGGAGTGGCACTTGGGCCAATCCAAGTGGCGGGCGCCACTTAGAGGTGGCGGGCGCCACCTAGGGGTGGCGGGCGCCACCCCCCTTAGGCCCATTTAGGCCCTGCTGAGTGGGCTTGGCCTCTGGCAGGTCCATATGTCCAAATTTGGTTCAAATCCTGCATTCAAATAAAATTCTATGGACATGTGGAATTTGGTTAGTTTGAAACCTATTTGACTACATTTCATGTCTTTTTGGTGGACTTTAGGGTCAAATGTTGATGGTAAAACAGGTGTTTAAGGACCGTCAACACCGACGACGAGGGCTTCTGCACCATGGCCCTTGGCAAGGAGGTCAAAGGCGAGCTGGAGGAGATCCCTCAGAACGACGACGACGACGACATCTCCCAGGTATCTCTGACTCCCGATGAGCTTTCTGCTGAGGTCGAGAAGCTTACAGCCGCCCTTCTTAGTCAAGACAAGTTGCTTAGGCGTGTTGCTAGAGAGCGGAAGGAGTTCAGGCAGAAGTGAGATGATACGGTGAAGGAGCTTGAGTTTGCCAAGTCCACCGTAATTGTCTCTGAGGAGGTTGAGTGCAAGATGTGCACCATGCACATGACTGACCTTCTCACTTTAAGAAGCAAGTATGCTGTGTTGGTAGGAGAGCTGGATGAGCTGAAGGCTAGATCCTCACTGTTGGGTGCATGCAAGTCCTGTGCGGGCTTGCAATCTGAGTTGGCAGAGAAGAATGCCAAGATTGTGTCTCTTGAAGAGGCCAACTCGGGAAGCACATGTGTGGCTAGGTGTGTTCTTTGTGAGGGTTTGGAGATGGAGATCGCTAATGTGAAGCATGACAAGATGCAAACCGAGGAGGAAAACACATACCTTTAGACCATCTTGCCATGGGTGTCGAGTGGTGAGCCACAGCTCGGGATGATGATCTCCCAATTCAAGCGAGCTGCTGGAGGTCCAGGTGTAGGTTTTGCTCCGGGTGTTGATGTTTCGTCTTTTGGAAAGATTGGAGAGTCGAGTGGTCTTAACCCATGTGAGAAGCCCAACTCCACCACTACTCCCAAGCTTACCAAGATTCCACCCAAAGAGCCTCTCAAGCCTAACACCAAGGATGGGGTCTTTGTTGAACCTCCGAGAGCTCCACCCAAGAAACAATCATGGGCTCCAAAACCAAACCACCTCAAGAACAAGCTTGACACCATGCCACCCTTCCAAGAGGAGCATATGACACAGAAGGGCAAAGTGATCCACACCCACTACCGTGAGTACCAACAACCCCCTATGAGAGCGGTGAGGTACCATTGTGAGCACTGTGGGAGAGATGGACACTTGAGTGAGTTTTGCTTTCGGCGCAAGAGAGAGGCGCGCCGTGCAAAGGAGATGAACAATATGGACATGTGCCATCCTTTCCATGATGTACATGTGCCGAATGTTCGGAGGTATGCTGCTAGGCCTAGAGGTCCAGAACCTCAAGTTCCTAGGCCTAGGCAGCGGAGAGGTCGTGCCCGGCGGGAGCCTGCAGTTGTAGGCTATGGACCCCGTGGCGGTGGCTTTGTAGTTGAGTGTTTCCCTCCACCGCGTTTTGAGTATCGCGATGGACGCTCCTCCCTTAGCGGACCATGTTTTCCTCTACGTGGTGATCGCTCTTCCTGTAGGCGTGTGTTGACGCTCACTAATGCTCATAATTAACCATCAACTATTGCATAAAATGACACTAAACGAATCACAAAGCATAGTTTTAGGGTTTGAAACTACCAAGTTCCACGAGTTTTGGTGCTCTCACTTGTTTTGTAGGACATCCATGTTTTTACCATATAAAAGCATCTAAAGTGATGAATTGGAGTGCATCATTGCGAAGAGCTCGTCGAGACGATCGAAACAGACATATCATTTGCTATATTCGGAGTCCTGGATGAAAAGATATTAATTTCGCAACGAAATCTGCAAAAGAAGGATCTAGAAGACACCAGATGACACCACGAGGCGGGCCACCACGTGGGCCCACTAGGCCAGACCGACCGGTCCCACATGAAGACCGACCGGTCGGCCAGAGAGGCCGATTCGCCTTCGCCTTCTGGAACCTTCTTCCACCGCCTCCTAGGATGCATCTCCACCGTCCCTAAGGTCGGTTTGATCCAATGGCCACGGTTTCTCGCCTAGGGCTATATAAGCAGCCCTAGACCCCCCTCTCCTGGCATCTCCATCTTCATTATTCATCTCCACATTAGAAACTAGGGTTTCAATTAGAAGTAGAGATCCCTCTAGTTGATCGTCTAGTTCTAGTTCTAGTTCATCTTCTAGTTCCAGATCTAGTTCTAGTTCATCATCTAGTTGTAATCTAGAGAGAGAGAAAGGAGAGAGCTGAGGAGGAGCCGGATCTGTCGGATCTTCCTCAACATTGTATTGGTGCAACATCTAGTTTGTCTCCAGGTTCTTCATTTACTATTTCCAAGTATTATATTTAATATCAGTTCTTGCTTTATTTCATTTACTGGATCTCTGCTCGTATCGAGTGCTCTAATTATACTAGTTAATTAGAGTAGTAAGCGTTAGTGTAGACGTGGTGTCTAGACAAGGGTTTACCTGAGTTTGCACCCAGCCCCACGGATAGTTGTGGTAGCCCCAGGTGGTGACAGCCCTGATGGCCGACGTAGTCCACCACGTTCGGGTTGGTGTTTGTAGGACCGTAGTCGGAGCTTCCTAGCCCCTTTCACATCCCTTTCTGTGGCTAGTGTTCTGATGTCCCAAAGTAAGTAAAGTACAGTGAGCCTTTGATTAGATAGGCATGCTTAGAAAACCCTAAGATCTCTCTCTACCCACTTTATCATTCTTTTCTTGGACGGCTTGCCTCTTGATTAGTACACTTCACGTTCCCCATGGAAATCGATACCCTGGAATACTCTCGGGTGAAAGCTACATCGGTATCCGTGCGCTTGCGGATTCTTCTGTGTGCGTTTAAAATACCCAACAGCGTGCTAGGAATGGTTTTTTTGCTAACCGTTCTTTTGAGCAGTCGGCCCAACACTAGTATTCTCCCTACTTCACTAACCCCAGTGTTGGACCGTATGCTCACCCTATGTCTTTTTTATTGATGTAGGTAAAACGATTGGAGAAAGTTTGGTTGGTGGATTTCGGTTGCTCGAGGCACATGACCGGAAACACCAAGTGGTTCTCCAGTCTTGGTCCGGTCGCCGGAAAGGAGTTTATCACCTTCGGCGACAATAGCAAAGGTAAAGTGTTGTCCTCGTGGGTCGGTGCCAGTTATTGAGCACTTTGTGTTGCGCGATGTTGCTCTTGTTTCTAACCTGCATTTTAACCTTCTTTCTGTTTCGCAACTCTTTGATGACGACTATGAGATTCGTTTTAAACTGAATCTCAGTCGTATTTTGGATCCTTAAGGCAATCTTCTGTGTTTGATTTTGCCCTTTGGAAAAGTCTTTCGTGCGAATTTCTCGGAGTCTTTTGGTACTTCTCGTTGTCTTGTAGCTGGACCTTCCTCCTCTGATCTTTGGAAGTGGCATAGGAGACTTGGACATTTGAGCTTCGACTTGCATGCAAGGCTTAGTTCACTTGGCCTTATCCATGGATTGCCTAAGTTATCCATGGAGAAGGATCTTGTTTGCCATTCTTGTAGACATGGGAAGATGGTTGTCGTTCTCCACCATCCAGTGACTCAGGTCATGACCAAGCGCCCTGGAGAGCTTTTGCACATGGATCTTGTTGGTCTGGCTCGGGTGAGCTCAGTTGGGGGGAAGTGGTATGTGTTTGTTGTTGTTGATGACTTTTCAAGATACTCGTGGGTCTTGTTTTTAGCTGAGAAGACCGAGACTTTCTTCTTTGCTCGTAATCTGATTTTGCGTCTTTAGAACGAGTTCCCTTTGAACTCGATGCGAGCTATTAGGAGTGATAATGGTTCCGAATTCAAAAATTCGGATTTTGAGAAGTTTTGTAACTCTCTGGGTTTAGAGCATCAGTTTTCTTCCCCCTACACACCCCCTCAGAATGGTGTTGTAGAAAGAAAGAATCGGACCCTTGTAGAGATGGCCAGGACGATGCTCGATGAGCATAGGACTCCTAGGCGATATTGGGCCGAAGCTATGAACACTGCATGCTACATTTCCAATCGCTTTTTTCTCTGAGCTTTCTTGAAGAAGACTTCTTATGAGTTGCATTTTGGAAAACTGCCCAAGGTGAGTTATTTTAGAGTCTTTGGTTGCCACTATTTCATACTTAAGAAAGGCAACCTGGACAAATTTGAATCTCGCTCTTCTGACGGTGTGTTTTTCGGTTATGGCACTCATACTCGCGCATATCGTGTACTTAACCTTGACACTAACCGAGTCATGGAGACATCAGATGTCACCTTCGACGAGACCATGGTTTGTCCTTCTTCTCGTTTTGAGCATGCAGGTGATCATGAGGTTGGCAAGCCTCTCTTTGATGACGAGGATGAGGGTGTTGAAGGTATGGATGATCCAGCACCCCCTCCACCTGTTTTGCCACAAGGAGCGGCTTCTACTACGACTCACAGCCCCGACACTTCTTCATCTTGGGGGCCGTGGGATCTGCCACCTCGAGCGGTACCATTTGTACCCGAGGAGGTGCCAGCTGCTATTGAGGGGGAGGCTACATCAGTTCGGGAGGCGCCACGACACATCTAGCGCCAGCACCCGCCTCAACAGATGATCGGCAGCATCGGCGAACGTGTTACTCGGTCAAGGTCACAACAAATCTCTCACTTTGCTCATTCTGCATTTGTTGCTGATTTTGAACCCCAAGATGTTGGACATGCTTTATCTGATCTAGATTGGGTCAATGCCATACATGAGGAGCTTGAAAACTTTGAAAGAAATCGAGTTTGGGTTTTGGTTCCTTTTCCTCCTGAGTGTCACCCTATTGGGACAAAATGGGTTTTCAAAAACAAACAAGGAGAGGATGGCCATGTTGTGAGAAACAAGGCCAGACTAGTAGCCCAGGGGTATAGTCAAAAGGAGGGGATAGACTATGAGGAGACTTTTGCTCTTGTAGCTCGTTTGGAGGCAATTAGGATACTCTTGGTTTTTGCTTCATCCAAAGGGTTTAAACTTTTTCAAATGGATGTCAAGAGTGCCTTCTTAAAAGGCTACATAGAGGAGGAAGTGTATGTGAGACAACCCCCCGGTTTCGAAAAGCCCAAGTTTCCAAAGCATGTTTTTAAACTTCACAAAGCTTTATATGGTTTGAAACAAGCCCCTAGAGCCTGGTATGATAGGTTGAAAACCTTTTTGCTTGCTAAGGGTTTTAAAATGGGATGTGTGGATAAAACGTTTTTTCTCCTCAAGCAAGGCAATGACACTCTCTTGGTCCAGATTTACGTGGATGATATCATTTTCGGTGGTTCTTCTCACGCTTTGGTTGCCAAGTTTGCAGACACTATGAGCCAGGAGTTTGAGGTGAGCATGATGGGCGAGTTGACGTTTTTCCTCGGGTTGCAAATCAAGCAATCTCGAGAAAGGACGTTCGTGCACTAGGGAAAGTACACCAAGGACATCCTGAAGAAGTTCGACATGGGTGAGGCCAAGCCTCTTCCAACACCCATGCTGACCACGACGGCCCTGGATGCGGATGTGGATGGAGAAGCTGTGGACTAGAAGGAGTATCGGAGTATGATCGGGTCGCTGCTGTACCTGACGGCGACACGCCCGGACATCCAGTTCGCGGTGTGTCTGTGCGCACAATTTCAGTCGTCGCCGCGCACCTCTCACTGTCAGGCAGTCAAGCGCATTATGAGGTACTTATTCTTCACTCCAGAGTTTGGGATTTGATATTCTGCTTCCTCCACCCTCTCCCTTTGCGGTTATTCTGATGCCGATTTTGCTGGTTGCCGTATTGATCTCAAGTCCACTTCTGGGACTTGTTAGTTTATTGGTTCTTCTCTTGTATCGTGGTCTTCTCACAAGCAGTCCAGTGTCGCCCAGTCTACCACGGAGGCTAAGTATGTTACTGCGGCTAGCTGCTGTTCCCAGTTGCTTTGGATGATGGCCACTTTGCGTGATTTTGGTCTGAGCTTTTCTCGCGTTCCTTTGCTTTGTGACAGCACGAGTGCTATTAGCGTTGCTAAGAACCCCGTGCTGCACTCTAAGACCAAACACATTGGTGTGTGCTTTCATTTTCTGCGAGACCACTATGAGAAGGGTGATATCGACCTTCGCCATGTCGATACTCATCATCAGTTGGCTGATATTTTCACCAAGCCTTTGGACCAATCAACTTTTGCTAGGTTGAGAGGTGAGCTTGGTGTGTGTTTTCCCTTTTAGATGGGGGAAACATTTTGGCTCTTGTCTTATAAACTGACTTTGTGTTTTTCTTTTGGTTTCTTCATGCATCTTTGCATTTCATCTTGCATTTTTCCATTCCGAGCTTCATGTATATAATATGAAGAATGTAACTATGCTTTGTATAGTATTTGCTCCGATGCATTATGATGATGCTGTAGCTTATGCTCTTCTGATCACTGATACATGTTGTGAGCAGAGCTATTTTATGAATGGTGAATCTAATTAATGAACATAAAACTTGAAAATGTTCACCATTGAGATATGCAACTAGCATGTGTAGAATGTGTTGAAGTCACTTGTGCTTTTCATATATGCTAGGTTGCTATGTCTCTAGTGTTGAGTCTTTCACTTGCTTGGTATGTTCATTTTCTATTCTAAAAATCTGAACCAAGTTAAGTGAATTGGAAAAGATCGAGATGGGATTGCTTGTCAGCACATCACAGTTTCGAGACTGTTTCTCATTGCACATTGAGCTAAACTTGAGCTGTGTAGTGTATGATCGAAACTATTGCTTTAAGCTTCTGATTGCTTCTGCATAGGCTTCGCACAGTTGAAAAGTTAGGCAATGACAAGCTTTCAACCTCTCGCAATCATATGCTGAAATTTGACCTTGTGTAAATTAACCGCTGCAACTCCGATAAAATTTTGCAAACTGTTGACATTGGTTATCTATCAAAATTAAAGGATAAATAAATATGAAAAGGGCATGAATTCAATCACCAACAAAGGTTTAGGGTTTTAATTGACAATATTCCACGAGTTTTGGTGAATTGTGATTCTGCAGGGACTAAACCAGGAAACCAGCGCTGATTGCTTCCCTAGAAGGAAACCGACGGGAGATAACGCAACTGCCACGTCAGGAAGTTTCTAGAAGACTCCAAAGGACACCAGAAGACACCAGGAGGTCGACCACCACTAGAGGATAACAGGTGGGACCGACCGGTCCCACCATGAGACCGGTCGGTCTCCCCCCGGGCCCGATGGCTTCCGTCTTCTGCAAGCTTCCTCCACCGACCTCTAGGACTCATCTCGGCCGTACCTTAAGTCGGTTTGATCTAACGGCTGCGGTTGATCCCTCAGGGCTATATAAGCAGCCCCAGACCCTCCTCTCCAGGGATCTCCATCTTCATTATTCATCTCCACATCAGAAACTAGGGTTTCAATTAGAAGTAGAGGTCCCTCTAGATGAATCTCTTCTAGTTCATCTAGAATTAGATCTAGTTCATCTAGTTGTAATCAAGAGCCGGCTATCAAGTAGAAGACTAGTTACCCCTCTAGTTAGGTTTAGAACCTAGTCTTATATTAGAACTAGAAGAGAGAGAGAGAGGAAGAGATCAAGAAGGAGGTCCGGCCTGTCGGATCAACTTCTTCATCTTGTACCTGCGGATTCAAGTTCATCTTCAACTTGCTTCAGCGATTGTTTCAGTGCCAGTGAGTCCGGTGCAACTCAAAGAGTTCCCAAATCGGTTTTCGCCAGACCGGACGCGTCCGATCAGAACCGACCGGACGCACCAGTGAGTACTGTTAGTGCTGATCAGCACGTTTTTGTCCGCGGTTCGTTCGTTTGACTTCAGATTTGAGATCCGCTTTTTGCGTTAGATTCTTGACTCTGTGCTCTACAGAAATCAAGCTTCCTACTTTGCAAAATAGCCTGAATCCCCCTCGTGTTGCTCGAGGGAGGTTGAGGTTACCTAAAGTTCATCCTGTCATTAGTTGACCTACGTGAACTTGGGCGAGGGATCTTTTGTGGTGTCCCGCTGTGTTCCTAGGGAAGATCCACGCATTCTCTTGGGTCGACGACATCACGCACATCGGTTTTACTTTTGGGGTTGAATCTTGGGATAGTGGCAACAAGTTTCTGAAAAGAAATTTTAGGCTCCCATTCACCTCCCCCTCTGGTCGCTTTCTGTTAGCACTTTCGGTCCTTCAATACGAAGCGGTATATTTTCCTCTTCGGAGACTCAATCTTCTAATATAAACTCCTCCTCCGTTCCCATCTTCCGTCACACTCAGAACGCATCCTCTGCTTGCTTTTGCCTTCTATCCGAAAAACACTCTTTCTCACCAAAAGCTCTTTCTTCTCTTCCAAAAACTTCTCTCTTCCCCCTCCGATGGCGGATAGCAATCGCGGCAAGCGTCCTGCAGAGGAAGAAGTGAACTCTCACCGTCGCCCTTAGTGCCATGTTAGGCATGCTTTCCCTTCACTTCATTCGATTCCGATATTTCACCATCGTTTCTTTCAGATCTTGATTCGATTCCTTTTATCGTTTTCATCCAGGGTTGACGCAGGTCCATCCAATGTCGCCGCTGCTCTGGCACCTCCTCCTGGAATGGAGTCGGTTTCCAAAAACCCCTCCTCCAGTAGCTCTCAGTCGATGGCCGCTTGCCACTATCGTCAGAAGACGGAAATGCGGAATCTTCACTCGGAGGCTACCATCAGGAACTGCCTCCTCGAAGATCACATCGCCCAACTCCAAAAGGCACTGGAGGATGCAGAGGAGAGAGCCTCTCGGGCGGTTCAACAATGCGCCCAGTCTGATGCATGCGTCACCGGTATTTTTCTTTTTCCTCCGAGGAATTTTCACTTAATTGAATCTCTTCTTCTTAATCTTTGATGTGTTTTGCTTACTTCGCAGACTTGACCGTGCGCCTAGAGGCCCTTCAGGAGGCGGGGAACGAGGCGACCGACTCTGTGAACGCTACTGGCGATAGCGTCGCAGAGAGGGTGACCAATATCCCCGCAAGGGTGCACGAGGTCGCCCTCCATGGTGTCTGTCATGGTGCCGCCATGGCTCTCGGAGCTGCCCAAGCCTACACCGGCCAAGTCTTGGGTGGCCTTGAGATTACTCCGGAGATAAGCCACGCCATGGAAGTGAACTTCGATGGTGTCGACGGAGCAGCCGGGGAGATAGCAGGGTCCACACCCTTTGTAATCATAGTAGATAAAGTCTTTGAGTAGTCTGTTAGGATTAAGCTACTATATAAGAAATCCACTTATGAATATAATGAAGCTTCTGCTCCTTTATGATCTATCTGTGATAAGACCCATCGAGGTCCTTTAAGTTCAGAAGTCTCCAAAATTGCATTTTTTTGTGATGCTGTGACACCCTTCTGGACCCCATATTGATTTCCCAAGGTAACACAGCTTCATGACCATAGACCAACTCATAAGGCGAACACTTAATCGCACCATGACAAGCAATTATATAGGACCACAAGGTTTCACTGGGTATTGAATGCCACTTCTTCGGATGCTCCTTGACCTTTTTCTTAATAATTTTGATCAAAATTTGGTTAGAAGCTTTGGCCTATCCATTAGCTTGGGCATAATATGGTGATGAGTTAATCAACTTAAAGCCTGTGCTAGCAGCAAAATCCTCAAACTCTTTCAACGTGAACATCTTCCCTTTATCCGTAGTAATGGTTTGCGGAACACCGAATCTGTAAATGATATGTTCCTTGATGAACTCAATTACGGTAGCCGATGAAGCCTCCTTCAAAGGAATAGCTTCAACCCACTTAGTGAATAGTTAGTTGCTACCAACACAAATTTGTGCCCTTTCCTAGATGCCGGGAATATTTGGCCAATCAGATCCATTCCACATCCTCTAAATGGCCTTTGCTTTGTAATTGGATTCATAGCTGATGCTGAAGATTTCTGAACATTACCGAATCTTTGACATTCTTGACATCCTTTGTAGTATTTAAAACAATCTTCCAGAATAGTTGGCCAAAAATATCCTGCTCTTCTGATCATCCATTTCATCTTATGAGCAGACTGATGTGCACCACAAACTCCTTCATGGATTTCTCCCATCAAAACCTTGGCCTCTTCCTGGTTGACACATTTAAGGAGCACACCATCGATTGTTTTTTGATAAAGTTGATCATCAAGAAGAACAAACTTTGTAGCTTTATATTTTAGCTTTCTGGATACTTGTTTTGATGGATCTTTTAAGTACTCGATAATTTTCACCCTCCAATCATCACTATCAGCAATCTCATCGGCTAATATTTCAACGATTTGCCGATATCTAGAAGCACTTTAAGCTAACCGATTAGCTTCTTGATTCTGGCATCTAGGAATATGTTTTATGATAACAGAAGAAAAAGAATCAAGTAATTCAAGACACTTCTCATAATGCTTCCTAAAGATGTCATCCTTGCATTTATATAGGCCCAGCAATTGATTAACCACTAACTGAGAATGTGGCGGAACCGTCCTGATTATAAGAGCTCAAGTATTATCTTAGCCAAATTCGTCTGACTTCGACTGATACTTGAACCCATATAACACCGGTAGTCCGGAAATCACGAAGGATTTCTAACACCATACATCATACAGGATCGCATTGTTCAAGGATCACACTCGTAAAGATACATCACAGCGGAAATGAAACCGAATTTAACATCAGAGTATGAATTTTAAAACGGAGTTATTACAAACCGAATTTTAAAAGTGCGGAAGCTGAAATAGTTTGAAACACGACCACTACACATGTGGTCCAAATAAAACCTTGTTTGATAAATCCACTCGACACAACTCACTCCTCCCTTAAAGATAATGTGCCACTAGTAGTCTTGGTCCAGCAAAAGAAAACGGAAGCTTCTGGACGACCCTGCCCTGGGCCTACTCCTCATCACCTTCCACCGGGTAGAGGCAGTGCTTACAATAGCCAAAGTAGACCTGGCCATCTGCAACAAACGGGATAAACCCTGAGTACGGAAATGTACTCAGCTAGACTTACCCGTCCAACTGAAAATAAAGACACCAAGGGTATGCAAGGCCTTTTCGGGTGGAGCTGGGATCTTTTAGTTGCGAGAAGCTCAAGTTCAGATAGGAAGTAATTAGTGATAAAGATGAGCTGCCATTTTTAGACCTATTCCTTAATTCTAGGTTTTTCACCTGTACTAGAGCACTCACTTGAATCTACCAATCAATAATATAACCATATCCAGTTGACTTATCCACATTTTAGTTGAACCTTTATTCATTACATGGAGTTGTATCGTGGTGAAGCTCGCCATAGTTTCCCACTAACCGGGGGAGGCGGCGACTCAAATCGAATTCCAAATCAGCTGATGAAAGACCTTTAATACCAGCCCACACTTTCCCCGTCGGGTCCATGCATTGGGCAACCGCTCGACGCTTGTTCGTGGTGGTAATCGTCGCGGTTCAAGCACGGACCGCCCAATCAGAGTCTGGCGATGGCCTCACGTGGCAGATCGCAACTTCCGTACTAGAGGGCACGACACGGGTTGAAACCGGCCCGAACAGCTTCTAACCGGCTTTGGGGTCGATGATTACAGCACCGACATATCCCTAAGTAAAAGGGCGCGTTCAAAAATGAACGAGGGCCAACATCGATACAAACCTACACGATCCAACGGATGGACTGCCCCAAGTTTCCGAACTTGTGCCCTGTCATCCCGTTGACCGTATTTCATTACTACTCAGGTTCTTTTCCACGATAGCAAATATAGCCAACAGTGATCCGGTAAATACCCATCCGGGTATTACGGAAACATCCTTAACTACCACTTTTATTAAGCAGGCTAAGCAATTCTACATTGTAACTAAATAACAGGATAACAAGGTAGATATTAATCAATAACCAAGGAATGGTAATGCAGCAAGTAGGATTCATTTCAACTCCTAAACCTAATGCATCACAATATAAAAGGACTCAAGTAATCTTAATTGCAAAAGATAGGAGGCTTAATATGCTCCGGGGCTTGCCTTGAGTGAAGACTGCTGCCTCGTGAGAGGGGCACTCAGGTAAGTTAGGGTCGTGGACGGGGTCAACTTCCTCTGGCTGCTGCAGCTCCTGGATCTTCGGTTCGGCGTTTAGCTCCTGCTCTTGGTGGGGCTCCGGCGGGGTCGATCCTATTGCGTGCGATGAATATATATTTAAATAAATGCGGTGCAAGATGAAGGTGACATGAAAAGAATAATTCTTGCAAACCAACAAAGTCAACTTGTTGAACCACTTTTGACATTGAGGTAATTACTTAATTATTTCGTAAAACAAAATCTGGTTATTCACTCTTTTTCTTATTTAATTTAAACCAAAGAAACTTCGATTGAACTGCAAGTGCATCTTTCTGGACTCAGAAAAATCCACAAAAATTCCAGAAAGTAAACAACACTTGCTGGACTCTACTGAACAAGTTTCAGCCAAAAATAAACTATAGAACTGCAGATACAAAAATGACAAGCAAACTGCCCAAAAAGGTGCTTTGAACTACAACCCTACTGTAAAAGGGTGCACAACTCTATTTCATATTTTTCCCAGATTCTACTTCACATTTTATGTTTATCAAGAAAGTTCCATGAACAGAAACATTATATTATTTCTTACAGGAATTTCCAAAGATAAACACAGACAAGCACAGTTGTAAAGCAACTACAACTTTTTCCATAAAACAGATCAGGTTTATATTTTTCTTAGACTCTTCATGGCATACAGAGACTGCACAAAACTTCCCATATTTTATTTTAACATATAAAACACCTTAACACTTTTTCTAACAAATCAGCAAAAAGGAACTTTTAACCATAACAGGAACTCTTTCCATAAGAATAGTACTTCATATAATTTTCACAGGCACCAAACATAACAAAGAACCTATACAAATTTTCCCATGAATTAACTCTATCAGAAAACACTTAATTCCATTTATCCCAACAAAAGCATGTACACGGAAATAAATGAAAACAGTAAAATAAACTGCTATCAAAAATACATTCATACTTTTCCATGATAGATCTACTCATAAACAAGCCAACAAAACTGAAAGTACTCCATTTGGACTTATAAATCATGCTGTACAAAAATAACAAGCATCTCTGGAAATTAAAACTAAAAGAAAAACATTTGAATTTCTCCCGGCTGGCTACGTGCACCCGGTCCATGGACCAGCGAGTGGCTGACGCGCGGGGCCCGTGGGTCAACGGGAACCCACCCTGGCTCCAGCGCACGGCGGTAGGGGATCGGCCGAGGCCTGGCTCGAACGAGACCGCGGCCGAGGGTTCGCTCGAGGCCGAGTTCGGGCGAGACGGACAACTAGTCCGTCCGAGGCCTGGCTCGAGGGCTCGGGCGAGACGGGAAAACAAACGCCCGTCCGAGGCCTGGCTCGAGGGCTCGGGCGAGGCGGAAACACACACGCCCGTCCGAGGCCTGGCTCGAGGGCTCGGGCGAGACGGAAACATACACGCCCGTCCGAGGCCTGGCTCGAGGGCTCGGGCGAGGCGGAAACACACACGCCCGTCCGAGGCCTGGCTCGAGGGCTCGGGCGAGACGGAAAACAGGGGAGAGGTTTGACCGTCGATTCCTCGCCGTTGGTGAGGTCGCCGGCGGGGAAGCTAGGCTTGTGAACTCACCTCGACGAGGCGCATCGAGTGGTGTAGGTGGTTTGGCTAGCGGATGGCCGGAGTGTGCCGGCGGCGAACGGCAGCGCACGGAGGCGGCGGTGACGCGCGACTACGCCGTCTCCGGCGGTCGCCGGTGAAATTGGGGGAGGCAAAAGCTCGAGTGAACCCTAAGGAGCAAAGCTACGGGGTTGGTTTGGCTCGGGTGGCTCCAGAGGAGCCTGGCCACGAGCGAGGTCTGCGGCGGCGCCCATGGCGCTCGGCCGGGGAGAAGAGTGCGATAGGGAGCGGTAGCGTTGAAGCTCGTTGGTGTTCTTACCTTGCCTTGACTCGGAGAAGGTCGAGGATGAAGAAGAGGGGCAGTGGTTCTCAGGTCGGCGAGGAACAGCGTCGCGGGCTCAGCGGTGGTGATGGCGTCCGCGGCGGCGCTCTCCGATCTCCGGCGTCGGTGGGGCTCGAGAGGTGGTGCAAGCGGGAGCACCGGGTGTCCGAGGTGTAGACGGAGTGGTGTGCGAGACGAATTGGGTGGTGGTGCTCCGGTGAGGCCGGAACACGGCGGGGCTTTTGCGGTGATGGTCGCGGCGAGCGGGGAGGTGTTCGGTGCGTTCGTGGGAGAGTGAGGGAGAGAGCGAGAGTGAGAGCGGGCGAGTGAAATGGCAGTGGGGAGAGGGGAGTGCAGTGCGCTCGGGGTTTTGATCGGCTTGACCGGCCGGTGGTCGTGGCGGGGCCGGCGACGGGATGTCGCGGCAGCAGCGGCGCGGTCGGCGAGGCGAGCGCGGAGCGGGCGAGGCGGATTGTGGCGTGATCGGGTGAGCAAAGATCTCACGGGGAGTGGGCGAGGAGGATTCGCGGCAGAGGCGTGCCGCCACGCGGCGGTTGCGGCCGGCGTACGGCGCGGCCGTCAGCGGCGTCAGCGCGCGGCGCGCGCGGTGAGGCCGGCGCAGCAGGCGAGGCGGAGCGGGAGAGGGCAAGCAAGATAGCTTGCGTGCTTGGGCGGAGGAGATCAGGCGACGATAGGCGGACGCAGATCCTCGGCAGGGAAAAACGGCCACGTGGCCGCGTCGCCGGCGTACGGCGCGGTCGCGGGTCGGCGAGCGGCGTGCAGCGCGCGCGGGCGAGCGCGGGCGAGGCTGGGCCGAAAGGCCAGATGGGCCGAAGGGGTGGCACCGGGAAAAAAAAAACGTTTTCCTTTTTCTTTTTCCAAATTCTTTCAAACTTTGACCACTCAAAAACAGTTTCAAAAACTCCAAACTAGGTTTTGACCAAAATACAAAAGTTGCTCAAAACATTTTTCTCTACAACCTTCATATAAGACACTTTTTCTGAAAACCATTTTTAAATCCTCTACATAAAGAAAGCCAAATAACTAAACAAAAGGCAACAAGCACTCATATGCACATGCAATGATGCAATGCATTGCTTATGCTCCTTTAGTAGCTAATGAAGTTCCTAATGCAGTGCTTGACACTAGGGTGTCACAGCCCTTCCCCCCTTAAAGGAATCTCGTCCTGAGATTTGAGTTACGTACCATTTCTTAACAAAAGCGGGATAGCTTACGCGTAGGTACTCCTCGGTTTCCCATGTCGCATCGTTGGGTCCGTGATTGCTCCAGAGAATCTTGTAAGTCTTCACTGTTCGGTTACGAGTCTCTCGGGTCTTGGTATCCAAAATCTCCTTGGGCTGCTCGTAGTACTCCAGATCCGATCTGATGGTGATGTCTGGAATCCGAACTTCCTCTTGTTCTGGAACTCGAAGACACTTCTTTAACTGTGATACGTGGAATACCGGGAAAACTGTGCTCATTTCTGGGGGTAACTGTACTTCGTATGCCACTTGTCCCTTCTTTGCTATGATCGGGTATGGTCCCACATATCGAGGTGCTAGCTTCTTCTTGATTCCAAAACGTTGGACCTTCCTCATAGGTGAAACCTTGAGATACACATAGTCTCCAACTTGAAATTCCAAAGGTCTCCTTCGGGTGTCAGCATAACTCTTTTGTCGAGACTGTGCTTACCTTGATATGTTGCTGTACGGTCTGCACGATTTCCTCGGCATCTTTTACATAATCTGATCCATAGAATCCTCGATCTCCAGACTCAACCCAATTTACTGGGGTTCTGCATCTTCGTCCATATAAAACTTCAAAAGGTGTCATCTTTATACTCTCTTGATAGCTGTTGTTGTATGAAAACTCAGCAAGGGGTAACCATTTTTCCCACGACTCTCCTGAAGATAAGACACAAGCTCTTAGGATATCCTCCAAAATCTGATTTACTCTTTCTGTCTGTCCTGCAGTTTGAGGGTGATAGGCTGAACTTCTTACCAACTTGGTTCCTAACTCCTTGTGCAACTGTTCCCAAAAACGTGCTATGAACTGGGGTCCTCTATCAGAAACTATCCGCTTTGGAATTCCATGCAACCTCAGGATATTCTGAATATACAGGTCTGCATACTGATGGGGGCGGTGAGTAGTCTTGACTGGTATGAAGTGAGCCACTTTAGATAACCGATCCACGATAACCCAAATCGAATCATTCCCTTTCTGAATAGTGGGAAGTCCGGTGATAAAGTCCATACTGATCTCTTCCCACTTCCACTCTGGGATTGACAACGGTTGTAACTGTCCGGCGGGTTTCAGATGTATTGCCTTTATCCTGCAACAAGTATCACATCTGGCGACATAGGCTGCGACTTCTTTCTTCATCTTTGACCACCAAAATCTGGTTTTCAAATCCTGATACATCTTACTGCTTCCTAGGGTGGATAGACAACTTTGAATTGTGAGCCTCGTTCAGAATCCTCTCTTTCAGCTCTGAATCCTTAGGAACAACTATCCTTCGTTTATACCATAGAATTCCCTGTTCATCTGTTCTAAAGTTCAACGAACTACTGGTTTCCAACCTCTTCTTTATCTGACAGATTTCTTCATCGGTCTTCTGTCTCTCGATGATGTCACTTTCCAAGGTGCACTGAAGAGTGATATTGTTTAGCATGACAGGGTGCATAAGATTAAATCCATCTTCGAACAGTGGTTGTAGAGAGTTGCAATGAGTCTTGCGACTCAAGGCATCAGCTACAACATTCGCTTTTCCAGGGTGGTAATGCACTTCTAGGTTATAATCCTTAATCAATTCTAGCCATCTTCTTTGCCTCATGTTCAACTCTGGCTGGGTGAAGATATATTTCAGACTTTTATGATCTGTGTACACATGACATAGGTTTCCCATAAGATAATGTCTCCATATCTTGAGTGCATGCACGACGGCTGCTAGTTCCAGATCATGAGTGGGATAGTTCTCTTCGTGCGGTTTCAACTGGCGAGAAGCATAGGTGATAACTCTTCCATTTTGCATGAGTACACATCCAAGTCCAATCTTGGATGCGTCGCAAAACACATCAAAAGGTTCCTCCAAGTTTGGCTGAGCCAAAACAGGTGTGGATGTCAACAACGTTCGCAGAGTGCGGAAAGCTGCTTCACACTCTGGAGTCCATTCGAACTTCTAGTTTTTCTGCGTTAAACGAGTCATAGGCTTGGCTATTCTTGAAAAATCCGGAATAAACCGACGGTAGTATCCTGCCAAACCCAAAAAGCTGCGTACTTCAAAAACACTCGTGGGTGCTTCCCAATCCATAACCTCTTGTACTTTAGAAGGGTCTACAGAGATCCCTTCCTCTGAAAGGACATGACCAAGGAAAGGTACCTTCTTCAACCAAAACTCACACTTGCTGAACTTAGCATACAACTTATGCTCTCTAAGCCGGGTCAAAACAACTCGTAGATGCTCAGCATGGTCCTTCTCATTCTCAGAGTATACCAAGATGTCATCGATGAACACTACAACAAACTTATCCAACTCTGGCATGAAAACTGAATTCATCAGGTACATGAAATGTGCCGGTGCATTGGTCAATCCAAAGGACATAACTAAATATTCATAGAGTCCGTATCTGGTAGAGAAAGCTGTTTTTGGCACGTCTTCTCTTCTGATCTTAATCTGATGGTATCCTGACCTCAGGTCGATCTTGGAGAACACTTTTGCTTTTGACAACTAATCAAACAAGACATCGATTCGAGGTAAGGGGTACTTATTCTTTATGGTTACTGCATTAAGCGGCCTATAATCCACGCACATCCTCAGAGTTTTATCTTTCTTTTTCACAAAGATAGCGGGACATCCCCAAGGTGACGAACTAGGACGTATCAAACCCTTATCCAAAAGTTCCTGTATTTGAACCTTAAGCTCTGCTAACTCCTTAGCGTGCATTCTATACGGTCTTCGGGATATAGGTGCTGTTCCCGGGATTAACTCTATAGCAAACTCCACATCTCTATCAGGCGGCAAACCAGGCAACTCATCAGGAAAGACATCCGGAAACTCACATACTACCGGAATTTCAGCTATCTGCTTTGCCGTGATATTGAACAACACTCCAATCTCATGGGGGTTTCGGGGTAACTTGAACCCGAAAGAAGATCCATTCCTGGGACTAACCATGGACACTATTCTCTCTGCGATGTCTAGATTAACCTTCCATAGTTTCATCCAACTCATACCCAAAATTACATCCAAACCTAGACCAGGAATGACTATGGGGTCCACTACGGCCTGTTTATCCCCAAAGGTCATTTCCACTCCTTTAGCCATTTTACGCACGGAGAGAACAGCTCCGGCGGAACTTATCTGATATCCCCGGTCTAACTCTATCAACTCAAGATTACTTCTTATAACAAAGTTCTCACTTATAAAAGAATGCGATGCTCCAGAATCAAACAGCACAACCGCGGGGCATTGATTAACAAGAAACGTACCAGCGGTGACAGGCTCTCCTTTTGGCACTTCTTCCACGGTGGTGTGATGCACATGACCGGTACGAGGTGGGGGCTGAGTGTACTGCTTCTTTGGGCGAGGGCACTGACGTGACAAGTGTCCAGTTTGGCCACAGTTATAGCATGGACCAATCACATATGGGGTCTTGGATCCTGCTGCACTTCCTGCCTTATTCTTGTTCTGCATCATGGGGGCGGTGTACGGCTTCTGGAAGCTGGGACGGGGACGGTTGGTGGTGATCTTCCTCTGTGGGGGACGGTATCGTGCTCCTGTGACAGGCGGGCGATAAGGGGCGCGTGCTCCAAAAGGGGTCCTCTGCTGGGACGAACCTCCTTCATTTGCACGGCGGCGTGTCTCTGTCGCTAGCCGGCTGTCATTGGCCTCTTGATTCAGGCAGTCACTGACGAAGTCACTGAAAGTGGTGCGGTGACTGTTACCCATCTTTGATAGCATGGTGGCACTCATGCCATGCTTGAAACTTGCAATCTTTTTGGCCTCAGTGTCCACAAAATCTGGGGCATAGCGGGCCAGATTGTTGAAGCTGTGGAGGTACTCGGACATAGACCTAGTCCCCTGGGATAACCTCATGAACTCTGCAACCTTCATTTCCATCAGTCCACTAGGGATGTAGTGGTTGCGCATAGCGGTGGAGAACTGATCCCAAGTGGTACGTGCATTTACTGGCAAGGATGCACGGTACTGGGCCCACCACAAACCGGCGGGTCCTTCCAACATGTGGGCGGCGTACTCTGCCTTGAGCTCTTCCGTCAGACGAAGCAGACGAAACTTCTGGGTGATGGAGTTGAGCCATTCATCAGCTTCGAGCGGTTCGGTGGCTTCCTTGAACACAAGAGGGCGAGTGTCCAAGAAGTCACGGTAAGAGCTGTACTGGTTGGGCTCCGGACCTTGA
Organism: Coix lacryma-jobi var. lacryma-jobi; assembly: GCA_009763385.1. NCBI lineage: Eukaryota > Viridiplantae > Streptophyta > Magnoliopsida > Poales > Poaceae > Coix > Coix lacryma-jobi. The sequence continues at coordinate 85,316,456 of CM019831.1, forward strand.
CGTTGATGATGCTGCTGTGCAGTGTTGTTAGCGATATTGCGAAGGGTGGACTCCATGTGCCTCTGCATTTCCTCCATATTCCTTTGGCTGCCCAAGAACTGGCCAAAGAACGCTTCCGGCGTCATCGGCGGCGGTGGGGGAGGTGGCAGATTCTCCTCCTGTCCTGCCCCTTGCCCACGTTGGCTGCGAGTGTGTGCCGGCATCTGCATATCCCATTATTAAGCAATCATTAGGTGATGTTACATCGATCATGAATAAAATACTGCGCTGTACATAATTCGAAAATTTAGCACACGACCAAGTATAATTACTCATTTCCATACAACGTCACAGAATAGTCGCTCAAAAATTAGACACGCAAACGACGGATTTCCATAAAAGGTGCCGGATCGAAGTCCGGACTTTGTCCAAAAGCTTACATGCCATCAACCATTTAAACATAACACTAGCACATGTGTAGGGTGTTACATCACTTAGCGAGCAAGCTCAAGCTATACAAAAGAAAAACGTCTCCTAGCTAAACTAGCGCTCAGACGTCTCCAGCGGCGGATGCAGCGTCCTATGCGTCGACGTCGATCATCGGCTCGTCAGCATGATCCTCCTCTGGTGGGGCGTCGGGACCAAGGACTTCTCCGTCCTGGGGATCCGGGACCTCAGCTGCTGGGGCGGCGGCCTCCTGCGCGGCGTGGTGCATCTGATGGACGGCCTCGTGGAGCTGGTCGATGTAGGCCTGCTGTCCGTGTATCTGCTGTATCAACAGGTGGGCTCCCTCTCTGAGCTGGTCGAGCGCGGTGCGGGCCTCATCCCTCTGAAGAGCGGTAGTCAGGTATATCTGCTCTGCAACTGTCCTGGCAGTGGACTGTGCTGCTGCTGTGGTGCGGGCGTCGTCACGCTCCAGAGTGAGCTGCTGAATCCTCTCCTGCAGACGAGCAACCTCAGCGTCGAAGTCCTCCTGAAGCTTCCTCTTGCTCTGGTAGGTGGCGGTGAGGGTGAAGGACACGCTCTCGAGAGTGTGCTCCAAACTCTCACATACACCCAACAAAGCTCCGGTGGCGCTCATCGCAGGCGTCTCACAGTAGAACCTCTCCTCTGGGCTCCCTGTCAAGACTGACTCTGAAGTCTGCTTCCAGCGCAATGGGAAAAGTGATCCACGGGGAAACACTCCTGCCATCGCACTTGCCAGGTCGGCGGGGAAGCGGGCGATGATATCCTTCAGCACTAGGTATGCTGCCCTGTTGGCTCCATCCTTGGCACAAGTGCCTCTGGTGATCTCAATCCATCCTGTCCAGTGCGGCTTGGCAGGCAAGGCTTTGACCTTGATCTCTACCATAACCAGGCAATCCTGCCCATAGATCTCCTTCTACCAGGAGTACTTGGGCTCCTGTCCTTCCTCATAACCCACTGCCTGCAAAATCCTCCAAAGGATCATCGGCAACCCAAAGTAGGTCAGGAACGTCCTCTGGGTCAGCTTGGTGGCCAAGCGATGACGCGGAACTCCTCTGCCACCGGTGGCCTTGCGAGCAGTCAACTTGGTCCGGGCCATCTGTAGAAACAAAGGGTTTCGAACTCTCGTGAGACGGATATTAAGTTGGCAAATTTTATAACAAAAGAGACAACTTTTAAATTAAGGGGAGGTAATGTAAATGCATGAATATAAACATGATGTATGATCGTACTTACGTTCTCACTCACTAATAATGACTCGTAAGTCCTAACGTTCTAGTCGGTGGCAAGAACGATCTCTCATGCGTTAACTACACGTTCTACTCGATCGCATAGTTAGCGTACCTGCAGAAGATTCATTTCAGCCCAAAGAAATTCCCAATGATAAAACAATTCAGTATTGACCAGTATGTGCAAAATACATAAAGGTCAACACAAACACCATGCACCAATAGAAATCACCCTTAAAATCATTGATACCTTCATATATGTCCGCGTAAAGCTCGCACATACTTGGTATAAGAATCCCTTGCCTAGACCGACGGTTGGACGGTCATGCTCTCATATCTCACAAAATCATTTTATGCATGTTTTCGCAATCGACACATTCTCTTTTCCCTCGAGAATGGACCAGCAAATAAAGATCCAGCATGAACAAATCCCTGAACCCTGTTAGCAGTTAAGCCACCTGAATCCTAGTATAGGGCTTAAGGACGAGACTGGGCACACTTAGTAATTGAAAATAGTTTCAAAATAGTTTTGAAATACCCATTTTAGTTCGAAAATAACTCTTTACTAGGGTAATCCCTTGAACCATGCTCCGATACCAAGCTGTGGCGGAACCGTCCTGATTATAAGAGCTCAAGTATTATCTTAGCCAAATTCGTCTGACTTCGACTGATACTTGAACCCATATAACCCCGGTAGTCCGGAAATCACGAAGGATTTCTAACACCATACATCATACAGGATCGCATTGTTCAAGGATCACACTCGTAAAGATACATCACAGCGGAAATGAAACCGAATTTAACATCAGAGTATGAATTTTAAAACGGAGTTATTACAAACCGAATTTTAAAAGTGCGGAAGCTGAAATAGTTTGAAACACGACCACTACACATGTGGTCCAAATAAAACCTTGTTTGATAAATCCACTCGACACAACTCACTCCTCCCTTAAAGATAATGTGCCACTAGTAGTCTTGGTCCAGCAAAAGAAAACGGAAGCTTCTGGACGACCCTGCCCTGGGCCTACTCCTCATCACCTTCCACCGGGTAGAGGCAGTGCTTACAATAGCCAAAGTAGACCTGGCCATCTGCAACAAACGGGATAAACCCTGAGTACGGAAATGTACTCAGCTAGACTTACCCGTCCAACTGAAAATAAAGACACCAAGGGTATGCAAGGCCTTTTCGGGTGGAGCTGGGATCTTTTAGTTGCGAGAAGCTCAAGTTCAGATAGGAAGTAATTAGTGATAAAGATGAGCTGCCATTTTTAGACCTATTCCTTAATTCTAGGTTTTTCACCTGTACTAGAGCACTCACTTGAATCTACCAATCAATAATATAACCATATCCAGTTGACTTATCCACATTTTAGTTGAACCTTTATTCATTACATGGAGTTGTATCGTGGTGAAGCTCGCCATAGTTTCCCACTAACCGGGGGAGATGGTGACTCGAATCGAATTCCAAATCAGCTGATGAAAGACCTTTAATACCAGCCCACACTTTCTCCGTCGGGTCCATGCATTGGGCAACCGCTCGACGCTTGTTCGTGGTGGTAATCGTCGCGGTTCAAGCACGGACCGCCCAATCAGAGTCTGGCGATGGCCTCACGCGGCAGATCGCAACTTCCGTACTAGAGGGCACGACACGGGTTGAAACCGGCCTGAACAGCTTCTAACCGGCTTTGGGGTCGATGATTACAGCACCGACATATCCCTAAGTAAAAGGGCGCGTTCAAAAATGAACGAGGGCCAACATCGATACAAACCTACACGATCCAACGGATGGACTGCCCCAAGTTTCCGAACTTGTGCCCTGCCATCCCGTTGACCGTATTTCATTACTACTCAGGTTCTTTTCCACGATAGCAAATATAGCCAACCGTGATCCGGTAAATACCCATCCGGGTATTACGGAAAAATCCTTAACTACCACTTTTATTAAGCAGGCTAAGCAATTCTACATTGTAACTAAATAACAGGATAACAAGGTAGATATTAATCAATAACCAAGGAATGGTAATGCAGTAAGTAGGATTCATTTCAACTCCTAAACCTAATGCATCACAATATAAAAGGACTCAAGTAATCTTAATTGCAAAAGATAGGAGGCTTAATATGCTCCGGGGCTTGCCTTGAGTGAAGACTGCTGCCTCGTGAGAGGGGCACTCAGGTAAGTTAGGGTCGTGGACGGGGTCGACTTCCTCTGGCTGCTGCAGCTCCTGGATCTCCGGCTCGGCGTTTAGCTCCTGCTCTTGGTGGGGCTCCGGCGGGGTCGATCCTATTACGTGCGATGAATATATATTTAAATAAATGCGGTGCAAGATGAAGGTGACATGAAAAGAATAATTCTTGCAAACCAACAAAGTCAACTTGTTGAACCACTTTTGACATTGAGGTAATTACTTAATTATTTCGTAAAACAAAATCTGGTTATTCACTCTTTTTCTTATTTAATTTAAACCAAAGAAACTCCGATTGAACTGCAAGTGCATCTTTCTGGACTCAGAAAAATCCACAAAAATTCCAGAAAGTAAACAACACTTGCTGGACTCTACTGAACAAGTTTCAGCCAAAAATAAACTATAGAACTGCAGATACAAAAATGACAAGCAAACTACCCAAAAAGGTGCTTTGAACTACAACCCTACTGTAAAAGGGTGCACAACTCTATTTCATATTTTTTCCAGATTCTACTTCACATTTTATGTTTATCAAGAAAGTTCCATGAACAGAAACATTGTATTATTTCTTACAGGAATTTCCAAAGATAAACACAGACAAGCACAGTTGTAAAGCAACTACAACTTTTTCCATAAAACAGATCAGGTTTATATTTTTCTTAGACTCTTCATGGCATACAGAGACTGCACAAAACTTCCCATATTTTATTTTAACCTATAAAACACCTTAACACTTTTTCTAAGAAATCAGCAAAAAGGAACTTTTAACCATAACACGAACTCTTTCCATAAGAATAGTACTTCATATAATTTTCACAGGCACCAAACATAACAAAGAACCTATACAAATTTTCCCATGAATTAACTCCATCAGAAAACACTTAATTCCATTTATCCCAACAAAAGCATGTACACGGAAATAAATGAAAACAGTAAAATAAACTGCTATCAAAAATACATTCATACTTTTCCATGATAGATCTACTCATAAACAAGCCAACAAAACTGAAAGTACTCCATTTGGACTTATAAATCATGCTGTACAAAAATAACAAGCATCTCTGGAAATTAAAACTAAAAGAAAAACATTTGAATTTCTCCCGGCTGGCTACGTGCACCCGTTCCATGGACCAGCGAGTGGCTGACGCGTGGGGCCCGTGGGTCAACGGGAACCCACCCTGGCTCCAGCGCACGGCGGTAGGGGATCGGCCGAGGCCTGGCTCGAACGAGACCGCGGCCGAGGGTTCGCTCGATGCCGAGTTCGGGCGAGACGGACAACTACTCCGTCCGAGGCCTGGCTCGAGGGCTCGGGCGAGACGGGAAAACAAACGCCCGTCCGAGGCCTGGCTCGAGGGCTCGGGCGAGGCGGAAACACACACGCCCGTCCGAGGCCTGGCTCGAGGGCTCGGGCGAGACGGAAACATACACGCCCGTCCGAGGCCTGGCTCGAGGGCTCGGGCGAGGCGGAAACACACACGCCCGTCCGAGGCCTGGCTCGAGGGCTCGGGCGAGACGGAAAACAGGGGAGAGGTTTGACCGTCGATTCCTCGCCGTTGGTGAGGTCGCCGGCGGGGAAGCTAGGCTTGTGAACTCACCTCGACGAGGCGCATCGAGTGGTGTAGGTGGTTTGGCTAGCGGATGGCCGGAGTGTGCCGGCGGCGAGCGGCAGCGCACGGAGGCGGCGGTGACGCGCGACTACGCCGTCTCCGGCGGTCGCCGCTGAAATTGGGGGAGGCAAAAGCTCGAGTGAACCCTAAGGAGCAAAGCTACGGGGTTGGTTTGGCTCGGGTGGCTCCAGAGGAGCCTGGCCACGAGCGAGGTCTGCGGCGGCGCCCATGGCGCTCGGCCCGGGAGAAGAGTGCGATAGGGAGCGGTAGCGTTGAAGCTCGTCGGTGTTCTTACCTTGCCTTGACTCGGAGAAGGTCGAGGATGAAGAAGAGGGGCAGTGGTGCTCGGGTCGGCGAGGAACAGCGTCGCGGGCTCAGCGGTGGTGATGGCGTCCGCGGCGGCGCTCTCCGATCTCCGACGTCGGTGGGGCTCGAGAGGTGGTGCAAGCGGGAGCACCGGGTGTCCGAGGTGTAGACGGAGTGGTGTGCGAGACGAATTGGGTGGTGGTGCTCCGGTGAGGCCGTAACACGGCGGGGCTTTTGCGGTGATGGTCGCGGCGAGCGGGGAGGTGTTCGGCGCGTTCGTGGGAGAGTGAGGGAGAGAGCGAGAGTGAGAGCGGGCGAGTGAAATGGCAGTGGGGAGAGGGGAGTGCGGTGCGCTCGGGGTTTTGATCGGCTTGACCGGCCGGTGGTCGTGGCGGGGCCGGCGACGGGACGTCGCGGCAGCAGCGGCGCGGTCGGCGAGGCGAGCGCGGAGCGGGCGAGGCGGATTGTGGCGTGATCGGGTGAGCAAAGATCTCGCGGGGAGTGGGCGAGGAGGATTCGCGGCAGAGGCGTGCCGCCACGCGGCGATTGCGGCCGGCGTACGGCGCGGCCGTCAGCGGCGTCAGCGCGCGGCGCGCGCGGCGAGGCCGGCGCAGCAGGCGAGGTGGAGCGGGAGAGGGCAAGCAAGATAGCTTGCGTGCTTGGGCGGAGGAGATCAGGCGACGATAGGCGGACGCGGATCCTCGGCAGGGAAAAACGGCCACGTGGCCGCGTCGCCGGCGTACGGCGCGGCCGCGGGTCGGCGAGCGGCATGCAGCGCGCGCGGGCGAGCGCGGGCGAGGCTGGGCCGAAAGGCCAGATGGGCCGAAGGGGTGGCACCGGGCAAAAAAAAATGTTTTCCTTTTTCTTTTTCCAAATTCTTTCAAACTTTGACCAGTCAAAAACAGTTTCAAAAACTCCAAACTAGGTTTTGACCAAAATACAAAAGTTGCTCAAAACATTTTTCTCTACAACCTTCATATAAGACACTTTTTCTGAAAACCATTTTTAAATCCTCTACATAAAGAAAGCCAAATAACTAAACAAAAGGCAACAAGCACTCATATGCACATGCAATGATGCAATGCATTGCTTATGCTCCTTTAGTAGCTAATGAAGTTCCTAATGCAGTGCTTGACACTAGGGTGTCACAGAGAATCTCCAAAAATCTCAACAGTTTCGGCCCTTTCCTCACACAAAAGCTGAAGTCCCTTGAGAAGTGCTTCATACTTAGCTTGACTATTAGTAGAGGTTGGATCAATTGAAAAGGCATACTCAAAACTCCTTCCTTGAGGAGAAATGAGGACAATACCAATACCCCCACCTTGTTTGCAATTGGAACCGTCAAAGAACAATGCCCACGTTGTAAAATCCAGAGTCTTAACTCCTTGTTCATGACGATGAGTAACAAAATCGGCTATCACCTGGCCCTTAAATGCTTTAGCTGATTCATACTTCAAATTGAATTCTGATAATGCAAGAATCCACTTACTAATCCTCCCGTTCAGAATAGGCATGGATAACATGTGCTTTATCACATCAAATTTTGATACTACCGTACATTCAGAAGATAACAAGTAATGTCGCAGTTTGGTGCACGAAAAGTACAAACACAAGCATAACTTTTCAACAGGAGAATACCTTGTTTCTGGATCGAGTAATCTTCTACTAAGATAGAACACTACCCTTTCTTTCCCTTCAAATTCTTGCATTAAGGCCAACCCAATTGTATGATCATCAGCCGAGACATACAATTTAAAAGGTTTATCTCTTTGAGGAGGAATCAAAACTGGTGGAGACTTCATATATTCTTTGATTTCATCAAACGCTTTTTTTTGTTCATCTCCCCATTTAAATTCTTGGTCATCTTTTAATTTCAACAAAACTGAAAATGGCAAAATCCTGGCTAACAAATTTGAAAGAAACCTTCTGAGGAAATTGATTTTGCCGATCAAAGATTGCAGCTGAGTCTTTGTAGTTGGTGGTACTGCTTTGTCAATTGCATCATAACTCTTTTGACCAACTTCAATCCCTTTTTCATGTACCATAAACCCCAAAAACTGTCCAGCTGATACTCCAAATGCACACTTGTGGGGATTCATCCTTAAACCATGCTTTCTTGCGCATTCAAGAGTATCTATAAGATCCTTAAGATGCCTTTGATAATCTGTGTACTTTACAACCACATCGTCAATGTAAATCTCCACAATCCTGTCGATCAACTCATGAAGGATATAATTCATGGCCCTTTGATAAGTTGCACCGGCATTCTTAAGCGCGAAAGTCATGACTACCCATTCATATAGACCTATAGCGCCTGGACATCTGAATGCAGTTTTATGTATATCTTCCTCTGCCATAAAAATTTGGTAATAACCAGCATTGCCATCCATAAAACTGGTCACCTTATGTCCTGCTGCTGCATCGACCAATATGTCTGCCACTTGCATTGAATAACCATCCATCGGGGTGGCTTTATTCAAATCCCTAAAATCAATGGAAACTCTCATTTTTTCATTTTTCTTATGCACAGGGACCACACTAGATATCCACTCGGCATATCTACATTGCCGAATGAAATTAGCTTCATAAAGTTGAGTGATTTCCGTTTTCACGTCAGCCATAACTTCTGCTCTAATCCTCCTCGAAGCTTGTTTTACAGGTTGACTCCCATGTTTGATAGGTAGCCGATGCTCAACCAACGATCGATCAAGGCCAAGCATTTTAGAATAATCCCAAGCAAAACATTCTTTATATTCTTTTAACAATGTAATAAGCTCTTGTCTAAACTCGGGATCCAACTTGGCATTGATATATGTCAACCTTGGTCTATCACCGTTTCCAATATCAACTGCTTCCAGTTCCTCTGCTGATGTGAAACCCTTACCCATCTTACTCTCATCTTCATTGATCGTACAATCCATTAAATATATTTTTTGAAGCCGACTGCTTGGATCGGCTATTGGCTATCATCAGATGTTTAGAGAAAGCCTTCTTCGAGAGTCTTCCCAGAAAAGCACTCCACGTTATTGAAGTTCCAAACATCAGGGTACCACTTCCACAGTGTCGCCGATCCATTGAATCACATTCTGATGCATGGTAGATGGAACACAACAATTGGCGTGGATCCAATCCCTTCCAAGAAGCACACTGTATGACCCTTTTGCATTGACTACAAAGAAAGTAGTCGGCATACTTTTGCTACCAACTGTCAATTCGACATACACAGCACCCTTAGTAGTTGATACGTTGCCAGCAAAATCAGTTAACCTCACGTCGGTGTGAGTCAAGTCTTCTGCAGTCTTGCCAAGCTTTCTGAAGGTAGTTGTTTACACCAGATTTTGGACCGAGAAGATTGTTACTTTTGTGAACATAAATGGCTGATTTATTAAGGAAAGGGATCGGCCTAAAAATAATGAAGCTTATGTGGGTCAAGTGTAACCAGTAAGATTCATGTGGACCAACACGACAGGCTTCAAAGATGTGTCGGGCTCAACCAAGGAGTTCAAATCTGAGTCGTCTTTTATTTTTGCCTATAATGTAATCTACTCGTGTTAGGGCAGGAGTCAACCGGGTTATAAATAGCTAGAAACCCAGGTTTTGTAGAGGACATCCAATCAATCAACCTTCGGCCAAAACCCTAGGAGTAGGAGTAACGTAGATCTCGGTGAGACCTTCAATCAAGCAGGGTTGGATCGACATCGACCGACCTCCGGTTTGCTTCTAAGTTTCACCAATGGCTTGTGTCATCGTGTAATAATGCTGCATTGGCATCGACCAAACTCTTGTTAAGCTATGGCATGGCTAGTTATCGGTCTAAGTTTGTCTTTTGAGAGACTGTCTTGACTCTGATCAATCTCTTGCTTTAGTCGATCTTGACTAGTTATCGGCTCTACTGGCTTGGCAAGCTAGTAGATTCTTTAAGTTACCGATGTTGTTTTATGATTTAATTTGTTTATTTATGTTTTAAAACAAACATCTTACCCAATCAAGATTGACAAAATAGCCCAAGCTTACAAGATGCTTGGTTTCGGCTGCTTTGAGATTCACGCCCACAACAGAGGAAATAGCCGATATAAAGCCTCTCATCGACTATTTTGTCAATCTTGGTTGTTACATGTTGTGCGTTCGAGATATCTGGTAAAACCACAATTTAATCTAAGAGTAAATAAGTTTAATCTAGCATGTTTATTATGGCTGTATTTCCGAACCCCACTGATATATATGATAGATTAAGTCCGTTTGCTTCAGATCGAATCATGGTTTTGACGGATAGATCTTGTTCGTGCCTCATGGACCCTGCTTCGGCTGAAATAGCCGATACAGTTATGCTTTCTTCATAATGTGTACTTTTAAATGGCTTCGAATCAATGGATCGACTCTTGGCATAAGACATGATCTAGCTTGGTAATCATCAAGGCTGTATGGAAACACCCCACTGTTGATGTTTAAGCTATTTTATCGATCTATTTGTTATTATGGCTGTATGGAGACACCCCACTGTTAATGAATAAAACTGCTCGTACAACTAGTCAATACATTGTTTTCATGTCATTTAGATGTACACATAGATCTTTACTTTGTTAACATCTTTCAAGCTTACCGGTTGTTTGTTTATTATAAACACTCTTTCACATATGTCATAACCATTATGCTTTATATCTTTTTCTTTTAATGCTTTTCATGCAATTTCATGGGAGTTGACTTTGTAGTCAATATCCTAAAGACAAGTGGCTATATCAGAGCCGTATAATTTGGAATTGTCTGGCATCAAACTGGCAGGTTCCACGACTTAACAATCTTTTTTCTTCTCCTTGTCAATTACAGGTCAAATTGACTTGCACGCCCGAAGTCGATTTCACTGAGAATCGGCACCACCGCTTGTCAAAGGCTCAGGAGGTCAGGACCTTGCTCTGCACTACTCTGAGAACCATGGGCCTCGAGTGTGTTGGCGTGACCGACCGAGATTTTGCGTCAACACAATCTTTTGGCACGCCCAGTGGGACACAATCGTCTGAATCATGACGTTTGACAATGAAGAAGTACTGCACGTGAAACTGGAGGACCTCCCAGAGGAAACTCAACGCTTAATAGACGAGACTGTTGATCAATATCGACATTTGTGCTTATTGAGCTACAACAGGACCAGAGATAAGAAGATAGTTCAAAAAACTCACCTTCCAAGGGTGGTCTTTGATGGTCATGTTGATCCAATGGTCTAGGTCCAACACAATGCCATGCAAGAAGCAATTAGCAAAGCAATGTCCGCCACCTTGATGAATCACAATGAGGTTTTTCTCAACAGCCTCACAAACGCCGTTAAAGAAGTTTTCAACCTGGGTGGTGACAGAAGGGGTCCAACATATACTGTTGGAAACAGTCAAGGAGCTGGAAATTCTACCGGACCTCAAATCAATGGCCCAAATAGCAATGGAGGTCAGATGATGATTAACCCTGGAGGCATGACACCGCAGCCAATGCAACATGTGACAGAACCGACCAATTTATAAGAGCACAAGTGCGACAACCTCTACCGGAGCAGCCGAATCAGCACACTTGAGCCCATATAAACCCGATAGTCCGTGAAATCCTGAGGGATTTCAAACTTTTCAACATCTCAGCCAAGATCGCATGGTCAAGAAAATACAAATCATGTTCACGGAGCTTTGTAGTGGAAATAAAATTACAATAGAGTTCACAAATAATAATACAAGTGGAGTTCCACTTAATTTAGAAGAAACAACATAGATTTAAAATGAATACCATAACATAAGTTGAAATATTTTGCTAGCTTGAGTGACATCCTCCAACAACAGCATAAAGAGAAGAAGTATGGAACTGTCGAGCCCATTGACACTGGTCATCACCTTTCGGCAGACCTAACCTTCACCTGCAACAAGGTGGGTTAAACCCTGAGTACTCGAATGTACTCAGCTAGACTTACCCGTCGGAAACCAAAAATAAAGTGACACCAAGGAGTATGCAAGGCTGATATAAACAGTGGAGCTGGCTAACTTTATTTGCAAAAGGAGCTTAAGTTAAAGGGTTCATCATTTAATTATATGAGCAGTAATCTTTTAAACTATTCCTTAAACTCTAGGTTTTGCACCTGTACTAGACCACTCAATTGAATCTAGCAAACAAATACATAATACCATATCAGTTTTGCTTATCAATATTTTAGTTGAACCATCAATGTCACATGGAGTTGTATCGTGGTGAAGCTCGACATAGTTTCCCACTAACCGGGGGAGACGGTGACTCGAATCGAATTCCAAACCAGCTGGTGATAAACCTTTAATACAAACCCACACTTTCCCCGTCGGGTCCATGCATTGGGTAACCGCTCGATGCTTGTTCATGGTGGTAATCGTTGCGGTTCAAGCACGAACCGCCCAATTGGAACCTGGCGATGGCCATCCCGAGGCAGATCGCATTTCCATACTAGAGGGCGCGACTCGGGTTGATTGTGGCCCGAACAGCGTCTAACCGGCTTTGGGGTCGATGATTACGGCACCGACGTATCCCTAAGTAAAAGGGCGCGTTCAAAAATGAACGAGGGCCAACATCGATACAAACCTACATGATCCAACGGACGGACTGCCCCAAGTTTCCAAACTTGTGCCTTGCCTTCCAGTTGACCGTATTTCATTACTACTCAGGTTCTTTTCTACGATAGCAAATATAGCCAACCGTGATCCGGTAAATACCCACCAGGGGTATGACGGGAACATCCTTAACTACTACTTTGATTAAACAGACTAAGCAATTTTATATTATAAATAAGTAGCAGGATAACAAGGCAGGTGTAAACAATAATCAAGGAATAGTAATGCAGCAAGTAGGATTCAATCAACTCCTATACCTAATGCAATACAATATAAAATACTCAAATAGATTAATTGTAAATACTGGAAGACTTAGAATGCTCCGGGGCTTGCTTGGGAACCAACACTAGGTTAGTGTTTGTTAGGTGATACTCGCTTGGCGAGCATCTCCGCTGTAGCACTTGCTGAAATCCACATCTTCGGGATAATCCACCAAACACCATCTTCGGGTTTAACCTCATCTTCACGTCTTTCATGATGTATCTACGGTTACCTAAATGAGATGCGCAATGCAAGCGTATGAATGCAAGGAAAATGCTTACGAAGCAAACATAAGACACACAACATAAGTATTACTATTTACTTCACATTAGTATACAGGATAACTACGAAAAGTAGGCATAGCTCTAACACACAACATGGCATGATCAATCCAGCAGGTTATTATTAAAGCAAAGTGTGACACACGGTTCAATAGGCATTCGTAGTGCCTGACCATAACAATCAATCAAAACTACATTACATACATCACTCCAGGGAAACACATGCACGCACACATATAGCTCATCCTTTAGTTAAGTAAGTTAATTAACATTATGTGATATGACCATATAATATCTTAGGTGAATTAATTTAACAACATAGAATGCATAAGCTAATTATTAGCAAGGCCAAAGATAGCACTATGATCACCTAAGCAACCTCAAACTATAGCAATCAACTTTGGTTCATTTGCACAGTTTCGACAGCAACACAACATCTACTTTAAACAGACATAACTGGAGCTACACACATCCAAACAAGGTGATCCTAGATTTTCTGGAAAGCTAATAGAATTATTTACACCTTTGTTGTTATCACTTAAGCATGATTCAGTAATTAAAAAGATCAAACATAACAAACAAACATTTCTATCCAAACTTTGGACAGAATATTACATTCATCTTCGAACAGCTATAACTAGAGATATAAAGCACCAAAACACTTGATATTAGATTTATTAGAAATCTTATTAAGTTGTCTAAAACTTATTTATAATCATCTCAAGATGATTAAACAGTTATCAAGGCTAACCAACTCAAACAAGTAAATCTGTGCAGACTTGGACAGATTCTGACTTCTAACTTTAAACACATGTAACTCAAGTTCTAGACCACCAAAACTAGTGATCCAAGACAATTTATAAAGCTTATGAAAAACACTACAACTATTCTATTAACATGAAGACATGATTCATAACTTAAACTAGCCAAACAATTCATTATTTCAGATCAGCTCAGAGAGTATGCAAAACCTGATAGCAAATTTACAAAAACTATAACTCCTAAATCACTAGGCCTAAAATCATGAAATTTTAGGACAAACAAGATAAAGAAGTTATCTACAACTTTTATATAGAACACATCTACATAAAACATTATTTAAACCACGAACTAATCACCACAACAGAAACTGTGCATGCAGTTATTTCAGCATATTTATAATTCACTTTATTACTTTTTGATTAGTATGTGAGCACACATATGAGTTATGAACAACATCAAACATTTATAAACATAAGCACATAATAACTATCTCAGATTAACATGCAACAAAGGTAATCATTTCAACATATACATTTTCATTTACCAATATGCTTTTATTAATTAAATAATTAACTAACAAAGGCATTGTCTTTAAGTGATGTTGCAAACATATAGTTTGGACCTCATAATTTTATAGATGATAAATAATGCCAAATCATGACTACTGTAAAAATATTACATGCTCAAGTAGTATAATTTATTTATTAAAAACAGGGCAAGTTTTATTTACAAAAATGCATGTGACAGCAACAAAATTCTATAAATCATTTTTTTTTGGAAACTCATGACCATAAAAAAATTACCTAAGCTACATCAATATCATAGAAAGGCATTGGAGCCACCTTTTCCATTTTTACATACAAACATTTACCATAATTTATTTTAATCCATTTAATGAGCTAAAAGCAAGATAAATACATAACTAAATCATACATGCACCAATAATTCTGAATTTTTTATCCCAGCACACATATCACATAACACTCCTACCATAAACATTTCACAGCAATCTAAGCAATAAAACAGCAGATATCATTTTATCCGTATTTAATGCTATTTAACACAAATAAATCATCACAGCAGAAACTATCCACTAACACACATTATATTATGCATTCACTGGACAGATGTACTCACAAGGATTCCAAAAAGTGCTTACTTGCAATTTTTGGACAAACACACAAATGACTACGCATTTTACAACATTCAACCAGATTTGCTATTTAAACAAAAACGAAAACAGAAACTGCTTTCGCGTTTGGAGCCGTGAAATCTACAGAAAACAATTAAGGAGCTATTAGTAAACATATGTGTCATGTCATTTATGCAAAGTGAAACAACAAAAAGTTTCAGCTTTACAAGATAGTCCTTCTTCTTCGTTTTCACGGCAAAGCGACGGAAACCCGAGGGAGGAGTCCGGCTTCAGGGACGGGAGATGGCTGGCTGCTAGCTACAGGATGGGAGATGGCCAAGTCAGGGTTGAGGGCGCTGGAGGCAGGCTTCCTGGCGGCCTGGTGCCTGCCACTGCAGCCTGCTGCCTGCTGGCGGCCGCGACCAGCAGGGAAGGCGCGACCACGGGGAGGTCGCGACCCCTCGCTGCGGGCGTGCGTAGGAAGGAGGGAGAAAGGGGAATGCCGGCTGCTGCTGGTTTTCTTGAGAGGATGCTGTTGCTGCTGTTCACCCAGGAAGGAGAAGAGCAGGTAGAGAGAGAGGGATCTGTTGTCTTGCTAGAGAAGAAGAGGAGGAGGGCGGCCATGTCTGATTTTTTTCTTCTGCTACAAGAGAGACTGAGTGGAGGGACAGAGGGCAGAGAAGGCTCGGTCTTTGACGGGATGAGGAGAGGAGGACGACACCGCCCAATTCAGCCAATGGGAGGAGAAGGCGCGGCAGGCGAGGTCTCGGGACGGGCGCTCGCAGCCTCGGGACGAGTGGCCGGCCTTGGGAAAATTTCCCGTGAAATTTTTCCAAAATTTCTTTCCCAATCTGGCAGGTTTCCGGGAACTTTCGGTTATTTTCAAAAATTGTGAATACTGATCAAACGGACTCTGATTCCAACGAAACTAATTTTGTTGTCGTCGTCTCGACGAGTACTTCGACTTTTGTTAAAGGTGCCCAGTCAAATTCCCAATGGTTTTGCCCGGTAACGATCATCGACGGCAGCTTCGCGGTGACCGAAATTCCAATTATTGTACTACAGACTTAACTGATTTCCGGAACCTGAAAAGTGTGTTGTATCTCATCTTGTGAGCTCATTTTCTCCCATTTCGGCACCGATCCAGGTCTTGATCATAAAACAGAATTTGTTCCTCTTGATTTGTACTACAACTTTTATCTAGGTCACACTGCCATACGAACACTCGAAGAGGTCATTCAACGCTGGTTAAAGCAGTCACCCAATAGGGTCCGGATTACGGTCTCTCGTCGGTCGGAATATTTTCCGGTCGTCTGCTCAACATAAAACTTTTATAACTTTTGCTCGTGAGTCCATAAAAAATTGATTGGGCCTAATTGCAAGACTTGGTTGAACCCGAATGATTTTCTTCAATTAATCAGCTAGAACAGGCAAAGCTGCGACTCGTCATTTCATGTGACTTTTTGATTCCAAACTTCACGAAACTTTTCTACCAGTCACTATAGATAGGAACTGAAGCGAGGGACAAGGAAAAGTCATGTTTAGCAGAAATCTTGAATATTCCGAAATTGGGCAATCATTATTGTCTCGCGCTGTTGATTATTTCTGGAACAATTTTAAACAGAGGCTCTATTTCCGGGGTTGATTCCAAATCTTCAGTCATCACTGACAATACTAGAAATCATCTCTCGATCATCACCTGATAGACCATGTTTGTGTTCAAACTGACTGCTCAACTAGCATCAAACACCTGGGGTGTTACATCCTCCCCCTTAAAAGAATCTCGTCCCGAGATTCTGGACAAAAGACTTTTCATGGGAAGAGAAGTATATCACCTATCCTTAATGGCTACTGTCGACTCACGATATACCGACTTCTCAGCAGAAAAGAAACTATCAAGAATAGAACAACTTTCCGATTTTTCAAGTCGTTTTTCCATTACTCTTGTCTGAAGAATTTCCTTTGTCGATTCCCATCGAACATTGAGATACACTCAACACACTATTGATAAGTCAATAGGAAAACCAAAATTGTACGGTTACTTTAGGAGGAATCCAAGTTAATATTGTCAAAGAAAATACTGGATCTTTGTCTGGTTGATATTATTACAAATCAACTTCCTTCCATACTAGGAGGAACTGGCTCACCAACAACCATTGTGTATACCATTGGTGAATGTCTTTTCGATCAGATAGCAATTGATGGAAAGCTACATAATGTTCCATGTGTGCAGTTCTCTTTCTCTGATGATAACACTGTATTATCTGAGTCTCTTGAGAGAGCGGTGAATGTGATAGCTAACTCTACCAATTTCACGCTTTCACTAATCCTTCTTTACAGGAATTCTCATCTCTTCAGCAGCGACAATCACCAAGATTGAATTTGATGCAACCTCTTGGGGAAAAACAACAAACTACCGAATTTCCGTATACCACCAAGAAGGTCAATACCATCCTTCTTCATAATGTAGTTGCAATTCAACAGAACTAACTTGTTGAACTATGTACTTTGGTCATGGGGCAACCTTCTCAAATCCATTTAGCAATGTGGGAATATAATCTGAAATATGTTGTTTGCACTTCCATTTGTCATCAATTTGTACTTCTTAGAAGTTGATCTTTGTCGAATACCTTGACTATTCAAGAATAAGGGACTGATTTTGGATGTCCTTTCCAGCTTCATCCCATAGAATCCGGAATAAATCTTTTCATAGTACTCTGAGGTATTACCAGTTGGTCCTTACTCGATATATATTTCTGACTAAGTTACTAGGCTGGTGTAGTATCTTGTATTACCATTCAAATATTTCCAAGATAAAGTTGGCTTGAACACAACCGAAACTAGGACGTACGAGTACCACAAACAACATTAGTTAGTTCACGGACTTCTGATATAACATTGTTCTGCGGGACATAGCCTTCATAGCTACCAAAGAGTCATTCCTGAACTGGATATTAGCCTTGCCATGGCTAAAACTAATTAGTTGTCTCTCAACACTAAAAAGCTCCAAGGTTTCAGCTTTTACTGCAAGCAATGCTGGATATCCAGGTGTGCAGTTACCACCCAAGTCAGCAAGGAATCAGGCACATCTGAGAGGATTGAGTTGGCTACAATATCGCCATGCAGATATCTATATTGAGTTCAGACAGACAATTTTTCGGATCTCGAGTATCTTATCCAATATCACACCATCGATGTTACTTATTCTTCAGCTGATACTTGTCCATGAAGGACCGAGAATGCACTAGCAAGGCGACCAGAGGGGTGGGGTGAATGGGAGCCAACAAAATTTCTCTCGAAACTTTGGCCAAATGTCTCAAGATCAACCCCCGAAAGCTACGACCGAAACCGTGATGCCCACGACCCTTGGAAGAGGGTGGATGATCCCTAGGATCACAGCGAGGCACCACAAAGCGATAGCAAACCAAACACAAAAAGCTCCGGCATAAGTTCGACCCTTGAGAACCGAGTCCCGAACGTAGATAGATGGCTACGTCGAGAAATCCACAAATACCGATGCTAACAAGTAGCAAAGATACCTCGAGAGGTTCCTTGGTCAACTACTAGGTCAAACGAGAAGTCTGAAAACCAAGCGAGGAAGCCGGGAGAGCAAATGCACCGAAACACAACCTTCTGGCAAATCCTGGACTGTCCGGCCCTAGGGTCCTGGACTGTACGCGGTACTGCCGGACTGTCCGCGGTCTGGTGGCGGACTGTCCGCCGGTCAAGTGTGCAAAAACACACGGCTGCTGAAGTCCCCCTGCTTGGTCCCGAACTGTCCGCGCTTTAGCATGGCGGACTGTCCGCCGGTGTCCCGAGTCGAAACAGTAGAGGCGGCCAGCGGCTGGACTGGACCAGCCCCGACGCGCGGACTGTCCGCGCCTGGGGTGGCGGACTATTCGCCAACACCCATTGAGGGCGATTTCGGTCGCCCTTCACCCAAATCTCCTCCAAATCGATCCAATCCAAAATCCCTTGATCCCAAACTTGGAGAGGATGATCACGAGGTAGTTAGGAGACTATCCCCAAGAAATCATCCGCTCAAATCAACTCAATCAACGGGAAATTGAAAGGGAAGGTGCATGAACCGAAAAAGCGCCACGAAAACAAAATCAACCCGATCTACTTGTTCGTGAGGAGTTAGATGAATTCCTTTGGTCGAAATGACCTCCTCACTATAAAGAACAAGTTGATTCAAACGGATTTCGCAAAGACGCACTAGAGAGGGAGATCGAGTGATGGGAAAATCGCGGAGAAACGAAGAATGCGAAGAACACGAACCAAAACGTGAATCAACACATCGATCTGCAACCGTGTGGCCACCACACGCTACAATAGTGAGGTTACGGCGTCACTTCCTCAAAATCTTCAGTACACAGAGGTATGATTCTCTGCGGATCTCAGCTAGCTACAGCAGGGGATTGGGAGAGCAGGAAACCCTAGAAGCAAAGAGCAAATGACTGAGATAGATGGGGAGGTGGGTGTCTCCCCATACTTATCCTAATTCTGGACCAACTAAAACCTAAGGTTATTCTGGACCAACTCGATGGTAGGTGGATCTGACGGCCACGCCCGCACAACTGGTAGCGTTGCCTCGACGCAACCTCACCGATTGCCGCCACGTGCCGCCACCGCTCTGCTTGTCCTTTTCCTGGACGTCGCACCTCCGGTTTTGTGGCCCAAACTGGGAAACCAGCCTTCACAGCCAACCCCCGGTTTTGAGGCCCAATCCGGGAAACCAGCCCACCGTAGCCTGAGTTTTGTGGCCCAAACTCAGCAAACCCACATCACCTAGGTTTTGAGGCCCAAACCTGGAAACCGTCCTCAGCCCGAGTTTTGTGGCCTAACTCCGAAACCATCAGCGCCCAGGTTTTGAGGCCCAAACCTGGAAACCATCCACCTGATGGTTTTTCTCTGGCTCTACCACCAAACCGAAGCTGTAGAGGGGATGCACCGCTCGTGCACCCCGTCCACCGACACGTGTCCCCAAGTCCTCGACCCAGGCAACACCGTGCCCGCAAGTCTTCGCTCGTCGCTGTCCCAGGCTGCCATCCACCACAGCTGATCCTCAGGCCACCGGTCCCTCAGTCCAAGCCTCACGTCCGCCCTTCACCACTCCCGGTCCGTCGGCACGGCACGTCTCTACTTGACCTTCACCTTGCCCTCGATCACTGTCTCCGTGCTCGACACCTGCACAACACATGCCAAAGAACATGCGCATTATCCCAGTTGACAATCACTCATCACTCAGAGACTCAGCATACACCCATGTATCCGCAATCTCCCCCTTGATGAGTGCAATGTCAATTACACACACAAATCATAATGGAAATAGAAGGAGGAAGAAGGAGAAGAGAGAACTCGACCAAATGACCCAAAAGCATAGCAAAGCCAAAGAAGGTCAAGTGGAAAGAGTAAGACAACTTGGTTCCCAAAGACATGGGCAACGGCTCGACGCAACCAAGCAAAACAAAGCTAGCCCTCAAGAAGAGGTAGAACAGGCTCAACACCGCTAGCAAATGCCAAATGAAAAATCGAAGCAAAATGCTAGTCCCTCAAGATAGAGGCACAGAGGCTCAACACAACTAGCAAGAAAGCTCCACATCGACTGAAAAGCTCGATATCAACTGAACCCAACTGAAACAAAGATGCGACTGCTAGTCCCTCAAGAAAGAGGCAAAGGCTCAACACAACTAGCAAAGCTCTCCGAACCAATTGGAAATTTCAAAAATTCAGCATGAGCAAACTCCCCCTTGCATGGTGCACACAACCGATTCCTCTCCCCTTAGTGAAACATGGGAGGCATGATTTGTCCAAAATTTCTCCCCTTAGTTGAAAATGCACCATCAAGCAAAAAGAACCGAAAGCAATTTTCTGCCCCTCAAAAAATGCATCGTCAAAAGTGCCAACAAGAGAAGTGGTCCCCTTCCAAAATGCATATGAGTCACGATGCATGTTAGCAGCTTCAGGAATATAGTCAAGAAAATGCAAAGATGCTCTAAACAGTATAGCTCCAATGACTCACTGAAAAGCATACTAGCTAGCGAAGGCTCAAACTGATCACCAAATATGAAATATGAATATATGAGCAAAGTGAGCAGTTTTTAGCCAAAAAGGTATTCACCATCAAAATAGCACTACACATGTATAGACAGGAAATCAGTCAAGTGCTAAGCATGTATCCAAGGTGAACTACCCCTAGCAAAGTTCAACCATCATGCTATAGATGAAACATAGACTTGTGTATCCAAATTTTATCGGAGTTGCAGCGGTTAAGATTACACAAGTTCAGAATTTAGCATGTGATTGCGAGAGGTTGAAAGCTTGTCATTGCCTAACTTTTCAACTATGCGAAGCCTATACAGAAGCAATCAGAAGCTTAATGCAACAGTTTTGGTCATACACTACACAGCCCAAGTTTAACTCAAAGTGCAATGATAAACAGTCTCGAAACTGTGATGTGTTGACAAGCAATCCCATCTCGATCTTTCTGATTCACTTAACTTGGTTCAAATTAGAGATAGTATATGAACAGACCAAGCAAGTGATAGACTCAGAACTAGAGACATAGCAACCTAGCATATATGTAAAGCACGAGTGTGATTTCAACATATTCTACACAGGCTAGTTGCACATCTCGATGGTGAACATTTTTAAGTTTTATGTTTGTTAAGCAGGTCCACCATTCAAAATTAGCTCAGCTCATAACATGTATTAGTGATCAGAAGGAGCATAAGCTACAAGCATCAACATAAAGCATCGGAGCATACACTACACAGAGCATAATTACATTCTAACGATTATATTCATGAAGCTGAGAATGTAAAAGCGTATGTAAAATGAAATACAGAAAAGATGCAAGAAGATACCAATTGAAGAAACAAAGATAAACGAAAAGTCAGTTTATGATACAAATTACCAAAATGTTTCCCCCATCTAAAAGGGGGAAACACACACCAAGCTCACCTCTCAATCGATTAAAGGTTGATTCGTCCAAAGGCTTGGTGAAAATATCAGCCAACTGATGATGAGTATCGACATGGCGAAGGTCGATATCACCCTTCTCATAGTGGTCTCGCAAAAAGTGAAAGCACACATCTATGTGTTTGGTCTTCGAGAAAAGCACTCGTGCTGTCACAAAGCAAAGGAACACGAGAAAAAGCTCAGACCAAAATCACGCAAAGTGGCCATCATCCAAAGCAACTGGGAACAACAGCTAGCTGTAGCAACATACTCAGCCTCCGTGGTAGACTGGGCGACACTATACTGCTTGCGAGAAGACCACGATACAAGAGAAGAACCAATAAATTGGCAAGTCCTAGAAGTGGACTTGCGCTCAATGCGACAACCAGCAAAATCGGCATCGGAATAACCGCAAAGGGAGAGGGTGGAGGAAGCTGAATACCAAATCTCGAACTCAGGTGTGAAACGAAGGTACCTGAAAATGCGCTTGACCGCCTGATGGTGAGAAGTGCGCGGCGACGCCTGAAAGCGCGCACACAGACACACCACGAACTGGATGTCCGGGCGTGTCGCCGTCAGGTAGAGCAGCGACCCGATCATGCTTCGGTACTCCTTCTGGTCCACAGCTTCTCCATCCTTGTCCGCATCTAGGGCCGTCATGGTCGACATGGGTGTTGGAAGAGGCTTGGCCTCACCCATATCGAACCTCTTCAGCAAGTCCTTGGTATACTTGCCCTGGTGCACAAACGTCCCTTCTCGGGATTGCTTAATTTGCAATCCGAGAAAGAAAGTCAACTCGCCCATCATACTCATCTCAAACTCCCTGCTCATAGTGTCTGCAAACTTGGCAACCAAAGCTTGAGAAGAACCACCGAAAATGATATCATCCACGTAAATTTTGACCAAGAGAGTGTCTTTGCCTTGCTTGAGGAGAAAGAGTGTTTTATCCACACATCCCATTTTAAAACCCTTAGCAAGCAAAAAGGTTTTCAACCTATCATACTAGGCTCTAGGGGCTTGTTTCAAACCATATAAAGCTTTGTGGAGTTTGAAGACATGGTTTGAAAACTTGGGATTTTCAAAACCGGGGGGTTGTTCAACATAAACCTCTTCTTCTATGTAGCCGTTTAAGAAGGCACTCTTGACATCCATTTGAAAAAGTTTGAAACCTTTGGATGTAGCAAAAGCCAAGAGTAACCTAATAGCCTCCAAACGAGCTACGGGAGCAAAAGTCTCCTCATAGTCTATCCCCTCCTTCTGACTATAGCCTTTCGCTACAAGCCTGGCCTTGTTTCTAACAACGTGGCCATCCTCTCCTTGCTTGTTTTTGAAAACCCATTTTGTCCCAATAGGCTTACTGTCTGGAGGAGGTGGAACTAAAACCCAAACCAGATTTCGCTCAAAGTTCTCTAACTCCTCATGCATGGCATTGACCCAATCCGGATCCGTCAAAGCGTGTCCAACATCTCGGGGCTCAAAATCAGCAACAAAAGCAGAATGAGCAAAGTGAGAGATTTGAGACTTGGACCGAGTGACACGTTCGTCAATGTTGCCGATCATCTGCTGAGGGGGGTGTTGGCGCTGGATGTGTCATGGCGCCACCCATGCAGACATGATCTCCCCCTCAACAGCAGCTGGTGCGTCCCCGGGTACAAAAGGTACCGCTCAGGGTGGCGGATCCCGCGGCCCCCCAGGAAGAACACGTGTCGGGGCCGTGAGTCGTCGTAGAAGCCGCTCCTTGCGGCACAGCAGGTGGAGGGGGTGCTGGATCATCCATACCTTCAGCACCCTCGTCCTCGTCATCAAAAAGAGGCTCACCAACCTCATGATCACCTACACGCTAAAAACGAGAAGAAGGACAAACCATGGTCTCGTCGAAGGTGACATC
This sequence comes from Coix lacryma-jobi var. lacryma-jobi, assembly GCA_009763385.1. Lineage (NCBI taxonomy): Eukaryota > Viridiplantae > Streptophyta > Magnoliopsida > Poales > Poaceae > Coix > Coix lacryma-jobi. The sequence continues at coordinate 85,340,117 of CM019831.1, forward strand.
GGATGTCTCCTTGACTCGGTTAGTGTCAAGGTTAAGTACACGATATGCACGAGTATGAGTGCCATAACCTAAAAACACACCGTTAGAAGAATGAGACTCAAACTTGTCCATGTCTCCCTTTTTGAGTATAAAACAATGACAACCAAAAACTCGAAAATAACTCACTTTGGGGAGCGGCTACCATCTTCCCATGTCTACAAGAATGGCAAACAAGATCCTTCTCCATGGATAACTTGGGCAATCCTCAGATTAAGCCAAGTGAACTAAGTCTTGCAAGCAAGTCGAAGCTCAGGTGATCTAGTCTCCTATGCCACTTCCAAAGATCAGAGGAGGAAGGTCCAGCCAAAAGACAACGAGAAATTCCGAACGACACCGAGAAATCCGCACGAAAGACTTTTCCAAAGGGCGAAATCACACAAACAAGATTGCCCTGAGGATCCAAAATGCGACTGAGATTCGGTTTAAAATGAATCTCATAGTCATCATCAAAGAGTTGCGAAACAGAAAGAAGGTTAAAATGCAAATTAGAAACAAGAGCAACATCGCGCAACACAAAGTGCTCATTAACTCGCACAGACCCACGAGACAACACTTTACCTTTGCTATTGTCGCCGAAGGTGATAAACTCCTTTCCGGCGACTGTACTAAGACTTGAGAACCACTTGGTGTTTCTGGTCATGTGCCTTGAACACCCGGAATCCACCAACCAAACGTTCTCCAATCGTTTTACCTATATCAATAAAAAGACATAGGGTGAGCATACGGTCCAACAATGGGGTTAGTGAAATAGGGAGAATACCAGTGTTGGGCCGGTTGCTCAAAAGAATGGTTAGCAGAAAAACCATTCCTAGCATGCCTACAGGGAAAGCGATCACCACGCTGAGGAAAACGTGGTCCGCTGGGGAAGGAGCGCTCACCGCGATACTCAAAACGCGGTGGAGGAAAGCGCTCAATGCGGATACATGGGTGTATGCCGGGTCTCTGAGTGATGAGTGATTGTCAACTGGGATGATGTGCATGTTCTTTGGCTTGGGTTGTGCAGGTGTCGAGCACGGATGCAGTGATCAAAGGCGAGGTGAAGGTCAAGTAGAGACGTGTCGTGCCGATGGACCGGGAGTGGCGAAGGGCGGACGTGAGGCTTGGACTGAGGGACCAGAGGCCCGAGGATCAGCTGTGGTGGCTGGCAGCCTGTGACGACAACAAGCGAAGAAGTGCGGTCATGTGTTGCCTGAGTCGTGGACTTGGGGACACGTGTCGGTGGACGGGGTGCACGGGAGGTGCATCCCATCTTCGACGTCGGTTTGGTGGTAGAGCTAGGGAAAAACCATCGGGTGGACGGTTTCCAGGTTTGGGCCTCAAAACCTAGGTGCGGATGGTTTCCGAGTTTGGCCACAAAACTCGGGCTGAGGACGGTTTCCAGGTTTGGGCCTCAAAACCTGGGCGCTGAGGGTTTGTTGAGTTTGGCCTCAAAACTCAGAAGCTGGTGGGCTGGTTTCCCGGTTTGGGCCTAAAAACCGGGGGTTGGCTGGAAAAGGCTGGTTTCCCGGTTTGGGCCACAAAACCGGGGGTGCAGAGTGAGGGCGGCACGTGGCGGCAATCGGGAGGTTGCGTCGAGGCAACGCTACGAGTTGTGCGGGCGTGGCCGTCGGATACACCTACCACCAAGTTGGTCCAGAATAACCTTAGGGTTTAGCTGGTTCGCTCTGTAAGTAGTTAGGGGTAGAGTGGGAATTAGGAATAGGTTAGAAATAGGATAAATAGGGGGAGACACCCACCTCCCCATTTATCTCAGTTCATTTGCTCTTTGCTTCTAGGATTTCCTGCTCTCCCAATCCCCTGTTGTAGCTAGCTGAGATCCGCAGAGAGCCATACCTCTGTGTACTGGAGATTTTGAGGAAGTGAGGCCGTAACCTCACTATTGTAGCGTGTGGTAGCCACACGGTTGCAGATCGATGTGTTGATTCACGTTCTTCGTTTCTCCACATTTTTCCCGTCACTCGATCTCCCTCTCCCGTGCATCTTTGCGAAATCTGTTTGAATCAACTTGTTCGTATTTGAAAGGAGATCATTTCCACCGAAGGAATTTATCTATCTCCCTACGAACAAGTAGATCGGGTTGATTTCGTTTTCGTGTCGCTTTTCGGTTCATTCTTTTCCCTTTTCGATTTCCCGGTGATTGACTCGATTTGAGCGGATGATTTCTTTGGGATAGTCTTCTAACTACTCCGTGATCATCCTCTCCAAGTTTGGGAACGTGGGATTTTGATTTGAATCGACTTGGGGAAGATTTGGGTGAAGGGCGATCAAAGTCGCCCTCCCTGATTGACCGCGGACAGTTCGCCACTCAGGGCGCGGACAGTCCGCGCGTCGGGGATGAGCCAGAGCAGTGGCACTATCTTCCGGCTGATTTGGCTTTTGGTTGAACGGCGGACAGTCCGCAGTTCAAAGCCACGCACAGTCCGGGACTGTCCAGGGGACTTGCAGCAGCACTTCGTTTTTGCTCATTTGTCCGGCGGACAGTCCGCGACATGAGCCCGGACAGTCCGCCACTGGGCAGAAAGTCCGCGACCGTATTGGCGGACAGTCCACAAATCGACCGTGTCTTCCGGTTTAGTGTGTTTGCTCTCCCGGCTTGTTCGCTTGGTTTCCGGAGTTCTCGTTTGACCCTTAAGTTGACCAAGGAACCTCTCTAGGTATCTTTGCTACTTGTTAGCATAGGTATCTAGGAGTTTCTCGACGTAGCCGTCTATCTACGTTCGGGACTTGGTTTTTGGGGTTGTGTTCGAGCCGGAGCTTTTGGCATTTGGTTTGCTATCTTCTTGTGGTGCCTCGCTGTGATCATAGGGATCATCCACCCTCTTCCAAAGGTCGTGGGCATCACGGTTTCGGTCGCAGTTTCTCAGGGTTGATTTTGGGACATTTGGACAAAGTTTCGAGAGAAATTTTTGAGCTCCCATTCACCCCCCCTCTGGTCGCCTTGCTAGTGCTTTCTCGGTCCTTCAATTGGTATCGGAGTGGGTTAAGGATCTTCCACCTTATCCAGTTCCAGATCCACAGAAGGCAACATGGATCGCGGCGTGGGCAAACCGCCGTTTTTTGATGGGACGAACTATGCGTATTGGAAGATACGCATGTCGGCCTATCTGCAGAGTTTGGGTGCTTCCATCTGGGATATTTGCAACTCTGCCGATTACGTGGTCTTGGCTGCTCGTGTCTCTCAGCTTCAGATCGATGAGCACGATGCCAATAGCTGAGCCCGTAATGCTCTTTTCTCATGCCTGAGCATGAGTGAGTTTGATCGTGTTTCTCACCTCGCTACGGCTCGGGAGATTTGGGATACCCTCATGCGTTTCCATGAGGGAACCTCTCAAGTCAAAACCCGTCTCTATGAGTTGTTCAAGCGAGAGTATGAGAACTTTAGACATATCCCTGGCGAGAGCGTAGAAAGTTTATTCGCTCACTTTCAGGTGATTGTCAACATGGTGAGGGCTAACAAGGAGCTGTTGCCTTTCGATGATCATGAGAGAGCTTTGAAGCTTTTGCATACTCTTGATCGATCGGTGTGGGACTCCAAAGTTCAGGCGATCATCGAATCACCTAACGATGAAACCCTCACGTGCGATGAGCTCTTCAGTAAGCTCAAGTCCAGTGAGATTGACGCCATGGCGAGGGCTTCTGATGAGAATCCTTCTGGCCCGACTATGGCTTTGGTTTCTGGCTCTTCTAACCCTTCTGGAGGTTTTGCTCTTTCGTCTCTCTTTTCTGTCACAGAGGACCAGCTGGAGTCTTTGGGGGATGACGAGTTGGCAATGCTCGCCAACCGGTTCTTGCGGTTTCACAACAACCGCATGAACCGTCGCCGCGGAGGAGGACGCTCAGGATGCTATGAGTGCGGCGACCCCGATCATTTCATCGCCAACTGTCCCAAGAAGAAGCATTCATCTGGGAAGGGCGATCATGGGCACAAGTACGACACCGGCAAGCGCAAGGAGAAGTCCGTCCCCGCGAGGCACAAGCGAAGGGGCGGCTTCGACAAGGAGTACATCAAGAAGAAGTACTTGGAGAAGGCCCAGGCTGAGCAGCGTGCGTTCTTCGCCATGCTCAGCGACGTCGACGGCTCGAATGACGACTCCGCTTGCTCAAGCGACGACGAGTCCGAGAAGAAGAAGAGGATCGAGGACAAGCTGAACGGTCTCTGCTTCTTCGCCAACGACGACGGCCTCTGTACCATGGCCCTCGGCAAGGAGGTCGACGGTGAGCTGGTGAACTCTCCTTGGAACGACGACGACGACGACACCTCCCAGGTATCTCTGACCCACGATGAGCTTTCCGCTGAGGTCGAGAAACTTACTGCCGTGCTCCTTAGTCAAGATAAGTTGCTTAGGCGAGCCGCTAGAGAGCGCAAGGAGTTTAGGCAGAAGTGGGAGGACACGGTGAAGGAACTTGATTCTGTCAAGTCCACCGTAGTTGTCACAGATGAGGAGGAGTGTGAGGCGTGCACCACGCACATGACTGATCTTCTCACTCTGAGAAGTAAGTATGTTGCATTGGTAGGAGAGGTGGATGAGCTCCGGGCTAGACCCATGCTATTGGGTGCATGCAAGACTTGTCCTGTCTTGCAATCTGAGTTGGCAGAGAAGAATGCCAAGATTGTGTCTCTTGAGGAGGCCAGCTTGGGTAGCACTTGTGTGACTAGGTGCACTTTGTGCGAGGGTTTGGAGATGGAGATTGCCAATGTGAAGCATGACAAGATGCAAACCGAGGTGGAAAACACATACCTTCGGACCATCTTGTCATGGGTGTCTTGTGGTGAGCCGCAGCTCGGGATGATGATCTCCCAATTTAAGCGAGCTGCTAGAGGTCCTGGTGTAGGCTTTGCTCCGGGTGTTGATGTGTCTGTCTTTGGGAAGATTGGAGAGTCGAGTGGTCTAAACCCGAGTGAGAAACCCAACTCCACCACTACTCCCAAACTAACCAAGCTTCCACCCAAAGAGCCTCTCAAGCCTAGCACCAAGGATGGGGTATTTGAGGAACCTCCGAGAGCTCCACCCAAGAACCATGTGTGGCATCCCAAACCCAACCACCTGAAAAACAAGCTTGATGCTATGCCACCTATTCGCGAGGAGTTGTTGCCACAGAAGGGCAAGGTGATCCACACCCACAACCGTGAGTACCAACAACCCCCTTTGAGAGCGGTGAGGTACCACTGTGAGCACTGTAGGAGAGATGGACCCTTGAGCGAGTTCTGTTTTAGGCTCAAAAGAGAGGTGCGCCGTGCTAGGGAGATGAACAACCCGGACATGTACCATCCTTTCCATGATGTACATGCGCTGAATGTTCAGAGGAGAGCACCGAGACGTGCTGCTAGGCCCAGAGGTCCGGAACCTCAAGTTCCCAGGCCTAGGCAGCAGAGAGCTCCGAGGAGAGACGCTAGGCCTAGAGGTGTTGAGCCTCAAGTCCCTAGGCGTAGGCCTCATAGAGAGCGTGCCCAGCGGGAGCCTGCATTTATAGGCTATGGACCCCGTGGCGGTGGCTTTGCAGTTGAGAGTTTTCCCCCACCGCGTTTTGAGTATCACCATGGACGCTCCTCCCTTAGCGGACCACGTTCTCCTCAACGTGGTGATCGCTCCTCCCGTAGGCGTGCTAGGAATGGTTTGTCTGCTAACCGTTCTTTTGAGCAGCCAGCCCAACACTGGTGTTCCTCTTACTTCACTAACCCCAGTGTTGGCCCGTTTGCTCACCCTATGTCTTTTTATTGATGTAGGTAAAACGATTGGAGAACATTTGGTTGGTGGATTCCGGGTGTTCGAGGCACATGACCGGAAACGCCAAGTGGTTCTCCAGTCTTAGTCCGGTCGCCGAAAATGAGTATATCACCTTCGGCGACAACAGCAAAGGTAAGGTGCTGTCTCGTGGGTCTGTGCGAGTTAATGAGCACTTTGTGTTGCGCGATGTTGCTCTTGTTTCTAACTTGCATTTTAACCTTCTTTCTGTTTCACAACTTTTTGATGACGACTATGAGATTCGTTTTAAACCGAATCTCAGTCGCATTTTGGATCCTCAGGGCAATCTTGTTTGTGTGATTTCTCCCTTTGGAAAAGTCTTTCGTGCGGATTTCTCGGAGTCGTTCGGAATTTCTCGTTGACTTTTGGCTGGACCTTCCTCCTCTGATCTTTGGAAGTGGCATAGGAGACTAGATCACCTGAGCTTCGACTTGCTTGCAAGACTTAGTTCACTTGGCTTAATCCGAGGATTGCCCAAGTTATCCATGGAGAAGGATCTTGTTTGCCATTCTTGTAGACATGGGAAGATGGTAGCCGCTCCCCACCATCCAGTGACTCAGGTCATGACTAAGCGCCCTGGAGAGCTTTTGCACATGGACCTTGTTGGTCCGGCTCGGGTGAGCTCGGTTGGGGGGAAGTGGTATGTGCTTGTTGTTGTTGATGACTTTTCGAGATATTCGTGGGCCTTCTTTTTAGCTGAGAAGACCAAGACCTTCTCCTTTGCTCGCAATCTGATTTTGCGTCTTCAGAATGAGTTCCCTTTGAACTCTATGCGAGCAATTCGGAGTGATAATGGTTCTGAATTCAAGAATTCGGATTTTGAGAAGTTTTGTGACTCTTTTGGGTTAAAGCATCAGTTTTCTTCTCCCTATACACCCTCTCAGAATGGTGTTGTAGAGAGGAAGAACCGTACCCTTGTAGAGATGGCCAGGACGATGCTCGATGAGGATAGGACTCCTAGGCGATATTGGGCTGAAGCTATGAACACTGCATGCTTCGCATTTTTCTTTGAGCTTTCTTGAAAAAGACCTCTTATGAGTTGTGTTTTGGAAAACTACCCAAGGTGAGTTATTTTCGAGTTTTTGGTTGCCATTGTTTTATACTCAAAAAGGGCAACTTGGACAAGTTTTGTCTCGTTCTTCTGACGGTGTGTTTTTGGGTTATGGCACTCACACTCGAGCTTAACGTGTACTTAACCTTGACACTAACCGAGTCATGGAGACATCCGATGTCACCTTCGATGAGACCATGGTTTGTCCTTCTTCTCGTTTTGAGCGTGCAGGTGATCATGAGGTTGGCGAACCTCTTTTCGATGATGAAGAAGAAGGTGCTGAAGGGATAGATGACCCAGCACCTCCTCCACTTGCTGTGCTGCAAAGAGCGGCTTCTACGATGACTCACGGCCCCGACACATCGTCTTCCTGGTGGCCATGGGATCCGCCACACCGAGCGGTACCTTTTGTACCCGGGGAGGCACCAGCTGCTATTGAGGGGGAGGCCACTTCGGCAAGGGAGGCGCCATGACACATTCCGCGCCAGCACCCGCCTCAGCAGATGATCGTCAGCATCGACGAACGCGTCACCCGGTCAAGGCAAATCTCTCACTTTGCTCATTCTGCATTTGTTGCTGATTTTGAGCCTCGAGATGTTGGACACGCTTTGACGGATCCTGATTGGGTCAATGCCATGCATGAGGAGCTTGAGAACTTTGAGGGAAATCGGGATTGGGTTCTAGTGTCTCCACCTTCTGAGTGTCATCCAATTGGGACAAAATGGGTTTTCAAAAACAAACAGGGAGAAGGTGGCCATGTTGTGAGAAACAAGGCCAGACTCGTAGCCCAGGGATATAATCAGAAGGAGGGGATAGACTATGAGGAGACATTTGCTCCTGTAGCACGTTTGGAGGCTATTAGAATACTATTGGCTTTTGCAACATCCAAAGGTTTCAAACTTTTTCAAATGGATGTCAAGAGTGCCTTCTTAAACGGCTACATAGAAGAGGAGGTGTATGTTAGACAACCCCCCAGTTTCGAAAATCCCAAGTTTCCAAACCATGTCTTTAAACTTCACAAAGCTTTGTATGGTTTGAAACAAGCCCCTAGAGCCTGGTATGATAGGTTGAAAACCTTTTTGCTTGCTAAGGGTTTTAAAATGGGATGTGTAGATAAAACGCTCTTTCTCCTCAAGCAAGGCACTGATACTCTCTTGGTCCAAATTTACGTGGATGATATCATTTTCGGTGGTTCTTCTCACGCTTTGGTTGCCAAGTTTGCAGACATTTTGAGCAGGGAGTTCGAGATGAGCATGATGGGCGAGTTGACGTTTTTCCTCGGGTTGCAAATCAAGCAAACCCGGGAAGGAACGTTTGTGCACCATGCCAAGTACACCAGAGATATCCTGAAGAAGTTTGACATGGGTGAGGCCAAGACTCTTCCAACACCCATGGCGACCATGACGGCCCTGGATGCGGACAAGGAGGGAGAAGCAGTGGACTAGAAGGAGTACCGGAGTATGATCGGGTCACTGCTGTACCTGACGGCGACACGCCCAGACATCCAGTTCGCGGTGTGCCTCTACGCGCGCTTTCAGGCGTCGCCGCGCACCTCTCACCGTCAGGCAGTCAAGCGCATTATGAGGTACTTATCCTTCTCTCCAGAATTCGGGATTTGGTATTCTGCTTCCTCCACCCTTTCCCTTTGCGGTTATTCCGATGCCGATTTTGCTGGTTGCCGTATTGATCGCAAGTCCACTTCTGGGACTTGCCAGTTTATTGGTTCTTCTCTTGTTTCGTGGTCCTCTCGCAAGCAGTCTAGTGTCGCCCAGTCTACCATGGAGGCTGAGTATGTTGCTGCGGCTAGCTGCTGTTCCCAGTTACTCTGGATGATGGCCACTTTGCGTGATTTTGGTCTAAGCTTTTCTCATGTTCCATTGCTTTGTGACAGCACGAGTGCGATTAGCATTGCTAAGAACCCTGTGCTTCACTCGAAGACCAAACACATTGATGTGCGCTTTCATTTTCTGCGAGACCACTATTTGAAGGGTGATATCGACCTTCGCCATGTAGATACTCATCATCAGCTTGCTGATTATTTTACCAAGCCTTTGGACCAATCAACCTTTAACCGTTTGAGAGGTGAGCTTGGTGTGTGTTTCCCCTTTTAGATGGGGGAAACACTTTGGATTCTGTATGATAGGCTGACTTTTTGTTTTCAGTTGTTTTTGCTTCTTTTTTATTTCTTCGTGCATCTTTTGCATTTTAGCATACGCTTTTACATTCTGAGCTTCATATGTATAATCTGAAGATTGTAACTATGCTCTGTGTAATTTTTGCTCCGATGCTTTATGTTGATGCTGTAGCTTATGCTCTTTCTGATCACTAGTGCATACTATGAGCTGAGCTATTTTTGAATGGTGAATTTGATAATGAACTTAAAACTTGAAAATGTTCACCTTTGAGATATGCAGCTAGCATGTGTAGGATGTGTTGAAGTCACATGTGCTTTTCATATATGCTAGGTTGCTATGTCTCTAGTGTTGAGTCATTCACTTGCTTGGTATGTCATATTCTGTTTAAAATCTGAACCAAGTTAAGTGAATTGGAATGATCGAGATGGGTTTGCTTGTTAGCACCTCACAGTTTCGAGACTATTTCTCATTGCACTTTGAGTTAAAGTTGAGCTATGTAGTGTATGACCGAAACTGTTGCTTTATGCTTCTGATTGCTTATGCATAGGCTTCGCACAGTTGAAAAGTTAGGCAATAACAAGCATTCAACCTCTCGCAGTCACATGCTGTTTTCTGAACTTGTGCAATTTCACCGCTGCAACTCCGAATTAAAATTTGAAATCACAAGTAAATACCTAAATTGGTATCAGCATGATGATTTAACTGTGCTAGGGGTAGTTCACTTGGTATACATGCTTAGCACATTTGACTTCCTGTCCATACATGTCTTGTGCTATTTTGATGGTGAATACCTTTTTTTCGGCTTAAAACTGCTCACATGTTCATATTTCATTCTTAGTGATCAGCTTGAGCCTTTGCTAGCACTCTATACATTTTTCTGAGTCATCCGATTTGAACTCTATAGAGCACCTTTGCACTCTTTTGAGAATACTCCTGAAGCTTCTAACTTGCATTCTGACTCATATGCATTTTGGAAGGGGGAGAACCTCTCTTATTGGCACTTTTTGATGGTGCATTTTCCCAGGGGGAGAAATGTTTCTTGATTAGTGCATTTTCAACTAAGGGGGAGAAATTGCAAATCATAACCCCCTTTTGCTTAGGGGGAGCCTTCTTGGTTGATTGCACTATTCGAGGGGTAGTTTGCTTCTGGTTGAGTCTTTGACATTTTCAATTGGTTTGGAGCGGTTTGCTAGTTGCGTTGAGCCTTAGCCTCTTTCTTGAGGGACTAGCATTTGCTTTTCAGATTTTCAATTGGTGTCGAACTCTTTTTGGTAACAAACGGTATCGAGCCTTCTTTGCTAGTTGTGTTGAGCCTCTGTGCCTCTATCTTGAGGGACTAGCTTTTTGCTTCGATATTTTCGATTGGTGTTTGCTAGCGGTGTTGAGCCTGTTCTACCCCTTCTTGAGGGCTAGCTTTGCTTTGCTTGGTTGCGTCGAGCTGTTGCCCATGTCTTTGGGGACCAAGTTCTTTCGCTCTTTCCACTTGACCTTCTTCGGCTTTGCTATGCTTTTGGGTCATTTGGTCGAGTTCTCTTCTTCTCCTTCTTCCTTCTTCTCTTTCTATTATGATTTGTGTTGGTAGTTGACAATGCACTCATCAAGGGGGAGATTGCAGATACATGGGTGTATGCTGGGTCTCTGAGTGATGTGTGATTGTCAACTGGGATGATGCGCATGTTCTTTGGCTTGTGTTGTGCAGGAGTCGAGCACGGATGCAGTGATCAAAGGCGAGGTGAAGGTCAAGTAGAGACGTGTCGTGCCGATGGACCGGGAGTGGCGAAGGGCGGACGTGAGGCTTGGACTGAGGGACCAGAGGCCCGAGGATCAGCTGTGGTGGCTGGCAGCCTGTGACGACAACAAGCGAAGAAGTGCGGTCATGTGTTGCATGAGTCGTGGACTTGGGGACACGTGTCGGTGGACGGGGTGCACGGGAGGTGCATCCCATCTACGACGTCGGTTTGGTGGTAGAGCCAGGGAAAAACCATCGGGTGGATGGTTTCCAGGTTTGGGCCTCAAAACCTAGGTGCGGATGGTTTCTGAGTTTGGCCACAAAACTCGGGCTGAGGACGGTTTCTAGGTTTGGGCCTCAAAACCTGGGCGCTGAGGGTTTGCTGAGTTTGGCCTCAAAACTCAGAAGCTGGTGGGCTGGTTTCCCGGTTTGGGCCTCAAAACCGGGGGTTGGCTGGAAAAGGCTGGTTTCCCGGTTTGGGCCACAAAACCGGGGGTGCAGAGCGAGGGCGGCACGTGGCGGCAATCGGGAGGTTGCGTCGAGGCAACGCTACGAGTTGTGGGGGCGTGGCCGTTGGATACACCTACCACCGAGTTGGTCCAGAATAATCTTAGGGTTTAGCTGGTTCGCTCTGTAAGTAGTTAGGGGTAGAGTGGGAATTAGGAATAGGTTAGAATTAGGATAAATAGGGGGAGACACCAACCACCCCATTTATCTCAGTTCATTTGCTCTTTGCTTCTAGGGTTTCTTGCTCTCCCAATCCCCTGCTGTAGCTAGCTGAGATCCGCAGAGAACCATACCTCTGAGTACTGGAGATTTTGAGGAAGTGAGGCCGTAACCTCACTGTTGTAGCGTGTGGTAGCCACACGGTTGCAGATCGATGTGTTGATTCGCGTTTTTGTTCGCGTTCTTCGTTTCTCCACGTTTTTTCCATCACTCGATCTCCCTCTCCCGTGCGTCTTTGTGAAATCCGTTTGAATCAACTTGTTCGTATTTGAAAGGAGATCATTTCCACCGAAGGAATTTATCTATCTCCCTACGAACAAGTAGATCGGGTTGATTTCATTTTCGTGTCGCTTTTCGTTTCATTCTTTTCCCTTTTCGATTTCCCGGTGATTGACTCGATTTGAGCGGATGATTTCTTGAGGATAGTCTTCTAACTACTCCGTGATCATCCTCTCCAAGTTTGGGAACGTGGGATTTTGATTTGAATCGACTTGGGGAAGATTTGGGTGAAGGGCGATCAAAGTCGCCCTCCCTGAGTGACCGCGAATAGTCCGCCACTCAGGGCGCGGACAGTCCACACATCGGGGACGAGCCAGAGCAGTGGCACTGTCTTCCGGCTGATTTGGCTTTTGGTTGAACAGCGGACAGTCCGCAGTTCAAAGCCGCAGACAGTCTAGGACTGTCCAGGGGACTTGCAGCAGCACTTCGTTTTTGCTCATTTGTCCGGCGGACAGTCCGCGACCTGAGCCCGGACAGTCCGCCACTGGGCAAACAGTCGGCGACTGTACTGGCGGACAGTCCGCAAATCGACTGTGTCTCCCGGTTTAGTGCGTTTGCTCTCCCGGCTTGTTCGCTTGTTTTCCGGACTTCTCGTTTGACCCTTAAGTTGACCAAGGAACCTCTCTAGGTATCTTTGCTACTTGTTAGCATAGGTATCTAGGAGTTTCTCGATGTAGCCGTCTATCTACGTTCGGGACTTGGTTTTTGGGGTTGTGTTCGAGCCGGAGCTTTTGGCATTTGGTTTGCTATCTTCTTGTGGTGCCTCGCTGTGATCCTAGGGATCATCCACCCTCTTCCAAGGGTCGTGGGCATCATGGTTTCGGTCGCAGTTTCTCGGGGTTGATTTTGGGACATTTGGCCAAAGTTTTGAGAGAAATTTTTGAGCTCCCATTCACCCCCCCCTCTGGTCGCCTTGGTAGTGATTTCTCGGTCCTTCACTCAACTACAAAGCCACCGCCACGGGGTCCATAGCCTACAACTGCAGGCTCCCACCGGGCACGTCCTCTCCGCTGCCTAGGCCTATGAACTTGAGGTCCTGGAGCTCTGGGCCTAGCAGCACGCCTCTGAACATTCGGCGCATGTAAATCGTGGAAAGGATGGTACATGTCCGCATTGTTCATCTCCCTAGCACGGTGCGCCTCCCTCTTGCGCCGAAAGCAAAACTCACTCAAGTGTCCATCTCTCCCACAATGCTCACAATGGTAACTCACTGCTCTCAAAGGGGGTTGTTGGTACTCACGGTAGTGGGTGTGGATCACTTTGCCCTTCTGTGGCATAAGCTCCTCCTGGATGGGTGGCATGATGTCAAGTTTGTTCTTGAGATGGTTTGGTTTAGGAGCCCATGATTGTTTCTTTGGTGGTGCTCTCGGAGGTTCAACAAAGACCCCATCCTTGGTGTTAGGCTTGAGAGGCTCTTTGGGTGGAATCTTGGTAAGCTTGGGAGTAGTGGTGGAGTTTGCTTCTCACATGGGTTAAGACCACTCGACTCTCCAATCTTCCCAAAAGATGAAACATCAACACCCGGAGCAAAACCTACACCAGGACCTCCAGCAGCTCGCTTGAATTGGGAGATCATCATCCCGAGCTGTGGCTCACCACTAGACACCCATGACAAGATGGTCCGAAGGTATGTGTTTTCTTCCTCGGTTTGCATCTTGTCATGCTTCACGTTTGCGATCTCCATCTCCAAACCCTCACAAAGAACACACCTAGACACACATGTGCTACCTGAGTTGGCCTCTTCAAGAGACACAATCTTGGCATTCTTCTCTGCCAACTCAGATTGCAAGATAGGACAAGTCTTGCACGCACCCAACAGCGAGGGTCTAGCCTTCAGCTCATCCACCTCTCCTACCAACGCAGCATACTTACCTCTCAAAGTGAGAAGGTCAGTCATGTGCTTGGTGCACATCTCACACTCTACCTCCTCAGCAACGACCACGGTGCACTTAGCAAACTCAAGCTCTCTCACCGTGTCCTCCCACTTCTGCCTAAACTCCTTGCGCTCTCTAGCATCACGCCTAAGCAACTTGTCCTGACTAAGCAAGGCGGCAGTAAGCTTCTCGACCTCAGCAGAAAGCTCGTCGTGGGTGAGAGATACCTGAGAGGTGTCGTCGTCGTCGTCGTTCCGAGGAGTCTCCTCCAGCTCCCGTCGACCTCCATGCCGAGGGCCATGGTGCAGAAGCCGTCGTCGTCGGCGAAGAAGCAGAGGCCGTTCAGCTTGTCCTCGATCCTCTTCTTCTTCTCGGACTCGTCATCGCTTGAGCAAGCGAAGTCGTCATCCGAGCCGTCGACATCGCTGAGCGTGGCGAAGAACGCACGCTGCTCAGCCTGGGCCTTCTCCAAGTACTTCTTCTTGATGTACTCCTTGTCGAAGCCGCCCCTCCGCTTGTGCCTCGCGGGGACGTACTTCTCCTTGCGCTTGCCGGAGTCGTACTTGTGCCCATGATCGCCCTTCCCAGATGTGTTCTTCTTCTTGGGACAGTTGGCGATGAAGTGGTCGGGGTCGCCGCACTCAGAGCATCCTGAGCGTGCTCCTCCGTGGCGACGGTTCATGCGGTTGTTGTGAAACTACGAGAACCGGTTGGCGAGCATTGCCAACTCGTCATCCCACAAAGACTCCAGCTGGTCCTCTGTGACAGAAAAGAGTGAAGTAAGTGCAAATCCTCCAGAGGAGTTAGCAGAAGAGCCAGAAACCAAAGCCATATTCGGGCCAGAAGGATTTTCATAAGAAGCCCTCGACATGGCGTCAATCTCACTAGACTTGAGCTTGCTAAAGAGCTCGTCGCAAGTGAGGGTCTCATAGTTAGGCGATTCGATGATCGCCTGGAGCTTTGAGTCCCACACCGACCGATGAAGAGTGTGCAAAAGCTTCAAGGCCCTCACATGATCGTCAAAAGGCAACAACTCCTTGTTCGCTCTCATCTTGTTGACAATGACCTGAAAGCGAGCGAATAAACTCTCTATGCTCTCGCCAGGCATGTGTCGAAAGTTCTCATACTCCCGCTTGTGCGACTCGTAGAGACGAGATTTGACTTGAGAGGTTCCCTCATGGAAGCGCATGAGGGTCGCCCAAATCTCATGAGCCGTGGGGAGGTGAGAAACGCGATCAAACTTGGACATGCTCAAACAGAGAAAAAGAGCGTTACGCGCTCGGCTATTGGCATCGTGCTCATCCATCTGAAGCTGAGTAACACGAGCAGCCAAGACACCGTAATTGTCCCTATTGCAAATCTCCCAAACAGAAGAGCCCATGCTCTGGAGATAGGCCGACATGCGTATCTTCCAATACGCATAGTTCGTCCCATCCAAAAATGGTGGTTTGCCCACGCCGCGATCCATGTCGCCTTCTGTGGATCTGGAACCGGCTAAGGTGGAAGATCCTTAACCCGCTCCGATACCAATTGAAGGACCAAGAATGCACTAGC
Source organism: Coix lacryma-jobi var. lacryma-jobi (assembly GCA_009763385.1). Classification (NCBI taxonomy): domain Eukaryota; kingdom Viridiplantae; phylum Streptophyta; class Magnoliopsida; order Poales; family Poaceae; genus Coix; species Coix lacryma-jobi. Next base: position 85,355,248 of record CM019831.1, read on the forward strand.
AAGGCGACCAAAGGGGGGTGAATGGGAGCCAACAAAATTTCTCTCGAAACTTTGGCCAAATGTCCCAAGATCAACCCCCGAAAGCTACGACCGAAACCGTGATGCCCACGACCCTTGGAAGAGGGTGGATGATCCCTAGGATCACAGCGAGGCACCACAAAACGATAGCAAACCAAACACAAAAAGCTCCGGCACAAGTTCGACCCTTGAGAACCGAGTCCCGAACGTAGATCGACGGCTACATCGAGAAATCCCCAAATACCGATGCTAACAAGTAGCAAAGATACCTAGAGAGGTTCCTTGGTCAACTACTAGGTCAAACGAGAAGTCCGAAAACCAAGCGAGGAAGCCGGGAGAGCAAACGCACCAAAACGCAACCTTCAGGCAAATCCTGGACTGTCCGACCCTGGGGTCCCGGACTGTCCAAGGTACTGCCAGACTGTCCGCGGTCTGGTGGTGGACTGCCCGCCGGTCAAATGTGCAAAAACACATGGCTGCTGAAGTCCCCCTGCTCGGTCCCGGACTGTCCGCGCTTTAGCATGGCAGACTGTCCGCCGGTGTCCCGAGCCAAAACAGCGAAGGCGGCCAGCGGCTGGACTGGACCAGCCCCGACGCGCGGACTGTCCGCGCCTGGGGTGGCAGACTGTCCGCCAACACCAAGTGAGGGCGATTTCGGTCGCCCTTCACCCAAATCTCCTCCAAATCGATCCAATCCAAAATATGTTGATCCCAAACTTGGAGAGGATGATCACGAGGTAGTTTGGAGACTATCCTCAAGAAATCATCCGCTCAAATCAACTCAATCAATGGGAAATCGAAAGGGAAGGTGTATGAACCGAAAAAGCGCCACGAAAATGAAATCAACCCGATCTACTTGTTCGTGAGGAGTTAGATGAATTCCTTTGGTCGAAATGACCTCCTCACTATAAAGAACAAGTTGATTCAAACGGATTTCGCAAAGACGCAATAGAGAGGGAGATCGAGTGACGGGAAAATCGTGGAGAAACGAAGAACGCGAAGAACACGAACCAAAACGCGAATCAACACATCGATCTGCAACCGTGTGGCTACCACATGCTACAATAGTGAGGTTACGGCCTCACTTCCTCAAAATCTACAGTACACAGAGGTATGATTCTCTGCGGATCTCAGCTAGCTACAGTAGGGGATTGGGAGAGCAGGAAACCCTAGAAGCAAAGAGCAAATGACTGAGATAGATGGGGAGGTGGGTGTGTCCCCCTACTTATCCTAATTCTAACTATTCCTAATTCCCACTCTACCCCTAACTACTTACAGAGCGAACCAGCTAAACCCTAAGGTTATTCTGGACCAACTCGATGGTAGGTGGATCCGACGGCCACGCCCGCACAACTGGTAGCGTTGCCTCGACGCAACCTCACCGATTGCCGCCACGTGCGGCCACCGCTCTGCTTGTCCTTTTCTTGGACGTCGCACCCCCGGTTTTGTGGCCCAAACCAGGAAACCAGCCTTCACAGCCAACCCCCAGTTTTGAGGCCCAAACCGGGAAACCAGCCCACCGTAGCCTGAGTTTTGTGGCCCAAACTCAGCAAACCCGCAGCACCCAGGTTTTGAGGCCCAAACCTGGAAACCGTCCTCAGCACGAGTTTTGTGGCCAAACTCGGAAACCATCAGCGCCCATGTTTTGAGGCCCAAACCTGGAAACCGTCCACCTGATGGTTTTTCTCTGGCTCTACCACCTAACCGAAGCTGTAGAGGTGATGCACCGCTCGTGCACCCCGTCCACCGAAACGTGCCCCCAAGTCCTCGACCCAGGCAACACCGTGCCCGCAAGTCTTCGCTCGTCGCTGTCCCAGGCTTCCAGCCACCAACGCTGATCCTCAGGCCACCGGTCCCTCAGTCCAAGCCTCACGTCTGCCCTTCACCGCTCCTGGTCCGTCGGCATGGCACGTCTCTACTTGACCTTGACCTTGCCCTCGATCACTGTCTCCGTGGTCGACACCTGCACAACACAAGCCAAAGAACATGCGCATTATCCTAGTTGACAATCACTCATCACTCAGAGACTCGGCATACACCCATGTATCTGCAGTCCACCTCAAGTTTGTTGTGCCACATTACTTCACTACGACCATATATATATTGCTCGATCATTGTTGTCTGGGTCCTTTGTCTACCACCTCTTACAGTCTGTTATTGCTTTCATTACTGAGTGATTTTGGAAAAGGTCATCCTCTTTGCAATCTTCAAAAGTAACACACATCTCACCTGCCATAGGGATTTCATGGAAGGAATATAGAAGATAGCAAGGAGAATGCTTCATGAAAGGTAACACATTGGAATGTTCCATAATGAATCTCGACTAGAAACCACGATACCAGTGCGTGCCGAGCAACACAACCATGTGGCCGCGTATCCACAGGAGGCTCTCGGTTTCATCGCGGCACCATTAGTTAGTAATCAAGACATCATTATCGAATCCATAACCGATGAGAAATCCTACATGACGCAGATAAATCTTGCATGGAGAGAGTATCACATGCAAGGCATAAGCTAGCAAAACAAGGATGATCACAAGGTATGGAAATCACAAAGGAGGGGATTTCAAGAACAAAACATGGCATAAGACAACAAGGATACGCCTTGTGCACACCAAGGTCATGACAAGATAGAAGATTACTTGAACTTGATTTGGTCCAAACAACAACAAAAGGGCAACCAAGGGGTACAACAAGGATATGGGGCATGGTCTCTAGCACTTGGCAAGGCAAACTACGGTCAAGAACTGGTATTGACAGGAACTTAACTTGGCTGGTCAAACTAACAAGGGCCTTTACAGCAAGGGGTGCAAAACAATTATGGCTTAGGAAACACTTAAAAGGGGGCCAAGCTTGGGTCTACAGGTTAAACAAAGGCATGGCTACACAAACATGTATAGGCATACTACGGTTTGGATCTAGGATTTTGGGAAGCTTTAACTCGGGCTAACTGATCCAACAAAAGGCATGGACAGACATAGGTATAGGTCTTTGGCACAAGCATTCTAAACCATCAAAACTAGACACCATAACAAAGGCCTTTGAGCAACAAGGGTTCTACTAACGACATCTCAGAAGGTCAAGAGGGCTTGGTCAACAAAAGGCTTAACAAACAACTCAAGCACTCACTGAGGACTAGGGTTAGACCAACCAGGGTACCACATTGGTTACAACACATCTACACACACAGCCTAACAAGCATAGTGAGACACAAACAAACAACTCAAGCAACCAACAGTAATCACCAAGCTCATACTAGACAAGCATCTATCTGTAGCACACAAGCAGACATAGACATGAAAACATGGTGGACAGATGTTGTTATTCACTTATTTCCTGTTTACTAGGTTGGAGCATAACACATTATCTAGAAGCAAATATACCAAACAAACTAAGGCATAAATGTTTGTTAACTACCACAATTTACAACTTAAAGCTAACAACCCACTTATTTAATTTAAGAAACTAACAATAGACAACAGGCTCATGCATAGTTTACATTCCAAAAAGGAATAAGGTGACACTAGGTAACAACAACTAACAAGACACATACAACAACTTGATCTAGGGTACACGCAAGCATAACAATAGTTTGAAACATTCTAAACTTGCTATATATGCTAAGATTGCATCTCACTTAAATTGTTTCCAAATATCCAATTCTTGCAAAGCATATGACTAGTATGATTAAAACTAGATTAGAGAGCAATTACAAGGCATGGTGCACATAAGAACCTACTTCTAGGCATAACCATGTATGAAAACAGTTTGTATACATCTTAAACATGTTAGAGAATTTCATGATTAGCCCAAATTAAATTCCTTACATGCACTTATTAATTTCCTTAACTTAGCAAAGTGAATTAGAGAGCGATTCCAATCTATACCCAGAGAACTCTGGAAGATTAGAGCAGCTCACTCCTGCTTTTAGTAGGATACTACAAGAATTTTAGTATTTTGGAGTAAGTAAAATAGCCTACACAAGTCTAGCAAGTAAACATGATACTAGAGAGCTATGAAAATTATTTTCACAAACTTTTAATTCTTAATACTCTAGTTCTCATTATTGCAAGAAAAGTAAGCATGAACAGGATTACATTTTTACAGTATGGAAAAGCAATTAAACAACATGTTTAGTGCATTTCCTTGCTAAGCATATTAACACAAGCTAGCAAAACTAGAATTGTAACCTTTGGACACTTAGCTTCATTATCACAATTACAAGTTTAGAAAGCATTTAGCAACCCAAACAAAATTGCATACAAAACAGTTTTAAACAACAATTTTTATTATTCCCCCAAGTGAAGCATTTCAAGACAAAACTAACTCAAAACATTGAAATACAAATTTTAGCACATTTTTGCTACACAAGCAGAACAACACTACACAAGTCATTTGGTTACAACAAGGCATTGCCACACAGGAGGAACTCCTAGCCATTAGAAACTTATTGGCTACTACTTTGCTATCAAACATTATATAGAAGAAGACAATCACACAACACGTAAACTAGCAGGTTATTCAAACAATCTTATACAAGATAGTTACCTCTAACCTATAACAAGCAAACACTTATTTAGCTAACATGGAAGCATCCATATAAAACATTGCACCCTACCAACTATCAAGAACAAGACCACATTAATTCTAGTTACCAACCCATCAGAATAGTATTACTCCCGCAATTACATATCTTCACCCGCATTCGTGTGCTTACGAGTACAGGTTCCAGTACCAAACTAGCTCTTCCCTAGACCAAGGATTGTTCGGTCATGCTCTCACCACTCACATTTACCAGAGCATAGGTTCGACGTTGCATAAAATAAATTCAACTACCCCACATATATGAGTACATCATATGTGAGGGCTACCTCCAACATTAGACCACAGGGTAGCATAGTGCGGTCGTCTATACGTACCTATTGAGTCGACCTGTCGTTGCAAGAAAGTAAAACCTCCAAAGTTAGTATTACTTAACTAAGCCACCTGAAAGTCCTAATTGGGCATAACTGGAGGTTGTCGCTAGCACATACTTTTATAAATTAGGTTTTGACAAACTTGCCAGCTAGCTAAAGATTTTTAGATAAAATAGGCTTTTCAAAAACCAAAATTTTATTTTGAAACCATGCACATGACAGTATTATGCTTAACCTTGCTTCGATACCAGCTGTGATAGAACCGACCAATTTATAAGAGCACAAGTGTGAAAACCTCTGACGGAGCAGCCGAATTAGCACACTTGAGCCCATATAAACCCGGTAGTCCGTGAAATCCTGAGGGATTTCAAACTTTTCAATATCTCAACCAAGATCGCATGGTCAAGCAAATACAAATCATATTCACGGAGCTTTGCAGCGGAAATAAAATTACAATAGAGTTCACAAATAATAATACAAGTGGAGTTCCACTTAATTTAGAAGAAACAACATAGCTTTAAAATGAATACCATAACATAAGTTGAAATATTTTTCTAGCTTGAGTGACATCCTCCAACAACAGCATAATGAGAAGAAGTATCGAACTGCCGAGCCCATCAGCACTGGTCATCACCTTTCGGCAGACCTAACCTTCACCTGCAACAAGGTGGGATAAACCCTGAGTACTCGAATGTACTCAGCTAGACTTACCCGTCGGAAACCAAAAAATAAAGTGACACCAAGGAGTATGCAAGGCTGATATAAATAGTGGAGCTGGCTAACTTTATTTGCAAAAGGAGCTTAAGTTAAAGGGTTCATCATTTAATTATATGAGCAGTCATCTTTTATCCTATTCCTTAAACTCTAGGTTTTGCACCTATACTAGAGCACTCACTTGAATCTAGCAAACAAATACATAATACCATATCAGGTTTGCTTATCAATATTTTAGTTGAACCATCAATGTCACATGGAGTTGTATCGTGGTGAAGCTCGACATAGTTTCCACTAACCAGGGGAGACGGCGACTCGAATCGAATTCCAAACCAGCTGGTGATAAACCTTTAATACCAACCCATACTTTTCCCGTCGGGTCCATGCATTGGGTAACCGCTCGATGCTTGTTCGTGGTGGTAATCGTCGCGGTTCAAGCATAGACCGCCCAATTGGAACCTGGCGATGGCCATCTCGAGGCAGATCGCATTTCCATACTAGAGGGCACGACTCGGGTTGATTCTGGCCCGAACAACGTCTAACCGGCTTTGGGGTCGATGATTACGGCACCGACGTATCCCTAATTAAAAGGGCGCGTTCAAAAATGAATGAGGGCCAACATCGATACAAACCTACACGATCCAACGGACGGACTGCCCCAAGTTTCCAAACTTGTGCCTTGCCTTCCAGTTGACCGTATTTCATTACTACTCAGGTTCTTTTCCACGATAGCAAATATAGTCAACCGTGATCCGGTAAATACCCACCAGGGGTATGACGGGAACATCCTTAACTACTACTTTGATTAAACAGACTAAGCAATTCTATATTATAAATAAGTAGCAGGATAACAAGTCAGGTGTAAACAATAATCAAGGAATAGTAATGCAGCAAGTAGGATTCAATCAACTCATATACCTAATGCATCACAATATAAAATACTCAAATAGATTAATTATAAATACTGGGAGACTTAGAATGCTCCGGGGCTTGCCTGGGAACCAACACTAGGTTAGTGTTTGTTAGGTGATACTCGCTTGGCGAGCATCTCCGCTGTAGCACTTGCTTAACTCCACATCTTCGTGATAATCCACCAAACACCGTCTTTGGGTTTAACCTCATCGTCATGTCCTTCATGATGTATCTACGGTTACCTAAATGAGATGCGCAATGCAAGCGTCTGAATGCAAGGAAAATGCTTACAAAGCAAACATAAGACACACAACATAAGCATTACTATTTACTTCACATAAGTATACAAGATAACTACGAAAAGTAGGTATAGCTCTAACACACAACATGACATGATCAATCCAGCAGGTTATTATTAAAGCAAAGTGTGACACACGGTTCAATAGGCATTCGTAGTGCCTAACCATAACAATCAATCAAAACTACATTACATACATCACTCCAGGGAACCACATGCATGCACACATATAGTTCATCCTTTAGTTAAGTAAGTTAATTAACATTATGTGATATGACCATATAATATCTTAGGTGAATTAATTTAACAACATAGAATGCATAAGCTAATTATTAGCAAGGCCAAAGTTATCACTATGATCACCTAAGCAACCTCAAACTATAGCAATCAACTTTGGTTCATTTGCATAGTTTGGACAAAGACACAACATGTACTTTAAACAAACATAACTGGAGCTACACAAATCAAAACAAGGTGATCCTAGACTTTCTAGAAAGCTAATGAAATTATTTACAACTTTGTTATTATCACTTAAGCATGATTCAGTAATTAAAAAGACCAAACATAACAGACAAGCATTTCTATCCAAACTTTGGACAGAATATTACATTCATCTTCGAACAGCTATAACTAGAGATCTAAAGCACCAAAATACTTGATATTAGATTTATTAGAAATCTTATTAAGTTTTCTAAAACTTATTTATAATCATCTCAAGATGATTAAGCAGTTATCAAGGCTAACCAACTCAAACAAGTAAATCTGTCCACACTATGACAGATTCTGACTTCTAACTTTAAACACATGTAACTCAAGTTCTAGACCACCAAAAATAGTGAACCAAGACAATTTAGAAATCTTATGAAAAACACTACAACTCTTCTATTAACATGAAGACATGATTCATAACTTAAACTAGCCAAACAATTCATTATTTCAGATCAGCTCAGAGAGTATGAAAAACCTGATAGCAAACTTACAAAAACTATAACTCCTAAACCACTAGGCCTAAAATCATGAAATGTTAGGACAAACAAGATAAAGAAGTTATCTACAACTTTTATATAGAACACATCTACAGAAAACATTATTTAAACCATGAACTAATCACCACAACAGAAATTGTGCATGCAGTTATTTCAGCATATTTATAATTCACTTTATTACTTATTTGATTAGTATGTGAGCACACATATGAGTTATGAACAACATCAAACATTTATAAACATAAGAACATAATAACATAATAACTATCTCAGATTAACATGCAACAAAGGTAATCATTTCAACATATACATTTTCATTTACCAATATGCTTTTATTAATTAAATAATTAACTAACAAAGGCATTATCTTTAAGTGATGTTGCAAACATATAGTTTGGACCTCATAATTTTACAGATGATAAATAATGCCAAATCATGACTACTGTAAAAATATTACATGCTCAAGTATTATAATTTATTTATTAAAAACAGGGCAAGTTTTATTTATAAAAATGCATGTGAGAGCAGCAAAATTCTATAAATCATATTTTCTGGAAACTCATGACCATAAAAAAATTACCTAAGCTACATCAATATCATAGAAAGGCAGTGGAGCCACCTTTTCCATTTTTACATAGAAACATTTACCACAATTTATTTTAATCCATTTAATGAGCGGAAAGCAAGATAAATACATAACTAAATCATACATGCACCAACAATTCTGAATTTTTTATCACAGCACACATATCACATAACAATCCTACCATAAAAATTGCACAGCAATCTAAGCAATAAACCAGCACATATCATTTTATCCCTATTTAATGCTATTTAACACAAATAAATCATCACAGCAGAAACTATCCACTAACACACATCATATTATGCATCCACTGGACAGATCTACTCACAAGGATTCCAAAACGTGCTTACTTTCAATTTTTGGACAAACACACAAATTACTACGCATTTTACAACATTCAACCAGATTTGCTAATTAAACAAAAACGAAAACAGAAACTGCTTTTGCGTTTGGAGCCGTGAAATCTGCAGAAAACAATTAAGGAGCTATTAGTAAACACATGTGTCATGTCATTTATGCAAAGTGAAACAACAAAAAGTTTCAGCTTTACTAGATAGTCCTTCTTCTTCGTTTTCACGACAAAATGACAGAAACCCGAGGGAGGAGTCCGGCTTCAGGGACGGGAGATGGCTGGCTGCAGGATGGGAGATGGCCAAGTTAGGGTTGAGGGCGCTGGAGGCAGGCTTCCTGGCGGCCTGGTGCCTACCGCTGCAGCCTGCTGCTTGCTGGCGGCCGCGACCAGCAGGGAAGGCGCGACCACGGGGAGGTCGCGACCCCTCACTGCGGGCGTGCGCAGGAAGGAGGGAGAAAGGGGAACGCCTGCTGCTGCTAGTTTTCTGGAGAGGATGTTGTTGCTGCTGTTCACCCAGGAAGGAGAAGAGCAGGTAGAGAGGGAGGGATCTGTTGTCTTGCTAGAGAAGAAGAGGAGGAGGGCGGCCATGTCTGATTGTTTTCTTCTGCTGCAAGAGACACTGAGTGGAGGGAGAGAGGGCAGAGAAGGCTCGGTCTTTGACGGGATGAGGAGAGGAGGACGGCACCTCCCAATTGGGCGAATGGGAGGAGAAGGCGCGGCAGGCGAGGTCTCGGGACGGGCACTCGCAGCCTCGGGACGAGAGGCCGGCCTCGGGAAAATTTCCCGTGAAATTTTTCCAAAATTTCTTCCGAATCTGGCAGGTTTCTGGGAACTTTTGGTTATTTTCAAAAATTGCAAATACTGATCAAACGGACTTTGATTCCAACGAAACTAATTTTGTTGTCGTCGTCTCGACGAGTACTTCGACTTTCGTTAAAGGTGCTCAGTCAAATTCCCAACGGTTTGCCTGGTAACGATCGTCGACGGCAGCTTCGCGGTGACCGAAATTCCAATTTTTGTAGTACAGACTTAACTGATTTCCGGAATGTGAAAACTGCGTTGTATCTCATCTTGCGAGCTCATTTTCACCCTTTTCAGCACCGATCCAGGTCTTCATCATAAAACGGAATTTGTTCCTCTCGATTTGTACTACGACTTTTATTTAGGTCACACTGTCATGCGAATACTCGAAGAGGTCGTTCAACGCTAGTCAAAGCAGTCACCCGATAGGGTCCGGATTACGGTCTCTCGTCGGTCGGAATATTTTCCGGTCGTCTGCTCAACATAAAACTTTCATAACTTTTGCTCGTGAGTCCATAAATAATTGATTGGGCCCAATTGCAAGACTTGGTTGAACCCGAATGATTTTATTGAGTTAATCAGCTAGAACAGGCAAAGCTGCGACTCGTCATTTCATGTGACTTTTTGATTCCAAACTTCACGAAACTTTTCTACGAGTCACTATAGATAGGAACTGAAGCGAGGGACATGGCAAAGTCATGTTTAGTAGAAATCTTGAATATTCCGAAATTGGGCAATCATTATTGACTCGCGCTGTTGATTATTTCTGGAACAATTTTAAACAGAGGCTCTATTTCCGGGGTTGATTCCAAATCTTCAGTCATCACTGACAATACTAGAAATCATCTCTCGATCATCACCTGACAGACCATGTTTGTGTTCAAAATGACTGCTCAACTGGCATCAAATATCTGGGGTGTTAAACAAATGCTGATTATGAGTAATAACATGTACTCATCGGGTACAAAAATAGCTCCTCATGCAAGGCGCATCACAAGAGACTTCAATGCACCACCGTATCAAGGGAGCGTAGCACCTGGTGATATACCTTAGGGGTATCATTATGTCTCTGATTTCTATACTTTGGATGCTGAAGAGAACCTAGGATATAATGGTAATACCCTCGGGGGGGGCAGAACATCGGCTATCAAAAGCCGGTGAATCAAATTGATCATCTAACGAGTCGTGTAACTGACCTGGTTCAGAAACAATTTGGCTTGACGCCAAAATCTACAGTGACTGATTACAAAAATCCATATCCAGAATGGTTTGATCAGGTTGTTCTTCCTCCGAGATATAGAATTCCTGATCTGACCAAGTTCACAGGAACCGGTCAGTGACAACCATGGAGCATATAACCCAGTTCCTAGTCCAGCTTGGAGAGATTGGTGATGAAAGCACTCAAAGTCATAATGTTTCCACTCTCTTTATCGGGTTCGGCTTTTTCATGGTTTTCATCTCTGCCACACCCAATTCCATTCAGAGCTGGGATGACTTGGAAGATAAATTCCATAAGCACGGCTTTGGAGTTTTGGAGAAAGGCTTAGTGGATTTAATCGATACAAGGCAAACGAATAATGAGTCTGGATGCCAATACCTCCAAAGGTTCAGAGAGGTGAAGAATCAATGCTATTCCATGACATTACCAGATTTAGAGGTGGTCAGCATTGCGATTCGAGGATTGATACCTAGTATCAGGGAGAGGATAGGCTTTGGTTGCAACAAAATGACCGATTTGGCTAAAAAGGTAGCCGGTATTGTTGCCCAAAATCGGTACAATCAAGCCTTTAAACCTAAGAAAGCCTACAATGCAGAGAGTCATGTTTTCCTGCAAGATGAAAACAATGATTCAGAAGATGAAGGTGATGAAGAAGTGGCTGCTATAGACTAGGTTTGGAAAACAACGAGTACATGCCTTGGGCAAAGGTTAAAAGTACCAAGAAAGATGTAAAGTATAGCTTTGACATCACCAAGGCCGATAAGATATTTGACTACTTACTGGAAAAGGGTCAGATCATGTTGACTGGGAATCATACCATCCCATCGGCCGAAGAACATAAAAATAAAAGGTACTGCAAATTTCATAATTCTGGTACCCATACTACTAATGATTGCCGAGTTTTCAGAGATATGATACAGAGGGCAATTGTTAAAGGGAGGATTGCCCTAGAAAAGGCCAAAGGCATGAGCATCAATGACCATCCTTTCCCACAAAACATGGTGGCTCCGGCACCTCGAAGTGAGATCAAGGTATTAACTTCTGATAAAGCCAAGGCAGCCGGGACAGTTGATCCAAAGAAACAATTGACAACCAAGGAGTATCAGTAGATGAAAGGAAAGAGAAACATTGATCAACATGATCAACCTGAAACTTCAAAAGTTGGTGAAACAAGAAGGCGTCCAACTGTCAGAATCTTATTAAACAAGTGGCAACGTCAGAAGGCAAGGAGCCGTATGCAAAGAGAAAGAGATGAACGAGAATATCAAGAGTGCCTCGAAGAAGAAGAGTATAGGAGGTCTCGTGAAGAAGGAAGACGCATCAGGGATGAAGAAAAGAATCATTGGGACTGTCCTTTCTTCAGGCATTGTTAGAATGAGGTTTTAAAGCTTCCTACTCTTCGTAATTGTCCAGAATGCAGTGATCAGTACCAGGAGTAAAGGCAGTCGAGAGACAACCGCCGATCTGTACATGAAAGATTAAGGTTTGAAAGTACAGATCGGCGCATAAAAAATAAAGATGTTTTTAGTCGGCTAGGAGTAAGGTTAGCCGATCGTGATCATCCTTGGAAAGAGGGACAATGGTGTCCTGGTGGCCTAACCAAAAGAGCCAGAAGCGACGGGTTCAATGGTTGAGAAACGATGAAGTCCAGAAGAAGAAACTCAAAGTCTGGCAAATAAAGCAGATAGCCGATAAGGATGAATCATCGGCTAATATCGCTGCTCTATTCATGTTGCATGCTGAATTTAGATCCTCTGATCATGAAGAAGAATCTGATAGTGAAGGAGCAGTTGCTCAGTGGATCTATCAAGCAGAAGAGGCCACGTTTCAAAAATCTGAAAGGCATTCCCATTTGAAGGCTTTATACCTAAAAGGGTTTGTTGATGGGAGGCCTCTGAACAGGATGCTAGTTGATGGAGGGGAAGCAGTTAATTTGATGCCATATGCCACTTTTAGAAAGCTTGGTAGGACCACAGAAGATTTGACTAAGACCTATATGAGGTTGACCGATTTTGCTGGCAACGTATCGGCTACTAGAGGTGCTATATGTGTCGAATTGACAATTGGCAGCAAGGGTATGCCGACTACTTTCTTTGTAGTCGATGCAAAAGGATCCTATAGTGTGCTTCTTGGAAGGGATTGGATCCACGCCAATTGTTGCATTACATCTACCATGCATCAGAATGTGATTCAGTGGATCGGTGACACCGTGGAAGTAGTGCCAGCCAATTCGACTGTTAGTATTGCTTATTCAGACCCTGATGTTTGGAACTTTGATAACATGGGGTGCTTCTCTGGAAGGATTCTTGAAGGAGATTTTCTTAAGACAACTGACGAAAGTCAACAGCCGATCCAAGCAGTCGGCTTCAAAAAATTTATTTAATGGATTATATAGTTAACAAAGATGAGAATAAGATGGGTAAGGGTTTTACATCGGCTGATGAATTGGAAGCAGTTGATATTGGAAATGGTGATAATCCGAGAGTGACGTACATTAGTGCCAAGTTGGATCCCAAGCTTAGGCAAGAATTTGTTACGTTATTAAAAGAGTATAAGGAGTGTTTTGCTTGGGATTACTCTGAAATGCCTGGTCTTGATAGATCCTTGGTTGAGCATCGGCTACCTATGAAACATGGGAGTCGGCCTGTAAAACAAGCTCCGAGAAGGATTAGAGCAGAAGTTATGGCCGATGTGAAGGCGGAAATTACTCGGCTTTATGAAGCTATTTTTATTTGGCAATGTGGATATGCCGAATCGATATCTAGTGTAGTCCCTGTGTATAAGAAAAACAGAAAAAATGAGGGTTTGTATTGACTTTAGGGATCTGAATAAAGCAACTCCAATGGATGGCAACCTAGTGCCAGTGGTAGATATGCTGGTTGATGCAGCAGCAGGACATAAGATTATCAGTTTTATGGATGGCAATGCTGGTTATAATTAGATTTTCATGGCTGAAGAAGATATACATAAGATTGCATTCAGATGTCCAGGCGCTATAGGCTTATATGAGTGGGTGGTCATGACCTTTGGGCTTAAGAATGCCGGTGCAACTTATCAGAGGGCTATGAATTATATCTTTCATGAGTTGATAGGCAGGATTGTTGAAATTTATATTGATGATGTGGTGGTAAAATCCAAAGATTATCAAAAGCATCTTAAGGATCTCAGAGACTCTTGAATGCACGAAGAAGCATGGCTTAAGGATGAATCCCCACAAATGTGCATTTGGAGTGTCGGCTGGTCAATTCTTGGGGTTTATGGTACATGAAAAAGGAATTGAAGTTGGCCAAAAGAGCTATGATGCCATTGACAAAGCAGTACCACCAACCACGAAAACTCAACTACAATCTTTGATCGGTAAAATTAATTTCATCAGGAGATTTGTTTCGAATCTATCAGCCAGGATTTTATCATTCTCAGTTTTGTTAAAGTTGAAGGATGATCAAGAGTTTAAATGGGGAGATGAGCAACAGAGGGCATTTGATGAGATCAAAGAGTATATGAAGTCTCCGCCAGTATTGATCCCTCCTCAAAGGAACAAGCCTTTCAAATTGTACGTGTCAGCCGATGATCATACAATCGGATCAGCCTTATTGCAAGAATTTGAAGGCAAGGAAAGAGTGGTATTCTATCTCAGTAGAAGACTGCTTGACCCGGAAACAAGGTATTCTCCTGTTGAAAAATTATGCCTGTGTTTGTACTTCTCGTGTACCAAGCTTCGACATTACCTGTTGTCTTCTGAGTGCACGGTGGTATCGATGTTTGACGTGATCAAACATATGTTATCTTTTTTTTGCGGAAACAAACATATGTTATCTATGCCTATACTAAATGGAAGGATTGGAAAATGGATTCTTGCATTATCAGAATTTGACTTGAAGTATGAATCGGCTCAAGCGGTTAAAGGTCAGGTAATAGCCGATTTTGTTACTCATCATCATAAACTAGAAATTAAAACTTTAGATTTTACCCCATGGGCCTTGTTCTTTGATGGTTCCAATTGCAAGCAAGGTGGGGGCATTGGTATTGTTCATGTTTCTCCTCAGGGAGGAATTTTTGAGTTTGCTTTCTCAATTGATCAAACTTCCACTAACAATCAGGCTAAGTATGAAGCACTTCTCAAGGGGCTTCAGCTCTTGTATGAGGTAGGGGCCGAGACTATTGAAGTTTTTGGAGATTCTCAATTAGTGATTAATCAATTGTTGGGCCTATATAAATGCAAAGATGACATCCTGAGAAAACATTATGAAAAGTGTCTTGAATTGCTTAATTCTTTCTCTTCTATTGTCATAAAGCATATTCCTAGATGTCAGAGTCAAGAAGCTAATCGTTTAGCTCAAAGTGCATCTGGATATCAGCAAGTTGTTGAGGTACTAAATAATGAAGTTGCCGACGGTGATGACTGGAGGATTGAGATTGTTGAATGCTTGAGGAATCCATCACAGCAAGTATCCAGAAAATTAAGGTATAAGGCTACGAAGTTTGTCCTTCTTGAGGATCAACTTTATCATGAAACAATCGATGGTGTGCTTCTTAAATGTATTAGTCAAGAAGAGGCCAAAGTTCTGATGGGAGAAATCCACGAAGGAGTTTGTGGTGCACATCAATCTGCTCATAAAATGAAATGGATGATCAGAAGAGCGGTATATTTTTGGCCGAACATTTTGGAAGATTGATTTAAGTATTATAAAGGATGTCAGGAATGCCAAAGATTCAGTAATGTTTAGAAGTCTCCGACATCAGCCATGAATCCAATCACAAAGCCAAGGCCATTTAGAGGATGGAGAATAGATCTGATTGGCCAAATATTTCTAGCATCTAAGAAGGGACACAAATTTGTATTGGTAGCAACAGACTATTTTACTAAATGGGTTGAAGCTATTCTTTTAAAAGAAGCTTCATTGGCTATCGTAATTCAGTTCATCAAAGAGCATATCATTTATCGGTTCGGTGTTCCTCAAACCATTACTACAGATCAAGGAAAAATGTTTGTGTCAAAAGAATTTGAGTGTTTTGCTACTAGCAAAGGTTTTAAGTTGATCAACTCATCTCCATATTATGCCCAAGCTAATTGACAAGCTGAGGCTTCTAATCAGATTTTGATCAAAATCATCAAGAAGAAGGTTAAGGAGCATCCGAAAAAGTGGCATTTAATACTCAGTGAGACTTTATGGTCCTATAGGATGGCATGTCATGGTGCAACTAAATGTTCATCGTATGAGTTGGTCTACGGCCATGAAGCCGTATTGCCTTGGGAAATCAATATAGGGTCTAGAAGAGTATTACAGCAGAATAATCTGAAGGCCGATGAATATAAACATCTCATGATGGACAATCTTGATGATTTACACTTTCATCAGCTGAAAGCTTTGGAAAACATCAGAGCTCAAAAGCTAAGGGTGGCTAAATACTATAATTAAAAGGTTAGAGAGAAAAAGTTTGATGAAGGGGAATTGGTTTGGAAAGTCATTTTACCTATTGGAACTAAGTATGACAAATACGGTAAGTGGTCACCAAATTAGGAACGGCCCTCTCGGATTACCAGATGTGCTCCTGGCAATGCTTATTTCTATGAGACTCTAGAGGGTATCGAATACTTCAGGGCAGTTAACAGAAAATATTTTAAGTAGTATTACCTGAGTATCTGGGTGGATCAGTTGTAGCTGATTAATCTGGTCAGTGACTAATGTATCAATGTTGATAGCCGATACTGATGTATCGCCTTCACAATAAAATAGCCAATGCAATCGGAGCAACGCCTTCAGTCCAAAAAATGCAATATCAAGAATCATTGAAATTAGGAGACCTCGATGGGCCTTTGTCACAAATAAATCATGAAAGGACGAAGAGTTTCATTATGTTCAAGAAAAGGTTTATTTACAGAAGCTCGGTCTTGATAAGCTACTCGAAGACCTTATCTACTATGATTACAGAGGTGGTGGACTCTGCTATCTCCCCGGCTGCTCCATCGACGCCATCGAAGTGCACTTCCATGGCGTGACTTATTTCTGGGGTAACTTCGAGGCCACCCAAGTCTTGGCCGGTGTAGGCCGGGGCGGCACCAAGAGCCATGGCGGGCGCCGTGGAGGGCGACCTCATATACCCTGACGGGTATGTTGGTCACCCTCTCGGCGACGCTGTCGCCGGCAGCATTCACAGAGTTGGCCGCCTCGTTCCCTGCTTCTTGAAGGGCCTCCAGGCGCACGGTTAGGTCTGCAAAATAAGTGAAATAGATCGGGATTGAGCGAAGGAAATCCAATCACATAAAATCTTCAGGAAGAAGAAAAATACCGGTGACACGCGCATCTGATTCTGCGCACTGTTGAACTGCCCGAGAAGCCCTCGCCTCTGCCTCCTCCAACGCCTTTTGTTGTTAGGCGATGTGGTCCTCGAGGAGGCAGTTCCTAATGGTAGCCTCCGAGTGATGGTTTCGCATTTCCGTCATTTGACGGTAGTGGCAAGTGGCCACCGACTCGGAGCTACTGGAAGTGGGGTTTTCGGAGACCGACTCCATTCCTGGCGGAGGTGCCACGACAGCTGCGACATTGGAGGGACCCTCGTTGATCCTAGTTGAAAGCAGAGGAAGGAAATCAAGATGGACTTTGAGGAATGATGAGATTTGGTGTCGACTAGGCATGAAGGAAACATACCTGATACGGCGTTGAGGGCGGTAATGAGAGTTCACTTTCTCCTCTGCAGGACGCTTACCTCGGTTTTGGTCTGCCAATAGAAAAGAAAGAGATTGGCTTTTGGAAGGTGAAGCTTTTGGCGAGAAAAAGGGTTTTTGGACGGAAGGCAAAAGCAAGCAGAAGATGTGCCCTGAATGTGATGGGAGATGGAGACGAAGGAAGTTTATATTAGAAGATTAGAAGGGGAAAAGTTGCCGCTTCGTACGATGTGTGCAGAGCAATCGAGTGGGATGTTAAATCATGACACGATTTTCAAGAGAAGAGCAACCGTCTCGCATTGATCGTCAGGATACCGTTCAGACTGTTTGCAATATCGAGAGGAGAGAAAGACTTGGCTGATCCATTAAGAAACAAGGTTAGTTGATCGGACCCTAAGGAAAGGAGGATAACATTTTTGGAATAAAATAAATTTTATCCCAAAATTGGGGGGCATGTGTTTACACCAGATTTTGGACCGAGAAGATTGTTACTTTTGTGAACATAAATGGCTGATTTATTAAGGAAAGGGATCGACCTAAAAATAAAGAAGCTTATGTGGGTCAAGCGTAACCAGTAGGATTCATGTGGACCAACACGATGGGCTTCAAAGACGTGTCGAGCTCAACCAAGGAGTTCAAATCCGAGTCGTCTTTTATTTTTGCCTATTATGTAATCTAATCGTGTTAGAGCAGGAGTCAACCTGGTTATAAATAGCTAGAAACCTCGGTTTTGTAGAGGACATCCAATCAATCAATACATCGGCCTTCGGCCAAAATCCTAGGAGTAGGAGTAACCTAGATCTTGGCGAGACCTTCAATAAAGCAGGGCTGCATCGACATCGACCGACCTCCGGTTTGCTTGTAAGTTTCACCAATGGCTTGTGTCATCGTGTAATAAGGCTGCATTGGCATCGACCAAACTCTTGTTAAGCTATGGCATGGCTAGTTATCGGTCTAAGTTCATCTTTTGTGAGACTGTCCTAACTCTGATCAATCTCTTGCTTTAGTCGATCTTGACTAGTTATCGGCTCTACTGGCTTGGCAAGCTAGTAGATTTTTTAAGTTACCGATGTTGTTTTATGATTTAATTTGTTTATTTATGTTTTAAAACAAACATCTTGCCCAATCAAGATTGACAAAATAGCCAAAGGTTACAAGATGCTTGGTTTCGGCTGCTTTGAGATTCACGCCCACAATAGAGGAAATAGCCGATATAAAGCCTCTCATCGACTATTTTGTCAATCTTGGTTGTTACATGTTGTGCGTTCGAGATATCCGGTAAAACCACAATTTAATCTAAGAGTAAATAAGTTTGATCTAGCATGTTTGTTACGGTTGTATTTCCGAACCCCACTGATATATATGACAGATTAAGTCCATTTGCTTCAGATCGAATCATGGTTTTGACGGATAGATCTTGTTCGTGCCTCATGGACCCTGCTTCGGCTAAAATAGCCGATACAGTTATGCTTTCTTCATAATGTGTACATTTAAATGACTTGGAATCAATGGATCGACTCTTGGCATAAGACGTGATCTAGCTTGGTCATCATCAAGGCTGTATGGAAACACTACACTATTGATGTTTAAGCTATTTTTATCTATCTATTTGTTATTTTGGCTATATGGAGACACCCCACTGTTAATGAATAGAACTGCTCGTACAATTAGTCGATACGTTGTTTTCATGTCATTTAGATGTACACATAGATCTTTACTTTGTTAACATCTTTCAAGCTTATCGGCTGTTTGTTTATTATAAACACTCTTGCACATATGTCATAGCCATTATGCTTTATATCTTTTTATTTTAATGCTTTTCATGCAATTTCATGGGAGTTGACTTTATAGTCAATATCCTAAAGACAAGTGGCTATATCAGAGCCGTATAATTTGGAACTGTCTGGCATCAAACCGGCAGGTTCCACGACTTAACAATCTTTTTTCTTCTCCTTGTCAATTACAGGTCAAATTGAGTGGCACGCCCGAAGTCGATTTCGCTGAGAATCGGCACCACCGCTTGTCAAAGGTTCAGGAGGTCAGGACCTTGCTCTGCACTCCTCTGAGAACCGTGAGCCTCGAGTGTGTTGGCGTGATCGACCGAGATTTTGCGTCAACAGTAGCATATGGCATCAAATTAATAGCTGCACCTCCATCAACTAACATCCTGTTCAGAGGCCTTCCATCGATAAACCCTTTCAAATATAATGCTTTTAGATGTGAATGTTTTTGGGCTTTTGAAATGTGGCCTCTTCTGCTTGATAGATCCACTAAGCAATTGCTTCTTCATCATCAGACTCTTCTTCATGATTAGAGGATCTAAACTCAGCAGGTAGCATGAACAGAGCAGCTATATTAGCCGATGACTCTCCTTTGTTGGATACTTGCTTTCTTTGCTAGACTTTGGGTTTCTTTTTCTGAATCTCATCATTCCTTAGTCTTTGAATCCGTTGTTTCTGGCTTTTGGTTAAGCCACTAGGACACCATTGTCCTTGCCAAGGATGATCATGATCGGCTAGCCTCACTCCAAGCCGATTATGAACATTTTCATTTTTTATGCGTCGATCTGTCTTTTCAAATCTTAACCTTTCATGTACAGATCGGCGGTTGTCTCTCGACTACCTATATTCCCAATACTGCTCACTGCATTATGGGCAATTACGAAGAGTTGGAAGTTTCAAACCTTCATACCAACAATGTCTGAAGAAAGGGCAGTCCCAATGACTCTTTTCTTCATCTCTGACATGCCTTTCTTCTTCATGAGACCTTTTAAACTCCTCCTCTTCAAGCCACACTTGATATTCTTGCTCACCTCTTTCTCTTTGCAATTGATTTCTCTCCTTCTGACGTTGCCATTTGTTTAACAAGATTCTGACAGTTGGACGCCTTCTTGCCTCACCAGCCTTTCAGGTTTCAGGTTGATCATGTTGATCAATATTCTTCTTTCCTTTCATCTCCTGATACTCCTTGGTTGTGAGTTGTTTCTTTGGATCGATCGTCCCAGCTGCCTTGGCTTTGTCAGAAGTTAACACTTTGATCTCACTCCGAGGTGCAGGAGCCACCATGTTATGTGGAAAAGGATGGCCATTGATGCTCATACCCTTGGCCTTTTCTAAGCCAATCCTTCCTTTGACAATAGCCCTCTGGATCATATCTTTGAAAACTCGGCAATCGTTAGTAGTATGAGTACCAGAGTTATGAAATTTGCAATACCTTTTATTTTTGAGCTCATCAGCCGATGGGATACTGTGATTTCGAGTTAACTTGTTTTCACCCTTCTCTAGCAAGTAGTCAAATATCTTGTCGGCTTTAGTGATATCAAAGCTATATTTTACATATTTATCGGTACTCTTAGCCTTTTCCCAAGGCATGTATTTGAAGGACCGAATTGGCGACCAGAGGGGGGTGAATGGGAGCCTCAAATTTCTTTTCAGAAATATTAGACCGTTGTCCCAATTCCACAACCATAAGAGAAAAGATCACAAACCGTGATGTCCATGACCCAAAATATTGGGTGGATGTTCCCTAAGAACACAGCGGGACAACACACACGCGATTAACCAAGCACACCACCCAAATCGGAGCTCCGAAAAGAAGCATTGCACTCCTATGGAGAAAAAGCAAGTGCCCAACCAAAAATACTTAAGCCAACTGGTGACAAAAGTACTTTAGAATGTTCCTTACAAAGTTAGGAAACCAACGCAACAAACGAAACTCAAATCGGAGCTCAAACGCAAAAACTACGAAGGAAACAGTGCGAAAACATCACTGACCGGACGCTGGTACCGTAGCGACACTGTAGCGTCCAGTTGCTGCACTGTAGCATCTGGGTACTGTAGCACTGGACGCAATGTAGCATCCGGTCACTGTTACTATAGCGTCCGGTCGTACTGTAGCAGCGTCCGGTCAGCCCGAAAACAGCGCTGTTCAAACACCAAATCGACCCGAAACTCAGTCAAATCAACTCGAAACTTCACCAAATTTTGCACACATGATCACAACTATGTTAGTGAGCTATCTCTAAGAGATCATGGCTCGACCCAACTATAAATTCATGAATTGCAGATCTCGTGCAAAAGGGAAAAGTTTAGAACCAAAAATGAAATTCGCCCGATCTATGTGCCCGTGAGGAATTAGATGAATTCCTTCGGTGGAAAGATGTCTCTCACGATGCTACACAAGATGGTTCAATCGGATTTTCAATCCACCCCTTCAAACGGAAAATCTCGCGAAAGAATCGAAGGGAGGAAACGAAGAACGCGAAGAACAAAAACGCGAATCGATCCAAATTTCTGCCAACACAAGAGGAGTAAGAAATTGATCCTTGGAATGCTATGGAAAGATGAATTGTGTAGCACACTGTGTAGGGTTACAAGCCACTCCTCGCAACATAAAGCGTGGATGGCGAAAACCTCAAGAACAAGAGCCACTCCTCTCTCTAACCCTAGCCTCCTCTCAAATGAACAAAATGAGAGTGACACTTCACCAAGGATGGGCTGCCCTAACCATCCCCCTCACATATATATTGGCGCACGTCCGAAGACCAAATCGCCCTCACATGAAGCACTCAACTCAAATACCCCCTAGGGGTAAAACTGTCCAACCCTAGCAGTTTTCATCCAACGGCCATGCGCCTTCTCATCCTTCGCTTCGCCTCGACGCAAGCTCCAGGATGCCACCACGTGTCGTCACTGTCGACCACCGCGCCTTCCTCGTGGATAGCTTCGCCGCCACGCCAGCCTCTCCACGCCGCCACGCGTCGATCGTTCCGCATGGGAACCTCCGCCCGGTTTTGAGGCCCAAACATGTAAACCCGCCACCCCAGGTTTTGAGGCCCAAACCTGGCAAACCGTCCACCCCCAGTTTTGAGGCCCAAACTCGGAAACCAGCCAGCCTAGGTTTTGAGGCCCAAACCTGGAAACCGTCCACCCCGAGTTTTGAGGCCCAAACTCGGAAACCAGCCACCCCAAGTTTTGAGGCCCAAACTCGGAAACCGTCGCTGATAGCTTTTTGAGGCTCAGCTACCGAACCCGCACCGTAGACGGGATGTGGTTCTCACACCCCGACCACCGGCACCGATGCCGATGCATGTCCAGCCTCCACGCTGGGCACAACGCCTTCGCCTTCCTTCTTGACTGGGCCGACAGCACTTGCGCCGCACGCAAGCCCGTGTCCGACCTCCCGCAAAGTGCCACGACGCCATTGTCTTCCTCCTGACTCGGCCGATGCATCACACATCCCCATGTGCTCCTGCTCGTCGATGCCACGTGCCAGCTACCACAGCTGGTCCTCCGGCCTCTCGGTCCGTCGGTCCAAGCCTCACGTCCGCCCTTCACCGCTCTGGGTCCATCGGCATGGCACGTCCGCTGCACAGCATGCCCATCCTTCACCGCTCCCGGTCCATCGACACGGCACGTCTCTACTTGACCTTCACCTCGCCATCGACCATTGGCTCCGAGCTCAACACCTGCACATCAACATAGCCAAGAGACACATGTTGCACACGCACACCAACACAAGTAACACGCCACAACTCAACGCCACCGGTTAGTCAAAAACATTAAGCACATAGCGAGATATGGACTAAACCAAGAAAAGCCTCAAACCTTCCTCATCAATGTCAATCATTCATCATATTTGTTCTCAGTATTCGTTGTTTTTTCCAAGCCCAGTCCACAGCAGCCACTTCATCTTCACTTTCATCACTTGAATTGTTATCTTCTTCGTGCAAGAAGAAATGATTTTCTGCGTTATCGGCTTTCTTGGGCTTGAAGACTTGATTGTACCGATTCTGAGCATCAATATTCACCACCTTTTCAGACAAATCGCCCATATTGTTACAACCAAAGCCATTTTTTCTCTGATGGCAGGTATCAGCCCTCGAATTGCAATGCTAACAACCTCTGAATCTAGCAATGATAAGGTATTAGCACTAATTTTTAACCTCTCTGAATCTCTGAAGATACTGGCATCCAGTTTCATTATTTCCTTGCTTCGTATCGACTAAGTCAACAAGGCCTTTTTCCAATATTCCAGAGTCAAAATATTTATGGAACTTGTCTTCCAAATCCTCCCAGCTCTGAATGGAGTTGGATGGCAGAGATGAAAACCATGAAAAAGCTGAACCACACAGGGATGAAGGAAACAATTTGACTTTAAGTGTTGATTCATCACCAACTTCCCCGAGCTGGACTAAAAACTGAGTTATATGTTCCATGGTCATCACTGAGCCTGTTCCTGTGAATCTGGTAAAATCAGGAATTTTATATCTTAGAGGAAAATAACCTGATCAAACCACTATGGATATGGCTTCTTGTAGCCAGTCATTGTAGACTTTGGCGTTAAGCCAAATTGCTTTTGAACCAAGTCAGTGACCCGATTCATTAGCTGATCAATTTGAGTCACCGGCCCTTGATAGCCGATGTTCTGCCCCCCGAAGGCATTGCCATCATATCCCGGGTTTCCTAAGCATCAAGGTAAAAAATCTGAAACATAATGATATCCAGGAGGAATATCACCAGGTGCCACATTCCCTTGATACGGTGGTGCATTGAAATTTCTTGTAATACGTCGTGCATGGGGAGCTATTTTTGTAGCCAATGAGTATATGTTATTACTCATATTCGGTTGTTGCATTGGCTGCGGCGTCACGCCCCCAGGGCTGACATTCATTTGGTTTCCGCTGCCATTAGGACCATTGATCTGTGGTCCACCAGAAGTTCCAGCTCCTTGATTGTTTCTCACGGTATATGTTGGACCTCTCCTATCATCGCCTATGTTGAAGGCCTCCTTAATGGAATTCATGAGACTGTTGAGAAAAACTTCATTGTGATTCATCAGAGTAACAGACATTGCTTTGCTAATCACTTCTTGCATGGCATTGTGTTGGACCTCGACCATTGGATCAACATGTCCATCTAGAACCACCCTTGGAAGATGAGACTTTTGGATAATCTTCTTATCCCTATTTCTACTGAACCTCAACAGACACATGTAACGATATTGTTCAACAATTTCTTCTATCATGCATCGAAGCTCATCTGGAAGCTCCTCCATTGTCATGTTCAACACGTCTTCGTTACTGATTGTCATGATCAGACCATTGTGTCCCACCGGGCGTGCCAAAAGAATGTGTTGACACAAAAATCCAGTCGGTAGCGCCAACACACTCGAACACACGATCCTCAGAGGGCGTACGGAACAAGGTCCTGACCTCCTGAACCTTCAACAAATGGCAGTGCCAAATCTTGGTGAGATTGACCTCGGACGTGCCAGTCAATTGACCTGCAATTGTCAAGGAGAAGAAAATGTTATCAAATTGTGGAACCTGTTGGTTTGATGCCGGACAGTTCCAAATTATACGGCTCTGATATAGCCATTATTAATAGGATATTGACTACAAAGTCAACTCCCAAAAGATTGCATGAAGGCATTGATAAAGATATAAAGCAAAACGGCTATGATATAGGTAAAGAAAAATTCGGGACAGATAAATAGCCGATAAGCATAAACATATTAGGAAAATAAAGATCTGTGTGTACATCTAAACGACGTGAAATCAACGTATCAACTAATTGCACAGGCAGTTCTATCTGTTAACAGTGGAGTGTTTCCATGCAGCGATATAATAAATAGATCGATAAAACAACTTAAACATCAATAGTGGGATGTCTCCATGCAGCCATAATGATGACCAAACTAGATCACGTCCAATGCAACAAGCAGATCCATTGATTCCAAGCAGCCTAAAAGCATACATTATGAAGAAAGCTTAACTGGATCGGCTATTTTAGACGATGCAGGGTCCATGAGGCATGAACAAGATCTATCCGCTAGAACCATGATTCGATTTAAGATCAAGCAAATCTAATCTACCATGTATATCAGTGGGGTTCGGAAATACGGCCATAATAAACATGCTAGATGAAATCTACTTGTCTTAGATCAAAAACGTGGTTTTATCGGATATCTCGAATGCACAACATGTAACAATCAAGATTGACAAAATAGTCGATGAAAGGCTTGAATCGGCTATTTCCTTCATTATGAGCATGCAAGGCCTTGGGATAGTCGAAACTAGACATCTCTTTAGGTTTAGGCTACTTTGTCATTCTGATTGGGCAAGATATTGTTAAAACATAAAGAAAAATGTTAAAACATAAACAACATCGATAACTTAATGAATCTATTGGTTTGCCAAAACCAATAGAGCCGATAACTAGTCAATATCGAGTAAAGCAAGAGATTGATCAGAGTCAAGACAGTCTTACAAAAGACAATCTTAAACTGATAACTAGCCATGTCATAGCTTAACAAGAGTTTGGTCGATGCCAAATACAGCCTTATTGTACAATGACACGAGCCATTGGTGAAACTTACAAGCAAACCGGAGGTCGGTCGAAGCTGATGCAGCCCTACCTGGTTGAAGGTTCCGCCGAGTTCT
Organism: Coix lacryma-jobi var. lacryma-jobi; assembly: GCA_009763385.1. Classification (NCBI taxonomy): domain Eukaryota; kingdom Viridiplantae; phylum Streptophyta; class Magnoliopsida; order Poales; family Poaceae; genus Coix; species Coix lacryma-jobi. Next base: position 85,381,159 of record CM019831.1, read on the forward strand.
ACGTTAATCCAACTCCTAGGGTTTTGGCCAGTGGCCGATGTGTTGATTGATTGGATTGGATTTGTTTTTCACAAAATCCAGGTTTCTAGCTATTTATAACCCGGTTGCCTCCTGTCCTAACACGACTAGGTTACATGGAGATAAAACAAAAGATGACCTGAACTCAACCTCTTCGGCCGAACCCAATATGTCTTTGAAGCTTGTCACGTCTGGTCCACACAAACTTTGGTTGTGTCTAGGTCAAAGCATCTATTTTATTTTTTCTGGCCGATTTCTTTACTAACAAAATCAGCCGTTTGCGCTCACAAAACAATAATCCTTTCAGTTCAAAATCTGGTGTAAACAATATCATTAGTCAATCGATAGGAGATAAACATCTACAACTATGACACACACATGTATGATTATGATAAGAGTTCCACTAGATCTATACTCAACACAGGAATCAATCATAAATGATAAATAAGATAAATGTAATAGAACAGAGTAAACCATAAAAGAGTTCCAACAGAGCATTCTCACCCAAGGTCGGACCATAGCCAAAACTAGAAAGAGAGATTAACTTCCTAATATGGTTCTAACTATAGGTTATAGACTACATCAATTAGTGCAATTGTGTTTAGCAACCATGGTTAGAATAACTTATATTTATACGCAGGAGACATCACGCATGGAGGATCAGATCCAGAGTCTATCACCTCCGGGTGACCAGGTCTTACTTGCCCTATATTCGGGGAGTGGACTACAGAGGACTCAACATGGCTATAATAGTCACCCTCGCGATCTACCACTTGCTGCCCGGAATATAGGGTGCATTCGTAGGTAAACAACGTATAAGCACCATGCTTAAACAATGTTGTCCACTCACCCCGCAATTAACAGAATGAGTGCTATACGAACAAGAGCATAAACATAAAGATACCTGAGCTATGCTAGACATATAATCAAAGTAGACTATGAACATTATAATTATGAACATGAAATAGTAACAAGTCATGACATGTATCAACTAGAACACAAACTAGAAGATGAATAAGAACTAGATTAGAACACATGGATGAACTAGAGAGATAATTAGAACTAGATTAGAACACAGAGATGAACTAGAGAGATTAGAAGATGAACTAGAAGACAATTAGAACACAAGATAATGAACTAGAAGACAATTAGACAATTAGAAGAACAATTAGAAGAACAATGTTGATACAAGAGAGAAGACAAGGCTAATTACCTAGCTCCTCTTGACTAGATCCGGAATCCGAGCTTCCCTCGACTCTTCTAATTTGATTCTAGCTACGCCCTTGGATGATGGAGCTCCTGGTTGTCTAGGCTACTCTACTCTAAATGATTGAATACTAAGATTGGATTGGATGCGATGTCTCCAGGAGGGGGGTCTGGGGTTTCTTATAAAGCCCGGTGGGATGAACCGCAGCCCTCGGATCAAACCGACTTTGAACAACGGCCAAGATACAAAGTAGAGGTCGGTTAGGTCACGCCGCACGAAGGAGGGTGGCTTCCAGGTGGCCCTAGGCTGATCGGCCTAGCGTTGAGGCTGGCCGGCCTCCCGCTGGCGCCGCCTGCCTCTTCCTTCGACTGGAAGTCTCCTGGTACCTTCCTTGTTCATCTTGAGTCCTTGTTCTGTTGGTTTGCGCAACGAGTCGTGGTGTGGATGGATTCCTTGTCATCTTCTTCCTGTCTGGTCACTGGATATCTCTGGTATTCTGTAGCTGTTGGAATCTTGTCTGTTACACCCGTGATCATATGGATAAGGCTTCTAGAGGGTTCCAGAGTCTTCCTGGTCGTATTCATCGAGGACTCTTGCTCCGGACTCCAAATATGGCAATTGGCATGTCCGTTGTGATCATCTCGATGAGCTCGTCTCACTGGTGTGGTCTGATTCTTCACTTGAGATACTTTCTTATGATGAAATATTGAATATCCTGCAAAACAAGTGAGAACTACACAACTCGTGGAACTTGTTAGAATCAAACCCTATAGCTACACTCTTTGGATCATTGCGGGTCAATTATGAGGTTAGTTGATGGTTTTAAAATAGGAGTTATCTACCATTAACAATGTCAAGAGTGCTTTCCTAAATGGCTACATAGAAGAAGAGGTGTATGTGAAAACACCCTTGGTTTTGAAAATCCCAAGTTTCCAAACCATGTTTTTAAACTTCACCAAGATTTATATTGTTTGAAACAAGCTCCTAGAGCCTGGTCTGATAGATTGAAAACCTTCTTGCTAGCTAATGGTTTTAAAATGGGATGTGTTGACAAAATGCTCTTTCTCCTCAAGCAAGGCATTGACTCTTTATTGGTTGAGATTTACGTGGATGATATTATTTTTGGTGGTTCTTCTCATGCTTTGGTTGCCAAGTTTGCAAATACTATGAGCAGGGAGTTCAAAATGAGCATGATGGGTGAGTTGACTTTCTTTCTCGGGTTGCAAATCAAGCAATCCCGAGAGGGGACGTTTGTGCACCAGGGCAAATACATGAAGGACATAGTGAAGAAGTTCGATATGGGTGAGGCCAAGCCTCTTCCGACGCCCATGTCGACCACAACGACCCTGGATGCGGATGAGGATGGAGAAGCTGCAGACCAAAAAGAGTACCGGAGTGTGATCGGCTCGCTGCTGTACCTGACGGCGACACGCACGGACATTCACTTTGCGGTATGTCTTTGCGCATGCTTTTAGGCGTCACCGCGCACTTCTCATCGTCAGACGGTCAAGCACATTATGAGGTACCTTCGTTTCACATCTGAGTTTGGTCTTTGGTATTCTGCTTCTTCTACTCTCACGCTTTGCGGTTACTCAGATGCTGATTTTGCTGGTTGCCGACTTGATCGCAAGTCCACTTCTAGGACTTGTCGGTTTTTGGGCTCTTCTCTTGTATCTTGGTCTTCTCGCAAGCAGTCTAGTGTCGCCCAGTGTGGCGGAACGGTCCTAATCCCATGGCCCACCAGTCCCCGTCAGCCTCTGAGAGTCGAACCGATGTTCCGCGTGATTAAGACTGTTCGTCACTGGGCTGCATCAGCGCCCATCGTCCGCAGGATCATCTCACAATTCGGTCACAGCACTAGGATACTTTTACAAATAACATCGGAATACAGAGCGGAAGACTTAAATAACATTAGTTTTACAAACTAAGGTTCCAAATAAAATTAAGGTGCAGTTATTACAAACCATGTTCGGGTAATAGAAATAGGCAACGTAGCGGAGTACAACAAAATAAAGATACTTTCAAACACCCAGCCCGAGGGTGTACATCTATTCTTCGGCCTCATCGGCCTCTTCCTGGACGATGGTCATGCAGCAGGGCGCAAGACACATCGGGGACTCAGTCATACCTGCAGCATGGGTAACAAACCCTGAGTACTGGGGTACTCAACAAGACTTACCCGACTAAAGAAAAGGAAGAAGACTCAGGAATGAGAGGCTTAGGAAGTCAAGGTAAGGCTTAAGCAAGATCAAGTATTTTGCAGAAAAAGCATTTTGTAAACCTTGTTCTATTTTTGGAAAGATTCAAGTATTTCTCAATTCTTCATTGCTCATGATTCTTTTTACCTTTCAAAACATACCTAGTTGAGAACCACTCTCCGTTGACAGTCAGTGACCAAGTCTCCATAACCGAGGAGCAACGTTAATCCGGATAAATAATACTCAGCTGAGGATCCCTATCCACACTGCATATGTAGCACCCAAGCTTGCATATGCCAACTCGTCTACCACGATTCCTCCAAGATTGGGCCCGGTCCTACGCCACCCGGAAGTACAGTACACCACTCTTATCCAGGTACGACGACCACGTGGGTACATGCTACTTCCGCCATCTCTCCACTCCCAGTGCGCGGTTGTCGGTCCAATAAAGGATTCCTCGGAGCCAGAGCTTTCCGAAGTATGTGAATAGTTGCAAGTCTTGGCCAGCAGGCCCCCATACGGATGGTCCCTAAATTTTTTGCCAGAACCATACCTTGGTTATATCTCACCCAAGCGTAATAGTCCTGTTAGTTTTTCAACCCTGTCCCGGTCGGTGTCAACTGTTGAGTCCCGGACTACAACATGACGGCACCGTACGCTCGGACAACCTCTCCTCGCAATTGACTAGGTACGGATCAGATACCTAGCCAATGGCCGGGGAGTAAAACCAAATTCCCATAAAAATTCTTTAAGTGATCACACTTTTGAAATTGGCATTTTTATTGCAAATCTATTGTATAGCATCACTAAGCATTTGCATATAGTTTTAAAACAGGGCAGGTGGATCTTCTGGTGGAGGTAAACAGTGCAGGTAATAGGTCATCACACAACTCCTATAACCTAATGCAGTAGTTTAACTCAAAGACATTTTAAGTAAACCTTTTATAAAAACAAGGAAGGGTTAAAATGCACGGGGCTTGCCTTGAAGAGCAAAGAGGACAGGCTGGGGTCGGCAGTGCAGGTGTCGGAGCTCGGGGTCGCCTCAGGGGTAGGTTCGTCAGCGGCTGCTTCGACTTTGACGTTTTCTCCTTCGGTCACTATACGGATGCAATGATGTATGCTTATGAGGATGCTGACATGAACAAATGGCACGGGACAAAACCACTGATTCTAGAGTACACTTCTCATCGCGTAAGTAACTTCTAGAATGGACATAAAGTTACTTATCTTTATCCCTAAGCAAAATTAATCAACCTATTAAGCATCATTTATCCGACCTAAGCACAAATCATGCATGGCATCACAAACATCATAGACCAAAGGGTGGGGGTCTATGAACAGCAAACAATTCCAAAAGTCACATCACAGGGCATACCATATGAACCATACTTGATTTTCTATTTTTCCTAATTATTTAAAAAGGTCATTTTATGAAGTTGCTCCAAAAATTACCAAATTAATCTCATAAGTTCATTATGGTATAAAAAGATGGCAACACAAATTTCATAATTTTTGGAGGTCATTAAGGTGCTCAATTAAAATCAGTCATTAAATAACAAAAGGCACTATTTACAATTAAAGTAAATGCTCAAAAATCAACTTGTTCCAAAAGACTTCAAAATTTCACCAGAGACTAAACATGGCATAGGAAACTCACAAAAAATTTCTCATGATTTTTGGAGTTATAAATGATTTTCTAAAAATCCAAAACCATCCATTTATTAATTAAAAGAGGGATTTTACATTTTCAAATTCTTGCAGAAAAGTCAAGTTTTATATTTTTATAAAATACTTCAAGGTATAAAGAGTCTACCATGAATTTTTCAGAATTTTTGGAACCATACAAAAAATCACACAAAAAGATGAAAACTGAACACTATTCACATCTTTCCAAAAGGAAAAAGAGCACTGTGTTCCTTCCTCGCAGGGCTTGGGCGAATCGCGCGGCGGACCGCAGGGCTCGGGCGAATCGCAGGCGAGGCGGACGGCGGACCGGCCGCTCGGGGCTCGCGCTGGGAAAGCCGAGGGTGGGGAAGATTCGCGAGCTCACCGTGAGTCGGGAGGGAGGCTCGGCGAGGCGGTGCAGGGTCGGAGGAGGGAGTCCGACGGTGGTGGCGGATCTCTTTGGCGGCGATCGGCGTCCGGCGGCTCTGTCCACCAAAAGAGGTCGCCGAGGGTGCGGTTAGGAGCGCGCTGAGGTGAGGAAGAGAGGGCAGGGGTCGGAGGAGGAAAAGAGAAGCACTCACGGCGGCGAATTTCTCGCTTAGCCGAAACGCGGCCGTTTGCCGGAGTCGGGGACGAAGCTTCTGCGCCGGCGAGAGGAGGGCGGAGAGGTGAAATTGGTTGCTCGGGAAGGTGGAGCAGCTCAAGGCGAAGGCGGTGGAGGGCTCGGCGGGCGCTGGGGTGGTCTGGTGGCTCGGGGTGCCGTGGTGGCGGCAATGGCGGAGCTAACGGCTTTATAGCCGCGGGCGGCGCCGGGGGGTCCGGGCGAGGGGTGAGGAGCATTCGCGCGGCATCAACGGAGGTAGGGAGCAAGGTAGGGCGGCTCGGTGTGGGCGGGAGCTCGCGCGCGGCGCGGCGGCTTGCCGGCGGCCGGCAGCTGCGCGCTGTCTGCGGCCGTAGGGGAAGGAGGAGGGTAGGGTAGGGGATGGCGAGGCGGCGGTAGGTAGGGCTCGGGGAGGTCGAGCGCTTAGCGCTGGCCTCGGGCGACACGGACGCGGGAGCCGGGCTCGGCGAGGCTGAGGCTGCGCCGCCGTCGGCCGGGGCCCCTTGCTTTAAAGCTCGTGCGCAGAGACATCATCCTCCTCCTAACAGAATTTTTGAAATAACTCCCAAAATTTGAACTGAGCAGGAAAAACTCAAAACACCAAGTTGCTCAAAAAAGACCTCTACAACTTTGTCAACATAAACTTTTTCTGAAACTCAATAGGTTTTGAGATAATTTTGAAAACCAAAAAGGGGACAAAATTGAAGTTTGAAAGAATTTGAAATTACTTCTGATTTTACATTGAAACTTGAAAATCTGTAAACACCAAAGTTGTTCTTTTGACAAGATCTACAACTTTGCTAAAAGGACCAACCTCAAATTTTGAATAGTTTTTGAATTAGAAATAGAGGGGTAAAACTAGAGTTTGGAAATTTAGGGTTTTTCAAAAGGGATTTAAATTCTATTTCTGATTTGAACTTTGATAAACACAACAAAACATCAGGGCACTCAACTGAACAAGATTTACACAAGCTAGACACAGAGATGAAATTACCATTTTGCCCTTATAGGAAGATTGGGACCTTTAGGGTTTTTGAAAAAGAGATCACTACAAATCACTCCAGAAAAAGGTAAATGCAAAACAAGCATTAGACAAACATAATGCATGGCAAGGATGATTAATGACTAAAGATGATGACATGTCAGGTTAATTACATATTAATCACCAGAGGTGTTACAGCCTTCCCCCCTAAAAGAAATCTCGCCCCGAGATTCCGCGCCTCAAAGACAAAGACAAAACTTTACATCTACAGAGTATCGAGAAAGTCGGGATAAGCCTTTGCTAAGAAGTCTTCGGATTCCCAAGTGGCTTCTTCTTCAGAGTGTTGGCTCCACTGGATCTTGTACCATCTTGTGGTAGTCCTCCGGGTAACACGGTCCTTGTAATCCAACACGCGAACTGGATACTCGGAGTATGACAGATCGGGTTCTAACTCAACACCTTCAACTTCCACCACTGTTCGGGTATTTGGAGACATTTCTTGAGTTGGGAGACGTGAAACACATTATGGACTGCGGAAAGATGATCGGGTAACTGTTTGTAAGCTACCTTGCCACAACGTTCCAGAATTTCAAAGGGACCAATATAGCGTGGTGCTAACTTTCCCTTGACTCCAAAACGAGTGACTCCCTTGGTGGGTGAGACCTTCAGATACACATAATCTCCGATCTGGAACTCCAAGGTCGACGTCTCTTGTCAGCATAGCTTTTCTGTCGAGACTGCGCAATCTTCATATTCTCTTGTATTTGCTTGACTTTTTCTTCCATATCTTTTACTAGGTCAACTCCAAAGAATTCCCTTTCTCCAGGTTCAGACCAACTGAGAGGTGTATGACAACGGCGACCGTACAGTGCTTCAAAGGGTGCCATTTTGATGCTTTCTTGGTAACTGTTATTATATGAGAATTCTGCCAAGGCTAAACAGTCATCCCAAGTATCTGCGAAGATGAGCACGCAGGCTCTCAACATGTCCTCTAACACTTGGTTGACTCCCTCAGTTTGTCCATCCGTTTGTGGATGATATGCCGTGCTATGCAAGAGTTTGGTTCCAAGTGAGGTATGGAATGCTTTCCAGAATTTTGGGACGAACTGGGTACCACGATCATAGATAATGGTCTTGGGTACGCCATGGAGTTTTACTATGTTGTTCTTGTACATAGCGGCGTAAGTGGGGACGGTGTAGCTGGTCTTGACTGGCAGGAAGTGAGCTTGCTTAGTGAGGCGATCCACGATCACCCAGATGGAATCAAAACCCCTGGTGTTTTGGGTAGTCCATTGATAAAATCCATACTGATATCGTCCCACTTCCAAGCAGGTACAGGTAAAGGTTGCAATTCTCCTCCGGGCTTCATGTGCACAGCTTTAACCCTCTGGCAAGTATCACATTGAGCGACATACCGGGCGATTTCAATCTTCATCTTTGTCCACCAGAATCTCTGCCTCAAGTCTTGGTACATCTTGTTGCTGCCAGGGTGGATAGAGAATCTAGTCAAGTGTGCTTCATCAAGGATTAACTGCCTCAACTCAGGCACTTTGGGAATTACCAGTCGGTTCTTGAACCAAACCACTCCTGCATCATCAATCCTGAAACAATCAGTTTTTCCGGCTCGGATCCTTTCGACGATGTGCTTGATTCCAGGGTTATCTTTCTGTGCAGTGATGATCTGTTCCCTGATAGGTGTTTCTATCCTGATATTATTCAGAGTTCCCTGCGGAACCATCTCAATACCCAGCTTTTCCAATTCATAACATAGGGAAGAACCATAGGGTTTCATCACCAGACAATTGTAGTACGACTTGCGACTGAGCGCATCGGCGACTACATTTGCTTTTCCCGGATGGTAATGTACTTCGAGATCATAGTCCTTAATCAACTCGAGCCATCTTCTCTGTCTCATATTCAGCTCTTCTTGAGTGAAGATATACTTCAGGCTTTTGTGATCAGTGTACATATACAGGTACTGCCCAACAAATAATGACGCCAGATCTTTAAGGCATGCACCACTGCTGCTAACTCAAGATCATGGGTTGGATAATTCTCTTCATGTTGCTTAAGCTGCCGGGAGGCATACGCGATCACTCGACCTTCTTGCATCAAAACACAGCCCAAACCAGTACCAGACGCATCACAGTAGACATCAAAGGGCTTTTCGATGTTTGGCTGGGCTAGCACTGGTGACGTGGTTAACAGTTTCTTCAACGTTTGAAAGGCCTGCTCACAGGCTGGTGACCAGACAAACTTCACAGAATTCTTCAACAACTCGGTGATAGGCTTGGCGATTCTGGAGAAATCCGGGATGAAACGGCGATAATATCCAGCCATTCCCATGAAGCTGCGGACTCCGTGAACAGTGGTAGGTGGCTCCCAATCCAGAATGTCTGCCACCTTTCCGGGATCGACTGACACTCCTTCGGCGGATAGGACATGACCAAGGAACTGTATCTGATCTAACCAGAACTCACATTTACTGAACTTGGCATAAAGCTGATGATCTCTGAGGCGGGATAGATAGAACGACACGAGTGTTCGGCATGTTTTTCAGGGGTTTTGAGTAGACAAGGATGTCGTCAATGAACACGACCACAAATTTATCAAGCTCCGGCATGAATACGGAGTTCATGAGGTACATGAAGTGGGCAGGGGCATTGGTCAAACCGAAGGACATGACCAGGTACTCATATAGGCCGTACCTAGTAGTGAAAGCTGTTTTAGGAATGTCTTCGGGACGTATTTTTTTTGGTGGTAGCCAGATCTGAGGTCAATCTTGGAGAATACTCTGGCTCCAGCTAGCTGGTCAAAAAGAAGATCAATACGAGGCAAGGGATATTTATTTTTGATGGTGACTCTCGTTGAGTGGGCGATAATCAATGCATAGTCTGAGACTCTTGTCTTTCTTCTTCACAAAGATTGCAGGACAGCCCCAAGGAGATGAACTTGGGCGAATGAAGCCTTTATCCAGCAACTCTTGTAACTGGATTTTTAGCTCTGCCAACTCTCTGGGAGGCATTCGATAAGCTCTGCGGGATATAGGAGCAGTCCCGGGCTTAAGCTCTATGGCAAACTCAACATCACGGTCAGGAGGTAGGCCAGGTAAGTCTTCTGGAAAAACATCAGGGAATTCGCAGACCACGGGGATGTCCCTGGTCTCCTGAACATAGGTGGTATTCAACTGCGTGGCTGCTGATTTGAAGGCATTGGGAGTTGGAGAAGGAGCTTGGAGGTACTGTTAGGAATGTCCACTCTCACAACCCTATTCAGGATGTCCATCATGGCTTTATACTGACACATCCAATTCATGCCTAAAATGACATCTATTTCCTGATCACGAAGCACTATCATGGTGGTAGGAAATACATGTTCCCCCAACATCACTGGTATATTACGAACTACCTCCTTAGTACTTATACGCCCTCCAGGCGAAAATATGCAGAAATTTTCTTTCAACTCCCCAATTGATATCCCATGCTTAGAGACAAATGTACGACTGATGAAGGAATGCGATGCACCAGAATCAAACAACACGACTGCGGGATGATAGGCAACGGGAAACCTACCGATCATGACGGGCTCTCTTCTGGGATGTCGCCGACAGTGGTGTAGTAGACTTGCCCGTGCTTCTTGACAACTTTGCCTTCTGAGCATGCTGCTGCTGGACACGGTATTGCTGCTGCTGAGATCCTCCAGGACCTTCTGAGCATTCTGAGCATATCTCTTGGGCTTTGGGCACTCACGAGCCCAGTGGCCAGTCTGGCCGCAGTTGTAGCAGGGATGGTTGTAAGCGGTTTGTGGGGTGGTGATACGAACACCTGGGGCGTTCGGCTGCGTGGCACTTTGCTGGTTGGCGTTGTGGGTGGTGGCCGCAGTACGGACGACCACTTGCTGGTGGGGGTAAGGTGGGCGATTTTGGTGGTGGCTAGGGTGATAAATGACCCTCTGGCGCTTGTGACCGCCAGAGAAACTGCTAGATCCTGCTTTCTTCTTCTTCTTTTCCTCTTGGTACTGGCGATTGCTCTCCTCAAAAGCAACAGCCCGGTCAACGGCATCATGATACGAACCGGTCAGGCGGTCAGGTTATTAGACATACTTCTGCGGATCTTAGGGTGCAGTCCCCTAAGGAAACAGTCCCTCTTCTTCTCGTCCGTGTTGACGTACTCCGAGGCATACTGGCTAAGGTGATTGAACTGATCCACGTACTGCATCACTGTGGAGTCCTTCTGCTGCAGTGCCAAGAACTGATCAAGCTTCATCTTCTTTACTCCAGAAGGGATGTGATGAGCACGGAAAGCTGTGCGGAACTCTTCCCAGGTCAACTGATGGCCCCGGGCTGGGCAGCCAACAAGTTGGCATACCAAGCGCTTGCTGGACCACCACGAAGCTGCTGAGAAGCGAACGGGGCTTCTGGGTGTCGGTGCAGTGGAGAAGACCAAACTTCTGCTCCATGGTGCAGAGCCAATCATCAGCTTCAAGGGGTTCATCGGCCTCGTAAAGACCGGTGGACGGGTTTCGGTGAAATCCACATATGTGGTCTCGTGGTTGATGTTGTGGTGACCACGGTGGCCATTGTTCTGTTGCCCTTGGTTTGAGCCATCAGGTTAGCAGCGGCTGCCAAGGCTGCGATGGCATCTGCTAGCGTAGCAGGTACAGGTGGAGGGTTTGGAAGGTCAGCCTCCTGAGAACTTCCAGCTCCAGTGCGAGTGTTCACAGGCATCTGTTAAGTAACTTGGAACTTAGCATCCATTGATTAAGTTCTGAAAACAACTGACTGACAAACTCCACTGGTACAAAGGTAGATGATTGACAGATAACAACAGACTGATAAGGGGAAAAGATGCGAAAAGAAGATACAGACCCGACTAACCAAAAGACAGACTAGCGCCCCAAACCTAGACTAAGGGTTTAGGTAAGCAGGGGTACAGACACACGGGATCTCCATCCTCTAACAACGAGTCTAGTCCTCATCGATGATGATCATGTCCTCGTCGTCGTCTTCCTCCTCGAGGATGAGCTCAGGCTCAACCTCCTCGTCCTCGTCTTCAGCGTAGAGGTTCTCGGTAGGTTCAATCTCCTCGTCCATGCTTGGCTCTTGCTCCACGTCCGGCTCTTCCACTATTCCGTCCTCAGGGTCCTCGACAACCGGGGAACCACGGGGTGGAGTTGGTCGTACAGCTGTGTACCTCCTCATGAAGCATGTCATTGAACTGTTCAATCTGAGTTGTGTACTGCAGCCCGTGAAGCTCGGCCCTGGTGACGTCCTCGCGAATCCAAGTGGCATCGCGCTGCTGGATGGCGCGAATCACGTTCCGGTGGCCTGCTCCAGGGAGGCTCGGGCCTCATAGAACTCCAGACGTGAGTGGTAGAAGTCATGCTCCAAGTTCTCCAGCTCAGCCTTCAGATTCTTGATCTCCTCCTTTAGGTGTTTGCGGGTGCGACGGGGAAAGCGACGACCGTTGGAGGCTTCACCAGTCTCTTCTCCAGTGCGTGGTGCCAGCTGGTGGCGTGGCACACCATTGGGTCCAGTCGACTTGCGAGCAGTCAGCTTGATACGAGCCATGTCTGGATAAGGTAGGTTGGATGAGGAGTGAAAAGGCTAGCAAGAAAAGGTAAAGGCATACTATCCCAACGAACTTAGAGAGGAAGTTATTATATTAACTTAAGTGAATATGACATGATGCATGGATCGTTCCTATGGAACAAGGCAATGCAATAAATAAAGGTACAAAGGGCTTATTACCAGTTGTCTCGCTAACTAGTGTTGCCATATACAAGACAAGATGAGAGAGAAGCAGTTTGGACCCCAAATAGTCAAGTTTAGTTTGTTTGGACTCAAAGATCTTTTGAAGTTTTCGCAAGAGACACTGCAACGTTATAGTGAGATGCTCCGATACCACTCTGTGGCGAACGGTCCTAATCCCATGGCCCACCGGTCCCCGTCAGCCTCTGAGAGCCGAACCGATGTTCCGCGTGATTAAGACTGTTCGTCACTTGGCTGCATCAGCGCCCATCGTCCGCAGGATCATCTCACAATTCGGTCACAGCACTAGAATACTTTTACAAATAACATCGGAATACAGAGCCGAAGACTTAAATAACATTAGTTTTACAAACTGAGGTTCCAAATAAAATTAAGGTGCAGTTATTACAAACCATGTTTGGGTAATAGAAATAGGCAACGTAGTGGAGTACAACAAAATAAAGATACTTTCAAACACCCAGCCCGAGGGTGTACATTATTCTTCGGCCTCATCGGCCTCTTCCTGGACGATGGTCATGCAGCAGGGCGCAAGACACATCGGGGACTCAGTCATACCTGCAGCATGGGTAACAAACCCTGAGTACTGGGGTACTCAACAAGACTTACCCGACTAAAGAAAAGGAAGAAGACTCAGGAATGAGAGGCTTAGGAAGTCAAGGTAAGGCTTAAGCAAGATCAAGTATTTGCAGAAGAAAAGCATTTTGTAAACCTTATTCTATTTTTGGAAAGATTCAAGTATTTTCTCAATTCTTCATTGCTCATGATTCTTTTACCTTTCAAAACATACCTAGTTGAGAACCACTCTCCGTTGACAGTCAGTGACCAAGTCTCCATAACCGAGGAGCAACGTTAATCCGGATAAATAATACTCAGCTGAGGATCCCTATCCACACTGCATATGTAGCACCCAAGCTTGCATATCCCAACTCGTCTACCACGATTCCTCCAAGATTGGGCCCGGTCCTACGCCACCCGGAAGTACAGTACACCACTCTTATCCTGGTACGACGACCACGTGGGTACATGCTACTTCCGCCATCTCTCCACTCCCAGTGCGCGGTTGTCGGTCCAATAAAGGATTCCTCGGAGCCAGAGCTTTTCGAAGTATGTGAATAGTTGCAAGTCTTGGCCAGCAGGCCCCATACGGATGGTCCCTAAATTTTTCTGCCAGAATCGTACCTTGGTTATATCTCACCCAAGCGTAATAGTCCTGTGAGTTTTTCAACCCTATCCCGGTCGGTGTCAACTGTTGAGTCCCGGACTACAACATGACGGCACCGTACGCTCGGACAACCTCTCCTCGCAATTGACTAGGTACGGATCAGATACCTAGCCAATGGCCGAGGAGTAAACCAAATCCCATAAAAATTCTTTAAGTGATCACACTTTTGAAATTGGAATTTTTATTGCAAATCTATTGTATAGCATCACTAAGCATTTGCAAATAGTTTTTAAACAGGGCAGGTGGATCTTCTGGTGGAGGTAAACAGTGCAGGTAATAGGTCATCACACAACTCCTATAACCTAATGCAGTAGTTTAACTCAAAGACATTTTAAGTAAACCTTTTATAAAAACAAGGAAGGGTTAAAATTCACCGGGGCTTGCCTTGAAGAGCAAAGAGGACAGGCTCGGGGTCGGCAGTGCAGGTGTCGGAGCTCGGGGTCGCCTCAGGGGTAGGTTCGTCAGCGGCTGCTTCGACTTTGACGTTTTCTCCTTCGGTCACTATACGAATGCAATGATGTATGCTTATGAGGATGCTGACATGAACAATATGGCACGGGACAAAACCACTGATTCTAGAGTACAACTTCTCATCGTGTAAGTAATTTCTAGAATGGACATAAAGTTACTTATCTTTATCCCTAAGCAAAATTAATCAACCTATTAAGCATCATTTATCCGACCTAAGCACAAATCATGCATGGCATCACAAACATCATAGACCAAAAGGGTAGGGGTCTATGAACACAAACAATTCCAAAAGTCACATCACAGGGCATACAACATAAACCATACTTGATTTTCTATTTTTCCTAATTATTTAAAAAGGTCATTTTATGAAGTTGCTCCAAAAATTACCAAATTAATCTCATAAGTTCATTATGGTATAAAAAGATGGCAAAACAGATTTCATAATTTTTGGAGGTCATTAAGGTGCTCAATTAAAATCAGTCATTAAATAACAAAAGGCACTATTTACAATTAAGTAAATGCTCAAAATCAACTTGTTCCAAAAGACTTCAAAATTTCACCAGAGACTAAACATGGCATAGGAAACTCACAAAAATTTATCTCATGATTTTTGGACTTAAATGATTTTCTAAAAATCCAAAACCATGCATTTATTAATTAAAAGAGGGATTTGACATTTTCAAATTCTTGCAGAAAAGTCAAGTTTTATATTTTATAAAATACTTCAGGTATAAAGAGTCTACCATGAATTTTCAGAATTTTTGGAACCATACAGAAAATCACACAAAAAGATGAAAACTGAACACTATTCACATCTTTCCAAAAGGAAAAGAGCACTGTGTTCCTTCCTCGCAGGGCTCGGGCGAATCGCGCGGCGGACCGCAGGGCTCGGGCGAATCGCAGGCGAGGCGGACTGCTCACCGGCCGCTCGGGGCTCGCGCTGGGAAAGCCGAGGGTGGGGAAAGATTCGCGAGCTCACCGTGACTCGGGAGGGAGGCTCGGCGAGGCGGTGCAGGGTCGGAGGAGGGAGTCCGACGGTGGTGGCGGATCTCTTCGGCGGCGATCGGCGTCCGGCGGCTCTGTCCACCAAAAGAGGTCGCCGAGGGTGCGGTTAGGAGCGCGCTGAGGTGAGGAAGAGAGGGCAGGGGTCGGAGGAAAAGAGAAACACTCACGGCGGCGAATTTCTCGCTTAGCCGAAACGCGGCCGTTTGCCGGAGTCGGGACGAAGCTTCTGCGCCGGCGAGAGGAGGGCGGAGAGGTGAAATTGGTTGCTCGGGAAGGTGGAGCAGCTCAAGGCGAAGGCGGTGGAGGGCTCGGCAGGCGCTGGGGTGGTCTGGTGGTCGGGGTGGGCCGTGGTGGCGGCAATGGCGGGAGCTCAGCGGCTTTTATAGCCGCGGGGCGGCGCCAGGGGGTCGGGCGAGGGGTGAGGAGCATTCGCGCGGCATCAACGGAGGTAGGGAGCAAGGTAGGGCGGCTCGGTGTGGGCGGGAGCTCGCGCACGGCGCGGCGGCTTGCGGCGGCGGCAGCTGCACGCTGTCCGCGGCCGTAGGGGAAGGAGGAGGGGGGTAGGGTAGGGGATGGCGAGGCGGCGGTACGTAGGGGCTGGGGAGGTCAAGCGCTTAGCGCTGGCCTCGGGCGACACGGACGCGGGCCAGCCGGGCTCGGCGAGGCTGACTCGGCGTGGGCGGAGGTAGGGACCGGAGAGGTCGAGCGCTTAGCGCGGCCTCAGGCGACACGGACGCGGGTCAGCCGGGCTCGGCGAGGCTGAGGCTGCGCCGCCGTCGGCCGGGGCCCCCTTGCTTTAAAGCTCGTGCGCAGAGACATCATCCTCCCTCCTAACAAGATTTTTGAAATAACTCCCAAAATTTGAACTGAGCAGCAAAAAACTCAAAACACCAAAGTTGAGAAGAAAAAGGAGATCTACAACTTTGCTAACATAAACTTTTTCTGAAACTCAACAGTTTTTGAGATAATTTTGAAAACCGAAAAGGGGACAAAATTGAAGTTTGAAAGAATTTGAAATTAATTATTTGATTTTACATTGAAACTTGAAAATCTGTAAACACCAAGTTGTTCCTTTTGATAAGATCTACAACTTTGCTAAAAGGACAAACCTCAAATTTTGAATAGTTTTTGAATTAGAAATAGAGGGGTAAAACTAGAGTTTGGAAATTAGGGTTTTTCAAAAGGGATTTAATTCTATTTCTGATTTTGAACTTTGATCAACACAACAAAACATCAGGGCACTCAACTAAAACAAGATTTACACAAGCTAGACATAGAGATGAAATTACCATTTTGCCCTTATAGGAAGATTTGGACCTTTAGGGTTTTGTGAAAAAGAGATCACTACAAGTCGCTCCAGAAAAAGGCAAATGCAAAACAAGCATTAGACAAACATAATGCATGGCAAGGATGATTAATGACTAAAGATGATGACATGTCAGGTTAATTACATATTAATCACCAGAGGTGTTACACCCAGTCTACCATAGAGGCTGAGTATGTTTCTGCGGCTAGCTGCTATTCCCAGTTGTTGTGGATGATAGCCACTTTGCGTGATTTTGGTCTTAGCTTTTCTCGAGTACCTTTAATGTGTGATAGCACGAGTGCGATTAGCGTTGCTAAGAACCCCATGCTTCATTCTAAGACCAAACACATAGATGTGCGTTTTCATTTTTTTCGAGATCATTATGAGAAGGGTGATATCGACCTTAGGCATGTAGACACACATAATCAGTTGGCCGATATATTTACCAAGCCTTTAGACCAATCAACCTTTGCTAGGTTGTGAGGTGAGCTTGGTGTGTGTTTCCTATTTTAGATGTGGGATAACTTTGTTGTATCATATGATGTACAATCTAGGTTCTTTCTTAGCTTTCTGCATTTGCATGTGTATCATACTTGCATTTTGAGCTTCAATTTTATTCTGTCTAGATTGATACTATGCTCTATTTCCACCTGATTGTATGATACTTAGTTTATGCAGTTTGAGCTCCTTGTGATCATGTAACTTAACTGGATGAGCTAAGTATGGATTTTGCAATGATGAACTTGCTTAATAACGGTAAAAACATAAAACAGTTCACCATTTGCTTTGGCACCTATTATGAGTAGGTCCTGTCATTCTTGAGCTTGCTTGCTATACCTCTAGCTTGGAGTAAATCGCTTCCATTGTATATACTCCGATGTGCTAAATGCTAGAATCTGAAAACCAAGCTAAGAGATAATGAAAAGATCGAGGTGGGATTGTACTATCACACCTCACTGTATGGAGACTACGTCCCTTTGCACTATGGGATGAACTTGAGCAGTGTAGTGTATGACCAAAACCATAGCCTTAAGCTTGAGAGAGTCTTTTGACTTAGGCTTTGCTTGGTTGAAAAGTAAGGCTTGTGGTGCTCTCAACCCCTCGCATTCACTTGACATGTATAACTCTTGTATAAACTGCTTAATTCAAAACAAAATGAGTTGTATATGGCTTGTTGATTGACACTTGCTGTGAGGTAGTTCACGGTGTAGTTTTGTAAGCTCTAGTTGATGACATGTCTATCTACATGTTAGATGTTGTATCTATGGTGAATTTGACCTTTTGGCCTTAACATTCATATCTAAAACTGCTTTGCCACTCTTGTTCTGGTGTATGATCATGATGAGCTTATGATAGCATTAGGGCTCTTTTCTTATTTACTTGTGCAAATAGAGCATTTTATCACTCTGGATAGTATATCTCTAAAGCTTTTGCATTCTTTTAGCTCTGTTTTAGGCTCCGATGTTCATTCTTGATATGTGCATTATCAGCTAAGGGGGAGAAAAATTGACAAATCATTATCATAACCTGTTGTGATGCATTCTTCAAGGGGGAGAAATTCTTTCAAGTGCAGTAGCTTGTTGTTGTGTCCAGGGGGAGTTTCACTTGCTCGCTTTGCTTGTCGAGCTTTTCAATTGGTTGGAGCTAGTTGTGTTGAGCCTTTGCCTCTTTCTAGAGGGACTAGTTGTTTTACTCATTTTTGTCTACTTTGCTCTGATCTTCTTGCTAGCGGTGTTGAGCCCATTCTGCCTCTTCTTGAGGGCTAGCTTTGCTTTGCTTGGTTGCGTCGAGCCGTTTCCCATGTCTTTGGGGACCAAGTTATCTTGCTCACTCCACTTGACCTTCTTTCGGCTTTGTCTTGCTTTTGGTCATTTGGATGAGTTCTCTTCGTTCTACCTTCTTCTTATTTTCCTTTCACTCTATATGATTTGTTGTGGTAGTTGACAATGCACTCATCAAGGGGGAGATTACAGATGCACAGGCTGTGATCCGGGTCTTGTGATGAGTGATTGTCAATAGGTTTGATGCGCATGTTCTTTGGCTTGTGTTGTGCAGGTGTTGAGCTCAGAGACGGTGATCAAAGGTAAGGTGAAGGTCAAGTGCTGGAGTGCCGTGCCGATGGACAAAGGGCGGTGAAGGGCAGACTCGAACATGGACTGACGGACCGGTGGCCGGAGGATCAGCCGTGGTGGCTTATAGTCTAGGACAACGACAAGTGAAGACTTGCGGGACATGGTGTGGTTCAGGACGAGGACCTGAGGACATGTGTCGGTGGATGGTGTGCACGGGCGGTGCATCCCTCTACGACTTCAGTTTGGTGGTAGAGCCCCAGAAAAATCACCGACTGGCCGGGTTCCGAGTTTGGGCCTCAAAACTTTGGCTGAGGACGGTTTCCACGTTTGGGCCTCAAAACCTGGGCGCTGGCAGGTTTCCGAGTTTGGGCCACAAAACTCGGGGCGGACGGTTTACTGGTTTGGGCCTAAAAACCAGTGGCAGAGTTCACGTGGTGGACGTCCAGGGTGGCAACGACACGTGGTAGCATCAGGTGAGGTCGCGTCGAGGCAAAGCTACCGGATGTGCGGATGTGGCCGTCGGATCGATTGCAACTTCGAGCTGGTCCAGAATAGCCTTACGGTTTAGCTGGTTCGCTCACTAAGGGGAATAATGTTTAGGCTATATATATAGAGAGAGGCAGCCCCTCCTCTCAATTCATCTTAGTCATTTACAGTTTTCGCTTAGGTTTTTTCTCATCCCAGTCATCCGTTGTAGCTACTGAGATCCATAGAGCGCCACAATACCTTTGTGCTTTTGAGACTTCCAGGAAACGAGACCGTAATCATGTTGTCTCCTCGTGGGGACGATTTTCAGCTGGAATTCGTTTGTTGATCCATTTGTTCCTACTTATTCTTTGTCGTGAGTACGTCACTTCCACCAAAGGAATTTCTCAGAGACCTCACGAGCAAGTAGATTGAACAAGTTTTTCTTTTGGATCAAGTTCTTGTGCTTTTGATGAGGGACGACCCAATCTTCCGAGAGGTAGCAATAGGTTCGATTGGTGGAGAACTTGACGTTGGCGATCCGGCTTCAAATCAGACATGATTCGAACCCTACAACCGTTACACCACTGCTCCGTTGGTTATCAACAAAGCACAACTTGATTGACCTCGCCAAGAAGGCTATTCCTGCAAGCGAATCAAAGAACACAAGCAAGAAGGTAAAAACACGCAATCTGAAATTGCAAATATGAATTGATGCGAATATCAATGGAGGGTTCAAGAACTCGGTTCCAAAGGACTAATCGACATAGTTGAAAGGATCAAACAGTGCCTAGAGGGGGGGGGTGAATACGCTACTGAAAAATTCTACACACACTAAATGTAAATTGTCAGCAGCCAGTTGGAAGTTCTGACAGTTAGGGTCGGAACTTCTGGGGGTCAGAACTTCTAGGGGTCGGAAGTTCCAGCGCTAACTATCAGAAGTTCCGACACCTACGTGAAAACTACAAAAAGTGCAGAAATGAACTTTGAGCTAGAGCTTTCTTACAACCCCACGACCTAATGAAAGGGTGAGGGCGTAGAGACCCTTCCTTGATGTTGTATAGCCTTCCAAACGACGAACGTGTCCACCACCTAGTTAGTAACTTTGAGAGAGGGAGTGAAACAAAGCAAGTGATATATACAATAATCTCAACAACAAGAAGCACACGACACACAAGGATATTCCGAGGTTCGTCCACTCCACAAAGGAGCTCCTGACTTCCCGTTGTTGAGGTGACCACAAAGGTCGGAGTCTAGTCACCTACTTAGCCTCTCTCAAAGAAACCACAAAGGCTTCCTGAGCTTCTTCACTAGAATCACAAGGGTAAATACAAACA
The DNA here is from genome assembly GCA_009763385.1 of Coix lacryma-jobi var. lacryma-jobi. Classification (NCBI taxonomy): domain Eukaryota; kingdom Viridiplantae; phylum Streptophyta; class Magnoliopsida; order Poales; family Poaceae; genus Coix; species Coix lacryma-jobi. The sequence continues at coordinate 85,401,478 of CM019831.1, forward strand.
CTTCGGGGAAACCAACATGAGAGCAAGGCTCTCCCGAAGAACGCCTAGCCGGCTAGGGTTCCAAGAACCCAAGAGTAAAGAATGCAAAATCAACCGACATGACGAAGAACTCAAGTGCTCAAGCTTGCTAGATGTCAATCTCACTCAATCCACTAGCTCTCCACTCAAATCCTTGCAAGAATTGAAGTAGGGAAGGAAGGCGAGAGTTGGGAGGAGCCTTGAGTGCTTGGTGGTCAGTTTGGATAGAGTTAGGTCGAAGTAAATGAGTTGGGTAACAGTTGGAATAGTGAAGAGGGGTATTTATAGGTCAACCCACGGGCTGCTGAAAATGTGAACGTCGGAACTTCTGGTCCAGATCTTGGAAGTTCCGGCGTCCAATGGAAACACTGTTCACAGAGGGTCAACAGTCACATTTTAACAAAGTCAGAACTTCCGAAGTAGATCTTGGAAGTTCCGGCATACACTGAAACCACTATTCACTACCGGAAGTCCGCTAGGACTTCTGACACGTCGGAAGTTCCGAGCGATAACCGGAATTTCCGACGTTTCCCTGGGTAGGAGGCTGAGCAGGCTGAGAAAGTACTGTCGGAACTTCCGACTCTTGACGTCGGAACTTCCGACACTGGGAAGTCGGAACTTCCGACACTGGGAAGTCAGAATTTCCAACACTAGGATGTTAGAACTTCCAACATTGGGATGTCAGGACACAACTCGCTGGAACTCCCAGGGCCGGAACTTTCGACTTTAAGGTCGGAACTTCCGACACTGGAAGTTGACAGCAGCCTCTCTAAGTGCTCGTGAAGTGATTTTGTGTCTCTCTTTTGATTTTATTTTTATACTTGAGCACTCTATCCTCTTCAGACCACCTAACTTTGCGTCCCTCTTTATAGTACGACATTCCTAAACTCAAAGCTAAAGAAAAGCGATCAAAACACTTGTTCAAGTTTAATTGCCGTCTTTGAAACATCGAATTGAGGGACTTCCTTTGCCTTACTTAATTCCACTATTACTTCCAAGGGACTAAAGCTGCGAGTCATCTTCATTGAAACATATTAGTCCCTAAATTAAGTGTCATCAATACCAAAACCCACATGTGGGGCCATTGCACTTTCAATCTCCCCCTTTTTGGTACTTGATGACAACCAACATAGGCTTTGATAAAAAGGATAAGTAAATTTAGCTTTTGAATTCCAACATTTACGGAAAGCTCCCCTTAATATATGCATGGTATTTGAATTTTGTAGACTTGATATACATCAATCATTTGCATATGTTGAAAAGGAAAGCTCCCCCTAAATGTCGCAATTCGTGTGGTGCCTAAGGTGAGTGTGACAAGTAAAAAAGGATGTGATGCAATATGACATGTTATATCCACAAACAAAAAGAGAAGATATGGCCAAAACGAGATAAATCATTATGCAACAATTGGCCATACGCAAATAACATCTCATCATCATAAAAGAGAGATAAAAGACAAACATGAAGATAGATACTTTTAAGCATAAATCTGTCCTACACACATCCATCACACATTAATACATAGTTGTCCATCACTTAGTAGCACCACAAAACAAGTTATTACAAGCCCATAGATTAAAAGTTGTGGAGGAACCACCTAGCCTATTACATAAAGATAAAGCCGAACACTCCCCCTTTGACATCAAATGCCAAAAAGGGTAGGCTGCATGTGAAAACCATCATAGGCTACTCCTCGCCATCATAGTCCTTGTCACCACCATCGGAAGAATCATCCTTGCGTCGATGGCGATAAGGTGGGGTTGCCTCCTCCTCTTCCTCCTCCTCCTCTTCCTCTCCAGAGGAATCATCACGAGCCACATCCTTGCCATGGGGGTGAGAAGAAGAGCCATACTCTTCATCATAAAGCTCATTGGGATCGCGAAAACCATGAAGAGGGGAAGGGGGAGAAAGACCAGCCTTCTCCTCCAAATGGCGAAGCCGCTTGTCCTCACGCTCCATAGAATAGCAAAGCATCTCAAAGATCTTGCTAATAGCATGTTTGAAGTGCGAAGGCTTCTTGGCACGATGAGGAGCAGGAGAAGAAGTGGTACGCTCACCGGATGAAATATGAGAAGTTTCCCTACGGGAGCGAGCACCGGAGGGCCCACCAACAGCTGGACCTTTGTCCTTCTTTAGAGCTTTAACGGTAGTCTTGGACATCTTATTCGTTATGACAAGAGTGGAGTGCTTGGCATTGAAGGACCGAGAATGCAAAAGCAAGGCGACTAGAGGGGGAGGTGAATGGGAGCCTAAAAATTTCTCTGGAAACTTTGGCCTTTGTCCCAAAAATTAGGCCCCAAAAGCTTTGACCGAAATGTGACACCCACGACCCTTGGAAGAGGGTGGATGATCCCTTGGATCACAGCTAGGCACCATAAAGCAAGAGCAGACCAAACACCAAAAGCACCGGCACAAGTTCAACCCCAGAAAACTGAGTTCCGAACGTAGATTGAAGGCTACGTCAAGAAATCCCCAAATACCGATGCTAACAAGTAGCAAAGATACTTAGAGAGGTTTCTAGGTCAACTCTATGGCCAAACGAGAAGTCCAGAAACCAAGCGAAGAAGCCGCGAGAGCAAACGCACTTAAGCTTAGCCTACAGTCGATTCCTGGACTATCCGGACTCCCAGTCCCGGACTGTCCGTGCCAGGGGCGGACTGTCCGCGGTCCCCTAGCGGACTATTCGTCGGCCAAAAACGGAAAACAACACAGCTGCTGAACACCCCCTGCACTACTCCCGGACTATCCGTGGATTCCTACTACGGACTGTCCGCCGGTCAATCCGAGTCAACACAGCCGAGCCACGCGACCACTGCCTCAGTCGGAGCCCGACGCGCGGACTGTCCGCGACCACCCAGTGAGGGCGATTTCGGTCCCCCTCAACCCAAATCTCCCAAAAACCTTTCCAAATCAAAATCCCTTGATCCCAAACTTGGACAAGTTGATCATGAGGTAGTTAGGAGACTATCCCCAGGAAATCATCCACACAAAACAACTCAATCAACGGGAATCGAAGAGAAGAGAATATGAACCGAAAAAGCACCACGAAAATTGAATCGACCCGATCTACTTGTTCGTGAGGACTTAGATGAATTCCTTCGGTGGAAATGATCTCCTCACTATAAGAACAAGTTGATTCCTAATTGCCACCAACCGAGCCACGGGAGCAAAAGTCTCCTCATAGTCTATCCCCTCCTTGTGACTATACCCCTGGGCTACAAGTCTGGCCTTGTTTCTCACAACATGGCCATCCTCTCCTTGTTTGTTTTTGAAAACCCATTTTGTACCAATAGGGTGACACTCAGGAGGAGGTGGAACCAAAACCCAAACCCGATTTCTCTCAAAGTTTTCTAACTCCTCATGCATGGCATTGACCCAATCCGGATCAGATAAAGCATGTCCAACATCTCGGGGTTCAAAATTAGCAACAAATGCAGAATGAGCAAAGTGAGAAATTTGTTGTGACATTGACCGAGTGACACGTTCGCCGATGTTGCCGATCATCTGTTGAGGCGGGTGTTGGCGCTGAATGTGTCATGGTGCCACCCGAACTGAAGAAACCTCCCCCTCAACAGCAGCTGGCGCCTCCTCGGGTACAAAAGGTACAGCTCGAGGTGGCGGATCCCATGGCTCCCAAGTAGTCGACGAAGAGGGGTTGGGGCCGTGAGTCATCGTAGTGGAAGCCGACGCTTGCGGCATAGCAGGTGGAGGTGTTGCTGGATCATCCATCCCTTCAGCACCCTCGTCCTCGTCATCAAAAAGAGGCTCACCAACCTCATGATCACCTGCACGCTCAAAACGAGAATAAGGACAAACCATGGTCTCGTCGAAGGTGACATCGGATGTCTCCAAGACTCGGTTAGTATCAAGGTTAAGTACACGATATGCGCGAGTATGAGTGCCATAACCAAAAATACCCCGTCAGAAGAATGAGACTCAAATTTGTCCAAGTTGCCTTCTTGAGTATAAAATAGTGGCAACCAAAAACTCTAAAATAACTCACTTTGGGCTGTTTTCCAAAAGGCAACTCATAAGAAGTCTTTTTCAAGAAAGCTCGGAGAAAAATGCGATTGGAAATATAGAATGCAGTGTTCATAGCTTCGGCCCAATATCGCCTAGGAGTCCTATGCTCATCGAGCATCGTCCTGGCCAACTCTACAAGGGTCCGATTCTTCCTCTCAACAACACCATTTTGTGGCGGTGTGTAGGCGGAAGAAAACTGATGCTCCAAACCCAGAGAGTTACAAGACTTCTCAAAGTCTGAATTCTTGAATTCGGAACCATTATCACTACGTATAGCTCGCATTGAGTTCAAAGGGAACTCATTCTGAAGACACAAAATCAGATTGCGAGCGAAAGAAAAAGTCTCAGTCTTCTCAGCTAAAAAGAATACCAACGAATACCTCGAAAATCATCAACAATAACAAGTACGTACCACTTCCCTCCAACCGAGCTCACCCGAGCCGGACCAACAAGGTCCATGTGTAAAAGCTCTCCTGGGCGCTTAGTCATGACTTGAGTCACTGGATGGTGGGGAGCGGCGACCATCTTCCCATGTCTACAAGAATGGCAAACAAGATCCTTCTCCATAGACAGCTTGGGCAATCCTCGGATTAAGCCAAGTGAGCTAAGTCTTGCAAGCAAGTCGAAGCTCAGTGACCTAGTCTCCTATGCCACTTCCAAAGATCAGAGGAGGAAGGACCAGCCAAAAGACAACGAGAAACTCCAAACGATTCTGAGAAATTCGCATGGAAGACTTTCCCAAAGGGCGAAATCAAACATACAAGGTTGCCCTGAGGATCTAAAATGCGAATGAGATTCGGATTGAAACGAATCTCATAGTCATCATCCAAAAGTTGCGAAACAGAGAGAAGGTTAAAATGCAAGTTTGAAACAAGAGCAACATCGCGCAACACAAAGTGCTCATTAACTCGCACCGACCCACGAGACAACACTTTACCTTTGCTATTGTCGCCGAAGGTGATAAACTCCTTTCCGGCGACTGGACTAAGACTGAAGAACCACCTGGCGTTTCCGGTCATGTGCCTCGAGCACCCGGAATCCACCAAACAAAGGTTCTCCAATCGTTTTACCTATATCAATAAAAAGACATAGGGTGAGCATACGGTCCAACACTGGGGTGAGTAAAATGGGAATTATACCAGTGTTGGGCCGCCTGATCAAAATACGGTTAGTAGAAAAACCATTCCTACCACGCCTATGGGGAAAGCGATCACCACGTATAGGAAAACGTGGTCCGCTAAGGGAAGAGCGTCCATCGCGATACTCAAAACACGGTGGGGGAAAATGCTCAACAGCAAAGCCACCGCCACGGGGTCCATAGCCCAAAACCGTAGGCTCCCGCCGGGCACGTCCTCCTCGCGGCCTAGGCCTAGGAACCTGAGGCATTGGACTTCTAGGCCTAGCAGCACGCCTCTGAACATTCGACACATGTACATCATGGAAAGGATGGTACATGTACGTGTTGTTCATCTCCTTTGCACGACGCTCATCTCTCTTGCGCCGAAAGCAAAACTCCCTCAAGTGTCCATCTCTCCCACAGCGCTCACAATGGTACCTCACCGCTCTCATAGGGGGTTGTTGGTACTCACGATAGTGGGTGTGGATCACTTTGCCTTTCTGTGGCATGAGCTCCTCTTGGATAGGTGGCATTGTGTCTAGTTTGTTCTTGAGATGGTTTGGTTTGGGAGCCATGTTGGTTTCTTGGGTGGAGCTCTCGGAGGTTCAACAAAACACCCATCCTTGTGTTAGGCTTGAGAGGCTCTTTGGGTGGAATCTTTGTAAGCTTGGGAGTAGTGGTGGAGTTGGGCTTCTCATTCGGATTAAGACCACTCGACTCTCCAATCTTGCCAAAAGATGAGGCACACTCAACACCCTGAGCAAAACCAATACCAAGACCTCCAACAACACGTTTGAATTGGGCAATCATCATCCCAAGCTGCGGCTCACCACTAGACACCCATGACAAGATGGTCCGAAGGTATGTGTTTTCTTCCTCGGTTTGCATCTTGTCATGCTTCACATTTGCAATCTCCATCTCTAAACCCTCACACAGAACACACCTAGTCACACAAGTGGTACCCGAGCTGGCCTTCTCAAGAGACATAATCATGGCATCCTTCTCTGCCAACTCGGATTGCAAGCCTGCACAAGACTTCCACGCACCCAACAACATGGGTCTTGGCCGGAGCTCATCCACCTCTCCAACCAACGCAGCATACTTACTTCTCAAAGTGAGAAGGTCAGTCATGTGTGTGGTGCACATATCGCACTCTCCCTCCTCAGAAACAACTACGGTGGACTTGGCAAACTCAAGCTCCTTCACCGTATCCTCCCACTTCTGCCTAAACTCCTTCCGCTCTCTAGCAGCGCGCCTAAGCAGCTTATCTTGACTAAGAAGGGCAGCAATAAGTTTCTCGACCTCAGCAGAATACTCGTCGAGGGTCTGAGATACCTGGGAGGTGTCGTCGTCATCGTCGTTCTGAGGGATCTCCTCCAGCTGGCTGTCGAGCTCCTTACCGAGGGCCATAGTGCAGAAGCCCTCGTTGTCGGCGAAGAAGCAGAGGCCGTTCAGCTTGTCCTCAATCTTCTTCTTATTCTCGGACTCGTCGTCGCTTGAGGAAGCGGAGTCGTCATCCGAGTCATCGATGTCGCTGAGCGTGGTGAAGAAAGCACGCTGCTCGGCTTGGGCTCTCTCCATGTACTTCTTCTTGATGTACTCCTTGTTGAAGCCGCCCTTCTGCTTGTGCTTGGGAGGAACATGCTTCTCCTTGTGCCAGCCGGAGTCGTACTTGTGGCCACGATCGCCCTTGCCCACCACTTGCTTGTTCTTCTTGGGGCAGTTGGCGATGAAGTGGTCAAGGTCACTACACTCAAAGCACCCAGCGCGTCCTCCTCCACGACGATGTTTCATGCGGTTGTTGTGAAACCGCGAGAACCGGTTGGTGAGCAAAGCCAGCTCATCGTCTCCCATGAACTCCAACTGCTCCTCTGTGACAGAAAAAAGAGAAGACAAAGCAAATCCTCCAGAGGGGTTAGCAGAAGAGCCAGAAAGCAAAGCCATCGACGGGCCAGAAGGATTTTCATAAGAAGCCCTCGCCATGGCATCAATCTCACTGGACTTGAGCTTACTGAAGAGCTCGTCGCATGTGAGGGTCTCATAGTTAGACGATTCGATTATCGCCTGGACCTTTGAGTCCCACACCGACCGATCGAGAGTATGCAAAAGCTTCAAAGCTCTCTCAAGATCGTTGAAAGGTAACAGCTCCTTATTAGCCCTCATCCTGTTAACAATCACCTGAAAGCGAGCGAATAAACTCTCTATGCTCTCACCAGGCATGTGTCGAAAGTTCTCATACTCCCGCTTGTGCGACTCGTAGAGACGGGATTTGACTTGAGAGGTTCCCGCATGAAAGCGCATGAGGGTTGCCCAAATCTCACGAGCAGTGGGGAGATGAGAAACACGATCAAACTCAGAAACACTCAGATAGGAGAAAAGAGCATTATGGGCTCGGCTATTGGCATCGTGCTCATCAATCTGCAGCTGAGTAACACGAGCAGTCAAGTCCACGTAATCATCCTTGTTGCAAATCTCCTAGACAGAAGCACCCATGCTCTGAAGATAGACCAACATGCGTATCTTCCAATACGCATAGCTCGTCCCATCGAAAAATGGCGGTTTGCCCACGCCGTGATCCATGTCGCCTTCGGTGGATCTGGAACCGGCTAAGGTGGAAGATCATTAACCCGCTCCGATACCAATTGAAGGACCGAGAATGCAAAAGCAAGGCGACTAGAGGGGGGTGAATGGGAGCCTAAAAATTTCTCTCGAAACTTTTTCCTTTGTCCCAAAAATCAAGCCCCAAAAGCTTCGACCAAAACGTGATGCCCACGACCCTTGGAAGAGGGTGGATGATCCCTTGGATCACAGCGAGGCACCACAAAGCAAGAGCGGACCAAACACCAAAAGCACCGGCACAAGTTCAACCCCTGAAAACCGAGTTCCGAACGTAGATTGAAGGCTACGTCAAGAAATCCCCAAATACCGATGCTAACAAGTAGCAAAGATACTTAGAGAGGTTTATAGGTCAACTCTAGGGCCAAACGAGAAGTCCGGAAACCAAGCGAAGAAGCCGGGAGAGCAAACACACTTAAGGTCAGCCTACATTCGATTCCCGGACTGTCCGGACTCCCAGTCCTAGACTGTCCACGCCAGGGGCGGACTGTCCGCGGTCCCCTGGCGGACTGTCCACCGGCCAAAAACGGAAAATAGCACAGCTACTGAACACCCCCTGCACTACTCCCAGACTGTCCGCGGATTCCTACTGCGGACTGTCCGCCGGACCACTGCCTCGGTCGGAGCCCAACGCGCGGACTGTCCGCGCCCCCAATGGCGGACTGTCCGCGACCACCCAGTGAGGGCGATTTCGGTCGCCCTCAACCCAAATCTCCCCCAAACCTTTCCAAATCAAAATCCCTTGATCCCAAACTTGGAGAAGTTGATCACGAGGTAGTTAGGAGACTATCCCGAAAAAATCATCCGCTCAAAACAACTCAATCAATGGGAATCGAAGAGAAGAGAATATGAACCGAAAAAGCGCCACAAAAATTGAATCTACCCAATCTACTTGTTCATGAGGAGTTCGATGAATTCCTTCAGTGGAAATGATCTCCTCACTATAAGAACAAGTTGATTCAAGTGGATTTCTAAAAGACGCAGTAGAGAGGGAGATCGAGTGACGGGAAAATCGCGAAGAAATGAAGAACGTGAAGAACATGAACAAAACGCGTATCAACACATCGATCTGCAACCGTGTGGCTACCACACGCTACAACAGTGAGATTACGGTCTCACTTCCTCAAAATCTCCAGTACACAGAGGTTTGGTTCTCTGCGGATCTCAGTTGCTATAGCAGGGGATTGAGAGAGCAGGAAAACCTAGAAGGCAAAGAGCAAAATGACTGAGATGGGATGGGAGGTGGTTGTCTCCCTCTACTTATCCTAATTCTAGTTCCCACTCTACCCTAACTAATTACAGAGCGAACCAGCTAAACCCTAAGGTTATTCTGGACCAACTCGTGGTAGGTGGTGATCCGACGACCACGCCCGCACAACTGGTAGCGTTGCCTCGACGCAACCTCACCGATTGCCGTGACGTGCCACCACCGCTCTGCTCGTCCTTTTCCTGGACGTCGCCCCCAGTTTTGAGGCCCAAACCGGGAAACCAGCCTTCACGACCAACCCCCGGTTTTGAGGCCCAAAAGGGAAACCAGCCGTCCATCGCCTGAGTTTTGTGGCCCAAACTCAGAAACCTGCCAGCGCCCAGGTTTTGAGGCCCAAACCTGGAAACCGTCCTTAGCCCGAGTTTTGTGGCCCAAACTCGGCAAACCCGTCGCACCCAGGTTTTGTGGCCCAAACCTAGAAACAGTCTACCGAGGGTTTTTTTGTGGCTCAACCACCAAACCGACGCTGTAGAAGGGATGCACCGCCCGTGCACCCCATCCACCGACACATGTCCCCAAGTCCTTGACCCAAGCAACACTGTGCCCCGCAAGTCTCCGCTCGTCATTGTTCAAGCCTCACGTCCGCCCTTCACCGCTCCCGGTCTATCAGCACGGCACGTCTCTACTTGAACTTCACCTTGCCTTTGATCACTGTATCCGTGCTCAACACCTGCACAACACAAGCCAATGAACATGCGCATTATCCCAGTTGACAATCACTCATCACTCGAGACTCCGCATACACCCATGTATCCGCAGGCATCACATGGAATGTTAAGACCGGACACTTGCTCAATAATATGCATGAGGTACGGGGCATATGGATAATGCCGTACAATATCGGTGCTAGCAATCCTGATCTTCGTCCAAATGAAGCCGGTGACCGAAAACAAAGTGAAATCTTCCCAAAGAATTTCAAAACTATGGGGGTGTCATCACGGAGCCAGGTCGAATGACCAATCTTGGGATAAAGGGTCTGCCAGAAAATCAAGTTGAGCACAAAGAAGGATGCCGAAAGGTATGTGGTCTGCCCATCAGCAACAAATCCCCTGAGATACATATGCTGGAGCTCACTGAAAGCCACATCCGGGAAATCATGAATATCAACAGCTGCATGATCACTACGTCCAAAGCCAAGCAGCCGGCCAAAAGTAGGAAGATCAATCTTGTAATGCTTCCCTGGTGCTGCTTGGCACGCCTCTCTCGAGGAGCGCCACTTTAAGCACGCTTTGGACGACGGCTACCACCACTACTACCACCAGCATCCATGGAAAAGCACTGAAATGATAAGGCAAAGGGTAAGAACCTGACCAAAGTTGTGGAGAAAGTGGGCAAAGAGATGGGGAGACTAGGGTTGGTCGATCTGTTCAGTCAAGGTCGGAACTTCCTACGATAACGTCGGTAGTTCCGACGGTCGGAAGTTCCAGCTTGAATCTCAGAACTTCCAACCCTGCCAGGACTGAGCAGGCCGAACGACCATAGGATCTCCGTAACTTAGCACACAAACATCACACAAACGATGAAAAGATACTTGGAATGGTCGAAAAACAAGGAACCACAAGGTACAATTGACAATAGGAGCACTAGCACCAAAGTATACCTTGGGGAGGAGGGAGAAGCGTAGAAATGCAAAGAAGTCTACTAGCCAAGACTTCTCCCGATGTAGATCCACCACTCCCACGGGTCCACCAACCACCAAGATGCGAAGAGCACCGAAAAGCTTCACAAGAACACCGCGGCTTCAACTTTGGGCTTGAAGTCCTTCACCAAGGAGATGATGGGATGGAGGATATGGTGGGGGGGTAGGGAGGGGGGCGGCGGGGGGGGGCAAGGGGGGAAGGGGGGGGCGGCGGCCGGAGCTCCTGAGGAGGGCAGTTCTGGGGGTCGGGAACGGAGGCGAGCATACGGGACGGAGAGGGGAGGGGAGGGGCGACAGGTTTGACTGGAGGTGAAAAGAAATGAATGAGGGAGAAAGAGGGAACAGTCAAAGACTTTAACCACTCAGGCTGACTGAACCGATGTCGGAAGTTCTGGCTTGGATCTCAGAACTTCAGACGCTGGAAGAATTTCTTCGGCTAACACCAGTGTCGGGACTTCCGACGATAACGTCGGAACTTCCGACCCTGGGAAAACCGGTTTCGGCTGGCACCAGTGTCGGAACTTCCGACGATAACGTCAGAACTTCCGATCCTAGGAAAAACAGGATGCTCAAGAGATGGATGAAGTGCACTAGGATGGACACAACTTCTCAATAGTGACTAGATATCAATCAATCATCACATAGCAATAATCACTTTTGAGAAGAATATAGAATATAGATTTGAAATTTTCACAATAATTTTGCAAACAATACATGTGCAACATGTCAACCTAGGTTACTAAAATCAATGATATTTAGTTCACTCCTCAAAGCACAAAATCTTGACTCATCTAGGGCGGCTTTTCGAGGATATCGGCTTCGTGATCATCGGTTCTCACATGTGTAAGAGCGCATCCACTTTGGCTTCGTGTTATCAAAAAATGTTGTCGGTTGTCTATGGCTTGTACGAGAGTGGTTTCCGGGATTGTTGTGCCAAATTAATGGCACCCTCATTGTCACACAAAAGGGGAATCTTGGTTACCTCACAACCGAAGTCTTTTAAGGTTTGCTTCCTCCAAAGTAGTTAGGCACAATAAGCACCGGCCGCAACATACTCGGCTTCGGCGGTGGACATGGCAACACTCGTTTTCTTGTTGGAGCTCCATGATACCAAGGACCGACCAAGAAATTGTCAAGTCCCGGATGTACTCATTCGATTAATTCTACAACCACCGTAGTCCGAGTCAGGGTAACCGACTAAATCGAATGTAGAGCCCTTAGGATACCCTAGGCCAAGATTAGGAGTGAGGACTAGATATCTAAAGATTATTTTAACCGCCATCAAATTACATTCTTTGGGATTAGATTGATATCTTGCACACATACGAACACTAAGCATGATATCGGGCCTAGATGCACAAAGGTAAAGGAGGGATCCAATCATGGAACGGTATACCTTTTGATCGACGGGTTTACCCTCTTTGAGAAGATCATTGTGCATGGGTGTTGGCATTGGTGTGTAACACCCCTGGTGTTACTAATGTAATTAACTTGACATGTCATCATCTTAAGCATTAATCATTTTGTGATGCATTTGGATTGCTTAATTTCTATGCTTTAGTCCCTTTTCAAAAACCCTAAAAGCCCAATTCTCCCTCTAAGGGCAAAATGGTAATTTCACCTCTGTGCCTAGTTCTATGTAGTTCTTGTTTGATTTTGATGCCCTGATGTTTGTTGCTTTGATCAAGGTTCAAAAATCAGATTTGATTTGATTGTCCTTTTGCAAAACCCTAAATTCCCAAATCCTAGATTTATTCCCTTTCTGATAACTTTTTCATAATTCAAAATTTTGAGTTGGTTCAAAAAGCAAAGTTGTGAATCTGACCTAGAGGAACAACTTTGGTATTTACAGATTTCCATGTTTCTATATAAAATTTGAAGTAATTTCAAATTCAATCAAATTCCAGTTTTTGTCCCCTTTTCAGTTTTAAAAATTTATTCAAAAACTATTGAGTTTCAGAAAAAGTGTATATTAGCAAAGTTGTAGGTTTTGACAAATGGAACAACTTTCATATATAAGGATTTTCAAGTTTCAGTTTGAAATCCAAAGTAATTTTGATTTGAATCAAATTTGAAAAGTCCCCTTTTCTGTTTTTGTATATGGTTCAGAAACTATTTGGAATTTGAAAATGTTCATATTTACAAAGTTGTAGATCTCATTTTTCTGAGCAACTTTGGTATTTTGAGTTTTTGTTGCCCAGTTCAAGTTTTGGAAGTAATTTGCAAAATACAGAGATCAGCCAAAGTCAAACCCTAAGACCTAGCCCTGTTCATCTTCCACTTCCACTAGCGCTAGGGGGCCCCGGCCGTGGCCGAGCCTCCGGCGTTGCGCGCGCCACGCGTTTGGCAGCCGCTCGTCTGCCCCCGACTTGTCACCCCGCGCCCGCGACATCTTTCCGCACCCGCACGCGCGAAGCGCTGACTTCCGCCCCGTCCCCTACTGCTCCAGCGCGTCGCCGCCGCGTGGCCATCGCCGGCGCTGTCTGCGCCCGAGCCCCGGCTGCACGCCCGTCCTCCGCCTGCGCGCAATCGAGAGCGCACGCGTCCGCCGAGCTTATCCACCCCACCTCGAGCTCTCTACCGGACCCTGGCCGCGGCTATATAAGCCCGCCGGAGCTCCGACCTCCTCCGCACCACCTCCGCCACCGTGGCCAGACCTCTCCGGAGCTCCCGCCGCTCAACCACCTAGCCCGAAAGCTCCGCCTAGAGCTCGTGAAGCTTTCCCACCCCCCAATTTCACCTTCCCCGCCTCCAATCGCCCGGCGTAACCCCATCTTCCCAAACTCCGACGGAACCCCGGTGATCTCGGGTTCGTCAAATACTTCCCCTCCGGTCACGGATACCTTCTCCCAACCCCTGTGTCAGCTTCCCGGTTCCGTGCGACTCTAACCCGGCCCTTGCGGTCTCGTGTGTTGAGCAGGATCGCCGGATCGCCGGAGCGCCGCCGCGGTCGTCTCTTCCTCGAGCCTCACCCTCGAGAACGTGTCGAGCCTCAACCTCGAGCCCTGCCTCCGACCGTGGTAAGCATCCGAAGCCTCCGGCCTCTGCTTCCACTCCGTTTCGCCCGAGCCTCCAAGTCACGCCTCGGACGGAGGCTTGTTTTTCCGCTTCGCCCGAGCCCAAGCCTCGGCGAGCGCATGCTCCGCTTCGCCCGAGTCAGGCCTCGGACGGAGGCTTACTTCTCCGTCTCGCCCGAGCCTCCGGGCCAGGCCTCGGACGAAGCTGTCGCTTCCATCTCGACCGAGCCCGTCTCGACCGAGCCCGTCTCACCGAGCCCCGCGCGATTCGCCCGAGCCCCGCGATTCGCCGAGCCCGGCCTAGAAGGAGCACAGTGCTCTTCTCTTTTTCTGAGAGATGTGAATAGTGTTCTGTTTTCTCTTTTTTGTATGATTTTCTGTGTGCATCCAAAAATTCTGAAATTTTTGTGGTAGACTCTTTATGCTCTGGAGTATTTTATAAAAATATGAAACTTGAGTTTTGTGCAAAGATTTAAAAATGTCAAATTCCCCTTTTAATTGAAAAATGGAGGTTTTGGTATTTTTGGGGAGTGATCTATAACTCCAAAAATCTGGAGATAAATTTTTATGTGCTAGTTATGCCTTTCTGAGTCTCTGGTAAAATTTTGAAGTCTTTTGGAACAAGTTGATTTTTGAGCTTTTATTTAAATAGTTGAATAGTGCCTTTTGTTAATTAATGTCTAGATTTAATTAAGCACCTTAATGACCTCCAAAAATTATGAAATTTGTTTTGCCATCTGTTTATGCCATAATGAACTTATGGAATTAATTTGGTAATTTTTGGAGCAACTTCATAAAATGACCTTTTAAATAAATTAAGAAAATAGAAAAGTGGATTAGGGTTGGTAATAAGTGTTTGATGATGTGATCTTTGGATTGATTGATGTTCATAGACCCCTACCCTTTGGTCTATGATGGTTGTGATGCTATGATTTGATGATGCTTAGGATAAGTATAATAAGGGCTAGTTTAATCAATATTGCCTAAGGAAGAAATGGTTACCTTTTATGCTCAACCTAGATTTCGATCATGCCTTGTTTAAGAGTAATCTAGAATCAGTAGAATTGTCTTGCACCTTAAGTCCATATCATCATTCTCATGAGCATTCATCATTGCATCCGTATAGTTGACGAAGAAGGTACCAGAGTCGAGGCCGCTGTTGACGAACCAACTCCCGAGGCGACCCCGAGCTCCGACACCTATACCTACCCCGAGTCTGCTCTTTTTGCCATCCAAGGCAAGCCCCAGTGCATTTAACCCTACCTTGCTTTTATAAATGTTTTCTTTAATGTTTTGAGTTAAACTATTGCATTAGGTAATAGGAGTTGTGTGATGACCTATTACTTGCATAATCTACCCCCACCAAAAGATACACATACCCTTGTTTCAAAACTATTTGCAAAATGCTTAGCAATGCTATTCAATAGATTTGCAATAAAAATGCCAATTTCAAAAGTGTGATCACTTTAAGAATGTTTATGGGAATTTGGCTTTACTCCCGTCTACTGGCTAGTTACCTGATCCGTACCTAGTCAATAGCGTGGAGAGGTTGTCCGAGCGTACGGTGCCGTCATGTTGTAGTCCGGGACTCAACAGTTGACACCGACCGGGACAGGGTTGAAAAACTGACAGGACTATTACGCTTGGGTGAGATATAACCAAGGTATAGTTCTGGCTGGAAAATTAGGGACCATCCGTATGGGGGCCTGCTGGTCAAGACTTGTAACTATTCAATACTATATACGGAAAGCTCTGGCTCCGAGGAATCCTTTATTGGACCGACAACCGCGCACTGGGAGTGGAGAGATGGCGGAAGTAGCATGTACCCACGTGGGTTAAAGTCCCGGATTGGAGTGGTGTACTGTACTTCCGGGTGGCGTAGGACCGGGCCCAATCTTGGAGGAATCGTGGTAGACGAGTTGGCATATGCAAGCTTGGGTGCTACATATGCAGTGTGGATAGGGATCCTCAGCTGAGTATTATTTATCCGGATTAACGTTGCTCCTCGGTTATGGAGACTTGGTCCACTGACTGTCAACGGAGAGTGGTTCTCAACTAGGAATGTTTTGAAATGTAAAATGAATCATGAACGATGAAGATTTGAGGAATACCGAATCTTTCAAAAATAAAATAAGGTTTACAAAAATGCTTTTCTGCAAAATACTTGATCTTGCTTAAGCCTTACCTTGACTACCCTAAGCCTTCATTCCTGAGTCTTCTCCCTTTTTCTTTAGTCGGGTAAGTCTTGTTGAGTACCCCGTACTCAGGGTTTGTTACCCATGTTGCAGGTATGCCTGAGACCCCGATGTGTCTCGCACCCTGTTGCGTGACCTTCGTCCAGGAGGAGGCCGATGAGGCCGATGAGTAAATGTGCACCCTCGGCTGGGTGTTACATGTATCTTTATGTTATTGCTTCCGCTACGTTGTCTACTTTGAATTTCCCGAACAATGGTTTGTAATAATCGTACTCCTTACCTCATTTGAAACCTCGGTTTGTAAAACTAATGTTATTTAAGTCTTCCGCTCTTTATTCCGATGTTATTTATAAAAGTATGAAATGCTGTAACCGAATTGTGAGATGATCCTGCGGACATTGGGCACTGATGTAGCCCGGTGGCGAACAGGTCTTAATCACATGGAACATGGGTTCGGCTGTCAGAAGTTGACAGGGACACGTGGGCCATGGGATTAGGGTCGTTCCGTCACAGAGTGGTATCGGATCATCTCACTTTCAACTTTAACTTGCGGTGTTTCTTTTGCGAAAACTTCAAAAGTTCTTTTGAGTCCAACAACTAAACTTGATATTTTGAGTCCAAATTGCTTTTCTCATCTTGTCCTTTAATTGGCAACACTAGTAGCCGAGCAGTATATTATTAAGCCCTATATATATGTAAGTATTGCATTTGCTTTGTTCGTGGAACGATTCATGCATCATGATTAATCACTTAAGTATATAAAAGAGTTCGTGTGGGATATGTACCTATACAATTTTTTCTTGCTAGCCTTTTCTCATCTATACCTCTTGTCCAGATATGGCCATTATCAAGCGGACTGCCCGCGTCGACTGGACCGAACCGCGGTGTGCCGCGTCACCAGCTGGCGCCACGCACCGGAGAAGAGACTGGAGAATCCTCCAATGGTCGTCGTTTTCCCCGTCGTACCCGCAAACAGCTGAAGGAGGAAATCAAGAATCTGAAGGCTGAGATGGAGAACATGGAGCATGACTTCTATCTTTCCCGCCTGGAGTTTTATGAGGCACGAGCTTCCTGGAGCAGGCCAATCGGAACACGGTTCGCGCTATCGAGCAGCGCAATGATGCTTGGACCCGCGGAAGATGTCACCAGAGCCCAGCTCCATGGACTGCAGCAGTACACCGCCCAGATCGAGCAGTTCAATGATATGCTTCATGAGGAAGTACACCAGCTGCACAACCAGCTCCACCCCGTGATTCCACCAGTTGCTGAGGACCCCGAAGACGGAGTCGTGGAGGAACCTGAAGTGGAAACACGACGCCCGATCAGAATGAGGAAGTGGAACCTGCTGAAGATGTCCACGTTGAAGATGAAGATGAGGAGGAAGAGCCTGAGCTTATCATCGAGGATGATGATGATGACGAAGAGTTGATCTTCATCGATGACGACTAGACTCCTGCTCCTTGTGTCTGTACCATCTGCTTACCTAAAACCTTAGACTAGGTTTGGGGGCGTTAGTCTGTCTGTTGCCAAGTCTGGCATGTATCTTTCTTTTCGTACCTTTTCCCCTTATCAGTCTGTTGTCATCTTTATCAAGCCAGCTATCTTTGTATCAGTGAAGTTATCAATCAAGTTGTTCAGAACCTTTGTCCATATATGCTGAGTTCCGAGTTCCTTATACAGATGCCTGTGAACACCCGTACCGGAGCCGGAGGTGCTGGAGATGACCGTCTCCCAAACCCTCCACCTGTACCAGCTACCCTAGCAGATGCCATTGCAGCCTTGGCCGCCGCTGCCAATCTGATGGCTCAGAATCAAGGACAGCAGAATGTTGGTCACCGTGGTCGTCACAACCAAGAGACCACCTATGTGGATTTCACTGAAACCCGTCCACCGGTTTTCACCAGAGCCGATGAACCCCTCGAAGCTGACGATTGGCTCCGCACCATGGAGCAGAAGTTTGGTCTCATCCGATGCACTGAAATCCAGAAGCCCCGGTTTGCTTCGCAGCAGCTTCGTGGCCCAGCAAGTGCTTGGTATGCCAACCTCTTGGCTGCCCAACCTGAAGGTCATGAGTTGACCTGGGAAGAGTTCCGCACCGCTTTCCGTGCACACCACATCCCATCAGGTCTGATGAAGATGAAGCTTGATCAGTTCCTAGCCCTGCAGCAGAAGGACTCCACAGTGATGCAGTATGTGGGTCAATTCAACCATCTGAGTCAGTATGCAGCGGAATATGTCAACACGGATGAGAAGAAGAGAGACTGTTTCCTTAGGGGATTGCACCCTAAGATCCGCAGAAGCATGTCCAACAACCTGACCGGTTCTTATCATGAGGCTGTTGACCGGCAGTTGCTTTTGAAGAGAGTAACCGTCAGTACCAAGAGAGGAGAAGAGAGGAAGAAGAAAGCAGGATCTAGCAGCCACTCTGGCAATCACAAGCGCCAGAGGGTCATATATCATCCTAGTCACCACCACAACCGTCCACCTTACCCTCACCAGCAAGTGGTTGTCCGTACCGCGGCTACCACCCACAACGCCAACCAACAAAGTGCCACTCAGCCGAACGCCCCAGGTGTTCGTATCACCACACCACAAACCGCCTATAATCATCCCTGCTTCAACTGTGGTCAACTTGGCCACTGGTCTCGTGAGTGCCCAAAGCCCAAGAAGCCTGCTCAGAACTTTCAGAAGGGTCCCGGAGGACCACAGCAGCAGCAACACCGTGCTCCACAGCAGCAAGTGCAGAAGGGCAAGTTCGTCAAGAAGCACGGGCAAGTCTACTACACCACTGTCAGCGATATTCCAGAAGGGGAGCCCGTCATGATCGGTAGGTTTCCCGTTGCCAATCATCCTGCAGTTGTGTTGTTTGATTCTGGTGCATCGCATTCTTTCATCAGTCGTACCTTCGTCTCTAAGCATGACATATCAATTGGGGAGTTGAAAGAAAGTTTTTGCATTTTATCGCCTGGAGGGCGTATAATCACCAAGAGGTGGTTCGCAGTATACCAGTGATGTTGGGAAATCATGCGTTCCCTACCACCATGATAGTGTTGAAAGATCAGAGAGATAGATGTCATTTTAGGCATGATTGGATGTGTCAGTATAAAGCCATGATCGACATCTTGAATAGAGTTGTGAGAGTGGATATTCCTAACAGTACCGCCAAACTCCTTCTCCAACTTCCTATGCCTTCAAAACCAGCTACCACACAGCTAAATGCTACCTATGATCAAGGGATCCGAGACATCCCTGTAGTCTGTGAGTTCCCTGATGTCTTTCCTGAAGACTTACCTGGTCTACCTCCTGACCGTGATGTTGAGTTTGCCATAGAGCTAAAGCCCGGGACTGCTCCCATATCCCGCAGAGCTTATCGTATGCCTCCCAGAGAGTTGGCAGAACTAAAAATCCAATTACAAGATTTGTTGGACAAGGGTTCATTCGCCCAAGCTCGTCTCCTTGGGGCTGTCCTGCAATCTTTGTAAAGAAGAAAGACAAGAGTCTCAGACTTTGCGTTGATTATCGCCCACTCAACGAAGTCACCATCAAAAACAAATACCCCTTGCCTCGTATCGATCTTCTGTTTGACCAGTTAGCTGGGGCCAAGGTCTTCTCTAAGATTGACCTCAGATCTGGTTACCACCAAATAAAAATCCGTCCTGAAGATATTCCTAAAACAGCTTTCACCACCAGATACGGCCTATATGAGTATTTGGTCATGTCTTTCGGATTGACCAATGCACCCGCTCATTTCATGTACCTCATGAACTCCGTGTTCATGCCAGAGCTTGATAAATTCGTGGTCGTGTTCATTGACGACATCCTTGTCTACTTAAAAAACCCCTGAACAGCATGCCACAGCATCTTCGTATCATTTATCCCGTCTCAGAGACCATCAGCTCTATGCTAAGTTCAGTAAGTGTGAATTCTGGTTGGATCAGATACAGTTTCTTGGCCATGTCCTATCCGCAGAAGGTGTGTCAGTCGACCCTGGAAAAGTGTCAGATATCCTGGATTGGAAGCCACCTACCTCTGTTCACAAGGTCCGCAGTTTTATGGGAATGGCTGGATTATCGTCGATTCATCCCAGATTTCTCCAGAATGCCAAGCCTATCACCGAGTTGCTGAAGAATTCTGTGAAGTCTTTTGGTCACCAGCTTGTGAACAAGCTTTTCAGACTTTGAAGAAGTTGTTAACCACGTCACCAGTGCTAGCTCAGCCGAACGTCGAAAAGCCCTTTGATGTCTACTGTGATGCATCTGGTACTGGTTTGGGTTGCGTGTTGATGCAAGAAGGAAGAGTGATCGCTTATGCCTCGCGGCAGCTTAAGCGACATGAGGAAATTATCCAACTCATGATCTTGAGTTAGCAGCAGTGGTTCATGCCTTGAAGATATGGCGTCATTATCTGTTGGGCAGTACCTGCAATGTGTACACAGATCACAAGAGCCTGAAGTATATCTTCACCCAAGAAGAGCTGAACATGAGGCAGCGAAGATGGCTTGAGTTAATCAAGGACTATGATATCGAAGTGCATTACCATCCGGGTAAGGCGAATGTGGTCGCCGATGCACTCAGTCGCAAGTCATACTGTAACTGCCTGGTTATGAAATCCTATGAATCTTCCCTATGCTATGAACTAGAGAAGCTGGGTATTGAAATGGTTCCACAAGGAAGTCTAGGCAATGTCAGAGTAGAAACCTCTATCAGAGAACAATCATAGCTGCACAGAAAGATAACCCCGGAATCAAGCACATCAGCGAAAAGGTTCGAGCTGGAAAAGCCGACTGTTTCAGGATTGATGATGAAGGAGTGGTATGGTTCAAGAACCGTCTGGTAGTTCCCAAGGTACCTGAGCTGAGACAGATAATCCTTGATGAAGCACACTCACCAGATTTGCCATCCATCCTGGCAGCAACAAGATGTACCAAGACTTGAAGCAGCAATTCTGGTGGACAAAGATGAAGAGATGAGATCGCCCGATATGTCGCTCAGTGCGATACGTGCCAGAAAGTCAAAGCTGTGCATATGAAGCCCGGAGGAGGCTGCAACCTTTGTCAGTACCTGGTTGGAAATGGGAGGATATCAGCATGGATTTTATCAATGGGTTACCCAAGACTCAAAAGGGATTCGATTCCATTTGGGTGATAGTGGACCGTCTCACGAAGCAAGCTCACTTCCTACCGGTCAAAACAAGTTATACCGCCCCAACTTATGCCACCTTGTACAAGAACAACATAGTGAAACTCCATGGCATACCCAAGACCATCATCTCAGATCGTGGTACTCAGTTTGTCGCTAAGTTCTGGAAAGCGTTCATGCCTCACTTGGAACCAAGCTATTGTATAGCACGGCTTATCATCCGCAGACTGATGGACAGACTGAGAGAGTCAACCAAGTGTTAGAAGATATGTGAGAGCCTGTGTGCTTACCTTCGCAGATACTTGGGATCAGTGTTTGCCCTTGGCAGAATTCTCTTATAATAACAGTTATCAAGAGAGCATCAAAATGGCACCCTTTGAAGCACTGTACGGTCACTGTTGTCGTACGTACACCTCTCAGTTGGTCTGAACCCGGAGAAAGGGAATTCTTTGGAGTTGATCTAGTAAAGATATGGAAGAGAAAGTCAAGCAAATACAAGAGAACATGAAGATTGCACAGTCTCGACAGAAAAGTTATGCTGACAAGAGACGTCGACCTCTGCAGTTCGAGATCGGGGATTATGTGTACCTGAGGTCTCACCCACCAAAGGAGTCACTCGTTTTGGAGTCAAAGGAAAGCTAGCACCCGCTACATTGGTCCGTTTGAGATCTGGATCGTTGTGGCAAGGTAGCTTACAAGCTGAGTTTGCCCAATCATCTTTCAGCAGTTCATAATGTGTTTCATGTCTCCCAACTCAAGAAGTGTCTTCGAGTACCTGAACATGTGGTTGAAGTTGAAGGTGTTGAGCTAGAACCTGATCTGTCATACTCGGAATATCCTGTCCGTTGTGTGTTGGATCACAAGGATCGTGTTACCCGAAGAACCACCACAAGATGGTATAAGATCCAGTGGAACCAGCACTCTGAAGAAGAAGCCACTTGGGAATCTGAAGATTTCTTGGCAAAGAACTATCCGGACTTTCTCGAATCTCTATAAGTGTGAGTTTCCTCTTTTGTTCTTTAAACGACGCGGAATCTCGGGGCGAGAGATTTCTTTTAGGAGGGAGGGTGTTGTAACACCCCTGGTGTTACTAATGTAATTAACTTGACATGTCATCATCTTAAGCATTAATCATTTTGTGATGCATTTGGATTGCTTAATTTCTATGCTTTAGTCCCTTTTCAAAAATCCTAAAAGCCCAATTCTCCCTCTAAGGGCAAAATGGTAATTTCACCTCTGTGCCTAGTTCTATGTAGTTCTTGTTTGATTTGATGCCCTGATGTTTGTTGCTTGATCAAGGTTCAAAAATCAGATTTGATTTGATTGTCCTTTTGCAAAACCCTAAATTCCCAAATCCTGGATTTATTCCCTTTCTGATAACTTTTTCATAATTCAAAATTTTGAGTTGGTTCAAAAAGCAAAGTTGTGAATCTGACCTAGAGGAACAACTTGGTATTTACAGATTTCCATGTTTCTATATAAAATTTGAAGTTAATAAAGTAATTTCAAATTCATTCAAATTCCAGTTTTTGTCCCCTTTTCAGTTTTAAAAATTTATTCAAAATATTGAGTTTCAGAAAAAGTGTATATTAGCAAAGTTGTAGGTTTTGACAAATGGAACAACTTTATATAAGGATTTTCAAGTTTCAGTTTGAAATCCAAAGTAATTTCGATTTGAATCAAATTTGAAAAGTGTCCCCTTCTTGTTTTTGTATATGGTTCAGAAACTATTTGGAATTTGAAAATGTTCATATTGACAAAGTTGTAGATCTCGTTTTTCTGAGCAACTTTGGTGTTTTGAGTTTTGTTGCCCAGTTCAAGTTTTGGAAGTAATTTGCAAAATACAGAGATCAGCCAAAAGTCAAACCTAAGACTAGCCCTGTTCATCTTCCCCTACGCTAGGGGGCCCCGGCCGTGGCCGAGCCTCCGGCGTGCGCGCGCCACGCGTTTGGCAGCCGCTCGTCTGCCCCACGACTTGTCACCGCCGCCCGCGACACTTTCCGCACCCGCACGCGCGAAGCGCTGACTTCCGCCCCGTCCCTACTGCTCCGCTCGTCGCCGCCGCGTGGCATCGCGGGTCGTGTCTGCGCCCGAGCCCCGGCTGCACGCCCGTCCTCCGCCTGCGCGCAATCGAGAGCGCACGCGTCCGCCGAGCTTATCCACCCCACCTCGAGCTCTCTACCGGACCCTGGCCGCGGCTATATAAGCCCGCCGGAGCTCCGACCTCCGCACTCACCTCCGCCACCGTGGCCAGACCTCCGGAGCTCCCGCCGCTCAACCACCTAGCCCGAAAGCTCCGCCTTGAGCTCGTGAAGCTTTCCCACCCCCAATTTCACCTTCCCCGCCCCAATCGCCCGGCGTAACCCCATCTTCCCAAACTCCGACGGAACCCCGGTGATCTCGGGTTCGTCAAATACTTCCCCTCCGGTCACGGATACCTTCTCCCGACCCCTGTGTAGCTTCCTCGGTTCCGTGCGACTCTAACCCGGCCCTTGCGGTCTCGTGTGTTGAGCAGGATCGCCGGATCGCCGGAGCGCCGCCGCGGTCGTCTCTTCCTCGAGCCTCACCCGAGAGAACGTGTCGAGCCTCAACCTCGAGCCCTGCCTCCGACCCGTGGTAAGCATCCGAAGCCTCGGCCTCTGCTTCCACTCCGTTTCGCCCGAGCCTCCAAGTCACGCCTCGGACGGAGGCTTGTTTTCGCTTCGCCGAGCCCAAGCTCGGCGAGCGCATGCTTCCGCTTCGCCCGAGTCAGGCCTCGGACGGAGGCTTACTTCTCCGTCTCGCCCGAGCCTCGGGCCAGGCCTCGACGAAGCTGTCGCTCCGTCTGACCGAGCCTTCGACCGAGCCGTCTCAACAGAGCCCTGCACGATTCGCCGAGCCCCCCGATTCGCCGAGCCCGGCCTAGAAGGAGCACAGTGCTCTTCTGTCTCTGAGACGATCGAAGCTTTTCTCTCTTTTTTTTTTTGTTTTCCCTGCATCCCAAAAATTCTGAAATTTTTGTGGCAGACTCTTTATGCTCTGGAGTATTTTATAAAAATATGAAACTTGAGTTTTGTGCAAAGATTTAAAAATGTAAAATTCCCCTTTAATTGAAAAATGGAGGTTTTGGTATTTTTGGGGAGTGATCTAAACTCCAAAAATCTGGAGATAAATTTTTATGTGCTAGTTATGCCTTTCTGAGTCTCTGGTAAATTTTGAAGTCTTTTGGAACAAGTTGATTTTTGAGCTTTTATTTAAATAGTTGAATAGTGCCTTTTGTTAATTAAATGTCTAGATTTAATTAAGCACCTTAATGACCTCAAAAATTATGAAATTTGTTTTGCCATGTTTATGCCATAATGAACTTATGGAATTATTTGGTAATTTTTGGAGCAACTTCATAAAATGACCTTTTAAATAAATTAAGAAAATAGAAAGGTGGATTAGGGTTGGTAATAAGTGTTTGATGATGTGATCTTTGGATTGATTGATGTTCATAGACCCCTACCCTTTGGTCTATGATGGTTGTGATGCTATGATTTGATGATGCTTAGGATAAGTATAATAAGGCTAGTTTAATCAATATTGCTTAAGGAAGAAATGGTTACCTTTTATGCTCAACCTAGATTTCGATCATGCCTTGTTTAGAGTAATCTAGAATCAGTAGAATTGTCTTGCACCTTAAGTCCATATCATCATTCTCATGAGCATTATCTTTGCATCCGTATAGTTGACGAAGAAGGTACCAGAGTCGAGGCCGCTGTTGACGAACCAACTCCCGAGGCGACCCCGAGCTCCGACACCTATACCTACCCCGAGTCTGCTCTTTTTGCCATCCAAGGCAAGCCCCGTGCATTTAACCCTACCTTGCTTTTATAAATGTTTTCTTTAAATGTTTTGAGTAAACTATTGCATTAGGTAATAGGAGTTGTGTGATGACCTATTACTTGCATAATCTACCCCACCAAAAGATACACATACCCTTGTTTCAAAACTATTTGCAAAATGCTTAGCAATGCTATTCAATAGATTTGCAATAAAAATGCCAATTTCAAAAGTGTGATCACTTTAAGAATGTTTATGGGAATTTGGCTTTACTCCCGTCTACTGGCTAGTTACCTGATCCGTACCTAGTCAATAGCGTGGAGAGGTTGTCCGAGCGTACGGTGCCGTCATGTTGTAGTCCGGGACTCAACAGTTGACACCGACCGGGACAGGTTGAAAAACTGACAGGACTATTACGCTTGGGTGAGATATAACCAAGGTATAGTTCTGGCTGGAAAATTAGGGACCATCCGTATGGGGGCCTGCTGGTCAAGACTTGTAACTATTCACATACTACGGAAAGCTCTGGCTCCGAGGAATCCTTTATGGACCGACAACCGCGCACTGGGAGTGGAGAGATGGCGGAAGTAGCATGTACCACGTGGGTTAAAGTCCCGGATTGGAGTGGTGTACTGTACTTCGGGTGGCGTAGGACCGGGCCCAATCTGGAGGAATCGTGGTAGACGAGTTTGGCATATGCAAGCTTGGGTGCTACATATGCAGTGTGGATAGGGATCCTCAGCTGAGTATTATTTATCCGGATTAACGTTGCTCCTCGGTTATGGAGACTTGGTCCACTGACTGTCAACGGAGAGTGGTTCTCAACTAGGAATGTTTTGAAATGTAAAATGAATCATGAACGATGAAGATTTGAGGAATACCGAATCTTTCAAAAATAAATAAGGTTAAAAAAATGCTTTCTGCAAAATACTTGATCTTGCTTAAGCCTTACCTTGACTACCCTAAGCCTTCATTCCTGAGTCTTCTCCTTTTTCTTTAGTCGGGTAAGTCTTGTTGAGTACCCCGTACTCAGGGTTTGTTACCCATGTTGCAGGTATGCCTGAGACCCCGATGTGTCTCGCACCCTGTTGCGTGACCTTCGTCCGGAGGAGGCCGATGAGGCCGATGAGTAAATGTGCACCCTCGGGCTGGGTGTTACATGTATCTTTATGTTATTGCTTCCGCTACGTTGTCTACTTTGAATTCCCGAACAATGGGTTGTAATAACGTACTCTTACCTCATTTGAAACCTCTGGTTTGTAAAATAACTAATGTTATTTAAGTCTTCCGCTCTTTATTCTGATGTTATTTATAAAAGTATGAAATGCTGTAAACGAATTGTGAGATGATCCTGCGGACATTGGGCACTGATGTAGCCCGGTGGCGAACAGGTCTTAATCACATGGAACATGGGTTCGGCTGTCAGAAGTTGACAGGGACACGTGGGCCATGGGATTAGGGTCGTTCCGTCACATGGTGTCTTCATGGGCTTGGCCTTGTCCATGTCAAATTCTTCAACATGTCTCTTGTGTACTTGGATTGGCATATGAATGTCCCTTCCTTAAGTTGCTTGATTTGAAATCCGAGGAAGTACGTCAATTCGCCCATCATAGACATCTCAAACCTATTTGTCATGATCCTAATAAATTCCTCATAATAAACTTCATTAGTACTACAAATATTATGTCATCGACATATATTTGCAGACAAATATATCATTTTGACTTTGCGAGTAAATAAAGTGGGATCGGCCTTCCTTATCTCAAACCCTTGTTGGAGAAGAAAATCCTTTGGACATTCATACCAAGCTGTATGTAGAGTTGCTTGAGCCCATAGAGTTCTTTGGCAAGCTTGTAGACGTGGTTGGGCAACTTTGGATCTTCAAAACCCGCTGGTTGCTCAATATACACCAATTCGGATAGGGGGCCATTGAGGAATGCACTTTTCATGTCCATTTGATATAGCTTGAAATCATGTTATGTAGCATAGGCAAGTAATATAAGAATTGACTCAAGCCTAGCTACGGGTGCATAAGTTTCACCAAAATCCAAACCTTCAACTTGAGTGAATCCTTGAGCCACCAATCTTGCCTTGTTTCTTGTAACTGCCCAAACTCATCTTGCTTGTTGTGGAAGACCCATTTGGTTCCAATCACATTTTGATTTGGCCTTTTCACTAAGGACCAGACTTCATTCCTAGTGAAGTTGTTTAGCTCTTCTTGCATCGCCATCATCCAATCCGGATCATTGAGAACATCTTCTACCTTGAGAGGTTCAAGAGAAGACACAAACAAGTAATGCTCACAAAAGGAAGCTAAACGAGAGCGAGTGACTACCCCACGTCGAATCCTTCCCAATATGTTGTCAATGGGATGGTCCCGTTGAACAGTATGATGCACTCCAGGATGAGGTACTAGTGACCTCCTTTGGATAGGTCCATCTTCATCGTCTTCATCATCATGTCCTTGATCATTGGGAGGATCAAAATCATGACCATGTGTGGAGTTGTCTCCATTTCCTTGTTGATCACCCTGTCAAACCTGATCATCATCTTGATGTGGTACTTGAGCTTCATTTGCATTTCCACCTATCGGAGTACTTGATGCAGAAGCTTCACCATGCACAATTGAGTGCACATGACGAGTAGAGGAATCTTGGGGAACATGCACAAGCTCATCTTCATCATCTTGAATTTCAATGGGCCTCACATCACCGGTGGCGAGCTTCTTGATAGCTTGGGATGGAGGCATGTCATTACCTACAAGCTCATCATTGACTTGCTCCTTTTGACAGCCGTCAGATTCATCAAAGGTCACGTCTACCGTTAGTTCAATAGTGCCAGTGACATTATTGAACACGCGGTAGCCATGTTCGTTAGTACCACAACCAAGTAGAAAACCTTCATGTACCTTGGGTGCAAACTTTGAGCTTTTGGTTCTCTTGTTAAGTATGAAACATTTACTACCAAAGACTCTAAAGTAATGCACCTTTGGTTTGTTACCGGTTAGTAGCTCATATGGAGTCTTCTCTCTTAGCTTGTGAAGGTAGAGGTGGTTGATTGCATGACATGCGGTGTTCATTGCCTCTGCCCAAAAGTCATGAGAGGTCTTGTACTCATCCAACATAGATTTTGCGGCTTCAACAAGAGTTCGGTTCTTCCTCTCCACAACACCGTTTTGTTGTGGAGTGTATGGAACCCAAAACTCATGTTTGATTCCTTCATCATCAAGATATTCTTCAATGTTGGTGTTCCTAAACTCGGTCCCGTTATCACTTCTCACTTTCCTGATCTTAAGCTCAAACTCATTTTGAGCTCTTCTTGCAAACTTCTTGAAGACGCCTTGGGTCTCGCTTTTATCTACTAAAAAGAACACCCAAGTGAAGCGAGAATAATCATCAATGATGACAAAGCCATACTTATTGCCACCAATGCTTTGGTAGGCAATGGGTCCGATGAGGTCCATATGTAGTAGCTCCAACGGTCTTGTGGTTGTCATGATGTTCTTTGTTGGATGCTTGGCTCCAACTTGCTTCCAAGCTTGGCATGCACTACAAATTGTATCTTTCTCAAAAGAGACATTCGTTAGTCCAAGGATGTGCCCACCCTTTTGAAGTTGGGCCAAATTCCTCATCCCAACATGAGCTAGTCGGCGATGCCATAGCCAACCCATGCTAGATTTTGCCATTATGCATGTCTTAGGTTCCACCTTACTAGTTGAAAAGTCAACTAAGTAAAGTTTTCCCTTCAACACACCGTGAATGCAATAGAGGAATCCCTTCTTCTATAGACGGGCACACCATTATCGGTAAAGAGACAATCATAACCCATTTCACAAAGTTGAGAAATGGATAATAAATTGTAACTTAACGAATGCACAAGTAAAACATTAGATATGGAATTATCGGTTGAGATAGCAATTTTACCCAAACCAAGCACTTCTCCTTTCCCATTGTCACCAAACAACAAGTTGTCACATGAGTTGTGGTTTGGTTGGAAAGAGGTGGACATATCCTTTGCCCCGGTCATATGATTGGTGCATCCACTGTCCACCACACAACTTGTTCCACCGGAGACTGAAGGACCGAGAAAGCACTAGCAAGGTGACCAGAGGGGGGTTGAATGGGAGCTCAAAAAATTCTCTCAAAACTTTGGCCAAATGTCCCAAAAACAACCCCGAGAAACTGCGACCGAGACCGTGATGCCCATGACCCTTGGAAGAGGGTGGATGATCCCTATGATCACAGCGAGGCACCACAAGAAGATAGCAAACCAAATGCCAAAAGCTCCGGCTCGAACTCAACACCAAAAACCAAGTCCCGAACGTAGATTGTCAGCTACGTCGAGAAACTCCTAAATACCTATGCTAACAAGTAGCAAAGATACCTAGAGAGGTTCCTTGGTCAACTACGAGGCCAAACGAGAAGTCCGAAAACCAAGCGAACAAGTCGGGAGAGCAAACGCACTAAGCCGGAAGCTTCAGACGATTCCCGGAATGTCCGGCCCTGGGGTCCCGGACTATCCGCCCCTACTGCGGACTGTCCGCGCTCTGGTGGCGGACTGTCCGCCGGTCAAGTCAGCAAAAACACACTGCTGCTGAAGTCCCCCTGCTTGGTCCCGGACTGTCCGGCTTTAGCACGGCGGACTGTCCGCCGGTGACCTGAGCCAAAACCAACAGGGACTGGCCGCGGCTAGACTGAACCAGCCCCGACGCGCGGACTGTCCGTGCCTGAGTGGCGGACTGTCCGCGGTCACTCAGGGAGGGGCTTTGATCGCCCTTCACCCAAATCTTCCCAAATCGATTCAAATCAAAATCCCACGTTCCCAAACTTGGAGAGGATGATCACGGAGTAGTTAGGAGACTATCCCCAAGAAATCATCCGCTCAAATCGAGTCAATCACCGGGAAATCAAAAGGGGAGGAGGATGAACCGAAAAGGCCACGAAAACGAAATCAACCCGATCTACATGCTCGTAGAGAGATAGATGAATTCCCTTCGGTGGAAATGATCTCCATTCAATACGAACAAGTTGATTCAAATGGATTTCGCAAAGACGCACGGAGAGAGAGAGAGATCGAGTGACTGGGAAATCTCGGAGAAACGAACGAACCGTGAAGAACACGAACAAAAACGCGAATCAACACAATCGATCTGCAACCGTGTGGCTACCACACGCTACAACAGTGAGGTTATGGCCTCACTTCCTCAAAATCTCCAGTACACAGAGGTATGGTTCTCTGGCGGATCTCAGCTAGCTACAGCAGGGGATTGGGAGAGCACGAACCCCGTAGAAGCAAAGAGCAAATGATAGGAATGACTAACTGAGATAAATGGGGGAGTGGGTGTCTCCCCGTATTTATCCTAATTCTAACCTATTCCTAATTCCCACTCTACCCTAACTACTTACAGAGCGAACCAGCTAAACCCTAAGGTTATTCTGGACCAACTCGGTGCTAGGTGTATCCGACGGCCACGCTCGCACAACTCGGAGCGTTGCCTCGACGCAACCTCCCGATTGCCGCCACGTGCCGCCCTCGCTCTACACCCCAGGTTTTGTGGCCCAAACCGGGGAAACCAGCCTTTCTAGCCAACCCCCAGGTTTTGAGGCCCAAACCGGGAAACCAGCCCACCAGCTTCTGAGTTTTGAGGCCAAACTCAGCAAACCCTCAGCGCGCCCAGGTTTTGAGGCCCAAACCTGAAACCATCCTCAGCCCGAGTTTTGTGGCCAAACTCGGAAACCATCCGCACCCAGGTTTTGAGGCCCAAACCTGCAAACCGTCCACCCGATGGTTTTTCTCTGGCTCTAACCATCAAACCGACATCGTAGATGGGATGCACCTCCCGTGCACCCCGTCCACCGACACGTGTCCCCAAGTCCACGACTCAGGCAACACATGACCGCACTTCTTCACTTGTTGTCGTCACAGGCTGCCAGCCACCACAGCTGATCCTCGGGCCTCTGGTCCCTCAGTCCAAGCCTCACGTCCGCCCTTGCCACTCCCGGTCCATCGGCACGACACGTCTCTACTTGACCTTCACCTTGCCTTTGATCACTGCATCCGTGCTCGACACCCTGCACAACACAAGCCAAAGAACATGCACATCATCCCAGTTGACAATCACTCATCACTCAGAGACCCGGCATACACCCATGTATCCGCAATCTCCCCCTTGATGAGTGCATTGTCAACTACCAACACAAATCATAATAGAAAGAGAAGAAGGAAGAAGGAGAAGAAGAGAACTCGACCAAATGACCCAAAAGCATAGCAAAGCCAAAGAAGGTCAGTGGAAAGAGCGAAAGAACTTGGTCCCCAAAGACATGGGCAACGGCTCGACGCAACCAAGCAAAGCAAAGCTAGCCCTCAAGAAGAGGTAGAACAGGCTCAACACCGCTAGCAAACACCAATCGAAAATATCGAAGCAAAAGCTAGTCCCTCAAGATAGAGGCACAGAGGCTCAACACAACTAGCAAAGAAAGCTCGATACCGACTGTTACCAAAAAGAGTTCGACACCATTGAAAATCTGAAAAGCAAATGCTAGTCCCTCAAGAAAGAGGCTAAGGCTCAACACAACTAGCAAACCGCTCCAAACCAATTGAAAATGTCAAAACTCAACCGAAAACAAACTCGTGCAAGTAACCAAGAAGGCTCCCCCTAAACAAAAGGGGGGTTATGATTTGCAATTTCTCCCAATTTCTCCCCCTTAGTTGAAAATGCACTAATCAAGAAACATTTCTCCCTCTGGGAAAATGCACCATCAAAAGTGCCAATAAGAGAGGTTCTCCCCCTTCCAAAATGCATATGAGTCAGAATGCAAGTTAGAAGCTTTAGGAGTATACTCAAAAGAGTGCAAAAGTGCTCTATAGAGTTCAAATCCGATGACTCAGAAAAATGCACAGAGTGCTAGCAAAGGCTCAAGCTGATCACTAAGAATGAAATATGAACATGTGAGCAGTTTTAAGCCGAAAAAGGTATTCACCATCAAAATAGCACAAGACATGTATGGACAGGAAGTCAAATGTGCTAAGCATGTATACCAAGTGAACTACCCCTAGCACAGTTCAATCATCATGCTGATACCAATTTAGGCATTTACTTGTGATTTCAAATTTTAATCGGAGTTGCAGCAGTGAAATTACACAAGTTCAGAAAACAGCATGTGACTGCAAGAGGTTGAATGCTTGTTATTGCCTAACTTTTCAACTGTGCGAACCCTATGCATAAGCAATCAGAAGCTTAAAGCAACAGTTTCGGTCATACACTACACAGCTCAAGTTTAACTCAAAGTGCAATGAGAAACAGTCTCGAAACTGTGAGGTGTTAACAAGCAAACCCATCTCGATCTTTTCAATTCACTTAACTTGGTTCAGATTTTAAACAGAATATGACATACCAAGCAAGTGAATGACTCAACACTAGAGACATAGCAACCTAGCATATATGAAAAGCACATGTGACTTCAACACATCCTACACATGCTAGTGGCATATCTCAATGGTGAATATTTTCAAGTTTTAAGTTCATTATCAAATTCACCATTAAAAAATAACTCAGCTCATAGTATGTACTAGTGATCAGAAAGAGCATAAGCTACAGCATCAACATAAAGCATCGGAGCAAAAACTAAACAGAGCATAGTTACATTCTTCAGATTATACACATGAAGCTCAGAATGTAAAAGCGTATGCTAAAATGCAAAAGATGCACGAAGAAATCAAAAAGAAGCAAAAACAACTGAAAACAACAAGTCAGTGTATCATACAAAATCCAAAGTGTTTCCCCATCTAAAAGGGGAAACACACACCAAGCTCACCTCTCAACCGATTAAAGGTTGATTGGTCCAAAGGCCTGGTAAAAATATCATCAAGCTGATGATGAGTATCGACATGGCGAAGGTCGATATCACCCTTCTCATAGTGGTCTCGCAGAAAATGAAAGCACACATCAATGTGTTTGGTCTTTGAGTGAAGCACGGGGTTCTTAGCAACGCTAATCGCACTCGTGCTATCACAAAGCAATGGTACACGAGAAAGCTCAGACCAAAATCACGCAAAGTGGCCATAATCCAGAGTAACTGGGAACAACAGCTAGCCACAGCAACATACTCAGCCTCCGTGGTAGACTGGGCCACGCTAGACTGCTTGCAAGAGGACCATGAAACAAGAGAATAACCAATAAACTGGCAAGTCCCAGAAGTGGACTTGCGATCAATACGGCAACCAGCAAAATCGGCATCGGAATGACCGCAAAGGGAAAGGGTGGAGGAAGCAGAATACCAAATCCTGAATTCTGGAGAGAAGGATAAGTACCTCATAATGCGCTTGACCGCCTGACGGTGAGAGGTGCGCGGCGACGCCTGAAAGCGCTCGCAAAGACACACCGCGAACTGGATGTCCGGGCGTGTCGCCGTCAGGTACAGCAGCGACCCGATCATACTCCGATACTCCTTCTGGTCCACTGCTTCTCCCTCCTTGTCCGCATCTAGGGCCGTCGTGGTCGCCATGGGTGTTGGAAGAGGCTTGGCCTCACCCATGTCGAACTTCTTCAGGATATCTCTAGTGTACTTGCCCTGGTGCACAACGTTCCTTCTCGGGTTTGCTTGATTTGCAACCCGAGGAAAAACGTCAACTCGCTCATCATGCTCATCTCGATCTCCCTGCTCATAATGTCTGCAAACTTGGCAACCAAAGCATGAGAAGAACCACCGAAAATGATATCATCCACGTAAATTTGGACCAAGAGAGTATCAGTGCCTTGCTTGAGGAGAAAGAGCATTTTATCTACACATCCCATTTTAAAACCCTTAGCAAGCAAAAAGGTTTTCAACCTATCATACCAGGCTCTAGGGGCTTGTTTAAAACCATACAAAGCTTTGTGAAGTTTAAAGACATGGTTTGGAAACTTGGGATTTTCGAAACCAGGGGGTTGTCTAACATACACCTGCTCTTCTATGTAGCCGTTTAAGAAGGCACTCTTGACATCCATTTGAAAAAGTTTGAAACCTTTGGAAGAAGCAAAAGCCAAGAGTATCCTAATAGCCTCCAAACGTGCTACAGGAGCAAATGTCTCCTCATAGTCTGTCCCCTCCTTCTGACTATATCCCTGGGCTACGAGTCTGGCCTTGTTTCTCACAACATGGCCATCTTCTCCCTGTTTGTTTTTGAAAACCCATTTTATCCCAATTGGATGACACTCAGAAAGTGGAGACACTAGAACCCAAACCCGATTTCTCTCAAAGTTCTCAAGCTCCTCATGCATGGCATTGACCCAATCCGGATCCGTCAAAGCGTGTCCAACATCCCGGGGTTCAAAATCAGCAACAAATGCAGAATGAGCAAAGTGAGAGATTTGCCTTGACCGGGTGACGCGTTCGTCGATGCTGCCGATCATCTGCTGAGGCGGGTGCTGGCGCTGAATGTGTCGTGGCGCCTCCCTAGCCGAAGTGGCCTCCCCCTCAACAGCAGCTGGTGCCTCCTCGGGTACAAAGGGTACCACTCGAGGTGGCGGATCCCACGGCCCCCAGGAAGAAGAGGTGTCGGGGCCATGAGTCGTCGTAGAGGCCGCTCTTTGCAGCACAGCAGGTGGAGGAGGTGTTGGGTCATGTATCCCTTTAGCACCTTCTTCTTCATCATCGAAAAGAGGTTCGCCAACCTCATGATCACCTGCACGCTCAAAACGAGAAGAAGGACAAACCATGGTCTCGTCGAAGGTGACATCGGATGTCTCCATGACTCGGTTAGTGTCAAGGTTAAGTACACGATAAGCTCGAGTGTGAGTGCCATAACCCAAAAACACACCGTCAGAAGAATGAGACTCAAACTTGTCCAAGTTGCCCTTTTTGAGTATAAAACAATTGCAACCAAAAACTCAAAAATAGCTCACCTTGGGTAGTTTTCCAAAACGCAACTCATAAGAGGTCTTTTTCAAGAAAGCTCGAAGAAAAATGCGATTGGAAATGTAGCATGTAGTGTTCATAGCTTCGACCCAATATCGCCTAGGAGTCCTATGCTCATCGAGCATCGTCCTGGCCATCTCTACAAGGGTCCGATTCTTCCTTTCTACAACACCATTCTAAGGCGGTGTGTAGGGGGAAGAAAACTGATGCTCCAAACCCAGAGAGTTACAAGACTTCTCAAAGTCTGAATTCTTGAATTCGAAACCATTATCACTACGAATAGCTCGCATAGAGTTCAAAGGGAACTCATTCTGAAGACGCAAAATCAGACTGCGAGCAAAGGAGAAAGTCTCAGTTTTCTCAGCTAAAAAGAAAACCCACGAATATCTCGAAAAATCGTCGACAACAACAAGCACATACCACTTCCCCCAACCGAGCTCACCCGAGCCGAACCAACAAGGTCCATGTGCAAAAGCTCTCCAGGGCGCTTGGTCATGACCTGAGTCACTGGATGGTGGGGAGCGGCAACCATCTTCCCATGTCTACAAGAGTGGCAAACAAGATCCTTCTCCATTGATAACTTGGGCAATCCTCGGATTAGGCCAAGTGAACTAAGCCTTGCAAGCAAGTCGAAGCTCAAATGTCCAAGTCTCCTATGCCACTTCCAAAGATCAGAAAAGGAAGGTCCAGCCACAAGACAACGAGAAATTCTGAACGACTCCGAGAAATCCGCACGAAAGACTTTTCCAAAGGGCGAAATTACACATACAAGATTGCCCTGAGGATCCAAAATCCGACTGAGATTCGGTTTAAAACGAATCTCATAGTCGTCGTCAAAGAGTTGCGAAACGGAAAGAAGGTTAAAATGCAAGTTAGAAACAAGAGCAACATCGCGCAACACAAAGTGCTCATTAACTGGCACAGACCCACGAGACAGCACCTTACCTTTGTTGTTGTCGCCGAAGGTGATATACTCCTTTCCGGCGACCGGACTAAGACTGGAGAACCACATGGCGTTTCCGGTCTTGTGCCTTGAACACCCGGAATCCACCAACCAAACTTTCTCCAATCGTTTTACCTACATCAATAAAAAGACATAGGGTGAGCATACGGTCCAACACTGGGGTTAGTGAAGTAAGGGGAATACCAGTGTTGGGCCGGCTGCTCAAAAGAACGGTTAGCAGAAAAACCATTCCTAGCACGCCTACGGGAGGAGTGATCACCACGTTGAGGAAAACGTGGTCCGCTAAGGGAGGAGTGTCCATCGCGATACTCAAAACGCGGTGGGGGAAAACGCTCAACTACAAAGCCACCGCCACAGGGTCCATAGCCTACCACTGCAGGCTCCCGCCGGGCACGCTCTCTACGAGGCCTACGCCTAGGGACTTAAGGCTCGACACCTCTAGGCCTAGCGTCTCTCCTCAGAGCTCTTCTCGGTGCTCTCCTCTGAACATTCGGCGCATGTACATCATGGAAAGGATGGTACATGTCCGGGTTGTTCATCTCCCTAGCACGGTGCGCCTCTCTCTTGCGCCTAAAGCAGAACTCGCTCAAGTGTCCATCCCTCCCACAGTGCTCACAGTGGTACCTCACCGCTCTCAAAAGGGGTTGTTGGTACTCACGGTTGTGGGTGTGGATCACCTTGCCCTTCTGTGGCATACACTCCTCCTGGATAGGTGGCATTGTGTCGAGCATGTTCTTTAGGTGGTTGGGTTTGGGATGCCATACTTGGTTCTTGGGTGGAGCTCTCGGAGGTTCCTCAAACACCCCATCCTTGGTGTTAGGCTTGAGAGGCTCTTTGGGTGGAAGCTTGGTAAGTTTGGGAGTAGTGGTGGAGTTGGGCTTCTCACTCGGATTCAGACCACTCGACTCTCCAATCTTCCCAAAAGCAGAAAGATCAACACCCTGAGCAAAGCCTACACCTGGACCTCCAGCAGCTCGCTTGAATTGGGAGATCATCATCCCGAGCTGCGGCTCACCACAAGACACCCATGACAAGATGGTCCGAAGGTATGTGTTTTCCTCCTCGGTTTGCATCTTGTCATGCTTCACATTAGCAATCTCCATCTCCAAACCCTCGCACAAAGTGCACCTAGTCACACAAGTGCTACCCGAGCTGGCCTCCTCAAGAGACACAATCTTGGCATTCTTCTCTGCCAACTCGGATTGCAAGACAGGACAAGTCTTGCACGCACCCAACAGCATGGGTCTAGCCCAGAGCTCATCCACCTCTCCTACCAACGCAACATACTTCCTTCTCAAAGTGAGAAGATCAGTCATGTGCGTGGTGCACTCCTCGCACTCCTCCTCATCTGTGACAACTACGGTGGACTTGACAGAATCAAGTTCCTTCACCGTATCCTCCCACTTCTGCCTAAACACCTTGCGCTCTCTAGCGGCTCGCCTAAGCAACTTATCTTGACTAAGGAGCGCGGCAGTAAGTTTCTCGACCTCAGCGGAAAGCTCGTCGTGGGTCAGAGATACCTGGGAGGTGTCGTCGTCGTCGTCGTCGTTCCGAGGGGAGTTCACCAGCTCGCCGTCGAGGGCCATGGTGCAGAAGCCGTCGTCGTCGGCGAAGAAGAAGAGGCCGTTCAGCTTGTCCTCGATCCTCTTCTTCTTCTCAGACTCGTCGTCGCTTGAGCAAGCGGAGTCATCATCCGAGCCGTCAATGTCGCTGAGCGTGGCGAAGAACGCACGCTGCTCAGCCTGGGCCTTCTCCAAGTACTTCTTCTTGATGTAGTCCTTGTCGAAGCCGCCCCTCCGCTTGTGCCTCGCGGGGACATACTTCTCCTTGCGCTTGTCGGAGTCGTACCTGTGCCCATGATCGCCCTTCCCAAATGAATGCTTCTTCTTGGGGCAGTTGGCGATGAAGTGATCGGGGTCGCCGCACTCGTAGCATCCCGAGCATCCTCCTCCGCGGCGACGGTTCATGTGGTTGTTGTGGAACCGCGAGAACCGGTTGGTGAGTAATGCCAACTTGTCATCCCCCAAAGACTCCAGCTGGTCCTCTGTGACAGAAAAGAGAGACGAAAGAGCAAAGCCTCCAGAGGGGTTAGAAGAGCCAGAAACCAAAGCCATAGTCGGGCCAGAAGGGTTCTCATAAGAAGCCCTCGCCATGGCATCAATCTCACTGGACTTGAGCTTACTGAAGAGCTCGTCGCATGTGAGGGTCTCATAGTTAGGTGATTCGATGATTGCCTGAACTTTGGAGTCCCACACCGATCGGTCAAGAGTATGCAAAAGCTTCAAAGCTCTCTCATGATCGTCGAAAGGCAACAGCTCCTTGTTAGCCCTCATCCTGTTGACAATCACCTGAAAGCGAGCGAATAAACTTTCTATGCTCTCGCCAGGCATATGTCTAAAGTTCTCATACTCTCGCTTGAACGACTCGTAGAGTCGGGTTTTGACTTGAGAGATTCCCTCATGGAAACGCATGAGGGTGGCCCAAATCTCCCGAGCCGTAGCGAGGTGAGAAACGCGATCAAACTCACTCATGCTCAAACATGAGAAAAGAGCATTACGGGCTCCGCTATTGGCTTCGTGCTCATCGCTTTGAAGCTGAGAGACACGAGAAGCCAAGACCACGTAATCGGCAGAGTTGCAAATATCCCAGATGGAAGCACCCAAACTCTGCAGATAGGCCGACATGCGTATCTTCCAATACGCATAGTTCGTCCCATCGAAAAACGGCGGTTTGCCCACGCCGCGATCCATGTCGCCTTCCATGGATATGGAACCGGCTAAGGTGGAAGATCCTTAACCCGCTCCGATACCAATTGAAGGACCGGGAAAGCACTAGCAAGGCGACCAGAGGGGGGGTGAATGGGAGCTCAAAAATTTCTCTCGAAACTTTGGCCAAATGTCCCAAAAACAACCCCGAGAAACTGCGACTGAGACCGTGATGCCCATGACCCTTGGAAGAGGGTGGATGATCCCTAGGATCACAGCGAGGCACCACAAGAAGATAGCAAACCAAATGCCAAAAGCTCCGGCTCGAACTCAACACCAAAAACCAAGTCCCGAACGTAGATTGTCAGCTACGTCGAGAAACTCCTAAATACCTATGCTAACAAGTAGCAAAGATACCTAGAGAGGTTCCTTGGTCAACTACGAGGCCAAACGAGAAGTCCGAAAACCAAGCGAACAAGTCGGGAGAGCAAACGCACTAAGCCGGAAGCTTCAGACGATTCCCGGAATGTCCGGCCCTGGGGTCCCGGACTGTCCGCCCCTACTGCGGACTGTCCGCGCTCT
Organism: Coix lacryma-jobi var. lacryma-jobi; assembly: GCA_009763385.1. Taxonomy (NCBI): domain Eukaryota; kingdom Viridiplantae; phylum Streptophyta; class Magnoliopsida; order Poales; family Poaceae; genus Coix; species Coix lacryma-jobi. The sequence goes on from CM019831.1 coordinate 85,440,459, forward strand.
GGTGGCGGACTGTCCGCCGGTCAAGTCAGCAAAAACACACTGCTGCTGAAGTCCCCCTGCTCGGTCCCGGACTGTCCGCGCTTTAGCACGGCGGACTGTCCGCCGGTGACCTGAGCCAAAACCAACAGGGACTGGCCGCAGCTGGACTGAACCAGCCCCGACGCGCGGACTGTCCGCACCCTGAGTGGCGGATTGTCGGCGGTCACTCAGGGAGGGCGACTTTGATCGCCCTTCACCCAAATCTTCCCCAAATCGATTCAAATCAAAATCCCACGTTCCCAAACTTGGAGAGGATGATCACGGAGTAGTTAGGAGACTATACCCATGAAATCATCCGCTTAAATCGAGTCAATCACCGGGAAATCAAAAGGGGAGGAGGATGAACCGAAAAGCGCCACGAAAATGAAATTAACCCGATCTACTTGCTCGTAGGGAGATAGATGAATTCCTTCGGTGGAAATGATCTCCTTTCAAATACGAACAAGTTGATTCAAACGGATTTCACAAAGACGCACGGGAGAGAGAGATCGAGTGACGGGAAAATCGCAGAGAAACGAAGAACGTGAAGAACACGAACAAAAACGCGAATCAACACATCGATCTGCAACCGTGTGGCTACCACACCCTACAACAGTGAGGTTACGGCCTCACTTCCTCAAAATCTCCAGTACACAGAGGTATGGTTCTCTGTGGATCTCAGCTAGCTACAGCAGGGGATTGGGAGAGCAGGAAACCTAGAAGCAAAGAGCAAATGACAGGAATGACTAACTGAGATAAATGGGGAGGTGGGTGTCTCCCCGTATTTATCCTAATTCTAACCTATTCCTAATTCCCACTCAACCCCTAACTACTTACAGAGCGAACCAGCTAAACCCTAAGGTTATTCTGGACCAACTCGGTGGTAGGTGTATCTGACGGCCACGCTCGCACAACTCGTAGCGTTGCCTCGACGCAACCTCCCGATTGCCGCCACATGCCGCCCTCACTCTGCACCCCCGGTTTTGTGGCCCAAAACGGGAAAACAGCCTTTTCCAGCCAACCCCCGGTTTTGAGGCCCAAACCGGGAAACCTGCCCACCAGCTTTTGAGTTTTGAGGCCAAACTCAGCAAACCCTCAGCTCCCAGGTTTTGAGGCCCAAACCTGGAAACCATCCTCAGCCCGAGTTTTGTGGCCAAACTCAGAAACTATCCGCACCCAGGTTTTGAGGCCCAAACCTGGAAGCCGTCCACCCGATGGTTTTTCTCTGCCTCTACCATCAAACCGACGTCGTAGATGGGATTCACCTCCCGTGCACCCCGTCCACCGACACGTGTCCCCAAGTCCACGACTCAGGCAACACATGACCGCACTTCTTCACTTGTTGTCGTCATAGGCTGCCAGCCACCACAGCTGATCCTCGGGCCTCTGGTCCCTCAGTCCAAGCCTCACGTCCGCCCTTCGCCACTCCTGGTCGGTCGGCACGGCACGTCTCTACTTGACCTTCACCTCGCCTTTGATCACTGCATCCATGCTCGACACCTGCACAACACAAGCCAAAGAACATGCACATCATCCCAGTTGACAATCACTCATCACTCAGAGACCCGACATACACCCATGTATCCGCAGAGACATATTCCTACAAAACAAGATCATGTTCTTGATTTAGGTACCCAAATAGATTTGGGTCCTTGGGGGTTAGTCACATAAGTCTTGGGCACCGAAACACTTCTCATTTTCTCTCTCTTCTTGAGTGCACCAACATACTTTACTACTATCTTGCCATCCTAGCCCCAACAACACATATAATCACTAACATAGTTGCGAGAGATGGGCACTTGTTGCTTGATGGTTTCCACTTCCTTCTTCTTGTTGTTCTTGTCATTTGCAAGTGTTGTCTTTGGAATGACAACCTTGTTGGCCTTGTTCATGAGGTCAAAGAGAGAGGCCCCTTTGCTAAAGTTAACAAAGGGTACTCCATTGACCATCTTTCTTCCATTGGCTTTTCAATCATACTTAGTATAGCTAATGCCTTCCTTAATGGAAGGATGCCTTGCGGTCTTGAGGATGTCCTTAGGTTATTGAAACTTACATTGGCAACCATTCTTCAAGATCATGTTCAACCTATGGATCTCCTTGTTCTTCTTCTCTAACTCAACAAGGTTAGTTGCACAAGCATTTATATCAATTTTGTAACATCTCTTGCAACCTTGACTAGTTGAGGCATTAGAGTTATTAGAATCCTTAAGAGTAGTTGAAGAGGTGCTATTCCAAAGAGTATTGTAACTTAATTCAAGAGTTTGATATCTCTCTTGCAAGCTTGTGAGGCTTTCTTGAATCAAGCTTTCTTTATTCTTTAGATTAGCAATTAAGTCATTGCCCATGGAACACTCCTTAGTCAATCTCTTGTTAGAGTCATTAACTAAAGATAGTTCCAAGGTCAATTTCTCAACCTTCAACTTCTCTTCGGCAAGAGAGGCTTCCAATGCAAGGTTCTTTTCTCTCTCTTTAGAGATAATGCCCCCTTGCATGGCAAGACTCGCATTCCGACTCTCTATCTTCGTTAGCAATTTTATTATTTTAGGTCCACCTTTCTTTCCAAATATCTTTATCATGTTTTGCTCATATTCAAGTTCATCATCATCATTATATTCATCACTTGAGCAAATAGGAGAGTTAGGTGGTAACTTCTCATCCTTAGCCATGACGCAAGAATGAGTGAAGTCATCATCAGAGATGCACTCGAAGAGGCGTGATGAAGAGGTTGTTGAACCATTGTTGGTGAAGAGGCTTGGAGAAGAAGTCTTGTGAATAGCAATGTTGGCGGCTCCTTTCTCCTTGTCCTTTCCTTTGCTCTTCTCATCATCACTTGAGTCATCATCCGAGTACCACTCTTGCCCAATATGAGTTTCACCTCATCCTCCTCTTCTTTGCTTCTTGTCATCATCCTTGTTATACTTGTTCTTCTTCTTGTCCCCTGTACAATCGGCTACGAAGTGATCATCCGCACCGCACCCATAGCAATATCTCTTCTTTGCTTTCTTGTAGTCACCGCCGCCACCTTCTTGAACATTTTTCGTCTCATGATTCTTCTAAAGTTCTTGACAAGGAGTGCGGTTTCTTCATCAGAATCATCATCTTCTTCACTTGAATGATCAGTTTGAGCTTTTCTTCATCCTTCTTGATTTGCCTTGAAAGCCACTACTCTCTTGTTGCTTGCTTCTTGATCTTCTATAGCCTCATCATCAAGAACTTCATGATACTTTATCTTGGCAAGCATCTCATGAGGTCCCATAATCTCATAGTTTGGTCTCTCCATAATGATGGATGCAAGTGTCTTTTTCTTTGCCCTATAAGCTCTCAATAGCTTTCTTGCCACCGAGTTGGCATCCCATTTTTTATCTCCAAGGGCTCTTATCTTGTTGCTCAAGGTCATGTATCTATCAAACATTTGTTGAGTTGTTTCTCCACTCTTGATTGTGAAGTTCTCAATCCTTCCTTGAAGTAGCTCAATGTTGCACTTTCTTACACTAGCATCACCCTCAAATGATATCTCGAGAGTGTCCCAAATTTGTTTAGCAACCTCCATGCCATGGACCTTGGCGCTTTCTTCGGGCTTGAGGCATGATAGTATCAAGTATGCGGCTTGAGCATTTTGTTGAATCTCTATAGCATCTTGAGCGGTGAACTCTTCTCCTTCGATGTGACTAGGTCCAATCTCAACGATCTCCCAAGCTCTTGCCGCAATGAGATGTAGATTCACCTTGTGTGACCAATCGTTGTAGTTGATGCCGTCAAATGATGGTGGTTTGCCAAGATTGACACTTGGCATTTGAAGTACCTTGCTCATTTGGTTGTAGTCAAAAGATGTACGAGTGAAGTCTTCCCCACCTTTTCCATCATCTTCATTTCCACTACCTTTCGCACCATCCTCATTTCCACCACCTTGAGGAGTTGACCCACCAACGGATGCGTCATTTTTGTTGCTCAAGGCTTCCTTCAAGCATTCTATCTCTTTTTGCATCTTGCTCAATTGGTCCTCGAATTGCTTTGCTTGATTTTCCATAATTTGCTTCGCAATCCTCTCGGCAATCGAGTTTAGCTCTTGCTCACTTAAAGTAGACATTGTTTTTCCCTCACGCGGTGAAGCGCTAACACGAGGGTTAGGCTCCGATACCAATTGAAAGGATCAAACAGTGCCTAGAGGGGGGGGGGGTGAATAGGCTATTGAAAAATTCTACACACACTAAATGTAAATTGTCAGCAGCTAGTCGGAAGTTCCAGCAGTTAGGGTCGGAACATCCGGGGGTCGAAAGTTCCGGCACTAACTGTCGGAAGTTCTGACACCTACGTGAAAACTACAACAAGTGCAGAAATGAACTTTGAGCTAGAGCTTTCTTACAAAGCAAGTTACTAACTTTGAGAGAGATTGTGAAACAAAGCAAGTGATATTTGCAATAATCTCAACAACAAGAAGCACACGAGACACAAGGTTTTATTCCGAGGATCGTCCACTCCACAAAGGAGCTCCTACTTCTCCGTTGTTTAGGTGACCACAACGGTTAGAGTCTATTTCACCTCCTTAGCCTCTCTCAAAGAAACTACAAAGGCTTCTTGAGCTTCTTCACTAGAATCACAAGGGTAAATACAAACACTTCGGGGAAACCAACACGAGAGCAAGGCTCTCCCGAAGAATGCCTAGCCGGCTAGGGTTCCAAGAACCCAAGAGTAAAGAATGCAAAATCAACTAGCGTGACGAAGAACTCAAGTGCTCAAGCTTGCTAGATGTCAATCTCACTCAATCCACTAGCTCTCCACTCAAATCCTTGCAAGAATTGAAGTAGGGAAGGAAGGGGAGAGTTGGGAGGAGCCTTGAATGCTTGGTGGTCAGTTTGGACAGAGTTAGGTCAAAACAAATGAGTTGGGTAATAGTTGGAATAGTGAAGAGGGGTATTTATAGGTCAACCCACGAGCTGCTGAAAATGTGAACGTCAGAACTTCCGGTCTAGATCTTAGAGGGTCTAGCTCTCCACTGGAAACACTGTTCATAGAGGGTCAACGGTCAAATTTTAACACAGTCGGAACTTCCGACGCAGATCTCGGATGTTCCAGCATACACTGAAACCACTGTTCACTATCGGAAGTCCTGAAGTCCGCCAGAACTTCCAGCACATCGAAACTTCTGAGCGATAACCGGAACTTCCGACGTTTCCCTGGGCAGGAGGCTGAGTAGGCTGAGAAAGTACTGTTGGAACTTCCGATGCTTGACGTCGGAACTTCCGACACTGGGAAGTCGGAACTTCCGACACTGGGATATCAGAACTTCCAACACTGGGATGTCAGGACACAACTCGCTGGAACTCCCAGGGCCGGAACTTCCGACTTTAAGGTCGGAACTTCCGACACTGGAAGTTGACAGCAGCCTCTCTAAGTGCTCGTGAAGTGATTTTGTGTCTCTCTTTTGATTTTATTTTTATACTTGAGCACTCTATCCTGTTCAGACCACCTAACTTTGCGTCCCTCTTTATAGTACGGAATTCCTAAACTCAAAGCTAAAGAAAAGCGATCGAAACACTTCTTTAAGTTTAATTGCCGTCTTTGAAACATCGAATTGAGGGACTTCCTTTGCCTTACTTAATTCCACTATTACTTCCAAGGGACTAAAGCTGCGAGTCATCTTCATTGAAACATATTAGTCCCTAAATTAAGTGTCATCAATACCAAAACCCACATTAGGGGGCCATTGCACTTTCAACAGTGGAGGAGATCAAGAACGGAGGCTCTGGATCACTGTAAAAGGATTCGTCACCACAGTTACAATGAACGATTTAGTTTCTCGATGGAAAACTAAACTCTAAAGAAAAACCGACCCTAACGACGTCGGCGGCGGCTAATTATAGTGTCTAGATCATCGCCCCTGCTGGACGCGTTCCCTAATGGGCTCTAAGACGATACATGGCCCATCGGACCAAAAGACGGTGTCGCAGCACCCTGATAGATTCTGGATGCTGACTTGTTTCGACGATTCCTGTTGACTCCGAATGAATTTTGACGTGATTCTAAAGCCATTGGTTAGCTTATCAAATTACCTTTCCAAGCATATTTGGTTCGTCAAAAAATGGAGTCCGTATGCGTCCGGGGGGGTTGATTTTACCCGGGACTGCTCCTGGATTCCGAGGGTGACGTGGTAGCTGAGATGGAGACGGAATGCAACTTGGGGAAGACCACGGCGTTGGCGTGTCCAGCGTGGCGATGTCCTTATCATCCTCCCCTTGTTGAATTGTAGTCATCCTTGACTCCATCTTGGCGATGTCCTCATCATCCCCTCCTTCTAGAATTGGAGTCGTCCGCGACTCCATGTCATCTCCAAGATCGTGCAAAAGGTTAGTGACTGCACAATATGAATCACAAGGTATATGATCATGTGCAGCAACACTAACATGTCGACAAAGTATAGTATAACAAGGAGCATCATTATTATCACATAACTCAGCAGTTGTAGCTAGAAGAGCACCTCCTTTTAACTTAATCTCATTATTTTTAGCAATGTCGGTTGGGGGATTATTTTTATTTTTAACCTCTTTAGCATGTTTAATAATATCCGGAGGAGAGAAAGGCATCAAAGTAATTTTCTTGTCCTTATATATGATAGTGTATGTATTTGTTGACACCAAAAGCGGCGCACTGTGCCAATCACACAGCAAGCCGAAAAAGCTAGCTTCGAACGTGGCCCGGGTGCTCAGAAGTCCGGTGCGTGCCAGTCAGTTTGCCCTGCAACTAACAAGGGAAAGAAACTGTTAAATACAAAGCTGGAACATGCCGGGTGTGACCAGACAGTTCCAAAATATACGGCCCTGAAGCCACTTACGATGACATATAGCTATGAAAGCTATCTGCCAACAAGCTCAAAGACTATTCGGCAATATGAACGAAGTTACGTGAATAACGAGTTGTCGAATACGTTTGCATGAAAATTGTACTTGCATGATGTATCAAATATAAGTTAAAGCTTAACCAATCTCGATCGTACAACCGAGCTGGGGTCCATGGGGATTGAACAAACAAACCAAGCATAATTAAACTAATCTAAAGCCTGCGCCTGCCGCACGACACCTAGCTTTATCATAGATCAAACATACTTAGCATGCATGAACCCTCACCACGTAGCGATCTAGATACGATCAAATCGGCTATTACGAACAATAGATCCACTGCATAAAAGACCTTACAAAAATGAATATGAAAGGACAGGATAGATCTGTAAAAGATAGAGCCGAACCGAGCGAAATCTAGATTGGGCAATAAAGTGTGGCAACGGGATAGACGTAACAATACATATAACACAAGGTAACTTAATGAATCTATTAGATCTTGCCAAACCTAATAGAGTCGATAACTATCTCATTTATGCTAAGCTTATCAAGCAAGCGCCTGCCGCACGGTACTTACTCATAATCTTACCACAAACTAAGACCTCTCGATCATCAAGTAATGATCCACCGCACGATCATTACCAACAAGCAAGACTACTTGCATCACGCCTAAATCCGCCGCACGATACTAGACATAATAGCAAGGTTGTCGGGACTTACGGAGGTCGACGGATCGATGACTCCTCTCGAAGAACACGATGACACGACTTGGACTCGAAGATGGCACGGGGCCGGTTTGGTTGTATTGATTGTTGAACGTCTTTACAATGGCCTCAGGGTTTATATTTATACCCTGGTGTCCTATGAGTCCTAGAAGGACACGATTACAACGACAAAATTAGGAAACTATCTAAAATATGACGCCTTCTGCTCGAAGCTTCCCTTAATAACCGGCGCGCGCTAAAAATGACGAGATCCTTGTTGCTAAATCTTCTGACATGCCGCATTTGTTGTCTTCTGGCGCAAACCGACCTTAATCTGATGTAGCCGACCGCAGCGTCATATTGCCGAACCTGCTCGCCGTTGACTAGTCGCCTTCATAGCCTTGCCGAATACATTGAGTTAGCCGACCGCGTTCGCTGTCTGCCGAATCCCTTAAGTGGTGACTCCTCCCGAACCTGCACCGTGCTGGCCCACTTGTCATAGTGCGAAAATTATGTGTTAACACATGCCCCCTCAATTTTTGAATAAAGGCATTTGTTCTGAAATTGACCACAAGTCCACCGTGCGTTCTAGGTCAGCACTGCTTCAAACTCCGCATTCTCCCCAAATCGCCAACAGTTTCAATTTCCACCTGAGCTCCGTAATGGCGACCCATGATGAGATTCCAGAGGTAAACCTCACTTCTCCTTTCAACACATTCGGTCAATTTCTATCGGCATTCGGTTCTTTTAACTTTTCCTGCACATATCTTCTTTTAGGCCTTTAGGGACGAAATTCTAATTCCTTGTGATGCGGATCCCGATTCCTACTTCTTGGGTCCAATGGGAAACTCCAATCCAACCAACATCATCAGTATGGAAACCAACAGAATTCCCTTCAAGCATGGAGTCATTTCATCGAACAGGTGGCGGTACAGCTTCAAGAACTGGCCCTTGCCTGCGGTCACTGGTCGGAGGAACTGGTATAGAAGAATCCAGGCAAAATTTGGTCCTCATTGGGAAACTCAAGACATTCATCATGCTCTGGAACTGTCTCTGGCCGAAATGCCCCAAAATGAACCATTGCTCATAGCGGCTTCTCATTTTTGGTCAGATGCCCTTAATGCTTTTGTGTTCGGCCATGGTATAATGACAATCAGATTAGCTGATGTCTTCATGATGAGTGGTTTGAACATTACTTCGACCATGAATGCTGATGAACTATTAGAGAAAATTACCCAGAGGTCCATTGATGTCAGCGTTGGATGGATGAAGTATGTTGAAATCCACAACAAAGTGTCAAGCCTAGTGGCAGAGACAGAGCACAGGGCTTTTCTGAACATGTGGCTGTGCAGATTCATCTTCTGTGGGAGATCCAACGAGCCAACCCTCAACTACATTGCACTGGTTGACAAATTGTCCAAAGGAAAACAAATCCCTCTAGGCAAACTTTTCCTGGGATCCATATACCACATGATGCATCAAATCTCCACTCAAATGTATCATGCCACTCATGCTAACACAGATAGACTACCACTAATTGATTGTGTCAATGGCCCCTGGTGGTTTGTCCAGATGTGGCTTCAGCTATACATGCATCAAATAGTTGTCGTGCCATTGGACAACCTCAGCATTCCTTCCAGCAACTTTGCTGAGGATGAAGAAGCCACAGAAAAAGCCTGCCAAACTTATGGGGAAGCAGCCACTGCTATAACCATCAACAAAAGTATTGGCAATCTCTTCAAGTTATTCTTCAAGGGCTTTAGTCAGGTGCTCTGGTTACCTTACAGGGAGAATGACAACCTCACTTTCCCTATCAAATTCAGCTTTGATGATTGCTGCATAGATGAAATGGCCATAGGAGTCTTCAACTCATTTATCAAACCCTGCATCCTACCAGCCGAATTCAACAGGGGAAGACAAGTGAAGCACACCTATGAGTTCTATCACCCTAACATAGCAGCCATGCAATTAGGTTGTGGACAGCTCCCTCCAAAACTCATCTTTTCCACCGTCATCAGGCCCAGGGAGCAAATTCAGTCCAAAGAGCAGATTACAATAGGGATGCAGGCCCATCGAGTATTCAGGCTGGGGCAAGATCTGCCAGACCACAAACCAGTACCATTCCACTTGATCCAGTCCGCTCATCCTCTTTTTGAGTCCTGGTGGCAAGAATGGCATGATCATATCTTCAACAGCCCAGACCATCCCATGTGCCTGGAAATCCAAGCAGATTTCAGCTCTGACAGCGAGGTACAATAACAAGTCATCCGCTGCTTTAGTATATGAGATTTCTAACTCTTTTAAAATTTCGACAGGACTTCACACCCAATCCTGACGTCAGGCCTATCCAATATCATCAAGCAGGCCCAATCACTGTCTTGGGACACAGTGCTCCTTCATTGTCTCGGTTTATGAAATCCCAAGCAGCTTCACTAACCAGCCTCTCAGCTAAAGGAGAGAAGAGAAAGGCCATTGAGGAAACCTCCAGCTCCAGGCAAACCAGGACCAAGCAGAACACACCTCCCCCAAAGGTAAGATGTTTTAGCTCTTCCATCATTATTAACTTTATTCTTGACTGGCTTGTATGCCACTACAGGCCTCCTCCCCTGAACAAGAAAACGTTCAAACAACAGTGCCCCCAATCGTTATTACCTTGGAAGATGACGAGCATGCAGACGCCGGGGAAATAGACATGAACACCCAGAAACCAGATGATGCCAACATTGGTAGGTTCCTCAATCATCCTTTCAACCAGCAGATCTTGCCTCCCTTGACTGATCAGTAATTTCACAGATGACACAATCAATGAGACTTTCATCGGATCAACTCCAGATCCTGCTGGCCAATCCGGTTCTCAACCAGATCAAGACCTTGTCAATCAGCCGACTCATCAGGTAAGAATTAATTCCTCATTTCATCCCTCCTTCACACTTTACCTTGGTCGGCTAACCTGTCTAAATCAACACAGACTTTCATTAGTTCAGCTTCCGAGTATGCATTTGATGTCAACGAGTTTCTGAACAAAAGAACAGTGGCCAAAAGACCATCGGCACTCGTCCAAGATGTCCTGAGCAACATAACAAACTTTCTGAGTCAAGACATCTTGTCCTTAGTCAGAGACGCCGATGAGGTTAAAAATTTCCTCGAGCCCATTGCTGAGGACATTCCAGAAAATCTGAGGCTCCATCTGGAGGCCGTGTCTACACTGGATGACTGCTATGCCAAGGTGAAACAAGCAATCAGAAGCACTGATCTTCAGACTGCCAAGTCCAAGTGCACCCAGGAAGTCAATGATCTGTACACTCAGTTTCAAGAGGCCAAGAACTCTAAGGAGACTCTGGAGGCTCAGTTGAAAGAACTGCAAGAAAAGAGATCTGAACTGGAAGCCCAACTAGCCCAGGTCAACTCTGATATTCAGTCATGCACCTCTCGGCTATCGGGTTTACCGAATATCATTGAAACAACATCTTCCAAGCTGTCATCGGTGCTTGATGAGGATATCAAACTTAGCACGAGGCTTTCACAGGCACAAGGCACCGAAGAGGAGGACCAAAAGGCACTGGACCATGCTAATCATGTCAAAGCCGATACTCTGGCGGCTATAAATCAATTCTTGAAAAACTGAGATGACTGTGTAACGAACATTTAATTTCAGCAATCCTGTGTCAGAATGACTCAAACATCTTCTTGTAATATATCTGTATTTTGCATCCAATCGGTTACCGTTCTGACGACATCGTGATTAACCGTGTAAACCTGTTCGGCAATCTGGCCAGTGTTTGTCCCCAACACCTAAATCGGCAATTTTGCCGAAGCCAGGCGTTCTAGTCTCCGCCGAACACGCGAGTGCATCCAGACGGTTCGCACAGCCCGTTACTGCAGAGGCCCATCTCAGGAAGCGGGAAAACCCCAATCCGCCGGTTGACATTTTCCACGCTACCCCGGGACATCCACCACGATTACTGTTCCTCTTTTATAAACTGCCCCTAAAGGCCTGCCTTCTTCCCCATCTTGCATTTGCTCCTCTAGTACTTTCGCCGTTTCGGCTTCCTTGCTCGCTCCGCTCCAGAAAACCCTAACTCCCCAAGTACAATGGCGAGCCATGATGATCGTGGCAAGCGCCCGGCGACCGAGGAGGCCGAAGGGAGTCGCGCTCGGCGCCTCCGTCAGTGTGGGTAGGACTTCTCGCCTACGCCCTTTGTGGCGGTTTCTTGAAAACCCCGCTTACACTCTGTTACTGTTTGCCGGCAGGATTCCCGTCATCTCCACCGCTGGCGGGCACGCCCGGCCCTCTTCAGCAACAGGGGGGCCAGGAGCTCCATCATTGGGCTCGTCGAGCTCTTCCGACGATTCCTCCTACCACTCCCAACCTTGGGAGGTGAACCCGGACCGGGACTCCGATGACGACCTCTACGACCACAACGATGCTTTGAACGTCATGGCGCTGCGGGACGAGTCCCGGGAAGAGCTGGCCGCCATCTCGAAGCAGTACGGGATCGACCAGCTGGAGTGGGAGGACCAGCGCCGGCAGTTTTGCGACGCAATCACGGGTATGAACATCCCATCCTGGATTAGCTTTCAGTCGTTCTCGTTGATCTTTTAACCGATCCATTCCATTTTGTTGTTCACAGCGCTGTCTGAAGAACTGGAGCGCCTGAAGATGGTGGCGAACGCCATCGCAGATCGGGTGAACGCCCAGGGCGACACCGCCGAGGCACGCCTGGCCAACGTGCACGGCCGCATCGAGCAGGTCGCCCTGCAAGGCGTGCACCACGGCGTGGCATTGGGGCTGTCGGCGCTGACGGTCCGCACGGAGGAGGACTTCTCCGGGATGCTAGTCGGTTTCCCTGGCAGGGTGTTCCCAGAAGACGTCGAGCAGATCGACGATTTTCTGGACTCCTACGACGACCACGCTCACGCCCTCGCCATAGTCACCAACCCGCAGACGGTTATCAACAGGGTGTTTGATAACTGATCTACACCTTTAGGAAATCTTTGTACAGCCCTCGTTATGAACAATGTTCTATTTTGCCATGTTCACGTGTACAATCTGTTTTCCCTTTCTGTGCTTGTCTAGTGTTCGATCTCTTCATTGAACCGATTGCACAGCACCGCGTGCATTTGGTTCTGTTTTAGCGTTTTTCGCGCTAAAGGCGACACATGCCGTGTCGGCTGTTTTTGTTCTAAGGGCGATAGATTCTATCGGCCATTTTTGTGCTAAGGGCGACACAACCTTGTATCGGCCGTCGGTGCCCGCTAGTCCTTGATTCCGTTATGCACCGACCTCCATGCTAGGATGAAATCTCTTTAGATAACGTCCATTAATTGCCCTAGCAAACTCTTCTCCTTGGAGGGTTTTTAGAATGTACGCATTACCCGGAGCACGTCTTAGAACTCGAAAAGGCCCTTCCCAGTTAGGGGACCATTTGCCGAATACCTTATCTTTGGTACCGATCGGCAAGACCATTTTCCAAACCAAGTCTCCTTCTTCGAATCCTTTTTCTTTCACTTTCGAATTGTAGTACTTGGCAACGCGTATCTTGTTCTTTTGAATATTTTTCAAGGCCTTGAGACGAATCAAATGCAAGTCCTCTAGCTCATCCATCATTAAATCTTTATAATTCTCTTTGGCTAGATCGTTCTGCAATGTAACTCGTCTTGACCCCGATTGCAACTCCCACGGTAGCACTGCGTGATGCCCATAGACCAACTCGTATGGTGACGTCTGAGTCGACCCATGACAAGCCATTCGGTAAGCCCACAAAGCTTCGTTGAGTACCAAGTGCCACCTTTTAGGTTTCTCTTCGATCTTCTTTTGAATGATCTTAATCATGATTTTGTTAGAAGCCTCTGCCTGCCCATTGGCCTGTGCATAATAAGGGGAGGAATTATAGAGTTTAATCCCCCATCCCTTCGGCAAAGTCACAAAATTCAGAGGAAGTGAACTGAGTTCCTTGATCAGTAGTGATGGATTGAGGAATGCCGAATCGGTGGATGATATGCTCCCTGACGAAGGACACCATATTTTCTGACGTCACCTTTTTCAATGGGATGGATTCAACCCACTTAGTGAAATAGTCCGTGGCCAACAGGACAAACTTATGTCCTTTGCTGGATGGAGGGTGGATCTGGCCAATCAAATCAATGCCCCATCCTCTAAAAGGCCAAGGCTTAATGATCGGATTCATGGCCGATGCTGGGGCCCTTTGCACATTGCCAAATCGCTGGCAATCCTGACAACCTCTGTAGTATTCAAAGCAATCTTCGAGCATAGTCGGCGAAAAACATCCAGTCCTCCTGATTATCCATCTCATACGGTGAGCCGACTGGTGTGCACCACATACGCCCTCGTGCACCTCGCACATCAGCTTCCTAGCCTCATTTTGGTTCAGGCACTTAAGCAAAACTCCATCTATGGATTTGTAGTACAACTGATTGTCCAAGAGCGTAAACTTAAGAGCCTTGTACCTGAGTTTTCGGGAAACTTTTCGAGATGGGTCCCTGAGGTAGTCGGCAATGTTGTCTCTCCAGTCTTCAACTACCCGATTATCACTCGGAATCACTTGATCATCCTTTGGGGCTGCTTGCTCTTTTGGCCGAGTTTCTTGCTCCTCCTCAAGTGCAAAAATGTTTTGATTCTCCCTATACCCGGACGCTGCCTGGGCTAACTGGTTTGCTTCTTCATTTTGATTCTCCCTATACCCGGACGCTGCCTGGGCTAACTGGTTTGCTTCTTCATTTTGCCCCCTAGGAATATGTTGCAAGGTTGCCGACCGGAACTGTTTGAGGAGCTCTTGGCAACCTTCGAGATATTCCTGCAGTGTGTCGTTTTTGCACTCGTATTCGCCGGTCAATTGCCTGATCACCAACTCCGAGTCCCCGAAGATCTCCACGGCGTCTGCCTTAATGTCCACAAGCAACCGCAGCCCTCGGAGCAGTGCTTCGTACTCTGCTTGATTATTAGTCACCGGGTACTCGATCGGTATAGAGTACTTGAAGGGTGCCCCCTTGGGAGAAATCAACACGATCCCGACTCCACCACCTTTGCTGCACGAGGATCCATCAAAAAACAATGCCCAAGGGACAATGGTTACCATGTTAGCGTTAGGATCACGGTGGTGAGTGACAAAATCAGCCATAATCTGGCCTTTAACAGCCTTTGCCGATTCAAAATGTAAATCAAACTCAGAGAGAGCTAAAATCCATTTACCGATTCTTCCACTCAAAATCGGCATTGATAACATGTGCTTGATTACATCAAACTCTGATACTACCACGCATTCGACATTCAACAAATAGTGCCGAAACTTGGTACAGGAATAGAAAACACACAAGCACAACTTTTCTGTAGCCGAGTATCTCGTTTCGGGGTCCAGTAGCCTTCGGCTAAGATAGGCTATGACTCTCTCTTTTCCCTCGAATTCTTGCATGAGGGCCGACCCTATCGTTAGGTTGTCGGCCGCCACGTACAACTTGAAAGGCTTGTCAAGTTGTGGAGGAACCAATACTGGTGGTGCCTTCATGTACTCTTTCATTTCATCGAAAGCCTTTTGTTGCACGTCACCCCATATGAACTCCTGATCTTTCTTGAGCTTCAACAGTGGAGAAAATGGCAGCACGCGCTCGGACAAGTTAGATATGAACCTTCTGACAAAGTTAATCTTGCCGAGTAGCGACTGTAGCTCTTTGAGATTGGTTGGTGGCACTACCTTATCAATTGCTTCCATGCTCTTCTTGCCAACCTCGATGCCTCTTTTGTGGACCAAGAATCCTAGAAACTCACCAGCCGACACCCCAAATGCACACTTGGTTGGATTCATCTTTAAACCGTGTTTCCTTGTGCACTCTAAGGTCTTCCTTAAATTGGCTAAGTGTCCTTCTTTGCTTCTGGACTTGACCACCACGTCATCAATGTAGATCTCTACGATTTTGCCGATCAGCTCATGAAATATGTAATTCATGGCTCGCTGGTAAGTGGCACCGGCATTCTTCAAACCAAAAGTCATGACAATCCATTCAAACAAACCTATATGGCCGGGGCACCTGAAGGCGGTTTTTGCGACGTCCTCTGCAGCCATGAAGATCTGGTTGTAACCCGCATTGCCATCCATAAAGCTTATGATTTCAAAACCGGCCGAAGCATCTATTAGCAAATCAGCCACTGTCATTGGATACCCGTCCATAGGAGTGGCTTTGTTGAGGTCCCTGAAGCCAATGCAAACCCTCATCTTTCCGTTCTTCTTGTATACCGGGACAATGTTGGAGATCCAGTCCGCATATCGACATGCCCGGATGAAGTTAGCTTCTAGTAATCTCTCCACTTCCTTTTTCACGTCGGCCAATACCTCTTCCTTGTAGATCCTGCGCGGAGGCTGTTTATACGGGCGGTACCCAGGCTTGATCGGCAATTTATGCTCGACAATGGACCGATCTAATCCGGGCATCTCCGTGTAGTCCCAAGCGAAACAGTCTTTGAACTCTTTTAGAAGATCTACCAATTGCTCTCTGAATTCAGGGTCCAAACTGGAACTGATGAACATTGGCCTCTTTTTACTCGCGTCACCAGCATCTACCTCTTCCAGTTTGTCGGCCGACGTGAACCCGCGTCCCAGTTTGCCCTCGCTGTTGTCGGTTGGGTTATCCATCTAAAAGAAGCTCTGAGAGCCGATTGCTTGGATCGGCTGTTGATCTCTGCCTTAGATGTTGACAGGACTTTCTCCCCATACGCGATCGGAGAAGCATTCCACTCCGTCGAATTCCCAGTAAGTGGGTTCAATAGCAGCAACACTCACCGAGTCGTCAGCATGGACAATCTCGATGTCGTCTCCAACCCACTGTATGAGTATTTGGTGCTTGGTTGAAGGTATGCAGCAGTTGGCGTGGATCCAATCCATGCCCAAAAGCAGGCTATATGCCCCCTTGCCATCGATGACAAAGAAGGTCGTGATGAGCGCCTTGGATCCAATCATCAGTTCCACGTGCACGGCACCCCGAGTGTCAGAGGGATTGCCGGCAAAGTCACGGAGTATCATGTCCGTTTTGAGCAGATCTTCATCATTCATGCCCAGCTTTCTGAAGGTGGCATAAGGCATGATGTTGATCGCTGCGCCGCCATCGACAAACATCTTGGTCAGCGGTTTTCCGTTGACGTACCCCTTGACATACAACGGCTTTAAATGCCGATGCTTGGCTGGTTTGTCAAATGTTGCCTTCTGAGCCAACACGAGCTGCGCCGCGAGCTCGTCGTGCTCGGCCTTGTCAGAGTCCGAATACACCTCGTCTTGTGCCCCCCGGCCGGCAGGAGCCATGAATTCCAGGGGAAGGAAGAAAGTCATGGCCACGTCAGCGCCTTTGTCAGTGTCGTCCGTTTTTTCCTTTGGGCGCCACTCTTGCTTCTTCCCATCGGGGCAGCTGCTTCTTCCAACTCCCTATTCCGGAGGCGCTGCACCCTCCTTTTCTGGCTCTTTCTGAGCCCTGGCGGGCACCACTGCCCCTTTTGCCACCTATATGGGCGGGACTGTGCCTCCTCGCTGTCGTCCTGGTGGTGCGCCCACTCCTGATCGGCATATCTTTTGGCTTGCCGATCCGGGCTTTCCATTTTTAGGCGCCGATCGTCCATCGGGATGCGTGCTCCCAATCTTTCATGGACGGGACGGCGGTTGACGCGATCCTGCCTATACCCCCTGTACTGATCGCTGCACTCAGGGCAGCTGTTGACGGCAGGCAGTTTCAAGCCTTCGTTCCAGCAGTGGCGGAAGAACGGGCAGCCCCAGTGAGCCTGCTCCTGCTCTTGGCGGCGTTCCTGCTCTCTGTGGTAGGCCTGCTCTCTGTGGAAGGCCTTCTCTTCCAGACGGTACCCGTACTCCTCCGTGTGACCGTCTTCACGCTGATATTCTTCTGCGAATCTCTGTTCCTCGCGTTGGAGATGCCTCCGCTCTTTCTCACCTTCCCGGCGCCACTTGTTGAGGAGATCCCTGTGGGTAGGCCTGCGCTTGGAAGATGACTCCCCATGCTCGTATCGTCTATTCGTGGCCTGGGTACGCTGCCGGAATTCATCGCTGGTGACCTGCCGATCGGGGTCCACCGTGCCAGACTCGCGCGCTTTGTCGGAGGTGAGGACTTTGACTTTGCCCTTGCCCCTGGGGTCCTCTGTAGCTACCATGTTCACTGAGAAAAACACGACGTTATGGGCGAAGGGGTTAGCATCGATCTTCATCTTGCCATTGAACTTGATGTGGCCGTCCTGGATGGCCTTCTGGATCCTTGTCCTAAACACACGGCAATCATTAATAGAATGAGTGTTAGTGTTGTGGAAACCGCAGTACTTCTTGTCCTTGACCCCTCCAGGACGCAGCATCGGGTGATCCGGGGGTAGCCTGATTCTCCCTTCGGCGACCAGGAACTCGAAGAGCTTGTCGGCCTTGGTGACGTCGAAGTCGTATGCCCCCTTCTGCTGGCGCAGCCATTGCTTGTTGGCCTGGGTCGGCTCCTTGTCCCAGTTGAGCTCTGCAGCGGCCACCTCATCTTCAGCGTCGGTGTAGTCATCGGCTTCGTCCAGGAAAGCCTGATACATCTGGGCCGCGACATTGTCCTTCTGGAAGCGCCCTTCCCTCCGGAAGCCTTGCGCTTGGATAGTCATCTCATTCAGCCGGCGAGAGAGATGACCCAAGTCTTCAAACTCTTGACCGAACAGCTTGTCCCTAATGCTCGGGAGCATGCCTGCCACGGCCAATGGTGGAAGCTGATCGTCCGGCAGGTGCATGCCGAAGCACTGGCTCTTGACTTCCCTGAACCTGCGCAGGTAGTCCTGTGGTGTCTCATTTGGCCTCTGGCGCAAGTACATGATGTCCACCAGCTTCTTCTCCTTGGTGCCCGTGTAGAAGTGCGTATGGAACTTTTGTTCCAAGTCTGCCCAAGAGAGAATAGAGCCCGGCGGTAGTGACATGAACCATGCGAATGCCAGTCCAGTGAGTGACGACGGGAAGTACCGAACCCTGAAGGCATCTTCGGTATTGTCCTCCCCAAGCTGGAGCAGATAACGACTGACGTGCTCCACCATGCTGGTGTCGTCTAAGCTGGAGAACTTGGACAGATCCGTCGGCACTTTGACTCTGGGAGGCAGAGCCACATGGTGGAACCATTCGGGGAATGGAGACCTGTAAGCATAAGTGCCCTTAGGCTTCAGGCCGAAAGTGCGCTGCATCATATCCGCCATCTTCTCTAGCATGACATCGACATTAGAGTCGGCGGTCTTTTCGGCCGTCGGCTTCCCATATCCTGGATGTGGGGCGCCCTCTATGTGGTGAGGCTCAAGCATCTCATGGTACCCGTTTCCATAGTACTCCTTTATGAGCCTATAGGTTTGCTGGGAGATCTTGCGTGTTGACTCTGGCGGCTGACCCTTAGTGACGAACGTGAATTGACCCATGGTCGGCAATTGGCCCTCTAGCGTGTGCTTCTCTTGAATGGTCATCCCGCTTGATTGAGCCTTAGGCGGGGTCTCCTCACCAGCAGCTCCTGCCCCCTTGAGGTGATCCGGCAGGTTGAAAAGATGTGGCCCCGCTATTGGGCCAAACTCCGCCTTCATAAGTTCGTCGGCCTTGGGGCCAAATTGGGCGATCATGATGGTGCGGAAAGTGTTGAGAAACGCCCCATGCATGCGACCGATGGCACCAGAGACAGCTTCGTTGACTATGCGAGACATTTTCAGCACTGCCTTTGCTTCCCCAGGATCATTCGGGTTGAGGTGGACGGGCTTCGGCAGATTGTGCAGACGGCGAACCTTTCCGCTCTTGTTCTTGGAGAAGGCTTCTAGGCACTTGGCCTGGAATTCGGCACAAGCATTATCCACCTGCTCTTTGTACTCGTCGGGTAGTTCAGCGAGCTGCACTTGCACGAGCCGCGCCTTGTTGCTGGGGGATAGACGTAACAATACATATAACACAAGGTAACTTAATGAATCTATTAGATCTTGCCAAACCTAATAGAGCCGATAACTATCTCATTTATGCTAAGCTTATCAAGCAAGCGCCTGCCGCACGGTACTTACTCATAATCTTACCACAAACTAAGAACTCTCGATCATCAAGTAATGATCCGCCGCACGATCATTACCAACAAGCGAGACTACTTGCATCACGCCTAAATCCGCCGCACGATACTAGACATAATAGCAAGGTTGTTGGGACTTACGGAGGTCGACGGATCGATGACTCCTCTCGAAGAACACGACGACATGACTTGGACTCGAAGATGGCACGGGGCCAGTTTGGTTGTATTGATTGTTGAACGTCTTTACAATGGCCTCAGGGTTTATATTTATACCCTGGTGTCCTATGAGTCCTAGAAGGACACGATTACAACGACAAAATTAGGAAACTATCTAAAATATGACACCTTCTGCTCCAAGCTTCCCTTAATAACCGGCGCGCGCTAAAAATGATGAGATCCTCGTTGCTAAATCTTCTGACATGTCGCATTTGTTGTCTTGTGGCGCAAACCGACCTTAATCTGATGTAGCCGACCGCAGCGTCATATTGCCGAACCTGCTCGCCATTGACTAGTCACCTTCACAGCCTTGCCGAATACATTGAGTTAGCCGACCGCGTTCGCTGTCTGCCGAATCCCTTAAGTGGTGACTCCTCCCAAACCTGCACCGTGCTGGCCCACTTGTCATAGTGCGAAAATTATGTGTTAACAGTATTAGTGCTACCATGGTGTAAAGCATCATTATCAAATTTCCATGGGTGACATATTTTTCCCAGATTCACCTATTCATAATCACTCTACTATAGAAAATTCACTGCCAAAGTATAAACACATAAACCTACACAAAATAAACAAATTTACTCCAGATTAAGCCATTTGAACTACAAGCCATTTTCATATTTTTTTCCAGATTCTACTCCACATTTCATATTTATCAAGAAAGTTCCATGAACAGAATCATTATATTCTTTTCTACAAGAATTTCCTAAGAAAACCACAAAAAAACACACTTGTACAGCAACTTCACATTTTTCCATACAACAACCTATGCTTAGCATTTTTCTCAGCTAAAGCAGGACATACAGAGACTACACAAATTTTCCCATATTTTATTTTTACATATAACTCACCTTAACACTTATTCCAAGAAAACAGCCAAAAAGGACTTTAAACCAAAAACAGATATTTTTCTATACAAATAGTGCCTCATACATTTTTCACAGATTCATAACATGATAGGAAATCTTCACAAATTTTGCCATGAATTAACTCAATCAGGAAACATATAAACTCATTTATTCAAACAAAAGCTCCTAAACTAAATTAAATAAAAACAGCAATATAAAATTTTACCAAAAATACTTTCATATTTTTCCCTGATAGATCTAATCATGAACAAGCTACCAAAACTAAAAGTACTTCATTTGGATCAATAAAACGTGCTACACAAAAATAACAAGCTTTTCAGGAAAAATAAAACAAAAAGGAAAATCATTTAAACTTTCCCGGCCAGGCCTGCGTGGACTCGGTCTATAGACCGTGGGTGGCTGACGCCTAGGACCCGCTGGTCAACGGGGCCCATCAGTCAGTGAGAGAAAGCAGGGGAGGGGGTTTGACCGCACGGTTCTCGCCGTCGGCGAGGTCGCCGGCGGTGAGGTGGTGCTCGGCGTGTTCCCCACGACGAGGCGGACCGAGTGGTGGTGATGGTTGGGCTAGCGCATGGCCGTAGCTCACCGGCGGCGAGCTATGGCGGGCGGTGGCGGCGGCGAGGCACGGCTTGGCCGTTTCCGGCGGTCGCTGGCCAAATCGAAGGAAAGGGGAGAACCAGCGAACCCTAAGATAGGTATTAGGTGGGTTGGTTTGGCCGGCAAAACTCCCGAGGAGCTCGACCATGTGTGTGGGCCATGGCGGCGCCCATGGCGCTCGGCCGAGTGAGAATGAGAGATGGGGAACGGTAGCGTTAAGGCGGAAGGGTGTTCTCACCTTGCCTTGGTGTGACGAAGCTCGACGGTGAAGATGGGAGACGGTGGAGCTTTGGTTGATGCGGAACGGCGGCTGGCGCTCTCCGGTGTCGGTGGCGACCGAAAAGAGGGAGACGGTCGTGCAGACACGGTGGAGCTCGGCCGGTGGTTCCTTCGCGCGCACCGTGTGTGCGGGGCGAAGGCGGAGCTTGGTGCGAGGTGGATTGGATGATGGAGCTCGGGCTTGGCCGGAACGCAGAGGGGAAAGGCGGTGGTGAATGGCGACGAATGGGGAGCGCTCGGCTCGTGTTCGTTTGCGGGAGAGAGGGAAGAGCTGGGGGTGCAGCTCGTGCGAATGGAGAGTGAGAGGGAGAGGGGTGCGGTGCGCGGGGTCTTTGCCCATGGGCTTGGCGGGCGGCGATGCGAGGTCATGGCGGGGGCCACGGCGACGCGACGTCGCACCGAGTGGCGGGAGCGGCGAGATGGTGTGGCAGTCGAGGTGGAGCGGGAGTGGGCGAGGCGGATTGTTGGCGTGATCCGGTGGAGAAGATCGCGCGCGGATTGGGCGGAGCGGATGCGCGGCAGGAACCGGCGGCCACGCGGCGCTCCGACCGGCGTACGGCGCGGCCGCGCGGTCGGGGTGCGCGTGCGTGGCGCGGGAGCGGCGAGCGGGCCGGCGTGATGCTGGCGGGCCGAAAGGCCAACTGGGCCGAAAGTGGAGCGCGGGAGGAAAAATATTTTCCTTTTTCTTTTTCCGAAAACTTTTCAATCTTTGACCATTAAAAAACAATTTCAAAAACTTCAAACTAGGTTTTGACCCAAAAATAAAAGTTGCTCAAAATAATTTTCTCTACAACTTTAATATAAGACACTTTTGCGGAAAAGCATTTTCTCAACCTCCATAGAAATAAAGCTAATTCTTGAGCTATAAATCATTTTGTTCTCACAGTTTTTTTATTTGTCAAACCATTCTGAACTAGATCAAGGTGTCAACATAAAAAGTATTAAACTCCTTATTGTCTCTTTTAGAAAATTAGTTGCCAAGATAGAAATCCACTGAAACCATTAAGTCCAATAGAAATCAAATCCAAATAAATAAACTAAAGACAAAAAGTACTTTCATGCACATGAAATGATGCAATGCATTGCTTATGGGTTTTAGTAGCTAAATGTAGTTCCTAATGCAGTGCTTGACACTGGAGTGTCACAAGGAAGATCAGAAGACAAGACAGAAGACAGAGAATTAGGGTTTCTAGAAAGAGAGAGTTATAGCTCTACATGAAGATTAGAGTTTAGTCTAGCTAGATTCAAGTGGAGGCAGGCGACTTCGTCGGCATATCCGGCTAGAAGCTTCGTTTGAGTCTCCAGATCGTTGTCGAAGACTCGATAATTTGTATCTTTATTCGACTTTGTGCTACTTTAATATATTTCAGTTTATTCAGTTTTGGAGTTTATTCTAGTTATATATTTAATATAGATCTGATTATGATAGAGTTTATGATAACATTCGTAAAGTACTGAGCTTTATTCCGGATAGAGTTAAGTGGTCAAACTAGTGTAAACATGGTGTTTAGGCTAAGTTTACCAGCGAATACATCCTATGCTCCGGGTCGAGAGGTAGATCGTAGGAGTGACAGTCCTGTTGAGTCCTTTGTAGTCCTCCCTCCGAGTGTAGATCTTAGTAGGACGCGGTTGCAAGTTAGAATTCATTACTTTGTTCTTGATTCTAATTTAGTAATGTCCCTTGATCATGGATGATAGATTAATTAGCTATAAATGATTGTATATTAACTAGAGTAACCACTAGGCTTAGTAAATATGAAGTAACTTAGGTTTCGAATCTCTTAATTAATCTCCTGACTCTCTGCTTGATTCATGTAGTTCGCTCTATCTCTAGAATTCCCGTTACTGTTATCATTATCATTATTCAATATTTATCTTTATCATGTCTTACCCCTGTTTAGACATGTGAGTAGTAATGAATGAATAGTAATCTCCACTATCTTTGAATTACATTTATATCCATTTGTTCCCCGCTTCGCTATTATCTTTGGTAAAATATAAATAACGAAACCTGGACAACCTGGGTGAAAGGCTAGAGATTTACCTCTCAATCAGGCATGTGCACATCGGCTAAGGTGGGGGTCATAGGTCCTAGTTTGAACATGAAAGAGTTGAAAGTACCGGACCAAAAGTAGCAAGCCGCCTTCAACATTTGCTCATTCTTCTTCATATCGGCCAAGGAGAGGGTAATACACTTATCCATACTATGAAGAATCTAGTCTGACTTCTTCTTGGCCTCCACCTTAATCAACCAATCTCTCCAGCCTGGAACAATGGATGGCCAGTTCTTGAAAGGAGTTTTGCCCCAATCCTTTGAAGCAAAATCTGAATTCTTGAAAGGAATTCTCTGAGTTTCGACAGTAATGATTTCAACAGGATCAAGATTGCCTACTGGACCGAGAAAGAAATTATCTGGGTAATCCTAGACCGGAATAAGAATCTGGTCATGAAGCACCTGAAAATTCGAAAATTTGGGGAAAGTGTAAAGGTGTAGATTCATTGGAAAAGAGGTGTGATAAGAAACCAGAGATTTACCTCAGGGATGGAATCTTGAGTCACCATTTGATCTGCAGAAGCACCAAATTCGAGCTCTCAAAAGATATTTTGCTCAAAATCAAGTGGCGGCGAACATCTTTGAAGGTTAGGGTTTGAGAAATGAAAGAAAGCAGTAACGGTTGGGGAAAGAACTCGACTGATCGGCTAAGAAATAAAAATAGTCGATCAGACTTTGAGGAAAGAAGAATAACATTTTTGGGATAAAATAAATTTCATCCCAAAATTCGGGGGCATGTGTTTACACCAGATTTTGAACTGAGGAATTTGATATTTTGTAAACACAAACGGCAGGTTTATTGAGGAAAAAACTGGACCTCGGCCAAAACCCTAGGAGTAGGAGTAACGTAGATCTCGGCGGGACCTTCAATCAGGCAGGGCTGCATCGGCATCGACCGACCACCGGTTTGCTTGTAAGTTTCACCAATGGCTTGTGTCATCGCGTAATAAGGCTGCATTGGCATCGACCAAACTCTTGTTAAGCTATGGCATGGCTAGTTATCGGTCTAAGTTCGTCCTTTGTAAGATTGTCTTGACTCTGATAAATATCTAGCTTTGGTCGATCTTGGCTAGTTATCGGCTCTATTAAAGCTTGGCAAGCTAATAGATTCATTAAGTCATCGATGTTGTTTTATGTTTTAATTCATTTATTTACGTTTTAAACAACATCTTGCCCAATCAAGATTGGCAAAGTAATGAATGCTTAGTATCGGTTGTTCTGAGGCTTATACACTCACAACAGAGGAAATAGTCGATACAAGCCTCTCATCGGCTATTTTGCCATTCTTGGTTGCTACATGTCGTGCGTTCGAGATATCTAGTAAAAGCACGATCTGATTTAAGGGCAGATGGATTTAATCTAACATGTCTATTACGGTTGTATTTCCGAACCCCACTGACATATATGGTAGATTAAGTCTGTTTATCTTGGTTCAAATCATGCTTTTGTCGGGTAGATCTTGTTCGTGCCTCATGGACCCCGTATCGGCTGAAATAGCCGATCCGGTTATGCTTTCTTCATAATATGTTCTTTTAAGTGGTTTGGAATCAACGTATCTACTTTATGCACGGGACGTGATCTAACTTGACCATCATCAAGGCTGCATGGAGACACCCCACTGTTGGTGTTTAAGTTATTTTATCGATCTATTTGTTATTGTGGCTGCATGGAGACACCCCACTATTAGCGAATAGAACTGTTCATGTATTTAGTTGATACGTTGATTTCATGTCGTTTAAACGTGCATATAGATCTTTGATGTCTTTTAAGCTTATCGGCTGTCTGCTTATTATAAAGTTTTTATCTCACACATGTCATAGTCGTTATGCTTCATATCTTCTTTCGTTATTTTACATCGCAATCTTGTGGGGGTTGACTTTTTAGTCAATATCCTAAAGACAAATGGCTATATTAGAGCCGCATAATTTGGAATCATCTGGCACTAAACCGGCAGGTTCCACGATTTGACAATGTTTGTTTTCTCCTTGTCAATTACAGGTCAAATTGACTGGCACTCCCGAAGTCGATTTCGCTGAGAATCGGACCACCGCTTGTTGAAGGTCCAGGAGGTCATGATTCGCTCCGTACCCCTCTGAGGACCGTGTTCTGAGTGTGTTGGCGCACCTGACCGAGATTTTGTGTCAACACATTCTTTTGGCACGCCCGGTGGGACACAATCGTCTGAATCACGATGTTTGACAATGATGAAGTGCTGCACGTGAAGATGGAGGACCTCCCAGAGGAAACTCAACGCTTATTAGGAGAGGCTATTGATCAGTACCGACACCAATGCTTATTGAGTTTCGGCAAGACTAGGGATAAAAAGATCGTTCAGAAAACCCATCTTCCAAGAGTGGTCTTTGATGGTCATGTTGATCCGATGGTCCAAGTTCAGCACAATGCCATGCAATAAGTAATTGGCAAAGCAATGTCTGCCACCTTGATGAACCATAATGAGGCTTTTCTCAACAGCCTCACAAATGCCATGAAGGAAGTTTTCAACATAACTGGTGATAGGAGAGGTCCGACATATAATATTGGAAACAATCAAGGAGCTGGAACTTCTACTGGACCTCAGACCAATGGTCCAAATGGCAATGGAAATCAGATGATGATCAACCCTGGGGGCATGACACCGCAGCCGGTGCAACAGCCGAATATGAGTAATAACATGTACTCATCGGCTATAAAAATAGCTCCTCAAGCAAGGCGCATCACAAAAGACTTCAACACGCCGCCATATCAAGGGAATGTGGCATCTGGTGATATCCCTCGGGGATATCATTATGTCTCTGATTTCTATACTTTGGATGCTCAAGAGAACCCAGGATACAACGGCAACATCGTTGGGGGCAGAACATCGGCTATCAACAGCCGGTGAATCAGATTGATCAGTTGATGAGTCGGGTAACCGACCTGGTTCAGAAGCAATTTGGTTTGACTCCAAAATCCACTATGACTAGTTACAAAAAGCCGTATTCGGAGTGGTTTGATCAAGTTGTTCTTCCTCCAAGATATAGAATTCCTGACTTTACCAAGTTTACAAGAACTGGTTCAATATCAACCATGGAGCATATAACCCAGTTCCTGGTCCAGATTGGGGAGATCGGTGATGAGCAAGCATTCAAAGTCAGAATGTTCCCTCTCTCTCTATCTGGCTCAGCTTTTTCGTGGTTTTCATCTCTGCCACCTAATTCCATTCAGAGCTGGGATGATTTGGAAGATAAGTTCCATAAATATTTTGGCTTCGGAGTATTGGAAAAGGGGCTAGTGGACTTAATTGACACAAGGCAAACTAATAATGAATCTGGATGCCAGTACCTCTAGAGATTCAGAGAGATGAAGAATCAATGCTATTCCTTGACATTGCCAGATTCAGAGGTGATTAGCATTGCAATTCGAGGTTTGATACCTGCTATTAGAGAGAAAATCGGCTTCGGTTGCAACAACATGGCCAATTTAGCTAAAAAGGTAGCAAATATCGATGCTCAGAATCGGTACAATCAAGTCTTTAAGCCCAAGAAAGTCTACAATGCAGAAAGCTGTTTCTTCTTGGAGGATGAAAATAATAATTCAGAAGATGAAAGTGATGAAGAAGTGGCTACTGTAGACTGGGTTTGGAAAAATAGTGAGTACATGCCTTGGGAAAAGGGCAAGAGTACCGAGAAAGATGTGAAATATAGTTTCGACATTACTAAGGCCGATAAGATATTTGACTACTTGCTAGAAAAGGGTCAGATCAAGTTGACTGAGAATCATACTATCCCATCGACCGAAGATCTTAAAAATAAAATGTACTGCAAATTTCATAATACTGGTACCCATACTACTAATGATTGCTGAGTTTTCAGAGATATGATTCAAAGGGCGATCGTTAAAGGGATCATAGGTCTGGAAAAGGCCAAAAGCATGGGCATCAATGGTCATCTTTTCCCACAGAACATGGTAGCCTCAGCACCTCGGAGCGAGATCAAGGTGTTGACCTCTAATAGAGCCAAGGCAGATGGAACGGTTGACCCAAAGAAGCAATTGACAACCAAAGAGTATCAGGAGATGAAAGGAAAGAAAAGCAATGATCAGCCTAAGACTTCAAAAGCTGGAGAAGCAACGAGGCGTCCAACTGTCAGAATCTTATTAAACAAGTGGCAACGCCAGAAGGAGAAAAGCCAAATGCAAAGGGAAAGGGATGAACAGGAATATCAAGAATGGCTCAAAGAAGAAGAGTACAAGAAGTCCCGGGCAGAAGAAAGATGCATCAGAGATGAAGAGAAGAATCATTGGGATTGTCCTTTCTTCAGGAATTGTTGGAATGAAGGTTTAAAGCTTCCTACTCTTCGCAATTGCCCAGAGTGCAGTGATCAATACCAAGAGTATAGGCAGTCAAGAGACAACCACCGATCTGTGCATGAAAGACTGAAGGACCAGAAAAGCGACCAGAGGGGGGGTGAATGGGAGCTTCAAAATTTCTTCTCAGAAACTTTTAGCCACTGTCCCAGAAGTCATCCCAGAGGCAAGCCTAGAGCTCGAATAATGTCCACGACCCTAGATGTAGGGTGGATGCTTCCAAGAAGCACAGCGGGACACTACACGACTCTAGGAACTCAACGCAAAAGCCAGAAATCAAAACCGACAACGAACGAACGAACCGCGGACGAAACAGTGCAAAACCAGTCGCATCGGAAGCTAGACTGCGTCCGATGCCTCACCACCGGACGCGTCCGATGCCTCACCACCGGACGCGTCCGATGCAAACAGTGAGTTACTGGATCCTTACTGTTCCACCATCGGACACTGTGCATAGTGAACAGCCAGCGTCCGATGCAATGGCTCCGGTGCGTCCGATGGACAACGGACGCGTCCGATGCCTAGCGTCCGATGCACACTCAAAAGCACCCAGACTGACACGTGTCACCGGAGCGTCCGATGCTTTGAACCCTAGCGTCCGATGCTCCCGTGTCAGCGTCCGATGCCCCCGAAAATAGCGATGTTCTTTGGTGAGTCAACCTGATCTCCTCCGAATCAAATGCACTAGGGCTAGGATTCGATATGAGGAGTCACAAGGATGTTAGTGAGCTACCCCTAAGAGATCATGGCTCAAACCTAACTCCAAAATGGTGAATCAAGAAGTTTCGGGGCAAGGGAGCAAGAACGAGATCCATAACAAAAATCGCTCGATCTCCTAGACCGTGAGGTTTGAGATGGATTCCTTCGGTGGAAAGAATTGCCTCACGATCTAGAACAACTTGGTTCAAATGGATTTGCAAAAGACGCACCAAGGAAAGAGATCAAGTGACGGGAAAAATGTGACCAAAAGTAATCCGCGAAGAACACACCCAAAACACGAATCACAAGCACGAAATTGCAACCGTGTGGCGAACACTCGCTACAACCATGAGATTACGGTCTCACTTCCTAAACTTCCCAAAACACAGAGACATGATTGAGATTGTTCTGTGGATCCTCTACAGCCAGGTATGATTAGAACCTAAGCAGGGGCTGAGGAGAGAGTAGTGTACTTAGGGCAAATGACTGCAAGAATGGAGGGAGAGGAGGGGTGCCTCTCTTATTTATAGCCAAAACAATAATCCCCTTCTAACCCTAGGATAACTGAGCGAAATGGCCAACCCTAGGGGTATCCCGGTCCAACTCTGCTTGATGACGATCCGACGGCCACGCGCCTTCCTCACCCTTAGCTTTGCCTCGACGCAAGCCTCAGGATGCCGCCACGTGCCGCCCTGTCGACCACCGCGCCTTCCTCACGGATAGCTGCACCGCCGCGCCAGCCTCTCCACGCCGCCACGTGTCGACCGTCCTTTTTGCAGACTTCCCCCGGTTTTGAGGCCGAAACCGGGAAACCTGGGCCTTCCCCCAGTTTTGAGGCTGAAACCGGGAAACCTGTCCTCCAGCTGAGTTTTGTGGCCCAAACTCAGAAACCCGCGCGCCCCGGTTTTGAGGCCCAAACCTGGAAACCGTCCTCACCGAGTTTTGAGGCCCAAACTCGGAAACCAGCCACCCCAGGTTTTGAGGCCCAAACCTGGAAACCGTCGACGGTAGCTTTTTGAGGCTCAGCTACCGAACCTGCGCCGTAGACGGGATGTGGTTCGCACACCCCGAGTTCTAGCACCGATGCCGGAGCATGTCCAGCCTCCACGCCGGGCACAGTGCATTCGCCTTCCTTCTCGGCCTCCCGCCAAGTGTCACGACGCCATCACCTTCCTCCCGACTCGGCCGATGCACCGCACATCCCCATGTCTTCTTGCTTGCCGATGCCACGTGCCAGCTACCAAAGCTGGTCCTCAGGTCTCCCGGTCCGTCAGTCCAAGCTACACGTTCGCCCTTCATCGCTCCCGGTCCGTCGGCACGACACGTCCCACTTGACCTTCACCTCACCTTAGACCAATGTCTCCGAGCTCCGCACCTGCACATCAACACAGCCAAGAGACATGTTGCCAGTTGATCGATCACTCATCACTCAGGAAGGGAACCACAAGGGCACATATCAACCTTGTGTTCTCAATCTCCCCCTTGATGAGTGCATCGTCAACCCATAGTAACCGTAACAAAAATAAAAGAAAGCAAAATTAGGTAGAAGAAGAAAACTTACTCGAGATGTCCAAAAGCCAAAGAAAAGGCCGAAGAAGAACAACTCAAGATAAGCAAAGCTTGGTCCCCAAAGACATGGGCAAAGGTTCGACACAACCAAGCAAGAAATCAGAGCAACAACTCATCAAGGAGCAAGACCCGATCAAAATCAGAGCACAAGACTTGGTTCCCAAAGACATGGGCAACGGCTTGACGCAACCAAGTCAGAAACAGGCTAGTCCTCAAGAAGAGACAGAAAGGGCTCAACACCACTAGCAGTAGGCACGATACCAATCAAGAATCATCGAAACAAGATGAAAATAGCTAGTCCCTCAAGACAGAGGCACAGAGGCTCGACGCAACTAGCTGGAAAGATCGATACCAAATGAAGAACAGTCTCAAAAGCCAACCTCGAAAAGGCAGAAGAACTCCTCCTTACTCAAAGACTCCCCCTCAACAAGTGAAGCATAGATTGCAAATTGTCACCACAAAAGAACATTTTCAACTCCCCCTTGGACAAACTTCTCCCCCTTGGGGGCAATTTGCAATCAAAAGAAAAGGGAAAAGAGCTCAAGTAAGTCAAACGGAGCTACGGTCATGCCTATCGGAGTCAGACACATGCACATGAGTTAAAAATGCATGTTAGCGGCTTCAAGTATATACTCGAAAGAGTGAATAAATGCTCTAATGAGTGCTGATCCGACTACATAGCAACATACACAAGTGCTAGCAAAGGCTCAAACTGATCACCAAATACAAAGTATGAGTGCATAAGCCAAGTGAGCAGTTTTAAGCCATTCTGAAAGGAGTTTCACCATTAAAATAGCACTAGACATGTATAGACAGGAAGTCAATAAGTGCTAAAACATGTATACAAGGTGAACTACCCCTAGCAAAGTTCAACCATCATGCTATAGAATGGAGCATAGACTTGTGTTTTCAGATTTTATCGGAGAATTTGCAGCGGTTATTAACACAAGTTTAAAAACAACATGTGATTGCGAGAGGTTGAAAGCTTGTCATTACCTAACTTTTCAACCGTGCTAAGCCTATGCATATGCAGTCAGAAGCTTAAAGCATCGGTTTCGGTCTTACACTACAATGAGAAACAGTCTCGATACCGTGATGTGCTGACAAAGCAATCCCATCTCGATCTTTTCAATTCACTACAACTTGGTTCATTTTAAACAGAATATGAACAATCCAAGCAAGTGAATATGTATTCAAATAGCTCGAGTGACCTCAACACTTCCTACACATGCTAGTTGCCAATCTCAATGGTGAACATGTATTCAAATTTTAGGTTTATTAAGCATGTTCATCATTCTGAAAAATATAGCTTAGCTCACAACATGTATCAGTGATAAAAAAGAGCCTAAGCTACAAGCATCATCATATATCATCGAAGCATACACTAATCAGAGCCTAGACCCATTCTCAAGAATATAGACATGAAGCTTGAAAATGCAAGATGTATACATGATGAAGTCAGAATCGGAGCTAAAACAAAACTCAAACGACTCAAGACTCAAAACAAGAAGATCAGAAAGTTAGTCTATGGTACATGAACAAAATGCTTCCCCCATCTAAAAGGGGAAACACACACCAAGCTCACCTCTCAACCTAGCAAAAGTTGAGAGATCTAAAGGCTTGGTGAAAATATCCGCAACCTGGTTATGGGTGTCTACATGCCTAAGATCAATGTCGCCTTTCTCGTAGTGATCACGAAGAAAATGAAAGCGAACATCAATGTGTTTGGTCTTGGAGTGAAGAACAGGGTTCTTTGCTACACTAATGGCAGAAGTGCTATCACAAAGCAAAGGTACCCGACTGAAATCTAGACCAAAATCACGCAATGTAGCAACCATCCATAAAAGCTGCGAAGCACAAGAAGCAGCGGCAACATACTCGGCTTCTATAGTAGACTGGGCTACGTTCGACTGCTTGCGAGAGTACCACGAAACCAAGGAAGAGCCAAGAAATTGACAAGTCCTAGAAGTAGACTTGCGCTCAAGCCGACAGCCGGCAAAATCCGCATCGGAATAACCACAAAGCGAGAGATTCGAAGAAGAGGAATACCAAAGTCCGAGCTCAGGAGTGTATCGGAGGTACCTCATGATGCGCTTGACCGCTTGCTTGTGGGAAGTCCGAGGGGACGCCTGAAAACGAGCGCACAAACACACAGCGAACTGTATATCCGGCCTCGTCGCCGTCAGGTACAGGAGCGAGCCAATCATGCTCCTGTACTCCTTCTGGTCGACTGGCTCTCCATCCTGGTCCGCGTCCATCACAGCAGTCGTCGCCATGGGCGTCGTAAGAGGCTTGGCCTCGCCCATGTTGAACTTCTTCAGGATGTCCTTCGTGTACTTGCCTTGATGCACGAACGTCCCATCTCGGGTTTGCTTGATTTGCAATCCGAGGAAGAAGGTCAACTCACCCATCATACTCATCTCAAACTCCTTGCTCATTGTATCTGCAAACTTGGCAACAAGCGCATGAGAAGAGCCACCAAAGATGATATCATCCACGTAAATCTGGACTATCAGGGTATCATTGCCTTGCTTGAGGAGAAACAAAGTCCTATCAACCCGTCCCATTTTAAAACCCTTAGAGAGTAAAAAGGTTTTCAAACGATCATACCACGCTCTCGGGGCTTGTTTCAAACCATACAAAGCTTTTGAGAGTTTATAAACATGGTTTGGAAACTTGGGATCCTCGAAACCCGGGGGTTGCCTAACATAAACCTCTTCCTCTATATACCCATTCAGAAAAGCACTCTTAACATCCATCTGATAAAGCTTAAAACCCTTCGAAGCAGCAAAGGCTAGAAGGACTCTAATGGCTTCTAAACGGGCTACAGGGGCAAAAGTTTCCTCATAATCTATCCCCTCTTTTTGGCAAAAACCCTGGGCTACTAGCCTAGCCTTGTTCCTAACTACCATCCCATCCTCACCCTCTTTGTTTTTGAAAACCCATTTGGTACCTATAGGATGGCATTCTGGTGGAGGTGGAACTAGGGTCCAAACTCGGTTTCGCTCAAAGTTTTCTAGCTCCTCATGCATGGCATTGACCCAGTTAGCATCAGAAAGTGCGTGTCCAACATCTTTGGGCTCAAAAGAAGCAACAAATGCAGAATGAGCAAAGTGTGAGATTTCATACGCCTGCGACCGCGTGACTCGCTGGTCGATGTCGCCGATCATCTGCTGTGGAGGGTGAATCTGCTGAACGCTTTGGGGCGCTTGCCTTGCCGAAGTCGTCTCCCCCTCATCCGATGCTGTCGCTCTCCCGGGTGCTGCCGGTGCTTGCTGGAGAGGTGGCTCCAGAGGACCCCAAGAAGAAGAAGTCGTGGGATCGGGTCCTCGAGCTGAAGTGGTCGTCGCAGGGTCGACGGGGGCAGCCAGTGGAGTCGGCTCGGGATCACCCCAATCGGCATTCTCCTGCTCCTCCTCCACAAAGATAGTCTCTCCCAGCTCCTGTTCTCCTGCAACATCAAAAGCAAAAGAAACACAAGGCATAGTCTCGTCGAATGTGACCTCGCAGGTCTCCACTATCCGGTTAGTCTCAAGGTTAAGAACTCGATAAGCGCGCGAATGCGAAGCATAACCAAGAAACACGCCATCAGCAGAGCGAGATTCAAATTTATCCAAATTTCCTTGCTTCAGGATAAAACACTTACACCCAAACACCCGAAAATGAGACACCTTGGGTACACGTCCAAACCGCAACTCATAAGATGATTTCTTCATAAAAGCCCGAAGAAAGATGCAATTTGCAACATGGCAAGCGGTGTTGATCGCCTCGGCCCAAAAATGCCTAGGAGTCCTATGCTCATCGAGCATCGTCCTGGCCATCTCAACAAGGGTCCGGTTCTTGCGCTCAACATCACCGTTTTGCTGGGGGACATAAGGAGAAGAAAACTGATGCTCGATTCCATTAGAAGAACAGAAAGAGGCAAACTGAGAATTATCAAACTCAGTACCATTATCACTACGAATAGCTCTAATGGTATCAGGGGGAAACTCAGTTTTCAACCTAAAAATCAAGTCACGAGCAAAAGAAAAAGCTTCATCCTTACCCTCCATGAAAAATACCGAAGAGTACCTCGAAAAATCGTCAACGATCACTATAATGTACCACTTCCCACCCGCTGAGCAAACCCGAGCTGGACCAACTGTGTCCATGTGTAAAAGCTCGCCGGGTCGCTTGGTCATCACCTGATTAACAGGTGGGTGAGAAGCAACAACCATCTTCCCGTGACGATAGGGATGGCAAACAAGGTCCTTCTGAAACTTAAGCTTGGGCAATCCTTGGATTAGGCCAAGTGAGCTAAGTCTTGCAAGCAAGTCAAAACTCAAGTGACCAAGCCTCCTATGCCACTTCCACAAATCAGAAGAGGAACCAGCCATCAAACATCTAGCAGAGCCGAAAGAACAAGAAAAGTCGGCTCTGAAAACACGGCCAAAAGGGACAATCCAACAAATAAGATCTCCCCTAGGGTCTAAAACACGACTCAGACCCTTCTTAAAATGCACTTCACAATCATCCTCAAGAAGTTGTGAAACGGAAAGCAAATTGAAATGCAAGTTAGAAACCAGCGCAACATCCTTAAGAACAAAGTTCTCATTGAGCCGAATAGCTCCCTGAGAAACAACCTTACCTCTACTGTTATCCCCGAAACTGATGTACTCCTTGTGCACCACAGGAGTCAGGTTGGAGAACCACTCCTTCCTTCCGGTCATGTGGCGCGAACACCCGGAATCCATGAGCCGCATGTCCTCCAGCCGAAGTTCCTGCATCAATAGAAAGGCAGGAAATGAGCATATGGCACAACACTGGGGTTAGTATACTGAGAAGGATACTAGTGTTGTGTCATAGGCCCAGAAATAGTGTTAGTAGGAACACCAAACTGTCCTCGTCCCATGGGTGGATAGCGATCACCAACCTGAAAGGGTAGTCCGCTATGGAACGGAAAACCTCCAAACTGACCTACCTGTCCCATCTGAGCAAAGCGATCACCACCATACTGAAAAGGTGGTCCGCTATGGGACTGAGCAGCAAAGCCTCTTACACTTGGCTCCAGATCGTATTGAGGACGACCGGAACCGTGACGGGCATGACCACCACCCCGTGGTCTAACTGCCTGGGGCCTAGCCGCCTGAGGGAGTGCACCTCCTGGCCCAGCACCCTGCCTCTGAACTCCCCGACCCTGCACACCATGGAGAGGGTGGTGCCTGGCCTGGTTGTTCAGCTCCAACTCCTTCCTAGCGTCTCTCTTCCTCCGAAAACAAAACTCAGCTAGGTGACCCTCACGGTGACAGTACTCGCACTCAAACCACACCACTCTCTCGGGTTGTTGGTTTCTATGGTTGCGAGGGTTGTTCACTCTAGCCAGCTGCTTGCCCTTCGGAAGGGGATCACTAGAGATGTCAAGAAGGGTGTCAAGTGTGTTCCTAAGATGGTTAGGTTTGGGAACCCACACTTGCTTGCGAGGTGGAGCCTTGGGAGGTTCATCAAGGATCCCATCCTTGGTGATAGGCTTGGGAGGTTCAGGTGGAGTGATCTTGATGAGCTTAGGGATAGTGGATGGCTTCTCACTAGGGTTCACTCCACTAAACTCACCAATCTTGCCAAAGGTGCTAGCTCTCTTCCCACCTGACTCAAAGCCTACTCCCGAGCAATCAGTTCCCCTCTTGAACTGACTGATCATCATGCCCAACTACGGCTCATTGCATGACACCCAACTCAGAATGGACCGAAGGTATGTGTTTCCTCCTCGGTTTGCATCTTGTCAAGCCGACAGTTGGCAATCTCAAGCTCCATCCCCACGCATCGCTCACACTGAGCGGACAAGGTGCTAACTGAGCTGGCCTACATGGCTTCAGCAAGCTTGACACTAACTTCTGCCAACTCAGCTCGCAAGCTAGGACAAAGCTTGCACGCACCCAACAAAGAAGGCCTCGCCTTCGCCTCCTCCAGCTCCTTCTTCAGGGAGGGACACTCCTTGCAATCACCCACTAAGTCTAGCCTACTCTTCAGCTCATCATACACCTCGATCAAAGAGGCATACTTGGTTTGTAGGTTGGCAAAGTTTGTCATATGCATCGTGCACTCCTCACACTCCTCCTCATCGGTCACCTTCACCTCGGACCTAGCGAACTCAAGCTCCTTAAGCGCCTCATTCATTTGAGCCTTAAACTCATTGCGCTCTCGGATAGCTCGCTTGAGGTTCTTATCCTGACCTAGGACTATATCGGCAAGGGAATCACGCTCACCGGTAAGACGCTCGATAAGAGAAGAGGATGATACCTCGGAAGCATCATCGTCGTCGTCGGTGCCGTCGTCCTTGTCCTGGCGTTTGCAGTCCTCTCCGTCCAAGGCCATGGTGCACAGATTCTTGGAGGATTTGCCGAAGAAGCAGAGTCCGTTGAAGCGTTCCTCAGTCTTGTGCTCGGACCCATCGTCGCTGGAGTCGCTGTCAGAAGACTTCTCGCCGTCGCTGAAGGTGGCGAGGAAGGCACGCTTGCCGGCATCGAAAGCCTTCTCCATGTCCTCTCGGCGGTAGCCGCCCTTCTTCTTCTTCCCGGCCTTGATCTCCGGCTTGCCCTTGCGCCTGGAGTTGCGGTTCTTGCCGGGGAAGGTCTTGTCGCGCTTGGGGCAGTTAGCGATGAAGTGATCCGGATCTCCACATCCGTAGCAGCCCTCACGTGCGCCACCACGCCGGCAATTCAGGTGGTTGTTGTGAAACCGCGAGAACCGGGTGATGATGAGGGTGAGCTCGTCATCGTCCAACGCCTCCACCTGCTCCTCAGTCACTAAAAGCAAAGAAGACAAAGCAAAGAGAGGTGGTGAAGCGTCAGCGGAAAGAGTCGATCCACCCTTGCCTGAGACCAAAGCCATGGAATTTGAAGATGGGTTCTTCAGCTTGGCCTGAGTCAAGTGATCGATCTCGGTGGACTTGAGCTTGCTGAATAGCTCGTCCACGGTGAGGGTGTCGTAAGCAGCAGATTCAATAATGGTTGACACATTCACCTCCCATACCCTCCGATCCAGGGCATATAGCAGCTTGAGTGCCCTCTCATGATCATCATAGGGTAGGTTGGCCCGATTGGCACGCATCTTGTTGACAATCATTTGAAAACGAGCGAACATAGCGTCAATTGTCTCTCCCTCCATCTGAACAAAGTTCTGGTATTCCCGCTTGTATGTCTCGAAGAGTCTGGTCTTGACCTGAGCGGTCCCCTCGTGATAGCTCTGAAGCTTCACCCAGATCTCTCGAGCAGTCTGAAGCTCGGAAACACGCTCGAACTCAGGAAGGGAGATGTTGGCCAAAAGCGCATTACGGGCCTTAGAGTTGGCCTCGTGTTGGTCAATCTGGTGCTGACCAACTCGAGCCGCAAGAACCACGTAATCGGCATCCTCGCATATCTCCCAGACAGAAGATCCGATGCTGTTGAGATAAGCACGCATCCGAATCTTCCAATAGGGATAGTTCGTCCCATCGAAATAGGGAGCCTTGCCATTCCCTCGATCCATGTCGCCCTTAGGATCCGAAACCGATTAAGGTAGAGTAGATCCTTAACCGGCTTCGATACCAATTGAAGGACCGGAAAAGCGCCCAGAGGGGGGGGGGGTGAATGGGAGCTTCAAAATTTCTTCTCAGAAACTTTTAGCCACTGTCCCAGAAGTCATCCCAGAGGCAAGCCTAGAGCTCGAATAATGTCCACGACCCTAGATGTAGGGTGGATGCTTCCAAGAAGCACAGCGGGACACTACACGACTCTAGGAACTCAACGCAAAAGCCGGAAATCAAAACCGACAACGAAAGAACGAACCGCGGACGAAACAGTGCAAAACCAGTCGCATCGGAAGCTGGACTGCGTCCGATGCCTCACCACCGGATGCGTTCGATGCAAACAGTGAGTTACTAGAACCTTACTGTTCCACCATCGGACGCTGTGCACAGTGAACAGCCAGCGTCCGATGCAATGGCTCCGGCGCGTCCGATGCCTAGCGTCCGATGCACACTCAAAAGCTCCCAGACTAACACGTGTCACCGGAGCGTTCGATGCTTTGAACCCTAGCGTCCGATGCTCCCGTGTCAGCATCTGATGCCCTCAAAAACAGCGTTGTTCTTTGGTGACTCAACCCGATCTCCTCCAAATCAAATGCACTAGGGCTAGGATTCGATATGAGGAGTCACAAGGATGTTAGTGAGCTACCCCTAAGAGATCATGGCTCGAACCTAACTCCAAAATGGTGAATCAAGAAGTTTCGGGGCAAGGGAGCAAGAACGAGATCCAAAACAAAAATCGCTCGATCTCCTAAACCGTGAGGTTTGAGATGGATTCCTTCGGTGGAAATAATTGCCTCACGATCTAGAACAACTTGGTTCAAATGGATTTGCAAAAGACGCACCAAGGAAAGAGATCAAGTGATGGGAAAAACGTGACCAAAAGTAATCCGCGAAGAACACACCCAAAACGCAAATCACAAGCACGAAATTGCAACCGTGTGGCGAACACACACTACAACCGTGAGATTACGGTCTTACTTCCTAAACTTCCCAAAACACAGAGACATGATTGAGATTGTTCTGTGGATCCTCTACAGCCAGGTATGATTAGAACCTAAGCAGGGGCTGAGGAGAGAGTAGTGTACTTAGGGCAAATGACTGCAAGAATGGAGGGAGAGGAGGGGTGCCTCTCTTATTTATAGCCTAAACAATAATCCCCTTCTAACCCTAGGATAACTGAGCGAAACGGCCAACCCTAGGGGTATCCCGGTCCAACTCTGCTTGATGACGATCCGACGGCCACGCGCCTTCCTCACCCTTAGCTTTGCCTCGACGCAAGCCTCAGGATGCCGCCATGTGCCGCCCTGTCGACCACCGCGCCTTCCTCGTGGATACCTGCACCGCCGCGCCAGCCTCTCCACGCCGCCACGTGTCGACCGTCCTTTTTGCGGACTTCCCCCCGGTTTTGAGGCCGAAACCGGGAAACCTGGGCCTTCCCCCGGTTTTGAGGCTGAAACCGGGAAACCTGTCCTCCGGCTGAGTTTTGTGGCCCAAACTCAGAAACCCGCGCGCCCAGGTTTTGAGGCCCAAACCTGGAAACCGTCCTCGTCGAGTTTTGAGGCCCAAACTCGGAAACCAGCCACCCCAGGTTTTGAGGCCCAAACCTGGAAACCGTCGATGGTAGCTTTTTGAGGCTCAGCTACCGAACCTGCGCAGTAGACGGGATGTGGTTCGCACACCCCAAGTTCCAGCACCGATGCCGGAGCATGTCCAGCCTCCACGCCGGGCACAGTGCATTCGTCTTCCTTCTCGGCCTCCCGCCAAGTGTCACGAGGCCATCACCTTCCTCCCGACTCGGCCGATGCACCGCACATCCCCATGTCTTCTTGCTTGCCGATGCCATGTGCCAGCTACCACAGCTGGTCCTCAGGTCTCCCGGTCCATCAGTCCAAGCTCCACGTTCGCCCTTCACCGCTCCTGGTCCGTTGGCACGACACGTCCCACTTGACCTTCACCTCACCTTAGACCACTGTCTCCCAGCTCCGCACCTGCACATCAACACAGCCAAGAGACATGTTGCCAGTTGATCGATCACTCATCACTCAGGAAGAGAACCACAAGGGCACATATCAACCTTGTGTTCTCAAAGACTAAGATTTGAAAATGCACATCGGCGTATAAAGAATAATGTTCATAATCGGCTTGGAGCCAAATTAGTCGATCATGATCATCCATGGCTAGAAGGACAATGGTGTCCTGGTGGCTTGACCAGAAGCCAGAAGCGTCGGGTTCAAAGGTTAAGAAATGATGAAACCCAAAAGAAGAGATCCAGAATCTGGCAAGTCAAGCAAATAGCCGATAAGGGTGAGTCATCGGCTAATATCGCTGCTCTATTCATGCTACCTGCTGAATTGAGGTCCTCTGATCATGAAGAAGAATCTGATAATGAGGAAGCCATTGCTCAATGGATCTATCAAGCAGAAGATGCTACATTTCAGAAACCCGAAAAGCATTCTCATTTAAAAGCTTTGTATTTGAAAGGTTTTGTCGATGGAAGACCTTTGAACAGAATGCTAGTTGATGGAGGGGCAGCAGTTAACTTGATGCCATACGCTACTTTTAGAAAGCTTGGTAAGAGCACAGAAGACTTGACCAAGGCCGATATGAGGTTGACTGACTTTGCTGGCAACATATCGGTTACTAAAGGTGCTGTATGTGTTGAGTTGACAATTGGCAGCAAAAGTATGCTGACTACCTTCTTTGTAGTCGATGCAAAAGGATCCTATTGTGTGCTTCTTGGAAGGGATTGGATCCACGCAAATTGTTGCATTCCATCTACCATGCATCAGAATGTGATTC
The DNA here is from genome assembly GCA_009763385.1 of Coix lacryma-jobi var. lacryma-jobi. NCBI lineage: Eukaryota > Viridiplantae > Streptophyta > Magnoliopsida > Poales > Poaceae > Coix > Coix lacryma-jobi. The sequence goes on from CM019831.1 coordinate 85,481,033, forward strand.
AGTGGATCGGTGACACCGTGGAGGTAGTGCCAGCCGATTCGACTGTTAGTATTGCTTATTCGGATCCTGATGATTGGAACTTTGATAACATGGAGTGTTTTTCTGGAAGGATTCTCGAAGAAGACTTTCTCAAGACAACCAATGAGAGTCAACAGCCGATCTAAGCAATCGGCTTCAAAAATGTTATAGAGGATTAATTTACTAGCAATGAATCCCATCGATGCCAATGAACTAAGGCCGGTGTAGTGTCAGTCAAGATTAATAACTTTAGAATGGGAGCAAGGGATCAACTTATTAGATTTTATAGCTAATACTTGTATCGCCTTTAGAATAAAAATAGCCGATATGTATGTATCATCTTTTGATTGATAGGCGATACTAAAAGAGTATCGTCTTTAGAAGATTCATCAAAAGAAAAAGTTCGATCAATGCAATGCAAAGAAATGTCAGGCAAACGATATTTGACAAAATTATTTAGCCTGACGATGCAGGGGCAGACTAGTTGTTCAGATTTGTTCGGCCACCAGGCCAGATACACAAAAGAGACAATAAAAACAAACTAATCTAAATGGAGCCGGTGTTGGTAGTTCTTAACTTCACTAAAGATAGAGCTAGGCAACTATCCCCGGTAATGGCCCAGAAATGCTTGTTGACACTTGCCAACGTCATGACTAGGAGTAGACTATGGAATCTACCCCTGGCAACGGCGCCAGAAATGCTTGTAGCAAGTCCAGTCACTATACCTAAAGGAGTGAAGCTAAAGCAGCTATCTACTAATGTCAAATGGGGTTGTCAATCCTGACACTAGTAGGAGCTAGCTAGAGAGATTGCAATCTACCTAGAGGAGATTCTGCAAGTGCACAAAACTATCGTAGTAGCACTTCGCCTGGGAGTACTAGGTGTCAATTTATTTGATCCCAAAGGAAGGCTAGGGTGGTGTATGTGTCGAGTCAAGGAGGGGATGAGAGTCGAAGAATAACAAAAGGGAAAAGGAGAGAAGAGAAGAGAGGAGATGAAAGGCTAGAAAGAATATATGGGTGGATAGGTAAGGATGAAATGAATGGTTAAGGTAAGGTGGATGGACAGATAGATAGGGGGAAATAAGATAACTAAGGATAACTAATATAACTAATTAATAACTACTAACTACTCCTAGATAACTACGAAGCAAAATAGGCAAATGCCAAATAAGCAACCAAGTTAAGTATAGTTTTATTCCTATCTTGTCAAGTACCGAGGCGTACTAGCCTTTACCATTGACTTAGGTTGAACGCTAGCACAACGAGCGTTACTGTTAAACTGGGCCAACTACGTGGTGGAATTCAAGGCACACAGGGCTATCACCACCTGGTTGCTACCACAGCTATCCGGGGGTCCAGCCGTATCTGAAGGTAAGTCTATAACTAAGCACCACGCTTAATTATATTCTAACTGTCTCTACCCTAGCTTTGAATAGAGACACCCTTGCGGACGTTAGAGCAAATACTTGACTTAATAAGATAAACACTAAACTAACTAAGCAACCTATTGGCAAAGATCAAACACTAAGCACACTAGAGATTAACTACTATGGCTAAGTGAATTGAACTATAGGATAGCTAGGCACTCAACCAATCAATCAAGTATACTACTCAATACTGGTAAGTAGAATAAAGTAATACTTGAAATGATGAACTAGAATATAGTAAAGTGCTTGAGTAACAAGAGCAAAACCTGAACTGGAGATGGAGGAAGACTCTTCCCAGCTCTAGGACCGATCACTCGCACGCTTCTACTCCTGAGCTAAGCCTTGAGCAGCGCTTCCGCGAGGGCAATGAGGCAAGGATGCCTTGCTCTACTAGCTACCTACTTGCCTAAGCTTGGCTAAACCCTAAGCTATTAGCTCTCTAGCTCTAGCCTTGCTTTCTTTGCTTCCTTTCCTTCCTTGCTTGCTTCCTTGAAATGATGTGACGCCTCCAGGGGGGTATTTATAGCCTTGTCGAGTGAGGGGGGTACCTATAGGGGGGAGGCAGCTGACCTAGGGCTGAGTCAGGTGGCGGGCGCCAGCCCTAGGTGGCGGCCGCCACCCCTAACCGTCCGATTGAACCGCCATTCAACCGAGGGCATCCAGGGGGTCCTCCAAGGCGGTGGTTAGGTCGGTGGCTCAAACCCTAACCGTCTCTTGTCCAATCCAGGGCACGATCCGTGTCACCCGCCTCCCGAGCTGTCCGATTCAACCGACCTAGTGACCAAGGGCCAGGAATTGGCCTTGGGGAGGTCACACGGATCGGTGATGTGGCAGGGAGTGGATTTGGGCCAACTCAAGTGGCGGGCGCCACCCCCCTGAGGCCCAATTGGGCCCTGCTGAGTGGGCTTGGCCTTTTGTGGTTCAAATATCCAAATTTGGTTCAAATCCTGCATTCAAATCAACATCTATGGACATGTGGAATTCGGTTAGTTTGAAACCTATTTGACTACATTTCATGCCTTTTTGGTGAATTTTAGGGTAAAATGTTGATGGTAAAACAGGTGTTTAAGAACCATCAACAAGCTCCCCCAAGCTAACCTGTTGCTCGTGCTCGAGCAACAATGCGGTTTAAGCATTGAGCATGAAATAGATAGCAACTTAAGATGTATACAAGTGCATATTGTATAGTGAGAAATAACTTTAGTATATATCATTAATCATAGCAATGTGGGGCTTATAGCTTTTCACTTCAAACATGCAAGAGTGAAATAAAGCAGTAGATAGGAAACTTTTATCTTGCTTAGGTTTGACTAGGATTCTGTCTGGAGGTTTTTTTTAAGGTTTTCAAAAGATAAAAACTTGCTTAAGTCCTCCAAGATTCACTCAATCACTCAATGGTGTTTAAATCCTCACTTAGGCCAAAATGTAGCCTCTTATATTTCTAAAGAATGATATGTGGAGCTATAGGTAGGCTAAGAATCATGAGCAAATTGCCTAATATTTATTGCTAAGCTAGACAGTCAGATCATAAGGAGCAGCAAATCATAAAAATTGATCAAGATGTGCATGTGTGGATATGTGGAAGTGTATAGAGAGATATTTCATAATCCTTCCTAGTTAATTTCTGGGGTCTAGAGCTAATGATAAGTCTCTCTCTCTTTCTCTCTTCTTTTCAATACATAGTGACTAGACAAAAATGTGTCCTCACATTTTCTCATGACATAGTCTGCTCTTGAGCTACTTTGCTCACTTTTTTTATTATTTTTTTTCATATCTCTCTTTTTTAGCTCTAGATTTCCACAAATTGTCTATAGGAAAGGATTTTAGAAATGAAAAGGGGGAAGAGAGAGAAATGCTTATTCCCAGTGTAGGAATAGCATAAGGCTAGCAATGGAACATTTGGCAAGGTATTGCATATCTCCAGTGTAGAGAATGAGCAATTTATTTGGTGGTTGCAAACATCCAGAGTGGAGAGTAGGCAATTTATGGTGGGTGTGTGAATCTTGATCAAAAGACATGATAAGCTTCTCTACTAAGATCTATGAGGTCTAACAAAGCTCAACACAAACAAAGCTCTTTGTGGTTTTGACTAACAAATATTTGGCTAGTGGTGGGATGGGATAAAATCCAGGAGGAACTTTTAGCAAGGTTTTCATGATTTTTAAAAAAGCCTCCAGATTAGGTCCTAATTTCACCTTAGCAAGTTTAAAGAATTACTCCATTTCTAACTAACTTTATTCACTAAGCATGATTTTAGTTAAAACAAGTGCAACCCACAAAAGCTACAACTTAGATAAAACTAGTTATTCTAACTATAACAATAGCATTTGCATGGCATATTTTATTTCTTATTCAGGTTCCAACATTTTTAAGCAGATTTTATCATTTTTATTCATGGGATAATTACTTAGGCAAGCATATAACATTCAAAAGATATAGAATTTAAGAACCGAACATAAAGAGTAAGGTTGAAACATACCTTATTGGCGCGAGGATCTCCCCCAAGCTGGCTTCTTGTGTCACACCCGGTTTTAAGAACAAAACCAGGTATACACCATATGTGAGCCCAGGAAGTCAAATCTCACATATAGCAACAAATAAAGGGTAATATCGAAAGACAATGCTCTTATATAACGTATATAAAACAAAAGAACATAACCTTAAAGAGCAGACAGCGGAAAGACACTCCGATCTTCAGATGGAGGCACCAACTTCACAGGGACAACTGACTGGTTGATCACAAGCCTAAGCTTCTCCAAAGCTTAACTCTCTGAGGTGTGGGGAAAAGCAAGAGTGAGTCCATGTTGAACTCCACAAGTATAGCAACAAGTGATATAGATCCCAAGTTTCATGATCAATGTAACATAAATAATGAATAGCATAGAACGGTAAATAATGAACATGTTAACCAACAAAAGTCATAATCTTTACGTCTTCAAGGCCGCTCGTATCCTTGAGCAAGGCTGATATATCAGTTTAATAAACTTTGCACAAAGGTGTACACTTTCACTGCGAGACGTGAATTGCCCTTTTGCCCGAGGTGATCAGCCTCTTAACCCACTTCCAAGGAAGGTCGGCACGGTTCACGATGAAGCTTTTCAAAGGTTCGTCTAACAAGTTAGGGCCGCTAGGTTTCATTAGTCAGTCTGGGTGATTCAACCAGTCACAGGGATCCCCAGTCTGCTATCCCCCATTTGCGCTACAAGGGTAACCTCTAACAAGCTAGAAAAGGTCCTCATACTGAGCTAAAGCCAGAGCCATATAACCCCCATCAGTTGTACTGTAAATCCCGAAGGTGCTCATACAAATAATTTCTTAAGTTGCTAATATGTCATTTTTATCATTCGTTGCATACATTAATTAAGTAACATGATCATGATTGCGAAAAGAAAAATTGATTGCTATACTTGCCTTAAACTCAAGATCCTTCTTCTGTTGACTTATATACTTCCAAAGGTTGACTCTTGATCTTGAACTCTTGATCACGAACTTCTTCTTGATCACCAACGTACAACTCACCGACTGGACATACAATCATAGAACACCACACATGCATCCAATAGCAATCATGCAAAGCAAACATAGCCTATGATTAGAATAGTACACCAATCAATAAATAAATAAAGAGTTTTGAAAACTGATCTACGATTCGCTATGTTCACATAGACGTGAAAATCACGCTAATCGGAGTTGAAACGAAAAAGATATGAACTAAACAAGATTAGAGGCACTAATTACTAGATTAGATTTAACTCAAATTTTAATTACATAAAACAATAGTGAAAGTTATATAGTTTGGAAGAACTACTCGTAACGAATCTAACGCAAGTTAAACGGATCAAAACGGAGTTGAAACAAAGAAGTTATAAGCTTTTGAAATCAGTGGCAAAACTATAAATAAATTGAAATTGATTTTGTAGATTTAAATAAATAAAACGAAATTGAAATTCGGATGGACTGCGCCTCGTTTAGGAGAAAACGCAGGGGCCAGATTGAAAGTTTCCGCAGACTCAAAGAATAGTGTGAGATGGAGCGCGAGTTTACACATAGAAAGTTGTAAGGGCTCTTTTGCAAAACGTCGGGCGAAGGGGTATGGACAAATCTGGGTGGTTGGATCTCAGACGGACGGTTTGGATTAGACAGGCGCGGGGGCGGGCGGCGCTGACGCCGGAGGAGGGGACGGACGCGGCAGCGCCATCGCCGGAGACGGCGGCGTTTTTGGTTTTTGCGCAATATGGCGGTTGAGACCACGGGAGGGGCACCAATCGAAAGGGGAGCTCGCGGCGGACTCACCAGTCACGAAGGGGACGACGGGGATGGCTCTAGGAGGGAGTATTGCTCAGCGAGGAGGTCGGCAGAGCTCTGCGAACGATGACGAGGTCGGGTCAGGGAAAAACCGAGAGAAAACAAAATTAAAAGGGTCGAGCAGCTTCGCCTCGTCAAGAAGAAGCTTGTAGTCCACCTTAGCAACGCTATCGAGCCCTAGGGAAGGAGGACAACGGCGGCGGGATCTGGCGGGTCGCGGAGCTCTCGGCTAGGGCAAAACGAGATACAAGAACTCGGGATTTTTGGGAAAAATAGAGGCGGCGGGGTACGGGGATCTTTATAGGGGCCCTGGTTTGGGCAGGAATGCGAGGAGGAGGCATAGAGGAGAAGGAGTCGGGCTCGGGATCGAGTCCTGTTCGACACGGCGTGAGGAGGGGGATGACGGGTGGGACCACGGTGTCAGTGAGAGGAAGAGGGTGCGGGAGCCTGCGGTGCTCGCTCGCGCGACTGGGCCGGTGCAACGCGGCCCAAGAAGAGAAGGGGGAGGCGCGGAGCTATGCTGAGGAGAAGGGAGATCGGGGCGCGCGGGAGGAGGGGCCAGGCCGGCTGGCCACCGGGCCTGCAGCGGGGAGAAGGAGAAGAGGAGGGGGAAAGCCGGGCCGATTGGGCCACTTGAGCCAAAATGGAGGGAGGAGTGAGGAGAGAGGGAAATTTCCTTTTTCTTTTGTTTTCAAACATTTCTCAAAACAAATTCAAAGGCAATTTGAAAACTTTTGAATTTTTGAATTGGATCTTTTGGAGGGGTAAAAGAGAATAACTTTTTCTTTTATTCAAACCTTTTTCAAAACATTTTGAAATCCTATTTGAATTCCTTTCAAACTTTTGATTTGGATCTTTAAGGAGGAACAGAAATTTTTGAAACTTTAACTTTTCCAAACTTATTGAAGAACAAAAATGTCTTTACTTTCAAACCCTTTCGAGAAATTCATTTTTTTAAAATGTTTTTAAACCATTTTGAATTCAATTTGGATTTTACCCAAAACCACACATCACAAAAACTCAAATGCACCGACATGAATGCACAAACATGTTTCTAAACCCTAGGATAAATTTTAATATAGAGAAAAAAATTTATTTCCCTATATTTTATGAGCACAACATTCATAAATAAATCATTTCAACTCTAATTTCAGAAATGCAAATTTCAGGGTGTGACAAATCTACCCCCCTTAAGAGAATCTCGTCCCGAGATTCGGAAGAGACTCAGAGCATAGGAGAGAAACGAGAAAAGATCTTGATAACACTTTCGCTTCACACTTGTATACCAAGCTTATCAAACCACTGGTGTTTCATGATCATAACTTGTATACAAAGATTCCATGAAAAGACTATTACACTTGATTATGCCAATCTTGTCTTGATCGCTAACTTGATTGGCTTACAACTCAAAGAGATATGGAAACTTGATTTGCAGTCGTTCCTCAGTTTCCCACATTGCTTCTTCTTCACCTAGGTTACTCCACTGAACCTTACACACTTTAAACATTCTTCCATTAAAAGTTCTCCAGACTATTCCTAGAATCTTGACCGGATATCCTGCATTTGTCAGATGGTCTGGTGTATCGACTTCCACTGAAGATGTTTGCCCATCTGTGTTCTTAGCTATATGCTCATCATTATCCATGATAGCATCTTTAGTCTGCACTCCATTGTACAAGTCATCAGCTTTCTCAGATTGAAGTGGACAACCGCGATACTCAATTCTTTTCCCTGACGGTGCAGTTAGAAACATTGTGCACTGAGTACTATGAATTACTCCTTTGTGCGCACACAACCATCCATTACCAAAAACCATAGGAATATCGAGTGACTCCAAAACAATGAAGGTTACGGTAAAGTTTTCCTTGTTTATGACGAGACTGATGTTCGGGCATATCTGATCTATCTGTATTTCTCGAACTGGGGTATGAACTATCAAGGGCCTCTTTGTTGGACACTTCGCCATCTTGTTCCTCTCTAACCATTCGGCGGAGATGAAAGAGTGCGAAGCACTGGGATCAAACAGAGCAAAAGCTTGTGTTGTGCTCGCTTGAATGTAACCACCAACTATTTTTGTAGCTCCTTGAATGTTATCTATATCCATATTGCTCAACCTTCCATTCACATAATTGCGTTGTGCTCTACTTGCTTCAGTAAGCTTCTTTTTGGCTTTCCTTTTTCGCTTTCGTTGTTGTGGATTCTGACTCGAATCACTCCCAACTCGAACTTCAACATGGTTGTTTTGATAGTGCTCGGCTTCATTGTACTCATGATCATCAGTAAGAGGTGACATATAGGGATCTTGATTCATGGTGTGCCACATTTCCTGTCATCAGGTGACCAACAAAAACATCATGAGCAAGGATAGATGATCTTACTCATGAAGTACCATGAGAGACAACTCACAACTTCAACGTCTATTGATCAAAGCACTACCCCCCTTAAGAAAGGACAAACTAGAGAACATATAAGGGTAGCTTGCATATTATTTCCAGCATGTTGACAAGCATAACCAACTTCTGATATCCCAGAGAAACTCATATGTAAAGGTAAGAACAAGAATTCTGAAATTTCTCGCGAGTAGCAAAACAGCAGTGCAGTAAAACAGCCATAACTCGAGCTCTGTTTATCCAATGAAGTTGCAGTTTATCTTTATGGAAAGCTTATGAAATCCTCTACAACTTTCATGCAGAACACTTTTCCAGATTCTGTAGTTAAGGTCGTCGAAAACAGCAGACAACAGAAACTATTCCAGATTCCAGACAGCACAGATGCATCAGCTTGTGAATTTCATAACTCCAAAACCATAACAACCATCAGGGTGGTTCTTGCGCTCAGAGAAAGATCATGAAGTCTACTTGTGTCCATAATTGTTCCATGATTTTTGAACATCCAAAAACAGAGATATAAGCTGACAAAGATAGACTGCTCTAGAAGGATAGGATAGAGGGAACAAAAGAAACAGAAACCCAACCTTCTAAGCATGGACCTTAAGCCTATCGACTAAACTTAAATGAGATTGTGAGGAAAACCCACAAAATCATTGCACTCATTACAAAGATCCGAAACAAACATGATCATAAGGACAAACAACAAACATCACAGGTTCACAAGCCACACATGGGCCAAGGACTTGACTTAACTTCGTTAGTAACGTTTCATTACATAAGGGCACAAGAACTACTAGAACACGATACATCTGCAAGAACATCAAGGGTAGCTTTTCTTGTACAATCTTTATTTGTCAACTGTTATCATGGGACTTCCTTTGCATCAGGCACTGATATCACATGTTGATGGCTACTCTGTAGTGACTGGGCTCGGGCTACTTCCATGAGTCGGCTGTTGATCTTTTTGGGGCAAGATCTGACATAATGTCCTTCCTGTTGGCAATGATAACATCTTCCTTTAGCTGGATCTGCTGCAGTAGAAGTGTTGTTTGATGTGCTGCCATCTTGCTGACTCAGAGGATTGACTTTTACCAGTTTATTCTGCTTCTTAACTCACTTCCGTGGTTGGAATTCTTTGTAGGTGATTGTCCATCCATCTATGCAAACATCATGTGGAAAGTTCTTAATTGGAGGAGCTTCTAAATGCTGCTGATCTAGGCTGGTCTGAACAAGAGTTGAAACTGTATGTGGTACTGGAGTAGAACTCAATTGTTGGTGACGTATCAACGGTGGCTCGAATGAATTTGCTTTCCTTTTCTTACCTTCCTTGACTTCACCACTTGGGTTCACTTTGACCTCATCCTTGGTTGACTTCTCTTGAAGACAAGAATTCCCATAATGCTTGCAACAAAGACATCGATCCTGAACCTCTCGCATCTTACTGCTGCTATCTTCCAGCAGACTTGCTTGACATTCATTGGGTGATAATGGCATACCTCGATATTCAATCCTCTCGCCTGATGGTGTTCTTAAAAACACTGAACATCGGGAATAATTGACCTCACTTTTATGACTCCTTAACCATCCATGTCCAAGGATAACATCGATTCCGGAGAGTTCCAAAACATTCAGCTTCACTATGTATTCACTCTCCTTTATCGAGACTCTAACATCTTGACATTCATGGTTTGTCTCAATTTCTCCAGTTGGTGTGCGAACTACTATGAGCTTCTTTGTTGGCCATTCCCTTATCTTCAGGCGAGCGGCAAACTTGGCAGAGATGAACGAGTGCGAGGCACAAGGGTCAAAAATAACCAGGGCAGTTACTGAATTGACTGGGATCATGCCATACACAACTTTCCTTGCTCCATGAATAGTGGTCATATCCACATGCCTCAATTTTCCGTAAATGTAATCTTGCTCCACTTCATCACCTTGTAACTGTTCTTTATGTCTTCCTTCCATGTTGGTTGGTCCGTGTGTTGCGTCTTGCTGTTGCGTCATTCTTCCCAGGTCTTGAGTTTGCATAGCGATCAGCTTCTGTTTGTCAACTGCGGTCAGAGATGATATAGCTTGGTCAACGATCCATCTACTTAGACAGAGGGAAGTTTTCAAGAGCAATTCAAGGCAAGGAGTGAAGGTGAGAGCAAAATTTAAAATTTAAGCAACAAGGAGGAGATAAATAACAAGGTAGAAAACACAATAGGGCGAAAATATCAAGGTTGATAGAACAAGGGTTCTATAGAAATTTTCAAAACTTTAAAACGACCAGTTTCAAACTAGGCTTGCATCCTACAGTCAGCATTGCTTTGATACCACTTTGTCACACCCGGTTTTAAGAACAAAACCAGGTATACACCATATGTGAGCCCAGGAAGTCAAATCTCACATATAGCAACAAATAAAGGGTAATATCGAAAGACAATGCTCTTATATAACGTATATAAAACAAAAGAACATAACCTTAAAGAGCAAACAACGGAAAGACACTCCGATCTTCAGATGGAGGCACCAACTTCACAGGGACAACTGACTGGTTGATCACGAGCCTAAGCTTCTCCAAAGCTTAACTCTCTGAGGTGTGGGGAAAACCAAGAGTGAGTCCATGTTGAACTCCACAAGTATAGCAACAAGTGATATAGATCCCAAGTTTCATGATCAATGTAACATAAATAATGAATAGCATAGAACGGTAAATAATGAACATGTTAACCAACAAAAGTCATAATCTTTACGTCTTCAAGGCCGCTCGTGTCCTTGAGCAAGGCTGATATATCAGTTTAATAAACTTTGCGCAAAGGTGTACACTTTCACTGCGAGACGTGAATTGCCCTTTTGCCCGAGGTGATCAGCCTCTTAACCCACTTCCAAGGAAGGTCGTCAGGGTTCATGATGAAGCTTTTCAAAGGTTCGTCTAACAAGTTAGGGCCACTAGGTTTCATTAGTCAGTCTGGGTGATTCAACCAGTCATAGGGATCCCCAGTCTGCTATCCCCCATTTGCGCCACAAGGGTAACCTCTAACAAGCTAGAAAAGGTCCTCATACTGAGCTAAAGCCAAGGCCATATAACCCCCATCAGTTGTACTGTAAATCCCGAAGGTGCTCATACAGATAATTTCTTAAGTTGCTAATACGTCATTTTTATCATTCGTTGCATACATTAATTAAGTAACATGATCATGATTGCGAAAAGAAAACTTGATTGCTATACTTGCCTTAAACTCAAGATCCTTCTTCTGTTGACTTATATACTTCCAATGGTTGACTCTTGATCTTGAACTCTTGATCACGAACTTCTTCTTGATCACCAACATACAACTCAGCGACTGGACATACAATCATAGAACACCACACATGCATCCAATAGCAATCATGCAAAGCAAACATAGCATATGATTAGAATAGTACACCAATCAATAAATAAATAAAGAGTTTTGAAAACTAATCTACGATTCGCTATGGTCACATAGACGCGAAAATCACGCTAATCGGAGTTGAAACGAAAAAGATATGAACTAAACAAGATTAGAGGCACTAATTACTAGATTAGATTTAACTCAAATTTTAATTACAGAAAACAATAGTGAAAGTTATATAGTTTGAAAGAACTGCTCGTAACGAATCTAACGCAAGTTAAACGGATCAAAACGGAGTTGAAACAAAGAAGTTATAAGCTTTTGAAATCAGTGGCAAAACTGTAAATAAATTGAAATTGATTTTGCAGATTTAAATAAATAAAATGAAATTGAAATTCGGATGGACTGCGCCTCGTTTAGGAGAAAACGCAGGGGCTAGATTGAAAGTTTCCGCAGACTCAAAGAATAGTGTGAGATGGAGCGCGAGTTTACACATAGAAAGTTGTAAGGGCTCTTTTGCAAAACGTCGGGTGAAGGGGTATGGACAAATCTGGGTGGTTGGATCTCAGATGGACTGTTTGGATTAGACGGGCGCGGGGGCGGGCGGCGCTGACGCCGGAGGTGGGGACGGACGCGGCAGCGCCATCGCCGGAGACGGCGGCGTTTTCGGTTTTCGCGCTATAGGGTGGTAGAGACCACGGGAGGGGCACCAATCGAAAGGGGAGCTCGCGGCGGACTCACCAGTCACGAAGGGGACGACGGGGATGGCTCTAGGAGGGAGTATTGCTTAGCGAGGCGGTCGATGGAGCTCTGCGAACGACGACGAGGTCGGGTTAGGGAAAAACTGAGAGAAAACGAAATTAAAAGGGTCGAGCAGCTTCGCCTCGTCAAGAAGAAGCTTGTAGTCCACCTTAGCAAGGCTATCGAGCCCCAGGGAAGGAGGACAAAGGTGGCGGGATCCGGCGGGTCGCGGAGCTCTCGGCTTGGGCAAAACGAGATACAAGAACTCGGGATTTTTGGGAAAAATAGAGGCGGCAGGGTACGGGGATCTTTATAGGGGCCCTGGTTTGGGCAGAAAGGCAAGGAGGAGGCATAGAGGAGAAGGAGTCAGGCTCGCGATCAAGTCCTGTTCGACACGGCGTTAGGAGGGGGATGACAGGTGGGACCACGGTGTCGGCGAGAGGAAGAGGGTGCGGGAGCCTGCGGTGCTCGCTCGCGCGACTGAGCCGGTGCAACGCGGCCCAAGAAGAGAAGGGGGAGGCGCGGAGCTATGCTGAGGAGAAGGGAGAGCGGGCCGGCGATCGGGCCGCGTGGGAGGAGGGGCCAGGCCGGCTGGCCACCGGGCCTGCAGCGGGGAGAAGGAGAAGAGGAGGGGGAAAGCCGGGCCGATTGGGCCACTTGAGCCAAAATGGAGGGAGGAGTGAGGAGAGAGGGAAATTTCCTTTTTCTTTTGTTTTCAAACATTTCTCAAAACAAATTCAAAGGCAATTTGAAAACTTTTGAATTTTTGAATTGGATCTTTTGGAGGGGTAAAAGAGAATAACTTTTTCTTTTATTCAAACCTTTTTCAAAACATTTTGAAATCCTATTTGAATTCCTTTCAAACTTTTGATTTGGATCTTTGAGGACGAACAAAAATTTTTGAAGCTTTAACTTTACCAAACTTTTTGAAGAACAAAAATGTTTTTATTTTCAAACCCTTTCGAGAAATACATTTTTTTAAAATGTTTTTAAACCATTTTAAATTCAATTTGGATTTTACCCAAAACCACACATCACAAAAACTCAAATGCACCGACATGAATGCACAAACATGTTTCTAAACCCTAGGATAAATTTTAGGGAGAATTGGCCCTGGAACATTCCGAAAGGCCTAAATTGGCCGGTGCACACATCCACTTTAAATATTTGCCACAAGACACTATGGTTTCGTGTAATTGGGCCAATAGACATCGACCCTCATCCAATATTTTTATAAAATAGATATAAAATTATATAAGTGCCAAAAAATTATAATATAATTTTTTCGACACTCTACATGATAAGAACTACATACTAAAAATATTATTTTGCACTGAAATGGTCATTTTGCCCCCACTTCATAAATAAACAAAGATAATCATGGTTAATTTGCTTATATGATTGTAGGTCACTACAAATCTTGGGACAAATCATAGAATGCGTACATCAACAAATCTTGACAATGCTAAAAATATTAGCTCAAAATAATAAAGTTTATAGTGACATATTTAGCATGACTGAATTATAGATTTATCTCTTGTGGAGCTTAATTGATATATTAAACTTTGTTATTTTGATATGATATTTTTATGATACCCAAGATTTGGTGATGTATGCATTCTGTGATTTTGTCAGTATTTTTAATATATTACAAATAAATTAACTAATTAATCATGGTTATCTTTGTTTATTTATGAAGTGGGGGCAAAATGATCATTTCAGCGCAAAATAATATTTTTAGTATGTAGTTCTTATCATGTAGAGTGTCAAAAAAATTATATTATAATTTTTTGGCACTTATATAATTTTATATCTATTTTATAAAAATATTGGATGAGGGTCGATGTCTATTGGCCCAATTACACAAAACCATAGTGTCTTCTGGCAAATATTGAAAGTGGATGTGTGCACCGGCCAATTTAGGCCTTTCGAAATGTCCCAGGGCCAATTCTCCCTAAATTTTAATATAGAGAAAAATTTTTATTTCCCTATATTTTATGAGCACAACATTCATAAATAAATCATTTCAACTCTAATTTCAGAAATGCAAATTTCAGGGTGCGACATCTTGCTTGGTGAAGGGTCTTCATCTTTCTCGGTCGGAGCTCTTGTTCTCATTTTATTAAAAAGGAAACTATCTAATGTTGTGAAAAAGGGAAACTATCCTATTATGATATTTTATTATTCTAGCTAAGTTAACATATACTTATGCATATAACTAATGATAACTGATTTTTTAGTTACATGCATGACATATGTTATTTATTTGAAAAATAGAAATTTGAAGGGAAATTTAAAAGTAAATCCATACCTTAGATCCATGGAATTTTATCCTTATTGGGTAGATCTTCTTCCTTGGGTGCTTCTTCTTTAAGTACTTCATCGGGTTCTTCTTTTGGCACCTCTCCTTTGTTATGTGAATTACACAACTCACGAGGAGGTGGTTCTTTCTTTCTGTTCCACCTTGTTCTTCGGCGTCTCTTCTTGGTACGAACCGGTTTTGCTTCCTGCATGTTAGCGGCATATGCGGGACCACGGGAAAAGGAGAATATTTCCTTTCTCCCTCCTAATGTCATTTGCATTTTACCACTCCCCACATATATGAAAGCATCAATAGTGTTCAAGAAAGGTCTACCTAAGATTTGAGGCACGTCTTTTCTATTTCCCATATCTAAAATCATGAAATCAGCAGGAACATAGGAGCCTCTAATTTGAACAGGCAAATCAGTTACCATCCCTTATATATAGCAAGTGGATTGATCAGCTAGCACGACATAGGCAGATGTGGATGACATAGGTGGAAAGAACGAGTTTTCATAGAAATCCTTAGATAAAATGTTCACACCTGATCCTAAATCACACATGGCATTTTTAAAGACTTCACCAAAGATTGAGCATCTAATTATGGGACTACCAGGATCACCCTTTCTAACAGTCATGGTTTGATCTTCATAATAGTTAAAATATTTTATTTCAACCATATTTGCAGTTTCCATGTTAGGTTTAGCCGGAATTTTGCCAGTTTCAAAAGATGGTATGTGTTGACAGCTCGGGTGGCACGCAGAAGAAACTGCAAGCGCACGGCTGTCAGTTGTAGCTTTTCACCTCAGAGTATTCCGGGGTATCGAATCCACGAGGAACGCGAAGTGATTTTGAGAAAACTAGGGGGGTAAGGATATCTAGGATAGATGAAGGGAACGGGCACTATCTACTGGGGTAGATCCTAGTTCTATTAGACTTCTAGTGATTTAAGTTCTTTACTAGTGTACTGTGGGCGTACTAGCCTTTACCACTGACTTAGGTTGAACGCTAGCACAACGAGCCCTACTGTTAAACTAGACCAACTACGTGGTGGCGTTCAAGGTGCACAGGGCTGTCACCACCTGCTTGCTACCACAGCTATCCGGAGGCCTAGCCGTATTCACTGGCAATATATAGCGTAAGTACCACACTTAATCTATATATTACTACTACTAGCCCTGTACTAGAACTAGAGCACTTGAAACTAATATCAAGCAATGAAACAAACACACAAGTACTAAAAGTAAATACTTGAAGATAGAATAAGATACTAAGTTACCAAAGTTGAAGCGCAGAGCAGAGAGATGCAGAGGTCTCTGACAACTCTGGAACTCTCCAGGCTTCTACTCTTCTCCTCTCCAGCTCCTCTTCTAGTGAGGCACTCACACTCTCTCTAATCTCTCTAGCATAGCAAGTGTGCTATTCTAACCAAATGGTGAATACTAATGTGGGGCTCCTCGAATGAGAGCTCAAGGGGCCTATTTATAGTGCTAGGAAGCTAGGGGGTACTTATAGAGTGAACGGGAGGTCGGTTAGGGTTTAGGGGTGGCGCCCACCACCAAACCCTGGCGCCCGCCACCTCTCTACTGTCCATTGCAACCGCCATTCATCCAACGGTCTTCATTTGCTCTCCTAAGTCGGTTTGAGGGTCGGTTAGGGTTTAGACACGTGTCCAAAGCCCACTATTCAGGTGATACTCTTCTTAGCCCTTGGATCAAACCGTCTTAGTGTGCAATTGCTGGGATTTGAGCTTGAGGTGACTCCCACGGATCGATGACATGGCTTGGGCCACTTTTGGCACGAGTGACCTGGCGGCCGCCAGTAATATGTGGCGGCCGCCACCTTGCTCAGGCCCAAATGGGCCAGAGTGGCTTGGCCTTGCTCCTGGTACTCTTGTTTGGCCCAAATTCCACTATTTCCTGCATTAAGATAAGAAACTATGCACATGTGGAAATAGGTTAGATATAAACAAAATCTTCTACCTTTTATGTTGTTTTACCTTGGTTTTGGGTGAAATGTTGATGGTGAAATGATGCTTTAAGTACCATCAACAAGCTCCCCCACACTAACCTCTTGCTCGTCCCAAGCAAGCATGGACTTTAAGGATTGAAACAATTTTATTGAACTAAGCATTCACACAAGATGTTCAACTACCTATACTCATGTTAGTAACCTTTCCAAGTGGCTAATAAATCATACCTATGGCGGTTGAAAGATAGAATAGCTTGCAAATAAGAGAAACACACTTTCCTCTTTTACATACCTTGGGGTTTCAGGATAGTTTCAAAAAGAAAAACATGGTTCTTTGAATCTCTCTTTAAATCTCAAGGCACTCATGGTGTATATCCTCACTTTATGGCAAAAGAAAATGCCAGAGTCTATCCTACGGTTTATGTGGAGTTTATAGGGAAAGGAAGGAATGTAATGCACTTCTATCTCTCTTTTATTGCTAAGTCAAGTTTAGGATCATGGGAGAATATAGTCATGCACTAGCCAAGGTATAGGGTGGACTAACTCAACTCCTTTGTTCTTTTTGAAACTCTTCTCTTACTAAGGATCCTGGCTATATGCATCTCTCTCTTTTTTTTCTTTTTTTCTTTTTTGAATACTTGGACACTTGTCCTTTTGAGAGCATTTCCTTTTTTTTGAATACTTGGACACTTGTCCTTTTTAGAGCATTTGTTCTTTTTTTTAGATACTATATAGCCATGTCCTTTGAAGGAATGAAAAAATTTATTCAACTCTTTTAGAACAAAATTTTGGAGGAGAACTACATGAGTATACTCTCAGTGTGAGAGTTGTCTCAAAAAGGCATGGTTTGCCTTGGCTTTTAGAGCATGACTAAACTCTTCTACCTAGATCAACTATTCTTGACAAAGCTCAAAGATTGATTTAGAAGGCTTTATGGGTTGTTCTCCTATACTCTAATATTTTGGCTTTGGTAGGTGGATAGGGAAGAAAGATCATGAACCATGGAAATTTTGGTTTTCAAAATAAAAACTCCCAAGGTTGTAGCAGAGTACTAATGCAATTTCAATTACTACTTCTATACCTTATCAAACAACAACCTAGGCTGATTTCCCTATCAAAATGAGTAGGCTACTACATATGAATAAAAGGTAGAACAACATGTCGTGTAAACACTCAATTCAAAAGAAATTGTTTCAGCATTTTTTTTTCCTAGCTGCATTTTTAGTTCAAACCGAGACATCGAGTGATCCAAATTGTACAGAATTTAAAACACAGGTTTAGGGGTTCACTGGGGGTGTTTCGGTACAGAGTGGCCTGGCGGCCGCCAGTAATAAGTGGCGGCCGCCATGGGCTTTGGCCCACGCGGCTTGCAAACAATGTGGTAGCTACCTTGCTAAGTTCAGGTTACAGTGTTGAACATTCTATCATATTTTAAAGAGGTGTTTAGAGAGGGGATTTCCCCCACACTAGGAGTTTTGGTACTTTTTATTTTTAAAATGAAAAAAACTTGATGAAGGGAAAAAAAAGAGGGTGTCTTTTTATTCATTATATAAAAATTTCCTAAAAAAAAGTTCTAAATTGAAAATTAAACAATCTAAAATTTAAATCAAGCAAAATTAAACTTAAACTAAATCAAACAGAGACCTAACTAGACACCCTAAACCTAATCTAATCTACTGAAGGAGTCTCGTAGAGATCCTCGAAGCCCGTTTCTTTGAAGAGACGCTTGATCTTCGAGGTGCAGCCCTTGCGGAGGATGGTGAACCGATCCTCCATATCCATCCGCCACAGGGTTATCTCTGCGACCTGATCCTCCAAGGCGCTCTTCTCCTTGCGCAGCTTCTTCACCTCGGTGGCGAGTTTTTCGAGGGTTAACCCCTCCTCACCACCGTTGTGCTCCATCTCGCCGGGGACTCCTGCCGGCGATGGGTTGAGACGGCGGCGCACGGATGGCTCGGAGAGCGACCCATTGGAGCCATGAGTGCTCGCCTCGCGCTCACGTAGCCTCTTCTCATAATGCCCATCTGGCATCCTCATGCCATACACCTCTAGTTTAGCCCTCTTAGGATTAGGGCTGTAACAACGGGTGCGGCTATCCGAGCCAAAGCTGACCTGGGATTTCACCCTTGACGGAGTGGGTGTCTCATCGCCCCTAGTTTTGACGGCCGGAGACTTCCTCGGGGTGATCACCCCCATGGTCGGCCTGGTGGGCGTCCTCAACTTCTTCCCGGGTGGCGTCACCGGAGGGGGATGAAGACGGAGCGGAGGCGAGTCCAGGGGGCGCTTCACCCCTGGCGGCCGCCAAGCAGGTGTGGCGCCCGCCACTAGAGTGGTGGCTGGTGCCTTCCCTGCACCCTCCGGTGGTGTCCCCTCGACATAAGTTCCATCAGGCAGCACCATCGCTAAAGGGGTTACGTCAAGCACCTCCATGTCGTCATCGATCAGAGACCGGATGATGGCTTTGGTGGAGGACGAGATGGATCCTTGAGGGTTATAGGACACAGATTTACATGGGGACGACATGGTTTTGGAGGAGGCTTGGCTAGACTTCATGGGTGGATGAAAGAGGAACAAGTTCTTCTTTTAAGAAGGGGAAGAAGTGGAGGGATAGGCCTTAGATGAACTAACATGTCCTCATCTCTTCCTTCTTTCATTGTCCCGAGCTCGGGATTAGTTGCCACGTGGAGGGGGGCCTCTAAACTGCCACCTAGCATGGCAGGCGCCAGGGTTTGGTGGCCGCCGCCAGTTGAGAGTGGCGGCCGCCACTCCTCCTTCGCCGAGCATTGAGCAGGAGAGGGTAAGCCTCCTAAAATTCAAAGTTCCGAGATCAAAATGGCTTGGTTGGGCCTAAAGAGGCCTTTCTCGGGGTTTTGGATGGACTAGGTGCATGAAATGGATAAGGGATAAACTGGGTCCATCCATTAATTGTCATGGGCTTGAGCTATTTCAAAGTTAATTATATCAATTTCGTTTAGCTCATTTTTATCAAAGTCATAAAATATTTTTAATCTTTGTCCATTGACTTTGAAGATTTTCCCATCGTCACATTCTAATGTGACGGCTCCATGGGAAGAGGTTGCAACAACCTTGAAAGGTCCTTCCCATTTGCTTCGGAGTTTACCATGTCCGAAAAGTCGAACACGGGAGTTAAAGAGTAAAACTTAATCTCCAACTTCAAACTCTTTCTTTTTGATCTGTTTATCATGCCATCTCTTACTCTTCTCTTTATAGAGCTTGGCACTATGATAGGCTTTCTCTCACCATTCTTCTAGTTCGGAAATTTGCATCTTCCTATTTTGGCCAGCTTGGTCAACGTTCATGTTCCATTTCTTAATGGCCCAATGAGCTTTGAACTCAAGCTCAACAGGAAGGTGACAAGTTTTCCCATAAACTAGTTGGTATGGGGACATTCCAATCGGGGTCTTATAGGCGGTCCGATAGGCCCACAGAGCTTTGGGTAACTTATGTTTCCATCCCTTTCGCATTTCTTCTACCATCTTTTGCAAGATATTCTTTATTTGTTTATTGGATGTTTTGGCCTGTCCACTTGTTTGGGGGTGGTATGCAGTGGCTACATTATGTTGGATTCTTTGACTAGCTAAGAAATGTCAGAAGCTCTTATCTATGAAATGAGGGCCTCCGTCACTAATGACTAGTCTAGGAACTCCAAAACAAGGAAAGATGTTTTCTTTGAACATTTTCTTCGAATGTTTAGAATCTGCCGCTCGACAGAGTATGGCTTCTACCCATTTCAAGACATAATCCACCGCCACAAGAATGTACTCAGCGTCATAGGATTTAGGAAAGGGGCCCATGAAATCTATACCCCAAACATCAAACAACTCAACTTGGAGATTGTTCACGAGTGGCATAGCATCTCGGGCATTAATGTTACCATGCTTTTGGCAATGAGGACAACGTCTCACATAATTCTTTGTGTCCTCGTACATGGATGGCCAATAAAAACCACTTTGCCATATTTTAGCATGTATCCAAAAAGCTCCATAGTGTCCTCCATTTTCGGCGGAATGACATCTATCTATGATTTTTGTTGCTACTTCTATGGGCACACATTTTCTCAAGAGTCCATCTGCACAAACCTTATAGAGATATGGTTCATCCCACAGGTGCGTTCTGCTTTGATATAGCAGTTTCTCTTTATTCTCCCCCGGCGGGACATAGCCGGTGACTATAAAATTCACGATGTTTGCATACCAAGGGTTGGTATACGTGACTTTTAGAAGGGTATCATAGCGAAGGAAGTCATTTATTGGGAGATTGTCCGAATTATTGACTTGTAGTCTAGACAAGTGATCAGCTACTGAATTCTCTACTCCTTTCTTGTCTCTTATTTCCAGGTCAAATTCTTGAAGGAGTAGGATCCAGCGGATCAACCTTGGCTTAGCATCTTTCTTAGTGAAGAGATATTTTAGAGCAGAGTGATCGGTATAAACAATCACCTTAGCTCCCACTAAGTAAGATCTAAACTTGTCTATGGCAAAGACTACGGCCAAAAGTTCCTTTTCTATGGTTGCATAGTTTAGCTGGGGGCCAGTCAGGGTCTTACTAGCATAAGAAATAGCATAATGCTTCTTATCTTTAGTTTGACCAAGGATGGCTCCCATAGCATAATCACTAGCATCACACATGATTTCAAATGGCACATTCCAATCTGGGGGTTGGATGATTGGTGCAGAGGTTAGAGCCTTTTTCAAAATATTGAAAGCTTGTAGACAATCCTCGTCAAATTTGAACGGGACGTCTTTTGCTAATAGGCTTGTTAAGGGTCTAGCGACCTGTGAGAAATCCTTAATAAACCTTCTATAAAAGCCGGCATGGCCCAAAAAGCTTCGGATTTCTCTCACATTAGTGGGTGGTGGCAATTGTTCAATTATATTGATTTTGGCTTTATCCACTTCTATCCCACGTTCTGAAATTCGATGGCCTAGGACAATTCCTTCCCGCACCATGAAGTGACACTTTTCCTAGTTAAACACTAGGTCCTTCTCTTCACAGCATTGGAGGACTTTGTCTAAATTGGCTAGGCAATCGTCAAAAGTTTTCCCATAGACCGAAAAGTCGTCCATGAATACCTCCATGATTTGTTCAATCATATCGGAAAAGATGGACATCATACACCGTTGGAAAGATGCCTGCGCATTGCAAAGTCCAAAGGACATGCGTCTATAGGCATAAGTTCCATACGGGCATGTGAAAGTGGTCTTACTTTGGTCATCTGGATGGATTGGGATTTGGTGATAACCAGAATATCCATCCAGGAAGCAAAAGAAGGAATGGTTTGCCAATCTCTCTAGCATCTCATCTATAAAAGGAAGTGGGAAATGATCTTTCTTTGTGGCTTTATTCAGCTTCCTATAGTCTATACACATCCTCCATCCAGTGACAGTGCGTTGAGGGATTAACTCATTTTTCTCATTCTTAACGACTGTCATGCCTCCTTTCTTTGGAACTACTTGCACGGGACTTACCCATTCACTATAAGGAACTGGATAAATAATTCCCGCGTGCAAGAGTTTCAGAACCTTCTTTTTCACGACTTCACGCATAGCGTTATTAAGTCGTCTTTGTGGCTCTCTTGAAGAGGGTATCTCAGGATCGAGAGGGATACGATGGGTGCAGAGATTTGGACTAATTCCCTTCAAATCTTGAAGTGAATAGCCAAAGACAAATTGGTGTTTTTCTAAGACAAGGGTCAACCTACGGACTTCCTCTTCAGATAGCTTACTGCTAATGATTACGGGAGTCTTGGGGTCTTTGTTTAGAAAGATGTATCTCAGGCCTTCAGGGAGAGGTTTTAGCTCTATGGAAGGTCGAGATGGCTTTTCTGATTCGTCTAAGCGAAACGGTTCATCTGTTTCGGCTTCTTCTTCGACAAAGAACTCAGAATCTTCTTCAAAATCAGGCTGAGCCAACTCATAAAGAGTAGAGGTTGTAGCTTGATCGAGAAGATCTGGTTCTGGTGGTTGTTCGGCAATAGAATTTAATGCACGAACGAAAGGTACTGAGTACTCTTTTCCACCGATTTGAGCATTAAAGTGCTCTTGACATGGTCCTTGCAAGGCAAGTATGGACCACGGTTGTCCTAAGAAGATGTCAAAAAGGACTACATCGAAAATGTAGAAATCTAAGACCATGTCCGCTGCATCTACTTGGATGGGGACCATCTTTAGGATTCCTTCACTTTCCAAGATGTCACCATTTGGGTCTCTTAAACACCGTTTAGTTGGTTGTCGTTGAAGGCCGGGGAATGTTCTGGATACGTAATTACTAGCAAGAACATTAATTCCCATGACAGGGTCGTAAAAGGTAAAGGCCCTTTCTCCCCTAATTCGACAATCTATTATGCTAGGTACTTTATCTATGCGAGGGATGTTTTTTGATACTTCGGCTTCCATTGTCCATTCATGACTCATGACAGCTGAAAGTTCCAAAAGACGCTCTCGGCTATAGATTCCATCAGAGGACTCAGGAAGTAGTTTGTCGGATGGGAGAGTTTGAATGGAGTAGTTCATAGCATTTCCGTAATCCTCAAACACATCATCCTCTATCTCGCCCAAAAATTCCGGAAGAATTTCTCTCCCAGATGTGGACGGAATAGGTTTCGCTAAGTCCAGCGAGCTAGACTCGGGCTCTTCTTGTTGTTCTACAGTCAAAACTTGGGTTTCTACGACTTCTTCCTCAGGGATTTCATAGGAAACTCCAGTATAAGGAATATTCTCGAGAATTCTATCAAGAACCTCCTTTCCACCTTGCGGAGAAAGATGAAGAAACGCTCCACCTAACGAATGATCAAGGTGAAGAGCGCTCTCTTTCTCTAAACTGGCATAAAAATGCTGAAGGAGCACTGGATCGGGTATGGCTAAATTGGGTCCTGAATTGATTAAACCAATAAAACGGTCCCAAGCCTCCCCTAATGTCTCCTTATCATTTTGTCTCAAGGTCAACACTTCTACTCGTAGTCGTACCACTCGGTGGACAGGGAAATACGTCAAGATAAACTTGGTCCGTGAAGTTCCCCAGTCTCCTCTGGCACTTCCCACAGTTCGAGCATGCCATGTTTTAGTTGCTCCCGTCAAAGTGAACGGAAACAGCTTCCACTTGACAGTGTCGGGTGAAACGCCCGAAATGTTCAAGCATGCACAGACTTGCTCAAACTCACGTAGATGTGTGTAGGGATTTTCTGATCCCGTAAACATGCTCTCCTGAACTTTGTTAATAAAGTCAGGTTGCAATTCGTAACTATCGGCATATATAGGTTGTGATGATAAATGTGGCTCTAATCACAAACTCTTAGGAGCTGCGAATTGTAAGATAGATTGATTCTGCATGCGGAGAGGGTAAAGATGATCCTAACTCTAGTCTCAAAAATCAGCTACATTCCCCGGCAACGGCGCTAGAAAAGCTTGTTGACACCTCGGGTGGCACGCAGAAGAAACCGCAAGCGCACGGCTGTCAGTTGTAGCATTTCACCTCAGAGTATTCCAGGGTATCGAATCCATGAGGAACGCGAAGTGATTTTGAGAAAACTAGGGGGGTAAGGATATCTAGGATAGATGAAGGGAACGGGCACTATCTACTGGGGTAGATCCTAGTTCTATTAGACTTCTAGTGATTTAAGTTCTTTACTAGTGTACTGTGGGCGTACTAGCCTTTACCACTGACTTAGGTTGAACGCTAGCACAACGAGCCCTACTGTTAAACTAGACCAACTACGTGGTGGAATTGAAGGCGCATAGGGCTGTCACCACCTGCTTGCTACCACAGCTATCCGGGGGCCTAGCCGTATTCACTGGCAATATATAGCCTAAGTACCACACTTAATCTATATATTACTACTACTATCCTTGTACTAGAACTAGAGCACTTGAAACTAATATCAAGCAATAAAACAAATACACAAGTACTGAAAGTAAATACTTGAGGATAGAATAAGATACTAAATTACCAAAGTTGAAGCGCAGAGCAGAGAGAAGCAGAGGTCTCCGACAACTCCGGAACTCTCCAGGCTTCTACTCTTCTCCTCTCCAGCTCCTCTTCTAGTGAGGAACTGACACTCTCTCTAATCTCTCTAGCATAGCAAGTGTGCTATTCTAACCAAATGGTGAATACTAATGTGAGGCTCCTCGAATGAGAGCTCAAGGGGCCTATTTATAGTGCTAGGAAGCTAAGGGGTACTTATAGAGTGAAGGGGAGGTCGGTTAGGGTTTAGGGGGTGGCGCCCGCCACCTCTCTGCCGTCCATTGCAACCGCCATTCATCCAACGGTCTTAATTTGCTCTCCTAAGTCGGTTTGAGGGTCGGTTAGGGTTTAGACACGTGTCCAAAGCCCACTATCCAGGTGATACTCTTCTTAGCCCTTGGATCAAACCGTCTTATTGTGCAATGGCCGGGATTTGAGCTTGAAGTGACTCCCACGGATCGATGACGTGGCTTGGGCCACTTTTGGCACGAGTGACCTAGGGGCCGCCAGTAATAGGTGGCGTACGCCACCTTGCTTAGGCCCAAATGGGCCAGAGTGGCTTGGCCTTGCTCCTGGTACTCTTGTTTGGCCCAAATTCCATCATTTCCTGCATTAAGATAAGAAACTATGCACATGTGGAAATAGGTTAGATATAAACCAAATCTTCTATCTTTTATGTTGTTTTACCTTTGTTTTGGGTGAAATGTTGATGGTGAAATGATGCTTTAAGCACCATCAACAGTATGATAGCAGCAAGTTGAGCTAATTGGGTTTCTAACATCTTATTAAAGCTAAGTTGATTTTTTAGAGCAGATGAGAAATCTTCCAATTTAGCATTTATGTTCTCAAGCATTTTATCATTTGACATTAATTTCTTATTCAAAAATTCAGTAGTTCTACCTTGAGAGTAGACTAGATTCTTTAAGAACGAGAAATTATCAGTACTTTGCAAATTAGAGCGAGGGAATGAATTATTACATTGAGAATTGGAGTGCTGATTCCATCCTTGATTTTGTTGACGGAAACCGTTGTTGTTGTTGTTGTTGTTGATGAAGTTCAAATCTTCATGTAACTCGGGGCAGTGGTTCCCAGAATGTCTGGTTTCTCCACAGACTTCACAAGTCATATAGGATTCCAGAGAGTGGACACTCTCTTGTTGGTTCATCTTCTCACAGTTGTCCAGCTTCTTTGCCAGCAGGTCCATCTTGGCCACGATCATGTCGGCCTCCTTAAGGGAATGCATACCTCGCTTACGGGGCTGCAGTCTCTCGTCATTACATCCATGGTTCGACACCATCTTCTCTATGAGAGCCTTAGCATCTACAACATTCAGAGAAAAGAATGCACCGCCGGCAGTGGCATCCGAATGGCTTATACAGAGTGGGGTTAGGCCATAGTAGAAGTTCTGGATCAACAGCCAGTCCTCCATCCCATGGTGTGGACAAGCAGTGACGTACTCTTGCATTCTCTCCCAAGCCTCGGGAATAGATTCCTCGGCTTATTGCGTAAAGCTGGAGATTTTGTTGCGAAGAGCGTTCGCCTTGCCCATCGGAAATAATTTGGCGAGAAAAGCATTGGAACACTTGTCCCATGTGTCTACAGCGTTGCGATTGGTATAGAACCATTTCTTCGCTTTTCCTAGGAGAGAAAAGGGAAAGAGACGAAGACGGATGGCTTCTTGGGTTATCCCCTTAATGGTGAAGGTGCCACAAATCTTCAAAAATTGTTCGAGGTGAGCATTGGCATCCTCATGAGCTTTGCCACAGAATGGGCTAGCTTGGACCATCGTGATCAGAGTCGGTTTCAACTCGCAATTGAGGTCGGCATCGATCACGGCTGGTCTTGTCGCTACATTGGCGGCAGAAGGAGCAGAAAACTCATGAATGGTCTTGTTGGTCATCGTGAAGGTAGAACGAGATAAGAAAGAAAGAAGTTGAAGAAGATGAAGGAAAAAGATAAGAAGGACTAATGAAAGAAAGAATGGGGAAAGATGGGATTCGCTAAGCGGGAGCTTAAGCGAACATAAATTCGACAAGGACTCGAAGGATACACCGATTGCCTTCCCCGGCAACGGCGCCAGAAATGCTTGTTGGTAGTTCTTAACTTCACTAAAGATAGAGCTAGGAAACTATCCCCGGTAACGGCCCGGAAATGCTTGTTGACACTTGCCAACGTCGTGACTAGGAGTAGACTATGGAATCTACCCCTGGCAACGACGCCAGAAATGCTTGTAGCAAGTCCAGTCACTATACCTAAAGGAGTGAAGCTAAAGCAGCTATCTACTAATGTCAAATGGGGTTTTCAATCCCGACACTAGTAGGAGCTAACTAGAGAGATTGCAATCTACCTAGAGGAGATTCTGCAAGCGCACAGAACTATCGTAGTAGCACTTCGCTTGGGAGTACCAGGTGTCGATTTATTTGATACCAAAGGAAGGCTAGGGTGGTGTATGAGTCGAGTCAAGGAGGGGATGAGAGTCGAAGAATAAGAAAAGGGAAAAGGAGAGAAGAGAAGAGAGGAGATGAAAGGCTAGAATAAGAAAAGGCTAGGGTGGTGTATATGGGTGGATAGGTAAGGATGAAATGAATGGTTAAGGTAAGGTGGATGGATAGATAGATATGGGGGAATAAGATAACTAAGGATAACTAATATAACTAACTAATAACTACTAACTACTCCTAGATAACTACGAAGCAACATAGACAAATGCCAAATAAGCAACCAAGTTAAGTATAGTTTTATTCTTATCTTGTCAAGTACCGAGGCGTACTAGCCTTTACCACTGACTTAGGTTGAACGCTGGCACAACGAGCCTTACTATTAAATTGGGCCAACTACGTGGTGGAATTCAAGGCGCACAGGGCTGTCACCACCTTCTTGCTACCATAGCTATCCGGGGGTCCAGCCGTATCTAAAGGTAAGTCTATAACTAAGCACCACGCTTAATTATATTCTTACTATCTCTACCCTAGCTTGGAATAGAGACACCCTTGCGGACGTCAGAGCAAATACTTGACTTAATAAGATAAACACTAAACTAACTAAGCAACCTATTGGCAAAGATCAAACACTAAGCACACTAGAGATTAACTACTATGGCTAAGTGAATTGAACTATTGGATAGCTAGGCACTCAAGCAATCTATCAAGTATACTACTCAAAACTGGTAAGTAGAAAAAAGTAATACTTGAAATGATGAACTAGAATATAGTAAAGTGCTTGAGTAACAAGAGCAAAACCTGAACTGGAGATGAAGGAAGACTCTTCCCAGCTCCAGGACCGATCACTCACACGCTTCTACTCTTGAGCTAAGCCTTGAGCAGCACTTCCGCGAGGGCAATGAGGCAAGGATGCCTTGCTCTACTAGCTACCTACTTGCCTAAGCTTGGCTCAACCCTAAACTATTAGCTCTCTAGCTCTAGCCTTGTTTTCTTTGCTTCCTTTCCTTCCTTGCTTGCTTCCTTGAAATGAAGTGATGCCTCCAGGGGGGTATTTATAGCCTTGTGGAGTGAGGGGGGTACTTATAGGGGGGAGGCAGCCGACCTAGGGCTGAGTCAGGTGGCAGGCGCCAGCGCGCCCTAGTTGGCGGCCGCCACCCCTAACCGTCCAATTGAACCGCCATTAAACCGAGGGCATCCAGGGGGTCCTCCAAGGCGGTGGTTAGGTCGGTGGCTCAAACCCTAACCTCCTCTTGTCCAATCCAGGGCACGATCCGCGCCACCCGCCTCCCGAGCCGTCCGATTCAACCGACCTAGTGACCAAGGGCCAGGAATTGGCCTTGCGGAGGTCACACGGATCGGTGACGTGGCAGGGAGTGGATTTGGACCAACTCAAGTGGCGGGCGCCACCCCCCTAAGGCCCAATTGGGCCCTGCTGAGTGGGCTTGGCCTTTGGTGGTTCAAATATCCAAATTTGGTTCAAATCCTGCATTCAAATCAAAATCTATGGACATGTGGAATTCGGTTAGTTTGAAACCTATTTGACTGCATTTCATGCCTTTTTGGTGAATTTTAGGGTAAAATGTTGATGGTAAAACAGTGTTTAAGGACCATCAACAGCCGGTTCAGGAGATCCTCCAGGTGTGACACCTCCGTCACGGCGAGTCCCAGGGGCTGGAACTCCTCCACAAGCTCCCGGAAGTCCTCCCTCGTCTTGACACCAACGAAAGAAGGAGAAACTTCCCCGGAGATCTCGGCACCGCTGAGTTCGGCTCCGGCGAGGGCGAAGGTGGCGCCGTGGCAAATAGAGTGGAGGGCTAGCTCCCTGATGCGCGTCTCGACGTCGTCCAGGCGCACCCGCAGATTGTCCCCTCGTGCGTTCATGAAGTCAGCAATCGCTGTGGCTCGCCCAGGGAGCCAATCGAGTTGCTGTTGGAGTTCTACAATTGAATGAAAAGGGTTAAGATTCGGAAAGATAGCCGATTCAATCGAATCAAATAACAAATCGGCTAAGTACTCAAACAAGTAATTACCAACAAGTTCACTGATGTTGATATGCAAAACGATTGAAGTAATGAGTTGGAAGATTTGGAGAAATGTACCAGCAACCCTGGCGTCGGACGCCTCTAGGTGCTCGGGAGCACTGTTAAGGCGGGAGCGGAGGGTCTCCTGTTCCTCCACCCGGCGGGCGACTCGACGATGTTCCTCCTCCAGGAGGCGTCGAGTGTTGGCGACGCCTCGAACGAAGGCCCATACATCATCATCCAACGCCAAACCATGTCCCGATGGTGGCTAGCTGGGGCCTTGGTCGGCCGCCGGAGGAGAGGGGCTGCGGAGAAAGTTAGGGTTTTTCCCTATGTAAATAAAAACTTCGAAGCACAAGAAAGTATTAAGGAAGGAAACCTTTACCCGAGCACGCGGCGCTGGGTCGCCGGAGGACTATCCACGGACTCTGATGCCTCCGCAGGGCGCTTCCCGCGGTTGTCCGCCATTGCTTTGGCCACCGAGTGAGGAAGAAGGGCAGTTGGTGAATGAAAAGAGCAAAGGCCAAAAAGTGAAGGCAATGAATGCGCGATGTGTTCAAGAAATCGGCATCTAGTATTTATGAGTAAGACTCAAGAAGGTGAAAGGGCGTCGGCTCGGGGGGCACCCTTAGATTTAGATCCTAAGGTGAATTGACTAATTTAGCTGTTCTAGTATTTATCGGCTAAAAAATAAGTTGTCTAAATGACATCGGCTGGAGATAGCTGATAGAGCTTCGAGTATTAAACGAAAACAAAGTATTATAATGCTGGTCTACCAAAGAAGAATGTTTAGAGAGAAAGGACCGAAAAGTTAGAAATTACAAATGAGCAGAATTACATATTTAACAAAGACTTCAGTACGCTCAAAGCATTCAATCGGATAGCATCTATTTCATCGATCTCTCTTTGGTCCTCTTCAATGGAACCTAAGATCGGTTTCTTCTGAGCTTTGATATCCTGAAGCTCACTATGAAGAATTGATATCTTTTTCTTATGCTCACGGAGAGCAACAGGGATGTTCTCCAAGTTATCCTTCTTCAGCTTGATTTGCTCATCGACAACTCGGAGCCTGCTCAGCAGTTCATTCCTCTCGATTTCCAGAGATGACAAATTGCCGATAAGAATGGTAGAGTCCGAGTTTAGTTGATCTATGGCATTCTTTTCGGCAACCATATCAGATATACAGCGATGTTCGCGTGATGGCAGATATACTTGAGCCTCTCGTTCCCTAAGTCTGTCTTTGATCTTGGAGAACCTTGGCTCAAGGAATCCTATGTGGGCCACAGAGGACAAGGTCTCTTTCAGATCTCTTGGGATGCTATCCTTAATCAGATCAAAGATGTCCCTGATTCCTTTTGCATCTTGCATCAAGTCGGCTGTGTTGACCTCCATAAGAGGGATTAATGTTTGGAGCCGAGTCATGATTTCTTTGGGTAGGTCTCTTGAAGATCTAGCTGCAGAAGCTTCCTCTTCATCCATATAATTTTTCAAGTTGAAGGGGATTGCACGGGAAGAAGGCTCTCCTTGTTCCTACATAAACAGATGTGTGAATAGTCACAGATAAGGAGATATTAAAAGAGAAATAATGATTGATTAGAACACCTGATCAGGTGGATTGGTTTGATGATCTGGGTTGGTTGAAGATGGCTCGGGATGTACATCTGAAAAAAGATTCTCATCAGTTTTTCAAGGATTTTCACTGAAGAGGATGGAGCTATCAGCCAAAAGATATACCTGGATGAGGAAGCTCTTGATCTATGTCAGGAAGAGGAGGTGCTTCATGTTCTACATTTTGAGTATCCACCTGCTCCTGAGGCAGCTTAACATTGTGAGCGTCGGCCTGTTCTCAGAAAATAAAAGACAGAGGATTACAGATTTGTTGATGGGAATAGGGAGAAGCAGATTTTTACCTCTGTATCAACATTCTTGATCAAGGATTGGCTGCTACTAGAAGTATCTTTCTTCTTCTTAGACACAACCTTGGTAGTTGGCTTGGTAGTCCTTTGTTTGTTGGAAAAGCCAGCTTTCTTTATAAAAGTACTGAGGGTTTGGTCGTCTAAAGCATCAGGAGCTTTCCTCTTCATCAAAGTCTTGATTGTAGGAGCATCACAGCCAATCCTTGGATTTGGGCACCATATGTTATAATTCATTTCTAGAGGGTTCAGAGTGACCAAATCCTGCAAAAAATTTGGCATATGTTAGAAGTGAGCAGATGGTAAACATGTAAAATTTAAAGACAAGTTGAGTTGTACCTCATCAGTTGCCTAAAAGTCTAAATCCAATCTCAGAGAGTAAGTGGCCACAGCTTCGTTGAATAAGTGGATGCTCCATTGCTGCCACAAATTCTGGAAGGAGACTGAAGAGAAAGGTCTGTAACTCCATTCCTTGACCATTTTTGGAGAAGCAGACTTTTCCAGTTGAAGAATTCTGTCATACTCTAAGGCAGATTCGACTGCTTCCCTTGGCCTATGTTTATCAGCAAAATATAGAGATGGGGACACTTGACCAAAACCAATTTGTCTGGCTGCCATGACTGGATGATAAAATTCATAGGACATGAGAGGTTTTTCTCTACCATGCATAATCTCAGTTGGCAGAAGACAAGGTTTCATGATCTGACATAGGATCTTCAGGCCTTCATCATCACATTCTCTTTGGAACCTGAAGGTGTATGGGTTCTCAAAGTCTGTAATGTCTGAATACTGAAACCATTTGAGGATGGCAGCAGGGAACCCTTTGTAGAAGATCTTGAAGAAGAAGCTAGCTGGTTCATCGACAGATATTGTAGCAGCGGCCTCTCCAAGTGAAGTGCACCTTCTTACATTAGCATCATTGGTCAGTATCTCTTCTTGGTTGTCTGGGTATAATGTTGGAAAGGACAGGGTCCTCAGATCTGTAGTTATCAACCTAAGGAGATGAAGGTTGAGCCAAAGTTGAAGCAGCCACCAAGGACCTGTTATTGATGGTATACCTTCATTTTCCATCAGACTTTGGGCAACCTTGTTCAACATATTGTACAGAGCACCCAAAAGATAATTTCCCACGGGTATGTCTGAAGTTACAGGCAGTTTTTCTGCCAAAGCCAAGAAGTTTGAAGTGGGGCCGCAGCTCTGCCCATAGAATAGGTACTTCTCTAGCCACATGTTCACGAAGATGATATGCTCTCGCTCTGAAACGCTGGACTGTGAGGTATTGAAGGAAGTAATGTAGCTGGACCATCCACCTTTTGAGTTTCCAAGCTTAATGGAAGGTTTGGTTTGGAGATTATATGGATAGATAGATCCAGTAATATTCAAGCCAGTCAGCATGTGCACATCGGCTAAGGTGGGGGTCATAGGTCCTTGTTTGAACATGAAAGAGTTGAAAGTATCGGACCAAAAGTAGCAAGCCGCCTTCAGCATTTGCTCATTCTTCTTCATATCGGCCAAGGAGAGGGTAATACACTGATCCAGACTATGAAGAATCCAGTCTAACTTCTTCTTGGCCTCCACCTTAATCAACCAATCTCTCCAGCCCGGAACAATGGATGGCCAGTTCCTGAAAGGAGTTTTGCCCCAATGCTTTGAAGCAAAATCTGAATTCTTGAAAGGAATTCTCTGAGTTTCGGCAGTAATGATTTCAACAGGATCGAGATTGCCTACTGGACCGAGAAAGAAATTATCTTGGTAATCCTGGACCGGAACAAGAATCTGGTCATGAAGCACCTGAAAATTTGAAATTTTGGGGAAAGTGTAAAGGTGGAGATTCATTGGAAAAGAGGTGTGATAAGAAACCAGAGATTTACCTCAGGGAAGGAATCTTGAGTCGCCATTTGATCTGCAGAAGCACCAAATTCGAGCTCTCAAAAGATATTTTGCTCAAAATCAAGTGGCGGCGGACTTCTTTGAAGGTTAGGGTTTGAGAACTGAAAGAAAGCAGTAACGGTTGGGGAAAGAACTCGACTGATCGGCTAAGAAATAGAAATAGTCGATCAGACTTTGAGGAAAGAAGAATAACATTTTTGGGATAAAATAAATTTCATCCCAAAATTGGGGGGCATGTGTTTACACCAGATTTTGGACTGAGGAATTTGATATTTTGTAAACACAAATGGTCGGTTTATTCAGGAAAAGATCGGCCTAAAAATATAAAAAGCTCGCATGAATCGGAGGTGACCCAGAAGATTCGCACAGACCAACACGATGGACTTTGAAAATGTGTCGGACTCAGCCAAGGAGTGCAAGTTCGGGTCATCTTTTATTTTCCATTTTGTAATCTACTCGTATTAGGGCAAGAGTCAACCGGGTTATAAATAGCTAAGAACCCGGATTTTGTAGAAACAATCAATCAATCAAACACAACCGGCCCTCGGCCAAAACCCTAGGAGTAGGAGTAACGTAGATCTCGGCGGGACCTTCAATCAGGCAGGGCTGCATCGACATCGACCGACCTCCGGTTTGCTTGTAAGTTTCACCAATGGCTTGTGTCATCGCTTAATAAGGCTGCACTGGCATCGACCAAAACTCTTGTTAAGCTATGGCATGGCTAGTTATCGGTCTAAGTTCGTCCTTTGTAAGACTTTCTTGACTCTGATCAATATCTTGCTTTGGTCGATCTTGGCTAGTTATCGGCTCTATTAAAGCTTGGCAAGCTAATAGATTCATTAAGTTATCAATGTTGTTTTATGTTTTAATTCATTTATTTATGTTTTAAACAATATCTTGCCCAATCAAGATTGGCAAAGTAATGAATGCTTAGTATCGATTGTTCTGAGGCTTATACACTCACAACAGAGGAAATAGCCGATACAAGCCTCTCATCGGCTATTTTGCCAATCTTGGTTGCTACATGTCATGCGTTCGAGATATCTGGTAAAAGCACGATCTGATTTAAGGGCAAATGGATTTAATCTAACATGTCTATTACGGCTGTGTTTCCAAACCCCGCTGATATATATGCTAGATTAAGTCTGTTTATCTTGCTTCAAATCATGCTTTTATCGGGTAGATCTTGTTCATGCCTCATGGACCCCGTATCGGCTGAAATAGCCGATCCGGTTATGCTTTCTTCATAATATGTTCTTTTAAGTGGTTTGGAATCAACGGATCTACTTTATGCACGGGACGTGATCTAACTTGACCATCATCAAGGCTGCATGGAGACACCCCACTGTTGGTGTTTAAGTTATTTTATCGATCTATTTGTTATTATGGCTGCATTGAGACACCCCACTGTTAGCGAATAGAACTGCTCGTGTATTTAGTCGATACGTTGCTTTCATGTCATTTAAATGTGCATATAGATCTTTGATGTCTTTTAAGCTTATTGGCTATCTGCTTATTATAAAGTTTTTATCTCACACATGTCATAGTCGTTATGCTTCATATCTTCTTTCATTATTTTACATCGCAATCTTGTGGGGGTTGACTTTTTAGTCAATATCCCAAAGACAAATGGCTATATCAGAGCCGCATAATTTGGAACTGTCTGGCACTAAACCGGCAGGTTCCACGATTTGACAATGTTTGTCTTCTCCTTGTCAATTACAGGTCAAATTGACCGGCACGCCCGAAGTCGATTTCGCTGAGAATCGGTACCATCACTTGCTGAAGGTCCAGGAGGTCAGGATTCGCTCTGTACCCCTCTGAGGACCGTGTTCCGAGTGTGTTGGCGCACCAGACCGAGATTTTGTGTCAACATAGTTCATTAAAGTTTATTATGGGCAATTGCATTAAGAAGTGGCAACAAGCATTTCTGGCGCTGTTGCCGGGGAACAAAGCAGCAGAAGCCACCGGGAACCAAATGAAAACCAATAAATCAGTGGAAACAAAACTTATTAGGAATTTAGCAAAGGAGATTATTACTATTCATTCATTTACTTGTACCTCTATCTTGGCAGGCTTACCCTTGTCTTTCTTTGTTTATATCATATACAGGGTAACACATGTTCAGTTGTAATTCATCACTTACAAATCAACAATCAACTAGACCATGTGGAAGATCAACATCAGTAGTCAAGCCATGGCCAACAAGACTCTACTGGAGTTCTCTACTCCAAGTGTCGGGAACATTCGTACCGGACCTACACTCCAGACGAACAACCTTGAGTTCGAGCTCAAGCCAAGTCTTATCAACATGGTGCAAGCTACTACATTTGGTGGAAAGGAAGAAGAAGATGCAATTGCTCATCTACAAGATTTCTTGGAGATTGGAAGCACCATCATCATCAAGGACGTTCCCCAGGACATTATACTCCTTCGCCTTTTTCCCTTCTCATTGAATGGAAAAGCGAAGCAGTGGTTCTATTCAAACATGGACAACATCACGACATGGGAGAAATGTTCAGAAACCTTTCTATCAAGATTTTTCCAATTAGCAAAATCAATATCTTAAGGGGAAAGATTTACAACTTTCAGCAACAAAAAGGAGAAACCATTCCAGAAACTTGGGAGCATTTTCAGGAGCAAATCTTAATATGCCCACATCATGGAATAGGGAACGAATTGCTCATGCAACTGTTTTATCACGGATTACTACCAATAACACGAGAGCAACTCGATACCACTGCTGAAGGATCATTCATGTCACTCACTTTTGGAAAAGCAGAATGTTTAATGGATAAGATAGCTGAGAATAAGAGCTGGAAACAAGATACTACTAACCGCTGTCGCGATATTGAGGAAATTCCAGAAGAAGTGTGTGCACTGTCAACCAAGATAGATGTACTTATAGATCGGCTCACTCAGAGAGCTAATTACAAGGAAGAACGTCAAGCTATTCAAGACGCATTTGATGCTCAAACTAGAAGTGGAGAGTATTTGGGAATAGAATTTTCCGAAGATCAAGAAGAAGCTAGCATCATCAACAACTCTGCCACTCTACACAAGCAAGGATTACGTCAACAACAACCTGCTAAATCAGAAAAGTACACCAGTAATTTCAATTCATCCAATTTTAGGCAACCTACTTTAAGAGATCTAATTTTAGAACAAGCCAGAATAAATGATAACATTACTAAAAGACTTGCTTTAAATGATAGGACTCTTGAAAACATAAATGCTAAGATGGATGAATTTTCTTCTGCCATTAAGAATCAACTCAATTATAATAAAAGAATAGAAACTTAACTATCACAATTGGCTGTTGTTTTGCCTGTTACCACTAACCATGAGCAGATTAAGGGGATCAACACTAGACATGGGAGGACCACTCGAGATCCACCATACCCAGAAGGAGCACAAAGAAGACAGACAGCACCAGTAACACCCCCGAGGGCAGAAGAAAGAGATGATGAAGTTCAAGAGACTCAAGTGCAAAATGAAGAAATACAGATGGATTTTCAAGCCACCAATGTTCTACCATTCCCACGCAGAAATCGAAACGCCAAGCTAGATGCACAGTTCAGTAAGTTTGTTGAAGTAATTTAGAAACTATATATCAATATTCCTCTACTAGACGCATTACAGGTACCAACCTATGCCAAGTATGTAAGAGATATCACTACTACAAAAAAGAACTTGCGCAGCGTTGCCTAAATGGGCTCCGTGGCGGGCACACTTTTTGCCCGCCACGGTTATTCAGTGGCCGGCCTCCAGCGGCCGGCCGCTGATGCGCCCGCTGCGGTTATTCATTAACCGAAGCGGGCAACATAAGGTGCCCGCTGCGGTTCATCTTATTTAACCGCAGCGGGCTTCCTTATATGCCCGCTGCGGTTAATGATTAACCGAAGCGGGCGACGTAACTTGTCCGCTGCACTTAAATAAGATTAACCGCGGCGGGCTACTTATGTTGCTCGCTTAGGTTATTCCTCGCTATTTAAGCCGCCGCCACCGCCAGTAGAACCCGGTCATCTTCTTCCTCTAGACCAAAAACAGGAGAAGAAGTTTTGCCGAATTTTTGTCCCAAATAACTTGTTTTTGAGGTTTATTTGTTTCATTTGTAGGAGAAGTACTCCACAAGAGGTACCTAGATGATCTCCACCCTCTTTCCCCTCTCTTTTTCTCTCTTTTTAGCCTCCCTTTTAGATCTAGTTGTATGTAGGAGAGAGAAAACTGGTATTTGTTTCTCTAAGTTCATCATGGATGCATTAATTTTATTTGCCGTCATTATTACTTCTGTCTCTAGATTTAACATAAATATAATAAATTTTTATGTTTTTCTAATTCATCGTCTTTGTTTTGTGATTCATGATGTGTGTTATTAATAAAGGATCGCAGGTACGATGGACCGGTCAGAATGGATGTTTAAGATCAATAGAGTACTTGATGTGCGGTATATCGTTGAAGTGAGAAAGTTTATTTCCGCTGCGAAAGCTGACCATGAGAGATCGAACCAGACGACAATCATATGTCCATGTCATATAGTCCGACGAGATTTCCCGGTAAGTATTTCAAAGGTTCAATTCATGTTTCATACATATATATGGGTTCTAATGCTTGTGTATCAATCGTGCAGTGCGCCAAACAGCCACTAGGATCAAAGACATGTGGCTTGTACACATGCGAGTTTCTAAGGGAAAGCAAGGAGTACACCAATAGCTGGAAGAAGCTCAAGGAACGTGTCAAGTATTGGGGAGAGCAGCAGAGCCGCAGGATGTGCTTTAAACAAGTCAAGGCGGACATATGCAAGTTTGTAATGGAGAAATGCATTCTCGAAGGAGAAACGTTCTTTGACAATGAATCCGAGCTGGCGTTGCTACCCCAATATGAGAAGCTCCGCAAATGGAACACAATGCTTCGTCCGACAGATTATGCTCATCAAGTTGAAATATGAATTGTAATTTGAATTTGAAATCAACTAAGTCAATGTGTATATGATGACAACAAACAACTAAGTCACTTTGTATGTTATGTCCAGATGGTTTATATGTGCATATATATATTTATCTGTTAGAAATCTGGAATTCTGGAATTATTTGAAAACTGCAATCCTGTTGTTTCTGCTGGCTGCATTATTTATTTTTTTAATCCAAAATTAATAACCGTGGCGGGCAACATAAGCTGCCCGCTACGGTTAAAAGCAACTACTGCAGCGGGCAACCTAAAGCGACCGCTGCGGTTAATAATTTACCGTAGCAGGCGGTTAAGGTTGTCCGCTGCGGTAAATGCTATTAACCGAAGCGGGCACCTTATGTTGCCCGCTTCGGTTAAGGCTTTTACCGCAGCGGGCAACAGCGCCCGCTGCGGTAATGGCGACGATTAACCATGGCCTTAGCACCGCAGCGGACGCTGTTGCCCGCTGCGGTAAAGCCAAAACGCCCGCTGCGGTTAAGCTTTGTGCAGTAGTGTATACTTAAGAACAAACGACCACTGCCAACTACTGAAGTAATCGAGCTGGCAGAAGAATGTAGTGCGGCTATCCTCAATCAAATACCAGAGAAGAAGAAAGACCCGGAATGCCCCACCATTGAGTGCTCAATTGGAAATAAATGGTTTAGTAACGCACTATGTGATCTTGGAGCTAGTGTTAGCATGATGCCCGCAATAGTCTACTATAAGCTCAACCATTCAGCACTTGTGTCAACACCAATGTGTCTTCAGCTAGCTGATCAATCACTCAGATACCCAATAGGAATTGTTTAGAACGTCCCAGTCAAGATTAGAGAGTTCTTCGTACCAGTGGACTTCGTGGTACTAGAAATGCACCCAGATTCAAAAATATCACTCATTCTAGGGAGACCATTTTTGAGCACCGCCAAGGCCCATATTGATGTCGGAGCTGGAGAAATCAGGTTCACCATAAATGGAAAGGAAGAAAA
Organism: Coix lacryma-jobi var. lacryma-jobi; assembly: GCA_009763385.1. NCBI lineage: Eukaryota > Viridiplantae > Streptophyta > Magnoliopsida > Poales > Poaceae > Coix > Coix lacryma-jobi. The sequence continues at coordinate 85,519,722 of CM019831.1, forward strand.
CTCCTCATTTAAACCACGGCCCGAACAATGCTCAACTCTAGTAGACCATAAAGCTCAAGAAACTAAACTGCTGTCTCCGGTAGTGGAGAACCATCAAGAAAAATAAAGAAGACTGGAGAGTCCAAATTCGGTGGACTTTAAACCTCGAACCTTCGTCGGAGGTAACTCGGTAGTTATCAGCATTTACTTTTGCACTTCATATTTATTTTCTCATGCATACAAAAACAAAAAAAAAAATTAGCATCATCATTGCATCATAAAATTGGCCCCATGTAACTAATATTTACGAACCCCGTAAGTATTATTTACTACGGCAACAAAAACATATAAGAATTTCATCATTAGAATCCTTGTTTTCTATAGTTTTATAAAAGCAATTTTCTTTTATACTTGCATTGCAAAAATATGGGAGACATACGGACCCACAGACACCTAGGACCCACATCATATCACTTCAAATTATCACATGCACTCACAGCCACTCATCTCACCTACCACGACATGCAACCGTTGGCATATACTCCAAACAGTGGGAACTTGAGCAAGGTATGTAAGGGAACAAGTTGGAGACAAGTGGGCCCAAGAGGGGACCGGTCGGTCCCAGCACTAGACCGACCGGCCTCCCCACTCCCCCCCTATAAATTGGCAAGCACTCTTCATAGTCTCCACACACTCCACTCTTCAGAAACACTAGCCTCACATCGAAATTCGAAATTTCAATTTCGAGTTCACTTAGCACTTCATTTGGAGTAGTTTCTGAGTGAGTGAAGATATGAGAGAAGAGAGGAGGAAGCTTTGAGCTAGTAGCAAGCAGAAAGGGGTAGTGAGAGCAAGCAAGAGAAATCAACAAGAGAGGGGAAGTGTTGTCCAATTAATTAATAAACTAGGAGAAGTTGAAATAAAAGTGCCAACTTGAACGACTGACTCCTGGACTACTAACTTTTGGACCGCTAACTCTCTGACATTTATTTTCTCTAACCCTCACTTGTTCCACTAGTTTTGTGTGTGTGCTCTCTTATTTTTGCAGCAAAGATGAGCAACTTCTTGAGGAAGGCGAAGAACACGCTCACTTTCCGATCAACAAGAAGTCGTTCGCGAGCTGGCTCCTCACAAGGAGGCTCGGACATGGATACCTCATCCCTGCCTCGATCCTCTACCACGAGCCGGTCCGAGCCGCATGATCTTCTTCATGAAAGGCACATCAAGCTCCAGACAGCCTACAAGAAGGACCTGTTCAGGCATTACCGCGATAAAGAGTACACCCATACTCCTACCTTTGATTCACAATTTCTCCGAGACACAGGTATGGACTCTGAGTTCGATCTAGTCTTTCATAATATTGGGTGGGAGAACACTTGGGAGCTCACCGAAGAGGGTTGTAGATTGCTCACTCTAGAATTTCTTTGCACTCTCTCTTCGGATGACACAAATGTCTACTTTAGGTTGTATAACGAATCTATCACTCTCACATGGAAACAGTTCAGTCTAAATTTGGGTTTTCCTGAAAACTGCACCGTAGATTTAGATGTTGCCTTAAGAAACTTTGATAGAGATAGCTTTTGGGAGGACATTACTGGCAAGAAAACAGATCATCACCCTTGCACTAATGATATACACAACCCCACATTAAGGGTGATGCACAAGTGGCTAGGTTTCACTCTCTTTCCTAGGCAAGAAGGTCGTATTGTTAGAATTGAGGAGTTAAAGATTATGTATGCAATGGTCAAGAAAACTAAAATCTCACCTGTAAAACTCCTGGTAGACTACTGGCCTTACATTCACACTCTACAAGGCCCCATATCTATCACTTCTTGGGTTACTCGTCTTGCTGGAAATTTGAACTTAAATGGAAATATTATGTACATCTCCACTCCACGACCAGTCATAGGTTTCTACTTCTTCAGTCAAGCACATCTCATAAAGAAGTGGAATAACAAACTCTACATGCAATATAAAGGATATAAAAATGAATATGAGTTGCCAAACAGATCACTTGGTCTGTATGTCGTGGAAACCTTTTTGCTTGACATGCAGAGACCTGGCGCGGGAGTAGGAAGAAGCCCCTCCGCAAGATTCACTAGAAACACTGCCCCGAGATATCAAGGAGAAGATGCTGCACCACCTGGACCAACTTACACTCACTATCAAGGATTCAAACGAGCTGGAACATCTACATCACACCATCAAGCCTGGGAAGATACTACTACATACGAGCCACACACACCACAAGGATCATGGGGACAAGGAAACTTTCGCAACTACACTCCACCACATCGCGGAGAGGATACAATGTATGACTTCTAGGGGGGACGAATGTCTTTCTTTGGGAGAGGCGTTCATGATGCCACTCATCATCCATATTCCTACCATGCCACCCATGGTTACCCAGAACACCAACCATACCACCAGTTCCCGTACCACAGAGACCCTTACTTTCAGGGCATCAACACTCGTCTTAGTCATCTTGAGATGGGTCAAGAAGATATGCGCCACACTCTTGAAGAGATACATCATCAAGGCGTCCAGACGAACGAGAATTTCTGCTACCTCTTCGGACACATGGGAATTAATCCACCTCAGCCGCCACCATCGTACGAGTGAAACTAGCTTGGGGGAGGACCCCCTATTCCCGAGGTAAGTATGATGTACCCCTCTATTTATTTTTGTTTTTGTTAGCTAGTATCTGTTTAGTATTTAAATAAAATAATCTTGATGTAGAATATATAAAAAAAGAACTGCTTTACATAGCCTCAACTGCAGAATAATTCCTTTCAAATTTTTAATTGAAAAATCTCAAAACAATGATCTTAACAAAAGTTCGGATAGTTGAGAATTAGGAATGAAAAAGTCTAAGCTGCTATTTATCTTGTTCTTACTTTCAATGAATCTTCGGAATTTTAATTTTGAAAACTTCAAACATATGATGAGAACCTGTATGACATAATAACTAAATCCTGATAATAAATGATTCATACTTTGAGGCTGCTTACTCTGCTCTAAGTTTTTAGCTATGGTAGAGAGGTTTATCATGCTCAAAAGATCAAGCTTTTATAAATATAAAAGATTCACTCTTCCGAAGTAGTATTGTGTTAGAGGCATGGGCTATGCAAAAATATGATGAGGAAAGAAAAAGGGACAAGTGTCCGACTACCTCAATAAAAAAAGGGGGGAAAATGTGGCTGATAAAAATATGAAAAGAAAAAAGAATGATAGCCCTGGTCCCTCTAATTATAATATGCCAGTAAGAGTTGACAAATTTAAAAAAGTTTCAAATGCTTGATCTAAAGGTATGGCATTTCTCTCCCTAAGCTCTGAACTTTGACTGAGTAAAGTGTGCTTTTTAATCTTAAAATTATATATTTTTCAAAAATGCCATATAGAGGATCTCTGAACCTTTATTATGAAATTTTGCAAAACTCCGGAGTAAAGTTGGAATGAAGAATTTGAGACATAGTGCTTGACTTGATTGCTTCTAACTTTCAATTATTCTGAACTAAGGTAAAAGATTGGCGAAAGAAACATGTGAAAATTCTTCCAAACTCTTTTCAAGAAAAGTTTTCAGTTGATGGCTTGTATTTTACTCTCAGAACCATATGTTTGCTAAGGGACTAGCAAAAGTTTAGCTTGGGGGAGTTTGTTGACGTCTATTAACTATCATTATTTACCGTCAACAATACTTGAATAAATGCCAAAAAGGATTGCCAACTTAGAAATAAGAGGTTTAAACTAACAAATTCCATGAGATTTGGTGATTCTATATTTTCCAGGGATTAAACAGGAAAACCAACTACATTGCTTCCCCAAGAAGGAACCCGACGCAGATTACTCCACCGCCAAGTCAGGAAGTTTCTAGAAGACTCCAGAGGACATCAGAAGACACCACGAGGCAAGGCACCATGGGAGGCTGATCTGTGGGACCGACCGGTCCCCTGGGCCCAACGGTCGGTCCTAACTAGAGTCCCCACGACTCCTCCTTCCGGAACTTTCCTCCACCGACCTCTAGGATGCATCTCAGCCGTACCTCAAGTCGGTTTGATCCAACGATCACGGTTCCACGCCTAGGGCTATATAACCAGAACCCTGACCCCCCTTCAGAGAGAAGGAAGATCAGAAGACACAGAATTAGGGTTTCTAGAAAGAGAGAGTTAGAGCTCTACATCAAGATTAGAGTTTAGTCTAGCTAGATTCAAGTAGAGGCAGGCGACTTCGTTGGCATATCCGGCTAGAAGCTTCGTCTGAGTCTCCGGATCGTTGTCGAAGACTCGGTAATTTGTATCTTTATTCGACTTTATGGTACTTTAATATATTTTAGTTTATTTAGTTTTGGAGTTTATTCTAGTTATATATTTAATATAGATCTGATTATGATAGAGTTTATGATCATGTTCGTAAAGTACTTAGCTTTATTCCGGATATTGTTAAGTGGTGAAACTAGTGTAAACATGGTGTTTAGGCTATGTTTACCTATGAATACATCCTATGCTCGGGGTCGAGAGGTAGATCGCAGGAGTGACAGTCCTGTTGAGTCCTTTGTAGTCCTCCCCCCGAGTGTAGATCTTAGTAGGATGCGGTTGCAAGTTAGAATTCATTACTTTGTTCTTGATTCTAATTTAGTAATGTCCCTTGATCATGCATGATAGATTAATTATCTATAAATGATTGTATATTAACTAGAGTAACCACTAGGCTTAGTAAATATGAAGTAACTTAGGTTTCGAATCTCTTAATTAATCTCCTGACTCTCTGCTTGATTCATGTAGTTCGCTCTATCTCTAGAATTCCCGTTACTGTTATCATTATCATTATTCAATATTTATCTTTATCATGTCTTACCCCTGTTTAGACATGTGAGTAGTAATGAATGAATAGTAATCTCCACTACCTTTGAATTACATTTATATCCATTTGTTCCCCGTTTCGCTGTTATCTTTGGTAAAATACAAATAACGATACCTAGACAACCTGGGTGAAATGCTGCTACAAGAGGTATATTTATCTGTGCGCTTGCAGATAAATATTTGTTTATATCTTTTGAGCTAGTGTCACATATGAATTACATTTCTAGTATCATGTTGGGGATGACAACTTGACATTAAGTGATGCTAGGAGTGTCCTGTACATTTCTGAGGGCTTTTGCTAGAATCAGTTCATTAAATTTTATTATGGGCAATTGCATTAAGAAGTGTCAACACTCCCCATCTTGTGTACTTTGGCCTTGGCGGAGCTGTGAAGTAATCTCCTGCATTGAAAATGTCTACAAGATTTGCAGTTTCTAATTCTTCCCGATACCCCGGAATCTTACCTTTTTTGGTCACACGTACAGAAGCGGCTAGATAAGAAATTTGTGATTCTATCATCTTATTAAAGCTAAGCTGATTCTTAATAGCAGAAGTAAAGCTCTCCATTCTATTATTAATGATTTCTAGTATTATTTTATCATTGGAAGCTATTTTTCTAGACATATTATCAACAATTTTATTTTGATTAACAATCATTTCTCTTAAAGGCGGTTGGTTGAAGTAGTTACCATGGTAGTTACCTGAGTGGTTACCTTGGTAGTTGGCCCTCTGTTGCTGATTCCATCCTTGATTCTGTTGAGGACGATAGTTGTTGTTGTTGTTGATGTAGTTCACATCCTCTTGGACTTCGGGACAGTTGCTTCCTGTGTGGCTAGTGCCTCCACACTCTTCACAAGTCATGCGAGAATCGTGGATGTGCATGACTTCCTTCTTCTCTTGGTGTCGTTCATCGAGCTTCTTTATCAGTAGGTCTATCTGAGCAGACAACATGTCTACTTCCTTGAGTTGATGCATTCCTCCTCTCTTCTTTGGTTGAGTGCATTCTTCATTCCATCCTTGGTTAGAAGCTATCTTCTCAATGAGAGTCATTGCCTCTTTGATAGTGAGTGATAAGAACGATCCTCCAGCAGCTGCATCGATATTGTCACGGGCACTCAAAGTGAGCCCATGGTAGAATGTCTACATAAGTAACCAATTCTCCATCTCGTGGTGTGGGCATTCTGATATGTTGTCTTGAAAGTGTTCCCATGCCTCAGGGACAGATTCATCATACTGCTACTGAAAGGTCAAGATCTTCGCTCGTAGGGCATTCGTCTTGCCTACGGGGAAGAACTTTGCTAGGAAAGCAGTGGAGCAGGTCTCCCATGTAGTGTTTTTTGTCTTTGTTTGAGTAGAACCATTGATTCGCTCTTCCCAAAACTGAGAATGGGAATAGGCGGAGGTAGATGGCGTCCTTACTGACTCCCTTGATAGTGAAGGTGTTGCATATCTCTAGGAAGTTTTGGAGATGGGCACTTGCATCTTCACGTGCTTTCCCACAAAACTAGCTGGCTTGCACCATGTTGATCAGAGATGGCTTGAGTTCGAATCTCTCGGTTCCGATATTGACTGCTAGTCCAGTCTTGATGTTGGTAGTGGTTGGCGCAGAGAAATCAAAGAGAGTCTTGTCAGCCATGTCTTCTAACACTGGTGTTGAGCTTCTTGCCTGAGTGTCTTCAGTCAACGTGGTTGGTGGTTTCCTGAGCTTGGCGTTGGCTTTGGCTTTTCGGATCAAAACTTCAGGATTGTCAGCGTATTTTTCCGGTCGATCAAATCCAGTCATACATCACCCTGCAATAAGATATTCAAGAAATAGGCAAAAGACAGGGTGAGCCTGTTTGAGAAAAGATCAATAGTGTGCCTCGATTATCATAATCATGTGTGTACAGTTTTTCGTATGTATTCAACTTATATCCTATTATCTCCTGATCCTAACTTAGAAACTCGAATAACTTAACGATTGGCTCCAGCAATGGGATTTCCTTAAGGGATTTCCCAAACATCGGGGAATGTGCTTTGGAATCACACATTTGGTTCCCCGGCAACGGCGCCAAAAATGTTTGTTGACATCTCTTAGCATCACATCAGATAACGGCGCTAGAAATGCAGGTAGACAAATCTAACAACATTACCTTTAACGCTAGGCTGTCACCACTAGCAGCAACACTAGAGACGTGGATGGTATTTATGATCTTGCCGTTATAAAATATGAAATGAGATTTTCCACAAGCGCACGGATAAAATACATCTGTTGTAGCATTTCACCAAGGAAAGAGTTTCCAAGGTATCATTCATTTACAATGGAGCAATGCATATCGTTAGTTAACCGAGTGACAAGAGATAAACATCTACAACTATGAAACACACATGTATGATTATGATAAGAGTTCCACTAGATCTATACTCAACACAGGAATCAATCAAGAATGATAAATAAGATAAATGTAATAGAACAAAGTAAACCATATAAAAGAGTTCCAACAGAGCATTCTCACCCAAGGTCGGATTGTAGCTAAAACTAGAAAGAGATAGATTAACTTCCTAATATGGTTCTAACTATAGGTCATAGACTACATCAATTAGTGCAATTATGTTTAGCAATCATGGTTAGAGTAACTTATATTTATACGCAGGAGACATCACTCATGGAGGATCAAATCCAGAGTCTATCACCTCCAGGTGACCAGGTCTTACTTGTCCTATATACTGGGAGTGGACTACAAAGGACTCAACAAGGCTATAAAAGTCACCCTCGCGATCTACCACTTGCTGGCCTGGAATATAGGGTGCATTCGCAGGTAAACAACGTATAAGCGCCATGCTTACACAATGTTGACCACTCACCCCGCGATCGACAGAATGAGCTCTATACGAACAAGAGAATAGACATAAAGATACCCTAGCTATGCTAGACATATAATCAAAGTAGACAATGAACATTATAATTATGAACACGAAATAGTAACAAGCCATGACATGTATCGACTAGAACATGAACTAGAAGAAGAATAAGAACTCGATTAGAACACAGAGATGAACTAGAGAGGTAATTAGAACTAGATTAGAGCACAAAGATGAACTAGAGAGATTAGAAGATGAACTAGAACACAATTAGAACACAAGATAATTAACTAGAAGACAATTAGACAATTAGAAGAACAATGTTGATACAAGAGAGAAGACAAGGCTAATTACCTAGCTCCTCCTGACTAGTTGCGGAATCCGAGCTTCCCTCGACCCTTCTAATTCTATTTTAGCTACGCCCTTGGATGATGGAGCTCCTGGTTTTCTAGGCTACCTCTACTCTAATTGATTGATCTATGCTATGAGATATGAATTCGATACAAGAGGGGGGGTCTCGGGTTTCTTATATAGCCCGATGGGATGAACCGCAGCCCTCGGATCAAACCGACGTTGAACAACGGTTGAGATACAAAGTAGAGGTCTGTTAGGTCACGTTGCGCGAAGACGGAGTGGATGACATGTGGGCTCAGGCCGGCCGGCCTCCCCCTGGCGCCGCATGCCTCATCCTTCGTCCGCAAGTCTTCTAACACCTTCCTTGTTTGTCTTGAGTCCTTGTTCGGTAAGTTTGCATAACGAGTCTTGGCGTGGAAGGATTCCTTGTCGTCTTCTTTCTGTCTGGTCCCTGTATATCTCTAGTATTCTGTAGCTGTTGGAATCTTGTCTATTACACCCCTGATCTTGATATGGATAACGCTTCTAGAAGGTTCCAATGTCTTCCTGGTCGTATTCATCGAGGACTCTTGCTCCGGGACTCCAAATATGGCATGTGGCATATCCGTTGCGATCGTCTCAACGAGCTCGTCCCACTGGTGTGCTCTAATTCTTCACTTGAGATACTTTCTTATGATGAAATATTGAATATCCTACAAAACAAGTGGAATCGACACAACTCGTGGAGCTCGTTAGAATCAAACCCTATAGCTACACTCTTTGGATCATTGCGGGTCATTTATGAGGTTAGTTGATGGTTTAAAATAGGAGTTATCTACCGTCAACAATAAGTCAAAAATGCATGTCAGCAGCTTCAGGTGTATAGTCAATAGAGTGAAAGAATGCTCTAAATAGTGCTGATCCGATCATCAAGCAACAATCAAAAGTGCTAGCAAAGGCTCAAATTGGTCACATAATACAGAATATGAACAAATAAGCTTAGTGAGCAGTTTTAGCCATTTCAGAAAGGAGTTTCACCATTAAAAATAGCACTGAACATGTATAGACAGGAAATCAAACAAGTGCTAAACATGCATAAAAGGTGAACTACCCCTAGCAAAGTTCAATCATCATGCTATAGAATGAAACATAGACTTGTGTTTTTCTGATTTTATCAGAGAATTGCAGCGGTTATTACACAAGTTCCAATTTCAGCATATGATTGCGAGAGGTTGAAAGTTTGCTAAAGCCTAACTTTTCAACCGAGCTAAGCCTATGCATAAGCAATCACAAGCTTGAAGCATCAGTTTCGGTCTTACACTACACGACTCAAGTTTAACTCAAGGTGCAATGAGAAACAGTCTCGATACCGTGATATGCTAACAAAGCAATCCCACCTTGATCTTTTCAATTCACTTAATCTTGGTTCATTTTAAACAGATCATGATCATGCCAAGCAAGTGAAAGACTCAGAACTAGAGACATAGCAACCTAGCATACTTGAAATAGCACAAGTGACCTCAACACATTCTAAACATGCTAGTTGACAATCTCAATGGTGAACATGTATCAAGTTTTAAATTCATTAAGCATATTCACCATTCTGAAATGTAGCTCAGTTCACAACATGTATCAGTGATCAAGGAGAGCCTAAGCTACAAGCAGCATCATAAAACATTGGAGCATACACTATTCAAAGCATAAGGTCATTCTAGAGTCTACATACATGAAGCTTGAAAATGCAAAGTGTATACATGATGAGATGCATGCAAAGGTCAGTATCAGAGCAAAGACACACTTAAAACAAAATCAAAGGCCAAAACAAAAAGTCAGTCTATGATACAACAAAATGCTTCCCCCAACTAAAAGGGGAAATACACACCAAGCTCACCTCTCAACCTAGCAAAGGTTGTGAGATCCAAAGGCTTGGTGAAAATATCCACAACCTGGTTATGGGTGTCTACATGCCTAAGATCAATGTCACCTTTCTCATAGTGATCACAAAGAAAGTGAAAGCGAACATCAATGTGCTTGGTCTTGGAGTGAAGAACAGGGTTCTTTGCTACACTAATGGCAGAAGTGTTGTCACAAAGCAAAGGGACCCGACTGAATTCTAGACCAAAAACACGCAATGTAGCAACCATCCATAAAAGCTACGAAGCGTAGGAACCAGCGGCAACATACTCGACTTCAGTAGTAGACTGGGCTACGCTAGACTACTTGCAAGAAGACCACGAAACTAGTGAAGAGCCAAGAAATTGACAAGTCCCAGAAGTAGACTTGCGCTCAAGCCGACAGCCGGCAAAATCCGCATTGGAATAACCACAAAGCGAAAGAGTCAAAGAGGAAGAATACCAAAGCCCGAATTCAGGAGTGAATCGGAGGTACCTCATGATGCGCTTGACTGCTTGCTTGTGGGAAGTCCGCGGGGACGCCGGAAAATGAGCGCACAAACACACTGAGAAGTGTATGTTTGGCCTCGTAGCCGTCAGGTACAGGAGCGAGCCGATCATGCACCTGTACACCTTCTGGTCAACAGCCTCTTTGTCCTGGTCCACGTCCATCACAATCGTCGTCGCCATGGGTGTCGTAAGATGCTTGGCCTCACCCATGTCAAACTTCTTCAGGATGTCCTTCGTGTACTTGCCTTGATGCACGAACGTCCCGTCTTGTGTTTGCTTTATTTGCAACCCGAGGAAGAAGGTCAATTCACCCATCATACTCATCTCAAACTCCCTGCTCTTAGTATCTGCAAACTTGGCAACAAGTGCATGAGAGGAGCCACCAAAGATGATATCATCCACGTAAATCTGAATTAAAAGGGTGTCATTGCCTTGCTTGAGGAGAAAAAGAGTCTTATCTACCTGTCCCATTTTAAAACCCTTGGAAAGCAGAAAAGTTTTCAAACGATCATACCATGGTCTCGGGGCTTGTTTCAAACCATATAAAGCTTTTATAAGTTTGAAAACATTGTTTGGAAACTTGGGACTCTCGAAACTAGGAGGTTGCCTCACATAAACCTCTTCCTCTATATAATCGTTCAAGAAAGCACTCTTGACATCCATTTGGTATAGCTGAAAACCCTTCGAAGCTGCAAAAGCAAGAAGGATCCCAATGGCTTCTAAACAGGCTATAGGGCAAAGGTTTCTTCATAATCGATCCCCTCCTTTTGGCAAAAACCCTAGGCTACTAGCCTAGCCTTGTTCCTCACTAACATCCCATCCTCACCCTGTTTGTTTTTGAAAACCCATTTGGTACCTATAGGGTGGCATTCTGGTGGAGGTGGAACTAGGGTCCAAACTTGGTTTTACTCAAAGTTCTCTAACTCCTCATGCATGGCATTAACCCAATTAGAATCAGAAAGAGTGTGTCCAACATCTTTGGGCTCAAAAGAAGCAATGAATACAAAATGAGCAAAGTGTGAGATCTCATATGCTCCTGACCGCGTGACTCGCTGGTCGATGCCGCCGATCATCTGCTGCGGAGGGTGGATCTGCTGGACACTTTGGGGCGCTTGCCTCGCTTAAGTCGCCTCCCCGTCGCCAGATGCTGTCGCTCCCTCAGGTGCAGTCGGTGCTCGCTTGAGAGGTGGCTCAAGAGGACCCCAAGAAGTGGAAGTAGTGGGATCGGGTCCTCAAGTAGACGTCGTCATCGCTGGGTGGAATAGGGCAGCCAGTGGAGTTAGCTCGGGATCACCCCAATCGGCGTCTTCCTATTCCTCCTCCACAAAGATCGTCCCTCCCATCTTCCTGGTCACCTGCAACATCAAAAACAGAAGAAACACAAGGCATAGTCTCATCGAATGTGACCTCACAGGTCTCCACTATCCGGTTAGTCTCAAGGTTAAGAACACGATAGGCTCGAGAATGCAAAGCATAACCAAGAAAAACACCATCAGCAGAACGAGATTCAAATTTGTCCAAATTGTCTTGCTTCAGGATGAAGCACTTGCACCCAAACACTCTAAAATGAGACACCTTGGGTACCCGTCCAAAACGCAACTCATAAGAAGTCTTTTTCATGAAAGCTTGAAGAAAGATGTGATTTGAAACATGGCAGGCGTTGTTGATCGCCTCGGCCCAAAAATGCCTAGAAGTCCTATGCTCATCGAGCATCGTCCTGGCAATCTCAACGAGGATCCGGTTCTTACGCTCAACAACACCATTCTGCTGGGGAACATAAGGAGAAGACAACTGATGCTCGATTCCAAGAGAAGAATAGAAGGAGGTAAACTACGAGTTGACAAACTCTGTACCATTATCGCTATGAATAGCTCTAATAGTATCAAGGGGAAAATCAATTTTCAACCTTAAAATAAGATCTCGAGCAAAAGGAAAAGCTTCATCCTTAGCCTCCACGAAGAACACCCAAAAATACCTCGAAAAATTTGTCAATAATCACTAGAACGTACCACTTCCCATCCGCTGAGCAAACCCGAGCTGGACCAACAGTGTCCATGTGTAAAAGCTCACTGGGTTGCTTGGTCATCACTTGATTGACAGGTGGGTGAGAAGCAGCAACCCTCTTCCCGTGACGACAAGGATGGCAAACAAGATCCTTCTGAAACATAAGCTTGGGCAATCCTTGGATTAGGCCAAGACAGCTCAGTCTTGCAAGCAAGTCAACACTCAAGTGACCAAGCCTCCTATGCCACTTCCACAAATCAGAAGAAGGACATGCCATCAAACATCTAGCAGAGCCGAAAGAACGAGAAAAATCGGCTCTGAAAAGATGGCCAAATGGGACGACCCAACAAACAAGGTCTCCCTGAGAATCCAAAACTCTACTAAGGCCTTTCTTAAAGCGCACTTCAAAATTGTCTTCAAGAAGTTGCGAAACAGAGAGCAAATTGAAATGCAAGTTAGAAACCAAAGCAACATCCTTGAGCACGAAGTTCTCATTGAGCCAAATAGCTCCATGAGAAACAACCTTACCTCTACCACTATCACCGAAAGTGATGTACTCCTTGTGCACCACGGGGTCTATGCTGGAGAACCATTCCTTCTGGTCATGTGGCGTGAGCACCCGGAATCCATGAGCCACATGTTCTCCAGCTGAAGTTCCTGCATCAATAGAAAGGCAGGAAATGAGCATATGGCACAACACTGGGGTTAGTATACTGAGTAAGATACTAGTGTTCTGTTATAGGCCCAGAAAAAGTGTTAGAAGGAACACCAAATTGTCCTCGTCCCATGGGTGGATAGCGATCACCACCAAACTGAACAGGTGGTCCGCTATAGGACGGAAAACCTCCAAACTCACCAACATATCCCAATTGAGCAAAGTGATCACCACCATACTGAAAAGGTGGTCCGCTATGGGACTGAGTAGCAAAGCCTCTTACACTCGGCTCATGGTCGTATTGATGACGATCGGAACCGCGATAGGCACGACCACCACCCCATGGTCTAGCGGCCTGGGGCCTAGCTGCCTGAGGGGGTGCACCTATAGGCCTAGTGCCATGCCTCTGAACTCCTTGACGTTGCACACCATGGAGAGGGTGGTGCCTGGCATGGTTGTTCAGTTCCATCTCCCTCCTAGCCGCTCTCTTCCTCCGAAAGCAAAACTCAGCCAGGTGACCCTCCCGGTGACAGTATTCACACTCAAACCTCACCACTTTCTTGGGTTGTTGGTTTGCTTGGTTGCGGGGGTTGTTCACCATAGCTGGCTTCTTGCCTTTCGAAAGGGGATCACTAGAGTGGCCAGGAAGGGTGTCAAGTGTGTTCCTAAGATGGTTAGGCTCGGGAACCCACAATTGCTTGCGAGGTGGAGCCTTGGGAGACTCAACAAGGATACCATCCTTGGTGATACGCTTAGGTGGCTCAGGTGGGATGATCTTGATAAGCTTAGGGAGAGTGGATGGTTTCTCACTCGGGTCTACTCCGAAAAACTCACCAATTTTGCCAAAGACAATAGAGCCCTCACCACCTGAAGCAAAGCCTACTCCCAGACCACCAATTACCCTCTTGAACTGACTGATCATCATGCCCAACTGCGGCTCACTGCACGACATCCAACTCAGGATTGACCGAAAGTATGTGTTTTCCTCCTCGTTTTGCATCCTGTCATGCCGACAGTTGGCAATCTAGAGCTCCATCGCCGCGCATCGCTCACATGGAGCGGACAAGGTGCTAACTGAGCTGGCCTTCATGGCTTCAGCAAGCTTGGCACTAACATCTGCCAACTCAGTTCGCAAGCTTGGACAGGACTTGCACGCACCCAGCAAGGAAGACCTCGCCTTCACTTCCTCGAGCTCCATCCTCAGGGAGGCACAAACTTTGCACTCACCAACCAAGTCAAGCCTACTCTTCAGCTCATCATACACCTCGATCAAAGAGGCATACTTGGTTTGCATGGTGGTGAAGTTGGTCATATGCATCGTGCACTCATCACACTCCTCCTCCTCGGACACCTTCACCTTGGTCCTAGCACTCTCAAACTCCTTAAGCGCCTCTAGCATTTTAGCCTTGAACTCGTTGCGCTCTCCAATGGCACGCTTAAGTTGCTTATCTTGACCGAGAACTATGCCAGCTAGGGCGGTGTCGCGCTCACCGGTAAGATGATCAACAAGAGAAGAGGATAATACCTCAGAAGCGTTGTCGTCGTCGTCGGTGTCAGCGTCCTTGTCCTGACAATTGCGATCCTACTCATCTAATGCCATGGTGCAGAAGCCCTTGGAGGAGTTGCTGAAGAAGCAGATTTCGTTGAAGCATTCTTTAGTCTTGTGCTCGGACCCAACATCGCTGGAGTCGCCGTCAGAGCTCTGCTCGACGTCGCTGATGGAGGCGATGAAGGCACGCCGGCCAGCGTCGAAAACCTTCTCCAGGTCCTCCCGACGGGTAGCTGCCCTTCTTCTTCTTCCCGGCCTTGTTCTCCGGCATGCCCTTGCGCCTGGAGTTGTGGTTCTTGCCGGGAAGCTCTTGTCGCACTTGGGACAGCTCACGATGAAGTGGTTTGGATCTCCACATCTGTAGCAGCCCTCACGTGCGCCACCACGCCGGCGATTCAGGCGGTTGTTTTGGAATTGCAAGAACGGGGTGATGATGAGGGCGAGCTCGTATCGCCCAACACCTCCACCTGCTCCTCTGTCACTGAAAGCAAAGAAGACAAAGCAAAGAGAGGTGGTGAAGCGTCAGCGGAAAGAGTCAATCCACCCTTGCCTGAGACCAAAGCCATGGAATGTGAAGATGGGTTCTTCAACTTGGCCTGAGTCAAGTGATCGATCTCGGTGGACTTGAGCTTGCTGAAGAGCTCATCCACGGTGAGGGTGTCGTAAGCAGGAGACTCAATGATGGTCGACACCTTCACCTCCCATACCTTCCGATCCAGGGCATATAGAACCTTAAGTGCCCTCTCATGATCATCATAAGGTAGGTTGGCCCGATTGGCACGCATTTTGTTCACAATCGTTTGGAAACGAGCGAACATAGCATCAATCGTCTCTCCCTCCAACTGAACAAAGTTCTCGTACTCCCGCTTGTAGGTTTCGAAGAGTCTGGTCTTGACCTGAATGGTCCCCTCGTGCCGTCTCATGCTCAGAGACACGCTCGAACTCAGGAAGGGAGATGTTGGCCAAAAGTGCGTTACGAGCCTTGGAATTGGCCTCGTGCTGGTCAATCTGGATTTGACCCACACGGATCGCAGCGTGGGCAAACCGCTGTTTTTCGATGGGATGAACTATGCTTATTGGAAGATACGCATGTCGGCCTATCTTCAGAGCATGGGTGCTTCGATTTGGGACATTTGCAATTCTGCTGATTACGTGGTCTTGGCTGCTCATGTGACACAACAGCAGATCGATGAGCACGATGCCAATAGCCAAGCCCGTAATGCTCTTTTCACCTGTTTGAGCATGTCTGAGTTTGATCGTGTTTCTCACCTTGCTATGGCTCGGGAGATTTGGGCGACTCTCATGCGTTTTCATGAGGGAACCACTCAAGTCAAAACCCGTCTCTACGAGTCACGCAAGCGGGAGTATGAGAACTTTCGACAGATGCCTAGCGAGAGCATAGAAAGTTTATTCGCTCACTTTCAGGTGATTGTCAATAGTATGAGGGCTAACAAGGAGCTGTTGCCTTACAATGATCATGAGAGGGCTCTCAAGCTTCTTCATACTCTCAATCGGTCGGTATGGGACTGTAAGGTTCAGGCGATCATCGAATCTTCTAACTATGAGACTCTCACGTGCGACGAGCTCTTTAGTAAGCTCAAGTCCAATGAGATTGATACCATGACGAGGGCTTCTTATGAGAATCCTTCGGGCCCGGCCATCTATGGCTTTGGTTTCTGGCTCTTCTGCTAACCCCTCTGGAGGCTTTGCACTTTCTGCTCTTTTGTCTGTTACAGAGGAGGAGCTAGAGTTCGTGGGAGACGATGAGTTAGCTCTGCTTGCCAACCGGTTCTCGCGGTTCCACAACAACCGCATGAACCATCGCCGCGAAGGAGGTTGAGCTGGATGCTATGAGTGCGGCGACTCGGACCACTTCATCGCCAACTGCCCAAAGAAGAACAAGCATGCTTTTGGCAAGGGCGACCGTGGCCACAAGTACGACTCCAGCAAGCATAAGGAAAAGTACATCCCGCAAAGCACAAGCGGAAGGGTGGCTTCAACAAGGAGTACATCAAGGAGAAGTACTTGGAGAAGGCCCAGGCCGAGCAGCGTACTTTCTTCGCCACGCTCAGCGACGTCGACGACTCGGACAACGACTCCACTGCATCAAGCAAATTTCTCCCCTTAGTTGATAATGCACAATCAAGCAAATCCATATGAGTCACAAATGCAGGTTAGCAGCTTCAGATATATGGTCTATAGAATGAATAGATGCTTTAAAGAGTGCTGATCCGACTAATCAACAACAAGTATAAATGTCAGCAAAGGCTCAAACTGATCACAAAATACGAAATATGAACATATGATCATAGTGAGTAGTTTTTAAGCCATTCAGAAAAGAGTTTCACAATCAAAATGGCACCAAACATGTATAGACAGGAAATCAAACAAATGCCAAACATGTATACAAGGTGAACTACCCCTAGCAAATTTCAAGCATCATGCTATAGAAGGGAACATAGACTTGTGTTTTCAAAATTTTATCGGAGTTGCAGCGGTGATTATACACAAGTTTGAATTTTCAGCATGTGATTGCGAGAGGTTCAAAACTTGACATTGCCTAACTTTTCAACCGAGCTAAGCTTATGCATAAGCAATCTGAAGATTGAAGCAATATTTTCGGTCTTACACTACACGGCTCAAGTTTAACTCAATGTGCAAAGAGAAACAGTCTCGATACCCTGATGTGTTGTCAAGTAATCCCATCTTGATCTTTTCAATTCACTTAAACATGGTTCAATTTTAACAGAATATGAACATACCAAGCAAGTGAAAGACTCAGAACTAGAGACATAGCAACCTAGCATATAGGAATAGCACAAGTAACTTCAACACATTCTACACATGCTAGTTGCTAATCACTACAAGAAATATGCTGGGTTTTGACAAAAATTTACAAAAGTGTGTCATAAACCACGTGTCTTATTCCGTGGTTTGTGACGTTCATATGTCCATAGAGTGTCACAGAACGCATCTTATTTTATGGTTTATGACGTTTTGTGACATTTTGTGGATATATCAACATCACAAACGATAAAATAAGATGCGTTCTATGACACTCTATGGACATATCAATGCCAAAAACCATGGAATAAGACACGTGGTTTATGACACACTTTTGAAAATTTTTTGTCAAAAACCGGCATATTTCTTGTAGTGAATCTCAATTGTGAACAAGTTTCAAATTTTATGTTTGATTAAGCATATTCACAGTTCTGGAAAAAAATAGCTCAGCTCACAACATGTATCAGTGATCAAGAAGATCCTAAGCTACAAGTATCATCATATATCATCGGAGCATACACTAATCATAGAATAGATTCATTCTAAGGATTATAGGCATGAAGCTCGAAAAAGTAAAGATGCAAACATGATGAAAATGCAAAAACTAAACAAGAACAAAGCAAAAGAAGTCAGTCTATGATCCAATAATCAAAATGTTTCCCACAACTAAAAGAGGAAACACACACTAAGCTCACCTCTCAACCTAGCAAAGGTTGATTGATCCAAAGGCTTGGTAAAAATATCTGCCAACTGATGATGAGTATCGACATGACGAAGGTCGATATCACCCTTCTCATAGTGGTCACGCAAGAAATGAAAATGCACATCAATGTGTTTGGTATTGGAATGAAGCACGGGGTTCTCAGCAACGCTAATCGCACTCGTGCTATCACAAAGCAAGGGTACTCGAGAAAAACTCAGACCAAAATCACGCAAAGTGGCCATCATCCATGTAACACCCCAGGTGTTTGACGCCAGTCGAGCAGTCAGTTTGAGCACAGACATGGTCTGTTGGTTGATGATTGAGAGATAATTTCTAGCGTTGTCAGAGATGACAGAAGTTTTGGAATCAATCCTGGAAACATAGCCTCAGTTTGAACTATTTGGGAGATAATTAACAGATCTAGTTAATAATAATTGCCCAATTCTAGAATAATCATGATTACCGCTAAACATGACTTTTTCACGTGCCCCGCTTCAGTTCCTGTCTATATCTATAGTAACTATTGAAATAGTTTCGTGAAGTTTCGAATAAAAAAGTCACATGAAATGACGAGTCGTAGCTTTGTCTGTTCTGGCTGATTAACTGAAGAAAATCATTCGGGTTCAACCAAGTGTTGTAGTTATGCCCAATCAACTCTACATGGACTCACGAATAAAATTATCCAAGTTTCGTGTTGAGCAGATGAACAGAAAATATCCTGACCGACGAGAGACCGTAATTCGGACCCTATCGGCTGACTGTTTTGACCAGCATTGAACGGAATCTTCAAGTGCTCGCATGACAGTGTGCCCTAAATGAAAGTTGTAGTACATATCGAGAGGAACAAATTTGATTTTACGACCAAGACTTGGATCGGTGCCGAAAATAGAGAAAATGAGGTCACAAGATTGAGTACAGCGCAGTTTTACGGCTCCGAAAATTGGTTAAGTCTGTACTGCAAAAATTGGAATTTCGGTCACCGCGAAGCTGCCGTCGACGATTGTTACCGTACAAATGATTCGGAATTTGACTGAGCGCATTTAACGAAAGTCTGAGTACTCGTCGAGACGACGACAACAAAATTTGTTTCATCGGAATCGGAGTCCGTTTGATCAGTATTTATAATTTTTGATCTTCACCGAAAGTTTCCGGAAACCTACCAATTTGCGAAAGAAATTGGGGGAAAATTTGACGGGAAATTTTCCCGAGGCCGGTCGCGCCCGTGTCCCGAGGCCTCGCCTTCCGCGCCCTCTCCTCCCATTGGCGCAGAAGGGCGGTGCTGCCCCTCTCCTCCCGTGAAAAATCCCCGAGCTCCCTCTGGTTCCTCTCCAGTGCTCGCTTCTCTCTCTCAGGTTCCATCTCTCCATGACCGTGAAGAGCATACAAGGCAACAGCGAGCGCTCTTCTCTCCCTGCTCCGTGTGTCCAGCCTGAAGCCGCGGCCTCCTGGCTCGCGCGCTTCCTGGCCCGATTGCCTGGCCTGGCCGCATCTTCCCTAGGCGGCAACCAGTAGCAGTCAACACAAGCAGCAGCCCAGCGCCCAACCAGCAAGGCCGGCCAGCCCCAGCATACCCTAGCTCGGTCTCCTCCCTTCCCGGCAACGTCGACGAACTCGGCCTTCTCCTCCGCGGTTGCGTAGTTTTTTCTGTGAAAAGGTAGAAGAAGGGTATGGTTGCGAAGTTGAAACTCTTTGTGTGCTCGTTTTGCATAAATGGCATGAGTCATGTGTTTTCTAATAAGTCCCTAAATGATTTGTGCAGGTTGCAGGGCTCCAAATGTGAAAACAGTTTTCTATTTTCGTTGATTAATTAATAAATCTGGTCCAAAGTTGTAAAATGCGTAGTAAATCGTAGGAATGTCTAAAAATTGCGAGTGAGGACATTTTGGAATCCTTGCAAATAGCTCTATCCAGTGAATGTTTAAAATGTTGTGTGTTAGTTGATAGTTTCTGCTGTAATGATTTATTTGTGTTAAATAGTATTAAATAGGAAGAAAATGATATCTGTTGTTTTATTGATTAGTTTGCTGTGAAATGTTTATGTTAAGTGTGATATGTGTGCTCTGATAAAAAATTCAGAATTGTTGGTGCATTTATGAATTAGTTATGAATTTATTTGGCTTGCAGCCTATTAAATGGATTAAAATAATTTGTGATAAATGTTTGCATGTAAAAATGTAAAAGGTTGTTCTGTTGTCCTTCTATTATATGGTTGTAGCTTAGGTAATTTGGTTATGGTCATGTGTTTGCAGAAAATATGATTTGTATATTTATTTTGCTCTCACATGATTTTTGTGAATAAAACTTGTCCTGTTTTTAATAAATAAATTATAATACCTGAGCATGTAATAGTTTTACAGTAGTTATGATTTGGCATTATCTATCATCTGTAAAAATATGAGGTCCAAACTATATGTTTGCAACGTCACTTAAAAAATAATGTCTATGTTTAATAATTAAATAATTGATTAAAATATAGTGATAGATGACATATGTATATCTATGTGATTACCTTTGTTGCATATTAATCTGAGATAAAGTGATGTGTAATTATGATTATAACTGTTAGAAGTGTTTTAATAGCTTATATGTGTGCTCAAATGATTAACTAAACAAATAATGAAATGATTTGTTAATATGCTGAAATTGCTGCATGTACAGTTTTTGTAGTGGTGATTAGTTCGCAAAGAAAATGATGTTTTCTGTAAATGTATTCTTTACAAAAGTTGTAGATAACGTCTTTATCTTGTTTTTCCTAAACTTTCATGATTTTAGGCCAAGTGGTTTAGGAGTTATAGTTTTTGTAAGTTGGCTGTCATGTTTTGCATACTTTCTGAGCAGATCTGAAAGAATGAATTGTTTGGCTAGTTTAAGTTATGAATCATGTTTTCATGTTAATTGAAGAGTTATAGGGATTTTTCTAAGCTTTCTAAATTGTCTTGGATCACTATTTTAGGTGGTCTAGAACTTGAGTTACATGTATTTAAAGATAGAAGTCAGAATCTATCCAAGGTCTGGACAGATTTACTTGTTTGAGTTAGTTAGTCTTGATAACTGCTTAATCACCTTGAGGCAATTATAAATAAGTTGTAGACAACTTAATACGATTTCTAATAAGTGTTATGTCAAGTCTTTTGGTGCTATAGATTTCTAGTTATAGCTGTTCAAAGATGAATGTAATATTCTGTCC
Organism: Coix lacryma-jobi var. lacryma-jobi; assembly: GCA_009763385.1. Classification (NCBI taxonomy): domain Eukaryota; kingdom Viridiplantae; phylum Streptophyta; class Magnoliopsida; order Poales; family Poaceae; genus Coix; species Coix lacryma-jobi. The sequence goes on from CM019831.1 coordinate 85,541,018, forward strand.
AAAGATTGGACAGAAGTGCTTGTCTGTTATGTTTGGTCTTTTTAATGGCTGAATCATGCTTAAGTATTAATAGCAAAGTTATAGATAATTTCATTAGTTTTCCAGATAGTCTAGGATCACCTTGTTTGTATATGTGTAGCTCCAGTTATGTCTATTTAAGCACATGCTATGTTGTTGTCCAAATTGTGTAAATGAACCGAAGTTGATTGCTATAACTTAATGTTGATTATGTGATCCTTGATGCTATATCATGACTTTATAATGTTTAGTTTGTGCATTTCATGTTATTAAATTAATTATCCTTATGTATTATATAAATATATTAAATAATGATGGTTGACATGCTTAACTAATATAGGAGTTGTATGCGCATACATGTGTTCCATTTGTGTGATGTGCGTAATGTAGTCTTGATTGATTGTTATAGTTAGCCACCATGAGCGCCTAATGAACCGTGTGTCACACCTTACTTTAATTATAACCCGCTGAAGTGATTATACGATGTTAGGTGATAGAGATATATCTTTCTTTTAGTAGTTATCCTGATTACTTATGTGAAGTAATTAGTAACACTTGTGTTGAGCGCCTTATGTTTGATTCATAAGTGTTTTCCCTTGTATTCATATGCTTGCATTGCACATCTCAGTTAGGAAACGGTAGATACATCGTGAAGGACGTGATGATGTGGCTAAACCCGAAGATGGTGTTTGGTGGATTATTCCGAAGATGCGGAGTTAAGCAAGTGCTACGACGGAGGTGCTCGCTAAGCAAGTATCACCTAACAAACACTAACCTAGTGTTGGTTCCCAGGCAAGCCCCGGAGCATTTCTAAGCCTCCCAGTATTTACAATTAATTCAATTGAGTATTTTATATTGTGATGCATTAGGTTTAGGAGTTGATTGATTCCTACTTACTGCATTACCATTCCTTGATTATTGTTTACACCTACCATGTTATCCTATTACTATTTATATGTAGAATTGCTTAGTCTGCTAAAGTAAAAGTAGTAACTGAAGGATGTTCCCGTAATGCCCCTGGTGGGTATTTTACCGGATCACGGTTGGCTATATTTGCTATCGTGGAAAAGAACCTGAGTAGTAATGAAATACGGTCAACTGGAAGGCAAGGCTCCAATTTGGAACTTGGGGGCAGCTCGTCCGTTGAATCGTGAAGGTTTGTATCGATGTTGGCCCTCGTTCATTTTTGAAAGCGCCCATTTACATAGGGTGCCGGTGATGTATTCCCGACCCCGAAGTCGGTTAGACGCTGTCCGGGCCGGTCTCAACCTGTGTCGCACCCTCTAGTATGGAAACACGACCTGCCTCGCGTGGCCATCGTTTAGTTCCAATTGGGTGGTCCGTGGTGGGAGCCGCGACGATTACCACCACAGACAGTATCGAGCGGTGACCCAATGCATGGACCCGACGGGGAATGTGTGGGTTTGTATTAAAGGTTTCTCGCCAGCTGGTTTGTAATTCGATTCGAGTCATCGTCTCCCCCGGTTAGTGGAAAACTATGTCGAGCTTCACCATGATATAACTCCATGTGACATTGATGGTTCAACTAAAATATTGACAAAGCAATCCTGATATGGTATTATATTATTGTTTGCTAGATTCAAGTGAGTGCTCTAGTGCAGGTGCAAAACCTAGAGTTTAAGGAATAGGATAAAAGATGACTGCTCATATAATTAAATGATGAACCCTTTAACTTAAGCTCTTTTTGCAAATAAAGTTAGCCAACTCCACTATTTATATCAGCCTTGCATACTACATGGTGTCACTTTATTTCTGGTTTACGACAGGTAAGTCTAGCTAAGTACATTCGAGTACTCAGGGTTTATCCCACCTTGTTGTAGGTGAAGGTTAGGTCTGCCGAAAGGTGGGCCAGTGCCGGTGGGCTAGGCAGTTCCATACTTCTTCTCTTTATGTTGTTGTTGGAGGGTGTCACTCAAGCTAGCAATGTATTTCAACTTATGTTATGGTATTCATTTCAAAGCTATGTTGTTTCTTCTAAATTAAGTGGAACTCCACTTGTATTATTATTTGTGAACTCTATTGTAATTTTGTTTCCGCTGCAAAGCTCCGTGAACGTGATATGTATTTGATTGACCATGCGATCTTGGCTGAGATGTTAGAAAGGTTTGAAATCCCTCAGAATTTCACGGACTACTGGGTTTATATGGGCTCAAGTGTGCTAATTCAGCTGCCCCGGCAGAGGTTTTCGCACTTGTGCTCCTATAAATTGGTCTGTTCTATCGCAGCTGGTATCGGAGCAAGGTTAAGCATAATACTATCATGTGCATGGTTTCAAAACAAAATTTTGGTTTTCACAAAGCTTATTTTACTAAAAAAGCTTTAGCTAGTAAGCAAGTTTGTCAAAACCTAATTTATAAACAATATGCTAGCGACAACCTCCAGTTATGCCCAACTAGGACTTTCAGGTGGCTTAGTTAAGTAATACTAACTTTGGGGTTTTACTTTCTTTCAACGACACATCGACTCAAAAGGTACGTATAGATGACCGCACTATGCTACCCTGTGGTCTAATGTTGGAGGTAGCCCTCACATATGATGTACTCATATATGTGGGGTAGTTGAATTTATTTTATGCAACGTCGCACCTATGCTCAAGTAAGTGTGAGTTGTGAGAGCATGACCAAACAACCCTTGGTCTAGGGGAGAGCTAGTTTGGTACTGGAACCTATACTCGTAAGCACACGACTGCAGGTGAAGGTATTTAATTGCAGGAGTAATATTATTCTGATGGGTGCATATATTACTTACGTGTGTACTGGGTATGCACCTAAGATAGTATCTAGATTTAAATTCCTGCAATGTATTTATATCTGTTGTGGGAATGGGCTCGAATGAGATTTTCTGTAGGTACACTAACCTCGAATACGTATGTATAGTTGACGGCTAGTTATATCGAGAGTGCGTGTTATGCCACCGACATAGGACGTGATTGCCGCCTCCGGCTGGCAATTAGTGAGGACGTATAGGACGACCATCCATCTTGTTGTGCTTTCCTCATCAACATGCTTTTCTCGCCCTTAGTCCAATAATGAACAACTTGTTGTCAAATGTGACTAATATAATGATAAAATATAATGGTTGTTTGTGCAAAAAAAAATTGCTTCTCCCCAACCCTTATTTCTGTATGGTGAAGTTTGTTGTGAACTAGTGCTTCAACATGATGTGCTAGATTGCTTGTAAAAGTTAGAAGCAATTAGTTTGTTTGATGTTGTATGTTGATCTGAGCTAGATGTAATGTGGTCTTGTTCTTGATAGTTGGTAGGGTGCAATGTTTTATATGGATGCTTCCATGTTAGCTAAATAAGTGATTGCTTGTTATAGGCTAGAAGTAACTATCTTGTATGAGGCTGTTTGGATAACCCTGCTAGTTCATCAGGTTGTGTGGTTGCCTTGCTCTGTTTAATGTTTGCTAGAAGACTGGTTAGGCAATAAGTTTTTGATGGCTAGGAGTTCCCCCTATGTTGAAATGCCTTGTTATAACCAAATGACTTGTCTAGTGTTCTTCTACTTGAGCGGCAAAATTATGCTAAGTTTGTAATTCAATGTTTTGAGGTAGTTTTGTTTTAAAATGCTCTACCTAAGAAAATAATAAAAACTAGTTGTTTGAAGCTATTTTGTATGTAGTTTTGTTTGGGTTTGTTAAATGCTTCCTAAACTTGTTAAATGTGGTAATGAAGCTTAGAGTGTCCAAAGTTTACAAATTCTAGTTCTGTTAGCTTTGTGTTAACATGCTTTAGCAAGGAATGTACTAAACATGTTATTTAATTTTTTTTCCATGTTGTAATAATGTAATCATGTTCATGCTTATTTTCTTGCAATGATGAAAACTAGAGTTATATGAATTAAAAGTTGTGAAACTAATTTTCATAGCTTTCTAGTCTCATGTTATTGTAAGAAAAATGTATAGCTTTTTGTTTGATAACATTAAATAGCTCAAACTTGTTTAAGTTGTTTTAAGCATGTTTACATGCTAGATTTGTGTAGACTGTTTTACTTGCTCAAATATACTGAAATGTTGGTAATAACCTACTACATGCATGAGAGAACTACTGTAAAATTTTCTAGAATTCTCTGGGCAATAAATTATAGTAGCTCTCTGTTCCACCTTACCAAATTAGGAAATCTAATAGGTGCATGTAAATAATTTAATTTGAGAAAGCAATGAACTTCTCTAACATGTTTAAGATGTATATATAAACTGTTCTCATACATGGTTATGCCTAGAATTATGTTCTTATGTGCCTCGTGCTTTATAATTGCTCTCTAAACTAGTTTTAATCCTCACTAGTGATATGCTTGTAAGAACTAAATGCTTGCAACTAATTTAAGTGGACTGCAATCTTAGCATATATAGCCAGTTTAGAATGTTTTCAAACTGTTGTTATGCTTGCTTGTACCCCAGATCAAGTTGTTGTATGTGTCTTGTTAATTGTTGTTACCTAGTGTCACCTTATTCCTTTTTTGAATGTAAACTATGCATGAGTTTGTTGCTTGTTGTTGGTTTCTTAAACTAAATAAGTGAGTTGTTAGCTTTAAGTTGTGAAGTGATTATAGTTAACAAACAATTATACCTTAGTTTGCTTGGTATGTTTGTTTCTAGATAAAGAATTATGCTCCAACTTAGTAAATAGGGAATAAGATAATGACAACATCTGTCCAACATGTTTTGTATGTTTATGTGTGTTTGAGTGCTTTGGATAGATGCTTAGTTGGTTTGAGCTTGGTAATTAGTGTTGGTTGCTTAAGTTGTTTGTTTGTGTCTTCATATGCTTGTTTGGCTGTGTGTGTAGATGTGTTGTAACCAAAGTGGTACCCTGGTTGGTCTAACCCTTGTCCTCGGTGAGTGCTTGAGTGGTTTGTTAAGCCTTGGTTGCCAACTCCTCTTGACCTTCCAAGACGCCCCAAGTAGAACCTTTGTTGCTTAAGGCCTGTGTTTGTGTGTCCAGTTGTGATGGTTTAGAATGCTTGTGCCAAAGACCTATACCTATGCCTATCCATGCCCTTGGTTAGACCAACTAGCCCAAGTTAAAGTTTCCTGAAATCTTGGATCCAGATAGTGGCAGGCCTATGCTTGTTGTGTAGCCATGTCTCTGACTAACCTGTAGACCCATGTTTGTCCCCCCTTTAAGTGTTTCCTAAGCCATAAATGTTTTGTTTCCCTTGTTGTGAAGGCCCTTGTTTGTTTGACCAAGCCTAGCCAAGTTCCTACCAACACAAGTTCTTGACCGTAGTTTGACTTGCCCAGTTGTGGAGACCATGCCCAAATCCTTGTGTACCCCTCGGTTGCCCTTTTGTTGCTGTTTGGCCAAATCAAGTTCATCTAATCTTTTACTTGTCATAACCTTGATGTGCACAAGACGTATCCTTGTTGTCTTGTGCCATGTTTTGTCCTTGAAATCACTTCCTTGTTGATTTTCAAACCTTGTGATCATCCTTGTTTTGCTAGCTTACGCATTGCATGTGATGCTCTCTCCATGCAAGATTTATCTGCGTCATGTAGGATTTCTCATCGGTAGTGGATTCAATAATGATGTCTTGGTTAAGAACTAATGGTGCCGCGACGAAACCGAGAGCCTCCTGTGGCTGTAGACACATGGTTGTGTTGCTCGGCACGCGCTGGTATCATGGTTTCTAGTCGAGATTCATTATGGAAACTATGCCAATGTGTTATCTGTCATGAAGCTTTCTCCTTGTTATCTCCTATAATCCTTCAAAGAAATCCCTATGGCAGATCAGATGTGGCAATGTTTCTTTTGATGTTACAAAGAGGATGACCTTTTCTAGAATCAGTTAGTGATGAAAGTAGTAACAAACTATAAGAGGTCGTAGACAAAGGACTCTGTTTGAGCAACAACAATGATCGAGAAACATATATGGTTGTAGTGAAGTAAAAATGGCATATGATACTTAAGGTGGACAAGTATCCGTTGAAGAATGAGCTACAGAAGTGGTGTGTTATTGAATAAGATACTCAAGATCTGAAAAGTTTCCTGCCTAAACTCAATATGAATATTTGTATGATGATGATCTTGTAGTCAACCTGATCCTCCTAGATATGTCTGATTCTCTATGGACTTTGATGGTGATTGTGTGCATTGATATTCAGCATTGCTTGTAGTAAAAGCTGAAACTTTGGAGCTTTTTAGTGTTGAGAGACAGCTGATTGGTTTCATCCATGGAAAGGCCAATATCCAATTCAGAAATGACTCTTTGGTAGTTATGAAGGCTACGTCTCACAGAACAGTGTTATACCTGAAGTCTGTAAACCAACTGATGTTGTTTGTGGTACTCGTTCATCCCAGCCTCTGTTGTGTTCAGGCCAACTTTACCTTGGAAAAATTTGATTGGTAATACAGGACAGTACATCAGTCTAGTAACTCCGAAAGAAATATACCTCGAGTAAGAACTATCTGGTAATACATCAGAGTACTATGGGAAGATTTATTTTGGATTCTATTAGATGAAGAACAGAAAGGACAGACAGAATCAGTCCCTTATTCTGGAGCGGTCAAGGTGTTTGACAAAAATCGACTCCAAGAAGTGTAAATTGATGACAGAGTGAAGTGTCAAACAACAGACTTCAGACTGTGTTCCTGCATTGCTGAGTAAATTTGAGAGAGTTACTCTGTAGCTCGGATAGATCAACAAGTTAGTTCTGCTAAGTAGTAACTACCTCATGAAGGAAGATGGTATGGACCTGCTTGGTAGTGTTCTCTGGAATTCAGTAGTCTGGTGTTTACCCCAGAAGTTACATCCAATCCAACCTACGAAACTGCCACTGTTTGGAGATGAGATTGTCTGTAAAGAAGGATTAGTGAAAGCGTGGAAATGATAGACTTAGCTATCATATTCACCGCTCTCTCAACAAACTCGGATAATACAATGTTGTCCTGAGAGAAAGAGAACTGCACACATGGAACTTTATGTAGCTTTACGTTGATTACTATCTGATTGAACAAATATTCACCAATGGTATACATAGTGGTAGTTGGTCAGCCAGTTCCTCCCAGTCTCGAAGGAAGTTGATTTGTAATAATATCAACCAGACAAAGATCTAGTATTTTCTTTGACAATATCATCTTGGATTCCTCCTAAAGTAACGGTACAATTTTGGTTTCCATATCGACTTATCAATAGTGGGTTGAGTGTATCTCAATGCTCGATGGGAATCAACAAAAGAAATTTTTCGGACAAGAGTAACCCGAAAACGACTTGAGAAATGGGAAAGTTGTACTATTCGTGATAGTTTCTTTTCTGCTAACAAGTCAGTATATCTTGAGTTGTCAGTAACCACTAAGGATGGGTGATATGTTTTCTTCCCTTGAAAAGTCTTTCGTCCGTAATCTCGGGACGAGATTCTTTTAAGGGGGGAGGGCTGTAACACCCCAGGTGTTTGACGCCAGTCGAGCAGTCAGTTCGAGCACAGACATGGTCTGTCAGTTGATGATTGAGAGATAATTTCTAGCGTTGTCAGACATGACAAAAAGTTTTGGAATCAATCCTGGAAACAGAGCCTCAGTTTGAACTATTTGAGAGATAATTAACAGATCCAGTTAATAATGATTTCCCAATTCCAGAATATTCATGATTACTGCTAAACATGACTTTTTCATGTGCCCCGCTTCAGTTCCTGTCTATAGTAACCTGTCAAAAAGTTTTGTGAAGTTTAGAATCAAAAAGTCACATGAAATGACGAGTCGCAGTTTTGCCTGTTCTGGCTGATTAACTGAAGAAAATCATTCGGGTTCAACCAAGTGTTGCAGTTATGCCCAATCAACTCTATATGGACTCACGAATAAAAATTATCCAAGTTTCGTGTTTAGCACATGAACAGAAAATATCCTGACTGACGAGAGACCGTAATTCGGACCCTATCGGCTGACTGTTTTGACCAGCATTGAACGGCGTCTTCAAGTGCTCGCATGACAGTGTGCCTTAAACGAAAGTTGTAGTACAGATCGATAGGAACAAATTTTGTTTTATGACCAAGACTTGGATTGGTGCCAAAAATAGCGAAAATGAGCTCACAAGATTGAGTACAGCGCAGTTTTACGGCTCCGGAAATTGGTTAAGTCTGTACTGCAAAAATTGGAATTTCGGTCACCGCGAAGCTGCCGTCGACTATCGTTACCGTACAAATGATTCAGAATTTGACTGAGCGCCTTTAACGAAAGTCGGAGTACTCGTCGAGACGACGACAACAAAATTTGTTTCATCGGAATCGGAGTCCGTTTGATCAGTATTTGTAATTTTTTATCTTGACCGAAAGTTTCCGAAAACCTACCAATTTGGGAAAGAAATTGGGGGAAAATTTGACGGGAAATTTTCCCGAGGCCGGTCGCGCCCGTGTCCCGAGGCCTTGCCTGCCGCGCCCTCTCCTCCCATTGGCGCACAAGGGCGGTGCTGCCCCTCTCCTCGCGTGAAAAATCCCCGAGCTCCCTCTGGTTCCTCTCCAGTGCTCGTTTCTCTCTCTCACGTTCCATCTCTCCATGACCCTGAAGAGTAGACAAGGCAACAACGAGCGCTCTTCTCTCCCTGCTCCCTGTGTCCGGCCAGAAGCCGCGGCCTCGTGGCTCGCGCGCTTCCTGGCCCGACGGCCTGGCCTGGCCGCATCTTCCCCAGGTGGAAACCAGCAGCAGTCAACGCAAGCAGCAGCCCGACACCCAACCAGCAAGGCCGGCCAACCCCAGCAAACCCTAGCTCGGTCTCCTCCCTTCCCGGCGACGTCGACTAGCTTGGCCTTCTCCTCCGCGGTTGCGTAGTTTTTCCCGTGAAAAGGTAGAAGAAGGGTATGGTTGCGAAGCTAAAACTTTTTGTGTGCTCGCTTTGCATAAATGACATGACTCATGTGTTTTCTAGTAAGCCCCTAAATGATTTCTGCAGGTTCCACGGCTCCAAATGTGATAACAGTTTTCTATTTTCGTTTTTGATTAATTAATAAATCTGGTCCAAAGTTGTAAAATGCATAGTAAATCGTAGGAATGTCTAAAAATTGCGAGGGAGGACTTTTTGGAATCCTTCCAAATAGCTCTGTCTAGTGAATGTTTAAAATGTTGTGTGTTAGTTGATAGTTTCTGTTGTAATGATTTATTTGTGTTAAATAGTATTAAATAGGAAGAAAATGATATCTGTTGTTTTATTGCTTAGTTTGCTATGAAATTGTTATGATAAGCTTGTTATGTGATATGTGTGCTCTGATAAAAATTTCAGAATTGTTGGTGCATTTATTAATTAGTTATGAATTTATTTAGCTTGCAGCCTATTAAATGGATTAAAATAATTTGTGATAAATGTTTGCATGTAAAAATGGAAAAGGTGGTTATGTTGTCCTTCTATTATATTGTTGTAGCTTAGGTAATTTTTTTATAGTCATGTGTTTGCAGAAAATATGATTTGTATATTTATTTTGCTCTCACATGCATTTTTTGAATAAAACTTGTCTTGTTTTTAATAAATAAATTATAATACCTGAGCATGTAATAGTTTTACAGTAGTTATGATTTGGCATTATCTATCATCTGTAAAAATATGAGGTCCAAACTATATGTTTGCAATGTCACTTCAAAACAATGCCTATGTTTAATAATTAAACAATTGCTTAAAATATAGTGATAGATGACATATGTATATCTATGTGATTACCTTTGTTGCATATTAATCTGAGATAAAGTGATGTGTAATCATGATTATAACTGTTAGAAGTGTTTTAATAGCTTATATGTGTGCTCAATGATTAACTAAACAAGTAATGAAATGATTTGTTAGTATGCTGAAATTGCTGCATGTACAATTTTTGTAGTGGTTTGTTTTATGTAATGTGTTCTATACAAAAGTTATAGATAACTTCTTTAACGTGTTTGTCCTAAAATTTTATGATTTTAGGCCAAGTGGTTTAGGAGTTATAGTTTTTGTAAGTTGGCTGTCATGTTTTGCATACTTTCTGAGTAGATCTGAAAGAATGAATTGTTTGGCTAGTTTAAGTTATGAATCATGTTTTCATATTAATAGAAGTGTTATAGGTATTTTTGTAATATTTTTTAATTGTCTTGGATCACTATTTTTGGTGGTCTAGAACTTGAGTTACATGTATTTAAAGTTAGAAGTCAGAATATGTCCAAGGTCTGGACAGATTTACTTGTTTGAGTTGGTTAGCCTTGCTAACTGCTTAATCACCTTGAGGCAATTATAAATATGTTGTAGCCAACTTAATAAGCTTTCTAATAAGTCTTATGTCAAGTCTTTTGGTTTCATAGATCTCTAGTTATAGCTGTTCAAAGATGAATGTAATATTCTGTCCAATGTTTGGATAGAAGTGCTTGTCTGTCATGTTTGGTCTTTTTAATGGCTGAATCATGCTTAAATAATAATAGCAAAGTTGTAGATAATTTCATTAGTTTTCCAGAAAGTCTAGGATCACCTTGTTTGGATATGTGTAGCTCCAGTTATATCTGTTTAAGTACATGCTATATTGTTGTCCAAATTGTGTAAATGAACTGAAGTTGATTGCTATAGCTTAATGTTGATTATGTGATCCTTGATGCTATGTCATGACTTTATAATGTTTAGTTTGTGCATTTCATGATATTAAATTAATTAACCTGATGTATTATATAAATATATTAAATAATGATGGTTGACATGCTTAACTAATATAGGAGTTGTCTACGCATACATGTGTTCCATTTGTGTGATGTGCGTAATGTAGTCCTGATTGATTGTTATAGTTAGCCACCATGAGTGCCTAATGAACCGTGTGTCACACCTTACTTTAATTATAACCTTCTGAAGTGATTATGCGATGTTAGGTGTTAGAGCTATATCTTTCTTTTAGTAGTTATCCTAATTGCTTATGTGAAGTAATTAGTAACACTTGTGTTGAGCGCCTTATGTTTGATTCATAAGTGTTTTCCCTTGCATTCATATGCTTGCATTGCACATCTCATTTAGGTAACGGTGGATACATCGTGAAGGACGTGATGATGTGACTAAACCCAAAGACGGTGTTTGGTGGATTATTCTGAAAATGCGGAGTTAAGCAAGTGCTACAATGGAGATGCTCGCCAAGCTAGTATCACCTAACAAACACTAACCTAGTGTTGGTTCCCAGGCAAGCCCCGGAGCATTTCTAAGCCTCTCAGTATTTACAATTAATTCAATTGATTATTTTATATTGTGATGCATTAGGTTTAGGAGTTGATTGATTCATACTTGCTGCATTACCATTCCTTGATTATTGTTTACACCTACCTTATTATCCTGTTACTATTTATATGTAGAATTGCTTAGTCTCCTAAAGTAAAAGTAGTAACTGAAGGATGTTCCCGTAATGCCCCTGGTGCGTATTTTACCGGATCACGGTTGGCTATACTTCCTGTCGTGGAAAAAAACCGGAGTAGTAATGAAATACGGTCAACTGGAAGGCAAGGCACCAAGTTGGAACTTGGGGGCAACTCATCCGTTGAATCGTGTAGGTTTGTATCGATGTTGGCCCTCGTTCATTTTTAAAAGCGCCCTTTTACATAGGGTGCCAGTGATGTATTCCCAACCCCGAAGCCGGTTAGACGCTGTCCGGGCCAGTCTCAACCCGTGTTGCACCCTCTAGTATGGAAACACAATCTGCCTCGTGTGGCCATCGTTTAGTTCCAAGTGGGTGGTCCGTGCTGTGAGCCGCGACGATTACCACCACGGACAGTATCGAGCGGTGACCCAATGCGTGGACCCGACGAGGAAAGTGTGGGTTTGTATTAAAGGTTTCTCGCCAGCTGGTTTGTAATTCGATTCGATTCGCCATCTCCCCCGGTTAGTGGGAAACTATGTCGAGCTTCACCACGATACAACTCCATGTGACATTGATGGTTCAACTAAAATATTGACAAAGCAAACCTGATATGGTATTATATTATTGTTTGCTAGATTCAAGTGAGTGCTCTAGTGCAGGTGCAAAACCTAGAGTTTAAGGAATAGGATAAAAGATGATTGCTCATATAATTAAATGATGAACCCTTTAACTTAAGCTCTTTTTGCAAATAAAGTTAGCCAACTCCACTATTTATATCAGCCTTGCATACTCCTTGGTGTCACTTTATTTCTGGTTTACGACGGGTAAGTCTAGCTGAGTACATTCGAGTACTCAGGGTTTATCCCACCTTGTTGCAGGTGAAGGTTAGGTCTGCCGAAAGGTGGGCCAGTGCCGGTGGGCTCGGCAGTTCCATACTTCTTCTCTTTATGGTGTTGTTGGAGGGTGTCACTCAAGCTAGCAAAGTATTTCAACTTATGTTATGGTATTCATTTGAAAGTTATGTTGTTTCTTCTAAATTAAGTGGAACTCCACTTGTATTATTATTTGTGAACTCTATTGTAATTTTATTTCCGCTGCAAAGCTCCGTGAACGTGATATGTATTTGCTTGACCATGCGATCTTTGCTGAGATGTTAGAAATGTTTGAAATCCCTTAGGATTTCAGGGACTACCGGGTTTATATGGGCTCAAGTGTGCTAATTCAGCTGCCACGGCAGAGGTTTTCGCACTTGTGCTCTTATAAATTGGTCGGTTCTGTCACAATCCATAACAATTGAGAACATGAGAAGAATCAAAAAACTGACAAGTCCCAGAAGTGGACTTGCGGTCAAGTCGGTAATCCGCAAAATCAGCGTCGGAGTAACCACAAAGAGAGAGGGTAGAAGAAGCAGAATACCAAATCCCGAAACTCTGGAGTGAAACAAAGGTACCTCATAATGCGCTTGACTGCTTGACAGTGAGAGGTGCGTGGCGACGACTGAAATCATGCGCCAAGACACACCGCGAACTGCATGTCCGGGCGTGTCGCCGTCAGGTACAGCAGCGACCCGATCATACTTCGGTACTCCTTCTGATCCATAGCTTCTCCCTCCTCGTCCGCATCCAGGGCCGTCGTAGTCGACATAGGTGTTGGAAGAGGCTTGGCCTCACCCATATCGAACTTCTTCACTATGTCCTTGGTGTACTTGCCCTAGTGCACAAACGTCCCTTCTCGGGATTGCTTGATTTGCAACCCAAGAAAGAATGTCAACTCGCCCATCATGCTCATCTCAAATCCCCTGCTCATTGTATCTGCAAACTTTGCAACCAAAGCATGAGAGAAACCACCAAAAATGATATCATCCACGTAAATTTGAACCAACAAACTATCATTGCCTTGCTTGAGGAGAAAAAGAGTTTTATCCACACATCCCATTTGAAAACCCTTAACAACCAAAAAGGTTTTCAACCTATCATACCAGGCTCTAGGGGCTTGTTTCAAACCATACAAAGCTTTGTTAAGTTTAAAAACATGGTTTGGAAACTTTGGATTTTCGAAACCAGGGGGTTGTCTCACATACACCTCTTCTTCTATGTAGCCATTTAGGAAAGCACTCTTGACATCTATTTGAAAAAGTTTGAAACCCTTGGATGCAACAAAAGCCAAGAGGATCCTAATTGCCTCCAAACGAGCTACAAGAGTAAAAGTCTCCTCATAGTCTATCCCCTTCATCTGACTATACCCCTGGGCTACAAGTTCGGCCTTGTTTCTCACAACATGGCCATCCTCTCCTTGTTTGTTTTTGAAAACTCATTTTGTCCCAATAGGGTGACACTTAGGAGGAGGTGGAACAAGCACTCAAACCCGATTTCTGTCAAAATTTTCTAACTCCTTGTGCATGGCATTTACCCAATCCGGATCAGATAAAGCATGTCCAACATCTCGGGGTTCAAAATCAGCAACAAATGCAGAATGAGCAAAGTGAGAGATTTGTTGTGACCTTGACAGAGTGATGTGTTCGTGGTTGTTGCCGATCATCTGTTGAGGAGGGTGTTGGCGCTGAATGTGTCGTGGCACCTCTTTTGCTGATGTGACCTCCCCCACAGCAGTAGCTGGTGCCTCCTCGGGTATCACTAGCAAACCCCGAGGTGGTGGATCGACCGGCCCCCATGTAGTGGAAGAAGATGGGTCGGGGCCGCGAGCAGTCGTGGTCGAAGTCGATCCTAAAGGAACAGCAGGTGGAGGAAGATATGGGTCATACATCTATTCAGCTCCATCTTCCTCATCATCAAAAGGAGGATCACTGACCTCGTGATCACCTGCACGCTCAAATCTAGAAGAAGGACAAAGCATGGTCTCATCGAAGGTGACATCAGATGTCTCCATGACTCGGTTAGTATCAAAGTTAAGTACATGATATGCACGAGTATGATTACCATTATCCAAAAATACACCGTCAGAAGAGCGAGACTCAAACTTGTCCAAGTTTCCTTTCTTAAGTATAAAACAGTGGCAACCAAAAACTCTAAAATAACTCACTTTGGGTTGCTTCCCAAATCGCAACTCATAGGAGGTCTTTTTCAAGAAAGCATTGAGAAAAATGCGATTGGAAATATAGCATGCAGTGTGAATAGCCTCGGCCCAATACCGCCTAGGAGTCATATGCTCATCGAGCAACGTCCTAGCCATCTCAACAAGGGTCCAATTTTTCCTCTCTACAACACCATTTTGTGGCGGTGTGTAGGGCAAAGAAAACTAATGCTCTAAACCCAAATAGTCACAAAAATTCTCAAAATCTGAGTTCTTAAACTCGGAACCATTATCGCTACGAATAGCTCTCATCGAGTTCTTAGGGAACTCGTTCCGAAGTCGCAAAATCAAATTGCGAGTAAAAGAGAAAGTCTCAGTTTTCTCAGCTAAAAAGAAAACCCATGAATATCTCGAAAAGTCATCAACAACAACAAGCACATACCACTTCCCACCAACTGAGCTCACCCAAGCCAGACCTACAAGGTCCATATGCAAAAGCTCTCTAGGGTGCTTGGTCATAACTTGATTCACAGGATGGTGGGGAGCGGCAACTATTTTCCCATGTCTACAAGAATGGCAAACAAGATCCTTATCCATGTATAGCTTGGGCAATCCTTGGATTAAGCCAAGTGAACTAAGCCTTGCAAACAAGTCGAAGCTCAAATTGTCTAGTCTCCTATGCCATTTCCAAGGATTACAGGAGGATCCAGCCAAAAGACAACGAGAAATGTCAAAAGACTCCGAGAAATTTGCACGAAAGACTTTCCCAAAGGGCGAAATCAAACATACAAGATTGCCCTGAGGATCTAAAATACGACTGAGATTCGGCTTAAAACGAATCTCATAGTCATCCTCAAAAAGTTGAGAAACAGAAAGAAGGTTAAAATGTAAGTTCGATACAAGAGCAACATCACGTAAGACAAAATGCTCATTAACTCGCACAGAACCACGGGAAAACACCCAACCTTTGCTATTGTCACCGAAAGTAATAAACTCCATTCCGGTGACTGGACTAAGACTGGAGAACCACTTAGAGTTTCCGGTCATATGCCTTGAGCACCCGGAATCCACAAGCCAAACGTTCTCCAAACTACTTACCTACATCAATAAAAAGACATAGGGTGAGCATACGGTCCAACACTAGGTGAGTAAAATGAGAAGAATACCAGTTTTGTCCCGGCTGCTCAAAAGAATGGTCAGTACATTTCTACGGGGAAAGCGATCACCATGCAGAGGAAAATGGGGTCCGCTAGGAGGAGAGCGCTCACCGTGATAGCCAAAACGCGGTGGGGTGTAACGCTCAACAACAAATCCACTGCCACGGGGTCCATAGCCTACAAAACTAGGATCCCGCCGGGCCAAACCTCCTTGTGGCCTAGGACCTTGAGGCATTGGACCTCTAGGCCTAGCACTCCTCCTTTGAACGTTCGGCACATGTCCATCATGGAAAGGATGGTACATGTTCGTGTTGTTCATCTCCTTTGTACAACGCTCATCTCTCTTGCGCCAAAAGCAAAACTCCCTCAAGTGTCCATCTCTCCCACAGTGCTCACAGTGGTACCTCACCACTCTCACAGAGGGTTGTTGGTACTCACGGTATTGGGTGTGGATCACTTGGTTCTTATGTGGCTTGAGCTCCTCTTGGATTGGTGGCATAGTGTCAAGCTTGTTCCTTAGGTGATTGGGTTTTGGAGCCCATGTTTGTTTCTTGGGTGGAGCTCTCGGAGGTTCCACAAACACTCTATCTTTGGTGTTTGGCTTGAGAGGCTCTTTGGGTGGAATCTTGGTTAGTTTGGGAGTAGTGGTGGAGTTGGGCTTCTCAATCGGCTTAAGACCACTAAACTCTCCATCCTTCCCAAAAGATGTAGCACTCTCCACACCCTGAGCAAAACCAACACAAGGACCTCCAACAGCATGCTTGAATTGGGCAATCATCATCCCAAGCTGCGGCTCACCACAAGACACCAATGACAAGATGGTCTGAAGGTATGTGTTTTCTTCCTCGGTTTGCATCTTGTCATGCTTCACATTTGCAATTTACATCTCCAAACCCTCACACAAGGCACACCTAGACACACAAGTGCTACCCGAGCTGGCCTTCTCAAGAGACATAATCTTGGAATTCTTCTCTGCCAACTCGGATTGCAAGCCTGCACAAGACTTGCACGCACCCAACAACACGGGTCTAGCCCTAAGATCATCCACCTCTCCAACCAAAGCAACATACTTCCCCCTCAAAGTGATAAGGTCAGTCATGTGCTTGGAGCACATCAAACACTCATCCTCCTCGGTGACTACAACGGTGGACTTGACAGACTCAAGTTCCTTCACCGCATCCTCTCACTTCTGCCTAAACTCCTTCCTCTCTCTAGCAACAAGCCTAAGCAACTTGTCTTGACTAAGAAGAGCAGCAGTAAGTTTCTCGACCTCAGTAGAGAGTTCATCAGAGGTCTGAGATACCTGGGAGGAGTCATCGTCATCATCGTTCTGACAGATCTCCTCCAGCTTGCTGTCGACCTCATCGCCAAGGGCCGTGGTGCAGAAGCCCTCATCGTCAGCGAAGAAGCAAAGACCGTTCTAGAATCCGCTTGATGCAGTGGAGTCGTTGTCCGAGTCATCGACGTCGCTGAGCGTGGTGAAGAAAGCATGCTGCTCAGCCTGGGCTTTGTCCAAGTACTTCTCCTTGATGTACTCCTTGTCGAAGCCGCCCTTCTGCTTGTGCTTTGCGGGGTCGTACTTCTCCTTGCGCTTGCCAGAGTCGTACTTATAGCCACGATCACCCTTGCTTAACGGTTGCTTGTTCTTCTTTGGGCAGTTGGCGATGAAGTGGTCCGAGTCGCCGCACTCATACATCCAGCTTAGCTTCCTCCACGGTGACGGTTCATGCGGTTGTTCTGGAACCGCGAGAACCGGTTGGGTTGTGGAACCGCGAGAACCGGTTGGCAAGCAGAGCCAACTCGTCGTCTCCCATGAACTCCAGCTACTCCTCTGTAACAGACAAAAGAGAAGAAAGAGCAAAGCCTCCAGAGGGGTTAGCAGAAGAGCCATAAACCAAAGCCATTGACGGACCAGAAGGATTTTCATAAGAAGCCCTCGCCATGGCATCAATCTCACTGGACTTGAGCTTACTCAAGAGCTCGTCGCAAGTGAGAGTCTCATAGTTAGACGATTCGATGATCGTCTGAACTTTTGAGTCCCACAGCGACCGATCGAGAGTGTGAAGAAGCTTGAGAGCTCCCTCATGATCATCGTACGACAAAAGCTCTCTGTTAGCCCTCATTCTGTTGACAATCACCTGAAAGCGAGCGAATAAACATTCTATGCACTCGCCAGGCATGTGTCGGAAGTTCTCATACTCACGCTTATGCGACTCGTAGAGATGAGTTTTGACTAGAGTGGTTCCCTCATGAAAATGCATGAGAGTCGCCAAATCTCCCGAGCTGTGGTGAGGTGAGAGACACGATCAAACTCAGACATGCTCAAACAGGTGAAAAGAGCATTACAGGCTTGGCTATTGGCATCATGCTCATCGATTTGCTGTTGAGTCACACGAGCAGCCAAGACCACATAATCGGCATAGTTGCCAATATCCCAAACTGAAGCATTCATGCTCTGAAGATAGGCCGACACGTATCTTCCAATACGCAAAGTTCGTCCCATCGAAAAACAACAGTTTGCCCGCGCCGCGATCCATGTCGCCTTCTGTGGATCTGGAACTAGCTAAGGTGAAAGATCCTTAACCTGCTCTGATACCAATTGAAGGACCGAGAATTTTACCAAAGGCGACCAGAGGGGGGTGAATGGGAGCCTAAAAATTTCTTTCGAAACTTCGGCCTTTGTCCCAACGAATCAACACCAAAAACTTCAGACTCAAGTGTGATACCCACGACCAACGGAAAGAGGGTGGATGATCCCTAGGATCATAGCGAGGCACCACCAACAAGAGCAAACCAAAACACGCAAGCACCGAGTCATGTTCAAATCCAAAAACCTACCCCCGAACGTAGATGGAAAGCTACGTCGGGAATCTTCTGAAGGACCGGATTAGCGACCAGAGGGGGGGTGAATGGGAGCCTCAAATTCAACTTGTGAATAGAGTGGCCCTTGTCCCAGAAAATCACCCCAAAAGCAAAGACTCAAGACGACCGGAGAGTTCATGACCTACAAGTAGGTGGATACCCTAGGAGATGTCCTAGTGGTACAGCGGAACCTCCGGAGAAACACCAAAGCCAACTATCAAAGCCCCAAAGCAAAACTGCACAAACAGCAGAATCGCGGACTGTCCGGGGTCAGGGTCCCGGACTGCCCGCCGTTAAGTCCCGGACTGTCCGCGACTGGGAGCCGGACTGTCCGCCGGCCAAAACACAGAAACCAAACAGTGCTGCAAGTCTGCTGGACAGGTCCCGGATTGTCCGCGGGTTTGTACCACGGACTGTCCGCCGTTCACTCGATAGTGAACAGTCAAGGGACTGCGCCTGACTGACCTGGCCGAGACACGATGCGCGGACTGTCCGCCGTCAGGGGCGCGGACTGTCTGCCAACACCGAAAAGGGGGAAAGAACGAAGAACGAACGTGAAATCAACCCGATCTATGAAGTCGTGAGGTTAGGAGAGAATTCCTTCGGTGGAAAGAAGGGGCTCACGAACAAGAACAAATTGATTCAAGTGGAATCGAAAATCATCTCAGGAAGACGGAGAACGAGGCAAATCCCTGGGAGATGAAAAACCAAAACGTGAAGAACACAGAACACAAGACACGATTTGATTCGATTTCAGCCGAACTTCCTCCACACGAGGAGACAACGAGAATACGGTCTCGTTTCCTCAAATGATCCAAATACACAGAGGTATGATTCCCGTCTCTGCGGATCGCTTGCAGCGAGGTATGATTAGAACCTAAGCGGGGGATAGAGAGAGAGTGCGTAGGAACAAATGACTGCAAGGATAGAGAGAGAGGAGGGGTGCCTCTCTTACTTATAGCCTAAAACAAAAATCCCCTTCTACTCCTAGAAACAAGAGCGAAGCGGCCAACCCTAGGGGTATCCCAGTCCAACTCTGCTAATTGCCGTTCCGACGGCCACGCGACCATCTCATCCTTAGCTTCGCCTCGACGCAAGCCTCAGGATGCCGCCACGTGCCGCCCCGTCGACCGCCGCGCCTACCTCGCGGATAGCTGCGCCGCCGCGACAGCCTCTCCACACCGCCACGCGTCGACCGTCCTTTTTGCGGACCTCCCTCCGGTTTTGAGGCCGAAACCGGGAAACCTGGGCCTTCCCCCGGTTTTGAGGCTGAAACCGGGAAACCTGTCCTCTGGCTGAGTTTTGTGGCCCAAACTCAGAAACCCGCGAGCCCCAGGTTTTGAGGCCGAAACCTGGAAACCGTCCACGCTGAGTTTTGAGGCCCAAACTCGGAAATCGGCCACCCCGAGTTTTGAGGCCCAAACTCAGAAACCGTCGAGGGTAGCTTTTACAGGCTCAGCTACCGAACCCGCACCGTAGACGGGATGTGGTTCGCACACCCTGAGTAAGAGCACCGATGCCGGAGCATGTCCAGCCTCCACGTCGGGCACAGTGCATTCGCCATCCTTCTCGGCGACCCGCCAAGTTTCACGACGCCATCACCTTCCTCCTGACTCGGCCGATGCACCGCACATCCCCATGTACTCTTGCTTGTCAACGTCGCGTGCCAGCTACCACAGCTGGTCCTTAGGTCTCCCGATCCGTCGGTCCAAGCTCCACGTCCGACCTTCACCGCTCCCGGTCCGTCGGCACGGCACATCCCTGCTTGACCTTCACCTCACCTTAGACCACTGCCCGAGCTCCGCACCTGCACATCAACACAGCCAAGAGACATGTTGCCCGTTGATCGATCACTCATCACTCAGGAAGGGAACCACAAGGGCACATATCAACCTTGTGTTCTCATCCTCCAAATACCTATACCAACGGGTGGCAAAGATACCTAGACAGGTTCCTTGGTGAACTCTAGGAGCAAACGAGAAGTTCAGAAATGAAGCGGAGAAGCTGGGAGAGCAAACGTACTAAAACTCAACACTCAGCAAGGTCCCAGACTGTCCGGACTGGGACTGTCCACGGCTACCCCGGACTGTCCGCGGGTTCCTGGCGGACAGTCTCACAACTGTCTAAAGTTTAAAGTCCATGAGCAAGACTGTCTCACCTTGATCATACTTACCATGTCTCACAACTGGGATTTGTGAGTGGTGCAGCGTAAATATCCGTCATATAAGATGGGAGTTGAATTGTTGTGATGACGACCTTTTCTCCAATCTACACATGGTTAGAATAATAATATATGTATACACAAACCTGTGAGATGGCAGGGTTTCAGGATTAATGATGGATCTTGAATGTTCAGGCACCCTGGGTTCTTCAATCTTGTGGAAGCTTGCCATAAGGTCAAAACGGCATCTGATGTCCTGTCTATTCCACACTCAACAGAACAAGGGTTTATCCTACTAAAGCTAGTGGTACACTAAATTAGCAGACATCAAGATCATCATCAAAATCTTTACACCAACTGCTTCCCCGGCAACGGTGCTAAAAATGCTTGTTGACGGATGTTAGTGCAAATAGAATATGAAAGATTCCGCAAGCGCACAGAACACCATCATAGCATTTTACCGGGAGTATTCCAAGATCGTTATTTATATTTTACCACTGGGAAGCTAGGGTCAAGAATCTGATAACTCACTATCATGCATCTACTAACTCAGAGTACTAATTAGACTAGAGCAGGAGTGAATGATATATGATATGATAATGAATGAAAGTACATCAAAGAGAATTCATGATAAATGTATAGATAACTATAGTGGGAGGAGCACGGGATAGATCAAGGTTCCTATGTACTTCTCTATTACTTGGGTTCTAAAGCAACAAAGATGAAAAGATATAGCGGTCATAAACATTGGCACTTTGGAGCAGTGGATCCTTTCCAACTCTCGAAGAAGACTGGGAAAAAGGTAGTTGGGAGAAGGCTGCCAAAAGCTCTACGAAACATCAATCCGAATGTGGTGGACTATGAAGGCCTAACAGAGCTGTCACCCCTGGGGCTACCACAACTATTCCGTGGGATTGAGCGCAACCTCAGGTAACCTATAGACTAAACACCATGTCTAATCTATCGATTACTACTCTAATTACCTAGGATAACTAGAGCACTCAATACGAACAAAGATCCCATGCCAAGATATAACAACTATACTAATCATATAATAAAGCATAAAGTAAATAAAGAAGATAAATATATTAAAGCATAAGTCTTACAAAGAAAAGATACAAAACATACCAAAACTCTGAAGACTCCTCCGAAATCGAAGCGCAGCTCCGTTCTCCCTAACTCCCGACTAGAGCTAATCTATTACATTGGAAAATCTAAACCTAATTCTCTAGGGAGGAGAGGTTGTCCTTCGAGGGACGCCTCTACAAAGACTCCCAGATGATGTTGTTGCCTCAGGGGGGTCCTGGGTTTATTATATAGGGGCTCCTGGCCTCCCCTCCACCTTGGGCAAGCGATGTGGTACTAAATCCTTCGCCATATGCACATGGGCCTTAATGGGCCAAAACGTGTTGGAGAGGTCGGTTGGAGTGCGTCACGCGAAGGAGGAGCATATTAGGCCCAAAACCTGACCAATCGGTCATGGAGGGAGACCGGTCGGTCTGCCCCTAAGATAGGTGGGCCCCGCCTTCCGTGGGTCGCCTTCTCGTGTCTTCTGGAATGTCCTGGAATGTTCTAGAATCTTACAAGTCGTATCCACCGAGGACTCTCGCTCCGGGACTCCAAATATAGCAAATCATATGTCTGTTTCGATCGTCTCGACGAGGTCTTTGCAATGGTGTGCTCTGTTTCATCACTTGAGATACTTTTATATGGTAAACATGGATGTCCTACAAAACAAGTGAGAGCACCAAAACTCGTGGAACTTGTTTGTTTCAAACCCTACAACTATGCTTTGTGATTCATTTAGTGTCATTTCATGCAATAGTTGATGGTTAATTATGAGCATTAGTGAGCGTCAACAAGTTCCCCCAAGCTTAACCTGTGCTAGTCCCTTAGCAAAGTCAAACTCAACAGTGGATCAGGAGTTGCTGCAATATCTGCACTTCTAACAAGTACACATGCATTCAAACAAAAGTTCTCATTTGAATTAGAAATAAGATATCATATTTTTCATCATGGGGCTTAGTACTTTACCTTGAATTCTAAGTAATTTAAAGATAGAACGATCAAATTAAACACTATGTCTCTTGCTCTTCCACTTCACCATTATTCCGGAGTTTTTATGAATTTTCAAAAAGATTAAAAACATATGTTGCCAAATTAAACAATGGATCGAAAGAGAAAGTCAACCACACCATTGAATCGAGAAGTGCATGTGTATGAAAAATGGAGGTGGATGCTCTTTTCAATATATCACTCTCTTTTGTCTATTAGAAACACATGGCTATTGGGCTAATTCTACTATCGGGCACGTGCCCATTTATTCTGATATTCATCATTTTTTTATTTTCTTCTTTTTTTCTTCGAGGTTCCAGACACTTGTCCCTTTTTATTTCCTCGGGATCTATCTTTTTGAGGTTTTGGACACTTGTCCCTTTTTATTTCCTCGGATGTTTTTTTCTTTTTTTTTCAATAGCCACATGCTTCCAACAAACCTTTGAGAGGATAGCAATAGATAATCATGAGCATTTATGCGGAGGATGGATGAAATGTGTAAGTGATCTCAATTCAATAGTATGATAACCTCTCACAGGGTGAACAAAGCTTAATTTAACTCAATTAATATTGGAAACTCTCTGGAACTCTAGTGTTGTTTTAGAACAAGATAATAGTAGCTCAAATCATCACATATCATATCTGTCAACTACCTAGACTCTGGATCAAGTATTTGCTACCCATATATTTAATTTCATTGTAAGGCATCATTAATTTTTTAGACTTAGGAGAACTCATGCTTGAAGGCTAGGTACTAGAAAGAAATACAATAGAGCAACTATTCATCATTTCCATTTTGTCCATTTTGAGAAATTAGGGAGAAAATTCTTCAGATTAGACATGCTTTATTTATTTAATCTAACACACACTATAACCTATTATTTAAAAATATTAAGATAGTAGTAAGACATACCTGAATCACGAAGATAACGGGGGTGCGTCTCCCCCAAGCTAATCCCTTCGATCACATCGAGCCTTCATGTGCCCGAATATTTTTGTTCCTTTTCTTTTTAAGGGTGAGCCTTCATGTGCTCACATTTTTTTTTGTATTTTGAATTAATTTATAAAAAGAAAAACTTAAGAGAATAAAGATACTTACCTGGATATACGTGGGTGTTTTCCCCCAAGCTGAATGTTGACGTAGTCGTTCGATCTTGCAATGTAACGGACTGGTAGTGAAAATGTTCTTCCTCTATCGGAGCATTGATTGGCGTTGATGGCTGTTGAAATAGTGCACCAACAGTGGATGGGACATCCACTTGCTCGTCACCATTTCTTGGTCCTTTAATCCCGTGAAACTCAAATAGACAACAAAACTTGTGAAACAGATTAAGCGTTAGTGGTGGGCCACTCAAGCCTTAGTTGTCCAGAGTTTCAGTAAGATCTCTTTCTCAATATTATTGTATTTTTATATTTTTTTATAATGCAAAAATGCAATAGAATGAATGCATATTTATTTTTATTTTTATGCCACCACGGTGAATATTTCATGTGGGGTTTTACACACCACATAATTATTCACATGGGGCTTTAGGTTTTATGATGCAGTGCAAGAAGTAAAATATTTTTATTTTCTTCTTTTTTTAAGAAATGCTAATGCAGAAAAGTAAATATGCTATATTGACATGATGATGAAAAGTAAATATGCAAAAATAAAAACTAATGCAGAAAAGATAAATATGGATAACTACCGATTTACCTTTCGGCAAGGGTTCAATGTTTTAAGTCCTCTGAACAGGACTTCTCACCATGTTCATTCCTGAGGTGCATCATTTGATCCCGATATGTAGACCTTGATAACTACACCTCTAGATATGGTGTCACTCATGTCCTTCGTTCATCTAGCAATTTGAAGTGAAACATTAATTGTGGAAGCTGGCATCATCTTGCTCAGTGTGCATGTTCTTGTAGATCCAGGACCTTCACTCTGTAGAATTTGAGAGTTGACAAACTCCTCCATGTTTTGCTGAATAGTGTATCCTGCTCATAAAGACAAAGTAGAGATCAAGTGCATGGGCTCTATTGTGGAAAAACACCAACAGAACCAAAAATTTTGTTCATTACTCTCAAACCTTAGGCATATTGAACAAGATAAACTTGTTGTTTATGTGTTCTATTCAATCTTAACATGAGTGATAGGATCAGAAGATGAGCATGAAAGTAGCATCTTAAAAATATTTAACAGATCATATTACTTAACACAAGGAAGGATAATCTATGCATAATGTGTTGATCTTTTCATGATTGTGATATATCATCTTCCAAAAGTTAGATGCATAACATTTTAGCTCATTTAGGTAAGATAGTGAGATTCAAGAGAGTAAAGCAAAGAACAAATAGTAAAGAACTGAACATGTTGAGTTGATTAAGTTGGATCATGTGAGGTGCAACTTAAACCTGTTTGGTTCTTTATTTATGCGCATGCCAGAAACAAGGAGAAGCTTTTAAAGTGATGGTCACTTACCTTGAGATGTTACCTTTATCATTGAAGAGTGATGGTGTTGAACCACCTTGTGGAAGCTTCTCTTGTCTAGCTAGTTGTTGTTCATGATTGGCTTGTCTTCTCTTGTCTATCTCACAGTAGGCTAGCTGAGTCTTGTTCTCAATAGGTCCAGACGATGGAGACTTTGTCAATTATTTTCTTGATTTGCAGGCTTAGGTACTGTCTCTCCATCTTCTACTTCTTATGGTGCAGTGGCTTCATCCTTTATGATATCCCCACAATTCCTGGCAATTAGTTCTTCTTTTGTCGGTTGAGTCTATGTCTTCTCTTGGTTTTCTTTGGCTGCTCATAAATGGTGTAATTGTTGAAGAGGCAGTGAACCTTTTGGTCAAAGATCCAAAAGTGGATTTCTCTAGTTCCGACATAGATGACAACATTGAAGGTTTTCAAGAACGATCATCCAAGAATGAGTGGTGGCCCATATTCTTCTTCTTGAATGGGATAGCATCTAGTGGCCTGTACTAATCAAAGTGGTTAGTAGGAGGTCAAAGTGTCTGAAGCTGGATTTCTCCTTCCTACCCTTGATCATGAAACAAATCTAGACAATGAAATTGTGTCTTCCCCAAGCTAACTTGTGAAGTAGGTGGATGCCCAAATTTCTTCAGCAACATGTTCATGAGTTGAAATTGTAGACCTTGTTGTTGTTGAAGTTGTTCCACCTCAACCCCCAAACTAGCTCTTGTGTTAGAAGTGAGGAGGACTTCCACTGCTTGTCTTCATATTGAACCACCAACAGACTTCCTTCGGACGACTCATAGATGTTATAATGTAGTGGCATATCGTCACCCTGATATTTGTTGTTGGTGTCGGTGTTGATGTCTTCGACAATGATGAGCGTATGCATAGATTGACCCATACGGGGTCAGTTGCATCCTGCTCGTCATTAGTGTCCTAGCTTAAGCCTTGGTAAGGCTCACAGCTTGACTGCCTTTGACATCACTAGTGACTTATCTGATGATGAGTTTTGTCTATCCATGGGTTGGGTTTTGGATCTTTAAGTTCACACCATGAACAAGCAAACCTCATCTCCTACAAAATGTTAGTGGACACATACCCGAAGGATTGCACTGAATTTGAAACATGGGTTGTTATCCACTACTTATGTGTTATTCATCCATGCTAATAAAAAGATGATTTTAGGATTACTTTAGCATGGACTAGTATTTTATGTGTTGGCTGCATATTAACATGGTTCAAGGCAAAGTTTAACTTGCAATAGAAGATAGACTTAAATAAACTTTGATACTCACAGTTCTTTCATCTATGATGAATGAGCTGAGTCTTCTATGTGCAGTTCACCGTATGCCTTGCTTCATCTCTGATGTGGATTCATCTCAGGACTTTCCCAAAGTGTATTTAGAGTTCTCTGCAGGGGTTAGTCCAACAATATATCCAATGTCTACAAAAGCTAATTTCAGATCAATAATCAAATCAAACTCCGTGTCTAATTTTGATTAAGGTAGACTATTTAACCTAAGCACCACGTTTAATTTAAAAAGCCTATGAAAGTACCCTATAGAAGTACCTTCAAACCAAAACATCTTATGGCAAACAAAGGTAGAGTGAGAGCATAACAGAGATTTATTCAAATAGAGATGGCAGAGTATGATCACAGTGAGGAGTATATATATTTTTTTAATATTTTTTTTCATTTAGATGCGGATGACTTGAATGCATACAAGAATCTAAACATGATGTGGATTTCATAAAACAAAACATAAACTAAATGGAGTGGATGAATGTTTAAAAGTAAACATGCAGTGGTATGCAAGGAATAAAAAAGATAACTACTCGTAAAGTTTAAAGTCCATGAGCAAGACTGTCTCACCTTGATCATACTTACCATGTCTCACAACTGGGATTTGTAAGTGGTGCAGCGTAAATATCCGTCATATAAGATGGGAGTTGAATTGTTGTGACGACGACCTTTTCTCCAATCTACACATGGTTAGAATAATAATATATGTATACACAAACCTGTGAGATGGCAGGGTTTCAGGATTAATGATGGATCTTGAATGTTCAGGCACCCTGGGTTCTTCAATCTTGTGGAAGCTTGCCATAAGGTCAAAATGGCATCTGATGTCCTGTCTATTCCACACTCAACAGAACAAGGGGTAATCCTACTAAAGCTAGTGGTACACTAAATTAGCAGACATCAAGATCATTATCAAAATCTTTACACCAAATGCTTCCCTGGCAATGGCGCCAAAAATGCTTGTTGACGTTTGTTAGTGCAAATAGAATATGAAAGATTCTGCAAGCGCACAAAACACCATCGTAGCATTTTACCGGGAGTATTCCAGGATCGTTATTTATATTTTACCACTGGGAAGCTACGGTCAAGAATCTGATAACTCCCTATCATGCATCTACTAACTCAGAGTGCTAATTAGACTAGAGCAGGAGTGAATGATATATGATATGATAATGAATGAAAGTACATCAAAGAGAATTCATGATAAATGTATAAATAACTATAGTGGGAGGACAACGGGATAGATCAAGGTTCCTATGTACTTCTCTATTACTTGGGTTCTAAAGCAACAAAGATGAAAAGATATAGCAGTCATAAACATTGCCACTTTGGAGCAGCAGGTCCTTTCCAACTCTCGAAGAAGACTGGGAAAAAGATAGTTGGGAGAAGGCTGCCAAAAGCTCTACAAAACATCAATCCGAACGTGGTGGACTATGAAGGCCTAACAGAGCTGTCACCCCTGGGGCTACCACAACTATTCCGTGGGATTGGGCGCAACCTCAGGTAACCTATAGACTAAACACCATGTCTAATCTATCGATTACTAGTCTAATTACCTAGGATAACTAGAGCACTCAATACGAACAAAGATCCCATGCCAAGATATAACAACTATACTAATCATATAATAAAGCATAAAGTAAATAGAGAAGGTAAATATATTAAAGCATAAGTCTTACAAAGAAAAGATACAAAACATACCAAAACTCTGAAGACTCCTCCGAAACCGAAGCGCAGCTCCGTTCTCCCTAACTCCTGACTAGAGCTAATCTACTACATTGGAAAATCTAAACCTAATTCTCTAGGGAGGAGAGGTTGTCCTTCGAGGGACGCCTCTACAAAGACTCCCAGATGATGTTATTGCCTCAGGGGGGTATTGGGTTTATTATATATGGGCTCCTGGCCTCCCCTCCACCTTGGGCAAGCGATGTGGTACTAAATCC
Organism: Coix lacryma-jobi var. lacryma-jobi; assembly: GCA_009763385.1. Taxonomy (NCBI): domain Eukaryota; kingdom Viridiplantae; phylum Streptophyta; class Magnoliopsida; order Poales; family Poaceae; genus Coix; species Coix lacryma-jobi. The sequence goes on from CM019831.1 coordinate 85,569,304, forward strand.
TTCACCATATGCACATGGTCCTTAATGGGCCAAAACGTGTTGGAGAGGTCGGTTGGAGTGCGTCACGCGAAGGAGGAGCAGATTGGGCCCAAAACCTGACCGGTCGGTCCAGGGGGGAGACCGGTCGGTCTTCCCCTATGACAGGTGGGCCCCGCCTTCCGTGGGTTTCCTTCTCGTGTCATCTGGAATGTCCTGGATTCTTCTAGAATCTTCCAAGTCGTATCCACCGAGGACTCTCGCTCTGGGACTCCAAATATAGCAAATCATATGTCTGTTTCGATCATCTCGATGAGGTCTTTGCAATGGTGTCCTCTGTTTCATCACTTGAGATACTTTTATATGGTAAAACATGGATGTCCTACAAAACAAGTGAGAGCACCAAAACCATGGAACTTGTTAGTTTCAAACCCTACAACTATGCTTTGTGATTCATTTAGTGTCATTTCATGCAACAGTTGATGGTTAATTATGAGCATTAGTGAGCGTCAACAACTGCTTGCGAGAAGACCACGAAACCAACGAAGAGCCAATAAACGGACAAGTCCCAGAAGTAGACTGGCGCTCAAGCCGACAGCTGGCAAAATCCGCATCAGAGTAACCACAAAGCGAAAGAGTCGAAGAAGAAGAGTACCAAAGTCCGAACTCAGGAGTGTATCGGAGGTACCTCATGATGCGCTTGCCTGCTTGCTTGTGGGAAGTTCGTGGGGACGCCTGAAAGCGAGCGCATAGACACACAGAAAAATGTATGTCCAGCCTCGTTGCCATCAGGTACAGGAGCGAGTCGATCATGCTCCTGTACTCCTTCTGGTCAACAGCCTCTCCGTCCTGGTCCGCGTCCATCGCAGCAGTCGTCGCCATGGGCGTCGTAAGAGGCTTGGCCTCGCCCATGTCAAACTTCTTCAGGATGTCCTTCGTGTATTTGCCTTGATGCACGAATGTCCCTTCTCGGGTTTGCTTGATTTGCAACCCAAGGAAGAAGGTCAACTCACCCATCACACTCATCTCAAACTCCCTGCTCATTGTATCTGCAAACTTGGCAACAAGTGCGTGAGAGGAGCCACCAAAGATGATATCATCCACATAAATCTGGACTAACAAGGTGTCATTACCTTGCTTGAGGAGAAACAAAGTTCTATCGACCCGTCCCATTTTAAAACCCTTGGATAGAAGAAAAGTTTTAAAACGATCATACCACGCTCTCGGGGCTTGTTTTAAACCATACAAAGCTTTTGAGAGTTTATAAACATGGTTTGGAAACTTGGGATCCTCGAAACCAGGGGGTTTCCTAACATAAACCTCTTCCTCTATATACCCATTCAAGAAGGCACTCTTGACATCCATCTGGTAAAGCTTAAAACCCTTTGAAGTAGCAAAAGCTAGAAGGATTCTAATGGCTTCTAAATGGGCTACAGGGGCAAAGGTTTCCTCATAGTCTATCCCCTCTTTCTGGCATAAACCCTGGGCTACTGGTCTAGCCTTGTTCCTCACTACCATCCCATCCTCACCGTCTTTGTTTTTGAAAACCCATTTGGTACCTATTGGGTGGCATTCTGGTGGAGGTCGAACTAGGGTCCAAATTTGGTTTTGCTCAAAGTTTTCTAGCTCCTCATGCATGGCATTGACCCAGTTAGGATCAGAAAGAGCGTGTCCAACATCTTTGGGCTCAAAAGAAACAACGAATGCAGAATGAGCAAAGTGAGAGATTCCATACGCTCGCGACCGCCTGACTCGCTGGTCGATGCCGCCGATCATCTGACGCGTGGGGTGAACATGTTGAACGCTCCAGGGCGCTTGCCTCGCCGAAGTCGCCTCCCCTTCGCCAGATGCTGTTGCTCCCTCAGGTGCAGCTGGTGCTCGCTGGAGAGGTGGCTCTAGAGGACCCCAAGAAGAAGACGTCGTGGGATCAGGTCCTCGAGCTGAAGTAGTCGTCACAGGGTCGACGGGGGCAGCCAGTGGAGTTGGCTCAGGATCACCCCAATCGGCATTCTCCTGCTCCTCCTCCACAAAGATAGTCTCTCCCAGCTCCTGTTCTCCTGCAACATCAAAAGCAGAAGAAACACAAGGCATAGTCTCGTCGAATGTGACCTCGCTGGTCTCCACTATCCGGTTAGTTTCAAGGTTAAGAACTCGATAAGCGCGCGAATGCGAGGCATAACCAAGAAACACGCCATCAGCAGAGCGAGATTCAAATTTGTCCAAATTTCCTTGCTTCAGGATAAAACACTTACACCCAAACACCTGAAAATGAGACACCTTGGGTACCCGTCCAAAACGCAACTCATAAGATGTTTTCTTCATGAAAGCCTGAAGAAAGATGCGATTTGAAACATGGCAAGCAGTGTTGATCGCCTCGGCCCAAAAAGGCCTAGGAGTCCTATGCTCATCGAGCATCATCCTGGCCATCTAAACAAGGGTCCGGTTCTTGCGCTCAACAACACCGTTCTGCTGGGGGACATACGGAGAAGAAAACTGATGCTCGATTCCATTAGAAGAAAAGAAAGAAGCAAACTGAGAGTTATCAAACTCAGTACCATTATCGCTACGAATAGCTCTAATAGTATCAAGGGGAAACTCAGTTTTCAACTTCAGAATCAAATCGCGAGCAAAAGGAAAAACTTCATCCTTACCCTCCATAAAGAAGACACAAGAGTACCTCGAAAAATCATCAACGATCACTAGAACGTACCACTTCCCACCCACAGGGCAAACCCGAGCTGGACCAACTGTGTCCATGTGTAAGAGCTCGCCGGGTCGCTTTGTCATCACCTGATTAACAGGTGGGTGAGAAGCAACAACCATCTTCCCATGACGACAAGGATGGCAAACAAGGTCCTTCTGAAACTTAAGCTTGGGCAATCCTTGGATTAGGCCAAGTGAACTAAGTCTTGCAAGCAAGTCAAAACTCAAGTGACCAAGCTGAAGGACCGAGAAACTACCCGAAAGCGACCAGAGGGGGGGTGAATGGGAGCTTCAAAATTTCCTTTCGGAAACTAGATGCCACTGTCCCAAACACAACCCTAAAAGTGAAACCTAGAGCTTGCTAATGTCCACGACCCTAGATGTAGGGTGGATGCTTCCAAGAAGCACAGCGGGACACTACACAACTCAAGAAAGCCAACGCAAAGGACGGAACTCGAATCCGTCAACGAACGATCGAACTGCGAACGAAACGGCGCAAAGCAGACACGACCGGACTCTGACCAGCGTCCGGTCAGGGAGCACCGGACGCGTCCGGTCGTCCAAAAGCTGTTCTGGGAGCTCTCTGTGTTGGACCGGACGCACGAGGCTTAAGCGTCCGGTCCACCACTGAGCGTCCGGTCACAAGCACAGCACTCTGATGAACAGTGACCACGATGAGTCCGGTCACTAGCTCAACAGTGCGTCCGGTCGATGCAAAACAGAACACCGAAAACCTTCAACGACCGGACTCACTGCTCGTGCGTCCGATCAGCCCGAGCGAGCGTCCGGTCACCCCGAAACTGAGCAGTTCGTCCACCGATCCGCCTCGATCTCACCTAAAACAAATCCTCTAGGGATCAAACTTGGTGAGATGAGTCACAAGGAGTATAGTGAGCTATCTCTAAGAGATCATGGCTCGAACCTATCTCCAAATCAGTGAATCGAAGAATTTCGGGAGAAGGGAGAAAACTTGACCCGAAACTAAAAATCGATCGATCTCCTAGACCGTGAGGTTAGAGACAAATTCCTTCGGTGGAAAGAAGTGCCTCACGATCTAGAACAACTTGGTTCAAACGGATTTGCAAAAGATGAACCGATTTAAGAGATCAAGCGACGGGAAAATCGTGGAGAAAAAGGATTCCGCAAAGAACACGAACACAAAGCGAATCACAGCCACGAATTGCAAGCCGAAGCGCAAACACACGCTACGACAAGGAGGATACGGCCTCCTTTCCTCAGAATCAACAAGTACACAGAGTTCTTGGTCTCTCTGCGGATCTCAGCTACAGCAGGGAATGGGAGAGCAGGAAACCCTAAGTGCAGGAAGCAAATGAACTGAGCTAACTAAGATAGGGAGGAGGGTGTCTCCCCTGGACTACTTATACTAACCTAGACTAAGCCTATTTCCTACTCTACCCCTCTCTAAACTAATTACAGAGTGAACCAGCTAAACCCTAGGGTTATTCTGGACCAACTCGGTGGTAGGTAGATCCAACGGCCACGCCCGCACAACTCATCCGCGTTGCCTCCACGCAACCTTCCGATTGCCGCCACGTGTCGTCCTCGCTCTGCACCCCCGGTTTTGTGGCCCAAATCGGGAAACCAGCCTTTTCCAGCAACCCCCGGTTTTGAGGCCCAAACCGGGAAACCAGCCCACCAGCCTGAGTTTTGTGGCCCAAACTCAGAAACCCGTAGCGCCCGAGTTTTGAGGCCCAAACTCGGAAACCGGCCCATCACCCGAGTTTTGTGGCCAAACTCGGAAACCATCCGCGCCCAGGTTTTGTGGCTCAACCTGGAAACCAAGCACCCAGGTTTTGAGGCCCAAACCTGGAAACTGTCCACCCGTTGGTTTTTCTCTGGCTCAACCAACAAACCGGAGCTGTAGAGGGGATGCACCTCCCGTGCACCCCGTCCACCGACACATGTCCCCAGGTCCTCGACCCGAGCAACACCGTGCCTCGCAAGTCTCTGCTCGTCGCTGTCCCAGGCTGCCAGCCACCACAGCTGATCCTCAGGCACTCCGGTCCCTCAGTCCAAGCCTCACGTCCGCCCTTCACTGCTCGATCCATCGGCATGGCACGTCCGCCGCACGGCACGCCCATCCTTCATCGCACCCAGTCCATCGGCACGGCACGTCTCAACTTGACCTTCACCTTGCCCTCGATCACTGTCTCCGTGCTTCGACACCTGCACAACACAAGCCAAAGAACATGCTATCAAACCCGTTGACAATCACTCATCACTCAGAGACTCGGCATACACCCATGTATCCGCAATCTCCCCCTTGATGAGTGCATTGTCAACTACACACACAAATCATAATGAAAGAAGAAGGTAGGAGGAAGGAGAGGACTCAGCCAAATGACCCAAAAGCATAGCAAAGCCGAAGAGGGTCAAGTGGAAGAAGCGAGAACTTGGTCCCCAAAGACATGGGCAACGGCTCGACGCGACCAAGCAAAGCAAAGCTAGCCCTCAAGAAGAGGTAGAACAGGCTCAACACCGCTAGCAGAAAACCAATTGAAAATCGGAGCTAGAAATTGGCAAAATGCTAGTCCCTCAAGATAGAGGCACAGAGGCTCAACACAACTAGCACGAAAACCACTTCGAGCCAATTGAAAAACAATCGAAAGGTCTTCGAACCAATCGAAATCAAACTCGACGCCAAATGAGAAAAATGTTTGCTAGTCCCTCAAGATAGAGGCAACGGCTCAACACAACTAGCAAACTCTCCTTGACAAGTGCAAGCAACCAGGGACTCCCCCTTAGGTCCAACAAGAGAAGAGCATAAAGATCTGAAAATCTGAAAATCTCCCCCTTAGCAAAAGCTCCCCCTTAATTGAACGCCAGGAGACATATGATTTGCAAAAACTCTCCCCCTTAGTTGAAAATGCACTTATCAAGCACAAACTCTTCCCTTGAGCCAACAAAACTCCCCCTTTTAAAATGCATATGAAGTCAGAAATGCAAGTTAGCAGCTTCAGGCATATAATCAAAAGAGTGCCAAAAATGCTCTAATTGGTATAGCTCCAATGGCACAACTAAGCACTCAAATAGCGAAGGCTCAAACTGATCACACATACGAAATATGAAGCATATGAGCAAGTGAGCAGTTTTTAGCCAAAAAGATAGTCACCATCAGAAAAGCACTACACATGTATAGATAGGAATCCAGACAAGTGCTAAACATGTATACAAGGTGAACTACCCCTAGCAAGGTTCAATCATCATGCATAGGAATGAGGCATATACTTGTGATTTCATTTTTATATTGGAGTTGCAGCGGTGAAATTACACAAGTTTAATTTCAGCATGTGATTGCGAGAGGTTGAAAGCTTGTCTTTGCCTAACTTTCCAACCGTGCGAAGCCTATGCATATGCAATCGGAAGCTTAAAGCAACGGTTTCGGTCATACACTACACGGCTCAAGTTTAACTCAAAGTGCAATGAGAAACAGTCTCGATACCGTGAGGTGTTGACAAGCAATCCCATCTCGATCTTTTCAATTCACTAAAACTTGGTTCAAATTTTATACATGATATGAACAGACCAAGCAAGTGAATGACTCATAACTAGAGACATAGCAACCTAGCATATATGAAAAGCACGAGAGAACTCAACATATCCTACACATGCTAGTTGCATATCTCAATGGTGAACTTTTTCAGATTGTAAGTTACTAAGTAAATTCACCATTCCAAGATAGCTCAGCTCATAACATGTACTAGTGATCAGGAAGAGCATAAGCTACAAGCATCCATATAAGCATCGGAGCATACTAGATAGAGCATAGTTACATTCTAGTGATTATAAACATGAAGCTCAGAATGTAACTGCGTATGCTAAAATGCAAAGAAAAGAAACTCAAAATAAAAGAGTCAGTCTATACAAGATCCAAAAGGTTTCCCCCATCTAAAAGGGGAAACACACACCAAGCTCACCCCTCAACCGATTAAAGGTTGATTCGTCTAAAGGCTTGGTGAAAATATCAGCCAGTTGGTGATGAGTATCGACATGGCGAAGGTCGATATCACCCTTCTCCTGGTGGTCGCGCAAGAAATGAAAGCGCACATCAATGTGTTTGGTTTTCGAGTGAAGCACGGGGTTCTTAGCAACGCTAATAGCACTCGTGCTGTCACAAAGCAAAGGCACGCGAGAAAAGCTCAAACCAAAATCACGCAAAGTGGCCATCATCCAGAGTAACTGGGAACAACAACTAGCCGCAGCAACATACTCAGCCTCCATGGTAGACTGGGCGACACTAGACTGCTTGCGAGAGGACCACGATACAAGAGAAGATCCAATAAATTGGCAAGTCCCAGAAGTGGACTTGCGCTTAATACGGCAACCAGCAAAATCGGCATCGGAATAACCGCAAAGCGAGAGGGTGGAGGAAGCAGAATACCAAATCCCAAACTCAGGAGTGAAACGAAGGTACCTGAAGATGCGCTTCACCGCCTGACGGTGAGAAGTGCGCGGCGACGCCTGAAAGCGCGCGCACAGACACACCGCGAACTGGATGTCCGGGCGTGTCGCCGTCAGGTAGAGCAGCGACCCGATCATGCTGCGGTACTCCTTCTGGTCCACTGCTTCTCCATCCACATCCGCATCCAGGGCAGTCATCGTCGACATGGGTGTTGGAAGAGGCTTGGCCTCACCCATATCGAACCGCTTCAGCAAGTCCTTCGTGTACTTGCTCTGGTGCACAAACGTCCCCTCCCGGGTTTGGTTAATTTGCAACCCGAGAAAGAATGTCAGCTCGCCCATCATGCTCATCTCGAACTCCCTGCTCATAGTATCTGCAAACTTGGCAACCAAAGCGTGAGAAGAACCACCGAAAATGATATCATCCACGTAAATCTGGACCAAGAGCGTGTCTTTGCCTTGCCGGAGGAGAAAGAGCGTCTTATCTACACATCCCATTTTAAAACCCTTAGCTAGCAGAAATGTTTTCAATCTATCGTACGAGGCTCTAGGGGCTTGTTTCAAACCATATAAAGCTTTATGAAGTTTAAAGACATGGTTTGGAAACTTGGGATTTTCAAAACTGGGGGGTTGCTCAACATAAACCTCCTCCTCTATGTAGCCGTTTAAGAAGGCACTCTTGACATCCATTTGAAAAAGTTTGAAACCTTTGGATGCAACAAAAGCCAAGAGTATCCTAATAGCCTCCAAACGAGCTACAGGAGCAAACGTCTCCTCATAATCTATCCCCTCCTTCTGACTATAGCCTTTCGCTACAAGCCGGGCCTTGTTTCTAACAACGTGGCCATCCTCTCCTTGCTTGTTTTTGAAAACCCATTTTGTCCCAATAGGCTTACAGTCAGGTGGAGGTGGAACTAGAACCCAAACCTGATTTCGCTCAAAGTTTTCTAACTCCTCATGCATGGCATTGACCCAATCCGGATCCGTCAAAGCGTGTCCAACATCTCGGGGCTCAAAATTAGCAACAAAAGCAGAGTGAGCGAAGTGAGAGATGTGCTGTGACCTGGAGCGAGTGACTCGCTCGCCGATGTCGCCGATCATCTGCTGAGGTGGGTGCTGGCACTGGATGTGTCGTGGCGCCTCTCGAGCTGATGTAGCCTCCCCCTCAACAACAGCTGGTGCCTCCCCGGGTACAAATGGTACCACTCGGGGTGGCGGATCCCACGGCCCCCAGGAAGAAGAGGTGTCGGGGCCGTGAGTCGTCGTAGAAGCCGCTCTTTGCGGCACGGCAGGTGGAGAGGGTGCTGGATCATCTATACCTTCAGCACCCTCGTCCTCGTCATCAAAAAGAGGCTCACCAACCTCATGATCACCTGCACGCTCAAAACGAGAAGAAGGACAAACCATGGTCTCGTCGAAGGTGACATCGGATGTCTCCATGACTCGGTTAGTGTCAAGGTTAAGTACACGGTAAGCTCGAGTGTGAGTGCCATAACCCAAAAACACACCGTCAGAAGAACGAGATTCAAATTTGTCCAAGTTGCCCTTTTTGAGTATAAAACAATGGCAACCAAAAACTCGAAAATAACTCACCTTGGGCAGTTTTCCAAAACGCAACTCATAAGAAGTCTTTTTCAAGAAAGCTCTCAGAAAAATGCGATTGGAAATATAGCATGCAGTGTTCATAGCTTCGGCCCAATAGCGCCTAGGAGTCCTATGCTCATCAAGCATCGTCCTGGCCATCTCAACAAGGGTCCGATTCTTCCTCTCTACAACACCATTTTGGGGCGGTGTGTAGGGGGAAGAAAACTGATGCTCCAAGCCAAGGCGGTTACAAAACTTCTCAAAATCCGAATTTTTGAATTCGGAACCATTATCACTTCTAATAGCTCGCATCGAGTTCAAAGGGGACTCGTTCTGAAGACGCAAAATCAGATTGCGAGCGAAGGAGAAAGTCTCAGTCTTCTCAGTCAAAAAGAAGACCCACGAATACCTCGAAAAGTCGTCAACAACAACCAAAACATACCACTTGCCACCAACCGAGCTCACCCGAGCCGGACCAACAAGGTCCATGTGTAAAAGCTCTCCGGGGTGCGAGGTCATGACCTTAGTCACTGGATGGTGGGGAGCGGCAACCATCTTCCCATGTCTGCAAGAATGGCAAACTAGATCCTTCTCCATCGAAAGCTTGGGCAATCCTCGGATTAAGCCAAGTGAGCTAAGTCTTGCAAGCAAGTCGAAGCTTAAATGACCGAGCCTCCTATGCCACTTCCAAAGATCGGAGGAAGAAGGACTAGCCAAAAGACAGCGAGAAGAACCAAACGACTCCGAGAAATTCGCGCGAAAGACTTTCCCAAAGGGCGAAATCAGACATACAAGATCGCCCTGAGGATCTAAGATGCGACTAAGGTTCGGTTTGAAACGAATCTCATAGTCATCATCAAAAAGTTGCGAAACAGAAAGCAAGTTAAAATGCAGGTTAGAAACAAGAGCAACATCGCGCAACACAAAGTGCTCATTAACCCGCACCGTCCCACGGGATAATACCTTACCTTTACTATTGTCGCCGAAGGTTATGTACTCCTTTCCGGCGACAGGGCTAAGGCTGGAGAACCACTTGGCGTTTCCGGTCATGTGCCTTGAGCAACCAGAATCCACCAACCAAATGTCCTCCAACCGTCTCACCTACATCAATAAAAAGACATAGGGTGAGCATACGGTCCAACACTGGGGTTAGTGAAGTAAGGAGAATACCAGTGTTGGGCCGGCTGCTCAAAAGAACGGTCAGTGTAAAAACTATTCCTAGCCTGTCTACGGGGGAAGCGATCACCACGCTGAGGAAAACTTGGTCCGCTAGGGAAGAAACGCTCACCGCGGTACTCAAAACGCGGTGGGGGAAAGCGCTCAACAAAGCCTCCGCCACGGGGTCCGTTACCTGCAAAAGCAGGACCCCGTCGGGCACGCTCTCTACGAGATCTACGCCTAGGAGCCTGGGGCTCAACTGCTCTAGCGTCTCTCCTCGGAGCTCTCTCCTGCCTAGGCCTAACAAACTGAGGTGCTGGACCTCTAGGCCTAGTCTCCCTCCTAGGGGCTCTCATCTCCTGCCTAGGCCGGGGACCTTGACGTCCGGACCTAGCACCTCTCCCCTGAGCCTTCGGCACATGTCCACCATGAGCTGGATGGTACATGTCCGGGTTCTCCATCTCCCGCGCACGGCGCGCCTCTCGCTTGCGCCGGAAACAGAACTCGATCAAGTGACCATCCCTCCCACAGAAATCACACTGGTACCTCACCGCACGCAAAGGGGGTTGTTGGTGACCAGGGCTGTGGGTGTGGTTCACTTTGCCCTTCTGAGGCAAACACTCCTCTCTAATGGGTGGCATAGCATCAAGCTTGTTCTTGAGGTGGTTTGGCTTGGGTGCCCAAATTTGGTTCTTGGGAGGAGCTCTCGGGGGTTCCTCAACCACACCATCTTTGGTGGTAGGCTTGGCAGGCTCTTTGGGTGGAAGTTTGGCAAGCTTGGGAGTAGTGGTGGAGTTAGGCTTCTCACATGGATTCAAACCACTCGACTCTCCAATCTTCCCAAAAGCAGAAAGATCAACACCCTGAGCAAAACCTACACCAGGAGCCCCAGCAGCTCGCTTGAATTGGGAGATCATCATCCCGAGCTGCGGCTCACTACAGGAGACCCATGACAAGATGGTCCGAAGGTATGTGTTTTCTTCCTCGGTTTGCATCTTGCCATGCTTCACATTGGCAATCTCCAGCTCCAAGCCCTCGCACAAAACGCACCCCGCCACACCAGTGCTACTTGAGTTGGCCTCCTCAAGAGACACAATCTTGGCATTCTTCTCTGCCAACTCAGATTGCAAGACAGGACAGGTCTTGCATGCACTCAACAGAGAAGATCTAGCCTTCAGCTCATCTAGCTCTCCTACCAACGCAACATACTTACCTCTCAAAGTGAGAAGGTCAGTCATGTGCGCGGTGCACGACTCACACTCCGCCTCCTCCGACACAACCACGGTGGACCGAGCGAACTCAAGCTCCTTCACCGTGTCCTCCCACTTCTGCCTGAACTCCTTGCGCTCTCTAGCGGCACGCCTAAGCAGTTTATCTTGGCTAAGGAGGGCAGCGGTCAACTTCTCTACCTCGGAGGAAAGCTCGTCGTAGGTGAGAGATACCTGGGAGGTGTCGTCGTCGTCGTCGTTCCGAGGCGTATGTTCCAGCTCGCCTCCGACCTCATCTCCGAGCGCCATGGTACACAAGCCTCCGTCGCCGGCGAAGAAGCACAAGCCGTTGAACTTGTCCTCTAGCTTCTTCTTCACGGACTCGTCATCGCTGGAGCCAGCGGAGTCGTCATCCGAGCCGTCGACGTCGCTGAGCGTGGCGAAGAAGGCACGCTGCTCAGCTTGCTGCTTCTCCAAGTACTTCTTCTTGATGTACTCCTTGTCGAAGCCGCCCCGCTTCTTGTGTCTCACGGGGACGTACTTCTCCTTGCGCTTGCCAGAGTCGTACTTGTGCCCATGATCGCCCTTCCCAGATGAATGCTTCTTCTTGGGGCAGTTGGCGATGAAGTGGTCGGGGTCGCCGCACTCATAGCATCCTGAGCGTCCTCCACCGCGGCGACGGTTCATGCGGTTGTTGTGGAACCACGTGAACCGGTTGGCGAGCATTGCCAACTCGTCATCCCCTAACGACTCAAGCTGGTCCTCTGTGACAGAAAAGAGTGAAGAAAGTGCAAAGCCAGCAGAGGGATTAGCAGAAGAGCCAGAAACCAAAGCCATAGTCGGGCCAGAAGGATTCGCATAAGAAGCCCTCGACATGGCATCAATCTCACTAGACTTGAGCTTACTAAAGAGCTCGTCGCACGTGAGGGTCTCATAGTTAGGCGATTCGATGATCGCCTGAACTTTGGAATCCCACACCGACCGATCAAGAGTATGCAAGAGCTTCAAAGCACGCTCATGATCGTCAAAAGGCAACTGCTCCTTGTTAGCCCTCATCCTGTTGACAATCACCTGAAAGCGAGCGAATAAACTCTCTATGCTCTCGCCAGGTTGATGTCTAAAGTTCTCATACTCTCTCTTGAACGACTCGTAGAGTCAGGTTTTGACATGAGAGGTGCCCTCATGAAAACGCATGAGGGTGGCCCAAATCTCCTGAGCCGTAGAGAGGTGAGAAACGCGATCAAACTCTCCCATGCTCAAACACGAAAAGAGAGCATTACGGGCTCGGCTATTGGCTTCGTGCTCATCGATCTGATGCTGAGTCTCACGAGCAGCCAAGACCATGTAATCGGCAGAGTTGCAAATATCCTAGATGGAAGCACCCAAACTCTGCAGATAGGCCGACATGCGTATCTTCCAATACGCATAGTTCGTCCCATCGAAAAACGGCGGTTTGCCCACGCCGCGATCCATGTCGCCTTTGGTGGATCTGGAACCGGCTAAGGTGGAAGATCCTTAACCCGCTCCGATACCAATTGAAGGACCGAGAAACTACCCGAAAGCGACCAGAGGGGGGGTGAATGGGAGCTTCAAAATTTCCTTTCGGAAACTAGATGCCACTGTCCCAAACACAACCCTAAAAGTGAAACCTAGAGCTTGCTAATGTCCACGACCCTAGATGTAGGGTGGATGCTTCCAAGAAGCACAGCGGGACACTACACAACTCAAGAAAGCCAACGCAAAGGACGGAACTCGAATCCGTCAACGAACAATCGAACTGCGAACGAAACGGCGCAAAGCAGACACGACCGGACTCTGACCAGCGTCCGGTCAGGGAGCACCGGACGCGTCCGGTCGTCCAAAAGCTGTTCTGGGAGCTCTCTGTGTTGGACCGGACGCACGAGGCTTAAGCGTCCGGTCACAAGCACAGCACTCTGATGAACAGTGACCACGATGAGTCCGGTCACTAGCTCAACAGTGCGTCCGGTCGATGCAAAACAGAACACCGAAAACCTTCAACGACCGGACTCACTGCTCGTGCGTCCGATCAGCCCGAGCGAGCGTCCGGTCACCCCGAAACTGAGCAGTTCGTCCACCGATCCGCCTCGATCTCACCTAAAACAAATCCTCTAGGGATCAAACTTGGTGAGATGAGTCACAAGGAGTATAGTGAGCTATCTCTAAGAGATCATGGCTCGAACCTGTCTCCAAATCAGTGAATCGAAGAATTTCGAGGGAAGGGAGAAAACTTGACCCGAAACTAAAAATCGATCGATCTCCTAGACCGTGAGGTTAGAGACAAATTCCTTCGGTGGAAAGAAGTGCCTCACGATCTAGAACAACTTGGTTCAAACGGATTTGCAAAAGATGAACCGATTTAAGAGATCAAGCGACGGGAAAATCGTGGAGAAAAAGGATTCCGCAAAGAACACGAACACAAAGCGAATCACAGCCATGAATTGCAAGCCGAAGTGCAAACACACGCTACGACAAGGAGGATACGGCCTCCTTTCCTCAGAATCAACAAGTACACAGAGTTCTTGGTCTCTCTGCGGATCTCAGCTACAGCAGGGAATGGGAGAGCAGGAAACCCTAAGTGCAGGAAGCAAATGAACTGAGCTAACTGAGATAGGGAGGAGGGTGTCTCCCCTGGACTACTTATACTAACCTAGACTAAGCCTATTTCCTACTCTACCCCTCTCTAAACTAATTACAGAGCGAACCAGCTAAACCCTAGGGTTATTCTGGACCAACTCGGTGGTAGGTAGATCCAACGGCCACGCCCGCACAACTCGTCCGCGTTGCCTCCACGCAACCTTCCGATTGCCGCCACGTGCCGTCCTCGCTCTGCACCCCCGGTTTTCTGGCCCAAACCGGGAAACCAGCCTTTTCCAGCAACCCCCGGTTTTGAGGCCCAAACCGGGAAACCAGCCTACCAGCCTGAGTTTTGTGGCCCAAACTCAGAAACCCGTAGCGCCCGAGTTTTGAGGCCCAAACTCGGAAACCGGCTCATCACCCGAGTTTTGTGGCCAAACTCGGAAACCATCCGCGCCCAGGTTTTGTGGCTCAACCTGGAAACCGAGCACCCAGGTTTTGAGGCCCAAACCTGGAAACCGTCCACCCGTTGGTTTTTCTCTGGCTCAACCAACAAACCGGAGTTGTAGAGGGGATGCACCTCCCGTGCACCCCGTCCACCGACACGTGTCCCCAGGTCCTCGACCCGAGCAACACCGTGCCCCGCAAGTCTCTGCTCGTCGCTGTCCCAGGCTGCCAGCCACCACAGCTGATCCTCAGGCACTCCGGTCCCTCAGTCCAAGCCTCACGTCCGCCCTTCACTGCTCGATCCATCGGCATGGCACGTCCGCCGCACGGCACGCCCATCCTTCATCGCACCCAGTCCATCGGCACGGCACGTCTCAACTTGACCTTCACCTTGCCCTCGATCACTGTCTCCGTGCTTTGACACCTGCACAACACAAGCCAAAGAACATGTGATCAAACCCGTTGACAATCACTCATCACTCAGAGACTCGGCATACACCCATGTATCCGCACAAGCCTCCTATGCCACTTCCACAAATCAGAAGAGGGAATATGCATCAAACATCTAGCAGAGCCGAAAGAACGAGAAAAATCAGCTCTAAAAACACGGCCAAAAGGGACGATCCGACAATCAAGATCTCCCAGAGGGTCTAAAACACGACTCAGACCCTTCTTAAAACGCACTTCACAATCATCCTCAAGAAGTTGCGAAACAGAAAGCAAATTGTAATGCAAGTTAGAAACCAAAGCAACATCCCTAAGAACAAAGTTCTCATTAAGCCGAATAGCTCCATGAGACACGACCTTACCTCTACTATTGTCCCCGAAAGTGATGTACTCCATTCCTTCTTTCGAGTCATGTGGCGTGAACACCCGGAATCCATGAGCCACATGTTCTCCAACCAAAGTTCCTGCATCAATAGAAAGGTAGGAAGTGAGCGTATGGCACAACACTGGGGTTAGTATACTGAGAAGGATACCAGTGCTGTGTCATATGCCCAGAAAAAGTGTCAGAAGCAACACCAAAATGTCCTCGTCCCATGGGTGGATAGCGATCACCACCAAACTGAAACGGTGATCCGCTATGGAACGGAAAACCTCCAAACTCACCACTATGTCCCATCTGAGCAAAGCGATCACCACCATACTAAAAAGGTGGTCCGCTATGGGACTGAGCAGCAAAGCCTCTCACAGCCGGCTCACGATCATATTGAGGACGACTGGAACCACGATGGGCACGACCACCACCCCGTGGTCTAGCTGCCTGGGGCGTAGCTACCTGAGGGGGTGCACCTCCAGGCCTAGCGCCCTGCTTCTGAACTCCCTGACCTTGCACACCATGGAGAGGGTGGTGCCTGGCCTGGTTGTTCAGCTCCAACTCCTTCCTAGCGTCTCTCTTCCTCCAAAAGCAAAACTCAGCTAGGTGACCCTCACGGTGACAGTACTCGCACTCAAACCTCACCACTCTCTTGGGTTGTTGGATTATAAGGTTGCGAGGGTTGTTCACTCTGGTTGGCTGCTTGCCTCTCGGAAGGGGATCACTAGAGATGGTTAGGGTGTCAAGTGTGTTCCTAAGATGGTTAGGTTTGGGAACCCACACTTGTTTGCGAGGTGGAGCCTTGGGAGGTTCATCAAGGATGCCATCCTTGGTGATAGGCTTGGGAGGCTCAGGTGGGGTGATCTTGGTAAGCTTAGGGATAGAAGATGGCTTCTCACTAGGGTCCACTCCACTAAACTCACCGATCTTGCCAAAGCTACTAGCACCCTTCCCACCTGAAGCAAAGCCTACTCCCGAGCAATCAGTTCACCTCTTGAACTGACTGCTCATCATGCCCAACTGTGGCTCACTGCATGACACTCAACTCAGGATGGACCGAAGGTATGTGTTTTCCTCCCCAGTTTGCATCCTGTCATGTCGACAGTTGGCAATCTCAAGCTCCAACCACACGCATTGCTCACATGGAGTGGACAAGGTGCTGACTGAGCTAGCCTTCATGGCTTCAGCAAGCTTGGCACTAACTTCTGCCAACTCAGTTCGCAAGCTAGGACAGAGCTTGCACGCACCCAGCAAGGAAGACCTTGCCTTCACTTCCTCCAGCTCCTTCTTCAGGGAGAGACACTCTTTGCAATCACCCACCAAGTCTAGCCTACTCTTCAGCTCATCATACACCTCAATCAAAGAGGCATACTTGGTTTGCAAGGTGGCAAAGTTTGTCACATGCATCGTGCACTCCTCACACTCCTCCGCATCGGTCACCTTCACCTCGGACCTAGCGATCTCAAGCTCCTTAAGCGCCTCATTCATCTTAGCCTTAAACTCGTTGCGCTCTCGGATAGCTCGCTTGAGTTGCTTGTCCTGACCGAGAACTATGTCGACAAGAGAATCGCGCTCACCGGTAAGACGATCAACGAGAGAAGAGGTTGATACCTCAGAAGCATCGTCGTCGTCATCATCATCGTTGGTGTTGGCGTCTTTTGCCTGGCACTTGAGGTCCTCTTCGTCTATGGCCATGGTGCAGAGGCCCTTGGAGGAGTGGCCAAAGTAGCAGAGTCCGTTGAAGCATTCCTCTGTCTTGTGCTTGGACACGTCATCGCTGGAGTCACCGTCGGAGGTCTTCTCGCCGTCGCTGATGGTGGCGAGGAAGGCACGCCGACCGGCATCGAAAGCCTTCTCCATGTCCTCTCGGCGATAGCTGCCCTTCTTCTTCTTTCGGGCCTTGTTTTCCGGCTTGCCCTTGCGCCTGGAGTTGCGGTTCTTGCCGGGGAAGGTCCTGTCATTCTTGGGACAGTTTGCCATGAAGTGGTCTAGATCACCACACTTGTAGCAGCCCTCGCGTGCGCCACCACGCCGGTGATTCAGGCGGTTGTTGTGAAACCGCGAGAACCGGCTGATGACGAGGGCGAGCTCGTCGTCTCCAAACGCCTCCAACTGCTCCTCCGTGACTGTAAGCAAAGAAGACAAAGAAAACTGAGGAGGTGAAGCATCAGCAGAGAAAGTCGATCCACCTGTGCCATGGAATGTGAAGATGGGTTCTTTAGCTTGGCCTGAGTCAGGTGATCGATCTCGGTGGACTTGAGCTTGCTGAACAGCTCGTCCACGGTGAGGGTGTCATAAGATGGAGAGTCTATGGTGGTCGACACCTTCACCTCTCATACCCTCCGATCCAGGACGTATAGCAACTTGAGGGCCCTCTCATGATCATCATAGGGTAGGATAGACCGATTGGCACGCATCTTGTTCACAATCATTTGGAAACGAGCGAACATGGCATCAATCGTCTCTCCCTCCAACTGAACAAAGTTCTCGTACTCGCGCTTGTACGTCTCGAAGAGTCTGGTCTTGACTGGAGCGGTCCCCCCGTGATAGCTCTGAAGCTTCACCCAGATCTCTGGGGCCGTCTCAAGCTCAGAGACACGCTCGAACTCAGTAAGGGAGATGCTGGCCAAGATAGCATTACGAGCCCTGGAGTTAGCCTCGTGCTGGTCAATCTGGATCTGACCCACACGAGCCGCAAGGACCACGTATTCAGCATTCTTACATATCTCCCAGACAGAAGATCCGATGCTGTTGAGATAAGCACGCATCTGAATCTTCCAATAGGGATAGTTCGTCCCATCGAAATAGGGAGCCTTGCCGTTCCCTCGATCCATGTCGCCCTTAGGATCCAAGACCGATTAAGGTAGAGTAGATCCCTTAACCGGCTCTGATACCAATTGAAGGACCAGATTAGCGACCAGAGGGGGGTGAATGGGAGCCTCAAATTCAACTTGTGAATAGAGTGGCCCTTGTCCCAGAAAATCACCCCAAAAGCAAAGACTCGAGACGACCGGAGAGTTCACAACCTATAAGTAGGTGGATACCCTAGGAGATGTCCTAGTGGTACAGCGGAACCTTCGGAGAAACACCAAAGCCAACTGTCAAAGCCCTAGAGCAAAACTGCACAAACAGCAGAATCACGGACTGTCCGGGGTCAGGGTCCCGGACTGTCCGTGACTGGGAGTCGGACTGTCCGCCGGCCAAAACGCAGAAACCAAACAGTGCTGCAAGTCTGTTGGACAGGTCCCGGACTGTCCGCGGGTTTGTACCGCGGACTGTCCGCCGTTCACTCGATAGTGAACAGTCAGGGGACTGCGCCTGACTGACCTGGCCGAGACCCGATGCGCGGACTGTCCGCCGTCAGGGGCGCGGACTATCCGCCAACACCCTAAAAGCACAAAGATGCTCGGGTTCAAACCAAATTTGAATCAATCTCAACCAAATCGAAAGGGACTTCAATCAAACTCCTCCCAGGTGTTCCTCTATGTATTGGGGTGCTAATCCTAAGAAATCATCGCACCAAACCAAGTCAATCAAGAGAAATCCGAGGATCACCGGAAAGGGGGAAAGAACGAAGAACGAACGTGAAATCAACCCGATCTATGAATTCGTGAGGTTAGGAGAGAATTCCTTCGGTGGAAAGAAGGGGCTCACGACCAAGAACAAATTGATTCAAGTGGAATCAAAAATCATCTCACGAAGAGGGAGAATGAGGCAAATCCCCGGGAGATGAAAAAACAAAACGTGAAGAACACAGAACACAAGACACGATTCAATTTGATTTCAGCCGAACTTCCTCCACACGAGGAGACAACGAGAATACGGTCTCGTTTCCTCAAAAGATCCAAATACATAGAGGTATGATTCCCATCTCTACGGATCACTTGCAGCGAGGTATGATTAGAACCTAAGCGGGGGCTAGAGAGAGAGTGCTCAGGAACAAATGACTACAAGGATAGAGAGAGAGGAGGGGTGCCTCTCTTATTTATAGCCTAAAACAATAATCCCCTTCTACTCCTAGATACAAGAGCGAAGCGGCCAACCCTAGGGGTATCCAGATCCAACTCTGCTGATTTCCGATCCGACGGCCACGCGCCCATCTCATCCTTAGCTTCGCCTCGACGCAAGCCTCAGGATGCCGCCACGTGCCGCCCCGTCGACCACCGCCCCTACCTCGCGGATACCTGCGCCACCGCGCCAGCCTCTCCACGCCGCCACGCGTCGACCGTCCTTTTTGCAGACCTCTCCCCAGTTTTGAGGCCGAAACCGGGAAACCTAGGCCTTCCCCCGGTTTTGAGGCTGAAACCGGAAAACCTGTCCTCCGGCTGAGTTTTGTGGCCCAAACTCAGAAACCCGTAGCCCCAGGTTTTGAGGCCCAAACCTGGAAACCGTCCACGCCGAGTGATGACGCCCAAACTCGGAAACCGGCCACCCCGAGTTTTGAGGCCCAAACTCAGAAACCGTCGAGGGTAGCTTTTAGAGGCTCAGCTACCGAACCCGCGCTGTAGACGGGATGTGGTTCGCACACCCCGAGTTCTAGCACCGATGTCGGAGCATGTCTAGCCTCCACGCCGGGCACAGTGCATTCGCCATCCTTCTCGGCCTCCCGCCAAGTGTCACGACGCCATCACCTTCCTCCCGACTCGGCCGATGCACCGCACATTCCCATGTACTCTTGCTTGTCAACGTCACGTGCCAGCTACCACAGCTGGTTCTCAGGTCTCCCGGTCCGTCGGTCCAAGCTCCACGTCCGCCCTTCACCGCTCCCGGTCCGTCGGAACGGCACGTCCCTGCTTGACCTTCACCTCACCTTAGACCACTGCCCGAGCTCCGCACCTGCACATCAACACAGCCAAGAGACATGTTGCCCGTTGATCGATCACTCATCACTCAGGAAGGGAACCACAAGGGCATATATCAACCTTGTGTTCTCATCCTCCAAATACCTATACCAACGGGTGGCAAAGATACGTAGAGAGGTTCCTTAGTGAACTCTAGGAGCAAACGGGAAGTCCGGAAACGAAGCGGAGAAGCCGGGAGAGCAAACGTACTAAAACTCAACACTCAGCATGGTCCCGGACTGTCCGGACTGCTGGTCTCGGACTGTCCGCGGCTATCCCGGACTGTCCGCGGGTTCCTGGCGGACTGTTCGCCGGCCAAATTCCCAAAACAGCAAGGCTACTGAAACCTCCCTGGCCAGTCCCGGACTGTCCGCGAGTCACAACGGCGTACTATCTACTGGTCAAATTGAGTCACAGTACACCGCGACAAACAACCACTGCTCGGCTAAGTACCAATGTGTGGACTGTCCGTGGCACCCACGGCGGACAGTCCGCGATCACCTAGAAAGGGCGATTGCACATGCCTCTCTCCCAAATCTTCCCAAATTCGATCCAAATCAAAATCCCTTGATCCCAAACTTGGAGAAGATGATCAGTAGGTAGTTGGAAGACTGTCCCTAAGAAATCATCCGCTCAAATCAACTCAAACTCCTACAAATCAAAAGGGAAGGTGTAGGAACGAAAAAGTCACCACGAAACTTGAATCGACCCGATTAACTTGTTCGTGAGGATTGAGATGAATTCCTTCGATTGAAATGTTCTCCTCACATCAAAGAGAAGTTGATTCAAGTGGATTCGAAAAAGATGCAGCATAGAGGGAGATCGAGCGATGGGAAAATTGAGAAAAAAAGCAAAATGCAAAGAACAACTCAAGAACGCGAATCACAATCTCAATTCCCAGCCGAAATTCATCCCCACGAGGAGACAACGTGAATCCAGTCCCATTTCTGCAAAATCAAAATACACAGAGGTATGATTAAGCCGTCTCTGTGGATCTTAGTAGCTACAGCAGGGGATTGGGAAGCAAGAAACCCTAGAGTGAAAATAGCAATGGCTGAGATAGTTCGAAGGTTGGGGCTGCCTCTCCTAATATAGCCTAATACAACTATTCCCCTTCTACACCTACTGCTAATGAGCGAGCAGGCTAACCCTAAGGGTATTCCTGTCCAACTTGAAGTGTAGTCGATCCGACGGCCACTCGCCGTCCGTCCTTTTCCTGGACCTCCCACCGGTTTTGAGGCTGAAACCGAGAACCAGTCCTCAGGCTGAGTTTTGTGGCCCAAACTCAGAAACTCGCCATCGCCCAGGTTTTTTTACCCAAACCTGGAAACCGTCCTCAGCCATAGTTTTGAGGCCCAAACTCGGAAACCTGCCAGCACCCAGGTTTTGAGGCCCAAACCTAGAAACCATCCACCCAGTGGTTTTTCTGGGGCTCTACCACCAAACCGAAGTCGTAGAGGGATGCACCGCCCATGCACCCCGTGCACCCACATGTCTTCACTTGTCACTGTCCTAGGCTGTCAGCCTCCATAGTTGATCCTCAGGGCACCGGTCCATCAGTCCAAGCCTCACGTCCGCCTTTCACCGCTCGGCACGACACGTCTCTACTTGACCTTCACCTTGCCTTCAATCACTATCTCTCTGAGCTCAACACCTGCACAACACAAGACAAAGAACATGCGCATCATACCAGTTGATAATCACTCATCATCAAAAGATCCGACATACACCCATGTATCTGCAATCTCCCCCATGATGAGTGCGTTGTAAACTACCAACACAAATCTTTTGGAATAGAAGAAAAGAAGAAGGAAGAAGGGAACTCAACCAATCGACCAGAAGCAACGCAAAGCAAAAAGAAGTCTAATGGAGTGAGCAAAACAACTTGGTTCCCAAAGACATGGGCAACGACACGACGCAAACAAGCAAAGCAAAGCTAGCCATCAAGAAGAGGCAGAACGAGCTCAACACCGCTAGCGAGAAGTTCAGAGCAAAGAAGCCAAAACATGAGTAAATTAGCTAGTCCCTCCAAAAAGAGGCAAAGGCTCAACACAACTAGCTGAAAACCGCTCCAAACCAATTGAAAACTCATCAAATGAGCAAACTCCCCCTGGACATGAACTCCCCCTTCAAAAGTGCACACAACTAGGACATGATTTGTCAAATTTCCCCCTTCAAAAGTGCACACAACTAGGACATGATTTGTCAAATTTCTCCCCCTTAGTTGATAATGCACAATCAAGCAAATGCATATGAGTCACAAATGCAGATTAGCAGCTTTAGGTATATAGTCTATAGAGTGAATAGATGCTCTAAAGAGTGCTAATCCGACTACTCAATAACAAGTATAAATGCCAGCAAAGGCTCAAACTGATCACAAAATATGAAATATGAACATATGAGCATAGTGAGCAGTTTTAAGCCATTCAGAAAGGGTTTCACTATCAAAACTAGCACCACACATGTATAGACAGGTAGTCAAGCAAATGGCATTCAGAAAGGGTGCTAGTTTTGATGGTGAAACCCTTTCTGAATGGCCTAAAACTGCTCACTATGCTCATATGTTCATATTTTGTATTTTGTGATTAGTTTGAGCCTTTGCTGGCATTTATACTTGTTATTGAGTAGTCGGATTAGCACTCTTTAGAGCATCTATTTACTCTATAGACTATATACCTGAAGCTGCTAATCTGAATTTGTGACTCATATGCATTTGCTTGATTGTGCATTATCAACTAAGGGGGAGAAATTTGACAAATCATGTCGTAGTTGTGTGCACTTTTGAAGGGGGGAATTTGACAAATCATGTCCTAGTTGTGTGCACTTTTAAAGGGGCAGTTCATGTCCAGGGGGAGTTTGCTCATTTGATGAGTTTTCAATTGGTTTGGAGCGGTTTTCAGCTAGTTGTGTTGAGCCTTTGCCTCTTTCTGGAGGGACTAGCTGATTTACTCATGTTTTGGCTTCTTTGCTCTGAACTTCTCGCTAGTGGTGTTGAGCCCGTTCTGCCTCTTCTTGAGGGCTAGCTTTGCTTTGCTTGTTTGCGTCGTATCGTTGCCCATGTCTTTGGGAACCAAGTTGTTTTGCTCACTCCATTAGACTTCTTTTTGCTTTGCGTTGCTTCTGGTCGATTGGTTGAGTTCCCTTCTTCCTTCTTCTTTTCATCTATTCCATAAGATTTGTGTTGGTAGTTGACAACACACTCATCAAGGGGGAGACTGCGGATACATGGGTGTATACCGGATCTTTTCATGATGAGTGATTGTCAATTGGTATGATGCGCATATTCTTTGGCTTGTGTTGTGCAGGTGTTGAGCTCAGAGACAGTGATTGAAGGCAAGGTGAAGGTCAAGTAGAGACGTGTCGTGCCGAGCGGTGAAGGGCGGACGTGAGGCTTGGACTGATGGACCGGTGGCCTGAGGATCAGCTGTGGAGGCTAACAGCCTGGGACAGCGACAAGTGAAGACATGTGGGTGCACGGGGTGCACGGGCGGTGCATCCCTCTACGACTTCGGTTTGGTGTTAGAGCCCCAGAAAAACCACCGGGTGGATGGTTTCCAGGTTTGGGCCTCAAAACCTTGGTGCTGGCCGGTTTCCGAGTTTGGGCCTCAAAACTCGGGCTGAGGACGGTTTCCAGGATTGGGCCTGAAAACCTGGGTGATGGCGGGTTTCTGAGTTTGGGCCACAAAACTCAGCGTGAGGACTGGTTTCCCGGTTTCAACCTCAAAACCGGGGGAGGTCCAGGAAAAGGATGGACGATGAGTGGCGGCATCCGGTAAGGTCGCGTCGAGGCGAAGCTACCAGTTGTGCGGGCGTGGCCATTGGATCCACATCAACTTTGAGTTGGACAGAAATACCCTTAGGGTTAGCCTGCTCACTCATTAACAGTAAGGGTAGAAGGGTAATAATTGTTTTAGGCTATATTAGGAGAGGCAACCCCTCCTTCCAAACTATCTCAGCCATTGCTATTTTCACTCTAGGTTTTCTTGCCTCCCATTCCCTGCAATAGCTACTGAGATCCGCAGAGATGGCTAATCATACCTCTGTGTATTTGGATTTTGCGGAAACAGGACCAGATTCCTATTGTCTCCTCTTGGGGATGATTTTCGGTTGGAATTCGTTGTTGTGATTCGCGTTCTTGAGTTGTTCTTCGCGTTCATCTTTTCTCCACGATTTTCCCGTCGATCGATCTCTCTCTACGTTGCTCCATTTGCAAAACAGTTTGAATCAACTTGTTCTTTGCTGTGAGGGAATCATTTCCACCAAAGGAATTTAACTCAATCCTCACGAACAAGTAGATCCGTTGGTTTTTGAATTTGGATCGGTTTTCTCTCCTTTGCTTCCAATTCTTCTGATTCACCAATTTTGAGTTAGGTTCGAGCCATGATCTCTTAGGGGTAGCTCACTAACATCCTTGGAACTCCTCATACCAAGTCTAAGCTTTAGAATTTTTGATTCAGAGGAGACCGGGTTGAATTCGCGGAAGAACTGTGCAGATTCGGGGGCATCGGACGTAGGGCACGGGAGCATCAGACATTGTGTTCATCACGTCGGACGCTTCGTTGCCACGTGTTAGTTTCTATGCTTTTAAAGGGGCATCGGACGCTGACATTGGACGCTACAGTCAAGCGTCCGATGGTCATGCATTGAGGTTTTGAAAATGCTCGTTTTGCATCGGACGCAGCAGGTGGCTAGGCATCGGACGCTCCGTTGTCATCGGACGCTCCGAGGCCTTAGCATCAGACACTGAGCTTGCACTGTAGCAGCGTCCGATGGCTATGCAGTAAGGTTATGTTTCTGCCTGTGTTGCATCAGACGCGTCCGCTAGGATCACATCGGACGCTGGCCAGCATTCGATGCTCTAAGTTCTGTGCTGTCTCGTTCGCAGTTCATTCGTCCGACTTCCGATTTGGTTTCGGATTTTTGCGTTGGGTTTCTAGAGTTGTGAAATGTCCCACTGTGCTTCTTGGAAGCATCCACCCTACTTCTAGGGTCGTGGACACTATCAAGCTCTAGGTTTGCACTTAGGGTTGCTTTTCGGGACAGTGGCTATAAGTTTCTAAAAAGAAATTTGAAGCTCCCATTCACCCCCCCCCCCCCCTCTGGTCACCTTTGGTAGCATTCTCGGTCCTTCAATTTTTAACAGAAAAACAACGAAGGCAAATACAACAAGGGCTCAACTAGTTGGAACACTAGGGAGCCTAAATTTATTTTATCATTATTAATTTATTTAGATGGCGACATCGAGAAAGAATATATCCATGGTTAAGGAAAATTGAAAACATAAACGTTAAGAAAACATGGATCAAGAAAGGTTGCCATTATTTTTAATAGAGAGAAAGAGAGCTTCATATATATATTTTTATTCACCAAACTTCTTATCTTTGAAAAACAACTCAAACAAGGCTTAAGGTAAAACATGCAGCATAAATGTAGCCTTGGTTTTATCTCCATCAAAAGAATTACTTCTACTGCTTATGAAGGTAGCTCAAAGTTCATTAATCAAGATTAAACACCATGTTTAGACTTGATTAAAGAAGGTCATTTTAACCTAAGCATCATGCTTAATTTAAAAAGGCCTATAAGTGTACCACATGTGCCCATGTGAAAACACCCAAACTAGAGCATATATCATAAGTAAAGGAAACATTAATTTGAACGGAATGTGAAGACAAACCTGAGTAAAGGGGTTGGTGAACTTTTATTACCTTTGCATACCTGAGTGTGTTCACTGGCGGCATATGTAGATTTGAGTTTTTGAAATTACCGTAGCGGTGGCTTGAAGGTCTGACCTAGGTCATCAGCAAGGTTGTAGGAGTGGAATGCGGTGATGCAAGGCTTGTATGAGATGATAGGTGTACCAAGACTTGCATGCACGAAGTGGAGTCAGGTGGATGTTTTGTGACGAAGAAATTAAACAACTCTGCTTCTCCTTCCTCTTCCACTTTCTCCTTTCTCTCTCCTTTTTCTTTTTATATATAAATTATTATTATTATTTTCTTTTTCTTTTTTCACTCTTTGTCTTTTTTCACTTTTTTCTCTCTTTTTTTTCTCTTCTTTTTTTGGAAGGTACATGGGTGTTTGTGAAGGTCATGTGGTGCCACCCAGATGCTTCTCTTCTTTCCACCATTTCCTTTTAGCAAGGTCGAGCTTTTCCTTTTTTTTGGATGGATGGAACCTGAGCTTCTCAACATCCTCCCCCACACTTGGACTTTTATATAAAATTCAAGTGTGGCATGTTGAGGGACTCAGTGTTCTATCCCTGGCAGTGTAGCTCTTAAGCTCCTTGTCATTGTATCTTCCCCCGATCTTCATGATCTTAACCTATAAGGTTAGCGAACAGGAATACCCGAAGGTGCATACAAATGAGATAGCATGTTCTTGCTTTTATTGGAAAGGAAGATGGTGCTTTGTTGTTTTTTTATTTTAGCAAGGTGAGCTAGCATATCCTTTGATATAAATGGAATGTGATATTCTTACCGTCCTCCTCTACAATTGGACTTTTATGTAAAAGCCATGTGTGCCAAGTCGGGGTCTACTTTTGAATGTGTTCCAAAACATCAGAGTTGTTGTGGTCGATGAAGCTTCATGTTGTCTTGCACCGTTTATCCCTTGTTCTTCTTAGTTTCAACCTAAAATGGTTATCGACCAAGAATACCTGAGGGTGCATTCTAGTCTAACAACATGATCTTGCGATTATTGGAGAACAATACAACTCTTTTTTTATATGATAATCTAGGGTATCTCCCGACAGTGTTTTGATTATTGTCATAAGCTTGACCTTGGGAAACCTTTTGAATTGGCCCAAATGTTGGTGATGTGGTTTCCCCTCCAACACCAATCTGAGCTACAGAACGCATAACAAGGTACCACGAAATTTGCAAGATTTATGATAAACAAAACGATCTACAATGACCCTTTTAAGGATTCTAGGAGTGGAGAGTAAAAGGGGTTTGAAGATTTTGCAAATGAAGTTGGAGTTGCAGATCAAAGCGAGAAATTCTTTAAATGAGCATGGACTTGGCGTGGTAGAAAGGACATAACTTCCATGCTCATGGAAATTTGAGGTAGAAGAGGATGTTGAATTAGGAAGCTCGAAAGTATTCCCAAAGTCAGCATCATAGGAAAGGTTCCCCTCAAATTCAAATAAACATGTTGGTGCTTCCTCTTTAGGAAGATCAAGAGTTTCTCCTGAATCGACCTCTACTGGGATGAGAAGTTCAGCATTTTCTCCCAAGGACAACCCAGGGCTCTCAAAAGGTTGCACCGACATAACCGTTTCGGACTCATTGGTAAAGGAGATGGGTTCAGCCATGGAATTTTTTGCTTGAACGTTTGGTATGAAAAAGTTTTCCCTCCCTTTCTTGACAACACATTCCCTAGTTTTTGAGGATTCATCCAAACATTTTTTGTAGGGGAAGCCAGATCAAGATATCAAAGTCTTGAATGTCAAAGACATGAAAGTCTAGCATCAACTTGACATTGTCATATTTAAGTGGTATGTCGTGAAGGATGCCAAGACTATTCACGCTTGACCTTGAGTCTAGCCTTAAGTGCTTGTTTGTTGGGGCAAAGGACTCGTGAACAATCGTGTTCGCAAAAGATGTGGACATGATGTTCGCCCCAACAGTTGGATCGTGAAGCACTTCTATCCAGCTTCCGCTAATTTTAGCGTGGATGTTTGGACAAGAGGAACTGATCTGAATTTCTTTGGAAGAGAGTTCCACTTGTTCCACCCGATTGCTAATTATTAGCAACTCCTCTGTGTGATGGGTTTCTAGAGGTTTAAGAGGAGTAGCGTGAACTGGAGGCTTCTTCTAATCGGAACCTATCATCTGGTATCAAAGCTTTGGTTGTCACGGTAGGTCTTTCCATCATCCAGATATTTGTCTTTGATTTATCCATCATATAGTACTATTTTTGTTCATCACCTATAGTCCACTGAAAAAGCCACAAAAAATATCATATAGCCCTTTGGCGGTACTGTTATCTTGTGTTTTTGTGTTCATCAAATTGCTAGTCACCATCTTTATATATATTGTGTTGTGTTTCATTTGTTATCCACACCCCTACTAGTATAAAAAACAGAGAAAAGAAAAGTTCAGAGAAAAGAAAAGAAAAGGAGGTGAAAAAAGATAAAAAAAGAAAGAAAAAGAGAGAAGTTGAAAGGGGTTGTGCTGCAGTTTGTTTGCTGAAAAAAATGTTCTACATATTCAGAAAAACTGTTTTTGGTGATCTAAGTAGCAGCAACGTCATATCTTTTTGAGCACATCAAACCTCTTGAATTTCAGTACCGTAGCCTCCCTTGTTAGCCACCTATAGCTCCACCAAAATCTGGAACCGAGACGTTCGACTCATAATCCTTTCGACCTCGAAATCACTTCTGTTGAACTACTACACTAGCACGCTCATTGTCCTTGAGATCAGGAAACAACTTGGGTAAGTAAGAGGTGAGCTTGAGTGTTTTCATAAATTTGCCCATTCCACTTTTTATTGCATTAGTGCTAACATGTCAGGATCCAATTCAAGTGTATGTGGTCATCGTCATGGAAAAGAAAAACCACTGGTATCACGAGCTGAGTTACGCCAATTTAAGAACTCATTGTTGCATGCCATGGAGGAGATGTTCGATGAACGTCTTCCTGCAGCGAGCGATCGGGATCCACAACATAGCCTGACCAACACTCGTCGTGGTGTCTTTGGCCATAGTGGACAACATGGAGGAGGTGCTCGTGGGCATAGTTTTCGCCACCAAGTTCTCAGTGGTGATGAAGATTATAGTGTGTTCATCAAAATAAAAATTCAGCAAGACACACAAGGAAGATCCTATGGACAACGGAAACCATGTGAGAAAAAGTGCCACAAACCAAACTTGAGTGTGAGAGTTCAGAATGAAAATATGAGAGATTCCACCATATGCAAGAAAGAGAGCCAAAAAATTTTGTGTGAGAGAGACACAAAAATTGACCAAAAAGGATAAGAACTCATGTGAGGAATTATTCACTATTAACATGATACCTTCTTCTAGTCATGTTCCTTGTGTGATGCAGGCTCGTGAAGAAAAAGATGTGGTGAATTATGACCAGCCCCCAATATTTGACGAGGAAGATCAAGTAAAGGTTGTGGACAGCGATAGATATGCATACATTGCTTTACAATATGTTGAAATGATTGTGCATCAAAACGTATGTGAGAATGAGAGCCACATTGCCAAACTAATAGAGAGTGAAACAAAAAGTAAGTTGTGTGATTCCACCCACAGTGAGGTTGAGAGTATCAACAATGCGAATGTGAGAGATACACCACAAAAAAATAGAGTTAGAATGCAGGTCATGTGACGATATTTTTGAAACTAACACCCTCATTTCAACTTTTAGTGTTGTCTTTCCAAATGTGGAGGTTTCCAATGAAAATATGGAAGAGGTGACAGCTCATGATGCCACCACAATTGTTGAGAGAAATGAGAAGGTATCCATCCATTCAATCCAATTATGTGTTGTCCAAAACCATAACCATGATAGGGATAACGGTAAGATTTTAGAGGTACAATCCATGATACTTGCACCATCACAAAGTCTAAAAGATAATGAAATTAATTCAGATCCTAGTTTTCCAAATAATTTTGTTAGTAATTGTGATAAAAGACATGGTTCAAATGTTCTATTGAAAGAAAGAAAACTTCTGCAAACATTTTATATTCATTCACCAGGATTTTATTCATCATCTTTTGGGACCATTGAGTTTGACAGTTACTTCTCTAACCCCTGCAATATGAATGTCAAGAATAATGTTTCATTCTTTTCTTTTGATGTATGTGATCTTGCAAATATAAAACATGATAACATGAATCAAATGATTGGGTTGGAAGAACTGTTTGTGCTCCCATGTTCAAAGCTATTTGCTGGTTCACCAAAGTTGAGAGAATATTTCTTATGTGAAAATAATGTGCATGTGAATTATAATGAAGAAAATGGACAAAATGCAATAATAGATTATTGTAATTATCATGTACATCCACCCTTTGTTCTGTCTAGGCTATTTTCAGGTAAACAAAAGTTGTAGATGACTTTTCATAAAGGAAGGGAGGATGATGAGACCATGCCAAGGCAATCGACACTCACCATTAGTTCTAAACATCCATTCAAGGTGAAAGCTAAACTTGATTCCAAATCATTTAGGTTTCCATCTACAAGGCTACTATTTGGTTTATATGATTATAGATTCAAACACCTTGTTGTAATGGAAGAACAAGATCGTGATATTATCACAACACTACAAGTTGATGGTCTAGCACAATCCTTTGAATTAGAAGAGTTAGAGTCGAGGACGACTCCTTTTCATGAGGGGAAGGATGATATGACCATGGCAGCGTCGGCAACATCACCGACCTCCTCTTGGACCATGTCACCGTGCTTGGAGACCTCTTCGACCATAACACCAATCTCGGAGACCTACTCACCGACCTCTTCGTCCACCTCACCAACCTCAACAACCTCACCAGCTATATTTCTGACCTCTATGACAATCAAGACCCCTGCAGGACCAATTACTTGTAGCCAAGCTAAGAAGATACAACAAGAGGTGCACGCGCTACTTTGTGATTTTCAATTAAGCCTTAGTAAAAACCTTATGCTGTTATATATGTTCCAAATTCAGTTAGTCATTATATTAGCTTACTTCTGACGGAGTGAGGTGGAGGCCTGTCGCCGGAGGCTTGGGACGACACTGAGGAAGCTTGGGGGGTGCGGGGGGCGAGCCCCCCGTGGAACGGTATACATACCCGTTGTTAGGGTTTCGCCTTGATTGATTTGCTTGTAAGCCGCCATACGGTGTTGTACCCGAACTCTTGATTATAGTGAGGAGTGTTTGCTGGCTGGCGCCCGTGGTTTTTTACCTTCCACATTGGAGGGTTTTCCACATTAAATCTTTTGTCTCTTTGTGGTTTTGATCTTGTGTTCTTCCTCGATTTCTCGTCGTCATTCACAACAGGTGGTATCAGAGCCGATGGTCGGAAAACCTATAAAATCTCAGTGGTCACATGTGCCGGGGGAGCCCGTTAACGTCTCGATTGAGCGTTGTTAGACTCAGGGCCAGGAAAAACATCTTCCGGAGATCGCACGATTGTGTGATGTGAAGAGTTGGGCCCGATGTGTGACGGGGGAGATTGTTAGGTTTAGTCCCACATCGGTAATTGATGGTGGGGGAGCACAACATATAAGGCGGGGGTAGCCCTCACCTATCAGGCTAGTCTTTTGGGTTGAGTTAGGCCCAAGCATGATATGTTGTGGGCTCCGTTGGACCTGGGCTCGTGGGGCGCCGACTCGTTGGGATAGTGAGTCGGGCCAGATTTCGCTGCGCATTCCAACAAGTGGTATCAGAGCTATGTTCACAGATTAGGGTTCCATGGCGATGTCGATGAAGGTTGATCTATCGCTGCTGGATTACAAGACGAGGTTCTCGCTATGGCAGGTCAAGATGCGGGCTCTTCTGGCGTAGAAAGATGATTATGATGAGGCGTTGGAATATTTCGGGAAGGAGTCCAAGGCGGATTGGACTCCGGAGGAAGTCCGAAAGGATTGTAAGGCTCTGTCTCTAATTCAACTTCATCTCCATAATGATATTTTGCAAGAGGTGTTGCAGGAAAAGACTGCTGCAGAACTCTGGTTGAAACTAGAAACGATCTGTATGTCCAAAGATCTTACCAGTAAGATGCATATGAAGATGAAGTTGTTCACTCTCAAGATGAAGGAGACTGATGTGGTGATGAGACACATATCCGTGTTCAAGGAGATCATTGCCGACCTAGTGTCGATGGAGGTGACGTATGATGATGAGGACTTAGGTCTTTTACTGTTATGTTCACTGCCAAATTCGTATGCTGATTTCCGTGACACCTTACTTTTGAGCCGTGATGAACTATCCATCTCAAAAGTTTATGAGGCGCTCCAATCCAGGGAGAAGATGAGAGGTATGGTGCAGACTGACGGGTCGTCGGCCTCTAAGGGCGAAGCATTACATGTGAGAGGCAGATCTGAGCATAGATCCTCCAATGATGGCAATAATCATGACAAGAGTCGTTCCAAGTCCAAACCGTCTAGAAAGTTCTGTAAGTATTGCAAGAAGAACACCCATTTTATTGAGGATTGCATAAAGCTCAAGAAAAAGGAGCAGAAAAATAACAATTCTAATGGTAAGGCTTCTGTTGTTACAGTTGCTGATAATTCTGATTCTGGAGATTGTCTGGTTGTGTTTGTTGGTTGTGTTTCTGGTCACGATGAATGGGTACTTGATTCAGCATGTTCATTTCATATCTGCACTAACAACTGTGTAGAAAGAAGATGTGGTGCGTATGGGAGATGATAACCCATGTGAAATTGTGGGGATCGGCTCTGTTAAAATCAAGACACATGATGGCATGACACGCACGCTTAAGAATGTGAGGTACATACCAGGGATGTCCAGAAATCTCATCTGGCTTAGAACGCTTGATGCAGAAGGATTCCATTACTCTGGTTCTGGTGGAGTTCTAAAGGTATCAAAAGGTTCTCTCATTTGTTTGAAGGTGACATGAATTCTGCAAAGTTATATGTTCTTAGAGGTAGTACGTTACATGGTTCTGTTTCCGCTGCTGCTGCTGTTACTCATGATGAATTTAGTAAGACTAACCTCTGGCATATGCGTTTGGGACATATGAGCAAACTTGGCATGGCAAAATTGATAAAGAAAAACCTTCTTGATGGCTGTACTTCGAGTAACATGAAGTTCTGTGAGCATTGTATTTTTTGGGAAGCACAAAAGGGTAAAATTCAACACCTCAGTTCATACCACCAAAGGTACTCTTGATTATGTACATGCTAATTTATGGGTTCCCTCCCGTAAGCCTTCTCTTGGTGGTGCTCGTTACATGCTTACAATTATTGATAATTACTCTAGAAAAGTTTGGCCATATTTTCTGAAATATAAACATGACACCTTTGATGCTTTTAAGAATTGGAAAGTGATGATACAAAGGCAAACTGAAAGGAAAGTAAAATTGCTTCGTACTGATCATGGTGGAGAGTTCTGTTCGGATGCTTTTAATGATTATTGCAGGCAATAAGACATTGTTAGACACCACACCATACCTCACACTCTGCAGCAAAATGGTGTGGCTGAGCGTATGAACAAGACCATCATATCAAAGGCTCGTTGCATGCTGTCCAATGCAAGGATGAGCAAGCATTTCTAGGCTGAAGCTGCTAATACTGCATGTTACTTGATAAACAGGTCGCCTTCGATTCCCATTAATAAGAAAACTCCCATTGAGGTATGGTCAGGTACACCTGCTGATTATTCATAGATGAAAATTTTTGGCTGCACTGCTTATGCTCATGTTGATAATGGAAAATTAGAGCCTAGAGCTATTAAATGTTTTTTCTTGGTTATGGTTCGAGAGTTAAAGGATATAAATTCTGGAATCCCGAAACAGGAAAGACTTTTATGAGCAGGAGTGTTGTTTTCAATGAATCTGTGATGTTTAATGACAGTTTGTCCTCAGATCATGTTCCAGATAATTCTGAAAAAGAGCAGCAGCATATAAGCATGCAGGTGGAGCATGTGGATGATGAGGCAGGCGAGCAGGTGGAGTTGGTTGATCATTCAGATGAAGTTGCTGATAATGATGCTCATGATGATGTTCAGCATTCAAATCCTATTTTGCAGTCAGAGGAGGATTTCCCTATTGCTCATCGCACATCAAAGAGGGGTTGTGGACCTCCAGTCCGTCTTATTGAAGAATGTAATTTTATTTCTTATGCTTTGAGTTGTGCTGAACAGGTGGAGAATGTTCATGAGCCAGCTACTTATACTGAAGCAATTGCTCGTGATGATCGTGAGAAGTGGATCTCAACCATGCATGAGGAGATGCAGTCTCTCGAGAAGAATTACACATGGGAGGTTGTGTCCTTGCCTGAGAAAAAGAAGATCGTTCGCTGCAAATGGATCTTCAAGAGAAAGGAGGATTTATCTCCAAGCGAGCCTCCAAGGTTTAAGGCAAGGTTAGTAGCAAAAGGCTACAGTCAAATTCCGGTATTGACTATAATGATGTTTTCTCTCCGGTGGTAAAGCACAGTTCAGTTCGTACTTTCTTTAGTATTGTTGCTTCACATGATCTTGAGCTTGAGCAGTTAGATGCGAAGACTGCGTTTTTGCATGGAGAGCTTGAGGAGGATATTTATATGGACCAGCCGGAAGGGTTCATAGTGCCTGGCAAGGAGATTTTTTTTTGCAAATTAAAAAGGTCCTTGTATGGTTTGAAGCAGTCCCCTCGTCAGTGGAATAAAAGGTTTGATTCATTTATGTCGTCGCATGCTTTTATGAGGTCAAAATTTGATAGTTGTGTTTACATTAAGCATGTTAATGGATCACCTATATATTTGTTGTTATATGTTGATGATATGTTGATTGCAGCCAAGAGCAAAGTTGAAATCACTAAACTAAAGAAATTGTTGAGTAGTGAATTTGATATGAAGGATCTTGGTGCTGCTAAGAAAATTCTCGGTATAGAAATTACTAGAGACAAAAAATATGGTTTGTTGTTTCTTAGTCAGCAAAATTATATTAAGAAAGTTCTTCAGCATTTCAACATGCATGATGCAAAGTCTGTTAGTACTCCTATTGCGCCTCATTTTAAATTGTCAGCTGCTCAGTGTCCTAGTTCAGATCAAGATATTGAACACATGTCAAAAGTTCCTTATTCTAGTGTTGTTGGGTCTTTGATGTATGTCATGGTTTGCTCTCGCCTAGATTTAGCTTATGCTATGAGTTTAGTTAGTAGATACATGTCTAATCCTGGTAAAGAACATTGGAGGGCAGTTCAGTAGATTTTCAGGTACCTCAGAGGCACAACAGATTTTTGTTTGAAGTTTGGAAGAACTGATCAGGGAGTTATGGGTTATGTGGATTCAGATTATGGTGCTGATTTGGACATAAGGAGATCTCTCACAGGATATGTGTTCACTGTTGGCAGTTGTGCTATGAGTTGGAAGGCTACTTTGCAGTTTATTGTTGCTTTGTCTACTACTGAAGCAGAGTACATGGTTATTTCTGAAGCATGCAAGGAATTAATATGGCTGAAAGGTTTGTACATTGAGCTGTGTGGAGTTGATTCTTGCATTAATTTGCACTGTGATAGTCAAAGTGCCATTTACGTTACCAAAGATCAGATGTTTCATGAGAGGACAAAACATATTGACATCAAGTATCATTTTGTTCGTGATGTGATCGAGGAAGGTAAGCTAAAGGTATGCAAGATTAGTACTCATGATAATCCTGCTGATATTGACAAAGCAGATTCCTGTTGCCAAGTTTGAGCTTTGGTCAAGCTTAGTTGGCTTAATTGATTAGCCCAAGAGGCTATTTTGCGCCAGATTTTTTTTTCTTTTGCTATGTTCACGATAAAAGTGTTGATTGATGCTTCAAGATGATTTTGTCGCAAGGTGGAGTTTTGTTAGATATGTTCTAAATTCAGTTGGTCATTATATTGGCCGACTTCTGATGGAGCGAAGCGGAGGCGCGTCGCCGGAGGCTTGGGCCGACCCCGACGACGCTTGGGGGGTGCGGGGGGGGGGGGGGGGCGAGCCCCCGCGGAACGGTATACATACCCGTTGTTAGGGTTTCACCTTGATTGATTCGCTTGTAAGCCGCCATACGGCGTTGTACCCAAACTCTTGATTATAGTGAGGAGTGTTTGCTGGCTGGCGCCCGTGGTTTTTTACCTTCCGCATTGGAGGGTTTTCCACGTTAAATCTTGTGTCTCTCTATGGTTTTGATCTTATGTTCTTTCTCGATTTCTCGTCGTCATTCACCACATATTGTTGTACAAATTGGCTCAATTTAGCAAACATTGATTGCATCAAACCAAAATTAAATATTATCTAAATAATGTCATACACGTCTAGTAATTTATGAATATGAGCATTTGAAATTTGATATAGAACAAAATAATCAATACTACTCACAGTTCATAAATTAAGTATGACATAACCATGAATAGGAAGGTAAAATACTAAATTATTATATATATAAATATATATAAGTGTTTAGCATTACCAAAATTGCTCTCAGATTAATCTCTTAGTCGGCCCCAGGACTTTTAGATCCTGCCCCCATACTAAGACTTTTCTAAACACTTCATTTGCCGAACTAGTCCAACTTACTTTGTGATTTAACTCAAGTGCAATTTCAGCAGCAAATTAATAGCAATATCTCTTGTGGTTGCATAAAACATAAATGTATAAAAGAGTTCTAAAATAAATAGACAACTATAGAGTTGTTTATTTATTTTCAGCATAATACTCACAGTTGTTCTTAGAATATCCTCAAGAGCTTGCATCAGTATGAACACAGTGCAACTATTAAAACAAATTACAGGATTAAGAATAATGATTCACATTACTCACACTAATATCAACAAAGAAGTCTACAACTAGTCCGGCCTCAGTGTTATGATAATCATCAGCGAACAAACTCTTCCTACCAACCTTGCAATTCTTCTGTTACACAACATATTAAAAAAGGTGCAAGAATTGAACTGCTACACTAAATTAACAGGAGTTATCGATCTTACAAACGGTGTAAACGAAGGAGTCACAAGGCAAGGCACGCTCTTGGCGCTGTCCCAAAAAACAGATACACCTCCTCTATTGCCGAGGTCAGTAGGTGATGTTTTCGGACATACAATGCCGATGCACAGATCAAAAGGGCACACTGTGATCTACGCCTGAGACACAGTGATTGCTGCATCAGCAAGAAGCCCACACACCGGGCCACGGAGGAAGATGTTCATATGTTGGTCGAGGGAAAAGCCTGACAACCAGCTCACAGACGCACGAAGTAGGACCACCACATGGCCGCCGGTCAAAATTGGCAGCAGCACAATATGGAAAAACATCCACCACTAGTTTCCAGGGAAACCACACTCATTGAACTGAATCAAATTCAGTTCATGCACGTGCATAGGTGCACTGCCAGATTCACCACCACCAGCCACAAAGCACGAAGACGACTAATTTACCCTATGACGCCGTCCGACTTAGGTTGCCAAATCGCGAACACCAGTACAGGACTAGCAGCACAGTACAGGACTAGCAGCACAGTACGATGA
Source organism: Coix lacryma-jobi var. lacryma-jobi (assembly GCA_009763385.1). Classification (NCBI taxonomy): domain Eukaryota; kingdom Viridiplantae; phylum Streptophyta; class Magnoliopsida; order Poales; family Poaceae; genus Coix; species Coix lacryma-jobi. Next base: position 85,606,195 of record CM019831.1, read on the forward strand.
GACAACCGAGCCTCAACGGAATCACTCGGGATTTAGCCGAATTTTGGTGGATTGAGAGACTCGAAGGTGAAAGAGAACCCGTTCCAGAGGTGAAAGGAGATGGGGATTTTATACTGGCTAGCAGAGAGACAAGGCCTCGATCCGTTTTATCGGATCCATCGAGGAGGAGACGCGCCACCACCGCTCTTCGCGCACCACAGCTGCACGTGTTGACGCGCATGCTGTGAAGTACGGAGAGTCTTCCCAGGGCCGCCGCTTCATCCGCTTGCTGCAACGACCGAGCGCCGCCGCTGCCTCACTCGAGCGAACGAGTCCTTCTCGCCCTCTGTTCTTCCGATGGGCAGGATTAGGATAAGGTGCTGACCGTGTCCAGGCTTCATGGCCGCATGGGCCTTGCTCAGGCCCAGCACGGTAAGCCATTCTTTTCCTTTCTCATTTATTTATTATTATTTGAAAATTTTATTTTATTTCAAATCTGAATATAAATTCAAATAAGAAATTCAGGGAAAACCCCCTCAAATTACCAACAATCCCCACCTGTTTACGTTGAATTTCGACAACTTCATAAGAGCTTCTTACTGTTTGATATACTATTTTGCGGCAAAGGTACTTGTTAGGTTTGAACCAAGTGAACTCCAACTCTGCACAAACAAGCGGAGGACTACGCCTTCATCCACTGCCTTAGTGTGAGAATCTTCACTCAAAAGGCAGATAGTACTAGACAGCTAACTGCGCCTCTTACGGGGTAGGGCATTACGGTCATGTCCTTTGTATCTTTTAGTGAACTCACTAGAGAGCAACCCTTGACTCTCTTGGATCACGACCCCATGATCAGTTCACAAAGGTGAGTTCTTTCAGGAAAGCCTGTAGGACGATTTCCCGCCATTTGGCGATCAACTCATTAAGAGCATATGCCCAACCTGCCATACAGTTAAAACACATACAACTAATAAGACTCATTTATTTGTGCTTTTGGTTTGACAATGCTTCGTTTCCTAGAGCCTGGATCTCGGGATCTCCGGTCACACAGGATAGTTATCCGCAGTTGAAACCTTGTTCGGGTAGAGCCTTATTCTCAAACGCTGCCAGAATGACCTCATTGCCTTATCCTCATTGAAAGAAAGTTTTTCATTCCTTTCTGACTAGGTGCCATACGGAATGGCTCCTGTCACTCGTGTAAGTCGACAAGAATTGAGACGTCAAATCAATTTATCTCGATGACTCAAAAAACGATCTTTTCTACGTTCAATATAACGGTATACTAAGATTTTGCTGGAATAAATTATTTCCAGAACAAGGAGGTAAAAGAGAATATTTTCTGATCACTTTGCCTCCACGTTACTGTAACTAGAGCGACTATTTCAGTCTTTTTGATGGTTTATGTCAATACTATTTATTAGATAATCTCTATAACATATAAACCCCACCTGATCAAAATAATTGATCATTACTCACAGCACAAAAGTGTCATTATCATCTATTATTATAGAATGACCGCCACAACACTTGGCCCTATGGAGCCCCACCTGCTTGACTCATATTTGTAACATATCATACGACAAGCCATGCAGCTTTTCAAATCGTAGGATTATTTATTTATTTATTTATTTAGTACCATGGTCTATTAATTATTTGGAGTTTCTGATCATCAGTAGAGAAATCAGATTGATCATTCCTACCGTGGTTGTGATCAACAACTCATCAATGAATAATCATCATCTCTTAGGTTAGCTGATAAACAACACACCTTGCCTATAGCAATGAGATGTTTTCTCTCAATTGATTTCTCAGATATACTTAAATAATTTAATGATCCTCGTACAGTTTAGCTGGTCTCTTGTAACACATAAGGTGTTCCTTAGTTAACTCAGTTAACCATTGGACTATAAAAAGGCAGAAAGAACATGTTAATGTTCATCCACGGCAGGACTCTAAAAATGATTCCTGCTTTTGCCTTTTATCAGCTTGATGTTCTGAAAGACATCAACTTCATTATTGTTTATTTAAAGGAATAAATATCTCCTTAATTATTTTCATGCTAGTACAAACCACGTTGTGACATTCTCATTATAGAAAATATCCTTCATACCCTATGGTAAAGTGATAGATCACTCACCCATCGGCTTTCAATAGGAAATGCCAACAGGTGATCTATTCGTTATCAAACTTACCATATGTAGGGAATTTATTTGACTCGCAAGAAATTAACCAAAATGACACATTCAAGTTTGTTGCTCAATAGCCGCGTACTGCACCCCACTACTATACACAGGAACTTCACTCTAGTTTTCAGTAAAGAAAACTAGCATTTATTGTTCCTTTGATAAACTGAAATTCTATCATATAGTAGTTTGGACCCCAGGTCACATGCGTACGGGTGATAGAGTATCCTTTCCACTAATTCTAGTATTTGCCTTTTGCCTTGTACAGGCTAGTACTTCCAAGAAGTACCCTCAGGCATACTATCCCTCTTATTAAACAATTTATTTACATTTACACCTATTAAAATTGTACATTTCCAGCTTGGAGATTTATCATCTCCATTTTCCATTCAGCCGCAATCAGAGGGAGGACCGGTCAAAAACCCTTTTAAAATGTTAGCATCAAACCGATGCAGACCTCAGTTAAAAAGGTTTAAAGAATTGTTCACACTACTGATGCATATACTCCAACTAGTAACTAAGGGTATAAGCTCAAGTTTATTCTTTTTCAACTCCAAGTAAAGTGAGAATATTTCTACTGGAAAGAATAAGAGACTCATTTCAGTATACTAGTGCAAACATATATTTATTTTATCACAGGATGAGGCGTCTAAGAAGTTTCAGACATGATCCTTGCTTGTCTCACTCTAAACTCATTGACATGCCTACCATCAAGCTAATAAATCACATAGGTCTTCTATTCAAGATCTGATTATTTCTCTTTTAATGGCGACTTACTGCCATCAACAAGATGCAGTCTGCAGTGTCAAAAATTGAGTGAACCCAATTTTCGTCTCTTTACGTCCTTTACAGTATCTCCTAAGAAGACATCCAGGAGATACTCTTGCCAGGACATGATCTGACACTTGAGTTATCACGGAACCCCACCATTATTTGCTGATTTAATTGAATCGTGTAATATCCACACACGATCCTTTCTTTCTATCAGCCAATGGTAGCCATCCATATTATCAATAGATAAATATGTTGGATATCTCAAGCAGCAGAAATTTGAGAGAAGTATAAATAATCACTAGACCTTGCTGTGAAATATAACCACATGACAATATTTCAGGTGTACTCATAGACAGAGAGCTCACCGAATGTACAGTATACAAGGTCATCTATTCCTTCATCCAGAGAAATATGTTTGGCTAAACAATATTAAAAGTATATGCAACATAGAGAACAAGACACCAGCAAGGAATGTAATATGCCTCCAAATGGAGTGAGCAAACAATATGATCACTTTGCATATATAGAGAAATATTCCTTGCAGCACATAATTTAATTAATTGGAATCAGCAATATTTGCTTAAATTGATAAAACAGCTTTCCCTTGTTTGTGACATGTACAGGATATCACAACAAGTCATCATTATTACACAAGAATTGTTCATAGGAAAAAGGCATCCACGATGTGCCACAAAAAGATTTTCCCAACAAATGAAATCTGCAACTATTACAAGACACATTTTATTGGACTCAACCATTGAGTGTCTTGCTGTAGCTGCAACTCGTGGTGACCAAAGCTTCCAATGGCTGATTAGCTTTCAGTGCATCATTAGATTTGGAATCCAGCATGTAGCTCACTATGCACAGAAACTGATCACACATGAGCCTATCTTATCAGCCCACCAAGAGTCCCCTGTACCAAAGAAATACATACAGAGTATCAGGCACAAATGAATGGCAGCACCCTTTTCAAGTCAATCAAGTGATAGACTAGCCAACGTAGGCTCAAGTGGTACATACCCACTAGTGCTGGAGTCATCCAGCCTCTCATGTGTCATCTTGCTCTGTCTCGAACCACCACCTTTCCTGTGTGTTGACACTCAAAAGTGTCATAGGTAAAGATGAATTTAGAAGAGGTATTTGGCCTGAAATATTAAAGTCGAAATTGTCATTTTGAATGATCGGATGTTCTGAGCTAAGTGGGCCTGATCATTTTGGGGTTTCGATCACTTGTGTTACGTCCGACCAGGTGGACCTGATGAATGTTGAGTCCGGATGATAATACGTGGGTTCTTTTCTTATGAGGACGATTCGTTGATCAGTATGGGTTGATAAAGCCCATTAAACCATTCTAATCGATCCAAGGATCGGAGAGATCAGGGTTACCTTGTCACGTCCGGATTGGATTCTATATTTTGATAGAGTCCGGATAGAAAACTTGAAGATCGTATCTGGAGATGTTTCCTATTGGGATAAAATCAGCCCCCTCAATATATATGAGAGTATCATGGCCGATTGAGGCATCCAACATCAATCGATCAAAACCAATCTACTACCCCTTTACCCCTTTTTCCCCTCTACCTTGCTGTTCGACGCGTCTCCCGGCGAGATTCGACGGCGTTCTAGGCGGCCTTGCTGGTCCTAGAACAACCTCTACGTGCTTCTCCCTGACGGGTCTTCCCGGGAGGAGTTCTAGAGTTACCAACACAGGAGCCCAAAACCCTAGATTGATCCAAACCGGTCTCTAGATCAGTTATCGAACGGTTTAGCCAGGGTTCCCGCTGTCTCAGGTTGAATCGCAACCTCTCCGGGCGTTCTAGCCCTACTGGTGTGTGATTCGGATCACTTCCGACGTCAACACACTTTTTGGCGACTCCGCTGGAGAAGATTGAAACTCCATCTACTACCAATATGGGCGGCAAAGACGGTGCTACTGATAAAGATAACATCGTCCGCCCTGCGGGCATTGACTAACTCCCTGACGAGTTGAAGTAACAGGCAGGCCAAGCTCGACGCCGTCTTGAAGGCTTTCCAAGAAAGCTGCTCGAAGGATCGGTGTGGCAGGATCACTCCAGAAAAGGGGCCGGACTTTAGAGGGATCATCCCTACCACGTCATCTACAACCGTTGAAGACGCTACTAACAAGGTAAACGCCAACGTACCTGAAGATTCTTACCCTACCCATGCTGATTATTCCGCAATGCTGGTTGATTTCTCAAAAACTCTTACCAATACTATTCAGCATTCGTTTAAATTACTTAGCGATCGCATGGATAAATTAGAAGGTAAAACCGTCGAACCCGGATTATCAATCAGGCAGCCACAGTTCGCCATGCCTTTTAATTCTTTTAGAGGTCAGACTTCACATGTCAATTATAGACAATCAGGGTCCATTGAGACCAGACACGGTGAAGTCGGTACCTCGGCCAATGTCAATAGCGCCCACCATAACTCTGGTCAGACTACACAGACCGACCAGGAATCAACAACAAACAGAACTTCAAGAGGACAGAGAATAGTGTTACCCAATCCGCCGAAGTCCCCAAGCCACAATCCCATGCATGGTGGCACCCCCGAGCTTGCCAACACCGATTTTGGATGAGCCATAAATCGGTTTAAGGAAGCAATAACTAGGTCGCTTGAGACCAGTTTAGGGGTCCAATTCAAGCCTACCAGGACCACGTATTCTAGACCGTACCCTCCATGTTTCGATTTTATGAAAGCACCTGACGGTTGGAGGGTACCAGATTTTTATAAGTTTAGTGGTGACGACAGTAAAACAACTATGGAACATGTTAGCATGTTCCTCGTACAAATGGGCGAAGCTAGTACTTTGGATTTTATGAATATACGATATTTTCCTTTATCTCTTACTGGTACAACTTTCGTCTGGTTTACATCAATACCAGAGTGCACCATAGGTTCTTGGGCCGAGTTAGAAGAAAAATTTCATAATCACTTTTATGACGGGGTTCAAGAAACTAGGTTGTCACACCTTACGTCGGTTCGACAAGGGCGCAACGAGTCTGTGGTTGATTTCTTTAAACGTTTTAAAGAAATTAAGAACCGATGTTTCCATTTGATGATATCCGATAGAGATCTAACAGATCTATGTTTAGCTGGTTTACGTCGAGAGATCAAGGATAAACTTGAGCATCACGAGTTCTTTAATGTAAACCAACTATTTCAAAGGGCCGTTTCGATAGAATCATGCTTTAGAGAACCTTATGACCCTCATAAGACTCATCGGTCGAGCGTGCATATTGCCGAAATAAATTCCGATAGTTCTGATGATGAGTCTAGGGATTGTTACGCTGCCGAAGTTTTATGGCCAGCGCAGAATAAACTAGTCACTTGTCCTTCCCTTAAACTGATTCAAAAGAATGGGGGTGAGGAGGTAAAGTTTACATTTGATTTTTCTAAATATGACCGAATATTCGATGAATTGCTTAAATTCGGTTATCTCAAAATTAATTACACTTTGCCATCACCCGACGAATTAAAAAGGAGGGCTTACTACAAATACCATAATTCTTTCTCTCATGCCACTAACGACTGCAATGTTTTCCGTTGACAGGTCCAATCGGCCCTCAACGAAGGACGATTGAGTCTAACTGAGATGCAGATCAGTACTACTGCTTTCCCAGTTCACATGGTGGAAGAAGGGAACCCTGCTGTTCTAATTCGTCCAGAGCAAGCCGATACGACCAAAGGCAAGAATGTTGTTATCGGCGAACCACGGGTCGTACCGAATACTGAGAACGATTCAGGGCACAAAGTGGTGCTCGAGAAAAGTAATGATGGCAAGAGTAAGCTCACAATCACTGCAGGGTCAGCACGACACTTGCACAGACAAAGATATTTTGAGACCAGGGCAGCACAACAAATGCCGACCAGGTCGGGTTCTCAAGCCGACCAGTCTAGTTCATCTTCAAAGCAGCCAGAACGGAAGACCGACCAGGTAAGGTCGGTCTCTGCCAATTCCAGTGGGATCGATAAACCAACTGATACAGCCGGTGTAACCATTTCTAAAGACTCTACCCCTTCCAGAGTACGTGTCATCCGTACTTTTATCCCGCAGAAACCTGAAGTCAGCACTTGGAAGACTAATGCGGACAGGAGTAAGAGGAAAGACGCTAGAGAACCATGTACTTTTGACAAGCTCATGGCCAAATACAAGCAGCAAAAGGCCGATTCCTAGAATCGGCCCTTAAAAAAGAGAGAGTCTACTCCTCAGAAGCATGAGGATGAGAAATCCAAACAGATGATGGTGTCTCAGGCGACGTATCCGGTGCCAAAGGCTGGCCCGTATTACCATCAGTGGGCCCCTCCTATTTCGCCACCACCACAATGGGGTTCTCAAGGGGTATGCATACCTTACCCTATGCTGGCACCTATGTATTACCAACCATGTTGGGGAATGCCCACTAATCAGCCTGCAAGAGTCTCAGTGTTTGATCGCTTGGGTGATCGGCCGAGCTCTAGTCAGAACCGGTTGGTCGCGTCAAAGACTTTAACCTCTCAGGAGACAAGGAAGACGCAAATGCGACAGGTCTATGTACCCAAGAAGGTGCAAAGTGTTCCTATTGTCTCTCCGACCAGACCCGACCCGGTCCCCACTATTACAATCGGGTCTATAGAAGTCCCTCTTGCCAATGAACCTGAGCCGATGGTGATTGAGGAGCCAGCAACAGAAGAGGTCCCAGAAGCTCAAGATACTTCGGCTGAGGTAGAAGGAGAAAAGTCTGTCGAGCATGACTCCAAATACATGCAGCCCAGATGGTGTCCTCATGGTTTGACTAAAACTCAGCGAAGAAAGCTACAGAGGGCCCGCTGCAACAACCAAAGGAAAGAACGGCTCGACAAAATGAGGGAAGACATATTTAACTCAACACATCCTATTTTCCCCCAGGGCAAGCGAGGAGGTGAAGATCCGGCTTGCAATCAAAAGTCGATCTTGACGATAGTAGAGTTAAACAGGTCAGATCCTGAGCCGACCAATCTGTGTGCCGAATCTACTAAGGTGGCTTCGGAACCAACCAAGTCGGACAACAATCCGACCACCTCAGGACAAGTGCCGACCAGTTTAGCAGTTGAGCAGGTTGAGCCGATTACTACTGGATCAGGAATTAAGCCGACCCGACCAGGATCCGGGACCGAATCAGTTCCTGATGTGCCGATGGGATTAGGCTCGCTTCTTAGTAACCCTATTTCCTCCACTGGCATTACTGCGACCAGTGAAAAATTACCTGAAGAACAAGATGAGGAAATGGTGGACTACGAACCTTCCCCAGAAAGGGCGGAGGTCAATGTAGTTTACTTATCAGCCGACTACTATGGTCGGAGATGATTCGACGACAGCGGAATTTAACTTTGCTACGCAGACTGCTGTATTCCAGAAGCCAGAGGAATTCGTCAATCATCTTAAGTCGTTGCATATAAAGGGTCACATCAATGGTACACCAGTTCACAAGATACTGGTCGACAGCGGGGCAATCGTGAACTTGATGCCATACTCCCTTTACTAGAAGCTCGGCGGTACCGGTGAAGAACTGATCAAGACCAACATGACTATCACTGGAGTCGGAGGAGGAGATCCCATTCCGGCCAAAGGAGTTGCGTCCATGGAACTGACCGTTGGAAGCAAGACTTTGGCCACTACTTTCTTCGTTGCCGACATACAAGGTAGTTATAACCTTATACTTGGGCGTGACTGGATTCATGCTAATCGGTGCATACCCTCTAGTTTACATCAGTTTCTCATTCAGTGGGTGGGAGACGATGTTGAGGTAGTGCACTCAGATTCATCGGCCTATGTAGCTATGGCCGATGCTCCTTTGCTCAGGGGGCATGATACTATTGCTTGTCTGTCTGGTCAGGACCTTTCTGATTTTCAGTTTGTTAGTGTTACTAGGGAAGGTTTCGTACCAGTATCCTTAAAGCCGACCGACAATCGGTTCAACATTATCATGTAATTTAATGGATGCTAATGTTGATTGGTTAAAACATCGTGTTGAGCAATATCGGACCTTTAAGACCGATATTTGTGAGGCCATTGATGATTTTGATGAGCTCAATAAGTTGGGCCAAGGTTTCACGACGGCTGACCCTTTAGAACAAGTAGATATTGGGGAAGGTTCTATACCTAGGCTGACCTTTGTAAATCAAAATCTTGAAGCCGATTATAAAATAAAGTTAATCGTGCTTCTAAAGGAGTATATTGATTGCTTTGCGTGGAGTTATACGGAGATGCCCGGGTTAAGCTAAGAACTTGTTGAGCATCGGCTTCCTATTAAGCCGGGGTTCCGACCATTCAAGCAACATCCTCGCCGTTTTAATTCTACAATATATGACCGGATTAAAGAGGAACTTAATCAGTTATTACAAGCGGGGTTTATCCAGCCATGCAGGTATGCAGAGTGGGTCTCTAATATCGTGCCTGTGGAGAAGAAAGACACCGAGAAAATCATGGTTTGCATTGATTTTAGAGATTTAAATAGAGCCACTCCTAAAGATGAATATCCTATGCCCATAGCCGATATGTTAATCAATGATGCTTCAGGACACCAGGTCGTCAGCTTTCTTGATGGCAACGCTGGTTATAATCAAATATTCATGGCCGAAGAGGATTTGTCCAAAACGGCCTTTATTTGTCCTGGGTTCGTTGGTCTTTTTGAGTGGGTCGTGATGACATTCGGTTTAAAGAATGCAGGTGCTACTTATCAACGCGCTATGAATCTCATCTTTCATGATTTAATTGGGATAATCATGGAAATGTATATTAATAATATTGTGATTAAATCGGCTGCCCATATGTCTCATCTAGCCGATTTACGTCTAGCATTTGAGAGAATGTGCCGTTACGGTTTAAAGATGAACCCACTGAAATGTGCTTTTGGTGTATCAGCTAGGAAGTTTTTAGGGTTTATCATTCACGACAAAGGCATAGAGATTGATCCTAAAAGGATAGAAAAGATCAAGAAAGTTCAGGCGCCTACATGCAAAAAGGACTTGCAGAAGTTCTTAGGGAAAGTGAACTACTTGAGGAGATTTATTGCCAATTTGTCCGGGAAAATTATTCCTTTCACCCCTATATTAAAATTAAAGGATGAAGCTGAGTTCACTTGGGGGGCAGAGCAACAAGAAGCATATGAAAAGATAATTGAATATTTGTCATCTCCACCAGTTCTTCGGGCGCCTAAGAGAGGAATCCCTTTCAGATTATATGTTGCCGCCGATAAAAAGGTTATTGGAGCTGTCTTAACACAAGAAGATGGAGGTAAAGAATACGTAATTGCATATATTGGTCGCCGTCTTCTTGATCCCGAGACAAGGTATGCCCATATTGAGAAATTATGTTTATCCTTGTACTATGCTTGTGCTAAAATGAGACATTATTTGCTATCTAGTACATGTGTTGTTGCATGCCAGGCCGATGTAATTAAGCACATGTTATATCGGCCGATTCTTAGAGGAAGGATTGGTAAATGGGCGTATGCATTGATTGAGTTTGACTTGACCTATGAACCATTGAAAACGTTGAACGGTCAAGTTCTTGCCGATTTCATTGTTGAGCATGGTATAAGTTTAGAAGATGAAATCGGTTATTTTACTTTTACTCCATGGAAACTTTATTTTGATGGATCGGCTTGTAAGGAGGGCCAAGGTGTTGGTGTTGTCATCATTTCTCCTAATGGTGCTGAGTTTGAAATGCTAAGCCGGTTAGATTACTTGTGTACTAATAATCAAGCTGAATATGAAGCTCTTTTATTTGGTTTAGAAATATTATGTTCCATGGGGGTTAAGCATGTTGAAGCTTATGGCGATTCCTTACTAGTAGTACAACAAGTTGCTGGTAAATTTCAATGTTTAGAGGGATCGTTAAATGTTTATCTTGACATGTACCTTGACATAATTATTCATTTTACCGAATTCCAGATTCGGCATATACCAAGGCATGAAAATTATAAAGCCAACATGTTAGCTCAGCAAGCATCTGGCTATAATGTTAGTAAACGCAATTTTCACGTAAGGCCAATGCAACAGTGCGCAGAAGTATTATCGGCTTCTATGGCCGACTAGTTTGTTTTAAGACCAGTTCGGCCACCTTGCCATAGAGACCAGGTATATGTTAAGCATACTTGGGTAAATACTATGTTCGACCAGGTTATTTATGAATCAGGTCAGTTAATCCGTCCGATTGACCTGGTCGATATTGGAACGATTAATTTGACTGAAGGGACTCTAAATCGGTTCGAAGCAAGTGGAACTGATTTAGAAGATTGGAGAACTCCCCTGCTTAAATATCTTAATGATCCGAGTACCAAGGCTGATCAAAGTGTTCAGCGGAGTGCATTTAAATATGTACTACATAATGATGAGCTTTACCGAAGAACTGCCGAAGACTTGTTGCTTAAGTGTTTGGGATCTGATCAAGCAAAGGTGGCTATGGGAGAAGTTCATGAAGGTATTTGTGGTACACATCAATCGGCGCCTAAGATGAAATGGTTATTGCGTAGAGCTGGGTTTTATTGGCCCACAATGATGGCTGATTGTTTTCGTTACTACAAAGGATGCGAAGCATGTCAACGGTTTGGAAACATACAACTTGCACCTGCTACTATGCTTCATCCCATTACCAAACTGTGGCCTTTTCGTGGTTGGGGGCTAGACTTCATTGGCCAAATTCATCCCCCATCTTCAAAGGGACATCATTTTGTTCTGGTCGCTACAGATTACTTCACAAAATGGACTGAAGCGGTGCCTTTGAAGAATATGACACATAAGAAGGTAATTGAGTTTATCACTGAGCATATTATACATAGATTCGGCATACCTCAGACGTTAACCACAGATCAAGGAACGTCTTTTATTTCTAAAGAGGTGTGAGATTTTGCCGAATTATACAAAATAAAGATGTTCAATTCATCTCCATACTATGCTCAAGCTAACGGCCAAGCTGAGTCTAGTAACAAGACTTTGATCAAGCTTATCAAGAAGAAGATTGAGGATAACCCAAGGAGGTGGCATGAGGTTTTGTCTGAGGCTTTATGGGCTCATCATGTGTCAAGGCATGGTGCTACGAAAGTCACTCCTTTCGAGCTGGTATATGGGCAAGAAGCAGTGTTGCCCGTTGAGGTAAATCTGGATGCATATAGACTAGCTAGACAAAATGATTTATCTGCTGTTATGTATCATGGTGCCATGATGGACAACATTGATGAAGTGACCGATAAGAGGTTAAAGGCTCTTAAGGAGATGGAGAAAGACAAAGCCCGGGTTGCCAGAGCTTACAACAAGAAGGTGAGAAGCAAATGGTTCCAAGTGGGAGAGTTAGTATGGAAGACTATACTGCCACTCGGATCGAGAAGGAACAAGTTTGGCAAGTGGTCGCCGAGTTGGGAAGGTCCTTATAGAGTGATCAAAGTAATATTCGGGAATGCATATGTGCTGGAGACGTTCTAGCCCTGCTGGTGTGTGATCCGGGGCTAGAACACCCGGAGAGGTTGCGATTCAACCTGAGACAGCAGGAACCCTGACTAAACCGTTCAAAAACCGATCTAGAGACCGGTTTGGATCGATCTAGGGTTTTGGGCTCCTGTGTTGGTAACTCTAGAACTCCTCCCGGGAAGACCCGTCGGGGAGAAGCACGTAGAGGTTGTTCTAGGACCAGCAAGGCCGCCTAGAACGCCGTCGAATCTCGCCTGGAGACGCGCCGAACAGTAAGGTAGAGGGGAAAAGGGGGTAGTAGATTGGTTTTGATCGATTGATGTTGGATGCCTCAATCGGCCATGATCCTCTCATATATATAGAGGGGGCTGGTCTTATCCAAATAGGAAACATCTCCAGATACGATCTTCAAGTTTTCTATCCGGACTATATCAAAATATAGAATCCAATTCGGACGTGACAAGGTAACCCTGATCTCTCCGATCCTTGGATCGATTAGATCGGTTTAATGGGATTTATCAACCCATACTGATCAACGAATCGTCCTCATAAGAAAAGAACCCACGTATTATCATCCGGACTCAACATTCATCAGGTCCACCTGGTCGGACGTAACACAAGTGATCGAAACCCCAAAATGATCAGGCCCACTTAGCTTAGAACATCCGATCTCTCAAAAAGACAATTTCGACTGTAATATTTCAGGCCGAATACCTCTTCTAAATTCATCTTTACCTATGACACTTTTGAGTGTCAACACTGTGCTTACAGGAACGGGCCATATGACCCGTCTATCCACACACAAAACAGATAATGTGTTCTTTGCTTTTCTTGAAGAAATGATGGGGAGAATGGGGAAGGAACTTCTTTTCTTCCTTCCTTTTCTTCTTCTTCCTGTTACGCCTGCTCTTCTTGCCATTTGAGGGATTCCCAGCAACTTGTCCTTTGAGAGGATCAACAGCCTGAACCCTCATGGCACCAACTTCAGATTGGTCGTTCACACTAGTGATGTTTATAGCCTTGGAGTGTGCTATATAGGGCTGCTCAGAAATCATCCGGGACTGCCCTACCTCTTTAGCAATCTTGGGAACATTTTCTAAATTAACAACTAGCCAATCAGGCTCTTGAGTGAGTTTGGGCTTATAGGAATCACCCTCATGTAACTTAAACTCCTCCAGGTTGTCAACTAGATCCACCATGTCTCAATCAAACACTCCTTTAGAGTTGGGTGATTCCGACCCATTAAAATGGAGGGTTCCCAACTCCTTTACTATTACATCAATATCAGTGTCGACAAAATCTTCAGTTTCAGCAGGTTTAACAGTTTTTGATGAACCAGCCATTTTAACCAATTATCTGTTTTTTGGATTGTTGTACAAATTGGCTCAATTTAGCAAACATTGATTGCATCAAACCAAAATTAAATATTATCTAAATAATTTCATACACGTCTAGTAATTTATGAATAGGAGCATTTGAAATTTGATATAGAACAGAATAATCTATAATACTCACATTTCATAAATTAAGTATGACATAACCATGAATAGGAAGATAAAATACTAAATTAATATATATGTATATATATAAATATATATAAGTGTTTAGCATTACCAAAATTGCTCTCACATTAATCTCTTAGTCGGCCCCAGGACTTTTACATCCTGCCCCATACTAAGACTTTTCTAAACACTTCATTTGCCGAACTAGTCCAACTTACTTTATGATTTAACTCAAGTGCAATTTCAGCAGCAAATTAATAGCAATATCTCTTGTGATTGCATAAAACATAAATGTATAAAAGAGTTCTAAAATAAATAGACAACTATAAAGTTGTTCATTTATTTTCAGCATAATACTCACAGTTGTTCTTAGAATATCCTCAAGAGCTTGCATCAGTATGAACACAGTGCAAGCAATATAACTATTAAAACAAATTGCAGGAATAAGAATAATGATTTACATTACTCACAGTAAAATCTACGAAGAAGTCTACAACTAGTCCGACCTCAGTATTATCTTAATCATCATCGAACAAACTCTTCCTACCAACCTTGCAATTCTTCTCTTACACAACATATTAAAAAAGGTGCAAGAATTGAACCGCTACAGTAAATTAACAGGAGTTATCAATCTTACAGACGGTGTGAACGAAGGAGTCACAGGGCAAGGCACGCTCTTGGCGCTGTCCCAAAAAACAGATACACCTCTATTGCCGAGGTCAGTAGGTGATGTTTTCGGAGATACAATGCCGACGCACAGATCACAGGGCACACTGTGATCTGCGCCTGAGACACAGTGATTGCTGCAGTAGCAAGAAGCCCTCACACCGGGTCAAGGAGGAAGATGTCGATATGCTGGTCGAGGGCAAAGCCTGACGACCAGCTCACAGACGCACGAAGTACGACCACCACAAGGCCGCCAGTCAAAACCGACAGCAGCACAACATGGTAACACTTCCACCACTAGTTTTCAGGAAACCACACTCACTAAACTGAATCAAATTCAGTTTAGGCACGTGCACAGGTGCACTGCCACATTCACCACCACCAGCCACGAAGCACGAAGGCGACCAGTTTACCGTATGACGCCGCCCGACTTAGGTTGCCAAATCGCGAACACCAGTACAGGACTAGCAACACAGTACGATAAGACAACTGAGCCTCGACGGAATCACTCGGGATTTAGCCGGATTTTGGTGGATCATGCTAGGAGGTGGAAGAGAACCCATTCCAGAGATGAATGAAGATGAAGGTTTTATACTGCCTACGAGAGAGATAAGGCCTCGATCCGTTTTATCGGATCCATCGAGGAGGAGACGCGCCGCCACCGCTCTTCGAACACCACAGCTGCACGCGTTCACGCGGATGCCGTGAAGTATGGAGAGTCTTCCAAGGGCCGCCGCTTCATCCGCTTGCTGCAACGACCGAGCGCCGCCGCTGCCTCACTCGAGCGAACGAGTCTTCCTCGCCCTCTGTTCTTCCGATGGGCAGGATTAGGATAAGGTGCTGACCGTGTCCAGGCTTCATGGCCGCATGGGCCTTGCTCAGGCCCGGCACGGTAAGCCCTTCTTTTCCTTTCTCATTTATTTATTATTATTTGGAAATTTTCTTTTATTTCAAATCTGAATATAAATTCAAATAAGAAATTCAGGAAAAACCCCTCAAATTACCAACACATATGCTGCCTAAGTCGTGTATGTTAATGTTGCTTAGGTTTACCGAAGAGGAAGAGGAGAATACACAGAGGGCGAAACCAAGATAAGAACCAAGCTCGAACAAGACCGACACGATAGAACCGTCAGAAAGAATCGATCATAACTTTTGACTCCCAAACGATATAAAGGCTCATGAGGACAATTTGAAAATCTTATGAAGTCTACTTTCTAATGCCACCAACCCCGACCAGTTTGGATATTGCAGTAAAGCACCCGACCAGTTTTTGTGCTGCCTGGTAAGGGAGTCAGCAGTCTGCCTGAAGTCCAAGTTCTCATGCAAAACTGTACCAACATACAAAGTTTCAAGAAGCAAAGGGCACATGGTGTGAAAGCTTGTTCAGTTAGCTTTCAAACGCATCTAGTCGTGCATCGTTTGGAGTTTCCTAGACGGAGTTATTGCAGAAACACTAAAGACTGCGCAGAAGTCAAACAACCACGCGGAATCAGCTCTGGAGTTCACCCCGAGGAGACTCTTTCACACTAGCGACGTTTTTACTTTATTTTCGTGTTTTCACTTATCCAAGAGGGTAGTTCCTAGTATAAAACCCGCCCATGTGTAAGCTATCAATAACTTTTGATGAATTAAGATAATTCCAGTGATATTGCAGCCGAGCTGCCGAGTGCTTACTCAACCCTTGTTCTTCCTTTTTCTTCTTGGACTTATGAAGAGATTCCTCTGGGATCCACTGATTCGTGCTCTACGGGTTCCAGTACGGCTGCCCCGTCTTGTGTGGATTAGCTCCGGTTATGGTTCTGCGGTCGTTTGGAGATCGAGTCGAAGTCTCCGCGGTTTCGGTGTCTCTCTCCCCGTCGTTTGGTGGCATCCGACCTTGGTCAGGTATAAAGCTAGTTACCCGCTATTCTTCAGCAAGTTATCCTTTATTTTTTGCTGTCCCCATTGCAATTTCCTAGTCCAAAACCTAATGTCATGAAGATCGGGCCATCCTTGTACCGATATCCGATCGGAACCTATCAAGAGGTTCCGTTAGCGATGAGGGTCTCTGAGTTCGAATCTCAAGTTTGGTTTTAGCCGAAGAGACATCCTCATGCTTGGGTTTGTCTTCCACTAGGAGGGGATCAGGAGATGCAGTGTTCGGTAGAATAAGGTCTAGCAGAGCTTCTCCTTCCCCTGGGGTTTTACACATGAACGATCCTCCAGTGCAAATGTCCAGCTGTAGGGCAGACTCCTTGTTCCACCTGGGTAGAGACAAGTCTGGGCCTAATTGTGAAAGAGTTGTAAATCTCTCCTAGGCTGCACCTAATGTTTCCTTCTCTTTTTGTCGGAAGTTGAGTAACTCTTTGCAATACGAGATATGGGAAAGAATGTGAAGTAGAATTTGTTCCTCAGTTCTTTCCAGTCTCCGTTAACTTTTCCTACGTTATTGTTGTACCATTGTTTCGCCCTCTCAGAAAGAGAGAACAGAAACAACTTCCAACGTAATATTTCTTGTGACATGCCCGCAATTGTCATGCACGCACAGAGTTACTCAAACTGTCGTAAATGATTGTAGGGGTTTTCATGATCGTCCCCTGAGAAGGGTTGTTCATGAACCATGGCTATATAGCCAGGGCAGAGTTCATAGTTGGAAGCTGTGATTGGCTTCGATGATTGTGGTGGCTCAAGGAACTCGGCTAGTGGAGCAGATAGGTTTTGAATAGAGTTTTGTTCCATAGGTGAAAACAAAGAAAAGAAAGATAAAACAAAGATACACAGGTGAACTAGGTTCGGAGACTAAAGACGATAACTGCCCCCTGCCAACGGCGCCAGAAATGTTTGTTGGTATTTCTTAGCATAAGCAGAAAAAGTCCGCAAGCGCACGGAAGTACCGCTGTAGCACTTCACCCCGAAATATTCAGGGTATCGTATTTTCCACAAGGAACGGTGTGCTATAGTCTTTTGGTCTAGTCCTCCCAGATAAGACAGGGAGAAGGGTAACAAGGGTAGCAAGGTTTCTCTAGGTAATGAGTTCTTAGGTGCTCAAACTCAACTAACGTTGCTTGCTTCGGTCAATGGGTGAAACTGGTTTCACCTGGAATCCTGAACGTGGGGTGGATTATGAAGGACGGACAGGGCTGTCACCACCTGCCGCCTACCTCCTCAACCAAGGAGACCCAGACAACCAACCTGTAACCACTTGGCCTAAACACCGCGTTTACTCTAAGGGCCACTATTCTAGCTGCGATCAGGACTTGCACCCTCTTACTAGAGCACCCACCCGAAGGTGAATGATTGGTCCAACAAACTAAGTTAGTGAAAAGCTAGAACACGATAAGAACTTGAATACAAATATCAACACGAACCTTTATACTTCAAGAAGTATACAAGATCAAGAAAGAATAATGGTTCGTGTATACTTCTTAAAGTATAAAGGTTCATGTTCAACTTTGGTTCTAACTTCTTATCGTGTTCTAGCTTTTCGGTAACTTAGTTTGCTGGACCAATCGTTCACCCTCGGGTGGGTGCTCTAGTAAGAGGGTGCAAGTCCTGATTGTAGCTAAAGTAGTGGCCCTTAGCGTAAACGCGGTGTTTAGGCTAAGTGGTTACAGGTTGGTTGCCTGGGTCTCCACGGTTGAGGAGGTAGGCGGCAGGTGGTGACAGCCCTGCCCGTCCTTCGTAATCCACCCACATTCGGGATTCCAGGTAGAGCTGTATTGGCATAGACTGGGAAACCAATCTCACCCGTTGACCGAAGCAAGCTACGTTAGTTGAGTTTGATCACATAAGGACCTGTTCCTTAGAAGAACCCCGCTACCCTTGTTACCCTTCTCCATGACTTATCTAGGGGAACTAGACCTAGAGACTATAGCACACTTTTCCTATGGAAAATACGATAACCTGAATACTTCCGGGTGAAGTGCTACAACGGTACTTCCATGCTCTTGCAGACCTTTTTTGCTTACGCTAAGAAATACCAACAAGCATTTCTGGCGCTGTTGCCAGGGAACGGTTGTCGCCTTTAGTCTCCGAACCAAGTTCGCCCGCTTATCTTTGTTTTATCTTTCTTTGCTTTGTTTGCACCTATGGAGCCATCTGTAAGGAAAATGGACCTTGGCCCACTTGACTTTGGATTTTGGTGTTTGATGATCAACACAACCATATTGGACTAATGTGTTTGCAAGGGTTTTTGTTTTGTAGTTCAATAGGGTGCAAAAGGTGACTTGGACTAAGGCAACACGATCAACACCTCAAGCAAGACATTTGAAGCTCATTAGAAGACTCTCAAGATCAAGCAAAGTCCAAGGCACAAGAAAGGAACCAAGACGGCGCAAGAAATCGCAAAGAAACAGGAAGATAGAGACATCAGACGCTGCATCGGATGCTGGCTCAGAAGCGTCGGACGCACCGATGGTAAACCCTAGCTCGGGTTGGCGCCAACAAAAGCATCAGACGCGCCATTGTCGCCACATCGGACGTTGCGGTTACACTGTGCAGGCCTGCACAGCGTACATCGGATGCGCCGTTGTAAAATCGGACACTACAGGACCCTGCGTACGATGCATATGCAAAGCGGTTCCATAGAGGCTCTGTTAGCATCGGACGCGTCAGGTGTTCAAGCATCGGACACTAAGATAGTCGTTGCGACATAGAGCCAGGCTGGCATCTAGCCGTTAAAGGTGCATCGAACGCGCGTCCGATGATCACGACTCCAGCGTCCGATGCTACAATATGAAGTCCAAGACATTCTCCAATGGCTCTATTTGGTTGGGGCTCTATATATAACCCCATGGCCAACCAAAACAATAATGGTTGGAGCTCAAGGAAGTGTACCAAGTGTATAGCACATTTAGTTGTAGTCACCAAAGTGCTTAAGTGATATACCAGGTGATTAGTGTATGTGCTTTGAGAAGTGCTTAGGCTAGTTAGACCACCACTTTCGCTTGCTCTAGGTGAAATACCTAGTGTTTAGTGAGGTTTGCATACCTCTCACCTACCGGTGCTTGCACGCACCGTTGTTGTACATGCGGGGCTTGTAGTCTTGCGAGACCACACCAACTGCGTTTGTGGTGTGGCCGCCACCGTGTATCGAAGGGAACAAGGCCCGCGGCATTTCGGCTGGAAGCTTGATAGTGAAGACGGCGGGGAGCATCCGGGAGAGGTCGTGCCTTGCGAGGCTTAATCGGAGACCCACTTGCGTGTGTGGAAGGCCCGGGGGTATCCACGGAGTTACCTGACCGGGAGCTTGGCCCTTGTGAGGGATTCCTTGCGAGGGGCTGCAACGAGGACTAGGGGGAAGCTTGCACGCTTCTCGATACTTTGGTAAAAATACCAGAGTCATCGATGGGATTTTGCATCTCTACCACACTCTTTAGCTTTGGCATTTACTTGCTACCTTTGTTGTGTGCTTTACCTTTCTTGGCTTAGTTCATAGGCTATTTGATAGGTTTGGATCATAGGTTGCAAAACTCTTTTGCGGTAGAGATAGCAACACACCTAGCAAAACCTTAGTTGCACATTGGATAGTTTACTTTCTTGCATAGGTTTTGACTAGTTGGAAATTAGAGGCCATAGTTTAGAGTAGAAGTTTTAAGTTGCCTAATTCACCCCTCTCTTAGGCGTCACAGTCCTTTCAATTGGTATCAAAGCCAGGTTGGCTCATTTGTGGACTCTTGGCTTCACCGCCTTCGAGCCGAGGCCCCTAAGAGTGGTTGGGATGGATACCTCTAAGCCTCTGCACTTTGACGGCACAAACTTTCCCTACAATAGTGCTAGAATGGCTTGTTACCTAGAAGTAGTTGATTTAGGTGTTTGGAGAGTCACCCATGATGGGATGAGACCCCCTAAGAATCCCATCAAGATAACCACAGGTGATGAAAAAAAATTTCATCTAAATGCTAGAGCTAAAAATTGCTTGTTTGAATCTCTTCGCATGGATGTCTTTAACCATGTTTTTACTTTACAAACTGTGGGGATATAGACCCCAGGGTACCACACGATGGTACATGGGCCACACCACTGGGGGTCGTCCGGCCCACAGGATGAAGGCGTACGGCGCACGACATGCACCGTACGACAGTTGTAATCTAGATACAGTACCAACTCGGATACTTACCATGTAACTCTGTCCCTTCGGAATATATAAGGAGGGACAGGGGTCCTCCGAGAGGACACGACACAGCAGATCATAGACAGCAGATCATAGGTCATAAGCCACAAGCCACATCCAATCAATACAACTCGACGCAGGACGTAGGGTATTACGCTAACCTAGCGGCCTGAACCAGGATAAACCTCTGTGTTCATCTACTTTTGCCTTGCGTCAACGTCTGGGTCGTCGTCTTGCGCACCTTCCCCTCTAATCTACCACCTTGGGCATACCCCTAGGTGGACTATCGACCATATTTCGTCGACAGTGGCGCCCACCATGGGGCATGTGCGTACGGACGCCATGACGACTCAGATGGTTTCCTTCCTCGTTTCCACAACCCTTCCAGAGGCTTCACGTTCGTCGTCAGGTCGTTCTCCTCGACCACCGACGTCGACGGCGCCGCTCGGGGCGTGAAGGCGGTGTAGGCTTCCCCTGTGCCGAATGGATCTGCTTCCACCACTTCGGCGTCGGCGAGACCAGCCTCGACATCTCTTCGAGGTTATCTTCCCTGGCGCTCCGACCACGCTTCCCCGCTATTGGAGACGGCGTGTCGACAATACCGATTTGATTGAATCCATCAATCGGGTCACGGCAAGCATTGCCGACACTCTCGCTCTCGTAGATCTGATCAGAGATCGATCTCCCGAGCACAACGCCGCTCGTACCTCTCACTCCGACCTCTAACCGGGTCGCAATGATGATCGCCGTAATAAGCGGCGCTATGACGACCATGACCGGGAGGAAAGATCGAGTGCTAGACAACTCCATCACCGTCGACAAGAAGACATCGTTGGCTTGGCTGATCAACTACGACGAGGATTACGAGAAGCTGCTCGACGACTCGTGCCCTACGCTCGCTCTGATCATCTACGAGCCAGAAGCGAGCCATCACGTGGTCGTCGAGCCATCGATGACCCACAGTCGAGCCACCGAGCCATCGACGAGCAAACATCGAGCCATCGACGAGCCACCGTCGAGCCATCATGTCATCCACGAGCCACCGTCGAGCCATCGACGAGCCACAGTCGAGCCACCGTCGAGCCTACGAGCCAAAAGCGAGCCATCGTCGAGCCACCAACGAGCCTCCGACGAGCCACAAGCGAGTCATCACGTCATCGTCATCGTCTCACCGCCATCCTTGCCGACCGCTCGTTGACGACTCATCGCCGTCCTCGACGCCTCTCGTCGACTACTCCGTTCGGACGACAATCAAGCTAAGTATTATCTTTCACACCAATCAAATATTTCTTCGATCATGATATATCTCTAGATATCATCGTGTGCCTCCGCGGTCACATTATTCTTTACAATGGCTCTTCATTATTTTTCACCATATATACCATCCTGAGGATGACATATGCGTTTTTCCGAGCAGCCACGTTTACAATCGTGCTTTCCAGAGACGGCCCTATCTCTGACTCCTCCCCACACGTGAATGCAGCTCCGCGCTCTGCGTTACAGGTGGTCGGCAGCGGCTCCTCGGTGACGCTGGTGCTCTTACGCGTGCCTGGGCTCCGCGCCTCACGCTCCGGAGTTATCGGCTAACCGGGGCTGGCGACTCAGTTACAAACAAACTGCTCGGAGAATTTTATTTAATGCTGAGCGTTCATATACCAGCTGACTGACCACTGAGCGGCATATGCTGTTTCTTTACTGCTGATGTTTTCTCCATATTTAATTTGTATGTCATGTACTACCGATCTCCATGTTTATTTTACAGGAACTGTGTTCGGTCTGCGAGCTAATTCTTTACGCTCGGGGACTGGACCAGTCACGATGGACGAGAAGATCATCATTTGGGACCACCTGACGCTCAGACTTCGTCGCTGACCCGCTGGTCGTACTCTTCGACGCTCATCGACGGCTATGCCAAGAGCTCACCAGCTGAGCTGGGGACTCCTCGGTGCTCGTCGTCGTCGACCACCTGGTCGGGTCGCTCGGTGCTCATCACCTGGCATTCGGACTTCATCGTCGACCAGCTGGTCGTACTCTTCAACGCTCATCGATGGCTACGCCGAGAGCTCACCAGCTGAGCTGGGGACTCCTCGGTGCTCGGGTTCGTCGATCACTTGGTCGCTCTGCTCGGAGCTCACCACCTGGTGCTCGGGCTTCGTCATCGACCAGCTGGTCGCTTCGCTCGGTGCTCACCGCCTGGCGCTTAGGACTTCATCGCCGACTAGCTGGTCATGCTCTTCGACGCTCATCGACGGCTACACCGAGAGCTCACCAGTTGACCTGGGGACTCCTCGGTGCTCGGGTTCTTCAGGCCAACATCGTCAGCAGCGCTGGTCGGATCGCTCGGTGCTCACCGCCTAGCGCTCGGACTTCATTACCGACCAGCTAGACAGACTCCTCGACGTTCATCGACGGCTACACCGAGGGTCACCAGCTAACCTAGGGACTGCTCGGTGCTCCGTCATCGCACGACAACCTGCTCGGATGACATGCTGCTTTCGTCATAGTGGTTTTACCTTTTTTATAAGCCTGCTACAAGATTTATTCTTCATCTTCTAGCAGCCTTGGGGACTACCGTGTATACATGGCGCTCGACCGCGCGTGTATATAAGTTTGATTATTCTCAAGACCCTGGCACCACGTGACCGAGTCACCTGCTGTCAGGCTCGGGGACTAGCTGTGGGGATATAGACCCCAGGGTACCACAGGATGGTACATGGGCCTCACCACCGGGGGTCATCCGGCCCGTAGGATGAAGGCGTACGGCGCACGGCATGCACCGTACGACAGTTGTAATCTAGATACAGTACCAACTCGAATACTTACCATGTAACTCTGTCCCTTTGGAATATATAAGGAGAGGCAGGGGTCCTCCTAGAGGACACGACACAGCAGATCATAGACAGCAGATCATAGGTCATAAGCCACAAGCCACATCCAATCAATACAACTCGACGCAGGACGTAGGGTATTACGCTAACCTAGCGGCCCGAACCTGGATAAACCTCTGTGTTCATCTATTTTTGCCTTGCGTCAATGTCTGGGTCGTCGTCTTGCGCACCTTCCCCTCTAATCTACCACCTTGGGCATACCCCTAGGTGGACTATCGACCATATTTCGTCGACTGGTTAAAGCTACATGAGCTCCATGATGGTACAAGTAATGTTCGTGAGCAAAAACATCACCTAACCAAAACAAGTTATGATTCCTTTAAAATGAATGATAATGAGCTTGTTCATGGTATGTATTCTCGTTTGAATATAATTATCAATGAGCTCAATTCTATAGGAATCACAAAGCTAGGTGATGCGGATATTGTGAGGAATATTATCTTCGTGCTTCCAAAGAACAAGTATGGAACCATCATCACGATCCTCCACAACATGGAGGACTTGAGCACCATGACCCCGGCCATTGTCATTAGCAAATTGGTGGAATTTGAGATGTCACGCAAGATGGGTCAAGAAGAAGCCACTTCATCAAGCAAAGGCATTACTCTCACATGTGATGAGCACATAAAGATGGAGGGCAAAAAGCAAGTTGGGACAAGCTCAAGCTCCCCAAGTGAAGATGAAGAAGAGGATGATGATGATGAAGAATCAAGTGATGATTATCAAGCCTCCACCTCATCCGGTTCCTCCTTAGATGAAGAAGAAACAATCAATCTTATGAAAGGAGTCAAGAGGATGATCC
Organism: Coix lacryma-jobi var. lacryma-jobi; assembly: GCA_009763385.1. Classification (NCBI taxonomy): domain Eukaryota; kingdom Viridiplantae; phylum Streptophyta; class Magnoliopsida; order Poales; family Poaceae; genus Coix; species Coix lacryma-jobi. The sequence continues at coordinate 85,630,533 of CM019831.1, forward strand.
GTAAGCTCAATGTCAAGGGTGTGCCCATCACAATTGAAGATTGCCTCTTCACCAATCAAAGAAGAGAGCAAAAGAAAAATAGATGCTATAGATGTGGCAAGAGAGGGCACTTTGTGGAAGATTATCCAAAACAAAAGCCCACACCCAAGGACAAGAAAAATAAGGGATGCAAGGCCAAAGCCCTCACCACCATCAAGACATGGGATGATTCATCAAGTGATGATGAAGCCCACCACAAGAGGCGCGTCCACAAGCACTCATCATCAAGCTCCTCACGTGTGTGCCTTATGGCACAAGGTAACACAAGCTCTATCTCTAATAGTGATAGTGATAGTGATGATGAGCTACCTTCTTATAATGAACTTGTGCTAGATAATCTCAATTATATGCTAAAGCTTGTACTAGTCAACAAAAGAAAATCAATGCTTTAAAAGAAAAATTAGATAGCTCTCAACAAGCCTACAATGCTATGCTTGAACAATATGAAACTTTTTCAAATTTGAATGTTAAGCTATCTAACAAAATTGAGAAACTTGAGGCTAGTATAAGAACATGTGATAGCACAAGTAATGATGAGCAACTTGCTAAGAAAAATGAAAAACTAAAAGCAAAGTTAGCTAGCACACAAGATGCTTACAAAAGTTTGCTTGCTAAAATGGAAATCATGTGCAAACATTGTGATGAGCTAACTAACAAAGTTGCTAATCTTGAAACCATTGGAGCAAACCCCACCGAGGTACCTAAAATCGAGAAATCAATCTTTGACATAACTAAAAAGAATGCCTCTATTTCTTGCATTGATTTACTTGATTTAGAGTCACCCGTGTGCAAACAAGCTTGTGTTGAGAATGTGATTGTAGAAACATGTACATAAGAAGCTGCAATGGAGAATGAGCTACTAAAGCAAGAAGTGGCTCACCTCACCATGGACTTGACTCAAGCAAGAGGCAAGACAAAGCAAACCTGAACTCATCAAGATAACACCGTCAAGGGAGTGAAGAAGCATGATGAGGAGCAAACAGTGGTTTGTTATGTGTGCCACAAGGAAGGCCACAAGTCCTATGAGTGCAAGGTGAAGCATGGGGGAGAGAAAAAGAAGAAAGAGAAAACAAAAAGCAAACAAGCAAGCTCTCCAACACCTACACCAACAAGGTGAACAAGAAGGCCACCACACCTTATCTTTTGATGAAGAAGAAGAATGACAAGGCGGTGACCGTCAAAGTGAACAAGCAAGCCAACAACGGGGCCAAATGCATTTGTGCGGATACATGGGTGTATGCCGAGTCTCGAGTGATGAGTGATTGTCAACTGGGATAATGCGCATGTTCTTTGGCTTGTGGTGTGCAGGTGTCGAGAATGGATACAGTGATCGAAGGCAAGGTGAAGGTCAAGTAGAGACGTGCCGTGCCGACAGACCGGGAGCGGTGAAGGGCGGATGTGAGGCTTGGACTGAGGGACCGGTGGCCTGAGGATCAGCTGTGGTGGCTGAAAGCCTGGGACAACGACGAGCGGAGACTTGCGGGGCACAGTGTTGCTCGGGTCGAGGACCTGGGGACATGTGTCGGTGGACGGGGTGCACGAGTGGTGCATCCCTTCGACGGCTCGGTTTGGTGGTTGAGCCACAGAAAAACCACCGGTGGACGGTTTCTAGGTTTGGCCCTCAAAACCTGGGTGCTGTGGGTTTGCCGAGTTTGGGCCCCAAAACTCGGGCTGAGGACGGTTTCCAGGTTTGGGCCTCAAAACCTGGGCGCTGGCGGGTTTCTGAGTTTGGGCCACAAAACTCAGGCGATGGACGGCTGGTTTCCCGGTTTGGGCCTCAAAACCGGGGGTTGGTCATGAAGGCTGGTTTCCCGGTTTGGGCCTCAAAACCAGGGGCGAGGTCCAGGAAAAGGACGAGCAGAGCGGAGGCGGCCCGTGGCGGCAATCGGTGAGGTTGCGTCGAGGCAACGCTACCAATTGTGCGGGCGTGGCCGTCGGATCAGCACCTACTTCAAGTTGGTCCAGAATAACCCTAGGGTTTAGCTTGTTCACTTTGTAATTAGTTAGGGGTAGAGTGGGAACTAGAATTAGGATAAGTAGAGGGAGACACCCACCTCCCATCTTATCTCAGTCATTTTGCTCTTTGCCTTCTAGGTTTTCCTGCTCTCCCAATCCCCTGCTGTAGCAACTGAGATCCCCAGAGAACCATACCTCTGTGTACTTGAGATTTTGAGGAAGTGAGACCGTAATCTCACTGTGGTAGCATGTGGTAGCCACACGGTTGTAGATCGATGTCTTGATTCGCGTATTGACTTTGTTCTTCGTGTTCTTCGTTTCTCCGCGGTTTTCCTGTCACTCGATCTCCCTCTCTACTGCGTCTTTTTGACATCCACTTGAATCAACTTGTTCTTTATAGTGAGGAGATCATTTCCACCGAAGGAATTCATCTAACTCCTCACGGACAAGTAGATCAGGTCGATTCAATTTTCGTGGTGCTTTTTCGGTTCATATTCCTTCCCCTTCGATTCTCGTTGATTGATTCAATTTGAGCGGATGATTTCTTGGGGATAGTCTCCTAACTACCTCGTGATCATCCTCTCCAATTTTGGGATCAAGGGATTTTGATTTGGAGGAGATTTGAGTTGAGGGCGACCAAAATCGCCCTCACTGGGTGGTCGCGGACAGTCCGCTGTCCACCCCACGGACAGTCCGCGCATCGGGGGCAAGATAGGTCAGTGGTTGTGTTCCTCAGCTGTTTTGCTGTTCTTTGACCGGCGGACAGTCTGCCGTACTCGACCGCGGACAGTCCGCGAGTCGACCAGGGAGGTTCAGCAGACTTGCAGTTTTTAGGATGTTGCCGGCGGACAGTCCGCCCCTTCTCGCGGACAGTCCGGCTGTACCGCGGACAGTCCAGGACCATACCCGCGAACTGTCCGGGACTTCGCAGACTTGTTCTGTTCATTGTGTTTGCTCTCCCGGCTTCTTTTCTTGGTTTCCGGACTTCTCATTTGGCCCTAGAGTTGACCAAGTAACCTCTCTAGATATCTTTGCTACTTGTTAGCATAGGTATTTGGAGACTTCTCGACGTAGCTCTCTATCTACGTTCGGGAGTTGGTTTTTAGGGCCGAACTTGAGACGGTGCTTTTGGTGCTTGGTTCGCTCTTGCTTTGTGGTGCCTCGCTGTGATCCTAGGGATCATCCACCCTCTTCCAAGGGCCGTGGGCATCACATTTCGGTCGAAGCTTTTGGGGGTTGATTTTTGGGACAAAGGCCGAAGTTTCGAGAGAAATTTTTTTTAGGCTCCCATTCACCCCCCTCTGGTCGCCTTGCTTTTGCATTCTCGGTCCTTCAATTTGGGTGCCGAAGGACATTATCTCAACCATGAAGAGCACCAAAAAGGTTTGGGTCCCGAAAGGGAAGTGAGTAGTCAAGTGGACAGCGGGGAATTTTGGGAATTGGCAAAGTTATGGGTGCATATCATGGGGTGCATCACATTGGATCATGTCATTGCCAAGTAAGTTAGTGGCTACTATGGACCCAAATTCACCTACCCATGTGAGGTAACTAGATTTAAATTCTTGCAATTTCTTTTAGCATCTAGTTCCTTTTATTGCCTATGTTTGCATTTACATATTTAAATCTTTTGTCATGCATACACTAGGTTTATCATATGGTAGTTTTGCTCGATATCATGTCTTCTCTTTGGAGCAAACCTACATGGTTTAATTTGTTTAGGAGCACAGCACATAGCTTCTTTTACTTTGTATTTATCTTATATGTGTCATAATCCAAATAGTAAATAAACTACCCTGATAACCATCTTCAATTCGTGTCACATTTCTAGTGATGTTAAGTTGCAAAATAGTAGTTTGACCTTACAAGTCAATGTGCATGTCTCCTACAAGTATTTCAAACTTGTATGCACACTTTTAGGGGGATTTTAATCTACAATTTGGAAGCTTTTAGAGTAACACTACCCTCAAGTTTATCTTGTGTGTAGTAGTCTCAATGCAAGGAAAATGGAGTCCCCGGAGACAAGCATCGGTTGTGAGAATAATTAATTTGGCATCTACATGTGGTATTCCTAATCGATATCATTATGTTGATTTCTTTTTGATACTCTTATATGCTTTCTCCGTGTATTGTATAAATTAAACTCCTTTGTGCATTAATTTGCCGGTTATGCATATGCTTTGCCTTACACTATATGTATGCATACAATTAGGGGGAGTTTAGTTTATATAATATAAGAGTCAAGTTTTGTGATCAATTCCACTCCACATAAAAAGGATCACAAAATTTGATCCTCCCTTGTGCTTCTAATATCTTCGTTTTCGGTGTATGATTCCAAAGGGGGAGAATTTGAAGGACCAAAAGCAAGCCCAAACTAAAAACAAACAAAATAACCAAAATAAAAATTCAAAATCTTCTGTGGTTACTTTTGGGATGGTCCGAGAAAGGGAGGAAGTGGATTACGGACTTAGGGGGAGGCTTAATTCCATAATGCCACAAAGGGACTCTATGGCAAGGGCAGGATATGTTACTAAATATTGTTTAAATTTGGTATCTTTTAAACATCACATGATCTTGCCTTTGCATTGAGTCCTAGCAAGAAGATTGCATTTTAAATTTCACATCTATTACTTGCTTGCTTTGGTCGTGTTGTCATCAATCACTAAAAAGGGGGAGATTGTAAGGAAAATGGACCTCGACCCATTTGACTTTGGATTTTGGTGTTTGATGATCAACACAACCATATTGGACTAATGTGTTTGCAAGTGTTTTTGTTTTGTAGTTCAATAGGGTGCAAAAGGTGACTTGGACTAAGGCAACATGATCAACACCTCAAGCAAGACATTTGAAGCTCATTAGAAGACTCTCAAGATCAAGCAAAGTCCAAGGCACAAGAAAAGAACCAAGACGGCACAAGAAATCACGAAGAAACGAGAAGATAGGAACATCAGACGCTGGCTCAGAAGCGTCGGACGCACTGATGGTAAACCCTAGCTCGGGTTGGCGCCAGCAGAAGCATCGAACACACCGTTGTCCCCACATCAGACGCTACGATTACAACGTACATCGGATGCGCCGTTGTAACATCAGACGCTATAGGACCCTGCGTACGATGCCTATGCAGAGAGGTTCTAGAGAGGCTCTATTAGCATTGGACGCGTTAGGTGTTCAGGCTTCGGGCGCTGAGATAGCCGTTGCGACACAGTGCCATGCTGGCATCTAGACGTTAAAGGTGCATCGGACGCGCGTCCAATGGTCAGGACTCCAGTGTCCGATGCTACGCTGTGAAGTCCAAGACATTCTCCAATGGCTCTATTTGGTTGGGGCTCTATATATACCCCCATGGCCGGCCAAAATAATAATAGTTGGAGCTCAAGGAAGTGTACCAAGTGTATCGACACATATTTAGTTGCTCTAGTCACCAAAGTGCTTAAGTGATATACTATGTGCTTAGTGTAGGTGCTTTGCGAAGTGCTTAGGCTAGCTAGACCAACGCTTGGCGCTTGCTCTAGGTGTAATACCTAGTGTTTAGTGAGGTTTGCATACGTCTCACCTACCGGTGCTTGCACGCACCATTGTTGTACATGCGGGGCTTGTAGTCTTGCGAGACCACACCAAATGCGTTTGTGGTGTGGCCGCCACCGTGTATCGAAGGGAACAAGACCCGCGGCGTTTCAGCCGGAAGCTTGATAGTGAAGATGGTGGGAAGCATCCTGGAGAGGTCGTGCCTTGCGAGGCTTAACCTGAGACCCACTTGCGCGTGGGGAAGGCCCAGTGCTATCCACAGAGTTACGCGATCGGGAGCTTGGCCCTTGCGAGGGATTCCTTGCGAGGGGCTCCAACGAGGACTAGTGGGAAGATTGCGCTCTTTCTCGATACCTTGGTAAAAATACCAGAGTCATCGACGGGAGTTTGCATCTCTACCACACTCTTTAGCTTCCGCATTTACTTGCTACCTTGGTTGTGTGCTTTACCTTTCCTAGCTTTGTTCATTGGCTAGTTGATAGGTTTCAATCATAAGTTGCAAAACTCTTTTGCGGTAGAGATAGCAACACACCTAGCAAAACCTTAGTTGCACATTGGATAGTTTACTTTCTTGCATAGGTTTTGACTAGGTGGAAATTAGAGGCCATAGTTTAGAGTAGAAGTTTTAAGTTGCCTAATTCAACCCCCCTCTTAGTCGTCGGTCCTTTCAATTGGTATCAAAGCCAGGTTGGCTCATTTGTGGACTCTTGGCTTCACCGCCTTCGAGCCGACGCCCCTAGGAGTGGTTGGGATGGATACCTCTAGGCCTCCGCACTTTGACGGCACAAACTTTCCCTACTATAGTGCTAGAATGGCTTGTTACCTAGAAGCAGTTGATCTAGGTGTTTGGTGAATCACCCGCGATGGGATGAGACACCCTAGGAATCCCATCAAGCTAACCGCGGGTGATGAAAAAGAAATTCATTTAAATAATAGAGCTAAAAATTGCTTGTTTGAATCTCTTAGCTTGGATGTCTTTAACCAAGTTTTTACTTTACAAACATCTCATGAAGTATGGTTAAAGCTACATGAGCTCCATGATGGTACAAGTAATGTTCGTGAGCAAAAACATCACCTAACCAAAACAAGTTATGATTCCTTTAAAATGAATGATATTGAGCTTGTTTGTGGTATGTATTCTCGTTTGAATCTAATTATCAATGAGCTCAATTCTATAGGAGTCACAAAGCTAGGTGATGCGGATATTGTGAGAATGATTATCTCCATGGTTCCAAAGAACAAGTATGCAGCCATCATCACAACATGGAGGACTTGAGCACCATGACCCCAGAAATTGTCATTGGCAAATTGGTGGCATTTGAGATGTCATGCAAGATGGGTCAAGAAGAAGCCACTTCATCAAGCAAAGGCATTGCAAAATGGTAGTTTGACCTTACAAGTCAATGTGCATGTCTCCTACAAGTATTTCAAACTTGTATGCACACTTTTATCGGGAGTTTAATCGACAATTTGGAAGCTTTGAGATTAACACTACCCTCAAGTTTATCATGTGTGTAGTCGTCTCATTGCAAGGAAAATGGAGTCCCCGGAGACAAGCATCAGTTGTGACAATAATTCATTTGGCATCTACATGTGGTATTCCTAATCGATATCGTTATGTTGATTTCATTTTGATACTCTTATATGCTTTCTCCGTGTATTGTATAAATTAAACTCCTTTGTGCATTAATTTGCCGGTTATGCATATGCTTTGCCTTACACTATATGTATGCATACAATTAGAGGGAGTTTAGTTTATATAATATAAGAGTCAAGTTTTGTGATCAATTCCACTCCACATAAAAAGGATCACAAAATTTGACCCTCCCCTATGCTTCTAATATCTTCATTTTTGGTGTTTGATTCCAAAGGGGGAGAATTTGAAGGACCAAAAGGAAGCCCAAACTAAAAACAAACAAAATAACCAAAATAAAAATTCAAAATATTCTATGGTTACTTTTGGGATGGTCTGAGAAAGGGAGGAAGTGGATTATGGACTTAGGGGGAGGCTTAATTCCATAATGACACAAAGGGACTCTATGGCAAGGGCAGGATATGTTATTAAATATTGTCTAAATTTGGTATCTTTTAAACATCACATGATCTTGCCTTTGCATTGCATCCTAGCAAGAAGATTGCATTTTAAATTTCGCATCTGTTACTTGATTGCTTTGGTCGTGTTGTCATCAATCACCAAAAAGGGGGAGATTGTATGGAAAATGGACCTCGGCCCATTTGACTTTGGATTGCAGTGTTTGATGATCAACATAACCATATTGGACTAATATGTTTGCAAGTGTTTTTGTTTTGTAGTTCAATAGGGTGCAAAAGGTGACTTGGACTAAGGCAACGTGATCGACACCTCAAGCAAGACATATGAAGCTCATTAGAAAACTCTCAAGATCAAGCAAAGTCGAAGGTACAAGAAATCGCAAAGAAACGAGAAGATAGGGACATCAGACGTTGCATCAGACGCTGGCTCAAAAGCATCAGATGCACCGATGGTAAACCCTAGCTCAGGTTGGCGCCAGCAGAAGCATCAGACGCACCGTTCTCACCACATCGGACGCTGCAGAGCGTACATCGGACGCGTCGTTGTAACATCGGATGCTACAGGACCCTTCGTCCGATGCCTATGCAGAAAGGTTCCAGAGAGGCTCTGTTAGCATCGGACGCATCAGGTGTTCAAACATCAGATGCTGAGATAGCCATTGTGACACAGTGCCAGGCTGGCATATAGACGTTAAAGGAGCATCGGACGCGAGTCCGATGGTCATGACTCCAGCATCTGATGCTACACTGTGAAGTCCAAGACATTCTCCAACGGCTCTATTTGGTTGGGGCTCTATATATACCCCCATGGTCGGCCAAAACAATAATGGTTGGAGCTCAAGGAAGTGTACCAAGTGTGTAGACGCATATTTAGTTGCTCTAGTCAACAAAGTGCTTAAGTGATATACCAGGTGATTAGTGTAGGTGCTTTGCGAAGTGCTTAGGCTAGTTAGACCACCGCTTTGCTCTTGCTCTAGGTGTAATACCTAGTGTTTAGTGAGGTTTGCATACCTCTCACCTACAGGTGCTTGCACGCACTATTGTTGTACATCGGCGGGGCTTGTAGTCTTGCGAGACCACACGAACTACATGTGTTGTGGGCGCCACCGTGTACTGAAGGGAACAAGGCCCGCGACGTTTCGGCTAGAAGCTTGATAGTGAAGACGGCGAGGAGCATCCAGGAGAGGTCATGCCTTGCGAGGCTTAACCAGAGACCCACTTGCGCGTGGGGAAGGCCTGGGGCTATCCACGGAGTTACCTGACCGAGAGCTTGACCCTTGCGAGGGATTCCTTGCGAGGGGCTCCAACGAGGACTAGGGGGAAGCTTGCGCGCTTCTCGATACCTCGGTAAAAATACCGGAGTCATCGATGAGAGTTTTCATCTCTACCACACTCTTTAGCTTCCGCATTTACTTGCTACCTTTGTTGTGTGCTTTACCTTTCCTAGCTTAGTTCATAGGCTAGTTGATAGGTTTGGATCATAGGTTGCAAAACTCTTTTGCGGTAGAGATAGCAACACACCTAGCAAAACCTTAGTTGCGCATTGGATTGTTTACTTTCTTGCATAGGTTTTGACTAGGTGGAAATTAGAGGCCATAGTTTAGAGTAGAAGTTTTAAGTTGCCTAATTCACCCCCCCTCTTAGGCGTCATGGTCCTTTCACCATCAACCACTATCCAAAACCTTTCCGCTCCGAGGGCCGAGTTCTGTGAGCCACCACAATCGTCGAAGCCCATCATAGCTTCCCACTATGAACTCTTCCCTAGCTTTATAGCCATGGTTCGTGAACAACTCTTCTCGAGGTATGATCATGAAAACCCCTACCATCATTTATAGGAGTTTGAGTTACTCTATGCATGCTTGATAATTGCGGGCATGTCACAAGAAACATTAGGATGGAAATTGTTTCCGTTCTCTCTTTTTGAGAGGGCGAAACAATGGTACGACAATAACGTAGGAAAATTTAATGGAGATTGGAAAGAACTGAGGAACAGATTCTGTCACGCATTCTTTCCCATATCTTGTATTGCAAACCTACGGCTAGAGATACTCAACTTCCAACAAAAATAGAAGGAAACATTAGGTGCAGCCTGGGAGAGATTTACAACTCTTTCGTGATTAGGCCCAGACTTGTCTCTACCCAACCACGTGTTGTTACAACACTTTTTGTTAGGGTTGAACAAGGAGTCTGCCCTACAGCTAGACATTTCCGCTGGAGGACCGTTCATGTGTAAAACCCCAGAGGAAGGAGAAGCTCTGCTAGACCTTAATCTAGAAAACACTCCACCTGCTGATCCCCTCCAAGTGGAAGATGAAGCCAACCATGAGCATGTCTCTTCGGTTAAAACCAAACCTGAAATTCATACTCAGAGACCCTCATTGCTAACAAAATATCTGAAGGAAGTTTTCTTCCCTTCAGATTTTCTGTTCTTCGAGGAAGGATGCCTTGACAAATATGTAGATATCTCAAAGCATCCATGCCAGAAGAAGCCTCCAGTTCTTGCCACTTCTCTTGAACCTCCTGAAGAAATCCTTCGTACAGAGGAGTCGCCATCCTTTATAAGTAGCGATTTGGTGAAACAAGCGGAACTCTCTTCCGAAGAAGTTCAGATCAGTCCCTTTTGTTCATTCATCCACGCTAAAATAGGCAGAGACTCTATGGAAGTGCTTTACAATCCTATTTTTGGGGTGAACATCATGTCCTCATCTTTTGCGAACACGTTCGTTCACGGGCCTTTCACCCCAACAAACAAGCACCAAAGGCTAGATTCAAAGTCAAGAATAAAAAGTCTAGGCATCCTTCGCAACATACAACTTAAGTATGACAATTTCAAGTTGATGCTAGACTTTCATGTCTTTGACATTCAAGACTTCGATGTCTTGATCGGGCTCCGCCTACAAAAATGTTTTGATGAATCTTCAAAAACTGGGGAATTTGCTGTCAAGATAGGGGAGGAAAACTTTTCCATACCAAATGTTCAAGACAAAAATTTCATGGCTGAACCCCTCTCCTTCACAAATGAGCCCAAAACAGTTATGTCAGTGCAACCTTCCGAGACCCCTGGGATGTCCTTGGAAGAAAATGTTGATCATCTCATCCCAGTAGAGGTCGATTTAGGAGAAACTCCTGATCTTCCTAAAGATGAAGCACCGACATGTTTCTTCGAATTTGAGGGAAATCTTTCCTGTGCTGCTAACTTTGGGAATACTTTCGAGCTTCCCAATTCAACATCATCTTCTACCTCAAATTTCCATGAGCATGGAATCTATCTTCTTCATACCGCACCAAGTCCATTCTCATTTGAAGAATTTCTTGCTTTGATCTGTAACTCCAACTTCATTTGCAAAAATCTTCAAACCCCTTTTGCCATCCATTCCTAGAATCATTAAAAGGGTCATTGTAGATCGTTTTGTTTATCATAAATCTTGCAAATTTCGTGGTACCTTGTTATGAGTTTTGCAGATCAGGTTGGTGTTGGAGGGGAAACCACTTCATCAACATAAAAAGAATTTCCAAAGGTTTCCCAAGGTCAAGATTATGACCATAATCAAATAAGCACTGCCGGGAGGTACCCCGGATTATCATTTATAAAAAAAAGGAGAGTTGTTTGTTCTCCAATAATTGCAAGATCATGTTGTTAGGCAAGAATGCACCCTCGGGTATTCTTGGTTGATAACATTTCAGGTTGAAACTAGGAAGAGCAAGGGACAGATGGTGCACAACAACATGGAGCTACATCGACCACAACAATTATGATGTTTTGGAACACACTCAAAAGAAGGCCGCGATCGGACACACTTGACTTTTTTACAAAAGTTCAAGTGTGGGGGAGGGCGGTAAGAATATCATGTTCCATTTACATCAAAGGATATGCTAGCTCACCTTGCTAAATTAAAAATAATAAAAAAACAACAAAGCATCATCTTCCTTTTTCAATAAAAGCAAGAACATGCTATCTCATTTGTATGTACCTTCAGGTATTCCAGTTCGCTAACCTTATAGGTTAAGAGCAAGAAGATCAGGGGAAGATACAATGACAAGGAGCATAAGAGCTACACTGACAGTGACAGAACACTGAGTCCCTCAACATGCCACACTTGACTTTTATATAAAAGACCGTGTTGGGGAGGATATTGAGAAGCTCAGGATCCATCCATCCAAAAAGGGAAAAGCTCGACCTTGTTAAAAGGAAATGGTGGAAAGAAGAGAAGAAGCTGGGTGGTGCCACATGACCATCACAAACACTCATGTGCCTTCCAAAAAAAATGAAGAAAAATAAAAAGATAAAAAAACAATAGATATGAAAAAAAGAGAAAAAGAAAGAATGAAAAAGAAGAAGAAGAATTTATATATATGCGAAAAAGGGGTGAAAAAAGAGAGAACAAAAAGAAGTTTGAAAAAAGACATATATAAAAAAGAGTGGAAGAGAAAGAAGGAGCAGAGTGGTTCCATAGCTTTATCTCAAACACCCGCGATCCACCTGACTTCGCATATATTGCTTACATAAGCAAGAAGGGTGTTCCTCTTCCACGACCTTTGTTGGTACCATCAAGGCTGCGGATAGATGGGTGTATGCCGGATCTTGAGATGATGAGTGATTGTCAAATGGTATGATGCGCATGTTCTTTGGCTTGTGTTGTGCAGATGTCGAGCTCAAAGACGGTGATCGAAGGCAAGGTGAAGGTCAAGTAGAGACGTGCCATGCCAATGGACCCGGAGCGGTGAAGGGCAGACGTGAGGCTTGGACTGACGGACCGGTGGCCTGAGGATCAGTCATGGTGGCTGACAGCCTGGGACAGCGACAAGTGAAGACTTGCGGGTGGACAGGGTGCACGGGCGGTGCATCCCTCTACGGTGTTGGTTTGATGGTTGAGCCACAGAGAAACCACCGAGTGGACGGTTTCTAGGGTTGGGCCTCAAAACCTGGGTGCGTCCGGTTTCTGAGTTTGGGCCACAAAACTCGGGCTGAGGACGGTTTCCAGGTTTGGGCCTCAAAACCTGGGCACTGGCGGGTTTTTGAGTTTGGGCCACAAAACTCAGCCAATGGACGACAGGTTTCCCGGCTTCAGCCTCAAAACTGGGGAAGGCCCAGGTTTCCCGGTTTCAGCCTCAAAACTGGGGGGAGGTCCGTGAAAAGAACGAACGGCGCGAGGCGGCACGTGGCGGCATCCGGCGAGGTCACGTCGAGGCGAAGCTACCTGATGTGCGGGCGTGGCCGTCGGATCGACATCAACTCTGAGTTGGTCAGGAATACCCTTAGGGTTAGCCTGCTCGCTCATTAGCAGTAGGGGTAGAAGGGGAATAATTATATTAGGCTATATTAGGAGAGGCAGCCCCTCCCTCCAAACCATCTGAGACATTTGCTACTTTCACTTAGGGTTTCCTGTTCTCCCATTCCCTGCTGTAGCTACTGAGATCCGCCAAGACAGTGAATCATACCTCTGTGTATTTGGATTTTGAGGAAATGGGACCGGATTCCCGTTGTCTCCTGGTGGGGAGGAATTTCGGCTCGGAATTGAGATTGTGTTTCGCGTTCTTGAGTAGTTCTTCGCATTTTCCTTTTTGTCTAAATTTTCCCGTCGCTCGAACTCCCTCTACGTTATGTCTTTTTCGAAACCAATTGAATCATCTTGTTCTTTGATGTGAGGAGAACATTTCCACCGAAGGAATTCATCTCAACCCTCACGAACATGTAGATCGAGTCGATTCAAGTTTCGTGGTGACTTTTCGTTCCTACACTTTGCCTTTAGATTTCTAGGTGTTTGAGTTGATTTGAGCAGATGATTTCTTAGAGACAGTCTTCCAACTACATAAGGATCATTTCCTCCAAGTTTGGGATCAAGGGATTTTGATTTGGTTTGGATTCGAGAAGATTTGGGAGAGGGGCAACCAAAATCGCCCTCTCTAGGTGGTCGCGGATAGTCCGCTGTTTGTAATGTGGACAGTCCGCGCGTCTGTTTACGGTCACCAACTCATATTTTATACCATCAATAAGTCACCAAAAAGAGAATAAACGTGACCATCAACCAAGGAATAGAGTTTAATTCTAACGATTTCAACGAGTTGTGTCGTTCTCACTTGTGTTGCAGGAATACCAACATTTCACTATATAAAAGTATCCCAAGTGATGAATCAGAGCACACCATTGCGAAGAGCTCATCGAGAGGATCGAAATGGACATATGGTTTACCAAAATTGGAGTGCCGACGGAAGAATCCTCATTAGTCACAACTTGGAAGCTTCTAGAAGCAACCTGGAGTAATCACCAAGCAACATAAGACAGGGACTAAACTGACAGATTCAACAGTGTTGGTGAATTACTGTTTTCCAGGGAGTTTTACAGAAGATGGAAACAGATTGCATCCTTCTCCAACAAGACAAATCGTGCAAACGGATGGAAAGACGCATTAGGGCAATAACGAAGGTCCCAAAAGACTTGACGACGAAGCAACCACCTGGGGGCCGCCAGGTGGGGCCGGCCGGCCCCACCCCCAAGCCGGCCGGCCTGGGCCAGGGCTCCCCTCAGCCCATCTTCATGGAGCATGCCCTAATTGACCTCCTCGACGCATCTCAACCGTTGTTCAAGGTCGATTTGATCGGAAGGTCACGGTTCATCCCACCGGGCTATATAAATAGCCCCAGACCCCCTCCCTGAGGCAATCCTCATAACAATCCTCATTCAGATCAGATCCAAGACAGAGACTCCAGTCATATTCATCGGGAGAGGATTAGAGCTATCTAGCAATTAGAAGATTAGTAACCCTGTAATTAGAGATTAGATCTAGTCTTCTGCAGGATTAGAAGAGAGAGAGAGAGAGAGAGAGAGAGAGAGAGAGAGAGGTATTAGAGGGAGATTAGAAGGAGCTCCGGCCTGTCGGATATACTTCTTCAGCTTGTACGTGCGGATTCAAGTTTGTCAAGAGCTTGGATCAGGATATAATCTTTGGTCTTCAACTTCTAATTATCAGTAAGCGTTATTATTCTTATTGTTCTTCTGGCTTGCATCTCTAATTAGAGTACTAATTCTAATTAGGGAACTCTAATCTAGTCGCTCTAGAATTAGAGGAGTCATCATCGTGTAAGCGTGGTGCTTAGACTCGATTACTTGCATAGTGTACCCTATATTCCGGATCAGTGGTAGCTCGCGGGTGTGACTCTTATAGGCCTGTTGAATCTTCCATAGTCCACCTCCCGTCTATAGGGCTAGCAGGAGTATATTGCTTGGGAATCGCCATACTCTGGATGTGGTCTCCCAACGTAATCCACAGTCGAATAATAATTGCATAGCTTCCTGTGGTTAGAGCTGGAAACCATAGTGTTCCCCTTTATCTTTTATATTCTCGCTTTTGCTAGTGCTCAGGGTTTAAGCAATAGACTTAAGACGATCACCCCGTTCCTTTGGGTTCGATATAAAACTGGGTCTACATCCGGTGAAGTGCGGTATCTAATCTGTGTGCTTGCAGATTTATCTCTAGTGTTCTGATAACATACCTTAGCATTACTAGTGCCGTTGCCAAGGGCAACTTTGGTGACGACGGTAGTAAGTGTCAACAAGCATTTCTAGCACCGTTGCCGGGGCACGGTCGAGAGTTGATCTTAAAGTCTGCTTAAACTTGTAATCATACTTTTATCTTTAATATTTTGTCTTTTCTTTTTACATATGGATTTCTTAGAATCTCCTCTAGGTTCCAAAGATTTCACTCCTATTAGCCTCTGCCATTTTCCTAAAGTAGTAGTCTCAGAACCACCAGAATCATCTAGACCTATCCTATCCGATGGCTATGAGCTACGCCCATGTTTGATACAAATGGTCCAAAAACAATCCTTTTCAGGCAAGGAAAATGAGAATTCGCACACTCACCTTAACGAGTTCGAACAGACCTGTTCATGTCTTTATATCAAAGGCATGTCCGATGAAACACTTAGATGGAAGCTTTTTCCTTTCTCTTTGAGAGGGAAAGCTAAAACCTGGTATAGTAGAACCGCACCGAGTAAGGATGGGGATTGGAATAATCTTTGCTCTAGCTTTTGCTTAGATTTCTTCCCAATTTCCAAAATCGTGTGTCTTAGATTAGAAGTCCTATCTTTTATACAAGAAGATGATGAATCTCTAATAACTACCTAGGAACATTTCGAAAATCTTGTTCACTCTAGTCCATCTCTGTCAATACCAGACCCTGTTCTTCTTCAACATTTTTATATGGGTCTAAATAGGAAAACTTCTTCTTTTCTTAACTCAGCTGCAAATGGATCATTTCTTTGCACATCTGTGCGGATACATGGGTGTATGCCGAGTCTCGAGTGATGAGTGATTGTCAACTGGTTTGATGCGCATGTTCTTTGGCTTGTGGTGTGCAGGTGTCGAGCACGGATACAGTGATCGAAGGCATGGTGAAGGTCAAGTAGAGACGTGCCGTGCCGATGGACCGGGAGCGGTGAAGAGCGGACGTGAGGCTTGGACAGAGGGACCGGTGGCCTGAGGATCAGCTGTGGTGGCTGACAGCCTGTGACAGCGATGAGCGGAGACTTGTGGGGCACAGTGTTGCTCGGGTCGAGGACCTGGGGACATGTGTCGGTGGACGGGGTGCACGGGCGGTGCATCCCTTCTACAGCGTCGGTTTGGGGGTTGAGCCGCAGAAAAACCACTGGTGGCGGTTTCCAGGTTTGGGCCACAAAACTTGGGTGCTGCGGGTTTGCCGAGTTTGGGCCTCAAAACTCGGGCTGAGGACGGTTTCCAGGTTTGGGCCTCAAAACCTGGGCGCTGGCAGGTTTCTGAGTTTGCACCACAAAACTCAGGCGATGGACTGCGGGTTTCCTGGTTTGGGCCTCAAAACCGGGGGTTGGTCGTTGAAAGGTCCTAAATGGCTAGAGGGGGGGGGGTGAATAGCCTAATAAAAATTCTACAAAACACTTAGAGCAACTAGTTAGACAATTACAAAGCGAAGCTTTTTGCTCTAGCTCTACTAAGTGTTGCAAGCCACCTATCCAGCAATTCTAGTAACCTATAATCACTATGTCGCACAAAAGATATGTTACTACTCTCTAAAATAATGAGTTAGCAAGAAATAATTACTTCTAATTAGAGAGCTACTTCTAGCAACAAATATCTCTACACAAGTGATAACGAAAGTAATGCAAAGATAGAGAGATGTATCGACACCGGCAAGCGACAATCAATCACAATAAGAATACCAAGAAACTTTGGGAGAAGTCCAAAGAGGCAAGAGACACAAAGATTTTCTCCCGAGGTTCATGTGCTTGCCGGCACGCTACTCCCCGTTGTGTCGACCAACCACTTGGTGGTTCGGCGGCTAATAGGTGTTTCACAAACCTAGCTCAACAAATGAGCGCCGCAAGAACCAACCCACAAATGGAGGTAACTCAAAGACACGCGCAATCCACTATAGTTACCTTTTGGCTCTTCGCCGGGGAAGGCACAATACCCCTCACAAATCGCCGGGAGATGGCCACGAACAATCACCACTCGTGCCAAAACTCCTCCGCTGCTCCAAGCCGTCTAGGTGGCGGCAACCACCAAGAGTAAAGAGAATACCCGCAGCAACAACAATCCCCAAGTGCCACTAGATGCAAACTCACAAGCAAATGCACTTGGATCCACTCGATCTCACTTAGATTTGCGCTATCAAGCAAGGAGATGAGTGGGAGGGAGTAGATCTTGTTCAAGAGGATGTTCAAGAGGTTGGAGAGTCAAGAAGGAGCCCTCAAACCCGGCCACAAGCTATTTATATGGAGAGGGGAAGACAAACAGCCGTTCTCCCCTTTTCTGCGCTTTGGTCGGTAGTACCGACCCCCTGGGCGGTAGTACCGACAGTGTCAGAACTAGCCGTTTACACACGGCGCGTTGACCAAAACGAACAACCGACTCCTGGTCGGTACCTCCGACGGCAGGCCAAACTGGGGACTACACAGAGAGCCCCAAACTCCTTCGCCTTCGGATCTTCCAACGGTCGGTAGTACCGGCCCTATGACGGTACTACCGACAGGTCATCCTGGGACTTACACAGAGAGCTCCCAGACAACTTCCTGACCTCGGTACCACCGAGGGCGGTAGTACCGACATAATGGCGGTACTACCGCCAGGCCAAAACTGGCCACTTCCAGAGAGCCTCCAAAACTTCCTTCAAACCTTGGTACTACCGACCCCCTGGTCGGTACTACCGAGCCCGGTACTACCGGCCCTATGGAGGTACTACCGGTAGGCCAAACTCAGCTCAACAGAGAGCCTGCAAAAACCTTCAGAGCCACGGTATCACCGACCCTATGGTCGGTACCACCGCCGGCGGTAGTACCGAGGTTATGGCGGTACTCCCGCCGGGCCAAACTGGGCCACATCCAGAGAGGCTGCAAACAGCCCTCTTGGGTCGGTACTACCGACCACCAGGGTCGGTACTACCGACTACACCAGCCTGCACTCCCCGCGCTAGAATAGCCATAACTCCTCACTCCAAACTCTGATATTGATGATCTTGGACATTTTGGAAAGCTAACTTAGAGGGCTTCACAACCCTCTTACATAGCTAAAACAACTCACAAAGTATTAGAACAGATTCCCAATCCAAGATCCATCGCTTCCCTTTTTCAACAAAAGATTTCTCCGAAACTTCTCCAAGTTGATTCAATTCAACTCCAACAACTTCTCCTTTGCAAATGTGCCAACACCACCAAGTGTACATCATCAAGTGCATGTGTGTTAGCATTTTCACAATCATTTTCAAGGGATTAGAGGTTAGCACACTAGGTCCTAATGCATATGCATGTATGAATTCACCTAGTGGCACTTGATAACCGCAATCACCGAGATAGTCCCCTCTTAATAGTACGGCTATCTATCCTAAACACACTCACACCCTCTATGGTGTCTTGAGTGCCAAAACAAAATCCCTATTTATACCTTTGCCTTGATCTCCATAGGGTTTTGCTTTTCTCTTCTTCTCTTTCCAAATGTGGAGCACTTGATCCATCTTTTGGTCATCACCGCCAATACCATGGTCATCATCTAGCTCCCACACTTGGTATGTACCAACCAAGCTAATGAACACTTCATGACAAAGGTTAGTACCCAAGGTGACATCAATTATCCAAAACCAAACAGGGACTTTCAGTCGTGAAGGCTAGTTTCCTGGTCTGGGCCTCAAAACCGGGGGCGAGGTCCGGGAAAAGGACGAGCAGAGCGGAGGCGGCACGTGGCGGCAATCGGTGAGGTTGCTTCGAGGCAACGCTACCAGTTGTGCGGTCGTGGACGTCAGATCAGCACCTACTTCGAGTTGGTCCAGAATAACACTAGGGTTTAGCTGGTTCGCTTTGTAATTAGTTAGGGGTAGAGTGAGAACTAGAATTAGGATAAGTAGAGGGAGACACCCACCTCCCATCCTATCTCAGTCATTTGCTATTTTGCCTTCTAGGTTTTCCTGCTATCCCAATCCCTGTTGTAGCGAACTAAGATCCATAGAGAAGACAATCATACCTCTGTGTTCGTGAGATTTTGAGGAAGTGAGACCGTAATATCACTGTTGTAGCGTGTGGTAGCCACATGGTTGCAAATTCGTGGTTGTGATTCGCGTTTTGGTGTTGTTCTTCGCGGGTTGCTTTTCTCCACGATTTTCCCGGTGATCGATTTCTTTACTCGGTTCATGTTTCGCGATTTCGTTCGAACTGAGTTGTTCTAGATCGTGAGGCACAACTTTCCACCGAAGGAATTCTTCTCTAACCTCACGAGCTAGTAGATCGGTCGATTTTCGTTTTGAATCGAGTTTTGCTCTCTTTCCCCCGAATTCTTTCGATTCACCGATTTGTAGTTAGGTTCGAGCCATGATCTCCTTGGGATAGCTCACTAACCTCCTTGGAACTCCTCACACCAAGTCTATGCCTTAGAGCTTTTGATTCGGAGGAGATCGAGTTGAATCCGCGGAAGAACAGTGCAGTTTCGGGGGCAACAGACGCTCTGTTCGTGACCATCGGACGCTAAGTTCATATCAGCGGACGCGTCCGATGCCATGTGTCATCTGATAGTGTCTTTAAAGGAGCATCGGACGCTGACCACCGGACGCTTCGTTGCATCGGAAGCATCCGAGGGTAGAGCATCGGACGCTAGGGCTTCACTGTAGCCAGCATCCAATGACCATGCAGTAAGGTCCCAGATTTGTTGATTTTGCATCGGACGCATCCGACGCCTGACCATCGGACACAGGCCAGCATCCGATGCAGGTTCTTCTGCACTATTTCATCCACAGTTTGTTCGTCTGACTTCGAATTTGGTTTCCGGTTTTTGCGTTGGGTTTCTAGAGTTGTCAGTGTCCCGCTGTGCTTCTTGGAAGCATCCACCCTACATCTAGGGTCGTGGACACTAGCAAGCTGTAGGTTTGCTCGTGGGGTTGATTCTCGGGATAGTGGCAACAAGTTTCTGAAAAGAAATTTGAAGCTCCCATTCACCCCCCTCTGGTCGCTTTCTGGTTGCACTTTCGATCCTTCAATTGGTATCGGAGCGGGTTAAGGATCTTCCACCTTAGCCGGTTTTAGATCCACAGAAGGCGACATGGATCGCGGCGTGGGCAAACCGCCGTTTTTCGATGGGATGAACTATGCGTATTGGAAGATACGTATGTCGGCCTATCTTCAGAGCATGGGTGCTTCTGTCTGGGAGATTTGCAATAGGGATGATTACATTGTCTTGGCTGCTCGTGCTACTCAGCTGCAGATCGATGAGCACGATGCCAATAGCCGAGTGCGTAATGCTCTTTTCTCCTGTCTGAGCATGTCCGAGTTTCATCGCGTTTCTTACCTCCCGACGGCTCATGAGATGTGGGCTACCCTCATGCGCTTCCATCAGGGAACCACTCAAGTCAAATCCTGTCTCTACGAGTGTCATAAGCGGGAGTATGAGAACTTTAGACATATGCCTGGCGAGAGCATAGAAAGTTTATTCGCTCGCTTTCAGGTGATTGTCAACAGGATGAGGGCTAACAAGGAGCTGTTGCCTTTCGACGATCATGAGAGAGCTTTGAAGCTTTCGCATACTCTCGGTCGGTCGGTGTGGGACTCGAAGGTTCAGGCGATTATTGAATCACCTAACTATGAGACCCTCACATGCGACGAGCTCTTTAGTAAGCTCAAGTCCAGTGAGATTGATGCCATGGCGAGGGCTTCTTATGAAAATCCTTATGGCCTGTCGATGGCTTTGCTTTCTGGCTCTTCTGCTAACCCCTCTGGAGGCTTTGTCCTTTCTTCTCTTCTTTCTGTCACAGAGGAGCAGCTGGAGTTCATCGGGGATGACAAGTTGGCTTTACTCGCCAACCGGTTCTCGCGGTTCCACAACAACCGCATGAACCATCGCCGCGGTGGAGGACGCTCTAGATGCTTTGAGTGCGGCGACCCTGACCACTTCATCGCCAACTGCCCCAAGAAGAACAAGCAAGCATTTGGGAAGGGCGATCATGGGCACAAGTACGACTTCAGCAAGCGCAAGGAGAATTACATCCCCGTGAAGCACAAGCGGAAGGGCGGCTTCAACAAGGAGTACATTAAGAAGAAGTACTTGGAGAAGGCCCACGCTGAGCAGCGTGCTTTCTTCGCCACGCTCAGCGACGTCGATGACTCGGATGATGCCTCCGCTTCCTCAAGCGACGACGAGTCCGAGAAGAAGAAGAAGATTGAGGACAAGCTAAACGGCCTCTGCTTCTATGCTGACAACGAGGGCTTCTCCACCATGGCCCTCGGCAAGGAGGTCGACAGCCAGCTGGAGGACACCCCTCAGAATGACGACGACGACGACGACGACATCTCCCAGGTATCTCAGACCCCCGATGAGCTTTCTGCTGAGGTCGAGAAACTTACTGCCGCCCTTCTTAGTCAAGATAAACTGCTTAGGTGTGCTGCTAGAGAGCGGAAGGAGTTTAGGCAGAAGTGGGAGGATACGGTGAAGGAGCTTGAGTTTGCCAAGTCCATCGTAGTTGTCTCTGAGGGTGAGTGCGAGATGTGCACCACGCACATGACTGACCTTCTCACCTTGAGAAGTAAGTATGCTGCGTTGGTTGGAGAGGTGGATGAGCTTAGAGCAAGATCCTTAGTGCTTGGTGGGTGCAAGTCTTGTGCAGGCTTGCAATCCTAGTTGGCAGAGAAGAATGCCAAGATTGTGTCTCTTGAGAAGGCCAGCTCGGGTAGCATTTGTGTGTCTATGTGCGCTTTCTGTGAGGGTTTGGAGATGGAGATTGCAAACGTGCAACATGACAAGATGCAAACCGAGGAAGAAAACACATACCTTTGGACCATCTTGTCATGGGTGTCTTGTGGTGAACCGCTGAAAGGTCCAGATGGCGGACTAGAGGGGGGGTGAATAGTCATTTTTAAAATTAAACGCAGCGGCTAACCGAAACAAATGCGGAATTAAAACTATCGGTTTAGCCAAGACTACACCCCTCTACCTATACTTTATGACTCCTTACAAAAGATCCGAATCAATGCAAATAAGGTGTCGGGCTAGCTAGAGCTCACCTAACCAATTCTAGGAGCAAGGTCACACAAGCGTATGCAACTAGTACTTCAAGCACGGGGGAGCTCCTATGCAATCTAGGAAGCAAAGCACAAAGCCTAAGCTCACTAGCAATGCTCAATAACAAGGCTACACAAGCCAAATTAGAGAACTCAACTTAGCTACACAAACTAAGCAACTAAACACTAGAACAAGGATTAGTATTGCAATACAAGCTAGTGTAAACAGCAGGCAGTCGGTACTACCGGGCTATAGGCTGGTACTACCGACGCCGGTACTACCGGGCTTCCAGGCCAGTACTACTGAGCACCTACAGGGAGCTATAAAATTGAAGGGGAAGAGATGCAATCTGAGATCTAGCAATTACACCACTTCCCTAGATGATGTAGATGACGATTGTAGCTTCCCCAAGTATTGGTTCCTTGCCAAATGGTAGATCGAGTCTTCCCAACCTAACATAGAGTGATGGAGGGAGGAAGAAAACGAAGAACACAAGAACAAGCGTAATATGCAAGGAAACAAGAACAATAAGAGCAACAAGAGACGGGGACACAAGATTTTATCTCGAGGTTCACTTGGTTGCCACCAAGCTAGTCCCCGTTGAAGAAAGCCCAAGGTTGCCGCCGATCCTCTCGCTAGTGGGGACACTAAGCCAACCTCTCCATGATGGAGTGCTCACCAAGAGCTCTAGCGTTCGATCCGGCCGGACCACTTGGCGCTCTTCACGCCTCTTCTCCACTAGAGTTGCTCTTAGCGATCTCCCGCGGGGCGAGCACAATGCCCCTCACAAAGCTTCTCCGGAGCCACGAACAATCTTCACGCGGGCTTCACGACGGAGACACGCACCAAGGCGTCTAGGAGGTGGCAACCTCCAAGAGTCATAAGCACCACCGGCTTGCAACTCAAACACCTAGTGCCACTCGATGCAATCTCTCAAAGCAACGCACTAGAATCGCTCACTCGCAATAGATTCGCACACTAGCAAGCACAAGCGAGTTAGAGGGCTCCTAAGCACTTCCCAACCATGGACACAAAGTCCCTAGGGTGCTCAACCTTTGCCAATGGCCGGCCACCCCTCTATTTATAGAGGGGAGCCACAAACTAGCCGTTTTCTCCTTTTCCCGAACTCCCACGCCTATGGTCGGTACTACCGGGGCGAGCGTCGGTACTACCGGCTGTCCAAAAGACCGTTAGAAACGACTTCCTAACACAGTCGGTAGTAGCGTCAGTAGTAGGGTCGGTACTACCAGCCCCGGTACTACCGGCCTTATAGCGGTACTACCTGTAGGCCAAAACTAGATCTACACAGAGAGTCTGAAAAACGACTTCGATCGCCGGTACTACCGAACGGGGGTTGGTACTACCGAGGGTCGGTAGTACCGGCCCTATGGCGGTACTACCTCTAGGCCAAAAATGGCCCAACACAGAGAGCATGCGATCTGTTCGCGGAGGGGTCGGTACTACCGGCCTCAGGGTCGGTACTACCTCTAGGCCAAAAAAGACCTCCGCGCTAAAACGGCCATAACTTTTAGCTCCGAACTCCGATTTCGATGATCTTGGACATTTTGGAAAGCTTATTCAGAGGGATACACAAACACATGAATACAAGATCCAAAGAACAAAGGATTAGTACAGAAATCCAATCTATGACCCAATCAAGAGTTCAGAACACACCGAAAAACTTTCTTCTCTTTTCCGAGTTGATCCAAATCAACTCCAACACCTTCTCCTTTGCAAATGTGCCAACACCACCAAGTGTATACAATGTTGTGCATGTGTGTTAGCATTTTCACAAACATTTTTCAAAGGATTTTCACTTGCTCTCACCACGCCACTTGATCCTAGCAACATCGCAATGTTAGATCGCTCAAGTGGCACTAGATGACCGATATGCAAACAAGTTTGCTCCTCTTAATAGTACGGCCATCTATCCTAAACCCGGTCATAATCTTCTCTACACACCTATGACCGGTGAAATAAAATGCCCTACAAATATACCTTTGCCTTGCGCATTCCATTCCATCTCCTCCGGTGTTGATGCAACACATGCACCAACCTCGATCAAATGATATGATCCACTTCATATCATCACATGGCCTCCATGGTCCATCGATCTTGACATCACTTGCTCTTCACCATCGCTTCGGTCCTTCGGCGCCAAGTCTTGCTTAAGCCTCCCAACACTCGGTACCAATAGCTTCAAAGCCTCCAACTTGCCCTTCACCTTCGCAACTGGTCCATCAAGCCAAGTCTTGCCTTGATCTTCACCATCTTAGCCACATGACCACATGTCATGTTTCATGTGCATTAAGCTCCTCCATCACATGTGTGAGCATTGCAACATCTTCCAAGCCATTTCTCCTCTATGGCCTATGTTGCTCACACATGATCATCTATGGACTAATCACCTGTGTAATTCACTTCAAACACATATTAGTCCACCTAAGTTGTCACTCAATTACCAAAACCAAACTAGGACCTTTCCATATCCCCCTTTTTTGTAATTGATGACAACTCTACAAAGATATGGAAATTAAGCTTATTCCAAGCTAGCACTTTACAAGAATGCAAATTGCTAACTTGGTTTGGATTCTATGTTACTTATCCAACATTAAGACCACATATGTAGATTTGGATAAGTACCATACAACCCGACTCGGTAGTGATTAGTCCCCCTACATGTGTGCTCAAATGGTTTGGTTTCAAGCTTGCACACATGTATAAATATGAAATTTGTGGGAGTGTTAGCACTACTAAGTGATGCTAAGGTATACATGATGAAATTTTACCTTTGAAGTGTGCATACCACATTTTGATTCATCCTTAGCATCAACCTTGCTAGAAACAAGTGAAACTAGATACAACGTGAGATCAACATTATAATCAAGGTTCTAGTTACCACTTGCTACACTAAGACTAAGCTCTAAATACCTATAGAAGGAAAAACAATCATCATTAAAGTCTTAGCTCTAGAAAATATTGCACACAAGCATATAAGAATTTAGAACATATGCAATGCAAGCAAGCAAATGTAATGCACAACCAAATGCATCAAACATGTATTCATGAGCTTGCTCCCCCTACTTGTGTGCTCTCATTGTCCAAGAATTTTGATCCTCCAATCTTGCTCCCTCTTGATCCATGTCCATCTTCTTTTCTCCCCCTTTGTCCTTGACATATCACAATTGACATATCTTCAATTAACATATCTTTTCCACAACTTCTCCCCCTTTGTCATCAATGACCATAAAAGGTATGCTCCTTTCTCACAAAGGGTGACACTAGGGTAGATAGTTGAGACTTGAAAGTTGCATTTTTGATGAACACCACCATACGTGTTGGAATGACACCATGTGTAGGATCTTTGACCTTGATACCAATAGGTGGGGCACCTCCCCTAGTTCATAGCACGGGTCATCCACTTGATAAACTTGAGCTCTTGTTGGTGAGGGATGCTTTGCTTGATTTGATCACTTAAAGTTGAGGATCGCTTGACATCTTGTAGGATACCACTAGTGAGCTTGATCTAGACACCACATGGTAAATATCACTTGAAAGATCATATACCATTTTGAATAGATACCATGTGAAAAAATGTTGAGTCTAGATACCACTTGAATGAATGTTTAAACTTGATATCCATATGCATTATTGTCTTCTTCTTGAACTCTTGTCATGAGCCTCTCATTTGTGACTTGAACTATTAAATTTGCACAAATATCTAACTCGGTTTGCTCTAGAGTAAGCTTCTTCACACATCTTTCAATGGTTATCTTACTCATGTTGAATTAGACACTTGAATGCTCATCTTCTAGATCAAGTACTTGGGTTCACTAGCTCATGAACAAATCCATATACTAACCACTAGATCATATAATCAAACAAGCAATAGTGGTAGGCAATGAATTTAAACTTTTGAATTGTTTTGCATGATCCTATTGAGCATGTACTATATGCACTAACCGCATACTAGTAAGGGATGAAATGATCATGCACATTACAATGATACCTTTGCTATCTTGGAGTAGAGGATAGTCATTTGATTCCAATAAATCTCCAAATAGCAATGTGAAGTCCATGACGAAGACCAATAGATACCAATTGATAGAACAAATCTTCACCCATATGATCAAGTGCACTAGCTCAATGTTGTGGTTGGCTTGTCTTTTCATTTGATCATAGCTTGCATGTGAATACCACTTGAGTCGCCATGATTTGCTCTCTATCTTCGGTGTTGCTTGCTCTCTAGATCAACCCTTTTGATTTCTTCAACTAAGCATCTCCAATGACACTTTAGATCACCACTTCCATATTAGCCTTCCAAGCCTCGCTTGGTTAACCTACCAAAGGCGGCAAGCCCCTACAAAAGGGAGAAGTGACCTTTCTCCAAAGAATCATCCTTGATACTCACTTGAATTGACTTTGTTTGATTGATCCATTTGAACTCTTCTTGAAATGTGACTTTGAATCCATCTTTGAGTCCTTTACTTTCTTCCAAATGATCTTCAATTTAATACTAGGACTTGATCTTTCTCTTCATCTTGATGTTGGTCTTGATCTCATCTTTGTCATACTTCTAGCTCATCTCAAAAACAAACATAGGCCCCTCAACCACTTATAAACATGATTCCAACTTGAGGACCTTTCAATCAAAGTGACTCTAGATCAATCCAATAATTGTCACTTTTCTGGCAGATTCTGTCCTTCTCAAAGAAACACGCATATCTCCCAAGATATAAGTCCAATGACCATGAAATTTGGTGGAGATGTGCTTCTCTACGTGTTCTAGCAGTCATAAAAATTTGAGCTTCATTGGCTCTCTAGATTGCTACCAGATTTCAATTCTTTCCATAGTACTACATGCTGAAAACTGCTGCACTATAGTTGACTAGATCCATTCCAAAACCGAAGCATCACTTGTCCAATTATCATGAATTTTGCACAGCAACTAATACCATAAGTGAAGAGCATGTGTGCCAAATTTCAAGCCAATCCAAATAGATTTGGTCATTCAAACATGGCTATTATCACAGCTAGCTCAGATTTCTGATTTTGTCAAATTCGAGCAATTGAGTTATACTCTACCAATTTGAATCAAACTTGAGATAAACTTGCTTGAACATCAACACAAGACATATATCCATGCAAATCCACTTACTAAAGGTCATCTTGTGAACATATCCAATCAAATTAACTCAAACTTGATCACTAAGCAATTTATCCATTCAATCATCTTATAGCAAGCAACATATGCATATATATCCAATTCAATCAACTCATATGCATCTAAAAGAACATGATCAACTAGAGATATACCTTAGTAGCTCATGATCATCAAATAGCAAGCGTCTTCATCTATCATTTGCAAGCCTTCAAATATTTCTAATCAATCACCACAACTTGAACTTTGCACTTGTATGTTATACCACTTGGACTTCACTTTACTTGACTTGGCATTGGGATGAGAATAGCAATAAGCTTCATTACTTGATTCAATCACATGATGATCAACATGGAAAAAATTGAATCAAGCCTCCAATGCCATGGTACCTATACACATTGATCCACTTTTTGATGGTACCCAAACTAGTTTGGGTCCTCTCAAGTTAGGGGCAACATACTTAGGCAATGCCTTAGTATGAATAGCGGGATGAGTTGCAATAGTAGCCTTAGAGGTACCATTTTCATCCTTCCTAAGCATAGAATCATTAGCAATTGAAATAGGCTTAGGAGTGTTACCTAGGGGACATGAATTAGCCATGTGTCCCCTTTCCCAGCATGAGTAGCAAACTCTCTTTTATTGAGCCTTTTCTTCCTTGCTCATTTGTTGCTTCTCATTGCCTTGCTTCTTCTTGTTTGCTTGAGCCTTCTCCTCAGGCTTGTTTGGACAACCCGAAGCTAGGTGGCCCAATTCATCACAACTATAGCACTTGACGTGGGCGAGGTCTTGTGTTGATCTTGATCTTCTACCTCCCCTTCTTGCCTTCTTCCCCATATCACCATCTCATGGTTGATCTTTCTTTGCACTTGGGGCTTCTTCTTGTTGGGGCAAGCTTTTGCAAGATGTCCCATCTTATGGCATTGATAGCACATGAAATGAGATAGCTTTTCTTGTTCTTGCTTCTTCATTTCTCTTTCATATCTTCTCTTTCCCCATCTCTTGCCTTTGACATTGCTCTTGTTGAAGCCAATGCCACTCTTATCACCATAACTTCTTTGATTCTTCATCATGTGCTCATGGGTGACCTTTGATCTACACCACCTCTCTAACTTGTTGCTCAAGTTCTTCACTTCACTTTTGAGCTCATTGTTCTCCTTCAAAATGTTAGTCTCACAAGACAAGGAAGTAGAACAAGCATCTATATGTGAAGAACATGGCATAGATAATAAATCATTGCAAGAGGTGGATACATGCTTCTTTTCTACATCACATGGGTTAGCACAAATATATGATTGATCAATTAACCCAAAAGATGAGCTCTCACTAGTTTTAATTTCTTCATTAGAAAGCTTCTTAGTGAGTAAAACATGATCTTGTACCAAGTTGTCATGAGCAACAAATAGTTCCTCATGAGTCAATTTTAGCTCCTCATGTGAACAAGTACTAACATAAGGTACATGCTTCACTTGTTCACATGTGTTCTTTAGAAATGAGTTTTCTTTTTCCAATTTTGCATTTTTAGACATCTCATTTTCTAAAGCGACGGTCATGCTAGCATATTTACTCAAGAGCTCCTCGTATGCATTAAGATCAATCACATTAGCTTTGCAAACCTTAGTGTCACCGTGTGACATGAAGCAATGTGATGTAGTGGTTGGAGAGCTCGAAGAAGTATCACTCTCATAGCTGGAGCATGAACCATGGTCATCAAGTGTGCTTGGAATATCATCATCACTTGCATCACTTGAGCTTGAGGTGGAGCAATCCTCCACAATCACGGAGTTGTGGTCTTGCTCAACCATCTCGTGTGCCTCTTCCTTGGGCTCACTAACATCATCATCAATTGGAGCACTCCCATACTTGTCATTGAGATACTTCCACATGTTATGGGAGGACTCCATATCCATGATGTCACTAAAGATATCATCATGCAAAGATCTAAAAATGATGTTAGTAGCTTGGCACACGAGATCTAGGCATTTCTCTTGTGCTTGAGTTAAATTCTTATCATCCAACACATGAGAAAAGCCTACATCTACGATCCACCACATTTGAGAGCAAATAAACTTGAAATTACACATCATCCTAGTTTTCCATTGTGTAAAGTGAGTGCCATCAAAAATGTGTGGACAATCAAAGCCTAGCCCGTAAGTCGCCATCCTCTCGGGTCGGTGAAGACCACAAATGAGAGACCTAGCTCCAATACCACTTGAAAGGTCAAGATGGTGGACTAGAGGGGGGGGGGGTGAATAGTCCTTTTTAAAATTAAACGCAGCGGCTAACCGAAACAAATGCGGAATTAAAACTATCGGGTTAGCCAAGACTACACCCCTCTACCTATACTCTATGACACCTTACAAAAGATCCTAATTAATGCAAATAAGGTGTCGGGCTAGCTAGAGCTCACCTAACCAATTCTAGAAGCAAGGTCACACAAGCCTATGCAACTAGTACATCAAGCATGGGGGAGCTCCTATGCAATCTAGGAAGCAAAGCACAAAGCCTAAGCTCACTAGCAATGCTCAATAACAAGACTACACAAGCCAAATTAGAGAGCTCAACTTAGCTACACAAACTAAGAAACTAAACACTAGCACAAGGATTAGTATTGCAATACAAGCTAGTGTAAACATGAGGCAGTTGGTACTACCGGGCTATAGGCCGGTACTACTGATGCCGGTAGTACCGGGCTTCCAGGCCGGTACTACCGAGCACCTGCAGGGAGCTACAAAATCGAAGGGGAAGAGATGCAATCTTAGATCTAGCAATTACCCAACTTCCCTAGATGATGTAGATGACGATTGTAGCTTCCCCAAGTCTTGGTTCCTTGCCAAATGGTGGATCGAGTCTTCCCAACCTAAGATAGAGTGATGGAGGGAGGAAGAACACGAAGAACACAAGAACAAGCGTAATATGCAAGGAAACAAGAACAATAAGAGCAACAAGAGACGGGGACACAAGATTTTATCCCAAGGTTCACTTGGTTGCCACCAAGCTAGTCCCCGTTGAAGCAAGCCCAAGGTTGCCGCCGATCCTCTCGCTAGTGGGGACACTAAGCCAACCTCTGCACGATGGAGTGCTCACCAAGAGCTCTAGCTTTCGATCCGGCCGGACCACTTGGCGCTCTTCACGCCTCTTCTCCACTAGAGATGCTCTTCGCGATCTCCTGTGGGGCGAGCACAATGCTCCTCACAAAGCTTCTCCAGAGCCACGCACAATCTTCACGCGGTCTTCACGACGGAGACATGCACCAAGCCATCTAGGAGGTGGCAACCTCCTAGAGTAATAAGCACCACCGACTTGCAACTCAAACACCTAGTGCCACTCGATGCAATCTCTCAAAGCAACGCACTAGAATCGCTCGCTCGCAATAGATTCGCACACTAGCAAGCACAAGCGAGTTAGAGGGCTCCTAAGCACTTCCCAACCATGGACACAAAGTCCCTAGGGTGCTCAACCTTTGCCAAGGGCCGGCCACCCCTCTATTTATAGAGGGGAGCCACAAACTAGCCGTTTTCCCCTTTTCCCGAACTCCCAGGCCTATGGTCGGTACTACTGGGGCGAGCGTTGGTACTACCGGCGGTCCAAAAGACCATTAGAAATGACTTCCTAACACGGTCGGTAGTAGGGTCGGTACTACCGGCCCCGGTACTACCGCCCTTATAGCGGTACTACCGGTAGGCCAAAACTAGATCTACACAGAGAGCCTGAAAAACGACTTCGATCGCCGGTACTACCGACTGGGGGTCGGTACTACCGAGGGTCGGTAGTACCGGCCCTATGGCGGTACTACCTCTAGGCCAAAAATGGCCCAACACAGAGAGCATGCGATCTGTTCGCGGAGGGGTCAGTACTACCGGCCTCAGGGTCGGTACTACCTCTAGGCCAAAAAAGACCTCCACGCTAAAATAGCAATAACTTTTAGCTCTGAACTCTGATTTCGATGATCTTGGACATTTTGGAAAGCTTATTCAGAGGGATACACAACCCACATGAATTCAAGATCCAAAGCACAAAGGATTAGTACAGAAATCCAATTTAAGACCCAATCAAGAGTTTGGAACACACCGAAAAACTTCCTCCTCTTCTCCGAGTTGATCCAAATCAACTCCAACACCTTCTCCTTTGCAAATGTGCCAACACCACCAAGTGTATACAACGTTGTGCATGTGTGTTAGCATTTTCACAAACATTTTTCAAAGGATTTTCACTTGCTCTCACCACGCCACTTGATCCTAGCAACATCGCAATGTTAGATCGCTCAAGTGGCACTAGATGACCGATATGCAAACAAGTTTGCTCCTCTTAATAGTACGGCCATCTATCCTAAACCCGGTCATAATCTTCTCTACACACCTATGACCGGTGAAATAAAATGCCCTACAAATATACCTTTGCCTTGCGCATTCCATTCCATCTCCTCCGGTGTTGATGCAACACATGCACCAACCTCGATCAAATGATATGATCCACTTCATATCATCACATGGCCTCCATGGTCCATCGATCTTGACATCACTTGCTCTTCACCATCGCTTCGGTCCTTCGGCGCCAAGTCTTGCTTAAGCCTCCCAACACTTGGTACCAATAGCTTCAAAGCCTCCAACTTGCCCTTCACCTTCGCAACTGGTCCATCAAGCCAAGTCTTGCCTTGATCTTCACCATCTTAGCCACATGACCACATGTCATGTTTCATGTGCATTAAGCTCCTTCATCACATGTGTGAGCATTGCAACATCTTCCAAGCCATTTATCCTCTATGGCCTATGTTGCTCACACATGATCATCTATGGACTAATCACCTGAGTAATTCACTTTAAACACATATTAGTCCACCTAAGTTGTCACTCAATTACCAAAACCAAACTAGTACCTTTCAACCACAGCTTAGGATGATGATTGCCTAGTTTAAGCATGCTGCTGGAGGTCCAGGTGTAGGCTTCGCTCAGGGTGTTGAGTGCGCTTCATCTTTTGGCAAGATTGGAGAGTCGAGTGGTCTCAACCCTTGTGAGAAGCCCAACTCCACCACTACTCCCAAGCTTACCAAGATTCCACCCAAAGAGCCCCTCAAGCCTAACACCAAGGATGGGGTGTTTGTTGAACCTCCGAGAGATCCACCCAAGAAACAGACATGGGCTCCAAAACCAAACCACCTCAAGAACAAGTTAGACACCATGCCACCTATCCAAGAGGAGCTCATGCCACAGAAAGGCAAAGTGATCCACACCCACTACCGTGAGTACCAACAACCTCCTATGAGAGCAGTGAGGTACCATTGTGAGCACTGTAGGAGAGATGGACACTTGAGGGAGTTTTGCTTTCGGCGCAAGAGAGAGGAGCGTCGTGCAAAGGAGATGGACAACACGGACATGTACCATCCTTTCCATGATGTACATGTGCCGAATGTTCAAAGGCGTGCTGCTAGGCCTAGTAATTGGGACATGACCCGCTCAGATACGCCCAATTTAACCACTTCTAAGCCAAAGGTGAAACCATTCTATTTGTAGTTTATCATTGATATATTTGATGAATTGGTGCTGCACCATAAAGTGTGTATATTTTTATTTTCAGAATTACTTATATGGATCAAGGGAAGGTTTGGTTGCATATGCAAAGTATGGAATGTTAATGAAGTTGATTGGGGACCAAATCCACGTGTTCCTAATATCCTTCACCAGGTCACCACGTCAGTTTTGGCACAAGAAAGGAAAGAGTCCAAGTCCAACAAGTTTTGGAAGTTGAATTCGGACTGCAGAACAGTCCCAACTTGTTACAGTCACCATGACTTCATACGGACTCGGTGTATCGGTTGCTAAGGCGCGGTCTTGAGGGCTGTAGTCGGGCCGTGAACGTCATCTCCATCCACCAATCGAGTTATCCCCCGTTTCTCATCGAAAGATCAGGCAAAAACCCTAGCGGGTTCGCATCACCTAGAGGTCCAATGCCTCAAGTTCCTAGGCCTAGGCCGCAAGGAGGTCGTGCCCGGCGAGAGCCTGCAGTTGTGTGCTATGGACCCCGTGGCGGTGGTTTTGTAGTTGAGCGTTACCCCCCACCGCGTTTTGAGTATCGCGATGGACGCTCTATCCTTAGCGGACCATGTTTTCCTATACGCGGTGATCGCTTTCCTTGTAGACGTGCTAGGAATGGTTTTGCTACTAACCGTTCTTTTGAGCAGCCGACCCAACACTGGTATAATTCCCATTTTACTTACCCCAGTGTTGGACCTTATGCTCACCCTATGTCTTTTTATTGATGTTGGTAAAATGATTGGAGAACGTTTGGTTGGTGGTTTCTGGGTGCTCGAGGCACATGACCGGAAACGCCAAGTGGTTCTCCAGTCTTAGTCCTGTTGCCGGAAAGGAGTTTATCACCTTCGGCGACAATAGCAAAGGTAAAGTGTTGTCTCGTGGGTCGGTGCGGGTTAATGAGCACTTTATGTTGCGTGATGTTGCTCTTGTTTCTAACTTGCCTTTTAACCTTCTTTCTGTTTTGCAACTTTTTGATGATGACTATGAGATTCATTTTAAGCCGAATCTCAGTCGTATTTTAGATCCTTAGGGCAATCTTGTATGTTTGATTTTGCCCTTTGGGAAAGTCTTTCGTGCGAATTTCTCAGAGTCGTTTGGAATTTCTCGATGTCTTTTGGCTGGACCTTCCTCCTCTGATTTTTGGAAGTGGCATAGGAGACTCGGTCACCTGAGCTTCGACTTGATTGCAAGGCTTAGCTCACTTGGCTTAATCTGAGGATTGCCCAAGTTGTCCGTGGAGAAGGATCTTGTTTGTCAGTCTTGTAGACATGGGAAGATGGTTGCCGCTCCCCATCATTTAGTGACTCAGGTCATGACTAAGCGCCCTGGAGAGCTTTTGCACATGGACCTTGTTGGTCCGGCTCGGGTGAGCTCGGTTGGGGGGAAGTGGTACGTGCTTGTTGTTGTTGATGATTTTTCGAGATATTCATTGGTTTTCTTTTTAGCTGAGAAAACCGAGACTTTCTCTCATGCTCGAAATCTGATTTTGCATCTACAGAATGAGTTCCCTATGAACTCAATGCGAGCTATTCGGAGTGATAATGGTTCCAAGTTTAAAAACTCGGATTTTGAGTAGTTTTGTAACTCTTTGGGTTTAGAGCATCAGTTTTCTTCCCCCTACACACCACCACAAAATGGTGTTGTAGAAAGGAAGAATTGGATCCTTGTAGAGATGGCCAGGACGATGCTCGATGAGCATAGGACTCCTAGGCGGTATTGGGCAGGAGCTATGAACACTGCATGCTATATTTCCAATCGCATTTTTCTCCGAGCTTTCTTGAAAAAGACATCTTATGAGTTGTGTTTTGGAAAACAACCCAAACTGAGTTATTTTAGAGTTTTTGGTTGCCATTGTTTTATACTCAAGAAAGGCAACTTGGACAAGTTTGAGTCTCATTCTTCTGACGATGTATTTTTGGGTTATGGCACTCATACTCGCGCATATCGTGTACTTAACCTTGATACTAACCGAGTCATGGAGACATCCGATGTCACCTTCGACGAGACCATGGTTTGTCCTTCTTCTAGATTTGAGCGTGCAGGTGATCATGAGGTTGGCGAACCTCTTTTTGATGACGAGGATGGGGGTGCTGAAGGGATGGATGATCCAGCAGCACCTCCACCTACTGTGCCGCAAGCATCGGCTTCTACTATGACGACTCACGGCCCAACCCCTCTTCGTCGACTACTTGGGGGCTGTGGGATCCGCCATCTCGGGTTGTACCTTTTGTACCCAAGGAGGCACCAGCTGCTGTTGAGGGGGACATTTCTTCAGCTCGGGAGGCGCCATGACACATCCAGCGCCAACACCCGCCTCAACAGATGATCGGCAGCATCAACGATTGTGTCGCTCGGTCAAGGTCACAACAAATCTCTCACTTTGCTCATTCTGCATTTGTTGCTGATTTTGAACCCCGAGATGTTGGACACGCTTTATCTGATCCGGATTGGGTCAATGTCATGCATGAGGAGTTAGAAAATTTTGAGAGAAATCAGGTTTGGGTTTTGGTTCCACCTCCTCCTCAGTGTCACCCTATTGGTACAAAATGGGTTTTCAAAAATAAACAAGGAGAAGATGGGCATGTTGTGAGAATCAAGGCCAGACTTGTAGCCCAGGGGTATAGTCAGAAGGAGGGGATAGACTATGAGGAGACGTTTGCTCCTGTAGCTTGTTTGGAGGCGATTAGGATACTCTTGGCTTTTGCTGCATCCAAAGGGTTTAAACTTTTTCAAATGGATGTCAAGAGTGCCTTCTTAAACGGCTACATAGAAGAAGAGGTGTATGTGAAACAACCTCTGGTTTAGAAAATCCCAAGTTTCCAAACCATATTTTTTAAACTTCACAAAGCTTTGTATGGTTTGAAACAAGCCCCTATAGCCTGGTATGATAGGTTGAAAACCTTTTTGCTTGCTAAGGGTTTTAAAATGGGATGTGTGGATAAAACGCTTTTTCTCCTCAAGCAAGGCAATGATACTCTCTTGGTCTAGATTTACGTGGATGATATCATTTTCGGTGGTTCTTCTCATGCTTTGGTTGCCAAGTTTGCAGATACAATGAGCAGGGAGTTTGAGATGAGCATGATGCGCGAGTTGACATTCTTTCTCGGGTTGCAAATTAAGCAATCTCGAGAGGGGACGTTTGTGCACCAGGGTAAGTATACCAAGGACATCTTGAAGAAGTTCGATATGGGTGAGGCCAAGCCTCTTCGAACACCCATGTCGACCACGACGGCCCTGGATGCGGACAAGGATGGAGAAGCTATGGACCAGAAGGAGTAACCGGAGTATGATAGGGTCGCTGCTGTACCTGACGTCGACACGCCCAGACATCCAGTTCGCGATGTGTCTTTGCGCACGATTTCAATCGTCGTCGCGCACCTCTCACCATCAGGCGGTCAAGCGCATTATGAGGTACTTATGCTTCACTCCAGAGTCTAGGATTTGGTATTCTGCTTCCTCCA
Source organism: Coix lacryma-jobi var. lacryma-jobi (assembly GCA_009763385.1). Lineage (NCBI taxonomy): Eukaryota > Viridiplantae > Streptophyta > Magnoliopsida > Poales > Poaceae > Coix > Coix lacryma-jobi. The sequence goes on from CM019831.1 coordinate 85,666,758, forward strand.
CCCTCTTCCTTTGCGGTTATTCTGATGCCGATTTTGCTGGTTGCCAACTTGACCGCAAGTCCACTTTTGGGACTTGTCAGTTTATTGGTTCTTCTCTTGTATCTTGGTCTTCTCGCAAGCAGTCTAGCGTCGCCCAGTCTACCACACAGGCTGAGTATGTTGCTGTGGCTAGCTTCTGTTCTCAATTGCTTTGGATGATGGCCACTTTGTGACAGCACGAGAGCTATTAGCGTTGCTAAGAACCCCGTGCTGCATTCTAAGACCAAACACATTGATGTGCGCTTTCATTTTCTGCAGGACCATTATGAGAAGGGTGATATCGACCTTCGCCATGTCGATACTCATCACCAGTTGGCAGATATTTTCACCAAGCCTTTGGACCAATCAACTTTTGCTAGGTTGAGAGGTGAGCTTGGTGTGTGTTTCCCCTTTTAGATGGGGGAAACATTTTGACTATTGTATCATAAACTGACTCTTTTGCGTTTTGTTTTCGCTTTTGGGTAGGTTAGTTTTGGTATTTCATCATGCATCTTTTCTTTCTGAGCTTCATGTCTATATTCCTCAGAATGTGATTATGCTCTATCTAGTGTGCTCTGATGCTACATGATGATGCTTGTAGCTTATGCTCATTCTGATCACTGATACATGTTGTGAGCTGAGCTATTTTATGAATGGTGAATTTGCTTAATGAACATAAAAAACTTGAAATTGTTCACCATTGAGATATGCAACTAGAATGTGTAGAATATGTTGAATTTACTTGTGCTTTTCATATATGCTAGGTTTCTATGTCTCTAGTTCTGAGTCTTTCAATTGCTTTGTATGTTAATATTCTATCATAAAATTGAACCAAGTTAAGTAAATTGGAAAGATCGAGATGAGATTGCTTGTCAACACAACACGGTATCGAGACTGTTTCTCACCGCACTTTGAGTTAAACTTGAGCCACGTAGTGTATGACCGAAACCGACGCTTTAAGCTTCTAATTGCTTCTGCATAGGCTTAGCTCGGTTGAAAAGTTAGGCAATGACAAGCTTTCAACCTCTCGCAAGAACATGCTGAATTTTGAACTTGTGTAATTTCACCACTGCAACTCCGATTAAAATCTGAAATCACAAGTATATTGTTGACGGTCCTTAAACACCTATTTTACCATCAACATTTGACCCTAAAGTCCACCAAAAAGGCATGAAATGTAGTCAAATAGGTTTCAAACTAACCAAATTCCACATGTCCATAGAATTTTATTTGAATGCAGGATTTGAACCAAATTTGGACATATGGACCCACCAGAGGCCAAGCCCACTCAGCAAGGCCCAAATGGGCCTAAGGGGGGTGGCGCCCGCCACCCCTAGGTGGCGCCCGCCACCTCTAAGAGGCGCCCGCCACTTGGGTTGGCCTCCCTGCCACGTCACCGATCCGTGTGACGTCCCCAGGGCCAAATCTTGGCCCTTGGTCACTAGGTCAGTGGCATCGGACGGCTCAGGATGAAGTGGCGTGGATCAAGGCTGAATGGCGGTTGCTAGGACATGCAACCGACCTCCAAACCGCCTTGGACAACCACCTGGATGCCGTTGAAGCCAAGGCGGTGCATCCAACGGTGATGGAGGTGGTGGCCGCCACCTAGGGCTGGCGCCCGCCACTAGGGTTAGCCCTAGGTCCGCTGGCTGCCCCCTATAAGAACCCCCCTCACTCATTTGGGCTATAAATACCCCCCTGAGGCATCAGTACCATCACACAACAAGTACCATTCCAATATGCCACAAGCAAGAGAAGCAAGTGAGAGTTAGGTTAGAAGCTTAGAGAGCTTAGGCAAGTAGGTAGCTAGTAGAGTAAGGCATCTTCGCCCTCGCGGAAGCGCTGCTCAAGGCTTAGCTCAAGAGTAGAGGCGTGCGAGTGATCGGTTCTGGAGCTAGGAAGAGTCTTCCTTCATCTCCAGTTCAGGTTTTGCTCTTGTTACTCAAGCATTTACTATATTCTAGTTCATCATTTCAAGTATTACTTTATTCTACTTATCAGTATTGAGTGGTATACTTGATTGATTGCTTGAGTGCCTAGCTATCCTACAGTTCAATTCACTTAGCCATAGTAGTTAATCTCTAGTGAGCTTAGTGTTTGATCTTTGCCAATAGGTTGCTTAGTTAGTTTAGTGTTTATCTTATTAAGTCAAGTGTTTGCTATGACATCCGCAAGGGTGTCTCTATTCAAAGCTAGGGTAGAGATAGTTAGAATATAGTTAAGCGTGGTGCTTAGTTATAGACTTACCTTCAGATACGGCTGGACCCCCGGATAGCTGTGGTAGCAAGCAGGTGGTGACAGCCCTGTGCGCCTTGAATTCCAGCACGTAGTTGGCCCAGTTTAACAGTAAGGCTCGTTGTGCTAGCGTTCAACCTAAGTAAGTGGTAAAGGCTACTACGCCTCGATACTTGACAAGATAGGAATAAAACTATACTCAACTTAGTTGCTTTATTGACTTTTGCCTGCCTTGCTTCGTAACTATCTTGCTTCGTAGTTATCTTGCTCTGTGGATATCTAGGAGTAGTTAGTAGTTAGTAGTTAGTAATATCTTAGTTATCCTTTAGTTACCCCTTAACTACCTATCCATCCACCTTACCTTAGCCATCCATTTCATCCTTACCTATCCACCCATATATTCTTTCTAGCCTCTCTTCTCCCCTTTTCCCTTTTCTCTTTTCTTCGACTCTCATCCCCTCTTTGACTCAACTCATACACCACCTAGCCTTCCCTTGGGATCAAATAAATCGACACCTGGTACTCCCAGGCGAAGTGCTACTACGATAGTTCTGTGCGCTTGCAGAATCTCCTCTTGGTAGATTGCATTCTCGCTAGCTAGCTCCTACTAGTGTCGGGACTAACAACCCCGCTTGGCATTAGTAGATAGCAACTTTAGTTACCCTATCCTAGGTGTAGCTAAGAACTACCAACAAGCATTTCTGGCGCCGTTGCCGGGGAAGGCAATCGGTGTATCGGTTGAGTCCGTGTTGAATTTATCTTCGCTTAAGCTCCCGCTTAGCGAATCCCATCTTAGCCCATTCTTTCTTTCCTTAGTCCTTCTTATCTTTTTCCTTCATCTTCTTCAACTTCTTTCTTTCTTATCTCGTTCTATCTTCACGATGGCCAATAAGACCATTTGTGATTTTTCTGCTCCTTCTGCCGCTAATGTAGCAATAGGACCAGACGTGATCGATGCCAACCTCAATTTTGAGTTGAAACCGGCTCTGATCACGATGGTCCAAGCTAGCCCGTTCTGTGGCAAAGCTCATGAGGATGCCAATGCTCACCTCCAACAATTCTTGGAGATTTGCGGCACCTTCACCATTAAGGGGATAACCCAAGAAGCCATCCGTCTTCGTCTCTTTCCTTTATGTTTGCTAGGAAAAGCGAAGCAATGGTTCTATACCGATCGCAACGTTGTAGACACATGGGACAAGTGTTCCAATGTTTTTCTCGCCAAATTCTTTCCGATGGGCAAGACGAATGCTCTGCGCAACAAAATCTCCAGCTTTACGCAACAAGCCGAGGAATCTATTCCCGAGGCTTGGGAGAGGTTGCAAGAGTATGTCGCTGCTTGTCCGCACCATGGTATGGAGGACTGGCTATTGATCTAGAACTTCTACCATGGCCTAACCCCACTCTCTAGAAGCCATTTGGATGCCGCCGCCGGTGGTGCATTCTTTTCCCTGAATATTGCAGATGCTAAGGCTCTCATAGAGAAGATGGTGGCAAACCAAGGATGGAATGACGAAAGACTACAGCCCCGTAAGCGAGGTATGCATTCCCTTTAGGAGGCTGACATGATCATGGCCAAGATGGACCTGCTGGCAAAGAAGCTGGACAACTGTGAGAAGATGAACCAACAAGAGAGTGTCCAATCTCTGGAATCCTACATGACTTGTGAAGTCTGTGGACAAACCGGACATTCTGGGAGCCACTGCCCCGAGCTATATGAAGATTTGAACTTCATCAACAACAGTAACGGTTTCCGTCAACAGAATCAAGAATGGAATCAGCACTCCAATTCTCAAGGTAACAATTCATTCCCTCGCTCTAATTTTCATAATTCTGATAATTTCTCATTCTTGAAGAATTTACTTTACTCACAAGGTAAAATTACTGATTTCTTGAAAGAGAGATTAATGGCGAATGATAAAATTCTTGAGAATATAAATGCTAAATTGGAAGATTTCTCATCTGCTCTGAAAAATCAATTAAGCTTTAATAAGATGTTAGAAACCCAATTAGCTCAACTTGCTGCTATCATACCATCTTTTGAAACTAGCAAAATTCCTGCTAAACCTGACATGGAAACTGCAAATATGGTTTGAAATAAAGTGTTTTAACTATTATGAAGATCAAACCATGACTGTTAAAAAGGGTGATCCTGGTAGTCCCATAATTAGATGCTCAATCTTTGGTGAAGTCTTTAAAAATGCCATGTGTGATTTAGGATCGAGTGTGAACATTTTATCTAAAGATTTCTATGAAAACTCGTTCTTTCCACCCATGTCATCCACATCTGCCTATGTTGTGCTAGCTGATCAATCCACTTGCTATGTAGAAGGAATAGTTAATGATTTACCTGTTCATATTAGAGGTTCCTATGTTCCTGCTGATTTTATAATACTAGATATGGGAAATAGGAAAGATGTGCCTCTAATCTTAGGTAGATCCTTCTTGAATACTGTTAATGCTTGCATATGTGTGGGAAGTGGTAAAATTCAAATGACATTAGGAGGGAGGAAGGAAATATTCTCCTTTTCCCGTGGTCCCGCATATGCCGCTAACATGCTGGTAGCAAAACCCATTCGTACCAAGAAGAGGCGCCCAAGAACAGGGTGGAGCAGAAAGAGAGAACCACCTCCCCCTAAGTTGTGTGATTCACATAACAACGGAGAGGTGCCAGAAGAAGAAGAACCTGATGAAGTACTGAGAGAAGAAGTGCCCAAGGAAGAAGAAGACCCACCTGATAACGATGAAATTCCATGGACCTAAGGTATGGTTTTATTTTTAATTTTTCCCTTCAATTTTCCTTTTTCGAATAAATAACATATGTCATACATGAAACTAAAAAAAATCAGTTATCATTAGTTATATGCATAGGTATATGTTAACTTAGCTAGAATAATAAAATATCAAAATAGGATAGTTTCCCTTTTCACAACATTAGATAGTTTCCCTTTTAATAAAATGAGAACAAGAGCTCCGACTGAGACGAAGAAGATCTTTCACCAAGCAAGAAGCCAGCTTGGCGGAGACTCCCGCCCCGATAAGGTATGTCTCAAGCCTACACTTTACATTCAGTTCTTAAATTCTATATCTTTTGAATGTCACATGCTTGCCTAAATAACCACTCCATGAATAAAACCAATAATATCTGCTTAAACAAGTTGAAACCTGAATAAGATTTGAAATATGTCATGCAAATGCTATTGTTATGGTTTGAATAACTGGTCTTATCTAAGTTGTAGCTTTTGTGGGTTGCACATGCTTTAACTGAAATCATGTTTAGTGAATAAAGTTAGTAAGAAATGGAGTAATTCTTTAAACTTGCTAAGGTGAAATTAGGACCTAATCTGGAGGATTTCTTTTAAAAATTATGAAAACCTTGCTAAAAGTTCCTCCTAGATTTTATCCCATCCCACCACCAGCCAAATATTTGTTAGTCATTAGTCAAAACCACAAAGAGCTTTGTTTGTGTTGAGCTTTGTTAGACCTCATAGATCTTAGTAGAGAAGCTTATCATATCTTTTGAATCAAGATTTACGCACACCCACCATAATTTGCCTACTTTCCACTTTGGAAGTTTGCAACCACAAAATAAATTGCTTATTCTCTACACCGGAGATATGCAATACCCTGCCAAACATCCCATTGCTAGCCTTATGCTTATTCCTACCCTGGGAATAAGCATTTCTCCCTCTTCCCCTTTTTCATTTCAAAAATCCTTTCCTATAGATGTCTAGGGAAATCTAGAGCTAAAACAGAGAGAGAAAATGAGCAAAGTAGCTCAAGAAAGGACTATGTCCTGAAGAAAAAAAAGTGAGCAAAGTAGCTCAAGAGAGGACTATGTCCTAAGAAAATGTGAGGACACATCTTTTGTCTACTCACTTTCTATCCAAAAAAAAAGAGAGAGAGAGAGTGAGAATTATCATTAGCTCTAGACCCCAGAAATTAACTAGGAGGGATTATGAAATATCTCTCTATACACTTCCACATAACCACACATGCACATCTTGATCAATTTTTATGATTTGCTGCTCCTTATGATCTGAGTGTCTAGCTTAGCAATAAACATCAAGCAATTTGCTCAGGGTTCTTAGCCCACCTATAACTCCACATATCATTCTTTAGAAATAGGAGAGGCTACATTTTGGCCTAAGTGAGGATTTAAACACCATTGAGTGATTGAGTGAATCTTGGAGGACTTAAGTAAGTTGTTATCTTTTGAAAACCTTGAAAAACCTCCAGACAGAATCCTAGTCAAACCTAAGCAAGATAAAAGTTTCCTATCTACTGCTTTGTTTCACTCTTGCATGTTTGAAGTGAAAAGCTATAAGCCCCACATTGCTATGATTAATGATATATGCTAAGTTATTTCTCACTATACAATATGCACTTGCAGACATCTTAAGTTGCTATCCATTTCATGCTCAATGCTTAAACCGCATTGTTGCTCGAGAACGAGAAACAGGTTAGCTTGGGGGAGCTTGTTGACGGTCCTTAAACACCTGTTTTACCATCAACATTTGACCCTAACGTCCACCAAAAAGGCATGAAATGTAGTCAAATAGGTTTGAAACTAACCAAAATCCACATGTCCATAGAATTTTATTTGAATGCAGGATTTGAACCAAATTTGGACATATGGATCCACCAGAGGCCAAGCCCACTCAGCAGGGCCCAAATGGGCCTAAGGGGGGTGGCGCCCGCCACCCCTAGGTGGCGCCCGCCACCCCTGGGCGCCTGTGGCAGAACCGTCCTGATTATAAGAGCTCAAGTATTATCTTAGCCAAATCCGTCTGACTTCGACTGATACTTGAACCCATACAACCCCGGTAGTCCGGAAATCTCGAAGGATTTCTAACACCATACATCATACAGGATCGCATCGTTCAAGGATTACATTCGTAAAGATACATCATAACGAAAATGAAACCGAATTTAAAATATCAGAGTGCGAATTTAAAACGCAGTTATTACAATACCGAGTTTAAAAGTGCGGAAGCTGAAATAGTTTAAAGCACGACCACTACACATGTGGTCCAAATAAAACATTGTTTGATAAACCAACTCACACAACTCACTCTTCCCTTTTTAGATAATGTGCCACTAGAAGTCTCAGACCAGCAAAAGAAAAAGGGAAGCTTCTGGACGACCCTGCCCTGGGCCTACTCCTCATCACCTTCCACGGGGTAGAGGCAGTGCTTACAATAGCCAAAGTAGACCTGGCCATCTGCAACAAAAGGGATAAACCCTGAGTACGGGAATGTACTCAGCTAGACTTACCCGTCCAACTGAAAATAAAGACTCCAAGGGTATGCAAGGCTTTTGAGGTAGAGCTGGGATCTTTCAGTTGCGAAAAGCTTAATTTTAGATAAGAGGTAATTAATGATAATGATGAGCTGTCATTTTTTAGACCTATTCCATAATTCTAGGTTTTTCACCTGTACTAGAGCACTCACTTGAATCTACCAATCAATAATATAACCATATCAAATTGACTTATCCACATTTTAGTTGAACCTTTAAAACATCACATGGAGTTGTATCGTGGTGAAGCTCACCATAGTTTCCCACTAACCGGGGGAGACGGCGACTCGAATCGAATTCCAAATCAGCTGATGAAAGACCTTTAATACCAGCCCACACTTTCCCCGTCGGGTCCATGCATTGGGCAACCGCTCGATGCTTGTTCGTGGTGGTAATCGTCGCGGTTGAAGCACGGACCGCCCAATTGGAACCTGGCGATGGCCTCACGCGGCAGATCGCAATTTCCATACTAGAGGGCACGACACGGGTTGAGACCGGCCCGAACAGCTTCTAACCGGCTTTGGGGTCGATGATTACGGCACCGACATATCCCTAAGTAAAAGGGCGCGTTCAAAAATGAACGAGGGCCAACATCGATACAAACCTACACGATCCAACGGACGGACTGCCCCCAAGTTCCAACTTGGTGTCTTGCCTTCCAGTTGACCGTATTTCATTACTACTCAGGTTCTTTTCCACGATAGCAAATATAGCCAACCATGATCCGGTAACTACCCATCAGGGTATTACGGGAACATCCTTAACTACTACTTTTATTAAGCAGGCTAAGCAATTCTACATTGTAATTAAATAACAGGATAACAAGGTAGATATTTAATCAATAACCAAGGAATGGTAATGCAGCAAGTAGGATTCATTCCAACTCCTAAACCTAATGCATCACAATATAAAAGGACTCAAGTAATTTAATTGTAAATAATAGGAGGCTTAGAATGCTCCGGGGCTTGCCTTGGGTGAAGACCGAGGCCTCGTGGGAGGGGCACTCGGGCAAGTTAGTGTCGCAGGCGGGGTCGGCTTCCTCGGCTTGCTGGAGCTCCGGGATCTGCTGCTCGGCGTTTGCTTCTGGCTCCTGCTCGGGCTCCGGAAGTGTCGATCCTATTGCATGCGACGAATAATAAATAATTACAATGCGGGTGCAAGATGTGAAGGTATGAGAAAGAGCATTTCTTCCAAACCAACAAAACCAACTTGTTGAACCATTGAGGTAAATACTTATTTAAAACAAAATCCATTTATTCACCTTTTTCTTATTTAATAAATCAAAAGAAACTTAGGTTTGAACTGCAAGTGCACTTTTCTGGACTCAGAAAAATCCACGAAAATTCCAGAAGGCAAACAACAGTTGCTGGACTCCACTGAACAAATTTCAGCCAAAAATAAAATATCGAACTGCAGATACAAAAATGACAAGCAAACAGCCCAAAAAGGTACTTTGAAGTACAAACCTACTGTAAAAGGGTGCACAACTCTATTTCATATTTTTCCCAGATTCTACTTCACATTTTATGCTTATCAAAAAAGTTCCATGAACAGAAACATTATATTATTTCTTACATGAATTTCCAAAGGAAAACACAGAAAAGCACCTTTGTAAAGCAACTTCATATTTCTTCACATAACAGATCATGCCTATATTTTTCTTAGCTTGGACATCATAAACAGAGACTATACAAATTTTCCCATATTTTATTTCAGCATATAAAACACCTTAACACTTATTCTTAAGAAATCAGCCAAAAAGGACTTTAAACCATAACAGAAACTTTTTCCACATAAACAGTGCATCATATATTTTTCACAGATGTAAAACATGATAATAAACTCACACAAAATTTTCCAGGAATTAACTCAACCAGAAAACATATATAACCATTTATCTTAGCAAGAGCATATAAACTAGAATAAATGAAAACAGTAAAATAAACTTCTGCCAAAAATACTTTCATATTTTTCCATGATAGATATGCTCATAAACAAACTAGCAAAACTGAAAGCACTCCATTTGGACTAACAAAACAGGATCTACAAAATAAACAAGCATTTACTGGAAATAGAAAAACATTTTGGAAAACGTTTTCTGGAAAACACTCGGCGCACGGAAAAGGTGTGCGTTCGCTCGAGGCCCGGCTCGAACGTGACAGCGCCCGAGGGTTCGCTCGAGGCCTAGCTCGAGCGAGATGACGGAAACAAACGTCTGTCCGAGGCATGGCTCGGAGGCTCGGGCGAGACGGAAACAACCGCCCGTCCGAGGCCTGGCTCGAGGGCTCGGGCGAGACGGAAACAATCGCCCGTCCGAGGCCTGGCTCGAGGGCTCCGGCGAGATGGAAACAATCGCCCGTCCGAGGCCTGGCTCGAGGGCTCGGGCGAGACGGAAACAATCGTTCGTCCGAGGCCTGGCTCGAGGGCTCGGGCAAGACGGAAACAATCGCCCGTCCGAGGCCTGGCTCGAGGGCTCGGGCGAGACGGAATGCAATCGTCCGTCCGAGGCCTGGCTCGAGGGCTCGGGCGAGACGGAAAGCAATCGTTCGTCCGAGGCCTGGCTCGAGGGCTCGGGCGAGACGGAAAGCAATCGCCCGTCTGAGGCCTGGCTCGGAGACTCGAGCGAGACGGAAAACAAGGGAGAGGTTTGACCGTCGATTCCTCGCCGACGGTGAGGTCGCCGGCGGGGAAGCTAGGCTTGTGAACTCGACTCGACGAGGCGCATCGAGTGGTGTAGGTGGTTGGGCTAGCGCACGGCCGGAGCATGCCGGCGGCGAGCGGCGGTGCACGGTGATGGCGGCAACGCGCGGCTACGCCGTTTCCGGCGGCGGCCGGAGAAATTATGGGAGGCAAAAGCTCGAGTGAACCCTAAGGAGCAAAGCTACGGGGTTGGTTTGCCCCGGGTGGCTCCCGAGGAGCTTGGCCACGAGCGAGGTCCGCGGCGGCGCCCATGGCGCTCGGCCGGAGAGAAACAGGTGGTAGAAGACGGCAGCGTTGAGACTGGGTGGTGTTCTCACCTTGCCTTGCCTCGGTGAAGCTCGAGGATGAAGAAGAGGAGTCGGTGGAGCTCGGGTTGGGGAAGAACGGCGTTGCGGCTCGGCGGTGGCGACTGACGGACCGAAAGAGGCGCTTCGTCCTCCGGCGGCGTCGGGGCTCGGTCGGGGATGGCGACGTGCGCACGGCGTGTGCACGGCGTAGGCGGAGAGGCTGGCGAGAGGGATTGGATGGTGGTGGTCAGGTGTGGTCGGAACGGTGGAGGGGAGTGACGGTGCTGAACGGTCGGCGAGAGTGGCAGATGCTTGCGCGTTCGTGGGAGCTGAGAGGGAGAGCGGGAGTGAGAGCGGGCGAGCTGGAATGGCAGTGGGGAGAGGGGAGTGCGGTGCGCTTGGGGTTTTGATCGGCTTGACCGGCCGGTGGTCGTGGCGTGGCCACGGCGGCGCGGTCGGCGAGGCAGCGCGGGCGATGCCGTGCACGGCGAGCGGGCGCGGCAGGCGAGGCGAGCGGAGAGTGGCCGGGGAAGATAGCTTGCGTGCTCGGATGAGAGGGGATCGAGCGAGGAGTGGCTGGCGAGGATCCTCGGCAGGATACGGCGGCCACGTGGCGGTTGCGGCCGGCGTACGGCACGGGCGTCAGGCGGGCGGCGGTGCGCGGCGAGCGCGCGGCGCGCGGGCGAGTGCGGGAGCGGGCTAGCTGGGCCGAAAGGCCGAAAGGGTTGGCGCCGGGAAAAAAAATCGTTTTCCTTTTTCTTTTTCCAAATTCTTTTCAAACTTTGACCATTTAAAAACAGTTTCAAAAACTCCGAACTAGGTTTTGACCCAAATATGAAAGTTGCTCAAAATAATTTTCTCTACAACTTTCATATAAGACACTTTTTCTGAAAACCATTTTTACAACCTCCTCAAAAATAAAGCCAGTTTTGCAACATAAACCATTTTCTTTGCCTCATTTTTTTTATCTGATAAACTATTTTGAACTAGGTCAAAAACTCCAACTCTATTTTATAAAACTCTTTGCCCAAGTAGAGATCCACTTAAATCATGGAGTCAAATAGAAATCCAAATCCAAATAAATAAACAAAAGACAAAAGCACTCTCATGCACATGAAATGATGCAATGCATTGCTTATACTTCTTAGTAGCTAATTGCAATTCCTAATGCAGTGCTTGACACTAGGGTGTCACAGCCCTTCCCCCCTTAAAGAAATCTCATCCCGAGATTTGAGTTACGTACCAATCTTTATAAAAAGCGGGTTAGTTTACGCGTAAGTACTCCTCTGTTTCCCAAGTTGCATCATTGGGTCCGTGATTGCTCTAAAGAATCTTGTGAGTCTTCACTGTTCGGTGACGTGTCTCTCGGGTCTTGGTATCCAAAATCTCCTTGGGCTGCTCGTAGTACTCCAGATCCGATCTGATGGTGACGTCTGGAATCCGAACTTCCTCTTGTTCTGGAACTCGAAGACACTTCTTCAACTGTGATACGTGGAACACTGGAAAACTGTGCTCATCTCTGGGGGTAACTGTACTTCGTATGCCACTTCTCCTTTCTTTGCTATGATCTGGTAAGGTCCCACATATCGAGGTGCTAGCTTCTTCTTAATTCCAAAACGTTGGACTTTTCTCATGGGTGAGACCTTAAGATACACATAGTCTCCTACTTGAAATTCCAAGGGTCTTCTTCGTGTGTCGGCATAACTCTTTTGTCTGGATTGTGCTACCTTAATGTGTTGCTGTACTGTTTGCACAATCTCTTCCGCATCCTTTACGTAATCCGACCCATAGAATCCTCGATCTCCTGATTCTACCCAATTTACTGGGGTTCTGCATCTTCGTCCGTATAATACTTCAAAAGGTGCCATCTTTATACTTTCCTGATAACTGTTGTTATATGAGAACTCGGCAAGGGGTAACCATTTTTCCCATGATTCTCCTGACGATAGAACACAAGCTCTTAGGATATCTTCCAGAATCTGATTTACTCTCTCTGTCTGTCCTACAGTTTGGGGGTGATAGGCGGAACTTCTTATCAATTTAGTTCCTAGTTCCTTGTGCAACTGTTCCCAAAAACGTGCTATGAACTGGGGTCCTCTATCAGAGACAATCCTTTTTGGAACTCCATGAAATCTCAAGGTATTCTGAATATACAGGTCTGCATACTGATGAGGGCGGTGCGTAGTCTTAACTGGTATGAAGTGAGCCACTTTAGATAACCGATCTACGATAACCCAGATAGAATCATTTCCTTTTTGAGTAGTGGGAAGACCTGTGATGAAATCCATACTAATTTCTTCCCATTTCCACTCTGGGATCGATAACGGTTGCAACAATCCTGCAGGTCTCAAGTGTATAGCTTCTATCCTGCAGCAAGTATCACATCTTGCAACATAAGCTGCAACTTCTTTCTTCATCTTTGACCACCAATACCTGGTTCTCAAATCCTGGTACATCTTACTGCTTCCTGGATGGAAAGATAACTTTGAATTGTGAGCTTCATTCAGAATTCTTTCTTTCAGCTCGGTGTCTTTAGGAACAACCAACCTCTGATTATACCATAGAATTCCCTGCTCATCTGTTGTGAAGTTCAAAGAACTACTAGTTTCCAACCTCTTCTTAATCTGACAGATCTCTTCATCGGTCTTTTGTCTCTCGATGATGTCACTTTCCAAGGTACACTGAAGAGTGATGTTATTCACCATAACGGGGTGCATAAGGTTAAATCTTTCTTCAAAAAGTGGTTGTAGGGAGTTGCAATGAGTCTTGCGACTCAAGGCATCGGCTACAACGTTTGCTTTTTCGGGGTGGTAATGCACTTCAAGGTTATAATCCTTAATTAGCTCCAACCATCTTCTTTGCCTCATGTTCAACTCTGGCTGGGTGAAGATATATTTCAGACTTTTATGATCCGTGTACACATGACATAGATTTCCCATAAGATAATGCCTCCAAATCTTGAGTGCATGCACGGTGGCTGCTAATTCCAAATCATGAGTCGGGTAATTCTCTTCGTGCGGTCTCAACTGACGAGAAGCATAGGCGATAACTTTTCCATTTTGCATGAGTACACATTCGAGTCCAATTTTGGATGCGTCACAAAACACATCAAAAGGTTCCTCCAAGTTTGGCTGAGCCAAAACAGGTGCGGATGTCAACAACGTTCGCGGAGTGCGAAAAGCCGCTTCACACTCTGTGGTCCATTCGAACTTCTTGTTTTTCTGCGTTAAACGGGTCATAGGCTTGGCTATTCTTGAAAAATCCAAAATAAACCGACGGTAGTATCCGGCCAAACCCAAAAAGCTGCGAACCTCAAAAACACTCGTGGGTGCTTCCCAATCCATAACCTCTTGTACTTTAGAAGGGTCTACAGAGATCCCTTCCTCTGAAAGGACATGACCAAGGAAAGGTGCCTTCTTCAACCAAAACTCACACTTGCTGAACTTAGCATACAACTTGTGCTCTCTAAGCCAGGTTAGAACGACTCGTAGATGCTCAGCATGATCCTTCTCATTTTCAGAGTATATCAAGATGTCAACGATGAACACTACAACAAACTTATCCAACTCTGGCATGAAGACCGAATTCATCAGGTACATGAAATGTGCCGGTGCATTGGTCAATCCAAAAGACATAACTAGATACTCATAGAGTCCGTATCTGGTGGAGAAAGTTGTTTTTGGTATATCTTCTCTCCTGATCTTAATCTGATGGTATCCTGACCTCAGGTCGATCTTGGAGAACACTTTCGCCTTTGACAACTGATCAAACAAGACATCGATTCGGGGTAAGGGATATTTGTTCTTTATAGTTACGGCATTCAACGGTCTGTAATCCACGCACATCCTTAAAGTTTTATCCTTCTTCTTCACAAAGATAGCGGGACATCCCCAAGGTGACGAACTAGGGCGTATCAAACCCTTATCCAAAAGTTCTTGCAACTGAACCTTAAGCTCTGCTAACTCTTTAGCGTGCATTCTATACGGTCTCCGAGATATGGGTGCTGTTCCAGGGATTAACTCTATAGCAAACTCTAATTCCCTATCTGGTGGTAGTCCAGGCAACTCGTCGGGGAAAACATCCGGAAACTCACATACTATCAGAATCTCGGCTATCTGCTTTGCCGTGATATTGAACAACACTCCGATCTCATGGGGTTTTCGAGGTAACTTGAACCGAAAAGAAGATCCATTCCTGGGACTAACCATGGACACTACTCTTTCTGCGGTGTCTAGATTGACCTTCCAGAGTTTCATCCAACCCATACCCAAAATTACATCCAGACCTAGACCAGGAATGACTATGGGGTCCACTATGGCCTGTTTATCCCCAAAGGTCATTTCCACTCCTTTAGCCATTTTACGCGCGGAGAGAACAGCTCCGGCGGAACTTATCTGATATCCCCGGTCTAACTCTATCAACTCAAGATTACTTCTCAAAACAAAGTTCTCACTTATGAAAGAATGCGATGCTCCAGAATCAAACAACACAATTGCGGGGCATTGATTAACAAGAAACGTACCAGCGGTGACAGGCTCTCCTTCTGGCACTTCTTCCACGGTGGTGTGATGCACATGACCCGTACGAGGTGGGGGTTGAGTGTACTGCTTCTTTGGGCGAGCGCACTGACGTGACAGGTGTCCGGTCTGACCATAGTTATAGCATGGACCAATCACGTACGGGTTCTTGGGACCTCCTGCACTTCCTGCTTTGTTCTTATTCTGCATCATGGGGGCGGTGTAGGGCTTCTGATAACTAGGACGGGGACGGTTGGTGGTGACCTTCCTCTGTGGGGGACGGAATCTTGCTCCTGTGACAGGCGGGCGATACGGGGTACGTGCTCCGAAAGGGGTCTTCTGTTGAGACGAACCTCCTTCGTACGCACGACGGCGTGTCTCTGTCGCCAGCCGGCTGTCATTGGCCTCTTGATTTAGGCAGTCACTGACGAAATCACTGAAGGTGGTGCGGTGACTGTTGCCCATCTTGGAAAGCATGGCGGCACTCATGCCATGTTTGAAACTTGCGATATTCTTGGCCTCAGTATCAACAAAGTCTGGGGCGTAGCGAGCTAGGTTGTTGAAACTGTGGAGGTACTCGGACATAGACCTGGTTCCCTGGGATAACCTCATGAACTCTGTGACCTTCATTTCCATCAGACCACTAGGGATGTAGTGGTTGCGCATAGCGGTGGAGAACTGATCCCAAGTGACACGTGCATTTACTAGCAAGGATGCACGGTACTGGGCCCACCACAAACCTGCGGGTCCTTCCAACATGTGGGCGGCGTACTCCGCCTTGAGCTCTTCGGTCAGACGAAGTAGACGGAACTTCTGAGTGATGGAGTTAAGCCACTCATCAGCCTCAAGCGGTTCGGTGGCTTCCTTGAACACAAGAGGACGAGTGTCCAAGAAGTCACGGTAGGAGCTGTACTGGTTGGGCTCCAGGACTTGACGTTGATGATGCTGCTGTGCAGTGTTGTTAGCGATATTGCGGAGGGTGGCATCCATGTGCCTCTGCATTTCCTCCATATTCCTTTGGCTGCCCAAGAACTAGCCAAAGAACGCTTCCGGCGTCATCGGCGGCGGTGGGGGAGGTGGCAGATTCTCCTCCTGTCCTGCTCCCTGCCCACGTTGGCTGCGAGTGTGTGCCGGCATCTGCATATCCCATTGATAAGCAATCATTAGGTGATGTTACATCGATCATGAATAAATACTGCGCTGTACATAATTCAAAAATTTAGCACACGACCAAGCATATTTACTCATTTCCATACAACATCACAAAACAATCACTCGAAATTAGACATGCAAACGACGGCTTTCCATAAAAGGTGCCGGATCGAAGTCCGGACTTTGTCCAAAAGCTTACATGCCATCAAACATTTTAAACATAAAACTAGCACATGTGTAGGGTGTTACATCACTTAGCGAGCAAGCTCAAGCTATACAAAAGAAAACGATCTCTAACAACTAACGCTCAGGGGTCTCCAGTGGCGGATGCGGCGTCCTCTGGTGGGGCGTCGGGACCAAGGACCTCTCCGTCCTGGGGATCCAGGACCTCAGCTGCTGGGGCGGCGGCCTCCTGCGCGGCGTGGTGCATCTAATGGACGGCCTCGTGGAGCTGGTCGATGTAGGCCTGCTGTCCGTGGATCTGCTGTATCAACAGGTGGGCTCCCTCTCTGAGCTGGTCGAGGGTGGTGCGGGCCTCATCCCTCTGAAGAGCGGTAGTCAGGTACATCTGCTCTGCAACTGTCCTGGCAGTGGACTGTGCTGCTGCTGTGGTGCGGGCGTCGTCACGCTCCAGAGTGAGCTGCTGAATCCTCTCCTGCAGACGAGCAACCTCAGCGTCGAAGTCCTCCTGTAGCTTCCTCTTGCTCTGGTAGGTGGCTGTGAGGGTGAAGGACACGCTCCCGAGAGTGTGCTCCAAACTCTCACATACACCTAGTAAAGCTCCAGTGGCGCTCATCGCAGGTGTCTCACAGTAGAACCTCTCCTCTGGGCTCCCTGTCAAGACTGACTCCGAAGTCTGCTTCCAGCGCAATGGGAAAAGTGATCCACGGGGAAACACTCCTGCCATCGCACTTGCCAGGTCGGCGGGGAAGCGGGCGATGATATCCTTCAGCACTAGGTATGCTGCCCTGTTGGCTCCATCCTTGGCACAAGTGCCTCTGGTGATCTCCGTCCACCCTGTCCAGTGGGGCTTGGCAGGCAAAGCTTTGACCTTGATCTCCACCATGACCAAGGAATCCTGCCCGTAGATCTCCTTCTGCCATGAGTACCTGGGCTCCTGTCCTTGCTCATAGCCCACGGCCTGCAGAATCCTCCAAAGGATAGTCGGCAACTCGAAGTAGGACAAGAACGTCTTCCGGGTCAGCTTGGTGGCCAAGCGGTGACGCGGAACTACTCTGCCTCCGGTGGCCTTGCGAGCAGTCAGCTTAGACCGGGCCATCTATAGAACAAAAGGGTTTCGAACTCTCGTGAGACGGATATTAAGTTGGCAAATTTTATAGAAAAGAGACAACTTTTAATTTAAGGGGAGGTAATGTAAATGCAAGAATTTAAACATGATGCAAGATCATACTTACGTTCTCACTCACTAATATGACTCGTAAGTCCTAACATTCTAGTCGGTGGCAAGAACGATCTCTCATGCGTTATCTACACGTTCTACTCGTTCGCATAGTTAGTGTACCTGCAGAAGATTCATTTCAGCCTAAAGTAATTCCCAATGATAAAACAATTGAGTATTGGCCAATATGCGCAAAATACATTGAAGCCAACACTAAACACCATGCACCAACATAGAAACACCCTTGAAAACATTGATACCCTCGTATGTGTCTGCGTGGAGCTCGCACATACTTGGTATAAGAACTCTCACCTAGACCGACGGTTGGACGGTCATGCTCTCATATCTCACAAAATCATTTTATGCATGTTTTCGCGATCGACGCATTCTCTTTTCCCCGAGAATGGACCAACAAATAAAGATCCAGCATGAAGCAAAACCCTGAACCCTGTTAGCAGTTAAGCCACCTGAATCCTAGTATAGGGCTTAAGAACGAGACTGGGCACACTTAGTAATTGAAAATAGTTTTGAAAATAGTTTTGAAATACCCATTTAGTTCAAAAATAGCTCTTTACGGAGGTAATCACTTGAACCTGTCTCCGATACCAAGCTGTGGCGGAACCGTCCTGATTATAAGAGCTCAAGTATTATCTTAGCCAAATCTGTCTGACTTCGACTGATACTTGAACCCATACAACCCCGGTAGTCCGGAAATCTCGAAGGATTTCTAACACCATACATCATACAGGATCGCATCGTTCAAGGATTACATTCGTAAAGATACATCATAACGAAAACGAAACCGAATTTAAAATATCAGAGTGCGAATTTAAAACGGAGTTATTACAATACCGAGTTTAAAAGTGCGGAAGCTGAAATAGTTTAAAGCACGACCACTACACATGTGGTCCAAATAAAACATTGTTTGATAAACCAACTCACACAACTCACTCTTCCCTTTTTAGATAATGTGCCACTAGAAGTCTCAGACCAGCAAAAGAAAAAGGGAAGCTTCTCGACGACCCTGCCCTGGGCCTACTCCTCATCACCTTCCACGGGGTAGAGGCAGTGCTTACAATAGCCAAAGTAGACCTGGCCATCTGCAACAAATGGGATAAACCCTGAGTACGGGAATGTACTCAGCTAGACTTACCCGTCCAACTGAAAATAAAGACTCCAAGGGTATGCAAGGCTTTTGAGGTAGAGCTGGGATCTTTCAGTTGCGAAAAGCTTAATTTTAGATAAGAGGTAATTAATGATAATGATGAGCTGTCATTTTTTAGACCTATTCCTTAATTCTAGGTTTTTCACCTGTACTAGAGCACTCACTTGAATCTACCAATCAATAATATAACCATATCCAATTGACTTATCCACATTTTAGTTGAACCTTTAAAACATCACATGGAGTTGTATCGTGGTGAAGCTCGCCATAGTTTCCCACTAACCGCGGGAGACGGCGACTCGAATCGAATTCTAAATCAGCTGATGAAAGACCATTAATACCAGCCCACACTTTCTCCTTCGGGTCCATGCATTGGGCAACCGCTCGATGCTTGTTCGTGGTGGTAATCGTCACGGTTGAAGCACGGACCGCCCAATTGGAACCTGGCGATGGCCTCACGTGGCAGATCGCAATTTCCATACTAGAGGGCACGACATGGGTTGAGACCGGCCCGAACAGCTTCTAACCGGCTTTGGGGTTGATGATTACGGCACCGACATATCCCTGAGTAAAAGGGCGCGTTCAAAAATGAACGAGGGCCAACATCGATACAAACCTACACGATCCAACGGACGGACTGCCCCCAAGTTCCAACTTGGTGCCTTGCCTTCCAGTTGACCGTATTTCATTACTACTCAGGTTCTTTTCCACGATAGCAAATATAGCCAACCATGATCCGGTAACTACCCATCAGGGTATTACGGGAACATCCTTAACTACTACTTTTATTAAGCAGGCTAAGCAATTCTACATTGTAATTAAGTAACAGGATAACAAGGTAGATATTTAATCAATAACCAAGGAATGGTAATGCAGCAAGTAGGATTCATTCCAACTCCTAAACCTAATGCATCACAATATAAAAGGACTCAAGTAATTTAATTGTAAATAATAGGAGGCTTAGAATGCTCCGGGGCTTGCCTTGGGTGAAGACCGAGGCCTCGTGGGAGGGGCACTCGGGCAAGTTAGTGTCGCAGGCGGGGTCGGCTTCCTCGGCTTGCTGGAGCTCCGGGATCTGCTGCTCGGTGTTTGCTTCTGGCTCCTGCTCGGGCTCCGGGAGTGTCAATCCTATTGCATGCGACGAATAATAAATAATTACAATGCGGGTGCAAGATGTGAAGTTATGAGAAAGAGCATTTCTTGCAAACCAACAAAACCAACTTGTTGAACCATTGAGGTAAATACTTATTTAATTCATAAAACAAAATCCATTTATTCACCTTTTTCTTATTTAATAAATCAAAAGAAACTTAGGTTTGAACTGCAAGTGCACTTTTCTGGACTCAAAAAAATCCACGAAAATTCCAGAAGGCAAACAACAGTTGCTGGACTCCACTGAACAAATTTCAGCCAAAAATAAAATACTGAACTGCAGATACAAAAATGACAAGCAAACAGCCCAAAAGGTACTTTGAACTACAACCCTACTGTAAAAGGGTGCACAACTCTATTTCATATTTTTCCCAGATTCTACTTCACATTTTATGCTTATCAAGAAAGTTCCATGAATAGAAACATTATATTATTTCTTACATGAATTTCCAAAGGAAAACACAGAAAAGCACCTTTGTAAAGCAACTTCATATTTCTTCACATAACAGATCATGCTTACATTTTTCTTAGCTTGGACATCATAAACAGAGACTATACAAATTTCCCATATTTTATTTCAGCATATAAAACACCTTAACACTTATTCTTAAGAAATTAGCCAAAAAGGACTTTAAACCATAACAGAAACTTTTTCCACATAAACAGTGCATCATATATTTTTCACAGGTGTAAAACATGATAATAAACTTACACAAAATTTTCCAGGAATTAACTCAACCAGAAAACATATATAACCATTTATCTTAGCAAGAGCATATAAACTGGAATAAATGAAAACAGTAAAATAAACTTCTGCCAAAAATACTTTCATATTTTTCCATGATAGATCTGCTCATAAACAAAATAGCAAAACTGAAAGCACTCCATTTGGACTAACAAAACATGATCTACAAAATAAACAAGCATTTACTGGAAATAGAAAAACATTTTGGAAAACGTTTTCTGGAAAACACTCGGCGCACGGAAAAGGTGTGCGTTCGCTCGAGGCCCGGCTCGAACGTGACAGCGCTCGAGGGTTCGCTCGAGGCCTAGCTCGAGCGAGATGACGGAAACAAACGTCTGTCCGAGGCATGGCTCGGAGGCTCGGGCAAGACGGAAACAACCGCCCGTCCGAGGCCTGGCTCGAGGGCTCGGGGGAGACGGAAACAATCGCCCGTCCGAGGCCTGGCTCGAGGGCTCGGGCGAGACGGAAACAATCGCCCGTCCGAGGCTTGGCTCGAGGGCTCGGGCGAGATGGAAACAATCGTCCGTCCGAGGCCTGGCTCGAGGGCTCGGGCGAGACAGAAACAATCGCCCGTCTGAGGCCTGGCTCGAGGGCTCGGGGGAGACGGAAACAATCGCCCGTCCGTGGCCTGGCTCGAGGGCTCGGGCGAGACGGAAAGCAATCGTCCGTCCGAGGCCTGGCTCGAGGGCTCGGGCGAGACGGAAAGCAATCGTCCGTCCGAGGCCTGGCTCGAGGGCTCGGGCGAGACGGAAAGCAATCGCCCGTCCGAGCCCTGGCTCGGAGACTCGAGCGAGACGGAAAACAAGGGAGAGGTTTGACCGTCGATTCCTCGCCGACGGTGAGGTCGCCGGCGGGGAAGCTAGGCTTGTGAACTCGACTCGACGAGGCGCATCGAGTGGTGTAGGTGGTTGGGCTAGCGCACGGCCGGAGCATGCCGGCGGCGAGCGGCGGCACACGGTGATGGCGGCAACGCGCGGCTACGCTGTTTGCGGCGGCGGCCGGAGAAATTGGGGGAGGCAAAAGCTCGAGTGAACCCTAAGGAGCAAAGCTACGGGGTTGGTTTGGCCCGGGTGGCTCCAGAGGAGCTTGGCCACGAGCGAGGTCCGCGGCGGCGCCCATGGCGCTCGGCCGGAGAGAAACGGGTGGTAGAAGATGGTAGCGTTGAGACTGGGTGGTGTTCTCACCTTGCCTTGGCTCGGTGAAGCTCGAGGATGAAGAAGAGGAGTCGGTGGAGCTCGGGTTGGGGAAGAACGACGTTGCGGCTCGGCGGTGGCGACTGACGGACCGAAAGAGGCGCTTCGTCCTCCGGCGGCGTCGGGGCTCGGTCGGGGATGGCGACGTGCGCACGGCGTGTGCACGGCGTAGGCGGAGAGGCTGGCGAGAGGGATTGGATGGTGGTGGTCGGGTGTGGCCGGAACGGTGGAGGGGAGTGATGGTGGTGAACGGTCGGCGAGAGTGGCGGATGCTTGCGCGTTCGTGGGAGCTGAGAGGGAGAGCGAGAGTGAGAGCGGGCGAGCTGGAATGGCAGTGGGGAGAGGGGAGTGCGGTGCGCTCGGGGTTTTGATCGGCTTGACCGGCCGGTGGTCGTGTCGGGGCCACGGCGGCGCAGTCGGCGAGGCAGCGCGGGCGATGCCGTGCACGGCGAGCGGGCGCGGCAGGCGAGGCGAGCGGAGAGTGGCCGGGGAAGATAGCTTGCGTGCTCGGATGAGAGGGGATCGAGCGAGGAGTGGCCGGCGAGGATCCTCGGCAAGATACGGCGGCCACGTGGCGGTTGCGGCCGGCGTACGACACGGGCGTCAGGCGAGCGGCGGTGCGCGGCGAGCGCGTTGCGCGCGGGCGAGTGCGGGAGCGGGCTGGCGCGCGGGCGCGGGCTAGCTGGGCCGAAAGGCCGAAAGGGTTGGCGCCGGGAAAAAAAATCGTTTTCCTTTTTCTTTTTCCAAATTCTTTTCAAACTTTGACCATTCAAAAACAGTTTCAAAAACTCCGAACTAGGTTTTGACCCAAATATGAAAGTTGCTCAAATAATTTTCTCTTCAACTTTCATATAAGACACTTTTTCTGAAAACCATTTTTACAACCTCCTCAAAAATAAAGCCAGTTTTGCAACATAAACCATTTTCTTTGCCTCATTTTTTTTATCTGATAAACTATTTTGAACTAGGTCAAAAACTCCAACTCTATTTTATAAAACTCTTTGCCCAAGCAGAGATCCACTTAAATCATCGAGTCAAATAGAAATCCAAATCCAAATAAATAAACAAAAGACAAAAGCACTCTCATGCACATGAAATGATGCAATGCATTCCTTATGCTTCTTAGTAGCTAATTGCAATTCCTAATGCAGTGCTTGACACTAGGGTGTCACAGCGCCCGCCACTTGGGTTGGCCTCCCTGCCACGTCACCGATCCGTGTGACCTCCCCATGGCCAAATCTTGGCCCTTGGTCACTAGGTCAGTGGCATCGGACGGCTCAGGATGAAGTGGCGTGGATCAAGGCTGAATGGCGGTTGCTAGGACATGCAACCGACCTCCAAACCGCCTTGGACAACCACCTGGATGCCGCTGAAGCCAAGGCGGTGCATCCAACGGTGAGGGAGGTGGTGGCCGCCACCTAGGGCTGGTGCCCGCTACTAGGGTTTGCCCTAGGTCGGCTGGCTGCCCCCTATAAGAACCCCCTCACTCATTTGGGCTATAAATACCCCCCTGAGGCATCAGTACCATCACACAACAAGTACCATTCCAATATCCCACAAGCAAGAGAAGCAAGTGAGAGTTAGGTTAGAAGCTTAGAGAGCTTAGGCAAGTAGGTAGCTAATAGAGCAAGGCATCTTCGCCCTCACGAAAGCGCTGCTCAAGGCTTAGCTCAAGAGTAGAGGCGTGCGAGTGATCGGTTCTGGAGCTAGGAAGTGTCTTTCTTCATCTCTAGTTCAGGTTTTCTCTTGTTACTCATGCATTTACTATATTCTAGTTCATCATTTCAAGTATTACTTTATTCTACTTATCAGTATTGAGTGGTATACTTGATTGATTGCTTGAGT
The DNA here is from genome assembly GCA_009763385.1 of Coix lacryma-jobi var. lacryma-jobi. Taxonomy (NCBI): domain Eukaryota; kingdom Viridiplantae; phylum Streptophyta; class Magnoliopsida; order Poales; family Poaceae; genus Coix; species Coix lacryma-jobi. The sequence continues at coordinate 85,690,464 of CM019831.1, forward strand.
GCCTAGCTATCCTATAGTTCAATTCACTTAGCCATAGTAGTTAATCTCTAGTGAGCTTAGTGTTTGATCTTTGCCAATAGGTTGCTTAGTTAGTTTAGTGTTTATTTTATTAAGTCAAGTGTTTGCTCTGACGTCCGCAAGGGTGTCTCTATTCAAAGCTAGGGTAGAGATAGTTTGAATATAGTTAAGCGTGGTGCTTAGTTATAGACTTACCTTTAGATACGGCTGGACCCCCGGATAGCTGTGGTAGCAAGCAGGTGGTGACAGCCCTGTGCGCCTTGAATTCCACCACGTAGTTGGCCCAGTTTAACAGTAAGGCTCGTTGTGCTAGCGTTCAACTAAGTAAGTGGTAAAGGCTAGTAGGCCTCAATACTTGACAAGATAGGAATAAAACTATACTCAACTTAGTTGCTTTATTGACTTTTGTCTGTCTTGCTTCGTCACTATCTTGCTTCGTAGTTATCTTGCTCTGTGGTTATCTAGGAGTCGTTAGTAGTTAGTAGTCAGTAACATCTTAGTTATCCTTTAGTTACCCCTTAACTACCTATCCATCCACCTTACCTTAGACATCCATTTCATCCTTGCCTATCCACCCATATATTCTTTCTAGCCTCTCTTCTCCCCTTTTCCCTTTTCTCTTTTCTTCGACTCTCATCCCCTCTTTGACTCAACTCATACACCACCCTAGCCTTCCCTTGGGATCAAATAAATCGACACCTGGTACTCCCAGGCGAAGTGCTACTATGATAGTTCTGTGCGCTTGCAGAATCTCCTCTTGGTAGATTGCATTCTAGCTAGCTAGCTCCTACTAGTGTCGGGACTGACAGCCCCGCTTGGCATTAGTAGATAGCTACTTTAGTTACCCTATCCTAGGTGTAGCTAAGAACTACCAACATATATGTTTCACTTTGCAGCATGGTGATGGAACTTTGCTAGGGGTAGTTCACCTTGTATACATGTCTAGCACTTGTTTGACCTCTTGCCTATACATGTTTAGTGCTATTTTTATGGTGAACAACCTTTTCTGAATGGCTAAAACTGCTCACTTTGCTCATATGTTCATATTTCGTATTTGGTGATCAGTTTGAGCCTTTGCTGGCATATATGCTTTTTGATGAGACATTGGAGTTATACTTTTGTAGAGCATCTTTTCATTCTGTAGACTACATTCCTGAAGCTACTAACTTGCATTTTTGATTCATATGCATTTTGAAGGGAGAAGTTTGCCTGATAGTGCTTTATCAACTAAGGGGGAGAATTTTTGTCAACTCATAAGGGAGATATCTTAGTTGTGTGCACTATTGGAGGCGGAGTTTGCTCGGGTTTTGTCTGATGAATTGTCAATTTGTTCGGAGCATTTTTCCAATTGGTTCAGAGCATTTCTGGTAGCTAGTTGTGTTGAGCCTTTGCCTCTTCCTTGTGGGACTAGCGACTTTGCCTATATGCTTTTCAGTTGGCATTCCTTCAGTTGGTATCAAGCTTTCTCGCTAGCGGTGTTGAGCCCGTTCTGCCTCAGTTCTGCCTCTTCTTGAGGGCTGGCTCTATTTTGCTTGATTTTTAACTGATATTTCAATTAGGTGTCGAGCTTTATTACTTTCAATTGGTGTTGAGCTTTCTTGCTAGCGGTGTTGAGCTTGTTCTACCTCTTCTTGAGGGCTAGCTTTGCTTTGCTTGGTTGCGTTGAGCCGTTGCCCATGTCTTTGGGGACCAAGTTGTTTTTGCTATCTCACTTGACCTTCTTCTGGCTTTGCAATGCTTTTGGGTCATTTGAACGAGCTCTCTACTTCTCCTTCTTCATTTTCTTCTACTTCATTATGATTTGTGTTGGTAGTTGACAATGCACTCATCAAGGGGGAGATTGCGGATACATGGGTGTATGCCGAGTCTCGAGTGATGAGTGATTGTCAATTGGTTTGATGCGCATGTTCTTTGGCTTGTGTTGTGCAGGTGTCGAGGACGGATACAGTGATCGAAGCCAAGGTGAAGGTCAAGTAGAGACGTGTCGTGCCGATGGACCGGGAGCGGTGAAGGGCGGACGTGAGGCTTGGACTGAGGGACCGGTGGCCTGAGGATCAGCTGTGGTGGCTGATAGCCTAGGTCAGCGATGAGCGGAGGCTTGTGGGGCACAATGTTGCTTGGGTTGAGGACCTGGGGACATGTGTCGGTGGACGGGGTGCACGGGCGGTGCATCCCTTCTACAGCGTTGGTTTGGTGGTTGAGCCACAGAAAAACCACCGGTGGACGGTTTCCAGGTTTGGGCCACAAAACCTGGGTGCTGCGGGTTTGCCGAGTTGGGGCCTCAAAACTCGGGCTGAGGACGGTTTCCAGGTTTGGGCCTCAAAACCTGGGCGCTGGCAGGTTTCTGAGTTTGGGCCACAAAACTCAGGCGATGGACTGCGGGTTTCCCGATTTGGGCCTCAAAATCGGGGGTTGGTCGTGAAGGCTGGTTTCCCGGTTTGGTCCTCAAAACCAGGGGCGAGGTCCGGGAAAAGGATGAGCAGAGCGGAGGCGGAACGTGGCTGCAATCGGTGAGGTTGCGTCGAGGAAACACTACTAGTTGTGCGGGCGTGGCCGTCGGATCAGCACCTACTTCGAGTTGGTCCAGAATAACCCTAGGGTTTAGCTGGTTCGCTCTGTAATTAGTTAGGCGTAGAGTGGGAACTAGAATTAGGATAAGTAGAGGGAGACACCAACCTCCCATCCTATCTCAGTCATTTGCTATTTTGTCTTCTAGGTTTTCCTCCTCTCCCAATCCATGCTGTAGCGAACTGAGATCCACAGAGAAGACAATCATACCTCTGTGTTCGTGAGATTTTGAGGAAGTGAGACCGTAATCTCACTGTTGTAGCATGTGGTAGCCACACAGTTGCAAATTCATGGTTGTGATTCGCGTTTTGGTGTTGTTCTTCGCGGGTTGCTTTTCTCCATGATTTTCCCGGTGGTCGATTTCTTTACTCGGTTCATCTTTCGCGATTCCGTTTGAACTGAGTTGTTCTAGATCGTGAGGCACATCTTTCCACCGAAGGAATTCTTCTCTAGCCTCATGAGCTTGTAGATCAGTAAATTTTTGTTTTGAATCGAGTTTTGCTCTCTTTCCCCTGAATTCTTTCGATTCACCAATTTGGAGTTAGGTTCGAGCCGTGATCTCCTTGGGATAGCTCACTAACCTCCTTGGAACTCCTCATACCAAGTGTAAGCCTTAGAGCTTTTGATTCGGACGAGATCGGGTTGAATCTGCGGAAGAACAGTGCAGTTTCGGGGGCATCAGACGCTCTGTTCGTGACCATCGGATGCTGAGTTCATATCAGCGGACGCGTCCGATGCCACGTGTCATCTGACAGTGTCTTTAAAGGAGCATCGGACGCTGACCACCTGACGCTCCGTTGCATTGGAAGCGTCCAAGGGTAGAGCATCGGACGCTAGGGCTTCATTGTAGCCAGCATCCTATTACCATGCAGTAAGGTCCCAGATTTGTTGATTTTGCATCGGACGCGTCTGACGCCTGACCATCGGACGCAACCCAGCGTCCGATGCAGGTTCTTCTGCACTATTTCGTTCGTAGTTTGTTCGTCTGACTTCGGATTTGGTTTCCGGTTTTTGTGTTGGGTTTCTAGAGTTGTGTAGTGTCCCGCTGTGCTTCTTGGAAGAATCCACCCTACATCTAGGGTCATGGACACTAGCAAGCTCTAGGTTTGCTCGTGGGGTTGATTCTCGGGACAGTGGCAACAAGTTTCTGAAAAGAAATTTGAAGCTCCCATTCACCCCCCCCTCTAGTCGCTTTCTGGTTGCACTTTTGATCCTTCAATCTGCTCCTGCGGCAAGAGATATTCTGCAAAAGATAGCTCAATCCGCTCCCGAAGCTGAGTCTATAGAGTTCTTAGAAGAGAAACAAAACCAGATAGTTGAACCCAAAACTCTGCCAAAATCTTTAGCATCAACTATCTCAGATCCTGATAAGGAGGAAACTACGATCTCAGAGATCTTCTTCAAATTCGAGGATGAGTATTTCACCGAGTTTGGTGATACCTCAAAGTATAATATGACAAGAAAGCCTCATAGTCTAAAACTTCCTAAAAACCTCCAGATTTGACTGATAAAGCTTTCTTTAAAAAGACTACGGAAGAGCTAGTGTCTATGGTAAGCCATGAGTGGTTAGAAGAGTCAGAGTCCTCCTCTGATATAATTCGCTAAGATTCACCGTCTACTTCTATCCTCTGCCAAATCCATAGAGACCCTTTCCACGCTCTTTATAACCCTGTTGTCGGTGTTAATATCATGTCTGCAACCTTCACACGTGACTTTTTAGAAGACATGCCACTAACCCCAACAACTAAATACCTTAAAAGCCTTTTAGGACATGTTCTTCCTAGTTTAGGAATCTTGTATGTCCTGCCTATCTGGGTAAAAGACACTCTGGTGCACTTAAGCTTTTATATCTTTGATATCCGTGAGTTTGACCTGTTGATAGGACAACCAATCGAAAGACTTATACACGAAGGAATGATGGGGACATTAAACTTTTGTCTAGGGAAAAACCTTTAACTACCTGTATCTATCACTCATACCCTAAACACTGGAAGTGAACCCTGTCCAAAGTTAGAACCTGTAGAAGAGGTTAAGGTAGCATCTCTTGAAACTTTCATAAAACTTAATCTTGAAGATGATGCTAAGTTTTTCATATAGGAAGAGGATGACCATTCTAATACTCCAACAACTCTAGATTGTTTCGAAGAACCTCCAAAACCTCCTATAGAGTTAAAACCTCTGCCTTCTGGTCTTCGCTACGTTTTTTTAACAATGATCCAGACACTCCTGTGATTATAAGCGATAAACTTTCTCCAGAAGAAACACTACGCTTGATCACTGTTTTAGAGAATCATAGATCTGCCTTTGGCTATTCACTCCAAGATCTCAAGGGGATCAACCCTGCTCTTTGCACCCATTGCATCCCTACAGATCCCGATGCTTTACCTTCTAGAGAAACCCAACGTAGGCTTGATAATGCGATGAGAGAAGTAGTTAAGAAAGGAGTCTTAAAATTGTTACACGCTGGGATTATTTATCTTGTGCCACACAGTGAGTGGGTAAGCCCTGTGCAAGTTGTGCCTAAAAAGGGAAGCATGACTGTTGTCAGAATTGAAAAGAATGAATTAATTCCACAAAGAGCGGTTGGCTAATCACTCCTTCTATTATTTTCTTGATGGATATTCTAGATATCATCAGATTCCAATCCGTCCTAATGATCAAAACAAAACCACTTTTACATGTCCATATGAAACTTATGCTTATCGTAGAATGTCTTTTGGATTATGTAATGCCCCTGCTTCTTTTCAAAGATGCATGATGTCTATATTTTCTGATATGACTGAAGAAATTATGGAAGTGTTCATGGATGATTTTTCTATTTATGGAAAAACTTTTGATCACTGTTTAGAAAATTTAGACAAGGTTTTTTAAAGATGTGAGGAAAAACATTTAGTCCTTAATTGGAAAAAATGTCATTTCATGGTTCGAGAAGGCATAATTCTTGGTCATTTAATTTCTGAACGTGGAATTGATGTAGACAAAGCTAAAATTGAAGTAATTGGACAAGTACCTCCCCCTATTAATATTAAAGGGATACGAAGTTTTCTTGGCCATGCTAGTTTTTATCATCAGTTTATAAAAGATTTTTCACACATTGCTAGACCACTTACTAATCTTTTGGCTAAGGATGTACCCTTTGAATTTAATGATGCATGCTTAAAAGCTTTTGAAACCCTAAAGAAAGCACTTATTTTTGCACCGATCATTCATCCACCTGATTGGTCGTTACCTTTTAAAATCATGTGTGATGCAAGTGATTATGTAGTAGGTGTTGTGCTAGGACAATGTAAAGATAAGAAGCATCACGCAATTGCATATGCTAGTAAGACTTTGATTGGACCACAACTTGACTATGCAACAGCCGAAAAAGAACTGCTAGCTGTTGTTTTTGCCATTGATAAATTTAGATCTTATTTAGTTGGAGCTAAAGTAATTGTTTACACTGATCATGTTGCTCTTAAATATTTGCTCACTAAGAAAGATGCTAAACCTCGCTTGATAAGATGGATTATGTTACTCCAAGAATTTGATTTAGAAATAAAAGATAAAAAGGGAGTAGAGAATTCTGTTGCTGATCACTTGTCAAGAATGAATTTTGAGAATCCACAGGAACTACCTATCAACGATTCACTCAGGGACGATACACTCTATCTAGTCTCTAGGTTTGACCCCTGGTATGTAGATATTGTTAATTTTATGGTTTCAGGGTACGTACCACCAGGCAAAGATAAGAGAAAGCTTGTCTATGAGAGTCGTGTTCACCTATGGGATGATCCGTACCTCTTCAGAGTGTGCTCTCACGGGCTACTCAGAAGATGTGTACCATCTGAAGAAGGAATCAAGATCATTGAAAGATGCCACTCATCACCCAATGGAGGACACTATGGAGCATTCAGCATGCATTCTAAGATCTAGCAAAGTGGATTTTCTGGCCAACCATGTATGACGACACAAATATTTCATCCGGAGATGTGGAGCATGTCAGAGGCATGGCAATATCAATTCAAGAGATGCCATGCCACTCACTAACAATCTCCAGATCGAGCTCTTTGACTGTTGGGGAATTGATTTCATGGGACCATTCCCAAAATTGAAGAACAGTGAGTACATCTTAATGGCAGTCGACTACGTTTCCAAATGTGTCGAAGCCCTACCATGTAAAGCTGCAGATGCCAAAAGCTCCAAGAAAATGTTCGAGGAAGTGATATTTCCAAGGTTTGCAGTTCCAAGAATGGTGATTAGTGATGGAGGTTCTCATTTCATTGACAAGCACTTTCGTGCATACCTGTCAAAACATGGGATCCGTCACAACATCGCTACCCCCTATTACCCTCAGACAAGTGGCCAAGCAGAAACATCGAACAAGCAAATCAAGAACATTCTGCAGAAGACAGTGAACGAGATGGGAACAAAGTGGAGAGACAGACTACCGGATGCATTGTGGGCCTACCGTACAACCTACAAGACACCGTTAGGAATGTCATCATATCAACTCGTCTATAGGAAGACTTGTCACTTGCCTGTTGAGCTAGAGTTCAAAGCTCACTGCGGGAGACAAGGTATTACTTTTTAATTCCAGGGTTAAGCTATTCGGTCATGGAAAGGTACGAAGCAAATGGGAAGGACCATTCACGGCGATTAGCACTTCGTCCGATGGAGCGGTGACACTTCAAAACGACGAAGGTACGTTATTTAAGGTAAATGTCCATCGCCTTAAGATTTTTCTAGAACCTGAAAAGAGTTCCAAGGAGTTGGATGTGATCCAATTCCTCAGTTTCCATTAATTTGATCCTCTGTCGCCTCTGAAAGGTTTCGTAGCAGAAATGGTAGAAAATGGGGATTAGGAAAGTGCAAAAGAGAGCCACGAGAAAGCGGGCCGCACACTTATTCTGTTTATGCTTTTGTTGGAGGATGTCATTTGAGCTAGAAATATATTTCAACTTATGTTATTTTATTCATTTCAAAGCAATGTTGTTTCTTCTAAATTAAGTGAAACTCAAACTTGTATCCTTATTTATGAACTCTATTGTAATATTATTTTTCCGCTGCCAAGCTCCGTGTACGTGATATGTATTTTCGCTGCCAAGCTCCGTGTACGTGATATGTATTTGCTTAAACCTACAATCTTGGTTGTGTTGTGAGTAACCGAGGTCCTTTGTGACTCTCGGCAGACTACCGGGTTTGTATGAGTGAAAGTTTGTGTGTGTCAACGTGTTGAGAGGGGACAACCATACTTAATCTTATATAAATTGGGCGGTTCTGTTTCATTTAGTGGGTTTTTTGGCACTTTCATTTCCGATGGAATGGTGCCGCAAAACTCGCGTGGGAGGGCCATTTTTCCCACTGATGCACTGAAAAAACTCGTAGTTGAATTTTTCAAAACGGATGCACCCGATCACCTCTGTTTGACCCAAAACTCATTTTCAACGGAACGGTGCTGTAAAACTTGCTTGGGAGGTCTGTTTTTCCAACTGATGCACCCGAAAACTCGCAGTTGATTTTTTTGCAATGAACGCACTCAATCATCTTCATTTGAGCAAAAACTCATGTTTGGTGGGGTTTCGGCACTTTCATTTTCGACGGAACGATGTCGCAAAACTCACGCAGGAGGGCCAATTTTCCCACTGATGCACCGAAAAACTCACAGATGAATTTTTCGCAACGGATGCACCCAATCGTCTCCATTTGTCCCAAAACTCATATTTGGTGGGTTTTTGGCATTATCATTTTCGACAAAACGGTGCCGCAAAACACACGTGGAAGTGTCGTGGTTCGCACTGACTCAAAGAAAAACATGTAGTTGAATTTTTCGCAACGGACGCACCCAATCATCTCCGTTTAACACAAAACTCATGTTTGGTGGGTTTTTAACACTTTCGTTTCCGGTGTTATGGTGCCGCAGAACTAACGCGAGAGGGTCGTTTTTCCCACTAATGGACTAAAAAAACTCACAGTTGAATTTTACGCAACAGTCGCATCCAATCATCTCCGTTAGTCCCAAAACTCATGTTTGCTACGATTTTGGTGCTTTCATTTTCAGCAAAACGGTGCTGCAAAACTCGATTTGGAGTGTCGTTTTTCCCACTAATGCACCGAAAAACTCCTAGTTGAATTTTTCGCAACGGACGCACCCAATCATCACTATTGGACCCAAAACTCATGTTTGGTGGGTTTTTAGCTCTTTCATTTATGATGTTATGGTGCAGCAAAACTCACGCGGGAGGGTCGTTTTTTCCATTAATGCACTGAAAAACTCACAGTTGAATTTTTCGCAACAGTCGCATCCAATCATCTCCGCTTCAGCCAAAACTCATGTTTGGTGGGGTTTTGGCGCTTTCATTTTCAGCAGAACGGTGCTGTAAAACTCGATCGGGTGGGCCGTTTTTCCCACTAATGCTCCAAAAAACTCGCAGTTGAATTTTTCGCAACGGAAGCACCGGATCATCTTTGTTTGGTGGGTTTTTGGTACTTTCATTTCTGATGGAACGGTGCTACAAAACTCGCTCGGGAGTGTCGTTTGTTTCCCACTGATGCACCAAAAAACTCACAGTTGAATTTTTTGCAACGGACGCACCCAATCATCTCCGTTTGACCCCAAACTCACGTTTGCTAGGTTTTTCGCACTTTCATTCCTGGCAGAACGGGGCTGCAAAACTCGCACGGGTGAGCCTTTTTTGACTGATGCACCGAAAAACTTGTAGTTGAATTCTTCGCAACGGACGCACCCGATCATCTCAGTTTGTCCCAAAACTCAGGATTGGTGGGGTTTTGGCACATTCATTTCCGACGGAACGGTGCTGCAAAACTTGCGCGGGAGGGCAATTTTTCCCACTCATGCACCGAAAAACTCACAGATGATTTTTTCACAATGGATGCACCCAATCATCTCCATTTGACCGAGAACTCATGTTTATTGGGGTTTTGGCACTATCATTTTCGACAGAACACTGTAGCAAAACTCAGGCAGAAGTGTCGTTGTTCACAGTGACTCAAAGAAAAACTTGTACTTGAATTTTTTGAAACGGACGCACCCAATCATCTCCGTTTGACCCCAAACTCATGTTTAGTGGGTTTTGGCACTTTCATTTTTGACGGAACAGTGCCGCAAAACTCGCGTGGGAGGGTCGTTTTTCCCACTGATGCACCCGAAAACTCGCAGTTGAATTTTTTGCAATGAACGTACTCAATCATCTTCGTTTGAGCAAAAACTCATGTTTGGGGGGGGGGGTTGGCCCTTTCATTTCCGACGGAACGGTGCCGCAAAACTCGCGCGGGAGGGCCAATTTTCCAACTAATGCACCGAAAAACTCACAAATGAATTTTTCGCAATGGATGCACCCAATCATCTCCGTTTGTCCCAAAAGTCATGTTTGGTGGGTTTTTGGCATTATCATTTTCGACAGAACGGTGCCGCAAAACACATGTGGAAGTGTCGTGGTTCGCACTGACTCAAAGAAAAACTTGTAGTTCAATTTTTCGCAACGGACGCACCCAATCATCTCCGTTTGACACAAAACTCTTGTTTGGTGGGTTTTTAGCACTTTCATTTGCCATGTTATGGTGCCGCAGAACTCACGCGGGAGGGTCATTTTTCCCACTAATGGACTGAAAAAACTCATAGTTGAATTTTACGCAACAGTCGCATCCAATCATCTCCGTTTGTCCCAAAACTCATGTTTGGTGGGGTATTGGCGCTTTCATTTTCAGTAGAACGGTGCAATAAAACTCGATCGGGAGGGCTGTTTTTCCCACTAATGCTCCAAAAAAGTCACAGATGAATTTTTCGCAACGGATGCACCGGATCATCTCCGTTTGGTGGGTTTTTGGTACTTTCATTTCTAATGGAACGATGCTACAAAACTCGCTCGGGAGTGCCGTTTGTTTCTCACTGATGCATCAAAAATTCGCAGTTGAATTTTTTGCAACGGACGCACCCAATCATCTCCGTTTGACCCAAAACTCACGTTTGGTAGGTTTTTGAAACTTTCATTCCTGGCAGAATGGGGCTACAAAACTCGCAAGGTGGGCCTTTTTTGTCACTGATGCACCGAAAAACTTGTAGTTGAATTCTTCGCAACGGACGCACCCGATCATCTCGGTTTGTCCCAAATCTCATGACTGGTGGTGTTTTGGCACTTTCATTTCCGACGGAACGGTGCCGCAAAACTTGCGCGGGAGGGCAATTTTTCCCACTGATGCACCGAAAAACTCACAGATGATTTTTTCGCAATGGATGCACCCAATCATCTCCATTTGACCCAGAACTCATGTTAGTGGGGTTTCGGCACTATCATTTTCGACAGAACAGTGCAGCAAAACTCACGCAGAAGTGTCGTTGTTCGCAGTGACTCAAAGAAAAACTTGTACTTGAATTTTTCGAAACGGGCGTACCCAATCATCTTCGTTTGACCCCAAACTCATGTTTAGTGGGTTTTGGCACTTTCATTTCCGACAGAACGGTGCCGCAAAACTCGCGTGGGAGGGCCGTTTTTCCCATTGATGCAGCCGAAAACTCGCAGTTGAGTTTTTTGCAATGAACGCACTCAATCATCTTCGTTTGAGCAAAAACTCATGTTTGGTGGGGTTTTGGCCCTTTCATTTCTGACGGAACGGTGCCGCAAAACTCGCGCGGGAGGGCCAATTTTCCCATTGATCCACTGAAAAACTCATAGATGAATTTTTCGCAACGGATGCACCAATCATCTCCGTTTGACCCAAAACTCATGTTTGGTGGGTTCTTGGCAGTATCATTTCCGATGTTATGGTGGCGCATAACTCACGTTGGAGGGTCGTTTTTCCCACTAATGGACTGAAAAACTCAAAGTTGAATTTTACGCAACAGTCTCATCCAATCATCTCCGTTTCACCCAAAACTCATGTTTGGTGGGGTTTTGGGGCTTTCATTTTCAACGGAACGGTGCTGTAAAACTTGATCGGGAGGGCCATTTTTCCCACTAATGCTCCGAAAAACTCGCAGTTGAATTTTCCGCAACGGATGCACCAGATCATCTGCGTTTGGTGGGTTTTTGGTACTTTCATTTTTGACGGAACGGTGCTACAAAACTCGCTCGGGAGTGCCGTTTGTTTCCCACTGATGCACCAAAAAACTCGCAGTTGAATTTTTTTGCAACGGACGCACCCAATCATCTCCGTTTGACCCAAAACTCATGTTTGGTGGGTTGTTGGCACTTTCATTTTCAGCGGGACGGTGTTGTAAAACTTGCTCGGGAGGTCCGTTTTTCTCACTGATGCACCCAAAAACTCGCAGTTGATTTTTTTTTGCAATGAACGCACTCAATCATCTTCGTTTGAGCAAAAACTCATGTTTGGTGGGGTTTTGGCACTTTCATTTCCGATGGAACGATGCCGCAAAACTCACGCAGGAAGGCCAATTTTCCCACTGATGCACTGAAAAACTCACAGATGAATTTTTCGCAACCGATGCACCCAATCATCTCCGTTTGTCCCAAAACTCATGTTTGCTGGGTTTTTGGCATTGTCATTTTCGACAGAACGGTGTCGCAAAACACACGTGGAAGTGTCGTTGTTCACTTGACTCAACGAAAAACTTGTAGTTGAATTTTTCGCAACGGACGCACCCAATCATCTCCGTTTGACACATAACGCATGTTTGGTGGGTTTTTAGCACTTTCATTTCCGATGTTATGGTGCCGCAGAATTCACGCGGGAGGGTCGTTTTTCCCACTAATGGAGTGAAAAAACTCACAGTTGAATTTTACGCAACAGTCGCATCCAATCATCTCCGTTTGCCCCAAAACTAATGTTTGGTGGGGTTTTGGCGGTTTCATTTTCAGCAGAACGATGCTGTAAAACTCGATCGGGAGGGCCATTTTTCCCACTAATGCACCAAAAAAGTCGCAGTTGAATTTTTCGCAACGGATGCACTGGATCATCTCCGTTTGGTGGGTTTTTGGTACTTTCATTTCTGACGGAACGGTGCTACAAAACTCGCTCGGGAGTGCCGTTTGTTTCCCACTGATGCACCAAAAAACTCGCAGTTGAATTTTTTGCAACGGACGCACCCAATCATCTTCGTTTGACCCAAAACTCACGTTTGGTAGGTTTTTGGCACTTTCATTCCTGGCAGAACGGGGCTGCAAAACTCGCACGAGTGGGCCTTTTTTCACTGATGCACTGAAAAACTTGTAGTTGAATTCTTCGCAACGGACGCACCCGATCATCTCAGTTTGTCCCAAAACTCCTGATTGGTGGGGTTCTAGCACATTCATTTCCGACGGAACGGTGCCATAAAACTTGCGCGGGAGGGCAATTTTTCCCACTGATGCACCGAAAAACTCAAAGATGAATTTTTCGCAATGGATGCACCCAATCATCTCCATTTGACCCAGAACTCATGCTAAGTGGGGTTTTGGCACTATCATTTTCGACAGAACAGTGTAGCAAAACTCACGCAGAAGTGTCGTTGTTCGCATTGACTCAAACAAAAACTTGTACTTGAATTTTTTGAAACGGAAGCACCCAATCATCTCCGTTTGACCCCAAACTCATGTTTAGTGGGTTTTTGGCACTTTCATTTCCGATGGAACGGTGCCGCAAAACTCGCGTGGGTGGGCCGTTTTTCCTACTGATGCACCCAATCATGTCCGTTTGACCCCAAACTCATGTTTAGTGGGGTTTTGGCACTTTCATTTCTGACGGAACGATGCCACAAAACTCGCGCAGGAGGGCCAATTTTCCCACTGATGCACCGAAAAACTCACAGATGAATTTTCGCAATGGATGCACTCAATCATCTCCGTTTGTCCCAAAACTCAGGTTTGGTGGTGTCTTGGCACTGTCATTTTCGACAGAACGGTGCCGCAAAACACACGTGGAAGTGTCGTTGTTCGCACTGACTCAAAGAAAAAACTTGTAGTTGAATTTTTTGCAACGGACGCACCCAATCATCTCCATTTGACACAAAACTCATGTTTGGTGGGTTTTTAGCACTTTCATTTCCGATGTTATGCTGCCGCGGAACTCACGCGGGAGGGTCATTTTTCCCACTAATGGAGTGAAAAAACTCACAGTTGAATTTTACGCAATAGTCGCATCCAATCATCTCCGTTTGTCCCATAACTCATGTTTGGTGGGGTTTTGGCGCTTTCATTTTCAGCAGAACGGTGCTGTAAAACTCGATCGGGAGGGCCGTTTTTCCCACTAATGCTCCAAAAAAAGTCGCAGTTGAATTTTTCGCTACGGATGCACCGGATCATCTCCGTTTGGTGGGTTTTTGGTACTTTCATTTCTGACGGAACGGTGCTACAAAACTCGCTCGGGAGTGCCGTTTGTTTCCCACTGATGCACCAAAAAACTCACAGTTGAATTTTTTGCAACGGACGCACCCAATCATCTCCGTTTGACCCCAAACTCACGTTTGCTAGGTTTTTGGCACTTTCATTCCTGGCAGAACGGGGCTGCAAAACTCGCACGGGTGAGCCTTTTTTGACTGATGCACCGAAAAACTTGTAGTTGAATTCTTCGCAACGGACGCACCCGATCATCTCAGTTTGTCCCAAAACTCAGGATTGGTGGGGTTTTGGCACATTCATTTCCGACGGAACGGTGCTGCAAAACTTGCGCGGGAGGGCAATTTTTCCCACTCATGCACCGAAAAACTCACAGATGATTTTTTCGCAATGGATGCACCCAATCATCTCCATTTGACCAAGAACTCATGTTTATTGGGGTTTTGGCACTATCATTTTCGACAGAGCAGTGCAGCAAAACTCACGCAGCAGTGTCGTTGTTCGCACTGACTCAAAGAAAAACTTGTACTTGAATTTTTCAAAACGGACGCACCCAATCATCTCCGTTTGACCCCAAACTCATGTTTAGTGGGGTTTTGGCACTTTCATTTCTGACCGAACGGTGCCGCAAAACTCGCGTGGGAGGGCCGTTTTTCCCACTTATGCACCCGAAAACTCGCAGTTGAATTTTTTGCAATGAAGGCACTCAATCAAGTTCCTTTGAGCAAAAACTCATGTTTGGTGGGGTTTTGGCCCTTTCATTTCCGACGGAACGGTGCTGCAAAACTCGCGCGGGAGGGCCAATTTTCCCACTGATGCACTGAAAAACTCACAGATGAATTTTTCGCAATGGATGCACCCAATCATCTCTGTTTGTCCCAAAATGCATGTTTGGTGGGTTTTTGGCACTATCATTTTCGACAGAACGGTGCCCCAAAACACACGTGGAAGTGTCGTTGTTCGCACTGTCTCATAGAAAAACTTGTAGTTAAATTTTTCGCAACGGACGGACCCAATCATCTCCGTTTGACAGAAAACTCAGGTTTGGTGGGTTTTTACACTTTCATTTCCGATGTTATGGTGGCCCTTAACTCACGCGGGAGGGTAGTTTTTCCAACTAATGGACTGAAAAACTCACAGTTGAATTTTACGCAACAGTCGCATCCAATCATCTTCGTTTGACCCAAAACTCATGTTTGGTGGGGTTTTGAGCTTTCATTTTTAGCGGAACGGTGCTGGAAAACTCGACCAGGAGGGCCGTTTTTCCCACTAATGCTCCGAAAAACTCGCAGTTGAATTTTACGCAACGGATGCACGGGATCACGTCCGTTTGGTGGGTTTTTGGTACTTTCATTTCTGACGGAACGGTGCTACAAAACTCGCTCGGGAGTGCCGTTTCTTTCTCACTGATGCACCAAAAAAATCACAGTTGAATTTTTTTGCAACGAACGCACCCAATCATCTCCGTTTGACCCAAATCTCAAGTTTGGTGGGTTTTTGGCACTTTCATTTCTAATGGAACGATGCCGCAAAACACGCGCGAGAGGGCTGTTTTTCCCACTGATGCTCCGAAAAACTTGCAGTTGAGTTTTTCGTAATGGACGCACCCAATCTTCTTCGTTTGATCCAAAAGTCATGTTTGGTGGGTTTTTAGCACTTTCATTTCGAACATTACAGTGGCGCAAAACTCACGCGGGAGGGCCGTTTTTTCCACTAATGCACCAAAAAACTCGCAGATGAATTTTTCGCAATGGACGCACCTTATCATCTTCGTTTGACCCAAAGCTCATGTTTGGTGGGTTTTTAGCACTTTCATTTCCGACGGAATGATGCCACAAACTCGCGTGGGAGGGCCGTTTGTTTCCCACTGATGCACCCAAAAACTCGCAGTTGAATTTTTTGCAACGGACGCACCCAATCATCTCCGTTTGACCCAAAACTCACGTTTGGTAGGTTTTTGGCACTTTCATTCCTGACAGAAAGGGGCTGCAAAACTCGCACGGGTGGGCCTTTTTTTCAGTGATGGACCGAAAAACTTGTAGTTGAATTCTTCGCAACGGACGCACCCGATCATCTTAGTTTGTCCCAAAACTCATGATTGGTGGGGTTTTGGCACTTTCATTTCCGACGGAACGGTGCTGTAAAACTCGCTCGGGAGGGCCGTTTTTCCCACTGATGCACCGAAAAACTCACAGTTGAATTTTTTGCAATGGACGCACCCAATCATCTCCGTTTGACCCAAAACTCAAGTTTGGTGGGGTTTTGGCACATTCATTTCTGATGTTATGGTGCCGCAAAACTCGCGCGGGTGGGTCGTTGTTTCCACTAATGCACTAACAAACTCGCAGTTGAATTTTTCGCAATGGACGCACCCGATCATCTCAGATTGACCCAAAACTCATGTTTGGTAGGTTTTTGGCACTTTCATTTCCGACAGAACGGTGCCGCAAAACTCGCACGGGTGGGCCTTTTTCACTGATGCACCGAAAAACTTGTAGTTGAATTATTCGCAATGGACGCACTTGATCATCTCAGTTTCTCCCAAAACTCATGTATGCTGGGTTTTGGCACTTTCATTTCTGACAGAACGGTGCCGCAAAACTCGCGCGGGAGGGCCAATTTTCCAGCTGATGCACCGAAAAACTCGTAGATTAAATTTTCGTAACGGATGCACCCAATCTTCTCTGTTTGTCCCAAAACTCATGTTTGGTGGGTTTTTGGCACTATCATTTTTGACAAAACGGTGCGACAAAACACAGGTGGAAGTGTCGTTGTTCGCACTGACTCAAAGAAAAACTTGTAGTTGAATTTTTCACAACGGACGCACCCAATCATCTCCGTTTGACCCAAAACTCATGTTTGGTGTGTTTTTAGCACTTTTATTTCCAATGTTATGGTGCCGCAGAACTCACGCGGGAGGGTCGTTTTGCCCAATAATGGACTGAAAAACTCACAGTTGAATTTTATGCAAAGTCGCATCCAATCATCTCCATTTACCCAAAACTCATGTTTGGTGGGGTTTTGGCGCTTTCATTTTCAGCGGAACGGTGCTGTAAAACTCGCTCGAGAGGGCCGTTTTTCCCACTAATGCTCCGAAAAACTCGCAGTTGAATTTTTCGCAACGGATGCACCCTATCATCTCCATTTGGTGGATTTTTGGTACTTTCATTTCCGATGGAACGATGCTACAAAACTCGCTTGGGAGTGTCGTTTGTTTCCCACTGATACACCTGAAAACTCGTAGTTCCATTTTTTGCAATGAACGCACTCAATCATCTTCATTTGAGCAAAAGCTCATGTTTGGTGGGTTTTTGGCACTTTCATTTTCGGCGGAACGGTGCTGCAAAACTCGCTCGGGAGGGCCGTTTTTCCCACTGATGCACCGCAAAACTCGCATTTGAATTTTTTGCAACGGACGCACCCAATCATCTCCGTTTGACCCAAAACTCATGTTTGGTGGATTTTTCGCACTTTTATTTCCAACAGAACGGTGCCGCAAAACTCGCACGGGTGGATCGTTGTTCCCAATGATGCACCAAAAAATTCGTTGTTGATTTTTTCACAATGGACGCACACAATCATCTCTATATGACCTAAAACTCAAGTTTGGTGGTTTTTTGGCACTTTCTTTTCCGACGGAACGATGCCGCAAATGTCGCGTGGGAGAGCTGTTTTTCCCACTGATGCACCGAAAAACTCGCTGTTGAATTTTTCGCAATGGACGCACCCAATCTTATTCGTTTGATCCAAAAGACATGTTTGGTGTGTTTTTAGCACTCTCATTTCGAACATTATAGTGGCGCAAAACTCACATAGGAGGGCCGTTTTTTCCATTAATGCACTGAAAAACACGTAGATGGATTATCTCCGTTTGACCCAAAGCTCATGTTTGGTGGGTTTTTAGCATTTTCATTTCCGACGGAACGGTGCCACAAAACTTGCGTGGGAGGACCGTTTTTCCTACTGATGCACCAAAAAAACTCGTAGTTGAATTTTTCACAATGGATGTACCCGATCATCTCTGTTTGACCCAAAACTCATGCTTGGTGGGTTTTTCGCACTTTCATTTTTGCAAGAACGGTGCCGCAAAAGCCGCGTGGGAGGCCGTTTTTCCCTCTTATGCACCGAAAAACACACAGTTGAATTTTTCACAACAGACACACCCAATCATCTCCGTTTGACACAAAACTCGTGTTTGGTGGGTTTTTGACACTTTCATTTTCGACGGAACGGTGCTGCAAAACTTGATTTGGAGTGTCATTTTTCACACTAATGCACCGAAAAACTCCTAGTTGAATTTTTCGCAATGGACGCACCCAATCATCACTATTTGACCCAAAACTCATGTTTGGTGGGTTTTTAGCTCTTTCATTTACGATGTTATGGTGCAGCAAAACTCACGCGGGAGGGTCGTTTTTTCCATTAATGCACTGAAAAACTCACAGTTGAATTTTTCGCAACAGTCGCATCCAATCATCTCCGCTTCACCCAAAACTCATGTTTGGTGGGGTTTTGGCACTTTCATTTTCAGCGGAACGGTGCTGTAAAACTCGCTAGGGAGGGCCGTTTTTCCCAGTGATGCACCGAAAAACTCGCAGTTGAATTTTTCGCAATGGATGCACTGTTGATGGTGATTAAAGCATCATTTCACCATCAACATTTCACCCAAAACCAAGGTAAAACAACATAAAAGGTAGAAGATTTGGTTTATAACTAACCTATTTCCACATGTGCATAGTTTCTTGTCTTAATGGAGGAAATGATGGAATTTGGGCCAAATAAGAGTACCAGGAGCAAGGCCAAGCCACTCTGGCCCTTTTGGGCCTGAGCAAGGTGGCGGCCGCCACCTATTACTGGTGGCCGCCAGGTCACTCGTGCCAAAAGTGGCCCAAGCCACGTCATCGATCCGTGGGAGTCACCTCAAGCTCAAATCCTAGCCATTGCACACTACGACGGTTTGATCCAAGGGCTAAGAAGAGTATCACCTGGATAGTGGGCTTTGGACACGTGTCTAAACCCTAACCGGCCCTCAAACCGACTTAGGAGAGCAAATGAAGACCGTTGGATGAATGGCGGTTGCAATGGACGGTAGAGAGGTGGCGGACGCCAGGGTTTGGTGGCGGGCACCACCCCTAAACCCTAACCGACCTCCCCTTCACTTTATAAGTACCCCCCTAGCTTCCTAGCACTATAAATAGGCCCCTTGAGCTCTCATTCGGGGAGCCTCACACCATTCCTCACCATTTGGTTAGATTAGCACACTTGCTATGCTAGAGAGATTAGAGAGAGTGTGAGTGCCTCACTAGAAGAGGAGCTGGAGAGGAGAAAAGTAGAAGTCTGGAGAGTTCCGGAGTTGTCGGAGACCTCTGCTTCTCTCTGCTCTGCGCTTCAACTTTGGTAACTTAGTATCTATTTTATCTTCGAGTATTTATTTTCAGTACTTGTGTGTTTGTTTCATTGCTTGATATTAGTTTCAAGTGCTCTAGTTCTAGTACAGGGCTAGTAGTAGTAGTATATAGATTAAGTGTGGTACTTAGGCTATATATTGCCAGTGAATACGGCTAGGCCCCGGATAGCTGTGGTAGCAAGCAGGTGATGACAGCCCTGTGCGCCTTGAATTCCACCACGTAGTTGGTCTAGTTTAACAACAGGGCTCGTTGTGCTAGCGTTCAGCCTAAGTCAGTGGTAAAGGCTAGTACGCCCACAGTACATTAGTAAAGAACTTAAATCACTACAAGTCTAATAGAACTAGGATCTACCCCAGTAGATAGTGCCCGTTGCCTTCATCTATCCTAGATATATCCTTACCCCCCTAGTTTTCTCAAAATCACTTTGCGTTCCTCGTGGATTCGATACCCCGGAATACTCTGAGGTGAAAAGCTACAACTGATAGTCGTGCGCTTGCGGTTTCTTCTGCGTGCCACCCGAGGTGTCAACACGCACCCAATCATCTCCGTTTGACCCAAAACTCAAGTTTGGTTGGTTTTTGGCACTTTCATTTCTGATGTTATGGTGCCGCAAAACTCGCGCTGGTGGGTCGTTGTTTCCACTAACGCACTGAAAAACTCGCAGTTGAATCTTTCGCAACGGACACACCCGATCATCTCTGTTTGCCCAAAACTCATGTTTGGTAGGTTTTTTGCACTTTCATTTCCAGCAGAACGGTGCCGCAAAACTCGCATGAGTGGGCCTTTTTTCACTAATGCACCGAAAAACGTGTAGTTGAATTCTTCGCAACGGATGCACCCGATCATCTCAGTTTCTCCCAAAACTCATGTTTGGTGGGGTTTTGGCACATTCATTTCTGACAGAATGGTGCCACAAAACTCACGCGGGAGGGCGAATTTTCCAGCTGATGCACCGAAAAACTCGCAGATGGAATTTTCGTAACGGATGCACCCAATCTTCTCCGTTTGTCCCAAAACTCATGTTTGGTGGGTTTTTGGCACTATCATTTTTGACAAAACGGTGCCGCAAAACACAGGTGGAAGTGTCGTTGTTCGCAATGACTCAAAGAAAAACTTGTAGTCTAATTTTTTGCAACGGACGCACCCAATCATCTTCGTTTGACCCAAAACTCATGTTTGGTGGGTTTTTAGCACTTTCATTTCCGTTGTTATGGTGCCACAGAACTCACGCGGGAGGGTCGTTTTGCCCACTAATGGACTAAAAAATTCACAGTTGAATTTTACGCAACAGTCGCATCCAATCATCTCCGTTTGACCCAAAACTCATGTTGGTGGGGTTTTGTCACTTTCATTTTCAGCGGAACGTTGCTGTAAAACTCGCTCGGGAGGGCCATTTTTCCCACTAATGCTCCAAAAAACTCGTAGTTGAATTTTTCAGAATGGATGCACTAGATCATCTCCGTTTGGTGGGTTTTTGGCACTTCCTTTTCCGACGGAACGGTGCTACAAAACTCGCTCGGGAGGGCCGTTTGTTTCCCACTGATGCACCCGAAAACTTGTAGTTAAATTTTTTGCAATGAACGCACTCAATCATCTTCGTCTGAGCAAAAACTCAGTTTGGTGGGTTTTTGGCACTTTCATTTTCGGTGGAACGGTGCTGCAAAACTCGCTCGGGAGGGCCGTTTTTCCCACTGATGCACCGAAAAACTCTTAGTTGATTTTTTCGCAACAGATGCACCCAATCATCTTCGCTTGACTCAAAAATCATGTTTGGTCGATTTTTGGCACTTTTATTTACAACGGAACGGTGCCGCAAAACTCGCACGGGTGGGCCGTTGTTCCCACTGATGCACTGAAAAACTCGCTGTTGAATTTTTCGCAACGGACGCATCCAATCATCTCCGTTTCACCCAAAACTCAAGTTTGGTGGTTTTTTGGCACTATCATTTCCGACGGAACGATGCCGCAAAACTCGCGCGGGAGGGCCATTTTTCCCACTGATGCACTGAAAAATTCGGTGTTGAATTTTTCGCAATGGACGCACCCAATCTTCTTCGTTTGATCCAAAAGTCATGTTTTGTCGGTTTTTAGCACTTTCATTTTTGCAAGAACGGTGCCGCAAAACTCACGCGGGAGGGTCATTTTTCCCACTAATGCACTGAAAACACGTAGTTGAATTTTACGCAACAATCGCATCCAATCATCTCCGTTTCACCCAAAAGTCATGTTTGGTGGGGGTTTGGCACTTTCATTTTCAACGGAACGGTGCTGTAAAACTCGCTCGGGAGGGCCGTTTTCCCCACTGATGCACCGAAAAACTCGCAGTTGAATTTTTTGCAATGGACGCACCCAATCATCTCCGTTTGACCCAAAACTCAAGTTTGGTGGGTTTTTGGCAATTTCATTTCTGATGTTATGGTGCCGCAAAACTCGCGCGGGTGGGTCGTTGTTTCCACTGATGCACTGAAAAACTCGCAGTTGAATTTTTCGCAATGGACGCACCCAATCATCTCCGTTTGACCCAAAACTCAAGTTTGGTGGGTTTTTGGCACTTTCATTTCTGATGTTATGATGCCGCAAAACTCGCGCGGGTGGGTCGTTGTTTCCACTGATGCACTGAAAAACTCGCAGTTGAATTTCTCGCAACGGGCGCACCCGATCATCTCATTTTCACACAAAACTCATGTTTGGTTGGTTTTTGGCACTTTCATTTCCGACAAAACGATGTTGTAACATAGATCGAAGCTTAGATTTTAAAGTTTACAAACCATAAGTACTTATTACATAAAAGGTTCGGAACTTCATATTACATATACCACACAAATTTTTGTTACTTGCCCAAGGTCAAACATCAGAGTCATTATCACTCTCCTCCACAAGAGTGAAGAAACATTGACCACCAAAGGGATGATCAATGAACTCACCTGCAACAAAGGTTAACAACCCTGAGTACAAAAGTACTCAACAAGACTTAACCGTCTAGAAAAGAGGAGAAGACTCAGGTATGAAGGCTATAGGGATTCAAGGTAAGGCTTTAGCAAGATCAAAACATTTCTTTTGCATAAAAGCTTACTAAAAGTAAAGCCTATTTTCAAGTTTTAACTCAAGATTAAACTTTATAACTATACAAATATTCTCAAACCTTTATAAGCATACCACATCTTTCGTTCTCATCTCATCAAGATTCCATTCATTACTACGGTGTGGGTCAGTGGATTGAGGTTCCATATCCGAGGAAACACGGCGATTCGAATCATTTAAACCCAGCTGGGGATTCAGTACCACACGACATATGTAGAACTTAATCTTGCATACATCAACCCTACCTACAGATCCTCCCATACAAGACCGGGTTCGCGCCACCCGAGAGTACAGTACACCTCGAACCCGACTATCTCATAGCCCCGAGGGTACACGCTACTCCCGCCATCTCTCCACTCCCAGTGCACGATTAGCCGTTCTCAAGTATCGGAATAGCTATAGACGAGGCTTACCACCACATGTGGGCTGTACTCAAAGGTCTCAATCACAGCAGGCCAACAACGATAAGGTCCTATGTTGAGCAACACTACAACAAGACTCCATTCTTGATGTAAGTTACTATTGTTATCATGTTATCTCAAGATTCATGATTTCCAAAACATAGCAACCATTTTCAAAAGCACCTACTATTATGAAGTAGTAAAGCATGGCTAAGCATACTAAGCATTTTCATAAAACGGGTATCAAGGTTGAGTATTGGAATCATCAAGGTTGGTAATGCATCAAATAAGGCTCACATACTCCTATTCACTTAATGCATCATATTAACTCAAGTGATATAAATAACTTTATCAAAATACAAGGATAGGTTTAATGTCCGGGGCTTGCCTTGTTGATTAGCGAAGTCTGGAGATTCTGAAAAAGTAGAAGGATCCACACACTCAGGAGAAACCCACTGAGGATCCGGTCCTTCCCAAACGAGATCTACAAGTAGAAGTGCATATGTATGATCAATGAGATGCTTATGACATGATCATGGTAAAGATAGAAATTTTCTAAGCTGTAGACATTTATTCATACAATCTTTATCACGGTAAAGTTGCAAATCAACAAAACCAAATTAGCTATTAAACTACATATTATTACTTAAACAAATTTTATTATCTCTATTAAGCAAAGCAAGGTTAGGTAACTAACAAGCAACAAAAAGTCATTAGCATAAAGGAATCCATAACCAGGGAGCAAATCATGCTAACATTACCCTGGTTGTCAAACAATTCCAAAAGTCACACAAATCCAAAGTGATTAACTATTTCTTTTTATTCTATAAACCATTTTAATTAACCCTGTATTTATACACAAATCATACTTATTCAAATAGAGCTGAAATTAATCATGAAGATCAATATCAGTGACATAAACTCACATGTCAAATTTCATGATTTTTGGAGAAACACAGAAAATCACATAATTCATCAAAGTTGCATTTATTAATTAAAGCACAGATTTTATTGGCATAGAAAAAGTGCTCAAAACACAAGCTTCATAATTTTTATATTGGCACAGACATGCTATCATCTATCATGTCAAATTTCACAATTAACAGAGCTATAGAAAAATTATAGCAAAAAGAACAAAACTAGCTACTGTGCATAAAGCCAGAAAAAGAAAAACTTGAATCTAGCCCAAACTGGGCTTTCGGCCCAAGCCAGCTCGGCCCGACACGCGCGAAAGCCAGCCCGGCCTGGCTCCCGCCCGCGCGCCCTGGCAACTTTGCAGAAAAGTCCTCCAACTTAAACGAAACTAACCCACAGTCCATGGCGCTATTCACCTGAGTCTTGGACTTTGCAACCAACACCATGTAAGAAGTCGTCTTCGCAAACGGGAGGTCCCCGACCCTGGCCCGAGCGAACGGCGGCGCACCGAGCGACAGCGAGCCTTACGCCGGCCATCTCCGACCAGTAGAGACCCGGCTGACACGAGCATCAACACCAGCAAGTCAACCGCAGTCGATTGAGCCCCCAACCCTAAACGCTACCGCTCTAGTTAAGCCTGGCCACGCACGGCGGCGGATCGGATCTCGGCGAGACTGTTCCAGCGAACTTAGGCTGGTAGCAAAAGAATTTAGGGGCTAGGAAGCTTCAGTAGCTCACCCTGGTGCTGCTTGTGTAGTTGGTTCGAGTGGAGAAGGAACGGGAAGGTGGAGTCCACGGAGCAGTGACTTGCGGCGGCGAACTCCGGCGAGGCAAGCGGTGTTTTGGCGAGACCTGAGCACAAAAAGAAAAACCACCGAGCCGATGAGCACCCTAGGGTCAAGGTGAAATGGAAACAAAAGACAGGGAGAGAAGAGGAGTGCCCGGTGGAGCTGGCCACGGTGAGGTAGAGCGCGGCGGTGATTTTGCCCGGTGGAAAGAAGAACGACGAGCTCTTGCTCTCCGAGGCAGTAGAGTTTGAAGTGAGAGTTTCTGGAGGTGCGCAAGGAAGTACAGAACTTATATCCATGGTAAATTTTGGATGAGGATGTTCGGTTTGCCGTGAATTCGAGATTGGGACAGAGGGGAGCTCGTCTGTGCTTTGGTGGCGCGACAACGATGACGAGCTCGGGAGAAGACGCCATGGAGCAGGGAGAGCGCCAACAGCTAGTTAACTTCGCCACGGAGACCAGCACGCGCTCGTTCGAGAAGAAATGGTGCCCATCGCGCTGGCGTTGCCGACCCTAGCTCGGTCGGTCACCGCCATGAACAGGGAAGAAAGCTTATCCCCCCCCTTCACCTTTAAACCTTTTCGGAAATTTTGAAATTACTAGAGATTTTTGAATATAAGTTGAAAATATGTTAAAATATCAAATGCTCAGAATTCAAAACTGAACATCTTTTATTTTTGCAACAAAAACAGAAAATGCTTAGATTTTGAATTAGGGTTTGCAAATCAATAGGGGATAATAGGGCAAAAGGGTATTTTCACAATGGCTTTTGATTTCACATCAAAACTTGAAAAATTGTATACATAAAAGTTGATCCTTATCAAAAATGGAGCAACTTTGCTTTTTGAAGCATACTCAAATTCTTTTTAGATTTTGATTGCTATTAAAGGGGATAAAATAGGATTTTTGAATTAATAACGTTACTTAAATGAATTCCAACCAAAATTTGAATTATATCTCAATGGTGACTTGAAACATGTTCCAAATACACCTTTGAGACACAATACCAAGATTTGGTAAAGATTTCATTACTTTATTAGAAATTACCATAATACCCTTATATAGCATAAAAGCATTATATACCACAAAGAAAACATAAACTAGTGTTTCAACTTAAACACTCCTTACCACTAAGCACAAGCATAAAGAATAAACTTGTTTTTAGTCAATGCAAAATTGGGTTATCAACTCAAGTGAAATGCTAATGCATATGATGACATATCAGGTTTTAGTCTGTTTAACACCAGAGTGTTACAGCTCTTTCCCCCTTAAAGAAATCTCATCCCGAGATTTAACTAGTAGGCTAACTAATGGAAAAGGAAATGTGTCAGGCACTTCCATTACTAACCTTTACATAAAGCAGGGGATAGGTCATCATATAACAGATTATAAGGACTATACAGAAGAAAGAAACTCAGGAAAACTTTCTAAGAGAAACTCTTCTGATTCCCACGTGGCTTCATCTTCTGTATGTTGATTCCATTGAACCTTGTAGAACTTGACAGTTCTTTTTCGAGTGACTCAATCTTTCTGGTCAAGAATCTTAATAGGATACTCTGAGTATGTCAGATCAGGCTCTAACTCAATCTCTTCAACTTGAATGACATGATCAGGCACTTGAAGACATTTCTTTAACTGAGAGACATGGAACACATTATGAACTAATGTTAGCTGTGGTGGTAAATCAAGTTGATATGCCACCTTTCCACATTTTTTAAGAATTTGATAGGGACCTATATATCGAGGTGCCAACTTTCCTTTGATTCCAAATCGAGTTACTCCTTTCATTGGTGATACCTTGAGATAGACATAATCACCAATTTTAAAAGTAAGAGACCGTCGTCTCTTATCGGCGTAACTCTTTTGTCTGGATTGTGCTTTCTTCATGTTTTCTCGAATCAATCTGACTTTTTCTTCACCTTCTTTAACTAAGTCAACTCCAAAAAGACTACGTTCTCCAGATTCAGACCAGTTTAAAGGTGTCCTGCATCTTCTGCCATACAGAGCTTCAAATGGTGCCATTTTGATACTCTCTTGATAACTATTGTTGTAAGAGAACTCTGCTAAAGGCAAACATTCATCCCATTTCTCTGAATAATTGAGTACACAAGATCTTAACATATCTTCTAAGATCTGATTAACTCTTTCAGTTTGACCCCCAGTCTGTGGATGATACGCTGTACTATGCAAAAGCTTGGTACCCAAAGACTTATGTAAATGCCTCCAGAAAACGATGACAAACTGTGTCCCTCTATCAGACACGATAGTCTTTGGAATGCCATGCAAACTTACAATTCTGTCAAAATATATCTTGGCATAGGTAGATGCTGGATATGTTGTTTTAACAGATATGAAATGAGCTGATTTGGTCAGACGATCAACAATGACCCATATGGAATCAAACCCTTTTGATGTTCTGGGCAGACCCACTATAAAGTCCATACTAATGTCATCCCACTTCCAAAATGGAATTGGCAATGGTTGCAATTCTCCAGCAGACCTAAGATGAACTGCTTTCACTTTCTGACAAGTATCACATTTAGCTATATAACTATCAATTTCAAGTTTCATCTTAGTCCACCAGAATCTTTGTTTCAGATCATGATACATCTTATTACTGCCTAGATGTACTGAAAATCTTGTTGCATGAGCTTCATCAAGAATCTGCTTTCTGAGTTCAGGAACCTTTGGAACCACTAACCGATCTTTGAACCAAACCACTCCAGCTTCATCTATGTTGAAATTGGAATTCTGCTCAGAATGAATCTTTTCTTTCAGATGGATCATACCCTTGCTTTCCTTCTGGGCTGCAATGATCTGATCTTTAATGGATGATTGAACGGTCACATTTGCAAGACTTCCTTGTGGAATTATTTCAAGGTTTAACCTTTCCAACTCATGGCACAAGATAAGATCTATTGGCTTGACTTCCAGACAATTGCAATGACCCTTTCGACTGAGTGCATCTGCCACTACATTAGCTTTACCTGGGTGATATTGCACTTCAATATCATAATCTTTTATCAATTCTAACCATCTTCTCTGACGCATATTCAACTCAGACTGAGTGAAGATGTATTTCAAGCTTTTATGATCAGTGTATATGTGACAAATATTACCCAACAAATAATGTCGCCAGATCTTCAGAGCATGGACTACAGCTGCCAACTCTAGATCATGTGTTGGATAATGTTCTTCGTGTCGCTTAAGTTTTCGTGAAGCATAGGCAATGACTCTACCTTCTTGCATCAGTACACACCCAATGCCTTTACCTGAAGCATCACAATAAACATCAAAGGATTTCACAATGTCTGGCTGAGCTAATACTGGTGCAGTTGTCAAAAACTTTTTCAGAGTCTGAAAAGCTTCTTCACATTCTGTTGACCATACAAACTTGATGTCATTCTTTAGCAATGTTGTCATTGGTTTAGAGATCTTGGAGAAGTCAGGGATAAATCTACGATAATACCCTGCTAATCCTAAGAAACTCCGAACTTGATGTACTGACGTTGGTGACTTCCAGTCAAGAACTTCTTGGACTTTGCTTGGATCTATTGCAACACCTTTAGCTGACAGAACATGACCCAAGAATTGAACTTCATCTATCCAAAACTCACATTTACCGAATTTAGCATATAACTGATGTTCTCTCAGGCGAGTCAACACTATCCTGAGATGTTCTGCATGCTCTTTTTTGGTTTTGGAATAGATGAGAATATCATCAATAAACACAACCATGAACTTATCTAGCTCTGGCATAAACACTGAATTCATCAAGTACATGAAGTGTGCTGGGGCATTGGTTAGACCAAAAGACATGACTAGATATTCATATAGACCAAATCTGGTAGTGAATGCTGTTTTTGGGACATCCTCTGGTTAGATCTTGATCTGATGATACCCCGATCTCAAATCTATCTTCGAGAATACCTTCGCACCAGCAAGTTGATCAAAGAGAAGATCAATTCGGGGCAAAGGATACTTGTTCTTGATTGTCACTTCATTCAAGGGACGATAATCAAGACATAGCCTCAAGGTGTGATCCTTCTTTTTCACAAAGATCGCTGGACAACCCCATGGTGATGAACTGGGTCGAATGAAACCTTTATCTATCAAACCTTGCAACTGAGTTTTCAACTCTGCTAACTCTTTTGGTGGCATTCTATAAGCTCTTCTTGCTATAGGTGTAGTTCCTGGTTTGAGTTCTATTTCAAACTCCACATCACGATCAGGTGGCAGACCAGGTAAATCTTCTGGGAACACATCAGGAAACTCACAGACCACCGGAATGTTTTGGATTTCTTTGACAGAGGTAGCACACACTCGCTCAATTGCCCTCTTAAGAGTAGGAAGATGGACAAGAAGTTGAGATTTGCTATAAGGTAAGTTGAGCTTGATGGTTCTATTCAAGGTGTCTATTACTGCACCTCTCTGGTTCATCCAGTTCATACCCAAGATCACATCTATACTTGGATCTTTTAAAACTATCATGGAGGTTGGAAATATATTTCCACCCAGATCTATAGGTACCTGATGTACCATTTCCTTAGTACATAGTCGACCCCCAGGTGACTGTATAAAGAATTTATCTTTGGTTTCACCAATAGGTATATTATGCTTCTCTGCAAATGTTCTATTCATGAAAGTATGTGATGCACCAGAATCAAAAAGCGTAATTGCTGGGTGTTGAGCAACAGGGAACATACCAAGCATAACAGGTTCTCCTTCAGGAATAGCTTCTATCTGAGTATGGAAAACCTTTCCTGTTTTCTGAGTACCCTTACCCTTCTGATTATTCTGTGCATTTCCCTGGTTTTGGTTTACTTGCTGATTTCCCGCTGGCCTTGGCACATTGGCATTGGGAACATTCTGCCTTGGATAAGGACAGTCACGAGAGAAATGTCCAGCCTTCCCACAATTGTAGCATGGATAACTTGTAGCTTGTGGCACTGGTGGACGAATAGCAGGAACATTCGACTGACGTTGAACATTGAAAGGCAAAGCAGGCCTTACAAAAGTCCTCTGAGAATACTGTTGCTGAGGCGGACGGTACGGTGGACGATAAGATGGGCGGAACTGCTGGACTGGATGATATACGAGCCTCTGACGCTTCTTGTTGCCGCCAGATGATCCAGGCCCTGACACAAATCCCTTCTTCTTCTTAGCATCCTTATGCTTGCGATTCTTTTCTTCACTAGCTATAGCAACATTCACTATCTCATGATAATTCATATTACCACAAGTTGTCATCATAGACTGAAGCTTTGTATTCAATCCTCTCATGAAACATGACTTCTTCTTCTCATCAGTATTGACTTGGTCAAAGGCATATTGGGACAGATGATTAAACTTCCCAATGTACTGCATAACTGGCTCATCTCCTTGACGGAGAGCTAGGAACTCTTCAAGCTTCATCTTCATAACCCCATCTGGAATATAATGAGCCCTGAAGGCCTCCTTGAATTCAGCCCAAGTGATTCGATGGCCGGCTGGTTGAACAGCTAGTAAATTTGCCCACCAAACCCCTGCGGCTCCTCGAAGTTGCTGAGCTGCAAAAGCTGGCTTCTGGACTTCAGTACAGTTGATAAGACTGAACTTTTGTTCCATGGTGCGGAGCCAATCATCAGCTTCAAGAGGTTCATCCGCTTTAGTAAACACTGGAGGACGGGTATCAGTGAAATCAACATAGGTTGTCTCTTCCCTGTTATTACGGCCACGACCACGTTGACCACCATTCTGAATTTTGTGCTAACAGAGTTGTTGCATTGACCAACGCTGCAATTGCATCAGCCAAAGAGGGTGGAACTGGTGGTGCATTAGGGATATCATCCCCACCATGGGAAGCACTAGCGCCACGAGTGTTAACAGGCATCTGTTTAAAACAAACCATACCTTGATTAACATTCATATTTATACATCATAACATGCATAACATGCTCAACTTATTTATCATACAAGTCCGCTCTTAGGCAGGACTACCGAAACCACTATCTTGCATAACTGACCATACTAGAGGTTTTCTGACTAACTAGGTTACAAAGTCAGAAAGGTCACACTAGGATACATCTCTTGTTTACTCAACCTCTAGATCTATCACTCTTCCCTAGATAAGACTTCATACTCCACCGGCTCTAACTCCTCATCTTCTTCTTCCTCTTCTTCCACCTCAGATTCATTTTCAGGAGTAGGTGGCGTAGCAGGTTCTGGCTGCAACTGTGCAGTCAGCTCCTCTACCTGCCTATGTAGGTCAGCATGATGGATCTGCATGAGGTTCTGATTGTCCCTCATTACATCTACTCGGGTTCGTGCCCGATTCCTCTGCTCGACGGCTTTCCTCCATTTGCATTCATACTCTTGATGTTGTTCGTGGTGGTACTGCAACTGCTCACGTAACTCTTCCTTCTCTCTGGTGCCCCTCATTCTTTCTCCATTTGCCCTTGCCAACTCCATGTACAGGCGATCTACTTCCGCCTGAAGCTGTGACGAGGCACTGTTACTTCCTTCACCTTCTTCATAAGCAACCACTGGCTGGTTGCTTCCCACACTATCTGCGGGTTCGTCATCTCTTGGGGCAAGAACGTGTCGCGGAACACCTCGAGGTCCGGTACACTTACGTGCAGTCTGTTTGGTACGGACCATCTGCCAAAATATTTATATTTTGAATATTAGAACTATATATGTTCCAAGATTAAGAGACAGAGTTTTATAATTAGATAGATATATAGACTCTATTTAGATATAACTTCTAAGAGGGAAAGTTAATTATACGTTATCAATCATGATGCATGAATCGTACTTACGAACAAACACACATCAAACAAATAATTTCTTTAAAGTAGTCACTTATAATAAAAGTGAATAAACTTCCTTTTCACAATTAGGGCAATATTATATTGTTATAAGTATTGTTCCTTAGATATAAATATCACCATAGCTATACTAAAAACATATCCATTTAGATAGAAGGATAAGTCTAAAGAATGAATTAAGGCAAGTCAGAAGAATAAGACAAGTCTTAGAAGAAATTTGGACTCAAACTAATTCGAAATTTAGTTTGACTCAAAACTTTTGAAGTTTTCAAAAATGTATACTGTTATACTTTTCTAAGGGAACCTGCTCTGATACCAGCTGTGGCAGAACCTCCTGAATTAAGTGGCCCACATGCACCCATCATTGGCCTAAAGACCTCTGATTGGCGTGCATGAGTTCCAAATGACTCAAGAGATCTGTCGGGTGTCCTCGGGAAACCCGAATCATCCACGTTACATTCTTTTCAGGACTTCCCTCATCAAGCATCACAGTATTACAACAGTTTTATAGATAAGATAAATCAGAGTAAAGCGGAAAGATTATATAACATAGATCGAAGCTTAGATTTTAAAGTTTACAACCCATAAGTACTTATTACATAAAAGGTTCGGAACTTCATATTACATATACCACACAAATTTTTGTTACTTGCCCAAGGTCAAACATCAGAGTCATTATCACTCTCCTCCACAAGAGTGAAGAAACATTGACCACCAAAGGGATGATCAATGAACTCACCTGCAACAAAGGTTAACAACCCTGAGTACAAAAGTACTCAACAAGACTTAACCGTCTAGAAAAGAGGAGAAGACTCAGGTATGAAGGCTATAGGGATTCAAGGTAAGGCTTTAGCAAGATCAAAACATTTCTTTTGCATAAAAGCGTACTAAAAGTAAAGCCTATTTTCAAGTTTTAACTCAAGATTAAACTTTATAACTATCCAAAGATTCTCAAACCTTTATAAGCATACCACATCTTTCGTTCTCATCTCATCAAGATTCCATTCATTACTACGGTGTGGGTCAGTGGATTGAGGTTCCATATCCGAGGAAACACGGCGATTCGAATCGTTTAAACCCAGCTAGGGGATTCAGTACCACACGACATATGTAGAACTTAATCTTGCATACATCAACCCTACCTACAGATCCTCCCATACAAGACCGGGTTCGCGCCACCCGAGAGTACAGTACACCTCGAACCCGACTATCTCATAGCCCCGAGGGTACACGCTACTCCCGCCATCTCTCCACTCCCAGTGCACGATTAGCCGTTCTCAAGTATCGGAATAGCTATAGACGAGGCTTACCACCGCATGTGGGCTGTACTCAAAGGTCTCAATCACAGCAGGCCAACAACGATAAGGTCCTATGTTGAGCAACACTACAACAAGACTCCATTCTTGATGTAAGTTACTATTGTTATCATGTTATCTCAAGATTCATGATTTCCAAAACATAGCAACCATTTTCAAAAGCACCTACTATTATGAAGTAGTAAAGCATGGCTAAGCATACTAAGCAATTTCATAAAACGGGTATCAAGGTTGAGTATTGGAATCATCAAGGTTGGTAATGCATCAAATAAGGCTCACATACTCCTATTCACTTAATGCATCATATTAACTCAAGTGATATAAATAACTTTATCAAAATACAAGGATAGGTTTAATGTCCGGGGCTTGCCTTGTTGATTAGCGAAGTCCGGAGATTCTGAAAAAGTAGAAGGATCCACACACTCCAGAGAAACCCACTGAGGACCCGGTCCTTCCGAAACGAGATCTACAGGTAGAAGTGCATATGTATGATCAATGAGATGCTTATGACATGATCATGGTAAAGATGGAAATTTTCTAAGCTGTAGACATTTATTCATACAATCTTTTATCACGGTAAAGTTGCAAATCAACAAAACCAAATTAGCTATTAAACTACATATTATTACTTAAACAAATTTTATTATCTCTATTAAGCAAAGCAAGGTTAGGTAACTAACAAGCAACAAAAGGTCATTAGCATAAAGGAATCCATAACCAGGGAGCAAATCATGCTAATGTTACCCTGGTTGTCAAACAATTCCAAAAGTCACACAAATCCAAAGTGATTAACTATTTCTTTTTATTCTATAAACCATTTTAATTAACCCTTTATTTATACACAAATCATACTTATTCAAATAGAGCTGAAATTAATCATGAAGATCAATATCAGTGACATAAACTCACATGTCAAATTTCATGATTTTTGGAGAAACACAGAAAATCACATAATTCATCAAAGTTGCATTTATTAATTAAAGCACAGATTTTATTGGCATAGAAAAATTGCTTCCAAACACAAGTTTCATAATTTTTATATTAGCACAGACATGCTATCATCTATCATGTCAAATTTCACAATTAACAGAGCTATAGAAAAATTATAGCAAAAAGAACAAAACTAGCTACTGTGCATAAAGCCAGAAAAAGAAAAACTTGAATCTAGCCCAAACTAGGCTTTCGGCCCAAGCCAGCTCGGCCCGACACGCGCGAAAGCCAGCCCGGCCTGGCTCCCGCCCACGTGCCCTGGCAACTTTGCAGAAAAGTCCTCCGACTTAAACGAAACTAACCCGCAGTCCATGGCGCTATTCACCTGAGTCTTGGACTTTGCAACCAACACCCTGTAAGAAGTCGTCTTCGCAAACGGGAGGTCCCCGACCCTGGCCCGAGCGAACGGCGACGCACCGAGCGACGGCGAGCCTAATGCCGGCCATCTCCGACCAGTAGAGACCCGGCTGACACGAGCATCAACACAAGCTAGTCAACCGCAGTCGATTGAGCCCCCAACCCTAAACGCTACCGCTCTGGTTAAGCCTGGCCACGCACGGCGGCGGATCGGATCTCGGCGAGACTGTTCCGGGGAACTCAGGCCGGTAGCAACTAGGAAGCTTCAGTAGCTCACCCTGGTGCTGCTTGTGTAGTTGGTTCGAGTGGAGAAGGAACGGGAAGGTGGAGTCCACGGAGCAGTGACTTGCGGCGGCGAACTCCAGCGAGGCAAGCGGTGTTCTGGCGAGACCTGAGCACAAAAAGAAAAACCACCGAGCCGATGAGCACCCTGGGGTCAAGGTGAAACAGAAACAAAAGACAGGGAGAGAAGAGGAGTGCCCGGTGGAGCTGGCCACGGTGAGGTAGAGCGCGGCGGTGATTTTGCCCGGCGGAAAGAGGAACGGCGAGCTCTTGCTCTCTGAGGCATTAGAGTTTGAAGTGAGAGTTTCTGGAGGTGCGCAAGGAAGTAAGGAACTTATATCCATGGTAAATTTTGGATGAGGATGTTCGGTTTGCCGTGAATTCGAGATTGGGACAGAGGGGAGCTCGTCTGTGCTTTGGTGGCGCGACAACGATGACAAGCTCGGGGGAAGACGCCACGGAGCAGGGAGAGCGCCAGCAGCTGGTTAACTTCGCCACGGAGACCAGCACACGCTCGTTCGAGAAGAAACGGTGCCCATCGCGCTGGCGTTGCCGACCCTAGCTCGGTCGGTCACCGCCATGAACAGGGAAGAAAGCTTATCCCCCCCTTCACCTTTAAACCTTTTCGGAAATTTTGAAATTACTAGAGATTTTTGAATATAAGTTGAAAATATGTTAAAATATCAAATGCTCAGAATTCAAAACTGAACATCTTTTATTTTTGCAACAAAAACAGAAAATGCTTAGATTTTGAATTATGGTTTGCAAATCAAAAGGGGACAATAGGGCAAAAGTGTATTTTCATAATGGCTTTTGATTTCACATGAAAACTTGAAAAACTGTATACATCAAAGTTGATCCTTATCAAAAATGGAGCAACTTTGCTTTTTGAAGCATACTCAAATTCTTTTTAGATTTTGATTGCTATTAAAGTGGATAAAATAGGATTTTTGAATTAATAACGTTACTTAAATGAATTCCAACCAAAATTTGAATTATACCTCAATGGTGACTTGAAACATGTTCCAAATACACCTTTGAGACACAATACCAAGATTTGGTAAAGATTTCATTACTTTATTAGAAATTACCATAATACCCTTATATAGCATAAAAGCATTATATACCACAAAGAAAACATAAACTAGGGTTTCAACTTAAACCCTCCTTACCACTAAGCACTAGCATAAAGAATAAACTTGTTTTTAGTGAATGCAAAATTGGGTTATCAACTCAAGTGAAATGCTAATGCATATGATGACATGTCATGTTTTAGTCTGTTTAACACCAGAGTGTTACATGCTGCAAGACTCGCTCGAGAGGGCTGTTTTTCCCACTGATGCACCGAAAAACTCGAAGTTGAATTTTTTGCAATGGACACACCCAATCATCTCTGTTGGACCCAAAACACATGTTTGGTAGGTTTTTGGCACTTTCATTTCCGGCAGAACGGTGCCGCAAAACTCGCACGGGTGGGCCTTTTTTTCACTGATGCACGAAAAAACTTGTAGTTGAATTGTTCGCAACGGACGCACCCGATCATCATAGTTTCTCCCAAAACTCCTGTTTGGCGGGGTTTTGGCACTTTCATTTCTGACAGAACAGTGTCGCAAAACTCGCGCGGGAGGGCCCATTTTCCAACTGATGCATCGAAAAACTCGCAGATGAATTTTTCGTAATGGATGCACCCAATCTTCTCCGTTTGTCCCAAAACTCATGTTTGGTGGGATTTTAGAACTATCATTTTCGACAAAACGGTGCCACAAAACACACATGGAAGTGTCATTGTTCGCACTAACTCAAATAAAAAGTTGTAGTTGAATATTTCGCAACGGACGCACCCAATCATCTCCGTTTAATCCAAAACTCATGTTTGGTGGGTTTTTAGCACTTTCATTTCCGATGTTATGGTGCCGCAGAACACACGCGGGAGGGTCGTTTTTCCCACTAATCGACTGAAAAACTCACAGTTGAATTTAACGCAAAGTCGCATCCAATCATCTCCGTTTGACCCAAAACTCATGTTTGGTGGGGTTTTGGCGCTTTCATTTTCAGCGGAACGGTGCTGTAAAACTCGCTCGGAAGGGCCGTTTTCCCACTAATGCTCCGAAAACTCGCAGTTGAATTTTTCACAACGCTTGCACCCGATCATCTCTGTTTGGTGGATTTTTGGTACTTTCATTTCCGATGGAACGGTGCTACAAAACTCGCTTGGGAGTGCCGTTTGTTTCCCACTGATGCACCCGAAAACTCACAGTTGAATTTTTTGCAACGAACGCACTCAATCATCTTTATTTGAGCAAAAACTCATGTTTGGTGGGTTTTTGGCACTTTCATTTTCGGTGGAACGGTGCTGCAAAACTCGCTCGGGAGGGCCGTTTTTCCCACTGATGCACCGCAAAAATCGCAGTTGAATTTTTCACAACGGACGCACCCAATCATCTCCGTTTGACCCAAAACTCATGTTTGGTGGATTTTTGGCACTTTTATTTCCAACAAAACGGTGCCGCAAAACTCGCACGGGTGGGTCGTTGCTCCCACTGATGCACCAAAAAACTCGCTGTTGATTTTTTCGCAACGTACGCACACAATCATCTCTGTTTGACCTAAAACTCAAGTTTGGTGGTTTTTTAGCACATTCATTTCCGACGGAACGATGCCGCAAAACTCACGAGGGAGGGCTATTTTTCCCACTGATGCAGCGAAAAACTCGTTGTTGAATTTTTCACAATGGACGCACCCAAACTTATTCGTTTGATCCAAAAGTCATGTTTGGTGGGTTTTTGGCACTCTCATTTTAAACGTTATATTGGCGCAAAACTCGCGCGGGAGGGCCGTTTTTTCCACTGATGCACCGAAAAACTCGTAGTTGAAGTTTTCGCAACTGACACACCCAAACATCTCAGTTTGACACAAAACTCATGTTTGTTGGGTTTTTGGCACTTTCATTTCTGACGGAACGGTGCCGCAAAACTCGCGCGAGAGGGCCGTTTTTCCCACTGATGCACCGCAAAAATCGCAGTTGAATTTTTCACAACGGACGCACCCAATCATCTCCGTTTGACCCAAAACTCATGTTTGGTGGATTTTTGGCACTTTTATTTCCAACAAAACGGTGCCGCAAAACTCGCACGGGTGGGTCGTTGCTCCCACTGATGCACATAAAAACTCGCTGTTGATTTTTTCGCAACGGACGCACACAATCATCTCTGTTTGACCTAAAACTCAAGTTTGGTGGTTTTTTAGCACATTCATTTCCGACGGAACGATGCCGCAAAACTCACGCGGGAGGGCTGTTTTTCCCACTGATGCACCGAAAAACTCGTTATTGAATTTTTCACAATGGACGCACCCAAACTTATTCGTTTGATCCAAAAGTCATGTTTGGTGGGTTTTTAGCACTCTCATTTTAAACGTTATATTGGCGCAAAACTCGCGCGGGAGGGCCGTTTTTTCCACTAATGCACCGAAAAACTCCCAGATGGATTATATTCGTTTGACCCAAAGCTCATGTTTGTTGGGTTTTTAGCATTTTCATTTCCGACATAACGGTGCCACAAAACTCTCTTGGGAGGACCGTTTTTCCTACTAATGCACCAAAAATACTCGTAGTTGAATTTTTCACAATGGATGCACCCGATCATCTTTATTTGACCCAAAACTCATGTTTGGTGGGTTTTTCGCACTTTCATTTTTGCAAGAACGGTGCCGCAAAAGCCGCGTGGGAGGCTGTTTTTCCCTCTTATGCACCGAAAAACTGAAGGACCGAAAGTGCTACCAGAAAGCGACCAGAGGGGGGGGGGTGAATGGGAGCTTCAAATTTTCCTTTCGGAAACTTGTTGCCACTGTCTCGAGAATCAACCCCAAGAGCAAACCTAGAGCTTGCAAGTGTCCACGACCCTAGATGTAGGGTGGATGCTTCCGAGAAGCACAGCGGGACACTACACAACCCTAGAAACCCAACGCAAAAAACGGAAACCAAATCCGTCAATGATCGAACGAACCGCGAATGAAACAGCGTGAAACAGTACTGACCGGACTTACTGGTGCATCCGGTCAACAGCCATCGGATGCGTCCAGTCGAGCAAAAACGGATTTGGGACCTTAATGTTTCTGACCGGACTCTGAGAGAACGAGCGTCCGGTCAGGTCTGCAGCGTCCGGTCAATCCGCAACCACGCAGTGAACAGTGGAATGGACGAGTCCGGTCATTGAGGAGACAGAGCATCCGGTCACTCACCGGAAAATCCACACGTGGCGTTCATCAACCGGACTCAGGAGCGAGCGTCCGGTCGACACGATCCTGTGTAGTTTGTCCACCGATTCAACTCTATCTCACCCAAAACAAATCCTTTAGGGATCAAACTTGGTGAGAAGAGTCACAAGGAGGATAGTGAGCTATCTCTAAGAGATCATGGCTCGAACCTATCTCCAAATCGATGAATCAAAGAAACACGAGGGAAAGGAGAAAAAAAAACTTGGCCCGAAACGAAAATCGATCGATCTACTAGCTCGTGAGGTTAGAGGTAAATTCCTTCGGTGAAAAGAAGTGCCTCACGATCTAGAACATCTCTGTTCAAACGGAATCGCAAACGATGCAACGAACAGAGGGATGGAACGACGGGAAAATCGTGGAGAAAAGCAATCCGCGAAGAACACAAGCAAAACACGAATCACAACGACGAAATTACAACCGTGTGGCTTCCACACGCTACAACAATGAGATTACGGTCTCACTTCCTCAAAATCTCACGGGCACAGAGGTATTGTTCTCTTCTCTGTGGATCTCAGTTCGCTACAGCAGGGATGTGGGAGAGCAGGAAACCCTAGAAGCAAAAGAGCAAATGACTGAGATTCAATGGGAGGAGGATGTCTCCCTCTACTTATCCTAATTCTATTTCCTACTCTACCCCTCTGTAATTACAGAGCGAGCCAGCTAAACCCAAGGGTTATTCTGGACCAACTCAAGATAGCTGGTGATCCGACGGCCACGCCCGCACAACTGGTAGTGTTGCCTCGACGCAACCTCACCGATTGCCGCCACGTGCCGCCACCGCTCCGCTCGTCCTTTTCACGGACTTCGCCCCCGGTTTTGAGGCCAAAACCGGAAAACCAGCCTTCACGATCAACCCCCGGTTTTGAGGCCCAAACCGCGAAACCAGCCGACCGTAGCCTGAGTTTTGTGGCCCAAACTCAGCAAACCCGCAGCGCCCAGGTTTTGAGGCCCAAACCTGGAAACCGTCCTCAGCCTGAGTTTTGTGGCCCAAACATGGAAACCGTCAGCGCCTAGGTTTTGAGGCCCAAACCAAGAAACCGTCCACTCGGTGGTTTTTCTGTGGCTCAACCACCAAACCGAGCCGTAGAGGGGATGCACCGCCCGTGCACCCCGTCCACCGACACGTTTCCCCAGGTCCTCGACCCAACAACACCGTACCAGCAAGTCTTCGCTCATCGCTGTCCCAGGCTGTCAGCCACCACAGCTGATCCTCGGGCCACCGGTCCATCAGTCCAAGCCTCACGTCCGCCCTTCGCCACTCTCGGTCCATCGGCATGGCACGTCTCTACTTGACCTTCACCTTGCCTCTGATCACTGTATCCGTGCTCGACACCTGCACAACACAAGCCAAAGAACATGCGCATTATCCCAGTTGACAATCACTCATCACTCAGAGACTCGGCATACACCCATGTATCCGCAATCTCCCCCCTTGATGAGTGCATTGTCAACTACAACACAAATCATAATGGAATAGAGGAAGGAAGGAAGAGAGAGAACTCGACCAAGTGACCCAAAAGCATAGCAAAGCCGAAGAAGGTCAAGTGGAAAGAGCAAGACAACTTGGTTCCTAAAGACATGGGCAACGGCTCAACACAACCAAGCAAAGCAAAGCTAGCCCTCAAGAAGAGGTAGAACACGCTCAACACCGCTAGCAGGAAAGCTCGACACCAATTGGAAAAACAACTGAACATCAAGCAAAACAGAGCTAGCCCTCAAGAAGAGGCAGAGCGGGCTCAACACTGCTAGCAAGGAAGCTCGATACCAACTGAAGAAAGCTAGAAATCAGCTGAAGAACATCAAGGGCAAAAGTGCTAGT
Source organism: Coix lacryma-jobi var. lacryma-jobi (assembly GCA_009763385.1). NCBI lineage: Eukaryota > Viridiplantae > Streptophyta > Magnoliopsida > Poales > Poaceae > Coix > Coix lacryma-jobi. The sequence goes on from CM019831.1 coordinate 85,730,761, forward strand.
TCCTCAAGGAAGAGGCAAAGGCTCAACACCACTAGCTAGCAAAAATGCTCCAAACCAACTGAAGATGCTCAAACACTCAGCAGCAAGCAAAACGAGCAAACTCCCCCTTAGTTGAACACTCAGAGGACATATGATTTGCAATTTCTCCCCCTTAGTTGAAAATGCACCATCAAGCAAAAGTGCACCAACAAGCAAATTTCTCCCCCTCGACAGAATATCTCCCTCCAGAAATGCATATGAGTAAAAATGCAAGTTAGTAGCTTCAGAAATTTAATCAAAACAGTGCAAGGATGCTCTACACAGTTCTGATCCGATGACTTAATAACATCCATAAGAAGCTAGCAAAGGCTCAAACGGATCACCAGATATGAAATATGAATATGAGAGCAAAAGAGCAGTTTTCAGCCAAAAAGGGTTCTCCATCAAAATAGCACAAAACATGTATAGACAGGATATCCGACAAGTGCTAAACATGTATACAAGGTGAACTACCCCTAGCACAGTTCAATCATCATGCTATAGAATGAAACATCGACTTGTGTTTGCGAAATTTTATCGGAGTTTGCAGCGGTTAAATTACACAAGTTAAAATTTCAGCCTGTGATTGCGAGAGGTTGAAAGCTTGTCATTGCCTAACTTTTCAACTATGCGAAGCCTATGCAGAAGCAATCAGAAGCTTAAAGCAACAGTTTCGGTCATACACTACACAGCTCAAGTTTAACTCAAAGTGCAATCAGAAACAGTCTCGAAACTGTGATGTGTTGACAAGCAATCCCATCTCGATCTTTTCCAATTCACTTAACTTGGTTCAGATTTTTCGAACAGAAAATGAACATACCAAGCAAGTGAAAGACTCAACACTAGAGACATAGCAACCTAGCATATATGAAAAGCACAAGTGACTTCAACACATTCTACACATGCTAGTTGCATATCTCAATGGTGAATATTTTCAAGTTTTATGTTCATTAATCTGATTCACCATTCAAGAAATAGCTCTGCTCACAACATGTATCAGTGATCAGAAAGAGCATAAGCTACAACATCATCATAAAGTATCAGAGCAAATACTATACAGAGCATAGTTACATTCTTCAGATTATATACATGAAGCTCTGAATGTAAATATGCAAAATGAAATGCAGAAAGGATGCAAGAAGAAACCAATTGAAAAACAAAAGGTCAGTTTATGATACAAATACCAAACTATTTCCCCCATCTAAAAGGGAAAACACACACCAAGCTCACCTCTCAACCTAGCAAAAGTTGATTGGTCCAAAGGCTTGGTGAAAATATCAGCCAACTGATGATGAGTATCGACATGGCGAAGGTCGATATCACCCTTCTCATAGTAGTCTCGCAGAAAATGAAAGCGTACATCAATGTGTTTGGTCTTGGAGTGCAGCACGGGGTTCTTAGCAATGCTAATAGCACTCATGCTGTCACAAAGCAAAGGAACACGAGAAAAGCTCAGACCAAAATCACGCAAAGTGGCCATCATCTAGAGTAACTGGGAACAGCAGCTAGCCGCAGCAACATACTCAGCCTCCGTGGTAGACTGTGCGACACTAGACTGCTTGCGAGAAGACCATGATACCAGAGAAGATCCAATAAACAGGCAAGTCCCGGAAGTGGACTTGCGATCAATGCGGCAACCAGCAAAATCAGCATCGGAATAACCGCAAAGGAAGAGGGTGGAGGAAGCAGAATACCAAATCCCAAATTCTGGAGTGAAGAATAAGTACCTCATAATGCGCTTGACCGCCTGACGGTGTGAGGTGCGCGGCGACGACTGAAATCGCGCGCAAAGACACACCGTGAACTGAATGTCGGGGCGTATCGCCGTCAGGTACAGCAGCGACCCGATCATACTCCGGTACTCCTTCTGGTCCACTGCATCTCCATCCACATCCGCATCCAGGGCCGTCGTGGTCGACATGGGTGTTGGAAGAGGCTTGGCCTCACCCATATCGAACTTCTTCAATATGTCCTTGGTATACTTACCCTGGTGCACGAACGTCCCTTTCCGGGATTGCTTGATTTGCAACCCGAGGAAAAACGTCAACTCGCCCATCATGCTCATCTCAAACTCCCTGCTCATAGTATCTGCAAACTTGGCAACCAAAGCGTGAGAAGAACCACCGAAAATGATATCATCCACATAAATCTGGACCAAGAGAGTATCAGTGCCTTGCTTGCTGAGAAAAAGCATTTTATCCACACATCCCATTTTAAAACCCTTAGCAAGTAAAAAGGTTTTCAACCTATCATAACAGGCTCTAGAGGCTTGTTTCAAACCATATAAGGCTTTGTGAAGTTTAAAAACATGGTTTGGAAACTTGGGATTTGCGAAACCGGGGGGTTGTCTCACATACACTTCCTCTTCTATGTAGCCGTTTAAGAAGGCACTCTTGACATCCATTTGAAAAAGTTTAAACCCTTTGGATGCAGCAAAAGCCAAGTGTATCCTAATTGCCCCCAAACAAGCTACAGGAGCAAAAGTCTCCTCATAGTCTATCCCCTCCTTCTGACTATACCCCTGGGCTACAAGTCTGGCCTTGTTTCTCACAACATGGCCATCCTCTCCTTGTTTGTTTTTGAAAACCCATTTTGTCCCAATTGGGTGACACTCAGAGGGAGGAGAAACTAGAACCCAAACCCAATTTCTTTCAAAATTTTCCAACTCCTCATGCATGGCATTGAGCCAATCTGGATCAGATAAAGCGTGTCCAACATCTCGGGGTTCAAAATCAGCAACAAATGCATTATGAGCAAAGTGAGAGATTTGTTGTGACCATGACCGAGTGACACGTTGGCCGATGCTGCCGATCATCTGTTGAGGCGGGTGTTGGCGCTGGATATGTCATGGCGCCTCCCGAGCAGAAGTGATCTCCCCCTCAACAGTAGCTGGCGCCTCCTCGGGTACAAAGGGTACCGCTCGAGGTGGCGGATCCCACGGCCCCCAAGATGAAGAAGTGTCGGGGCCGTGAGTCGTAGTTGAAGCCGCTCCTTGCGGCACAGCAGGTGGAGGGGGTGCTGGATCATCCATACCTTCAACACCCTCATCCTCGTCATCAAAAAGAGGCTCACCAACCTCATGATCACCTGCACGCTCAAAACAAGAAGAAGGACAAACCATGGTCTCGTCGAAGGTGACATCGGATGTCTCCATGACTCGGTTAGTGTCAAGGTTAAGTACACGATATGCACGAGTATGAGTGCCATAACCCAAAAACACGCCGTCAGAAGAACAAGACTCAAACTTGTCCAAGTTGCCCTTTTTGAGTATAAAACAATGGCAACCAAAAACTCGAAAATAACTCACCTTGGGGAGTTTTCGAAAACGCAACTCAGAAGAAGTCTTTTTCAAGAAAGCTCGGAGAAAGATGCGATTGGAAATATAGCATGCAGTGCTCATAGCTTCGGTCCAATATCGCCTAGGAGTCCTATGCTCATCGAGCATCGTCCTGGCCATCTCTACAAGGGTCCGATTCTTCCTTTCTACAACACCATTCTGAGGCGGTGTGTAGGGGGAAGAAAACTGATGCTCTAAACCCAAAGAGTTACAAAACTTTTCAAAATCCGAATTCTTGAATTCAGAACCATTATCACTCCAAATAGCTCGCATCGAGTTCAAAGGGAACTCGTTCTGAAGACACAAAATCAGATTGCGAGCAAAGGAGAAAGTCTCGGTCTTCTCCGCTAAAAAGAAGACCCACGAATATCTCGAGAAATCGTCAACAACAACAAGCACATACCACTTCCCCCCAACCGAGCTCACGCGAGCCGGACCAACAAGGTCCATGTGCAAAAGCTCTCTAGGGCGCTTGGTCAAGACCTAAGTCACTGGATGTGGGGAGCGGCGACCATCTTCCCATGTCTACAAGAATGGCAAACAAGATCCTTCTCCATAGACAACTTGGGCAATGCTCGGATTAGGCCAAGTGAACTAAGCCTTGCAAGCAAGTCGAAGCTCAAATGTCCAAGTCTCCTATGCCACTTCCAAAGATCAGAGGAGGAAGGTCCAGCTAAAAGACAATGAGAAATTCCGAACGACTCCGAGAAATCCGCACGAAAGACTTTCCCAAAGGGCGAAATCACACAAAGAAGATTGCCTTGAGGGTCCAAAATACGACTGAGATTCGGTTTAAAACGAATCTCATAGTCATCATCAAAGAGTTGCGAAACAGAAAGAAGGTTAAAATGCAAGTTAGAAACAAGAGCAACATCGCGCAACACAAAGTGCTCATTAACTCGCACCGACCCACGAGACAGAACCTTACCTTTGCTGTTGTCGCCAAAGGTGATAAACTCCTTTCCGGCGACCGGACTAAGACTGGAGAACCACTTGGCATTTCCGGTCATGTGCCTCGAGCAACAGGAATACACCAACCAAACGTTCTCCAATCGTTTTACCTACATCAATAGAAAGACATAGGGTGAGCATAAGGTCCAACACTGGGGTTAGTGAAGTAGGGACAATACCAGTGTTGGGCCGGCTGCTCAAAAGAACGGTTAGCAGAAAAACCATTCCTAGCACGCCTACGGGAAGAGCGATCACCACATAGAGGAAAACGTGATCCGCTAAGGGAGGAGCGTCCATCGCGATACTCAAAACACGGTGGAGGGAAACGCTCAACTACAAAGCCACCGCCACGGGGTCCATAGCCTACAACTGCAGGCACCCGCCGAGCACGACCTCCTCGCGGCCTAGGCCTAGGAACTTGAGGTTTTGGACCTCTAGGCATAGCAGCACGCTTCTGAACATTCGACACATGTACAACATGGAAAATGGAAAGGATGGTACATGTTCGTGTTGTTCATCTCCTTTGCACGGCGCGCCTCTCTCTTGCGCCGAAAGCAAAACTCACTCAAGTGTCCATCTCTCCCACAGTGCTCACAATGGTACCTCACCGCTCTCAAAGGGGGTTGTTGGTACTCACGGTAGTGGGTGTGGATCACTTTGCCCTTCTGTGGCATAAGCTCCTCCTGGATGGGTGGCATGGTGTCCAACTTGTTCTTGAGGTGGTTTGGTTTTGGAGCCCATGATTGTTTCTTTGGTGGAGCTCTCAGAGGTTCAACGAAGACCCCATCCTTGGTGTTAGGCTTGAGAGGCTCTTTGGGTAGAATCTTAGTAAGCTTGGGAGTAGTGGTGGAGTTGGGCTTCTCACATGGGTTAAGACCACTCGACTCTCCAATCTTCCCAAAAGACAAAATATCAACACCTGGAGCAAAACCTACACCAGGACCTCCAGCAGCTCGCTTGAATTGGGAAATCATCATCCTGAGCTGTGGCTCACCACTAGACACCCATGACAAGATGGTCCGAAGGTATGTGTTTTCCTCCTCGGTTTGCATCTTGTCATGCTTCACATTGGCAGTCTCCATCTCCAAACCCTCACAAAGAACACACCTAGTCACACATGTGCTACCTGAGTTGGCCTCTTCAAGAGATACAATCTTGGCATTCTTCTCTGCCCACTCAGATTGCAAGCCCGCACCGGACTTGCACGCACCCAACAACGAGGATCTAGCCTTCAGCTCATCCACCTCTCCTACCAACACAACATACTTGCTTCTCAAAGTGAGAAGGTCAGTCATGTGTGTGGTGCACATCTCACACTCCTCCTCATCGGGAACAACTACGGTGGACTTAACAGATTCAAGTTCCTTCACCGTATCCTCCCACTTCTGCCTAAACTCCTTGCGCTCTCTAGCAGCACGCCTAAGCAACTTATCCTGACTAAGGAGCGCGGCAGTAAGTTTCTCGACCTCAGCAGAAGGCTCGTCGGGGGTCTGAGATACCTGGGTGGTGTCATCGTCGTCGTCGTCGTCGTTCCGAGGAGTGTCCTCCAGCTTGCTATCGACCTCCTTGTCTAGGGCCATGGTGCAGAAGCCCTCGTCATCGGCGAAGAAGCAAAGGCCGTTGAGCTTGTCCTCGATCCTCTTCTTCTTCTCGGACTCGTCGTCGCTTGAGGAAGCGGAGTCGTCATCCGAGTCGTCGACGTCGGTGAGCGTGGCAAAGAACGCACGCTGCTCAGCCTGGGCCATCTCCAAGTACTTTGTCTTGATGTACTCCTTGTTGAAACCGCCCTTCCGCTTGTACTTCACGGGGACGTACTTCTCCTTGCGCTTTCCGGAGTCGAACTTGTGCCCATGTTCCGCCTTGCCAAAGGTTTGCTTGTTCTTCTTTGGGCAATTGGCGATGAAGTGGTTGGGGTCACCGCACTCGTAGCATCCCGAGCGTCCTCCTCCGCGGCGACGGTTCATGCGGTTGTTGTGGAACCGCGAGAACCAGTTGGCGAGCAACGCCAGCTCGTCATCCCCCATGAACTCCAGCTGCTCCTCTGTGACAGAAAGAAGAGAGGAAAGTGCAAAGCCTCCAGAGGGGTTAGCAGAAGAGCCATAAACCAAAGCCATCGACGGGCCAGAAGGATTTTCATAAGAAGCCTAAGCCATGGCATCAATCTCACTGGACTTGAGCTTACTAAAGAGCTCATCGCACGTGAGGGTCTCATAGTTAGGTGATTCGATGATCGCCTGAACTTTGGAATCCCAGACCGATCGATCAAGAGTATGCAAAAGCTTCATAGCTCTCTCATGATCATCGAAAGGCAACAGCTCCTTGTTAGCCCTCATCCTGTTGACAATCACCTGAAAGCGAGCGAATAAACTTTCTATGCTCTCCCTAGGCATATGTCGAAAGTTCTCATACTCTGGCTTGAACGACTCGTAGAGACGGGTTTTGACTTGAGAGGTTCCCTCATGGAAATGCATGAGGGTAGCCCAAATCTTCCAAGCCGTAGCGAGGTGAGAAACGCGATCAAACTCACTCATGCTCAGACATGAGAAAAGAGCATTACGGGCTCGGCTATTGGCATCATGCTCATCGATCTGAACTGAGAGACACGAGCAGCCAAGACCACGTAATCGGCAGAGTTGCAAATATCCCAGATGGAAGCACCCAAACTCTGCATATAGGCCGACATGCGTATCTTCCAATACGCATAGTTCGTCCCATCGAAAAACGGCTGTTTGCCCACGCCGCGATCCATGTCGGCCATTTTCCGACGGAACGGTGCCGCAAAACTCGCGTGGGAGGGCCATTTTCCCACTGATGCATCGAAAAAACTCGTAGTTGAATTTTTCACAACGGATGCACCCTATCACGTCTGTTTGACCCAAAACTCATGTTTGGTGGATTTTTGGCACTTTCATTTCCGATGGAACGGTGCTACAAAACTCGCTCGAGAGGGCCATTTTTCCCACTGATGCACCCGAAAACTCGCAGTTGAATTTTTTGCAATGAACGCACTCAATCATCTTCGGTTGAGCAAAGACTCATGTTTGCTGGGGTTTTGGCACCTTCATTTTCGACGACGAAACGTGCCGCAAAACTCGCGCGGGTGGGCCAATTTTCCCACTGATGCACTGAAAAACTCGTAGATGAAATTTTTGCAATGAATGCACCCTATCATCTCTGTTTGACCCAAAAGTCATGTTTGGTGGGGTTTTGGCACTTTCATTTTCAGCGGAACGGTGCTGTAAAACTCGCTCGGGAGGGCCATTTTTCCCACTAATGCACCAAAAAGCTTGTAGTTGAATTTTTCGCAATGGACTCACCCAATCATCTCTGTTTGACCTAAAACTTGAGTTTGGTGGATTTTTGGCACATTCATTTCTGATGTTATGGTGCCGCAGAACTCGCGCGGGTGGGTCGTTGTTTCCACTGATGCACTGAAAAACTCGCAGTTGATTTTTTCGCAACGGACGCACCCGATCATCTCAGTTTGACCCAAAACTCATGTTTGGTGGGTTTTTGGCACTTTCATTTCTGACAGAACGATGCTGCAAGACTCGCTCGAGAGGGCTGTTTTCCCACTGATGCACCGAAAAACTCGAAGTTGAACTTTTCGCAATGGACACACCCAATCATCTCTGTTTGACCAAAAACTCATGTTTGGTAGGTTTTTGGCACTTTCATTTCTGGCAGAACGGTGCCGCAAAACTCGCACGGGTGGGCCTTTTTTCACTGATGCACCGAAAAACTTGTAGTTGAATTGTTCGCAACGGACGCACCCGATCATCTCAGTTTGTCCCAAAACTCATGTTTGGTGGGGTTTTGGCACATTCATTTTTGAAGGAACGGTGCCACAAAACTAGCTCGGGAGGGCCATTTTTTCCACTGAAGCATCGAAAAACTCATAGATGAATTTTTCGCAATGGTTGCACCCAATCGTCTCCGTTTGTTTCAAAACTCATCTTTGGTGGGTTTTTGGCACTATGATTTTTGACACAACGGTGCCACAAAACTCACGCGGAAGTGTCGTTGTTCGCACTAACTCAAAGAAAAACTTGTACTTGAATTTTTCGCAACGGACGCACCCAATCATCTCCATTTGACCTCAAACTCATGTTTGGTGGGTTTTTGGCGCATCCATTTGCGACGGAACGGTACCACAAAATCACGTGGAAGGGCCGTTTTTCCCACTGATGTACCGAAAAAACACATAGTTGAATTTTTCACAACGGATGCACCCGATCACCTTTGTTTGACCCAAAACTCATGTTTGGTGGGTTTTTGGCACTTTTATTTCTGACAGAACGGTGCTACAAAACTCGCTCGGGAGGGCCATTTTTCCCACTGATGCACCGAAAAACTCGCGGTTGAATTTTTCACAACGGACGCACCCAATCATCTCCGTTTGACCCAAAACTCATGTTTGGTGGGGTTTGGCACTTTCATTTTCAGCAGAACGGTAGTGTAAAACTCGCTCGGGAGGGCCATTTTTCCCACTGAAGCACCGAAAAAATCATAATTGATTTTTTTTTGCAACGGACGCACCCAATCATCTCCGTTTGGCCCAAAACTCAAGTTTGGTGGTTTTTTGGCACTTTCATTTCCGACGGATCGATGCCGCAAACTCGCGCGGGTGGGTCGTTGTTTCCACTGATGCACTGAAAAACTCGCACTTGAATTTTTTGCAACGGACGCACCCGATCATCTTAGTTTGACCCAAAACTCATGTTTGGTGGGTTTTTGGCACTTTCATTTCCGACAGAACGATGCTGCAAAACTCGTTCGAGAGGGCTGTTTTTCCGACTGATGCACTGAAAACTCGAAGTTCAATTTTTTGCAATGGACGCACCCAATCATCTCTGTTTGACCCAAAACTCATGTTTGGTAGGTTTTTGGCACTTTCATTTCTGGCAGAACGGTAAAGCAAAACTTGCACGGGTGGGCCTTTTTTCACTGATGCATCGAAAAACTTGTAGTTTAATTCTTCGCAATGGACGCACCCGATCATCTCAGTTTGTCCCAAACCTCATGTTTGGTGGGGTTTTGGCACATTCGTTTCCGACGAAACGATGCCGCAAAACTCGCGCGGGAGGGCCATTTTTTTCACTGATGCACTGAAAAACTCTTAGATGATTTTTTCGCAATGGATGCACCCAATCATCTCCATTTCTTTCAAAACTCATGTTTGGTGGGTTTTTGGCACTATGATTTTCGACCGAACAGTGCCGCAAAACTCACGCAGAAGTGTCATTGTTCGCACTAACTCAAAGAAAAACTTGTACTTGAATTTTTCGCAACGGACGCACCCAATCATCTCCATTTGACCTCAAACTCATGTTTGGTGGGTTTTTGGCACGTTCATTTCTGATGGAACGGTGCCGCAAAACTTACGGGGGAGGGCCGTTTTTCCCAGCGATGTACCGAAAAAACACATAGTTGAATATTTCACAACGGATGCACCCGATCACCTCTGTTTGACCCAAAACTTATGTTTGGTGAGTTTTTGACACTTTCATTTCTAACGGAACCGTGTTACAAAACTCGCTCGGGAGGGCCATTTTTCCCACTGATGCACCCGAAAACTTGCAGTTGATTTTTTTGCAATGAACGCACTCAATCATCTTCGTTTGAGCAAAAACTCATGTTTGGTGGGTTTTGGCACTTTTATTTTCGGCGGAACGGTGCTGCAAAACTTGCTCGGGAGGGCTATTTTTCCCACTGATGCAACGAACAACTCGCAGTTGAATTTTTCGCATCGGACGCACCCAATCATCTCCGTTTGTCCCAAAACTCATGTTTGGTGGATTTTTGGCACTTTTATTTCCGACAAAACGGTGCCACAAAACTCGCACGGGTGGGTCGTTGTTCCCAATGATGCACCAAAAAACTCATAGTATTGTTCGCAACGGACGGACCCAATCATCTCCGTTTGACCCAAAACTTAAGTTTTGTCGGTTTTTGGCACTTTCATTTCCGACGGAACGATGCCGCAAAACTCGCGCGGGAGGGCCGTTTTTCCCACTGATGCACCGAAAAACTCGTAGTTGAATTTTTCGCAATGGACGAACCCAATGTTCTTCGTTTCATCCAAAAGTCATGTTTGGTGGGTTTTAGCACTTTCATTTCGAACGTTACAGTGCCGCAAAACTCGCGTGGGAGGGCCGTTTTTTCCACTAATGCACCGAAAAACTCGCAGATGAATTTTTCGCAATGGACGCAGCCGATTATCTCGGTTTGACCCAAAGCCCATGTTTGGTGGGTTTTTAGCACTTTCACTATGATAATGCCCATGCGTTGTGACGGGAAAAAATATACCATAATAATTTAATATGAACGTGTATATTATTATTGAAAAGTGTCATGTTTTATAGCATTTAATATTCCATCTCATGTGGAATCAATTAATAAATATACCACCATATTTCATGTTTTATGAAAACTCATGTAACATTTTTAATGCGGATAATATATTTATCTTAAATCAAAGCTATAAACAATGCCTTAAAAATATTATCATATTAGTACGCATAAGTTTATGAAATAAACAAATTATTGATTTTATTGGACATGAGGTGGAGTCCTATAAATAAGATTACAGTAAAATTGAAGAGATATGCTCTGTGATGTCTTATATTAGATTAATAATAAAATAATTGGGTAAATATATATCTTTTTCTTGTGTTTGATTTAAGAATAGAAGAGAAGAGAGTCTGAACGATTCCTAAAAAGGTGAGAAGTGACATGGTGCAAGATGTAGGAAAATAATTATTTAATTTTAAAAGTGGCATATAAGGGGTGGAGAAAAGGTCATAATGGCATATGATGAAGCTAGGGAACTTTGGTCCTGCCGGGTAGACGTGGACATTTGGTGCATTTTAGTTGTAGAGATTTCCGACGGAACGGTGCCACAAAACTCGCGTGGGAGGGCCGTTTTTCCCACTAATGCACCAAAAAAACTCGTAGTTGATTTTTTCACAACGGATGCACCAAGTCATCTCTGTTTGACCCAAAACTCAGGTTTGGTGGGTTTTTGGCACTTTCATTTTTGCAAGAATGGTGCCGCAGAAGCCGCGTGGGAGGCCGTTTTTCCCTCTTATGTACCGAAAAACACACTGTTGATTTTTTCACAACGGACGCACCCAGTCATCTCCGTTTGACCCAAAACTCATGTTTGGTGTGTTTTTGACACTTTCATTCTCGACGGAACGGTGCTTCAAAACTCGCTCTTGAGTGTCGTTTTTCCCACTAATGCACCGAAAAACTCCTAGTTGATTTTTTCGCAACGGACACATCCCAATCATCTTTGTTTGACCCAAAGCTCATGTTTGTCGGGTTTTTAGCACTTTCATTTCCGGTGTTATGGTGCCGCAAAACTCACGCGGGAGGGTCGTTTTTCCCACTAATGCACTGAAAAACTCACAGTTGAATTTTACGCAACAGTCGCATCCAATCATCTCCGTTTGACCCAAAACTCATGTTTGGTGGGGTTTTGGCACTTTCATTTTCAGCAGAACGGTGCTGTAAAACTCGCTCGGGAGGGCCGTTTTTCCCACTGATGCACCGAAAAACTCGCAGTTGAATTTTTCGCAACGGACGCACCCAATCATCTCTGTTTGACTCAAAACTCAAGTTTAGTGGGTTTTTGGCACTTTCATTTCCGACGGAACGATGCCACAAACACGCGCGGTGGGTCGTTGTTTCCACTGATGCACTGAAAAACTCGCAGTTGAATTTTTCGCAACGGACGCACCCGATCATCTTAGTTTGAACCAAAACTCATGTTTGGTGGGTTTTTGACACTTTTATTTCTGGCAGAATGGTGCCGCAGAACTCGCACGGGTGGGCCTTATTTCATTGATACACCGAAAAACTTGTAGTTGAATTCTTCGCAATGGACGCACCCGATCATCTCAGTTTGTCCCAAAACTCATGGTTGGTGGGGTTTTGGCACTTTCATTTCCGACGGAACTGTAACAGACTCTTCCAATAATGTGGCCCACCTACACCTGTCATATGTCCAACGACATCTGACCGTTATGTAGGTGTGCCACAAGACTGGATTAATCTGTTGGATATGGTCGACGTATCCATAGGTCACAGGAATCATCCGAGTACAATCATTACAGCACATTACATTTCATACAAAATACCAGATCGGAGAATTCAGCGGAAGTCTTACATAAACATAATATTACAAACCAGTGTCCATTATTACAACATAGGTGGTAAAGAGTTCAAGTTGCGATAGTACTAAGTGCTGGATAAAAGTCTGATAACGTAACCATATTAATAAACCCTGCCCAAGGGCACATCACTTATCATCATCAGCCGGAAAGATAGTCATACAGCACGGGCCGAAGCACATCTGTTCGGCAGTCTCACCTGCAACATGGGGTCATAGAACCCTGAGTACAGGAGTACTCAACAAGACTTACCCGACTAATAAAATGGGGAGAAGACTCAGGAATGCAGGCTGAGGGGAAGTCAATGTAAGGCTTTAGCAAGAATCCAAAAGTTTTCCTTTGCATAAAAGCTCCTACTACTAAGTAGTTATGTCATTCCATATCTCTATCGTTAACTAAGTAATTAAATATACATCTCATGATCAACCCATTAATCCTCCAATGTTTCATCATTAAACTACGCTGAGGGTGCGAGGACGTGTCTCCTTTTCTCGTGGAGCAAACGACGATTCGAACCGCTTGATCTACCCAGCTGGGGCTTCCTTATTACACGACATATGCAAGACCGAACTTGCATATATCAACCGTCCCGTGGATCCGCTCAAACCAGACCGGAGCCGCGCCACCCGGGGGTACAGTACACAACCGCCCTACACCGGCCTTGTTGAGTAACGTCCAACAGGGGACCGAGCAGGGTGGGTACACGCTACTCCCGCCATCTCTCCACTCCCAGTGCGCGGGTGCGCCGTTCCAGTAAGGGCATAGCCACAGTAGGGCTTACCGAAGCATGTGACCAGTACTAACAAATAGTTCTCGATCCAACGGGCCAATAGCGGACGGGCCCTAGGCGACACAGACGGAAACACTACACCAGGACTCCATCTCCTGTGCAAGTTACCCGCCCGGTCTCATTTTAATTACACCATCCCAAACCGAGGGAAGGGTTCCCAAAAATAGCATCTCTCTTTTCAAAAAACCTACTCTATTGAGCAAGGCTAAGCATTCTAAGCATTTGTAAATAACCCAGTGACAAGGATAGTATAAGGAGTAATCAAGGTAGTCAATGCATCAAGTAGTTAACATTCAACTCCTAAACTTAATGCACAAATTTTATCAACAAGTATATTATTAAAAATTGCAAGGTAGGGGCAAATGCACCGGGGCTTGCCTTGGGGTTCCTCTTCTGGTTCGTCCCCATAGATATGAAATCCAACCTCGTAGAAGACCGGTGCCTCCCGTGCTGCAATCTCCGGCTGATCCTTGCTAACTTTGGTTTCTAAACGCAATATAATGAACGAGTACATATAAGATGCATGGGTTGCGAATATGAATGAATGCTTATGATGCTGGACAATTATAAGTAGAATAGTACAGCAGTAAACAACAATCCAAAACTGAATTCAGAAATAGACATCACAATTGGAATAAGATTCGCATAAGTGATAACCCGAACAGATTTCATGCGCCAACTTGTTTTAACCATAACTGGAGCTATCAAATAGCAATTCAGGTGATTCAGGACAATCTGGAAAGCTTAACAAATTCTCTATAACTTTTCTGTCATACACAAAAGCTGATTCCAGGGTCATATGGACCAAACAATTCATTTGGTTAAATCTGTCTAGATTCTCGACAGATTCAAATACTACTGTTCCACAGACCATATCTGGAGTTCCGAATCATCAACAATCGTGATCTAAACCATTCTGGAAAGCATATGAAATCTTCTACAACTTTCTTATAATACACCAAATCTGATTCACAAGTTAATTATCCCATACAGTTCGGTTTTCACAAACTGTCCAGATTCTGGACAGCACTGCACTGCATACCCAGATTGAACAGAACATAACTCCCAGTATATACATCCAACAATTACGAATTTTAGGAGCAGCTAGATATACAAAAGTACTACAACTTTGCTATACAACATTTCAACAGAAAACTTTATTATCATAGTGATATCTCACTTCCACCGAAACTGATCCAGAAAAGTGACAGGAATAGTGCAAGGCTAGTTTCATGCCAAAAGCATGATCCCAAAGGTCACGTGCTTAACCATAACACTGGCATTCAAAAGAGATCAATCCAGCACATAAATGTAACTCTCCAACTCATGGTTTTTATTTGACAGCAACAAACTTATGTAATATAATTTTGTTAGTTAAGCATTCCATTTATTTAGATCAATGTTACCATGGTGCCACCAAAAGGATTTCTCCTAATCCAAACTTTCTGTGTTAATTGACTCATTAACATAGCAGTGACCTCCTAACCTTTGACAGTATGAAAGGAGAATTAAATTTGCAGAATTAAACTTAATCAATTAACTACCATTATTAATTATTGACTTAATTATTAAGGTTTAAAATTTATTTTTACCAAAAAGGCTCATAATTTTTGGAGAGGTGTGCAATGTGCTGCAAAGTACTACAAAATTGATTTCACAATTTTTGGACCTCAGGAACAGCCTACAAAAATTATTTAAAGTGCCTAAACTAATTAATTTGTCATTTTAATACCCCATCAAAACTTGTCCAAACCTTCAGGTTCATATTTTTACAATTTTCTTCACATATCAGAGAAGCTACACAAAAATTTTCAGAGTTTTTAGCGCAGTAATTAAAATACAGCAAAAATAACAAAATGCGCTACTGTTCAAATTCGCTGAAAATAGAAAACCCTAATCCTAGACGCTGACAAGCGGGGCCAGGGTGTCAGGCCGACCCAGCGCTCCAGCCAGCGCGCGCGCGGCGCTGACCGCGCGGCGGCGGCGTTGACCGCCGGCCGTTCTCGCTGGCGGCGAGGCCAGGGACCGGACCAAGACTACCTACGCGCTCCACATCACCTCGCGAACACGCAAGGGGGTTTGGTTAGGGCTAGGAGCGGCCGGAGACCTAGTGTCCGCGGCAATAGCGGCTCGGCCGCGTCGAGCCCGGCGGCGTGCCGGCGTTCCGACCGATACGGCGCGGTAGAGACCGAACGAAGACGAGCATCGGCACCAGGGAGCTCACCTAGGTTCGATGCGCGCGCTAGCTCAGTCGGAGAGGGTTGGGGAGGTGGAGGTCGACGACGGCGGCGAATATGGCGGCGGACCAGGGCTTCGCGGCGGTGTTCTGGCTCCTTCGGCGCGGTAGCGACCTGGACGACGAGCCGACCAGAGGCAGTGAGTCGAGGCGAATTCAACGGTGCAAACGAATCAGACCGAGGAGCTCCGGACTTATCACGCGACGGCGAACGTGGCCGCGGCGGCCGCTCGCCGGAGCTGGGGAAGAAGAGACTCGGCCGTGCAATGTAGGCGGCTAGCACTCGATTCAAAAGGTCAGGGAGGTGGCTGGGGTTATGGCGGCGCAGTGGATGGGCTAGCACCGGAGGAGGAGGCTCGTCGGCGACGAATTTCGTCGGCGGAGCTCCTGTGTTCGAGACCGGCGCGAGCAGAGGGAAAGAAAGGAGTGGGGAGGCGATGAGGAGATGGTTTTGTGGACCGGGAGGTGAGCAACGAGTGTGCCAGCTAGTTGCGCATGCAAACGGAGCGAGAGGCGCGTGGACGGGGACGTGGCGACGCCGGAACGCGCCGTGGCCGCGACGGCCGTCGTGGACGCCATGCAAGACTCCATGGACTGTAGCTACAGGAGTTTTTGTCCCCTTTTGAATTGCGTCAAAATTTTGAACTAAAGTGCAAAATATGTAAGAATGAAAGTTGTTCAGAATTTTGTGATCTACAAATTTGCTTAAAGAACCATGCTCCAATTCGGCTTAGTTTTTTTAATTAGGGTTTGAATTCAAATTTGACCTAAACTAATTTCTCAAATTACTTTAAAATTTTCTAAAGAAGTTCAAATTCTGTGAACATAAAAGTTGTCACATTTGTCATTCCCTACAACTTTGATAAAAGGGCCAAGGTCAGATTCCCAATAGTTTGAGAGTTGTAGTTCAAGGGTAGATTCTAGGGTTTAAACAAATTTGTTTCAATTCAAAATCTGTGCAGAATCTTTGTTAACTTTATATACTAAAGTTGTTCCTTTCATTAGTATCTACAACTTTGTTTTAAGAACCATACCCAGATTCAGCTTGGATTTCAGTCTTTATCATAGGGCCACTATTAAGGACTTGTGATTTCATGAACCATATAACCCTATAAGCCTATCTTCACTAGAAATCAGCCACAAGCAAATCCTTTAATCACCACACATCCAATGAGCAAAACAGAATTTAAACAAGCATATGATTCACTTGAAATCAAGTTATATGGAATTTGTAATGCATCTTTAGTGTTGCTATATGAATGCTTTCCATGCTCATGATGACATGTCAGGTTTTAGTTGACTTAAACACCAGAGGTGTTACAGGAACGGTGCTGAAAAACTCGCGAGGGAGGGCCATGTGACAGAACCGACCAATTTATAAGAGCACAAGTGTGAAAACCTCTGCCGAAACAGCTGAATTAGCACACTTGAGCCCATATAAACCCGGTAGTCCGTGAAATCCTGAGGGATTTCAAACCTTTCAACATCTTATCCAAGATCGCATGGTCAAGCAAATACAAATCATGTCCACGAAGCTTTGCAGCGGAAATAAAGTTACAATAGAGTTCACAAATAATAATACAAGTGGAGATACTTTGAAACAACATAGCTTTGAAATAAATACCATAACATAAGTTGAAATACTTTGCTAGCTTGAGTGACATCCTCCAACAACAGCATAAAGAGAAGAAGTAGGGAATTGTCGAGCCCACCGGCACTGGCCATCACCTTTCGGCAGACCTAACCTTCACCTGCAACAAGGTGGGATAAAACCTTGAGTACTCGAATGTACTCAGCTAGACTTACCCGTCGGAAACCAAAAATAAAGAGACACCAAGGAGTATGCAAGGCTGATATAAACAGTGGAGCTAGCTAACTTTATTTGCAAAAGGAGCTTGATATAAAGGGTTCATCATTTAATTATATGAGCAGTCATCTTTTATCCTATTCCTTAAACTCTAGGTTTTGCACCTGTATTAGAGCACTCACTTGAATCTAGCAAACAAATACATAATACCATATCAGGTTTGCTTATCGATATTTTAGTTGAACCAACAAATGTCACATGGAGTTGTATCATGGTGAAGCTCGACATAGTTTCCCACTAACTGGGGGAGACGGCGACTCGAATCGAATTCCAAACCAGCTGGTGAAAAACCTTTAATACCAACCCACACTTTCCCCGTCGGGTCCATGCATTGGGTAACCGCTCGATACATGTTCGTGGTGGTAATCGTCGTGGTTCAAGCACGGACCACCCAATTGGAACTATACGATGGCCATTCCGAGGCAGATCGTGTTTCCATACTAGAGGGTGCGACACGGGTTGAGACCGGCCCGAACAACGTGTAATCGGCTTTGGGGTCCATGATTATAGCACCGACATATCCCTAAGTAAAAGGGCGCTTTCAAAAATGAACCAGGGCCAACATCGATACAAAACCTACACGATCCTACGGACGAGCTGCCCCAAGTTTCCAAACTTATGCCTTGCCTTCCAATTGACCGTATTTCATTACTACTCAGGTTCTTTTTCATGATAGCAAAATATAGCCAACCATGATCCGGTAACTACCCATCAGGGGTATTACGGAAACATCCTTAACTACTACTTATTAAGCAGGCTAAGCAATTCTACATATAAATAAGTAACAGGGTAACAAGGCAGGTGTAAACAATAATCAAGGGAGGATAATGCAGCAATTAGGATTCAATCAACTCCTATACCTAATGCATCACAATATAAAATACTCAATTAAATTAATTATAAATACTGGGAGACTTAGAATGCTCCAGGGCTTGCGTATGAACCAACACTAGGTTAGTGTTTGTTAGATGATACTTGCTTGGCAAGCATCTCCGCTGTAGCACTTGCTTAACTCCGCATCTTCGGGATAATCCACCAAACACCGTCTTTGGGTTTAACCTCACCATCACGTCCTTCACGATGTATCTACCATTACCTAAATGAGATGCGCAATGCAAGCGTATGAATGCAGGGAAACGCTTATGAAGCAATCATAAGGCGCACAACAAAAACATTACTAATTACTTCACATAAGCAATTAGGATAACTACTAAAAGAAGACATAGCTCTAACACCCAACATAGCATAATCACTTTAGCAGGTTACATTTAAAGTAAGGTGTGACACATGGTTCTTTAGGCACTCAAAGTGGCTAACTATAACAATCAATCAAGACTATATCAGACATCACAATTGGAACACATGTATGCACATATAGCTTCTACTTTAGTTAAGCAAGTCATGACATAACAATCAATCAAAACTAATTATCTAACATATTTATATAATACATAAGGTTAATTAGTTTAATAACATGAAATGCACAATCTGAACATTACCAAGTCATGACATAGCATCGAAGATCACATAATCAACATTAAGCTATAGCAATCAAGTTCGGTTCATTTATACAGTTTGGACACCAACACACCATGTACTTTAAACAGACATAACTGGAGCTACACATATTCAAACAAGGTGATCCTAGACTTTCTGGAAATCTAATGAAATTATCTGCAACTTTGCTATTATCACTTAAGCATGATTCAGCTATTAAAAAGACCAAACATAACAAACAAGCATTTCTGTCCAAACTTTGGACAGAATGTTACATTCACCTTCAAACAACCATAACTAGAAATCTAAAGCACCAAAAGACATGACATAATACTTATTAGAAAGCTTATTAAGTTGTCTAAAACTTATTTATAATCATCTCAAGAAGATTAAGCAGTTATTAAGGTTAACCAACTCAAACAAGTAAATCTGTCCAGACTATGGACAGATTCTGACTTCTAAGTTTAAACACATGTAACTCAAGTTCTAGACCACCAAAAATAGAGATCCAAGATGTTGGGGGAAAGAACCCTCGGCAGTGACGTCGTGCGGGCTGAGTCGGAAAGCGACCCTCGCTAGCGCCCTATTTCCCTTTGAGAAAACCCTCGTCACCTGATAAGCCCCTCGGGCCATTTTTTCTAACACTCGAGCATTGGCCCGACCCTCGGGATGATTAACAATTCTTGCAGGTTAAAGGCGTGCGGAACACTGAAAGCAACCTTCGCACGTCCCACACGCCCTCGCCAGGAGGCTCAGGCTCCACGGATGGCGAGCGGACGCGGACCTCGCGACTGGAGGGATGATTCCGCGAGCCGGAGATCGACCCTCGCGTTCTCGCGAGGGTAAACGCAAGCCGGGTGGTGGCGGACGCAGGAGGAGGGCAAGCTAGGGTTTCAATACGTTGTGTGCTTGTACGATTTTGCCCTTCCGGTTGTGTGCTTGTACGATTTTGCCCTTCCATTGTATAGCGCTGAGGAATCTTTCTTGTACCCTTTTGTAATTTGGTCAGCGCCCTTTGGTATCCCCTATAAATACCAAAGGGTAAACAGTGTAATGGACACGTTTTTCGGGAATAGAGCCACAACATCACTGTCCCTGTTTCCTTTGTACCTTCGTTCAGTTCTGACGATTGGCCACCTTCATTCGCCGCTCCCCTGCACGTGCGCGGAGGTAGGGCAAGCGTGTAACCAACAGTTTGGCGCCGTCCGTGGGGACGAAGTTCGAGATGGCGCCTTCCGTGGGGACGAAGTTCTCTAGAGAGGCCGTGGCGGTGATTCCACCTGTTGAAGAGATAGTGGAACCCTCAGGAGCAGAAGATGTGACCCCAGATTCAGAAGTCCCGGGCCCTCATACCCGGACGGCGACACAGCCGCACCCCCACACTTCAGGAGAAGGTGAGGGAGGAGACGAAGAGGAATTGGGCCTCGAGGCCCTGGAAAGACTCCAAGCTGAGTTGCAAGAGAAGAAGAGACGTCTGGACCAACTTGAAAGGCACAACCGACTGCGCCTCATCAGGCAAAAGGCGGATGAAGCAAGAGAGCAGCTCCGCCGAATAGAGGAGTCCCTCGCAACAGCTGAGGCCGAAGCCGAGGACTGGGGTGATAGGCAAATGCCGCCGCTTCGAGAGGAGAATGATGGGCAGGAACAGGGCAACGCTCGTCAGCCACCACCACCCCACCACCTCCAACTTTCCGCTAACTTTACCTAGAAGAGCGGGAGCCAAACCTTCGCATTCAGCGAAGGGCCCAACAACACCAGATGCCCTACGACCCAAGATCACCACTCTCCCAAATACTGCAAACCCAACCCTGGCCACCATGCTACAATCCACAAAATCTGCCCCGTTATGACGAACTCACTAACCCTCGCCAATTCATAATGAGCTATGAAGCGGTAGTCGCCACAGCAGGAGGAGACGAGTCAACAATGGCGAAGTCTTTTGTAATCATCCTTCGTGACATCGCGCAGACTTGGTACAGCAACCATCGCCCTGGAACAGTGGATTCCTGGGCCAACCTCAGAGACAGACACTGCACAAACATCAAGGGCATCACAGCAGCCCCATCAAACCCCATCGAGTTGTTCAACTGCAAACAAGAAGAGCGCGAACCGTTGCAAGATTACTGGCAAAGGTTCATCCAGATTAGAGCAAGAACTCCGGGAATATCCGATGAGGCCATAATCCTCGCTGCAGTCAGCGGCCTACGCCCAGGCCCATGCTCATCAAAGTTCGCCAGAAAACCAGCAAACACAATCGAAGAACTTCACGATACAATGGAAAGGTACTATAGAGCGGACATGGATTTTCGGGCAAAATCCGATGCTCGAAGGTCGCAGCAGAAACCTCAGCAGAGGCCCCAAGCTAGAGAGAACAACCCTCGCCTAGATCAGAGCAACGTTGGAGTGATCAACAAGGCAAATCTAATCGAAGACCAGAGAAGAGGCACTCAGCCTTCGGGCAACCAAAACCCACATGGATTTCCACCCCCGCCTGACCAAAGAAACCAACAGAGGGACCCGGCCAAAATGTACTGTCATTTCTGTGGCCAAGGAAAGGGGCACACAACAAAGCAATGCGAGTGCTTCGCCAGAGGGAAAGAGTACCAGGAGTCCAAAAGAGCCTCTTCAACAGAAAACAGAACGATCAATCATACCAGAAAGCCAAACTTCAACCCAACCCAACCTCCCTACCAGTATACCCCCATAAACTACGACTTACCCTCGCACCAACCTTTCTACTCTCAACAGCCACACTACAACCACACCTCATATCAACCAACCTCTTTTCCACAATGCCAAAACGTGCCATACACTGTCACATTCCCAACAACCCCTCAAACCCAAACCAACCAACAAGTGAGCAACACTCTACCACCACCACCACCAGTACCAGCCCTGCCAGCCCCCCAACCTGTCAAATCCGAAGCCTAGACCCATACAACCATCAACAACCCAACATCAACCTTCGGTGTGATACTAGCTATCACCAGAGGCTCCAACGAAGATCATGGCAACAAGAGGCAAAAGAAAGAACATGCTCGAAGAGTACATCATGTAGCCGTCGAAGGACCGCACAAATTCGGCCGATGGTCTCACATCCCAATAACCTTCGATTCCAGTGACATGAAGTTAAGGGATTACCCTCACACTGATGCAATGGTGATCGAGACTAACTTAGCAGGGTGGACAGTAACCAAAATTCTCGTCGACACAGGAAGCTCCGCAGACATCTTGTTCGCCACAACCTTCGACAGCATGAAGCTGGACAGAAACCTCTTGCAACCCTCCGACAACCCACTATACGGTTTCGGCGAGCAACAAGTAAGAGCTGTTGGAAAAATATCTCTGCCCGTTAACTTCGGAGATCAGCTGAACTGCAGAACTGAATATCTCTGCAGTTCAACGCTGTAATCCACCCTGCATATCTCTGCATGAAGCTACCTGCTCCGAAGGTGGTCGTGGCAGTATACGGAGACCAAGACATTGCAAGAGCAGCTGAAGGAACAGTAGCACCGGGGCAACGCAATGTCCACAATTTGTCAAAGCCTCGAGCTACAAACCTCAGCGACGAAGGTGAAGTATGCATCAACAGAGTAAAAGCATTAACCAAAGAAGAGACTAAACAAGTCCAACTCTTCGAGGGCAACTCAGGAAGGAAAGTGTTCATCTCAGCCAACCTCGACCCCCAGTTGGAAAATAACCACGTCTGCTTCCTCAAGGAAAACTCTGACACCTTCGCTTGGTCTGCAGAGGACCTCAAGGGAGTAAACAAAACTCTGATCGAGCACAGCCTAAACATAAAGCCAGGACACCGCCCAATCTAGCAAAAGCTTCGCAAAATGTCAAAAAAAGGAAAGAGGCAGCAAGGGCAGAGGTAAAAAGACTCTTGGACACAGGGGTCATCCGCCCAGTCAAATACCCAGCATGGCTATAAAATGTGGTCCAAGTCCAGAAAAAGAACAAGAAATGGAGAATGTGTGTAGATTTCACATGCCTGAACAAAGCCTGTCCGAAGGATGACTTTCCCCTGCCTAGCATAAGTACCTTGGTCAACAGAGCAGCTGGTTGCCAAGTGCTTTATCTCCTCGACTGTTTTTCAGGGTACCACCAGATCTGGATGAATGAAGAAGATGAGGAAAAAACAAGCTTCTTTAGACCTTCGGGCACCTTTTGCTTTCGAAGAATGGCAGAAGGCCTCAGAAATGCTGAATCAACCTTCGCTCGCATGACATCTGAAGTCTTCAAAAATGAACACGCCATCTCCGCCTACGTCGACAACTTGATTGTCCAAAGTGAAGAAAAAGAAAACCACATCTCAGATTTGGCAAGAGTGTTCAACAGCCTTCGGTCAGCCGGATTGAAACTAAACCCCGAAAAATGTGTTTTCGGGGTAAGCGAAGGAAAATTACTAGGCTGCATCGTCTCAACAAGGGGAATTGAAGCCAATCCCGAAAAAATTGACGCAATCATAAATAAGGAACCCCCGACAACCAAAAAAGTAGCTCAGCGCCTGTCAGGCCGTTTAGCAGCACTCAGCAGATTCATCTCCAGATCAGCTGAGCGAGGGTTACCTTTCTTCGAAACATTGAGAAGCACAACTCCATTCAATTGGGGACCTCGGCAGCAGAAAGCCTTCGAGGACTTGAAAATGTACCTCACCAACTTGACCGTCTTAACCAGCCCGAACAAAGGGGACATTCTACTGCTGTGTGTCGCAGCCTCGCCTCAGGCAACCAGCGCAGTATTGGTCAAAGACTTGCACGAAAATAGCAAAATCAGACAGGCCCCGGTCTACTATGTGTCAGAAACCCTCGAAGGTCCCAAACGAAATTACTCAGAGCTCGAAAAGGTAGCATACGCTGTGGTCATGGCTTCAAGGAAGTTAAAACACTATTTCTAGGCACACGAAATCAAAGTACCATCAGCATACCCCCTCGACAACATTTTCAAGAACAATGAGCCAGTCGGCAGAATAGCAAAATGGGCAGTCGAACTTAACGGCTATGCCATAACCTTCATGGGAAGAACAACGATCAAGTCGCAGGCTCTAGCAGATTACATAGCCGAATGGACCCCAGACCCTCGTAGAGATGGAGTCCAATCAGATCCGTTTTGGACTGTGTACGTCGATGGAGCCTGGGGAGCAACTAGAGCAGGAGCCTCGGCTATTCTAGTTTTGCCATCCGGGTCGAAGTTAAGACACGCAAAAAGACTCGACTTCAAGTGCACAAACAACTCGGCAGAATATGAAGCTGTAATACTAGCACTCTCTAAGCTTCGATCTTTATCAGTCCGAAGGGCGGTCATCAAAATAGACTCCCAAGTCATCGCGGGACACATTGAGAAAAATTACAAGGCAAAAGACCCAGAGCTACAAAAATACTTCCAATATGTCCGAAGGTTAGAATCCTTTTTTCTCGGCATAACTGTGAAAGCAATACCGAGGTCGGAAAACAACGAGGCAGACAGCCTTGCCAAAGCAGCAGCACAACAACTACCTCTGCCCCCTGACGTGTTTCACGAGGTAACAACTCAACCAGCATTTGAAGCCTCCGAAAGAAATGCGAAACTGATCAATGTGATCCAGTACAAAGACTGGACAGCACCCATCATGGCCTATATCAACGGGTTACTTGAACCCGAGTCCAAAGAGGAAGAAAACAGACTAAAACAAAGAGTTCAAGGGTACAAAATTGTGGACAACATCCTGTTCAAAGCTTCAGTAACCTCGCCATGGCTCAAATGCGTGTCACAAACTGAAGGAAATGACATCCTCAAGCATATTCACGAAGGTATCTGTGGTTCACATAACGGCCCGAGGGCGTTAGTTGGAAAAGCCTTCCAACAAGGTTTCTACTGGCCAATAGCAATAAAAGATGCAGAAGACATCGTCAAACGATGCGAGGGTTGCCAACTAACGGCAAAAACACAAAACGCCCCAGGGGCTCCAACAACTCTGATTTGCCCAACTTGGCCTTTGCAAAGATGGGCAATGGATCTCGTTGGTCCATTACCAACAGCTCTAGGAAACCTCCGCTATGCAGTGGTAGCTGTGGAATACTTCACGAAGTGGATTGAAACTAGACCGCTGGCTTCCATCACCTCCCTGGCCGTGAAGAAGTTTTTCTGGCAGCAATTAGTGTGTCGGTTCGGGGTCCCCAAATACCTAACTGTCGACAATGGCACTCAGTTTGACAACGATGTCTTCAAAGAATTCTGCGCACAAATCGGAACAGCTTTGTGCTTCGCCTCAGTCCGCCACCCTCAATCCAATGGCTTAGTTGAAAGAGCCAATGCAACAATTTTCCAAGCTATATCCAAAAAATTGCAAGGCAGGCCCAAGGGAAAGTGGGCAGACGAACTAACCTCGGTCACCTGGTCCCATAACACCTCAGAATGCAGAGCCACAAAATTCACCCCTTTCAGGCTTCTGTTTGGGGAAGAAGCTATGTTACCAGAAGAGTTGAAGCATGGATCAATCAGAACAACCCTCGAAACAGAAGAACAAAACCAACTGCTAGACAAAGATTTACTTGAAGAAACAAGATGCAACGTAGTGCACAACCTACGCAAGTATCAGCAAGAAACAAAAAAATGGAGAGACAAAAAGGTGAGAATCAAAGAACTAAAGAAGGGTGACCTCGTTCTCATTCGAAAGCAAAACGCCAACATGGCGGGAAAGTTTCAGCCAAAGTGGACGGGTCCATACTTAATAGTAGAATGCAATCGTCCCGGCTCCTTTCACCTCTCCGACAGCGAGGGAAACATCCTGCCTCACACCTGGAATGTCGACGACCTTCGCAAATACTACCCAGAGCGGAGCCTTAACGAGCCCTCGCAACTTGTAATATGCCTTCAGTCACTTGTTCTTTCAGCACCATGCTTGTAACCAAAACAAAGGCGCTGCACTCTTTTTCCTTACGAACGGGCGTAAGGTTTTTTAACGAGGCAGTTTTCAAGTCCTTAGTAAAGGTATCAACCCCTGAAAAAACAAAACTCTAAAGTTTTTTGTTAGTTTTCCATAAACATCGATAAAAGCAGCCCTTATCCAAGAGCGCTTACAATCGATGAAAAACACCGAAGATTGCTTCGAAACATAAATTTTTTCGAAGCAAACTTGGGAAAAGCAAACTTCAGCTCCACCTAAGACAAGGGGAGGCGCGAAGTCAAAAAATGTCGAGCACCCTCGCAAAAAACGCCAGGGGCTCGCGAAGCAAACTTCAACTCCACCTAAGACAAGGGAAGGCGCGAAGTCCAAAAAAGTCGAGCACCCTCGCAAAAAACGCCAGGGGCTCGCAAAGCAAACTTCACCTCCACCTAAGACAAGGGGAGGCGTGAGTCCAAAAAAGTTGAGCACCCTCACAAAAAATGCCAGGGGCTCGCAAAGCAAACTTCACCTCCACCTAAGACAAGGGGAGGCGCGAAGTCCAAAGAAGTCGAGCACCCTCGCAAAAAACACGAGGGGCTCGCAAAGCGAACTTCACCTCCACCCAAGACAAGGGGAGGCGCGAAGTCCAAAAAAGTCGAGCACCCTAGCAAAAAACGCCAGGGGCTCGCAAAGCAAACCTCACCTCCACCAAAGACAAGGGGAGGTGCGAAGTCCAAAAGTCGAGTACCCCAGCAAAACCAAAGCATTACGCGAGCCTCGCTAAAAGAAAAGGGGGCGTCGCTGTTTTCCTAAATTAGCTTACAACAGAGTTACACGAGCCTCGCTAAAAGAAAAGGGGGCGTCGCTGTTTTTTGCCATCAGCTGACAAAGGCGTTAAGCGAGCCTCACTAAGAGAAAAGGGGGGCGTCGCTGTTTTTTCCGATCAGCTTACAAAAGCGTTAAGTGAGCCTCACTAAAAGGAAAGGGGGGCGTCGCTGTTTTTTCCAATCAGCTTACAAAAGCGTTAAGCGAGCCTCACTAAAAGAAAAGGGGGGCGTCGCTATTTTTTCCAATCAGCTTACAAAAGCGTTAAGCGAACCTCGCTAAAAGAAAAGGGCGGCGTCGCTGTTTTTTCTAATCAGCTTACAAAAGCGTTAAGCGAGCCTCGCTAAAAGAAAAGGGGGGCGTCGCTGTTTTTTCCAATCAGCTTACAAAAGCGTTAAGCGAGCCTCGCTAAAAGAAAAGAGGGGCATCGCTAGTTTTTCAAATCAGCTTACAAAAGCGTTAAGCGAATCTCGCTAAAAGAAAAGAGCGGCGTCGCTGTTTTTTCCAATCAGCTTACAAAAGCGTTAAGCGAGCCTCGCTAAAAGAAAAGGGGGCGTCGCTGTTTTTTCTAATCAGCTTACAAAGGCGTTAAGCGAGCCTCGCTAAAAGAAAAGGGGGCGTCGCTGTTTTCCTAAATTAGCTTACAAAAGTGTGAAGCGAGCCTCGCTAAAAATAAAGGGGGCGTCGCTGTTTCAGAAAACACCTCTCTTAAGCGAAAAGCGAGCCTCGACAGTCAACTATCATTTTCATCAAATTGCAAAAAATGAATAGCACCTCCTCAGAACAACATCACAAATTGTTCGCTTCTAACAACAGTGTGATATACAATCAATAAAAAGAATAAAACTACAAGGAACCATCACCACCCTCAATCAACATCAAATCATCCAAACCTTCGATACCCTCCTCAAATCCTATAGCCACCAGAACCATGGGTCCCCACAACAAAGGGGCTGCACGAACAATTGGCAGCTCCCCGGACAAAACCCTCACCCTATACATATATCTACGATTTACTTCACTAACTTCCGAAGGTTTCTCTTTCGGAACCACAAGCGATCCATCCGAACCTAGATCTAGTTTGTTTCGCCCAAACAAATAATCCAGAGGTGTCTTCTCATCAATATCATCATCAACAACAGCTTGCGAGGACGAAGATGAACCAAACAAATACCGTGTGGCCTGTCGATCAGTAAAATCTGCCTCGCGCCAAAAACGACTCGATCTGTTGTTCTTCAAATCATACCTCCGCACCTTCGACCACCAGAATCGTTCAAAAGACAGCGAAGGGTGTTTAAGCCTAGCCCGAGCCCACGATTCACCAGTTATAAAAGTATCTTGATAATTCAGCGTCAACGGCGTCACATCAAACACTTCTAGCACGGTTCCATCAGGAACCTGCATTTTCACAGAATTAAAAAGTGTCTCAGTGTCATCAAGTCATTCCAACTACCACACATATTACAAAATAACCCTCTTGTTCGAGCAAATCCTAAGCTTTCACACCTGCTCGGCTCCCCTCTGCTCGTCGGCCCCAGTCTCGCCAGTCGTAGCATCCAAACCTTTGCTAGTGGTAACATCCAAGCCCTTAGCAGGTGCTTCATCCGTCGCCGCCTCTTTAACGTTGGTTTCTCCGGTCACTGGAGAATCCCCAGCCGAGGGTACCTCCTCCGCTGGTGGAACCTCTGTAGAACTAGGCACAGGAGCAGACTTGGAGCGCCCGCCAACATCCTCAGTCGCGCTCGGCGAAGGCAGTGCATCTTTCCGAGCCTGGAAAAATATACCACCGAATTAAATACCAGTATGATCGTCCATGAAATAGAAACATCGAACGAACATCTCATACAAGTTGATACCTGACGAGTAGCTTCCGCTGCCTCTTCGAAGGCGAGGGTGCGTCCACCTCCGTTGATCCAAAACCTCCGGAGGAAGCGCATCGCACAGTTTCGAACCTCCACATCATCAACCTTCATTTGACGAACCTCGTCAACAGTTGGAAAGACGTGGTTCGGCTTTCTGATTTTCCGAAGGTGCTCACAGTCTGCTTGGCGAAGGGTCCCAGCCATGGCCAAAGCTCCAGCGTAACATCCGAAGTCGGCTGCATTTTCAACCAAAGAACTGAAAACAGCCAGCTCTTTTTTAAGCCATCCTTCGAATGCCACAGCATCAGCGGTAGGTAACGGCTCACCAGCAGAGCCGCCGGCCTCAGTCAAGCAGGTGTCAATTTTACTCTTCACCTCCCCCATGCTTTTTTGCCAAGCCTCGGAGCGAGAAGTCAACTTAGAGGACAGCTCTTGTATGTGACTGTTTGCAGCTAGCAAATCCTTGTATTTTGTCGGCAAGCAGCCAGGAGTTCAGTGTTACTATTTGCAACCCCCTGTGCTTCCTCTCAGGACTTCTTAACTTTCTCTAAAGCAGCTTTGAGCTCAATCTCCTTATTCTCCAAACTTTGGCGAAGGTCCTTATTATCTTTTTCAACTTCAATCAACCGGTCATTCAAATGGTGAAGATTATAACTCGCCCTTCGGCGTGCCGAACGGTTAAGGAGCATCAACTCAGCCACATTGACATCGATGTCATCGTGAAGGTTGTCCAAGGGCTCGTTTGCCAGTCGAAGCTCCGCTTCCGGCACACAAATACGGTTAAACACCCGACCAAGAAAACGTCTTTCCTCCGGAGCACATTGTAAATGGCACTCTCGAAGGTCCGGACTCGTAAAAAGCTCCGTCGCCGGATCACAGACTCCAATCTTCTTGGCGAAATAAGGAAGGCTTGATCGGCTAGCCTCGCCATACGGCATCTTCTCGGGGGTCCGTTCAGATTCAAGATCACCAGAAAACTCGAAACCATCGACCCATATGTGCGAGCCAGCAAACTCGGGAAATGACCCTCGTGGAGGACTCTCTGACTCGAAGTCCCGAATGTTATCATCGGTACATCGAGCAGCCGCAGCACCAGCACTAGACGAGGCAATCTTTTTCCCACGATCATCTTCGATAGACACATCATCATCAGAGTCATCTTTGCTACTCGAGGTGCCACTATCCTCGCTAGATGAGTCATCCTCAGTGTCCGACTCTTTTTCAACATCTTTCTCCTCCTCCTTCTCGACATCATCGGAGACGTCATCATCGTCCGAATCTTGGATCAGGGCGCCAGTACCCCCGACTCGGGGCACCTGCCCTCCAACCTTCGCAAAGCCTCGACGACTCCCTAACGAAACGATGCCCGAAGAGGACGAAGTTCCGGTAACGCCCGAGACAACAGCGACTTTTGTCGCAAGAGTTTTCTTTCAGCCACCGGCGCAATCGCGGCCTCGACCACGACCCCTTTTCGGTCGCGAAACAATCTCTTTCTCCTCCGCAGCAGCACGTTTCCTTTTCTTTGGCGCATCCTCGCTCGAAGGAGCAGGCCAGTCAGCATACTGGATCCCAAGAATGTCGAACAGCCTGTTGACTCGACCTCCGCTACCCACCGAGCTGTGGATAGCCTTAACCTCCAAAGTGGACAACTTCCCAACAAGTTCCTCCGCCCTCTACTGAACACACTGGTAGACAGCTTCGACTCCATCCTTGCGCCTCAGAAACTTCGCGAGAGTCTTTTCCCAAACCTTGTTCAAATCAACCTTCGGCTTCTTCAAACCCCTACCCTCGTATTTAGGGTCATCCTCGACTACAAACCATACCTGCCTCCGGTTGAGGGGCCAAACCTTGGCACAACAGTACTCCTCGACTAAATCTTGAGCACACTGAGAGCGCGCCACCACCCTCAGACAGTCAACAGCAGCGTGCGCCTCAACGCTCATCTTAGCTTCGGCGCTTACGTCACCGAGCAGCGGGAGCTCACCACAGAGCTCGGCGTTGCCACTAAGCTTGTAGTAGAACCAGAACTCTTGCCATCCACTGCTCCACCTATTTTTCTGGGCTTGCACCGGCAGCTCCGATCCGGCGCGATGACAGAAGGTGTACACCACAAATTGTCCAATGCTGGTTTTACCTTCACCATCAACAATCTTCCGAGGCTGCATATGTACACGATGAGTGCAAATAAAACCCTCAACATGAGGGACAATCCCCTGGGAGCGGCACGCCCAAACATACACTGACATCTTCATAAAGCACGAAGGTGTTAGCTGATGGAACCTTAGGTTAAACCTCTGTAATACCGAGGTCACAAAAGAGGCAGCAGGGAAGCGCAGACCAGCAACAAAAAACTCTTCAAACAAAACAACCTCATCAGCGTCCAGCTTCGGAATAATCTCTCCAGCACTATTTCTCGCCTTTCCATCTTCGATCCAATCCCGCTTCACATAAGCTGCCAACTCCGAACTACAGACTCGGCTAAGCCCAAACTCGAAGGTTATCCCTTCATCCGAGGCAGTCAGAGTCACAGCGTGAGCAGTCTGCTTCAACCTAGCCATCTCTTCAGCTGGCTATAACTTCGAACAACGAGCACCTATCTCAACCTTCGCACACAAGCTAAAACAAACCTTCGCTAAAAGCAAATCACAGCAGCAGGTCGGCTATAGCAACTGGAGGGCACGAGTTCAAATCGACCACCAACCCCACCCTTATATAGGCCAAGGCACGAACCATCCAACCCGACAAACTCGGCACGGATCCCAAAAGATGTGGCACAGAAAACGAAACGGACCTCAAACACCGCAAGCAAAAACAAATGGGCCAGCCCACAAGCAGCCGCGGGCGTCGCTGCCGAGGGACACTGTTCATTTCCAAACAAAGGCGCTGCTTGGGCCTAAGATCAATCGTTTTTGGATCCAATCCATCGAGGGGCTACTGTTGGGGGAAAGAATCCTCGGCAGTGACGTCGCACGGGCTGAGTCGGAAAGCGACCCTCGCTAGCGCCCTATTTCCCTTTGAGAAAACCCTCGTCGCCTGATAAGCCCCTCGGGCCCTTTTTTCTAACCCTCGAGCATTAGCCCGACCCTCGGGATGATTAACAATTCTTGTAGGTTAAAGGCGTGCAGAACACTGAAAGCAACCTTCGCACGTCCCACACGCCCTCGCCAGGAGGCTCAGGCTCCACGGATGGCGAGCAGACGCAGACCTCGTGACTGGAGGGATGATTCTGCGAGCCGGAGATCGACCCTCGCATTCTCGCGAGGGTAAACGCAAGCCGGGTGGTGGCGGACGCAGGAGGAGGGCAAGCTAGGGTTTCAATACGTTGTGTGTTTGTATGATTTTGCCCTTCCGGTTGTGTGCTTGTATGATTTTGCCCTTACGTTGTATAGCGCTGAGGAATCTTTCTTGTACCCTTTTGTAATTTGGTCAGCGCCCTTTGGTATCCCCTATAAATACCAAAGGGTAAATAGTGTAATGGACACGTTTTTCGGGAATAGAGCCACAAC
The DNA here is from genome assembly GCA_009763385.1 of Coix lacryma-jobi var. lacryma-jobi. Classification (NCBI taxonomy): domain Eukaryota; kingdom Viridiplantae; phylum Streptophyta; class Magnoliopsida; order Poales; family Poaceae; genus Coix; species Coix lacryma-jobi. The sequence goes on from CM019831.1 coordinate 85,762,695, forward strand.
GTCACTGTCCCCTTTTCCTTTGTACCTTCGTTCAGTTCTGACGATTGGCCACCTTCGCCGCTCCCCTGCACGTGGCGGAGGTAGGGCAAGCGTGTAACCAACACAAGACAATTCAGATAGCTTACAAAAAACACTACAACTCTTATATTAACACAAACACATGATTTATAACTTAAAGTAGCAAACAATTCATTCTTTCAGATCTGCTCAGAAAGTATGCAAAACCTGACAGCCAACTTACAAAAACTATAACTCCTAAACCACTTGGCCTAAAATCATGAAATTTTTGGAAAAACAAGATAAAGAAATTATCTACAACTTTTGTATAGAACACATCTACAGAAAACATCATTTTCCTCACGAACTAATTACCACTACAAAACTATACATGCATCAATTTCAGCATATTAATAAATTACTTCATTCCTTATTTGATTAGCATGTGAGCACACATATGAGCTATGAACATCATCCAACACTTACAAACATGAGCACACAATACTTATCTCAGATTAACATGCAACAAAGGTAATCATTTCAACATATACCTTTTCATTTACCAATATGCTTTTATTAATTAAATAATTAACTAACAAAGGCATTATCTTCAAGTGATGTTACAAACATATAATTTGGGGCTCATATTTTTACTCAGGATAGATAATGCAAAATCATGACTACTGTAAAAATATTACATTCTCAGGTATTATAATTTATTTATTAAAAACATGGCAACATTTATTCACAAAAATACATGTGAGAGCAACAAAATTCCATAAATCATATTTTCTGTAAACACATGGCCATGATAACATTACCTAAGCTACAACAATATCATAGGAAGGCAGTGGAACTACCTTTTCCATTTTTACATGCAAACATTTATCACAAATCATTTTAATCCATTTAATAGGCTGCAAGCCAAATAAATTCATAACTAATTCATACATGCACCAGAAATTCTGAAATTTTTATCACAACACACATATTATATAACAAGACTACCATAAAACTTTCACACTCATCTAAGCAACAAAACAACCGATATCATTTTATCCCTATTTAATGCTATTTAACACAAATAAATCACCACAGCACAAACTATCATCTAACACCCATCAAATAAAACATTCACTGGACAGTACTCTTCGCAAGAATTCTAAAAAGTCCTTACTCTCCATTTTTCGACATTTCTATGATTTACTACGTATTTTACAAATTTCACTCAGATTTATTACTTAACCAAAAACGAAAACAGAAAACACAGATTGCATTAAGGACCATCCCATCTGCAGAAAACAACCAAGGACTAGTTAGTAAACACATGTGTCATGTCATTTATGCAAAGTGAAACAAGAAAGTGTTTCAGCTTTACTAGATGGTCCTTCTTCTTTGTTTTCACATGAAAACGACGGGAGGTCGATGGGAACCGACCGGAGATCGCCGGACTCAGGCAATAGGAAACCAGCTGCTAGGGTTTGGAGGCTTGGAGGCGGAAGCCTGCTGCCTGGCCTGGCCGAGAGCTGCTGCAGGGCGAGCTGCTGCGACGGCTGTTGCCTGCTGCGGCACTCGATGGCCAGAACCGCGAGGCCCGGAGGGGCGCGTGGTCTAGAGGGCCGCGACCTTCGGGCAGACACCGGCCAGGGGGAAGGAACGGGAGGAAAGAAAACCGGCCAGGGAAAAGCTTGATGCTGATCTGCTGTTCGGCTCTAGAGGGAGGAGAAAGGAGTTGATGCTTGTTGTTTCTGCCGTCACTAGAGAGAGCCATGGGAAACGGAACAGGAAAAGGAAGACCGAGTGAGAGGGAGGAGCCGGGTCGCTGTTTTTGCGTGAGGAAGAGGAAAGGGCGGCAGAGGGCACCGCCCCTCTGCGGCAATGAGAAGGAGGCGCGGCAAGCGAGGCCTCGAGGCACGGGCGTGGCCTCGGGAAAAATCCCGGTGAAATTTTTCCCAAAATTTCTTTCCCAATCTGGCAGGTTTATGTAAACTTTCGGTCATTTTCAAAAATGGTGAATACTGATCAAACGGACTCTGATTCCGACGAAACTAATTTTGTTGTCGCGTCTCGACGAGTACTCCAACTTTTGTTAAAGGCACTTGGTCAGATTCCCAACGGTTTTCCCGGTAACGATCGTCGACGGCAGCTTCGCGGTGACCGAAATTCCAATTTTGCAGTACAGACTTAACTGATTTCTGGAACCTGAAAACTGCGTTGTATCTCATCTTAAGAGCTCGTTTTCACCATTTTTGGCACCGATACAGGTCTTGATCATAAAACGGAATTTGTTCCTCTCGATCTGTACTACAACTTTTATTTTGGGCGCACTGCCATGCGAAGACTCAAAGAGGTCGTTCAACGCTGGTCAAAGCGGTCACCCGATATGGTCCGGATTACGGTCTCTCGTCGGTCGAGACATTTTCTGTTCGTCTGCTCAACACAGAACTTGCATAACTTTTATTCGTGAGTCCATATAGAGTTGATTGAGCATAATTACAAGACTTGGTTGAACTCCACTGATCTTCTTCAATTAATTCATGATTAAAGGCAAAGTTGTGACTCATCATTTCATGTGACTTATTCATTCCAAATTTCGCGAAACTTTTCTACCAGTCACTATAGATACAAACTGAAGCAGGGAACATGAAAAGTCATGATTAGCAGTAATCTTGAATATTCTGGAATTGGGCAATCATTATTGACTCGCGCTGTTAATTATTTCCGGAATTATTCAAACTGTGGCTCTGCCTCTGAGATTGATCCTGACACTTTTGTCACTACTGACATTTCTATGAATTATCTCTCAATCATTACTTGACGGACCATGTCTGTGTTCAACCTGGCTGCTCAACCGGCATCAAACACCTGGGGTGTTACAGGCCATTTTTCCCACTGACGCACCGAAAAACTCGCAGTTGATTTTTTCGCAACGGACGCACCCAATCATCTCTGTTTGACCCAAAACTCATGTTTGGTGGATTTTTGGCAATTTTATTTCCAACAGAACGGGTGGGCCGTTGTTCCCACAGATGCACCGAAAAACTTGCAGTTGTATTTTTTGCAACGGACGCACTCAATCATCTCCGTTTGACCAAAAACTCAAGTTTGGTAGGTTTTTGGCAATTTCATTTTCGATTGAACGATGCCGCAAAACTCACGGCGAGGGCCTTTTCCCACTGATGCGCCGAAAAACTCGTAGTTGAATTTTTTGCAATGGACGCACCCAATGTTCTTTGTTTGATCCAAAAGTCATGTTTGGTGGGTTTTTAGCACTTTCATTTCGAACGTTACAGTGCCACAAAACTCGCGTGGGAGTGCCGTTTTTTCCACTAATGCACCAAAAAACTCGCAGTTGAATTTTTCGCAACGGACGCACCCGATTATCTCCATTTGACCCAAAGATCATGTTTGGTGGGTTTTTAGCACTTTCATTTCCGACGGAACGGTGCCACAAAACACGCGTGGGAGGGTCGTTTTTCCTACTGATGCACCAAAAAACTCGTAGTTGAATTTTTCACAACGGATGCACCCGATCATCTCTGTTTGACCAAAAACTCATGTTTGGTGGGTTTTTGGCACTTTTTTTTGCAAGAACGGTGCCGCAAAAGCCGCGTGGGAGGCCGTTTTTCCCTCTTATGCACTGTTGGCATTTCTTAACGTCGCTACTACGAATAGAGTTTTAGTCTATCCCCAACAACGGTGCCAGAAATGCTTGTTGACACTCCTAATGGAATCACCTTAAGAATGAACTGGATAAATAATAATCTAGTGAAGGCACTAAAGAGTGTACGAGACACTACTAACTTCACTTAACGTCAAGTTGTCATCCCCAACATGAAGCTAGCAATGTAATTATATCAGGGCACTGGATTTAAAGATAAATATTTACCTGCAAGCGCACAGAGAAATACACCCGTTGTAGAAGCATTTCACCCAAGCTAGTCTCAGGTATAGTTAGAGACTAATCAATTCAAAGTGTGATGGTGTTATATTAATGAGGACATAACAGCAATTAATATGGCACACACTTGTAATAAAGACTGATAACACACTTATTACTCTAAACAGGGATCAGATAGTAGAATAATGAATGATAAATGATAACAGAGAGCAGATCAATCAAAAATAATCTTAGAACAGTACTACCTAGCAAGTGATGATTAGAACATGCATTAAATAGAAACATTCCTAAGTTATTCTAATTACAAGTCATAGCATACATTGATTAGTGCAAACATATTTGGCAATCATTGGCTAGGTCATATCATATTTATAATCAAGAGGCAACTCCATAGTAAAGGTGCCAAACAGAGTAACCCCTAAACCATGAGATAACTGAGCCATTCTGAACACTATATTCGGGAGGTGGAATACAAATGACTCAACAGGAATATCACACCAGTGATCTACCACTCTATCCGGAACATAGGACGCATTCGCAGATAAATAGTGTATATGCACCACGCCTACACAGCATCTATCACCCACCCAATGATCATTAAAATGAGCGCTATACGAACATGAGTATAAACATAATGATGAACTATTTATGCCAAATATATAATCAAAGCAGACTATAAGCAATATAATTAAGAATATAATGGTTGATGTCTTAGTCATATCAATTGTATTGCTATCTAGAACATAAAGATTAACAATAAGGTGAATTAGATCATCGAGAAGAACTAAAGTACGAAATAGAAAATGAACTAGAACTCGATTATGAACTACAAGATGAACTAGACGATGAACTAGAACTAGACGACGAACTAGAACATAAACAATGATGAACAATGATGAACTAGAAGAGCAATTATGAAATAGATCCATAATGTTAATACAAGAGAGAAGATCTTGGGTTTACCGAGCCTTCTCGTGACTAGATCAACAATCCAAGTGAAGCATGCCTCCTCTAATCCTATTCTATCTAACTATTCTAGGTGGATGTAGTTCTAGGGCTTCCGATTGATCTTCTCTGATGATTCTGATGATGATATGATCTAATAATGAATGTGATGCCCTAGAGAGGGGGGGTCTAGGGCTGCTTATATAGCCCTGGGCGAGGAACCGTGGTCGTTGGATCAAACCGACCTTAGGTACGGCTGAGATGCATCCTAGTAGGCGGTGGAGGAAGGTTACAGAAGATAGAGTCTAGCGGGCCCCGGGGAGGACCGATCGGTCTCATGGTGGGACCGGTCGGTCCCACCTGGCTGGGTCTCGCGGTGCCCGACCTCCTGGTGTCTTCTGGTGTCCTCTAGATGCTTCTAGAATAATCCTGACGCGTCGGTTCGGTTATCTCCTGTCGGTTTGCTTCTAAGGGAAGCAATCTGTGTTTATTTCCTGGTTTAGTCCCTGCAGAACCACAATTCACCAAAACTCGTGGAATATTATTAATTAAAACCCTAAGCCTTTGTTGGTGATTGAATTCTTGCCCTTTTCATATTTATTTATCCTTTAATTATGACAGATAACCAGTGTCAACAACTCCCCCAAGCTTACCTTTTGCTAGTCCCTTAGCAAATAGTCATGATGAATCAGGAACTGCTACTATGCTTTCACACCTCAAAGGTTCATATATTCAAAAAAAACCTTCCCTTGGATTAGAGTTAACTATTCTGACTTACTCATATTACCTTTAACTATGGAGCTTTTGCATTCACCTAGGTCTTTAAACAATTGAAAGATACAACAATCAAGTTAAGCACTGTATCTCTAACTCTTTGATCAACCTTCATTCTGGAGTTTTTTTATATATTTTCAAAATAAAATTTAGAGATTTTACTGTATGACACTCTCAAATCGCTCTTTTATATTTTATGATTCCTCACTGATGCATTTTCCTTCTTTTCTATGAATATATATCTGGAGCTTTTAAGAAGTGAAAAACATATCTTCCCAAGTCAATGTTCAAAGTTAGGGAGAAAGTTGTCATACTCATAGATCAAGAACTTAGAACATTTGAAATTTGTCACCTCTTGCTGGCATATTGTAATTAAAGGGACCATGGGCTATCATTCTTTTTTTTCTCTTTCATACTTTTATCATTATAATATTTTTTTTCTTTTGAGGTAGTCGGACACTTGTCCTTTTTTATTTCCTCCTTTTATATTTTTGCATAGTCCTGTGGCTCTAACACAATAATACTTTGGAAGAGTGAATCTTTTAATAAAACATTCTTGATCTCTAGAGAATGATAAATTTTTCAACCATAACTAAAAACTTAGAACAAAGCAAGTAGCCTTATCTTAAAATCATATTAATGACTCTAGGTAGGAATTCATGTTATGTCATACAGGATCTCATCATGTGTTTTTAATCTTTTCAAAGTGTAAATCTCCAGAACTCTACTATCTCTAGGAATTAGATAAACAACAGTTCAAACCTTTTTATATCATATCCCACAATTATCTAGACTTCAGATCAAGCATTTATAATCCACAGGTTTTAGGTTCAGAGTTTATTCAGAACAGCTTTGTCTAAAACTCAACAAAATTTAAGTTTGAACACTAGGTACTTAAAAGGAATTACGGCAGAGCAATTGTTTATCATTTTCATCATGAGCAACATTAATTTTTATATCCACCTAGACATTTATTCATTATATAATATCTTTATTTAGTTTTGTAATAGTTATTCATCTTTTTATGGGTTTCTACATTTATTGACCTGATCTAACTAAACCGAACTAAAAGTAATAAAAAGCCGTGATACTTATCGTGATAACTGAGGGTGCCTTCCCCCAAGCTGGATCTTGTGTAGTCTTTTCTCCAGAAGACGAGTAGACCGTTAGCGGTTTCTTAAGTCCTTCTCTTCTTCTCTTCCTGCTGAATTCAAAGATAGACAAACACAACTAGTGGAACTTGATTAAGCGTTAGTGATAAATATTCCTCCATTCGTCTAGTTGTTTAAAGCTCTTAAGATTATTTATGTTCTTCTTTCCACTAAGTAGAGTTTTAGTAGTGTTTCATAGTGTCTCTTTTTAGATTTTTGTTTTTATGGATGTATGCAATGCAGAAGTAAATATGCAAATGTATCATTTTTATTATTTTTATGCCTCCACAGAAAGTGTAATACTCTCATGGGGCTTAAAGTTTTCCATATTTTTATTTTGTTTTCTAATGCAGATATAATTGCTACGAAGTAAATATGATACTAATAGTAAAATGATTATGCAGAATCTACTAATTATGCAATGATGAATTTAATGCTAATGAATATGGATAACTACCAAGTTACCTTTCGGTCGAGGATTCGATGTTTATAGTCTATCGAACAAGACTCCTTGTACGCTCCTTATTCTTCCTTGGGTACATCAGCAGATCCTCAGGAGGACCTCGATGATTGCACGTCAGTAGAACTCTCTTTCTTTTTCCATACCCGCTTGACTGGTGGACTTGTCTCCTTTACTTCGTCATCCTTCATTTCCTTTAATGGGATGTCTTCACTCCTGGTGACTTCTCCTTCATAGTCAGCCCATCCATCCTTGATTGGTTGATTCTTGTTGCGTTGGGATGTGCGGTGCCTCCTCCTTGAGTTATTCTTCTTTTGCTGTACATTAGTGGCATAGCTATTAAAGTAACAGCGTACCTTCTCCCTTGGGAACTGGAAGTGGATCTCTCCAGATCTCATGTAGATGATGGCGCCAGTAGTGTTGAGGAAGGGTCTTCCTAGGATGATGTGAATATCGTCTTCTCTTCCCATGTCTAGTACCATGAAGTCAGTGGGAACGTAGTAGTCTTAAATTTGGATCATTACGTCCTTTACTACTCCCTCCGGAAATCGATAAGTTTGGTCCTCCAGCTGTAGCTGCAAATATGTTTGATACATAGGTCTATTCTTATATAAGTATTCATATGTTACCTTAGACATTATGTTAACACTTGAACCGATGTCGCAGAACGTCTTGTGGAATGTACTTCCCTCGATCTTGCTATCGATGGTGGGTACGCCTGGGTCATCTCTCTTGGCAAGGTATGGTGATGGAAGAAGGTGGTCACTCTCTGTTTGGACAGAGCTGACCATCCATACTGTGTCTTGATGCGGTTGTGTATCCTTATTCTTCCTCCTTCTGTTCCTATTCTTCTTTATTGATGATATAGCATTTGCATCTTCATAGGGCATCTGAGGGTGGACTTGAGTAGTGAGTGTACGTCTCTTGAAGCTGAATCTTTCTTTGTTGCCTGTGATTGTGAAACAGATCTTGGCGCTGTCCACGTAGATGATGGCTTTGGTTGAGCTTAGGAACAGGCGTCCAAGAATGATGGGTGCTCTATTGTCTCCACCTGTTTCAATGATCATAAAGTCTACGCACACATACGAGCGTCCCACTCGAATATAGACATCTTCTAGAATTCCCAACGGGTAGCATAGTGTCTGATCTTTGGCATAATGTTGACGCTTGCTCCAAGGTCGCAGACTGCTTCTTCAAAATTGTTAGGTCCAATGTGGATTGGAATAACAGGTCTTCCTGGATCTCCTTTCTTTGGGGCAATGGAGTCATCCTTCCATCCCCTTGATGGTCTACCTATGAGCTGCCCTACATCATAAATATCTAGAAGATTTGCAGTCTCTAGCTCTTCCGGACTTCCAGGAATCTTACCTTTTTAGCCATAGGGAGTGAAGCTGCTAACTGAGATAACTGAGATTCTATCATCTTATTAAAGCTATGTTGATTCTTTGTGGTAGAAGTAAAGCTATCCATTCCAGTATTAATGTTCTCAAGTAGTTTATCATTGGAAGCTATCTTCTTAGACATATTATCAATATCTTATTTTGATTAGATATCATCTCTCTCAAAGGTGGTTGGTTAAATGTATTACCTTGGTAGTTACCTGAGTAATTGGGCCTTGATTGTTGGTTCCATCCTTGAGCTTGTTGAGGACGATAGATGGTGTTGTTGTTGATGTACTTCGCATCCTCTTGAATCTAAAGGCAGTTGCTCCCTGAATGACCAGTGCCTCCACACTCTTCACATGTCATGCGAGATTCGTATATTTGCTTGACGTCTTCTTTCTTGGGAGTGTGTTCATCGAACTTCTTAATGAGTAGGTCAAGTTTGGCAGACAACATGTCTACTTCCTTAAGTTGATGTATTCCTCCCCTCTTGCATGGTTGAGAGCGTTCCTCGTTCCATCCTTGGTTAGAGGCCATCTTCTCAATGAGTGTAGTAGCATTGTTGATAGTGAGTGATAAGAATGATCCTCCAGCAGCGGCATCCACATTCTCACGGGTACTCAAAGTGAGCCCGTGGTAGAAGGTTTGCATGAGTAGCCAATTCTCCATCCCATGGTGAGGGCATTCTGATATGTAATCTTGAAAGCGTTCCCAAGCCTCTGGGATTGATTCGTCGTGTTGTTGCTGGAAAGTTGAAATCTTGGCACGGAGGGCATTCGTCTTGCCCACTAGAAAGAACTTTGCTAGGAAGGCAGTTGAACGGATTGCCCATGAGGTGTTTTTGTCTTTGTTGGAGTAGAACCATTGTTTTGCTTTTCTCAAGAGTGAGAATGGGAACAAGCGAAGTAGAATGGCGTCCCATTTGACTCCCTTGATGGTAAAAGTGCTACAAATCTCTAGAAAGTGTTGGTGATGAGCGCTTGCGTCTTCATGTGCCTTTCCGTAAAACTGATTATCTTGCACCATGTTGATCAAAGCTGGCTTGAGTTCAAATCCGTTGTCTCCCACATTGACTGTTGGTCCAGTCGTGATGTTGGCAGTGGTTGGTGCAGAGAACTCGCGGAGTATCTTGTCGGCCATGGTGTCCAACACTGGTGTTAAGCTTCTTCTTATCTGGCTAACTTCTGGAAGTGGTAGTGAGGGTCTCTTGAGTTTGTGTCTTGTTTTCTTCAGTAAAGCTTAGGGATCCTTAACGTAGTTATTCGGAAGATGGAAACCAGTCATACATCACACCCTGCATAAGATAAAAAAAATAAACAAAGCCAGAGTAAGCCTATTTGAGTAGAGATAAACAATCAGTGCATTATCACATGTGTGTTAAATGATATGTTCTAGCTACCATTTTAAATTGCTGCTAATGCAATCCCCTATCAGTATTCATAAAGATTTTAATGAAAAACCCTAGGTACCATCCCTAATTGAATTGATGTGTTCCTCGGCAACGGCGCCAGATATGCTTGTTGGCATTTCTTAACGTCGCTACTAAGAATAGAGTTTTAGTCTATCCCCGGCAACGGCGCCAGAAATGCTTGTTAACACTCCTAATGGAATCACCCTAAGAATGAACTGGATAAATAATAATCTAGTGAAGGCACTAAAGAGTGTATGTGACACTACTAACTTCACTTAACGTCAAGTTCTCATCCCCAACATGAAGCTAGCAATGTAATTATATCAGGGCACTGGATTTAAAGATAAATATTTACCCGCAAGCACACAGATAAATACACCCGTTGTAGAAGCATTTCACCCAAGCTAGTCTCAGGTATAGTTATTTATATTAAGCGTAGAGACTAATCAATTCAAAGTGTGATGGTGTTATATTAATGAGGACTTAGCAGCAATTAATATGGCACACACTTGTAATAAAGATTGATAACACTCTTATTACTCTAAACAGGGATCAGAGAGTAGAATAATGAATGATAAATGATAATAGAGAGCAGATCAATCAAAAATAATCATAGAACAGTACTACCTAGCAAGTGATGATTAGAACAGGCATTAAATAGAAACATTCCTAAGTTATTCTAATTACAAGTCATAGTTGTTGATGGTCCTTAAACACATGTTTTACCATCAACATTTTACCCTAAAATTCACCAAAAAGGCATGAAATGTAGCCAAATAGGTTTCAAACTAACCAAATTCCACATGTCCATAGAATTTTATTTGAATGCAGGAATTTGGACCAAATTTGAAGAATGGACCCACCAGGAGACAAGCCCACTCACTAGGACCCATTTGGGCCCGAGTGGGGTGGCGCTCGCCAATCAGAGGTGGCGCCCGCCACCCATATGTGGCGCCCGCCACATGGAGAGGCCCAACTCCCCCCCTTTGCCACGTCACTGATCCGTGTGACCATCCCAAGGCCAAATCTTGGCCCTTGATCACTAGGTCAGTGGCATCGGACGGCTCAGGATGGAATGGCGCGGATCAAGGCCGAATGGCGGTTACTCAGACATGCGACCGACCTAACCACCGCCTCTCTAGAGCTCCTAGATGTCGTTGAAGCAGAGGCGGTGCATCCAATAGTGATGGGGGTGGCGGCCGCCACCTAGGGCTGGCGCCCGCCACTAGGGTTAGCCCTAGGTCGGCTGGCTGCCCACTATAAGTACCCCCCTCACTTCTTAAGACTATAAATACCCCCTGGTGGCACCACTTTATTTGTACCATCCCGTACCATCACATCCCAGAGTACCACCACACCAAGCAACACACAAGCAAGAGAAGCTCAGAGAGCTTAGGCAAGTAGGTTAGCTAGTAGAGAGAGTATAGCTCTAGTGCCCTGGCTACAGTGCGGCTCTTAGTTTAGCACAGCTCAGCCTAAGTCCTTGTTAAAAGGAGCGTAGAGCTTGCTAAGAGAGAAGCGGGTGCGAGCGACTGGCATCGGAGGTCGGTTGACTTCCCGGCGTCTCTGGTCTGGTTTGCTCTCTTGTATCTCAGGTACATTTATCTTTATCTCAGTATTACTTTCAGTATTACTTTATCAAGTACCTTGAGTGTGACCTAGCTATCCTACAGTTCAATTCACTTAGCCATAGTAGTTAATCTCTAGTGAGCTTAGTGTTTGATCTTTGCCAATAGGTTGCTTAGTTAGTTTAGTGTTTATCTTATTAAGTCAAGTATTTGCTCTGACGTCCGCAAGGGTGTCTCTATTCAAAGCTAGGATAGAGATAGTTAGAATATAGTTAAGCGTGGTGCTTAGTTATAGACTTACCTTCAGATACGGCTGGACCCCCGGATAGCTGTGGTAGCAAGCAGGTGGTGACAGCCCTGTGCGCCTTGAATTCCACCATGTAGTTGGCCCAGTTTAACAGTAAGGCTCGTTGTGCTAGCGTTCAACCTAAGTAAGTGGTAAAGGCTAGTACGCCTCGATTCTTGACAAGATAGGAATAAAACTTTACTCAACTTAATTGCTTTATTGACTTTTGCCTGCCTTGCTTCATAACTATCTTGCTTCGTAGTTATCTTGCTCTGTGGTAATCTAGGAGTAGTTAGTAGTTAGTTATCCTTAGTTATCACATTCTACCTATCTATCTAGTTATCCACCTTACCTTACCATCCATTTCATCCTTACCTATCCACCCACATATTCTTTCTAGCCTTCCATCCCCTCTTTTCCCTTCTCTCCATTTCCCATTTCTCTTTTCTTCGACTCTCACCCTTCCTTGACTCGACTCATACACCACCCTAGCCTTCCCTTGGGATGAAATAAATCGACACCTGGTACTCCTAGGCGAAGTGCTACTACGATAGTTCTGTGCGCTTGCAGAATCTCCTCCTGGTAGATTGCAATCTCTCTAGCTAGCTCCTACTAGTGTCGGGATTAACAACCCCACTTGACATTAGTAGATAGCTGCTTTAGCTTCATTCCTTTTGGTATAGTGACCGGACTTGCTACAAGCACTTCTAACACCGTTGCCTGGAATAGATTCCATAGTCTACTCCTAGTAACGACGTTAGCTAGTGTCAACAAGCATTTCTGGGCCTTTACCGGGGATAGTTGCCTAGCTCTATCTTTAGTGAAGCTAAGAGCTACCAACAATAGCATACAATGATTAGTGCAAAAATATTTGGCAATCATTGGCTAGGTCATATCATATTTATAATCAAGAGGCAACTCCATAATAAAGGTGCCAAACAGAGAAACCCCTAAACCATGAGTTAACTGAGCCATACTGAACACTATATTCGGGAGGTGGAATACAAAGGACTCAACAAGAATATCACACCCGCGATCTACCACTCTATCCGGAACTTAAGACGCATTCGCAGATAAATAGTGTATAGGCACCACGCCTACACAACATCTATCACCCACCCAATGATCATTAAGATGAGCGCTATACGAACATGATTATAAACATAATGATGAACTATCTATGCCAAATATATAATCAAAGCAGACTATAAGCAATATAATTAAGAATATAATGGTTGATGTCTTAGACATATCAATTGTATTGCTATCTAGAACATAAATATGAACAATAAGGTGAATTAGATCATCGAGAAGAACTAAAGTACGAACTAGAACATGAACTAGAACTGGATTATGAACTAGAAGATGAACTAGACGATGAACTAGAACTAGACGACGAACTAGAACATAAACAATGATGAACTAGAATAGCAATTATGAAAAAGAACCATAATGTTAATACAAGAGAGAAGATCTTGGGTTTACCGAGCCTTCTCGTGACTAGATCAGGAATCCAAGCGAAGCTTGTCTCCTCTAATCCTATTCTATCTAACTATTGTAGGTGGATGTAGTTCTAGGGCTTCCGATTGATCTCCTTCTCTAATGATTCTGATGATGATCTGATCTAATGATGAATGTGATGCCCTGGAGAGGGGGGTCTCGGGCTGCTTATAGCCCCGGGCGAGGAACCGTGGTCGTTGGATCAAACCGACCTTAGGTACGGCTGAGATGCATCCTCGTAGGCGGTGGAGGAAGGTTCCAGAAGATAGATTCGAGCGGGTGCCGGGGAGGACCGGTCGGTCTCATGGTGGGACTGGTCGGTCCCACTTGGCTGGGTCTCGCGGGGCCCGACCTCCTGGTGTATTCTGGTGTCCTCTAGATGCTTCTAGAATAATCCTGGTGCGTCAGTTCGGTTATCTCCTGTTGGTTTGCTTCTAAGGGAAGCAATCTGTGTTGATTTCCTCGTTTAGTCCCTGTAGAACCACAATTCACCAAAACTCATGGAATATTGTCAATTAAAACCCTAAGCCTTTGTTGGTGATTGAGTTCTTGCCCTTTTCATATTTATTTATCCTTTAGTTATGATAGATAACCAGTGTCAACATGTACCAAAAACTCACAGTTGATTTTTTCGCAATGGACGCACCCAATCATCTCTTTTTGACCCAAAACTCATGTTTGGTAGGTTTTTGGCATTTTCATTTCCGGTAGAATGGTGCCACAAACCTTGCACCGGTGGGCCTTTTTTCACTAATGCACCAAAAAAACTTGTAGTTGAATTCTTCGCAACGGACGCACCCAATCATCTCAGTTGGTCCCCAAACTCATGTTTGGTGGGGTTTTGGCACTTTCATTTCTGACGTAACGGTACAGCAAAACTCGCGCGGGAGGGCCATTTTTCCCACTAATGCACCGAAAAACTCGCAGTTGAATTTTTAGCAACGGACGCACCCAATCATCTCCGTTTGACCCAAAACTCATCTTTGGTGGATTTTTGGCACTTTTATTCCAAATGGAACGGTGCCGCAAAACTCGCACGGGTGGGTCATCGTTCCCACTGATGCACCAAAAAACTCGTAGTTGAATTTTTCGCAACGGACGAACCCAATCATCTTCGTTTGACCCAAAACTCAAGTTTGTTTGGTTTTTGGGACTTTCATTTCCGATGGAACGATGCCACAAAACTCGCGTGGGACGGCTGTTTTTCCCACTGATGCACCGAAAAACTCGCAGTTCAATTTTTCGCAATGGACGCACCCAATCTTCTTCGTTTGATCCAAAAGTCATGTTTGGTGGGCTTTTAGCACTTTCATTTCGAACGTTACAGTGGCGCAAAACTCATGCGGGAGGGCCATTTTTTCCACTAATGCACCAGAAAACTCGCAGATTAATTTTTCGCAATGGACGCATCCGATTATCTCCGTTTGACCCAAAGCTCGTGTTTGGTGGGTTTTTAGCACTTTCATTTTCGACAGAATGATGCCAGAAAACTCGCGTAGGAGGGCCGTTTTTCCCACTGATGCACCAAAAAACTCGTAGTTGAATTTTTCACAACGGATGCACCCGATCGTCTTTGTTTGACCCAAAACTCATGTTTGGTGGGTTTTTGGCACTTTCATTTTTGCAAGAATGGTGCCACAAAACTCACGCGGGAGGGTCATTTTTCCCAATAATGCACTGAAAAACACGTAGTTGAATTTTACGCAATAGTCGCATCCAATCATCTCCGTTTGACCCAAAACTCATGTTTGGTGGGGTTTTGGCACTTTCATTTTCAGCGGAACTGTGCTGTAAAAGTCGCTCCAGAGGGCCGTTTTTCCCACAGATGCACCGATAAACTCGCAGTTGAATTTTTTGCAACGGACGTACCCAATCATCTCCGTTTGACCGAAAACTCAAGTTTAGTGGGTTTTAGGCACTTTCATTTCTGATGTTATGGTGGCGCAAAACTCGCGCAGTTGGGTCGTTGTTTCCACTGATGCACTGAAAAACTCGCAGTTGAATTTTTCACAACAGACGCACCCGATCATCTCAGTTTGACCCAAAACCCATGTTTTGTAGGTTTTTGGCACTTTCATTTCCGATAGAACGATGCTGCAGAACTCGCTCGAGAGGGGCGTTTTTCCCACTGATGCACCGAAAAACTCGAAGTTGATTTTTTCGTAATGGACGCACCCAATCATCTCTGTTTGACCCAAAACTCATGTTTGGTAGGTTTTTGGCGGTTTCATTTCCGACAGAACGGTGCCGCAAAACTCGCACGGGTGTGCATTTTTTTCACTGATGCACCAAAAAACTTGTAGTTGAATTCTTCGCAACGGACGCACCTGATCATCTCAGTTTGTCCCAAAACTCATGTTTGGTAGGGTTTTGGCACTTTCATTTCCGATGGAATGGTGCCACAAAACTCGCGCGGGAGGGCCATTTTTCCCGCTGATGCACCGAAAAACTCGCAGATGAATTTTGCGCAATGGATGCACCCAATCATCTCCGTTTGTTTCAAAACTCATGTTTGGTGGGTTTTTGGCACTATGATTTTTGACAGAACGGTGCCGCAAAACTTACACGGATGTGTCGTTGTTCGCACTGACTCAAAGAAAAACTTGTACTTGAATTTTTCACGATGGACGCACCCAATCATCTGCATTTGACCCCAAACTCATATATGGTGGGTTTTTGGCACATTCATTTCCGACGGAACGGTGCCGCAAACTCGTGTGGGAGGGCTGTTTTTCCCACTGATGCACCCGAAAACTTGCAGTTGATTTTTTTTGCAATGAACGCACTCAATCATCTTCGTTTGAGCAAAAACTGTTGTTTGGTGGGTTTTGGCACTTTCATTTTTGGCGGAACATTGCTGCAAAACTCGCTCAGGAGGTCCGTTTTCCCACTGATGCACCGAAAAACTCCGCAGTTGAATTTTACGCAACGGACGCACCCAATCATCTTCGTTTAACCCAAAACTCATGTTTGGTGGATTTTTAGCACTTTTATTTCTGACAGAAGGTGCCACAAAACTCGCACGGGCGGGCCGTTGTTCCGAATGATGCACCGAAAAATTCAGAGTTGTAGTTTTCGCAACGGACGCACTCAATCAGCTCCATTTGAGCCAAAACTCATGTTTGGTGTGTTTTTGGCACTTTCGTTTCCGTCGGAACAGTGCCGCAAAACTCGCGCCCGTGGGTTGTTTTCCCACTAATGCACCGAAAAACTCGCAGTTTCATTTTTTCCAATGGACGCACCCAATCATCTCAGTTTGACTTAAAACTCATGTTTGGTGGGTTATTGCACTTTTGTTTCCGACGAAACGGTACTGCAAGACTCACGGGAGATGGTCGTATTCCCCACTGATGCACCGAAAAACTCACAGTTGAACTTTTCGCAACGGACGCACCCAATCATCTCCGTTTGACCCAAAACTCATGTTTGGTGGGTTTTTGGCACTTCCATTTGTGATGGAACGGTGCCGCAAAAGTCGCACGAGAGGGCCGTTTTTCCCACTGATGCACCGAAAAACTCGCGGTTGAATTTTTCGCAATGGATGCACCCAATCATCTCGGTTTGTTTCAAAACTCATGTTTGGTGGGTTTTTGGCACTATAATTTTCGACAGAACGGTGCTGCAAAACTCACGCGGAAGTGTAGTTGTTCGCACTGACTCAAAGAAAAACTTGTACTTGAATTTTTCACAACGGACGCACCGAATCATCTCCATTTGACCCCTAAACTCATGTTTGGTGCGTTTTTGGCACATTCATTTCCGACGGAACGGTGCCGCAAAACTCGCGTGGGAGGGTCGTTTTTCCCACTGATGTACCGAAAAGACACATAGTTGAATTTTTCACAACGGATGCACCCGATCACCTCTGTTTGACCCAAAACTCATGTTTGGTGGGTTTTTGGCACTTTCATTTCTGACGGAACGGTGCTACAAAACTCGCTCGGGAGGGCCGTTTTTCCCACTGATGCACCTGAAAACTTGCAGTTGATTTTTTTGCAATGAACGCACTCAATCGTCTTCGTTTGAGCAAAAACTCATGTTTGGTGGGTTTTTGGCACTTCCATTTTCGGCGGAACGGTGCTGCAAAACTCGCTCAGGAGGGACATTTTTCCCAGTGATGCACCGAAAAACTCCGCAGTTGAATTTTTCGCAATGGACACACCCAATCATCTTTGTTTAACCCAAAACTCATGTTTGGTGGATTTTTGGCACTTTTATTTCCGACGGAACGGTGCCGCAAAACTCGCACGGGTGGGCCGTTGTTCCCAATGATGCACCGAAAAATTCACAGTTGTATTTTTCGCAACGGACGCACTCAATCATCTCCGTTTGACCCAAAACTCATGTTTGGTGTGTTTTTGGCACTTTCATTTCCGTCAGAACAGTGCCGCAAAACTCGCGCCCGTGGGCAGTTTTCCCACTAATGCACCGAAAAAATCACAGTTTCATTTTTTGCAACGGACGCACCCAATCATCTCAGTTTGACTTAAAACTCATGTTTGGTGGGTTATTGCACTTTTGTTTCCGACGAAACGGTACTGCAAAACTCACGCGAGATGGCCGTTTTTCCAACTGATGCACCGAAAAACTCGCAGTTGAAATTTTGGCAACGGACGCACCCAATCATCCCTGTTTGACCTAAAACTCATGTTTGGTGGGTTTTTGGCACTTCCATTTCCGATGGAACGGTGCCGCAAAAGTCGCACGAGAGGGCCGTTTTTCCCACTGATGCACCAAAAAACTCGCGGTTGAATTTTTCGCAATGGATGCACCCAATCACCTCGGTTTGTTTCAAAACTCATGTATGGTGGGTTTTTGGCACTATGATTTTCGACAGAACGGTGCCGCAAAACTCACGCGAAAGTGTCGTTGTTCACAGTGACTCCAAGAAAAACTTGTACTTGAATTTTTCGCAACGGGCGCACCCAATCATCTCCATTTGACCCAAAACTCATGTTTGGTGTGTTTTTGGCACTTTCGTTTCCGTCGGAATAGGGCCGCAAAACTCGCGCTCGTGGGTCGTTTTCCCACTAATGCACCGAAAAACTCACAGTTTCATTTTTTGCAACGGACGCACCCAATCATCTCAGTTTGACTTAAAACTCATGTGTGGTGGGTTATTGCACTTTTGTTTCCGACGAAACTGTACTGCAAAACTCTCGCGAGATGGCCGGTTTTCCCACTGATGCACCGAAAAACTCGCGGTTGAACTTTTCGCAATGGACGCACCCAGTCTTCTCTGTTTGACCCAAAACTCATGTTTGCTGGGTTTTTGGCACTTCCATTTCCGATGGAACGGTGCCTCAAAAGTCGCACGAGAGGGCCATTTTTCCCACTGATGCACCAAAAAACTCACGGTTGAATTTTTCGCAATGGATGCACCCAATCATCTTGATTTGTTTCAAAACTCATGTTTAGTGGGTTTTTGGCACTATAATTTTCGGCAGAACGGTGCCGCAAAACTCACGCGGAAGTGTCGTTGTTCGCATTGACTCAAAGAAAAACATGTACTTGAATTTTTCACAACGGACGCACCCAATCATCTCCATTTGACCCCCAAACACATGTTTGGTGGGTTTTTGGCACATTCATTTCCGACGGAACGGTGCCGCAAAACTCGCGTGGGAGGGCCGTTTTTCCCACTAATGTACCGAAAAAACACATAGTTGAATTTTTCACAACGGATGCACCCGGTCACCTCTGTTTCACCCAAAACTCATGTTTGGTGGGTTTTTGGTACTTTCATTTCTGACGGAACGGTGCTACAAAACTCGCTCGGGAGGGCTGTTTTTCCCACTAATGCACCTGAAATCTTGCAGTTGATTTTTTTGCAATGAATGCACTCAATCATCTTCGTTTGAGCAAAAACTCATGTTTGGTGGGTTTTTGGCACTTTCGTTTTCGGCGGAACGGTGCTGCAAAACTCGCTCAAGAGGGACATTTTTCCCACTAATGCACTGAAAAACACTGTAGTTGAATTTTTCGCAACAGACGCACCCAATCATCTTCGTTTAACCCAAAACTCATGTTTGGTGGATTTTTGGCACTTTTATTTCCGACGGAACGGTGCCGCAAAACTCGCATGGGTGGGCCGTTGTTCCCAATGATGCACCGAAAAATTCACAGTTGTATTTTTCACAACGGACGCACTCAATGATCTCCATTTGACCCAAAACTCATGTTTGGTGTGTTTTTGGCACTTTCATTTCCGTCGGAATAGTGCCGCAAAACTCGCGCCCGTGAGTCGTTTTCCCACTAATGCACCAAAAAACTCGCGGTTTCATTTTTTGCAACGGACGCACCCAATCATCTCAGTCTGACTTAAAACTCATGTTTGGTGGGTTATTGCACTTTTGTTTTTGACGAAACGGTACTGCAAAACTCACGCGAGATGGCCGTTTTTCCAACTGATGCACCGAAAAACTCGCAGTTCAAATTTTTGCAATGGACGCACCCAATCATCCCCGTTTGACCCAAAACTCATGTTTGGTGGGTTTTTGGCACTTCCATTTCCGATGGAACGGTGCCGCAAAAATCGCACGAGAGGGCCGTTTTTCCCACTGATGCACCGAAAAACTCGCGGTTGAATTTTTCGCAATGGATGCACCCAATCATCTCGGTTTGTTTCAAAACTCATGTATGATGGGTTTTTTGCACTATGATTTTCGACAGAACGGTGCCGCAAAACTCACGCGGAAGTGTTGTTGTTCACAGTGACTCAAAGAAAAACTTGTACTTGAATTTTTTGCAACGGGCGCACCCAATCATCTCCATTTGACCCAAAACTCATGTTTGGTGTGTTTTTGGCACTTTCGTTTCCGTCGGAACAGTGCCGCAAAACTCGCGCCCGTGGGTCGTTTTCCCACTAATGCACCGAAAAACTCGCAGTTTCATTTTTTGCAATGGACGCACCGAATCATCTCAGTTTGACTTAAACCTCATGTTTGGTTGGTTATTTCACTTTTGTTTCCGACAAAACTGTACTGCAAAACTCACGCGAGATGGCCATTTTTCCCACTGATGCACCGAAAAACTCGCAGTTGAACTTTTCGCAACGGATGCACCCAATCTTCTCTGTTTGACCCAAAACTCATGTTTGGTGGGTTCTTGGCACTTCCATTTCCGATGGAACGGTGCGTCAAAAGTCGCATGAGAGGGCCATTTTTCCCACTGATGCACCGAAAAACTCACGGTTGAATTTTTCGCAATGGATGCACCCAATCATCTCGGTTTGTTTCAAAACTCATGTTTGGTGGGTTTTTGGCACTATAATTTTCGGCAGAACGGTGCCGCAAAACTCACGCGGAAGTGTCGTTGTTCGCATTGACTCAAAGAAAAACTTGTACTTGAATTTTTCAGAACGGACGCACCCAATCATCTCCATTTGACCCCAAACTCATGTTTGGTGGGTTTTTGGCACATTCATTTCTGATGGAACGGTGCCGCAAAACTAGCGTGGGAGGACCGTTTTTTCCACTGATGTACCGAAAAAACACATAGTTGATTTTTTCACAACGGATGCACCCGATCACCTCTGTTTGACCCAAAACTTGTGTTTGGTGGGTTTTTGGCACTTTCATTTGTGACGGAACGGTGCTACAAAACTCTCTCGGGAGGGCCGTTTTTCCCACTGATGCACCGAAAAACTCACGGTTGAAATTTTCGCAATGCATGCACCCAATCATCTCGGTTTGTTTCAAAACTCATGTATGGTGGGTTTTTGGCACTATGATTTTCGACAGAACGGCGCCGGAAAACTCACGCGGAAGTGTCCTTGTTCGCACTGACTCAAAGAAAAACTTGTACTTGAATTTTTTGCAATGGACGCACCTAATCATCTCCATTTGACCCCAAACTCATGTTTCGTGGGTTTTTGGCACATTCATTTCTGACGGAACGGTGCCGCAAAACTCGCATGGGAGGGCCGTTTTTTCTACTGATGTACCGAAAAAACACATATTTGATTTTTTCACAACGGATGCACCTGATCACCTCTGTTTGACCCAAAACTCATGTTTGGTGGGGTTTTGGCACTTTCATTTCTGACGGAACAGTGCTACAAAACTCGCTCGAGAGGGCCGTTTTTCCAACTGATGCACCGAAAAAATCACAGTTGAAATTTTTGCAACGGACGCACCCAATCATCCCCGTTTGACCCAAAACTCATGTTTGGTGGGTTTTTGGCACTTCCATTTCCGATGGAACGGGGCCGCAAAAGTCGCACGAGAGGGCCGTTTTTAACACTGATGCACCGTAAAACACGCGGTTGAAATTTTCGCAATGGATGCACCCAATCATCTCGGTTTGTTTCAAAACTCATGTATGGTGGGTTTTTGGCACTATGATTTTCGACACAACGGTGCCCCAAAACTCACGCGGAAGTGTCGTTGTTCGCACTGACTCAAAGAAAAACTTGTACTTGAATTTTTCACAACGGACGCACCCAATCATCTCTATTTGACCCCCAAACACATGTTTGGTGGGTTTTTGGCACATTCATTTCCGACGGAACGGTGCCGCGAAACTCGCGTGGGAGGGCCGTTTTTTCCACTGATGTACCGAAAAACACTTAGTTGATGTTTTCACAACGGATGCACCCGATCACCTCTGTTTGACCCAAAACTCAAGTTTGGTGGGTTTTTGGCACTTTCATTTCTGACGGAACGGTGCTACAAAACTCGCTCGAGAGGGCCGTTTTTCCCACTGATGCACCTCAAAACTTGCAGTTGATTTTTTTGCAATGAACGCACTCTATCATCTTCGTTTGAGCAAAAACTCATGTTTGGTGGGTTTTTGGCACTTTCATTTTCGGCGGAACGGTGCTGCAAAACTCGCTCGGGAGGGCCGTTTTTCCCACTGATGCACCAAAAAACTCACGGTTGAATTTTTCACAATGGATGCACCCAATCATCTCGGTTTGTTTCAAAACTCATGTTTGGTGGGTTTTTGGCACTATAATTTTCGGCAGAACGGTGCCGCAAAACTCACGCGGAAGTGTCGTTGATCGCATTGACTCAAAGAAAAACTTGTACTTGAATTTTTCAAAACGGACGCACCCAATCATCTCTATTTGACCCCCAAACTCATGTTTGGTGGGTTTTTGGCACATTCATTTCCGACGGAACGGTGCCGCAAAACTCACGTAGGAGGGCCGTTTTTCCCACTGATGTACCGAAAAAACACATAGTTGATTTTTTCACAACGGATGTACCCGATCACCTCTATTTGACCCAAAACTCATGTTTGGTGGGTTTTTGGTACTTTCATTTCTGACGGAACGGTGCTACAAAACTCGCTCGGGAGGGCTGTTTTAACCACTGATGCACCTGAAAACTTGCAGTTTATTTTTTTGCACTGACCGCACTCAACCATCTTCGTTTGAGCAAAAACTCATGTTTGGTGGGTTATTGGCACTTTCGTTTTCGGCGGAACGGTGCTGCAAAACTCGCCCAGGAGGGACGTTTTTCCCACTGATGCACCGAAAAACTCCACAGTTGAATTTTTTTGCAACGGACGCACCCAATCATCTTCGTTTAACCCAAAACTCATGTTTGGTGGATTTTTGGCACTTTTATTTCTGACAGAACGGTGCCGCAAAACTCGCATGGGTGGGCCGTTGTTCCCAATGTTGCACCAAAAAATTAACAGTTGTATTTTTCACAACGGACGCACTCAATGATCTCCGTTTGACCCAAAACTCATGTTTGGTGTGTTTTTGGCACTTTCATTTCCGTCGGAACAGTGCCGCAAAACTCGCGCCCGTGGGTCATTTTCCCACTAATGCACCGAAAAACTCGCAGTTTCATTTTTTGCAACGAACGCACCCAATCATCTCGGTTTGACTTAAAACTCATGTTTGGTTGGTTATTGCACTTTTGTTTGCGACGAAACGGTACTGCAAAACTCACGCGAGATGGCCGTTTTTCCATCTGATGCACCGAAAAACTCGTAGTTGAAATTTTTGCAACGGACGCACCCAATCATCCCTGTTTGACCCAAAACTCATGTTTGGTGGGTTTTTGGCACTTCCATTTCCGATGGAACAGTGCCGCAAAAGTCGCACGAGAGGGCCGTTTTCCCACTGATGCACCGAAAAACTCGCGGTTGAAATTTTCGCAATGGATGCACCCAATCATCTCGTTTTTTTTCAAAACTCATGTATGGTGGGTTTTTGGCACTATGATTTTCGACAGAACGGTACCGCAAAACTCACGCGGAAGTGTCGTTGTTCGCACTGACTCAAAGAAAAACTTGTACTTGAATTTTTTGCAACGGACGCAACCAATCATCTCCATTTGACCCCAAACTCATGTTTGGTGGGTTTTTGGCACATTCATTTCCGATGGAACGTTGCCGCAAAACTCGCGTGGGAGGGCCATTTTTTCCACTAATGTACCGAAAAAACACATAGTTGATTTTTTCACAACGGATGCACGTGATCACCTCTGTTTGACCCAAAACTCATGTTTGGTGGGTTTTTGGCACTTTCATTTCTGACGGAACGGTGCTACAAAACTCGCTCGGGAGGGCCGTTTTTCCCACCGATGCACCTGAAATCTTGCAGTTGGTTTTTTGCAATGAATGCACTCAATCATCTTCGTTTGAGCAAAAACTCATGTTTGGTGGGTTTTTGGCACTTTCATTTTCGGCGGAACGGTGCTGCAAAACTCGCTCGGGAGGGCCGTTTTTTCCACTGATGCACCAAAAAACTCCGCAGTTGAATTTTTCGCAACGAACGCACCCAATCATCTTCGTTTGACCCAAAACTCGTGCTTGGTGGATTTTTGGCACTTTTATTTCCGACGGAACGGTGCCGCAAAACTCGCATGGTTGGGCCATTGTTCCCAATGATGCTCCGAAAAATTCACAGTTGTATTTTTCGCAACAGACGCACTCAATCATCTCCGTTTGACCCAAAACTTAAGTTTAGTGGGTTTTTGGCACTTTCATTTCCGATGGAACGATGCCGCAAAACTCGTGTAGGAGGGCCGTTTTTCCCAATGATGCACCAAAAAACTCGTAGTGGAATTTTTCGCAATGCATGCACCCAATGTTCTTCGTTTGATCCAAAAGTCATGTTTGGTGGGTTTTTAGCACTTTCATTTTGAACGTTACAGTGCCGCAAAACTCGCGCAAGAGGGCCGTTTTTTCCACCAATGCACCGAAAAACTCGGAGATGATTTTTTCGCAACGGACGCACCCGATTATCTCCGTTTGACCCAAAGCTCATGTTTGGTGGGTTTTTAGCACGTTCATTTCCGATGGAACGGTGCCACAAAACTCACGTGGGAGGGCTGTTTTTCCCACTGATGCACCAAAAAAACTCGTAGTTGAATTTTTCACAACGGATGCACCCGATCATCTCTGTTTGTCCCAAAACTATTGTTTGGTGGGTTTTTGGCACTTTCATTTTTGCAAGAACGGTGCCACAAAAGCCGCGTGGGAGGCCGTTTTTCCCTCTTATGCACCGAAAAACACGCAATTGAATTTTTCACAACGGACGCACCCAATCATCTCCGTTTGACACAAAACTAATGTTTGGTGTGTTTTTGGCACTTTCATTTTCGACAGAACGGTGCTGCAAAACTTGCTCTTGAGTTTCATTTTTCCCACTAATGCACCGAAAAATCTCATTTGAATTTTTCGCAACGGATGCACCCAATCATCTCTGTTTGACCCAAAACTCATGTCTGGTGGGTTTTTATCACTTTCTTTTCCGGTGTTATGGGGCAGCAAAACTCACGCGGGAGAGTCGTTTTTCCCACTAATGCACTGAAAAACTCACATTTGAATTTACGCAATAGTCGCATCCAATCATCTCCGTTTGACCCAAAACTCATGTTTGGTGTGGTTTTGGCACTTTCATTTTCAGCGGAACGGTGCTGTAAAACTTGCTCGGGAGGGCCGTTTTTTCCACTGATGTACCGAAAAATTCGGAGTTGAAATTTTCGCAACAGACGCACCCAATCATCTCTGTTTGACCCAAAACTCAAGTTTAGTGGATTTTTGGCACTTTCATTTCCGACGGAACGATGCCGCAAACTCGCGCGGGTGGGTCATTGTTTCCACTGATGCACTAAAAAACTCGCAGTTGAATTTTTCGCAAAGGACGCACCCGATCATCTCAGTTTGACCCAAAACTCATGTTTGGTGGATTTTTGGCACTTTTATTTCTGACGGAACGGTGCCGCAAAACTCGCATGGGTGGGCCGTTGTTCCCAATGATGCACCGAAAAATTCACAGTTGTATTTTTCGCAACGGACGCACTCAATCATCTCCGTTTGACCCAAAACTCAACTTTGGTGGTTTTTCGGCACTTTCATTTCTGGCGGAAAGATGCCGCAAAACTCGCGTAGGAGAGCCGTTTTTTCCACTGATGCACCGAAAAACTCGCAGTTAAATTTTTCGCAATGGAGGAACCCAATGTTCTTCGTTTGATCCAAAAGTCATGTTTGGTGGGTTTTTAGCACATTCATTTCGAACGTTACAGTGCCGCAAAACTCGCGCGGGAGGGCCGTTTTTTCCACCAATGCACCGAAAAATCGCAGATGATTTTTTCCCAACGGACGCACCCGATTATCTTCGTTTGATCCAAAGCTCATGTTTGGTGGGTTTTTAGCACTTTCATTTGTAATGGAACGGTCCCACAAAACTCACGTGGGAGAGCCGTTTTTTCCACTGATGCACCAAAAAAACTCGTAGTTGAATTTTTCACAACGGATGCACGCGATCATCTCTGTTTGACCCAAAACTCTTGTTTGGTGGGTTTTTGGCACTTTCATTTTTGCTAGAACGGTACCGCAAAAGCCGCATGGGAGGCTGTTTTCCCTCTCATGCACCGAAAAACACACAATTGGATTTTTCACAATGGACGCACCCAATCATCTCTGTTTGACCCAAAACTCATGTTTGGTGTGTTTTTGGCACTTTCATTTCCGTCGGAACGGTGCCGCAAAACTCGCGCCGGTGGGCCGTTTTTCCCACTAACGCACCGAAAAACTCACAGTTTAATTTTTTGCAACGGACGCACCCAATCATCTCAGTTTGACCAAAAACTCATGTTTGGTGCGTTATTGCAGTTTTGTTTCCGACGAAATGGTACTGCAAAACTCACGCGAGATGGCCGTTTTTTCCACTGATGTACCAAACTCGCAGTTGAACTTTTCGCAACGGACGCACCTAATCATCTTTGTTTGACCAAAAGCTCATGTTTGGTGGTTTTTTGGCACTGCCATTTCCGATGGAACGGTGCTGCAAACATTTCCGATGGAACGGTGCTGCAAAAGTTACACAAGAGGGCTGTTTTTCCCACTGATGCACCGAAAAATTCACGGTTGAATTTTTCGCAACGGACGCACCCAATCATCTCCATTTGATCAAAAACTCATGTTTGGTGGGTTTTTGGCACATTCATTTCCGACGGAACGGTGCTACAAAACTCGCTCGGGTGGGCCGTTTGTTTCCCACTGATGCACCCGAAAACTCATAGTTGAATTTTTTGCAATGACCGCACTCAATCATCTTCGTTTGAGCAAAAACTCATGTTTGGTGGGTTGTTGGCACTTTCATTTTCGGCGGAACGGTGCTGCAAAACTCGCTCATGAGGGCCGTTTTCGCCACTGATGCACCGAAAAACTCCGCAGTTGAAATTTTCGCAACAGACGCACTCAATCATCTTCGTTTGACCCAAAACTCATGTTTGGTGGATTTTTGGCACTTTTATTTGTGACGGAACGGTGCCGCAAAACTCGCACGGGTGGGCCGTTGTTCCCAATGATGCACCGAAAAATTCACAGTTGTATTTTTCGCAATGGACGCACTCAATCATCTCCGTTTGACCCAAAACTCAACTTTGTTGGGTTTTTGGCACTTTCATTTCCGACGGAACGATGCCGCAAAACTCGCGCAGGAGCGCCGTTTTTCCCACTGATGCAGCGAAAAACTCGCAGTTGAATTTTTGGCAATGGAGGAACCCAATGTTCTTCGTTTGATCCAAAAGTCATGTTTGGTGGGTTTTTAGCACATTAATTTCGAACGTTACAGTGCTGCAAAACTCGTGCGGGAGGGCCGTTTTTTCCACTAATGCACCGAAAAATCGCAGATGATTTTTTCACAACGGACGCACCCGATTATCTCCGTTTGACCCAAAGCTCATGTTTCGTGGGTTTTTAGCACTTTCATTTCTGATGGAACGGTGCCACAAAACTCACGTGGGAGGGCCGTTTTTTCCACTGATGCACCAAAAAAACTCGTAGTTGAATTTTTCACAACGGATGCACCCGATCATCACTGTTTGAACTAAAACTCTTGTTTGGTGGGTTTTTGGCACTTTCATTTTTGCTAGAACGGTGCCGCAAAAGCCGCATGGGAGGCTGTTTTCCCTCCCATGCACCCAAAACACACAATTGGATTTTTCACAACGGACGCACCCAAAACTCATGTTTGGTGTGTTTTTGGCACTTTCATTTCCGTCGGAACGGTGCCGCAAAACTCGCGCCGGTGGGCCGTTTTTCCCACTAATGCACCGAAAAACTCGCAGTTTAATTTTTTCCAACGGACGCACCCAATCATCTAAGTTTGACCCAAAACTCATGTTTGGTGCGTTATTGCAGCTTTGTTTCCAACGAAACGGTACCGCAAAACTCTCGCGAGATGGCTGTTTTTCCCACTGATGCACCGAAAAACTCGCAGTTGAACTTTTTGCAACGGACGCACCTAATCATCTTCGTTTGACCCAAAGCTCATGTTTGGTGGGTTTCTGGCACTGCCATTTCCGATGGAACGGTGCTGCAAAAGTCGCTCAAGAGGGCTGTGTTTTCCCACTCATGCACCAAAAAACTCACGGTTGATTTTTTCGCAACGGACGCACCCAATCATCTCCATTTGATACAAAACTCATGTTTGGTGGGTTTTTGACACTTTTATTTCCGTCGGAACGGTGCCGCCAAACTCGCATCGGTGGTCCGTTTTTCCCACTAATGCACCAAAAAACTCGCAGTACAATTTTTTGCAACGGACGCACTCAATCATCTCAGTTTGACCAAAAACTCATGTTTGGTAGGTTATTGCACTTTTGTTTCCGACGAAACGGTGCTGCAAAACTCACGCGAGATGGCCGTTTTTCCCACTGATGCACTGAAAAAATCGCGGTTGAACTTTTCGCAACGGACACACCCAATCATCTCCGTTTGACCCAAAATTCATGTTTGGTGGGTTTTTGGCACTTCCATTTTCGATGGAACGGTCCCGCAAAAGTCGAGCGAGAGGGCCATTTTCCCCACTGATGCACCAAAAAACTCGCGGTTGAATTTTTCACAACAAACTTACCCAATCATCTACGTTTGACCCAAAACTCATGTTTGGTGTGTTTTTGGCACTTTTATTTCCGTCAGAACGGGGCCGCAAAACTCGCACAGATGGGCCGTTTTTCCCACTAATGCACCGAAAAACTCACAGTTTAATTTTTTTGCAACGGACGCACCCAATCATCTCAGTTTGACTTAAAACTCATGTTTGGTCGGATATTGCACTTTTGTTTTCGACGAAACGGTGCTGCAAAACTCACGCGAGATGGCCGTTTTTCCCACTGATGCACTGAAAAAATCGCGGTTCAACTTTTTGCAACGGACACACCCAATCATCTCCGCTTGACCCAAAATTCATGTTTGGTGGGTTTTTGGCACTTCCATTTCCGATGGAACGGTGCCGCAAAAGTCGCGCGACAGGGCCGTTTTCCCCACTGATGCACCGAAAAACTCGCGGTTGAATTTTTCACAACGGACGCACCCAATCATCTCCGTTTGACCCAAAACTCATGTTTGGTGTGTTTTTGACACTTTTATTTCCGTTGGAACGGGGCCGCAATACTCGCGCTGGTGGGCCGTTTTTCCCACTAATGCACCGAAAAACTCACAGTTTATTTTTTTTGCAACGGACGCACCCAATCATCTCAGTTTGACTTAAAACTCATGTTTGGTGGGTTATTGCACTTTTGTTTCCGACGAAATGGTACTGCAAAACTCACGCGAGATGGCCGTTTTTCCCACTGATGCACCGAAAAACTCGCAGTTGAACTTTTCGCAACGGACGCACCCAATCATATTCGTTTGACCCAAAATTCATGTTTGGTGGGTTTTTCGCACTTCCATTTCTGATGGAACGGTGCTGCAAAAGTCGCTCGGGAGGACCGTTTTTCCCACTGATGCACCGAAAAACTCGCAATTGAACTTTTCGCAACGGACGCACCCAATCATCTTCGTTTGAGCCAAAACTCATGTTTGGTGGGTTTTTGGCACTGCCATTTCTGAAGGAACGGTGCCGCAAAAGTCACACAAGAGCGCTGTTTTTCCCACTGATGCACCGAAAAACTCACGGTTGATTTTTTCACAACGGACGCACCCGATTATCTCCGTTTGACCCAAAGCTCATGTTTCGTGGGGTTTTAGCACTTTCATTTCTGATGGAACGGTGCCACAAAACTCACGTGGGAGGGCCGTTTTTTTCACTGATGCACCAAAAAAACTCGTAGTTGAATTTTTCACAACGGATGCACCCGATCATTACTGTTTGAACCAAAACTCTTGTTTGGTGGGTTTTTGGCACTTTCATTTTTGCTAGAACGGTGCCGCAAAAGCCGCATGGGAGGCTGTTTTCCCTCCCATGCACCGAAAAACACACAATTGGATTTTTCACAACGGACGCACCCAAAACTCATGTTTGGTGTGTTTTTGGCACTTTCATTTCCGTCGGAACGGTGCCGCAAAACTCGCGCCGGTGGGCCGTTTTTCCCACTAATGCACCGAAAAACTCGCAGTTTAATTTTTTCCAACGGACGCACCCAATCATCTAAGTTTGACCCAAAACTCATGTTTGGTGCGTTATTGCAGCTTTGTTTCCAACGAAACGGTACCGCAAAACTCTCACGAGATGGCTGTTTTTCCCACTGATGCACCGAAAAACTCGCAGTTGAACTTTTTGCAACGGACGCACCTAATCATCTTCGTTTGACCCAAAGCTCATGTTTGGTGGGTTTCTGGCACTGCCATTTCCGATGGAACGGTGCTGCAAAAGTCGCTCAAGAGGGCTGTGTTTTCCCACTCATGCACCAAAAAACTCACGGTTGATTTTTTCGCAACGGACGCACCCAATCATCTCCATTTGATACAAAACTCATGTTTGGTGGGTTTTTGACACTTTTATTTCCGTCGGAACGGTGCCGCCAAACTCGCATCGGTGGTCCGTTTTTCCCACTAATGCACCAAAAAACTCGCAGTACAATTTTTTGCAACGGACGCACTCAATCATCTCAGTTTGACCAAAAACTCATGTTTGGTAGGTTATTGCACTTTTGTTTCCGACGAAACGGTGCTGCAAAACTCACGCGAGATGGCCGTTTTTTCCACTGATGCACTGAAAAAATCGCGGTTGAACTTTTCGCAACGGACACACCCAATCATCTCCGTTTGACCCAAAAGTCATGTTTGGTGGGTTTTTGGCACTTCCATTTCCGATGGAACGGTCCCGCAAAAGTCGAGCGAGAGGGCCATTTTCCCCACTGATGCACCAAAAAACTCGCGGTTGAATTTTTCACAACAAACTTACCCAATCATCTACGTTTGACCCAAAACTCATGTTTGGTGTGTTTTTGGCACTTTTATTTCCGTCAGAACGGGGCCGCAAAACTCGCACAGATGGGCCGTTTTTCCCACTAATGCACCTAAAAACTCACAGTTTAATTTTTTTGCAACGGACGCACCCAATCATCTCAGTTTGACTTAAAACTCATGTTTGGTCGGATATTGCACTTTTGTTTTCGACGAAACGGTGCTGCAAAACTCACGCGAGATGGCCGTTTTTCCCACTGATGCACTGAAAAAATCGCGGTTGAACTTTTTGCAACGGACACACCCAATCATCTCCGCTTGACCCAAAATTCATGTTTGGTGGGTTTTTGGCACTTCCATTTCTGATGAAACGGTGCCGCAAAAATCGCTCGGGAGGACCGTTTTTCCCCCTGATGCACCGAAAAACTCACAGTTGAACTTTTCGCAACGAACGCACCCAATCATCTTCGTTTGACCCAAAACTCATGTTTAATGGGTTTTTGGCACTGCCATTTCTGAAGGAACGGTGCCGCAAAAGTCGCACAAGAGGGCTGTTTTTCCCATTGATGCACCGAAAAACTTACTGTTGAATTTTTTGCAACGGACGCACCCAATCATCTCGGTTGGCTATAGCACTTTTGTTTCCGACGAAACGGTGGTGCAAAACTCACGCGAGATCGCCGTTTTTGCCAGTGATGCACCGAAAAAATCACTGTTGAACTTTTCGCAACAGACGCACCCAATCACCTCCGTTTGACCCAAAACTCATGTTTGGTGGGTTTTTGGCACTTCCATTTCCGACGGAACGGTGCCCCAAAAGACGCGCGAGAGGGCTGTTTTTCCCACTGATGCACCGAAAAATTCGCGGTTGAATTTTTCACAATGGACGCACGCAATCATCTCCGTTTGACCCAAAACTCATGTTTGATGTGTTTTTGGCACTTTTATTTCCATCGGAACGGTGCCGCAAAACTCGCATCGGTGGGCCGTTTTTCCCACTGATGCACCGAAAAACTGGCAGTTCAATTTTTTTGCAACGGAGGCACCCAAACATCTCTGTTTATCCCGAAACTCATATTTGATGGGTTTTTGGCACTTTCAATTCCAACGGAACAGGGCCGCAAAACTCACGCGAGAGGGCCATTTTTTGGTACTGATGCACCGAAAAACTCGCCGTTGAATTTTTCACAATGGACGCACCCAATCATCTCAGTTTGACCTAGAACTCATGTTCGGTGGGTTTTTGGCACCTTCATTTCTGACGGAACGGTGCCACAAAACTAGCGCGAGAGGGCCGTTTTTCCCACTGATGCACTGAAAAACTCACAGTTGAATTTTTAGCAACAGACACACCCAATCATCTCCGTTTGACCAAAAACACATGTTTGGTGTGTTTTTCGCACTTTTATTTCCATCGGAACGGTGCCGCAAAACTCGCGTCGGTGGGCCGCTTTTCCCACTGATGCACCGAAAAACTCTCAGTTCAATTTTTCGCAACGGACGCACCAAATCATCTCAGTTTGACCCGAAACTCATGTTTGGTGGGTTATTGGCACTTTTATTTCCGACGAAACGGTGCCGCAAAACTCATGCGAGATGGCCGTTTTTCCAACTGATGCACAAAAAACTCACGGATGAACTTTTCGCAACGGACGCACCCAATCATCTTCGTTTAACCCAAAACACATGTTTGGTTGGTTTTTAGCACTTTCATTTCTGACGAAACGGTGCTGCAAAACTCACGCGAGATGGCCGTTCTTCCCACAGACGCACCGAGAAAATCGCAGTTGGACTTTTCGCAACGGACGCACCCAATCATCTCCGTTTGACCCAAAACTCATGTTTTGTGGGATTTTGGCACTTCCATTTTCAATGGAACGGTTCCACAAAAGTCGCACGAGAGGGCAGTTTTTCCACTGATGCACCGAAAAAGTCACGGTTGAATTTTTCGCAACGGACGCACCCAATCATCTTCGTTTGACCCAAAACTCATGTTTGGTGTGTTTTTGGCACTTTTATTTCCATCGGAACGGTGCCGCAAAACTCGCGTCGGTGGACCTTTTTTCCCACTCATGCAGTGAAAAACTCGTAGTTCAATTTTTCGCAACGGACGCACCCAATCATCTCAGTTTGACCCAAAACTCATGTTTGGTGGGTTATTGGCACTTTTGTTACTAACGAAACGGTGCCGCAAAACTCACGCGAGTTGGCCATTTTCCCACTGATGCACCGAAAAACTCGCAGTTCAATTTTTCACAACGGACGCATCCAATCATCTCAGTTTGACCAAAAACTTATGTTTGGTGGGTTTTTGGCACTTTCATTTTCGTCGGAACGGTGCCGCCAAACTCACATAAGAGGGCCGTTTTTCCCACTGATGCATCGAAAAACTCGTAGTTGAATTTTTCGCAACTGACGCACCCAAACATCTCGGATTGACCCAAACTTATATTTGGTTGGTTTTTGCACTTTTATTTCCGTCGGAACAGTGCCGCAAAACTCGCGCCGGTGGGCCGTTTTTCCCACTAATGCACTGAAAAACTCGCAGTTCATTTTTTTGCAACGGACGCGCCCAATCATCTCAGTTTTGACCCAAAACTCATGTTTGGTGGGTTATTGCACTTTTGTTTCCGACGAAACGGTGCAGCAAAACTCACGCGAGATGGCCATTCTTCCCACAGATGCACCGAAAAAATCGCGGTTGGACTTTTCACAACGGACACACCCAATCATCTCCGTTTGACCCAAAACTCATGTTTGGTGGGTCTTTGGCACTTCCATTTCCGATGGAATGGCTCCGCAAAAGTCACGCGAGACGGCTGTTTTTCCCACTGATGCACCGAAAAACTAGCAGTTCAATTTTTCGCTACGGACGCATCCAATCATCTCAGTTTGACCAAAAACTCATGTTTGGTGGGTTATTGACACTTTTGTTACCGACGAAACAGTGCCGCAAAACTCACGCGAGATGGCCGTTTTCCCACTGATGCACTAAAAAAACTCAGGGATGAACTTTTCGCAACCGACGCAC
This sequence comes from Coix lacryma-jobi var. lacryma-jobi, assembly GCA_009763385.1. Lineage (NCBI taxonomy): Eukaryota > Viridiplantae > Streptophyta > Magnoliopsida > Poales > Poaceae > Coix > Coix lacryma-jobi. The sequence continues at coordinate 85,796,705 of CM019831.1, forward strand.
CTAATCATCTCCGTTTGACCCAAAATTGATGTTGGTGAGTTTTTGGCACTTTCATTTCCGTCAGAACGGTGCCGCAAAACTCACGCGAGAGGGCCGTTTTCCCCACTGATGCACCGAAAAACTCATAGTTGAATTTTTCGCAACTGACGCACCCAAACATCTCAGTTTGACACAAAACTCATGTTTGGTGGGTTTTTAGCACTTTCATTTCCGACGTTATGGTACCACAAAACTCGCGCGAAAGGGCCCCGTCTTTCCCACTGATGCGGCAAAAACTTGTAGTTGAATTTTTCGCAACGGGCGCACCCAAACATATCTGTTTGACCCAAAACTCATGTTTGGTGGGTTTTTGGCACTTTCATTTCCAACGGAACAGGGCCTCAAAACTCACGCGATAGGGCCATTTTTTGTACTGATGCACCGAAAAACTGGCAGTTGAATTTTTCACAACGGACGCACCCAATCATCTCAGTTTGACCCAAAACTCATGTTTGGTGGGTTATTAGCACTTTTATTTCAGACGAAACGGTGCCGCAAAACTCACGCGAGATGGCCGTTTTTCCCACTGATGCACAAAAAAACTCACGATTGAACTTTTCGCAACGGACGCACCCAATCATCTCCGTTTGACCAAAAACTCTTGCTTGGTGGGTTTTTGGCACATTCATTTCTTATGGAACGGTGCCGCAAAAGACGCGCGAGAGGGCCGTTTTTCCCACTGATGCACCGAAAATCTCACAGTTGAATTTTTCAAAACGGACGCACCCAATCATCTCCGTTTGACCCAAAACTCATGTTTGGTGTGTTTTTGGCACTTTTATTTCAATCGGAACGGTGCCGCAAAACTCGCATCGCGTGGCCGTTTTTCCCACTGATGCACCAAAAAACTGACAGTTCAGTTTTTCGCAACGGACGCACCCAATCATCTCAGTTTGACCCAAAACTCATGTTTCGTAGGTTATTGGCACTTTTGTTACCGACGAAACGGTGCCGCAAAACTCACGCGAGATGGCCATTTTCCCACTGATGCACATAAAAACTCGCGATTGAACTTTTCGCAACCGACGCACCCAATCATCTCTGTTTGACCCAAAACTCATGTTTGGTGGGTTTTTGACACTTTTATTCCCATCGGAACGGTGCCGCAAAACTCGCGTCGGTGGGCCGCTTTTCCCACTGATGCACCGAAAAACTCTCAGTTCAATTTTTCGCAACGGACGCACCAAATCATCTCAGTTTGACCCGAAACTCATGATTGGTGGGTTGTTGGCACTATTATTTCGACGAAACGGTGCCGCAAAACTCACGCGAGATGGCCGTTTTTCCCACTGATGCACAAAAAACTCACGGATGAACTTTTCGCAACGGACGCACCCAATCATCTCCGTTTAACCCAAAACTCATTTTTGGTTGGTTTTTAGCACTTTCATTTCTGACGAAACGGTGCTGCAAAACTCACGCGAGATGGCCGTTCTTCCCACAGACGCACCGAAAAAATCGCAGTTGGACTTTTCGCAACAGACGCACCCAATCATCTCCGTTTGACCCAAAACTCATGTTTTGTGGGATTTTGGCACTTCCATTTTCAATGGAACGGTTCCACAAAAGTCGCACGAGAGGGCCGTTTTTCCACTGATGCACCGAAAAAGTCACGGTTGAATTTTTCGCAACGGACGCACCCAATCATCTTCGTTTGACCCAAAACACATGTTTGGTGTGTTTTTGGCACTTTTATTTCCATCGGAACGGTGCCCCAAAACTCGCGTCGGTGGACCTTTTTTTCCCACTGATGCACTGAAAATCTCGTAGTTCAATTTTTCGCAACGGACGCACCCAATCATCTCAGTTTGACCCAAAACTCATTTTTGGTGGGTTATTGGCACTTTTGTTACTAACGAAACGGTGCCGCAAAACTCACGCGAGTTGGCCATTTTCCCACTGATGCACCGAAAAACTCGCAGTTCAATTTTTCACAACGGACGCATCCAATCATCTCAGTTTGACCAAAAACTTATGTTTGGTCGGTTTTTGGCACTTTCATTTCTGTCGGAACGGTGCCGCCAAACTCACGCGAGAGGGCCATTTTTCCCACTGATGCATCGAAAAACTCGTAGTTGAATTTTTCACAACTGACGCACCCAAACATCTCGGTTTGACCCAAACTTATATTTGGTTGGTTTTTGGCACTTTTATTTCCGTCGGAACAGTGCCACAAAACTCGCGCCGGTGGGCCATTTTTCCCACTAATGCACTGAAAAACTTGCAGTTCATTTTTTTGCAACGGACGCACCCAATCATCTCAGTTTTGACCCAAAACTCATGTTTGGTGGGTTATTGCACTTTTGTTTTCGACGAAACGGTGCAGCAAAACTCACGCGAGATGGCCATTCTTCCCACAGATGCACCGAAAAAATCGCGGTTGGACTTTTCGCAACGGACACACCCAATCATCTCCGTTTGACCCAAAACTCATGTTTGGTGGGTTTTTGGCACTTCCATTTCCGATGGAATGGCTCCTCAAAAGTCACGCGAGACGGCCGTTTTTCCCACTGATGCACCGAAAAACTCGCAGTTCAATTTTTCGCTACGGACGCATCCAATCATCTCAGTTTGACCAAAAACTCATGTTTGGTGGGTTATTGACACTTTTGTTACCGACGAAACAGTGCCGCAAAACTCACGCGAGATGGCCGTTTTCCCACTGATGCACTAAAAAACTCAGGGTTGAACTTTTCGCAACCGACGCACCTAATTATCTCCGTTTGACCCAAAACTGATGTTGGTGAGTTTTTGGCACTTTCATTTCCGTCGGAACGGTGCCGCAAAACTCACGAGAGAGGGCCGTTTTTCCCACTGATGCACCGAAAAACTCATAGTTGAATTTTTCGCAACTGACGCACCCAAACATCTCAGTTTGACACAAAACTCATGTTTGGTGGGTTTTTAGCACTTTCATTTCCGACGTTATGGTACCACAAAACTCGCGCGAAAGGGCCCCGTCCTTCCCACTGATGCGGCAAAAACTTGTAGTTGAATTTTTCGCAACGGGCGCACCCAAACATATCTGTTTGACCCAAAACTTATGTTTGTTGGGTTTTTGGCACTTTCATTTCCAACGGAACAGGGCCTCAAAACTCACGCGATAGGGCCATTTTTTGTACTGATGCACCGAAAAACTCGCAGTTGAATTTTTCACAACGGACGCACCCAATCATCTCAGTTTGACCCAAAACTCATGTTTGGTGGGTTATTAGCATTTTGATTTCCGACGAAACGGTGCCACAAAACTCACGCGAGATGGCCGTTTTTCCCACTGATGCACAAAAAAACTCACGATTGAACTTTTCGCAACGGACGCACCCAATCATCTCCGTTTGACCAAAAACTCTTGTTTGGTGGGTTTTTGGCACATTCATTTCTTATGGAACGGTGCCGCAAAAGACGTGCGAGAGGGCCGTTTTTCCCACAGATGCACCGAAAATCTCACAGTTGAATTTTTCAAAACGGACGCACCCAATCATCTCCGTTTGACCCAAAACTCATGTTTGGTGTGTTTTTGGCACTTTTATTTCAATCGGAACGGTGCCGCAAAACTCGCATCGCGTGGCCGTTTTTCCCACTGATGCACCAAAAAACTAACAGTTCAGTTTTTCGCAACAGACGCACCCAATCATCTCAGTTTGACCCAAAACTCATGTTTCGTGGGTTATTGGCACTTTTGTTACCGACGAAACGGTGCCGCAAAACTCACGCGAGATGACCATTTTCCCACTGATGCACATATAAACTCGCGATTGAACTTTTCGCAACCGACGCACCTAATCATCTCTGTTTGACCCAAAACTCATGTTTGGTGGGGTTTTGGCACTTTTATTCCCATCGGAACGGTGCCGAATAACTCGCGTCGGTGGGCCGCTTTTCCCACTGATGCACCGAAAAACTCTCAGTTGAATTTTTCGCAACGGACGCACCAAATCATCTCAGTTTGACCCGAAACTCATGATTGGTGGGTTGTTGGCACTATTATTTCCGACGAAACGGTGCCGCAAAACTCACGCGAGATGGCTGTTTTTCCCACTGATGCACAAAAAACTGACGGATGAACTTTTCGCAATGGACGCACCCAATCATCTCCGTTTAACCCAAAACTCATGTTTGGTTGGTTTTTAGCACTTTCATTTCTAACGAAACGGTGCTGCAAAACTCACGCGAGATGGCCGTTCTTCCCACAGACGCATCGAAAAAATCGCAGTTGGACTTTTCGCAACGGACGCACCCAATCATCTCCGTTTGACCCAAAACTCATGTTTTGTGGGATTTTGGCACTTCCATTTTCAATGGAACGGTTCCACAAAAGTCGCACGAGAGGGCCGTTTTCCCACTGATGCAACGAAAAACTCACGGTTGAATTTTTCGCAACGGACGCACCCAATCATCTTCGTTTGACCCAAAACTCATGTTTGGTTTGATTTGGGCACTTTTATTTCCATCGGAACGGTGCCGCAAAACTCGCGTCGGTGGACCGTTTTTCCCACTGATGCACTGAAAAACTCGTAGTTCAATTTTTCGCAACGGACGCACCCAATCATCTCAGTTTGACCCAAAACTCATGTCTGGTGGGTTATTGGCACTTTTGTGACTAACAAAACGCTGTCGCAAAACTCACGCGAGTTGGCCATTTTCCCACTGATGCACCGAAAAACTCGCAGTTCAATTTTTCACAACGGACGCATCCAATCATCTCAGTTTGACCAAAAACTTATGTTTGGTGGGTTTTTGGCACTTTCATTTTCGTCGGAACGGTGCCGCCAAACTCACATAAGAGGGCCGTTTTTCCCACTGATGCATCGAAAAACTCGTAGTTGAATTTTTCGCAACTGACGCACCCAAACATCTCGGATTGACCCAAACTTATATTTGGTTGGTTTTTGCACTTTTATTTCCGTCGGAACAGTGCCGCAAAACTCGCGCCGGTGGGCCGTTTTTCCCACTAATGCACTGAAAAACTCGCAGTTCATTTTTTTGCAACGGACGCGCCCAATCATCTCAGTTTTGACCCAAAACTCATGTTTGGTGGGTTATTGCACTTTTGTTTCCGACGAAACGGTGCAGCAAAACTCACGCGAGATGGCCATTCTTCCCACAGATGCACCGAAAAAATCGCGGTTGGACTTTTCACAACGGACACACCCAATCATCTCCGTTTGACCCAAAACTCATGTTTGGTGGGTCTTTGGCACTTCCATTTCCGATGGAATGGCTCCGCAAAAGTCACGCGAGACGGCCGTTTTTCCCACTGATGCACCGAAAAACTAGCAGTTCAATTTTTCGCTACGGACGCATCCAATCATCTCAGTTTGACCAAAAACTCATGTTTGGTGGGTTATTGACACTTTTGTTACCGACGAAACAGTGCCGCAAAACTCACGCGAGATGGCCGTTTTCCCACTGATGCACTAAAAAACTCGGGGTTGAACTTTTCGCAACCGACGCACCTAATCATCTCCGTTTGACCCAAACTGATGTTGGTGAGTTTTTGGCACTTTCATTTTCGTCGGAACGGTGCCGCAAAACTCACGCGAGAGGGCCGTTTTTCCCACTGATGCATCGAAAAACTCATAGTTTAATTTTTCGCAACTGACGCACCCAAACATCTCAGTTTGACACAAAACTCATGTTTGGTGGGTTTTTAGCACTTTCATTTCCGACGTTATGGTACCACAAAACTCGCGCGAAAGGGCCCCGTCTTTCCCACTGATGCGGCAAAAACTTGTAGTTGAATTTTTCGCAACGGGCGCACCCAAACATATCTGTTTGACCCAAAACTCATGTTTGGTGGGTTTTTGGCACTTTCATTTCCAACGGAACAGGGCCTCAAAACTCACGCAATAGGGCCATTTTTTGTACTGATGCACCGAAAAACTCGCAGTTGAATTTTTCACAACGGACGCACCCAATCATCTCAGTTTGACCCAAAACTCATGTTTGGTGGGTTATTAGCACTTTTATTTCCGACAAAACGGTGCCGCAAAACTCACGCGAGATGGCCGTTTTTCCCACTGATGCACAAAAAAACTCACGATTGAACTTTTCGCAACGGACGCACCCAATCATCTCCGTTTGACCAAAAACTATTGTTTGGTGGGTTTTTGGCACATTCATTTCTTATGGAACGGTGCCGCAAAAGACGCGCGAGAGGGCCGTTTTTCCCACTGATGCACCGAAAATCTCACAGTTGAATTTTTCAAAACGGACGCACCCAATCATCTCCGTTTGACCCAAAACTCATGTTTGGTGTGTTTTTGGCAGTTTTATTTCAATCGGAACGGTGCCGCAAAACTCGCATCGCGTGGCCGTTTTTCCCACTGATGCACCAAAAAACTAACAGTTCAGTTTTTCGCAACGGACGCACCCAATCATCTCAGTTTGACCCAAAACTCATGTTTCGTGGGTTATTGGCACTTTTGTTACCGACGAAACGGTGCCGCAAAACTCACGCGAGATGACCATTTTCCCACTGATGCACATAAAAACTCGCGATTGAACTTTTCGCAACCGACACACCCAATCATCTCTGTTTTACCGAAAACTCATTTTTGGTGGGTTTTTGGCACTTTTATTCCCATCGGAACGGTGCCGCAAAACACGCGTCGGTGGGCCGCTTTTCCCACTGATGCACCGAAAAACTCTCAGTTCAATTTTTCGCAACGGACGCACCAAATCATCTCAGTTTGACCCGAAACTCATGATTGGTGGGTTGTTGGCACTATTATTTCCGACGAAACGGTGCCGCAAAACTCACGCGAGATGTCCGTTTTTCCCACTGATGCACAAAAAACTCACGGATGAACTTTTCGCAACGGACGCACCCAATCATCTCCGTTTAACCCAAAACTCATGTTTGGTTGGTTTTTAGCACTTTCATTTCTGACGAAACGGTGCTGCAAAACTCACGCGAGATGGCCGTTCTTCCCACAGACGCACCGAAAAAATCGCAGTTGGACTTTTCGCAACGGACGCACCCAATCATCTCCGTTTGACCCAAAACTCATGTTTTGTGGGATTTTGGCACTTCCATTTTCAATGGAACGGTTCCACAAAAGTCGCACGAGAGGGCCGTTTTTCCCACTGATGCACCGAAAAACTCACGGTTGAATTTTTCGCAACGGACGCATCCAATCATCTTCGTTTGACCCAAAACTCATGTTTGGTGTGTCTTGGGCACTTTTATTTCCATCGGAACGGTGCCGCAAAACTCGCGTCGGTGGATCGTTTTTCCCACTGATGCACTGAAAAACTCGTAGTTCAATTTTTCGCAACGGACGCACCCAATCATCTCAGTTTGACCCAAAACTCATGTCTGGTGGGTTATTGGCACTTTTGTGACTAACGAAACGGTGCCGCAAAACTCACGCGAGTTGGCCATTTTCCCACTGATGCACCGAAAAACTCGCAGTTCAATTTTTCACAACGGACGCATCCAATCATCTCAGTTTGACCAAAAACTTATGTTTAGTGGGTTTTTGGCACTTTCATTTTCGTCGGAACGGTGCCGCCAAACTCACATAAGAGGGCCGTTTTTCCCACTGATGCATCGAAAAACTCGTAGTTGAATTTTTTGCAACTGACGCACCCAAACATCTCGGATTGACCCAAACTTATATTTGGTTGGTTTTTGCACTTTTATTTCCGTCGGAACAGTGCCGCAAAACTCGCGCCGGTGGGCCGTTTTTCCCACTAATGCACTGAAAAACTCGCAGTTCATTTTTTTGCAACGGACGCGCCCAATCATCTCAGTTTTGACCCAAAACTCATGTTTGGTGGGTTATTGCACTTTTGTTTCCGACGAAACGGTGCAGCAAAACTCACGCGAGATGGCCATTCTTCCCACAGATGCACCGAAAAAATCGCGGTTGGACTTTTCACAACGGACACACCCAATCATCTCCGTTTGACCCAAAACTCATGTTTGGTGGGTCTTTGGCACTTCCATTTCCGATGGAATGGCTCCGCAAAAGTCACGCGAGACGGCCGTTTTTCCCACTGATGCACCGAAAAACTAGCAGTTCAATTTTTCGCTACGGACGCATCCAATCATCTCAGTTTGACCAAAAACTCATGTTTGGTGGGTTATTGACACTTTTGTTACCGACGAAACAGTGCCGCAAAACTCACGCGAGATGGCCGTTTTCCCACTGATGCACTAAAAAACTCGGGGTTGAACTTTTCGCAACCGACGCACCTAATCATCTCCGTTTGACCCAAAACTGATGTTGGTGAGTTTTTGGCACTTTCATTTTCGTCGGAACGGTGCCGCAAAACTCACGCGAGAGGGCCGTTTTTCCCACTGATGCATCGAAAAACTCATAGTTTAATTTTTCGCAACTGACGCACCCAAACATCTCAGTTTGACACAAAACTCATGTTTGGTGGGTTTTTAGCACTTTCATTTCCGACGTTATGGTACCACAAAACTCGCGCGAAAGGGCCCCGTCTTTCCCACTGATGCGGCAAAAACTTGTAGTTGAATTTTTCGCAACGGGCGCACCCAAACATATCTGTTTGACCCAAAACTCATGTTTGGTGGGTTTTTGGCACTTTCATTTCCAACGGAACAGGGCCTCAAAACTCACGCGATAGGGCCATTTTTTGTACTGATGCACCGAAAAACTGGCAGTTGAATTTTTCACAACGGACGCACCCAATCATCTCAGTTTGACCCAAAACTCATGTTTGGTGGGTTATTAGCACTTTTATTTCCGACAAAACGGTGCCGCAAAACTCACGCGAGATGACCATTTTCCCACTGATGCACATAAAAACTCGCGATTGAACTTTTCGCAACCGACACACCCAATCATCTCTGTTTGACCCAAAACTCATGTTTGGTGGGTTTTTGGCACTTTTATTCCCATCGGAACGGTGCCGCAAAACTCGCGTCGGTGGGCCGCTTTTCCCACTGATGCACCGAAAAACTCTCAGTTCAATTTTTCGCAACGGACGCACCAAATCATCTCAGTTTGACCCGAAACTCATGATTGGTGGGTTGTTGGCACTATTATTTCCGACGAAACGGTGCCGCAAAACTCACGCGAGATGTCCGTTTTTCCCACTGATGCACAAAAAACTCACGGATGAACTTTTCGCAACGGACGCACCCAATCATCTCCGTTTAACCCAAAACTCATGTTTGGTTGGTTTTTAGCACTTTCATTTCTGACGAAACGGTGCTGCAAAACTCACGCGAGATGGCCGTTCTTCCCACAGACGCACCGAAAAAATCGCAGTTGGACTTTTCGCAACGGACGCACCCAATCATCTCCGTTTGACCCAAAACTCATGTTTTGTGGGATTTTGGCACTTCCATTTTTAATGGAACGGTTCCACAAAAGTCGCACGAGAGGGCCGTTTTTCCCACTGATGCACCGAAAAACTCACGGTTGAATTTTTCGCAACGGACGCATCCAATCATCTTCGTTTGACCCAAAACTCATGTTTGGTGTGTTTTGGGCACTTTTATTTCCATCGGAACGGTGCCGCAAAACTCGCGTCGGTGGACCGTTTTTCCCACTGATGCACTGAAAAACTCGTAGTTCAATTTTTCGCAACGGACGCACCCAATCATCTCAGTTTGACCCAAAACTCATGTCTGGTGGGTTATTGGCACTTTTGTGACTAACGAAACGGTGCCGCAAAACTCACGCGAGTTGGCCATTTTCCCACTGATGCACCGAAAAACTCGCAGTTCAATTTTTCACAACGGACGCATCCAATCATCTCAGTTTGACCAAAAACTTATGTTTGGTGGGTTTTTGGCACTTTCATTTTCGTCGGAACGGTGCCGCCAAACTCACATAAGAGGGCCGTTTTTCCCACTGATGCATCGAAAAACTCATAGTTGAATTTTTCGCAACTGACGCACCCAAACATCTCGGATTGACCCAAACTTATATTTGGTTGGTTTTTGCACTTTTATTTCCGTCGGAACAGTGCCGCAAAACTCGCGCCGGTGGGCCGTTTTTCCCACTAATGCACTGAAAAACTCGCAGTTCATTTTTTTGCAACGGACGCACCCAATCATCTCAGTTTTGACCCGAAACTCATGTTTGGTGGGTTATTGCACTTTTGTTTCCGACGAAACGGTGCAGCAAAACTCACGCGAGATGGCCATTCTTCCCACAGATGCACCGAAAAAATCGCGGTTGGACTTTTCGCAACGGACACACCCAATCATCTCCGTTTGACCCAAAACTCATGTTTGGTGGGTTTTTGGCACTTCCATTTCCGATGGAATGGCTCCGCAAAAGTCACGCGAGACGGCCGTTTTTCCCACTGATGCACTGAAAAACTAGCAGTTCAATTTTTCGCTACGGACGCATCCAATCATCTCAGTTTGACCAAAAACTCATGTTTGGTGGGTTATTGACACTTTTGTTACCGACGAAACAGTGCCGCAAAACTCACGCGAGATGGCCATTTTCCCACTGATGCACTAAAAAACTCGGGGTTGAACTTTTCGCAACCGACGCACCTAATCATCTCCGTTTGACCCAAAACTGATGTTGGTGAGTTTTTGGCACTTTCATTTCCGTCGGAACGGTGCCGCAAAACTCACGCGAGAGGGCCGTTTTTCCCACTGATGCACCGAAAAACTCATAGTTTAATTTTTCGTAACTGACGCACCCAAACATCTCAGTTTGACACAAAACTCATGTTTGGTGGGTTTTTAGCACTTTCATTTCCGACGTTATGGTACCACAAAACTCGCGCGAAAGGGCCCCGTCTTTCCCACTGATGCGGCAAAAACTTGTAGTTGAATTTTTCGCAACGGGCGCACCCAAACATATCTGTTTGACCCAAAACTCATGTTTGGTGGGTTTTTGGCACATTCATTTCTAACGGAACAGGGCCTCAAAACTCACGCGATAGGGCCATTTTTTGTACTGATGCACCGAAAAACTCGCAGTTGAATTTTTCACAACGGACACACCCAATCTTCTCAGTTTGACCCAAAACTCATGTTTGGTGGGTTATTGGCACTTTTATTTCCGACGAAACGGTGCCGCAAAACTCACGCGAGATGGCCGTTTTTCCCACTGATGCACAAAAAAACTCACGATTGAACTTTTCGCAACGGACGCACCCAATCATCTCCGTTTGACCAAAAACTCTTGTTTGGTGGGTTTTTGCACATTCATTTCTTATGGAACGGTGCCGCAAAAGACACGCGAGAGGGCCGTTTTTCCCACTGATGCACCGAAAATCTCACGGTTCAATTTTTCAAAACGGACGCACCCAATCATCTCCGTTTGACCCAAAACTCATGTTTGGTGTGGTTTTGGCACTTTTATTTCAATCGGAACGGTGCCGCAAAACTCGCATCGGGTGGCCGTTTTTCCCACTGATGCACCAAAAAACTGACAGTTCAGTTTTTCGCAACGGACGCACGCAATCATCTCAGTTTGACCCAAAACTCATGTTTCGTGGGTTATTGGCACTATTGTTACCGACGAAACGGTGCCGCAAAACTCACGCGAGATGGCCATTTTCCCACTGATGCACACCAAAACTCGCGATTGAACTTTTCGCAACCGACGCACCCAATCATCTCTGTTTGACCCAAAACTCATGTTTGGTGGGTTTTTGGCACTTTTATTCCCATCGGAACGGTGCCGCAAAACTCGCGTCGGTGGGCCGTTTTTCCCACTGATGCACTGAAAAACTCGCAGTTCAATTTTTCGCAATGGACGCACACAATCATCTCAGTTTGACCCAAAAATCATGTTTGGTGGGTTATTGGCACTTTTGTTATCGACAAAACGGTGCCGCAAAACTCACGCGAGATGGCCGTTTTCCCAATGATGCACCAAAAAACTCGTGGTTGAACTTTTCGCAACCGACGCACCCAATCATCTCCGTTTGACCCAAAACTCATGTTTGGTGGGTTTTTGGCACTTTCATTTCCCTCGGAACGGTTCCGCAAAACTCACGCGAGAGGGCTATTTTTCCCACTGATGCACCGAAAAACTCATAGTTGATTTTTTTGGAACGGACGCACCCAATCATCTCCGTTTGACCCAAACTCATGTTTGGTTGGTTTTTGGCACTTTTATTTCCATCGGAACGGTGCCGCAAAACTCGCGTCGGTGGGCCATTTTTTCCACTGATGCACCAAAAAACTTGCAGTTCAATTTTTTGCAACGGACACACCCAATCATCTCAGTTTGACCCAAAACTCATGTATGGTGGGTTATTGCACTTTTGTTTCCGACGAAACAGTGCTTCAAAACTCACGCGAGATGGCCGTTCTTCCCACAGATGCACCGAAAAAATAGTGGTTGGACTTTTTGCAACAGACGCACCCAATCCTCTCCGTTTGACCCAAAACTCATGTTTGGTGGGTTTTTGGCACTTCCATTTCCGATGGAACGGTTCCGCAAAAGTCACCAGAGAGGGCCGTTTTTCCCACTGATGCACCGAAAAACTCACGTTTGAATTTTTTGCAACGGACGCACCCAATCATCTTCGTTTGACCCAAAACTCATGTTTGGTGTGTTTTTTGGCACTTTTATTCCCATCGGAACGGTGCCGCAAAACTCGCGTCGGTGGGACGTTTTGCCCACTGATGCACTGAAAAACTCGCAGTTCAATTTTTCGCAACGGACGCATCCAATCATCTCAGTTTGACCCAAAACTAAAGTTTGGTGGGTTATTGGCACTTTTGTTACCGACGAATCGGTCCGCAAAACTCACGCGAGATGTTCGTTTTCCCACTGATGCACCGAAGAACTCGCTATTGAACTTTTCGCAACCGACGCACCCAATCATCTCCGTTTGACCCAAAACCCATGTTCGGTGTGTTTTTGGCACTTTCATTTTCCTCGGAATGGTGCCACAAAACTCATGCGAGAGGGCCATTTTTCCCACTGATGCACCGAAAACACGTAGTTGAATTTTTCGCAACTGACGCACCCAAACATCTCAGTTTGACAAAAAAACTCATGTTTGGTGGGTTTTTGGCACTTTCATTTCTGACGGAACGGTGCCGCAAAACTCGCGCGAGAGGGCCGTTTTTCCCACTCATGCACCAAAAAACTCGCGGTTGAATTTTTCGCAACGGACGCACCCAATCATTTCAGTTTGACCCAAACCTCAGTTTGGTGGGTAATTGGCACTTTTGTTACCGACGAAACGGTGCCGCAAAACTCACGCGAGATGGCCGTTTTCCCACTGATGCACAGAAAAACTCGTTGTTGATCTTTTCGCAACCGACGCACCCAATCATCTCCGTTTGACCCAAAACTCATGTTTGGTGGGTTTTTGGCACTTTCATTTACCTCAGAACGGTGCCACAAAACTCACGTGAGAGGGCCATTTTTCCCACTGATGCACCGAAAAACTCGTAGTTGAATTTTTCGCAACGGACGCACCCAATCATCACTGTTTGACCGAAAACTCATGTTTGGTGTGTTTTTGGCACTTTTATTCCCATCGGAATGGTGCCGCAAAACTCGTGTCGGTGGGCCGTTTTTCCCACTGATGCACTGAAAAACTCGCAGTTCAATTTTTCACAACGGACACACCCAATCATCTCAGTTTGACCCAAAAATCAAGTTTGGTGGGTTATTGGCACTTTTGTTATCGACGAAACGGTGCCGCAAAACTCACGCGAGAGGGCCGTTTTCCCACTGATGCACCAAAAAACTCGTGGTTGAACTTTTCGCAACCGACGCACCCAATCGTCTCCGTTTGACCCAAAAGTCATGTTTGGTGGGTTTTTGGCGCTTTCATTTCCCTCGAAACGGTGCCGCAAAACTCACGCGAGAGGGCCATTTATCCCACTGATGCACCGAAAAATTCATAGTTGATTTTTTTGCAACGGACGCACCGAATCGTCTCCGTTTGACCCAAACTCATGTTTGTTTGGTTTTTGGCACTTTTATTTCCATCGGAACGGTGCCGCAAAACTCGCGCCGGTGGGCCGTTTTTCCAACTGATGCACCAAAAAACTCGTGGTTGAACTTTTCGCAACCGACGCACCCAATCATCTCCGTTTGACCCAAAACTCATGTTTGGTGGGTTTTTGGCGCTTTCATTTCCTTTGAAACGGTGCCGCAAAACTCACGCTAGAGGGCCATTTATCCCACTGATGCACCGAAAAAATCGCGGTTGGACTTTTCGCAACGGACGCACTCAATCATCTCCGTTTGACCCAAACTCGTGTTTGTTTGGTTTTTGGCACTTTTATTTCCATCGGAACGGGGCCGCAAAACTCGCGCCGGTGGGCCGTTTTTCCCACTGATGCACCGAAAAACTCGCAGTTCAATTTTTTTGCAACGGACGCACCCAATCATGTCAGTTTGACTTAAAACTCATATTTGGTGGGTTATTGCACTTTTGTTTTCGACGAAATGGTACTGCAAAACTCACGCGAGATGGCCGTTTTTCCCACTGATGCACCGAAAAACTCGCAGTTGAACTTTTTGCAACGGACGCACCCAATCATCTTCGTTTGACCCAAAATTCATGTTTGGTGGGTTTTTGGCACTTCCATTTCTGATGGTGCGGATACATGGGTGTATGCCGGGTCTCTGAGTGTTGAGTGATTGTCAACTGGGATGATGCGCATGTTCTTTGGCTTCTGTTGTGCAGGTGTCGAGCCCGGATACAGTGATCGACGGCGAGGTGAAGGTCAAGTTGAGACGTGCCGTGCTGACGGACCGGGTGCAGTGAAGGATGGGCGTGCCGTGCGGCGGACGTGCCATGCCGAGGTACCGAGCGGTGAAGGGCGGACGTGAGGCTTCGACTGAGGGACCAGAGGCCCGAGGATCAGCTGTGGTGGCTGGCAGCCTGTGACGATGACAAGTGAAGAAATGCGGTCATGTGTTGCCTGAGTCGTAGACTCGGGGACACGTGTCGGTGGATGGGGTGCACGGGAGGTGCATCCCATCTACGACGTCGGTTTGGTTGTAGAGCCAGGGAAAAACCATCGGGTGGACAGTTTCCAGGTTTGGGCCTCAAAACCAGGGTGCGGATGGTTTCCGAGTTTGGCCACAAAACTCGGGCTGAGGACGGTTTCCAGGTTTGGGCCTCAAAACCTGGGCGCTGAGGGTTTGCTGAGTTTGGCCTCAAAACTCAGAAGCTGGTGGGCTGGTTTCCCAGTTTGGGCCTCAAAACCGGGGATGGCTGGAAAAGGTTGGTTTCCCGGTTTGGGCCACAAAACCGGGGGTGCAGAGCGGTGGCGGCACGTGGCGGCAATCTGGAGGTTGCGTCGAGGAAACGCTTCGAATTGTGAGGGCGTGGCCGTCAGATACACCTACCACCGAGTTGGTCCAGAATAACCATAGGGTTTAGCTGGTTCGCTCTGTAATTCGAATAGAGAGGGGTAGAGTAGGAATTAGACTTAGGCTAGTAGTAGGATAAGTAGTCGGGAGACTCCCTCCTCCCTTTCCATCTCAGTCATTTGCTCTTTCGCACTTAGGGTTTCCTGCTCTCCCATCCCCTGCTGTAGCTAGTTGAGATCCGCAGAGAGACTTGCCTCTGTGTACTGTTGATTCTGAGGAAGTGAGGCCGTATCCTCATTGTTGTAGCGTGTGGTAGCCACACGGTTGCAGTTCGTGGTTGTGATTCGCGTTTCATTCGTGTTCTTCGCGGAATCCTTTTTCTCCACGATTTTCCCATCGCTTGATCTCTTTGCTCGGTTCATCTTTTGCAAAACCGTTTGAACCAAGTTGTTCTAGATCGTGAGGCACTTCTTTCCACCGAAGGAATTCTCCTCTAACCTCACGGTCTAGGAGATCGATTGATTTTCGTTTTGGGTCAAGTTTTCTCCCTTCCCCCGACATTCTTCGATTCATCGATTTGGAGATAGGTTCGAGCCATGATCTCTTAGGGATAGCTCACTATACTCCTTTTGACTCTTCTCACCAAGTTTGATCCCTAGAGGATTCATTTTGGGTGAGATCGAGTCGAATCGGTGGACGAACAGGCTGCTGTCGGGTTGAACGGACGCTGTCCTCGCGTTGACCGGACGCGTCCGGTGGTTGAATGTCGCGTGGCGATTTTCTCTAACTGACCGGACACTGGGTTTCTTGTTTGACCGGACTCACTCATCGCACTGTTCATTGAGCTTGTCGTCTTTTGACCGGACGCACTGTTGTTGACCGGACGCTCCCAGCTCGTGAGTCCGGTCAGGAACAGTAAGGTTCCAGAACCATTTTCTTGTGACCGGACGCGTCCGGTGGTGACTGACCGGACGCAGTCAGAGTCCGGTCCAAGCTGTTTCGCGCGTTTTCATTCGCAGCTCGTTCGTTCGTTGTCGGATTTGGTTTCCATCTTTTGCGTTGGCTTTCTAGAGTTGTGTAGTGTCCCGCTGTGCTTCTTGGAAGCATCCACCCTTCATCTAGGGTCGTGGACATTAGCAAGCTCTAGGGTTTGTCTTTTGGGGTGATTCTCGGGACAGTGGCTACTAGTTTCCGAAAGGAAATTTTGAAGCTCCCATTCACCCCCCTCTGGTCGCTTTCTAGTTGCTTCTCGGTCCTTCAATTGGTATCGGAGCGGGTTAAGGATCTTCCACCTTAGCCGGTTCCAGATCCACGGAAGGCGACATGGATCGCGGCGTGGGCAAACCGCCGTTCTTTGATGGGACGAACTATGCGTATTGGAAGATACGCATGTCGGCCTATCTCCAAAGCATGGGCTCTTCTGTTTGGGAGATTTGCAACAGGGATGATTACGTTGTCTTGGCTGCTCGTGTCACTCAGCTCCAGATCGATGAGCACGAGGCCAATAGCCGGGCACGTAACGCCTTGTTCTCCTGTTTGAGCATGTCCGAGTTTGATCGCGTTTCTCATCTCCCCACGGCTCGCGAGATTTGGGCGACCCTCATGCGCTTCCATGAGGGAACCACTCAGGTCAAATCCCGCATCTATGAGTCGCACAAGCGGGAGTTTGAGAACTTTCGACATATGCCTGGCGAGAGCATAGAAAGTTTATTCGCTCGCTTTCAGGTCATTGCCAACAAGATGAGAGCGAACAAGGAGTTGTTGCCTTTTGACGATCATGAGAGGGCTTTGAAGCTTTTGCACACTCTTGATCGGTCGGTGTGGGACTCAAAGGTCCAGGCGATTATCGAATCGTCTAACAATGAGACCCTCACTTGCGATGAGCTCTTTAGTAAGCTCAAGTCTAGTGAGATTGACGCCATATCAGAGGGCTTCTTATGAGAATCCTTCTGGCCCGACTATGGCTTTGGTTTCTGGCTCTTCTAACCCCTCTGGTGGCTTTGCTCTTTCATCTCTCTTTTCTGTCACAGAGGACCGGCTAGAGTCTTTGGGGGATGACTGAGCTAGCGATGCTCGCCAACCAGGTTCTCGCGGTTTCACAACAACCGCATGAACCGTCGCCGCGGAGGAGGACGCTCAGGATGCTATGAGTGTGGCGACCCCGACCACTTCATCGCCAACTGCCCCAAGAAGAAGCATTCGTCTGGGAAGGGCGATCATGGGCACAAGTACGACTCCGGCAAGCGCAAGGAGAAGTACGTTCCCCCGAGGCACAAGCGGAGGGGCGGCTTCGACAAGGAGTACATCAAGAAGAAGTACTTGGAGAAGGCCCAGGCTGAGCAGCGTGCGTTCTTCGCCACGCTCAGCGACGTCGACGGCTCGGATGACGACTCCGCTTGCTCAAGCGATGACGAGTCCGAGAAGAAGAAGAGGATCGAGGACAAGCTGAACGGTCTCTGCTTCTTCGCCGACGACGACGGCTTCTGCACCATGGCGCTTGGTGATGAGGTCGACGGCAAGCTGGAGCACACCCCTCGGAACGACGATGACGACGACGACATCTCCCAGGTATCTCTCACCCACGACGAGCTTTCTGCTGAGGTCGAGAAGCTTACTGCCGCGCTCCTTAGTCAGGACAAGTTGCTTAGGCGTGACGCTAGAGAGCACAAGGAGTTTAGGCAGAAGTGGGAGGACACGGTGAGGGAGCTTGAGTTTGCCAAGTCCACCGTGGTCGTGTCGGAGGAGGTTGAGTGTGAGATGTGCACCACGCACATGACTGACCTTCTCACTTTGAGAGGTAAGTATGCTGCGTTGGTAGGAGAGGTGGATGAGCTGAAGGCTAGACCTTCTCTGTTGGGTGCGTGCAAGACTTGTCCTGTCTTGCAATCTGTGTTGGCAGAGAAGAATGCCAAGATTGTGTCTCTTGAGGAGGCCAACCCAGGTAGCACTTGTGTGGCTAAGTGTGCTTTGTGTGAGGGTTTGGAGATGGAGATTGCGAATGTCAAGCATGGCAAGATGCAAACCGAGGAGGAAAACACATACCTTCAGACCATCTTGTCATGGGTCTCTTGTAGTGAGCCGCAGCTCGGGATGATGATCTCCCAATTTAAGCGAGCTGCTGGAGGTTCTGGTGTAGGTCTTGCTCAGGGTGTTGATCTTTCTACTTTTGGGAAGATTGGAGAGTCGAGTGGTCTGAATCCTAGTGAGAAGCCCAACTCCACCACTACTCCCAAACTGACCAAGCTTCCATCCAAAGAGCCGGTCTAGCCTATCACCAAGGATGGGGTGATTGAGGAATCTCCAAGAGCTCCACCCAAGAACCAAGTGTGGCATCCCAAACCCAACCACCTAAAGAACAAGCTGGATACAATGCCACCTATCCAGGAGGAGTTGCCACAGAAGGGCAAAGTGATCCTCACCCACAGCCATGAGTACCAACAACCCCCTTTGCGTGCGGTGAGGTATCATTGTGATTTCTGTGGGAGAGATGGACACTTGAGCGAGTTCTGCTTTAGGCACAAGAGAGAGGCGCACCGTGCTAGGGAGATGAACAACACGGACATGTACCATCCTTTTCATGATGTACATGTGCCGAATGTTCAGAGGAGTGCTTCGAGGAGAGCAGCTAGGCCCAGAGGTCCAGAACCTCAAGTTCCCAGGCCTAGGCAGCAGAGAACTCCGAGGAGAGTCACTAGGCCTAGAGGTGTTGAGCCTCAAGTCCCTAGGCCTAGGCCTCGTAGAGAGCGTGCCCGACGGGAGCATGCAGTTGTAGGCTATGGACCCCGTGGCGGAGGCTTTGTAGTTGAGCGTTTGCCCCCACCGCGTTTTGAGTATCGCAATGGACGCTCCTCCCTTAGCGGACCACGTTTTCCTCTACGTGGTGATCGCTACTCTCGTAGACGTGCTAGGAATAGGTTTTTCTGCTAACCGTTCTTTTGAGCAGCCAGCCCAACACTGGTATTCTTCCTACTTCACTAACCCCAGTGTTGGACCGTATGCTCACCCTATGTCTTTTTATTGATGTAGGTAAAACGGTTGGAGGACATTTGGTTGGTGGATTCCGGTTCCTCGAGGCACATGACCGGAAACGCCAAGTGGTTCTCCAGCCTTAGCCCTGTTGCCGGAAAGGAGTACATAACCTTCGGCGACAATAGCAAAGGTAAGGTATTGTCTCGCGGGTCGGTGCGAGTTAATGAGCACTTTGTGTTGCGCGATGTTGCTCTTGTTTCTAACTTGCATTTTAACCTTCTTTCTAGTTTCGCAACTCTTTGACGACGACTATGAGATTCGTTTTAAACCGAATCTCAGTCGTATTTTGGATCCTCAGGGAAATCTTGTGTGTTTGATTTTCGCCCTTTGGAAAAGTCTTTCGTGCGAATTTCTCGGAGTCTTTTGGCACTTCTCGGTGTCTTGTGGCTGCACCTTCTTCCTCTGATCTTTGGAAGTGGCATAGGAGACTTGGACATTTGAGCTTCGACTTGCTTGCAAGGCTTAGTTCACTTGGCCTAATCCGAGGATTGCCCAAGTTGCATATGGAGAAGGATCTTGTTTGCCACTCTTGTAGACACGGGAAGATGGTTGCCGCTCCCCACCATCCAGTGACTCAGGTCATGACCAAGCGCCCTGGAGAGCTTTTGCACATGGACCTTGTTGGTCCGGCTCGGGTGAGCTCGGTTGGGGGGAAGTGGTATGTGCTTGTTGTTGTTGATGACTTTTTCGAGATATTCGTGGGTCTTCTTTTTAGCTGAGAAAACCGAGACTTTCTCCTTTGCTCGCAATCTGATTTTGCGTCTTCAGAACTGAGTTCCCTTTGAACTCGATGCGAGCAATTCGGAGTGATAATGGTTCCGAATTTAAAAATTCAGATTTTGAGAAGTTTTGTAACTCTTTGGCTTAGAGCATCAGTTTTCTTCCCCCTACACACCGCCACAAAATGGTGTTGTAGAAAGGAAGAATCGGACCCTTGTAGAGATGGCCAGGACGATGCTCGATGAGCATAGGACTCCTAGGCGATATTGGGCCGAAGCTACTGAGCACTGCATGCTACATTTCCAATCGCATTTTTCTCCGAGCTTTCTTGAAAAAGACTTCTTATGAGTTGCGTTTTGGAAAACTGCCCAAGGTGAGTTATTTTCTAGTTTTTGGTTGCCATTGTTTTATACTCAAAAAGGGCAACTTGGACAAGTTTGAGTCTCGTTCTTCTGACGGTGTGTTTTTGGGTTATGGCACTCACACTCGAGCCTATCGTGTACTTAACCTTGACACTAACCGAGTCATGGAGACATCAGATGTCACCTTCGACGAGACTGATGGTTTGTCCTTCTTCTCGTTTTGAGCGTGCAGGTGATCATGAGGTTGGTGAGCCTCTTTTCGATGATGAGGACGAGGATGCTGAAGATGACCCAGCACCACCTTCACCTGCAGTGCCGCAAAGAGCGGCTTCTACGACGACTCACGGCCCCTGACACCTCTTCTTCCTGGGGGCCGTGGGATCCGCCACCCCGAGCGGTACCTTTTGTACCCGGGGAGGCACCAGCTGCTATTGAGGGGGAGGCTACATCAGCTCGTGAGGCGCCACGACACATCCAGCGCCAGCACCCGCCTCAGCAGATGATCGGTAGCATCGACGAACGGGTTACTCGGTCCAGGTCACAGCACATCTCTCACTTCGCTCATTCTACTTTTGTTGCTAAATTTGAGCCCCGAGATGTTGGACACGCTTTGACGGATCCGGACTAGGGTCAATGCCATGCATGAGGAGCTAGAAAATTTTGATAGAAATCGGGTTTGGGTTCTAGTTCCTCCTCCTCCTAACTGTAATCCTATTGGGACAAAATGGGTTTTCAAAAACAAACAAGGAGAGGATGGCCACATTGTGAGGAACAAAGCGCGTCTTGTGGCCAAGGGTTATAGTTCAGAAGGAGGGGATAGACTTTGAGGAGACTTTTGCTCCTGTAGCTCGTTTGGAGGCTATTAGGATACTCTTGGCTTTTGCTGCATCCAAAGGTTTTAAACTCTTTCAAATGGATGTCAAGAGTGCCTTCTTAAACAGGCTACATAGAAGAGGAAGTGTATGTTGAGCAACCCCCCGGTTTTGAAAATCCCAAGTTTCCAAACCATGTTTTTAAACTCCACAAAGCTTTATATGGTTTGAAACAAGCCCCTAGAGCCTGGTATGATAGGTTGAAAACCTTTTTGCTTGCTAAGAGTTTTAAAATGGGATGTGTAGATAAAACGCTCTTTCTCCTCAAGCAAGGCAAAGACACTCTCTTGGTCCAGATTTACGTGGATGATATCATTTTCGGTGGTTCTTCTCACGCTTTGGTTGCCAAGTTTGCAGATATTATGAGCAGGGAGTTCGAGATGAGCATGATGGGCGAGCTGACATTCTTTCTCGGGTTGCAAATTAAGCAATCCCAAGAGGGCACGTTTGTGCACCAGGGCAAGTACACCAAGGACTTGCTGAAGCGGTTCGATATGGGAGAGGCCAAGCCTCTTCCAACTCCCATGTCGACTGACGACTGCCCTGGATGCGGATGTGGATGGAGAAGCAGTGGACCAGAAGGAGTACCGCAGCATGATCGGGTCGCTCCTCTACCTGACGGCTGACATGCCCGGACATCCAGTTCGCGGTGTGTCTGTGTGCGCGCTTTCAGGCGTCGCCGCGCACCTCTCACCGTCAGGCGGTGAAGCGGATTTTCAGGTACCTTCGTTTCATGCCTGAGTTCAGGGATTTGGTATTCTGCTTCCTCCACCCTCTCCCTTTGCGGTTATTCGGATGCCGATTTTGCTGGTTGCCGTATTGAGCGCAAGTCCACTTCTGGGACATTGCCAATTTATTGGTTCTTCTCTTGTTTCGTGGTCTTCTCGCAAGCAGTCTAGTGTCGCTCAGTCCACTACAGAGGCTGAATATGTTGCTGCGGCTAGCTGCTGTTCCCAGTTGCTTTGGATGATGGCCACTTTGCGTGATTTTGGTCTGAGCTTTTCTTGCGTGCCTTTGCTTTGTGACAGCACGAGTGCCATTAGCGTTGCTAAGAACCCCATGCTTCACTCGAAGACCAAACATATTGATGTGCGCTTTCATTTTCTGCGATACCACCAGGAGAAGGGTGATATCGACCTTCGCCATGTCGATACTCATCATCAACTGGCTGATATTTTCACCAAGCCTTTAGACGAATCAACCTTTAATCGGTTGAGGGGTGAGCTTGGTGTGTGTTTCCCCTTTTAGATGGTGGAAACATTTTGGATCTTGTATTTTTGACTGACTCTTTTGTCTTTCTTTTCTTTTGCATTTCAGCATACGCATTCACATTCTAAGCTTCATGTTTATAATCACTAGAATGTAACTATGCTCTACGTAGTATGCTCTGATGCTTATATTGATGCTTGTAGCTTATGCTCCTTCTGATCACTAGTACATGTTGTGAGCTGAGCTATTTTGAAATGGTGAATTTACTTAATAACTTACAATCTAAAAATGTTCACCATTGAGATATGCAACTAGCATGTGTAGGATATGTTGAGTTCACTCGTGCTTTTCATATATGCTAGGTTGCTATGTCTCTAGTTCTGAGTCATTCACTTGCTTGGTTTGTTCATATCATGTATAATTTTTGAACCAAGTTTTAGTGAATAGAAAAGATCGAGATGGGATTGCTTGTCAACACATCACGGTATCGAGACGGTTTCTCATCGCACTTTGAGTTAAACTTGAGCCGTGTAGTGTATGACCGAAACCGTAGCTTTAAGCTTCTGATTGCTTCGGCATAGGCTTCGCTCGGTTGAAAAGTTAGGCAATGACAAGCTTTCAACCTCTCGCAATCACATGCTAATAATTGATCCTTGTGTAATTTCACCGCTGCAACTCCGATCTAAAGTTGAATTCACAAGTGTATGTTTCATTCTTAAGCATGATGATTGAACTTTGCTAGGGGTAGTTCACCTTGTATACATGTTTAGCACTTGCTCAGACTCCTGTTTATACATTGCTAGTGCTATTTTGATGGTGAATACCTTTTGACTCAAAACTGTTCATTTCTGCTCATATGTTCATATTTCATATCTGGTGATCAGTTTGAGCCTTTGCTGAGCTTGTATGCTGCTGTTGAGTCTTTGGAGTTATACTGTTTAGAGCATCTTTGCATTCTCCTGAATATATGCCTGAAGCTGCTAACTTGCATTTTGACTCATATGCATGATGGAAGGGGGAGAACCTCCCTTGTTAGCACTTTTGTTGGTGCATTTTGTGTTTGGGAGAAACCTTTTACTTGCATCGTGCATTTATCAACTAAGGGGGAGAATTTGCAAATCATTTGTGCTTCCCGAGTGTTCATTTGAGGGGGAGGTCCTAGGAGGAGAGTTTGCATGTGTCCTGGATGTTCATCTAAGGGGGAGTTTTGCTGTCTCTTACTGGCCGAAAGGCATTGGTATCGAGCTTTCTTTGCTAGTTGTGTTGAGCCTCTGTGCCTCTATCTTGAGGGACTAGCATTTTGCTTCGATTTTCCAATTGGCATTTGCTAGCGGTGTTGAGTCTGTTCTACCTCTTCTTGAGGGCTAGCTTTGCTTTGCTTGGTTGCGTCGAGCCGTTGCCCATGTCTTTGGGGACCAAGTTCTTTCGCTCTTTCCACTCGACCTTCTTCGGCTTTGCTATGCTTTTGGGTCATTTGGTTGAGTTTTCTCCTTCTCCTTCCTCCTTCTTCCTTATTCTTCTTTTCATTATGATTTGTGTGAGTAGTTGACAATGCACTCGTCAAGGGGGAGATTGCGGATACATGGGTGTATGCCAGGTCTCTGAGTGTTAAGTGATTGTCAACTGGGATGATGCGCATGTTCTTTGGCTTCTGTTGTGCAGGTGTCGAGCCCGGATACAGTGATCGACGGCGAGGTGAAGGTCAAGTTGAGACGTGCCGTGCTGTCGGACCGGGTGCGGTGAAGGATGGGCGTGCCGTGCGGCGGACGTGCCATGCCGAGGTACCGAGCGGTGAAGGGCGGACGTGAGGCTTCGACTGAGGGACCAGAGGCCCGAGGATCAGCTGTGGTGGCTGGCAGCCTATGACGATGACAAGTGAAG
Organism: Coix lacryma-jobi var. lacryma-jobi; assembly: GCA_009763385.1. Classification (NCBI taxonomy): domain Eukaryota; kingdom Viridiplantae; phylum Streptophyta; class Magnoliopsida; order Poales; family Poaceae; genus Coix; species Coix lacryma-jobi. Next base: position 85,821,062 of record CM019831.1, read on the forward strand.
AAATGCGGTCATGTGTTGCCTGAGAAGTAGACTCGGGGACACATGTCGGTGGATGGGGTGCACGGGAAGGTGCATCCCATCTACGACGTCGGTTTGGTGGTAGAGCCAGGGAAAAACCATCGAGTGGACGGTTTCCAGGTTTGGGCCTCAAAACCTGGGTGCGGATGGTTTCCGAGTTTGGCCACAAAACTCGAGCTGAGGATGGTTTCCAGGTTTGGGCCTCAAAACCTGGGCGCTGAGGGTTTGCAGAGTTTGGCCTCAAAACTCAGAAGCTGGTGGGCTGGTTTCCCGGTTTGGGCCTCAAAACCGGGGATGGCTGGAAAAGGCTTGTTTCCTGGTTTGGGCCACAAAACCGGGGGTGCAGAGCGGTGGCGGCACGTGGCGGCAATCTGGAGGTTGCGTCGAGGCAACGCTTCGAATTGTGCGGGCGTGGCCGTCAAATACACCTACCACCGAGTTGGTCCAGAATAACCCTAGGGTTTAGCTGGTTCGCTCTGTAATTAGAATATAGAGGGGTAGAGTAGGAATTAGACTTAGGCTAGTAGTAGGATAAGTAGTCGGGAGACTCCCTCCTCCCTTTCCATCTCAGTCATTTGCTCTTTCTCACTTAGGGTTTCCTGCTCTCCCATCCTCTGCTGTAGCTAGCTGAGATCCGCAGAGAGACTTGCCTCTGTGTACTGTTGATTCTGAGGAAGTGAGGCCGTATCCTAATTGTTGTAGCGTGTGGTAGCCACACGGTTGCAGTTCGTGGTTGTGATTCGCGTTTCATTCGTGTTCTTCGTGGAATCCTTTTTCTCCACGATTTTCCCATCGCTTGATCTCTTTGCTCGGTTCATCTTTTGCAAAACCGTTTGAACCAAGTTGTTCTAGATCGTGAGGCACTTCTTTCCACCGAAGGAATTCTCCTCTAACCTCACGGTCTAGGAGATCGATTGATTTTCGTTTGGGTCAAGTTTTCTCCCTTCCCCTGAAATTCTTCGATTCATCGATTTGGAGATAGGTTCGAGCCATGATCTCTTAGGGATAGCTCACTATACTCCTTTTGACTCTTCTCACCAAGTTTGATCCCTAGAGGATTCGTTTTGGGTGAGATCGAGTCGAATCGGTGGACGAAAAGGCTGCTGTCGGGTTGACCGGACGCTGTCCTCGCGTTGACCGGACGTGTCCGGTGGTTGAATGTCGCGTGGCGATTTTCTCTAGCTGACCGGACGCTGGGTTTCTTGTTCGACCGGACTCACTCATCGCACTGTTCATTGAGCTTGTCGTCTTTTGACCGGACGCACTGTTGTTGACCGGACGCTCCCAGCTCGTGAGTCCGGTCAGGAACAGTAAGGTTCCAGAACCATTTTCTTGTGACCGGACGCGTCCGGTGGTGACTGACCGGACGCAGTCAGAGTCCGGTCCAAGCTGTTTCGCGCGTTTTCATTCGCAGCTCGTTCGTTCGTTGTCGGATTTGGTTTCCATCTTTTGCGTTGGCTTTCTAGAGTTGTGTAGTGTCCCGCTGTGCTTCTTGGAAGCATCCACCCTTCATCTAGGGTCGTGGACATTAGCAAGCTCTAGGGTTTGTCTTTTGGGGTGATTCTCGGGACAGTGGCTACTAGTTTCCGAAAGGAAATTTTGAAGCTCCCATTCACCCCCCCTCTGGTCGCTTTCTAGTTGCTTCTCGGTCCTTCAATTGGTATCGGAGCGGGTTAAGGATCTTCCACCTTTGCCGGTTCCAGATCCACGGAAGGCGACATGGATCGCACTGTTCATTGAGCTTGTCGTCTTTTGACCGGACGCACTGTTGTTGACCGGACGCTCCCAGCTCGTGAGTCCGGTCAGGAACAGTAAGGTTCCAGAACCATTTTCTTGTGACCGGACGCGTCCGGTGGTGACTGACCGGACGCAGTCAGAGTCCGGTCCAAGCTGTTTCGCGCGTTTTCATTCGCAGCTCGTTCGTTCGTTGTCGGATTTGGTTTCCATCTTTTGCGTTGGCTTTCTAGAGTTGTGTAGTGTCCCGCTGTGCTTCTTGGAAGCATCCACCCTTCATCTAGGGTCGTGGACATTAGCAAGCTCTAGGGTTTGTCTTTTGGGGTGATTCTCGGGACAGTGGCTACTAGTTTCCGAAAGGAAATTTTGAAGCTCCCATTCACCCCCCTCTGGTCGCTTTCTAGTTGCTTCTCGGTCCTTCAATTGGTATCGGAGCGGGTTAAGGATCTTCCACCTTAGCCGGTTCCAGATCCACGGAAGGCGACATGGATCGCGGCGTGGGCAAACCGCCGTTCTTTGATGGGACGAACTATGCGTATTGGAATATACGCATGTCGGCCTATCTCCAAAGCATGGGCTCTTCTGTTTGGGAGATTTGCAACAGGGATGATTACGTTGTCTTGGCTGCTCGTGTCACTCAGCTCCAGATCGATGAGCACGAGGCCAATAGCCGGGCACGTAACGCCTTGTTCTCCTGTTTGAGCATGTCCGAGTTTGATCGCGTTTCTCATCTCCCCACGGCTCGCGAGATTTGGGCGACCCTCATGCGCTTCCATGAGGGAACCACTCAGGTCAAATCCCGCATCTATGAGTCGCACAAGCAGGAGTTTGAGAACTTTCGACATATGCCTGGCGAGAGCATAGAAAGTTTATTCGCTCGCTTTCAGGTCATTGTCAACAAGATGAGAGCGAACAAGGAGTTGTTGCCTTTTGACGATCATGAGAGGGCTTTGAAGCTTTTGCACACTCTTGATCGGTCGGTGTGGGACTCAAAGGTCCAGGCGATCATCGAATCGTCTAATTATGAGACCCTCACTTGCGATGAGCTCTTTAGTAAGCTCAAGTCTAGTGAGATTAACGCCATATCGAGGGCTTCTTATGAGAATCCTTCTGGCCCGACTATGGCTTTGGTTTTTGGCTCTTCTAACTCCTCTGGTGGCTTTGCTCTTTCATCTCTCTTTTCTGTCACAGAGGACCAGCTGGAGTCTTTGGGGGATGACGAGCTAGCGATGCTCGCCAACCGGTTCTCGCGGTTTCACAACGACCGCATGAACCGTCGTCTTTTGACCGGACGCACTGTTGTTGATCGGACGCTCCCAGCTCGTGAGTCCAGTCAGGAACAGTAAGGTTCCAGAACCATTTTCTTGTGACCGGACGCGGCCGGTGGTGACTGACCGGACGCAGTCAGAGTCCGGTCCAAGCTGTTTCGCGCGTTTTCATTCGCAGCTCGTTCGTTCGTTGTCGGATTTGGTTTCCGTCTTTTGCGTTGGCTTTCTAGAGTTGTGTAGTGTCCCGCTGTGCTTCTTGGAAGCATCCACCCTTCATCTAGGGTCGTGGACATTAGCAAGCTCTAGGGTTTGTCTTTTGGGGTGATTCTCGGGACAGTGGCTACAAGTTTCCGAAAGGAAATTTTGAAGCTCCCATTCACCCCCCCTCTGGTCGCTTTCTAGTTGCTTCTCGGTCCTTCAGATGGAACGGTGCCGCAAAAGTCGCTCGGGAGGAACGTTTTTCCCACTGATGCACCGAAAAACTCGCAGTTGAACTTTTCACAACGGACGCACACAATCAACTTCGTTTGACCCAAAACTCATGTTTGGTGGGGTTTTGGCACTGCCATTTCTGAAGGAACGGTGCCGCAAAAGTCGCACAAGAGGGCTGTTTTTCCCACTGATGCACTGAAAAACTCGCAGTTCAATTTTTCGCAACGGACGCATCCAATCATCTCAGTTTGACCCAAAACTAATGTTTGGTGGGTTATTGGCACTTTTGTTACCGACGAAACGGTGCCGCAAAACTCACGCGAGATGTTCGTTTTCCCACTGATGCACCGAAGAACTCGCGGTTGAACTTTTCGCAACCGACGCACCCAATCATCTCCGTTTGACCCAAGACCCATGTTTGGTGTGTTTTTGGCACTTTCATTTTCCTTGGAATGGTGCCACAGAACTCATGCAAGAGGGCAATTTTTCCCACTGATGCACCGAAAACATGTAGTAGAATTTTTCGCAACTGACGCACCCAAACATCTCAGTTTGACAAAAAAACTCATGTTTGGTGGGTTTTTGGCACTTTCATTTCTGACGGAACGGTGCCGCAAAACTCGCGCGAGAGGGCCGTTTTTCCCACTGATGCACCAAAAAACTCGCGGTTGAATTTTTCGCAACGGACGCACCCAATCATTTCAGTTTGACCCAAAACTCAGTTTGGTGGGTTATTGGCACTTTTGTTACCGACGAAACGGTGCCGCAAAACTCACGCGAGATGGCCGTTTTCCCACTGATGCGCAGAAAAACTCGCTGTTGATCTTTTCGCAACCGACGCACCCAATCATCTCCGTTTGACCCAAAACTCATGTTTGGTGGGTTTTTGGCACTTTCATTTACCTCAGAACGGTGCCACAAAACTCATGTGAGAGGGCCATTTTTCCCACTGATGCACCGAAAAACTCGTAGTTGAATTTTTCGCAACGGACGCGCCCAATCATCTCTGTTTGACCCAAAACTCATGTTTGGTGTGTTTTTGGCACTTTTATTCCCATCGGAACGGTGCCGCAAAACTCGCGTCGGTGGGCCGTTTTTCCCACTGATGCACTGAAAAACTCGTAGTTCAATTTTTCGCAACGGACACACCCAATCATCTCAGTTTGACCGAAAAATCATGTTTGGTGGTTTATTGGCACTTTTGTTACCGACGAAACGGTGCCGCAAAACTCACGCGAGAGGGCCGTTTTCCCACTGATGCACCAAAAAACTCGTGGTTGAACTTTTCGCAACCGACGCACCCAATCATCTCCGTTTGACCCAAAACTCATGTTTGGTGGGTTTTGGCGCTTTCATTTCCCGCGAAACGGTGCCGCAAAACTCACGAGAGAAGGCCATTTATCCCACTGATGCACCGAAAAATTTATAGTTGATTTTTTTGCAACGGACGCACCCAATCATCTCCGTTTGACCCAAACTCATGTTTGTTTGGTTTTTGGCACTTTTATTTCCATCGGAACGGTGACGCAAAACTCGCGCCGGTGGGCCGTTTTTCCCACTGATGCACCAAAAAACTCGTGGTTGAGCTCTTCGCAACCGACGCACCCAATCATCTCCGTTTGACCCAAAACTCATGTTTGGTGGGTTTTTGGCGCTTTCATTTCCCTTGAAACGGTGCCGCAAAACTCACGCGAGAGGGCCATTTTTCCCACTGATGCACCGAAAAAATCGCGGTTGGACTTTTCGCAACGGACGCACCCAATCATCTCCGTTTGACCCAAACTCATGTTTGTTTGGTTTTTGGAACTTTTATTTCCATCAGAACGGGGCCGCAAAACTTGCGCCGGCGGGCCGTTTTTCCCACTAATGCACCAAAAAACTTGTGGTTGAACTTTTCGCAACCGACGCACCCAATCATCTCCGTTTGACCCAAAACTCATGTTTGGTGGGTTTTTGGCGCTTTCATTTCCCTCGAAACGGTGCCGCAAAACTCACGCGAGAGGGCCATTTATCCCACTGATGCACCGAAAAAATCGCGGTTGGACTTTTCGCAACGGACGCACCCAATCATCTCCGTTTGACCCAAACTCATGTTTGTTTGGTTTTTGGCACTTTTATTTCCATCGGAACGTGGCCGCAAAAGTTGTGCCGGTGGGCCATTTTTCCCACTGATGCACCGAAAAACTCGCAGTTCAATTTTTTGCAACGGACGCACCCAGTCGTCTCAGTTTGACTTAAAACTCATATTTGGTGGGTTATTGCACTTTTGTTTCCGACGAAATGGTACTGCAAAACTCACGCGAGATGGCCGTTTTTCCCACTGATGCACCAGAAAACTCGCAGTTGAACTTTTCGCAACGGACACACCCAATCATCTCAGTTTGACCCAAAAATCATGTTTGGTGGGTTATTGGCACTTTTGTTACCGACGAAACGGTGCCAAAAAACTCACGCGAGAGGGCCGTTTTCCCACTGATGCACCAAAAAACTCGTGGTTGAACTTTTCGCAACCGACGCACCCAATCATCTCCGTTTGACCCAAAACTCATGTTTGGTGGGTTTTTGGCGCTTTCATTTCCCTCGAAACGGTGCCGCAAAACTCACGCGAGAGGGCCATTTATCCCACTGATGCACCGAAAAATTCATAGTTGATTTTTTTGCAACGGACGCACCCAATCATCTCCGTTTGACCCAAACTCATGTTTGTTTGGTTTTTGGCACTTTTATTTCCATCGGAACGGTGACGCAAAACTCGCGCCGGTGGGCCGTTTTTCCCACTGATGCACCAAAAAACTCGTGGTTGAGCTTTTCGCAACCGACGCACCCAATCATCTCCGTTTGACCCAAAACTCATGTTTGGTGGGTTTTTGGCGCTTTCATTTCCCTCGAAACGGTGCCGCAAAACTCACGCGAGAGGGCCATTTTTCCCACTGATGCACCGAAAAAATCGCGGTTGGACTTTTCGCAACGGACGCACCCAATCATCTCCGTTTGACCCAAACTCATGTTTGTTTGGTTTTTGGCACTTTTATTTCCATCGGAACGGGGCCGCAAAACTTGCGCCGGTGGGCCGTTTTTCCCACTGATGCACCGAAAAACTCGCAGTTCAATTTTTTGCAACGGACGCACCCAATCATCTCAGTTTGACTTAAAACTCATATTTGGTGGGTTATTGCACTTTTGTTTCCGACGAAATGGTACTGCAAAACTCACGCGAGATGGCCATTTTTCCCACTGATGCACCGAAAAACTCGCAGTTGAACTTTTCGCAACGGACTCACCCAATCATCTTCGTTTGACCCAAAATTCATGTTTGGTGGGTTTTTGGCACTTCCATTTCTGATGGAACGGTGCTGCAAAAGTCGCTCAGGAGGACCATTTTTCGCACTGATGCACCGAAAAAATCGCAGTTGAACTTTTCACAACGGACGCACCCAATCATCTTCGTTTGACCCAAAACTCATGTTTGGTGGGTTTTTGGCACTGTCATTTCTGAAGGAACGGTGCCGCAAAAGTCGCACAAGTGGGCTGTTTTTCCCACTGATGCACTGAAAAACTCGCAGTTCAATTTTTCGCAACGGACGCATCCAATCATCTCAGTTTGACCCAAAACTAATGTTTGGTGGGTTATTGGCACTTTTGTTACCGACGAAATGGTACTGCAAAACTCACGCGAGATGGCCATTTTTCCCACTGATGCACCGAAAAACTCGCAGTTGAACTTTTCGCAACGGACGCACCCAATCATCTTCGTTTGACCCAAAATTCATGTTTGGTGGGTTTTTGGCACTTCCATTTCTGATGGAACGGTGCCCCAAAAGTCGCTCAGGAGGACCGTTTTTCGCACTGATGCACCGAAAAAATCGCAGTTGAACTTTTCACAACGGACGCACCCAATCATCTTCGTTTGACCCAAAACTCATGTTTGGTGGGTTTTTGGCACTGTCATTTCTGAAGGAACGGTGCCGCAAAAGTCGCACAAGAGGGCTGTTTTTCCCACTGATGCACCGAAAAACTCGTAGTTGAATTTTTCGCAACCGACGCACCCAATCATCTCCGTTTGACCCAAAACCCATGTTCGGTGTGTTTTTGGCACTTTCATTTTCCTCGGAATGGTGCCACAAAACTCATGCGAGAGGGCCATTTTTCCCACTGATGCACCGAAAACACGTAGTTGAATTTTTCGCAACTGACGCACCCAAACATCTCAGTTTGACAAAAAAACTCATGTTTGGTGGGTTTTTGGCACTTTCATTTCTGACGGAACGGTGCCGCAAAACTCGCGCGAGAGGGCCATTTTTCCCACTCATGCACCAAAAAACTCACGGTTGAATTTTTCGCAACGGACGCACCTAATCATTTCAGTTTGACCCAAAACTTAGTTTGGTGGGTTATTGGCACTTTTGTTACCGAGGAAACGGTGCCGCAAAACTCACGCGAGATGGCCGTTTTCCCACTGATGCACAGAAAAACTCGCTGTTGATCTTTTCGCAACCGACGCACCCAATCATCTCCGTTTGACCCAAAACTCATGTTTGGTGGGTTTTTGGAACTTTCATTTCCCTCAGAACGGTGCCACAAAACTCACGTGAGAGGGCCATTTTTCCCACTGACGCACCGAAAAACTGGCAGTTCAATTTTTTGCAACGGAGGCACCCAAACATCTCTGTTTTGACCCAAAACTCATGTTTGGTGTGTTTTTGGCACTTTTATTCCCATCGGAACGGTGCCGCAAAACTCGCGTCGGTGGGCCGTTTTTCCCACTGATGCACTGAAAAACTCGCAGTTCAATTTTTCGCAACGGACAAACCCAATCATCTCAGTTTGACCCAAAAATCATGTTTGGTGGGTTTTTGGCACTTTTGTTACCGACGAAACGGTGCCGCAAAACTCACGCGAGAGGGCCGTTTTCCCACTGATGCACCAAAAAACTCGTGGTTGAGCTTTTCGCAACCGACGCAGCCAATCATCTCCGTTTGACCCAAAACTCATGTTTGGTGGGTTTTTGGCGCTTTCATTTCCCTCGAAACGGTGCCGCAAAACTCACGCGAGAGGGCCATTTTTCCCACTGATGCACCAAAAAAATCGCGGTTGGACTTTTCGCAACGGACGCACCCAATCATCTCCGTTTGACCCAAACTCATGTTTGTTTGGTTTTTGGCACTTTTATTTCCATCGGAACGGGGCCGCAAAACTCGCGCCGGTGGGCCGTTTTTCCCACTGATGCACCGAAAAACTCGCAGTTCAATTTTTTGCAACGGACGCACCCAATCATCTCAGTTTGACTTAAAACTCATATTTGGTGGGTTATTGCACTTTTGTTTTCGACGAAATGGTACTGCAAAACTCACACGAGATGGCCGTTTTTCCCACTGATGCACCGAAAAACTCGCAGTTAAACTTTTCGCAACAGACGCACCCAATCATCTTAGTTTGACCCAAAATTCATGTTTGGTGGGTTTTTGGCACTTCCATTTCTGATGGAACGGTGCCGCAAAAGTCGCTCGGGAGGACCGTTTTTCCCACTGATGCACCGAAAAATTCGCAGTTGAACTTTTCACAACGGACGCACCCAATCATCTTTGTTTGACCCAAAACTCAAGTTTGGTGGGTTTTTGGAACTGCCATTTCAGAAGGAACGGTGCCGCAAAAGTCGCACAAGAGGGCTGTTTTTCCCACTGATGCACCGAAAAACTCACGGTTGATTTTTTTGCAACGGACGCACCCAATCATCTCGGTGGGTTATTGCACTTTTGTTTCCGACGAAACGGTGCTGCAAAACTCACGCGAGATGGCCGTTTTTCCTAGTGATGCACCGAAAAAATCACGGTTGAACTTTTCGCAACAGACGCACCCAATCACCTCCGTTTGACCCAAAACTCATGTTTGGTGGGTTCTTCGCACTTCCATTTCTGATGGAACGGTGCCACAAAAGACGCGCGAGAGGGCTGTTTTTCCCACTGATGCACCGAAAAACTCGCGGTTGAATTTTTCACAACGGACGCACGCAATCATCTCCGTTTGACCCAAAACTCATGTTTGGTGTGTTTTTGGCACTTTTATTTCCATCGGAACGGTGCCGCAAAATTCGCATCGGTGGGCCGTTTTTCCCACTGACGCACCGAAAAACTGGCAGTTCAATTTTTTGCAACGGAGGCACCCAAACATCTCTGTTTAACCCGAAACTCATGTTTGATGGGTTTTTGGCACTTTCATTTCCAACGGAACAGGGCCGCAAAACTCACGCGAGAGGGCCATTTTTTGGTACTGATGCACCAAAAAACTCACCGTTGAATTTTTCACAATGGACGCACCCAATCATCTCAGTTTGACCCAAAACTCATGTTTGGTGGGTTTTTGACACTTTCACTTCTGACGGAACGGTGCCACAAAACTCGCGCGAGAGAGCCGTTTTTCCCACTGATGCACCGAAAAACTCACAGTTGAATTTTTAGCAACAGACGCACCCAATCATCTCCGTTTGACCAAAAACTCATGTTTGGTGTGTTTTTGGCACTTTTATTTCCATCGGAACGGTGCCACAAATCTCGCGTCGGTGGGCCGCTTTTCCCACTGATGCAACGAAAAACTCTCAGTTCAATTTTTCGCAACGGACGCACCCAATCATCTCAGTTTGACCCGAAACTCATGTTTGGTGGGTTATTGGCACTTTTATTTCCGACGAAACAGTGCCGCAAACTCACGCGAGATTGCTGTTTTTCCCACTGATGCACAAAAAACTCGCGGTTGAACTTTTCGCAACGGACGCACCCAATCATCTCCGTTTAACCCAAAACTCATGTTTGGTAGGTTTTTAGCACTTTCATTTCTGACGAAACGGTGCTGCAAAACTCACGCGAGATGGCCGTTCTTCCCACAGATGCATCGAAAAAATCGCGGTTGGACTTTTCACAACGGACGCACCCAATCATCTCCGTTTGACACAAAACTCATGTTTGGTGGGATTTTTGCACTCCCATTTTCAATGGAACAGTTCCACAAAAGTCGCACGAGAGGGCCGTTTTTCCCACTGATGCACCGAAAAACTCACGGTTGAATTTTTCGCAACCGACGCACCCAATCATCTTCGTTTGACCCAAAACTCATGTTTGGTGTGTTTTTGGCACTTTCATTTCCCTCGAAACGGTGCCGCAAAACTCACGCGAGAGGGCCATTTTTCCCACTGATGCACCGAAAAAATCGCGGTTGGACTTTTCGCAACGGACGCACCCAATCATCTTCGTTTGACCCAAACTCATGTTTGTTTGGTTTTTGGCACTTTTATTTCCATCGGAACGGGGCCGCAAAACTCGCGTCGGTGGGCCGTTTTTCCCACTGATGCACGGAAAAACTCGTAGTTCAATTTTTTGCAACGGACGCACCCAATCATCTCAGTTTGACCCAAAACTCATGTTTGGTGGGTTATTGGCACTTTTGTTACTAACGAAACGGTGCCGCAGAACTCACGCGAGATGGCCGTTTTCCCACTGATGCACCAAAAAAATCGTGGTTGAACTTTTCGCAACTGACACACCCAATCATCTCCGTTTGACCCAAAACTCATGTTTGGTGGGTTTTTGGCACTTTCATTTCCCTCGGAACGGTGCCGCAAAACTCACGCGAGAGGGCTATTTTTTCCCACTGATGCACCGAAAAACTCATAGTTGAATTTTTCGCAACGGACACACCCAATCATTTCCGTTTGACCCAAACTCATATTTGGTTGGTTTTTGGCACTTTTATTTCCGTCAGAACAGTGCCGCAAAACTCACGCCGGTGGGCCGTTTTTTCCACTGATGTACCGAAAAACTCGCAGTTCATTTTTTTGCAACGGACGCACCCAATCATCTCAGTTTGACCCAAAATTCATTTTTGGTGGGTTTTTGGCACTTCCATTTCCGATGGAACGGTGCCGCAAAAGTCGCGCGAGGGGGCCATTTTTCCCACTGATGCACCAAAAACTCGCGGTTGAATTTTTCACAACGGACGCACCCAATCATCTCCGTTTCACCCAAAACTCATGTTTGGTGGGATTTTGGCACTTCCATTTTCAATGGAACGGTTCCACAAAAGTCACACGAGAGGGCCGTTTTTCCCACTAATGCACCGAAAAACTGATGGTTGAATTTTTCACAACGGACGCACCCAATCATCTTCGTTTGACCCAAACTCATATTTGGTTGGTTTTTGGCACTTTTATTTCCGTCGGAACAGTGCCGCAAAACTCACGCCGGTGGGCCGTTTTTCCCACTGATGCACCGAAAAACTCGCAGTTCATTTTTTTGCAACAGACGCACCCAATCATCTCAGTTTGACCCAAAACTCATGTTTGGTGGGTTATTGCACTTTTGTTTCCGACGAAACGGTGCTGCAAAACTCACGCAAGATGGCCGTTTTTCCCACTGATGCACTGAAAAAATCGCAGTTGAACTTTTCGCAACGGACACACCCAATCATCTCCGTTTGACGCAAAATTCAAGTGTGGTGGGTTTTTAGCACTTCCATTTCCGATGGGAACGGTTGCAGCAAAATTCGCGCGAGAGGGCCCTTTTCCCACTGATGCACCAAAAAACTCCACGGTTGAATTTTTCAAAACGGGACGCACCCAATCATCTCCGTTTGATCCAAAACTCATGTTTGTGTGTTTTTGGCACTTTTATTTCCGTCGGAACGGGGCCGCAAAACTCGCGCCGGTGGGCCGTTTTTTCCACTAATGGACCGAAAACTCACAGTTTAATTTTTGGCAATGGACGCACCCAATCATCTCAGTTTGACTTAAAACTCATGTTTGGTGGGTTATTGCACTTTTGTTTCCGACGAAATGGTACTGCAAAACTCACGCGAGATGGCCGTTTTTCCCACTGATGCACCGAAAAACTCGCAGTTGAACTTTTCGCAACGGACGCACCCAATCATCTTCGTTTGACCCAAAATTCATGTTTGGTGGGTTTTGGCACTTCCATTTCTTATGGATTGGTGCCGCAAAAATCGCTCGGGAGGACCGTTTTTCCCACTGATGCACCGAAAAACTCGCAGTTGAACTTTTCGCAACGGACGCACCCAATCATCTTCGTTTGACCCAAAACTCATGTTTGATGGGTTTTTGGCCCAGCCATTTCTGAAGGAACGGGGCCGCAAAAGTCGCACAAGAGGGCTGTTTTTCCCATTGATGCACCGAAAAACTCACGGTTGAATTTTTTTGCATCGGACGCACCAAATCATCTCGGTTGGCTATAGCACTTTTGTTTTCAACGAAACGGTGCTGCAAAACTCACGCGAGATGGCCGTTTTTTCCAGTGATGCACCGAAAAAATCACGGTTGAACTTTTCGCAACAGACGCACCCAATCACCTCCGTTTGACCCAAAACTCATGTTTGGTGGGTTTTTGGCACTTCCATTTCCGATGGAACGGTGCCACAAAAGATGCACGAGAGGGCTGTTTTTCCCACTGATGCACCGAAAAACTCGCGGTTGAATTTTTCACAACGGACACACGTAATCATCTCCGTTTGACCCAAAACTCATGTTTGGTGTGTTTTTGGAACTTTTATTTCCATCAGAACGGTGCGGCAAAACTCGCATCGGTGGGCCGTTTTTCCCACTGATGCACCGAAAAACTGGCAGTTCAATTTTTTGCAACGGAGGCACCCAAACATCTCTGTTTAACCGAAACTCATGTTTGATGGGTTTTTGGCACATTCAATTCCAACGGAACAGGGCCGCGAAACTCACGCGAGAGGGCCATTTTTTTGGTACTGATGCACCGAAAAACTCGCCGTTGAATTTTTCACAATGGACGCACCCAATCATCTCAGTTTGACCCCAAACTCATGTTTGGTGGATTTTTGGCACTTTCATTTCTGACGGAACGGTGCCACAAAACTTGCGCCAGAGGGCCGTTTTTCCCACTGATGCACTGAAAAACTCACAGTTAAATTTTTAGCAACAGACGCACCCAATCATCTCTGTTTGACCAAAAACTCATGTTTGGTGTGTTTTTGGCATTTTTATTTCCATCGGAACGGTGCAGCAAAACTCGCGTCGGTGGGCCACTTTTCCCACTAAAGCAACGAAAAACTCGCAGTTCAATTTTTCTCAACGGACGCACCCAATCATCTCAGTTTGACCCGAAACTCATATTTGGTTGGTTATTAGCACTTTTATTTCCGACGAAACGGTGCCGCAAGACTCACGCGAGATGGCCGTGTTTCCCACTGATGCACAAAAAACTCGCGGTTGAACTTTTCGCAACGGACACACCCATTCATATCCGTTTAACCCAAAACTCATGTTTGGGGGGTTTTTGGCACTTTCATTTCCGACGAAACGGTGCTGCAAAACTCACGCGAGATGGTCGTTCTTCCCACAGATGCACCAAAAAAATCGCGGTTGGACTTTTTGCAACGGACGCACCCAATTATCTCCGTTTGACCCAAAATTTATGTTTGGTGGGTTTTTGGCACTTCCATTTCCGATGGAACGGTGCCGCAAAAGTCGCGCGAGAGGGCCGTTTTCCCCACTGATGCACCGAAAAACTCGCGGTTGAATTTTTCACAACGGACGCACCCAATCATCTCCGTTTGACCCAAAACTCATGTTTGGTGTGTTTTTGGCACTTTTATTTCCGTCGGAACGGGGCCGCAAAACTCGTGCCGGTGGGCCATTTTCCCACTAATGCACCGAGAAACTCGCAGTTTAATTTTTTGCAACGGACGCACCCAATCATCTCAGTTTGACTTAAAACTCATGTTTGGTGGGTTATTGCACTTTTGTTTCCAACGAAATGGTACTGCAAAACTCGCGCGAGATGGCCGTCTTTCCCACTGATACACCGAAAAACTCGCAGTTGAACTTTTCGCAACGGACGCACCCAATCATCTTCGTTTGACCCAAAATTCATGTTTGGTGGGTTTTTGGCACTTCCATTTCTGATGGAATGGTGCCGCAAAAATCGCTCGGGAGGACCGTTTTTCCAACTGATGCACCAAAAAACTCGCAGTTGAACTTTTCGCAACGGACGCACCCAATCATCTTCGTTTGACCCAAAACTCATGTTTGATGGGTTTTTGGCACTACCATTCCTGAAGGAATGGTGCCGCAAAAGTTGCACAAGAGGACTGTTTTTCCCACTGATGCACCAAAAAACTGACGGTTGAATTTTTTGCAATGGACACACCCAATCATCTCGGTGGGTTATAGCACTTTTGTTTCCGATGAAACGGTGCTGCAAAACTCACGCGAGATGGCCGTTTTTCCCAGAGATGCACCGAAAAAATCACGGTTGAACTTTTCGCAACAGACGCACCCAATCACCTCCGTTTGGCCCAAAACTCATGTTTGGTGGGTTTTTGGCACTTCCATTTCCGATGGAACGATGCCACAAAAGACGCGCGAGAGGGCTGTTTTTCCCACTGATGCACCGAAAAACTCGCGGTTGAATTTTTCACAACGGACGCACGCAATCATCTCCGTTTGACCCAAAACTCATGTTTGGTGTGTTTTTGGCACTTTTATTTCCATCGGAATGGTGCCGCAAAACTTGCATCGGTGGGCCGTTTTTTCCACTGATGCACCAAAAAACTGGCAGTTTTTTTTTTGCAACGGATGCACCCAAACATCTCTGTTTAACCCGAAACTCATGTTTGATGGATTTTTGGCACTTTCAATTCCAACGGAACAGGGCCGCAAAACTCATGCGAGAGGGCCATTTTTTTTGTACTGATGCACCGAAAAACTCGCCGTTGAATTTTTCACAATGGACGCACCCAATCATCTCAGTTTGACCCAAAACTCATGTTTGGTGGGTTTTTGGCACTTTCATTTCTGACGGAACGGTGCCACAAAACTCGCGCGAGAGGGTCGTTTTTCCCACTGATGCACCGAAAAACTCACAGTTGAATTTTTAGCAACAGACGCACCCAATTATCTCGGTTTGACCAAAAACACATGTTTGGTGTGTTTTTGGCACTTTTATTTCCATCGGAACGGTGCCGCAAAACTTGTGTCGTTGGGCCGCTTTTCCCACAGATGCACCGAAAAACTCGCAGTTCAATTTTTCGCAACGGACGCACCCAATCATCTCAGTTTGACCCGAAACTCATGTTTGGTGGGTTATTGCACTTTTCTTACCACGAAACGGTGCCGCAAAACTCACGCGAGATGGCCGTTTTTCCCACTAATGCACAAAAAACTCGCGGTTGAACTTTTCGCAACGAACGCACCCAATCATCTCCGTTTAACCCAAAACTCATGTTTGGTGGGTTTTTGGCACTTTCATTTCTGACGAAACGGTGGTGCAAAACTCACGCGAGATGGCCGTTCTTCCCACAGATGCACCGAAAAAATCGCGGTTGGACTTTTCGCAACGGACGCACCCAATCATCTCCGTTTGACCCAAAACTCATGTTTGGTGGGATTTTGGCACTTCCATTTTCAAAGGAACGGTTCACAAAAAGTCGCACGAGAGGGCCGTTTTCCCACTCATGCACCGAAAAACTCACGGTTCAGTTTTTCGCAACGGACGCACCCAATCATCTTCGTTTGACCAAAAAACATGTTTGGCGTGTTTTTGGCACTTTTATTTCCATCGGAACGGTGCCGCAAAACTCGCGTCGGTGGGCCGTTTTTCCCACTGATGCACTGAAAAACTCGTAGTCCAATTTTTCGCAACGGACGCACCCAATCATCTCAGTTTTACCCAAAACCCATGTTTGGTGGGTTATTGGCACTTTTGTTAGTGACGAAACGGTGCCGCAAAACTCACGCGAGTTGGCCGTTTTCCCACTGATGCACCGAAAAACTCGCAGTTCAATTTTTCACAACGGACACATCCAATCATCTCAGTTTGACCAAAAACGTATGTTTGGTGGGTCTTTGACACTTTCATTTCTGTCGGAACGGTGCAGCAAAACTCACGCGAGAGGGCCGTTTTTCCCACTGATGCATCGAAAAACTCGTAGTTGAATTTTTCGCAACTGACGCACCCAAACATCTTGGTTTGACCCAAACTTATATTTGGTTGGTTTTTGGCACTTTTATTTCCGTCGGAACAGTGCCGCAAAACTCACGCCGGTGAGCCGTTTTTCCCACTAATGCACCGAAAAACTCGCAGTTTATTTTTTTGCAACGGACGCACCCAATCATCTCAGTTTGACCCAAATCTCATGCTTGGTGGGTTATTGCACTTTTGTTTCTGACGAAACGGTGCTGCAAAACTCACGCGAGATGGCCATCCTTCCCACAGATGCACCGAAAAAAATCCGGTTGGAGTTTTCGCAACGGACACACCCAATCATCTTCGTTTGACCCAAAACTTATGTTTGGTGGGTTTTTGGCACTTCCATTTCCGATGGAATGGAACCGCAAAAGTCACGCGAGACGGCCATTTTTCCCACTGATGCACCGAAAAACTCGCATTTCAATTTTTCGCTACGGACGCATCCAATCATCTCAGTTTGCCCAAAAACTCATGTTTGGTGGGTTATTGGCACTTTTGTTACCGACGAAACAGTGCCGCAAAACTCACGCGAGATGGCCGTTTTTCCACTGATGCACTGAAAAACTCGGGGTTGAACTTTTCGCAACCGACGCACCTAATCATCTCCGTTTGACCCAAAACTGATGTTGGTGGGTTTTTGGCACTTTCATTTCTATCGGAACGGTGCCGCAGAACTCACGCGAGTGGGCCGTTTTTTCCACTGATGCACCGAAAAACTCATAGTTGAATTTTTCGCAACTGACGCACCCAAACATCTCAGTTTGACACAAAACTCATGTTTGGTGGAATTTTAGCACATTCAATTCCGACGTTATGGTTTCACAAAACTCGCGCGGAAGGGCCCCGTCTTTCCCACTGATGCGGCAAAAAACATGTAGTTGAATTTTTCGCAACGGGCGCACCCAAATATATCTGTTCGACCAAAAACTCGTGTTTGGTGGGTTTTTGGCACTTTCATTTCCAACAGAACAGGGCCTCAAAACTCACGCGATAGGGCCATTTTTTGTACTGATGCATCGAAAAACTCGTAGTTGAAGTTTTCACAACAGACGCACCCAATCATCTCAGTTTGACCCAAAACTCATGTTTGGTGGGGTTTTGGCACTTTCATTTCTGACGGAACGGTGCGGCAAAACTCGCGTGAGAGGGCCGTTTTTCCCACTGATGCACCAAAAAATTCGCGGTTGAATTTTTGCAACGGACGCACCCAATCATCTCAGTTGGACCCAAAACTCATGTTTGGTGGGTTATTGGCACTTTTGTTTCCGACGAAACGGTGCCGCAAAACTCACGCGAGATGGCCGTTTTTCCCACTGATGCACAAAAAAACTCACGATTGAACTTTTCGCAACGGACGCACCCAATCATCTCCGTTTGCCCCAAAACTCATGTTTGGTGGGTTTTTTCACATTCATTTCTTATGGAACGGTGCTGCAAAAGTCGCGCGAGAGGGCCGTTTTTCCCACTGATGCAGCGAAAAACTCGCGGTTGAACTTTTCGCAACGGACGCACCCAATCATCTCCGTTTAACCCAAAACTCATGTTCGGGTCAAACTGAGATGATTGGGTGCGTCCGTTGCGAAAAATTGAACTGCGAGTTTTTCGGTGCATCAGTGGGAAAAGCGGCCCACCGACGCGAGTTTTGCGGCACCGTTTCGATGGAAATAAAAGTGCCAAAAACACACCAAACATGTGTTTTTGGTCAAACGGAGATGATTCGGTGCGTCTGTTGCTAAAAATTCAACTGTGAGTTTTTTGGTGCATCAGTGGGAAAAACGGCCCTCTCGTGCGAGTTTTGTGGCACCGTTCCGTCAGAAATGAAAGCGCCAAAAACCCACCAAACATGAGTTTTGGGTCAAACTGAGATGATTGGGTGCGTCCATTGTGAAAAATTCAACGGCGAGTTTTTTGGGGCATCAGTACCAAAAAATGGCCCTCTCGCGTGAGTTTTGCGGCCCTGTTCCGTTGGAATTGAAAGTGCCAAAAACCCATCAAACATGAGTTTCCGGTTAAACAGAGATGTTTGGGTGCCTCCGTTGCAGAAAATTGAACTGCCAGTTTTTCGGTGCATCAGTGGGAAAAACGGCCCACCGATGCGAGTTTTGCGGCACCGTTCTGATGGAAAAAAAGTGCCAAAAACACAGCAAACATGAGTTTTGGGTCAAACGGAGATGATTGCGTGCGTCCGTTGTGAAAAATTCAACCGTGAGTTTTTCGGTGCATCAGTGGGGAAAACAGCCCTCTCGCGCGTCTTTTGTGGCACCGTTCCATCGGAAATGGAAGTGCCAAAAACCCACCAAACATGAGTTTTGGGTCAAACGGAGGTGATTGGGTGCGTCAGTTGCGAAAAGTTCTACCGTGATTTTTTCGGTGCATCACTGGGAAAAACCGCCATCTCGCGTGAGTTTTGGAGCACCATTTCATCGCAAACAAAAGTGCTATAACCTACCGAGATGATTGGGTGCGTCCGTTGCAAAAAATTCAACCGTGAGTTTTTCGGTGCATCAGTGGGAAAAACAGCCCTCTTGTGCGACTTTTGCGGCACTGTTCCTTCAGAAATGGCAGTGCCAAAAACCCATCAAACATGAGTTTTGGGTCAAATGATGATGATTGGGTGCGTCCGTTGCGAAAAGTTGAACTGCGAGTTTTTCGGTGCATCAGTGGGAAAAACGGTCCTCCCGAGCGATTTTTGCGGCACCATTCCATCAGAAATGGAAGTGCCAAAAACCCACCAAACATGAATTTTGGGTCAACGAAGATGATTGGGTGCTTCCGCTGCGAAAAGTTCAACTGCGAGTTTTTCGGTGCATCAGTGGGAAAAACGGCCATCTCGCGTGAGTTTTGCAGTACCATTTTGTCGGAAACAAAAGTGCAATAACCCACCAAACATGAGTTTTATGTCAAACTGAGATGATTGGGTGCATCCGTTGCAAAAAATTAAACTGCGAGTTTTTCGGTGCATTAGTGGGAAAAACGGCCCAACGGCGCGAGTTTTGCGGCCCCGTTCCGACGGAAATAAAAGTGCCCAATACACACCAAACATGAGTTTAGGGTCAAACGGAGATGATTGGGTGCGTCCGTTGTGAAAAATTCAACCGCGAGTTTTTCGGTGCATCAGTGGGGAAAACGGCCCTCTCGCGCGACTTTTGCGGCACCGTTCCATCAGAAATGGAAGTGCCAAAAACCCACCAAACATGAATTTTGCGTCAAACGGAGATGATTGGGTGTGTTCGTTGCGAAAAGTTCAACCGCGATTTTTTCAGTGCATCAGTGGAAAAAACGACCATCTCGCGTGAGTTTTGCAGCACCGTTTCGTCGGAAACAAAAGTGCAATAACCCACCAAACATGAGTTCTGGGTCAAACTGAGATGATTGGGTGCGTCCGTTGCAAGAAAATGAACTGCGAGTTTTTCGGTGCATCAGTGGGAAAAACGGCCATCTCGCGTGAGTTTTGCAGTACCATTTCGTCGGAAACAAAAGTGCAATAACCCACCAAATATGAGTTTTAAGTCAAACTGAGATGATTGGGTGCATCCGTTGCAAAAAATTGAACTGCGAGTTTTTCGGTGCATCAGTGGGAAAAACGTCCCACCGGCGCGAGTTTTGCGGCCCCGTTCCGATGGAAATAAAAGTGCCAAAAACCAAAGAAACATGAGTTTGGGTCAAACGGAGATGCCGAAAAAATCGCGGTTGGACTTTTCACAACGGACGCACCCAATCATCTCCGTTTGACCCAAAACTCATGTTTGGTGGGATTTTGGCACTTCCATTTTCAAAGGAACGGTTCCACAAAAGTCGCACGAGAGGGCCGTTTTTGCCACTGATGCACCGAAAAACTCACGGTTCAGTTTTTCGCAACGGACGCACCCATTCATCTTCGTTTGACCCAAAACTCATGTTTGGTGTGTTCTTGGCACTTTTATTTCCATCGGAACGGTGTCGCAAAACTCGCGTCGGTGGGCCGTTTTTCCCACTGATGCACTGAAAAACTCGTAGTTCAATTTTTCGCAACGGACGCACCCAATCATCTCTGTTTGACCCAAAACTCGTGTTTGGTGGGTTATTGGCACTTTTGTTACTCACGAAACGGTGCCGCAAAACTCACGCGAGTTGGCCGTTTTCCCACTGATGCACCAAAAAACTCGCAGTTCAATTTTTCACAACGGACGCATCCAATCATCTCAGTTTGACCAAAAACTTATGTTTGGTGGGTATTTGGCACTTTCATTTCCGTCGGAACGGTGCCGCAAAACTCACGCGAGAGGGCCGTTTTTCCCACTGATGCATCGAAAAACTCGTAGTTGAATTTTTCGCAACTGACGCACTCAAACATCTCGGTTTGCCCCAAACTTATATTTGGTTGGTTTTTGGCACTTTTATTTCCGTCGGAACAGTGCCGCAAAACTCGCGCCGGGGGGCCGTTTTTCCCACTAATGCACCGAAAAACTCGGAGTTCCTTTTTTTGCAACGGACGCACCCAATCATCTCAGTTTGCCCCAAAACTCATGTTTGGTGGGTTATTGCACTTTTATTTCTGACGAAACGGTGCTGCAAAACTCACGCGAGACGGCCATTCTTCCCACAGATGCACTTAAAAACTCGGGGTTGGACTTTTCGCAACCGACACACCTAATCATCTCCATTTGACCCAAAACTGATGTTGCTGGGTTTTTGGCACATTCATTTCCGTCGGAACGGTGCCGCAAAACTCACGCGAGAGGGCCGTTTTTCCCACTGATGCACCGAAAAATTCGTAGTTGAATTTTTCGCAACTAACGCACCCAAACATCTCAGATTGACACAAAACTCATGTTTGGTGGGTTTTTAGCACTTTCATTTCTGACGTTATGGTAGCACAAAACTCGCGCGGAAGGGCCCCGTCTTTCCCACTGATGCGGCAAAAAACTTGTAGTTGAATTTTTCGCAACGGGCGCACCCAAACATATCTGTTTGACCCAAAACTCATGTTTGGTGGGTTTTTGGCACTTTCATTTCCAACGGAACAGGGCCTCAAAACTCACACGATAGGGCCATTTTTTGTACTGCTGCACCGAAAAACTTGCATTTGAATTTTTCACAACGGACGCACCGAATCATCTCAGTTTGACCCAAAACTCATGTTTGGTGGGTTTTTGGCACTTTCATTTCTGACGGAACGGTGCGGCAAAACTCGCGCGAGAGGGCCGTTTTTCCCACTGATGCACCAAAAAATTCGCGGTTGAATTTTTCGCAACGGACGCACCCAATCATCTCAGTTGGACCCAAAACTTATGTTTGGTGGGTTATTGGCACTTTTATTTCCGACGAAACGGTGCCGCAAAACTCACGCGAGATGGTCGTTTTTCCCACTGATGCACAAAAAAACTCACGATTGAACTTTTCGCAATGGACGCACCCAATCATCTCTGTTTGACCCAAAACTCATGTTTGGTTGGTTTTTGGCACATTCATTTCTTATGGAACAGTGCCGCAAAAGTCGCGCGAGAGGGCCGTTTTTCCCACAGATGCACCGAAAATCTCACGGTTCAGTTTTTCAAAACGGACGCACCCAATCATCTCCATTGGACCCAAAACTCATGTTTGTTGTGTTTTTGGCACTTTTATTTCAATCGGAACGGTGCCGCAAAACTCGCATCGGGTGGCCGTTTTTCTCACTGATGCACCGAAAAACTGACAGTTCAGTTTTTCGCAACGGACGCACCCAATCATCT
Source organism: Coix lacryma-jobi var. lacryma-jobi (assembly GCA_009763385.1). Classification (NCBI taxonomy): domain Eukaryota; kingdom Viridiplantae; phylum Streptophyta; class Magnoliopsida; order Poales; family Poaceae; genus Coix; species Coix lacryma-jobi. The sequence continues at coordinate 85,843,223 of CM019831.1, forward strand.
CAGTTTGACCCAAAACTCTTGTTTCGTGGGTTATTGACACTTTTGTTACCGATGAAACGGTGCCGCAAAACTCACGCGAGATGGCCATTTTCCCACTGATGCACATAAAAACTCGCGGTTGAACTTTTCGCAACCGACGCACCCAATCATCTCTGTTTGACCCAAAACTCATGTTTGGTGGGTTTTGGACACTTTTATTCCCATCGGAACGGTGCCGTAAAACTCGCGTCGGTGGGCCGTTTTTCCCACTGATGCACTGAAAAACTCGTAGTTCAATTTTTCGCAACGGACGCACCCAATCATCTCAGTTTGACCCAAAAATCATGTTTGGTGGGTTATTGGCACTTTTGTTATCGACAAAACGGTGCCGCAAAACTCACGCGAGATGGCCATTTTACCACTGATGCACCAAAAAACTCGTGGTTGAACTTTTCGCAACCGACGCACCCAATCATCTCCGTTTGACCCAAAACTCATGTTTGGTGGGTTTTTGGCACTTTCATTTCCCCCGGAACGGTTCCGCAAAACTCACGCGAGAGGGCCATTTTTCCCACTGATGCACCGAAAAACTCCTAGTTGATTTTTTCGGAACGGACGCACCCAATCATCTCCGTTTGACCCAAACTCATGTTTGGTTGGTTTTTGGCACTTTTATTTCCATCGGAACGGTGCCGCAAAACTCGCGCCGGTGGGCCGTTTTTTCCACTGATGCACCGAAAAACTCACAGTTCAATTTTTGGCAACGAACACACCCAATCATCTCAGTTTGACCCAAAACTCATGTTTGGTGGGTTATAGCACTTTTGTTTCCGACGAAACAGTGCTTCAAAACTCACGCGAGATGGCCGTTCTTCCCACTGATGCACCGAAAAAATCGTGGTTGGACTTTTTGCAACAGACGCACCCAATCCTCTCTGTTTGACCCAAAACTCATGTTTGTTTGGTTTTTGGCACTTCCATTTCCGATGGAACGGTTCCGCAAAAGTCGCGTGAGAGGGTCGTTTTTCCCACTGATGCACCAAAAAACTCACGTTGAATTTTTCGCAACGGACGCACCCAATCATCTTCGTTTGAACCAAAACTCATGTTTGGTGTGTTTTTTGGCACTTTTATTCCCATCGGAACGGTGCCGCAAAACTTGCGTCGGTGGGACGTTTTTCCCACTGATGCACTGAAAAACTCGCAGTTCAATTTTTCGCAACGGACGCATCCAACTATCTCAGTTTGACCCAAAACTAATGTTTGGTGGGTTATTGGCACTTTTGTTACCGATGAAACGGTGCCACAAAACTCACGAGACATGGTCGTTTTCCCACTGATGCACCGAAGAACTCGCGGTTGAACTTTTCGCAACCGACGCACCCAATCATCTCCGTTTGACCCAAAACCCATGTTTGGTGTGTTTTTGGCACTTTCATTTTCCTCGGAATGGTGCCACAAAACTCATGCAAGAGGGCCATTTTTCCCACTGATGCACCAAAATCACGTAGTTGAATTTTTCGCAACTGACGCACCCAAACATCTCAGTTTGACACAAAAATCATGTTTGGTGGGTTTTTGGCACTTTCATTTCTGACGGAACGGTGCCGCAAAACTCGCGCGAGAGGGCCGTTTTTCCCACTGATGCACCAAAAAACTCGCTGTTCAATTTTTCGCAACGGACGCACCCAATCATTTCAGTTGGACCCAAAACTCAGTTTGGTGGGTTATTGGCACTTTTGTTACTGACGAAACGGTGCCGCAAAACTCACGTGAGATGGCCGTTTTCCCACTGATGCAAAGAAAAACTCGCTGTTGATCTTTTCGCAACCGACGCACCCAATCATCTCCGTTTGACCCAAAACTCATGTTTGGTGGGTTTTTGGCACTTTCATTTCCCTCAGAACGGTGCCACAAAACTCACGTGAGAGGGCCATTTTTCCCACTGATGCACCGAAAAACTCGTAGTTGAATTTTTCGCAACGGACGCACCCAATCATCTCTGTTTGACCCAAAACTCATGTTTGGTGTGTTTTTGGCACATTTATTCCCATCGAAATGGTGCCGCAAAACTCGCGTCGGTGGGCCGTTTTTCCCACTGATGCACTGAAAAACTCGCAGTTCAATTTTTCGCAACGGACACACCCAATCATCTCAGTTTGACCCAAAATCATGTTTGGTGGGTTATTGGCACTTTGTTACCGACGAAACGGTGCCGCAAAACTCACGCGAGAGGGCCGTTTTCCCACTGATGCACCAAAAACTCATGGTTGAACTTTTCGCAACCGACGCACCCAATCATCTCCGTTTGACCCAAAACTCATGTTTGGTGGGTTTTTGGCGCTTTCATTTCCCTCGAAACGGTGCCGCAAAACTCACGCGAGAGGGCCATTTATCCCACTGATGCACCGAAAAATTCATAGTTGATTTTTTTGCAACGGACACACCCAATCATCTCCGTTTGACCCAAACTCATGTTTGTTTGGTTTTTGGCACTTTTATTTCCATCGGAACGGTGACGCAAAACTCGCGTCGATGGGTCGTTTTTCCCACTGATGCACCGAAAAACTCGGAGTTCAATTTTTTGCAACGGACACACCCAATCATCTCAGTTTGACCCAAAACTCATGTTTGGTTGGTTATTGCACTTTTGTTTCCGACGGAACGGTGCTGCAAAACTCACGCGAGATGGCCGTTCTTCCCACTGATGCACCGAAAAAATCGCGGTTGGACTTTTCGCAATAGACGCAACCAATAACCTCTGTTTGACCCCAAACTCATGTTTGGTGGTTTTTTGGCAATTCCATTTCCGATGGAACGGTTCCGCAAAAGTCGCGCGAGAGGGCCGTTTTTCCCACTGATGCACCGAAAAACTCACGTTTGTATTTTCGCAACGGACGCACCCAATCATCTTTGTTTGACCCAAAACTCATGTTTGGTGTGTTTTTGGCACTTTTATTCCCATCGGAACGGTGCCGCAAAACTCGCGTCGGTGGGACCTTTTTCCCACTGATGCACTGAAAAACTCATAGTTCAATTTTTCGCAACGGACGCACCCAATCATCTCAGTTTGACCCAAAACTCATGTTTGGTGGGTTATTGGCACTTTTGTTACCGACGAAATGGTGCCGCATAACTCACGCGAGATGGTCGTTTTCCCACTGATGCACCGAAGAACTCGCGGTTGAACTTTTCGCAACCGACGCACCCAATCATCTCCGTTGTACCCAAAACCCATGTTAGGTGTGTTTTTGGCACTTTCATTTTCCTCGGAATGGTGCCAGAAAACTCATGCAAGAGGGTCATTTTTCCCACTGATGCACCGAAAACACGTAGTTGAATTTTTCGCAACTGATGCACCCAAACATCTCAGTTTGACACAAAACTCATGTTTGTTGGGTTTTTGGCACTTTCATTTCTGACGGAACGGTGCCGCAAAACTCGGGCGAGAGGGCCATTTTTCCCACTAATGCACCAAAAAACTCGCGGTTGAATTTTTCGCAACGGACGCACCCAATCATTTCAGTTTGACCCAAAACTCAGTTTGGTGGGTTATTGGCACTTTTGTTACCGATGAAACAGTGCCGCAAAACTCACGCGAGATGGCCGTTTTCCCACTGATGCACAAAAAAACTCGCTGTTGATCTTTTCGCAACCGACGCACCCAATCATCTCCGTTTGACCCAAAACTCATGTATGGTGGGTTTTTGGCACTTTCATTTCCCTCAGAACGCTGCCATAAAACTCACGCGAGAGGGCCGTTTTTCCTACTGATGCACCGAAAAACTCGCAGTTCAATTTTTTGCAACGGACACACCCAATCATCTCAGTTTGACCCAAAACTCATGCATGGTGGGTTATTGGACTTTTGTTTCCGATGATACGGTGCTGCAAAACTCACGCGAGATGGCCGTTCTTCCCACTGATGGACCGAAAAAATCGCGGTTGGACTTTTCGCAACGGACGCACCCAATCATCTCTGTTTGACCCAAAACTCATGTTTGGTGTGTTTTTGGCACTTTTATTCCCATTGGAACGGTGTCGCAAAACTCGCGTCGGTGGGCTGTTTTTCCCACTGTTGCACTGAAAAACTCGCAGTTCAATTTTTCGCAACAGACACACCCAATCATCTCAGTTTGACCTAAAAATCGTGTTTGGTGGGTTATTGGCACTTTTGTTACTGGCGAAACGGTGCCGCAAAACTCACGCCAGAGGGCCGTTTTCCCACTGATGCACCAAAAAACTCATGGCTGAACTTTTCCAACCGACGCACCCAATCATGTCCGTTTGACCCAAAACACATGTTTGGTGGGTTTTTGGCACTTTCATTTCCCTCAAAACGGTGCCGCAAAACTCACGCGAGAGGGCCATTTATCCCACTGATGCACCGAAAAACTCATAGTTGATTTTTTCGCAATGGACGCACCCAATCATCTCTGTTTGACCCAAACTCATGTTTGTTTGGTTTTTGGCACTTTTATTTCCATTGGAACGGTGCCGCAAAACTCGCGCCGGTGGGCCGTTTTTCCTACTGATGCACCGAAAAACTCGCAGTTCAATTTTTTGCAACGGACACACCCAATCATCTCAGTTTGACCCAAAACTCATGCATGGTGGGTTATTGGACTTTTGTTTCCGATGATACGGTGCTGCAAAACTCACGCGAGATGGCCGTTCTTCCCACTGATGGACCGAAAAAATCGCGGTTGGACTTTTCGCAATAGACGCAGCCAATCATCTCTGTTTGACCCAAAACTCATGTTTGGTGGATTTTTGGCACTTCCATTTCTGATGGAACGGTTCCGCATAAGTCGCGCGAGAGGGCTATTTTTCCCACTGATGCACCGAAAAACTCACGTTTGAATTTTTCGCAACGGACGCACCCAATCATCTTCGTTTGACCCAAAACTCATGTTTGGTGTGTTTTTGGCACTTTTATTCCCATCGGAACGGTGCCGCAAAACTCGCGTCGGTGGGACATTTTTCCCACTGATGCACTGAAAACATTTTTCCCACAGATGCACGGGAAAACTCACAGTTCAATTTTTCGCAACGGACGCACCCAATCATCTCAGTTTGACCCAAAACTCATGTTTGGTGGGTTATTGGCAGTTTTGTTACCGACGAAACGGTGCCGCAAAACTCACGCGAGATGGTCGTTTTCCCACTGATGCACCGAAGAACTCACGGTTGAACTTTTCGCAACTGACGCACCCAATCATCTCCGTTTGACCCAAAATCCATGTTTGGTGTGTTTTGGCACTTTCATTTCCCGGAATGGGCCACAAAACTCATGGGAGAGGCCCATTTTTCCCTCTGATGCACCGAAAAACTCGTGGTTGAATTTTTCGCAACTGACGCACCCAAAGATCTCAGTTTGACACAAAACTCATGTTTGTGGGTTTTTGGCACTTTCATTTCTGACGGAACGGTGCCGCAAAAACGCGCGGAGGGGCCGTTTTTCCCACTGATGCACCAAAAAACTCGCGGTTGAATTTTTCGTGAAGGACCAAATTAGCGACTAGAGGGGGGGGGGGTGAATGGGAGCCTCAAATTTATTTTCATAATGTTAGGCCATTGTCCCAGAAAATCAACCCCAAAAGCAAGGATCACAAACCGTGATGTCCATGACCCAAAGATTGGGTGGATGTTCCCTAGGAACACAGTGGGACAGCACACACGCGATCAATCAAGCACACCACCAAAACTGGAGCTCCGAACGGGAAGCACTACACTCCTATGGAGAAGAAGTAAATGCCCAACCAAAAATACCTGAGTGAACTCATGAAAAAAGTACTTTAGAATGTTCCCCACAAAGTTAGAAAACCAACGCAACGAACGGAACTCGAATCGAAGCTCGAACGCAAAAACTACGGCGAAACAGCTCGAAAACACCATTGACAGGACATTGGCACTGTAGTAGATTACGGTAGCAGATTACTGTAGGGTCCGGTCAGCCCGATAACAGCATTGTTCAAACACCAAATCGACCCAAAACTCGGTCAAATCAACTCCCAACCTCACCAAATTTTTCACAGATGATCACAACTATGTTGGTGAGCTATCTCTAAGAGATCAGGGCTCGAATCCAACTAGAAATTCATGAATTGCAGATCTCGTGCAAAAGGGAAAAGTTTAGAACCGCAAAGAAAATCCGCCCGATTTATGTGCTCGTGAGGAATTAGATGAATTCCTTCGTTGAAAAGATGCGCCTCACAATCTAGAAGAAGTGTGTTCGAGTGAAATCAAAAACCGTTCCTCGGAGAGGGAGAATCAAGCAAAACTCCAGGAAGGCAAAACTGAAAATGCGAAGAACACTAGGACAAAACGCGAATCGATTCGGGATTTCAACTGTGTGTCTACCACACGAGACAATCGTGAGATTACGGTCTCACTTCCTGAAAATCCCAAAGCACAGAGGCATGATTCGAGTCTCTCTGTGGATCGCTAGCAGCGAGGTATGATTAGAACCTAAGAGGGGGCTAGAGAGAGAGCTCAAGAACAAATGGCTGCCAGGATGAAGGGAGAGGAGGGGAGCCTCTCTTATTTATAGCCTAATACAATAATCCCTTTTCTACAAATAGATACAAGAGCGAAGCGGCCAACCCTAGGGGTATCCCGGTCCAACTCGGCTGATCGTTGATCCGACGGCCATGCGCCTTCCTCATCCTTAGCATCGCCTCGACGCAAGCCACAGGATGTCGCCATGCGCCGCCCTGTTGACCGCCGCGCCTTCCTCGCGGATAGCTGCGCAGCCGCACCAGCCTCTCCACGCCGCCACACGTCGACCATCCTTTTTGCGGACCTCCCCCGGTTTTGAGGCAAAAAACGGGAAACTTGGGCCTTCCCCCGGTTTTGAGGCTGAAACCGGGAAACCGGTCCTCCGGCTGAGTTTTGTGTGCCAAACTCAGAAACCCGCCAGCCCAGGTTTTGAGGCCCAAACTGGAAAACCGTCCTCGCCGAGTTTTGAGGCCCAAACTCGGAAACCGGCCATCCCGAGTTTGGAGGCCCAAACTCGGAAACCGTCGAGGGTAGTTTTTCGAGGCTCAACCACCAAACCCGCGCCATAGACGGGATGTGGTTCGCACACCCCGAGTTCCAGCACCGATGCCGGAGCATGTCTAGCCTCGACGCGGGGCACAGTGCATTCGCCTTCCTTCTCGGCCTCCCGCCAAGTGTCACGACGCCATCACCTTCCTCCCGACTCGGCCAATGCCCCGCACATCCCCATGTGCTCTTGCTTGCCGATGCCACGTGCCAGCTACCACAACTAGTCCTCAGGTCTCCCGGTCCATCAGTCGAAGCCTCATGTCTGCCCTTCACCGCTCCTGGTCCGTCGGCTCGACACTTCTCTACTTCACCTCACCTTCGACCACTGTCTCCGAGCTCCACACCTGCACATCAACACAGCCAAGAGACATGTTGCACATTGATCGATCACTCATCACTCAGGAAGGGAACCACAAGGGCACATGTCAACCTTGTGTTCGCAATCTCCCCCTTGATGAGTGCATCGTCAACTCATAGTAACCGTAATAAAAAATAAAAAGAAAGCAAAATTAGGTAGAAGGAGAAAACTCACTCAAGATGTCCAAAAGCCAAGAGAAAGGCCGAAAACGAACAAATCGAGATAAGCAAAGCTTGGTCCCCAAAGACATGGGCAACGGTTCGACACAACCAAGCAACGGATCGGAGCAACGACTCATCAAAGAGCAAAACTCGATCACAACAGAGCGAAAATCTTGGTTCCCAAAGGCATGGGCAACGGCTCGACGCAACCAAATCAAGATCAAGCTAGTCCTCAAGAAGAGGCAGAAAAGGCTCAACACCATTAGCTGAAAGCTCGATACCAAATGAAGACTGCATAAAAGGCAACTACTGCTAGTCCCTCAAGATAGAGGCACAAAGACTCAACACAACTAGCAGTAAGCTCGATACCAATCAAGAAACACCAAATCACGGTGAAAAGAGCTAGTCCCTCAAGACAGAGGCACAGAGGCTCGACACAACTAGCTGAAACGATCGATACCAATGAAAACCGACTCGGAGCAAAGCAGAAATTGCTCCCCCTCACTCAAAGGACTCCCCTCCACAAGTGAAGCATAAATTGCAAATTGTCACCACATCAAGACACACTCCCCCTTGGAAAAATTCTCCCCTTGGGGGCAATTGCAAACAAAAGGAAGGGAAAAGAGCTCAAATAAGCGAAACGGGGCTGGGTCGTGCCTATCAAAGTCAAGCAAATGCACATGAGTAAGAAAATGCATGTTTGCAGCTTCAGGTATATAATCGATAGAGTGAATAAATGCTCTAAAGAGTGCTGATCCGACTACAAAGCAGCAAGCAAAAATGCTAGCAAAGGCTCAAACTGATCACCGAATACGCAATATGAATGCATAAGCCGAGTGAGCAGTTTTAAGCCATTCGGAAAGGGTTTTCACCATCAAAATAGCACAGAACATGTATAGACAGGAAGTCAAACAAGTGCTAAACATGTATACAAGGTGAACTACCACTAGCACAGTTCAATCATCTTGCTATAGAATGAAACATAGACTTGTGTTTTCAGATTTTATCGGAGAATATGCAGCGGTTATCACACAAGTTCAATTTCAGCATGTGATTGCGAGAGGTTGAAAGCTTGTCATTGCCTAACTTTTCAACCGAGCTAAGCCTATGCATATGCAATCAGAAGCTTGAAGCATCGGTTTCGGTCTTACACTACACGGCTCAAGTTTAACTCAAGGTGCTGTGAGAAACAGTCTCGATACCGTCATGTGCTGACAAAGCAATCCCATCTCGATCTTTTCAATTCACTAATACTTGGTTCATTTTAAGCAGAATATGAATAGTCCAAGCAAGTGAAAGACTTAGAACTAGAGACATAGCAACCTAGCATATATGTATAGCATAAGTAACCTCAACACATTCTACACATGCTAGATGCCAATCTGAATGGTGAACATGTATCAAGTTTTAAGTTCATTTAGCATGTTCATCATTCTGAAAGATAGCTTAGCTCATAACATATATTAGTGATCAAAGAGAGCCTAAGCTACAGACATCATCATATATCATCGAAGCATACACTAATCAGAGCATAAATTATTCTAAGGAATATACACATGAAGTTTGAAAATGCAAGAAGTATACATGATGAAATGCATGCAGAAAACAGTATCGGAGTAAAACAAGACAAACTCAAGAACAGAGAGTAAGAAAAAGTCAGTCTATGGTACATCAAGCAAAATGATTCCCCCATCTAAAAGGGGAAACACACACCAAGCTCACCTCTCAACCTAGCAAAAGTTGAGAGATCCAAAGGCTTGGTGAAGATATCCGCAACCTGGTTATGGGGGTCTACATGCCTAAGGTCAATGTCGCCTTTCTCATAGTGATCACGAAGAAAGTGAAAGCAGACATCAATTTGTTTGGTCTTGGAGTGAAGAACGGGGTTCTTTGCTACACTAATGTCAGAAGTGCTGTCACAAAGCAAAGGGACCCGACTGAAATCTAGAACATAATCACGCAATGTAGCAACAATCCATAAAAGTTGTGAAGCGCAAGAAGCAGCGGCAACATACTCGGCTTCCGTAGTAGACTGGGCTACGTTCGACTGTTTGCGAGAAGACCACGAAACCAAAGAAGAGCCAAGAAGCTGACAAGTCCCAGAAGTAGACTTGCGCTCAAGACGATAGCCAGCAAAATCCGCATCGGAATAACCACAAAGCGAGAGGGTCGAAGAAGAAGAGTACCAAAGTCCGAACTCAGGAGTGTATCAGAGGTACCTCATGATGCGCTTTACTGCTTGCTTGTGGGAAGTCCGAGGGGACACCTGAAATCGAGCGCACAGACACACAAAAAACTGTATATCCGGCCTTGTCGCCGTCAGGTACAGGAGCGAGCCGATCATGCTCCTGTACTCCTTCTGGTCAACTGGCTCTCCGTTCTGGTCCCCGTCCATCGCAGCAGTCGTCGCCATGGGCGTTGTAAGAGGCTTGGCCTCACCCATGTCGAACTTCTTCAGGATGTCCTTCGTGTACTTGCCTTGATGCACGAACGTCCCATCTCGGGTTTGCTTGATTTGCAACCCGAGGAAGAAGGTCAACTCACCCATCATACTCATCTCAAACTCCCTGCTCATAGTATCTGCAAACATGGCAACAAGTGCATGAGAAGAGCCAACAAAGATGATATCATCCATGTAAATCTGAATCAAAAGGGTGTCATTGCCTTGCTTGAGGAGAAACAGAGTTTTATCTACCCGTCCCATTTTAAAACCCTTGGAGAGCAAAAAGGTTTTCAAACGCTCATACCACACTCTCGGGGCTTGTTTCAAACCATACAAAGCTTTTGACAGTTTAAGGACAAGGTTTGGAAACTTGGGATCCTCAAAACCAGGGGGTTGCCTAACATAAACCTCTTCCTCTATATACCCGTTCAAGAAAGCACTCTTGACATCCATCTGGTAAAGCTTAAAACCCTTCGAAGCAGCAAAGGCTAGAAGAATCCTAATGGCTTCTAAACGGGCTACAGTGGCAAAGGTTTCCTCATAATCTATCCCCTCTTTTGGCAAAAACCCTGGGCCACTAGCCTAGCCTTGTTCCTCACTACCATCCCATCCTCACCCTGTTTGTTTTTGAAAATCCATTTGGTACCTATAGGGTGGCATTCTAGTGGAGGTGGAACTAGGCTCCAAACTTGGTTTCGCTCAATATTTTCTAACTCCTCATGCATGACATTAACCCAGTTAGGATTAGAAAGAGCGTGTCCAACATCTTTGGGGTCAAAAGAAGCAACAAATGCAGAATGAGCAAAGTTTGAGATCTCATACGCTTGCGACCACGTGACTCGCTGGTCAATGCCGTCGATCATCTGCTGCGGGGGGTGTGCTTGCTGAACGCTTCGGGGCGCTTGCCTCGCTGAAGTAGCCTCCCCCTCGCCAGATGCTGTCGTGGGTGCTCGCTGGAGAGGTGGCTCTAGAGGACCCCAGGAAGAAGAAGTCATGGGATCGGGTCCCCGAGCTGATGTAGTCATCGCAGGGTCGATAGGGGCAGCCAGTGGAGTTGGCTCGGAATCACCCCAATCGGCATCTTCATGCTCCTCCTCCACAAAGATCATCTCTCCCAGCTCCTGTTCTCCTGCAACATCAAAAGCAGAAGAAACACAAGGCATAGTCTCATCGAATGTGACCTCGCAGGTCTCCACTATCCGGTTAGTCTCAAGGTTAAGAACTCGATAAGCACGTGAATGTGAAAAACATAACCAAGAAACACGCCATCAGCAGAGCGAGATTCAAATTTGTCCAAATTGCCTTGCTTCAGGATAAAACACTTGCATCCAAAAACCTGAAAATGAGACACCTTGGGTACCCGTCCAAAACGCAAACTCATAAGAAGTCTTCTTCATGAAACCTCGGAGAAAGATGCGATTTGAAACATGGCAAGCGGTGTTGATCGCCTCGGCCCAAAAATGCCTAGGAGTCCTATGCTCATCGAGCATTGTCCTGGCCATCTCAACAAGGGTCCGATTCTTGCGTTCGACAACACCGTTCTGCTGGGGGACATAAGGAGAAGAAAACTGATGCTCGATTCCATGAGAAGAACAGAAAGAGGCAAACTGCGAGTTATCAAACTCAGTACCATTATCGCTACGGATAGCTCTAATAGTATCAGGAGGAAACTCAGTTTTCAACCTCAAAATCAAATCATGAGCAAAAGAAAAAGCTTCATCCTTACCCTCCATGAAGAACACCCATGAATATCTCGAAAAATCATCAACGATCACTAAAACATACCACTTCCCTCCCGCTGAGCAAACCCGAGCTGGACCGACAGTGTCCATGTGTAAAATTTCGCCGGGTCGCTTTGTCATCACCTGATTAACAGGTGGTTGAGAAGCAGCAACCATCTTCCCGTGACGACAAGGATGGCAAACAAGGTCCTTCTGAAACTTAAGCTTGGGCAATCCCTGGATTAAGCCAAGTCAGCTAAGCCTTGCACGTAAGTCGAAGCTCAAGTGACCAAGCCTCTTATGCCACTTCCACAAATCAGAAGAAGGACCAGCCATCAAACATCTAGCAGAGCCGAAAGAGCGAGAAAAATTGGCTCTAAAAACACGACCAAAAGGAACGATCCAACAAACAAGATCTCCCCAATGGTCTAAAACATGACTCAAACCCTTCTTAAAACGCACTTCAAAATCATCCTCAAGGAGTTGCGAAACAGAAAGCAAATTAAAATGCAAGTTAGAAACCAAAGCAACGTCCTTAAGTACGAAGTTCTCATTGAGCCGAATAGCTCCATGAGAAACAACCTTACCTCTACTATTATCCCCGAAAGTGATGTACACCTTGTGCACCACGGGGTCTAGGCTGGAGAACCATTCTTTCTTTCTGGTCATGTGGCGCGAACACCCGGAATCCATGAGCTACATGTTCTCCAACCGAAGTTCCTGCATCAATAGAAAGGCAGGAAATGAGCATATGGCACAACACTGGGGTTAGTATACTGAGAAGGATACCAGTGCTGTGTCATAGGCCCAGAAAAAGTGTTAGTAGCAACACCAAAATGACCTCGTCCCATGGGTGGATAGCGATCACCACCAAACTGAAAGGGTGGTCCGCTATGGAACGGAAAACCTCCAAACTAACCTACATGTCCCATTTGAGCAAGGCGATCACCACCACTCTGAAAAGGTGGTCCGCTGTGGGACTGTGCAGCAAAACCTCTTACACCCAGCTCACGATCGTATTGAGGAGTACCGGAACCGCGACGGGCACGACCACCACCCCGTGGTCTAGCTGCCTGGGGTCTAGCCACCTGAGGGGGTGCACCTCTAGGTCTAGCGCCCTGCCTCTGAACTCCCTGACCTTGCACACCATGGAGAGGGTGGTGCCTGGCCTGGTTGTTCAGCTCCAACTCCTTCCTAGCGTCTCTCTTCCTCCGAAAGCAAAACTCAGCTAGGTGACCCTCATGGTGACAGTACTCGCACTCGAACCTCACCACTCTCTTGGGTTGTTGGTTCTTATGGTTGCGAGGGTTGTGCACTCTAGCCGGCTGCTTGCCTCTCGGAAGGGGATCACTAGAGACGTCAGGAAGGGTGTCAAGTGTGTTCCTAAGATGGTTAGGTTTGGGAACCCACACTTGCTTGCAAGGGGGAGCCTTGGGAGGTTCATCAAGGATTCCATCCTTGGTGATAGGCTTGGGAGGCTCAGGTGGGGTTATCTTGGTGAGCTTAGGGACAACGGATGGCTTCTCACTCGGGTTCACTTCGCTGAACTCACCAATCTTGCCAAAGATACTAGCGCCCTTCCCACCTGAAGCAAAGCCTACTCCCGAGCAATCAGTTCCCCTCTTGAACTGACTGATCATCATGCCCAACTGCGGCTCACTGCATGACACCCAACTCAGGATGGACCGAAGGTATGTGTTTTCCTCCTTGGTTTGCATCCTGTCATGCCGACAGTTGGCAATCTCAAGCTCCATCCGCATGCATCGCTCACATGGAGCGGACAAGGTGCTAACTGAGCTGGCCTTCGAGGCTTCAGCAAGCTTGGCACTAACTTCTGCCAACTCAGTTCGCAAGCCTGGACAGGACATGCACGCACCCAGCAAAGAAGACCTTGCCTTCACTTCCTCCAGCTCCTTCTTTAGGGAGGGACACTCTTTGCAATCACCCACCATGTCTAGCCTACTCTTCAGCTCATCATACACCTCAATCAAAGAGGCAAACTTGGTTTGCATGGTGGCAAAGTTTGTCATATGCATCGTTTACTCCTCACACTCCTCCTCATTTGTCACCTTCACCTCGGACCTAGCTAACTCAAGCTCCTTAAGCGCCTCATTCATCTTACCCTTAAACTCGTTGCGCTCTCGGATAGCTCGCTTGAGTTGCTTGTCCTGACCGAGAACTATGTCGACAAGAGAATCGCGCTCACTGGTAAGACGATCGACAAGAGAAGAGGTTGATACCTCGGAAGCGTCGTCATCGTCGTTGTCATCGTCGTCGTTGTCGTCAGCGGCGTTGGCGTCCTTTGCCTGGCACTTGTGGTCCTCTTCGTCCAAGGCCATGGTGCAGAAGCCCTTGGAGTAGTGGCCGAAGAAGCAGAGTCCATTGAAGCGTTCTTCAGTCTTGTGCTTGGACCCGTCGTCGCTGGAGTCGCCATCGAAGGTCTTCTCGCCATCGCTGATGGTGGCGAGGAAGGCATGCCGACCGGCATCGAAAGCCTTCTCCACGTCCTCTCAGCGGTAGCTTCCCTTCTTCTTCTTCTCGGCCTTGTTCTCCGGCTTGCCCTTGCGCCTGGAATTGCGGTTCTTGCGGGGAAGCTCTTGTCACACTTGGGATAGCTCGCGACGAAGTGATCCGGATCTCCACATCCGTAGCGGCCCTCACGTGCGCCACCACGTCGGCGATTCTGGCGGTTGTTGTGAAACCGCGAGAACCGGGTGATGATGAGGGCGAGCTCGTCATCGACCAACGCCTCCACCTGCTCCTCAGTCACTGAGGGCAAAGAAGACAAAGCAAAGAGAGGTCGTGAAGCGTCAGCAGAGAGAATCAATCCACCCTTGCCTGAGACCAAAGCCATGGAATGTGAAGATGGGTTCTTCAGCTTGGCCTTATTCAAGTGATCGATCTCGGTGGATTTGAGCTTGCTGAACAGCTCGTCCACGGTGAGGGTGTCATAGGATGGAGACTCTATGATGGTCGACACCTTCACCTCCCATACCCTCCGATCCAGCGCGTATAGCAATTTGAGAGCCCTCTCATGATCGTCATAGGGTAGGTTAGCCCGATTGGCACACATCTTGTTCACAATTGTTTGGAAACGAGCGAACATGGCGTCAATCGTTTCTCCCTACAACTAAACAAAATTCTCGTACTCTCGCTTGTAGGTCTCGAAGAGTCTGGTCTTGACCTGAGCGGTCCCCTCGTGATAGCTCTGAAGCTTTACCCAGATCTCTCGTGCCGTCTCAAGCTCAGAGACACGCTCGAACTCAGGAAGGGAGATGCTGGCCAAAAGTGCATTACGAGCCTTGGAGTTGGCCTCGTTCTGGTCAATCTGGATCTGACCCACACGAGCCGCAAGGACTACGTACTCAACATTCTCGCATATCTCCCAGACAGAAGATCTGATGCTATTGAGATAAGCACGCATCCGAATCTTCCAATAGGGATAGTTCGTCCCATCGAAATAGGGAGCCTTGTTGTTCCCTCGATCCATGTCACCCTTAGGATCCGAAATGGCGACTAGAGGGGGGTGAATGGGAGCCTCAAATTTCTTTTCAGAATGTTAGGCGTCTGTCCCAGAAAATCAACCCCAAAAGCAAAGATCACAAACCGTGATGTCCACGACCCAAAAGTTTGGGTCGATGTTCCCTAGGTAGGAACACAGCGGGACAGCACACACGCGATCAACAAGCACCCACCAAAACTGGAGCTCCGAAAGGGAAGCACTACACTCCTATGGAGAAGAAGTAAATGCCCAACCAAAAATACTTGAGTCAACTGGTGACAAAAACACTTTAGAATGTTCCCCACAAAATTAGAAAACCAACGCAACCAACGGACTCGAATCGGAGCTCGAACGCAAAAACTACGGACGAAACAGCGCGAAAACACCAATGACCGGACGTTGGCACTGTAGCAGTACTGTAGCGTCCGGTCATTGTGTACTGTAGCGTCTGGTCACTGTAGTACCGGACGCTGTAGCAGTACTGTAGTACCGGATGCATGAACAGTAACAGCGCAGAGTCCGGTCGAAAAATAACAATGAGTCCGGTCATTACTGTAGTAGATTACTGTAGCAGCGTCCGGTCAGCCCGATAACAGCACTGTTCAAACACCAAATCGACCCAAAACTCAGTCAAATCAACTCCAAACTTCACCAAATTTTGCACCGATGATCACAACTATGTTGGTGAGCTATCTCTATGAGATCATGGCTCGAATCCAACTAGAAATTCTTGAATTGCAGATCTCGTGCAAAAGGGAAAAGTTTAGAACCGAAAAGAAAATCCGCCCGATCTATGTGCTCGTGAGGAATTAGATGAATTCCTTCGGTGAAAAGATGCGCCTCACGATCTAGAAGAAGTGTGTTCAAGTGAAATCAAAATCCGTTCCTCGGAGAGGGAGAATTAAGCAAAATTCCGGGAAGGCAAAACTGAAAATGCGAAGAACACTAGGACAAAACGCGAATCGATTCGGGATTTCAACCTTGTGTCTACCACACGAGACAATCGTGAGATTGTTGTCTTACTTCCTGAAAATCCCAAAGAACAGAGGCATGATTGGAGTCTCTCTGTGGATCGCTAGCAGCGAGGTATGATTAGAATCTAAGAGAGGGCTAGAGAGAGGGAGCTCAGGAACAAATGGCTGCCAGGATGAAGGCAGAGGAGGGGTGCCTCTCTTATTTATAGCCTAATACAATAATCCCCTTTCTACCCCTAGATACAAGAGCGAAGCGGCCAACCCTAGGGGTATCCCGATCCAACTCCGCTGATCGTTGATCCGACGGCCACGCGCCTTCCTCATCCTTAGCTTCGCCTCAACGCAAGCCTTAGGATGCCGCCACGTGCCGCCCTGTCTACCGCCATGCCTTCCTCGCGGATAGCTGCGCAGCCGCGCCAGCCTCTCCACGCCATCACACGTCGACCGTCCTTTTTGCGGACCTCCACCGGTTTTGAGGCCGAAACCGGGAAACCTAGGCCTTCCCCCAGTTTTGAGGCTAAAACCGGGAAACTTGTCCTTCGGCTGAGTTTTGTGGCCCAAACTCAGAAACCTGCCAGCCCAGGTTTTGAGGCCCAAACCTGGAAACCGTCCTCACCGAGTTTCGAGGCCCAAACTCGGAAACCGGCCACCCCGAGTTTTGAGGGCCAAACTCGGAAACCGTCGAGGGTAGTTTTTCATGGCTCAACTACCAAACCCGCGCCGTAGATGGGATGTGGTTCGCACACCCCGAGTTCCAGCACCGATGCCGGAGCATGTCCAGCCTCCACGCCGGGCATAGTGCATTCGCCTTCCTTCTTGGCCTCCCACGAAGTGTCACGACGTCATCACCTTCCTCCCGACTCGGCCGATGCACCGCACACCCCCATGTGCTCTTGCTTGCCGATGCCACGTGCCAGCTACCACAGCTGGTCGCCAGGTCTCCCGGTCCATCAGTCCAAGCCTCACGTCCGCCCTTCACCGCTCCTAGTCCGTCGGCTCGGCACGTCTCTACTTGACCTTCACCTCACCTTCGACCACTGTCTCCGAGCTCCACAACTGCACATCAACACAGCCAAGAGACATGTTGCCCATTGACCGATCACTCATCACTCACGAAGGGAACCACTAGGGCACATGTCAACCTTGTGTTCGCATTTCGCAACAGACGCACCCAATCAGCTCAGTTTGACTCAAAACTCATGTTTGGTGGGTTATTGGCACTTTTGTTACCGACGAAACGGTGTCGCAAAACTCGCGCGAGAGGGCCATTTTTCCCACTGATGCACCAAAAAACTCGCGGTTGAATTTTTTGCAATGGACGCACCCAATCATCTCAGTTTGACCCAAAACTCATGTTTGGTGGGTTATTGGCACTTTTGTTACCGACGAAACGGTGCCGCAAAACTCACGCTGTAACACCTCAGGTGTTTACATGAATAAAATATTGTCATGCCATCATAATCATTCCATTCCATAGCATCATATGCCAGCTCACTTGAGATGCATTCACTAAAAAGAGTTTAATTCCTAATGTGTGAGCATTTTGTTATTGCTTGTGAGGTAGCTCAAAATCCTATTTTGGAATGTCATTATGAAGTAACTTGTGTTCATTCCCTTTTGACTAGAGTCATGTAAAGGCATGAATCCAGGTTCAACAATTCAAAAGGTTACAAAGTTTACTTAGCCTAAAAATGGGAAAATCATCAATTCCTATATATGTTAATTAACCCTTTCCAGTTAACTCAAAATCTGTACATATATAGGGGCTGACCCTAAAAGCTTTTTAGTAGATCTTGAGAAAAGGTACAACTTTGGTATTCAAAGTTTTCAAAGTTTCTGTACAAAATTCTAAGTAATTTTGAATCTATTCAAACCTTAGAAATGGTCTCCTTTTGATTCTAAACTTGCATTTCAAAAAACTATTTGAAATCTGAGTTTGAGGTTTACATCAAAGTGGTAGAGAATTTCAAAAGGAACATTTCATACATTGACCATTTTTCAAGTGTCATTGCAAAATCAAAAGTAATTTTGCTTCTACTACAAAACCCTAGTTCTGTCCCCTTTTCAAATTTCCAAATTTGAATTGGATTTGATTTGTTTTGATCAATTTGACTTATTTCCAGTTGAAATCAGCCATGGGGTGTTAAAGCAAAGTTGTATAACTTTTCAAACTCTACATTTCATATTTTGGCAAAACTTGAAGTGCTGTTCAAATTTCAAAAGTAATTTTGAAATTTCAGTAAGGGGGGAGAGAGCAAGGAACAGTGCCAAGGGGGGAAACATCCAGAGCTCGCCAGCGAGCTGCTTCGCCAGCGCCGTGCTCGCGCTGGGGCGCATGCGTTGCGCCAGCGAGCTGCTTGGCAGCTGCGCGCGCGAGTTCTTCACGCCGCCGCCCTCTCCTTCGTCCTTATCATCCCATAGAAGCACCGTGCTTTGCTTTTCTCCTCTGCTCGCTCGTCGCCGCCGCCGTCCCTCTGCTCAGCTACGCCAGCCACCTGAGCGCTCATCCATCCCGTTCAACTACGTCATCATGTTCGCCTCGTCGTTGCGGAGCCGTAGAGCTAGGTCGCAGCCTCGCTCGCCCCCGCAACCGCCCGGCGTGGTCATCTTCTTCGTCTCCGGTCCCGGACACCTCCATCGACGCCGCCACCATGGTCAGCGAGCTCGGGGCCCTATCATCCTCACCTGAGCCCCGTTTTCTCTTCCTTATCTATTGCTGATGCTCTAGCACCAGGTCGTTGACCTTGTCTCTCTCTGTCTCAGCCGGAACAGGTCGTCGCCGTCGAGCCGCACCGCTGAAACCCGCCGTCGTCGTCGTCATCACCGTTCGGAGCCGCGTCAGCCTTGGAGACCTAGCCCGCTAGGGTCGTGGTGAGCCTCTGGTGTTGATGCGCTTGTTTGTGGGCTCGTTAGAGCTCCCAGTTGGCCGGCGTGCCATCACCGTGCCATCGCGTCCGCCGCTGTCGTCGTCGGAGTGGAGAGAGAGGTCGAGGGAGGGAGTTTGAGAGTTCAACGGAGTCGTGAGGTGAAGGGGAAGGTGCTGCGCTGGTTGGTTTGAACGGAGAAGGTCCAGTTGCTCCGGCGTGCGCGAGCCGAGCTCGCCGCCGGCAGCCTTGGCATCGGGGACGTGAAGACGAGAATTCGACAAAACCTGAGGGCCTAAGTGCAAAGCCCTAGACTCAGAGGAATAGTGCCTAATAGTGTCAAGGGCTTGGTTGTAGTTTTGCTAAAGCCAGAGGGCTTTTCTGCAAAACTGGTAGTGCCAGCGCGGGCAGGCCCGCGTTGGGCCGGCTTGTGCGCGGGATGGGCCGGTCGGGCCAGATTCGGCCCATTGGGGGTTTTGTTTGTTTTAAACTTTTTAATCTATTTCTAAGGTGTGCATGCTGTTGCTGGTTTTGTTATTTTTGTATAAATTAATCTATTGAGCCAAAAATTATGAAAATTTTTGTACATGTTCTATGAAATATGTAGTTTTTATGAAAAATATAATATGTGCATGTTTCTGTATTTTGTTTTACATTAAAAATTATGCCTCTTAATTCTTGAATAAGGATTCAATGATTTTAATAAAATCAAGTTTAACTCCAAAAATGCTGAAATTTATTTTGTGCACTGTTTGACTCATAACCAATCTATGTACCAAGTTTGAATTAATTTGAACATAGTTTGTTGCACAACTTATTTTCGACTAATTAAAATTGCTTGCTTTATGGTTAAATAATGTTATAAAACATAAAACCCAAGTTCATTACAGTAGTTTTAAAGGTTAAGATAAGTGAATTATCTTGATCTGTTGCTTGATGCAGGCAAGGGTCACTCATTGTAACCATGTAGGTTTATATAAGTTAGTTTTGTTGGTTTGCAACTTTACCGTGGAGGCAAGTTGTTGCAAGTCAAGTGTTTATAACCTAGTAAATTTCCATCTTTACCATGAACATATCATGAGCATTCCATTAAGCATGCACTCTATTATCGTGTAGCTTCCGAAGTGATCGAGTGTCCGAACGAGGTTGGTCCGGAAGCTTCAGAGTATCCAGTTGATCCGGATTATCAGGAGTTCCAGACTCTTCCGGTCAACGAAGGCAAGCCCCGCTTCATTTAACCATTTCCTTGAATTTACAATTACACTTACTTTCAATAACCTGATGCATTAAATGTTTATCAAATAAATGCTTTAAACCTGTTGATGCATGATCAACCTTGTTATCGATATATCAGTCCTTGATACCTGCTTTAAGCCAATAATAGAAATGCTTAGCCTTGCTTTATGAAGCTTTTGATAAATATTTTTGATACTTATCGTTTTGGAATGACAATGAGAAAGAATGATGGTTAAGACCAGACGGGCACATACATTGAACCTTGTGTTGGTGTAGGGTGACCCGGATGTGTCGAGATAGCGTTAACCGTTGTTGGCCTGCTAGATTGAGAAACTATGAAGTACCGATCATATGCTACGGTAAGCTCTGCCTTGGTGGTTCCTTGGTGGTTCTTAAATGAGAACGGCTAATCGCGCACTGGGAGTGGAGAGATGGCGGGAGTACTAGCTACCCTCGTGGGTTAAAGTCCCGGATTGGAGGTGTACAAGTACTCTCGGGTGGCGCGGACCCAGTCTTGTTTGGAGGATCCGAGGTTGGGGTTGGTATATGTGTGATCACGGGTCTACATATATCGTATGGTCGTGGAAAACTCCCAGATCTGGTTGAATCGGTTCGAATCGTCGTGCTCCTCGGTTAAGGAGACTCAATCTTTCGACCCGCACCGTAGAATGAAAATGGAATTGGTTTAAGAAAGAATGATGATGATCTTTCACTAATGTTCACTTTCAGTTTTTACCAAATACTTAAATGATTAAGTAAAATTTGGATCTAGAACTACTGTAGTAAGCTTTTATGCAAATGAAAAATTCTGTGGAGCCTACCCAAGCCAGCATACCTGTTTCTTCTCTTCTCTTGTCGGGTCAGTCTTGTTGAGTACCTTTGTACTCAGGGTTTGTTAATCCACTGTTGCAGGTGACATTCACGAGCAGCCTTGTTTTGAGGCTTGTTTCGTGACCGTCATTGAGGAGGACGTGTCGGGGGCGGAGTAATGCAACCCTTAGGTGGGGTTGTTTGTGTGAAATACTGTTTTCTTAATGTTGTATCCACTACCTAGGGTAAAGTTTGAAACTATGGTTTGTAATAACGACGCAAGTTTGCACAATGGTTTGTAAAACTTATGGTGTAATACTTCCGCACTTTTATCTCTGATGTATATTATTTGCGAAATGTTGTAATACTGCAATGACTCTTGCAAAGATCCTGGGAAGGTAAGGAAATGTGGATGAATCGGGTTACCCGATGACACGTGGTGGGTCTTTTGGGCTATTGGGCACAGTGTATGTCTGTCCGAGGTCTGTAGGACAAGGACAGGTACACGTGGGCCCTAATAATCCAGGAGGTTCCGTCACAGCTGGTATCAGAGCGATCATTGCAGCAGTCTTGTAGTATTGTTGCAAAACTTCAAAATGATTTGAGTCAAAATTATTTTAAATGTAGTTTGGTCCAAAATGCTTTTGACTTACCTTGTTCATGCTATTCGATCTATGTTCTGTCTTAAATAGTAGATTGTAGATTGTTAAGTGGAGCAGCATGTTAAGTTAAGCCTTAATTTGAAATTGTTGTAAATTTCTACTCCTATATACGGGAGGATAATTTAAATTTTATATGCCTTATGCGTAAGTACGCTTCATGCATCATGCTTAATCAACTTGTGGTTTATGGTATAGTGGGGTAAGGGTTAGAATCCAATCCTTTCTTGCTATCCAAAAAGTATTTTCCTTTATCTGCCTAATTCAAAATCTTATCTCGCTAGGATGCCGCCCGGTAAGGAAACACCTCGCAAGAGTACAGGTCCTCATGGTGTACCCAGGCACCAACTCGCATCCCGCAAGGAGGAAGAGTCCAGCAGGAGTCAGGAGATCAATGAGGACTTACGAGCAGAGGTTCGTGAGTTGAAGTCTCAGTTGGCCACCACCTCTCGGGGGAAGAGTTTAGCACTTGCCAAAGCTGGAGGCATGAAACTCAAGCTAGAGGGGGCCAATAGAAGCGTGGTCAATGCAGAAAAACTCATGACTAAAATGTTTGGAGAGCGGAACACTGCTTGGCAGCGAGAAGATGCCGCGTTAGCCCGTCTGCATGAGTTGGAGGCATATGTGACGGATATAGAAGCATTCAATGACCAGTTACATGAGGAAGTCCATGTGTTGTATGATCAACTTCATCCACCTCCACCTCCAGATGTAGCCGAAGGTGAGATGGGTACACTCACGGATGAGGAAAAGGTAGAAGGGCAGAGTGAGGAAGATCCTGATGTGGTTGAGTCTGCTGATGACAGCGACAGTGAGAGTGGGGGTGACGAGTGAGTCGTCTTCCACTAGAGTGTCAGGCGTGGATCTCAAACCCTAGGGGATAGGGGCTATGTAATAGTTTAGCTGAACATGATCTTAAGCTAGTTGAATCATGTATCAGTTCTGTTATGCATGAATAATGTAACATGAGTGTGTAAGCAGTTACTGTTTTTGTATCATAACCCAGAGATCAATAAAGTTTGGTTTGTTTATGAGCAGATGCCTCGTACCCGTGCTGCTGATGGGACTGGTTCGCCTCATGATGGGGAGGGTGTTCCCAATACACCCCCAGTTCCACCAACTCTGGCAGAAGCCATTGCGGCACTCATGCGTGCCACAACAGACAATGCACGTCTGCTACAGGGCCTAGTTCAGAATGCACCATATGGGCAGCGTGGCCGACATCATCATCTGGTCCAGGAAAGTACTTATCAGGATTTCACAGAGACCAGGCCACCGGTATTCACTAAGGCTAAGGAGCCTCTAGAAGCTACAGATTGTCTACGTACTATGAATCAGAAGTTTGAGTTAATCTATTGCACTGAAAATTCAGAAGCCAGCCTTCGCAGCCCAGCAGTTGAGGGGAGCTGTGGGAACTTGGTGGGCAAACTTTGAAGCTGCACAAGCTCCAGAACACCGCATTACCTGGGATGAGTTCTCGAGAGCTTTCAAAGCTCACTACATTCCAGCGGGTGTGATGCGGATGAAGGCCGAAGAGTTCTTAGCCCTCAGGCAAGGAGATCAGCCAGTACAACAGTATATTGGCAAGTTTAATCACCTGTCTCAGTATGCTTTGGATCATGTGAACACCGATGACAAAAAGCGCAGTTGCTTCATGAGGGGGCTGAATACGAAGATGCAGAAGATGTTGGCAATGTGTGACGATAATATCTCCTTCAATGATGCGGTGAATAAAGCTATATCTGCAGAAGAGAAACATTTCAAGAATCTCGAAGCTAAGAAGAGAAAGGGTGGGAGTTTGACTAGATCGTTTGGTGGCAATAAGAAGCGCCAGCGTATCATATACCACCCAGTCCAGCACAACCGTCCACAGTACCGTCCACCCCAGCAACAACAAGCCAGCTCACAACAGTCATCCGCTAAAACTGTTGTGAACTCTAATTATCCACGACAGCCGAATGCCCCTGGCATTCGAACCCAAACTCCCAGAACCACAACTACCCATGCTACAACTGTGGGAAGCCGGGCCATTTCTCCCGTAATTGCCCATATCCCAGGAAGAGTATGCCAAATACTCCATGGGGGCAAAGTGGTCACAATTCCCAGCAACGGCCGCAACAACAACCACAACAGAATCAAGGCCACAATAACAATCAGAAGATTAAGACCGTCCAGAAGACTGGCCAGGTGTATTATGCACAAGTGGCAGATATTCCTGAAGGGGAACCCGTCATGATGGGTATGTTTTTAGTTGCTCACCATCCTGCCGTATTATTATTTGATTCTGGTGCATCGCATACCTTTATCAGTAAGAGTTTTGTGGAAAAGCATCATATACCTATTGGGGAAGCAAAGGAAAATTTCCTTATACACACACCGGGAGGTCGTTTATATACAAAGGAAGTGGTGCATCAGGTGCCCGTAGAATTTGCCGGACATACTTATCCCACTAATATGATAGTAATCAAGGATCAGGATATAGATGTGATCCCAGGAATGAACTGGATGTACCAGCAGAAGGCAGTATTAGATTCCTTGCATATAACAGTCAGGTTGATCATACCAAATAGTACTTCTGAACTCTTTATTCAACTTCCAATTCCCAAGAAAACCGTTGACCAAATGTGCGGCAGCGTCTGTGCAGCAACCGTTAAAGAGATTCAGGATATTCCAGTAGTCTGTGAGTTTCTGGATGTGTTTTCTGAGGACTTGCCGGGGTTACCACCAGACCGTGATGTTGAGTTCAGTATAGAGCTAAAACCAGGAACAACACCAATATCTCGACGAGCCTATAGAATGCCGCCTAAAGAACTAGCAGAATTAAAAATTCAGTTGCAAGAACTGCTTGATAAAGGTTATGTCAGACCTAGTTCATCACCATGGGGCTGTCCTGCTTTGTTTGTCAAAAAGAAAGACCAAACATTGAGGCTTTGTGTGGACTATCGTCCGCTCAATGAAGTGATAGTGAAGAATAAGTACCCTTTGCTGCGGATTGATCTTTTGTTTGATCAACTCGCGGGCGCCAAGGTATTTTCAAAGATAGATCTGAGATCTGGGTATCACCAGATAAAGATAAGGCCTGAAGATATTGCTAAAACTGCTTTCACCACCAGATATGGCCTATATGAGTACTTGGTCATGTCCTTTGGGTTGACCAATGCTCCAGCTCACTTCATGTACCTAATGAACTCAGTATTCATGCCTGAGCTAGACAAGTTTGTAGTGGTGTTCATTGATGACATTCTGATATATTCCAAGACTCCACCAGAACATGCTGAACACCTCAGGGTAGTGTTGGATCGTTTGAGAGACCATCAGCTTTATGCAAAGTTCAGTAAATGTGAGTTCTGGTTAGACAAAGTTCCATTTCTGGGTCACGTGTTATCGGCTGAAGGTGTAGCTGTGGATCCAGGCAAAGTGCAAGAAATTCTTGAGTGGGAGTCCCCCAGAACTGTCCATCAAGTTCGCAGTTTTCTGGGTATGGCAGGTTATTACCGCAGGTTTATTCCGGACTTCTCCAAAGTTGCCAAACCTATAACTCAGTTGTTAAAGAATGAAGTCAAGTTTGTTTGGTCGGATAAATGTGTAAAAGCTTTTCAGAAGCTAAAAGAATTCTTAACTACAGCTCCAGTCTTAGCCCAACCCAATATTGAGAAGCCGTTTGATGTGTATTGTGATGCTTCTGGTATTGGGATTGGTTGTGTTTTGATGCAAGAGGGCAGAGTGATAGCTTATGCATCCAGACAGCTAAAACGTCATGAAGAGCACTATCCAACTCATGACTTAGAGTTAGCAGCAGTTGTTCATGCCTTAAACATTTGGCGTCATTACCTCTTGGGCAACACATGTCACATATACACTGACCACAAGAGTCTGAAATATATATTCACCCAGTCAGAGTTGAATATGCGACAACGAAGATGGTAAGAGCTAATCAAGGATTATGATCTTGAAGTGCATTACCATCCCGGAAAGGCAAATGTTGTAGCCGATGCTCTTAGTAGGAAGGTTCGTTGCAACTGTATCACTGTCAGACCAGTAGATCTTACTCTTTGTTCCGAGTTAGAAAAACGGGGTATTCAGATGATCACTCAGGGCAGTTTGTCTAATATATCAGTTCAATCATCTATCAAAGACCAGATTGTAGCTGCTCAGAAAGAAAACAAGGGTATTGTTCACCTCAAAGAGAAAGTCAAAGCAGACAAAGCTTCGTGTTTCCGAGTCGATGAAGCAGGAGTGGTCTGGTTCAAAGACAGACTGGTCGTTCCGAAGAATCCTGAATTGAGGAAGTAGATTCTGGATGAAGCTCATCTTACCCCGTTTGCGATTCATCCGGGAAGTACAAAAATATACCAGGATCTTCGGCAAAGATTCTAGTGGACTAAGATGAAAATTGAGATTGCAAAGTATGTAGCCAGATGTGATACTTGTCAGAAAGTCAAAGCCATTCATCTTAAGTCAGCTGGTGAACTGCAGCCATTGCCAATTCCTGCTTGGAAATGGGAGGACATCAGTATGGACTTTATCGTGGGTTTACCAAGAACATCCAAGGGCTACAACTCTATTTGGGTTATAGTAGATCGTCTGACCAAGGTTTCACACTTTATACCAGTCAAAACCATCTACTCGGCATCCACATATGCCAAGATATACTTTCAGAGGATTATGAGTCTGCATGGAGTTCCTAGGACTATTGTCTCGGATAGGGGTACTCAGTTTGTTTCAAAATTCTGGAAAGTCTACATGAGTCTCTGGGCACCAAACTCTTACACAGTACAGCTTACCACCCACAAACAGATGGTCAGACTGAAAGAGTAAATCAGATATTAGAAGATATGCTCAAAGCATGTGCTCTTAACTTTCCATTTAAGTGGGATGAGTGCTTACCTTTAGCAGAGTTCTCATACAAGAATAGCTATCAAGAGAGTATCCGTATGGCACCATTTGAAGCTTTATATGGCAGAAGGTGTCGGACTCCTTTACAATGGTCTGAGCCTGGTGAAAGATGGTTCTTTGGTGTCAATCTAGTTCAAGAGACTGAACAGAAGGTCAAACTCATACAAAGAAATATAAAAATAGCACAATCTCGACAGAAAAGCTATGCAGACAAAAGGCGTAGACCTTTGACGTTTGCCAAAGGAGATTTTGTGTATCTAAAGGTGTCACCCACCAAGGGTGTTTATCGTTTCGGGGTCAAAGGAAAACTTGCTCCCCGTTACATTGGACCATTTCAAATTCTGGCCAAGTGTGGCAAAGTGGCATACCGTATTCAACTACCAGCTCATCTGTTAGAGGTTCATAATGTGTTTCACATCTCTCAGCTGAAGAAGTGTCTACGAGTTCCTGATCAAGTGGTTGATGTTGAAGGGGTACAACTTGAGCCTGATATGACATACTCAGAGTATCCCATCAAAATTCTCGATCAACGAGATAGAGTGACTCGACGACACACTCACAAGTTCTATAAAGTTCAATGGAGTCAGCATTCTGAAGAGGAAGCAACTTGGGAAACCGAGGAATTTCTGATAGAGCAGTTTCCTGAATTCTATGCAACCATACAGTCAGGGCAGTGAAAGTGGTTGACAATAGAACGTGTTCTGAGTTTTTGTAAAAAGTTTGTAATCTTTATCCCCGTACCCCACTACTTTAGTAGTTTGTTTAGTTTGTGGTTAAATCTCGGGTCGAGATTTCTTTTAGGGGGAAAGGATGTAACACCTCAGGTGTTTACATGAATAAAATATTGTCATGCCATCATAATCATTCCATTCCATAGCATCATATGCTAGCTCACTTGAGATGCATTCACTAAAAAGAGTTTAATTCCTAATGTGTGAGCATTTTGTTATTGCTTGTGAGGTAGCTCAAAATCCTATTTTGGAATGTCATTATGAAGTAATTGTGTTCATTCCCTTTTGACTAGAGTCATGAAAAGGCATGAATCCAGGTTCAACAATTCAAAAGGTTACAAAGTTTACTTAGCCTAAAAATGGGAAAATCATCAATTCCTATATATGTTAATTAACCCTTTCCAGTTAACACAAAATCTGTACATATTTAGGGGCTGACCCTAAAAGCTTTTTAGTAGATCTTGAGAAGAGGTACAACTTTGGTATTCAAAGTTTTCAAAGTTTCTGTACAAAATTCTAAGTAATTTTGAATCTATTCAAACCCTGGAAATGGTCTCCTTTTGATTCTAAACTTGCATTTCAAAAAACTATTTGAAATCTGAGTTTGAGGTTTACATCAAAGTGGTAGAGAATTTCAAAAGGAACATTTCATACATTAACCATTTTTCAAGTGTCATTGCAAAATCAAAAGTAATTTTGCTTCTACTACAAAACCCTAGTTCTGTCCCCTTTTCAAATTTCCAAATTTGAATTGGATTTGATCTGTTTTGATCAATTTGACTTATTTCCATTTGAAATCAGCCATGGGGTGTTAAAGCAAAGTTGTACAACTTTTCAACCTCTACATTTCATATTTTGGCAAAACTTGAAGTGCAGTTCAAATTTCAAAAGTAATTTTGAAATTTCAGTAAGGGGGGAGAGAGCAAGGAACAGTGCCAAGGGGGGAAACATCCAGAGCTCGCCAACGAGCTGCTTCGCCAGCGCCGTGCTCGCGCTGGGGCGCATGCGTAGCGCCAGCGAGCTGCTTGGCAACTGTGCGCGCGAGTTCTTCACGCCGCCGCCCTTTCCTTCGTCCTTATCATCCCATAGAAGCACTGTGCTTTGCTTTTCTCCTCTGCTCGCTCGTCGCCGCCGCCGTCCCTCTGCTCAGCTACGCCGGCCACCTGAGCGCTCGTCCGTCCCGTTCAACTACGTCTCCGTGTTCGCCTCGTCGTTGCGGAGCCGTAGAGCTAGGTCGCAGCCTCGCTCGCCCCCGCAACCGCCCGGCGTGGTCATCTTCTTCGTCTCCGGTCCCGAACACCTCCATCGACGCCGCCACCGTGGTCAGCGAGCTCGGGGCCCTATCATCCTCACCTGAGCCCCGTTTTCTCTTCCTTATCTGTTGCTGATGCTCTAGCACCATGTCGTTGACCTTGTCTCTCTCTGTCTCAGCCGGAACAGGTCGTCGCCGTCGAGCCGCACCGCTGAAACCCGCCGTCGTCGTCGTCATCACCGTTCGGAGCCGCGTCAGCCTTGGAGACCTAGCCCGCTAGGGTCGTGGTGAGCCTCTGGTGCTGATGTGCTTGTTCGTGGGCTCGTTAGAGCTCCCAGTTGGCCGGCGTGCCGTCGCGTCCGCCGCTTTCGTCGTCGGAGTGGAGAGAGAGGTCGAGGGAGGGAGTTTGAGAGTTCAACGGAGTCGTGAGGTGAAGGGGAAGGTGCTGCGCTGGTTGGTTTGACCGGAGAAGGTCCAGTTGCTCCGGCGTGCGCGAGCCGAGCTTGCCGCCGGCAGCCTTGGCATCGGGGATGTGTCGACGAGAATTCGACAAAACCCGAGGGCCTAAGTGCAAAGCCCTAGACTCAGAGGTATAGTGCCTAATAGTGTCAAGGGCTTGGTTGTAGTTTTGCTAAAGCCAGAGGGCTTTTCTGCAAAACTGGCAGTGCCAGCGCGGGCAGGCCCGCGTTGGGCCGGCTTGTGCGCGGGATGGGCCGATCGGGCCAGATTCGGCCCATTGGGGGTTTTGTTTGTTTTAAACTTTTAAATCTATTTCTATGATGTGCATGGTGTTGCTGGTTTTGTTATTTTTGTATAAATTAATCTGTTAAGCCAAAAATTATGAAAATTTTTGTACATGTTCTATGAAATGTGTAGTTTTTAGGAAAAATATAATATGTGCATGTTTCTATATTTTGTTTTACAGTAAAAATTATGCCTCTTAATTCTTGAATAAGGATTCAATGATTTTTATAAAATCAAGTTTAACTCCAAAAATGCTGAAATTTATTTTGTGCACTGTTTCACTCATAACCAATCTGTGTACCAAGTTTGAATTAATTTGAACATAGTTTGTTGCACAACTTATTTTCGACTAATTAAAATTGCTTGCTTTATGGTTAAATAATGTTATAAAACATAAAACCCAAGTTCTTTAGAGTAGTTTTAAAGGTTAAGATAAGTGAATTATCTTGATCTGCTGCTTGATGCAGGCATGGGTCACTCATTGTAACCATGTAGGTTTATATAAGTTAGTTTTGTTGGTTTGCAACTTTACCGTGGAGGCAAGTTGTTGCAAGTCAAGTGTTTATAACCTAGTAAATTTCCATCTTTACCATGAACATATCATGAGCATTCCATTAAGCATGCACTCTATTATCGTGTAGCTTCCGAAGTGATCGAGTGTCCGAACGAGGTTGGTCCGGAAGCTTCAGAGTATCCAGTTGATCCGGATTATCAGGAGTTCCAGACTCTTCCGGTCAACGAAGGCAAACCCCGGTTCATTTAACCATTTCCTTGAATTTACAATTACACTTACTTTCGATAACCTGATGCATTAAATGTTTATCAAATAAATGCTTTAAACCTGTTGATGCATGATCAACCTTGTTATCGATATATCAGTCCTTGATACCTGCTTTAAGCCAATAATAGAAATGCTTAGCCTTGCTTTATGAAACTTTTGATAAATATTTTCGATACTTATCGTTTTGGAATGACAATGAGAAAGAATGATGGTTAAGACCAGACGGGCACATACATCGAACCTTGTGTTGGTGTAGGGTGACCCGGATGTGTCGAGATAGGGTTAACCGTTGTTGGCCTGCTAGATTGAGAAACTATGAAGTACCGATCATATGCTACGGTAAGCTCTGCCTTGGTGGTTCTTAAATGAGAACGGCTAATCGCGCACTGGGAGTGGAGAGATGGCGGGAGTACTAGCTACCCTCATGGGTTAAAGTCCCGGATTGGAGGTGTACACGTACTCTCGGTGGCGCGGACCCGGTCTTGTTTGGAGGATCCGAGGTTGGGGTTGGTATATGTGTGATCACGAGTCTACATATATCGTATGGTCGTGGAAAACTCCCAGATCTGGTTGAATCGGTTCGAATCGTCGTGCTCCTCGGTTAAGGAGACTCAATCTTTCGACCCGCACCGTAGAATGAAAATGGAATTGGTTTAAGAAAGAATGATGATGATCTTTCACTAATGTTCACTTTCAGTTTTTACCAAATACTTAAATGATTAAGTAAAATTTGGATCTAGAACTACTGTAGTAAGCTTTTATGCAAATGAAAAATTCTGTGGAGCCTACCCAAGCCAGCATACCTGTTTCTTCTCTTCTCTTGTCGGGTCAGTCTTGTTGAGTACCTTTGTACTCATGGTTTGTTAATCCACTGTTGCCGGTGACGTTCACGAGCAGCCTTGTTTTGAGGCTTGTTGCGTGACCGTCATTGAGGAGGACGTGTCGGGGGAGGAGTAATGCAACCCTTAGGCGGGGTTGTTTGTATGAAATACTGTTTTCTTAATGTTGTATCCACTACCTAGGGTAAAGATTGAAACTACGGTTTGTAATAACGACGCAAGTTTGAACACTGGTTTGTAAAACTTAAGGTGTAATACTTCCGCACTTTTATCTCTGATGTATATTATTTGTGAAATGTTGTAATACTGCAATGACTCTTGCAATGATCCTGGGAAGGTAAGGAAATGTGGATGAGTCGGGTTACACGATGACACGTGGTGGGTCTTTTGGGCTATTAGGCACAGTGTATGTCTGTCCGAGGTCTGTAGGACAAGGACAGGTACACGTGGGCCCTAATAATCCAGGTGGTTCCGTCACACACCCGAGATGGCCGTTTTCCCACTGATGCACAAAAAAACTCGCTGCTGAACTTTTCGCAATGGACGCACCCAATCATCTCCGTTTGACCCAAAACTCATGTTTGGTGGGTTTTTGGCACTTTCATTTCCCTCAGAACGATGCCACAAAACTCACGCTATAGGGCCATTTTTCCCACTGATGCACCGAAAAACTCGTAGTTGAATTTTTCGCAATGGACGCACCCAATCATCTCTGTTTGACCCAAAACTCATGTTTGGTGTGTTTTTGGCACTTTTATTCCCATCAGAACGGTGCCACAAAACTCGCGTCGGTGGGCCGTTTTTCCCACTGATGCACTGAAAACTCGCAGTTCAATTTTTCGCAACGGACGCACCCAATCATCTCAGTTTGACCCAAAACTCTTGTTTGGTGGGTTATTGGCACTTTCGTTACCGACGAAACGGTGCCGCAAAACTCACGTGAGATGGCCGTTTTCCCACTGGTGCACAGAAAAACTCATTGTTGAACTTTTCGCAACCGACCCACCCAATCATCTCCGTTTGACCCAAAACTCATGTTTGGTGGGTTTTTGGCACTTTCATTTCCCTCAGAACGGTGCCACAAAACTCACGCGAGAGGGGCATTTTTCCCACTGATGCACCGAAAAACTTGTAGTTGAATTTTTCGCAACTGAGGCACCCAAACATCTCAGTTTGACACAAAACTCATGTTTGGTGGGTTTTTGGCACTTTCATTTATGACGGACCGGTGCCGCAAAACTCGCGCGAGAGGGCCATTTTTCCCACTGATGTACCAAAAAACTCGCAGTTGATTTTTTCGCAACGGACGCACCCAATCTTCTCAGTTTGACCTAAAACTCATGTTTGGTGGGTTTTGGCACATTCATTTCTGACGGAACGCTGCCACAAAACTCGCGCGAGAGGGCCGTTTTTCCCACTGATGCACCGAAAAACTCACAGTTGAATTTTCAGCAACAGACGCACCCAATCATCTCCGTTTGACCGAAAACTCATGTTTGGTGTGTTTTTGGCACTTTTATTCCCATTGGATCCGTGCTGCAAAACACGCGTTGGTGGGACGTTTTTCCCACTGATGCAGTAAAAAACTTGCAGTTCCACTACTACACAACAAGGATATTGTAACACTTTTATGTAACATATTCATTAATGTGTTCCAGTAAAATTTCATAATAACACAAAATAGTGTGTTACAGACTTCGGTTGTAACACAAAATACATTTTCTAAAAAAGGTGTTACTAACAACAATTATAGTAACACAAAATTAATGTTACAAGAAAAATGTTACAAAAGTGTACTAAGTTGTAACACATAAGTGGAACACATATAAAATATGTTACAAATATATGTCCATAGTAACACAAAATAATGTTTCAGTTCAAGTGTTACAAAAGAAAATACATGTAGACCTTCCTATTTATAGGCAACACATCACATATAGCTCTCATCAAGGCTGTTGGACAATCACATCATGGTCATTACATGCGATCCGTTAGCATTGAGTAGCCGATTCAAAAGGCCAGTTCGATGCTAGAGCATGTTGTTAATTTATTAGGTCGAGATCAAGAGACGCACTGGACGGAGCTATATCATAAGAACAACAAGTACAATGGAGAAGAAAAAACAAAATACAAAAATGTAAAATTAAATGGAAGTAATATAGATATTTTTTTACTTTGTTGTATGAACACACTAACCTACCGCCATATGGGTTCGTCAAGAATTTTCTCTTTTTTGTTGACATCAAGAAAGTTTATAGTTGACAACTTTTTAATTAGAAGTCATCTTGTCATGCAAAACTGCATCTATATTTTAAAAATTTAAATTTCAAAGTTTTCAAAAGACCTCGGATGGAGAAATGACCAAAATGAAACTTGTAGATCTTGAAAATTTATGAAACTTTGTAGTTGACAACTTTTTTAAATTGAAATCATATTATTATGCAAAACTACATTTGAATTTAAAAATTTTGAGATTCGAATTTTTGAAATACCTCGGATGGAAAAACAACCAAAATTAAAGTTGTAGATCTCGAAAAGTTATGAAACTTTGTAGTTGATAACGTTTTAATTTGAAATCATCTTGTTAATGAAAACTACATTTGAAATTTCTGAAATTTGAAATTCAAATTTTGTAAATGACCTTGGATGGAGAAACTTCCTATAAAAAAGTGTAGATCTCAAAAAGTTATGAAACTTTGTAGTTAACAACTTTTTGATTTGAATTCGTTTAGAGCCTTAAACAAGCAATTTACACCCGATTTAGTATAATATGAGGGTAATTGAAATAGAATATAGACACAAGTGACAAATGGGTGGAGTGGTAGCGGAGGTTATATGTGCGTGTGCGAGAGGTCGCTGGTTCGAATCTTAGTTAATGCAAAGTGCGAAAAAATCATGAAAAAAAATAGTATGAGGGTAGAGATGAGATGGTGTGGCTTGTTGGTGGGTCCCTCTCGTGATAAAAAAAATTCCCTAATTTTTTGATTTTTTTGTTTAGATTTTGTCGAATATTCCATTTCAAAATGTGTTCCTATGTCCCATATTGTGCTCTACTTTAATGTAGAAGTGTTACTAGAACTAAAAAGGGTGTTACAACAAAGAATTATTGTAACACTTGGCAAGTGATCCAATCGATAAAGAAATGTGTTACAAACCATGTATTGTACCATAATGTGAAGTGTTACTAAAGTAAAAATAAAGTGTTACAACAAAAATCATTGTAACACAAAAAAATGTTCCTGTAGAGAAGTAAATGTGTTACAATAAACCACTCTATAGGAACATGGCCAGTAGGAACACAAACAAAAATGAGTTACAAAGAGAGCTAGTAACACATTTTCCAACGTACAGTAACATAAGTTGGTGTTACTATAGCCATGTGTTGTAGTAGTGTTCAATTTTTCGCAACGGACGCACCCAATCATCTCAGTTTGACCCAAAACTCATGTTTGGTGGGTTATTGGCACTTTCGTTACCGACGAAATGGTGCCGCAAAACTCACGCGAGATGGTCGTTTTTCCACTGATGCACCAAAAAACTCGTGGTTGAACTTTTCGCAACAGATGCACCCAATGATCTCTGTTTGACCCAAAACTCATGTTTGGTGGGTTTTTGGCACTTTCATTTCCCTCGGAACGGTGCAGCAAAACTCACGCGAGAGGGCCATTTTTCCCACTGATGCACTGAATAACTCATAGTTGAATTTTTCGCAACGGACACACCCAATCATCTCCGTTTGACCCAATCTCATGTTTGGTTGGTTTTTGGCACTTTTATTTCCGTCGGAACGGTGCCGCAAAACTCGCGCCGGTGGGCCGTTTTTCCCACTGATGCACCGAAAAACTCGCAGTTCAATTTTTTGCAACGGACACAGCCAATCATCTCAGTTTGACCCAAAACTCATGTTTGGTGGGTTATTGCACTTTTGTTTCTGAAGAAACGGTGCTGCAAAACTCACGCGAGATGGCCGTTCTTCCCACAGATGCACCGAAAAAATCACGGTTGGACTTTTCGCAACGGACGCACCCAATCATCTCCGTTTGACCCAAAACTCATGTTTGGTGGGTTTTTGGCACTTCCATTTCCGATGGAACGGTTCCGCAAAAGTCGCGCGAGAGGGCCATTTTTCCCACTGATGCACAGAAAAACTCACGGCTGAATTTTTCGCAACGGACGCACCCAATCATCTTCGTTTGACCCAAAACTCATGTTTGGTGTGTTTTTGGCACTTTTATTCCCATCGGAACGGTGCCGCAAAACTCGCGTCGGTGGGACGTTTTTCCCACTGATGCACTGAAAAACCCGTAGTTCAATTTTTCACAACGGACGCACCCAATCATCTCACTTTGACCCAAAACTCATGTTTGGTGGGTTATTGGCACTTTTGTTACCGACGAAACGGTGCCGCAAAACTCACGTGAGATGGCCGTTTTCCCACTGGTGCACAGAAAAACTCGTTGTTGAACTTTTCGCAACCGATCCACCCAATCATCTCCGTTTGACCCAAAACTCATGTTTCGTGGGTTTTTGGCACTTTCATTTCCCTCCGAACGGTGCCACAAAACTCACGCGAGAGGGCCATTTTTCCCACTGATGCACCGAAAAACTCGTAGATGAATTTTTCGCAACTGCGGCACCCAAACATCTCAGTTTGACACAAAACTCATGTTTGGTGGGTTTTTGGCACTTTCATTTATGACGGAACGGTGCCGCAAAACTCGCGCGAGAGGGCCATTTTTCCCACTGATGTACCAAACAACTCGCGGATGATTTTTTCGCAACGGACGCACCCAATCTTCTCAGTTTGACCCAAAACTCATGTTTGGTGGGTTTTTAGCACTTTCATTTCTGACGGAACGGTGCCACAAAACTCGCGCGAGAGGGCCGTTTTTCCCACTTATGCACCGAAAAACTCACAGTTGAATTTTTAGCAACAGACGCACCCAATATTCTCTGTTTGACCGAAAACTCATGTTTGGTGTGTTTTTGGCAGTTTTATTCCCATTGGAACCGTGCCGCAAAACTCGCGTCGGTGGGACGTTTTTCCCACTGATGCACTAAAAAACTCGCAGTTCAATTTTTCGCAACGGACGCACCCAATCATCTCAGTTTGACCCGAAACTCATGTTTGGTGGGTTATTGGCACTTTTGTTACCGACGAAACGGTGCCGCAAAACTCACGCGAGATGGTCGTTTTCCCACTAATGCACCGAAAAACTCGCGGTTGAACTTTTCGCAACCGACGCACCCAATCATCTCCGTTTGACCCCAAACCCATGTTTGGTGGGTTTTTAGCACTTTCATTTTCCTCGGAATGGTGCCGCAAAACTCACGCGAGAGGGCCATTTTTCCCACTGATGCACCGAAAAATTTGTAGTTGAATTTTTCGCAACTAACGCACTCAAACATCTCAGTTTGACACAAAACTCATGTTTGGTGGGTTTTTGGCACTTTCAGTTCTGACGGAACGGTGCCACAAAACTCGCGCGAGAGGGCCGTTTTCCCACTGATGCACAAAAAACTCGCGGTTGAATTTTTTGCAACGGACGCACCTAATCATCTCAGTTTGACCCAAAACTCATGTTTGGTGGGTTATTGGCACTTTTGTTACCGACGAAACGGTGCCGCAAAACTCACGCGAGATGGCTGTTTTCCCACTAATGCACAAAAAAACTCGCGGTTGAACTTTTCGCAACCGATGCACCCAATCATCTCCGTTTGACCCAAAACTCATGTTTGGTGGGTTTTTGGTACATTCATTTCCCTTAGAACGGTGCCACAAAACTCACGCGAGAGGGCCATTTTTCCCATTGATGCAACGAAAAACTCGTAGTTGAATTTTTCGCAACGGACACACCCAATCATCTCTGTTTGTCCCAAAACTCGTGTTTGGTGTGTTTTTGGCACTTTTATTCCCATCGGATCGGTGCCGCAAAACTCGCGTCGGTGGGCCGTTTTTCCCACTAATGCACTGAAAAACTCGCAGTTCAATTTTTCGCAAAGGACGCACTCAATCATCTCAGTTTCACCCAAAACTCATGTTTGGTGGGTTATTGCCACTTTTGTTACCGACGAAACGGTGCCGCAAAACTCACCCGAGATGGCCGTTTTCCCACTGATGCACCAAAAAACTCGTGGTTGAACTTTTTGCAACGGACGCACCCAATCATCTCCGTTTGACCCAAACTCATGTTTGGTTGTTTTTTGGCACTTTTATTTCCGTCGGAACGGTGCCGCAAAACTCGCGCCGGTGGGCCGTTTTCCCACTGATGCACTGAAAAACTCGCAGTTCAATTTTTTGCAACGGACACAGCCAATCGTCTCAGTTTGACCCAAAACTCATGTTTGGTGGGTTATTGCACTTTTGTTTCCGAAGAAACGGTGCTGCAAAACTCACGCGAGATGGTCGTTCTTCCCACAGATGCACCGAAAAAATCACGGTTGGACTTTTCGCAACGGACGCACCCAATCATCTCCGTTTGACCCAAAACTCATGTTTGGTGGGTTTTTGGCACTTCCATTTCCGATGGAACGGTTCCGCAAAAGTCGCGCGAGAGGGCCGTTTTTCCCACTGATGCACAGAAAAACTCACGGCTGAATTTTTCGCAACGGACGCACCCAATCATCTTCGTTTGACCCAAAACTCATGTTTGGTGTGTTTTTGGCACTTTTATTCCCATCAGAACGGTGCCACAAAACTCGCGTCGGTGGGACGTTTTTCCCACTGATGCACTGAAAAACCCGTAGTTCAATTTTTCGCAACGGACGCACATAATCATCTCAGTTTGACACAAAACTCATGTTTGGTGGGTTTTTGGCACTTTCCTTTCTGACGGAACGGTGCCGCAAAACTCGTGCGAGAGGGCCATTTTTCCAACTGATGCACCAAAAAACTCGCTGTTGATTTTTTCGCAACGGACGCTGTCGGTGTTTGTTAACCGGCAACTCGTCTTGAGTAATCTGAGACGATTTGTTCGGTAGGTATCAGCGTTCGTAGGACTCGGCGAGTACACAGGGACAATGATTTATACTGGTTCAGGCCGCTAAATAGCGTAATACCTTACGTCCAGTGCGGCTTGTGCCTTGTGTATGATTATGATTCAATGTTCGATCGTCTGGAGCCTGCGCCCACTTTCCCTTATATATCCGGGTAAGTCATAGCGCAGGCCGAGTCCTAGTCGATTACATCAAAGGAGTCCTATTCTAATTACAAGACTTCCTTTAAGAACTCGACTAAGTTACAACGAGAGTCCTAATCCAAGTACACTTCGTAACAAGTCTTCGGATCTCCCATGCCGTCCGGGATTAGTCGGAGTAATCATTAACTGATGACATCTCTGACATCCTGGTCCGTCAAGCCCCCGAGCTCTTCGTCATTTCTTCACGACGTTATCTTCAAGTTTCTTCTTGAGAATCTCCGAGTAATGTCTTGAGAAATCTTGAAGTGCTCCGAAGTTAAGGAAATTACATGGCGTGCACTTTTTTTTAAAAAAAGTGCACCCATAGGGTGTAGCCCCCGAGCCTCTTGTTATTTACAATAACTTTGAGGATCTTTGGAGCCTTTTCCGAATAATTCTTGAATAAGAAAAAACATGTCCTTTATAGATTATACGCTGCAACCCCCGAGCCTAAGTTCTGAGTACTATAGTAGTCGGTTCGTGGGGTCTTCAAAATATATGATCAGATAATCTATTTAGGTCTTGAGGAGTCGAATCATGATACCAATTCGTTGCTAAAACCGTCCAAGTAATAAATATTCAGCTTCAGGTGGGTAATGTTTTCAACAAACATCCCTTATCACCCCCACTGAATAAAAATTACCATGAGGCCAACAATAATTGACCGGTGATTGTTCCAGCTGTACGTAATAATGATATTTGTCATTTTCTGCAACTACAAACTTTGTCATCTTCGTCTTGAAGTTCGTATGAGAATCAACTCTATTACCAATGCCAGGCTTCACATGCACCACAGTACATTGGTTGAATTATTGCTCCGGCGGACACTCTTGTTGATGAACTATGTCCATAGACCAAGAAGAAGCCGCCTATAAATACCCTGCCTAGGAAGCAAGGAGTTCATATCCTTTAGGATTGTATGACTTCTTTTAGCCTCATGAGTATTGTAATATCAGTAGCTGAGATGGCCGAGCCCCCGGGCATTTTCCTTTTGTAGAGTAGATGAAGTGCCCAGAAGAACTCTTGTGAAGGGACCATCCGCTAGGGTGGTTTCCAAGTGGTCGCGAGTAGAGGGATACAGAGGTGCGCCTAGAAGAACTCTTGTGACTACCACTCGTAGATAACCTCGGAGTCACAGGTTGTCAAAAGGGCGGCGAGGGTGATGGTCTTCCCCGGAGTTCCTTGAGCATTGGGGCGGTGCCTGAGACCCACATTGGGACACACTGAAAAGGCTCATGTGTGTACCCAAGGTTCTATGTCTACTTTACTGCGTCTCACTGAACCCAGTCCTTGGTGCATTAGGCATCAAGACTCTGTACCTTGATTATACTAGAGTAGAGTTTTACATCCTGATGGTACTTGTGCTGGTAGTTGCTGTATCTCAAGATGTTTTCATCTATCTCTGTTGTAAGTCCAAGTAATAATAAATAAGATCCGGGTACTTGGAATATTTTCCGAGTCCTTTTTCTTGATTTCCGAGTGCTAAGTTTGTCTTGTGAAAGAAGGGAACTTGTCTATTGACTGTGGCTGACGCCGTCTGTAGCGTTCTCCCAGCCGTTAGGGTTTTGAACAGTCTCATGACGCCGTTTGTCAGAGATGAACGGTTGCCAAAACAGATCTATAATAAGCCGCCGTCGGGCTTGTATGTTCCTCATGCTTTCATCAAGCTTTTGCCTTCAGAGTTACAAATCCCCTAGCCAATCCTCAGTTGATGCGCAAGAAATCTCTCGTCACCAACATGGGTCCCAAGAGACAAACTGCTACGTAGAAGAAAAAGCCTAGGATCACCACCACTGGAAGGCCAAAGCATCCATGCCCTCCTACTGATGTACTAGCTTGGAAACAGCCAGATACCACGGTGACAGAGTTGGCGTGGTTAGCAGAACAGGGATTACTACGAGCACAACCTCTTGACGGATGGCGAGTACCTTCTGGCCATCGTGCTCCCGCCGCCAACACAACTGAGATCGTCATGTTCAAGTTGTTCGTGGAGCGAGGATTGGGGCTTCCTGCTTCTGACTTTCTCCGTGGATTGCTGGATTATTATGGTTTGACTCTCAACCATATTACTCCTAATGCGTGTCTTCATATTGCAATCTTCACTCATCTGTGTGAAGATTTTCTGGGAATTTGTCTCTCTTTTACTCTTTTCCGCTACTTCTTCTGGGTTAAGTGTCAACCCAGTGATGCTAGCGTCGAAGTAGTCGCAGGAGCTATTATCCAGCTTAGATTGGAAGTAGCTAGCCAGTATATAACCATTGAGTTGTCAGATTCTGTACGAGACTGGGCTGCCGGATGGTTCTACATGGGTAATCCCCCGCCAGCTCTTCGTCGTCATGATGGGTGGCCGCCGTAGAAGTGCCGTGAATGGAAGGACCAGATTACTAATGAGGAATTAGAAACTATCCGACCCCTCCTCGATATGATAGATGGGTTGATAATCAGTGGATTGACCAGGTACACCGTCGTCAAAGACTTTGTTGCACGGCGCATCCATCCTCTTAAACAATGAGCCAATTTTGGCTTCGAGTACCTAGGTATACAAGACCCTGGTCGTCATGATGCCGAACAACTGCCTGATCACAAGATCCTGAGGAGGGTGAACCGAATGCTCAAGAGCCGTGAACACCTTGTTCCGGTGATGACGACATTCTGCGCTATCAACCCGCCTCCTCAGGTGAGTAGTTGTCCTGTCATGTCTTCGAGGTTCTAAATATATATCCTTCTGACTTGACTGAATGCTCTTCTCTTGTAGGGCCAGGGAAGAAATAACAATGATTGCCCTCCCCTGCCTCCGGCTACTGAAGAAGGTGGAGGCATAGTTCTGGGGGTCCTATCCGAAGTGAGGACCTTCCCACCAAACCAAGCTCTCCTGTAGATCTTGACTGGTTTGACACAGATTCAACTGACTCTGATGTCATGCTTATAGACCCAGAAGCCGAGAGTAGCCGGAAGAGGTCACCGACTCCACTTCAAGATGCCGGGGAAACTGTCCCAAAGAAGGCTCGCACTGGTAGGCGCCGTGCTGTTCGAAAAGTACTTTTGTCACCAGCTCTGGCTAAAAAGCACTGTAATATGGGTTCTCCTGGTAAGGGGAAACCCGATGACCTTGTACTCTTTTTGTATTTGGATTGATAAACTTTGGTCTTATATCTGTTTTTGTACCATATGCTAAGACAACTCAAGGAACTTC
Organism: Coix lacryma-jobi var. lacryma-jobi; assembly: GCA_009763385.1. NCBI lineage: Eukaryota > Viridiplantae > Streptophyta > Magnoliopsida > Poales > Poaceae > Coix > Coix lacryma-jobi. The sequence goes on from CM019831.1 coordinate 85,884,594, forward strand.
AAGTGGTGCAGTTCCTGAAGAAACTCCGGCTCCAGACCCGCTACTGAAGAAGCCTCTCTTGAAGTTACCACGACCATTGAAGCTCGTAAAGTAAGTTACAGAACTTTACTTTTAGAGTGCTCACATATTTCTGGAACTAATCATAGGTACTCCTCTTGTTGTAGGAAAACGAAGTTGAGTGCAGTAGCCTCTGATGCGGTCCCTGAGACTCAGGCGGTAGAGGAGTCGGAGACGGTGGACAAAGAAACCAACGCCCCTCCTGTCTTTAGTTAGGTAGATGTTTTACCCGGCTCCTCTCCGTCGGGTCCCTAGGTCGATACAGCATTTGAAGTGGATCTGCTTCCTTTGCCTCAGATTGGTGTGCCATTCTCGATATTCCGTTCTCCTGCTCAGTTAGAATTTGACCGAGTAATGAATGAGTGGTTTTTCTGCACTCGACAGCCTGATGAACCATCCCTGGAGATGGTTTTGGCGGATATCCGCGCAGAAGATTCAACTCGTCAACAGGGAGGGTCTGTAGATGCGCCCGAGTCCTCGCGCCAGGGAGCGACTCTCGACCTATCCGGGTATAATCAGGACCTCACCCAGTTGAAGGAGCTGAGCGATCAAGTGAGAGCTCCTGTTGAAGCTCTTCACCAATTTGTTGAGGTAAGATTCTCAATTTATTCTTGTTGTACTGTAGTCACATCCGAGTACTCACAATATTGTTTGTATGCAGGCCTTTGACTTCAAGGTTAAGGATCATGTCACCAGGATTCGCCAGGAGATGTCCTGTGAGAACCAAGAGCTCTGGGACTACATTGCCCAGGACCAGATCAGTCAAAAAGTAGCCACCCAGCTTCTGCATAACCGCATCAATGAACTCCAAGGCAGCCTCAAGGAAGTGGTGACGGAGCGTGACGCTGCTAACGACCGTGAGGTTGGGCTAATAGCCAAAGCTGCCTCTATGGAGCAGAAGATGAAGGAGCTGAAGAAGGAGTCCAAAAAGTAGCTTGAGGGTAAACTTGAAGTTTCTGTGCCAGTCTGATCCTTTTGGTTAGCTAATGATATAGTAACCGACTGATATTTATGCAGATGCGAATAAGCTGGCTTCTGGGTGGCAGAATGCATTCAACCGGAAGCAGGCGGAGCTTGAGGAGGAATTTGCTAGTGCGCAAAGTACTCTTCAGGAAGCCAAATTGATGCGTGTGGGTGCTGACCGGGACCTTCTGCAGGCTATGAAGTCTACGAAGGAGTCGCGGGAAGCCCTTGAGTCTTCGCAAGCTTCCTTGAAGGCCTTGGAACATGCCATCGAGCCCATCCTGAACATGATTCCGGCACCAGGAGGAGTCGAAGAAACTTTGATTGATCAGGCCAAGGCTGCGCCTGGACGGCTGGCTCAATACATCAAGGATATGTCGACTTCTGTAGTGCAAGGTCTGATGGCGACGCTGCGGTTGCATCTGCCGTCCTTTGACTTGTCCGCTCTGATAACCCTTCCTGAAGGTAAAGGCGACGAGGACCTTGCAGCGATGCAAGAGGAGGTGAAGACCGCGGCGGAGGAGTACTCGCAGATTTTAGATCTTGTAGAGTAGCTTAGCCTCCTTGATCGTTTGATTGCCGCTTGTATTCCCTGGAAACAGTTATTGTAAAATATAAAGAAACAAAGTATTAGTTACTTTTGAATCTTAGTGAAGCTCGTATCAACTCGTCATTGCAAGAAATTTCTCGTCAATGGGTTGTTTATGTCTTAATGTGGATGTATGACCAGGCATCTTATGAGACGAGTCTATCCGGGTGCTGTCTAGCACTTGGGTTTGGGTCATGTGACTTCGTTTCTCTAGTAGTCTTATAACGATCATATAGAGAACTTAGTCTTGCCCGAGTACTACTCTTAGTACCCTTGTTCAAGGGATAATTCTGATCAGGCACCTCTTGAAGGACCATAACGATGGTTTCTTCTGGGTGGATCATATCCTCTTGATGATCGCAGCTTGGGTGCGAAGGTAGGTGGACCTCTGTCCACTAACAGGGCGAGTACTACCCCACCTTGTTATGCCTTATAGGAACTTGTATCTACAACTGTAGATACCATATTCACTATGGGCTGATAGCCGGGTGTTAAGCCGTACTACCTTATGAGTTGTATTAAGCTCGAAGCTTGTAACTCGAGAATGGTTACCGCTGAACCAATCCATCCGAGTAATATTAAATATTAGTTGGTGGTGAGCCCTGCTATTGCAGAGATTTTTATGCGACTAAGTAGTCATGATGAGATGTAGAAAAAGCCTGGATAATTTGAAAGTTTTTATTTCTGATGAACTCCAAACTTTATTAACATCCGACTAATAAATACAATTGCCTTGAGTCAGGATTGTAGCATAGTCCTTAGGTATGGAATTTCTTCAAGTGCTCAATGTTCCATGAATTTGGCAATGGAGATCCATCTTTAGTGACTAGCTCAAATGATCCGGGTCTTGTTACTTTGGATACTATGTAGGGTCCTTCCCACGGACTCATGAGCTTGTGGCGCCCTGTTGTATTCTGGATTTTCTTCAGGACCAGGTCGCCTACTTGGAAGGTACGGTGATGGACGTTCTTGTCATAGTAGCGCCTCATCCCTTGAACGTATCTTGCTGACTCGAAGAGTGCGGTGAGTCGTGCTTCTTCGAGGCTATCGACTTCTAACCGCCTGGTGTCATCTACTTCGCCTTCATTGTATTGCTCGATGCATGGGGAGTTCCAGATCAAGTCAGCTGGGAGGATTGCCTCGGTGCCATGTACCATGAAGAAGGGGGTTTGACCTGTTGCCCGACTTCGTTGCATTCGCAGCCCTCAGACTACCTTGGGTAACTCTTCAACCCACTTGCCGCCATGATCTTTTAGGAGGTCAAAAAGCCTTGGTTTTAATCCGGCAAGAATCAGGGCATTTGCTCGTTCAACTTGGCCGTTGGATTGAGGATGCGCTACTGATGCGTAGTCTATTTTGATTCCGCAGTCGCCGGCCCATGACTTGAACTCGATGGCAGTAAAGGGTGATCCCAGGTCGGTGATGATTCTATGTGGCATTCCAAAGCGGTGGAAGATGCTCTGCATAAACTATACTGACTTGGATGCATTGAACTTGACCAATGGTATATACTCAATCCACTTGGTGAACTTGTCAATTGCAACGTAGATGTACTCGAATCCACCTGGGGCTCGCTTAAGAGGACCCACCATGTCGAGTCCCCAACATGAGAAAGGCCATGATGGAGAGATGCAGATCAACTCGTGTGCAGGTACATGCTGCTGCTTGGCGAAAAACTGGCATGATTGACAGCGGCGGACTAGGTCTTCTGCATCCTTCAAGGATGAGGGCCAATAGTACCCTGACCTGAAGATTTTTCCGACTAGTGTTCTTGATGCTGCATGGTTGCCACAACACCCGGAGTGAACTTCATTTAGGATTTCCCTGCCTTCTTCGGGTGAAATGCATTTGAGGAGGACTCCTGATGAAGCGCCACGTCGATATAGCCTGTCCCCGACTAGTACATAGTTTTTGCTACGTCTGGTGACTTGTTCTGCGGTGGTTTTGTCACTTGGCAGTTTATGCTCTTTGAAGTAGTCAATGAAAGCCTGTGTCCAGTCGAGAGCTAGAGTTAGAACCTGAGTGGAGGGCGTTGGCTCAGCCTCTTCTTTCTCTTGGATTGAAGGCTTGGATAACTCATCTACGAAGGTACCACTAGGAACTAGAGCTCTGTCAGATCCCAATTTTGCTAGGATATCTGCTGCGATATTGAGATCTCGGGTAATATGAATAAGCTCTAGCCCAGAAAAGTGTTTTTCCAGCTTACGGACTTCCGCGCAATAGGCATTCATTGTTTCCTTAGTACAATCCCAGTCTTTGTTGACTTGGTGAATTACCATAGAAGAGTCGCCGTAGACTTGGAGTCGCTTGATGCCTAATGCGACTGCTAGCTTGAGTCCGTGGAGTAGCGCTTCATATTCTACTTCATTGTTGGTAGCCGTCCACAATATCTGCAGAACGTATTTGAGCTACTCCCCAGCAGGTGATACAAGTAGTACTCTGGCTCCTGCTCCTCCGTGTTTGAGGGACCCATCGAAGTACATCTTCCAATGATCAAGAATAGCGCTGTCTTGGATCTGCTGTATTTCTGTCCACTCGGCAACGAAATCGGCTAGAGCCTGTGACTTGATTGCCTTCCTTGGAGTGAATTTGATGTTGAGTGCCCCCAGTTCGACTGCCAACTTGGAGATTCTTCCAGTAGCATCACTATTGTGGAGGATTTCTCCCAAAGGAAAATCCGTAACAACTGTGATCTCATGGGCTTCAAAGTAATGTCGTAGCTTTCTTGAGGATATAAGTAGAGCGTAGAGTAATTTTTGTACTTGCGGGTATCTGACCTTTGAATCGGAGAGTACCTCGCTGATGTAGTAGACTGGTCACTAGGTATGATAGATGTGCTTGTCGTCTTTGCGCTCCACCACGATTGTCGTGCTTACGACATGTGTGGTGGCTGCAATATTCAGCATCATCGGTTCCCTGGGTCCTGGCGGCGTCAGTATGGGTGAATTGGTAAGGTATCCTTTGAGTTATTCAAAAGCCCTGTCCGCTTCTTCCGTCCACTGAAATTTATCGCTGGCTTTAAGCAATTTGAAGAAAGGGAGTCCCTTTTCTCCTAACCGTGAGATAAATCGGTTTAATGCGGCCATGCACCCAGTGAGTTTTTGAACATCTCTGATCGAGGTAGGCGGCTTCATGTTGATGATAGCTGTGATCTGTTTTTGACTAGCCTCGATGCCTCGATGGCTAACAAGGAATCCAAGTAACTGTCCTGAGGGTACTCCAAAAACGCATTTGGTTGGATTGAGTCTCCATTGGTACACGCGTAGACGGTTAAAGGTTTCCTCTAGGTCCAATATGAGGGTAGTCGGATCCTTTATCTTTATGACCACGTCGTCGACATAAGCTTCTGCGTTGCGGCCAATCTGATCGCCCAAACAGTCTTGGATAGCACGTTGGTAAGTAGCTCCCGCATTTTTCAGCCCAAAAGTCATGGTTTTGTAACAATATGCTCCGAAAGGAGTAATGAATGATGTCTTGGGTTGGTCTTCTTCTTTAAGAGCGATCTGATGGTACCCGGCGTAGCAATCCAGGAAGGATAATAGGGCGGAACCTGCGGTGGCATCAACTATTTGATCTATCCTTGGTAATCCAAAAGGATCCTTGGGACAGTGTCTGTTGAGGTCTGTGTAGTCGACACACATACGCCACTCAGCAGAGTTCTTTTTGACTAGCACTGGGTTGGCTAACCACTCGGGGTGAAGGATTTCTCTGATGAATCCAGCCGCGAGTAGTTTGGCTATCTCCTTCTTGATTGCCTCTTTCTTCTCTGGTGAGAATCGTCGTAATCTTTGCTTGATAGGTCTAGAGCCTTCTTTTAACTCCAATTTGTGCTCAGCCAAGTTCCTTGGGACTCCCGGCATATCAGCCGGTTTCCAAGGAAATATATCTTTGTTTGCTCTAAGGAACATGGTGAGCGCGAATTCCTATTCTTCAGATAAGTGAGCACTGATAACCGCTGTCTTGGACGGATCACCGGTTTCCAGGTCAATGGTTTTTGTAGAGACTTCTGCTGATGGTTGGATAGTACCCGCCTTCTTGGTTGGGATTTCTGAATCTGCAGGTTTGGTATTATGCACCATCAGAGCGAGTTCTTGCACTTCTAGAGAGGGTTGAGCTTTTTTAGCGATGTGAACAGCCTCTATGTCACAATCAAATGACCGCTTCAAGCCGCCTCTGAAGGTTAAGATTCCTTTAGGACCCGGCATCTTCAACAGGAGGTACGGGTAGTGGGGTACTGCCATAAACTTGGCAATAGCAGGTCGTCCAAATATGGCGTGATACGATGATTCGAAATCAGCTACCTCAAAACTGATGTACTTAGTCCGGTAATTGATCTGAGTTCCAAAAGTGATGGGTAGTATGATCCTTCAGAGTGGTACAGCTGCCTTTCCGGGTACTATGCCGTAGAAAGGGGTACTTGATGGTGTGAGTTGGGTTGCGAGATCTAGATTCATCTTGCGTAGAGTGCTTGCAAAGATGACGTTGAGTCCTGCCCCGCCATCGATGAGTACTCTAGTCAATGTATATCCAGCAACCGTAGGATCCAGGACTAGCGGGTAGTGTCCTGCATTAGAGACGCTGGTCCATTGGTCTGTTCTGGAGAAATTAATCGGGTGGTTCGGACCAGTCGAGATATTTGGGTGCCGCTGGTTCAGTAGACATGATCTCCCGTAGGGAAAGCTTCTGGAGCCTCTTGTTGTCGCTGGTGGTTACTCCCCCGAAGATGACGTTGATAGTGCCTTTGGGGTGCTGGAAACCACCGACGTCTTGATGAGGGTCTTCAGCTGTCTTCTTGCCTTTGTCCTTCTTGTTTTTGTTGAAGTCAGAGTTCAAGCCTCGCTCCTTGAGCTGTCGACAGTGCCTTGCCTGATGTCCGCCTTTCAGATGGAACGGGCACGGACCGTCGAGTAAGTCATCAAAGGTGAATGGCTTGTTTCCCTTCTTCTGAGGCTCCATGGCAGCAACAGTATTATCTCCCGCCCTTTTCCGGGTGTTTTGCTGTGGTGCCTGGTTGCCTCTCTGGTTGTTCCCTCGATCACCTTGCGTGTTTCTATCGGGGAAATGTTCCTGTGTGCATTCTTCTGTCGCCATCATGGAGTTTACAGCCCGATGGAACTCATCGGCAGTGGTCGGGTCCTGCTTGATGAAATCTTTGTAATTGTACCTTTCGCAAATGCCATTGCCAAAGAGGTCAATTACTTCTCTGTCTGTGATGTCAGATACTGTGGAGCGGATCTCTGAGAAGCGCCTATAGTATTCCCGCATTGATTCGTTTTTCTGCTGCTTACAGGATCTGAGCTTAGTCCGAGGTTCTGATCTCTCTAGGACACCCGCAAAGTTTTCAATGAAGATACGATGGAGTTGTTCCCAAGAGTCGATGGACTCGGGTTTAAGCCTGTCGAACCAGGTGAGCGACATTGTCTCTAAAGCCATTGGGAGATAGAGTGCTTTGACGTCGTTGCTTCCGCAGGCTAACTCAACTGCTTGAGCATACAGCCTGAGCCACCATTTAGGTTCTATCTTCCCGTCGTACTTTGAATAGTTCCCGAGTTTGAATTTTCGCGGGAACGAGACTTTTCAGAGTCTTTGGGAAAAGCAGGGGAAACGATCGACTACGTCGGATGTTGCGACTGTGATTCCTCTGTATGAAGATTCTGCTCCTCCCTTGGCTTGATCAGGTACTTGGTGGCCCAGACGACTTCTTGCTGGGATCCGACCGAGTCGCTCTTGAACAGGCCGCCTCAGGCTTGGGTGAGATGAAGCTTGTTCATCGGCTAGGGACTCGAGATTCCATCCTCAGAGTTGAAGCGCGGTAGTCTGAAGCATGACCAACCGTCGCTCTTCTTCAGGGGTGCGGTTGCTCTTGGCCCCCATCTCTGTAGCTAGAGCCAGGATGTTTTGGTAGGGAGTCTGGAAGACTTTATGGCCGGCGACCCTCATAAACTCGGGTTCGAGGTTGCCAGAGCAATCGGGGCGTCGTCTATTGTGATCATCCTGAGACTGATGCTCCTCAGTGTGAGCTTGGCGCTCCACCTCTGTTTCCAGACGTCTCCGAGTGTTATACTCTTCTAGTCGTACGTTGTAGCGGTCTACAGCTTCCTTGCGGTGGTTTGCTCGCATTCTGCGGGCTTCTTTAGCTTGATTCCTTCGGATTCTCTCAGCCTTCAAAGACTCGGTTTCTCCGGGTCCTTCCGGGTCGTTGTCAGATATCATGCTTAGAGTTTCATCATCCTGGAGTACATCTGGAGGGGTTGCTGGTCGTAAGGATGACTGATGCCCCACCATGAAAACTTCACGAGTGTGGCTCTGGTTTGATGATCCTGGTGTTACCGACTCCAGAGTAGAAGTGCTGGAGATTAGTTCCATTGAGGTGTCGTGTTCCTCAAAGGGGAGCTGATGTCCATGTTCATATGGAAGTTGTTGGTCGATTGTGTCAAGCAGTCTAGCCAGAGCAGGCTGAATTGCCCAATGGACAATGTTACCTTCCTTGGTAAAGCTGAAAATGAGTCCTTGTTGAACTCCTGTCAAAGGTATCTGTTGATACTCTTTGAATGTTGCGTCAATCAGGTCTTGAAGGCTTTCAGCGGAGTTCCGCGGTCTGAATGTGACGCCGTGGCTAGTGTCCGGGTCCTTCTCCTTGGGACTCAAGTTCGAGTAGGAGTCGGATGCCTTTAGTTGGTCCTCAGGATCCTACGGATCTTGGATTGCGAGATTTGCTAGGTTCTGAGCGAGGTGTTCCATCTTTGGTGTGGCTTGCAGTTCTGATTTAGTGTGAAGCTGTAGATGTAGCTTTCCTTGATCATCCGCGATGCAAGTCCACGAGCCAAAAACGAAAATTGATCCCGCCGAGAACATGTTGTCGTGGTCCGCCGGGCTCTTGGTCGTTGAATCGCCGAAAGCCCCTACCTGGCGCGCCAGCTGTCGGTGTTTGTTAACCGGCAACTCGTCTTGAGTAATCTCAGATGATTTGTTCGGTGGGGATCGACATTCATAGGACTCGGCGAGTACACAGGGACAACGATTTATACTGGTACAGGCAGCTAAATAGCATAATACCTTACGTCCAGTGCGGCGTGTGCCTTGTGTATGATTATGATTCAATGTTCGATCGTCAGGAGCCTGCGCCCACTTCCCCTTATATATCCGGGTAAGTCATAGCGCAGGCCGAGTCCTAGTCGATTACATCAAAGGAGTCCTATTCTAATTACAAGATTTCCTTTAAGAACTCGACTAAGTTACAACTAGAGTCCTAATCCAAGTACACTTCGTAACAAGTCTTCGGATCTCCCGTGCCATCCGGGATTAGTCGGAGTAATCATTAACTGATGACATCTCTGACATCCTGGTCCGTCAGACGCACCCAATCATCTCCATTTGACCGAAAACTCATGTTTGGTGTGTTTTTGGCACTTTTATTCCCATCGGAACGGTGCCGCAAAACTCGCGCGAGAGGGCCGTTTTTCCCACTGATGCACTAAAAAACTCGCAGTTCAATTTTTCGCAATGGACGCACCCAATCATCTCAGTTTGACCCAAAACTCATGTTTGGTCGGTTATTGACACTTTTGTTAACACGAAACGGTGCCGCAAAACTCACGCGAGATGGTCGTTTTCCCACTGATGCACCGAAAAACTCGCGGTTGAACTTTTCGCAACTGACGCACCCAATCATCTCCGTTTGACCCAAAACTCATGTTTGGTGGGTTTTTGGTACATTCATTTCCCTTAGAACGGTGCCACAAAACTCACACGAGAGGGCCATTTTTCCCATTGATGCAATGAAAAACTCGTAGTGGAATTTTTCGCAACGGACACACCCAATCATCTTTGTTTGACCCAAAACTCATGTTTGGTGTGTTTTTGGCACTTTAATTACCATCGGAACGGTGCCGTAAAACTCGCGTTGGTGGGCCGTTTTTCCCACTGATGCACTGAAAAACTCGCAGTTCAATTTTTCGCAAAGGACGGACCCAATCATCTCAGTTTCACCCAAAACTCAAGTTTCGTGGGTTATGGGCACTTTTGTTACCGATGAAACGGTGCCGCAAAACTCATGCGAGATGGCCGTTTTCCCACTGATGCACCAAAAAACTCGTCGTTGAACTTTTCGCAACGGACGCACCCAATCATCTCCGTTTGACCCAAACTCATGTTTGGTTGGATTTTGGCACTTTTATTTCCGTCGGAACGGTGCCGCAAAACTCGCGCCGGTGGGCCGTTTTTCCCACTAATGCACCGAAAAACTCGTAGTTCAATTTTTTGCAACGGACACACTCAATCATCTCAGTTTGACTCAAAACTCATGTTTGGTGGGTTATTGCACTCTTGTTTCCGATGAAACGGTGCGGCAAAACTCACGTGAGATGGCCGTTCTTACCACTGATGCACCGAAAAAATCGCGGTTGGACTTTTCACAACAGACGCACCCAATCAGCTCCGTTTGACCCAAAACTCATGTTTGGTGGGTTTTTGGCACTTCCATTTCCGATGGAACGGTTCTGCAAAAGTCGCGCGAGAGGGCCGTTTTTCCCAATGATGCACCGAAAAACTCACGGTTGAATTTTTCGCAACGGACACACCCAATCATCTTCGTTTGACCCAAAACTCATGTTTGGTGTGTTTTTGGCACTTTTATTCCCATCGGAATGGTGCCGCAAAACTCGCGTCGGTGGGACGTTTTTCCCACTGATGCACTGAAAAACTTGCAGTTCAATTTTTCGCAACGGACGCACACAATCATCTCAGTTTGACCCAAAACTCATGTTTGGTGGGTTTTTGGCACTTTTGTTACCGACGAAACGGTGCCGCAAAACTCACGCGAGATGGTCGTTTTCCCACTGATGCACCGAAAAACTCGCGGTTGAACTTTTCGCAACCGACGCACTCAATCATCTCCATTTGACCCAAAACCCATGTTTGGTGTGTTTTGGTACTTTCATTTTCCTCGGAATGGTGCTGCAAAACTCATGCGAGAGGGCCATTTTTCCCACTGATGCACCGAAAAACTCGTAGTTGAATTTTTCGCAACTGACGCACCCAAACATCTCAGTTTGACACAAAACTCATGTTTGGTGGGCTTTGGCACTTTCATTTCTGACGGAACGGTGCTGCAAAAGTCACGCGAGAGGGTCGTTTTTTCCACTAATGCACCAAAAAACTCGTGGTTGAATTTTTCGTGAAGGACCGAATTAGCGACTAGAGGGGGGGTGAATGGGAGCCTCAAATTTCTTTTCAGAATGTTAGGCCTCTGTCCCAGAAAATCAACCCCAAAAGCAAAGATCACAAACCGTGATGTCCACGACCCAAAAGATTGATTGGATGTTCCCTAGGAACACAGCAGGACAGCACACACGCGATTAACCAAGCACACCACCAAAACTGGAGCTCCGAACGGGAAGCACTACACTCGTATGGAGAAGAAGTAAATACCCAACCAAAAATACTTGAGTCAACTGGTGACAAAAGTACTTTAGAATGTTCCCCACAAAGTTAGAAAACCAACGCAACGAACGAAACTTGAATCGGAGCTCGAACGCAAAAACTACGGCGAAACAGCGCGAAAACACCACTAACCGGACGCTGGCACTGTAGCAGATTACTCTAGCGTCTGGTCAGCCTGATAACAGCACTGTTCAAACACCAAATCGACCCAAAACTCAATCAAATCAACTCCAAACTTCACCAAATTTTGCACAGATGATCACAACTATGTTGGTGAGCTATCTCTAAGAGATCATGGCTCGAATCCAACTAGAAATTCATGAATTGCAGATCTCGTGCAAAAGGGAAAAGTTTAGAACCGAAAAGAAAATCCGCCCGATCTATGTGCTCGTGAGGAATTATATGAATTCCTTCGGTGAAAAGATGCGCCTCACAATCTAGAAGAAGTGTGTTCAAGTGAAATCAAAAACCGTTCCTGAGAGAGGGAGAATCAAGCAAAACTCCGGGAAGGCAAAACCGAAAATGCGAAGAACACTAGGACAAAAAGCGAATCGATTCGGGATTTCAACTGTGTGTCTACCACACGAGACAATCGTGAGATTACGGTCTCACTTCCTGAAAATCCCAAAGCACAGAGGCATGATTGGAGTCTCTCTGTGGATCGCTAGCAGCGAGGTACGATTAGAACCTAAGCGAGAGCTAGAGAGAGAGAGCTCAAAAACAAATGGCTGCCAGGATGAAGGGAGAGGAGGGGTGCCTCTCTTATTTATAGCCTAATACAATAATCACCTTTCTACCCCTATATACAAGAGCGAAGCGGCGAACCCTAGGGGTATCCCGGTCCAACTCGGCTGATCGTTGATCCGACGGCCACGCGCCTTCCTTATCCTTAGCTTCGCCTCGGCGCAAGCCACAGGATGCCGCCACGTGCCGCCCTGTCGACCGCCGCGCCTTCCTCGCGGATAGCTGCGCAGCCGCGCCTTCCTCGCGGATAGCTGCGCAGCCGCGCCAGCCTCTCCACGCCGCCACACGTCGACCATCCTTTTTGCGGACCTCCCCTGGTTTTGAGGCCGAAACCGGGAAACCTGGGCCTTCCCCCGGTTTTGAGGCTGAAACCGGGAAACCTGTCCTCCGGTTGAGTTTTGTGTGCCAAACTCAGAAACCCGCCAGCCTAGGTTTTGAGGCCCAAACCTGGAAACCGTCCTCGCCGAGTTTTGAGGCCCAAACTCAGAAACCGGCCACCCCGAGTTTTGAGGCCCAAACTCAGACACCGTCGAGGGTAGTTTTTCGAGGCTCAACTACCAAACCCGCGCCGTAGACGGGATGTGGTTCGCACACCCCGAGTTCCAGCACCGATGCCGGAGCATGTCCAGCCTCCATGTCGGGCACAGTGCATTCGCCTTCCTTCTCGGCCTCCCACCAAGTGTCACGATGCCATCACCTTCCTCCCGACTCGGCAGACGCACCACACATCCCCATGTGCTCTTGCTTGCCGATGCCACGTGCCAGCTACCACAGCTGGTCCTCAGGTCTCCCGATCCATCAGTCCAAGCCTCATGTCCGCCCTTCACCGCTCCCGGTCCGTCGGCTCGTCACGTCTCTACTTCACCTTCACCTCACCTTCGACCACTGTCTCCGAGCTCCACACCTGCACATCAACATAGCCAAGAGACAAGTTGCACGTTGACCGATCACTCATCACTCAGGAAGGGAACCACAAGGGCACATGTCAACCTTGTGTTCGCAATCTCCCCCTTGATGAGTGCATCATCAACTCATAGTAACCATAATAAAAAATAAAAAGAAAGCAGAATTAGGTAGAAGGAGAAAACTCACTCGAGATGTCCAAAAGCCAAGAGAAAGGTCAAAAACGAACAAATCGAGATAAGCAAAGCTTGGTCCCCAAAGACATGGGCAACGGTTCGACACAACCAAGCAACGGATCGGAGCAACGACTCATCAAAGAGCAAAACTCGATCACAACGGAGCAAAAATCTTGGTTCCCAAAGGCATGGGCAACGGCTCGACGCAACCAAATCAAGATCAAGCTAGTCCTCAAGAAGAGGCAGAAAAGGCTCAGCACCACTAGCCGAAAGCTCGATACCAAATGAAGACTGCATAAAAGGCAACTACTGCTAGTCCCTCAAGATAGAGGCACAGAGACTCAACACAACTAGCAGTAAGCTCGATACCAATCAAGAAATACCAAATCACAGTGAAAACATCTAGTCGCTCAAGACAGAGGCACAGAGGCTCGACACAACTAGCTGAAACGATCGATACCAATGAAAACCGACTCGGAGCAAGTAGAAATTGCTCCCCCTCACTCAAAGGACTCCCCCTCAACAAGTGAAGCATAAATTGCAAATTGTCACCACATCAAGACACACTCCCCCTTGGAAAAATTCTCCCCCTTGGGGGCAATTTGCAAACAAAAGCGAAGGGAAAAGAGCTCAAATAAGCGAAACGGGGTTGGGTCGTGCCTATCAAAGTCAAGCAAATGGACATGAGTAAGAAAATGCATGTTTGCAGCTTCAGGTATATAATCGATAGAGTGAATAAATGCTCTAAAGAGTGCTGATCCGACTATAAAGCAGCAAGCAAAAATGCTAGCAAAGGCTCAAACTGATCACCGAATACGAAATATGAATGCATAAGCTAAGTGAGCAGTTTTAAGCCATTCGGAAAGGGTTTTCACCATCAAAATAGCACAGAACATGTATAGACAGGAAGTCAAACAAGTGCTAAACATGTATACAAGGTGAACTACCACTAGCATAGTTCAATCATCATGCTATAGAATGAAACATAGACTTGTGTTTTCAGATTTTATCGGAGAATATGCAGCGGTTATCACACAAGTTCAATTTCAGCATGTGATTGCGAGAGGTTGAAAGTTTGTCATTGCTTAACTTTTCAACCGAGCTAAGCCTATGCATATGCAATCAGAAGCTTGAAGCATCGGTTTCGGTCTTACACTACACGGCTCAAGTTTAACTCAAGGTGCTGTGAGAAACAGTCTCAATACCGTGATGTGCTGACAAAGCAATCCCATCTCGATCTTTTCAATTCACTAATACTTGGTTCATTTTAAGCAGAATATGAATAGTCCAAGCAAGTGAAAGACTTAGAACTAGAGACATAGCAACCTAGCATATATGTATAGCATAAGTAACCTCAACACATTCTACACATGCTAGTTGGCAATCTCAATGGTGAACATGTATCAAGTTTTAAGTTCATTTAGCATGTTCATCATTCTGAAAGATAGCTTAGCTCATAACATATATTAGTGATTAAAGAGAGCCTAAGCTACAGACATCATCATATATCATCGAAGCATACACTAATCAGAGCATAAATTTATTCTAAGGAATATAGACATGAAGTTTGAAAATGCAAGAAGTATACATGATGAAATGCATGCAGAAAACAGTATCGGAGTAAAACAAGACAAAGTCAAGAACAAGAGAGTAAGAAAAAGTCAGTCTATGGTACATCAAGCAAAATGCTTCCCCCATCTAAAAGGGGAAACACACACCAAGCTCACCTCTCAACCTAGCAAAAGTTGAGAGATCCAAAGGCTTGGTGAAGATATCTGCAACCTGGTTATGGGTGTCTACATGCCTAAGGTCAATGTCGCCTTTCTCGTAGTGATCACGAAGAAAGTGAAAGCGGACATCAATGTGTTTGGTCTTGGAGTGAAGAATGGGGTTCTTTGCTACACTAATGGCAGAAGTGCTGTCGCAAAGCAAAGGGACCCGACTGAAATCTAGACCATAATCATGCAATGTAGCAATAATCCATAAAAGTTGCGAAGCGCAAGAAGCAGCGGCAACATACTCGGCTTCCGTAGTAGACTGGGCTACGTTCGACTGTTTGCGAGAAGACCACGAAACCAAAGAAGAGCCAAGAAATTGACAAGTCCCAGAAGTAGACTTGCGCTCAAGACGACAGCCAGCAAAATCCGCATCGGAATAACCACAAAGCGAGAGGGTCGAAGAAGAAGAGTACCAAAGTCCGAACTCAGGACTGTATCAGAGGTACCTCATGATGCGCTTTACCGCTTGCTTGTGGGAAGTCCGAGGGGACACCTGAAATCGAGCGCATAGACACACAAAAAACTGTATATCCGGCCTTGTCGCCGTCAGGTACAGGAGCGAGCCGATCATGCTCCTGTACTCCTTCTGGTCAACTGGCTCTCCGTTCTTGTCCCCGTCCATCGCAGCAGTCGTCGCCATGGGCGTTGTAAGAGGCTTGGCCTCACCCATGTCGAACTTCTTCAGGATGTCCTTTGTGTACTTGCCTTGATGCACGAACGTCCCGTCTCGGGTTTGCTTGATTTGCAACCAGAGGAAGAAGGTCAACTCACCCATCATACTCATCTCAAACTCCCTGCTCATAGTATCTGCAAACTTGGCAACAAGTGCATGAGAAGAGCCAACAAAGATGATATCATCCATGTAAATCTGAATCAAAAGGGTGTCATTGCCTTGCTTGAGGAGAAATAGAGTTTTATCTACGCGTCCCATTTTAAAACCCTTGGAGAGCAAAAAGGTTTTCAAACGCTCATACCACAGTCTCGGGGCTTGTTTCAAACCATACAAAGCTTTTGACAGTTTAAGGACAAGGTTTGGAAACTTGGGATCCTCGAAACCAGGGGGTTGCCTAACATAAACCTCTTCCTCTATATACCCGTTCAAGAAAGCACTCTTGACATCCATCTGGTAAAGCTTAAAACCATTCGAAGCAGCAAAGGCTAGAAGAATCCTAATGCCTTCCGCGCGGATAGCTGCGCAGCCGCGCCAGCCTCTCTACGCCGCCACACTTCGACCGTCCTTTTTGCGGACCTCCCCCAGTTTTGAGGCCGAAACCGGGAAACCTGGGCCTTCCCCCAGTTTTGAGGCTGAACCCGGGAAACCAGTCCTCCGACTGAGTTTTGTGGCCCAAACTCAAAAACCCGCCAGCCCAGGTTTTGAGGCCCAAACCTGGAAACCGCCCTCGCCGAGTTTTGAGGCCCAAACTCGGAAACCGGCCACCCCGAGTTTTGAGGCCCAAACTCGGAAACCGTCGAGGGTAGTTTTTTGAGGCTCAACTACCAAACCCGCACCATAGACGGGATGTGGTTCACACACCCCGAGTTCCAGCACCGATGTCGGAGCATGTCCAGCCTCCACGCCGGGCATAGTGCATTCGCCTTCCTTCTCGGCCTCCCACCAAGTGTCACGACGCCGTCACCTTCCTCCCGACTCGGCCGATGCACCGCACATCCCCATGTGCTCTTGCTTGCCGATGCCACGTGCCAGCTACCACAGCTGGTCCTCAGGTCTCCCGGTCCATCAGTCCAAGCCTCACGTCCGCCCTTCACCGCTCCCTGTCTGTCGGCTCGGCACGTCTCTACTTGACCTTCAACTCACCTTCGACCACTGCCTCCGTGCTCCACACCTACACATCAACACAGCCAAGAGACATGTTGCTCGTTGACCGATCACTCATCACTCAGAAAGGGAACCACAAGGGCACATGTCAACCTTGTGTTCGCATTTCGCAACGGACACACCCAATCAGCTCAGTTTGACCCAAAACTCATGTTTGGTGGGTTATTGGCACTTTTGTTACCGACGAAACGGTGCCGCAAAACCCACGCGAGATGGCCGTTTTCCCACTGATGCACAGAAAAACTCGCTGTTGAACTTTTCGCAACCGACGCACCCAATCATCTCCGTTTGACCCAAAACTTATGTTTGGTGGGTTTTTGGCACTTTCATTTTCCTCGGAACGGTGCAGAAAAACTCACGCGAGAGGGCCATTTTTCCCACTGATGCACCGAAAAATTGTAGTTGATTTTTTCGCAACGGATGCAACCAATCATCTCTGTTTGACCCAAAACTCATGTTTAGTGTGTTTTTGGCACTTTTATTCCCATCGGAACGGTGCCGCAAAACTAGCGGTGGGACGTTTTTCCCACTGATGCACTGAAAAACTCGCAGTACAATTTTTCGCAACGGACGCACCCAATCATCTCAGTTTGACCCAAAACTCATGTTTGGTGGGTTATTGGCACTTTTGTTACCGACAAAACGGTGCTGCAAAACTCACGTGAGATGGCCGTTTTCCCACTAATGCACAGAAAAACTCGCTGTTGAACTTTTCGCAACCGACCAACCCAATCATCTCCGTTTGACCCAAAACTCATGTTTGGTGGGTTTTT
Source organism: Coix lacryma-jobi var. lacryma-jobi (assembly GCA_009763385.1). Taxonomy (NCBI): domain Eukaryota; kingdom Viridiplantae; phylum Streptophyta; class Magnoliopsida; order Poales; family Poaceae; genus Coix; species Coix lacryma-jobi. Next base: position 85,901,855 of record CM019831.1, read on the forward strand.
GGCAGTTTCATTTCCCTCAAAACGGTGCCACAAAACTCACGAGAGAGGGCCATGTTTCCCACTGATGCACCGAAAAACTCGTAGTAGAATTTTTCGCAACTGAGGCACCCAAACATCTCAGTTTGACACAAAACTCATGTTTGGTGGTTTTTGGCACTTTCATTTCTGACGGAGCGGTGCCGCAAAACTCGCGCGAGAGGGCCATTTTTCCCACTAATGCACCAAAAAACTCGCGGTTGATTTTTTCGCAACGGACGCACCTAATCTTCTCAGTTTGACCCAAAACTCATGTTTGGTGGGTTTTTGGCACGTTCATTTCTGACGGAACGGTGCCACAAAACTCGCGCGAGAGGGCCGTTCTTCCCACTGATGCACCGAAAAAATCATAGTTGAATTTTTAGCAACAGACGCACCCAATCATCTCCTTTTGACCGAAAACTCATGTTTGGTGTGTTTTTGGCACTTTTAATCCCATCGGAATGGTGCCGCAAAACTCGCGTCGGTGGGACGTTTTTCCCACTGATGCACTAAAAAACTCGCAGTTCAATTTTTCGCAACGGACGCACCCAATCATCTCAGTTTGACCCAAAACTCATGTTTGGTGGGTTATTGGCACTTTTGTTACTGACGAAACGGTGCCGCAAAACTCACGCGAGGTGGCCGTTTTGCCACTGATGCACCAAAAAACTCGTGGTTGAACTTTTCGCAACAGACGCACCCAATCATCTCCGTTTGACCCAAACTCATGTTTGGTTGGTTTTTGGTACTTTTATTTCCGTCGGAACGGTGCCGCAAAACTCGCGCCGGTGGGCCGTTTTTTCCACTGATGCACCGAAAAACTCGTAGTTCAATTTTTCGCAACGGACGCACCCAATCATCTCAGTTTGACCCAAAACTCATGTTTGGTGGGTTATTGGAACTTTTGTTACCGACGAAACGGTGCCGCAAAACTCACGCGAGATGGCCATTTTCCCACTGATTCACCAAAAAAGTCGTAGTTGAACTTTTCGCAACCGACGCACCCAATCATCTCCGTTTGACCCAAAACTCATGTTTATTGGGTTTTTGGCACTTTCAATTCCCTCGGAACGGTGCCGCAAAACTCACGCGAGACGGCCATTTTTCCCACTGATGCACCGAAAAACTCATAGTTGAATTTTTCGCAACGGACGCACCCAATCATCTCGGTTTGACCCAAACTCATGTTTGATTGGTTTTTGGCACTTTTATTTCCGTCGGAACGGTGCCGCAAAACTCGCGCCGGTGGGCCGTTTTTCCCACTAATGCACCGAAAAACTCGCAATTCAATTTTTTTGCAACGGACACACCCAATCATCTCAGTTTGACCCAAAACTCATGTTTGGTGGGTTATTGCACTTTTGTTACCGACGAAACGGTGCCGCAAAACTCACGCGAGATGGTCGTTTTCCCACTGATGCACCGAAAAACTCGCGGTTGAACTTTTCGCAACCGACGCACCCAATCATCTCCGTTTGACCCAAACCCATGTTTGGTGGGTTTTTGGCACTTTCATTTTCCTCGAAACGGTGCCGCAAAACTCACACGAGAGGGCCATTTTTCCCACTGATGCACCAAAAAACTCGTGGTTGAACTTTTCGCAACCGACGCGCCCAACCATCTCCGTTTGACCCAAAACCCATGTTTGGTCAGTTTTTGGCACTTTCATTTCCCTCAGAATGGTGCCGCAAAACTCACGCGAGAGGGCATTTTTCCTACTGATGCACCGAAAAACTCATAGTTGAATTTTTCACATCGGACGCACCCAATCATCTTCGTTTGACCCAAACTCATGTTTCGTTGGTTTTTGGCACTTTTATTTGAATCGGAACGGTGCCGCAAAACTCGCATCGGTGGGCCGTTTTTCCCACTGATGCACCGAAAAACTGACAGTTCAGTTTTTCGCAACGGACGCACCCAATCATCTCAGTTTGACCCAAAACTCATGTTTGGTGGGTTATTGGCACTTTTGTTACCAACGAAACGGTGCCGCAAAACTCACGCGAGATGGTCGTTTTCCCACTGATGCACCGAAAAACTCGCGGTAGAACTTTTCGCAACCAACGAACCCAATCATCTCCGTTTGACCCCATACCCATGTTTGGTGGGTTTTTAGCACTTTCATTTTCCTCGGAACGGTGCCGCAAAACTCACGCGAGAGGGCCATTTTTCCCACTGATGCACCGACAAACTTGTAGTTGAATTTTTCGCAACTGACGCACCCAAACATCTCAGTTTGACACAAAACTCATGTTTGGTGGGTTTTTGGCACTTTCATTTCTGGCGGAACGGTGGCACAAAACTCGCGCGAGAGGGCCGTTTTCCACTGATGCACAAAAAAACTCGCGGTTGAATTTTTCGCAACGGACGCACCCAATCATCTCAGTTTGACCCAAAACTCATGTTTGGTGGGTTATTGGCACTTTTGTTACCGACGAAACGGTGCCGCAAAACTCACGCGAGATGTCTGTTTTCCCACTGATGCACAAAAAAACTCGCGGTTGAACTTTTCGCAACCGACGCACCCAATCATCTCCGTTTGACCGAAAACTCATGTTTGGTGGGTTTTTGGTACATTCATTTCCCTTAGAACAGTGCCACAAAACTCACGCGAGAGGGCCATTTTTCCCATTGATGCACCAAAAAACTCGTAGTTGAATTTTTCGCAACGGACGCACCCAATCATCTCTTTTTGACCCAAAACACATGTTTGGTGTGTTTTTGGCACTTTTATTCCCATCGGAACGGTGCCGCAAAACTCGCGTCGGTGGCCCGTTTTTCCCACTGATGCACTGAAAAACTCGCAGTTCAATTTTTCGCAAAGGACGCACCCAATCATCTCAGTTTCACCGAAAACTCATGTTTGGTGGGTTATTGGCACTTTTGTTACTGACGAAACGGTGCCGCAAAACTCACACGAGATGGCCGTTTTCCCACTGATGCACCAAAAAACTCGTGGTTGAACTTTTCGCAACGGACGCACCCAATCATCTCCGTTTGACCCAAAATCATGTTTGGTTGGTTTTTGGCACTTTATTTCCGTCGGAACGGTGCCGCAAAACTCGAGCCGGTGGGCCGTTTTTTCCACTGATGCACCGAAAAACTCGTAGTTCAATTTTTCGCAACGGACGCACCCAATCATCTCAGTTTGACCCAAAACTCATGTTTGGTGGGTTATTGGAACTTTTGTTACCGATGAAACGGTGCCGCAAAACTCACGCGAGATGGCCATTTTCCCACTGATTCACCAAAAAAGTCATAGTTGAACTTTTCGCAACCGACGCACCCAATCATCTCCGTTTGACCCAAAACTCATGTTTATTGGGTTTTTGGCACTTTCAATTCCCTCGGAACGGTGCCGCAAAACTCACGCGAGACGGCCATTTTTCCCACTGATGCACCGAAAAACTCATAGTTGAATTTTTCGCAACGGACGCACCCAATCATCTCGGTTTGACCCAAACTCATGTTTGATTGGTTTTTGGCACTTTTATTTCCGTCGGAACGGTGCCGCAAAACTCGCGTCGGTGGGCCGTTTTTCCCACTGATGCACCGAAAAACTCGCAATTCAATTTTTTTGCAACGGACACACCCAATCATCTCAGTTTGACCCAAAACTCATGTTTGGTGGGTTATTGCACTTTTGTTACCGATGAAACGGTGCCGCAAAACTCACGCGAGATGGTTGTTTTCCCACTGATGCACCGAAAAACTCGCGGTTGAACTTTTCGCAACCGACGCACCCAATCATCTCCGTTTGACCCAAACCCATGTTTGGTGGGTTTTTGGCACTTTCATTTTCCTAGAAACGGTGCCGCAAAACTCACACGAGAGGGCCATTTTTCCCATTGATGCACCAAAAAACTCGCGGTTGAACTTTTCGCAACCGACGCGCCCAACCATCTCCGTTTGACCCAAAACTCATGTTTGGTGGGTTTTTGGCACATTCATTTCCCTCGGAATGGTGCCGCAAAACTCACGCGAGAGGGCCATTTTTCCAACTGATGCACCGAAAAACTCATAGTTGAATTTTTCGCAACGGACGCACCCAATCATCTTCGTTTGACCCAAACTCATGTTTCGTTGGTTTTTGGCACTTTTATTCCCATCGGAACGGTGCCGCAAAACTCGCGTCGGTGGGCCGTTTTTCCCACTGATGCACCCAAAAACTGACAGTTCAGTTTTTCGCAACGGACGCACCCAATCATCTCAGTTTGACCCAAAACTCATGTTTGGTCGGTTATTGGCACTTTTGTTACCAACGAAACGGTGCCGCAAAACTCACGCGAGATGGTCGTTTTCCCACTGATGCACCGAAAAACTCACGGTCGAACTATTCGCAACCGACGCACCCAATCATCTCCGTTTGACCCAAAACTCATGTTTGGTGTGTTTTTGGTACATTCATTTCCATTAGAACAGTGCCACAAAACTCATGCGAGAGGGCCATTTCTCCAATTGATGCACCAAAAAACTCGTAGTGGAATTTTTCGCAACGGACGCACCCAATCATCTCTGTTTGACACAAAACTCATGTTTGGTTTTGTTTTCGGCACTTTTATTCCCATCGGAACGGTGCCGCAAAACTCGCGTCGGTGGGCTGTTTTTCCCACTGATGCACTGAAAAACTCGCAGTTCAATTTTTCGCAAAGGACGCACCCAATCATCTCAGTTTCACCCAAAACTCATGTTTGGTGGGTTATTGGCACTTTTGTTACCGACGAAACGTTGCCGCAAAACTCACGCGAGATGGCCGTTTTCCCACTGATGCACCAAAAAACTCGTGGTTGAACTTTTCGCAACGGACGCACCCAATCATCTCCGTTTGACCCAAACTCATGTTTGGTTGGTTTTTGGCACTTTCATTTCTGACGGAACGGTGCCGCAAAACTCGCGCGAGAGGGCCATTTTTCCCACTGATGCACCAAAAAACTCGCGGTTGATTTTTTTCACAACGGACGCACCCAATCTTCTCAGTTTGACCCAAAACTCATGTTTGGTGTGTTTTTGGCACTTTTATTTCTGACGGAACGGTGCCACAAAACTCGCGCGAGAGGGCCGTTCTTCCCACTGATGCACCGAAAAAATCGCGGTTGGACTTTTCACAACGGACGCACCCAATCATCTCCGTTTGACCGAAAACTCATGTTTGGTGTGTTTTTGGCACTTTTATTCCCATCGGAACGGTGCCGCAAAACTCGCGCCGGAGGGCCGTTTTTTACACTGATGCACCGAAAAACTCGCAGTTCAATTTTTCGCAACGGACGCACCCAATCATCTCAGTTTGACCCAAAACTCATGTTTGGTGGGTTATTGGCACTTTTGTTACCGACGAAACGGTGCCGCAAAACTCACGCGAGATGGCCATTATCCCACTGATGCACCAAAAAACTCGTAGTTGAACTTTTCGCAACCGACGCACCCAATCATCTCTGTTTGACCCAAAACTCATGTTTATTGGGTTTTTGGCACTTTCATTTCCCTCAGAACGGTACCGCAAAACTCACGCGAGACGACCATTTTTCCCACTGATGCACCGAAAAACTCATAGTTGAATTTTTCGCAACGGACGCACCCAATCATCTCGGTTTGACCCAAACTCATGTTTGATTGGTTATGGCACTTTTGTTACCGACGAAACGGTGCCGCAAAACACACGCGAGATGGTCGTTTTCCCACTGATGCACCGAAAAACTCGCGGTTGAACTTTTCGCAACCGACGCACCCAATCATCTCCGTTTGACCGAAACCCATGTTTGGTGGGTTTTTGGCACTTTCATTTTCCTCGAAACGGTGCCGCAAAACTCACACGAGAGGGCCATTTTTCCCACTGATGCACCAAAAAACTCGTGGTTGAACTTTTCGCAACCGACGCACCCAACCATCTCCGTTTGACCCAAAACTCATGTTTGGTGGGTTTTTGGGACTTTCATTTCCCTCGGAATGGTGCCGCAAAACTCACGCGAGAGGGCCATTTTTCCAACTAATGCACCGAAAAACTCATAGTTGAATTTTTTGCAACGGACGCACTCAATCATCTTCGTTTGACCCAAACTCATGTTTCGTTGGTTTTTGGCACTTTTATTCCCATCGGAACGGTGCCGCAAAACTCGCGTCGGTGGGGCCGTTTTTTCCACTGATGCACTGAAAAACTCGCAGTTTAATTTTTCGCAGCGGACGCACCCAATCATCTCAGTTTGACCCAAAACTCATGTTTGGTCGGTTATTGGCACTTTTGTTACCGACAAAACGGTGCCGCAAAACTCACGCGAGATGGTCGTTTTCCCACTGATGCACCGAAAAACTCGCGGTTGAACTTTTTGCAACCGACGCACCCAATCATCTCCGTTTGACCCAAAACTCATGTTTGGTGTGTTTTTGGTACATTCATCTCCCTTAGAACGGTGCCACAAAACTCATGCGAGAGGGCCATTTTTCCAATTGATGCACCAAAAAACTCGTAGTGGAATTTTTCGCAACGGACGCACCCAATCATCTTTGTTTGCCCCAAAACTCATGTTTGGTTTTGTTTTCGGCACTTTTATTCCCATCGGAACGGTGCCGCGAAACTCGCGTCGGTGGGCTGTTTTTCCCACTGATGCACTGAAAAACTCGCAGTTCAATTTTTCGCAAAGGACGCACCCAATCATCTCAGTTTCACCCAAAACTCATGTTTGGTGGGTTATTGGCACTTTTGTTACCAACGAAACGTTGCCACAAAACTCACGCGAGATGGCCGTTTTCCCACTGATGCACCAAAAAACTCGTGGTTGAACTTTTCGCAACGGACGCACCCAATCATCTCCGTTTGACCCAAACTCATGTTTGGTTGGTTTTTGGCACTTTCATTTCTGACGGAACGGTGCCGCAAAACTCGCGCGAGAGGGCCGTTTTTCCCACTGATGCACCAAAAAACTCGCGGTTGATTTTTTTCGCAACGGACGCTCCCAATCTTCTCAGTTTGACCCAAAACTCATGTTTGGTGTGTTTTTGGCACTTTTATTTCTGACGGAACGGTGCCACAAAACTCGCGCGAGAGGGCCGTTCTTCTCACTGATGCACCGAAAAAATCGCGGTTGGACTTTTCACAACGGACGCACCCAATCATCTCCGTTTGACCGAAAACTCATGTTTGGTGTGTTTTTGGGACTTTTATTCCCATCGGAACGGTGCCGCAAAACTCGTGTCGGTGGGACGTTTTTCCCACTGATGCACTAAAAAACTCGCAGTTCAATCTTTCACAACGGACGCACCCAATCATCTCAGTTTGACCCAAAACTCATGTTTGGTCGCTTATTGGCACTTTTGTTACCGACGAAACGGTGCCGCAGAACTCACGCGAGATGGTCGTCTTCCCACTGATGCACCGAAAAACTCGCGGTTGAACTTTTCGCAACCGACGCACCCAATTATCTCCGTTTGACCCAAAACTCATGTTTGGTGGGTTTTTGGTACATTCATTTCCCTTAGAACGGTGCCACAAAACTCATGCGAGAGGGCCATTTTTCCCATTGATGCACCGAAAAACTCGTAGTGGAATTTTTCGCAACGGACGCACCCAATCATCTCTGTTTGACCCAAAACTCATGTTTGGTTTTGTTTTTGGCACTTTTATTCCCATCGGAACGGTGCCGCAAAACTCGCGTCGGTGGGACATTTTTCCCACTGATGCACTAAAAAACTCGCAGTTCAATTTTTCACAACGGACGCACCCAATCATCTCAGTTTGACCCAAAACTCATGTTTGGTCGGTTATTGGCACTTTTGTTACCGACGAAACGGTGCCGCAAAACTCACGCGAGATGGTCATTTTCCCACTGATGCACCGAAAAACTCGCGGTTGAACTTTTCGCAACCGACGCACCCAATCATCTCCGTTTGACCCAAAACTCATGTTTGGTGAGTTTTTGGTACATTCATTTCCCTTAGAACGGTGCCACAAAACTTATGCGAGAGGGCCATTTTTCCCATTGATGCACCGAAAAACTCGTAGTGGAATTTTTCGCAACGGACGCACCCAATCATCTCTGTTTGACCCAAAACTCATGTTTGGTTTTGTTTTTGGCACTTTTATTCCCATCGGAACGGTGCCGCGAAACTCGCGTCGGTGGGCCGTTTTTCCCACTGATGCACTGAAAAACTCGCAGTTCAATTTTTCGCAAAGGACGCACCCAATCATCTCAGTTTCACCCAAAACTCATGTTTGGTGGGTTATTGGCACTTTGGTTACCGACGAAACGTTGCCCCAAAACTCACGCGAGATGGCCGTTTTCCCACTGATGCACCAAAAAACTCGTGGTTGAACTTTTCGCAACGGACGCACCCAATCATCTCCGTTTGACCCAAACTCATGTTTAGTTGGTTTTTGGAACTTTCATTTCTGACGGAATGGTGCCGCAAAACTCGCGCGAGAGGGCCATTTTTCCCACTGATGCACCAAAAAACTCGCGGTTGATTTTTTCGCAATGGACGCACCCAATCTTCTCAGTTTGACTCAAAACTCATGTTTGGTGTGTTTTTGGCACTTTTATTTCTGACGGAACGGTGCCACAAAACTCGCGCGAGAGGGCCGTTCTTCCCACGGATGCACCGAAAAAATCACGGTTGGAATTTTCGCAACGGACGCACCCAATCATCTCCGTTTGACTGAAAACTCATGTTTGGTGTGTTTTTGGCACTTTTATTCCCATCGGAACGGTGCCGCAAAACTCGCGTCGGTGGAACGTTTTTCCCACTAATGCACTAAAAAACTCGCTGTTCAATTTTTCGCAACGGACGCACCCATTCATCTCAGTTTGACCCAAAACTCATGTTTGGTCGGTTATTGGCACTTTTGTTACCGACGAAACGGTGCCGCAAAACTCACACGAGATGGTCATTTTCCCACTGATGCACCGAAAAACTCGCGGTTGAACTTTTCGCAACGGACGCACCCAATCATCTTCGTTTGACCCAAACTCATGTTTGGTTGGTTTTTTGCACTTTTATTCCCGTCGGAACGGTGCCGCAAAACTCGCGACAGTGGGCCGTTTTTCCCACTGATGCACCGAAAAACTCGCAGTTCAATTTTTCGCAACGGACGCACCCAATCATCTCAGTTTGACGCAAAACTCATGTTTGGTGGGTTGTTGGCACTTTTGTTACTGACGAATCGGTGCCGCAAAACTCACGCGAGATGGCCATTTTCCCACTAATGCACCAAAAAACTCGTAGTTGTACTTTTCACAACCGACGCACCCAATCATCTCTGTTTGTCCCAAAACTCATGTTTATTGGGGTTTTGGCACTTTCATTTCCCTCAGAACGGTGCCGCAAAACTCATGCGAGAGGGCCATTTTTCCCACTGATGCACCGAAAAACTCAAAGTTGAATTTTTCGCAACGGACGCACCCAATCATATCCGTTTGACCCAAACTCATGTTTGGTTGGTTTTTGGCACTTTTATTTCCGTCAGAACGGTGCCGCAAAACTCGCGCCGGTGGGCCGTTTTTCCCACTAATGCACCGAAAAACTCGCAGTTCAATTTTTTGCAACGGACACACCCAATCGTCTCAGTTTGACCCAAAACTCATGTTTGGTGGGTTATTGCACTTTTGTTTCCGATGAAACGGTGCTGCAAAACTCACGTGAGATGGCCGTTTTTCCCACTGATGCACCAAAAATCTCACGGTTGAATTTTGCACAACGGACGCACCCAATCATCTCCGTTTGACCCAAAACTCATGTTTGGTCTATTTTTGGCACTTTTATTTCAATCGGAACGGTGCCGCAAAACTCGCATCGGTGGGCCGTTTTTCCCACTAATGCACCGAAAAACTGACAGTTCAGGTTTTCGCAACGGACACACCCAATCATCTCAGTTTGACCCAAAACTCATGTTTGGTGGGTTATTGGCACATTTGTTACCGACGAAACGGTGCCGCAAAACTCACGCGAGATGGCCGTTTTCCCACTGATGCACAGAAAAACTCGCGGTTGAACTTTTCGCAACCGACGCACCCAATCGTCTCCGTTTGACCCAAAACTCATGTATGGTGGGTTTTTGGCACTTTCATTTCCCTAAGAACGGTTCCACAAAACTCATGCGAGAGGGCCATTTTTCCCACTGATGCACCGAAAAACTCGTAGTTGAATTTTTCGCAACGGACGCACCCAATCATCTCAGTTTGACCCAAAACTCATGTTTGGTGGGTTTTCGGCAATTTCATTTCTAACAGAACGGTGCCGCAAAACTCGCGCGAGAGGGCCATTTTTCCCACTGATGCACCAAAAAACCCACGGTTGATTTTTTCGCAACGGACGCACCCAATCTTCACAATTTGACCCAAAACTCATGTTTGGTGGGTTTTGGCACTTTTATTTCTGACGGAACGGTGCCACAAAACTCGCGCGAGAGGGCCATTCTTCCCACTGATGCACCGAAAAAAATGGCGGTTGGACTTTTCGCAACGGACGCACCCAATCATCTCCGTTTGACTGAAAACTCATGTTTGGTGTGTTTTTGGCACTTTTATTCCCATCGGAACGGTGCCGCAAAACTCGCGTCGGTGGAACGTTTTTCCCACTGATGCACTAAAAAACTTGCAGTTCTATTTTTCGCAACGGACGCACCCAATCATCTCAGTTTGACCCAAAACTCATGTTTGGTCGGTTATTGGCACTTTTGTTACCGACGAAACGGTGCCGCAAAACTCACGCGAGATGGTCATTTTCCCACTAATGCACCGAAAAACTCGCGGTTGAACTTTTTGCAGCCGACGCACCCTATCATCTCTGTTTGACCCAAAACTCATGTTTGGTGAGTTTTTGGTACATTCATTTCCCTTTGAACGGTTCCACAAAACTCACGCGAGAGGGCCATTTTTCCCATTGATGCACCGAAAAACTCGTAGTGGAATTTTTCGCAACGGACGCACCCAATCATCTCTATTTGACCCAAAACTCATGTTTGGTTTTGTTTTTGGCACTTTTATTCCCATCGGAATGGTGCCGCAAAACTCGCGTCGGTGGGCCGTTTTTCCCACTGATGCAGTGAAAAACTCGCAGTTCAATTTTTCGCAAAGGACGCACCCAATCATCTCAGTTTCACCAAAAACTCATGTTTGGTGGGTTATTGGAACTTTTGTTACCAACGAAACGGTGCCGCAAAACTCACGCGAGATGGCCATTTTCCCACTGATGCACCAAAAAACTCGCGGTTGAACTTTTCGCAACGGACGCACCCAATCATCTTCGTTTGACCCAAACTCATGTTTGGTTGGTTTTTGGCACTTTTATTCCCGTCGGAACGGTGCCGCAAAACTCGCGACAGTGGGCCGTTTTTCACATTGATGCACCGAAAAACTCGCAGTTCAATTTTTCGCAACGGACGCACCCAATCATCTCAGTTTGACCCAAAACTCATGTTTGGTGGGTTGTTGGCACTTTTGTTACCGACGAATCGGTGCCGCAAAACTCACGTGAGATGGCCATTTTCCCACTGATGCACCAAAAAACTCGTAGTTGTACTTTTCACAACCGACGCACCCAATCATCTCTGTTTGACCCAAAACTCATGTTTATTGGGGTTTTGGCACTTTCATTTCCCTCGGAACGGTGTCGCAAAACTCATGCGAGAGGGCCATTTTTCCCACTGATGCACCGAAAAACTCATAGTTGAATTTTTCGCAACAGACGCACCCAATCATCTCCGTTTGACCGAAAACTCATGTTTGGTGTGTTTTTGGCACTTTTATTCCCATCGGAACGGTGCCGCAAAACTCGCGTCGGTGGGACGTTTTTCCCACTGATGCACTAAAAAACTCGTAGTTCAATTTTTTGCAACGGACACACCCAATCGTCTCAGTTTGACCCAAAACTCATGTTTGGTGGGTTATTGCACTTTTGTTTCCGATGAAACGGTGCTGCAAAACTCACGTGAGAGGGCCGTTTTTCCCACTGATGCACCGAAAATCTCACGGTTGAATTTTTCACAACGGACGCACCCAATCATCTCCGTTTGACCCAAAACTCATGTTTGGTCTATTTTTGGCACTTTTATTTCAATCGGAACGGTGCCGCAAAACTCGCATCGTTGGGCCGTTTTTCCCACTGATGCACCGAAAAACTGACAGTTCAGGTTTTCGCAACGGACGCACCCAATCATCTCAGTTTGACCCAAAACTCATGTTTGGTCGGTTATTGGCACATTTGTTACCGACGAAACGGTGCCGCAAAACTCACGCGAGATGGCTGTTTTCCCACTAATGCACAGAAAAACACGCGGTTGAACATTTCGCAACCGACGCACCCAATCATCTCCGTTTGACCCAAAACTCATGTTTGGTGGGTTTTTGGTACATTCATTTCCCTTAGAACGGTGCCACAAAACTCATGCGAGAGGGCCATTTTTCCCATTGATGCACCAAAAAACTCGTAGTGGAATTTTTCGCAACAGACGCACCCAATCATCTCTGTTTGACCCAAAACTCATGTTTGGTTTTGTTTTTGGCACTTTTATTCCCATCGGAACGGCGCCGCAAAACTCGCGTCGGTGGGCTGTTTTTCCCACTGATGCACTGAAAAACTCGCAGTTCAATTTTTCGCAACGGACGCACCCAATCATCTCAGTTTGACCCAAAACTCATGTTTGGTCGGTTGTTGGCACTTTTGTTACCGACGAAACGGTGCCGCAAAACTCACGCGAGATGGTCGTTTGCCCACTGATGCACCGTAAAACTCACGGTTGAACTTTTCGCAACCGACGCACCCAATCATCTCTGTTTGACCCAAAACTCATGTTTGGTGTGTTTTTGGTACATTCATTTCCCTTAGAACGGTGCCACAAAACTCATGCGAGAGGGCCATTTTTACCATTGATGCACCGAAAAACTTGTAGTGGAATTTTTGGCAACGGACGCACCCAATCATCTCTGTTTGACCCAAAACTCATGTTTGGTTTTGTTTTTGGCACTTTTATTCCCATCGGAACGGTGCCGCAAAACTCGCGTCGGTGGGCCGTTTTTCCCACTGATGCACTGAAAAACTCGTAGTTCAATTTTTCGCAAAGGACGCACCGAATCATCTCAGTTTCACCCAAAACTCATGTTTGGTGGGTTATTGGCACTTTGGTTACCGACGAAATGTTGCCGCAAAACTCACGCGAGATGGCCGTTTTCCCACTGATGCACCAAAAAACTCGTGGTTGAACTTTTCTCAACGGACGCACCCAATCATCTCCGTTTGACCCAAACTCATGTTTAGTTGGTTTTTGGCACTTCCATTTCTGACGGAATGGTGCCGCAAAACTCGCGCGAGAGGGCCATTTTTCCCACTGATGCACCAAAAAACTCGCGGTTGATTTTTACGCAATGGACGCACCCAATCTTCTCAGTTTGACTCAAAACTCATGTTTGGTGTGTTTTTGGCACTTTTATTTCTGACCGAACGGTGCCACAAAACTCGCGCGAGAGGGCCGTTCTTCCCACGGATGCACCGAAAAAATCACGGTTGGACTTTTCGCAACGGACGCACCCAATCAGCTCCGTTTGACTGAAAACTCATGTTTGGTGTGTTTTTGGCACTTTTATTCCCATCGGAACGGTGCCGCAAAACTCGCGTCGGTGGAACGTTTTTCCCACTAATGCACTAAAAAACTCGCTGTTCAATTTTTCGCAACGGACGCACCCAATCATCTCAGTTTGACCCAAAACTCATGTTTGGTCGGTTATTGGCACTTTTGTTACCGACGAAACGGTGCCGCAAAACTCACGCGAGATGGTCGTTTTCCCACTGATGCACCGAAAAACTCACGGTCGAACTATTCGCAACCGACGCACCCAATCATCTCCGTTTGACCCAAAACTCATGTTTGGTTGGTTTTTGGTACATTCATTTCCATTAGAACAGTGCCACAAAACTCATGCGAGAGGGCTATTTCTCCAATTGATGCACCAAAAAACTCGTAGTGGAATTTTTCGCAACGGACGCACCCAATCATCTCTGTTTGACACAAAACTCATGTTTGGTTTTGTTTTCGGCACTTTTATTCCCATCGGAACGGTGCCGCAAAACTCGCGTCGGTGGGCTGTTTTTCCCACTGATGCACTGAAAAACTCGCAGTTCAATTTTTCGCAAAGGACGCACCCAATCATCTCAGTTTCACCCAAAACTCATGTTTGGTGGGTTATTGGCACTTTTGTTACCGACGAAACGTTGCCGCAAAACTCACGCGAGATGGCCGTTTTCCCACTGATGCACCAAAAAACTCGTGGTTGAACTTTTCGCAACGGACGCACCCAATCATCTCCGTTTGACCCAAACTCATGTTTGGTTGGTTTTTGGCACTTTCATTTCTGACGGAACGGTGCCGCAAAACTCGCGCGAGAGGGCCATTTTTCCCACTGATGCACCAAAAAACTCGCGGTTGATTTTTTTCACAACGGACGCACCCAATCTTCTCAGTTTGACCCAAAACTCATGTTTGGTGTGTTTTTGGCACTTTTATTTCTGACGGAACGGTGCCACAAAACTCGCGCGAGAGGGCCGTTCTTCCCACTGATGCACCGAAAAAATCGCGGTTGGACTTTTCACAACGGACGCACCCAATCATCTCCGTTTGACCGAAAACTCATGTTTGGTGTGTTTTTGGCGCTTTTATTCCCATCGGAACGGTGCCGCAAAACTCGCGCCGGAGGGCCGTTTTTTACACTGATGCACCGAAAAACTCGCAGTTCAATTTTTCGCAACGGACGCACCCAATCATCTCAGTTTGACCCAAAACTCATGTTTGGTGGGTTATTGGCACTTTTGTTACCAACGAAACGGTGCCGCAAAACTCACGCGAGATGGCCATTATCCCACTGATGCACCAAAAAACTCGTAGTTGAACTTTTCGCAACCGACGCACCCAATCATCTCTGTTTGACCCAAAACTCATGTTTATTGGGTTTTTGGCACTTTCATTTCCCTCAGAACGGTACCGCAAAACTCACGCGAGACGACCATTTTTCCCACTGATGCACCGAAAAACTCATAGTTGAATTTTTCGCAACGGACGCACCCAATCATCTCGGTTTGACCCAAACTCATGTTTGATTGGTTATGGCACTTTTGTTACCGACGAAACGGTGCCGCAAAACACACGCGAGATGGTCGTTTTCCCACTGATGCACCGAAAAACTCGCGGTTGAACTTTTCGCAACCGACGCACCCAATCATCTCCGTTTGACCGAAACCCATGTTTGGTGGGTTTTTGGCACTTTCATTTTCCTCGAAACGGTGCCGCAAAACTCACACGAGAGGGCCATTTTTCCCACTGATGCACCAAAAAACTCGTGGTTGAACTTTTCGCAACCGACGCACCCAACCATCTCCGTTTGACCCAAAACTCATGTTTGGTGGGTTTTTGGGACTTTCATTTCCCTCGGAATGGTGCCGCAAAACTCACGCGAGAGGGCCATTTTTCCAACTAATGCACCGAAAAACTCATAGTTGAATTTTTCGCAACGGACGCACTCAATCATCTTCGTTTGACCCAAACTCATGTTTCGTTGGTTTTTGGCACTTTTATTCCCATCGGAACGGTGCCGCAAAACTCGCGTCGGTGGGCCGTTTTTTCCACTGATGCACTGAAAAACTCGCAGTTTAATTTTTCGCAGCGGACGCACCCAATCATCTCAGTTTGACCCAAAACTCATGTTTGGTCGGTTATTGGCACTTTTGTTACCGACAAAACGGTGCCGCAAAACTCACGCGAGATGGTCGTTTTCCCACTGATGCACCGAAAAACTCGCGGTTGAACTTTTTGCAACCGACGCACCCAATCATCTCCGTTTGACCCAAAACTCATGTTTGGTGTGTTTTTGGTACATTCATCTCCCTTAGAACGGTGCCACAAAACTCATGCGAGAGGGCCATTTTTCCAATTGATGCACCAAAAAACTCGTAGTGGAATTTTTCGCAACGGACGCACCCAATCATCTTTGTTTGCCCCAAAACTCATGTTTGGTTTTGTTTTCGGCACTTTTATTCCCATCGGAACGGTGCCGCGAAACTCGCGTCGGTGGGCTGTTTTTCCCACTGATGCACTGAAAAACTCGCAGTTCAATTTTTCGCAAAGGACGCACCCAATCATCTCAGTTTCACCCAAAACTCATGTTTGGTGGGTTATTGGCACTTTTGTTACCAACGAAACGTTGCCACAAAACTCACGCGAGATGGCCGTTTTCCCACTGATGCACCAAAAAACTCGTGGTTGAACTTTTCGCAACGGACGCACCCAATCATCTCCGTTTGACCCAAACTCATGTTTGGTTGGTTTTTGGCACTTTCATTTCTGACGGAACGGTGCCGCAAAACTCGCGCGAGAGGGCCGTTTTTCCCACTGATGCACCAAAAAACTCGCGGTTGATTTTTTTCGCAACGGACGCTCCCAATCTTCTCAGTTTGACCCAAAACTCATGTTTGGTGTGTTTTTGGCACTTTTATTTCTGACGGAACGGTGCCACAAAACTCGCGCGAGAGGGCCGTTCTTCTCACTGATGCACCGAAAAAATCGCGGTTGGACTTTTCACAACGGACGCACCCAATCATCTCCGTTTGACCGAAAACTCATGTTTGGTGTGTTTTTGGGACTTTTATTCCCATCGGAACGGTGCCGCAAAACTCGTGTCGGTGGGACGTTTTTCCCACTGATGCACTAAAAAACTCGCAGTTCAATCTTTCACAACGGACGCACCCAATCATCTCAGTTTGACCCAAAACTCATGTTTGGTCGCTTATTGGCACTTTTGTTACCGACGAAACGGTGCCGCAAAACTCACGCGAGATGGTCGTTTTCCCACTGATGCACCGAAAAACTCGCGGTTGAACTTTTCGCAACCGACGCACCCAATTATCTCCGTTTGACCCAAAACTCATGTTTGGTGGGTTTTTGGTACATTCATTTCCCTTAGAACGGTGCCACAAAACTCATGCGAGAGGGCCATTTTTCCCATTGATGCACCGAAAAACTCGTAGTGGAATTTTTCGCAACGGACGCACCCAATCATCTCTGTTTGACCCAAAACTCATGTTTGGTTTTGTTTTTGGCACTTTTATTCCCATCGGAACGGTGCCGCAAAACTCGCGTCGGTGGGACATTTTTCCCACTGATGCACTAAAAAACTCGCAGTTCAATTTTTCACAACGGACGCACCCAATCATCTCAGTTTGACCCAAAACTCATGTTTGGTCGGTTATTGGCACTTTTGTTACCGACGAAACGGTGCCGCAAAACTCACGCGAGATGGTCATTTTCCCACTGATGCACCGAAAAACTCGCGGTTGAACTTTTCGCAACCGACGCACCCAATCATCTCCGTTTGACCCAAAACTCATGTTTGGTGAGTTTTTGGTACATTCATTTCCCTTAGAACGGTGCCACGAAACTTATGCGAGAGGGCCATTTTTCCCATTGATGCACCGAAAAACTCGTAGTGGAATTTTTCGCAACGGACGCACCCAATCATCTCTGTTTGACCCAAAACTCATGTTTGGTTTTGTTTTTGGCACTTTTATTCCCATCGGAACGGTGCCGCGAAACTCGCGTCGGTGGGCCGTTTTTCCCACTGATGCACTGAAAAACTCGCAGTTCAATTTTTCGCAAAGGACGCACCCAATCATCTCAGTTTCACCCAAAACTCATGTTTGGTGGGTTATTGGCACTTTGGTTACCGACGAAACGTTGCCCCAAAACTCACGCGAGATGGCCGTTTTCCCACTGATGCACCAAAAAACTCGTGGTTGAACTTTTCGCAACGGACGCACCCAATCATCTCCGTTTGACCCAAACTCATGTTTAGTTGGTTTTTGGAACTTTCATTTCTGACGGAATGGTGCCGCAAAACTCGCGCGAGAGGGCCATTTTTCCCACTGATGCACCAAAAAACTCGCGGTTGATTTTTTCGCAATGGACGCACCCAATCTTCTCAGTTTGACTCAAAACTCATGTTTGGTGTGTTTTTGGCACTTTTATTTCTGACGGAACGGTGCCACAAAACTCGCGCGAGAGGGCCGTTCTTCCCACGGATGCACCGAAAAAATCACGGTTGGAATTTTCGCAACGGACGCACCCAATCATCTCCGTTTGACTGAAAACTCATGTTTGGTGTGTTTTTGGCACTTTTATTCCCATCGGAACGGTGCCGCAAAACTCGCGTCGGTGGAACGTTTTTCCCACTAATGCACTAAAAAACTCGCTGTTCAATTTTTCGCAACGGACGCACCCATTCATCTCAGTTTGACCCAAAACTCATGTTTGGTCGGTTATTGGCACTTTTGTTACCGACGAAACGGTGCCGCAAAACTCACACGAGATGGTCATTTTCCCACTGATGCACCGAAAAACTCGCGGTTGAACTTTTCGCAACGGACGCACCCAATCATCTTCGTTTGACCCAAACTCATGTTTGGTTGGTTTTTTGCACTTTTATTCCCGTCGGAACGGTGCCGCAAAACTCGCGACAGTGGGCCGTTTTTCCCACTGATGCACCGAAAAACTCGCAGTTCAATTTTTCGCAACGGACGCACCCAATCATCTCAGTTTGACGCAAAACTCATGTTTGGTGGGTTGTTGGCACTTTTGTTACTGACGAATCGGTGCCGCAAAACTCACGCGAGATGGCCATTTTCCCACTAATGCACCAAAAAACTCGTAGTTGTACTTTTCACAACCGACGCACCCAATCATCTCTGTTTGTCCCAAAACTCATGTTTATTGGGGTTTTGGCACTTTCATTTCCCTCAGAACGGTGCCGCAAAACTCATGCGAGAGGGCCATTTTTCCCACTGATGCACCGAAAAACTCAAAGTTGAATTTTTCGCAACGGACGCACCCAATCATATCCGTTTGACCCAAACTCATGTTTGGTTGGTTTTTGGCACTTTTATTTCCGTCAGAACGGTGCCGCAAAACTCGCGCCGGTGGGCCGTTTTTCCCACTAATGCACCGAAAAACTCGCAGTTCAATTTTTTGCAACGGACACACCCAATCGTCTCAGTTTGACCCAAAACTCATGTTTGGTGGGTTATTGCACTTTTGTTTCCGATGAAACGGTGCTGCAAAACTCACGTGAGATGGCCGTTTTTCCCACTGATGCACCAAAAATCTCACGGTTGAATTTTGCACAACGGACGCACCCAATCATCTCCGTTTGACCCAAAACTCATGTTTGGTCTATTTTTGGCACTTTTATTTCAATCGGAACGGTGCCGCAAAACTCGCATCGGTGGGCCGTTTTTCCCACTAATGCACCGAAAAACTGACAGTTCAGGTTTTCGCAACGGACACACCCAATCATCTCAGTTTGACCCAAAACTCATGTTTGGTGGGTTATTGGCACATTTGTTACCGACGAAACGGTGCCGCAAAACTCACGCGAGATGGCCGTTTTCCCACTGATGCACAGAAAAACTCGCGGTTGAACTTTTCGCAACCGACGCACCCAATCGTCTCCGTTTGACCCAAAACTCATGTATGGTGGGTTTTTGGCACTTTCATTTCCCTAAGAACGGTTCCACAAAACTCATGCGAGAGGGCCATTTTTCCCACTGATGCACCGAAAAACTCGTAGTTGAATTTTTCGCAACGGACGCACCCAATCATCTCAGTTTGACCCAAAACTCATGTTTGGTGGGTTTTCGGCAATTTCATTTCTAACGGAACGGTGCCGCAAAACTCGCGCGAGAGGGCCATTTTTCCCACTGATGCACCAAAAAACCCACGGTTGATTTTTTCGCAACGGACGCACCCAATCTTCACAATTTGACCCAAAACTCATGTTTGGTGGGTTTTGGCACTTTTATTTCTGACGGAACGGTGCCACAAAACTCGCGCGAGAGGGCCATTCTTCCCACTGATGCACCGAAAAAAATGGCGGTTGGACTTTTCGCAACGGACGCACCCAATCATCTCCGTTTGACTGAAAACTCATGTTTGGTGTGTTTTTGGCACTTTTATTCCCATCGGAACGGTGCCGCAAAACTCGCGTCGGTGGAACGTTTTTCCCACTGATGCACTAAAAAACTTGCAGTTCTATTTTTCGCAACGGACGCACCCAATCATCTCAGTTTGACCCAAAACTCATGTTTGGTCGGTTATTGGCACTTTTGTTACCGACGAAACGGTGCCGCAAAACTCACGCGAGATGGTCATTTTCCCACTAATGCACCGAAAAACTCGCGGTTGAACTTTTTGCAGCCGACGCACCCTATCATCTCTGTTTGACCCAAAACTCATGTTTGGTGAGTTTTTGGTACATTCATTTCCCTTTGAACGGTTCCACAAAACTCACGCGAGAGGGCCATTTTTCCCATTGATGCACCGAAAAACTCGTAGTGGAATTTTTCGCAACGGACGCACCCAATCATCTCTATTTGACCCAAAACTCATGTTTGGTTTTGTTTTTGGCACTTTTATTCCCATCGGAATGGTGCCGCAAAACTCGCGTCGGTGGGCCGTTTTTCCCACTGATGCAGTGAAAAACTCGCAGTTCAATTTTTCGCAAAGGACGCACCCAATCATCTCAGTTTCACCAAAAACTCATGTTTGGTGGGTTATTGGAACTTTTGTTACCAACGAAACGGTGCCGCAAAACTCACGCGAGATGGCCATTTTCCCACTGATGCACCAAAAAACTCGCGGTTGAACTTTTCGCAACGGACGCACCCAATCATCTTCGTTTGACCCAAACTCATGTTTGGTTGGTTTTTGGCACTTTTATTCCCGTCGGAACGGTGCCGCAAAACTCGCGACAGTGGGCCGTTTTTCACATTGATGCACCGAAAAACTCGCAGTTCAATTTTTCGCAACGGACGCACCCAATCATCTCAGTTTGACCCAAAACTCATGTTTGGTGGGTTGTTGGCACTTTTGTTACCGACGAATCGGTGCCGCAACACTCACGTGAGATGGCCATTTTCCCACTGATGCACCAAAAAACTCGTAGTTGTACTTTTCACAACCGACGCACCCAATCATCTCTGTTTGACCCAAAACTCATGTTTATTGGGGTTTTGGCACTTTCATTTCCCTCGGAACGGTGCCGCAAAACTCATGCGAGAGGGCCATTTTTCCCACTGATGCACCGAAAAACTCATAGTTGAATTTTTCGCAACAGACGCACCCAATCATCTCCGTTTGACCGAAAACTCATGTTTGGTGTGTTTTTGGCACTTTTATTCCCATCGGAACGGTGCCGCAAAACTCGCGTCGGTGGGACGTTTTTCCCACTGATGCACTAAAAAACTCGTAGTTCAATTTTTTGCAACGGACACACCCAATCGTCTCAGTTTGACCCAAAACTCATGTTTGGTGGGTTATTGCACTTTTGTTTCCGATGAAACGGTGCTGCAAAACTCACGTGAGAGGGCCATTTTTCCCACTGATGCACCGAAAATCTCACGGTTGAATTTTTCACAACGGACGCACCCAATCATCTCCGTTTGACCCAAAACTCATGTTTGGTCTATTTTTGGCACTTTTATTTCAATCGGAACGGTGCCGCAAAACTCGCATCGTTGGGCCGTTTTTCCCACTGATGCACCGAAAAACTGACAGTTCAGGTTTTCGCAACGGACGCACCCAATCATCTCAGTTTGACCCAAAACTCATGTTTGGTCGGTTATTGGCACATTTGTTACCGACGAAACGGTGCCGCAAAACTCACGCGAGATGGCTGTTTTCCCACTAATGCACAGAAAAACACGCGGTTGAACATTTCGCAACCGACGCACCCAATCATCTCCGTTTGACCCAAAACTCATGTTTGGTGGGTTTTTGGTACATTCATTTCCCTTAGAACGGTGCCACAAAACTCATGCGAGAGGGCCATTTTTCCCATTGATGCACCAAAAAACTCGTAGTGGAATTTTTCGCAACAGACGCACCCAATCATCTCTGTTTGACCCAAAACTCATGTTTGGTTTTGTTTTTGGCACTTTTATTCCCATCGGAACGGCGCCGCAAAACTCGCGTCGGTGGGCTGTTTTTCCCACTGATGCACTGAAAAACTCGCAGTTCAATTTTTCGCAACGGACGCACCCAATCATCTCAGTTTGACCCAAAACTCATGTTTGGTCGGTTGTTGGCACTTTTGTTACCGACGAAACGGTGCCGCAAAACTCACGCGAGATGGTCGTTTGCCCACTGATGCACCATAAAACTCACGGTTGAACTTTTCGCAACCGACGCACCCAATCATCTCTGTTTGACCCAAAACTCATGTTTGGTGTGTTTTTGGTACATTCATTTCCCTTAGAACGGTGCCACAAAACTCATGCGAGAGGGCCATTTTTACCATTGATGCACCGAAAAACTTGTAGTTGAATTTTTGGCAACGGACGCACCCAATCATCTCTGTTTGACCCAAAACTCATGTTTGGTTTTGTTTTTGGCACTTTTATTCCCATCGGAACGGTGCCGCAAAACTCGCGTCGGTGGGCCGTTTTTCCCACTGATGCACTGAAAAACTCGTAGTTCAATTTTTCGCAAAGGACGCACCGAATCATCTCAGTTTCACCCAAAACTCATGTTTGGTGGGTTATTGGCACTTTGGTTACCGACGAAATGTTGCCGCAAAACTCACGCGAGATGGCCGTTTTCCCACTGATGCACCAAAAAACTCGTGGTTGAACTTTTCTCAACGGACGCACCCAATCATCTCCGTTTGACCCAAACTCATGTTTAGTTGGTTTTTGGCACTTCCATTTCTGACGGAATGGTGCCGCAAAACTCGCGCGAGAGGGCCATTTTTCCCACTGATGCACCAAAAAACTCGCGGTTGATTTTTACGCAATGGACGCACCCAATCTTCTCAGTTTGACTCAAAACTCATGTTTGGTGTGTTTTTGGCACTTTTATTTCTGACCGAACGGTGCCACAAAACTCGCGCGAGAGGGCCGTTCTTCCCACGGATGCACCGAAAAAATCACGGTTGGACTTTTCGCAACGGACGCACCCAATCAGCTCCGTTTGACTGAAAACTCATGTTTGGTGTGTTTTTGGCACTTTTATTCCCATCGGAACGGTGCCGCAAAACTCGCGTCGGTGGAACGTTTTTCCCACTAATGCACTAAAAAACTCGCTGTTCAATTTTTCGCAACGGACGCACCCATTCATCTCAGTTTGACCCAAAACTCATGTTTGGTCGGTTATTGGCACTTTTGTTACCGACGAAACGGTGCCGCAAAACTCACACGAGATGGTCATTTTCCCACTGATGCACCGAAAAACTCGCGGTTGAACTTTTCGCAACGGACGCACCCAATCATCTTCGTTTGACCCAAACTCATGTTTGGTTGGTTTTTGGCACTTTTATACCCGTCGGAAGGGTGCCGCAAAACTCGCGACAGTGGGCCGTTTTTCACACTGATGCACCGAAAAACTCGCAGTTCAATTTTTCGCAATGGACGCACCGAATCATCTCAGTTTGACCCAAAACTCATGTTTGGTGGGTTGTTGGCACTTTTGTTACCGACGAATCGGTGCCGCAAAACTCACGCGAGATGGCTATTTTCCCACTGATGCACCAAAAAACTCGTAGTTGTACTTTTCACAACCGACGCACCCAATCATCTCTGTTTGTCCCAAAACTCATGTTTATTGGGGTTTTGGCACTTTTATTTCCCTCGGAACGGTGCCGCAAAACTCATGCGAGAGGGCCATTTTTCCCACTGATGCACCGAAAAACTCATAGTTGAATTTTTCGCAACGTACGCACCCAATCATATCCGTTTGACCCAAACTCATGTTTGGTTGGTTTTTGGCACTTTTATTTCTGTCAGAACGGTGCCACAAAACTCGCGCCGGTGGGCCGTTTTTCCCACTAATGCACCGAAAAACTCGCAGTTCAATTTTTTGCAACGGACACACCCAATCGTCTCAGTTTGACCCAAAACTCATGTTTGGTGGGCTATTGCACTTTTGTTTCCGATGAAACGGTGCTGCAAAACTCACGTGAGATGGCCGTTTTTCCCACTGATGCACCGAAAATCTCACGGTTGAATTTTGCACAACGGACGCACCCAATCATCTCCGTTTGACCCAAAACTCATGTTTGGTCTATTTTTGGCACTTTTATTTCAATCGGAACGGTGCCGCAAAACTCGCATCGGTGGGCCATTTTTCCCACTGATGCACCGAAAAACTGACAGTTCAGGTTTTCGCAACGGACACACCCAATCATCTCAGTTTGACCCAAAACTCATGTTTGGTGGGTTATTGGCACATTTGTTACCGACGAAACGGTGCCGCAAAACTCACGCGAGATGGCCATTTTCCCACTGATGCACAGAAAAACTCGCGGTTGAACTTTTCGCAACCGACGCACCCAATCGTCTCCGTTTGACACCAAAACTCATGTATGGTGGGTTTTTGGCACTTTCATTTCCCTAAGAACGGTTCCACAAAACTCATGCGAGAGGGCCATTTTTCCCACTGATGCACCGAAAAACTCGTAGTTGAATTTTTCGCAACGGACGCACCCAATCATCTCAGTTTGACCGAAAACTCATGTTTGGTGGGTTTTTGGCAATTTCATTTCTAACGGAACGGTGCCGCAAAACTCGCGCGAGAGGGCCATTTTTCCCACTGATGCACCAAAAAACCCACGGTTGATTTTTTGGCAACGGACGCACCCAATCTTCACAATTTGACCCAAAACTCATGTTTGGTGGGTTTTGGCACTTTTATTTCTGACGGAACGGTGCCACAAAACTCGCGTGAGAGGGCCGTTCTTCCCACTGATGCACCGAAAAAAATGGCGGTTGGACTTTTCGCAACGGACGCACCCAATCATCTCCGTTTGACTGAAAACTCATGTTTGGTGTGTTTTTGGCACTTTTATTCCCATTGGAACGGTGCCGCAAAACTCGCGTCGGTGGGACGTTTTTCCCACTGATGCACTCAAAAACTCGCAGTTCAATTTTTTGCAACGGACGCACCCAATCATCTCAGTTTGAACCAAAACTCATTTTTGGTCGGTTATTGGCACTTTTGATACCGACGAAACGGTGCCGCAAAACTCACGCGAGATGGTCGTTTTCCCACTGATGCACCGAAAAACTCGCGGTTGAACTTTTCGCAACCGACGCACCCAATCATCTCCATTTGACCCAAAACTCATGTTTGGTGGGTTTTTGGTACATTCATTTCCCTTAGAACGGTGCCACAAAACTCATGCGAGAGGGCCATTTTTCCCATTGATGCACCGAAAAACTCGTAGTGGAATTTTTCGCAACGGACGCACCCAATCATCTCTATTTGACCCAAAACTCATGTTTGGTTTTGTTTTTGGCACTTTTATTCCCATCGGAATGGTGCCGCAAAACTCGCGTCGGTGGGCCGTTTTTCCCACTGATGCAGTGAAAAACTCGCAGTTCAATTTTTCGCAACGGACGCACCCAATCATCTCCGTTTGACCCAAAACTCATGTTTGGTGGGTTTTTGTCACTTCCATTTCCGATGGAACTGTTCCGCAAAAGTCACACGAGAGGGCCGTTTTTCCCACTGATGCAGAGAAAAACTCACGGTTGAATTTTTCGCAACGGACACACCCAATCGTCTTCTTTTTACCCAAAAGTCATGTTTGGTGTGTTTTTGGCACTTTTATTCCCATCGGAACGGTGCTGCAAAACTTGCGTCGGTGGGACATTTTTCCCACTGATGCACTAAAAAACTCGAAGTTCAATTTTTCGCAACGGACGCACCCAATCATCTCCATTTGTCCCAAAACTCATGTTTGGTGGGTTATTGGCACTTTTGTTACCGACGAAACGGTGCCGCAAAACTCATGCGACATGGTCGTTTTCCCACTGATGCACCGAAAAACTCGCGGTTGAACTTTTCGCAACCGACGCACCCAATCATCTCCGTTTTACCCAAACCAATGTTTGGTGGGTTTTTGGCACATTCATTTTCCTCGGAACGGTGCCGCAAAACTCACACGAGAGGGCCATTTTTCCCACTGATGCACCAAAAAACTCGTGGTTGAACTTTTCGCAACCGACGCACCCAATCATCTCCGTTTGACCCAAAACCCATGTTTGGTGGGTTTTTAGCACTTTCATTTTCCTCGGAACGGTGCCGCAAAACTCACGCGAGAGGGCCATTTTTCCCACTGATGCACCGAAAAACTCGTAGTTGAATTTTTCGCAACGGACGCACCCAGTCATCTCTGTTTGACCCAAAACTCATGTTTGGTGTGTTTTTGGCACTTTTATTCCCATCGGAACGGTGCCGCAAAACTCGCGTCGGTGGGCCGTTTTTCCCACTGATGCACCGAAAAACTCGCAGTTCAATTTTTCCCAACGGACGCACCCAATCATCTCTGTTTGACCCAAAACTCATGTTTGGTGTGTTTTTGGCACTTTTATTCCCATCGGAACGGTGCCGCAAAACTCGCGTCGGTGGGTCGTTTTTCCCACTGATGCACTGAAAAACTTGCAGTTCAGTTTTTCACAACGGACGCACCCAATCATCTCAGTTTGACCCAAAACTCATGTTTGGTGGGTTATTGGCACTTTTGTTACCGACGAAACGGTGCCGCAAAACTCACACGAGATGGTCGTTTTCCCACTGATGCACCGAAAAACTCGCGGTTGAACTTTTCGCAACCGGCGAACCCAATCATCTCCGTTTGACCCAAAACACATGTTTGGTGGGTTTTTGACACTTTCATTTCCCTCAGAACGGTGCCGCAAAACTCACGCGAGAGGGCCATTTTTCCCACTGATGCACCAAAAAACTCATAGTTGAATTTTTCGCAACGGACGCACCCAATCATCTCCATTTGACCCATACTCATGTTTGGTTGGTTTTTGGCACTTTTATTTCCGTCGGAACGGTGCCGCAAAACTCGCGCCGGTGGGCCGTTTTTCCCACTGATGCACCGAAAAACTCGCAGTTCAATTTCTTGCAACGGACGCACCCAATCATCTCAGTTTGACCCAAAACTCATGTTTGGTGGGTTATTGCACTTTTCTTGCCGACGAAACGGTGCCACAAAACTCACGCGAGATGGTCGTTTTCCCACTAATGCACCGAAAAACTCGCGGTTGAACTTTTCACAACCGACGAACCCAATCATCTCCGTTTGAACCAAAACCCATGTTTGGTCGGTTTTTGGCACTCTCATTTCCCTCGGAACGGTGCCGCAAAACTCACGCGAGAGGGCCATTTTTCCCTCTGATGCACCGAAAAACTCACGGTTGAATTTTTCGCAACGGACGCACCCAATCATCTTTGTTTGACCCAAAACTCATGTTTGGTGTGTTTTGGGCACTTTTATTCCCATCAGAACGGTGCCGCAAAACTCGCGGTGGGACGTTTTTCCCACGGATGCACTCAAAAACTCGCAGTAAAATTTTTCGCAACGGATGCACCCAATCATCTCAGTTTGACCCAAAACTCATGTTTGGTGGGTTATTGCACTTTTATTTCCGTCGGAACGGTGCTGCAAAACATCCGCGAGATGACCGTTTGTCCCACTGATGCACCGAAAAAATCGCGGTTGGACTTTTCGCAACGGACGCACCCAATCATCTTCGTTTGACCCAAAACTCATGTTTGGTGGGTTTTTGGCACTTCCATTTCTGATGGAACGGTGCCGCAGCAGTCGCGCGAGAGGGCCATTTTTCCCACTGATGCACCGAAAATCTCACAGTTGAATTTTTCACAACGGACGCACCCAATCATCTCCGTTTGACCCAAAACTCATGTTTGGTGTGTTTTTGGCACTTTTATATCCATTGGAACGGTGCCGCAAAACTCGTATCGGTGGGCCGTTTTTTCCACTGACGCACCGAAAAACTGATAGTTCAACTCTTTGCAACGGACGCACCCAATCATCTCAGTTTGACCCCAAACTCATGTTTGGTGGGTTATTGGCACTTTTGTTACCGACGAAACGGTGCCGCAAAACTCACACGAGATGGCCGTTTGTCCCACTGATACACCAAAAAACTCGTGGTTGAACTTTTCGTAACCGACGCACCCAATCATCTCCGTTTGACCCAAAACTCATGTTTGGTGGGTTTTTGGCACTTTCATTACCCTCGCAACGGTGCCGCAAAACTCACGCGAGAGGGCCATTTTTCCCACTGAAGCACCGAAAAACTCATAATTAAATTTTTCGCAACGGACGCACCCAATCATCTCCGTTTGACCCAAACTCATGTTTGGTTCGTTATTGGCACTTTTATTTCCGTCGGAACGGTGCCGCAAAACTCGCGTCGGTGGGCCATTTTTCCCACTGATGCACAGAAAAACTCATAGTTCAATTTTTCGCAACGGACGCACCCAATCATCTCAGTTTGACCCAAAACTCATGTTTGGTGGGTTATTGGCACTGTTGTTACTGACGAAACGGTGCCACAAAACTCACGCGAGATGGTCGTTTTCCCACTGAGGCACCGAAATACTCACGGTTGAACTTTTCACAACCGACGAACCCAATCATCTACGTTTGACCCAAAACCCATGTTTGGTGGGTTTTTGGCACTTTCATTTCCCTCGGAACGGTGCCACAAAACTCACGCGAGAGGGCAATTTTTCCCACTGATGCACTGAAAAACTCGCAGTTGAATTTTTTGCAACGGACGCACCCAATCATCTCAGTTTGACCCAAAACTCATGTTTGGTGTGTGTTTGGCACTTTTATTCCCATCAGAACGGTGCCGCAAAACTCGCGTCGGTGGGCCGTTTTTCCCACTGATGCACTGAAAAACTCGCAGTTCAATTTTTCACAACGGACGCACCCAATCATCTCAGTTTGACCCAAAACTCATGTTTGGTGTGTTATTGGCACTTTTATTACAGACGAAACGGTGCCGCTAAACTCAAGCGAGATCGTCGTTTTCCCACTAATGCACCAAAAAACTCGTGGTTGAACTTTTCGCAACCGATGAACCCAATCATCTCCATTTGACCCAAAACCCATGTTTGGTGGGTTTTTGGCACTTTCATTTCCCTCGGAACGGTGCCGCAAAACTCACGCGAGAGGGCCATTTTTCCCACTGATGCACCGAAAAACTTGTAGTTGAATTTTTCACAACTGACGCACCTAAACATCTAAGTTTGACACAAAACTCATGTTTGGTTGGTTTTTGGCACTTTCATTTCCCTCGGAACGGAGCCGCAAAACTCACGCGATAGGGCCATTTTTCCCACTGATGCACCGAAAAACTCGTAGTTGAATTTTTCCCAACGGACGCACCCAATCATCTCTGTTTGACCCAAAACTCATGTTTGGTGTGTTTTTGGCACTTTTATTCCCATCGGAACGGTGCCGCAAAACTCGCGGCGGTGGGCCGTTTTTCCCACTGATGCACTGAAAAACTTGCAGTTCAGTTTTTCACAACGGACGCACCCAATCATCTCAGTTTGACCCAAAACTCATGTTTGGTGGGTTATTGGCACTTTTGTTACCGATGAAACGGTGCCGCAAAACTCACACGAGATGGTCGTTTTCCCACTGATGCACCGAAAAACTCGCGGTTGAACTTTTCGCAACCGACGAACCCAATCATCTCCGTTTGACCCAAAACACATGTTTGGTGGGTTTTTGACACTTTCATTTCCCTCAGAACGGTGCCGCAAAACTCACGCGAGAGGGCCATTTTTCTCATTGATGCACCAAAAAACTCATAGTTGAATTTTTCGCAACGGACGCACCCAATCATCTCCATTTGACCCATACTCATGTTTGGTTGGTTTTTAGCACTTTTATTTCCGTCGGAACGGTGCCGCAAAACTCGCGCCGGTGGGCCGTTTTTCCCACTGATGCACCGAAAAACTCGCAGTTCAATTTCTTGCAACGGACGTACCCAATCATCTCAATTTGACCCAAAACTCATGTTTGGTGGGTTATTGCACTTTTCTTACCGACGAAACGGTGCCACAAAACTCACGCGAGATGTTAGTTTTCCCACTAATGCAACGAAAAACTCGCGGTTGAACTTTTCGCAACCGACGAACCCAATCATCTCCGTTTGAGCCAAAACCCATGTTTGGTCGGTTTTTGGCACTCTCATTTCCCTCGGAACCGTGCCGCAAAACTCACGCGAGAGGGCCATTTTTCCCTCTGATGCACCGAAAAACTCACGGTTGAATATTTCGCAACGGACGCACCCAATCATCTTTGTTTGACCCAAAACTCATGTTTGGTGTGTTTTGGGCACTTTTATTCCCATCAGAACGGTGCCGCAAAACTCGCGGTGGGACGTTTTTCCCACAGATGCACTCAAAAACTCGCAGTAAAATTTTTCGCAACGGATGCACCCAATCATCTCAGTTTGACCCAAAACTCATGTTTGGTGGGTTATTGCACTTTTATTTCCGTCGGAACGGTGCTGCAAAACATACGCGAGATGACCGTTTTTCCCACTGATGCACCGAAAAAATCGCGGTTGGACTTTTCGCAACGGACGCACCCAATCATCTTCGTTTGACCCAAAACTCATGTTTGGTGGGTTTTTGGCACTTCCATTTCTGATGGAACGGTGCCGCAACAGTCGCGCAAGAGGGCCATTTTTCCCACTGATGCACCGAAAATCTCACAGTTGAATTTTTCACAACGGACGCACCAATCATCTCCGTTTGACCCAAAACTCATGTTTGGTGTGTTTTTGGCACTTTTATAACCATTGGAACGGTGCCGCAAAACTAGTATCGGTGGGCCGTTTTTTCCACTGATGCACCGAAAAACTGATAGTTCAACTCTTTGCAACGGACGCACCCAATCATCTCAGTTTGACCCCAAACTCATGTTTGGTGGGTTATTGGCACTTTTGTTACCGACGAAACGGTGCCGCAAAACTCACACGAGATAGACGTTTTTCCCACTGATACACCAAAAAACTCGTGGTTGAACTTTTCGCAACCGACGCACCCAATCATCTCCGTTTGCCCCAAAACTCATGTTTGGTGGGTTTTTGGCACTTTCATTACCATCGCAACGGTGCCGCAAAACTCACGCGAGAGGGCCATTTTTCCCACTGATGCACCGAAAAACTCATAATTAAATTTTTCGCAACGGACGCACCCAATCATCTCTGTTTGACCCAAAACTCATGTTTGGTGTGTTTTTGGCAGTTTTATTCCCATCGGAACGGTGCCGCAAAACTCGCGTCGGTGGGACGTTTTTCCCACTGATGCACTGAAAAACTCGCAGTTCAAGTTTACGCAACGGACGCACCCAATCGTCTCAGTTTGACCCAAAACTCATGTTTGGTGGGTTATTGGCACTTTTATTACAGACGAAACAGTGCCGCGAAACTCACTCGAGATGGCCGTTTTCACACTGATGCACCAAAAAACTCGTGGTTGAACTTTTCGCAACCGACGCACCCAATCATCTCAGTTTGACCCAAAACTCATGTTTGCTGGGTTATTGGCACTTTTGTTACCGACGAAACGGTGCCGCAAAACTCACGTGTGATGGTCGTTTTCCCATTGATGCACCGAAAAACTCGCGGTTGAAGTTTTCACAACCGACGAACCCAATCATCTGCGTTTGACCCAAAACCCATGTTTGGTGGGTTTTTGGCACTTTCATTTCCCTCGGAACGGTGCCGCAAAACACACGCGAGAGGGCCATTTTTCCCACTGATGCACCGAAAAACTGATAGTTGATTTTTTCGCAACTGACGCACCCAAACATCTCAGTTTGACACAAAACTCATGTTTGGTGGGTTTTTGGCTCAATCATTTCTAACGGAACGGTGCCGCAAAACTCGCGCGAGAGGGCCGTTTTTCCACTAATGCACCAAAAAACTCATAGTTGAATTTTTCGCAACGGATGCACCCAATCATCTCAGTTTGACCCAAAACTCAAGTTTGGTTGGTTATTGCACTTTTGTTTCCCACAAAACGGTGCTACAAAACATACGCGAGATGACCGTTTTTCCCACTGATGCATCGAAAAAATCGCGGTTGGACTTTTCGCAACGGACGCACCCAATCATCTCTGTTTGACCCAAAACTCAAGTTTGGTGGGTTTTTGGCCCTTCCATTTCAGATGGAACGGTGCCGCAAAAGTCGCGCGAGAGGGCCATTTTTCCCACTGATGCACCGAAAATCTCAGGGTTGAATTTTTCACAACGGACGCACCCAATCATCTCCGTTTGACCCAAAACAAATGTTTGGTGTGTTTTTGGCACTTTTTTTTCCATCGGAACGGTGCCGCAAAACTCGCGTCGGTGGGTCATTTTTCCCATTAATGCACTGAAAAACTCGCAGTTCAATTTTTCACAACGGACGCACCCAATCATCTTAGTTTGACCCAAAACTCATGTTTGGTGTGTTATTGGCACTTTTATTACAGACGAAACGGTGCCGCAAAACTCAAGCGAGATCGTCGTTTTCCCACTGATGCACCAAAAAACTCGTGGTTGAACTTTTCGCAACCGACGAACCCAATCATCTCCATTTGACCCAAAACCCATGTTTGGTGGGTTTTTGGCACTTTCATTTCCCTCGGAACGGTGCCGCAAAACTCACGCGAGAGGGCCATTTTTCCCACTGATGCACCGAAAAACTTGTAGTTGAATTTTTCACAACTGACGCACCTAAACATCTAAGTTTGACACAAAACTCATGTTTGGTTGGATTTTGGCACTTTCATTTCCCTCGGAACGGAGCCGCAAAACTCACGCGATAGGGCCATTTTTCCCACTGATGCACCTAAAAACTCGTAGTTGAATTTTTCCCAACGGACGCACCCAATCATCTCTGTTTGACCCAAAACTCATGTTTGGTGTGTTTTTGGCACTTTTATTCCCATCGGAACGGTGCCGCAAAACTCGCGGCGGTGGGCCGTTTTTCCCACTGATGCACTGAAAAACTTGCAGTTCAGTTTTTCACAACGGACGCACCCAATCATCTCAGTTTGACCCAAAACTCATGTTTGGTGGGTTATTGGCACTTTTGTTACCGATGAAACGGTGCCGCAAAACTCACACGAGATGGTCGTTTTCCCACTGATGCACCGAAAAACTCGCGGTTGAACTTTTCGCAACCGACGAACCCAATCATCTCCGTTTGACCCAAAACACATGTTTGGTGGGTTTTTGACACTTTCATTTCCCTCAGAACGGTGCCGCAAAACTCACGCGAGAGGGCCATTTTTCTCATTGATGCACCAAAAAACTCATAGTTGAATTTTTCGCAACGGACGCACCCAATCATCTCCATTTGACCCATACTCATGTTTGGTTGGTTTTTAGCACTTTTATTTCCGTCGGAACGGTGCCGCAAAACTCGCGCCGGTGGGCCGTTTTTCCCACTGATGCACCGAAAAACTCGCAGTTCAATTTCTTGCAACGGACGTACCCAATCATCTCAATTTGACCCAAAACTCATGTTTGGTGGGTTATTGCACTTTTCTTACCGACGAAACGGTGCCACAAAACTCACGCGAGATGTTAGTTTTCCCACTAATGCAACGAAAAACTCGCGGTTGAACTTTTCGCAACCGACGAACCCAATCATCTCCGTTTGAGCCAAAACCCATGTTTGGTCGGTTTTTGGCACTCTCATTTCCCTCGGAACCGTGCCGCAAAACTCACGCGAGAGGGCCATTTTTCCCTCTGATGCACCGAAAAACTCACGGTTGAATATTTCGCAACGGACGCACCCAATCATCTTTGTTTGACCCAAAACTCATGTTTGGTGTGTTTTGGGCACTTTTATTCCCATCAGAACGGTGCCGCAAAACTCGCGGTGGGACGTTTTTCCCACAGATGCACTCAAAAACTCGCAGTAAAATTTTTCGCAACGGATGCACCCAATCATCTCAGTTTGACCCAAAACTCATGTTTGGTGGGTTATTGCACTTTTATTTCCGTCGGAACGGTGCTGCAAAACATACGCGAGATGACCGTTTTTCCCACTGATGCACCGAAAAAATCGCGGTTGGACTTTTCGCAACGGACGCACCCAATCATCTTCGTTTGACCCAAAACTCATGTTTGGTGGGTTTTTGGCACTTCCATTTCTGATGGAACGGTGCCGCAACAGTCGCGCAAGAGGGCCATTTTTCCCACTGATGCACCGAAAATCTCACAGTTGAATTTTTCACAACGGACGCACCAATCATCTCCGTTTGACCCAAAACTCATGTTTGGTGTGTTTTTGGCACTTTTATAACCATTGGAACGGTGCCGCAAAACTAGTATCGGTGGGCCGTTTTTTCCACTGATGCACCGAAAAACTGATAGTTCAACTCTTTGCAACGGACGCACCCAATCATCTCAGTTTGACCCCAAACTCATGTTTGGTGGGTTATTGGCACTTTTGTTACCGACGAAACGGTGCCGCAAAACTCACACGAGATAGACGTTTTTCCCACTGATACACCAAAAAACTCGTGGTTGAACTTTTCGCAACCGACGCACCCAATCATCTCCGTTTGCCCCAAAACTCATGTTTGGTGGGTTTTTGGCACTTTCATTACCATCGCAACGGTGCCGCAAAACTCACGCGAGAGGGCCATTTTTCCCACTGATGCACCGAAAAACTCATAATTAAATTTTTCGCAACGGACGCACCCAATCATCTCTGTTTGACCCAAAACTCATGTTTGGTGTGTTTTTGGCAGTTTTATTCCCATCGGAACGGTGCCGCAAAACTCGCGTCGGTGGGACGTTTTTCCCACTGATGCACTGAAAAACTCGCAGTTCAAGTTTACGCAACGGACGCACCCAATCGTCTCAGTTTGACCCAAAACTCATGTTTGGTGGGTTATTGGCACTTTTATTACAGACGAAACAGTGCCGCGAAACTCACTCGAGATGGCCGTTTTCACACTGATGCACCAAAAAACTCGTGGTTGAACTTTTCGCAACCGACGCACCCAATCATCTCAGTTTGACCCAAAACTCATGTTTGCTGGGTTATTGGCACTTTTGTTACCGACGAAACGGTGCCGCAAAACTCACGTGTGATGGTCGTTTTCCCATTGATGCACCGAAAAACTCGCGGTTGAAGTTTTCACAACCGACGAACCCAATCATCTGCGTTTGACCCAAAACCCATGTTTGGTGGGTTTTTGGCACTTTCATTTCCCTCGGAACGGTGCCGCAAAACACACGCGAGAGGGCCATTTTTCCCACTGATGCACCGAAAAACTGATAGTTGATTTTTTCGCAACTGACGCACCCAAACATCTCAGTTTGACACAAAACTCATGTTTGGTGGGTTTTTGGCTCAATCATTTCTAACGGAACGGTGCCGCAAAACTCGCGCGAGAGGGCCGTTTTTCCACTAATGCACCAAAAAACTCATAGTTGAATTTTTCGCAACGGATGCACCCAATCATCTCAGTTTGACCCAAAACTCAAGTTTGGTTGGTTATTGCACTTTTGTTTCCCACAAAACGGTGCTACAAAACATACGCGAGATGACCGTTTTTCCCACTGATGCATCGAAAAAATCGCGGTTGGACTTTTCGCAACGGACGCACCCAATCATCTCTGTTTGACCCAAAACTCAAGTTTGGTGGGTTTTTGGCCCTTCCATTTCAGATGGAACGGTGCCGCAAAAGTCGCGCGAGAGGGCCATTTTTCCCACTGATGCACCGAAAATCTCAGGGTTGAATTTTTCACAACGGACGCACCCAATCATCTCCGTTTGACCCAAAACAAATGTTTGGTGTGTTTTTGGCACTTTTTTTTCCATCGGAACGGTGCCGCAAAACTCGCGTCGGTGGGTCATTTTTCCCATTAATGCACTGAAAAACTCGCAGTTCAATTTTTCACAACGGACGCACCCAATCATCTTAGTTTGACCCAAAACTCATGTTTGGTGTGTTATTGGCACTTTTATTACAGACGAAACGGTGCCGCAAAACTCAAGCGAGATCGTCGTTTTCCCACTGATGCACCAAAAAACTCGTGGTTGAACTTTTCGCAACCGACGAACCCAATCATCTCCATTTGACCCAAAACCCATGTTTGGTGGGTTTTTGGCACTTTCATTTCCCTCGGAACGGTGCCGCAAAACTCACGCGAGAGGGCCATTTTTCCCACTGATGCACCGAAAAACTTGTAGTTGAATTTTTCACAACTGACGCACCTAAACATCTAAGTTTGACACAAAACTCATGTTTGGTTGGATTTTGGCACTTTCATTTCCCTCGGAACGGAGCCGCAAAACTCACGCGATAGGGCCATTTTTCCCACTGATGCACCTAAAAACTCGTAGTTGAATTTTTCCCAACGGACGCACCCAATCATCTCTGTTTGACCCAAAACTCATGTTTGGTGTGTTTTTGGCACTTTTATTCCCATCGGAACGGTGCCGCAAAACTCGCGGCGGTGGGCCGTTTTTCCCACTGATGCACTGAAAAACTTGCAGTTCAGTTTTTCACAACGGACGCACCCAATCATCTCAGTTTGACCCAAAACTCATGTTTGGTGGGTTATTGGCACTTTTGTTACCGATGAAACGGTGCCGCAAAACTCACACGAGATGGTCGTTTTCCCACTGATGCACCGAAAAACTCGCGGTTGAACTTTTCGCAACCGACGAACCCAATCATCTCCGTTTGACCCAAAACACATGTTTGGTGGGTTTTTGACACTTTCATTTCCCTCAGAACGGTGCCGCAAAACTCACGCGAGAGGGCCATTTTTCTCATTGATGCACCAAAAAACTCATAGTTGAATTTTTCGCAACGGACGCACCCAATCATCTCCATTTGACCCATACTCATGTTTGGTTGGTTTTTAGCACTTTTATTTCCGTCGGAACGGTGCCGCAAAACTCGCGCCGGTGGGCCGTTTTTCCCACTGATGCACCGAAAAACTCGCAGTTCAATTTCTTGCAACGGACGTACCCAATCATCTCAGTTTGACCCAAAACTCATGTTTGGTGGGTTATTGCACTTTTCTTACCGACGAAACGGTGCCACAAAACTCACGCGAGATGGTCGTTTTCCCACTAATGCAACGAAAAACTCGCGGTTGAACTTTTCGCAACCGACGAACCCAATCATCTCCGTTTGAACCAAAACCCATGTTTGGTCGGTTTTTGGCACTCTCATTTCCCTCGGAACCGTGCCGCAAAACTCACGCGAGAGGGCCATTTTTCCCTCTGATGCACCGAAAAACTCACGGTTGAATATTTCGCAACGGACGCACCCAATCATCTTTGTTTGACCCAAAACTCATGTTTGGTGTGTTTTGGGCACTTTTATTCCCATCAGAACGGTGCCGCAAAACTCGCGGTGGGACGTTTTTCCCACAGATGCACTCAAAAACTCGCAGTAAAATTTTTCGCAACGGATGCA
Organism: Coix lacryma-jobi var. lacryma-jobi; assembly: GCA_009763385.1. NCBI lineage: Eukaryota > Viridiplantae > Streptophyta > Magnoliopsida > Poales > Poaceae > Coix > Coix lacryma-jobi. The sequence continues at coordinate 85,939,177 of CM019831.1, forward strand.
GCCAATCATCTCAGTTTGACCCAAAACTCATGTTTGGTGGGTTATTGCACTTTTATTTCCGTCGGAACGGTGCTGCAAAACATACGCGAGATGACCGTTTTTCCCACTGATGCACCGAAAAAATCGCGGTTGGACTTTTCGCAACGGACGCACCCAATCATCTTCGTTTGACCCAAAACTCATGTTTGGTGGGTTTTTGGCACTTCCATTTCTGATGGAACGGTGCCGCAACAGTCGCGCGAGAGGGCCATTTTTCCCACTGATGCACCGAAAATCTCACAGTTGAATTTTTCACAACGGACGCACCCAATCATCTCCGTTTGACCCAAAACTCATGTTTGGTGTGTTTTTGGCACTTTTATATCCATTGGAACGGTGCCGCAAAACTAGTATCGGTGGGCCGTTTTTTCCACTGATGCACCGAAAAACTGATAGTTGAACTCTTTGCAACGGACGCACCCAATCATCTCAGTTTGACCCCAAACTCATGTTTGGTGGGTTATTGGCACTTTTGTTACCGACGAAACGGTGCCGCAAAACTCACACGAGATAGACGTTTTTCCCACTGATACACCAAAAAACTCGTGGTTGAACTTTTCGCAACCGACGCACCCAATCATCTCCGTTTGCCCCAAAACTCATGTTTGGTGGGTTTTTGGCACTTTCATTACCATCGCAACGGTGCCGCAAAACTCACGCGAGAGGGCCATTTTTCCCACTGATGCACCGAAAAACTCATAATTAAATTTTTCGCAACGGACGCACCCAATCATCTCTGTTTGACTGAAAAACTCATGTTTGGTGTGTTTTTGGCACTTTTATTCCCATCGGAACGGTGCCGCAAAACTCGCGTCGGTGGGACGTTTTTCCCACTGATGCACTGAAAAACTCATAGTTCAATTTTTCGCAACGGACGCACCCAATCATCTCAGTTTGACCCAAAACTCATGTTTGGAGGGTTATTGGCACTTTTGTTACCGACGAAACGGTGCCGCAAAACTCACGCAAGATGGTCGTTTTCCCACTGATGCACCGAAAAACTCGCGGTTGAACATTTCGCAACTGACGCACCCAATCATCTCCGTTTGACCCAAACCCATGTTTGGTGGGTTTTTGGCACTTTCATTTTCCTCGGAACGGTGCCGCAAAACTCACACGAGAGGGCCATTTTTCCCACTGATGCATCAAAAAACTCGTGGTTGAACTTTTCGCAACCGACGCACCCAATCATCTCCATTTGACCCAAAACTCATGTTTGATGGGTTTTTGGCACTTTCATTTCCCTCGGAACGGTGCCGCAAAACTCACGCGAGACGGCCATTTTTCCCACTGATGCATCGAAATACTCATAGTTGAATTTTTCGCAACGGACGCACCCAATCATCTTCATTTGACCCAAAACTCATGTTTGGTGTGGTTTTGGTACTTTTACTCCCATCAGAACGGTGCCGCAAAACTCGCGTCGGTGGGACATTTTTCCCACTGATGGATTGAAAAACTCGCAGTTCAATTTTTCGCAACGGACGCACTCAATCATCTCAGTTTGACCCAAAACTCATGTTTGCTGGGTTATTGGCACTTTTGTTACCGACGAAACGGTGCCGCAAAACTCACGCGAGATGGTCGTTTTCCCACTGATGCACCGAATAACTCGCGGTTGAACTTTTCGCAACGGACGCACCCAATCATCTTCGTTTGACCCAAACCCATGTTTGGTGGGTTTTTGGTACTTTCATTTTCCTCGGAACGGTGCCGCAAAACTCACGCGAGAGGGCCATTTTTTCCACTGATGCACCGAAAAATTGTAGTTGAATTTTTCGCAACGGATGCACCCAATCATCTCTGTTTGACCCAAAACTCATGTTTGGTGTGTTTTTGGCACTTTTATTCCCATCGGAACGGTGCCGCAAAACGCGTCGGTGGGCCGTTTTCCCACTGATGCACGAAAAAACTCGTGGTTGAACTTTTCGCAACCGACACACCCAATCATCTCCGTTTGACCCAAAACTCATGTTTGGTGGGTTTTTGGCACTTTCATTTCCCTCAGAACGGTGTCGCAAAACTCACGCGGGAGGGTCATTTTCCCACTGAAGCACCGAAAAACTCATAGTTGAATTTTTCGCAACGGACGCACCCAATCATCTCTGTTTGACCCAAACTCATGTTTGGTTGGTTTTTGGCACTTTTATTTCCGTTGGAACAGTGCCGCAAAACTCGCGACGGTGGGCCGTTTTTCCCACTGATGCACCGAAAAACTCGTAGTTCAATTTTTTGCAACGGACGCACCCAATCATCTCAGTTTGACCCAAAACTCATGTTTGGTGGGTTATTACACTTTTGTTACCAACGAAACGGTGCCGCAAAACTCACGCGAGATGGTCGTTTTCCCACTGATGCACCGAAAAACTCATAGTTGAATTTTTCGCAACGGACGCACCCAATCATTTCTGTTTGACCCAAAACTCATGTTTGGTGGGTTTTTGGCACATTCATTTCTGATGAAACGGTGCCGCAAAAGTCGCGCGAGAGGGCCGTTTTTCCCACCGATGCACCAAAAATCTCACGGTTGAATTTTTCACAACGGACGCACCCAATCATCTCCGTATGACCCAAAACTCATGTTTGGTCTGTTTTTGGCACTTTTATTTCAATCGGAACGGTGCCGCAAAACTCGCATCGGTGGGCCATTTTTCCCACTGATGCACCGAAAAACTAACAGTTCAGGTTTTCGCAATGGACGCACCCAATCATCTCAGTTTGACCCAAAACTCATGTTTGGTGGGTTATTTGCACTTTTGTTACCGACGAAACAGTGCCGCAAAACTCACGCGAGATGGCCGTTTTCCCACTAATGCACAAAAAAACTCGCGGTTGAACTTTTCGCAACCGACGTACCCAATCATCTTCGTTTGACCCAAAACTCATGTATGGTGGGTTTTTGGCACTTTCATTTCCCTCAGAATGGTGCCACAAAATTCACGCGAGAGGGCCATTTTTCCCACTGATGCACCGGAAAACTCGTAGTTGAATTTTTCGCAACGAACGCACCCAATCATCTCTATTTGACCCAAAACTCATGTTTGGTGTGTTTTTGGCACTTTTATTCTCATCGGAACGGTGCCGCAAAACTCTCGCGAGAGGGCCATTTTCCCACTGATGCACCGAAAAACTCATAGTTGAATTTTTCGCAACGGACGCACCCAATCATCTCTGTTTGACCCAAACTCATGTTTGGTTGGTTTTTGGCACTTTAATTTCCGTCGGAACGTTGCCGCAAAACTCGCGCCGGTGGGCCATTTTTCCCACTGATGCACCGAAAAACTCGCAGTTCCATTTTTTGCAACGGACGCACCCAATCATCTCAGTTTGACCCAAAACTCATGTTTGGTGGGTTATTGCACTTTTGTTACCGATGAAACGGTGATACAAAACTCACGCGAGATGGTTGTTTTCCCACTGATGCACCGAAAAACTCGCGGTTGAACTTTTCGCAACCGACGAACCCAATCATCTCTGTTTGACCGAAGACCCATGTTTGGTGGGTTTTTGACACTTTCATTTCCCTCGGAACGGTGCCGCAAAACTCACGCGAGAGGGCCATTTTTCCCACTGATGCACCGAAAAACTTGTAGTTGAATTTTTCGCAACTAACGCACCGAAACATCGCAGTTTGACACAAAACTCATGTTTGGTGGGTTTTTGGCACTTTCATTTCCCTCGGAACGGTGCCGCAAAACTCACGCAAGAGGGCCATTTACGCACTGATGCACCAAAAAACTCACAATTGAATTTTTCGCAACGGACGCACCTAATCATCTCCGTTTGACCCAAACTTATGTTTGGTTGGTTTTTGGAACTTTTATTTCCGTCGGAACGGTACCGCAAAACTCGCGCCGGTGGGCCGTTTTTCCCACTGATGCACCGAAAAACTCGTAGTTTAATTTTTTGCAATGGACGCACCCAATCATCTCAGTTTGACCCAAAACTCATGTTTGGTGGGTTATTGCACTTTTGTTACCGACGAAACGGTGCCACAAAACTCATGCGAGATGGTCATATTCCCACTGCGGCACTGAAAAACTCACGGTTGAACTTTTCGCAACCGACGAACCCAATCATCTCCGTTTGACCCAAAACCCATGTTTCGTGGGTTTTTGGCACATTCATTTCCCTCGGAATGGTGCCGCAAAACTCACGCGAGAGGGCCATTTTCCACACTGATGCACCGAAAAACTTGTTGAATTTTTCGCAACTGACCCACCCAAACATCTCAGTTTGACACAAAACTCATGTTTGGTGGGTTTTTGGCACTTTCATTTCCCTCGGAACGGTGCCGCAAAACTCACGCAAGAGGCCATTTTTCCCACTGATGCACTGAATAACTCGCAGTTGAATTTTTCGCAACGGACGCACCCAATCATCTTAGTTTGACCCAAAACTCATGTTTGGTGGGTTATTGCACTTTTGTTTCCCACGTAACGGTGCTGCAAAACTCACGAGAGATGGTCGTTTTCCCACTGATGCACCAAAAAACTCGTGGTTGAACTTTTCGCAACCGACGCACCCAATCATCTCCGTTTGACCCAAAACCAATGTTTGGTTGGTTTTTGGCACTTTTATTTCCGTCGGAACGGTGCCGCAAAACTCGCGCCGGTGGGTCATTTTTCCCACTGATGCACCGAAAAACTCACAGTTCAATTTTTTGCAACGGACGCACCCAATCATCTCAGTTTGACCCAAAACTCATGTTTGGTGGGTTATTGCACTTTTCTTACCGACGAAACCGTGCCACAAAACTCACGCGAGATGGTCGTTTTCCCACTAATGCACCGAAAAACTCGCGGTTGAACTTTTCGCAACCGACGAACCCAATCATCTCCGTTTGAACCAAAACCCATGTTTGGTCGGTTTTTGGCACTCTCATTTCCCTCGGAACGGTGCCGCAAAACTCACGCGAGAGGGCCATTTTTCCCTCTGATGCACCGAAAAACTCACGGTTGAATTTTTCGCAACGGACGCACCCAATCATCTTTGTTTGACCAAAAACTCATGTTTGGTGTGTTTTGGGCACTTTTATTCCCATCAGAACGGTGCCGCAAAACTCGCGGTGGGACGTTTTTCCCACTGATGCACTCAAAAACTCGCAGTTCAATTTTTTGCAATGGACGCACCCAATGATCTCAGTTTGTCCCAAAACTCATGTTTGGTGGGTTATTGGCACTTTTGTTACCGACAAAACGGTGCCGCAAAACACACGCAAGATGGTCGTTTTCCCATTGATGCACCGAAAAAGTCGGGGTTGAACTTTTCGCAACCGACGCATCCAATCATCTCAGTTTTACCCAAACCAATGTTTGGTGGGTTTTTGGCACTTTCATTTTCCTCGGAACGGTGCCGCAAAACTCACACGAGAGGGCCATTTTTCCCACTGATGCACCGAAAAACTCATAGTTGAATTTTTCGCAACGGACGCACCCAATCATCTCCGTTTGACCCAAACTCATGTTTGGTTGGTTTTTGGCACTTTTATTTCCGTCGGAACGTTGCCGCAAAACTCGCGCCGGTGGGCCGTTTTTCCCACTGATGCACCGAAAAACTCGCAGTTCAATTTTTTGCAACGGACGCACCCAATCATCTCAGTTTGACCCAAAACTCATGTTTGGTGGGTTATTGCACTTTTGTTACCGACGAAACGGTGATACAAAACTCACGCGAGATGGTTGTTTTCCCACTGATGCACCGAAAAACTCGCGGTTGAACTTTTCGCAACCGATGAACCCAATCATCTCCGTTTGACCCAAGACCCATGTTTGGTGGGTTTTTGACACTTTCATTTCCCTCGGAACGGTGCCGCAAAACTCACGCGAGAGGGCCATTTTTCCCACTGATGCACTCAAAAACTCGCAGTTCAATTTTTCGCAACGGACGCACCCAATCATCTCAGTTTGTCCCAAAACTCATGTTTGGTGGGTTATTGGCACTTTTGTTACCGACAAAACGGTGCCGCAAAACACACGCAAGATGGTCGTTTTCCCATTGATGCACCGAAAAAGTCGGGGTTGAACTTTTCGCAACCGACGCATCCAATCATCTCAGTTTTACCCAAACCAATGTTTGGGTTTTTGGCACTTTCATTTTCCTCGGAACGATGCCGCAAAACTCACACGAGAGGGCCATTTTTCCCACTGATGCACCAAAAAACTCGTGGTTGAACTTTTCGCAACCGACGCACCCAATCATCTCCGTTTGACCCAAAACCCATTGTTGGTGGGATTTTGGCACTTTCATTTTCCTCAGAACGGTGCCGCAAAACTCAAGCGAGAGGGCCATTTTTCCCACTGATGCACCGAAAAACTCTAGTTGAATTTTTCACAACGGACGCACACAATCATCTCTGTTTGACCCAAAACTCATGTTTGGTGTGTTTTTGGCACTTTTATTCCCATAGGAACGGTGCCGCAAAACTCGCGTCGGTGGGTCATTTTTCCCATTGATGCACTGAAAAACTCGCAGTTCAATTTTTCGCTACGGACACACCCAATCATCTCAGTTTGACCCAAAAATCATGTTTGGTGGGGTATTGGCACTTTTATTACAGACGAAACGGTGCCGCAAAACTCACGCGAGATGGCCATTTTCACACAGATGCACCAAAAAATTCGGGGTTGAACTTTTCGCAACCGATGCATCCAATCATCTCCGTTTGACCCAAAACTCATGTTTGGTGGGTTTTTGGCACTTTCATTTCCACCGGAACGGTGCCGCGAAACTCACGCGAGAGGGCCATTTTTCCCACTGATGCACCGAAAAACTCATAGTTGAATTTTTCGCAACGGACGCACCCAATCATCTCCATTTGACCCAAACTCATGTTTGGTTGGTTTTTGGCACTTTTATTTCTGTCGGAACGGTGCCACAAAACTCGCGCCAGTGGGCCGTTTTTCCCACTGATGCACCGAAAAACTCGAAGTTCAATTTTTTGCAACGAAGGCACCCAATCATCTCAGTTTGACCCAAAACTCATGTTTGGTGGGTTATTGCACTTTTCTTACCACGAAACGGTGCCACAAAACTCACGGGAGATGGTCGTTTTTCCACTGATGGACCGAAAAACTCGCGGTTGAACTTTTCGCATCCGACGAACCCAATCATCTCCGTTTGACCCAAAACCCATGTTTGGTCGGTTTTTGGCACTTTCATTTCCCTCGGAACGGTGCCGCAAAACTCACGCGAGAGGGCCATTTTTCCCTCTGATGCACCGAAAAACTCACGGTTGAATTTTTCACAACGGACGCACCCAATCATCTCCGTTTGACCCAAACTCATGTTTGGTTGGTTTTTGGCACTTTTATTTCTGTCGGAACGGTGCCACAAAACTCGCGCCGGTGGGCCGTTTTTCCCACTGATGCACCGAAAAACTCACAGTTCAATTTTTTGCAACGGACGCACCCAATCATCTCAGTTTGACCGAAAACTCATGTTTGGTGGGTTATTGCACTTTTCTTACCACGAAACGGTGCCACAAAACTCACGCGAGATGGTCGTTTTTCCACTGATGCACCGAAAAACTCGCGGTTGAACTTTTCGCAACCGACGAAACCAATCATCTCCGTTTGACCCAAATCCCATGTTTGGTCGGTTTTTGGCACTTTCATTTCCCTCGGAACGCTGCCGCGAAACTCACGCGAGAGGGCCATTTTTCCCTCTGATGCACCGAAAAACTCACGGTTCAATTTTTCGCAACGGACGCACCCAATCATCTTTTTTTGACCCAAAACTCATGTTTGGTGTGTTTTTGGCACTTTTATTCCCATCGGAACGGTGCCGCAAAACTCGCGGTGGGACGTTTTTCCCACTGATGCACTCAAAAACTCGCAGTTCAATTTTTCGCAACGGACGCACCCAATCATCTCAGTTTGACCCAAAACTCATGTTTGGTGGGTTATTGGCACTTTTGTTACCGCCGAAACGGTGCCGCAAAACTCACACGAGAAGGTCGTTTTCCCACTGATGCACCGAAAAACTCGTGGTTGAACTTTTCGCAACCGACGCACCGAATCATCTCCGTTTTACCCAAACTAATGTTTGGTGGGTTTTTGGCACTTTCATTTTCCTCGGAACGGTGCCACAAAACTCACACGAGAGGGCCATTTTTCCCACTGATGCACCAAAAAACTCGTGCATGAACTTTTCGCAACCGACGCACCCAATCATCTTTGTTTGACCCAAAACCCATGTTTGGTGGGTTTTTGGAACTTTCATTTTCCTCGTTACGGTGCCGCAAAACTCACGCGAGAGGGCCATTTTTCCCAGTGATGCACCGAAAAACTCGTAGTTGAATTTTTCGCAACGGACGCACCCAATCATCTCTGTTTGACCCAAAACTCATGTTTGGTGTGTTTTTGGCACTTTTATTCCCATCGGAACGGTGCCGCAAAACTCGCGTCGGTGGGCCATTTTTCCCACTGATGCACTGAAAAACTCGCAGTTCAATTTTTCGCTACGGACGCACCCAATCATCTCAGTTTGACCCAAAACTCATGTTTGGTGGGTTATTGGCACTTTTATTACAGACGAAACAGTGCCGCGAAACTCACTCGAGATGGCCGTTTTCACACTGATGCACCAAAAAACTCGTGGTTGAACTTTTCGCAACCGACGCACCCAATCATCTCCGTTTGACCCAAAACTCATGTTTGTTAGGTTTTTGGCACTTTCATTTCCATCGGAACGGTGCCGCAAAAATGACGCGAGAGGGCCATTTTTCCCACTCATGCACCGAAAAACTCATAGTTGAATTTTTCGCAACGGATGCACCCAATCATCTCTATTTGACCGAAACTCATATTTGGTTGGTTTTTGGCACTTTTATTTCGGTCGGAACGGTGCCACAAAACTCGCGCCGGTGGGCCGTTTTTCCCACTGATGCACCGAAAAACTCGCAGTTCAATTTTTTGCAACGGACACACCCAATCATCTTAGTTTGACCCAAAACTCATGTTTGGTGGGGTATTGCACTTTTGTTTTCGACGAAACAGTGCTGCAAAACTCACGTGAGATGGCCATTCTTCCCACTGATGCACCGAAAAAATCACGTTTGGACTTTTCGCAACGGACGCACCCCATCATCTCCGTTTGACCCAAAACTCATGTTTGGTGGGTTTTTGGCACTTCCATTTCCGATGGAAGGGTTCCGCAAAATTCGCGCGAGAGGGCCGTTTTTCCCACTGATGCACTGAAAAACTAACGGTTGAATTTTTTGCAACGGACGCACCCAATAATCTTCGTTTGACCCAAAACTCATGTTTGGTGTGTTTTTGGCACTTTTATTCCCATCGGAACGGTGCCGCAAAACTCGCGTCAGTGGGACGTTTTTCCCACTGATGCACTGAAAAATTCGCAGTTCAATTTTTCCCAACGGACGCACCCAATCATCTCAGTTTGACCCAACACTCATGTTTGGTGGGTTATTGGCACTTTTGTTACCGACGAAACGGTGCCGCAAAACTCACGCGAGATGGTCGTTTTCCCACTGATGCACCGAAAAACTTGCGGTTGAACTTTTCACAACCGACGCACCCAATCATCTCCGTTTGACCCAAACCCATGTTTGGTGGGTTTTGGGCACTTTCATTTTCCTCGGAACAGTGCCGTAAAACTCACACGAGAGGGCCATTTTTCCCACTGATGCACCAAAAAACTCGTGGTTGAACTTTTCGCAACCGACGCACCCAATCATCTCCATTTGACCCAAAACTCATGTTTGGTGGATTTTTGGCACTTTCATTTCCCTCGGAACGGTGCCGCAAAACGCACGCGAGAGGGCCATTTTTCCCACTGATGCACCGAAAAACTCATAGTTGAATTTTTCTCAACGGACGCACCCAATCATCTTCATTTGACACAAAACTCATATTTGGTGTGTTTTTGGCACTTTTATTCCCATCAGAACGGTGCCACAAAACTCACGTCTGTGGGACATTTTTCAAACTGATGGACTGAAAAACTCGCGGTTGAATTTTTCGCAACGGACGCACCCAATCTTCTCAGTTTGACCCAAAACTCATGTTTGCTGGGTTATTGGCACTTTTGTTACCGATGAAACGGTGCCGCAAAACTCACGTGAGATGGCCATTTTTCCCACTGATGGACCGAATAACTCGCGGTTGAACTTTTCGCAACGGACGCACCCAATCATCTCCGTTTGACCCAAACCCATGTTTGGTGGGTTTTTGGCACATTCATTTCTGATGGAACGGTGCCGCAAAAGTCGCGCGAGAGGGCCATTTTTCCCACCGATGCACCGAAAATCTCACGGTTGAATTTTTCACAACGGACGCACCCAATCATCTCTGTTTGACCCAAAACTCATGTTTGGTCTGTTTTTGGCACTTTTATTTCAATCGGAACGGTGCCGCAAAACTCGCATCGGTGGGCCGTTTTTCCCACTGATGCACCGAAAAACTGACAGTTCAGTTTTTCGCAACGGACGCACCCAATCATCTCTGTTTGATCCAAAACTCATGTTTGGTGTGTGTTTGGCACTTTTATTCCCATCAGAACGGTGCCGCAAAACTCGCGTCGGTGGGCCGTTTTTCCCACTGATGCACCGGAAAACTGACAGTTCAGGTTTTCGCAATGGACGCACCCAATCATCTCAGTTTGACCCAAAACTCATGTTTGGTGGGTTATTTGCACTTTTGTTACCAACGAAACGGTGCCGCAAAACTCACGCGAGATGGCCGTTTTCCCACTGATGCACCAAAAAACTCGTGGTTGAACTTTTCGCAACCGACACACCCAATCATCTCCGTTTGATCCAAAACTCATGTTTGGTTGGTTTTTGGCACTTTTATTTCCGTCGGAACGCTGCCGCCAAACTCGCGTCGGTGGGCCGTTTTTCCCACTGATGCACCGAAAAACTTGCCGTTCAATTTTTTGCAACGGACGCACCCAATCATCTCAGTTTGACCCAAAACTCATGTTTGGTGGGTTATTGCACTTTTGTTACCGACGAAACGGTGCCACAAAACTCACGCGAGATGGTTGTTTTCCCACTGATGCACTGAAAAACTCGCGGTTGAACTTTTCGCAACCGACGAACCCAATCATCTCCGTTTGACCCAAAACCGATGTTTGGTGGGTTTTTGACACATTCATTTCCCTCGGAACGGTTCCGCAAAACTCACGCGAGAGGGCCATTTTTCCCACTGATGCACCGAAAAACTTGTAGTAGAATTTTTCGCAACTGACGCACCCAAACATCTCAGTTTGACACAAAACTCATGTTTGGTGGGTTTTTGGCACTTTCATTTCCCTCGGAACGGTGCAGCAAAACTAACACAAGCGGGCCATTTTTTCCACTGATGCACCAAAAAACTCACAGTTGATTTTTTCGCAACGGACGCACCCAATCATCTCAGTTTGACCCAAAACTCATGTTTGGTGGGTTATTGCACTTTTATTTCCGTCGGAACGGTGCTGCAAAACATACGCGAGATGACCGTTTTTCCCACTGATGCACCGAAAAAATCGCAGTTGGACTTTTCGCAACGGACGCACCCAATCATCTTCGTTTGACCCAAAACTCATGTTTGGTGGCTTTTTGGCACTTCCATTTCTGATGGAACGGTGCCGCAAAAGTCGCGCAAGAGGGCCATTTTTCCCACTGATGCACCGAAAATCTCACAGTTGAATTTTTCACAACGGACGCACCCAATCATCTCCGTTTGACCCAAAACTCATGTTTGGTGTGTTTTTGGCACTTTTATTTCCATCGGAACGGTGCCGCAAAACTCGTATCGGTGGGCCGTTTTTCCCACTGATGCACCAAAAAACTGACAGTTCAACTCTTTGCAACGGACGCACCCAATCATCTCAGTTTGACCCAAAACTCATGTTTGGTGGATTATTGGCACTTTTGTTACCGACGAAACGATGCCGCAAAACTCATACGAGAGGGTCGTTTTTCCACTGTTGCACCAAAAAACTCACAGTTGAATTTTTAGCAACGAACGCACACAATCATCTCAGTTTGACCGAAAACTCATGTTTCGTGGGTTATTGACACATTTATTTCCGACGAAACGGTGCCACAAAACACACATGAGATGGCCGTTTTTCCCACTGATGCACAAAAAAACTCACGATTGAACTTTTCGCAACGGACACACCCAATCAACTCTGTTTGACCCAAAACTCATGTTTGGTGGGTTTTTGGCACATTCATTTCTGATGGAACGGTGCCACAAAAGTCGCGCGAGAGGGCCATTTTTCCCACCGATGCACCGAAAATCTCACGGTTGAATTTTTCACAACGGACGCACCCAATCATCTCCGTTTGACCCAAAACTCATGTTTGGTCTATTTTTGGCACTTTTATTTCAATCGGAACGGTGCCGCAAAACTCGCATCGGTGGGCCGTTTTTCCCACTAATGCACCGAAAAACTGACAGTTCAGGTTTTCGCAATGGACGCACCCAATCATCTCAGTTTGACCCGAAACTCATGTTTGGTGGGTTATTTGCACTTTTGTCACCGACGAAACGGTGCCGCAAAACTCACGCGAGATGCCCGTTTTCCCACTGATGCACAAAAAAACTCGCGGTTGAACTTTTCGCAACCGACGCACCCAATCATCTCCGTTTGACCCAAAACTCATGTATGGTGGGTTTTTGGCACTTTCATTTCCATCGCAACGGTGCCGCAAAACTCACGCGAGAGGGCCATTTTTCCCACTGATGCACCGAAAAACTCGTAGTTGAATTTTTCGCAATGGACGCACCCAATGATCTTTGTTTGACCCAAAACTCATGTTTGGTGGGTTATTGACACTTTTATTACAGACGAAACAGTGCCGCAAAACTCACAGGAGATGGCCGTTTTCCCACTGATGCACCAAAAAACTCATGGTTGAATTTTTCGCAACCGACGCACCCAATCATCTCCGTTTGACCCAAAACACATGTTTGGTGGGTTTTTGGCACTTTCATTTCCCTCGCAACGGTGCCGCAAAACTCACGCGAGAGGGGCATTTTTCCCACGGATGCACCGAAAAACTCGTAGTTCAATTTTTCGCAACGGACGCATCCAATCATCTCTGTTTGACCCAAAACTCATGTTTGGTGTGTTTTTGGCACTTTTATTCCCATCGGAACGGTGCCGCAAAACTCGCGTCGGTGGGCCGTTTTTCCCACTGATGCACTGAAAAACTCACAGTTCAATTTTTCACAACAGACGCACCCAATCATCTCAGTTTGACCCAAAACTCATGTTTGGTGGGTTATTGGCACTTTTATTACAGACGAAACGGTGCCGCAAAAGTCACGCGAGATGGCCGTTTTCCCACTGATGCACCAAAAACCTCGTGGTTGAACTTTTCACAACCGACGCACCCAATCATCTCCGTTTGACCCAAAACTCATGTTTGGTGGGTTTTTCGCACTTTCATTTCCCCCAGAACGGTGCCGCAAAACTCACGCGAGAGGGCGATTTTTCCCACTGATGCACCGAAAAACTCATAGTTGAATTTTTCGCAACGGACGCACCCAATCATCTCCGTTTGACCCAAACTAATGCTTGGTGGGTTTTTGGCACTTTGATTTCCCTCGGAACGGGGCCGCAAAACTCACGCGAGAGGGCCATTTTTCCCACTGATGCACCGAAAAACTCATAGTTGAATTCTTCGCAACGGACCCACCCAATCATCTCTGTTTGACCCAAAACTCATGTTTGGTGTGTTTTTGGCACTTTTATTCCCATCGGAACGGTGCCACAAAACTCGCGTCGGTGGGACGTTTTTCCCACTGATGCACTGAAAAACTCGCAGTTCAAGTTTACGCAACGGACGCACTCAATCATCTCAGTTTGACCCAAAACTCATGTTTGGTGGGTTATTGGCACTTTTGTTACCGACGAAACGGTGCCGTAAAACTCACGTGTGTTGGTCGTTTTCCCATTGATGCACCGAAAAACTCGCGGTTGAAGTTTTCACAACCGACGAACCCAATCATCTGCGTTTGACCCAAAACCCATGTTTGGTGGGTTTTTGGCACTTTCATTTCCCTCGGAACGGTGCCGCAAAACACACGCGAGAGGGCCATTTTTCCCACTGATGCACCGAAAAACTGATAGTTGAATTTTTCGCAACTGACGCACCCAAACATCTCAGTTTGACACAAAACTCATGTTTGGTGGGTTTTTGGCTCAATCATTTCTAACGGAACGGTGCCGCAAAACTCGCGCGAGAGGGCCGTTTTTCCACTAATGCACCAAAAAACTCATAGTTGAATTTTTCGCAACGGACGCACCCAATCATCTCAGTTTGACCCAAAACTCAAGTTTGGTTGGTTATTGCACTTTTGTTTCCCACAAAACGGTGCTACAAAACATACGCGAGATGACCGTTTTTCCCACTGATGCATCGAAAAAATCGCGGTTGGACTTTTCGCAACGGACGCACCCAATCATCTCCGTTTGACCCAAAACTCAAGTTTGGTGGGTTTTTGGCCCTTCCATTTCAGATGGAACGGTGCCGCAAAAGTCGCGCGAGAGGGCCATTTTTCCCACTGATGCACCGAAAATCTCACGGTTGAATTTTTCACAACGGACGCACCCAATCATCTCCGTTTGACCCAAAACAAATGTTTGGTGTGTTTTTGGCACTTTTATTTCCATCGGAACGGTGCCGCAAAACTCGGGTTGGTGGGCTATTTTTCCCACTGATGCACAGAAAATCTCGCAGTTGAACTTTTCGCAACCGACGCACCCAATCATCTCCGTTTGACCCAAAACTCATGTATGGTGGGTTTTTGGCACTTTCATTTCCCTCAGAACGGTGCCACAAAACTCTCGCGAGAGGGCCATTTTTCCGTCTGATGCACCGAAAAACTCGTAGTTGAATTCTTCGCAACGGACGCACCCAATCATCTCTGTTTGACCCAAAACTCATGTTTGGTGTGTTTTTGGCACTTTTATTCCCATCGGAACGGTGCCGCAAAACTCGCGTCGGTGGGCCGTTTTTCCCACTGATGCACTGAAAAACTCACAGTTCAATTTTTCACAACAGACGCACCCAATCATCTAAGTTTGACCTAAAACTCATGTTTGGTGGGTTATTGGCACTTTTATTACAGACGAAACGGTGCCGCAAAACTCACGCGAGATGGCCGTTTTCCCACTGATGCACCAAAAACCTCGTGGTTGAACTTTTCACAACCGACGCACCCAATCATCTCCGTTTGACCCAAAACTCATGTTTGGTGGGTTTTTCGCACTTTCATTTCCCTCAGAACGGTGCCGCAAAACTCACGCGAGAGGGCGATTTTTCCCACTGATGCACCGAAAAACTCATAGTTGAATTTTTCGCAACGGACGCACCCAATCATCTCCGTTTGACCCAAACTAATGCTTGGTGGGTTTTTGGCACTTTGATTTCCCTCGGAACGGGGCCGCAAAACTCACGCGAGAGGGCCATTTTTCCCACTGATGCACCGAAAAACTCATAGTTGAATTCTTCGCAACGGACGCACCCAATCATCTCTGTTTGACCCAAAACTCATGTTTGGTGTGTTTTTGGCACTTTTATTCCCATCGGAACGGTGCCACAAAACTCGCGTCGGTGGGACGTTTTTCCCACTGATGCACTGAAAAACTCGCAGTTCAAGTTTACGCAACGGACGCACCCAATCATCTCAGTTTGACCCAAAACTCATGTTTGGTGGGTTATTGGCACTTTTGTTACCGACGAAACGGTGCCGCAAAACTCACGTGTGATGGTCGTTTTCCCATTGATGCACCGAAAAACTCGCGGTTGAAGTTTTCACAACCGACGAACCCAATCATCTGCGTTTGACCCAGAACCCATGTTTGGTGGGTTTTTGGCACTTTCATTTCCCTCGGAACGGTGCCGCAAAACACACGCGAGAGGGCCATTTTTCCCACTGATGCACCGAAAAACTGATAGTTGAATTTTTCGCAACTGACGCACCCAAACATCTCAGTTTGACACAAAACTCATGTTTGGTGGGTTTTTGGCTCAATCATTTCTAACGGAACGGTGCCGCAAAACTCGCGCGAGAGGGCCGTTTTTCCACTAATGCACCAAAAAACTCATAGTTGAATTTTTCGCAACGGACGCACCCAATCATCTCAGTTTGACCCAAAACTCAAGTTTGGTTGGTTATTGCACTTTTGTTTCCCACAAAACGCTGCTACAAAACATACGCGAGATGACCGTTTTTCCCACTGATGCATCGAAAAAATCGCGGTTGGACTTTTCGCAACGGACGCACCCAATCATCTCTGTTTGACCCAAAACTCAAGTTTGGTGGGTTTTTGGCCCTTCCATTTCAGATGGAACGGTGCCGCAAAAGTCGCGCGAGAGGGCCATTTTTCCCACTGATGCACCGAAAATCTCACGGTTGAATTTTTCAGAACGGACGCACCCAATCATCTCCGTTTGACCCAAAACAAATGTTTGGTGTGTTTTTGACACTTTTATTTCCATCGGAACGGTGCCGCAAAACTCGAATTGGTGGGTCGTTTTTCCACACAGGCACCGAAAAACTGACAGTTCAACTTTTTGCAACGGACGCACCCAATCATCTCAGTTTGACCCAAAACTCATGTTTGGTGGGTTATTGGCACTTTTGTTACTGACGAAACGGTGCCGCAAAACTCACGCGAGATGGCCGTTTTTCCCACTGATACACCAAAAAACTTGCGGTTGAATTTTTCGCAACGGACGCACCCAATCATCTCAGTTTGACCGAAAACTCATGTTTGGTGGGTTATTGAAACTTTTATTTTCGACGAAACGGTGCCGCAAAACTCACACGAGATGGCTGTTTATCCCACTTATGAACAAAAAAACTCAGGATTGAACTTTTCCCAACAGACGCACCCAATCATCTCTGTTTGACCCAAAACTCATGTTTGGTGGGTTTTTGGCACATTCATTTCTGATGGAACGGTGCCGCAAAAGTCGCGCGAGAGGGCCGTTTTTCCCACTAATGCACCGAAAATCTCACAGTTGAATTTTTCACAACGGACGCACCCAATCATCTCCGTTTAACCCAAAACTCATGTTTGGTCTCTTTTTGGCACTTTTATTTCAATCGGAACGGTGCCGCAAAACTCGCATCGGTGGGCCGTTTTTCCCACTGATGCACCGGAAAACTGACAGTTCAGTTTTTCGCAACGGACGCACCCAATCATCTCAGTTTGACCCCAAACTCATGTTTGGTGGGTTATTAGCACTTTTGTTACCGACGAAACGGTGCCGCAAAACTCACGCGAGATGGTCGTTTTCCCACTGATGCACAGAAAAACTCGCGGTTGAACTTTTCGCAACCGACGCACCCAATCATCTCCATTTGACCCAAAACTCATGTATGGTGGGTTTTTGGCACTTTCATTTCCCTCAGAACGGTGCCGCAAAACACACGCGAGAGGGCCATTTTTCCCACTGATGCACCGAAAAATTCGTAGTTGAATTTTTCCCAACGGACGCACCCAATCATCTCTGTTTGACCCAAAACTCATGTTTGGTGTGTTTTTGGCACTTTTATTCCCATCGGAACGGTGCCGCAAAACTCGCGTCGGTGGGCCGTTTTTCCCACTGATGCACTGAAAAACTTGCAGTTCAGTTTTTCACAACGGACGCACCCAATCATCTCAGTTTGACCCAAAACTCATGTTTGGTGGGTTATTGCCACTTTTATTACAGACAAAACGGTGCCGCAAAACTCACGCGAGATGGCCGTTTTCCCACTGATGCACCTAAAAACTTGTGGTTGAACTTTTCGCAACCGACGCACCCAATCATATCCGTTTGACCCAAAACTCATGTTTGGTGGGTTTTTGGCACCTTCATTTCCCTCGAAACCATGCTGCAAAACTCACGTGAGAGGGCCATTTTTCCCACTGATGCACCGAAAAACTCGTACTTCAATTTTTTGCAACGGACGCACCCAATCATCTCTGTTTGACCCAAAACTCATGTTTGGTGTGTTTTTGGCACTTTTATTCCCATCGGAACGGTGCCGCAAAACTCGCGTCGGTGGGCCGTTTTTCCCACTGATGCACTGAAAAACTCACAGTTCAATTTTTCACAACGGACGCACCCAATCATCTCAGTTTGACCCAAAACTCATGTTTGGTGGGTTATTGGCACTTTTATTACAGACGAAACGGTGCCGCAAAACTCACGCGAGATGGCCGTTTTCCTACTGATGCACCAAAAAACTCGTGGTTGAACTTTTCGCAGCCGACGCACCCAATCATCTTCGTTTGACCCAAAACTCATGTTTGGTGGGTTTTTGGCACTTTCATTTCCCTCGCAACGGTGCCGCAAAACTCACGCGAGAGGGCCATTTTTCCCACTGATGCACCACAAAACTCGTAGTTCAATTTTTCGCAACGGACGCACCCAATCATCTCTGTTTGCCCCAAAACTCATGTTTGGTGTGTTTTTGGCACTTTAATTCCCATCAGAACGGTGCCGCAAAACTCGCGTTGGTGGGGCGTTTTTCCCACTGATGCACTGAAAAACTCGCAGTTCAATTTTTCACAACGGACGCACCCAATCATCTCAGTTTGACCCAAAACTCTTGTTTGGTGGGTTATTGGCACTTTTATTACAGACGAAACGGTGCCGCAAAACTCACGCGAGATGGCTGTTTTCCCACTGATGCACCAAAAACCTCGTGGTTGAACTTTTCGCAACCGACGCACCCAATCATCTCCATTTGACCCAAAACTCATGTTTGGTGGGTTTTTGGCACTTTCATTTCCCTCGGAACGGTGCCGCAAAACTCACGCGAGTGGGCGATTTTTCCCACTGATGCACCGAAAAACTCATAGTTCAATTTTTCGCAACGGACGCATCCAATCATCTCTGTTTGACCCAAAACTCATGTTTGGTGTGTTTTTGGCACTTTTATTCCCATCGGAACGGTGCCGCAAAACTCGCGTCGGTGGGCCGTTTTTCCCACTGATGCACTGAAAAACTCACAGTTCAATTTTTCACAACAGACGCACCCAATCATCTCAGTTTGACCCAAAACTCATGTTTGGTGGGTTATTGGCACTTTTATTACAGACGAAACGGTGCCGCAAAAGTCACGCGAGATGGCCGTTTTCCCACTGATGCACCAAAAACCTCGTGGTTGAACTTTTCACAACCGACGCACCCAATCATCTCCGTTTGACCCAAAACTCATGTTTGGTGGGTTTTTCGCACTTTCATTTCCCCCAGAACGGTGCCGCAAAACTCACGCGAGAGGGCGATTTTTCCCACTGATGCACCGAAAAACTCATAGTTGAATTTTTCGCAACGGACGCACCCAATCATCTCCGTTTGACCCAAACTAATGCTTGGTGGGTTTTTGGCACTTTGATTTCCCTCGGAACGGGGCCGCAAAACTCACGCGAGAGGGCCATTTTTCCCACTGATGCACCGAAAAACTCATAGTTGAATTCTTCGCAACGGACCCACCCAATCATCTCTGTTTGACCCAAAACTCATGTTTGGTGTGTTTTTGGCACTTTTATTCCCATCGGAACGGTGCCACAAAACTCGCGTCGGTGGGACGTTTTTCCCACTGATGCACTGAAAAACTCGCAGTTCAAGTTTACGCAACGGACGCACTCAATCATCTCAGTTTGACCCAAAACTCATGTTTGGTGGGTTATTGGCACTTTTGTTACCGACGAAACGGTGCCGTAAAACTCACGTGTGTTGGTCGTTTTCCCATTGATGCACCGAAAAACTCGCGGTTGAAGTTTTCACAACCGACGAACCCAATCATCTGCGTTTGACCCAGAACCCATGTTTGGTGGGTTTTTGGCACTTTCATTTCCCTCGGAACGGTGCCGCAAAACACACGCGAGAGGGCCATTTTTCCCACTGATGCACCGAAAAACTGATAGTTGAATTTTTCGCAACTGACGCACCCAAACATCTCAGTTTGACACAAAACTCATGTTTGGTGGGTTTTTGGCTCAATCATTTCTAACGGAACGGTGCCGCAAAACTCGCGCGAGAGGGCCGTTTTTCCACTAATGCACCAAAAAACTCATAGTTGAATTTTTCGCAACGGACGCACCCAATCATCTCAGTTTGACCCAAAACTCAAGTTTGGTTGGTTATTGCACTTTTGTTTCCCACAAAACGGTGCTACAAAACATACGCGAGATGACCGTTTTTCCCACTGATGCATCGAAAAAATCGCGGTTGGACTTTTCGCAACGGACGCACCCAATCATCTCCGTTTGACCCAAAACTCAAGTTTGGTGGGTTTTTGGCCCTTCCATTTCAGATGGAACGGTGCCGCAAAAGTCGCGCGAGAGGGCCATTTTTCCCACTGATGCACCGAAAATCTCACGGTTGAATTTTTCACAACGGACGCACCCAATCATCTCCGTTTGACCCAAAACAAATGTTTGGTGTGTTTTTGGCACTTTTATTTCCATCGGAACGGTGCCGCAAAACTCGGGTTGGTGGGCTATTTTTCCCACTGATGCACAGAAAATCTCGCAGTTGAACTTTTCGCAACCGACGCACCCAATCATCTCCGTTTGACCCAAAACTCATGTATGGTGGGTTTTTGGCACTTTCATTTCCCTCAGAACGGTGCCACAAAACTCTCGCGAGAGGGCCATTTTTCCGACTGATGCACCGAAAAACTCGTAGTTGAATTCTTCGCAACGGACGCACCCAATCATCTCTGTTTGACCCAAAACTCATGTTTGGTGTGTTTTTGGCACTTTTATTCCCATCGGAACGGTGCCGCAAAACTCGCGTCGGTGGGCCGTTTTTCCCACTGATGCACTGAAAAACTCACAGTTCAATTTTTCACAACAGACGCACCCAATCATCTAAGTTTGACCTAAAACTCATGTTTGGTGGGTTATTGGCACTTTTATTACAGACGAAACGGTGCCGCAAAACTCACGCGAGATGGCCGTTTTCCCACTGATGCACCAAAAACCTCGTGGTTGAACTTTTCACAACCGACGCACCCAATCATCTCCGTTTGACCCAAAACTCATGTTTGGTGGGTTTTTCGCACTTTCATTTCCCTCAGAACGGTGCCGCAAAACTCACGCGAGAGGGCGATTTTTCCCACTGATGCACCGAAAAACTCATAGTTGAATTTTTCGCAACGGACGCACCCAATCATCTCCGTTTGACCCAAACTAATGCTTGGTGGGTTTTTGGCACTTTGATTTCCCTCGGAACGGGGCCGCAAAACTCACGCGAGAGGGCCATTTTTCCCACTGATGCACCGAAAAACTCATAGTTGAATTCTTCGCAACGGACGCACCCAATCATCTCTGTTTGACCCAAAACTCATGTTTGGTGTGTTTTTGGCACTTTTATTCCCATCGGAACGGTGCCACAAAACTCGCGTCGGTGGGACGTTTTTCCCACTGATGCACTGAAAAACTCGCAGTTCAAGTTTACGCAACGGACGCACCCAATCATCTCAGTTTGACCCAAAACTCATGTTTGGTGGGTTATTGGCACTTTTGTTACCGACGAAACGGTGCCGCAAAACTCACGTGTGATGGTCGTTTTCCCATTGATGCACCGAAAAACTCGCGGTTGAAGTTTTCACAACCGACGAACCCAATCATCTGCGTTTGACCCAGAACCCATGTTTGGTGGGTTTTTGGCACTTTCATTTCCCTCGGAACGGTGCCGCAAAACACACGCGAGAGGGCCATTTTTCCCACTGATGCACCGAAAAACTGATAGTTGAATTTTTCGCAACTGACGCACCCAAACATCTCAGTTTGACACAAAACTCATGTTTGGTGGGTTTTTGGCTCAATCATTTCTAACGGAACGGTGCCGCAAAACTCGCGCGAGAGGGCCGTTTTTCCACTAATGCACCAAAAAACTCATAGTTGAATTTTTCGCAACGGATGCACCCAATCATCTCAGTTTGACCCAAAACTCAAGTTTGGTTGGTTATTGCACTTTTGTTTCCCACAAAACGCTGCTACAAAACATACGCGAGATGACCGTTTTTCCCACTGATGCATCGAAAAAATCGCGGTTGGACTTTTCGCAACGGACGCACCCAATCATCTCTGTTTGACCCAAAACTCAAGTTTGGTGGGTTTTTGGCCCTTCCATTTCAGATGGAACGGTGCCGCAAAAGTCGCGCGAGAGGGCCATTTTTCCCACTGATGCACCGAAAATCTCACGGTTGAATTTTTCAGAACGGACGCACCCAATCATCTCCGTTTGACCCAAAACAAATGTTTGGTGTGTTTTTGACACTTTTATTTCCATCGGAACGGTGCCGCAAAACTCGAATTGGTGGGTCGTTTTTCCACACAGGCACCGAAAAACTGACAGTTCAACTTTTTGCAACGGACGCACCCAATCATCTCAGTTTGACCCAAAACTCATGTTTGGTGGGTTATTGGCACTTTTGTTACTGACGAAACGGTGCCGCAAAACTCACGCGAGATGGCCGTTTTTCCCACTGATACACCAAAAAACTTGCGGTTGAATTTTTCGCAACGGACGCACCCAATCATCTCAGTTTGACCGAAAACTCATGTTTGGTGGGTTATTGAAACTTTTATTTTCGACGAAACGGTGCCGCAAAACTCACACGAGATGGCTGTTTATCCCACTTATGAACAAAAAAACTCAGGATTGAACTTTTCCCAACAGACGCACCCAATCATCTCTGTTTGACCCAAAACTCATGTTTGGTGGGTTTTTGGCACATTCATTTCTGATGGAACGGTGCCGCAAAAGTCGCGCGAGAGGGCCGTTTTTCCCACTAATGCACCGAAAATCTCACAGTTGAATTTTTCACAACGGACGCACCCAATCATCTCCGTTTAACCCAAAACTCATGTTTGGTCTCTTTTTGGCACTTTTATTTCAATCGGAACGGTGCCGCAAAACTCGCATCGGTGGGCCGTTTTTCCCACTGATGCACCGGAAAACTGACAGTTCAGTTTTTCGCAACGGACGCACCCAATCATCTCAGTTTGACCCCAAACTCATGTTTGGTGGGTTATTAGCACTTTTGTTACCGACGAAACGGTGCCGCAAAACTCACGCGAGATGGTCGTTTTCCCACTGATGCACAGAAAAACTCGCGGTTGAACTTTTCGCAACCGACGCACCCAATCATCTCCATTTGACCCAAAACTCATGTATGGTGGGTTTTTGGCACTTTCATTTCCCTCAGAACGGTGCCGCAAAACACACGCGAGAGGGCCATTTTTCCCACTGATGCACCGAAAAATTCGTAGTTGAATTTTTCCCAACGGACGCACCCAATCATCTCTGTTTGACCCAAAACTCATGTTTGGTGTGTTTTTGGCACTTTTATTCCCATCGGAACGGTGCCGCAAAACTCGCGTCGGTGGGCCGTTTTTCCCACTGATGCACTGAAAAACTTGCAGTTCAGTTTTTCACAACGGACGCACCCAATCATCTCAGTTTGACCCAAAACTCATGTTTGGTGGGTTATTGCCACTTTTATTACAGACAAAACGGTGCCGCAAAACTCACGCGAGATGGCCGTTTTCCCACTGATGCACCTAAAAACTTGTGGTTGAACTTTTCGCAACCGACGCACCCAATCATATCCGTTTGACCCAAAACTCATGTTTGGTGGGTTTTTGGCACCTTCATTTCCCTCGAAACCATGCTGCAAAACTCACGTGAGAGGGCCATTTTTCCCACTGATGCACCGAAAAACTCGTACTTCAATTTTTTGCAACGGACGCACCCAATCATCTCTGTTTGACCCAAAACTCATGTTTGGTGTGTTTTTGGCACTTTTATTCCCATCGGAACGGTGCCGCAAAACTCGCGTCGGTGGGCCGTTTTTCCCACTGATGCACTGAAAAACTCACAGTTCAATTTTTCACAACGGACGCACCCAATCATCTCAGTTTGACCCAAAACTCATGTTTGGTGGGTTATTGGCACTTTTATTACAGACGAAACGGTGCCGCAAAACTCACGCGAGATGGCCGTTTTCCTACTGATGCACCAAAAAACTCGTGGTTGAACTTTTCGCAGCCGACGCACCCAATCATCTTCGTTTGACCCAAAACTCATGTTTGGTGGGTTTTTGGCACTTTCATTTCCCTCGCAACGGTGCCGCAAAACTCACGCGAGAGGGCCATTTTTCCCACTGATGCACCACAAAACTCGTAGTTCAATTTTTCGCAACGGACGCACCCAATCATCTCTGTTTGCCCCAAAACTCATGTTTGGTGTGTTTTTGGCACTTTAATTCCCATCAGAACGGTGCCGCAAAACTCGCGTCGGTGGGGCGTTTTTCCCACTGATGCACTGAAAAACTCGCAGTTCAATTTTTCACAACGGACGCACCCAATCATCTCAGTTTGACCCAAAACTCTTGTTTGGTGGGTTATTGGCACTTTTATTACAGACGAAACGGTGCCGCAAAACTCACGCGAGATGGCTGTTTTCCCACTGATGCACCAAAAACCTCGTGGTTGAACTTTTCGCAACCGACGCACCCAATCATCTCCGTTTGACCCAAAACTCATGTTTGGTGGGTTTTTGGCACTTTCATTTCCCTCGGAACGGTGCCGCAAAACTCACGCGAGTGGGCGATTTTTCCCACTGATGCACCGAAAAACTCATAGTTCAATTTTTCGCAACGGACGCACCCAATCATCTCTGTGTGACCCAAACTCATATTTGGTGGGTTTTTGGCACTTTCATTTCCCTCGGAACGGTGCCGCAAAACTCACGCGAGAGGGCCATTTTTCCCACTGATGCACCAAAAAACTCACAGTTGAATTTTTCGCAACGGACGCACCCAATCATCTCTGTTTGACCAAAAACCCATGTTTGGTGTGTTTTTGGCACTTTTATTCCCATTGGAACGGTGCCGCAAAACTCGCGTTGGTGGGCCATTTTTCCCACTGATGCATTGAAAAACTCACAGTTCAATTTTTCGCAACGGACGCACCCAATCATCTCAGTTTGACCCAAAACTCATGTTTGGTGTGTTATTGGCACTTTTGTTACAGACGAAACGGTGCCGCAAAAGTCACGCGAGATGGTCGTTTTCCCACTGATGCAGTGAAAGACTCACGGTTGAACTTTTCGCAACCAACGCACCCAATCAACTCTGTTTCACCCAAAACCCATGTTTGGTAGGTTTTTGACACTTTCATTTCCCTCGAAAAGGTGCCGCAAAACCCACGCAAGAGGGCCATTTTTCCCATTGATGCACCGAAAAACTCGTAGTTGAATTTTTCGCAACTGACACACCCAAACATCTCAGTTTGACACAAAACTCATGTTTGGTGGGTTTTTGGCACTTTCATTTCTGACGGAACGGTGCCGCAAAACTCGCGCGAGAGGGCCATTTTTTCCACTGATGCACCAAAAATCTCATGGTTGAATTTTTCACAACGGACGCACCCAATCATCTCCGTTTGACCCAAAACTCATGTTTGGTGTGTTTTTTGCACTTTCATTTCCCTCAGAACGGTGCCACAAAACTCACGCGAGATGGCCATTTTTGGTACTGATGCACCGAAAAACTCGCAGTTGATTTTTTCACAACGTACGCACCCAATCATCTCAGTTTGACCCAAAACTCATGTTTGGAGTGTTTTAGGCACTTTCATTTCTGACGGAACGGTGCCGCAAAACTCGCGCGAGAGGGCCGTTTTCCCACTGATGCACCAAAAAAGTCGCGGTTGAATTTTTCGCAACGGACGCACCCAATCATCTAAGTTTGACCCAAAACTCATGTTTGGTGGGTTGTTGACACTTTTATTTTCGATGAAACGATGCCGCAAAACTCACGCGAGATGGCTGTTTTTCCCACAGATGCACCAAAAAACTCAGAGTTGAATTTTTCACAACGGACGCAACCAACCATCTCTGTTTGACCCAAAACTCATGTTTGGTGTGTTTTTGGCACTTTTATTTCAATCGGAATGGTGCCGCAAAACTCACATCGGTGGGCCGTTTTTCCCACTGATGCACCGAAAAACTGACAGTTCAGTTTTTCGCAACGGACGCACCCAATCATCTCAGTTTGATCCAAAACTCATGTTTGGTGGGTTATTGGCACTTTTGTTACCGACCAAACGGTGCCGCAAAACTCATGCGTAGATGGCCGTTTTCCCACTGATGCACAGAAAAACTCGCGGTTGAACTTTTCGCAACCGACACACCCGATCATCTCCGTTTGACCCAAAACTCATGTATGGTGGGTTTTTCGTACTTTCATTTCCCTCAGAACGGTGCCACAAAACTCACGCGAGGGGGCCATTTTTCCCACTGATGCACCGAAAAACTCGTAGTTGAATTTTTCGCAACGGACGCAACCAATCATCTCTGTTTGACCTAAAACTCATCATTGGCGTGTTTTTGGCACTTTTATTCCCATCGGAATGGTGCCGCAAAACTCGCGTCGGTGGGCCGTTTTTCCCATGGATGCACTGAAAAACTCGCAGTTCAATTTTTCGCAACGGACGCACCCAATCATCTCAGTTTGACCCAGAACTCATGTTTGGTGGGTTATTGGCACTTTTGTTACCGACGAAACGGTGCCGCAAAACTCACGCGAGAGGGCCATTTTCCCACTGATGCAACGAAAAACTCGTAGTTGAATTTTTCGCAACTGACGCACCCAAACATCTCAGTTTGACACAAAACTCATGTTTGGTGGGTTTTTGGCACTTTCATTTCTGACGGAACGGTGCCGCAAAACTCGCGCGAGAGGTCCGTTTTTCCCACTGATGCACCAAAAAATTCACAGTTGAATTTTTCGCAACGGACGCACCCAATCATCTCAGTTTGACCCAAAACTCATGTTTGGTGGGTTATTGCACTTTTATTTCCGTCGGAACGGTGCTGCAAAACATACGCGAGATGACCGTTTTTCCCACTAATGCACCGAAAAAATCGCAGTTGGACTTTTCGCAATGGACGCACCCAATCATCTTCGTTTGACTCAAAACTCATGTTTGGTGGCTTTTTGGCACTTCCATTTCTGATGGAACGGTGCCGCAAAAGTCGCGCAAGAGGGCCATTTTTCCCACGGATGCACCGAAAATCTCATAGTTGAATTTTTCACAACGGACGCACCCAATCATCTCCGTTTGACCCAAAACTCATGTTTGGTGGGTTATTGCACTTTTGTTTCCCACGAAACGGTGTTGCAAAACCTACGCGAGATGACCGTTTTTCCCTCTGATGCACCGAAAAATTCGCGGTTCCACTACGCAACGGACGCACCCAATCATCTAAGTTTGACCCAAAACTCATGTTTGGTGGGTTGTTGACACTTTTATTTTCGATGAAACGATGCCGCAAAACTCACGCGAGATGGCTGTTTTTCCCACAGATGCACCAAAAAACTCAGAGTTGAATTTTTCACAACGGACGCAACCAACCATCTCTGTTTGACCCAAAACTCATGTTTGGTGTGTTTTTGGCACTTTTATTTCAATCGGAATGGTGCCGCAAAACTCGCATCGGTGGGCCGTTTTTCCCACTGATGCACCGAAAAACTGACAGTTCAGTTTTTCGCAACGGACGCACCCAATCATCTCAGTTTGATCCAAAACTCAGGTTTGGTGGGTTATTGGCACTTTTGTTACCGACCAAACGGTGCCGCAAAACTCATGCGTAGATGGCCGTTTTCCCACTGATGCACAGAAAAACTCGCGGTTGAACTTTTCGCAACCGACACACCCGATCATCTCCGTTTGACCCAAAACTCATGTATGGTGGGTTTTTCGTACTTTCATTTCCCTCAGAACGGTGCCACAAAACTCACGCGAGGGGGCCATTTTTCCCACTGATGCACCGAAAAACTCGTAGTTGAATTTTTCGCAACGGACGCAACCAATCATCTCTGTTTGACCTAAAACTCATCATTGGCGTGTTTTTGGCACTTTTATTCCCATCGGAATTGTGCCGCAAAACTCGCGTCGGTGGGCCGTTTTTCCCATGGATGCACTGAAAAACTCGCAGTTCAATTTTTCGCAACGGACGCACCCAATCATCTCAGTTTGACCCAGAACTCATGTTTGGTGGGTTATTGGCACTTTTGTTACCGACGAAACGGTGCCGCAAAACTCACGCGAGAGGGCCATTTTCCCACTGATGCAACGAAAAACTCGTAGTTGAATTTTTCGCAACTGACGCACCCAAACATCTCAGTTTGACACAAAACTCATGTTTGGTGGGTTTTTGGCACTTTCATTTCTGACGGAACGGTGCCGCAAAACTCGCGCGAGAGGTCCGTTTTTCCCACTGATGCACCAAAAAATTCACAGTTGAATTTTTCGCAACGGACGCACCCAATCATCTCAGTTTGACCCAAAACTCATGTTTGGTGGGTTATTGCACTTTTATTTCCGTCGGAACGGTGCTGCAAAACATACGCGAGATGACCGTTTTTCCCACTGATGCACCGAAAAAATCACAGTTGGACTTTTCGCAATGGACGCACCCAATCATCTTCGTTTGACCCAAAACTCATGTTTGGTGGCTTTTTGGCACTTCCATTTCTGATGGAACGGTGCCGCAAAAGTCGCGCAAGAGGGCCATTTTTCCCACGGATGCACCGAAAATCTCATAGTTGAATTTTTCACAACGGACGCACCCAATCATCTCCGTTTGACCCAAAACTCATGTTTGGTGTGTTTTTGGCACTTTTATTTCCATCGGAACGGTGCCGCAAAACTCGTATCGGTGGGCCGTTTTTCCCACTAATGCACCGAAAAACTGACAGTTCAACTCTTTGCAACGGACGCACCCAATCATCTCAGTTTGACCCAAAACTCATGTTTGGTGGGCTATTGGCACTTTTGTTACCGACGAAACGGTGCCGCAAAACTCATACGAGAGGGTCGTTTTTCCACTGTTGCACCAAAAAACTCACAGTTGAATTTTTAGCAACGGACGCACACAATCATCTCAGTTTGACCGAAAACTCATGTTTGGTGGGTTATTGACACATTTATTTCCGACGAAACGGTGCCACAAAACACACATGAGATGGCCGTTTTTCCCACTGATGCACAAAAAAACTCACGATTGAACTTTTCGCAACGGACGCACCCAATCAACTCTGTTTGACCCAAAACTCATGTTTGGTGGGTTTTTGGCACATTCATTTCTGATGGAACGGTGCCGCAAAAGTCGCGCGAGAGGGCCATTTTTCCCATCGATGCACTGAAAATCTCACGGTTGAATTTTTCACAACGGACGCACCCAATCATCTCCGTTTGACCCAAAACTCATGTTTGGTCTATTTTTGGCACTTTTATTTCAATCGGAACGGTGCCGCAAAACTTGCATCGGTGGGCCGTTTTTCCCACTAATGCACCGAAAAACTGACAGTTCAGGTTTTCGCAATGGACGCACCCAATCATCTCAGTTGGACCCAAAACTCATGTTTGGTGGGTTATTTGCACTTTTGTCACCGACGAAACGGTGCCGCAAAACTCACGCGAGATGCCCGTTTTCCCACTGATGCACAAAAAAACTCGCGGTTGAACTTTTCGCAACCGACGCACCCAATCATCTCCGTTTGACCCAAAACTCATGTATGGTGGGTTTTTGGCACTTTCATTTCCATCGCAACCGTGCCGCAAAACTCACGCGAGAGGGCCATTTTTCCCAATGATGCACCGAAAAACTCGTGGTTGAATTTTTCGCAACGGACACACCCAGTGGTCTCTGTTTGACCCAAAACTCATGTTTGGTATGTTTATGGCACTTTTATTCCCATCGGAACAGTGCCGCAAAACTCGCGTCGGTGGGACGTTTTTCCCACTGATGCACTGAAAAACTCGCAAATCAATTTTTCGCAACGGACGCACCCAATGATCTCAGTTTGACCCAAAACTCATGTTTGGTGGGTTATTGACACTTTTATTACAGACAAAACAGTGCCGCAAAACTCACAGGAGATGGCCTTTTTCCCACTGATGCACCAAAAAACTCATGGTTGAATTTTTCGCAACCGACGCACCCAATCATCTCCGTTTGACCCAAAACTCATGTTTGGTGGGTTTTTAGCACTTTCATTTCACTCGCAACGGTGCCACAAAACTCACGCGAGAGGGGCATTTTTCCCACGGATGCACCGAAAAACTCGTAGTTCAATTTTTCGCAACGGACGCATCCAATCATCTCTGTTTGACCCAAAACTCGTGTTTGGTGTGTTTTTGGCACTTTTATTCCCATCGGAACGGTGCCGCAAAACTCGCGTCGGTGGGCCGTTTTTCCCACTAATGCACTGAAAAACTCACAGTTTAATTTTTCACAACAGACGCACCCAATCATCTCAGTTTAACCCAAAACTCATGTTTGGTGGGTTATTGGCACTTTTATTACAGACGAAACGGTGCCGCAAAACTCACGCGAGATGGCCATTTTCCCACTGATGCACCAAAAACCTCGTGGTTGAACTTTTCGCAACCGACGCACCCAATCATCTCCATTTGACCCAAAACTCATGTTTGGTGGGTTTTTGGCCCTTTCATTTCCCTCAGAACGGTGCCGCAAATCTCACGCGAGAGGGCGATTTTTCCCAGTGATGCACCAAAAAACTCATAGTTGAATTTTTCGCAACGGACGCACCCAATCATCTCCGTTTGACCCAAACTAATGCTTGGTGGGTTTTTGGCACTTTGATTTCCCTCGGAACGGGGCCGCAAAACTCACGCGAGAGGGCCATTTTTCCCACTGATGCACCGAAAAACTCACAGTTGAATTCTTCGCAACGGACGCACCCAATCATCTCTGTTTGACCCAAAACTCATGTTTGGTGTGTTTTTGGCACTTTTATTCCCATCGGAACGGTGCCACAAAACTCGCGTCGGTGGGACGTTTTTCCCACTGATGCACTGAAAAACTCGCAGTTTAAGTTTACGCAACGGACGCACCCAATCATCTCAGTTTGACCCAAAACTCATGTTTGGTGGGTTATTGGCACTTTTGTTACCGACGAAACAGTGCCGCAAAACTCACGCGCGATGGTCGTTTTCCCATTGATGCACCGAAAAACTAGCGGTTGAACTTTTCGCAACCGACGAACCCAATCATCTCCGTTTGACCCAAAACCCATGTTTGGTGGGTTTTTGGCACTTTCATTTCCCTCGGAACGGTGCCGCAAAACACACGCGAGAGGGCCATTTTTCCCACTGATGCACCGAAAAACTGATAGTTGAATTTTTCGCAACTGACGCACCCAAACATCTCAGTTTGACACAAAACTCATGTTTGGTGGGTTTTTGGCACATTCATTTCTAACGGAACGGTGCCGCAAAACTCGCGCGAGAGGGGCGTTTTTCCATTAATGCACCAAAAAACTCATAGTTGAATTTTTCGCAACGGACGTACCCAATCATCTTGGTTTGACCCAAAACTCAAGTTTGGTTGGTTATTGCACTTTTGTTTCCCACAAAACGGTGCTACAAAACATACGCGAGATGACCGTTTTTCCCACTGATGCATCGAAAAAATCGCGGTTGGACTTTTCGCAACGGACGCACCCAATCATCTTCGTTTGACCCAAAACTCAAGTTTGGTGGGTTTTTGGCCCTTCCATTTCAGATGGAACGGTGCCGCAAAAGTCGCGCGAGAGGGCCATTTTTCCCACAGATGCACCGAAAATCTCACGGTTGAATTTTTCACAACGGACGCACCCAATCATCTCCGTTTGACCCAAAACAAATGTTTGGTGTGTTTTTGGCACTTTTATTTCCATCGGAACGGTGCCGCAAAACTCGCATTGGTGGGTCGTTTTTTCCACAGAGGCACCGAAAAACTGACAGTTCAACTTTTTGCAACGGACGCACCCAATCATCTCAGTTTGACCCATAGTCATGTTTGGTGGGTTATTGGCACTTTTGTTAGTGACGAAACGGTGCCGCAAAACTCACGCGAGATGGCCGTTTTTCCCACTGATACACCAAAAAACTTGCAGTTGAATTTTTCGCAACGGACGCACCCAATCATCTCAGTTTGACCGAAAACTCATGTTTGGTGGGTTATTGAAACTTTTATTTTCGACGAAACGGTGCCGCAAAACTCACGCGAGATGGCTGTTTATCCCACTTATGAACAAAAAAACTCAGGATTTAACTTTTCGCAACAGACGCACCCAATCATCTCTGTTTGACCCAAAACTCATGTTTGGTGGGTTTTTGGCACATTCATTTCTGATGGAACGGTGCCGCAAAAGTCGCGCGAGAGGGCCGTTTTTCCCACTGATGCACCGAAAATCTCACAGTTGAATTTTTCACAACGGACGCACCCAATCATCTCCGTTTAACCCAAAACTCATGTTTGGTCTCTTTTTGGCACTTTTATTTCAATCGTAACGGTGCCGCAAAACTCGCATCGGTGGGCCGTTTTTCCCATTGATGCACCGAAAAAATGACAGTTCAGTTTTTCACAACGGGCGCACCCAATCATCTCAGTTTGACCCAAAACTCATGTTTGGTGGGTTATTAGCACTTTTGTTACCGACGAAACGGTGCCGCAAAACTCACGCGAGATGGCCGTTTTCCCACTGATGCACAGAAAAACTCGCGGTTGAACTTTTCGCAACCGACGCACCCAATCATCTCCGTTTGACCCAAAACTCTTGTATGGTGGGTTTTTGGCACTTTCATTTCCCTCTGAACGGTGCCGCAAAACTCACGCGAGAGGGCCATTTTTCCCACTGATGCACCGAAAAATTCGTAGTTGAATTTTTCCCAACGGACGCACCCAATCATCTCTGTTTGACCCAAAACTCATGTTTGGTGTGTTTTTGGCACTTTTATTCCCATCGGAACGGTGCCGCAAAACTCGCGTCGGTGGGCCGTTTTTCCCACTGATGCACTGAAAAACATGCAGTTCAGTTTTTCACAACGAACGCACCCAATCATCTCAGTTTGACCCAAAACTCATGTTTGGTGGGTTATTGCCACTTTTATTACAGATAAAACGGTGCCGCAAAACTCACGCGAGATGGCCGTTTTCCCACTGATGCACCTAAAAACTTGTGGTTGAACTTTTCGCAACCGACGCACCCAATCATATCCGTTTGACCCAAAACTCATGTTTGGTGGGTTTTTGGCACCTTCATTTCCCTCGAAACCATGCTGCAAAACTCACGTGAGAGGGCCATTTTTCCCACTGATGCACCGAAAAACTCGTACTTGAATTTTTCGCAACGGACGCACCCAATCATCTCTGTTTGACCCAAAACTCATGTTTGGTGTGTTTTTGGCACTTTTATTCCCATCGGAACGGTGCCGCAAAACTCGCGTCGGTGGGCCGTTTTTCCCACTGATGGACTGAAAAACTCACAGTTCAATTTTTCACAACGGACGCACCCAATCATCTCAGTTTGACCCAAAACTCATGTTTGGTGGGTTATTGGCACTTTTATTACAGACGAAACGGTGCCGCAAAACTCACGCGAGATGGCTGTTTTCCCACTGATGCACCAAAAACCTCGTGGTTGAACTTTTTGCAACCGACGCACCCAATCATCTCCGTTTGACCCAAAACTCATGTTTGGTGGGTTTTTGGCACTTTCATTTCCCTCGGAACGGTGCCGCAAAACTCACACGAGTGGGCGATTTTTCCCACTGATGCACGAAAAAACTCATAGTTCAATTTTTCGCAACGGACGCACCCAATCATCTCTGTTTGACCCAAACTCATGTTTGGTGGGTTTTTGGCACTTTCATTTCCCTCGGAACGGTGCCGCAAAACTCACGCGAGAGGGCCATTTTTCCCACTGATGCACCAAAAAACTCACAGTTGAATTTTTCGCAACGGACGCACCCAATCATCTCTGTTTGACCAAAAACTCATGTTTGGTGTGTTTTTGGCACTTTTATTCCCATTGGAACGGTGCCGCAAAACTCGCGTCGGTGGGCCGTTTTTCCCACTGATGCACTGAAAAACTCGCAGTTCAAGTTTTCGCAACGGACGCACCCAATCATCTCAGTTGGACCCAAAACTCATGTTTGGTGGGTTATTGGCACTTTTGTTACCGACGAAACTGTGCCGCAAAACTCACAAGAGATGGTCGTTTTCCCACTGATGCACCGAAAAACTCGCGGTTGAACTTTTCGCAACCGACGAGCCCAATCATCTCCGTTTGACCCAAAACCCATGTTTGGTGGGTTTTTGGCACCTTCATTTCCCTCGAAACCATGCCGCAAAACTCACGTGAGAAGGCCATTTTTTCCACTGATGCACCGAAAAACTTATAGTTGAATTTTTCAAAACTGACGCACCCAAACATCACAGTTTGACACAAAACTCATGTTTGGTGTGTTTTTGGCTCTTTTATTCCCATCGGAACGGTGGCGCAAAACTCGCGTCGGTGGGCCGTTTTTCCCACTGATGCACTGAAAAACTCACAGTTGGATTTTTCGCAACGGACGCACCCAATCATCTCAGTTTGACCCAAAACTCATGTTTGGTGGGTTATTGGCACTTTTATTACAGACGAAACGGTGCCGCAAAACTCACGGGAGATGGCCGTTTTCCCACTGATGCACCAAAAAACTCGTGGTTGAACTTTTCGCAACCGACGCACCCAATCATCTTCGTTTGACCCAAAACTCATGTTTGGTGTGTTTTTGGCACTTTCATTTCCCTCGCAACGGTGCCGCAAAACTCACGCGAGAGGGCCATTTTTCCCACTAATGCACCAAAAAATTCGTAGTTCAATTTTTCGCAACGGACGCACCCAATCATCTCTGTTTGCCCCAAAACTCATGTTTGGTGTGTTTTTGGCACTTTAATTCCCATCGGAACGGTGCCGCAAAACTCGCGTCGGTGGGCCGTTTTTCCCACTGATGCACTGAAAAACTCGCAGTTCAATTTTTCACAACGGACGCACCCAATCAACTCAGTTTGACCCAAAACTCATGTTTGGTGGGTTATTGGCACTTTTATTACAAACGAAACGGTGCCGCAAAACTCACGCGAGATGGCTGTTTTCCCACTGATGCACCAAAAACCTCGTGGTTGAACTTTTCGCAACCGACGCACCCAATCATCTCAGTTTGACCCAAAACTCATGTTTGGTGGGTTATTGTCACTTTTGTTACTGACGAAACTGTGCCGCAAAACTCACGCGAGATGGCTGTTTTTCCGACTGATACACCAAAAAACTTGCGGTTGAATTTTTCACAACGGACGCACCCAATCATCTCAGTTTGACCAAAAACTCATGTTTGGTGGGTTATTGACACTTTTATTTTCAACGAAACGGTGCCGCAAAACTCACGCGAGATGGCCGTTTATCCCACTGATGCACAAAAAAACTCAGGATTGAACTTTTCGCAACAGACGCACCAAATCATCTCTGTTTGACCCAAAACTCATGTTTGGTGGGTTTTTGGCACATTAATTTCTGATGGAACGGTGCCGCAAAAGTCGCGCGAGAGGGCCGTTTTTCCCACTGATGCACCGAAAATCTCACAGTTGAATTTTTCACAACGGACGCACCCAATCATCTCCGTTTGACCCAAAACTCATGTTTGGTCTGTTTTTGGCACTTTTATTTCAATCGGAACGGTGCCGCAAAACTCGCATCGGTGGGCCATTTTTCCCACTAATGCACCGAAAAACTGACAGTTCAGTTTTTCGCAACGGACGCACCCAATCATCTCAGTTTGACCCAAAACTCATGTTTGGTGGGTTATTAGCACTTTTGTTACCGACGAAACGGTGCCGCAAAACTCACGCGAGATGGCCGTTTTCCCACTGATGCATAGAAAAACTCGCGGTTGAACTTTTCGCAACCGACGCACCCAATCATCTCCGTTTGACCCAAAACTCATGTATGGTGGGTTTTTGGCACTTTCATTTCCCTCAGAACGGTGCCGCAAAACTCACGCGAGAGGGCCATTTTTCCCACTGATGCACCGAAAAACTCGTAGTTGAATTTTTCCCAAATGACGCACCCAATCATCTCTGTTTGACCCAAAACTCATGTTTGGTGTTTTTTTGGCACTTTTATTCCCATCGGAATGGTGCCGCAAAACTCGCGTCGGTGGGCCGTTTTTCCCACTGATGCACTGAAAAACTTGCAGTTCAGTTTTTCACAACGGACGCACCCAATCATCTCAGTTTGACCCAAAACTCATGTTTGGTGGGTTATTGGCACTTTTATTACAGACAAAACGGTTCCGCAAAACTCACGCGAGATGGCCGTTTTCCCACTGATGCACCGAAAAACTCGTACTTGAATTTTTCGCAACGGACGCACCCAATCATCTCAGTTTGACACAAAACTCATGTTTGGTGTGTTTTTGGCTCTTT
The DNA here is from genome assembly GCA_009763385.1 of Coix lacryma-jobi var. lacryma-jobi. Classification (NCBI taxonomy): domain Eukaryota; kingdom Viridiplantae; phylum Streptophyta; class Magnoliopsida; order Poales; family Poaceae; genus Coix; species Coix lacryma-jobi. The sequence goes on from CM019831.1 coordinate 85,975,517, forward strand.
TATTCCCATCGGAACGGTGCCGCAAAACTCGCGTCGGTGGGCCGTTTTTCCCACTGATGCACTGAAAAACTCACAGTTGGATTTTTCGCAACGGACGCACCCAATCATCTCAGTTTGACCCAAAACTCATGTTTGGTGGGTTATTGGCACTTTTATTACAGACGAAACGGTGCCGCAAAACTCACGGGAGATGGCCGTTTTCCCACTGATGCACCAAAAAACTCGTGGTTGAACTTTTCGCAATCGACGCACCCAATCATCTTCGTTTGACCCAAAACTCATGTTTGGTGGGTTTTTGGCACTTTCATTTCCCTCGCAACGGTTCCGCAAAACTCACGCGAGAGGGCCATTTTTCCCACTGATGCACCAAAAAACTCGTAGTTCAATTTTTTGCAACGGACGCACCCAATCATCTCTGTTTGCCCCAAAACTCATGTTTGGTGTGTTTTTGGCACTTTAATTCCCATCGGAACGGTGCCGCAAAACTCGCGTCGGTGGGCCGTTTTTCCCACTGATGCACTGAAAAACTCGCAGTTCAATTTTTCACAACGGACGCACCCAATCAACTCAGTTTGACCCAAAACTCATGTTTGGTGGGTTATTGGCACTTTTATTACAGACGAAACGGTGCCGCAAAACTCACGCGAGATGGCTGTTTTCCCACTGATGCACCAAAAACGTCGTGGTTGAACTTTTCGCAACCGACGCACCCAATCATCTCAGTTTGACCCAAAACTCATGTTTGGTGGGTTATTGGCACTTTTGTTACCAACGAAACGGTGCCGCAAAACTCATGCGAGATGGCCGTTTTTCCCACTTATGCACTAAAAAACTCGCAGTTCAATTTTTCCCAACGGACGCACCCAATCATGTCTGTTTGCCCCAAAACTCATGTTTGGTGTGTTTTTGGCACTTTAATTCCCATCGGAACGGTGCCGCAAAACTCGCGTCGGTGGGCCGTTTTTCCCACTGATGCACTGAAAAACTCGCAGTTCAATTTTTCACAACGGACGCACCCAATCAACTCAGTTTGACCCAAAACTCATGTTTGGTGGGTTATTGGCACTTTTATTACAGACGAAACGGTGCCGCAAAACTCACGCGAGATGGCTGTTTTCCCACTGATGCACCAAAAACGTCATGGTTGAACTTTTCGCAACCGACGCACCCAATCATCTCAGTTTGACCCAAAACTCATGTTTGGTGGGTTATTGGCACTTTTGTTACCAACGAAACGGTGCCGCAAAACTCATGCGAGATGGCCGTTTTTCCCACTTATGCACTAAAAAACTCGCAGTTCAATTTTTCCCAACGGACGCACCCAATCATCTCAGTTTGACCCAAAACTCATATTTGGTGGGTTATTGGCACTTTTGTTACCGACGAAACGGTGCCGCAAAACTCACGCGAGATGGCCGTTTTCCCACTGATGCACAGAAAAACTCGCGGTTGAACTTTTCGCAACCGACGCACCCAATCATCTCCGTTTGACCCAAAACTCATGTATGGTGGGTTTTTGGCACATTCATTTCCCTCAAAACGGTGCCACAAAACTCTCGCGAGAGGGCCATTTTTCCGACTGATGCACCGAAAAACTCGTAGTTGAATTCTTCGCAACGGACGCACCCAATCATCTCCGTTTGACCCAAAACTCATGTTTGGTCTGTTTTTGGCACTTTTATTTCAATCGGAACAGTGCCGCAAAACTCGCATCGGTGGGCCGTTTTTCCCACTGATGCACTGAAAAACTCGCAGTTCAAGTTTTCGCAACGGACGCACCCAATCATCTCAGTTTGACCCAAAACTCATGTTTGGTGGGTTATTGACACTTTTGTTACCGACGAAACGGTGCCGCAAAACTCACGCGAGACGGCCGTTTTCCCACTGATGCACAGAAAAACTCGCGGTTGAACTTTTCACAACCGACGCACCCAATATTCTCCGTTTGACCCAAAACTCATGTATGGTTGGTTTTTGGCACATTCATTTCCCTCAGAACGGTGCCACAAAACTCACGCGAGAGGGCCATTTTTCTGACTGATGCACCGAAAAACTCGGAGTTGAATTTTTCGCAACGGACGCACCCAATCATCTCTGTTTGACCCAAAACTCATGTTTGGTGTGTTTTTGGCACTTTTATTCCCGTCAGAACGGTGCCGCAAAACTCACGACGGTGGGCCATTTTTCCCACTGATGCACAGAAAAACTCGCAGTTCAATTTTTTGCATGGGATGCACCCAATCATCTCAGTTTGACCCAAAACTCATGTTTGGTGGGTTATTGGCACTTTTATTACAGACGAAACGGTGCCGCAAAACTCACGCGAGATGGCTGTTTTCCCACTGATGCACCAGAAACGTCGTGGTTGAACTTTTCGCAACCGACGCACCCAATCATCTCCGTTTGACCCAAAACTCATGTTTGGTCTGTTTTTGGCACTTTTATTTCAATCGGAACAGTGCCGCAAAACTCGCGTCGGTGGGCCGTTTTTCCCACTGATGCACTGAAAAACTCGCAGTTCAATTTTTCACAACGGACGCACCCAATCATCTCAGTTTGACCCAAAACTCATGTTTGGTGTGTTTTTGGCTCTTTTATTCCCATCGGAACGGTGCCGCAAAACTCGCGTCGGTGGGCCGTTTTTCCCACTGATGCACTGAAAAACTCACAGTTGGATTTTTCGCAACGGACGCACCCAATCATCTCAGTTTGACCCAAAACTCATGTTTGGTGGGTTATTGGCACTTTTATTACAGACGAAACGGTGCCGCAAAACTCACGGGAGATGGCCGTTTTCCCACTGATGCACCAAAAAACTCGTGGTTGAACTTTTCGCAATCGACGCACCCAATCATCTTCGTTTGACCCAAAACTCATGTTTGGTGGGTTTTTGGCACTTTCATTTCCCTCGCAACGGTTCCGCAAAACTCACGCGAGAGGGCCATTTTTCCCACTGATGCACCAAAAAACTCGTAGTTCAATTTTTTGCAACGGACGCACCCAATCATCTCTGTTTGCCCCAAAACTCATGTTTGGTGTGTTTTTGGCACTTTAATTCCCATCGGAACGGTGCCGCAAAACTCGCGTCGGTGGGCCGTTTTTCCCACTGATGCACTGAAAAACTCGCAGTTCAATTTTTCACAACGGACGCACCCAATCAACTCAGTTTGACCCAAAACTCATGTTTGGTGGGTTATTGGCACTTTTATTACAGACGAAACGGTGCCGCAAAACTCACGCGAGATGGCTGTTTTCCCACTGATGCACCAAAAACGTCGTGGTTGAACTTTTCGCAACCGACGCACCCAATCATCTCAGTTTGACCCAAAACTCATGTTTGGTGGGTTATTGGCACTTTTGTTTCCAACGAAACGGTGCCACAAAACTCATGCGAGATGGCCGTTTTTCCCACTTATGCACTAAAAAACTCGCAGTTCAATTTTTCCCAACGGACGCACCCAATCATCTCTGTTTGCCCCAAAACTCATGTTTGGTGTGTTTTTGGCACTTTAATTCCCATCGGAACGGTGCCGCAAAACTCGCGTCGGTGGGCCGTTTTTCCCACTGATGCACTGAAAAACTCGCAGTTCAATTTTTCACAACGGACGCACCCAATCAACTCAGTTTGACCTAAAACTCATGTTTGGTGGGTTATTGGCACTTTTATTACAGACGAAACGGTGCCGCAAAACTCACGCGAGATGGCTGTTTTCCCACTGATGCACCAAAAACGTCATGGTTGAACTTTTCGCAACCGACGCACCCAATCATCTCAGTTTGACCCAAAACTCATGTTTGGTGGGTTATTGGCACTTTTGTTACCAACGAAACGGTGCCGCAAAACTCATGCGAGATGGCCGTTTTTCCCACTTATGCACTAAAAAACTCGCAGTTCAATTTTTCCCAACGGACGCACCCAATCATCTCAGTTTGACCCAAAACTCATATTTGGTGGGTTATTGGCACTTTTGTTACCGACAAAACGGTGCCGCAAAACTCACGCGAGATGGCCGTTTTCCCACTGATGCACAGAAAAACTCGCGGTTGAACTTTTCGCAACCGACGCACCCAATCATCTCCGTTTGACCCAAAACTCATGTATGGTGGGTTTTTGGCACATTCATTTCCCTCAAAACGGTGCCACAAAACTCTCGCGAGAGGGCCATTTTTCCGACTGATGCACCGAAAAACTCGTAGTTGAATTCTTCGGAACGGACGCACCCAATCATCTCCGTTTGACCCAAAACTCATGTTTGGTCTGTTTTTGGCACTTTTATTTCAATCGGAACAGTGCCGCAAAACTCGCATCGGTGGGCCGTTTTTCCCACTGATGCACTGAAAAACTCGCAGTTCAAGTTTTCGCAACGGACGCACCCAATCATCTCAGTTTGACCCAAAACTCATGTTTGGTGGGTTATTGACACTTTTGTTACCGACGAAACGGTGCCGCAAAACTCACGCGAGACGGCCGTTTTCCCACTGATGCACAGAAAAACTCGCGGTTGAACTTTTCACAACCGACGCACCCAATATTCTCCGTTTGACCCAAAACTCATGTATGGTTGGTTTTTGGCACATTCATTTCCCTCAGAACGGTGCCACAAAACTCACGCGAGAGGGCCATTTTTCTGACTGATGCACCGAAAAACTCGGAGTTGAATTTTTCGCAACGGACGCACCCAATCATCTCTGTTTGACCCAAAACTCATGTTTGGTGTGTTTTTGGCACTTTTATTCCCGTCAGAACGGTGCCGCAAAACTCACGTCGGTGGGCCGTTTTTCCCACTGATGCACAGAAAAACTCGCAGTTCAATTTTTTGCATGGGATGCACCCAATCATCTCAGTTTGACCCAAAACTCATGTTTGGTGGGTTATTGGCACTTTTATTACAGACGAAACGGTGCCGCAAAACTCACGCGAGATGGCTGTTTTCCCACTGATGCACCAAAAACGTCGTGGTTGAACTTTTCGCAACCGACGCACCCAATCATCTCCGTTTGACCCAAAACTCATGTTTGGTGGGTTATTAACACTTTTGTTACCAACGAAACGGTGCCGCAAAACTCATGCGAGATGGCCGTTTTTCCCACTTATGCACTAAAAAACTCGCAGTTCAATTTTTCCCAACGGACGCACCCAATCATCTCAGTTTGACCCAAAACTCATATTTGGTGGGTTATTGGCACTTTTGTTACCGACGAAACGGTGCCGCAAAACTCACGCGAGATGGCCGTTTTCCCACTGATGCACAGAAAAACTCGCGGTTGAACTTTTTGCAACCGACGCACCCAATCATCTCCGTTTGACCCAAAACTCATGTATTGTGGATTTTTGGCACATTCATTTCCCTCAAAACGGTGCCACAAAACTCTCGCGAGAGGGCCATTTTTCCGACTGATGCACCGTAAAACTCGTAGTTGAATTCTTCGCAACGGACGCACCCAATCATCTCCGTTTGACCCAAAACTCATGTTTGGTCTGTTTTTGGCACTTTTATTTCAATTGGAACAGTGCCGCAAAACTCGCATCGGTGGGCCGTTTTTCCCACTGATGCACTGAAAAACTCGCAGTTCAAGTTTTCGCAACGGACGCACCCAATCATCTCAGTTTGACCCAAAACTCATGTTTGGTGGGTTATTGACACTTTTGTTACCGACAAAACGGTGCCGCAAAACTCACGCGAGATGGCCGTTTTCCCACTGATGCACAGAAAAACTCGCGGTTGAACTTTTCACAACCGACGCACCCAATCATCTCCGTTTGACCCAAAACTCATGTATGGTGGGTTTTTGGCACATTCATTTCCCTCAGAACGGTGCCACAAAACTCACGCGAGAGGGCCATTTTTCTGACTGATGCACCGAAAAACTCGTAGTTGAATTTTTCGCAACGGACGCACCCAATCATCTCTGTTTGACCCAAATCTCATGTTTGGTGTGTTTTTGGCACTTTTATTCCCATCAGAACGGTGCCGCAAAACTCACGTCGGTGGTCCGTTTTTCCCACTGATGCACAGAAAAACTCGCAGTTCAATCTTTTGCAAGGGACGCACCCAATCATCTCAGTTTGACCCAAAACTCATGTTTGGTGGTTTATTGGCACTTTTATTATAGACAAAACGGTGCCGCAAAACTAACGCGCGATGGCCGTTTTCCCACTGATGCACCAAAAAACTTGTGGTTGAACTTTTCGCAACCGACGCACCCAATCATCTCCGTTTGACCCAAAACTCATGTTTGGTGGGTTTTTGGCACCTTCATTTCCCTCAAAACCATGCCGCAAAACTCACGTGAGAAGGCCATTTTTTCCCCTGATGCACCGAAAAACTCGTACTTGAATTTTTCGCAACGGACGCACCCAATCATCTCTGTATGACCCAAAACACAAGTTTGGTGTGTTTTTGGCACTTTTATTCGCGTCGGAACGGTGCCGCAAAACTCGCGTCGGTGGGCCGTTTTTCCCACTGATGCACTGAAAAACTCGCAGTTCAATTTTTCACAACGGACGCACCCAATCATCTCAGTTTGACCCAAAACTCATGTTTGGTGGGTTATTGGCACTTTTATTACAGACGAAACGGTGTCGCAAAACTCACGGGAGATGGCCGTTTTCCCACTGATGCACCAAAAAACTCGTGGTTGAACTTTTCGCAACCGACGCACCCAATCATCTCCGTCTGACCTAAAACTCATGTTTGGTGGGGTTTGCCACTTTCATTTCCCTCGCAACGGTGCCGCAAAACTAACGCGAGAGGGCCATTTTTCCCACTGATGCACCGAAAAACTCGTAGTTCAATTTTTCGCAACGGACGCACCCAATCATCTCTGTTTGACCCCAAACTCATGTTTGGTGTCTTTTTGGCACTTTAGTGCCCATCGGAACGGTGCCGCAAAACTCGCGTCGGTGGGCCATTTTTTCCACTGATGCACTGAAAAACTCGCTGTTCAATTTTTCATAACGGACGCACCCAATCATCTCAGTTTGACCCAAAACTCATGTTTGGTGGGTTATTGGCACTTTTATTACAGACGAAACGGTGCCGCAAAACTCACGCAAGATGGCCGTTTTTCCCACTAATGCACCAAAAAACTCACGGTTGAACTTTTCGCAACCGACGCACCCAATCATCTCCGTTTGACCCAAAACTCATGTATGGTGGGTTTTTGGCACTTTCATTTCCCACAGAACGGTGCCACAAAACTCTCGCTAGAGGGCCATTTTTCCGACTGATGCACCGAAAAACTCGTAGTTGAATTCTTCGCAACGGACGCACCCAATCATCTCTGTTTGACCCAAAACTCATGTTTGGTGTGTTTTTGGCACTTTTATTCCCATCGGAACGGTTCCGCAAAACTCGCGTCGGTGGGCCATTTTTCCCACTGATGCACTGAAAAACTCGCAGTTCAATTTTTCGCAACGCACGCACCCAATCATCTCAGTTTGACCCAAAACTCATGTTTGGTGGGTTATTGGCACTTTTATTTTTGACGAAACGGTGCCGCAAAACTCATGCGAGATGGCCGTTTATCCAACTGATGCACAAAAAAACTCACGATTGAACTTTTCGCAACGGACGCACCCAAACATCTCAGTTTGACCGAAAACTCATGTTTGGTGGGTTTTTGGCACTTCCATTTCTGATGGTTCGGTGCCGCAAAAGTCGCGCGAGAGGGCCATTTTTCCCACTGATGCAACGAAAATCTCACAGTTGAATTTTTCACAACGGACGCACCCAATCATCTTCGTTTGACCCAAAACTCATGTTTGGTGTGTTTTTGGAACTTTTATTCCCATTGGAACGGTGCCGCAAAACTCGGGTTGGTGGGCTATTTTTCCCACTGATGCACTAAAAAACTCGCAGTTCAATTTTACGCAACGGACGCACCTAATCATCTCAGTTTGACCCAAAACTCATGTTTGGTGGGTTATTGGCACTTTTGTTACCGACGAAACGGTGCCGCAAAACTCACGCGAGATGGCCGTTTTTCCCACTGATGCACCAAAAAACTCACGGTTGAATTTTTCGCAACGGACGCACCCAATCATCTTCGTTTGACCCAAAACTCATGTTTGGTGTGTTTTTGGCACTTTTATTCCCATCGGAACGGTGCCACAAAACTCGCGTCGGTGGGCCGTTTTTCCCACTGATGCACTGAAAAACTCGCAGTTCAATTTTTCGCAACGCACGCACCCAATCATCTCAGTTTGACCCAAAACTCATGTTTGGTGGGTTATTGACACTTTTATTACAGACAAAACGGTGCCGCAAAACTCACGCGAGATGGCCGTTTTCCCACTGATGCACCAAAAAACTCGTGGTTGAACTTTTCGCAACCGACGCACCCAATCATCTCCGTTTGACCCAAAACTCATGTTTGGTGGGTTTTTGGCACTTTCATTTCCCTCGGAACCGTGCCGCAAAACTCACGTTAGAGGGCCATTTTTCCCACTGATGCACCGAAAAACTCATAGTTGAATTTTTCGCAACGGATGCACCCAATCATCTCTGTTTGACCCAAAACTCATGTTTGGTGTGTTTTTGGCACTTTTATTCCCATCAGAACGGTGCCGCAAAACTCGCGTCGGTGGGCCATTTTTCCCACTAATGCACTGAAAAACTCGCAGTTCAATTTTTCACAGCGGACGCACCCAATCATCTCAGTTTGACCCAAAACTCATGTTTGGTGGGTTATTGGCACTTTTATTGCAGACGAAACAGTGCCGCAAAACTCACATGAGATGGCCGTTTTCCCACCGATGCACCAAAAACCTCGTGGTTGAACTTTTCGCAACCGGCGCACCCAATCATCTCCGTTTGACCCAAAACTCATGTTTGGTGGGTTTTTGGCACTTTCATTTCCCTTGGAACGGTGCCGCAAAACTCACGCGAGAGGGCCATTTTTCCCACTGATGCACCAAAAAACTCACAGTTGAATTTTTCGCAACCGACGCACCCAATCATCTCCGTTTGACCCAAAACTCATGTTTAGTGGGTTTTTGGCACTTTCATTTCCCTCGGAACGGTGCCGCAAAACTCACGCGAGAGGGCCATTTTACGCACTGATGCACCAAAAAACTCACAGTTGAATTTTTCGCAACGGACACTCCCAATCATCTTCGTTTGACCCAAAACTCATGTTTGGTGGGTTTTTGGCACTTTCATTTATGATGGAACGGTGCCGCAAAAGTCGCGCGAGAGGGCCATTTTTCCCACTGATGCAACGAAAATCTCACAGTTGAATTTTTCACAACGGACGCACCCAATCATCTTCGTTTGACCCAAAACTCATGTTTGGTGGGTTATTGGCACTTTTGTTACCGACGAAACGGTGCCGCAAAACTCACGCGAGATGGCCGTTTTTCCCACTGATGCACCAAAAAACTCACGGTTGAATTTTTCGCAACGGACGCACCCAATCATCTTCGTTTGACCCAAAACTCATGTTTGGTGTGTTTTTGGCACTTTTATTCCCATCGGAACGGTGCCACAAAACTCGCGTCGGTGGGCCGTTTTTCCCACTGATGCACTGAAAAACTCGCAGTTCAATTTTTCGCAACGCACGCACCCAATCATCTCAGTTTGACCCAAAACTCATGTTTGGTGGGTTATTGACACTTTTATTACAGACAAAACGGTGCCGCAAAACTCACGCGAGATGGCCGTTTTCCCACTGATGCACCAAAAAACTCGTGGTTGAACTTTTCGCAACCGACGCACCCAATCATCTCCGTTTGACCCAAAACTCATGTTTGGTGGGTTTTTGGCACTTTCATTTCCCTCGGAACCGTGCCGCAAAACTCACGTTAGAGGGCCATTTTTCCCACTGATGCACCGAAAAACTCATAGTTGAATTTTTCGCAACGGATGCACCCAATCATCTCTGTTTGACCCAAAACTCATGTTTGGTGTGTTTTTGGCACTTTTATTCCCATCAGAACGGTGCCGCAAAACTCGCGTCGGTGGGCCATTTTTCCCACTAATGCACTGAAAAACTCGCAGTTCAATTTTTCACAGCGGACGCACCCAATCATCTCAGTTTGACCCAAAACTCATGTTTGGTGGGTTATTGGCACTTTTATTGCAGACGAAACAGTGCCGCAAAACTCACATGAGATGGCCGTTTTCCCACCGATGCACCAAAAACCTCGTGGTTGAACTTTTCGCAACCGGCGCACCCAATCATCTCCGTTTGAACCAAAACTCATGTTTGGTGGGTTTTTGGCACTTTCATTTCCCTTGGAACGGTGCCGCAAAACTCACGCGAGAGGGCCATTTTTCCCACTGATGCACCAAAAAACTCACAGTTGAATTTTTCGCAACCGACGCACCCAATCATCTCCGTTTGACCCAAAACTCATGTTTAGTGGGTTTTTGGCACTTTCATTTCCCTCGGAACGGTGCCGCAAAACTCACGCGAGAGGGCCATTTTACGCACTGATGCACCAAAAAACTCACAGTTGAATTTTTCGCAACGGACACTCCCAATCATCTTCGTTTGACCCAAAACTCATGTTTGGTGGGTTTTTGGCACTTTCATTTATGATGGAACGGTGCCGCAAAAGTCGCGCGAGAGGGCCATTTTTCCCACTGATGCAACGAAAATCTCACAGTTGAATTTTTCACAACGGACGCACCCAATCATCTTCGTTTGACCCAAAACTCATGTTTGGTGTGTTTTTGGCACTTTTATTCCCATTGGAACGGTGCCGCAAAACTCGGGTTGTTGGGCTATTTTTCCCACTGATGCACTAAAAAACTCGCAGTTCAATTTTACGCAACGGACGCACCTAATCATCTCAGTTTGACCCAAAACTCATGTTTGGTGGGTTATTGGCACTTTTGTTACCGACGAAACGGTGCCGCAAAACTCACGCGAGATGGCCGTTTTTCCCACTGATGCACCAAAAAACTCGCGGTTGAATTTTTCGCAACGGACGCACCCAATCATCTCCGTTTGACCCAAAACTCATGTTTGGTGGGTTTTTGGCACTTCCATTTCTGATGGAACGGTGCCGCAAAAGTCGCGCGAGAGGGCCATTTTTCCCACTGATGCAACGAAAATCTCACAGTTGAATTTTTCACAACGGACGCACCCAATCATCTTCGTTTGACCCAAAACTCATGTTTGGTGTGTTTTTGGCACTTTTATTCCCATTGGAACGGTGCCGCAAAACTCGGGTTGTTGGGCTATTTTTCCCACTGATGCACTAAAAAACTCGCAGTTCAATTTTACGCAACGGACGCACCTAATCATCTCAGTTTGAGCCAAAACTCATGTTTGGTGGGTTATTGGCACTTTTGTTACCGACGAAACGGTGCCGCAAAACTCACGCGAGATGGCCGTTTTTCCCACTGACGCACCAAAAAACTCACGGTTGAATTTTTCGCAACGGACGCACCCAATCATCTTCGTTTGACCCAAAACTCATGTTTGGTGTGTTTTTGGCACTTTTATTCCCATCGGAACGGTGCCGCAAAACTCGCGTCGGTGGGCCGTTTTTCCCACTGATGCACTGAAAAACTCGCAGTTCAATTTTTCGCAACGCACGCACCCAATCATCTCAGTTTGACCCAAAACTCATGTTTGGTGGGTTATTGGCACTTTTATTACAGACAAAACGGTGCTGCAAAACTCACGCGAGATGGCCGTTTTCCCACTGATGCACCAAAAAACTCGTGGTTGAACTTTTCGCAACCGACGCACCCAATCATCTCCGTTTGACCCAAAACTCATGTTTGGTGGGTTTTTGGCACTTTCATTTCCCTCGGAACCGTGCCGCAAAACTCACGTTAGAGGGCCATTTTTCCCACTGATGCACCAAAAAACTCGTAGTTGAATTTTTCGCAACGGATGCACCCAATCATCTCTGTTTGACCCAAAACTCATGTTTGGTGTGTTTTTGGCACTTTTATTCCCATCGGAACGGTGCCGCAAAACTTGCGTCGGCGGGCCATTTTTCCCACTAATGCACTGAAAAACTCGCAGTTCATTTTTTCACAGCGGACGCACCCAATCATCTCAGTTTGACCCAAAACTCATGTTTGGTGGGTTATTGGCACTTTTATTGCAGACGAAACAGTGCCGCAAAACTCACACGAGATGGCCGTTTTCCCACCGATGCACCAAAAACCTCGTGGTTGAACTTTTCGCAACCGACGCACCCAATCATCTCCGTTTGACCCAAAACTCATGTTTGGTGGGTTTTTGGCACTTTCATTTCCCTCGGAACGGTGCAGCAAAACTCACGCGAGAGGGCCATTTTTCCCACTGATGCACCGAAAAACTCACAGTTGAATTTTTCGCAACGGACGCACCCAATCATCTTCGTTTGACCCAAAACTCATGTTTGGTGGGTTTTTGGCACTTTTATTACAGACGAAACGGTGCCGCAAAACTCACGCAAGATGGCCGTTTTTCCCACTGATGCACCAAAAAACTCACGGTTGAACTTTTCGCAACCGACGCACCCAATCATCTCCGTTTGACCCAAAACTCATGTATGGTGGGTTTTTGGCACTTTCATTTCCCACAGAACGGTGCCACAAAACTATCGCTAGAGGGCCATTTTTCCGACTGATGCACCGAAAAACTCGTAGTTGAATTCTTCGCAACGGACGCACCCAATCATCTCTGTTTGACCCAAAACTCATGTTTGGTGTGTTTTTGGCACTTTTATTCCCATCGGAACGGTTCCGCAAAACTCGCGTCGGTGGGCCATTTTTCCCACTGATGCACTGAAAAACTCGCAGTTCAATTTTTCGCAACGCACGCACCCAATCATCTCAGTTTGACCCAAAACTCATGTTTGGTGGGTTATTGGCACTTTTATTTTTGACGAAACGGTGCCGCAAAACTCATGCGAGATGGCCGTTTATCCAACTGATGCACAAAAAAACTCACGATTGAACTTTTCGCAACGGACGCACCCAAACATCTCAGTTTGACCGAAAACTCATGTTTGGTGGGTTTTTGGCACTTCCATTTCTGATGGTTCGGTGCCGCAAAAGTCGCGCGAGAGGGCCATTTTTCCAACTGATGCAACGAAAATCTCACAGTTGAATTTTTCACAACGGACGCACCCAATCATCTTCGTTTGACCCAAAACTCATGTTTGGTGTGTTTTTGGAACTTTTATTCCCATTGGAACGGTGCCGCAAAACTCGGGTTGGTGGGCTATTTTTCCCACTGATGCACTAAAAAACTCGCAGTTCAATTTTACGCAACGGACGCACCTAATCATCTCAGTTTGACCCAAAACTCATGTTTGGTGGGTTATTGGCACTTTTGTTACCGACGAAACGGTGCCGCAAAACTCACGCGAGATGGCCGTTTTTCCCACTGATGCACCAAAAAACTCACGGTTGAATTTTTCGCAACGGACGCACCCAATCATCTTCGTTTGACCCAAAACTCATGTTTGGTGTGTTTTTGGCACTTTTATTCCCATCGGAACGGTGCCACAAAACTCGCGTCGGTGGGCCGTTTTTCCCACTAATGCACTGAAAAACTCGCAGTTCAATTTTTCGCAACGCACGCACCCAATCATCTCAGTTTGACCCAAAACTCATGTTTGGTGGGTTATTGACACTTTTATTACAGACAAAACGGTGCCGCAAAACTCACGCGAGATGGCCGTTTTCCCACTGATGCACCAAAAAACTCGTGGTTGAACTTTTCGCAACCGACGCACCCAATCATCTCCGTTTGACCCAAAACTCATGTTTGGTGGGTTTTTGGCACTTTCATTTCCCTCGGAACCGTGCCGCAAAACTCACGTTAGAGGGCCATTTTTCCCACTGATGCACCGAAAAACTCATAGTTGAATTTTTCGCAACGGATGCACCCAATCATCTCTGTTTGGCCCAAAACTCATGTTTGGTGTGTTTTTGGCACTTTTATTCCCATCAGAACGGTGCCGCAAAACTCGCGTCGGTGGGCCATTTTTCCCACTAATGCACTGAAAAACTCGCAGTTCAATTTTTCACAGCGGACGCACCCAATCATCTCAGTTTGACCCAAAACTCATGTTTGGTGGGTTATTGGCACTTTTATTGCAGACGAAACAGTGCCGCAAAACTCACATGAGATGGCCGTTTTCCCACCGATGCACCAAAAACCTCGTGGTTGAACTTTTCGCAACCGGCGCACCCAATCATCTCCGTTTGACCCAAAACTCATGTTTGGTGGGTTTTTGGCACTTTCATTTCCCTTGGAACGGTGCCGCAAAACTCACGCGAGAGGGCCATTTTTCCCACTGATGCACCAAAAAACTCACAGTTGAATTTTTCGCAACCGACGCACCCAATCATCTCCGTTTGACCCAAAACTCATGTTTAGTGGGTTTTTGGCACTTTCATTTCCCTCGGAACGGTGCCGCAAAACTCATGCGAGAGGGCCATTTTACGCACTGATGCACCAAAAAACTCACAGTTGAATTTTTCGCAACGGACACTCCCAATCATCTTCGTTTGACCCAAAACTCATGTTTGGTGGGTTTTTGGCACTTTCATTTATGATGGAACGGTGCCGCAAAAGTCGCGCGAGAGGGCCATTTTTCCCACTGATGCAACGAAAATCTCACAGTTGAATTTTTCACAACGGACGCACCCAATCATCTTCGTTTGACCCAAAACTCATGTTTGGTGTGTTTTTGGCACTTTTATTCCCATTGGAACGGTGCCGCAAAACTCGGGTTGTTGGGCTATTTTTCCCACTGATGCACTAAAAAACTCGCAGTTCAATTTTACGCAACGGACGCACCTAATCATCTCAGTTTGACCCAAAACTCATGTTTGGTGGGTTATTGGCACTTTTGTTACCGACGAAACGGTGCCGCAAAACTCACGCGAGATGGCCGTTTTTCCCACTGATGCACCAAAAAACTCGCGGTTGAATTTTTCGCAACGGACGCACCCAATCATCTCCGTTTGACCCAAAACTCATGTTTGGTGGGTTTTTGGCACTTCCATTTCTGATGGAACGGTGCCGCAAAAGTCGCGCGAGAGGGCCATTTTTCCCACTGATGCAACGAAAATCTCACAGTTGAATTTTTCACAACGGACGCACCCAATCATCTTCGTTTGACCCAAAACTCATGTTTGGTGTGTTTTTGGCACTTTTATTCCCATTGGAACGGTGCCGCAAAACTCGGGTTGTTGGGCTATTTTTCCCACTGATGCACTAAAAAACTCGCAGTTCAATTTTACGCAACGGACGCACCTAATCATCTCAGTTTGAGCCAAAACTCATGTTTGGTGGGTTATTGGCACTTTTGTTACCGACGAAACGGTGCCGCAAAACTCACGCGAGATGGCCGTTTTTCCCACTGACGCACCAAAAAACTCACGGTTGAATTTTTCGCAACGGACGCACCCAATCATCTTCGTTTGACCCAAAACTCATGTTTGGTGTGTTTTTGGCACTTTTATTCCCATCGGAACGGTGCCGCAAAACTCGCGTCGGTGGGCCGTTTTTCCCACTGATGCACTGAAAAACTCGCAGTTCAATTTTTCGCAACGCACGCACCCAATCATCTCAGTTTGACCCAAAACTCAAGTTTGGTGGGTTATTGGCACTTTTATTACAGACAAAACGTTGCTGCAAAACTCACGCGAGATGGCCGTTTTCCCACTGATGCACCAAAAAACTCGTGGTTGAACTTTTCGCAACCGACGCACCCAATCATCTCCGTTTGACCCAAAACTCATGTTTGGTGGGTTTTTGGCACTTTCATTTCCCTCGGAACCGTGCCGCAAAACTCACGTTAGAGGGCCATTTTTCCCACTGATGCACCAAAAAACTCGTAGTTGAATTTTTCGCAACGGATGCACCCAATCATCTCTGTTTGACCCAAAACTCATGTTTGGTGTGTTTTTGGCACTTTTATTCCCATCGGAACGGTGCCGCAAAACTTGCGTCGGTGGGCCATTTTTCCCACTAATGCACTGAAAAACTCGCAGTTCATTTTTTCACAGCGGACGCACCCAATCATCTCAGTTTGACCCAAAACTCATGTTTGGTGGGTTATTGGCACTTTTATTGCAGACGAAACAGTGCCGCAAAACTCACACGAGATGGCCGTTTTCCCACCGATGCACCAAAAACCTCGTGGTTGAACTTTTCGCCACCGACGCACCCAATCATCTCCGTTTGACCCAAAACTCATGTTTGGTGGGTTTTTGGCACGTTCATTTCCCTCGGAATTGTGCCGCAAAACTCACGCGAGAGGGCCATTTTTCCCACTGATGCACCAAAAAACTCACAGTTGAATTTTTCGCAACGGACGCACCCAATCATCTTCGTTTGACCCAAAACTCATGTTTGGTGGGTTTTTGGCACTTCCATTTCTGATGGTTTGGTGCCGCAAAAGTCGCGCGAGAGGGCCATTTTTCCCACTGATGCAACGAAAATCTCACAGTTGAATTTTTCACAACGGACGCACCCAATCATCTTCGTTTGACCCAAAACTCATGTTTGGTGTGTTTTTGGAACTTTTATTCCCATTGGAACGGTGCCGCAAAAGTCGGGTTGGTGGGCTATTTTTCCCACTGATGCACTAAAAAACTCGCAGTTCAATTTTACGCAACGGACGCATCTAATCATCTCAGTTTGACCCAAAACTCATGTTTGGTGGGTTTTTGGCACTTTTGCTACCGACCGAACGGTGCCGCAAAACTCACGCGAGATGGCCGTTTTTCCCACTGATGCACCAAAAAACTCACGGTTGAATTTTTCGCAACGGACGCACCCAATCATCTTCGTTTGACCCAAAACTCATGTTTGGTGTGTTTTTGGCACTTTTATTCCCATCGGAACGGTGCCGCAAAACTCGCGTCGGTGGGCCGTTTTTCCCACTGATGCACTGAAAAACTCGCAGTTCAATTTTCGCAACGCACACACCCAATCATCTCAGTTTGACCCAAAACTCATGTTTGGTGGGTTATTGGCACTTTTATTACAGACAAAACGGTGCCGCAAAACTCACGCGAGAGGGCCGTTTTCCCACTGAAGCACCACAAAACTCGTGGTTGAACTTTTCGCAACCGACGCACCCAATCATCTCCGTTTGACCCAAAACTCATCTTTGGTGGGTTTTTGGCACTTTCATTTCCCTCGGAACCGTGCCGCAAAACTCACGTTAGAGGGCCATTTTTCCCACTGATGCACCGAAAAACTCATATTTGAATTTTTCGCAACGGATGCACCCAATCATCTCTGTTTAACCCAAAACTAATGTTTGGTGTGTTTTTGGCACTTTTATTCCCATCGGAACGGGGCCGCAAAACTCGCGTCGGTGGGCCATTTTTCCCACTAATGCACTGAAAAACTCGCAGTTCAATTTTTCACAGCGGACGCACCCAATCATCTCAGTTTGACCCAAAACTCATGTTTGGTCGGTTATTGGCACTTTTATTGCAGACGAAACAGTGCCGCAAAACTCACACGAGATGGCCGTTTTCCCACCGATGCACCAAAAACATCGTGGTTAAACTTTTCGCAACCGACGCACCCAATCATCTCCGTTTGACCCAAAACTCATGTTTGGTGGGTTTTTGGCACTTTCATTTCCCTCGGAACGGTGCCGCAAAACTCACGCGAGAGGGCCATTTTTCCCACTGGTGCACCAAAAAACTCACAGTTGAATTTTTCGCAACGGACGCACCCAATCATCTTCGTTTGACCCAAAACTCATGTTTGGTGGGTTTTTGGCACTTCCATTTCTGATGGAACGGTGCCGCAAAAGTCGCGCGAGAGGGCCATTTTTCCCACTGATGCAATGAAAATCTCATAGTTGAATTTTTCACAACGGACGCACCCAATAATCTTCGTTTGACCCAAAACTCATGTTTGGTGTGTTTTTGGCACTTTTATTCCCATTGGAACGGTGCCGCAAAACTCGGGTCGGTGGGCTGTTTTGCCCACTGATGCATTGAAAAACTCGCAGTTCAATTTTTCGCAACGGACGCACCTAATCATCTCAGTTTGACCCAAAACTCATGTTTGGTGGGTTATTGGCACTTTTGTTACCGACGAAACGGTGCCGCAAAACTCACGCGAGATGGCCGTTTTTCCCACTGATGCACCAAAAAACTCACGGTTGAATTTTTCGCAACGGACGCACCCAATCATCTTCGTTTGACCCAAAACTCATGTTTGGTGTGTTTTTGGCACTTTTATTCCCATCGGAACGGTGCCGCAAAACTCGCGTCGGTGGGCCGTTTTTCCCACTGATGCACTGAAAAACTCGCAGTTCAATTTTTCGCAATGCGCGCACCCAATCATCTCAGTTTGACCCAGAACTCATGTTTGGTGGGTTATTGGCACTTTTATTACAGACAAAACGGTGCCGCAAAACTCACGCGAGATGGCCGTTTTCCCACTGATGCACCAAAAAACTCGTGGTTGAACTTTTCGCAACCGACGCACCCAATCATCTCCGTTTGACCCAAAACTCATGTTTGGTGGGTTTTTGGCACTTTCATTTCCCTCGGAACCGTGCCGCAAAACTCACGTTAGAGGGCCATTTTTCCCACTGATGCCCCGAAAAACTTGTAGTTGAATTTTTCGCAACGGATGCACCCAATCATCTCTGTTTGACCCAAAACTCATGTTTGGTGTGTTTTTGGCACTTTTATTCCCATCGGAACGGTGCCGCAAAACTCGCGTCGGTGGGCCATTTTTCCCACTAATGCACTGAAAAACTCGCAGTTCAATTTTTCACAGCGGACGCACCCAATCATCTCAGTTTGACCCAAAACTCATATTTGGTGGGTTATTGGCACTTTAATTGCAGACGAAACAGTGCCGCAAAACTCACTCGAGAAGGCCGTTTTCCCACTGATGCACCAAAAAACTCGTGGTTGAACTTTTCGCAACCGACGCACCCAATCATCTCCGTTTGACCCAAAACTCATGTTTGGTGGGTTTTTGGCACTTTCATTTCCCTCGGAACCGTGCCGCAAAACTCACGTTAGAGGGCCATTTTTCCCACTGATGCACCAAAAAACTCGTAGTTGAATTTTTCGCAACGGATGCACCCAATCATCTCTGTTTGACCCAAAACTCATGTTTGGTGTGTTTTTGGCACTTTTATTCCCATCGGAACGGTGCCGCAAAACTCGCGTCGGTGGGCCATTTTTCCCACTAATGCACTGAAAAACTCGCAGTTCATTTTTTCACAGCGGACGCACCCAATCATCTCAGTTTGACCCAAAACTCATGTTTGGTGGGTTATTGGCACTTTTATTGCAGACGAAACAGTGCCGCAAAACTCACATGAGATGGCCGTTTTCCCACCGATGCACCAAAAACCTCGTGGTTGAACTTTTCGCAACCGGCGCACCCAATCATCTCCGTTTGACCCAAAACTCAAGTTTGGTGGGTTTTTGGCACTTTCATTTCCCTTGAAACGGTGCCGCAAAACTCACGCGAGAGGGCCATTTTTCCCACTGATGCACCAAAAAACTCACAGTTGAATTTTTCGCAACCGACGCACCCAATCATCTCCGTTTGACCCAAAACTCATGTTTAGTGGGTTTTTGGCACTTTCATTTCCCTCGGAACGGTGCCGCAAAACTCACGCGAGAGGGCCATTTTACGCACTGATGCACCAAAAAACTCACAGTTGAATTTTTCGCAACGGACACACCCAATCATCTTCGTTTAACCCAAAACTCATGTTTGGTGGGTTTTTGGCACTTTCATTTATGATGGAACGGTGCCGCAAAAGTCGCGCGAGAGGGCCATTTTTCCCACTGATGCAACGAAAATCTCACAGTTGAATTTTTCACAACGGACGCACCCAATCATCTTCGTTTGACCCAAAACTCATGTTTGGTGTGTTTTTGGCACTTTTATTCCCATTGGAACGGTGCCGCAAAACTCGGGTTGTTGGGCTATTTTTCCCACTGATGCACTAAAAAACTCGCAGTTCAATTTTACGCAACGGACGCACCTAATCATCTCAGTTTGACCCAAAACTCATGTTTGGTAGGTTATTGGCACTTTTGTTACCGACGAAACGGTGCCGCAAAACTCACGCGAGATGGCCGTTTTTCCCACTGATGCACCAAAAAACTCGCGGTTGAATTTTTCGCAACGGACGCACCCAATCATCTCCGTTTGACCCAAAACTCATGTTTGGTGGGTTTTTGGCACTTCCATTTCTGATGGAACGGTGCCGCAAAAGTCGCGCGAGAGGGCCATTTTTCCCACTGATGCAACGAAAATCTCACAGTTGAATTTTTCACAACGGACGCACCCAATCATCTTCGTTTGACCCAAAACTCATGTTTGGTGTGTTTTTGGCACTTTTATTCCCATTGGAACGCTGCCGCAAAACTCGGGTTGTTGGGCTATTTTTCCCACTGATGCACTAAAAATCTCGCAGTTCAATTTTACGCAACGGACGCACCTAATCATCTCAGTTTGACCCAAAACTCATGTTTGGTGGGTTATTGGCACTTTTGTTACCGACGAAACGGTGCCGCAAAACTCACGCGAGATGGTTGTTTTTCCCACTGACGCACCAAAAAACTCACGGTTGAATTTTTCGCAACGGACGCACCCAATCATCTTCGTTTGACCCAAAACTCATGTTTGGTGTGTTTTTGGCACTTTTATTCCCATCGGAACGGTGCCGCAAAACTCGCGTCGGTGGGCCGTTTTTCCCACTGATGCACTGAAAAACTCGCAGTTCAATTTTTCGCAACGCACGCACCCAATCATCTCAGTTTGACCCAAAACTCATGTTTGGTGGGTTATTGGCACTTTTATTACAGACAAAACGGTGCTGCAAAACTCACGCGAGATGGCCGTTTTCCCACTGATGCACCAAAAAACTCGTGGTTGAACTTTTCGCAACCGACGCACCCAATCATCTCCGTTTGACCCAAAACTCATGTTTGGTGGGTTTTTGGCACTTTCATTTCCCTCGGAACCGTGCCGCAAAACTCACGTTAGAGGGCCATTTTTCCCACTGATGCACCAAAAAACTCGTAGTTGAATTTTTCGCAACGGATGCACCCAATCATCTCTGTTTGACCCAAAACTCATGTTTGGTGTGTTTTTGGCACTTTTATTCCCATCGGAACGGTGCCGCAAAACTTGCGTCGGTGGGCCATTTTTCCCACTAATGCACTGAAAAACTCGCAGTTCATTTTTTCACAGCGGACGCACCCAATCATCTCAGTTTGACCCAAAACTCATGTTTGGTGGGTTATTGGCACTTTTATTGCAGACGAAACAGTGCCGCAAAACTCACACGAGATGGCCGTTTTCCCACCGATGCACCAAAAACCTCGTGGTTGAACTTTTCGCCACCGACGCACCCAATCATCTCCGTTTGACCCAAAACTCATGTTTGGTGGGTTTTTGGCACGTTCATTTCCCTCGGAACGGTGCCGCAAAACTCACGCGAGAGGGCCATTTTTCCCACTGATGCACCAAAAAACTCACAGTTGAATTTTTCGCAACGGACGCACCCAATCATCTTCGTTTGACCCAAAACTCATGTTTGGTAGGTTTTTGGCACTTCCATTTCTGATGGTTTGGTGCCGCAAAAGTCGCGCGAGAGGGCCATTTTTCCCACTGATGCAACGAAAATCTCACAGTTGAATTTTTCACAATGGACGCACCCAATCATCTTCGTTTGACCCAAAACTCATGTTTGGTGTGTTTTTGGAACTTTTATTCCCATTGGAACGGTGCCGCAAAACTCGGGTTGGTGGGCTATTTTTCCCACTGATGCACTAAAAAACTCGCAGTTCAATTTTACGCAACGGACGCATCTAATCATCTCAGTTTGACCCAAAACTCATGTTTGGTGGGTTATTGGCACTTTTGTTACCGACGGAACGGTGCCGCAAAACTCACGCGAGATGGCCGTTTTTCCCACTGATGCACCAAAAAACTCACGGTTGAATTTTTCGCAACGGACGCACCCAATCATCTTCGTTTGACCCAAAACTCATGTTTGGTGTGTTTTTGGCACTTTTATTCCTATCGGAACGGTGCCGCAAAACTCGCGTCGGTGGGCCGTTTTTCCCACTGATGCACTGAAAAACTCGCAGTTCAATTTTCGCAACGCACACACCCAATCATCTCAGTTTGACCCAAAACTCATGTTTGGTGGGTTATTGGCACTTTTATTACAGACAAAACGGTGCCGCAAAACTCACGCGAGATGGCCGTTTTCCCACTGAAGCACCAAAAAACTCGTGGTTGAACTTTTCGCAACCGACGCACCCAATCATCTCCGTTGGACCCAAAACTCATGTTTGGTGGGTTTTTGGCACTTTCATTTCCCTCGGAACCGTGCCGCAAAACTCACGTTAGAGGGCCATTTTTCCCACTGATGCACCGAAAAACTCATAGTTGAATTTTTCGCAACGGATGCACCCAATCATCTCTGTTTGACCCAAAACTCATGTTTGGTGTGTTTTTGGCACTTTTATTCCCATCGGAACGGTGCCGCAAAACTCGCGTCGGTGGGCCATTTTTCCCACTAATGCACTGAAAAACTCGCAGTTCAATTTTTCACAGCGGACGCACCCAATCATCTCAGTTTCACCCAAAACTCATGTTTGGTCGGTTATTGGCACTTTTATTGCAGACGAAACAGTGCCGCAAAACTCACACGAGATGGCCGTTTTCCCACCGATGCACCAAAAACATCGTGGTTAAACTTTTCTCAACCGACGCACCCAATCATCTCCGTTTGACCCAAAACTCATGTTTGGTGGGTTTTTGGCACTTTCATTTCCCTCGGAACGGTGCCGCAAAACTCACGCGAGAGGGCCATTTTTCCCACTGGTGCACCAAAAAACTCACAGTTGAATTTTTCGCAACGGACGCACCCAATCATCTTCGTTTGACCCAAAACTCATGTTTGGTGGGTTTTTGGCACTTCCATTTCTGATGGTTCGGTGCAACAAAAGTCGCGCGAGAGGGCCATTTTTCCCACTGATGCAACGAAAATCTCACAGTTGAATTTTTCGCAACGGACGCACCCAATCATCTTCGTTTGACCCAAAACTCATGTTTGGTGTGTTTTTGGAACTTTTATTCCCATTGGAACGGTGCCGCAAAACTCGGGTTGGTGGGCTATTTTTCCCACTGATGCACTAAAAAACTCGCAGTTCAATTTTACGCAACGGACGCACCTAATCATCTCAGTTTGACCCAAAACTCATGTTTGGTGTGTTTTTGGCACTTTTATTCCCATCGGAACGGTGCCGCAAAACTCGCGTCGGTGGGCCGTTTTTCCCACTGATGCACTGAAAAACTCGCAGTTCAATTTTTCGCAACGCGCGCACCCAATCATCTCAGTTTGACCCAAAACTCATGTTTGGTGGGTTATTGGCACTTTTATTACAGACAAAACGGTGCCGCAAAACTCACGCGAGATGGCCGTTTTCCCACTGATGCACCAAAAAACTCGTGGTTGAACTTTTCGCAACCGACGCACCCAATCATCTCCGTTTGACCCAAAACTCATATTTGGTGGGTTTTTGGCACTTTCATTTCCCTCGGAACCGTGCCGCAAAACTCACGTTAGAGGGCCATTTTTCCCACTGATGCCCCGAAAATCTTGTAGTTGAATTTTTCGCAACGGACGCACCCAATCATCTTCGTTTGACCCAAAACTCATGTTTGGTGGGTTTTTGGCACTTTTATTCCCATCGGAACTGTGCCGCAAAACTCGCGTCGGTGGGCCGTTTTTCCCACTGATGCACTGAAAAACTCGCAGTTCAATTTTTCGCAACGCACGCACCCAATCATCTCAGTTTGACCCAAAACTCATGTTTGGTGGGTTATTGGCACTTTTATTACAGACAAAACGGTGCCGCAAAACTCACGCGAGATGGCCGTTTTCCCACTGATGCACCAAAAAACTCGTGGTTGAACTTTTCGCAACCGACGCACCCAATCATCTCCGTTTGACCCAAAACTCATGTTTGGTGGGTTTTTGGCACTTCCATTTCTGATGGATCGGTGCCGCAAAAGTCACGCGAGAGGGCCATTTTTCCCACTGATGCACCAAAAAACTCACAGTTGAATTTTTCGCAACGGACGCACCCAATCATCTTCGTTTGACCCAAAACTCATGTTTGGTGGGTTTTTGGCACTTCCATTTCTGATGGATCGGTGCCGCAAAAGTCGCGCGAGAGGGCCATTTTTCCCACTGATGCAACGAAAATCTCACAGTTGAATTTTTCACAACGGACGCACCCAATCATCTTCGTTTGACCCGAAACTCATGTTTGGTGTGTTTTTGGCACTTTTATTCCCATTGGAACGGTGCCGCAAAACTCGGGTTGGTGGGCTATTTTTCCCACTGATGCACTAAAAAACTGGCAGTTCAATTTTACGCAACGGACGCACCTAATCATCTCAGTTTGACACAAAACACATGTTTGGTGGGTTATTGGCACTTTTGTTACCGACGAAACGGTGTCGCAAAACACACGCGAGATGACCGTTTTTCCCACGGATGCACCAAAAAACTCGCGGTTGAATTTTTCGCAACGGACGCACCCAATCATCTCAGTTTGACCGAAAACTCAAGTTTGGTGGGTTATTGGCACTTTTATTTTTGACGAAACGGTGCCGCAAAACTCATGCGAGATGGCCGTTTATCCAACTGATGCACAAAAAAACTCACGATTGAACTTTTCGCAACGGACGCACCCAAACATCTCAGTTTGACCGAAAACTCATGTTTGGTGGGTTTTTGGCACTTCCATTTCTGATGGTTCGGTGCCGCAAAAGTCGCGCGAGAGGGCCATTTTTCCCACTGATGCAACGAAAATCTCACAGTTGAATTTTTCACAACGGACGCACCCAATCATCTTCGTTTGACCCAAAACTCATGTTTGGTGTGTTTTTGGAACTTTTATTCCCATTGGAACGGTGCCGCAAAACTCGGGTTGGTGGGCTATTTTTCCCACTGATGCACAGAAAAACTCGCGGTTGAACTTTTCGCAACCGACGCACCCAATCATCTCCGTTTGACCCAAAACTCATGTATGGTGGGTTTTTGGCACTTTCATTTCCCTCAGAACGGTGCCACAAAACTCTCGCGAGAGGGCCATTTTTCCGACTGATGCACCGAAAAACTCGTAGTTGAACTCATCGCAACGGACGCACCCAATCATCTCTGGTTGACCCAAAACTCATGTTTGGTGTGTTTTTGGCACTTTTATTCCCATCGGAACGGTGCCGCAAAACTCGCGTCGGTGGGCCGTTTTTCCCACTGATGCACTGAAAACCTCGCTGTTCAATTTTTCGCAACGCACGCACCCAATCATCTCTGTTTGACCCAAAACTCATGTTTTGTGTGTTTTTGGCACTTTTATTCCCATCGGAACAGTGCCGCAAAACTCGCGTCGGTGGGCCGTTTTTCCCACTGATGCACTGAAAAACTCGCAGTTCAATTTTTCACAACGGACGCACCCAATCATCTCAGTTTGACCCAAAACTCATGTTTGGTGGGTTATTGGCACTTTTATTGCAGACGAAACAGTGCCGCAAAACTCACATGAGATGGCCGTTTTCCCACTGATGCACCAAAAACCTCGTGGTTGAACTTTTCGCAACCGACGCACCCAATCATCTCCGTTTGACCCAAAACTCATGTTTGGTGGGTTTTTGGCACTTTCATTTCCCTCGGAACGGTGCCGCAAAACTCACGCGAGAGGGCCATTTTCCCAATGATGCACCAAAAAACACATAGTTCAATTTTTCGCAACGGACGCACCCAATTATCTTCGTTTGACCCAAAACTCACGTTTGGTGGGTTTTTGGCACTTCCATTTCTGATGGAACGGTGCCGCAAAAGTCGCGCGAGAGGGCCATTTTTCCCACTGATGCAACGAAAATCTCACAGTTGAATTTTTCACAACGGACGCACCCAATAATCTTCATTTGACCCAAAACTCATGTTTGGTGTGTTTTTGGCACTTTTATTCCCATTGGAACGGTGCCGCAAAACTCGGGTTGGTGGGCTATTTTTCCCACTGATGCACTAAAAAACTCGCAGTTCAATTTTACGCAACGGACGCACCTAATCATCTCAGTTTGACCCAAAACTCATGTTTGGTGGGTTATTGGCACTTTTGTTACCGACGAAACGGTGCCGCAAAACTCACGCGAGATGGCCGTTTTTCCCACTGATGCACCAAAAAACTCGCGATTGAATTTTTCGCAACGGACGCACCCAATCATCTCAGTTTGACCGAAAACTCATGTTTGGTGGGTTATTGGCACTTTTATTTTCGACGAAACGGTGCCGCAAAACTCATGCGAGATGGCCGTTTATCCAACTGATGCACAAAAAAACTCACGATTGAACTTTTCGCAACGGACGGACCCAATCTTCTCCGTTTGACCCAAAACTCAAGTTTGGTGGGTTTTTGGCACTTCCATTTCAGATGGAACGCTGCCGCAAAAGTCACGCGAGAGGGCCATTTTTCACACTGATGCACCAAAAATCTCACAGTTGAATTTTTCACAACGGACGCACCCAATCATCTCCGTTTGACCCAAAACTCTTGTTTGGTGTGTTTTTGGCACTTTTATTTCAATCGGAACGGTGCCGCAAAACTCGCATCGGTGGGCCGTTTTTTCCACTGATGCACCGAAAAACTGAAAGTTTAACTTTTTGCAATGGACGCACCCAATCATCTCAGTTTGACCCAAAACAAATGTTTGGTGGGTTATTGGCACTTTTGTCACCGACGAAACGGTGCCGCAAAACTCACGCGAGATGGCCGTTTTTCCCACTGATGCACCAAAAGACTCGCGGTTGAATTTTTCGCAACGGACGCACCCAATCATCTCAGTTTGACCGACAACTCATGTTTGGTGAGTTATTGGCACTTTTATTTTCGCCGAAACGGTGACGCAAAACTCACGCGAGATGGCCGTTGATCCAACTGATGCACAAAAAACTCGCGATTGAACTTTTCGCAACGGACGCACCCAATCATCTCTGTTTGACCCAAAACTCATGTTTGGTGGGTTTTTGGCACATTCATTTGTGATGGAACGGTGCCGCAAAAGTCACGCGAGAGGGCCGTTTTTCCCACTGATGCACCGAAAATCTCACGGTTGAATTTTTCACAACGGACGCACCCAATCATCTACGTTTGACCCAAAACTCATGTTTGGTCTGTTTTTAGCACTTTTATTTCAATCGGAACGGTGCCGCAAAACTCGCATCGGTGGGCCATTTTTCCCACTGATGCACCGAAAAACTAGGAAATAAATTTTTCGCAACGAATGCACCAATCATCTCAGTTTGACCCAAAACTCATGTTTGGTGGGTTATTGGCACTTTTGTTACCGACGAAACGGTGCCGCAAAACTCACGCGAGATGGCCGTTTTTCCCACTGATGCACCAAAAAACTCGCGGTTGAATTTTTCGCAACGGACGCACCCAATCATCTCAGTTTGACCGAAAACTCATGTTTGGTGGGTTATTGGCACTTTTATTTTCGACGAAACGGTGCCGCAAAACTCATGCGAGATGGCCGTTTATCCAACTGATGCACAAAAAAACTCACGATTGAACTTTTCGCAACGGACGGACCCAATCTTCTCCGTTTGACCCAAAACTCAAGTTTGGTGGGTTTTTGGCACTTCCATTTCAGATGGAACGCTGCCGCAAAAGTCACGCGAGAGGGCCATTTTTCACACTGATGCACCGAAAATCTCACAGTTGAATTTTTCACAACGGACGCACCCAATCATCTCCGTTTGACCCAAAACTCTTGTTTGGTGTGTTTTTGGCACTTTTATTTCAATCGGAACGGTGCCGCAAAACTCGCATCGGTGGGCCGTTTTTTCCACTGATGCACCAAAAAACTGAAAGTTCAACTTTTTGCAACGGACGCACCCAATCATCTCAGTTTGACCCAAAACAAATGTTTGGTGGGTTATTGGCACTTTTGTCACCGACGAAACGGTGCCGCAAAACTCACGCGAGATGGCCGTTTTTCCCACTGATGCACCAAAAGACTCGCGGTTGAATTTTTCGCAACGGACGCACCCAATCATCTCAGTTTGACCGAAAACTCATGTTTGGTGGGTTATTGGCACTTTTATTTTCGCCGAAACGGTGACGCAAAACTCACGCGAGATGGCCGTTGATCCAACTGATGCACAAAAAACTCACGATTGAACTTTTCGCAACGGACGCACCCAATCATCTCTGTTTGACCCAAAACTCATGTTTGGTGGGTTTTTGGCACATTCATTTGTGATGGAACGGTGCCGCAAAAGTCACGCGAGAGGGCCGTTTTTCCCACTGATGCACCGAAAATCTCACGGTTGAATTTTTCACAACGGACGCACCCAATCATCTCCGTTTGACCCAAAACTCATGTTTGGTCTATTTTTGGCACTTTTATTTCAATCGGAATGGTGCCGCAAAACTCGCATCGGTGGGCCGTTTTTCCCACTGATGCACCGAAAAACTCGGAAATCAATTTTTCGCAACGGACTCACCAATCATCTCAGTTTGACCCAAAACTCATGTTTGGTTGGTTATTGGCACTCTTGTTACCGACGAAACGGTGCCGCAAAACTCACGCGAGATGGTCGTTTTCCCACTGATGCACCGAAAAACTCGCGGTTGAACTTTTCGCAACCGACGAACACAATCATCTCCGTTTGACCCAAAACGCATGTTTGTTGTGTTTTTGGCACTTTCGTTTCCCTCAGAACGGTGCCGCAAAACTCACGCGAGAGGGCCATTTTTCCCACTGATGCACCGAAAAACTTGTAGTTGAATTTTTTGCAACTGACGCACCCAAACATCTCAGTTTGACACAAAACTCATGTTTGGTTGGTTTTTGGCACTTTCATTTCTGACGGAACGGTGCCGCAAAACTCGCGCGAGAGGGCCGTTTTTCCACTGATGCACCAAAAAACTCACAGTTGAATTTTTCGCAACGGACGCACCTAATCATCTCTGTTTGACCCAAAACTCATGTTTGGTGGGTTATTGGCACTTTTGTTACCGATGAAACGGTGCCGCAAAACTCACGCGAGATGGTCGTTTTCCCACTGATGCACAGAAAAACTCGCGGTTGAACATTTCGCAACCGACGCACCCAATCATCTCCGTTTGACCCAAAACTCATGTATGGTGGGTTTTTGGCACTTTCGTTTCCCTCAGAACGGTGCCACAAAACTCTCGCGAGAGGGCCATTTTTCCGACTGATGCACCGAAAAACTCGTAGTTGAATTCATCGCAACGGACGCACCCAATCATCTCTGTTTGACCCAAAACTCATGTTTGGTGTGTTTTTGGCACTTTTATTCCCATCGGAACGGTGCCGCAAAACTCGCGTCGGTGGGCCGTTTTTCCCACTGATGCACTGAAAAACTCACAGTTCATTTTTTCGCAACGCACGCACCCAATCATCTCAGTTTGACCCAAAACTCATGTTTGGTGGGTTATTGGCACTTTTATTACAGACAAAACGGTGCCGCAAAACTCACGCGAGATGGCCGTTTTCCCACTGATGCACCAAAAAACTCGTGGTTGAACTTTTCGCAACCGACGCACCCAATCATCTCCGTTTGACCCAAAACTCATGTTTGGTGTGTTTTTGGCACTTTTATTCCCATCGGAACGATGCTGCAAAACTCGCGTCGGTGGACCGTTTTTCCCACTGATGCACTGAAAAACTCGCAGTTCAATTTTTCAAAACGGACGCACCCAATCATCTCAGTTTGACCCAAAACTCATGTTTGGTGGGTTATTGGCACTTTTATTGCAGACGAAACAGTGCCGCAAAACTCACACGAGATGGCCGTTTTCCCAATGATGCACCAAAAACCTCGTGGTTGAACTTTTCGCAACCGACACACACAATCATCTCCGTTTGACCCAAAACTCATGTTTGGTGGGTTTTTGGCACTTTCATTTCCCTCGGAACGGTGTCGCAAAACTCACGCGAGAGGGCCATTTTTCCCACTGATGCACCAAAAAACTCACAGTTGAATTTTTCGCAACGGACGCACCCAATCATCTTCGTTTGACCCAAAACTCATGTTTGGTGGGTTTTTGGCACTTCCATTTCTGATGGATCGGTGCCGCAAAAGTCGCGCGAGAGGGCCATTTTTCCCACTGATGCAACGAAAATCTCACAGTTGAATTTTTCACAACGGACGCATCCAATCATCTTCGTTTGACCCAAAACTCTTGTTTGGTGGGTTATTGGCACTTATGTTACCGACGAAACGGTGCCGCAAAACTCACGCGAGATGGTCGTTTTCCCACTGATGCACCGAAAAACTCGCGGTTGAACTTTTCTTAACCGACGAACACAATCATCTCCGTTTGACCCAAAACGCATGTTTGGTTTGTTTTTGGAACTTTTATTCCCATTGGAACGGTGCCGCAAAACTCGGGTTGGTGGGCTATTTTTCCCACTGATGCACTAAAAAACTCGCAGTTCAATTTTACGCAACGGACGCACCTAATCA
The DNA here is from genome assembly GCA_009763385.1 of Coix lacryma-jobi var. lacryma-jobi. NCBI lineage: Eukaryota > Viridiplantae > Streptophyta > Magnoliopsida > Poales > Poaceae > Coix > Coix lacryma-jobi. The sequence goes on from CM019831.1 coordinate 86,006,019, forward strand.
TCTCAGTTTGACGCAAAACTCATGTTTGGTGGGTTATTGTCACTTTTGTTACCGATGAAACGGTGCCGCAAAACTCACGCGAGATGGCCGTTTTTCCCACTGATGCACCAAAAAACTCACGGTTGAATTTTTCGCAACGGACGCACCCAATCATCTTCGTTTGACCCAAAACTCATGTTTGGTGTGTTTTTGGCACTTTTATTCCCATCGGAACGGTGCCGCAAAACTCGCGTCGGTGGGCCGTTTTTCCCACTGATGCACTGAAAAACTCGCAGTTCAATTTTTCGCAACGCACGCACCCAATCATCTCAGTTTGACCCAAAACTCATGTTTGGTGGGTTATTGGCACTTTTATTACAAACAAAACGGTGCCGCAAAACTCACGCGAGATGGCCGTTTTCCCACTGATGCACCAAAAAACTCGTGGTTGAACTTTTCGCAACCGACGCACCAAATCATCTCCGTTTGACCCAAAACTCATGTTTGGTGGGTTTTTGGCACTTCCATTTCTGATGGATCGGTGCCGCAAAAGTCACGCGAGAGGGCCATTTTTCCCACTGATGCACCAAAAAACTCACAGTTGAATTTTTCGCAACGGACGCACCCAATCATCTTCGTTTGACCCAAAACTCATGTTTGGTGGGTTTTTGGCACTTCCATTTCTGATGGATCGGTGCCGCAAAAGTCGCGCGAGAGTGCCATTTTTCCCACTGATGCAACGAAAATCTCACAGTTGAATTTTTCACAACGGACGCACCCAATCATCTCCGTTTGACCCGAAACTCATGTTTGGTGTGTTTTTGGCACTTTTATTCCCATTGGAACGGTGCCGCAAAACTCGGGTTGGTGGGCTATTTTTCCCACTGATGCACTAAAAAACTCGCAGTTCAATTTTACGCAACGGACGCACCTAATCATCTCAGTTTGACACAAAACACATGTTTGGTGGGTTATTGGCACTTTTGTTACCGACGAAACGGTGTCGCAAAACTCACGCGAGATGGCCGTTTTTCCCACGGATGCACCAAAAAACTCGCGGTTGAATTTTTCGCAACGGACGCACCCAATCATCTCAGTTTGACCGAAAACTCAAGTTTGGTGGGTTATTGGCACTTTTATTTTTGACGAAACGGTGCCGCAAAACTCATGCAAGATGGCCGTTTATCCAACTGATGCACAAAAAAACTCACGATTGAACTTTTCGCAACGGACGCACCCAATCATCTCAGTTTGACCGAAAACTCATGTTTGGTGGGTTTTTGGCACTTCCATTTCTGATGGTTCGGTGCCGCAAAAGTCGCGCGAGAGGGCCATTTTTCCCACTGATGCAACGAAAATCTCACAGTTGAATTTTTCACAACGGACGCACCCAATCATCTTCGTTTGACCCAAAACTCATGTTTGGTGTGTTTTTGGAACTTTTATTCCCATTGGAACGGTGCCGCAAAACTCGGGTTGGTGGGCTATTTTTCCCACTGATGCACAGAAAAACTCGCGGTTGAACTTTTCGCAACCGACGCACCCAATCATCTCCGTTTGACCCAAAACTCATGTATGGTGGGTTTTTGGCACTTTCATTTCCCTCAGAACGGTGCCACAAAACTCTCGCGAGAGGGCCATTTTTCCGACTGATGCACCGAAAAACTCGTAGTTGAACTCTTCGCAACGGACGCACCCAATCATCTCTGGTTGACCCAAAACTCATATTTGGTGTGTTTTTGGCACTTTTATTCCCATCGGAACGGTGCCGCAAAACTCGCGTCGGTGGGCCGGTTTTCCCACTGATGCACTGAAAACCTCGCAGTTCAATTTTTCGCAACGCACGCACCCAATCATCTCTGTTTGACCCAAAACTCATGTTTGGTGTGTTTTTGGCACTTTTATTCCCATCGGAACGGTGCCGCAAAACTCGCGTCGGTGGGCCGTTTTTCCCACTGATGCACTGAAAAACTCGCAGTTCAATTTTTCACAACGGACGCACCCAATCATCTCAGTTTGACCCAAAACTCATGTTTGGTGGGTTATTGGCACTTTTATTGCAGACGAAACAGTGCCGCAAAACTCACACGAGATGGCCGTTTTCCCACTCATGCACCGAAAACCTCGTGGTTGAACTTTTCGCAACCGATGCACCCAATCATCTCCGTTTGACCCAAAACTCATGTTTGGTGGGTTTTTGGCACTTTCATTTCCCTCGGAACGGTGCCGCAAAACTCACGCGAGAGGGCCATTTTTCCCAATGATGCACCAAAAAACTCATAGTTGAATTTTTCGCAACGGACGCACCCAATCATCTTCGTTTGACCCAAAACTCACGTTTGGTTGGTTTTTGGCACTTCCATTTCTGATGGAACGGTGCCGCAAAAGTCGCGCGAGAGGGCCATTTTTCCCACTGATGCAACGAAAATCTCACAGTTGAATTTTTCACAACAAACGCACCCAATCATCTCCGATTGACCCAAAACTCATGTTTGGTGTGTTTTTGGCACTTTTATTTCCATCGGAACGGTGCCGCAAAACTCGCATCGGCGGGCCGTTTTTTCCACTGATGCACCGAAAAACTGAAAGTTCAACTTTTTGCAACGGACGCACCCAATCATCTCAGTTCGACCCAAAACAAATGTTTGGTGGGTTATTGGCACTTTTGTTACAGACGAAACGGTGCCGCAAAACTCACGCGAGATGGCCGTTTTTCCCACTAATGCACCAAAAAACTCGCGGTTGAATTTTTCGCAACGGACGCACCCAATCATCTCCGTTTGACCCAAAACTCATGTATGGTGGGTTTTTGGCACTTTCATTCCCCTCAGAACGGTGCCACAAAACTCTCGCGAGAGGGCCATTTTTCCGACAGATGAACCGAAAAACTCGTAGTTGAATTCTTCGCAACGGATGCACCCAATCATCTCAGTTTGACCCTAAACTCATGTTTGGTGGGTTATTGGCACTTTTATTTTCGACGAAACGGTGACGCAAAACTCACACGAGATGGCCGTTTATCCAACTGATGCACAAAAAACTCACGATTGAACTTTTCGCAACGGACACACCCAATCATCTCTGTTTGACCCAAAACTCATGTTTGGTGGGTTTTTGGCACATTCATTTCTGATGGAACGGTGCCGCAAAAGTCACGCGAGAGGGCCGTTTTTCCCACTGATGCACCAAAAATCTCACGGTTGAATTTTTCACAATGGACGCACCCAATCATCTCCGTTTGACCCAAAACTCATGTTTGGTCTATTTTTGGCACTTTTATTTCAATCGGAACGGTGCCGCAAAACTCGCATCGGTGGGCCGTTTTTCCCACTGATGCACCGAAAAACTCGGAAATCAATTTTTCGCAACGGACTCACCAATCATCTCAGTTTGACCCAAAACTCATGTTTGGTGGGTTATTGGCACTCTTGTTACCGACGAAACGGTGCCGCAAAACTCACGCGAGATGGTCGTTTTCCCACTGATGCACCGAAAAACTCGCGGTTGAACTTTTCGCAACCGACGAACACAATCATCTCCGTTTGACCCAAAACGCATGTTTGTTGTGTTTTTGGCACTTTCGTTTCCCTCGGAACGGTGCCGCAAAACTCACGCGAGAGGGCCATTTTTCCCACTGATGCACCGAAAAACTTGTAGTTGAATTTTTTGCAACTAACGCACCCAAACATCTCAGTTTGACACAAAACTCATGTTTGGTTGGTTTTTGGCACTTTCATTTCTGACGGAACGGTGCCGCAAAACTCGCGCGAGAGAGCCGTTTTTCCACTGATGCACCAAAAAACTCACAGTTGAATTTTTCGCAACGGACGCACCTAATCATCTCAGTTTGACCAAAAACTCATGTTTGGTGGGTTATTGGCACTTTTGTTACCGACGAAACGGTGCCGCAAAACTCACGCGAGATGGTCGTTTTCCCACTGATGCACAGAAAAACTCGCGGTTGAACATTTCGCAACCGACGCACCCAATCATCTCCGTTTCACGCAAAACTCATGTATGGTGGGTTTTTGGCACTTTCGTTTCCCTCAGAACGGTGCCACAAAACTCTCGCGAGAGGGCCATTTTTCCGACTGATGCACCGAAAAACTCGTAGTTGAATTCTTCGCAACGGACGCACCCAATCATCTCTGTTTGACCCAAAACTCATGTTTGGTGTGTTTTTGGCACTTTTATTCCCATCGGAACGGTGCCGCAAAACTCGCGTCGGTGGGCCGTTTTTCCCACTGATGCACTGAAAAACTCACAGTTCAATTTTTCGCAACGCACGCACCCAATCATCTCAGTTTGACCCAAAACTCATGTTTGGTGGGTTATTGGCACTTTTATTACAGACAAAACGGTGCCGCAAAACTCACGCGAGATGGCCGTTTTCCCACTGATGCACCAAAAAACTCGTGGTTGAACTTTTCGCAACCGACGCACCCAATCATCTCCGTTTGACCCAAAACTCATGTTTGGTGGGTTTTTGGCACTTTCATTTCCCTCGGAACGGTGCCGCAAAACTCACGCGAGAGGGCCATTTTTCCCACTGATGCACCAAAAACTCACAGTTGAATTTTTCGCAACGGACGCACCCAATCATCTTCGTTTGACCCAAAACTCATGTTTGGTGGGTTTTTGGCACTTCCATTTCTGATGGAACGGTGCCGCAAAAGTCGCGCGAGAGGGCCATTTTTCCCACTGATGCAACGAAAATCTCACAGTTGAATTTTTCACAACGGACGCATCCAATCATCTTCGTTTGACCCAAAACTCTTGTTTGGTGTGTTTTTGGCACTTTTATTCCCATTGGAACGGTGCCGCAAAACTCGGGTTGGTGGGCTATTTTTCCCACTGATGCACAGAAAAACTCGCGGTTGAACTTTTCGCAACCGACGCACCCAATCATCTCCGTTTGACCCAAAACTCATGTTTGGTGTGTTTTTGGCACTTTTATTCCCATCAGAACGGTGCCGCAAAACTCGCGTCGGTGGGCCGTTTTTCCCACTGATGCACTGAAAAACTCGCAGTTCAATTTTTCAAAACGGACGCACCTAATCATCTCAGTTTGACCCAAAACTCATGTTTGGTGGGTTATTGGCACTTTTGTTACCGACGAAACGGTGCCGCAAAACTCACGCGAGGTGGCCGTTTTTCGCACTGATGCACCAAAAAACTAGCGGTTGAATTTTTCGCAACGAACGCACCCAATCATCTCAGTTTGACCGAAAACTCATGTTTGGTGGGTTATTGGCACTTTTATTTCCGACGAAACGGTATCGCAAAACTCACGCGAGATGGTCGTTTTTCCCATTGAAGCACAAAAAAACTCACGATTGAACTTTTCGCAACGGACGCACCCAATCATCTCTGTTTGACCCAGAACTCATGTTTGGTGGGTTTTTGGCACATTCATTACTGATGGAACGGTGCCGCAAAAGTCGTGCGAGAGGGCCGTTTTTCCCACTAATGCACCGAAAATCTCATGGTTCAATTTTTCAAAACGGACGCACCCAATCATCTCCGTTTGACCCAAAACTCATGTTTGGTGTGTTTTTTGCACTTTCATTTCCCTCAGAACGGTGCCACAAAACTCGCGTCGGTGGGCCGTTTTTCCCACTTATGCACCGAAAAACTCGTTGTTGAATTTTTCGCAACGGACGCACCCAATCATCTTTGTGTGACCCAAAACTCATGTTTGGTGTGTTTTTGGCACTTTTATTCCCATCGGAACGATGCCGCAAAACTCGCGTCGGTGGGCCGATTTTCCCACTGATGCAGTGAAAAACTCGCAGTTCAATTTTTCAAAATGGACGCACCCAATCATCTCAGTTTGACCCAAAACTCATGTTTGGTGGGTTATTGGCACTTTTATTACAGACGAAACGGTGCCGCAAAACTCACGCGAGATGGCCGTTTTCCCACTGATGCACCAAAAAACTCGTGGTTGAACTTTTCGCAACCGACGCACCCAATCATCTCTGTTTGACCCAAAACTCATGTTTGGTGTGTTTTTGGCACTTTTATTCCCATCGGAACGGTGCCGCAAAACTCGCGTCGGTGGGCCGTTTTTCCCACTGATGCACTGAAAAACTCGCAGTTCAATTTTTCAAAACGGACGCACCCAATCATCTCAGTTTGACCCAAAACTCATGTTTGGTGGGTTTTTGGCACTTTCATTTCTGACGGAACGGTGACGCAAAACTCGCGCGAGAGGGTCATTTTTCCCACTGATGCACCAAAAATCTCATGGTTGAATTTTTCACAACGGACGCACTCAATCATCTCCGTTTGAACCAAAACTCATGTTTGGTGTGTTTTTTGCACTTTCATTTCCCTCAGAACGGTGCCACAAAACTCGCGTTGGTGGGCCGTTTTTCCCACTGATGAACCGAAAAACTCGTTGTTGAATTTTTCGCAACGGACGCACCCAATCATCTCTGTGTGACCCAAACTCATGTTTGGTGTGTTTTTGGCACTTTTATTCCCATCAGAACGATGCCGCAAAACTCGCGTCGGTGGGCCATTTTTCCCACTAATGCAATGAAAAACTCGCAGTTCAATTTTTCAAAACGGACGCACCCAATCATCTCAGTTTGACCCAAAACTCATGTTTGGTGGGTTATTGGCACTTTTATTACAGACGAAACGGTGCCGCAAAACTCACGCGAGATGGCCGTTTTCCCACTGATGCACCAAAAAACTCGTGGTTGAACTTTTCGCAACCGACGCACCCAATCATCTCTGTTTGACCCAAAACTCATGTTTGGTGTGTTTTTGGCACTTTTATTCCCATCGGAACGGTGCCGCAAAACTCACGTCGGTGGGCCGTTTTTCCCACTGATGCACTGAAAAACTCGCAGTTTAATTTTTCAAAACGGACGCACCCAATCATCTCAGTTTGACCCAAAACTCATGTTTGGTGGGTTATTGGCAATTTTGTTACCGACGAAACGGTGCCACAAAACTCATGCGAGATGGTTGTTTTCCCACTGATGCACAGAAAAACTCGCGGTTGAACTTTTCGCAACCGACGCACCCAATCATCTCCGTTTGACCCAAAACTCATGTATGGTGGGTTTTTGGTACTTTCATTTCCCACAGAACGGTGCAACAAAACTCACGCGAGAGGGCCATTTTCCCACTGATGCACCGAAAAACTCGTAGTTGAATTTTTCACAACGGACGCAACCAATCATCTCTGTTTGACCCAAAACTCATCTTTGGTGTGTTTTTGGAACATTTGTTCCCATCGGAACGGTGCCGCCAAACTCGCGTCGGTGGGCCGTTTTTCCCACTTATGCACTGAAAAACTCGCAGTTCAGTTTTTCGCAACGGACGCACCCAATCATCTCAGTTTGACCCAAAACTCTTCTTTGGTGGGTTATTGGCACTTTTGTTACCGACAAAACGGTGCCGCAAAACTCACGCGACATGGTCGTTTTCCCACTGATGCACCGAAAAACTCGCGGTTGAACTTTCCGCAATCGACGCACCCAATCAACTCCGTTTGACCCAAAACCCATGTTTGGTGGGTTTTTGGCACTTTCATTTCCCTCGGAACGGTGCCGCAAGACTCACGCGAGATGGCCGTTTTCCCACTGATGCACCAAAAAGTCGTGGTTGAACTTTTCGCAACCGACGCACCCAATCATCTCTGTTTGACCCAAAACTCATGTTTGGTGTGTTTTTGGCACTTTTATTCCCATCGGAACGGTGCCGCAAAACTCGCGTCGGTGGGCCGTTTTTCCCACTGATGCAATGAAAAACTCGTAGTTCAATTTTTCAAAACGGACGCACCAAATCATCTCAGTTTGACCCAAAACTCATGTTTGGTGGGTTATTGGCACTTTTATTACAGACGAAACGGTGCCGCAAAACTCACGCGAGATGGCCATTTTCGCACTGATGCACCAAAAAACTCGTGGTTGAACTTTTCGCAACCGACGCACCCAATCATCTCTGTTTGACCCAAAACTCATGTTTGGTGTGTTTTTGGCACTTTTATTCCCATCGGAACGGTGCCGCAAAACTCGCGTCGGTGGGCCGTTTTTCCCACTGATGCACTGAAAAACTCGCAGTTCAATTTTTCAAAACGGACGCACCCAATCATCTCAGTTTGACCCAAAACTCATGTTTGGTGGGTTATTGCACTTTTGTTTCCCACGAAACAGTGTTGCAAAACATACGCGAGAAGACCGTTTTTCCAACTGATGCACCGAAAAAATCGCGGTTGGACTTCGCAACGGACGCACCCAATCATCTCCGTTTGACCCAAAACTCATGTTTGGTGGGTTTTTGGCACTTTCATTTCTGATGGAACGGTTCCGCAAAAGTCGCGCGAGAGGGCCATTTTTCCCACTGATGCACCGAAAACCTCACGGTTGAATTTTTCGCAACGGACGCAGCCAATCATCTTCGTTTGACCCAAAACTCATGTTTGATGTGTTTTTGGCACTTTTATTCCAAATGGAACGGTGCCGGAAAACTCGTGTTGGTGGGCCGTTTTGCCCACTGATGCATTGAAAAACTCACAGTTCAATTTTTCGCAATGGACGCACCCAATCATCTCAGTTTGACCCAAAACTCATGTTTCGTGGGTTATTGGCACTTTTGCTACAGACCAAACGGTGCCGCAAAAGTCACGCGAGATGGTCGTTTTCCCACTGATCCAGTGAAAGACTCGTGGTTGAACTTTTCGCAACCGACGCAAGCAATCATCTCCGTTTGACCCAAAACCCATGTTTGGTGGGTTTTTGACACTTTCATTTCCCTCGAAAAGGTGCCGCAAAACTCACGCAAGAGGGCCATTTTCCCCATTGATGCACCGAAAAACTCGTAGTTGAATTTTTCGCAACTAACACACCCAAACATCTCAGTTTGACACAAAACTCATGTTTGGTGGGTTTTTGGCACTTTCATTTCTGACGGAACGGTGACGCAAAACTCGCGCGAGAGGGCCATTTTTCCCACTGATGCACCAAAAATCTCATGGTTGAATTTTTCACAACAGACGCACCCAATCATCTCCGTTTGACCCAAAACTCATGTTTGGTGTGTTTTTTGCACTTTCATTTCCCTCAGAACGGTGCCACAAAACTCGCGTCGGTGGGCCGTTTTTCCCACTGATGCACCGAAAAACTCGTTGTTGAATTTTTCGCAACGGACGCACCCAATCATCTCTGTGTGACCCAAAACTCATGTTTGGTGTGTTTTTGGCACTTTTATTCCCATCGGAACGATGCCGCAAAACTCGCGTCGGTGGGCCGTTTTTCCCACTGATGCACTGAAAAACTCGCAGTTCAATTTTTCAAAACGGACGCACCCAATCATCTCAGTTTGACCCAAAACTCATGTTTGGTGGGTTATTGGCACTTTTATTACAGACGAAACGGTGCCGCAAAACTCACGCGAGATGGCCGTTTTCCCACTGATGCACCAAAAAACTCGTGGTTGAACTTTTCGCAACCGACGCACCCAATCATCTCTGTTTGACCCAAAACTCATGTTTGGTGTGTTTTTGGCACTTTTATTCCCATCGGAACGGTGCCGCAAAACTCGCGTCGGTGGGCCGTTTTTCCCACTGATGCACTGAAAAACTCGCAGTTCAATTTTTCAAAACGGACGCACCCAATCATCTCAGTTTGACCCAAAACTCATGTTTGGTGGGTTATTGCACTTTTGTTTCCCACGAAACGGTGTTGCAAAACATACGCGAGAAGACCGTTTTTCCAACTGATGCACCGAAAAAATCGCGGTTGGACTTCGCAACGGACGCACCCAATCATCTCCGTTTGACCCAAAACTCATGTTTGGTGGGTTTTTGGCACTTTCATTTCTGATGGAACGGTTCCGCAAAAGTCGCGCGAGAGGGCCATTTTTCCCACTGATGCACCGAAAACCTCACGGTTGAATTTTTCGCAACGAACGCAGCCAATCATCTTCGTTTGACCCAAAACTCATGTTTGATGTGTTTTTGGCACTTTTATTCCAAATGGAACGGTGCCGGAAAACTCGTGTTGGTGGGCCGTTTTGCCCACTGATGCATTGAAAAACTCACAGTTCAATTTTTCGCAATGGACGCACCCAATCATCTCAGTTTGACCCAAAACTCATGTTTCGTGGGTTATTGGCACTTTTGCTACAGACCAAACGGTGCCGCAAAAGTCACGCGAGATGGTCGTTTTCCCACTGATCCAGTGAAAGACTCGTGGTTGAACTTTTCGCAACCGACGCAAGCAATCATCTCCGTTTGACCCAAAACCCATGTTTGGTGGGTTTTTGACACTTTCATTTCCCTCGAAAAGGTGCCGCAAAACTCACGCAAGAGGGCCATTTTCCCCATTGATGCACCGAAAAACTCGTAGTTGAATTTTTCGCAACTAACACACCCAAACATCTCAGTTTGACACAAAACTCATGTTTGGTGGGTTTTTGGCACTTTCATTTCTGACGGAACGGTGACGCAAAACTCGCGCGAGAGGGCCATTTTTCCCACTGATGCACCAAAAATCTCATGGTTGAATTTTTCACAACAGACGCACCCAATCATCTCCGTTTGACCCAAAACTCATGTTTGGTGTGTTTTTTGCACTTTCATTTCCCTCAGAACGGTGCCACAAAACTCGCGTCGGTGGGCCGTTTTTCCCACTGATGCACCGAAAAACTCGTTGTTGAATTTTTCGCAACGGACGCACCCAATCATCTCTGTGTGACCCAAAACTCATGTTTGGTGTGTTTTTGGCACTTTTATTCCCATCGGAACGATGCCGCAAAACTCGCGTCGGTGGGCCATTTTTCCCACTGATGCACTGAAAAACTCGCAGTTCAATTTTTCAAAACGGACGCACCCAATCATCTCAGTTTGACCCAAAACTCATGTTTGGTGGGTTATTGGCACTTTTATTACAGACGAAACGGTGCCGCAAAACTCACGCGAGATGGCCGTTTTCCCACTGATGCACCAAAAAACTCGTGGTTGAACTTTTCGCAACCGACGCACCCAATCATCTCTGTTTGACCCAAAACTCATGTTTGGTGTGTTTTTGGCACTTTTATTCCCATCGGAACGGTGCCGCAAAACTCGCGTCGGTGGGCCGTTTTTCCCACTGATGCACTGAAAAACTCGCAGTTCAATTTTTCAAAACGGACGCACCCAATCATCTCAGTTTGACCCAAAACTCATGTTTGGTGGGTTATTGCACTTTTGTTTCCCACGAAACGGTGTTGCAAAACATACGCGAGAAGACCGTTTTTCCAACTGATGCACCGAAAAAATCGCGGTTGGACTTCGCAACGGACGCACCCAATCATCTCCGTTTGACCCAAAACTCATGTTTGGTGGGTTTTTGGCACTTTCATTTCTGATGGAACGGTTCCGCAAAAGTCGCGCGAGAGGGCCATTTTTCCCACTGATGCACCGAAAACCTCACGGTTGAATTTTTCGCAACGGACGCAGCCAATCATCTTCGTTTGACCCAAAACTCATGTTTGATGTGTTTTTGGCACTTTTATTCCAAATGGAACGGTGCCGGAAAACTCGTGTTGGTGGGCCGTTTTGCCCACTGATGCATTGAAAAACTCACAGTTCAATTTTTCGCAATGGACGCACCCAATCATCTCAGTTTGACCCAAAACTCATGTTTCGTGGGTTATTGGCACTTTTGCTACAGACCAAACGGTGCCGCAAAAGTCACGCGAGATGGTCGTTTTCCCACTGATCCAGTGAAAGACTCGTGGTTGAACTTTTCGCAACCGACGCAAGCAATCATCTCCGTTTGACCCAAAACCCATGTTTGGTGGGTTTTTGACACTTTCATTTCCCTCGAAAAGGTGCCGCAAAACTCACGCAAGAGGGCCATTTTCCCCATTGATGCACCGAAAAACTCGTAGTTGAATTTTTCGCAACTAACACACCCAAACATCTCAGTTTGACACAAAACTCATGTTTGGTGGGTTTTTGGCACTTTCATTTCTGACGGAACGGTGACGCAAAACTCGCGCGAGAGGGCCATTTTTCCCACTGATGCACCAAAAATCTCATGGTTGATTTTTTCACAACAGACGCACCCAATCATCTCCGTTTGACCCAAAACTCATGTTTGGTGTGTTTTTTGCACTTTCATTTCCCTCAGAACGGTGCCACAAAACTCGCGTCGGTGGGCCGTTTTTCCCACTGATGCACCGAAAAACTCGTTGTTGAATTTTTCGCAACGGACGCACCCAATCATCTCTGTGTGACCCAAAACTCATGTTTGGTGTGTTTTTGGCACTTTTATTCCCATCGGAACGATGCCGCAAAACTCGCGTCGGTGGGCCGTTTTTCCCACTGATGCACTGAAAAACTCGCAGTTCAATTTTTCAAAACGGACGCACCCAATCATCTCAGTTTGACCCAAAACTCATGTTTGGTGGGTTATTGGCACTTTTATTACAGACGAAACGGTGCCGCAAAACTCACGCGAGATGGCCGTTTTCCCACTCATGCACCAAAAAACTCGTGGTTGAACTTTTCGCAACCGACGCACCCAATCATCTCTGTTTGACCCAAAACTCATGTTTGGTGTGTTTTTGGCACTTTTATTCCCATCGGAACGGTGCCGCAAAACTCGCGTCGGTGGGCCGTTTTTCCCACTGATGCACTGAAAAACTCGCAGTTCAATTTTTCAAAACGGACGCACCCAATCATCTCAGTTTGACCCAAAACTCATGTTTGGTGGGTTATTGCACTTTTGTTTCCCACGAAACGGTGTTGCAAAACATACGCGAGAAGACCGTTTTTCCAACTGATGCACCGAAAAAATCGCGGTTGGACTTCGCAACGGACGCACCCAATCATCTCCGTTTGACCCAAAACTCATGTTTGGTGGGTTTTTGGCACTTTCATTTCTGATGGAACGGTTCCGCAAAAGTCGCGCGAGAGGGCCATTTTTCCCACTGATGCACCGAAAACCTCACGGTTGAATTTTTCGCAACGGACGCAGCCAATCATCTTCGTTTGACCCAAAACTCATGTTTGATGTGTTTTTGGCACTTTTATTCCAAATGGAACGGTGCCGGAAAACTCGTGTTGGTGGGCCGTTTTGCCCACTGATGCATTGAAAAACTCACAGTTCAATTTTTCGCAATGGACGCACCCAATCATCTCAGTTTGACCCAAAACTCATGTTTCGTGGGTTATTGGCACTTTTGCTACAGACCAAACGGTGCCGCAAAAGTCACGCGAGATGGTCGTTTTCCCACTGATCCAGTGAAAGACTCGTGGTTGAACTTTTCGCAACCGACGCAAGCAATCATCTCCGTTTGACCCAAAACCCATGTTTGGTGGGTTTTTGACACTTTCATTTCCCTCGAAAAGGTGCCGCAAAACTCACGCAAGAGGGCCATTTTCCCCATTGATGCACCGAAAAACTCGTAGTTGAATTTTTCGCAACTAACACACCCAAACATCTCAGTTTGACACAAAACTCATGTTTGGTGGGTTTTTGGCACTTTCATTTCTGACGGAACGGTGACGCAAAACTCGCGCGAGAGGGCTATTTTTCCCACTGATGCACCAAAAATCTCATGGTTGATTTTTTCACAACAGACGCACCCAATCATCTCCGTTTGACCCAAAACTCATGTTTGGTGTGTTTTTTGCACTTTCATTTCCCTCAGAACGGTGCCACAAAACTCGCGTCGGTGGGCCGTTTTTCCCACTGATGCACCGAAAAACTCGTTGTTGAATTTTTCGCAACGGACGCACCCAATCATCTCTGTGTGACCCAAAACTCATGTTTGGTGTGTTTTTGGCACTTTTATTCCCATCGGAACGATGCCGCAAAACTCGCGTCGGTGGGCCGTTTTTCCCACTGATGCACTGAAAAACTCGCAGTTCAATTTTTCAAAACGGACGCACCCAATCATCTCAGTTTGACCCAAAACTCATGTTTGGTGGGTTATTGGCACTTTTATTACAGACGAAACGGTGCCGCAAAACTCACGCGAGATGGCCGTTTTCCCACTGATGCACCAAAAAACTCGTGGTTGAACTTTTCCCAACCGACGCACCCAATCATCTCTGTTTGACCCAAAACTCATGTTTGGTGTGTTTTTGGCACTTTTATTCCCATCAGAACGGTGCCGCAAAACTCGCGTCGGTGGGTCGTTTTTCCCACTGATGCACTGAAAAACTCGCAGTTCAATTTTTCAAAACGGACGCACCCAATCATCTCAGTTTGACCCAAAACTCATGTTTGGTGGGTTATTGCACTTTTGTTTCCCACGAAACGGTGTTGCAAAACATACGCGAGAAGACCGTTTTTCCAACTGATGCACCGAAAAAATCGCGGTTGGACTTCGCAACGGACGCACCCAATCATCTCCGTTTGACCCAAAACTCATGTTTGGTGGGTTTTTGGCACTTCCATTTCCGATGGAACGGTTCCGCAAAAGTCGCGCGAGAGGGCCATTTTTCCCACTGATGCACCGAAAAACTCACGGTTGAATTTTTCGCAACGGACGCACCCAATCATCTTCGTTTGACCCAAAACTCATGTTTGATGTGTTTTTGGCACTTTTATTCCCATTGGAACGGTGCCGCAAAACTCGCGTTGGTGGGCCGTTTTGCCCACTGATGCATTGAAAAACTCACAGTTCAATTTTTCACAACGGACGCACCCAATCATCTCAGTTTAACCCAAAACTCAAGTTTCGGGGTTATTGGCACTTTTGCTACAGACGAAACGGTGCCGCAAAAGTCACGCGAGATGGTCGTTTTCCCACTGATGCAGTGAAAGACTCGCGGTTGAACTTTTCGCAACCGACGCACGCAATCATCTCCGTTTGACCCAAAACCCATGTTTGGTGGGTTTTTGACACTTTCATTTCCCTCGAAAAGGTGCCGCAAAACTCACGCAAGAGGGCCATTTTTCCCATTGATGCACCGAAAAACTCGTAGTTGAATTTTTTGCAACTAACACACCCAAACATCTCAGTTTGACACAAAACTCATGTTTGGTGGGTTTTTGGCACTTTCATTTCTGACGGAACGGTGACGCAAAACTCGCGCGAGAGGGTCATTTTTCCCACTGATGCACCAAAAATCTCATGGTTGAATTTTTCACAACGGACGCACCCAATCATCTCCGTTTGAAGCAAAACTCATGTTTGGTGTGTTTTTTGCACTTTCATTTCCCTCAGAACGGTGCCACAAAACTCGCGTCGGTGGGCCGTTTTTCCCACTGATGCACCGAAAAACTCGTTGTTGAATTTTTCGCAACGGACGCACCCAATCATCTCTGTGTGACCCAAAACTCATGTTTGGTGTGTTTTTGGCACTTTTATTCCCATCGGAACGATGCCGCAAAACTCGCGTCGGTGGGCCGTTTTTCCCACTGATGCACTGAAAAACTCGCAGTTCAATTTTTCAAAACGGACGCACCCAATCATCTCAGTTTGACCCAAAACTCATGTTTGGTGGGTTATTGGCACTTTTATTACAGACGAAACGGTGCCGCAAAACTCACGCGAGATGGCCGTTTTCCCACTGATGCACCAAAAAACTCGTGGTTGAACTTTTCACAACCGACGCACCCAATCATCTCTGTTAGACCCTAAACTCATGTTTGGTGTGTTTTTGGCACTTTTATTCCCATCGGAACGGTGCCGCAAAACTCACGTCGGTGGGCCGTTTTTCCCACTGATGCACTGAAAAACTCGCAGTTCAATTTTTCAAAACGGACGCACCCAATCATCTCAGTTTGACCCAAAACTCATGTTTGGTGGGTTATTGGCACTTTTATTACAGACGAAACGGTGCCGCAAAACTCACGCGAGATGGCCGTTTTCCCACTGATGCACCAAAAAACTCGTGGTTGAACTTTTCACAACCGACGCACCCAATCATCTCTGTTAGACCCTAAACTCATGTTTGGTGTATTTTTGGCACTTTTATTCCCATCGGAACGGTGCCGCAAAACTCACGTCGGTGGGCCGTTTTTCCCACTGATGCACTGAAAAACTCGCAGTTCAATTTTTCAAAACGGACGCACCCAATCATCTCAGTTTGACCCAAAACTCATGTTTGGTGGGTTATTGGCACTTTTGTTACCGACGAAACGGGGCCGCAAAACTCATGCAAGATGGTTGTTTTCCCACTGATGCACAGAAAAACTCGCGGTTGAACTTTTCGCAACCGACGCACCCAATCATCTCCGTTTGACCCAAAACTCATGTATGGTGGGTTTTTGGTACTTTCATTTCCCACAGAACTGTGCCACAAAACTCACGCGAGAGGGCCATTTTCCCACTGATGCACCGAAAAACTCGTAGTTGATTTTTTCACAACGGACGCAACCAATCATCTCTGTTTGACCCAAAACTCATCTTTGGTGTGTTTTTGGAACATTTGTTCCCATCGGAACGGTGCCGCCAAACTCGCGTCGGTGGGCCGTTTTTCCCACTTATGCACTGAAAAACTCGCAGTTCAATTTTTCGCAACGGACGCACCCAATCATCTCAGTTTGACCCAAAACTCTTCTTTGGTGGGTTATTGGCACTTTTGTTACCGACAAAACGGGGCCGCAAAACTCACGCGACATGGTCGTTTTCCCACTGACGCACCGAAAAACTCACGGTTGAACTTTCCGCAATCGACGCACCCAATCATCTCCGTTTGACCCAAAACCCATGTTTGGTGGGTTTTTGGCACTTTCATTTCCCTCGGAACGGTGCCGCAAAACTCACGCGAGATGGCCGTTTTCCCACTGATGCACCAAAAAGTCGTGGTTGAACTTTTCGCAACCGACGCACCCAATCATCTCCGTTTGACCCAAAACTCATGTTTGGTGTGTTTTTGGCACTTTTATTCCCATCGGAACGGTGCCGCAAAACTCGGGTCGGTGGGCCGTTTTTCCCACTGATGCAATGAAAAACTCGTAGTTCAATTTTTCAAAACGGACGCACCCAATCATCTCAGTTTGACCCAAAACTCATGTTTGGTGGGTTATTGGCACTTTTATTACAGACGAAACGGTGCCGCAAAACTCACGCGAGATGGCCATTTTCGCACTGATGCACCAAAAAACTCGTGGTTGAACTTTTCGCAACCGACGCACCCAATCATCTCTGTTTGACCCAAAACTCATGTTTGGTGTGTTTTTGGCACTTTTATTCCCATCGGAACGGTGCCGCAAAACTCGCGTCGGTGGGCCGTTTTTCGCACCGATGCACTGAAAAACTCGCAGTTCAATTTTTCAAAACGGACGCACCCAATCATCTCAGTTTGACCCAAAACTCATGTTTGGTGGGTTATTGCACTTTTGTTTCCCACGAAACAGTGTTGCAAAACATACGCGAGAAGACCGTTTTTCCAACTGATGCACCGAAAAAATTGCGGTTGGACTTCGCAACGGATGCACCCAATCATCTCCGTTTGACCCAAAACTCATGTTTGGTGGGTTTTTGGCACTTTCATTTCCGATGGAACGGTTCCGCAAAATTCGCGCGAGAGGGCCATTTTTCCCACTGATGCACCGAAAAACTCACGGTTGAATTTTTCGCAACGGACGCAGCCAATCATCTTCGTTTGACCCAAAACTCATGTTTGATGTGTTTTTGGCACTTTTATTCCAAATGGAACGGTGCCGGAAAACTCGCGTTGGTGGGCCGTTTTGCCCACTGATGCATTGAAAAACTCACAGTTCAATTTTTCGCAACGGACGCACCCAATCATCTCAGTTTGACACAAAACTCATGTTTGGTGGGTTATTGACACTTTTGCTACAGACCAAACGGTGCCGGAAAAGTCACGCGAGATGGTCGTTTTCCCACTGATGCAGTGAAAGACTCGCGGTTGAACTTTTCGCAACCGACGCACGCAATCATCTCCGTTTGACCCAAAACCCATGTTTGGTGGGTTTTTGACACTTTCATTTCCCTCGAAAAGGTGCCGCAAAACTCCCGCAAGAGGGCCATTTTCCCCATTGATGCACCGAAAAACTCATAGTTGAATTTTTCGCAACTAACACACCCAAACATCTCAGTTTGACACAAAACTCATGTTTGGTGGGTTTTTGGCACTTTCATTTCTGACGGAACGGTGACGCAAAACTCGCGCGAGAGGGCCATTTTTCCCACTGATGCACCAAAAATCTCATGGTTGAATTTTTCACAACGGACGCACCCAATCATCTCCGTTTGACCCAAAACTCATGTTTGGTGTGTTTTTTGCACTTTCATTTCCCTCAGAACGGTGCCACAAAACTCGCGTTGGTGGGCCGTTTTTCCCACTGATGCATTGAAAAACTCGCAGTTCAATTTTTCGCAACCGACGCACCCAATCAACTCAGTTTGACCCAAAACTCATGTTTGGTGGGTTATTGGCAGTTTTTTTACAGACGAAACGGTGCCGCAAAAGTCACGCGAGATGGTCGTTTTCCCACTGATGCACCGAAAAACTCGCGGTTGAACTTTTCGCAATCGACGCACCCAATCATCTCCGTTTGACCCAAAACCCATGTTTGGTGTGTTTTTGGCACTTTTATTCCCATCGGAACGGTGCCGCAAAACTCGCGTCGGTGGGCCGTTTTTCCCACTAATGCACTGAAAAACTCGCAGTTCAATTTTTCAAAACGGACGCACCCAATCATCTCAGTTTGACCCAAAACTCATGTTTGGTGGGTTATTGACACTTTTATTACAGACGAAACGGTGCCGCAAAACTCACGCGAGATGGTCGTTTTCGCACTGATGCACCAAAAAACTCGTGGTTGAACTTTTCGCAACCGACGCACCCAATCATCTCTGTTTGACCCAAAACTCGTGTATGGTGTGTTTTTGGCACTTTTATTCCCATCGGAATGGTGCCGCAAAACTCGCGTCGGTGGGCCGTTTTTCCCACTGATGCACTGAAAAACTCGCAGTTCAATTTTTCAAAACGGACGCACCCAATCATCTCAGTTTGACCCAAAACTCATGTTTGGTGGGTTATTGACACTTTTATTACAGACGAAACGGTGCCGCAAAACTCACGCGAGATGGTCGTTTTCGCACTGATGCACCAAAAAACTCGTGGTTGAACTTTTCGCAACCGACGCACCCAATCATCTCTGTTTGACCCAAAACTCGTGTATGGTGTGTTTTTGGCACTTTTATTCCCATCGGAATGGTGCCGCAAAACTCGCGTCGGTGGGCCGTTTTTCCCACTGATGCACTGAAAAACTCGCAGTTCAATTTTTCAAAACGGACGCACCCAATCATCTCAGTTTGACCCAAAACTCATGTTTGGTGGGTTATTGGCACTTTTGTTACCGACGAAACGGTGCCGCAAAACTCATGCGAGATGGTTGTTTTCCCACTAATGCACAGAAAAACTCGCGGTTGAACTTTTCGCAACCGACGCACCCAATCATCTCCGTTTGACCCAAAACTCATGTATGGTGGGTTTTTGGTACTTTCATTTCCCTCAGAACGGTGCCACAAAACTCACGCGAGAGGGCCATTTTTCCCACTGATGCACCGAAAAACTTGTAGTTGAATTTTTCACAACGGACGCAACCAATCATCTCTGTTTGACCCAAAACTCATCTTTGGTGTGTTTTTGGAACATTTGTTCCCATCGGAACGGTGCTGCCAAACTCGCGTCGGTGGGCCGTTTTTCCCACTAATGCACTGAAAAACTCGCAGTTCAATTTTTCGCAACGGACGCACCTAATCATCTCAGTTTGACCCAAAACTCATCTTTGGTGGGTTATTGGCACTTTTGTTACCGACAAAACGGTGCCGCAAAACTCACGCGAGATGGTCATTTTCCCACTGAAGCACCGAAAAACTCGCGGTTGAACTTTCCGCAATCGACGCACCCAATCATCTCCGTTTGACCCAAAACCCATGTTTGGTGGGTTTTTGGCACTTTCATTTCCCTCGGAACGGTGCCGCAAAACTCACGCGAGATGGCCGTTTTACCACTGATGCACCAAAAAACTCGTGGTTGAACTTTTCGCAACCGACGCACCCAATCATCTCCGTTTGACCCAAAACTCATGTTTGGTGTGTTTTTGGCACTTTTATTCCCATCGGAATGGTGCCGCAAAACTCGCGTCGGTGGGCCGTTTTTCCCACTGATGCACTGAAAAACTCGCAGTTCAATTTTTCAAAACGGACGCACCCAATCATCTCAGTTTGACCCAAAACTCATGTTTGGTGGGTTATGGCACTTTTGTTTGCCACGAAACGGTGTTGCAAAACATACGCCAGAAGACCGTTTTTCCAACTGATGCACCGGAAAAATCACGGTTGGACTTCGCAACGGACGCAACCAATCATCTCCGTTTGACCCAAAACTCATGTTTGGTGGGTTTTTGGCACTTCCATTTCCGATGGAACGGTTCCGCAAAAGTCGCGCGAGAGGGCCATTTTTCCCACTGATGCACCGAAAAACTCACGGTTGAATTTTTCGCAACGGACGCACCCAATCATCTTCGTTTGACCCAAAACTCATGTTTGATGTGTTTTTGGCACTTTTATTCCAAATGGAACGGTGCCGCAAAACTCGCGTTGGTGGGCCCTTTTGCCCACTGATGCATTGAAAAACTCACAGTTCAATTTTTCGCAACGGACGCACCCAATCATCTCAGTTTGACCCAAAACTCATGTTTGGTGGGTTATTGGCACTTTTGCTACAGACCAAACGGTGCCGCAAAAGTCACGCGAGAAGGTCGTTTTCCCACTGATGCAGTGAAAGACTCGCGGTTGAACTTTTCGCAACCGACGCACGCAATCATCTCCGTTTGACCCAAAACCCATGTTTGGTGTGTTTTTGACACTTTCATTTCCCTCGAAAAGGTGCCGCAAAACTCACGCAAGAGGGCCATTTTCCCAACTCGTAGTTGAATTTTTTGCAACTAACACACCCAAACATCTCAGTTTGACACAAAACTCATGTTTGGTGGGTTTTTGGCTCTTTCATTTCTGACGGAACGGTGACGCAAAACTCGCGCGAGAGGGTCATTTTTCCCACTGATGCACCAAAAATCTCATGGTTGAATTTTTCACAACGGACGCACCCAATCATCTCCGTTTGACCCAAAACTCATGTTTGGTGTGTTTTTTGCACTTTCGTTTCCCTCAGAACGGTGCCACAAAACTCGCGTCGGTGGGCCGTTTTTCCCACTGATGCACCGAAAAACTCGTTGTTGAATTTTTCGCAACGGACGCACCCAATCATCTCTGTGTGACCCAAAACTCATGTTTGGTGTGTTTTTGGCACTTTTATTCCCATCGGAACGATGCCGCAAAACTCGCATCGGTGGGCCGTTTTTCCCACTGATGCACTGAAAAACTCGCAGTTCAATTTTTCAAAATGGACGCACCCAATCTTCTCAGTTTGACCCAATACTCATGTTTGGTGGGTTATTGGCACTTTTATTACAGACGAAACGGTGCCGCAAAACTCACGCGATATGGCCGTTTTCCCACTGATGCACCAAAAAACTCGTGGTTGAACTTTTTGCAACCGACGCACCCAATCATCTCCGTTTGACCCAAAACTCATGTTTGGTGTGTTTTTGGCACTTTTATTCCCATCGGAACGGTGCCGCAAAACTCGCGTCGGTGGGCCGTTTTTCCCACTGATGCACTGAAAAACTCGCAGCTCAATTTTTCAAAATGGACGCACCCAATCATCTCAGTTTGACCCAAAACTCATGTTTGGTGGGTTATTGCACTTTTGTTTCCCACGAAACGGTGTTGCAAAACATACGCGAGAAGACCGTTTTTCCAACTGATGCACCAAAAAAATCGCTGTTGGACTTCGCAACGGACGCACCCAATCATCTCCGTTTGACCCAAAACTCATGTTTGTTGGGTTTTTGGCACTTCCATTTCCGATGGAACGGTTCCACAAAAGTCGCGCGAGAGGGCCATTTTTCCCACTGATGCACCGAAAAACTCACGGTTGAATTTTTCGCAACGGACGCACCCAATCATCTTCGTTTGACCCAAAACTCATGTTTGATGTGTTTTTGGCACTTTTATTCCCATTGGAACGGTGCCGCAAAACTCGCGTTGGTGGGCCGTTTTGCCCACTGATGCATTGAAAAACTCAGAGTTCAATTTTTCGCAATGGACGCTCCCAATCATCTCAGATTGACCCAAAACTCATGTTTGGTGGGTTATTGGCACTTTTGCTACGGACGAAACGGTGCCGCAAAAGTCACGCGAGATGGTCGTTTTCCCACTGATGCAGTGAAAGACTCGCGGTTGAACTTTTCGCAACCGACGCACGCAATCATCTTCGTTTGACCCAAAACCCATGTTTGGTGGGTTTTTGACACTTTCATTTCCCTCGAAAAGGTGCCGGAAAACTCACGAAAGAGGGCCATTTTTCCCATTGATGCACCGAAAAACTCGTAGTTGAACTTTTCGCAACTGACACACCCAAACATCTCAGTTTGACACAAAACTCATGTTTGGTGGGTTTTTGGCACTTTCATTTCTGACGGAACGGTGACGCAAAACTCGCGCGAGAGGGCCATTTTTCCCACTGATGCACCAAAAATCTCATGGTTGAATTTTTCACAACGGACGCACCCAATCATCTCCGTTTGACCCAAAACTCATGTTTGGTGTCTTTTTTGCACTTTCATTTCCCTCAGAACGGTGCCACAAAACTCGCGTCGGTGGGCCGTTTTTCCCACTGATGCACCGAAAAACTCGTTGTTGAATTTTTCACAACGGACGCACCCAATCATCTCTGTGTGACGCAAAACTCATGTTTGGTGTGTTTTTGGCACTTTTATTCCCATCGGAACGATGCCGCAAAACTCGCGTCGGTGGGCCGTTTTTCCCACTGATGCACTGAAAAACTCGCAGTTCAATTTTTCAAAACGGACGCACCCAATCATCTCAGTTTGACCCAAAACTCATGTTTGGTGGGTTATTGGCACTTTTATTACAGACGAAACGGTGCCGCAAAACTCACGCGAGATGGCCGTTTTCCCACTGATGCACCAAAAAACTCGTGGTTGAACTTTTCGCAACCGACGCACCCAATCATCTCTGTTTGACCCAAAACTCATGTTTGGTGTGTTTTTGGCACTTTTATTCCCATCGGAACGGAGCCGCAAAACTCGCGTCGGTGGGCCGTTTTTCCCACTAATGCACTGAAAAACTGGCAGTTCAATTTTTCAAAATGGACACACCCAATCATCTCAGTTTGACCCAAAACTCATGTTTGGTGGGTTATTGGCACTTTTGTTACCGACGAAACGGTGCCGCAAAACTCATGCGAGATGGTTGTTTTCCCACTGATGCACAGAAAAACTCGCGGTTGAACTTTTCGCAACCGACGCACCCAATCATCTCCGTTTGACCCAAAACTCATGTATGGTGGGTTTTTGGTACTTTCATTTCCCTCAGAACGGTGCCACAAAACTCACACGAGAGGGCCATTTTTCCCACTGATGCACAGAAAAACTCGTAGTTGAATTTTTCACAACGGACGCAACCAATCATCTCTGTTTGACCCAAAACTCATCTTTGGTGTGTTTTTGGAACATTTGTTCCCATCGGAACGGTGCCGCCAAACTCGCGTCGGTGGGCCGTTTTTCCCACTTATGCACTGAAAAACTCGCAGTTCAATATTTCGCAACGGACGCACCCAATCATCTCAGTTTGACCCAAAACTCATCTTTGGTGGGTTATTGGCACTTTTGTTACCGACAAAACGGTGCCGCAAAACTCACGCGAGATGGTCGTTTTCCCACTGATGCAGTGAAAGACTCGCGGTTGAACTTTTCGCAACCGACGCACCCAATCATCTCCGTTTGACCCAAAACCCATGTTTGGTGGGTTTTTGACACTTTCATTTCCCTCGAAAAGGTGCCGCAAAAGTCACGCAAGAAGGCCATTTTTCCCATTGATGCAACGAAAACACGTAGTTGAATTTTTCGCAACTGACACACCCAAACATCTCAGTTTGACACAAAACTCATGTTTGTTGGGTTTTTGGCACTTTCATTTCTGACGGAACGGTGCCGCAAAACTCGCGCGAGAGGGCCATTTTTCCCACTGATGCACCAAAAATCTCATGGTTGATTTTTTCACAACGGATGCACCCAATCATCTCCGTTTGACCCAAAACTCATGTTTGGGGTGTTTTTTGCACTTTCATTTCCCTCAGAACGATGCCACAAAACTCACGCGAGATGGCCATTTTTGGTACTGATGCACCGAAAAACTCGCAGTTGATTTTTTTACAACGGACGCACCCAATTATCTCAGTTTGACCCAAAACTCATGTTTGGTGGGTTTTGGCACTTTAATTTCTGACGGAACGGTGCCGCAAAACTCGCGTGAGAGGGCCGTTTTCCCACTGATGCACCAGAAAAGTCGTGGTTTTCGCAACGGACGCACCCAATCATCTCAGTTTGACCCAAAACTCATGTTTGGTGGGTTATTGACACTTTTATTTCCGACGAAACGGTGCCGCAAAACTCACACGAGATGGCTGTTTTTCCCACAGATGCACCAAAAAACTCATGGTTGAATTTTTGACAACGGACGCACCCAATCATCTCAGTTTGACCCAAAACTCATGTTTGGTGGGTTATTGGCACTTTTGTTACCGACGAAACGGTGCCGCAAAACTCATGCGAGATGGTTGTTTTCCCACTGATGCACAGAAAAACTCGCGGTTGAACTTTTCGCAACCGACGCACCCAATCATCTCCGTTTGACCCAAAACTCATGTATGGTGGGTTTTTGGTACTTTCATTTCCCTCAGAACGGTGCCACAAAACTCACGCGAGAGGGCCATTTTTCCCACTGATGCACCGAAAAACTCGTAGTTGAATTTTTCGCAATGGACGCAACCAATCATCTCTGTTTGACCCAAAACTCATCTTTGGTGTGTTTTTGGAACATTTGTTCACATCGGAACGGTGCCGCCGAACTCGCGTCGCTGGGCCGTTTTTCCCACCTATGCACTGAAAAACTCGCAGTTCAATTTTTCGCAACGGACGCACCCAATCATCTCAGTTTGACCCAAAACTCATCTTTGGTGGGTTATTGGCACTTTCGTTACCGACGAAATAGTGCCGCAAAACTCACGCGAGATGGTCGTTTTCCCACTGATGCACCGAAAAACTCGCGGTTGAACTTTTCGCAACCGACGCACCCAATCATCTCCGTTTGACCCAAAACCCATGTTTGGTGGGTTTTTGGCACTTTCATTTCCCTCGGAACGGTGCCGCAAAACTCACGCGAGAGGGCCATTTTCCCACTGATGCACCGAAAAACTTGTAGTTGATTTTTTCGCAACTGACGCACCCAAACATCTCAGTTTGACACAAAACTCATGTTTGGTGTGTTTTTTTGCACTTTCATTTCCCTCAGAACGATGCCACAAAACTCACGCGAGATGGCCATTTTTGGTACTGATGCACCGAAAAACTCGCAGTTGATTTTTTCACAACGGACGCACCCAATCATCTCAGTTTGACCCAAAACTCATGTTTGGTGGGTTTTGGCACTTTAATTTCTGACGGAACGGTGCTGCAAAACTCGCGTGAGAGGGCCGTTTTCCCACTGATGCACCAGAAAAGTCGCGGTTTTCGCAACGGACGCACCCAATCATCTCAGTTTGACCCAAAACTCATGTTTGGTGGGTTATTGACACTTTTATTTCCGACCAAACGGTGCCGCAAAACTCACACGAGATGGCTGTTTTTCCCACAGATGCACCAAAAAACTCATGGTTGAATTTTTCACAACGGACGCACCCAATCATCTCAGTTTGACCCAAAACTCATGTTTGGTTGGTTATTGACACTTTTGTTACCGACGAAACGGTGCCGCAAAACTCATGCGAGATGGTTGTTTTCCCACTGATGCACAAAAAAACTCGCGGTTGAACTTTTCGCAACCGACGCACCCAATCATCTCCGTTTGACCCAAAACTCATGTATGGTGGGTTTTTGGTACTTTTATTTCCCTCAGAACGGTGCCACAAAACTCACGCGAGAGGGCCATTTTTCCCACTGTTGCACCGAAAAACTCGTAGTTGAATTTTTCGCAATGGACGCAACCAATCATCTCTGTTTGACCCAAAACTCATGTTTGGTGGGTTATTGGCACTTTTGTTACCGACGAAACGGTGCCGCAAAACTCATGCGAGATGGTTGTTTTCCCACTGATGCACAGAAAAACTCGCGGTTGAACTTTTCGCAACCGACGCACCCAATCATCTCCGTTTGACCAAAAACCCATGTTTGGTGGGTTTTTGGCACTTTCATTTCCCTCGGAACGGTGCCGCAAAACTCACGCGAGAGGGCCATTTTCCCACTGATGCACCGAAAAACTCGTATTTGATTTTTTCGCAACTGACGCACCCAAACATCTCAGTTTGACACAAAACTCATGTTTGGTGGGTTTTTGGCACTTTCATTTCTGGCGGAACGGTGCCGCAAAACTCGCGCGAGAGGGCCGTTTTTGCCACTGATGCACCAAAAAACTCACAGTTGAATTTTTCGCAATGGACGCACCCAATCATCTCAGTTTGACCCAAAACTCATGTTTGGTGGGTTATTGCACTTTTGTTTCCCACGAAACAGTGTTGCAAAACAAACGCGAGATGACCGTTTTTCCCTCTGATGCACCGAAAAATTCACGGTTGGACTTCGGAACGGACGCACCCAACCATCTCCGTTTGACCCAAAACTCATGTTTGGTCGGTTTTTGGCACTTCCATTTCTGATGGAACGGTTCCGCAAAAGTCGCGCGAGACGGCCATTTTTCCCACTGATGCACCGAAAAACTCACGGTTGAATTTTTCGCAACGGACGCACCCAATCATCTTCGTTTAACCCTAAACTCATGTTTGATGTATTTTTGACACTTTTATTCCCATTGGAACGGTGCCGCAAAACTCATGTTGGTGGGCCATTTTCCCCACTGATGCATTGAAAAACTTGCAGTTCAATTTTTCGCAACGGACGCACCCAATCATCTCAGTTTGACCCAAAACTCATGTTTGGTGTGTTATTGGCTATTTTGTTACAGACGAAACGGTGCCGCAAAGTCACACGAGATGGTCGTTTTCCCACTGATGCAGTGAAAGACTCACGGTTGAACTTTTCGCAACCGACGCACCCAATCATCTCCGTTTGACCCAAAACCCCTGTTTGGTGGGGTTTTGACACTTTCATTTCCCTCGAAAAGGTGCCGCAAAACTCACGCAAGAGGGCCATTTTTCCCATTGATGCACCGAAAAACTCGTAGTTGAATTTTTCGCAACTGACACATCCAAACATCTCAGTTTGACACAAAACTCATGTTTGGTTGGTTTTTGGCACTTTCATTTCTGACGGAACGGTGCCGCAAAAATCACGCGAGAGGGCCATTTTTCCCACTGATGCACCAAAAATCTCATGGTTGAATTTTTCACAACGGACGCACCCAATCATCTCCGTTTGACCCAACACTCATGTTTGGTGTGTTTTTTGCACTTTCATTTCCCTCAGAACGATGCCACAAAACTCACGTGAGATGGCCATTTTTGGTACTGATGCACCGAAAAACTCGCAGTTGATTTTTTCACAACGGACGCACCCAATCATCTCAGTTTGACCCAAAACTCATGTTTGGTGGGCTTTTGGCACTTTAATTTCTGACGGAACGGTGCCGCAAAACTCGCGTGAGAGGGCCGTTTTCCCACTGATGCACCAAAAAAGTCGCGGTTGAATTTTTCGGAACGGACGCACCCAATCATCTCAGTTTGACCCAAAACTCATGTTTGGTGGGTTATTGACACTTTTATTTCCGACGAAACGGTGCCGCAAAACTCACACGAGATCGCTGTTTTTCCCACAGATGCACCAAAAAACTCATGGTTGAATTTTTCACAACAGACGCAACCAATCATCTCTGTTTGACCCAAAACTCATATTTGGTGTGTTTTTGGCACTTTTATTCCCATCGGAACGGTGCCGCAAAACTCGCATCGGTGGGCCGTTTTTCCCACTGATGCACCGAAAAACTGATAGTTCAGTTTTTCGCAACGGATGCACCCAATCATCTTAGTTTGATCCAAAACTCATGTTTGGTGGGTTATTGGTGCTTTTGTTACCGACGAAATGGTGCCGCAAAACTCATGCGAGATGGCCGTTTTCCCACTGATGCACAGAAAAACTCGTGGTTGAACTTTTCGCAACCGACACACCCAATCATCTCCGTTTGACCCAAAACTCATGTATGGTGGGTTTTTGGTACTTTCATTTCCCTCAGAACGGTGCCACAAAACTCACGCGGGGGGGCCATTTTTCCCACTGATGCACCGAAAAACTCGTAGTTGAATTTTTCGCAACTGACGCACCCAAACATCTCAGTTTGACACAAAACTCTTGTTTGGTGGGTTTTTGGCACTTTCATTTCTGACGGAACGGTGCCGCAAAACTCGCGCGAGAGGGCCATTTTTCGCACTGATGCATCAAAAAACTCACAGTTGAATTTTTCGCAACGAACGCACCCAATCATCTCAGATTGACCCAAAACTCATGTTTGGTGGGTTATTGCACTTTTGTTTCCCATGAAACGGTGTTGCAAAACATACGCGAGAAGACCGTTTTTCCAACTGATGCACCGAAAAAATCGCTGTTGGACTTCGCAACGGACGCACCCAATCATCTCCGTTTGACCCAAAACTCATGTTTGGTGGGTTTTTGGCACTTTCATTTCCTTTGGAACGGTTCCACAAAAGTCGCGCGAGAGGGCCATTTTTCCCACTGATGCACCGAAAAACTCACGGTTGAATTTTTCGCAACGGACGCACCCAATCATCTTCGTTTGACCCAAAACTCATGTTTGATGTGTTTTTGGCACTTTTATTCCCATTGGAACGGTGCCGCAAAACTCGTGTTGGTGGGCCGTTTTGCCCACTGATGCATTGAAAAACTCAGAGTTCAATTTTTCGCAATGGACGCTCCCAATCATCTCAGATTGACCCAAAACTCATGTTTGGTGGGTTATTGGCACTTTTGCTACAGACGAAACGGTGCCGCAAAAGTCACGCGAGATGGTCGTTTTCCCACTGATGCAGTGAAAGACTCGCGGTTGAACTTTTCGCAACCGACGCACGCAATCATCTTCGTTTGACCCAAAACCCATGTTTGGTGGGTTTTTGACACTTTCATTTCCCTCGAAAAGGTGCCGGAAAACTCACGAAAGAGGGCCATTTTTCCCATTGATGCACCGAAAAACTCGTAGTTGAATTTTTCGCAACTGACACACCCAAACATCTCAGTTTGACACAAAACTCATGTTTGGTGGGTTTTTGACACTTTCATTTCTGACGGAACGGTGACGCAAAACTCGCGCGAGAGGGCCATTTTTCCCACTGATGCACCAAAAATCTCATGGTTGAATTTTTCACAACGGACGCACCCAATCATCTCCGTTTGACCCAAAACTCATGTTTGGTGTCTTTTTTGCACTTTCATTTCCCTCAGAACGGTGCCACAAAACTCGCGTCGGTGGGCCGTTTTTCCCACTGATGCACCGAAAAACTCGTTGTTGAATTTTTCACAACGGACGCACCCAATCATCTCTGTGTGACGCAAAACTCATGTTTGGTGTGTTTTTGGCACTTTTATTCCCATCGGAACGATGCCGCAAAACTCGCGTCGGTGGGCCGTTTTTCCCACTGATGCACTGAAAAACTCGCAGTTCAATTTTTCAAAACGGACGCACCCAATCATCTCAGTTTGACCCAAAACTCATGTTTGGTGGGTTATTGGCACTTTTATTACAGACGAAACGGTGCCGCAAAACTCACGCGAGATGGCCGTTTTCCCACTGATGCACCAAAAAACTCGTGGTTGAACTTTTCGCAACCGACGCACCCAATCATCTCTGTTTGACCCAAAACTCATGTTTGGTGTGTTTTTGGCACTTTTATTCCCATCGGAACGCAGCCGCAAAACTCGCGTCGGTGGGCCGTTTTTCCCACTAATGCACTGAAAAACTCGCAGTTCAATTTTTCAAAATGGACACACCCAATCATCTCAGTTTGACCCAAAACTCATGTTTGGTGGGTTATTGGCACTTTTGTTACCGACGAAACGGTGCCGCAAAACTCATGCGAGATGGTTGTTTTCCCACTGATGCACAGAAAAACTCGCGGTTGAACTTTTCGCAACCGACGCACCCAATCATCTCCGTTTGACCCAAAACTCATGTATGGTGGGTTTTTGGTACTTTCATTTCCCTCAGAACGGTGCCACAAAACTCACACGAGAGGGCCATTTTTCCCACTGATGCACAGAAAAACTCGTAGTTGAATTTTTCACAACGGACGCAACCAATCATCTCTGTTTGACCCAAAACTCATCTTTGGTGTGTTTTTGGAACATTTGTTCCCATCGGAACGGTGCCGCCAAACTCGCGTCGGTGGGCCGTTTTTCCCACTTATGCACTGAAAAACTCGCAGTTCAATTTTTCGCAACGGACGCACCCAATCATCTCAGTTTGACCCAAAACTCATCTTTGGTGGGTTATTGGCACTTTTGTTACCGACAAAACGGTGCCGCAAAACTCACGCGAGATGGTCGTTTTTCCACTGATGCACCGAAAAACTCGCGGTTGAACTTTCCGCAACCGACGCAACCAATCATCTCCGTTTGACCCAAAACCCATGTTTGGTGGGTTTTTGGCACTTTCATTTCCCTCGGAACGGTGCCGCAAAACTCATGCGAGAGGGCCATTTTCCCACTGATGCACCGAAAAACTCGTAGTTGATTTTTTCGCAACTGACGCACCCAAACATCTCAGTTTGACACAAAACTCATGTTTGGTGGGGTTTTGGCACTTTCATTTCTGGCGGAACGGTGCCGCAAAACTCGCCCGAGAGGGCCGTTTTTCCCACTGATGCACCAAAAAACTCACAGTTGAATTTTTCGCAATGGACGCACCCAATCATCTCAGTTTGACC
This sequence comes from Coix lacryma-jobi var. lacryma-jobi, assembly GCA_009763385.1. Classification (NCBI taxonomy): domain Eukaryota; kingdom Viridiplantae; phylum Streptophyta; class Magnoliopsida; order Poales; family Poaceae; genus Coix; species Coix lacryma-jobi. The sequence goes on from CM019831.1 coordinate 86,036,965, forward strand.
CAAAACTCATGTTTGGTGGGTTATTGCACTTTTGTTTCCCACGAAACGGTGTTGCAAAACCTACGCGAGATGACCGTTTTTCCCTCTGATGCACCGAAAAATTCGCGGTTCCACTACGCAACGGACGCACCCAATCATCTCCGTTTGACCCAAAACTCATGTTTGGTGGGTTTTTGGCACTTCCATTTCCGATGGAACGGTTCCGCAAAAGTGTTGCGCGAGCGGGCCATTTTTCCCACTGATGCACCGAAAAACTCACGGTTGAATTTTTCGCAACGGACGCACCCAATCATCTTCGTTTGACCCAAAACTCATGTTTGATGTATTTTTGGCACTTTTATTCCCATTGGAACGGTGCCGCAAAACTCACGTTGGTGGGCTATCTTCCCCACTGATGCATTGAAAAACTTGCAGTTCAATTTTTCGCAACGGACACACCCAATCATCTCAGTTTGACCCAAAACTCATGTTTGGTGGGTTGTTGGCACTTTTGTTACAGACGAAACAGTGCCGCAAAAGTCACACGAGATGGTTGTTTTCCCACTGATGCAGTGAAAGACTCGCGGTTGAACTTTTCGCAACCGACGCACCCAATCATCTCCGTTTGACCCAAAACTCATGTATGGTGGGTTTTTGGTACTTTCATTTCCCTCAGAATGGTGCCACAAAACTCACGCGAGAGGGCCATTTTTCCCACTGATGCACCGAAAAACTCGTAGTTGAATTTTTCACAACGGACGCAACCAATCATCTCTGTTTGACCCAAAACTCATCTTTGGTGTGTTTTTGGAACATTTGTTCCCATCGGAACGGTGCCGCCAAACTCGCGTCGGTGGGCCGTTTTTCCCACGTATGCACTGAAAAACTCGTAGTTCAATTTTTCGCAACGGACGCACCCAATCATCTCAGTTTGACCCAAAACTCATCTTTGGTGGGTTATTGGCACTTTTGTTACCGACAAAACGGTGCTGCAAAACTCACGCGAGAAGGTCGTTTTCCCACTGATGCACCGAAAAACTCGCGGTTGAACTTTCTGCAACCGACGCACCCAATCATCTCCGTTTGACCCAAAACCCATGTTTGGTGGGTTTTTGGCACTTTCATTTCCCTCGGAACGGTGCCGCAAAACTCACGCGAGAGGGCCATTTTCCCACTGATGCACCGAAAAAGTCGTAGTTGATTTTTTCGCAACTGACCCACCCAAACATCTCAGTTTGACAGAAAACTCATGTTTGGTGGGTTTTTGGCACTTTCATTTCTGGCGGAACGGTGCCGCAAAACTCGCGCGAGAGGGACGTTTTTCCAACTGATGCACCAAAAAACTCACAGTTGAATTTTTCGCAATGGACGCACCCAATCATCTCAGTTTGACCCAAAACTCATGTTTGGTGGGTTATTGCACTTTTGTTTCCCACGAAACGGTGTTGCAAAACCTACGTGAGATGACCGTTTTTCCCTCTGATGCAACGAAAAATTCGCGGTTGGACTACGCAACGGACGCACCCAATCATCTCCGTTTGACCCAAAACTCATGTTTGGTGGGTTTTTGGCACTTCCATTTCCGATGGAACGGTTCCGCAAAAGTCGCGCGAGAGGGCCATTTTTCCCACTGATGCACCGAAAAACTCACGGTTGAATTTTTCGCAACGGACGCACCCAATCATCTTCGTTTGACCCAAATCTCATGTTTGATGTATTTTTGGCACTTTTATTACCATTGGAACGGTGCCGCAAAACTCACGTTGGTGGGCCATTTTCCCCACTGATGCATTGAAAAACTCGCAGATCAATTTTTCGCAACGGACGCACCCAATCATCTCAGTTTGACCCAAAACTCATGTTTGGTGGGTTATTGGCACTTTTGTTACAGACGAAACGGTGCCGCAAAAGTCACACGAGATGGTTGTTTTCCCACTGATGCAGTGAAAGACTCGCGGTTGAACTTTTCGCAACCGACGCACCCAATCATCTCCGTTTGACCCAAAACCCATGTTTGGTGGGTTTTTGACACTTTCATTTCCCTCGAAAAGGTGCCGCAAAAGTCACGCAAGAAGGCCATTTTTCCCATTGATGCAACGAAAAACACGTAGTTGAATTTTTCGCAACTGACACACCCAAACATCTCAGTTTGACACAAAACTCATGTTTGTTGGGTTTTTGGCACTTTCATTTCTGACGGAACGGTGCCGCAAAACTCGCGCGAGAGGGCCATTTTTCCCACTGATGCACCAAAAATCTCATTGTTGATTTTTTCACAACGGATGCACCCAATCATCTCTGTTTGACCCAAAACTCATGTTTGGGGTGTTTTTTGCACTTTCATTTCCCTCAGAACGATGCCACAAAACTCACGCGAGATGGCCATTTTTGGTACTGATGCACCGAAAAACTCGCAGTTGATTTTTTTACAACGGACGCACCCAATTATCTCAGTTTGACCCAAAACTCATGTTTGGTGGGTTTTGGCACTTTAATTTCTGACGGAACGGTGCCGCAAAACTCGCGTGAGAGGGCCGTTTTCCCACTGATGCACCAGAAAAGTCGCGGTTTTCGCAACGGACGCACCCAATCATCTCAGTTTGACCCAAAACTCATGTTTGGTGGGTTATTGACACTTTTATTTCCGACGAAACGGTGCCGCAAAACTCACACGAGATGGCTGTTTTTCCCACAGATGCACCAAAAAACTCATGGTTGAATTTTTGACAACGGACGCACCCAATCATCTCAGTTTGACCCAAAACTCATGTTTGGTGGGTTATTGGCACTTTTGTTACCGACGAAACGGTGCCGCAAAACTCATGCGAGATGGTTGTTTTCCCACTGATGCACAGAAAAACTCGCGGTTGAACTTTTCGCAACCGACGCACCCAATCATCTCCGTTTGACCCAAAACTCATGTATGGTGGGTTTTTGGTACTTTCATTTCCCTCAGAACGGTGCCACAAAACTCACGCGAGAGGGCCATTTTTCCCACTGATGCACCGAAAAACTCGTAGTTGAATTTTTCGCAATGGACGCAACCAATCATCTCTGTTTGACCCAAAACTCATCTTTGGTGTGTTTTTGGAACATTTGTTCACATCGGAACGGTGCCGCCAAACTCGCGTCGCTGGGCCGTTTTTCCCACCTATGCACTGAAAAACTCGCAGTTCAATTTTTCGCAACGGACGCACCCAATCATCTCAGTTTGACCCAAAACTCATCTTTGGTGGGTTATTGGCACTTTCGTTACCGACGAAATAGTGCCGCAAAACTTACGCGAGATGGTCGTTTTCCCACTGATGCACCGAAAAACTCGCGGTTGAACTTTTTGCAACCGACGCACCCAATCATCTCCGTTTGACCCAAAACCCATGTTTGGTGGGTTTTTGGCACTTTCATTTCCCTCGGAACGGTGCCGCAAAACTCACGCGAGAGGGCCATTTTCCCACTGATGCACCGAAAAACTTGTAGTTGATTTTTTCGCAACTGACGCACCCAAACATCTCAGTTTGACACAAAACTCATGTTTGGTGTGTTTTTTGCACTTTCATTTCCCTCAGAACGATGCCACAAAACTCACGCGAGATGGCCATTTTTGGTACTGATGCACCGAAAAACTCGCAGTTGATTTTTTCACAACGGACGCACCCAATCATCTCAGTTTGACCCAAAACTCATGTTTGGTGGGTTTTGGCACTTTAATTTCTGACGGAACGGTGCTGCAAAACTCGCGTGAGAGGGCCGTTTTCCCACTGATGCACCAGAAAAGTCGCGGTTTTCGCAACGGACGCACCCAATCATCTCAGTTTGACCCAAAACTCATGTTTGGTGGGTTATTGACACTTTTATTTCCGACCAAACGGTGCCGCAAAACTCACACGAGATGGCTGTTTTTCCCACAGATGCACCAAAAAACTCATGGTTGAATTTTTCACAACGGACGCACCCAATCATCTCAGTTTGACCGAAAACTCATGTTTGGTGGGTTATTGACACTTTTGTTACCGACGAAACGGTGCCGCAAAACTCATGCGAGATGGTTGTTTTCCCACTGATGCACAAAAAAACTCGCGGTTGAACTTTTCACAACCGACGCACCCAATCATCTCCGTTTGACCCAAAACTCATGTATGGTGGGTTTTTGGTACTTTCATTTCCCTCAGAACGGTGCCACAAAACTCACGCGAGAGGGCCATTTTTCCCACTGATGCACAGAAAAACTCGTAGTTGAATTTTTCGCAATGGACGCAACCAATCATCTCTGTTTGACCCAAAACTCATCTTTGGTGTGTTTTTGGAACATTTGTTCCCATCGGAACGGTGCCAACAAACTCGCGTCGCTGGGCCGTTTTTCCCACCTATGCACTGAAAAACTCGCAGTTCAATTTTTCGCAACGGACGCACCCAATCATCTCAGTTTGACCCAAAACTCATCTTTGGTGGGTTATTGGCACTTTTGTTACCGACGAAACGGTGCCGCAAAACTCACGCGAGATGGTCGTTTTCCCACTGATGCACCGAAAAACTCGCGGTTGAACTTTTCGCAACCGACGCACCCAATCATCTCCGTTTGACCAAAAACCCATGTTTGGTGGGTTTTTGGCACTTTCATTTCCCTCGGAACGGTGCCGCAAAACTCACGCGAGACGGCCATTTTCCCACTGATGCACCGAAAAACTCGTATTTGATTTTTTCGCAACTGACGCACCCAAACATCTCAGTTTGACACAAAACTCATGTTTGGTGGGTTTTTGGCACTTTCATTTCTGGCGGAACGGTGCCGCAAAACTCGCGCGAGAGGGCCGTTTTTGCCACTGATGCACCAAAAAACTCACAGTTGAATTTTTCGCAATGGACGCACCCAATCATCTCAGTTTGACCCAAAACTCATGTTTGGTGGGTTATTGCACTTTTGTTTCCCACGAAACAGTGTAGCAAAACAAACGCGAGATGACCGTTTTTCCCTCTGATGCACCGAAAAATTCGCGATTGGACTTCGCAACGGACGCACCCAACCATCTCCGTTTGACCCAAAACTCATGTTTGGTCGGTTTTTGGCACTTCCATTTCTGATGGAACGGTTCCGCAAAAGTCGCACGAGACGGCCATTTTTCCCACTGATGCACCGAAAAACTCACGGTTGAATTTTTCGCAACGGACGCACCCAATCATCTTCGTTCAACCCTAAACTCATGTTTGATGTATTTTTGACACTTTTATTCCCATTGGAACGGTGCCGCAAAACTCATGTTGGTGGGCCATTTTCCCCACTGATGCATTGAAAAACTTGCAGTTCAATTTTTCGCAACGGACGCACCCAATCATCTCAGTTTGACCCAAAACTCATGTTTGGTGTGTTATTGGCTATTTTGTTACAGACGAAACGGTGCCGCAAAAGTCACACGAGATGGTCGTTTTCCCACTGATGCAGTGAAAGACTCACGGTTGAACTTTTCGCAACCGACGCACCCAATCATCTCCGTTTGACCCAAAACCCCTGTTTGGTGGGGTTTTGACACTTTCATTTCCCTCGAAAAGGTGCCGCAAAACTCACGCAAGAGGGCCATTTTTCCCATTGATGCACCGAAAAACTCGTAGTTGAATTTTTCGCAACTGACACATCCAAACATCTCAGTTTGACACAAAACTCATGTTTGGTTGGTTTTTGGCACTTTCATTTCTGACGGAACGGTGCCGCAAAACTCACGCGAGAGGGCCAGTTTTCCCACTGATGCACCAAAAATCTCATGGTTGAATTTTTCACAACGGACGCACCCAATCATCTCCGTTTGACCCAAAACTCATGTTTGGTGTGTTTTTTGCACTTTCATTTCCCTCAGAACGATGCCACAAAACTCACGTGAGATGGCCATTTTTGGTACTGATGCACCGAAAAACTCGCAGTTGATTTTTTCACAACGGACGCACCCAATCATCTCAGTTTGACCCAAAACTCATGTTTGGTGGGCTTTTGGCACTTTAATTTCTGACGGAACGGTGCCGCAAAACTCGCGTGAGAGGGCCGTTTTCCCACTGATGCACCAAAAAAGTCGCGGTTGAATTTTTCGCAACGGACGCACCCAATCATCTCAGTTTGACCCAAAACTCATGTTTGGTGGGTTATTGACACTTTTATTTCCGACGAAACGGTGCCGCTAAACTCACACGAGATGGCTGTTTTTCCCACAGATGCACCAAAAAACTCATGGTTGAATTTTTCACAACAGACGCAACCAATCATCTCTGTTTGACCCAAAACTCATATTTGGTGTGTTTTTGGCACTTTTATTCCCATCGGAACGGTGCCGCAAAACTCGCATCGGTGGGCCGTTTTTCCCACTGATGCACCGAAAAACTGATAGTTCAGTTTGTCGCAACGGATGCACCCAATCATCTTAGTTTGATCCAAAACTCATGTTTGGTGGGTTATTGGTGCTTTTGTTACCGACGAAATGGTGCCGCAAAACTCATGCGAGATGGCCGTTTTCCCACTGATGCACAGAAAAACTCGTGGTTGAACTTTTCGCAACCGACACACCCAATCATCTCCGTTTGACCCAAAACTCATGTATGGTGGGTTTTTGGTACTTTCATTTCCCTCAGAACGGTGCCACAAAACTCACGCGGGGGGGCCATTTTTCCCACTGATGCACCGAAAAACTCATAGTTGAATTTTTCGCAACTGACGCACCCAAACATCTCAGTTTGACACAAAACTCTTGTTTGGTGGGTTTTTGGCACTTTCATTTCTGACGGAACGGTGCCGCAAAACTCGCGCGAGAGGGCCATTTTTCGCACTGATGCATCAAAAAACTCACAGTTGAATTTTTCGCAACGAACGCACCCAATCATCTCAGATTGACCCAAAACTCATGTTTGGTGGGTTATTGCACTTTTGTTTCCCACGAAACGGTGTTGCAAAACCTACGCGAGATGACCGTTTTTCCCTCTGATGCACCGAAAAATTCGCGGTTGGACTACGCAACGGACGCACCCAATCATCTCCGTTTGACCCAAAACGCATGTTTGGTGGGTTTTTGGCACTTCCATTTCTGATGGAACGGTTCCGCAAAAGTCGCACGAGAGGGCCATTTTTCCCACTGATGCACCGAAAAACTCACGGTTGAATTTTTCGCAACGGACGCACCCAATCATCTTTGTTTGACCCAAGACTCATGTTTGATGTGTTTTTGGCACATTTATTCCCATTGGAACGATGCCGCAAAACTCGCGTTGGTGGGCCGTTTTTCCCACTGATGCATTGAAAAACTCACAGTTCAATTTTTCGCTATGGACGCACCCAATCATCTCAGTTTGACCCAAAACTCATCTTTGGTGTGTTTTTGGCACTTTTATTCCCATCGGAACGGTGCCGCAAAACTCGCGTCGGTGGGCCGTTTTTCCCACTGATGCACTGAAGAACTCGCAGTTCAATTTTTCGCAACGGACGCACCCAATCATCTCAGTTTGACCCAAAACTCATGTTTGGTGGGTTATTGGCACTTTTGTTACCGACGAAACGATGCCGCAAAACTCACGTGAGAGGGACATTTTCCCACCGATGCACCGAAAAACTTGTAGTTGAAGTTTTCGCAACTGACGCACCCAAACATCTCAGTTTGACACAAAACTCATATTTGGTGGGTTTTTGGCACTTTCATTTCTGACGGAACGGTGCCGCAAAACTCGCACGAGAGGGCCGATTTTCCCACTGATGCACCAAAAAACTCACAGTTGAATTTTTCGCAACGGACGCACCCAATCATCTCAGTTTGACAAAACTCATGTTTGGTGGGTTATTGCGCTTTTGTTTCCCACGAAACGGTGTTGCAAAACATACGCGAGATGACCGTTTTTCCCACTGATGCACCAAAAAATCGCGGTTGGACTTCGCAACGGACGCACCCAATCATCTCCGTTTGACCCAAAACTCATGTTTGGTGGGTTTTTGGCACTTCCATTTCCGATGGAACGGTTCCGCAAAAGTCGTGCGAGAGGGCCATTTTTCCCACTGATGCACCGAAAAACTCACGGTTGAATTTTTCGCAACGGACGCACCCAATCATATTCATTTGACCCAAAACTCATGTTTGATGTGTTTTTGGCACTTTTATTCCTATTGGAATGGTGCCGCAAAACTCGCGTTGGTGGGCCGTTTTTCCCACTGATGCATTGAAAAACTCACAGTTCAATTTTTCGCAACGGACGCACCCAATCATCTCAGTTTGACCCAAAACTCATGTTTCGTGGGTTATTGGCACTTTTGTTAGAGACGAAACGGTGCCGCAAAAGTCACGCGAGATGGTCGTTTTCCCACTGATGCAGTGAAAGACTCGCGGTTGAACTTTTCGCAACCGACGCACCCAATCATCTCCGTTTGACCCAAAACCCATGTTTGGTGGGTTTTTGACACTTTCATTTCGCTTGAAAAGGTGCCGCAAAACTCACGCAAGAGGGCCATGTTTCCCATTGATGCACCGAAAAACTCGTAGTTGAATTTTTCGCAACTGACACACCCAAACATCTCAGTTTGACACAAAACTCATGTTTGGTGGGTTTTTGGCACTTTCATTTCTGACGGAACGGTGCCGCAAAACTCGCGCGAGAGGGCCATTTTTCCCACTGATGCACCAAAAATCTCATGGTTGAATTTTTCACAACGGACGCACCCAATCATCTCCGTTTGACCCAAAACTAATGCTTGGCGTGTTTTTTGCACTTTCATTTCCCTCAGAACGGTGCCACAAAACTCACGCGAGATGACCATTTTTGGTACTGATGCACCGAAAAACTCGCAGTTGATTTTTTCACAACGGACGCACCCAATCATCTCCGTTTGACCCAAAACTCATGTATGGTGGGTTTTTGGTACTTTCATTTCCCTCAGAACGGTGCCACAAAACTCACGCGAGGGGGCCATTTTTCCCACTAACGGACCGAAAAACTCACAGTTGAATTTTTCGCAACGAACGCACCCAATCATCTCAGATTGACCCAAAACTCATGTTTGGTGGGTTATTGCACTTTTGTTTCCCATGAAACTGTGTTGCAAAACCTACGCGAGATGACCGTTTTTCCCTCTGATGCACCGAAAAATTCGCGGTTGGACTACGCAACGGACGCACCCAATCATCTCCGTTTGACCCAAAACGCATGTTTGGTGGGTTTTTGGCACTTCCATTTCTGATGGAACGGTTCCGCAAAAGTCGCGCGAGAGGGCCATTTTTCCCACTGATGCACCGAAAAACTCACGGTTGAATTTTTCGCAACGGACGCACCCAATCATCTTTGTTTGACCCAGGACTCAAGTTTGATGTGTTTTTGGCACATTTATTCCCATTGGAATGGTGCCGCAAAACTCGCGTTGGTGGGCCGTTTTTCCCACTGATGCATTGAAAAACTCACAGTTCAATTTTTCGCAACGGACGCACCCAATCATCTCAGTTTGACCCAAAACTCATGTTTCGTGGGTTATTGGCACTTTTGTTAGAGACGAAACGGTGCCGCAAAAGTCACGCGAGATGGTCGTTTTCCCACTGATGCAGTGAAAGACTCGCGGTTGAACTTTTCGCAACCGACGCACCCAATCATCTCCGTTTGACCCAAAACCCATGTTTGGTGGGTTTTTGACACTTTCATTTCCCTTGAAAAGGTGCCGCAAAACTCACGCAAGAGGGCCATTTTTCCCATTGATGCACCGAAAAACTCGTAGTTGAATTTTTCGCAACTGACACACCCAAACATCTCAGTTTGACACAAAACTCAAGTTTGGTGGGTTTTTGGCACTTTCATTTCTGACGGAACGGTGCCGCAAAACTCGCGCGAGAGGGCCATTTTTCCCACTGATGCACCAAAAATCTCATGGTTGAATTTTTCACAACAGACGCACCCAATCATCTCCGTTTGACCCAAAACTAATGCTTGGCGTGTTTTTTGCACTTTCATTTCCCTCAGAACGGTGCCACAAAACTCACGCGAGATGACCATTTTTGGTACTGATGCACCGAAAAACTCGCAGTTGATTTTTTCACAACGGACGCACCCAATCATCTCCGTTTGACCCAAAACTCATGTATGGTGGGTTTTTGGTACTTTCATTTCCCTCAGAACGGTGCCACAAAACTCACGCGAGGGGGCCATTTTTCCCACAGACGGACCGAAAAACTCACAGTTGAATTTTTCGCAACGAACGCTCCCAATCATCTCAGATTGACCCAAAACTCATGATTGGTGGGTTATTGCACTTTTGTTTCCCATGAAACTGTGTTGCAAAACCTACGCGAGATGACCGTTTTTCCCTCTGATGCACCGAAAAATTCGCGGTTGGACTACGCAACGGACGCACCCAATCATCTCCGTTTGACCAAAAACGCATGTTTGGTGGGTTTTTAGCACTTCCATTTCTGATGGAACGGTTCCGCAAAAGTCGCGCGAGAGGGCCATTTTTCCCACTGATGCACCGAAAAACTCACGGTTCAATTTTTCGCAACGGACGCACCCAATCATCTTTGTTTGACCCAAGACTCATGTTTGATGTGTTTTTGGCACATTTATTCCCATTGGAACGGTGCCGCAAAACTCGCGTTGGTGGGCCGTTTTTCCCACTGATGCATTGAAAAACTCACAGTTCAATTTTTCGCTACGGACGCACCCAATCATCTCAGTTTGACCCAAAACTCATGTTTGGTGGGTTATTGGCACTTTTGTTACAGACGAAACGGTGCCGCAAAAGTCACGCGAGATGGTCGTTTTCCCACTGATGTAGTGAAAGACTCGCGGTTGAACTTTTCGCAACCGACGCACGCAATCATCTCCGTTTGACCCAAAACCCATGTTTGGTGGGTTTTTGACACTTTCATTTCCCTCGAAAAGGTGCCGCAAAAATCACGCAAGAGGGCCATTTTTCCCATTGATGCACCGAAAAACTCATAGTTGAATTTTTCGCAACTGACACACCCAAACATCTCAGTTTGACACAAAACTCATGTTTGGTGGGTTATTGACACTTTTATTTTCGACGAAACGGTGCCGCAAAACTCATGCGAGATGGCTGTTTTTCCCACAAATGCACCAAAAAACTCAGAGTTGAATTTTTCACAACGGACGCAACCAACCATCTCTGTTTGACCCAAAACTCATGTTTGGTGTGTTTTTGGCACTTTTATTTCAATCGGAATGGTGCCACAAAACTCGCATCGGTGGGCCGTTTTTCCCACTGATGCACCTAAAAACTGACAGTTCAGTTTTTCGCAACGGACGCACCCAATCATCTCAGTTTCATCCAAAACTCATGTTTGGTGCGTTATTGGCACTTTTGTTACCGACGAAACGGTGCCGCAAAACTCATGCGAGATGGCCGTTTTCCCACTGATGCACAGAAAAACTCGCGGTTGAACTTTTCGCAACCGACACACCCAATCATCTCCGTTTGACCCAAAACTCATGTATGGTGGGTTTTTGGTACTTTCATTTCCCTCAGAACGGTGCCACAAAACTCACGCGAGGGGGCCATTTTTCCCACTGATGCACCGAAAAACTCGTAGTTGAATTTTTCGCAACGGACGCAACCAATCATCTCTGTTTGACCTAAAACTCATCTTTGGTGTGTTTTTGGCACTTTTATTCCCATCGGAACGGTGCCGCAAAACTCGCGTCGGTGGGCCGTTTTTCCCACTGATGCACTGAAAAACTCGCAGTTCAATTTTTCGCAATGTACGCACCCAATCATCTCAGTTTGACCCAAAAGTCATGTTTGGTGGGTTATTGGCACTTTTGTTACCGACGAAACGGTGCCGCAAAACTCACGCGAGAGGGCCATTTTCCCACTGATGCAACGAAAAACTCATAGTTGAATTTTTCGCAACTGACGCACCCAAACATCTCAGTTTGACACAAAACTCATGTTTGGTGGGTTTTTGGCACTTTCATTTCTGACCGAACGGTGCCGCAAAACTCGCGCGAGAGGACCGTTTTTCCCACAGATGCACCAAAAAAGTCACAGTTGAATTTTTTGCAACGGACGCACCCAATCATCTCAGTTTGACCCAAAACTCATGTTTGGTGGGTTATTGCACTTTTGTTTCCCATGAAACGGTGTTGCAAAACATACGCGAGATGACCGTTTTTCCCACTGATGCACCGAAAAAATCACGGTTGGACTTCGCAACGGACGCAGCCAATCATCTCCGTTTGACCCAAAAATTATGTTTGGTGGGTTTTTGGCACTTCCATTTCCGATGGAACGGTTCCGCAAAAGTCGCGCGAGAGGGCCATTTTTCCCACTAATGCACTGAAAAACTCACGGTTGAATTTTTCGCAACGGACGCACCCAATCATCTTCGTTTGACCCAAAACTCATGTCTGATGTGTTTTTGGCACTTTTATTCCCATTGGAACGGTGCCGCAAAACTCGCGTTGGTGGGCGGTTTTTCCCACTGATGCATTGAAAAACTCGCAGTTCAATTTTTCGCAACGGACGCACCCAATCATCTCAGTTTGACCCAAAACTCATGTTTGGTGGATTATTGGCACTTTTTTTACAGACGAAACGGTGCCGCAAAAGTCACGCGAGATGGTCATTTTCCCACTGATGCATTGAAAGACTCGCGGTTGAACTTTTCGCAACCGACGCACCCAATCATCTCCATTTGACCCAAAACCCATGTTTGGTGGGTTTTTGACACTTTCATTTCCCTCGAAAAGGTGCCGCAAAACTCACGCAAGAGGCCCATTTTTCCCATTGATGCACCGAAAAACTCGTAGTTGAATTTTTCGCAACTGACACACCCAAACATCTCAGTTTGACACAAAACTCATGTTTCGTGGGTTTTTGGCACTTTCATTTCTGAAGGAACGGTGCCGCAAAACTCGCGCGAGAGGGCCATCTTTCCCACTGATGCACCAAAAATCTCATGGTTGAATTTTTCACAACGGACGCACCCAATCATCTCCGTTTGACCCAAAACTCATGTTTGGTGTGTTTTTTGCAATTTCATTTCCCTCAGAACGGTGCCACAAAACTCACGCGAGATGGCCATTTTTGGTACTGATGCACCGAAAAACTCGCAGTTGATTTTTTCACAACGTACGCACCCAATCATCTCAGTTTGACCCAAAACTCATGTTTGGTGGGTTTTTGGCACTTTCATTTCTGGCGGAACGGTGCCGCAAAACTCGCGCGAGAGGGCCGTTTTCCCACTGATGCACCAAAAAATTCGCGGTTGAATTTTTCGCAACAGACGCCCCCAATCAACTCAGTTTGACCCAAAACTCATGTTTGGTGGGTTATTGACACTTTTATTTCCGACGAAACGGTGCCTCAAAACTCACGCAAGAGGGCCATTTTTCCCACTGATGCACCGAAAAATTCGTAGTTGAATTTTTCGCAATTGACACACCCAAACATCTCAGTTTGACACAAAACTCATGTTTGGTGGGTTTTTGGCACTTTTATTCCCTTCGGAATGGTGCCGCAAAACTCGCGTCCGTGGGCCCTTTTTCCCACTGATGCACTGAAAAACTCGCAGTTCAATTTTTCGCAACGGACGCACCCAATCATCTCAGTTTGACCCAAAACTCATGTTTGGTGGGTTTTTGGCACTTTCATTTCTGACGGAACGGTGCCGCAAAACTCGCGCGAGAGGGCCGTTTTTCCGACAGATGCACCAAAAAACTCACAGTTGAATTTTTCGCAACGGACGCACCCAATCATCTCAGTTTGACCCAAAACTCATGTTTGGTGGGTTATTGCACCTTTGTTTCCCACGAAATGGTGTTGCAAAACATACGTGAGATGACCGTTTTTTCCACTGATGCACCGAAAAAATCGCGGTTGGACTTCGCAACGGACACACCCAATCATCTCCGTTTGACCCAAAACTCATGTTTGGTGGGTTTTTGGCACTTCCATTTCCGATGGAACGGTTCCGCAAAAGTCACGCGAGAGGGCCATTTTTCCCACTGATGCACTGAAAAACTCACGGTTGAATTTTTCGCAACGGACGCAACCAATCATCTTCGTTTGACCCAAAACTCATGTTTGATGTGTTTTTGGCACTTTTATTCCCATTGGAACGGTGCTGCAAAACTCGCGTTGGTGGGCGGTTTTTCCCACTGATGCATTGAAAAACTCGCAGTTCAATTTTTCGCAACGGACGCACCCAATCATCTCAGTTTGACCCAAAACTCATGTTTGGTGGGTTATTGGCACTTTTTTTTGAGACGAAACGGTGCCGCAAAAGTCACGCGAGATGGTCGTTTTCCCACTGATGGATTGAAAGACTCGCGGTTGAACTTTTCGCAACCGACGCACCCAATCATCTCCATTTGACCCAAAACCCATGTTTGGTGGGTTTTTGACACTTTCATTTCCCTCGAAAAGGTGCCGCAAAACTCACGCAAGAGGGCCATTTTTCCCATTGATGCACCGAAAAACTCGTAGTTGAATTTTTTCAAACTGACACACCCAAACATCTCAGTTTGACACAAAACTCATGTTTCATGGGTTTTTGGCACTTTCATTTCTGAAGGAACGGTGCCGCAAAACTCGGGCGAGAGGGCCATTTTTCCCACTGATGCACCAAAAATCTCATGGTTGAATTTTTCACAACGGACGCACCCAATCATCTCCGTTTGACCCAAAACTCATGTTTGGTGTGTTTTTTGCACTTTCATTTCCCTCAGAACGGTGCCACAAAACTCACGCGAGATGGCCATTTTTGGTACTGATGCACCGAAAAACTCGCAGTTGATTTTTTCACAACGTACGCAACCAAACATCTTAGTTTGACCCAAAACTCATGTTTGGTGGGTTTTTGGCACTTTCATTTCTGACGGAACGGTGCCGCAAAACTCGCGCGTGCGGGCCATTTTCCCACTGATGCACCAAAAAACTCGCGGTTGAATTTTTCGCAACGGACGCACCCAATCAACTCAGTTTAACCCAAAACTCATGTTTGGTGGGTTATTGACACTTTTATTTCCGACGAAATGGTGCCGCAAAACTCACGCGAGATGGCTGTTTTTCCCACAACTGCACCAAAAAACTCACGGTTGAATTTTTCACAACGGACGCAACCAATCATCTCTGTTTGACCCAAAACTCATGTTTGGTGTGTTTTTGGCACTTTTATTTCAATCGGAACGGTGCCGCAAAACTCGCATCCATGGGCCGTTTTTCCCACTAATGCACCAAAAAACTGACAGTTCAGTTTTTCGCAGCGGACGCACCCAATCATCTCAGTTTGATCCAAAACTCATGTTTGGTGGGTTATTGGCACTTTTGTTACCGACGAAACGGTGCCGCAAAACTCATGCGAGATGGCCATTTTCCCACTGATGCATAGAAAAACTCGCGGTTGAACTTTTCGCAACCGACACACCCAATCATCCCCGTTTGACCCAAAACTCATGTATGGTGGGTTTTTGGTACTTTCATTTCCCTCAGAACGGTGCCACAAAACTCACGCGAGGGGGCCATTTTTCCCACTGACGCACCGAAAAACTCGTAGTTGAATTTTTCGCAATGGACGCAACCAATCATCTTTGTTTGACCCAAAACTCATCTTTGGTGTGTTTTTGGCACTTTTATTCCCATCGGAACGGTGCCGCAAAACTGGCGTCGGTGGGCCGTTTTTCCCACTGATGCACTGAAAAACTCACAGTTCAATTTTTCGCAACAGACGCACCCAATCATCTCAGTTTGACCCAAAACTCATATTTGGTGGGTTATTGGCACTTTTGTTACTGACGAAACGGTGCCGCAAAACTCACGTGAGAGGGCCATTTTCCCACTGATGCACCGAAAAACTCATAGTTGAATTTTTCGCAACTGACGCACCCAAACATCTCAGTTTGACACAAAACTCATGTTTGGTGGGTTTTTGGCACTTTCATTTCTGACTGAAAGGTGCCGCAAAACTCGCGCGAGAGGGCCGTTTTTCCCACAGATGCACCAAAAAACTCACAGTTCAATTTTTCGCAACGGACGCACCCAATCATCTCAGTTTGACCCAAAACTCATGTTTGGTGGGTTATTGCACTTTTGTTTCCCACGAAACGGTGTTGCAAAACATACGCGAGATGACCGTTTTTCCCACTGATGCACCGAAAAAATCGCGGTTGGACTTCGCAACGGACGCAGCCAATCATCTCTGTTTGACCCAAAACTCATGTTTGGTGGGTTTTTGGCACATCAATTTCCGATGGAACGGTTCCGCAAAAGTCGCGCGAGAGGGCCATTTTTCCCACTGATGCACTAAAAAACTTACGGTTGAATTTTTTGCAACGGACGCACCCAATCATCTTCGTTTGATCCAAAACTCATGTTTGATGTGTTTTTGGCACTTTTATTCCCATTGGAACGGTGCCGCAAAACTCGCGTTGGTGGGCGGTTTTTCCCACTGATGCATTGAAAAACTCGCAGTTCAATTTTTCGCAACGGACGCACCCAATCATCTCAGTTTGACCCAAAACTCATGTTTGGTGGGTTATTGACACTTTTTTTTACAGACGAAACGGTGCCGCAAAAGTCACGCGAGATTGTCGTTTTCCCACTAATGCATTGAAAGACTCGCGGTTGAACTTTTCGCAACCGACGCACGCAATCATCTCCGTTTGACCCAAAACCCATGTTTGGTGGGTTTTTGACACTTTCATTTCCCTCGAAAAGGTGCCGCAAAACTCACGCAAGAGGGCCATTTTTCCCATTGATGCACCGAAAAACTCGTAGTTGAATTTTTCGCAACTGACACACCCAAACATCTTAGTTTGACACAAAACTCATGTTTGGTGGGTTTTTGGCACTTTCATTTCTGACGGAACGGTGCCGCAAAACTCGCGCAAGAGGGCCATTTTTCCCACTGATGCACCAAAAATCTCATGGTTGAATTTTTCACAACGGACGCACCCAATCATCTCTGTTTGACCCAAAACTCATGTTTGGTGTGTTTTTTGCACTTTCATTTCTGACGGAACGGTGCCGCAAAACTCGCGCGAGAGGACCGTTTGCCCACTGATGCATTGAAAAACTCACAGTTCAATTTATCGCAACGGACGCACCCAATCATCTCAGTTTGACCCAAAACTCATGTTTGGTGGGTTATTGACACTTTTTTTTACAGACGAAACGGTGCCGCAAAAGTCACGCGAGATGGTCGTTTTCCCACTGATGGATTGAAAGACTCGCGGTGGAACTTTTCGCAACCGACGCACCCAATCATCTCCATTTGACCCAAAACCCATGTTTGGTGGGTTTTTGACACTTTCATTTCCCTCGAAAAGGTGCCGCAAAACTCACGCAAGAGGGCCATTTTTCCCATTGATGCACCAAAAAACTCGTAGTTGAATTTTTTCAAACTGACACACCCAAACATCTCAGTTTGACACAAAACTCATGTTTCATGGGTTTTTGGCACTTTCATTTCTGAAGGAACGGTGCCGCAAAACTCGGGCGAGAGGGCCATTTTTCCCACTGATGCACCAAAAATCTCATGGTTGAATTTTTCACAACGGACGCACCCAATCATCTCCGTTTGACCCAAAACTCATGTTTGGTGTGTTTTTTGCACTTTCATTTCCCTCAGAACGGTGCCACAAAACTCACGCGAGATGGCCATTTTTGGTACTGATGCACCGAAAAACTCGCAGTTGATTTTTTCACAACGTACGCAACCAAACATCTTAGTTTGACCCAAAACTCATGTTTGGTGGGTTTTTGGCACTTTCATTTCTGACGGAACGGTGCCGCAAAACTCGCGCGTGCGGGCCATTTTCCCACTGATGCACCAAAAAACTCGCGGTTGAATTTTTCGCAACGGACGCACCCAATCAACTCAGTTTAACCCAAAACTCATGTTTGGTGGGTTATTGACACTTTTATTTCCGACGAAATGGTGCCGCAAAACTCACGCGAGATGGCTGTTTTTCCCACAACTGCACCAAAAAACTCACGGTTGAATTTTTCACAACGGACGCAACCAATCATCTCTGTTTGACCCAAAACTCATGTTTGGTGTGTTTTTGGCACTTTTATTTCAATCGGAACGGTGCCGCAAAACTCGCATCCATGGGCCGTTTTTCCCACTAATACACCGAAAAACTGACAGTTCAGTTTTTCGCAACGGACGCACCCAATCATCTCAGTTTGATCCAAAACTCATGTTTGGTGGGTTATTGGCACTTTTGTTACCGACGAAACGGTGCCGCAAAACTCATGCGAGATGGCCATTTTCCCACTGATGCATAGAAAAACTCGCGGTTGAACTTTTCGCAACCGACACACCCAATCATCCCCGTTTGACCCAAAACTCATGTATGGTGGGTTTTTGGTACTTTCATTTCCCTCAGAACGGTGCCACAAAACTCACGCGAGGGGGCCATTTTTCCCACTGACGCACCGAAAAACTCGTAGTTGAATTTTTCGCAATGGACGCAACCAATCATCTTTGTTTGACCCAAAACTCATCTTTGGTGTGTTTTTGGCACTTTTATTCCCATCGGAACGGTGCCGCAAAACTGGCGTCGGTGGGCCGTTTTTCCCACTGATGCACTGAAAAACTCACAGTTCAATTTTTCGCAACAGACGCACCCAATCATCTCAGTTTGACCCAAAACTCATATTTGGTGGGTTATTGGCACTTTTGTTACTGACGAAACGGTGCCGCAAAACTCACGTGAGAGGGCCATTTTCCCACTGATGCACCGAAAAACTCATAGTTGAATTTTTCGCAACTGACGCACCCAAACATCTCAGTTTGACACAAAACTCATGTTTGGTGGGTTTTTGGCACTTTCATTTCTGACTGAAAGGTGCCGCAAAACTCGCGCGAGAGGGCCGTTTTTCCCACAGATGCACCAAAAAACTCACAGTTCAATTTTTCGCAACGGACGCACCCAATCATCTCAGTTTGACACAAAACTCATGTTTGGTGGGTTATTGCACTTTTGTTTCCCACGAAACGGTGTTGCAAAACATACGCGAGATGACCGTTTTTCCCACTGATGCACCGAAAAAATCGCGGTTGGACTTCGCAACGGACGCAGCCAATCATCTCTGTTTGACCCAAAACTCATGTTTGGTGGGTTTTTGGCACTTCAATTTCCGATGGAACGGTTCCGCAAAAGTCGCGCGAGAGGGCCATTTTTCCCACTGATGCACTGAAAAACTTACGGTTGAATTTTTTGCAACGGACGCACCCAATCATCTTCGTTTGACCCAAAACTCATGTTTGATGTGTTTTTGGCACTTTTATTCCCATTGGAACGGTGCCGCAAAACTCGCGTTGGTGGGCGGTTTTTCCCACTGATGCATTGAAAAACTCGCAGTTCAATTTTTCGCAACGGACGCACCCAATCATCTCAGTTTGACCCAAAACTCATGTTTGGTGGGTTATTGACACTTTTTTTTACAGACGAAACGGTGCCGCAAAAGTCACGCGAGATTGTCGTTTTCCCACTAAAGCATTGAAAGACTCGCGGTTGAACTTTTCGCAACCGACGCACGCAATCATCTCCGTTTGACCCAAAACCCATGTTTGGTGGGTTTTTGACACTTTCATTTCCCTCGAAAAGGTGCCGCAAAACTCACGCAAGAGGGCCATTTTTCCCATTGATGCACCGAAAAACTCGTAGTTGAATTTTTCGCAACTGACACACCCAAACATCTCAGTTTGACACAAAACTCATGTTTGGTGGGTTTTTGGCACTTTCATTTCTGACGGAACGGTGCCGCAAAACTCGCGCAAGAGGGCCATTTTTCCCACTGATGCACCAAAAATCTCATGGTTGAATTTTTCACAACGGACGCACCCAATCATCTCTGTTTGACCCAAAACTCATGTTTGGTGTGTTTTTTGCACTTTCATTTCTGACGGAACGGTGCCGCAAAACTCGCGCGAGAGGACCGTTTGCCCACTGATGCATTGAAAAACTCACAGTTCAATTTATCGCAACGGACGCACCCAATCATCTCAGTTTGACCCAAAACTCATGTTTGGTGGGTTATTGGCACTTCTGCTACAGACGAAACGGTGCGGCAAAAGTCACGCGAGATGGTCGTTTTCCCACTGATGCAGTGAAAGACTCGCGGTTGAACTTTTCGCAACCAACACACGCAATTATCTCCGTTTGACCCAAAACCCATGTTTGGTGGGTTTTTGACACTTTCATTTCCCTCGAAAAGGTGCCGCAAAACTCACGCAAGAGGGCCATTTTTCCCATTGATGCACCGAAAAACTCGTAGTTGAATTTTTCGCAACTGACACACCCAAACATCTCAGTTTGACACAAAACTCATGTTTGGTGGGTTTTTGGCACTTTCATTTCTGACGGAACGGTGCCGCAAAACTCGCGCGAGAGGCCCATTTTTCCCACTAATGCACCAAAAATCTCATGGTTGATTTTTTCACAACGGACGCACCCAATCATCTCCGTTTGACCCAAAACGAATGTTTGATGGGTTTTTGGCACTTCCATTTCCGATGGAACGGTTCCGCAAAAGTCGCGCGAGAGGGCCATTTTTCCCACTGATGCACTGAAAAAATCACGGTTGAATTTTTCGCAACGGACGCACCCAATTATCTTCGTTTGACCCAAAACTCATGTTTGATGTGTTTTTGGCACTTTTATTCCCATTGGAACGGTGCCGCAAAACTCGCGTTGGTGGGCGGTTTTTCCCACTGATGCATTGAAAAACTCGCAGTTCAATTTTTCGCAACGGACGCACCCAATCAACTCAGTTTGACCCAAAACTCATGTTTGGTGGGTTATTGGCAGTTTTTTTAGAGACGAAACGGTGCCGCAAAAGTCACGCGAGATGGTCGTTTTCCCACTGATGCATTGAAAGACTCGCGGTTGAACTTTTCGTAACCGACGCACCTAATCATCTCCATTTGACCCAAAACCCATGTTTGGTGGGTTTTTGACACTTTCATTTCCCTCGAAAAGGTGCCGCAAAACTCACGCAAGAGGGCCATTTTTCCCATTGATGCACAGAAAAACTCGTAGTTGAATTTTTCGCAACTGACACACCCAAACATCTCAGTTTGACACAAAACTCATGTTTGGTGGGTTTTCGCACTTTCATTTCTGAAGGAACGGTGCCGCAAAACTCGCGCGAGAGGGCCATTTTTCCCACTGATGCACCAAAAATCTCATGGTTGAATTTTTCACAACGGACGCACCCAATCATCTCCGTTTGACCCAAAACTCATGTTTGGTGTGTTTTTTGCACTTTCATTTCCCTCAGAACGGTGCCACAAAACTCACGCGAGATGGCCATTTTTGGTACTGATGCACCGAAAAACTCGCAGTTGATTTTTTCACAACGTACGCACCCAATCATCTCAGTTTGACCCAAAACTCATGTTTGGTGGGTTTTGGCACTTTCATTTCTGACGGAACGGTGCCGCAAAACTCGCGCGAGAGGGCCATTTTCCCACTGATGCACCAAAAAACTCGCGGTTGAATTTTTCGCAACGGACGCACCCAATCAACTCAGTTTAACCCAAAACTCATGTTTGGTGGGTTATTGACACTTTTATTTCCGACAAAACGGTGCCGCAAAACACACGCGAGATGGCTGTTTTTACCACAGATGCACCAAAAAACTCACGGTTGAATTTTTCACAACGGACGCAACCAATCATCTCTGTTTGACCCAAAACTCATGTTTGGTGTGTTTTTGGCACTTTTATTTCAATCGAAATGGTGCCGCAAAACTCGCATCGGTGGGCCGTTTTTCCCACTAATGCACCGAAAAACTGACAGTTCAGTTTTTCGCAACGGACGCACCCAATCATCTCAGTTTGACCCAAAACTCATGTTTGGTGGGTTTTTGGCACTTTCATTTCTGACGGAACGGTGCCGCAAAACTCGCGCGAGAGGGCCGTTTTTCCCACAGATGCACCAAAAAACTCACAGTTGAATTTTTCGCAACGGACGCACCCAATCATCTCAGTTTGACCCAAAACTCATGTTTGGTGGGTTATTGCACCTTTGTTTCCCACGAAATGGTGTTGCAAAACATACGCGAGATGACCGTTTTTTCCACTGATGCACCGAAAAAATCGCGGTTGGACTTCGCAACGGACGCACCCAATCATCTCCGTTTGACCCAAAACTCATGTTTGGTGGGTTTTTGGCACTTCCATTTCCGATGGAACGGTTCCACAAAAGTCGCGCGAGAGGGCCATTTTTCCCACTGATGCACTGAAAAACTCACGGTTGAATTTTTCGCAACGGACGCAACCAATCATCTTCGTTTGACCCAAAACTCATGTTTGATGTGTTTTTGGCACTTTTATTCCCATTGGAACGGTGCTGCAAAACTCGCGTTGGTGGGCGGTTTTTCCCACTGATGCATTGAAAAACTCGCAGTTCAATTTTTTGCAACGGACGCACCCAATCATCTCAGTTTGACCCAAAACTCATGTTTGGTGGGTTATTGGCACTTTTTTTTGAGACGAAACGGTGCCGCAAAAGTCACGCGAGATGGTCGTTTTCCCACTGATGCATTGAAAGACTCGCGGTTGAACTTTTCGCAACCGACGCACCCAATCATCTCCATTTGACCCAAAACCCATGTTTGGTGGGTTTTTGACACTTTCATTTCCCTCGAAAAGGTGCCGCAAAACTCACGCAAGAGGGCCATTTTTCCCATTGATGCACCGAAAAACTCGTAGTTGAATTTTTTTCAAACTGACACACCCAAACATCTCAGTTTGACACAAAACTCATGTTTCATGGGTTTTTGGCACTTTCATTTCTGAAGGAACGGTGCCGCAAAACTCGGGCGAGAGGGCCATTTTTCCCACTGATGCACCAAAAATCTCATGGTTGAATTTTTCACAACGGACGCACCCAATCATCTCCGTTTGACCCAAAACTCATGTTTGGTGTGTTTTTTGCACTTTCATTTCCCTCAGAACGGTGCCACAAAACTCACGCGAGATGGCCATTTTTGGTAGTGATGCACCGAAAAACTCGCAGTTGATTTTTTCACAATGTACGCAACCAAACATCTTAGTTTGACCCAAAACTCATGTTTGGTGGGTTTTTGGCACTTTCATTTCTGACGGAACGGTGCCGCAAAACTCGCGCGTGCGGGCCATTTTCCCACTGATGCACCAAAAAACTCGCGGTTGAATTTTTCGCAACGGACGCACCCAATCAACTCAGTTTAACCCAAAACTCATGTTTGGTGGGTTATTGACACTTTTATTTCCGACGAAACGGTGCCGCAAAACTCACGCGAGATGGCTGTTTTTCCCACAACTGCACCAAAAAACTCACGGTTGAATTTTTCACAACGGACGCAACCAATCATCTCTGTTTGACCCAAAACTCATGTTTGGTGTGTTTTTGGCACTTTTATTTCAATCGGAACGGTGCCGCAAAACTCGCATCCATGTGCCGTTTTTCCCACTAATGCACCGAAAAACTGATAGTTCAGTTTTTCGCAACGGACGCACCCAATCATCTCAGTTTGATCCAAAACTCATGTTTGGTGGGTTATTGGCACTTTTGTTACCGACGAAACGGTGCCGCAAAACTCATGCGAGATGGCCATTTTCCCACTGATGCATAGAAAAACTCGCGGTTGAACTTTTCGCAACCGACACACCCAATCATCCCCGTTTGACCCAAAACTCATGTATGGTGGGTTTTTGGTACTTTCATTTCCCTCAGAACGGTGCCACAAAACTCACGCGAGGGGGCCATTTTTCCCACTGACGCACCGAAAAACTCGTAGTTGAATTTTTCGCAATGGACGCAACCAATCATCTTTGTTTGACCCAAAACTCATCTTTGGTGTGTTTTTGGCACTTTTATTCCCATCGGAACGGTGCCGCAAAACTGGCGTCGGTGGGCCGTTTTTCCCACTGATGCACTGAAAAACTCACAGTTCAATTTTTCGCAACAGACGCACCCAATCATCTCAGTTTGACCCAAAACTCATATTTGGTGGGTTATTGGCACTTTTGTTACTGACGAAACGGTGCCGCAAAACTCACGTGAGAGGGCCATTTTCGCACTGATGCACCGAAAAACTCATAGTTGAATTTTTCGCAACTGACGCACCCAAACATCTCAGTTTGACACAAAACTCATGTTTGGTGGGTTTTTGGCACTTTCATTTCTGACTGAAAGGTGCCGCAAAACTCGCGCGAGAGGGCCGTTTTTCCCACAGATGCACCAAAAAACTCACAGTTGAATTTTTCGCAACGGACGCACCCAATCATCTCAGTTTGACCCAAAACTCATGTTTGGTGGGTTATTGCACTTTTGTTTCCCACGAAACGGTGTTGCAAAACATACGCGAGATGACCGTTTTTCCCACTGATGCACCGAAAAAATCGCGGTTGGACTTCGCAACGGACGCAGCCAATCATCTCTGTTTGACCCAAAACTCATGTTTGGTGGGTTTTTGGCACTTCAATTTCCGATGGAACGGTTCCGCAAAAGTCGCGCGAGAGGGCCATTTTTCCCACTGATGCACTGAAAAACTTACGGTTGAATTTTTTGCAACGGACGCACCCAATCATCTTCGTTTGACCCAAAACTCATGTTTGATGTGTTTTTGGCACTTTTATTCCCATTGGAACGGTGCCGCAAAACTCGCGTTGGTGGGCGGTTTTTCCCACTAATGCATTGAAAAACTCGCAGTTCAATTTTTCGCAACGGACGCACCCAATCATCTCAGTTTGACCCAAAACTCATGTTTGGTGGGTTATTGACACTTTTTTTACAGACGAAACGGTGCCGCAAAAGTCACGCGAGATTGTCGTTTTCCCACTAATGCATTGAAAGACTCGCGGTTGAACTTTTCGCAACCGACGCACGCAATCATCTCCGTTTGACCCAAAACCCATGTTTGGTGGGTTTTTGACACTTTCATTTCCCTCGAAAAGGTGCCGCAAAACTCACGTAAGAGGGCCATTTTTCCCATTGATGCACCGAAAAACTCGTAGTTGAATTTTTCGCAACTGACACACCCAAACATCTCAGTTTGACACAAAACTCATGTTTGGTGGGTTTTTGGCACTTTCATTTCTGACGGAACGGTGCCGCAAAACTCGCGCAAGAGGGCCATTTTTCCCACTGATGCACCAAAAATCTCATGGTTGAATTTTTCACAACGGACGCACCCAATCATCTCTGTTTGACCCAAAACTCATGTTTGGTGTGTTTTTTGCACTTTCATTTCTGACGGAACGGTGCCGCAAAACTCGCGCGAGAGGACCGTTTGCCCACTGATGCATTGAAAAACTCACAGTTCAATTTATCGCAACGGACGCACCCAATCATCTCAGTTTGACCCAAAACTCATGTTTGGTGGGTTATTGGCACTTCTGCTACAGACGAAACGGTGCGGCAAAAGTCACGCGAGATGGTCGTTTTCCCACTGATGCAGTGAAAGACTCGCGGTTGAACTTTTCGCAATCAACACACGCAATTATCTCCGTTTGACCCAAAACCCATGTTTGGTGGGTTTTTGACACTTTCATTTCCCTCGAAAAGGTGCCGCAAAACTCACGCAAGAGGGCCATTTTTCCCATTGATGCACCGAAAAACTCGTAGTTGAATTTTTCGCAACTGACACACCCAAACATCTCAGTTTGACACAAAACTCATGTTTGGTGGGTTTTTGGCACTTTCATTTCTGACGGAACGGTGCTGCAAAACTCGCGCGAGAGGCCCATTTTTCCCACTAATGCACCAAAAATCTCATGGTTGATTTTTTCACAACGGACGCACCCAATCATCTCCGTTTGACCCAAAACGAATGTTTGGTGGGTTTTTGGCACTTCCATTTCCGATGGAACGGTTCCGCAAAAGTCGCGCGAGAGGGCCATTTTTCCCACTGATGCACTGAAAAAATCACGGTTGAATTTTTCGCAACGGACGCACCCAATTATCTTCGTTTGACCCAAAACTCATGTTTGATGTGTTTTTGGCACTTTTATTCCCATTGGAACGGTGCCGCAAAACTCGCGTTGGTGGGCGGTTTTTCCCACTGATGCATTGAAAAACTCGCAGTTCAATTTTTCGCAACGGACGCACCCAATCAACTCAGTTTGACCCAAAACTCATGTTTGGTGGGTTATTGGCAGTTTTTTTACAGACGAAACGGTGCCGCAAAAGTCACGCGAGATGGTCGTTTTCCCACTGATGCATTGAAAGACTCGCGGTTGAACTTTTCGTAACCGACGCACCTAATCATCTCCATTTGACCCAAAACCCATGTTTGGTGGGTTTTTGACACTTTCATTTCCCTCGAAAAGGTGCCGCAAAACTCACGCAAGAGGGCCATTTTTCCCATTGATGCACAGAAAAACTCGTAGTTGAATTTTTCGCAACTGACACACCCAAACATCTCAGTTTGACACAAAACTCATGTTTGGTGGGTTTTCGCACTTTCATTTCTGAAGGAACGGTGCCGCAAAACTCGCGCGAGAGGGCCATTTTTCCCACTGATGCACCAAAAATCTCATGGTTGAATTTTTCACAACGGACGCACCTAATCATCTCCGTTTGACCCAAAACTCATGTTTGGTGTGTTTTTTGCACTTTCATTTCCCTCAGAACGGTGCCACAAAACTCACGCGAGATGGCCATTTTTGGTACTGATGCACCGAAAAACTCGCAGTTGATTTTTTCACAACGTACGCACCCAATCATCTCAGTTTGACCCAAAACTCATGTTTGGTGGGTTTTGGCACTTTCATTTCTGACGGAACGGTGCCGCAAAACTCGCGCGAGAGGGCCATTTTCCCACTGATGCACGAAAAAACTCGCGGTTGAATTTTTCGCAACGGACGCACCCAATCAACTCAGTTTAACCCAAAACTCATGTTTGGTGGGTTATTGACACTTTTATTTCCGACAAAACGGTGCCGCAAAACACACGCGAGATGGCTGTTTTTACCACAGATGCAGCAAAAAACTCACGGTTGAATTTTTCACAACGGACGCAACCAATCATCTCTGTTTGACCCAAAACTCATGTTTGGTGTGTTTTTGGCACTTTTATTTCAATCGAAATGGTGCCGCAAAACTCGCATCGGTGGGCCGTTTTTCCCACTAATGCACCGAAAAACTGACAGTTCAGTTTTTCGCAACGGACGCACCCAATCATCTCAGTTTGATCCAAAACTCATGTTTGGTGGGTTATTAGCACTTTTGTTACCGACGAAACGGTGCCGCAAAACTCATGCGAGATGGCCATTTTCCCACAGATGCACAGAAAAACTCGCGGTTGAACTTTTCACAACCGACACACCCAATCATCTCCGTTTGACCCAAAACTCATGTATGGTGGGTTTTTGGTACTTTCATTTCCCTCAGAACGGTGCCACAAAACTCACGCGAGGGGGCCATTTTTCCCACTGACGCATCGAAAAACTCGTAGTTGAATTTTTCGCAATGGACGCAACCAATCATCTCTGTTTGACCCAAAACTCATCTTTGGTGTGTTTTTGGCACTTTTATTCCCATCGGAACGGTGCCGCAAAACTCGCGTCGGTGGGCCATTTTTCCCACTGATGCACTAAAAAACTCGCAGTTCAATTTTTCGCAACGGACGCACCCAATCATCTCAATTTGACAAAAAACTCATATTTGGTGGGTTATTGGCACTTTTGTTACCGACGAAACGGTGCCGCAAAACTCACGCGAGATGGTCGTTTTCCCACTGATGCACCGAAAAACTCGCGGTTGAACTTTTCGCAACCGACGCACCCAATCATCTCCGTTTGACCCAAAACCCATGTTTGGTGGCGTTTTGGCACTTTCATTTCCCTCGGAACGGTGCCGCAAAACTCACGCGAGAGGGCCATTTTCCCACTGATGCACCGAAAATCTCGTAGTTGAATTTTTCGCAACTGACGCACCCAAACATCTCAGTTTGACACAAAACTCATGTTTGATGGGTTTTTAGACCTTTCATTTCTGACGGAACGGTGCTGCAAAAGTCGCGCGAGTGGGCTGTTTTTCCCACTGATGCACCAAAAAACTCGCGGTTCAATTTTTCGCAACTGACGCACCCAATCATCTTAGTTTGACCCAAAACTCATGTTTGGTGGGTTATTGCACTTTTGTTTCCCACGAAACGGTGCTGCAAAACATACGCGAGATGACCGTTTTTCCCACTGATGCACCGAAAAAATCGCGGTTGGACTTCGCAACGGATGCACCCAATCATCTCCGTTTGACCCAAAACTCATGTTTGCTGGGTTTTTGGCACTTCCATTTCCGAAGGAACGGTTCCGCAAAAGTCGCGCGAGAGGGCCATTTTTCCCACTGATGCATCGAAAAACTCACGGTTGAATTTTTCACAACGGACGCACCCAATCATCTTCGTTTGACCCAAGACTCATGTTTGGTGTGTTTTTGGCACTTTTATTCCCATTGGAACGGTGCCGCAAAACTCGCGTTGGTGGGCCGTTTTTCCCACTGATGCATTGAATAACTCGCACTTCAATTTTTCGCAACGGACGCACCCAATCATCTTAGTTTGACCCAAAACTCATGTTTGGTGGGTTATTGGCACTTTTGTTACCGACGAAACGGTGCTGCAAAACTCACGCGAGATGGTCGTTTTCCCACTGATGCTGTGAAAGACTCGCGGTTGAACTTTTCGCAACCGCTGCACCCAATCATCTTCGTTTGACCCAAAACCCATGTTTGGTCGGTTTTGACACTTTCATTTCCCTCGGAAAGGTGCCACAAAACTCACGCAAGAGGGCCATTTTTCCCACTGATGCACCGAAAAACTCGTAGTTGAATTTTTCGCAACTAACACAACCAAACATCTCAGTTTGACACAAAACTCATGTTTGGTGGGTTTTTGGCACTTTTATTCCCATCGGAACAATGCCGCAAAACTCGCGTCGGTGGGCCGTCTTTCCCACTGATGCACTGAAAAACTCACAGTTTAATTTTTCGCAACGAACGCACCCAATCATCTCAGTTTGACCCAAAACTCATGTTTGGTGGGTTATTGGCACTTTTGTTACCGATGACACGGTGCCGCAAAACTCACGCGAGATGGTCGTTTTCCCACTAATGCACAGAAAAACTTGCGGTTGAACTTTTCGCAACCGACGCACCCAATCATCTCCGTTTGACCCAAAACTCATGTATGGTGGGTTTTTGGTACTTTCATTTCCCTCCGAACGGTGCCACAAAACTCACGCGAGGGGGCCATTTTTCCCACTAACGCACCGAAAAACTTGTAGTTGAATTTTTCGCAATGGACACAACCAATCATCTCTGTTTGACCCAAATCTCATCTTTGGTGTGTTTTTGGCAATTTTATTCCCATCGGAACGGTGCCGCAAAACTCGCGTCGGTGGGCCGTTTTTCCCACTGATGCACTGAAAAACTCGCAGTTCAATTTTTCGCAATGGACGCACCCAATCATCTCAGTTTGACCCAAAACTCATGTTTGGTGGGTTATTTGCACTTTTGTTACTGACGAAACGGTGCCGCAAAACTCACGCGAGATGGTCGTTTTCCCACTGATGCAGTGAAAGACTCGCGGTTGAACTTTTCGCAACCGACGCACCCAATCATCTCCGTTTGACCCAAAACCCATGTTTGGTGGGTTTTTGACACTTTCATTTCCCTCGGAAAGGTGCCGCAAAACTCACGCAAGAGGGCCATTTTTCCGACTGATGCACCGAAAAACTCGTAGTTGAATTTTTCGCAACTGACACACCCAAACATCTCAGTTTGAGACAAAACTCATGTTTGGTGGGTTTTTGGCACTTTTATTCCCATCGGAACAGTGCCGCAAAACTCACGTCGGTGGGCCGTTTTTCCCACTGATGCACTGAAAAACTCGCAGTTCAATTTTTCGCAACGGACGCACCCAATCATCTCAGTTTGACCAAAAACTCATGTTTGGTGGGTTATTGGCACTTTTGTTACCGACGAAACGGTGCCGCAAAACTCACGCGAGATGGTCGTTTTCCCACTGATGCACCGAAAAACTCGCAGTTGAACTTTTTGCAACCGAAGCACCCAATCACCTCCGTTTGACCGAAAATCCATGTTTGGTGGGTTTTTGGCACATTCATTTCCCTCAGAACGGTGCCGCAAAACTCACGCGAGAGGGTCATTTTTCCCACTGATGCACGGAAAAACTCGTAGTTGAATTTTTCGCAACTGACGCACCCAATCATCTCAGTTTGACCCAAAACTCATGTTTGGTGGGTTATTGCACTTTTGTTTCCAACGAAACGGTGCTGCAAAACATACGCGAGATGACCATTTTTCCCACTGAAGCACCGAGAAACTCACGGTGGAATTTTTCGCAACGGACGCACCCAATCATCTTCGTTTGACCCAAAACTCATGTTTGGTGTGTTTTTGGCACTTTTATTCCCTTTGGAACGGTGCCGCAAAACTCGCGTTGGTGGGCCGTCTTTCCCACTGATGCATTGAAAAACTCGCAGTTCAATTTTTCGCAACGGACGCACCCAATCACCTTAGTTTGAGCCAAAACTCATGTTTGGTGTGTTGTTGGCACTTTTGTTACCTACGAGACGGTGCCGCAAAACTCACGCGAGATGGTCGTTTTCCAACTGATGCAGTGAAAGACTCGCGGTTGAACTTTTTGCAACCGACGCACCCAATCATCTCCGTTTGACCCAAAACACATGTTTGGTGGGTTTTTGACACTTTCATTTCCCTCGGAAAGGTGCCGCAAAACTCACGCAAGAGGGCCATTTTTCCCACTGATGCACCGAAAAACTCGTAGTTGAATTTTTCGCAACTGACACACCCAAACATCTCAGTTTGACACAAAACTCATGTTTGGTGGGTTTTTGGCACTTTTATTCCCATCGGAACGGTGCCGCAAAACTCACGTCGGTGGGCCGTTTTTCCCACTGATGCACTGAAAAACTCGCAGTTCAATTTTTCGCAACGGACGCACCCAATCATCTAAGTTTGACCCAAAACTCATGTTTGGTGGGTTATTGGCACTTTTGTTACCGACGAAACGGTGCCGCAAAACTCACGCGAGATGGTCGTTTTCCCACTGATGCACTGAAAGACTCGCGGTTGAACTTTTCGCAACCGACGCAACCAATCATATCCGTTTGACCCAAAACCCATGTTTGGTGGGTTTTTGACACTTTCATTTCCCTCGGAAAGGTGCCACAAAACTCACGCAAGAGGGCCATTTTTCCGACTGATGCACCGAAAAACTCATAGTTGAATTTTTCGCAACTGACACACCCAAACATCTCAGTTTGACACAAAACTCATGTTTGGTGGGTTTTTGGCACTTTTATTCCCATCGGAACCGTGCCGCAAAACTCGCGTCGGTATGCCTTTTTTCCCACTGATGCACTGAAAAAGTCGCAGTTCAATTTTTCGCAACGGACGCACCCATTCATCTCAGTTTGACCCAAAACTGATGTTTGGTGGGTTATTGGCACTTTTGTTACCGACGAAACGGTGCCGCAAAACTCACGCGAGATGGTCGTTTTCCCACTGATGCACTGAAAAACTCGCGGTTGAACTTTTCGCAACCAACGCACCCAATCATCTCCGTTTGACCGAAAATTCATATTTGGTGGGTTTTTGGCACATTCATTTCCCTCAGAACGGTGCCGCAAAACTCACGCGAGAGGGTCATTTTTCCCACTGATGCACGGAAAAACTCGTAGTTGAATTTTTCGCAACTGACGCACCCAATCATCTCAGTTTGACCCAAAACTCATGTTTGGTGGGTTATTGCACTTTTGTTTCCAACGAAACGGTGCTGCAAAACATACGCGAGATGACCATTTTTCCCACTGATGCACCGAGAAACTCACGGTGGAATTTTTCGCAATGGACGCACCCAATCATCTTCGTTTGACCCAAAACTAGTGTTTGGTGTGTTTTTGGCACTTTTATTCCCTTTGGAACGGTGCCGCAAAACTCGCGTTGGTGGGCCGTCTTTCCCACTGATGCATTGAAAAACTCACAGTTCAATTTTTTGCAACGGACCCACCCAATCACCTTAGTTTGAGCCAAAACTCATGTTTGGTGGGTTGTTGGCACTTTTGTTACCTACGAAACGGTGCCGCAAAACTCACGCGAGATGGTCGTTTTCCCACTGATGCAGTGAAAGACTCGCGGTTGAACTTTTCGCAACCGACGCACCCAATCATCTCCGTTTGACCCAAAACCCATGTTTGGTGGGTTTTTGACACTTTCATTTCCCTCGGAAAGGTGCCGCAAGACTCACGCAAGAGGGCCATTTCTCCCACTGATGCACCGAAAAACTCGTAGTTGAGTTTTTCGCAACTGACACACCCAACAATCTCAGTTTGACACAAAACTCATGTTTGGTGGGTTTTTGGCACTTTTATTCCCATCGGAACGGAGCCGCAAAACTCGCGTCGGTGGGCCGTTTTTCCCACTGATGCACTGAAAAACTCGCAGTTCAATTTTTCGCAACGGACGCACCCAATCATCTTAGTTTGACACAAAACTCATGTATGGTGGGTTATTGGCACTTTTGTTACCGACGAAAAGGTGCCGCAAAACTCACGCGAGATGGTCGTTTTCCCACTGATGCAGTGAAAGACTCGCGGTTGAACTTTTCGCAACCGACGCACCCAATCATATCCGTTTGACCCAAAACCCATGTTTGGTGGGTTTTTGACACTTTCATTTCCCTCGGAAAGGTGCCACAAAACTCACGCAAGAGGGCCATTTTTCCGACTGATGCACCGAAAAACTCATAGTTGAATTTTTCGCAACTGACACACCCAAACATCTCAGTTTGACACAAAACTCATGTTTGGTGGGTTTTTGGCACTTTTATTCCCATCGGAACCGTGCCGCAAAACTCGCGTCGGTAGGCCGTTTTTCCCACTGATGCACTGAAAAACTCGCAGTTCAATTTTTCGCAACGGACGCACCCATTCATCTCAGTTTGACACAAAACTCATGTTTGGTGGGTTATTGGCACTTTTGTTACCGACGAAACGGTGCCGCAAAACTCACGCGAGATGGTCGTTTTCCCACTGATGCACTGAAAAACTCGCGGTTGAACTTTTCGCAACCAACGCACTCAATCATCTCCGTTTGACCGAAAATTCATATTTGGTGGGTTTTTGGCACATTCATTTCCCTCAGAACGGTGTCGCAAAACTCACGCGAGAGGGTCATTTTTCCCACTGATGCACGGAAAAACTCATAGTTGAATTTTTCGCAACTGACGCACCCAATCATCTCAGTTTGACCCAAAACTCATGTTTGGTGGGTTATTGCCCTTTTGTTTCCAACGAAACGGTGCTGCAAAACATACGCGAGATGACCATTTTTCCCACTGATGCACCGAGAAACTCACGGTGGAATTTTTCGCAACGGACGCACCCAATCATCTTCGTTTGACCCAAAACTCATGTTTGGTGTGTTTTTGGCACTTTTATTCCCTTTGGAACGGTGCCGCAAAACTCGCGTTGGTGGGCCGTCTTTCCCACTGATGCATTGAAAAACTCGCAGTTCAATTTTTCACAACGGACCCACCCAATCACCTTAGTTTGAGCCAAAACTCATGTTTGGTGGGTTGTTGGCACTTTTGTTACCTACGAAACGGTGCCGCAAAACTCACGCGAGATGGTCGTTTTCCCACTGATGCAGTGAAAGACTCGCGGTTGAACTTTTCGCAACCGACGCACCCAATCATCTCCGTTTGACCCAAAAACCATGTTTGGTGGGTTTTTGACACTTTCATTTCCCTCGGAAAGGTGCCGCAAGACTCACGCAAGAGGGCCATTTCTCCCACTGATGCACCGAAAAACTCGTAGTTGAGTTTTTCGCAACTGACACACCCAAACATCTCAGTTTGACACAAAACTCATGTTTGGTGGGTTTTTGGCACTTTTATTCCCATCGGAACGGAGCCGCAAAACTTGCGTCGGTGGGCTGTTTTTCCCACTGATGCACTGAAAAACTCGCAGTTCAATTTTTCGCAACGGACGCACCCAATCATCTTAGTTTGACACAAAACTCATGTATGGTGGGTTATTGGCACTTTTGTTACCGACGAAAAGGTGCCGCAAAACTCACGCGAGATGGTCGTTTTCCCACTGATGCAGTGAAAGACTCGCGGTTGAACTTTTCGCAACCGACGCACCCAATCATATCCGTTTGACCCAAAACCCATGTTTGGTGGGTTTTTGACACTTTCATTTCCCTCGGAAAGGTGCCACAAAACTCACGCAAGAGGGCCATTTTTCCGACTGATGCACCGAAAAACTCATAGTTGAATTTTTCGCAACTGACACACCCAAACATCTCAGTTTGACACAAAACTCATGTTTGGTGGGTTTTTGGCACTTTTATTCCCATCGGAACCGTGCCGCAAAACTCGCGTCGGTAGGCCGTTTTTCCCACTGATGCACTGAAAAACTCGCAGTTCAATTTTTCGCAACGGACGCACCCATTCATCTCAGTTTGACCCAAAACTCATGTTTGGTGGGTTATTGGCACTTTTGTTACCGACGAAACGGTGCCGCAAAACTCACGCGAGATGGTCGTTTTCCCACTGATGCACTGAAAAACTCGCGGTTGAACTTTTCGCAACCAACGCACTCAATCATCTCCGTTTGACCGAAAATTCATATTTGGTGGGTTTTTGGCACATTCATTTCCCTCAGAACGGTGTCGCAAAACTCACGCGAGAGGGTCATTTTTCCCACTGATGCACGGAAAAACTCATAGTTGAATTTTTCGCAACTGACGCACCCAATCATCTCAGTTTGACCCAAAACTCATGTTTGGTGGGTTATTGCCCTTTTGTTTCCAACGAAACGGTGCTGCAAAACATACGCGAGATGACCATTTTTCCCACTGATGCACCGAGAAACTCACGGTGGAATTTTTCGCAACGGACGCACCCAATCATCTTCGTTTGACCCAAAACTCATGTTTGGTGTGTTTTTGGCACTTTTATTCCCTTTGGAACGGTGCCGCAAAACTCGCGTTGGTGGGCCGTCTTTCCCACTGATGCATTGAAAAACTCGCAGTTCAATTTTTCACAACGGACCCACCCAATCACCTTAGTTTGAGCCAAAACTCATGTTTGGTGGGTTGTTGGCACTTTTGTTACCTACGAAACGGTGCCGCAAAACTCACGCGAGATGGTCGTTTTCCCACTGATGCAGTGAAAGACTCGCGGTTGAACTTTTCGCAACCGACGCACCCAATCATCTCCGTTTGACCCAAAAACCATGTTTGGTGGGTTTTTGACACTTTCATTTCCCTCGGAAAGGTGCCGCAAGACTCACGCAAGAGGGCCATTTCTCCCACTGATGCACCGAAAAACTCGTAGTTGAGTTTTTCGCAACTGACACACCCAAACATCTCAGTTTGACACAAAACTCATGTTTGGTGGGTTTTTGGCACTTTTATTCCCATCGGAACGGAGCCGCAAAACTTGCGTCGGTGGGCTGTTTTTCCCACTGATGCACTGAAAAACTCGCAGTTCAATTTTTCGCAACGGACGCACCCAATCATCTTAGTTTGACACAAAACTCATGTATGGTGGGTTATTGGCACTTTTGTTACCGACGAAAAGGTGCCGCAAAACTCACGCGAGATGGTCGTTTTCCCACTGATGCAGTGAAAGACTCGCGGTTGAACTTTTCGCAACCGACGCACCCAATCATATCCGTTTGACCCAAAACCCATGTTTGGTGGGTTTTTGACACTTTCATTTCCCTCGGAAAGGTGCCACAAAACTCACGCAAGAGGGCCATTTTTCCGACTGATGCACCGAAAAACTCATAGTTGAATTTTTCGCAACTGACACACCCAAACATCTCAGTTTGACACAAAACTCATGTTTGGTGGGTTTTTGGCACTTTTATTCCCATCGGAACCGTGCCGCAAAACTCGCGTCGGTAGGCCGTTTTTCCCACTGATGCACTGAAAAACTCGCAGTTCAATTTTTCGCAACGGACGCACCCATTCATCTCAGTTTGACCCAAAACTCATGTTTGGTGGGTTATTGGCACTTTTGTTACCGACGAAACGGTGCCGCAAAACTCACGCGAGATGGTCGTTTTCCCACTGATGCACTGAAAAACTCGCGGTTGAACTTTTCGCAACCAACGCACCCAATCATCTCCGTTTGACCGAAAATTCATATTTGGTGGGTTTTTGGCACATTCATTTCCCTCAGAACGGTGCCGCAAAACTCACGCGAGAGGGTCATTTTTCCCACTGATGCACCGAAAAACTCGTAGTTGAATTTTTCGCAACTGACGCACCCAAACATCTCAGTTTGACACAAAACTCATGTTTGGTGGGTTTTTGGCACTTTCATTTCTGACGGAACGGTGCCGCAAAACTCGTGCGAGAGGGCCGTTTTTCCTACTGATTCACCAAAAAACTATCGGTTGAATTTTTCGCAACTGACGCACCCAATCATCTCAGTTTGACCCAAAACTCATGTTTGGTGGATTATTGCACTTTTGTTTCCCACGAAACAGTGCTGCAAAACATACACGAGATGACCATTTTTCCCACTGATGCACCGAAAAAATCACGGTTGGACTTCGCAACGGACGCACCCAATCATCTCCGTTTGACCCAAAACTCATGTTTGGTGGGTTTTTGGCACTTCCATTTCCGATGGAACGGTTCCGCAAAAGTCGCGCGAGAGGGCCATTTTTCCCACTAATGCACTGAAAAACTGACGGTTGAATTTTTTGCAATGGATGCACCCAATCATCTTTGTTTGACCCAAAACTCATGCTTGGTGTGTTTTTGGCACTTTTATTCCCATTAGAACGGTGCCGCAAAACTCGTGTTGGTGGGCCGTTTTTCCCACTGATGCATTGAAAAACTCGCAGTTCAATTTTTCGCAACGGACGCACCCAATCATCTTAGTTTGACCCAAAACTCATGTTTGGTGGGTTATTGGCACTTTTGTTACCGACGTAACGGTGCCGCAAAACTCACGCGAGATGGTCGTTTTCCCACTGATGCTGTGAAAAAGACTGGCGGTTGGACTTTTCGCAACCGACGCACCCAATCATCTCCGTTTGACCCAAAACCCATGTTTGGTGGGTTTTTGACACTTTCATTTCCCTCGGAAAGGTGCCGCAAAACTCACGCAAGAGGGCCATTTTTCCCACTGATGCACCGAAAAACTCGTAGTTGAATTTTTCGCAACTGACACACCCAAACATCTCAGTTTGACACAAAACTCATCTTTGGTGGGTTTTTGGCACTTTTATTCCCATCGGAACAGTGCCGCAAAACTCGCGTCGGTGGGCCGTTTTTCCCACTAATGCACTGAAAAACTAGCAGTTCAATTTTTCGCAACGGACGCACCCAATTATCTCAGTTTGACCCAAAACTCATGTTTGGTGGGTTATTGGCACTTTTGTTACCGACGAAACGGTGCCGCAAAACTCACGCAAGATGGTCGTTTTCCCACTGATGCACTGAAAAACTCGCGGTTGAACTTTTCGCAACCGACGCACCCAATCATCTCCGTTTCACCGAAAATCCATGTTTGGTGGGTTTTTGGCACATTCATTTCCCTCAGAACGGTGCCGCAAAACTCACGCGAGAGGGTCATTTTTCCCACTGATGCACCGAAAAACTCGTAGTTGATTTTTTCGCAACTGACGCACCCAAACATTTCTGTTTGACACAAAACTCATGTTTGGTGGGTTTTTGGCACTTTCATTTCTGACGGAACGGTGCCGCAAAAC
Organism: Coix lacryma-jobi var. lacryma-jobi; assembly: GCA_009763385.1. Classification (NCBI taxonomy): domain Eukaryota; kingdom Viridiplantae; phylum Streptophyta; class Magnoliopsida; order Poales; family Poaceae; genus Coix; species Coix lacryma-jobi. The sequence goes on from CM019831.1 coordinate 86,074,686, forward strand.
TCGTGCGAGAGGGCCGTTTTTCCTACTGATTCACCAAAAAACTCGCGGTTGAATTTTTCGCAACTGACGCAACCAATCATCTCAGTTTGACCCAAAACTCATGTTTGGTGGGTTATTGCACTTTTGTTTCCCACGAAACGGTGCTGCAAAACACACGTGAGATGACCATTTTTCCCACTGATGCACCAAAAAAATCGCGGTTGGACTTCGCAACGGACGCACCCAATCATCTCCGTTTGACCCAAAACTAATGTTTGGTGGGTTTTTGGCACTTCCATTTCCGATGGAACGGTTCCGCAAAAGTCGAGCGAGAGGGCCATTTTTCCCACTGATGCACCGAAAAACTCACGGTTGAATTTTTCGCAACGGACGCACCCAATCATCTTCGTTTGACCCAAAACTCATGTTTGGTGTGTTTTTGGCACTTTTATTCCCATTAGAACGGTGCCGCAAAACTCGCGTTGGTGGGCCGTTTTTCCCACTGATGCATTGAAAAACTCGCAGTTCAATTTTTCGCAACGGACGCACCCAATCATCTTAGTTTGACCCAAAACACATGTTTGGTGGGTTATTGGCACTTTTGTTAATGACGTAACGGTGCCGCAAAACTCACGCGAGATGGTCGTTTTCCCACTGATGCAGTGAAAGACTCGCGGTTGAACTTTTCGCAACCGACGCACCCAATCATCTCCGTTTGACCCAAAACCCATGTTTGGTGGGTTTTTGACACTTTCATTTCCCTCGGAAAGGTGCCGCAAAACTCACGCAAGAGGGCCATTTTTCCCACTGATGCACCGAAAAACTCGTAGTTGAATTTTTCGCAACTGACGCACCGAAACATCTCAGTTTGACACAAAACTCATGTTTGGTGGGTTTTTGGCACTTTTATTCCCATCGGAACGGTGCCGCAAAACTCGCGTCGGTGGGCCGTTTTTCCCACTGATGCACTGAAAAACTCGCAGTTTAATTTTCGCAACGGACGCACCCAATCATCTCAGTTTGACCCAAAACTTATGTTTGGTGGGTTATTGGCACTTTTGTTACCGACGAAACGGTGCCGCAAAACTCACGCGAGATGGTCGTTTTCCCACTAATGCAGTGAAAGACTCGCGGTTGAACTTTTCGCAAGCGACGCATCCAATCATTTGCGTTTGACCCAAAACCGATGTTTGGTGGGTTTTTGACACTTTCATTTCCCTCGGAAAGGTGCCGCAAAACTCACGCAAGAGGGCCATTTTTCCCACTGATGCACTGAAAAACTCGCGGTTGAACTTTTCGCAAGCGACGCATCCAATCATCTGCGTTTGACCCAAAACCGATGTTTGGTGGGTTTTTGACACTTTCATTTCCCTCGGAAAGGTGCCGCAAAACTCACGCAAGAGGGCCATTTTTCCCACTGATGCACCGAAAAACTCGCGGTTGAATTTTACGCAACTGACGCACCCAATCATCTCAGTTTGACACAAAACTCATGTTTGGTGGGTTTTTCGCACATTCAATTCTGACGGAACGGTGCCGCAAAACTCGTGCGAGAGGGCCGTTTTTCCTACCGATTCACCAAAAAACTATCGGTTGAATTTTTCGCAACTAACGCACCCAATCATCTCAGTTTGACCCAAAACTCATGTTTGGTGGATTATTGCACTTTTGTTTCCCACGAAATGGTGCTGCAAAACATACGCGAGATGACCATTTTTCCCACTGATGCACCGAAAAAATCACGGTTGGACTTCGCAACGGACTCTCCCAATCATCTCCGTTTCACCTAAAACTCATGTTTGGTGGGTTTTTGGCACTTCCATTTCCGATGGAACGGTTCCGCAAAAGAAGCGCGAGAGGGCCATTTTCCCACTAATGCACCGAAAAACTCACGGTTGAATTTTTCGCAACGGACGCACCCAATCATCTTCGTTTGACCCAAAACTCATGTTTGGTGTGTTTTTGGCACTTTTATTCCCATTGGAACGGTGCCGCAAAACTCGCGTTGGTGGGCCGTTTTTCCCACTGATGCATTGAAAAACACACAGTTCAATTTTTCGCAACGGACGCACCCAATCATCTTAGTTTGACCCAAAACTCATGTTTGGTGGGTTATTGGCACTTTTGTTACCGACGTAACGGTGCCGCAAAACTCACGCGAGATGGTCGTTTTCCCAGTGATGCAGTGAAAGACTCGCGGTTGTACTTTTCGCAACCGACGCACCCAATCATCTCCGTTTGACCCAAAACCCATGTTTGGTGGGTTTTTGACACTTTCATTTCCCTCGGAAAGGTGCCGCAAAAGTCGCGCGGGAGGGCCATTTTTCCCACTGATGCACCGAAAAACTCGTAGTTGAATTTTTCCCAACTGACACAGCCAAACATCTCAGTTTGACACAAAACTCATGTTTGGTGGGTTCTTGGCACTTTTATTCCCATCGGAACAGTGCCGCAAAACTCACGTCGGTGGGCCGTTTTTCCCACTGATGCACTAAAAAACTCGCAGTTCAATTTTTCGCAACGGACGCACCCAATCATCTCAGTTTGACCTAAAACTCATGTTTGGTGGGTTATTGGCACTTTTGTTACCGACGAAACGGTACCGCAAAACTCACGCGAGATGGTCGTTTTCCCACTGATGCACTTAAAAACTCGCGGTTGAACTTTTCGCAACCGAGGCACCCAATCATCTCCGTTTGACCGAAAATCCATGTTTGGGGGGTTTTTGGCACATTCATTTCACTCAGAACGGTGCCGCAAAACTCACGCGAGAGGGTCATTTTTCCCACTGATGCACCGAAAAACTCGTAGTTGAATTTTTCGCAACTCACGCACCCAAACATTTTAGTTTGACACAAAACTCATGTTTGGTGGGGTTTTGGCACTTTCATTTCTGACGGAACGGTGCCGCAAAACTCGTGCGAGAGGGCCGTTTTTCCTACTGATTCACCAAAAAACTCGCGGTTGAATTTTTCGCAACTGACGCACCCAATCATCTCAGTTTGACCCAAAACTCATGTTTGGTGGGTTATTGCACTTTTGTTTCCCACGAAACGGTGCTGCAAAACACACGCGAGATGACCATTTTTCCCACTGATGCACCGAAAAAATCGCGGTTGGACTTCACAACGGACGCACCCAATCATCTCCGTTTGTCCCAAAACTCATGTTTGGTGAGTTTTTGGCACTTCCATTTCCGATGGAACGGTTCCGCAAAAGTCGCGCGAGAGGGCCATTTTTCCCACTGATGCACCGAAAAACTCACGGTTGAATTTTTCGCAACGGACGCGCCCAATCATCTTCGTTTGACCCAAAACTCATGTTTGGTGTGTTTTTGGCACTTTTATTCCCATTAGAACGGTGCCGCAAAACTCGCGTTGCTGGGCCGTTTTTCCCACTAATGCATTGAAAAACTCGCAGTTCAATTTTTCGCAACGGACGCACCCAATCATCTTAGTTTGACCCAAAACTCATGTTTGGTGGGTTATTGGCACTTTTGTTACCGACGTAACGCTGCCGCAAAACTCACGCGAGATGGTCGTTTTCCCACTGATGCAGTGAAAGACTCGCGGTTGAACTTTTCGCAACCGGCGCACTCAATCATCTCCGTTTGACCCAAAACCCATGTTTGGTGGGTTTTTGACACTTTCATTTCCCTCGGAAAGGTGCCGCAAAACTCACGCAAGAGGGCCATTTTTCCCACTGCTGCACCGAAAAACTTGTAGTTGAATTTTTCGCAACTGACACACCCAAACATCTCAGTTTGACACGAAACTCATGTTTGGTGAGTTTTTGGCACTTTTATTCCCATCGGAACGGTGCCGCAAAACTCGCGTCGGTGGGCCGTTTTTCCTACTGATGCACTGAAAAACTCGCAGTTTAATTTTTCGCAATGGACACACCCAATCATCTCAGTTTGACCCAAAACTCATGTTTGGTGGGTTATTGGCACTTTTGTTACCGACGAAACGGTGCCACAAAACTCACGCGAGATGGTCGTTTTCCCACTGATGCAGTGAAAGACACGCGGTTGAACTTTTCGCAACCGACGCATCCAATCATCTCCGTTTGACGCAAAACCCATGTTTGGTGGGTTTTTGACACTTTCATTTCCCTCGGAACGGTTCCGCAAAAGTCGCGCGGGAGGGCCATTTTTCCCACTGATGCACCGAAAAACTCACGGTTGAATTTTTCGCAACGGACACACCCAATCATCTTCGTTTGACCCAAAACTCATGTTTGGTGTGTTTTTGGCAGTTTTATTCCCATTGGAACGGTGCCGCAAAACTCGCGTTGGTGGGCCGTTTTTCCCACTGATGCATTGAAAAACTCACAGTTCAATTTTTCGCAACGGACGCACCCAATCATCCTAGTTTGACCCAAAACTCATGTTTGGTGGGTTATTGGCACTTTTGTTACCGACATAACGGTGCCGCAAAACTCACGCGAGATGGTCGTTTTCCCACTGATGCAGTGAAAGACTAGCGGTTGGACTTTTCGCAACCGACGCACCCAATCATCTCCGTTTGACCCAAAACCCTTATTTGGTGGGTTTTTGACACTTTCATTTCCCTCGGAAAGGTGCCGCAAAACTCAGGCAAGAGGGCCATTTTTCCCATTGATGCACCGAAAAACTCGTAGTTGAAATTTTCCCAACTGACACACCCAAACATCTCAGTTTGACACAAAACTAATGTTTGGTGGGTTTTTGGCACTTTTATACCCATCGGAACAGTGCCGCAAAACTTGCGTCGGTGGGCCGTTTTTCCCACTGATGCACTAAAAAACTCGCAGTTCAAGTTTTCGCAACGGATGCACCCAATCATCTCAGTTTGACCCAAAACTCATGTTTGGTCGGTTATTTGCACTTTTGTAACCGACGAAACGGTGCCGCAAAACTCACGCGAGATGGTCGTTTTCCCACTGATGCACTGAAAAACTCGCGGTTGAACTTTTCGCAACCGACGCACCCAATCATCTCTGTTTGACCGAAAATCCATGTTTGGTGGGTTATTGGCACATTCATTTCCCTCAGAACGGTGCCGCAAAACTCACGCGAGAGGGTCATTTTTCCAACTGATGCACCAAAAAACTCGTAGTTGAATTTTTCGCAACTGACGCACCCAAACATCTCAGTTTGACACAAAACTCATGTTTGGTGGGTTTTTGGCACTTTGATTTCTGACGGAACGGTGCCGCAAAACTCATGCGAGAGGGCCGTTTTTCCAACTGATTCACCAAAAAACTCGCGGTTGAATTTTTCGCAACTGACGCACCCAATCATCTCAGTTTGACCCAAAACTCATGTTTGGTCGGTTATTGCACTTTTGTTTCCCACGAAACGGTGCTGCAAAACACACGCGAGATGACCATTTTTCCCACTGATGCACCGAAAAAATCGCGGTTGGACTTCGCAACGGACGCACCCAATCATCTCCGTTTGACCCAAAACTCATGTTTGGTGGGTTTTTGGCACTTTTGTTACCGACGAAACGGTGCCGCAAAACTCACGCGAGATGATCGTTTTCCCACTGATGCAGTGAAAGACTCGTGGTTGAACTTTTCGCAACCGACGCATCCAATCATCTCCGTTTGACCCAAAACCCATGTTTGGGGGGTTTTTGACACTTTCATTTCCCTCGGAAAGGTGCCGCAGAACTCACGCAAGAGGGCCTTTTTTCCCACTGATGCACCGAAAAACTCGTAGTTCAATTTTTCGCAACTGACACACCCAAACATCTCAGTTTGACACAAAACTCATGTTTGGTGGGTGTTTGGCACTTTTATTCCCATCGGAACGGTGCCGCAAAACTCGCGTCGGTGGGCCGTTTTTCCCACTGATGCACTGAAAAACTCGCAGTTTAATTTTTCGCAACCGACGCACCCAATCATCTCAGTTTGACCCAAAACTTATGTTTGGTGGGTTATTGGCACTTTTGTTACCGACGAAACGGTGCCGCAAAACTCACGCGAGATGGTAGTTTTCCCACTGATGCAGTGAAAGACTCGCGGTTGAACTTTTCGCAAGCGACACATCCAATCATCTCCGTTTGACCCAAAACCGATGTTTGGTGGGTTTTTGACACTTTCATTTCCCTCGGAAAGGTGCCGCAAAACTCACGCAAGAGGGCCATTTTTCCCACTGATGCACCGAAAAACTTGCGGTTGAATTTTACGCAACTGACGCACCCAATCATCTCAGTTTGACACAAAACTCATGTTTGGTGGGTTTTTCGCACTTTCAATTCTGACGGAACGGTGCCGCAAAACTCGTGCGAGAGGGCCGTTTTTCCTACTGATTTACCAAAAAACTATCGGTTGAATTTTTCGCAACTGACGCACCCAATCATCTCAGTTTGACCCAAAACTCATGTTTGGTGGATTATTGCACTTTTGTTTCCCACGAAACGGTGCTGCAAAACATACGCGAGATGACCATTTTTCCCACTGATGCACCGAAAAAATCACGGTTGGACTTCGCAACGGACGCACCCAATCATCTTAGTTTGACCCAAAACTCATGTTTGGTGGGTTATTGGCACTTTTGTTACCGATGAAACGGTGCCGCAAAACTCACGCGAGATGGTCGTTTTCCCACTGATGCAGTGAAAGATTCGCGGTTGAACTTTTCACAACCGACGCACCCAATCATCTCCGTTTGACCCAATATCCATGTTTGGTTGGTTTTTGGCACTTCCATTTCCCTCGGAACGGTGCCGCAAAACTCACGCGAGAGGGTCATTTTTCCCACTGATGCACCGAAAAACTCGTAGTTGAATTTTTCGCAACTGACACACCCAAACATCTCAGTTTGACACAAAACTCATGTTTGGTGGGTTCTTGGCACTTTCATTTCTGACGGAACGGTGCCGCAAAAGCCGCGCGAGAGGGCTGTTTTTCCCACTGATGCACCAAAAAACTTGTGGTTGAATCTTTCGCCACTGACGCACCCAATCTTCTCAGTTTAACCCAAAACTCATGTTAGGTGGGTTATTGCACTTTGTTTCCCAGGAAACGGTGCTGCAAAACATACGCGAGATGACCGTTTTCCCCACTGATGCACCGAAAAAATCGCGGTTGGACTTCGCAACGGACGCACCCAATCATCTCCGTTTGACCCAAAACTCATGTTTGGAGGGTTTTTGGCACTTCCATTTCCGATGGAACGGTTCCGCAAAAGTCGCGCGAGAGGGCCATTTTTCCCACTGATGCACCGAAAAACTCACGGTTGAATTTTTCGCAACGGACGCACCCAATCATCTTCGTTTGACCCAAAACTCATGTTTGGTGTGTTTTTGGCACTTTCATTCCCATTAGAACGGTGCCGCAAAACTCGCGTTGGTGGGCCGTTTTTCCCACTGATGCATTGAAAAACTCGCAGTTCAATTTTTCGCAACGGACGCACCCAATCATCTTAGTTTGACCCAAAACTCATGTTTGGTGGGTTATTGGCACTTTTGTTACCGACGTAACGGTGCAGCAAAACTCACGCGAGATGGTCATTTTCCCACTGATGCAGTGAAAGACTGGCGGTTGGACTTTTCGCAACCGACGCACCAATCATCTCCGTTTGACCCAAAACCCATGTTTGGTGGGTTTTGACACTTTCTTTTCCCTTGGAAAGGTGCCGCAAAACTCACGCAAGAGGGCCATTTTTCCCACTGATGCACCGAAAAACTCGTAGGTGAATTTTTCGCAACTGACGCACCCAAACATCTCAGTTTGACACAAAACTCATGTTTGGTGGGTTTTTGGCACTTTGATTTCTGACGGAACGGTGCCGCAAAACTCGTGCGAGAGGGCCGTTTTTCCTACTGATTCACCAAAAAACTCGCGGTTGAATTTTTCGCAACTGACGCACCCAATCATCTCAGTTTGACCCAAAACTCATGTTTGGTGGGTTATTGCACTTTTGTTTCCCACGAAACGGTGCTGCAAAACACACGCGAAATGACCATTTTTCCCACTGATGCACCGAAAAAATCGCGGTTGGACTTCGCAACGGACGCACCCAATCATCTCCGTTTGACCCAAAACTCATGTTTGGTGAGTTTTTGGCACTTCCATTTCCGATGGAACGGTTCCGCAAAAGTCGCGCGAGAGGGCCATTTTTCCCACTGATGCACCGAAAAACTCATGGTTGAATTTTTCGCAACGGACGCACCCAATCATCTTCGTTTGACCCAAAACTCATGTTTGGTGTGTTTTTGGCACTTTTATTCCCATTGGAACGGTGCCGCAAAACTCGAGTTGGTGGGCCGTTTTCCCCACTGATGCATTGAAAACCTCATAGTTCAATTTTTCGCAACGGACGCACCCAATCATCTCCGTTTGACCCAAAACCCATGTTTGGTGGGTTTTTGACACTTTCATTTCCCTCGGAAAGGTGCCGCAAAACTCATGCAAGAGGGCCATTTTTCCCACTGATGCACCGAAAAACTCGTAGTTGAATTTTTCGCAACTGACACACCCAAACATCTCAGTTTGACACAAAACTCATGTTTGGTGGGTTTTTGGCACTTTTATTCCCATCGGAACGGTGCCGCAAAACTCGCGTCGGTGGGCCGTTTTTCCTACTGATGCACTGAAAAACTCGCAATTTAATTTTTCGCAACGGACACACCCAATCATCTCAGTTTGACCCAAAACTCATGTTTGGTGGGTTATTGGCACTTTTGTTACCGACAAAACGGTGCCGCAAAACTCACGCGAGATGGTCGTTTTCCCACTGATGCAGTGAAAGACACGCGGTTGAACTTTTCGCAACCGACGCATCAAATCATCTCCGTTTGACCCAAAACCCATGTTTGGTGGGTTTTTGACACTTTCATTTCCCTCGGAACGGTTCCGCAAAAGTCACGCGGGAGGGCCATTTTTGCCACTAATGCACCGAAAAACTCACGGTTGAATTTTTCGCAACGGACGCACCCAATCATCTTCGTTTGACCCAAAACTCATGTTTGGTGTGTTTTTGGCAGTTTTATTCCCATTGGAACGGTGCCGCAAAACTCGCGTTGGTGGGCCGTTTTTCCCACTGATGCATTGAAAAACTCACAGTTCAATTTTTCGCAACGGACGCACCCAATCATCTTAGTTTGACCCAAAACTCATGTTTGGTGGGTTATTGGCACTTTTGTTACCAACGTAACGGTGCCGCAAAACTCACGCGAGATGGTCGTTTTCCCACTGATGCAGTGAAAGACTGGCGGTTGGACTTTTCGCAACCGACGCACCCAATCATCTCCGTTTGACCCAAAACACATATTTGGTGGGTTTTTGACATTTTCATTTCCCTCGGAAAGGTGCCGCAAAACTCACGCAAGAGGGCCATTTTTCCCACTGATGCACCGAAAAACTCGTAGTTGAAATTTTCCCAACTGACACACCCAAACATCTCAGTTTGACACAAAACTAATGTTTGGTGGGTTTTTGGCACTTTTATTCCCATCGGAACAGTGCCGCAAAACTCGCGTCGGTGGGCCGTTTTTCCCACTGATGCACTGAAAACTCACAGTTCAATTTTTCGCAACGAATGCACCCAATCATCTCAGTTTGACCCAAAACTCATGTTTGGTGGGTTATTTGCACTTTTGTTACCGACGAAACGGTGCCGCAAAACTCACGCGAGATGGTCGTTTTCCCACTGATGCACTGAAAAACTCGCGGTTGAACTTTTCGCAACCGACGCACCCAATCATCTCCGTTTGACCGAAAATCCATGTTTGGTGGGTTTTTGGCACATTCATTTCCCTCAGAACGGTGCCGCAAAACTCACGCGAGAGGGTCATTTTTCCAACTGATGCACCAAAAAACTCGTAGTTGAATTTTTCGCAACTGACGCACCCAATCATCTCAGTTTGACCCAAAACTCATGTTTGGTGGGTTATTGCACTTTTGTTTCCCACGAAACGGTGCTGCAAAACACACGCGAGATGACCATTTTTCCCACTGATGCACCGAAAAAATCGCGGTTGGACTTCGCAACGGACGCACCCAATCATCTCCGTTTGACCCAAAACTCATGTTTGGTGGGTTTTTGGCACTTCCATTTCCGATGGAACGGTTCCGCAAAAGTCGCGCGAGAGGGCCATTTTTCCCACTGATGCACTGAAAAACTCACGGTTGAATTTTTCGCAACGGACGCACCCAATCATCTTCGTTTGACCCAAAACTCATGTTTGGTGTGTTTTTGGCACTTTCATTCCCATTAGAACGGTGCCGCAAAACTCGCGTTGGTGGGCCGTTTTTCCCACTGATGCATTGAAAAACTCGCAGTTCAATTTTTCGCAACGGACGCACCCAATCATCTTAGTTTGACCCAAAACTCATGTTTGGTGGGTTATTGGCACTTTTGTTACCGACGTAACGGTGCAGCAAAACTCACGCGAGATGGTCATTTTCCCACTGATGCAGTGAAAGACTGGCGGTTGGACTTTTCGCAACCGACGCACCAATCATCTCCGTTTGACCCAAAACCCATGTTTGGTGGGTTTTGACACTTTCTTTTCCCTCGGAAAGGTGCCGCAAAACTCACGCAAGAGGGTCATTTTTCCCACAGATGCACTGAAAAACTCGTAGTTGAATTTTTCGCAACTAACGCACCCAAACATCTCAGTTTGACACAAAACTCATGTTTGGTGGGTTTTTGCCACTTTGATTTCTGACGGAACGGTGCCGCAAAACTCGTGCGAGAGGGCCGTTTTTCCTACTGATTCACCAAAAAACTCGCGGTTGAATTTTTCGCAACTGACGCACCCAATCATCTCAGTTTGACCCAAAACTCATGTTTGGTGGGTTATTGCACTTTTGTTTCCCACGAAACGGTGCTGCAAAACACACGCGAGATGACCATTTTTCCCACTGATGCACCGAAAAAATCGCGGTTGGACTTCGCAACGGACGCACCCAATCATCTCCGTTTGACCCAAAACTCATGTTTGGTGGGTTTTTGGCACTTCCATTTCCGATGGAACGGTTCCGCAAAAGTCGCGCGAGAGGCCCATTTTTCCCACTGATGCACCGAAAAATTCACGGTTGAATTTTTCGCAACGGACGCACCCAATCATCTTCGTTTGACCCAAAACTCATGTTTGGTGTGTTTTTGGCACTTTCATTCCCATTAGAACGGTGCCGCAAAACTCGCGTTGGTGGGCCGTTTTTCCCACTGATGCATTGAAAAACTCGCAGTTCAATTTTTCGCAACGAACGCACCCAATCATCTTAGTTTGACCCAAAACTCATGTTTGGTGGGTTATTGGCTCTTTTGTTACCGACGTAACGGTGCCGCAAAACTCACGCGAGATGGTCGTTTTCCCACTGATGCAGTGAAAGACTGGCGGTTGGACTTTTCGCAACCGACGCACCCAATCATCTCCGTTTGACCCAAAACCCATGTTTGGTGGGTTTTTGACACTTTCATTTCCCTCGGAAAGGTGCCGCAAAAGTCGCGCGGGAGGGCCATTTTTCCCACTGATGCACCGAAAAACACGTAGTTGAATTTTTCCCAACTGACACAGCCAAACATCTCAGTTTGACACAAAACTCATGTTTGGTGGGTTCTTGGCACTTTTATTCCCATCGGAACAGTGCCGCAAAACTCGCGTCGGTGGGCCGTTTTTCCCACTGATGCACTGAAAAACTCGCAGTTCAATTTTTCGCAACGGACGCACCCAATCATCTCAGTTTGACCCAAAACTCATGTTTGGTGGGTTATTGGCACTTTTGTTACCAACGAAACGGTGCCGCAAAACTCACGCGAGATGGTCGTTTTCCCACTGATGCACTTAAAAACTCGCGGTTGAACTTTTCGCAACCGACGCACCCAATCATCTCCGTTTGACCGAAAATCCATGTTTGGGGGGTTTTTGGCACCTTCATTTCACTCAGAACGGTGCCGCAAAACTCACGCGAGAGGGTCATTTTTCCCACTGATGCACCGAAAAACTCGTAGTTGAATTTTTCGCAACTGACGCACCCAAACATTTCAGTTTGACACAAAACTCATGTTTGGTGGGGTTTTGGCACTTTCATTTCTGACGGAACGGTGCCGCAAAACTCGTGCGGGAGGGCCGTTTTTCCTACTGATTCACCAAAAAACTCGCGGTTGAATTTTTCGCAACTGACGCACCCAATCATCTCAGTTTGACCCAAAACTCATGTTTGGTGGGTTATTGCACTTTTGTTTCCCACGAAACGGTGCTGCAAAACACACGCGAGATGACCATTTTTCCCACTGATGCACCGAAAAAATCGCGGTTGGACTTCGCAACGAACGCACCCAATCATCTCTGTTTGACCCAAAACTCATGTTTGGTGAGTTTTTGGCACTTCCATTTCTGATGGAACGGTTCCGCAAAAGTCGCGCGAGAGGGCCATTTTTCCCACTGATGCACCGAAAAACTCACGGTTGAATTTTTCGCAACGGACGCGCCCAATCATCTTCGTTTGACCCAAAACTCATGTTTGGTGTGTTTTTGACACTTTTATTCCCATTGGAACGGTGCCGCAAAACTCGCGTTGGTCGGCCGTTTTTCCCACTGATGCATTGAAAACCTCGTAGTTCAATTTTTCGCAACGGACGCACCCAATCATCTCCGTTTGACCCAAAACCCATGTTTGGTGGGTTTTTGACACTTTCATTTCCCTCGGAAAGGTGCCGCAAAACTCACGCAAGAGGGCCATTTTTCCCACTGATGCACTGAAAAACTCGTAGTTGAATTTTTCGCAACTGACACACCCAAACATCTCAGTTTGACACAAAACTCATGTTTGGTGGGTTTTTGGCACTTTTATTCCTATCGGAACGGTGCCGCAAAACTCGCGTCGGTGGGCCGTTTTTCGTACTGATGCACTGAAAAACTCGCAGTTTAATTTTTCGCAACGGACACACCCAATCATCTCAGTTTGACCCAAAACTCATGTTTGGTGGGTTATTGGCACTTTTGTTACCGACGAAACGGTGCCGCAAAACTCACGCGAGATGGTCGTTTTCCCACTGATGCAGTGAAAGACACGCGGTTGAACTTTTCGCAACCGACGCATCCAACCATCTCCGTTTGACCCAAAACCCATGTTTGGTGGGTTTTTGACACTTTCATTTCCCTCGGAACGGTTCCGCAAAAGTCGCGCGGGAGGGCCATTTTTCCCACTGATGCACCGAAAAACTCACGGTTGAATTTTTCGCAACGGACGCACCCAATCATCTTCGTTTGACCCAAAACTCATGTTTGGTGTGTTTTTGGCAGTTTTATTCCCATTGGAACGGTGCCGCAAAACTCGCGTTGGTGGGCCGTTTTTCCCACTGATGCATTGAAAAACTCACAGTTCAATTTTTCGCAACGGACGCACCCAATCATCTTAGTTTGACCCAAAACTCATGTTTGGTGGGTTATTGGCACTTTTGTTACCGACGTAACGGTGCCGCAAAACTCACGCGAGATGGTAATTTTCCCACTGATGCAGTGAAAGACTGACGGTTGGACTTTTCGCAACCGACGCACCCAATCATCTCCGTTTGACCCAAAACCCATGTTTGGTGGGTTTTTGACACTTTCATTTCCCTCGGAAAGGTGCCGCAAAACTCACGCAAGAGGGCCATTTTTCCCACTGATGCACCGAAAAACTCGTAGTTGAAATTTTCCAAACTGACACACCCAAACATCTCAGTTTGACACAAAACTCATGTTTGGTGGGTTCTTGGCACTTTTATTCCCATCGGAACTGTGCCGCAAAACTCGCGCCGGTGGGCCGTTTTTCCCACTGATGCACTGAAAAACTCGCAGTTCAATTTTTCGCAACGGACGCACCCAATCATCTCAGTTTGACCCAAAACTCATGTTTGGTGGGTTATTGGCACTTTTGTTACCGACGAAACGGTGCCGCAAAACTCACGCGAGATGGTCGTTTTCCCACTGATGCACTTAAAAACTCGCGGTTGAACTTTTCGCAACCGACGCACCCAATCATCTCCGTTTGACCGAAAATCCATGTTTGGGGGGTTTTTGGCACATTCATTTCACTCAGAACGGTGCCGCAAAACTCACGCGAGAGGGTCATTTTTCCCACTGATGCACCGAAAAACTCGTAGTTGAATTTTTGGCAACTGACGCACCCAAACATTTCAGTTTGACACAAAACTCATGTTTGGTGGGGTTTTGGCACTTTCATTTCTGACGGAACGGTGCCGCAAAACTCGTGCGAGAGGGCCGTTTTTCCTACTGATTCACCAAAAAACTCGCGGTTGAATTTTTCGCAACTGACGCACCCAATCATCTCAGTTTGACCCAAAACTCATGTTTGGTGGGTTATTGCACTTTTGTTTCCCACGAAACGGTGCTGCAAAACACACGCGAGATGACCATTTTTCCAACTGATGCACCGAAAAAATCGCGGTTGGACTTCGCAACGGACGCACCCAATCATCTCCGTTTGACCCAAAACTCATGTTTGGTGAGTTTTTGGCACTTCCATTTCCGATGGAACGGTTCCGCAAAAGTCGCGCGAGAGGGCCATTTTTCCCACTGAGGCACCGAAAAACTCACGGTTGAATTTTTCGCAACGGACGCGCCCAATCATCTTCGTTTGACCCAAAACTCATGTTTGGTGTGTTTTTGGCACTTTTATTCCCATTGGAACGGTGCCGCAAAACTCGCGTTGGTGGGCCGTTTTTCCCACTGATGCATTGAAAACCTCGTAGTTCAATTTTTCACAACGGACGCACCCAATCATCTCCGTTTGACCCAAAACCCATGTTTGGTGGGTTTTTGACACTTTCATTTCCCTCGGAAAGGTGCCGCAAAACTCACGCAAGAGGGCCATTTTTCCCACTGATGCACCGAAAAACTCGTAGTTGAATTTTTCGCAACTGACACACCCAAACATCTCAGTTTGACACAAAACTCATGTTTGGTGGGTTTTTGGCACTTTTATTCCTATCGGAACGGTGCCGCAAAACTTGTGTCGGTGGGCCGTTTTTCGTACTGATGCACTGAAAAACTCGCAGTTTCATTTTTCGCAACGGACACACCCAATCATCTCAGTTTGACCCAAAACTCATGTTTGGTGGGTTATTGGCACTTTTGTTACCGACGAAACGGTGCCGCAAAACTCACGCGAGATGGTCGTTTTCCCACTGATGCAGTGAAAGACACGCGGTTGAACTTTTCGCAACCGACGCATCCAATCATCTCCGTATGACCCAAAACCCATGTTTGGTGGGTTTTTGACACTTTCATTTCCCTCGGAACGGTTCCGCAAAAGTCGCGCGGGAGGGCCATTTTTCCCACTGATGCACCGAAAAACTCACGGTTGAATTTTTCGCAACGGACGCACCCAATCATCTTCGTTTGACCCAAAACTCATGTTTGGTGTGTTTTTGGCAGTTTTGTTCCCATTGGAACGGTGCCGCAAAACTCGCGTTGGTGGGCCATTTTTCCCACTGATGCATTGAAAAACTCACAGTTCAATTTTTCGCAACGGACGCACCCAATCATCTTAGTTTGACCCAAAACTCATGTTTGGTGGGTTATTGGCACTTTTGTTACCGACGTAACGGTGCCGCAAAACTCACGCGAGATGGTCGTTTTCCCACTGATGCAGTGAAAGACTGGCGGTTGGACTTTTCGCAACCGACGCACCCAATCATCTCCGTTTGACCCAAAACCCATATTTGGTGGGTTTTTGACACTTTCATTTCCCTCGGAAAGGTGCCGCAAAACTCACGCAAGAGGGCCATTTTTCCCACTGACGCACCGAAAAACTCGTAGTTGAAATTTTCCAAACTGACACACCCAAACATCTCAGTTTGACACAAAACTAATGTTTGGTGGGTTTTTGGCACTTTTATTCCCATCGGAACAGTGCCGCAAAACTCGCGTCGGTGGGCCGTTTTTCCCACTGATGCACTGAAAAACTCGCAGTTCAATTTTTCGCAACGGATGCACCCAATCATCTCAGTTTGACCCAAAACTCATGTTTGGTGGGTTATTTGCACTTTTGTTACCGACGAAACGGTGCCGCAAAACTCACGCGAGATGGTCGTTTTCCCACTGATGCACTGAAAAAACCCGCGGTTGAACTTTTCGCAACCGACGCACCCAATCATCTCCGTTTGACCGAAAATCCATGTTTGGTGGGTTTTTGGCACATTCATTTCCCTCAGAACGGTGCCGCAAAACTCACGCGAGAGGGTCATTTTTCCAACTGATGCACCAAAAAACTCGTAGTTGAATTTTTCGCAACTAACGCACCCAAACATCTCAGTTTGACACAAAACTCATGTTTGGTGGGTTTTTGGCACTTTGATTTCTGACGGAACGGTGCCGCAAAACTCGTGCGAGAGGGCCATTTTTCCTACTGATTCACCAAAAAACTCGCGGTTGAATTTTTCGCAACTGACGCACCCAATCATCTCAGTTTGACCCAAAACTCATGTTTCGTGGGTTATTGCACTTTTGTTTCCCACGAAACGGTGCTGCAAAACACACGCGAGATGACCATTTTTCCCACTGATGCATCGAAAAAATCGCGGTTGGACTTCGCAACGGACGCACCCAATCATCTCCGTTTGACCCAAAACTCATGTTTGGTGGGTTTATGGCACTTCCATTTCCGATGGAACGGTTCCGCAAAAGTAGCGCGAGAGGGCCATTTTTCCCACTGAGGCACCGAAAAACTCACGGTTGAATTTTTCGCAACGGACGCACCCAATCATCTTCGTTTGACCCAAAACTCATGTTTGGTGTGTTTTTGGCACTTTTATTCCCATTAGAACGGTGCCGCAAAACTCGCGTTGGTGGGCTGTTTTGCCCACTGATGCATTGAAAAACTCGCAGTTCAATTTTTCGCAACGGACGCACCCAATCATCTTAGTTTGACCCAAAACTCATGTTTGGTCGGTTATTGGCACTTTTGTTACCGACGTAACGGTGCAGCAAAACTCATGCGAGATGGTCATTTTCCCACTGATGCAGTGAAAGACTGGCGGTTGGACTTTTCGCAACCGACGCACCCAATCATCTCCGTTTGACCCAAAACCCATGTTTGGTGGGTTTTTGACACTTTCATTTCCCCGGAAAGGTGCCGCAAAACTCACGCAAGAGGGCCATTTTTCCCACTGATGCACCGAAAAACTCGTAGTTGAATTTTTCGCAACTGACACTCCCAAACATCTCAGTTTGACACAAAACTAATGTTTGGTGGGTTTTTGGCACTTTTATTCCCATCGGAACAGTGCCGCAAAACTCGTGTCGGTGGGCCGTTTTTCCCACTGATGCACTGAAAAACTCGCAGTTCAATTTTTCGCAACGGACGCACCCAATCATCTCAGTTTGACCGAAAACTCATGTTTGGTGGGTTATTGGCACTTTTGTTACCGACGAAATGGTGCCGCAAAACTCACTCGAGATGGTCATTTTCCCACTGATGCACCGAAAAACTCGCGGTTGAACTTTTCGCAACTGACGCACCCAATCATCTCCGTTTGACCCAAAATCCATGTTTGGTGGGTTTTTGGCACATTCATTTCCCTCGGAACGGTGCCGCAAAGCTCACGCGAGAGGGCCATTTTCCCACTGATGCACCAAAAAACTCGTAGTTGAATTTTTCGCAGCTGACGCACCCAAACATCTCAGTTTGACACAAAACTAATGTTTGGTGGGTTTTTGGCACTTTCATTTCTGACGGAATGGTGCTGCAAAACTCGCGCGAGAGGGCCGTTTTTCCCACTGATGCACCAAAAAACTCGCGGTTGAATTTTTCGCAACGGACGCACCCAATCATCTCAGTTTGACCCAAAACTCATGTTTGGTGGGTTATTGCAGTTTTGGTTCCCAGGAAACGGTGCTGCAAAACATACGCGAGAGGGCCATTTTCCCACTGATGCACCAAAAAACTCGTAGTTGAATTTTTCGCAATTGACGCACCCAAACATCTCAGTTTGACACAAAACTCATGTTTGGTGGGTTTTTGGCACATTCATTTCTGACGGAACGGTGCCGCAAAAGTCGCGCGAGAGGGCCATTTTTCCCACTGATGCACCAAAAAACTCGCGGTTGAATTTTACGCAACTGACGCACCCAATCATCTCAGTTTGACCCAAAACTCATGTTTGGTGGGTTATTGCCCTTTTGTTTCCCACGAAACGGTGCTGCAAAACATACGCGAGATGACCATTTTTCCCACTGATGCACCAAAAGAATCGCGGTTGGACTTCGCAACGGACGCACCCAATCATCTCCGTTTGACTCAAAACTCATGTTTGGTGGGTTTTTGGCACTTCCATTTCCGATGGAACGGTTCCGCAAAAGTCGCGCGAGAGGGCCATTTTTCCCACTGATGCACGGAAAAACTCACGGTTGAATTTTTTGCAACGGACGCACCCAATCATCTTCGTTTGACCCAAAACTCATGTTTGGTGTGTTTTTGGCACTTTCATTCCCATTAGAACGGTGCCGCAAAACTCGCGTTGGTGGGCCATTTTTCCCACTGATGCATTGAAAAACTCGCAGTTCAATTTTTCACAACGGACGCACCCAATCATCTTAGTTTGACCCAAAACTCATGTTTGGTGGGTTATTGGCACTTTTGTTACCGACGTAACGGTGCCGCAAAACTCACGCGAGATGGTCGTTTTCCCACTGATGCAGTGAAAGACTGGCGGTTGGACTTTTCGCAACCGACGCACCCAATCATCTCCGTTTGACCCAAAACCCTTATTTGGTGGGTTTTTGACACTTTCATTTCCCTCGGAAAGGTGCCGCAAAACTCACGCAAGAGGGCCATTTTTCCCACTGATGCACCGAAAAACTCGTAGTTGAAATTTTCCAAACTGACACACCCAAACATCTCAGTTTGACACAAAACTAATGTTTGGTGGGTTTTTGGCACTTTTATTCCCATCGGAACAGTGCCGCAAAACTCGCGTTGGTGGGCCGTTTTTCCCACTGATGCACTGAAAAACTCGCAGTGCAATTTTTCGCAACGGATGCACCCAATCATCTCAGTTTGACCCAAAACTCATGTTTGGTGGGTTATTTGCACTTTTGTTACCGACGAAACGGTGCCGCAAAACTCACGCGAGATGGTCGTTTTCCCACTGATGCACTGAAAAACCCGCGGTTGAACTTTTCGCAACCGACGCACCCAATCATCTCCGTTTGACCGAAAATCCATGTTTGGTGGGTTTTTTGGCACATTCATTTCCCTCAGAACGGTGCCGCAAAACTCACGCGAGAGGGTCATTTTTCCAACTGATGCACCAAAAAACTCGTAGTTGAATTTTTCGCAACTGACGCACCCAAACATCTCAGTTTGACACAAAACTCATGTTTGGTGGGTTTTTGGCACTTTGATTTCTGACGGAACGGTGCCGCAAAACTCGTGCGAGAGGGCCATTTTTCCTACTGATTCACCAAAAAACTCGCGGTTGAATTTTTCGCAACTGACGCACCCAATCATCTCAGTTTGACCCAAAACTCATGTTTCGTGGGTTATTGCACTTTTGTTTCCCACGAAACGGTGCTGCAAAACACACGCGAGATGACCATTTTTCCCACTGATGCACCGAAAAAATCGCGGTTGGACTTCGCAACGGACGCACCCAATCATCTCCGTTTGACCCAAAACTCATGTTTGGTGGGTTTTTGGCACTTCCATTTCCGATGGAACGGTTCCGCAAAAGTAGCGCGAGAGGGCC
Source organism: Coix lacryma-jobi var. lacryma-jobi (assembly GCA_009763385.1). Lineage (NCBI taxonomy): Eukaryota > Viridiplantae > Streptophyta > Magnoliopsida > Poales > Poaceae > Coix > Coix lacryma-jobi. The sequence continues at coordinate 86,094,358 of CM019831.1, forward strand.
ATTTTTCCCACTGAGGCACCGAAAAACTCACGGTTGAGCTTTTCGCAACGGACGCACCCAATCATCTTCGTTTCACCCAAAACTCATGTTTGGTGTGTTTTTGGCACTTTTATTCCCATTAGAACGGTGCCGCAAAACTCGCGTTGGTGGGCCGTTTTGCCCACTGATGCATTGAAAAACTCGCAGTTTAATTTTTCGCAACGGACGCACCCAATCATCTTAGTTTGACCCAAAACTCATGTTTGGTCGGTTATTGGCACTTTTGTTACCGACGTAACGGTGCAGCAAAACTCACGCGAGATGGTCATTTTCCCACTGATGCAGTGAAAGACTGGCGGTTGGACTTTTCGCAACCGACGCACCCAATCATCTCCGTTTGACCCAAAACCCATGTTTGGTGGGTTTTTGACACTTTCATTTCCCCGGAAAGGTGCCGCAAAACTCACGCAAGAGGGCCATTTTTCCCACTGATGCACCGAAAAACTCGTAGTTGAATTTTTCGCAACTGACACTCCCAAACATCTCAGTTTGACACAAAACTAATGTTTGGTGGGTTTTGGCACTTTTATTCCCATCGGAACAGTGCCGCAAAACTCGTGTCGGTGGGCCGTTTTTCCCACTGATGCACTGAAAAACTCGCAGTTCAATTTTTCGCAACGGACGCACCCAATCATCTCAGTTTGACCGAAAACTCATGTTTGGTGGGTTATTGGCACTTTTGTTAGAAACGAAATGGTGCCGCAAAACTCACTCGAGATGGTCATTTTCCCACTGATGCACCGAAAAACTCGCGGTTGAACTTTTCGCAACTGACGCACCCAATCATCTCCGTTTGACCCAAAATCCATGTTTGGTGGGTTTTTGGCACATTCATTTCCCTCGGAACGGTGCCGCAAAGCTCACGCGAGAGGGCCATTTTCCCACTGATGCACCAAAAAACTCGTAGTTGAATTTTTCGCAGCTGACGCACCCAAAAATCTCAGTTTGACACAAAACTCATGTTTGGTGGGTTTTTGGCACTTTCATTTCTGACAGAACGGTGCCGCAAAACTCGCGCGAGAGGGCTGTTTTTCCCACTAATGCACCAAAAAACTCGCGATTGAATTTTTCGCAACGGACGCACCCAATCATCTCAGTTTGACCCAAAACTCATGTTTGGTGGGTTATTGCACTTTTGTTTCCCACGAAACGGTGCTGCAAAACATACGCGAGAGGGCCATTTTCCCATTGATTGACCGAAAAACTCGTAGTTGAATTTTTCGCAACTGACGCACCCAAACATCTCAGTTTGACACAAGACTCATGTTTGGTGGGTTTTTGGCACTTTCATTTCTGACGGAACGGTGCCACAAAAGTCGCGCGAGAGGGCCATTTTTCCAACTAATGCACCAAAAAACTCGCGGTTAAATTTTTCGCAACTGACGCACCCTAGCATCTCAGTTTGACCCAAAACTCATGTTTGGTGGGTTATTGCACTTTTGTTTCCCACGAAACGGTGCTGCAAAACATACGCGAGATGACCATTTTTCCCACTGATGCACCGAAAAAATCGCGGTTGGACTTCGCAACGGACGCACCCAATCATCTCCGTTTGACCCAAAACTCATGTTTGGTGGGTTTTTAGCACTTCCATTTCCGATGGAACGGTTGCGCAAAAGTCGCGCGAGAGGGCCATTTTTCCCATTGATGCACCTTAAAACTCACGGTTGAATTTTTCATAACGGACGCACGCAATCATCTTCGTTGGACCCAAAACTCATGTTTGGTTTGTTTTTTGCACTTTTATTCCAATTGGAACGGTGCCGCAAAACTCGCGTTGGTGGGCCGTTTTTCCCACTGATGCATTGAAAAACACGCAGTTCAATTTTAAGCAACGGACGCACCCAATCATCTTAGTTTGACCCAAAACTTATGTTTGGTGGTTTATTGGCACTTTTGTTACCGACGAAACGGTGCCGCAAAACTCACGCGAGATGGTCGTTTTCCCACTGATGCAGTGAAAGACTCGCGGTTGAACTTTTCGCAACCGGCGCACCCAATCATCTCCGTTTGACCCAAAATCCATGTTTGGTGGGTTTTTGGCACTTTTATTCCCTTCGGAATGGTGCCGCAAAACTCGCGTTATTGGGCCATTTTTCCCACTAATGCACTGAAAAACTCGCAGTTCAATTTTTCGCAACGGACGCACCCAATCATCTCAGTTTGACCCAAAACTCATGTTTGGTGGGTTATTGGCACTTTTGTTACTGGCGAAACGTTGCCGCAAAACTCACGCGAGATGGTCGTTTTCCCACTAATGCACTAAAAAACTCGCGGTTGAACTTTTCGCAACCGACGCACCCAATCATCTCCGTTGGACCCAAAATCCATGTTTGGTGGGTTTTTGGCACTTTCATTTCCCTCGGAACGGTGCCGAAAACTCACGAGAGAGGGTCATTTTTCCCACTGATGCACCGAAAAACTCGTAGTTGAATTTTTCGCAACTGACGCACCCAAACATCCAGTTTGACACAAAACTCATGTTTGGTGGGTTTTTGGCACTTTCATTTCTGACAGAACGGTGCCGCAAAACTCGCGCGAGAGGGCTGTTTTTCCCACTAATGCACCAAAAAACTCGCGATTGAATTTTTCGCAACGGACGCACCCAATCATCTCAGTTTGACCCAAAACTCATGTTTGGTGGGTTATTGCACTTTTGTTTCCCACGAAACGGTGCTGCAAAACATACGCGAGAGGGCCATTTTCCCATTGATTGACCGAAAAACTCGTAGTTGAATTTTTCGCAACTGACGCACCCAAACATCTCAGTTTGACACAAGACTCATGTTTGGTGGGTTTTTGGCACTTTCATTTCTGACGGAACGGTGCCACAAAAGTCGCGCGAGAGGGCCATTTTTCCAACTAATGCACCAAAAAACTCGCGGTTAAATTTTTCGCAACTGACGCACCCTAGCATCTCAGTTTGACCCAAAACTCATGTTTGGTGGGTTATTGCACTTTTGTTTCCCACGAAACGGTGCTGCAAAACATACGCGAGATGACCATTTTTCCCACTGATGCACCGAAAAAATCGCGGTTGGACTTCGCAACGGACGCACCCAATCATCTCCGTTTGACCCAAAACTCATGTTTGGTGGGTTTTTGGCACTTCCATTTCCGATGGAACGGTTGCGCAAAAGTCGCGCGAGAGGGCCATTTTTCCCATTGATGCACCTTAAAACTCACGGTTGAATTTTTCATAACGGACGCACCCAATCATCTTCGTTGGACCCAAAACTCATGTTTGGTTTGTTTTTTGCACTTTTATTCCAATTGGAACGGTGCCGCAAAACTCGCGTTGGTGGGCCGTTTTTCCCACTGATGCATTGAAAAACACGCAGTTCAATTTTTCGCAACGGACGCACCCAATCATCTTAGTTTGACCCAAAACTTATGTTTGGTGGTTTATTGGCACTTTTGTTACCGACGAAACGGTGCCGCAAAACTCACGCGAGATGGTCGTTTTCCCACTGATGCAGTGAAAGACTCGCGGTTGAACTTTTCGCAACCGGCGCACCCAATCATCTCCGTTTGACCCAAAATCCATGTTTGGTGGGTTTTTGGCACTTTTATTCCCTTCGGAATGGTGCCGCAAAACTCGCGTTAGTGGGCCATTTTTCCCACTAATGCATTGAAAAACTCGCAGTTCAATTTTTCGCAACGGACGCACCCAATCATCTCAGTTTGACCCAAAACTCATGTTTGGTGGGTTATTGGCACTTTTGTTACTGGCGAAACGTTGCCGCAAAACTCACGCGAGATGGTCGTTTTCCCACTAATGCACTAAAAAACTCGCGGTTGAACTTTTCGCAACCGACGCACCCAATCATCTCCGTTGGACCCAAAATCCATGTTTGGTGGGTTTTTGGCACTTTCATTTCCCTCGGAACGGTGCCGAAAACTCACGAGAGAGGGTCATTTTTCCCACTGATGCACCGAAAAACTCGTAGTTGAATTTTTCGCAACTGACGCACCCAAACATCCAGTTTGACACAAAACTCATGTTTGGTGGGTTTTTGGCACTTTCATTTCTGACAGAACGGTGCCGCAAAACTCGCGCGAGAGGGCTGTTTTTCCCACTAATGCACCAAAAAACTCGCGATTGAATTTTTCGCAACGGACGCACCCAATCATCTCAGTTTGACCCAAAACTCATGTTCGGTGGGTTATTGCACTTTTGTTTCCCACGAAACGGTGCTGCAAAACATACGCGAGAGGGCCATTTTCCCATTGATTGACCGAAAAACTCGTAGTTGAATTTTTCGCAACTGACGCACCCAAACATCTCAGTTTGACACAAGACTCATGTTTGGTGGGTTTTTGGCACTTTCATTTCTGACGGAACGGTGCCACAAAAGTCGCGCGAGAGGGCCATTTTTCCAACTAATGCACCAAAAAACTCGCGGTTAAATTTTTCGCAACTGACGCACCCTAGCATCTCAGTTTGACCCAAAACTCATGTTTGGTGGGTTATTGCACTTTTGTTTCCCACGAAACGGTGCTGCAAAACATACGCGAGATGACCATTTTTCCCACTGATGCACCGAAAAAATCGCGGTTGGACTTCGCAACGGACGCACCCAATCATCTCCGTTTGACCCAAAACTCATGTTTGGTGGGTTTTTAGCACTTCCATTTCCGATGGAACGGTTGCGCAAAAGTCGCGCGAGAGGGCCATTTTTCCCATTGATGCACCTTAAAACTCACGGTTGAATTTTTCATAACGGACGCACCCAATCATCTTCGTTGGACCCAAAACTCATGTTTGGTTTGTTTTTTGCACTTTTATTCCAATTGGAACGGTGCCGCAAAACTCGCGTTGGTGGGCCGTTTTTCCCACTGATGCATTGAAAAACACGCAGTTCAATTTTTCGCAACGGACGCACCCAATCATCTTAGTTTGACCCAAAACTTATGTTTGGTGGTTTATTGGCACTTTTGTTACCGACGAAACGGTGCCGCAAAACTCACGCGAGATGGTCGTTTTCCCACTGATGCAGTGAAAGACTCATGGTTGAACTTTTCGCAACCGGCGCACCCAATCATCTCCGTTTGACCCAAAATCCATGTTTGGTGGGTTTTTGGCACTTTTATTCCCTTCGGAATGGTGCCGCAAAACTCGCGTTAGTGGGCCATTTTTCCCACTAATGCACTGAAAAACTCGCAGTTCAATTTTTCGCAACGGACGCACCCAATCATCTCAGTTTGACCCAAAACTCATGTTTGGTGGGTTATTGGCACTTTTGTTACTGGCGAAACGTTGCCGCAAAACTCACGCGAGATGGTCGTTTTCCCACTAATGCACTAAAAAACTCGCGGTTGAACTTTTCGCAACCGACGCACCCAATCATCTCCGTTGGACCCAAAATCCATGTTTGGTGGGTTTTTGGCACTTTCATTTCCCTCGGAACGGTGCCGAAAACTCACGAGAGAGGGTCATTTTTCCCACTGATGCACCGAAAAACTCGTAGTTGAATTTTTCGCAACTGACGCACCCAAACATCCAGTTTGACACAAAACTCATGTTTGGTGGGTTTTTGGCACTTTCATTTCTGACAGAACGGTGCCGCAAAACTCGCGCGAGAGGGCTGTTTTTCCCACTAATGCACCAAAAAACTCGCGATTGAATTTTTCGCAACGGACGCACCTAATCATCTCAGTTTGACCCAAAACTCATGTTTGGTGGGTTATTGCACTTTTGTTTCCCACGAAACGGTGCTGCAAAACATACGCGAGAGGGCCATTTTCCCATTGATTGACCGAAAAACTCGTAGTTGAATTTTTCGCAACTGACGCACCCAAACATCTCAGTTTGACACAAGACTCATGTTTGGTGGGTTTTTGGCACTTTCATTTCTGACGGAACGGTGCCACAAAAGTCGCGCGAGAGGGCCATTTTTCCAACTAATGCACCAAAAAACTCGCGGTTAAATTTTTCGCAACTGACGCACCCTAGCATCTCAGTTTGACCCAAAACTCATGTTTGGTGGGTTATTGCACTTTTGTTTCCCACGAAACGGTGCTGCAAAACATACGCGAGATGACCATTTTTCCCACTGATGCACTGAAAAAATCGCGGTTGGACTTCGCAACGGACGCACCCAATCATCTCCGTTTGACCCAAAACTCATGTTTGGTGGGTTTTTAGCACTTCCATTTCCGATGGAACGGTTGCGCAAAAGTCGCGCGAGAGGGCCATTTTTCCCATTGATGCACCTTAAAACTCACGGTTGAATTTTTCATAACGGACGCACCCAATCATCTTCGTTGGACCCAAAACTCATGTTTGGTTTGTTTTTTGCACTTTTATTCCAATTGGAACGGTGCCGCAAAACTCGCGTTGGTGGGCCGTTTTTCCCACTGATGCATTGAAAAACACGCAGTTCAATTTTAAGCAACGGACGCACCCAATCATCTTAGTTTGACCCAAAACTTATGTTTGGTGGTTTATTGGCACTTTTGTTACCGACGAAACGGTGCCGCAAAACTCACGCGAGATGGTCGTTTTCCCACTGATGCAGTGAAAGACTCGCGGTTGAACTTTTCGCAACCGGCGCACCCAATCATCTCCGTTTGACCCAAAATCCATGTTTGGTGGGTTTTTGGCACTTTTATTCCCTTCGGAATGGTGCCGCAAAACTCGCGTTAGTGGGCCATTTTTCCCACTAATGCACTGAAAAACTCGCAGTTCAATTTTTCGCAACGGACGCACCCAATCATCTCAGTTTGACCCAAAACTCATGTTTGGTGGGTTATTGGCACTTTTGTTACTGGCGAAACGTTGCCGCAAAACTCACGCGAGATGGTCGTTTTCCCACTAATGCACTAAAAAGCTCGCGGTTGAACTTTTCGCAACCGACGCACCCAATCATCTCCGTTGGACCCAAAATCCATGTTTGGTGGGTTTTTGGCACTTTCATTTCCCTCGGAACGGTGCCGAAAACTCACGAGAGAGGGTCATTTTTCCCACTGATGCACCGAAAAACTCGTAGTTGAATTTTTCGCAACTGACGCACCCAAACATCCAGTTTGACACAAAACTCATGTTTGGTGGGTTTTTGGCACTTTCATTTCTGACAGAACGGTGCCGCAAAACTCGCGCGAGAGGGCTGTTTTTCCCACTAATGCACCAAAAAACTCGCGATTGAATTTTTCGCAACGGACGCACCCAATCATCTCAGTTTGACCCAAAACTCATGTTTGGTGGGTTATTGCACTTTTGTTTCCCACGAAACGGTGCTGCAAAACATACGCGAGAGGGCCATTTTCCCATTGATTGACCGAAAAACTCGTAGTTGAATTTTTCGCAACTGACGCACCCAAACATCTCAGTTTGACACAAGACTCATGTTTGGTGGGTTTTTGGCACTTTCATTTCTGACGGAACGGTGCCACAAAAGTCGCGCGAGAGGGCCATTTTTCCAACTAATGCACCAAAAAACTCGCGGTTAAATTTTTCGCAACTGACGCACCCTAGCATCTCAGTTTGACCCAAAACTCATGTTTGGTGGGTTATTGCAGTTTTGTTTCCCACGAAACGGTGCTGCAAAACATACGCGAGATGACCATTTTTCCCACTGATGCACCGAAAAAATCGCGGTTGGACTTCGCAACGGACGCACCCAATCATCTCCGTTTGACCCAAAACTCATGTTTGGTGGGTTTTTGGCACTTCCATTTCCGATGGAACGGTTGCGCAAAAGTCGCGCGAGAGGGCCATTTTTCCCATTGATGCACCTTAAAACTCACGGTTGAATTTTTCATAACGGACGCACCCAATCATCTTCGTTGGACCCAAAACTCATGTTTGGTTTGTTTTTTGCACTTTTATTCCAATTGGAACGGTGCCGCAAAACTCGCGTTGGTGGGCCGTTTTTCCCACTGATGCATTGAAAAACACGCAGTTCAATTTTTCGCAACGGACGCACCCAATCATCTTAGTTTGACCCAAAACTTATGTTTGGTGGTTTATTGGCACTTTTGTTACCGACGAAACGGTGCCGCAAAACTCACGCGAGATGGTCGTTTTCCCACTGATGCAGTGAAAGACTCGCGGTTGAACTTTTCGCAACCGGCGCACCCAATCATCTCCGTTTGACCCAAAATCCATGTTTGGTGGGTTTTTGACACTTTCATTTCCCTCGGAAAGGTGCCGCAAAACTGACGCAAGAGGGCCATTTTTCCCACTCATGCACCGAAAAACTCGTAGTTGAATTTTTCGCAACTGACACACCCAAACATCTCAGTTTGACACAAAACTCATGTTTGGTGGGTTTTTGGCACTTTTATTCCCATCGGAACGGTGCCGCAAAACTCGCGTCGGTGGGCGGTTTTTCCCACTGACGCACTGAAAAACTCGCAGTTCAATTTTTCGCAACGGACGCACCCAATCATCTCAGTTTGACCCAAAACTCATGTTTGGTGGTTTATTGGCACTTTTGTTACCGACGAAACGGTGCCGCAAAACTCACGCGAGATGGTCGTTTCCCCAATGATGCACCGAAAAACTCGCGGTTGAACTTTTTGCAACCGACGCACCCAATCATCTCTGTTTGACCCAAAATCCATGTTTGGTGGCTTTTTGGCACTTTCATTTCCCTCGGAACTGTGCCGCAAAACTCACGCGAGAGGGTCGTTTTTCCCACTGATGCACCGAAAAACTCGTAGTTGAATTTTTCGCAACTGACGCACCCAAACATCTCAGTTTGAGACAAAACTCATGTTTTGTGGGTTTTTGGGACTTTCATTTCTGACGGAACGGTGCCGCAAAACTCGCGCGAGAGGGCCGTTTTTCCCACTGATGCACCAAAAAACTCGCAGTTGAATTTTTCGCAACGGACGCACCCAATCATCTCAGTTTGACCCAAAACTCATGTTTGGTGGGTTATTGGCACTTTTGTTACCGACGAAACGGTGCCGCAAAACTCACGCGAGATGGCCGTTTTCCCACTGATGCACAGAAAAACTCGCGGTTGAACTTTTCGCAACCGACGCACCCAATCATCTCCGTTTGACCCAAAACTCATGTATGGTGGGTTTTTGGTACTTTCATTCCCCTCAGAACGGTGCCACAAAACTTACGCGAGAGGGCCATTTTTCCCACTGATGCACCGAAAAACTCATAGTTCAATTTTTCGCAACGAACGCAACCAATCATGTATGTTTGACCCAAAACTCATCTTTGGTGTGTTTTTGGCACTTTTATTCCCATCGGAACGGTGCCGCAAAACTTGCGTCGGTGGGCCGTTTTTCCCACTGATGCACTAAAAAACTCGCAGTTCAATTTTTCGCAACGGACGCACCCAATCATCTTAGTTTGACCCAAAACTCATGTTTGGTGGGTTATTGGCACTTTTGTTACCGATGAAACGGTGCCGCAAAACTCACGCGAGATGGTCGTTTTCCCACTGATGCAGTGAAAGACTCGCGGTTGAACTTTTCACAACAGACGCACCCAATCATCTCCGTTTGACCCAATATCCATGTTTGGTTGGTTTTTGGCACTTCCATTTCCCTCGGAACGGTGCCGCAAAACTCACGCGAGAGGGTCATTTTTCCCACTGATGCACCGAAAAACTCGTAGTTGAATTTTTCGCAACTGACACACCCAAACATCTCAGTTTGACAAAAAACTCATGTTTGGTGGGTTCTTGGCACTTTCATTTCTGACGGAACGGTGCCGCAAAAGCCGCGCGAGAGGGCTGTTTTTCCCACTGATGCACCAAAAAACTTGTGGTTGAATCTTTCGCAACTGACACACCCAATCATCTCAGTTTAACCCAAAACTCATGTTAGGTGGGTTATTGCACTTTGTTTCCCACGAAACGGTGCTGCAAAACATACGCGAGATGACCGTTTTTCCCACTGATGCACCGAAAAAATCGCGGTTGGACTTCGCAACGGACGCACCCAATCATCTCCGTTTGACCCAAAACTCATGTTTGGTGGGTTTTTGGCACTTCCATTTCCGATGGAACGGTTCCGCAAAAGTCGCGCGAGAGGGCCATTTTTCCCACTGATGCACCGAAAAACTCACGGTTGAATTTTTCGCAACGGACGCACCCAATCATCTTCGTTTGACCCAAAACTCATGTTTGGTGTGTTTTTGGCACTTTCATTCCCATTAGAACGGTGCCGCAAAACTCGCGTTGGTGGGCCGTTTTTCCCACTGATGCATTGAAAAACTCGAAGTTCAATTTTTCGCAACGGACGCACCCAATCATCTCACTTTGACCCAAAACTTATGTTTGGTGGGTTATTAGCACTTTTGTTACCGACGAAACGGTGCCGCAAAACTCACGCGAGATGGTCGTTTTCCCACTGATGCAGTGAAAGACTCGCGGTTGAACTTTTCGCAAGCGACGCATCCAATCATCTCTGTTTGACCCAAAACCCATGTTTGGTGGGTTTTTGACACTTTCATTTCCCTCGGAAAGTTTCCACAAAACTCACGCAAGAGGGCAATTTTTCCCCCTGATGCACCGAAAAACTCGTAGTTGTATTTTTCGAACTGACACACCCAAACATCTCAGTTTGACACAAAACTCATGTTTGGTGGGTTTTTGGCACTTTTATTCCCATCGGAACGGTGCCGCAAAACTCGCGTCGGTGGGCCATTTTTCCCACTGATGCACTGAAAAACTCACAGTTCAATTTTTCGCAACGGACGCACCCAATCATCTCAGTTTGACCCAAAACTCATGTTTGGTGGGTTATTGGCACTTTTGTTACCGAGGAAACGGTGCCGCATAACTCACGCGAGATGGTTGATTTCCCACTGATGCACCGAAAAACTCGCGGTTGAACTTTTCGCTACCGACGCAACCAATCTTCTCCGTTTGAGCCAAAATCCATGTTTGGTGGGTTTTTGGCACATTCATTTCCCTCGGAACGGTGCCGCAAAACTCACGCGAGAGGGCCATTTTTCCCACTGATGCACCGAAAAACTCGTAGTTGAATTTTTCACAACTGACGCACCCAAACATCTCAGTTTGACACAAAACTCATGTTTGGTGGGTTTTTGACACTTTCATTTTTGACGGAACGATGCCGCAAAACTCGCGCGAGAGGGCCGTTTTTCCCACTGATGCACCAAAAAACTCGCGGTTGAATTTTTCACAACGGACGCACCCAATTATCTCAGTTTGACCCAAAACTCATGTTTGGTGGGTTATTGCACTTTTGTTTCCCACAAAACTGTGCTGCGAAACATACGCGAGATGACCATATTTCCCACTGCTGCACCGAAAAAATCACGGTTGGACTTCGCAATGGACGCGCCCAATCATCTCCGTTTGACGCAAAACTCATGTTTGGTGGGTTTTTGGCACTTCCATTTCTGATGGAACGGTTCCGCAAAAGTCGCGCGAGAGGGCCATTTTTCCCACTGATGCACCGAAAAACTCACGGTTGAATTTTTCGCAACGGACGCACCCAATCATCTTCGTTTGACCCAAAACTCATGTTTGGTGTGGTTTTAGCACTTTTATTCCCATTGGAACGGTGCCGCAAAACTCACGTTAGTGGGCCATTTTTCCCACGGATGCATTTAAAAACTCGCAGTTCAAGTTTTCACAACGGACGCACCCAATCATCTCAGTTTGACCCAAAACTCATGTTTGGTGTGTTATTGGCACTTTTGTTACCGACGAAACGGTGCCGCAAAACTCACGCGAGATGGCCGTTTTCCCACTGATGCACAGAAAAACTCGCGGTTGAACTTTTCGCAACCGACTCACCCAATCATCTCCGTTTGACCCAAAACTCATGTATGGTGGGTTTTTGGTACTTTCATTCCCCTCAAAACGGTGCCACAAAACTTACGCGAGAGGGCCATTTTTCCCACTGATGCACCGAAAAACTCGTAGTTGAATTTTTCGCAACGAACGCAACCAATCATGTCTATTTGACCCAAAACTCATCTTTGGTGTGTTTTTGGCACTTTTATTCCCATCGGAACGGTGCCGCAAAACTTGCGTCGGTGGGCCGTTTTTCCCACTGATGCACTAAAAAACTCGCAGTTCAATTTTTCGCAACGGACGCACCCAATCATCTTAGTTTGACCCAAAACTCATGTTTGGTGGGTTATTGGCACTTTTGTTACCGATGAAACGGTGCCGCAAAACTCACGCGAGGTGGTCGTTTTCCCACTGATGCAGTGAAAGACTCGCGGTTGAACTTTTCACAACCGACGCACCCAATCATCTCCGTTTGACCCAATATCCATGTTTGGTTGGTTTTTGGCACTTCCATTTCCCTCGGAACGGTGCCGCAAAACTCACACGAGAGGGTCATTTTTCCCACTGATGCACCGAAAAACTCGTAGTTGAATTTTTCGCAACTGACACACCCAAACATCTCAGTTTGACACAAAACTCATGTTTGGTGGGTTCTTGGCACTTTCATTTCTGACACAACGGTGCCGCAAAAGTCGCGCGAGAGGGCTGTTTTTCCCACTGATGAACCAAAAAACTTGCGGTTGAATCTTTCGCAACTGACACACCGAATCATCTCAGTTTAACCCAAAACTCATGTTAGGTGGGTTATTGCACTTTGTTTCCCACGAAACGGTGCTGCAAAACATACGCGAGATGACCGTTTTTCCCACTGATGCACCGAAAAAATCGCGGTTGGACTTCGCAACGGACGCACCCAATCATCTCCGTTTGACCCAAAACTCATGTTTGGTGGGTTTTTGGCACTTCCATTTCCGATGGAACGGTTCCGCAAAAGTCGCGCGAGAGGGCCATTTTTCCGACTGATGCACCGAAAAACTCACGGTTGAATTTTTCGCAACGGACGCACCCAATCATCTTCATTTGACCCAAAACTCATGTTTGGTGTGTTTTTGGCACTTTCATTCCCATTAGAACGGTGCCGCAAAACTCGCGTTGGTGGGCCGTTTTTCCCACTGATGCATTGAAAAACTCGAAGTTCAATTTTTCGCAACGGACGCACCCAATCATCTCACTTTGACCCAAAACTTATGTTTGGTGGGTTATTAGCACTTTTGTTACCGACGAAACGGTGCCGCAAAACTCACGCGAGATGGTCGTTTTCCCACTGATGCAGTGAAAGACTCGCGGTTGAACTTTTCGCAAGCGACGCATCCAATCATCTCTGTTTGACCCAAAACCCATGTTTGGTGGGTTTTTGACACTTTCATTTCCCTCGGAAAGTTTCCACAAAACTCACGCAAGAGGGCAATTTTTCCCCCTGATCCACCGAAAAACTCGTAGTTGTATTTTTCGAACTGACACACCCAAACATCTCAGTTTGACACAAAACTCATGTTTGGTGGGTTTTTGGCACTTTTATTCCCATCGGAACGGTGCCGCAAAACTCGCGTCGGTGGGCCATTTTTCCCACTGATGCACTGAAAAACTCACAGTTCAATTTTTCGCAACGGACGCACCCAATCATCTCAGTTTGACCCAAAACTCATGTTTGGTGGGTTATTGGCACTTTTGTTACCGAGGAAACGGTGCCGCATAACTCACGCGAGATGGTCGATTTCCCACTGATGCACCGAAAAACTCGCGGTTGAACTTTTCGCTACCGACGCAACCAATCTTCTCCGTTTGACCCAAAATCCATGTTTGGTGGGTTTTTGGCACATTCATTTCCCTCGGAACGGTGCCGCAAAACTCACGCGAGAGGGCCATTTTTCCCACTGATGCACCGAAAAACTCGTAGTTGAATTTTTCACAACTGACGCACCCAAACATCTCAGTTTGACACAAAACTCATGTTTGGTGGGTTTTTGACACTTTCATTTTTGACGGAACGATGCCGCAAAACTCGCGCGAGAGGGCCGTTTTTCCCACTGATGCACCAAAAAACTCGCGGTTGAATTTTTCACAACGGACGCACCCAATTATCTCAGTTTGACCCAAAACTCATGTTTGGTGGGTTATTGCACTTTTGTTTCCCACAAAACTGTGCTGCGAAACATACGCGAGATGACCATATTTCCCACTGCTGCACCGAAAAAATCACGGTTGGACTTCGCAACGGACGCGCCCAATCATCTCCGTTTGACGCAAAACTCATGTTTGGTGGGTTTTTGGCACTTCCATTTCTGATGGAACGGTTCCGCAAAAGTCGCGCGAGAGGGCCATTTTTCCCACTGATGCACCGAAAAACTCACGGTTGAATTTTTCGCAACGGACGCACCCAATCATCTTCGTTTGACCCAAAACTCATGTTTGGTGTGGTTTTAGCACTTTTATTCCCATTGGAACGGTGCCGCAAAACTCACGTTAGTGGGCCATTTTTCCCACGGATGCATTTAAAAACTCGCAGTTCAAGTTTTCACAACGGACGCACCCAATCATCTCAGTTTGACCCAAAACTCATGTTTGGTGGGTTATTGGCACTTTTGTTACGGACGAAACGGTGCCGCAAAACTCACGCGAGATGGTCGTTTTCCCACTCATGCAGTGAAAGACTCGCGGTTGAACTTTTCGCAACCGACGCACCCAATCATCTACGTTTGACCGAAAACCCATGTTTGGTGGGTTTTTGACACTTTCATTTCCCTCGGAAAGGTGCCGCAAAACTCACGCAAGAGGGCCATTTTTCCCACTGATGCACCGAAAAACTCGTAGTTGACTTTTTCGCAACTGACACACCCAAACATCTCAGTTTGACACAAAACTCATGTTTGGTGGTTTTATGGCACTTTCATTTCTGACGGAACGGTGCCGGAAAACTCGCGCGAGAGGGCCGTTTTTCGCACTGATGCACCAAAAATCTCACGGTTGAATTTTTCACAACGGACGCACTCAATCATCTCCGTTTGACCCCAAACTCAAGTTTGGTGTGTTTTCTGCACTTTCATTTCCCTCAAAACGGTGCCACAAAACTCACGCGAGATGGCCATTTTTGGTACTAATGCACCGAAAAACTTGCAGTTGAATTTTTCACAATGGACGCACCCAATCATCTCAGTTTGACCCAAAACTCATGTTTGGTGGGTTATTGGCACTTTTGTTACCGACGAAACGGTGCCGCAAAACTCACGCGAGATGGTCGTTTTCCCACTGATGCAGTGAAAGACTCGCGGTTGAACTTTTCACAACGGACGCACCCAATCATCTCCGTTTGACCCAAAACCCATGTTTGGTGGGTTTTTGACACTTTCATTTCCCTCGGAAAGGTGCCTCAAAACTCACGCAAGAGGGCCATTTTTCCCACTGATGCACCGAAAAATTCGTAGTTGAATTTTTCGCAACTGACACACCCAAACATCTCAGTTTGACACAAAACTCATGTTTGGTGGGTTTTTGGCACTTTTATTCCCTTCGGAATGGTGCCGCAAAACTCGCGTCAGTGGGCCATTTTTCCCACTGATGCACTGAAAAACTCGCAGTTCAATTTTTCGCAACGGACGCACCCAATCATCTCAGTTTGACCCAAAACTCATGTTTGGTGGGTTATTGGCACTTTTGTTACTGACGAAACGGTGCCGCAAAACTCACGCGAGATGGTCGTTTTCCCACTGATGCACTAAAAAACTCGCGGTTGAACTTTTCGCAACCGACGCACCCAATCATCTCCGTTGGACCCAAAATCCATGTTTGGTGGGTTTTTGGCACTTTCATTTCCCTCGGAGCGGTGCCGAAAACTCACGCGAGAGGGTCATTTTTCCCACTGATGCACCGAAAAACTCGTAGTTGAATTTTTCGCAACTGACGCACCCAAACATCCAGTTTGACACAAAACTCATGTTTGGTGAGTTTTTGGCACTTTCAATTCTGACAGAACGGTGCCGCAAAACTCGCGCGAGAGGGCCGTTTTTCCCACTAATGCATCAAAAAACTAGCGATTGAATTTTTCGCAACGGACGCACCCAATCATCTTCGTTTGACCCAAAACTCATGTTTGGTGTGGTTTTAGCACTTTTATTCCCATTGGAACGGTGCCGCAAAACTCACGTTAGTGGGCCATTTTTCCCACGGATGCATTTAAAAACTCGCAGTTCAAGTTTTCACAACGGACGCACCCAATCATCTCAGTTTGACCCAAAACTCATGTTTGGTGGGTTATTGGCACTTTTGTTACGGACGAAACGGTGCCGCAAAACTCACGCGAGATGGTCGTTTTCCCACTCATGCAGTGAAAGACTCGCGGTTGAACTTTTCGCAACCGACGCACCCAATCATCTACGTTTGACCGAAAACCCATGTTTGGTGGGTTTTTGACACTTTCATTTCCCTCGGAAAGGTGCCGCAAAACTCACGCAAGAGGGCCATTTTTCCCACTGATGCACCGAAAAACTCGTAGTTGACTTTTTCGCAACTGACACACCCAAACATCTCAGTTTGACACAAAACTCATGTTTGGTGGTTTTATGGCACTTTCATTTCTGACGGAACGGTGCCGGAAAACTCGCGCGAGAGGGCCGTTTTTCGCACTGATGCACCAAAAATCTCACGGTTGAATTTTTCACAACGGACGCACTCAATCATCTCCGTTTGACCCCAAACTCAAGTTTGGTGTGTTTTCTGCACTTTCATTTCCCTCAAAACGGTGCCACAAAACTCACGCGAGATGGCCATTTTTGGTACTAATGCACCGAAAAACTTGCAGTTGAATTTTTCACAATGGACGCACCCAATCATCTCAGTTTGACCCAAAACTCATGTTTGGTGGGTTATTGGCACTTTTGTTACCGACGAAACGGTGCCGCAAAACTCACGCGAGATGGTCGTTTTCCCACTGATGCAGTGAAAGACTCGCGGTTGAACTTTTCACAACGGACGCACCCAATCATCTCCGTTTGACCCAAAACCCATGTTTGGTGGGTTTTTGACACTTTCATTTCCCTCGGAAAGGTGCCTCAAAACTCACGCAAGAGGGCCATTTTTCCCACTGATGCACCGAAAAATTCGTAGTTGAATTTTTCGCAACTGACACACCCAAACATCTCAGTTTGACACAAAACTCATGTTTGGTGGGTTTTTGGCACTTTTATTCCCTTCGGAATGGTGCCGCAAAACTCGCGTCAGTGGGCCATTTTTCCCACTGATGCACTGAAAAACTCGCAGTTCAATTTTTCGCAACGGACGCACCCAATCATCTCAGTTTGACCCAAAACTCATGTTTGGTGGGTTATTGGCACTTTTGTTACTGACGAAACGGTGCCGCAAAACTCACGCGAGATGGTCGTTTTCCCACTGATGCACTAAAAAACTCGCGGTTGAACTTTTCGCAACCGACGCACCCAATCATCTCCGTTGGACCCAAAATCCATGTTTGGTGGGTTTTTGGCACTTTCATTTCCCTCGGAGCGGTGCCGAAAACTCACGCGAGAGGGTCATTTTTCCCACTGATGCACCGAAAAACTCGTAGTTGAATTTTTCGCAACTGACGCACCCAAACATCCAGTTTGACACAAAACTCATGTTTGGTGAGTTTTTGGCACTTTCATTTCTGACAGAACGGTGCCGCAAAACTCGCGCGAGAGGGCCGTTTTTCCCACTAATGCATCAAAAAACTAGCGATTGAATTTTTCGCAACGGACGCACCCAATCATCTCAGTTTGACCCAAAACTCATGTTTGGTGGGTTATTGCACTTTTGTTTCCCACGAAACGGTGCTGCAAAACATACGCGAGAGGGCCATTTTCCCACTGATTGACCAAAAAACTCGTAGTTGAATTTTTCGCAACTGACGCACCCAAACATCTTAGTTTGACACAAGACTCATGTTTGGTGGGTTTTTGGCACTTTCATTTCTGACGGAACGGTGCCACAAAAGTCGCGCGAGAGGGCCATTTTTCCATCTAATGCACCAAAAAACTCGCGGTTAAATTTTTCGCAACTGACGCACCCAAGCATCTCAGTTTGACCCAAAACTCATGTTTGGTGGGCTATTGCACTTTTGTTTCCCACGAAACGGTGCTGCAAAACATACGCGAGATGACCATTTTTCCCACTGATGCACCAAAAAAATCGCGGTTGGACTTCGCAACGGACGCACCCAATCATCTCTGTTTGACCCAAAACTCATGTTTGGTGGGTTTTTGGCACTTCCATTTCCGATGGAACGGTTGCGCAAAAGTCGCGCGAGAGGGCCATTTTTCCCATTGATGCACCTTAAAACTCACGGTTGAATTTTTCATAACGGACGCACCCAATCATCTTTGTTGGACCCAAAACTCATGTTTGGTTTGTTTTTGGCACTTTTATTCCAATTGGAACGGTGCCGCAAAACTCGCGTTGGTGGGCCGTTTTTCCCACTGATGCATTGAAAAACACGCAGTTCAATTTTTCGCAACGGACGCACCCAATCATCTTAGTTTGACCCAAAACTTATGTTTGGTGGTTTATTGGCACTTTTGTTACCGACGAAACGGTGCCGCAAAACTCACGCGAGATGGTCGTTTTCCCACTGATGCAGTGAAAGACTCGCGGTTGAACTTTTCGCAACCGACGCACCCAATCATCTCCGTTTGACCCAAAATCCATGTTTGGTGGGTTTTTGAGACTTTCATTTCCCTCGGAAAGGTGCCGCAAAACTGACGCAAGAGGGCCATTTTTCCCACTCATGCACCGAAAAACTCGTAGTTGAATTTTTCGCAACTGTCACACCCAAACATCTCAGTTTGACACAAAACTCATGTTTGGTGGGTTTTTGGCACTTTTATTCCCATCGGAACGGTGCCGCAAAACTCGCGTCGGTGGGCGGTTTTTCCCACTGACGCACTGAAAAACTCGCAGTTCAATTTTTCGCAACGGACGCACCCAATCATCTCAGTTTGTTCCAAAACTCATGTTTGGTGGTTTATTGGCACTTTTGTTACCGACGAAACGGTGCCGCAAAACTCACGCGAGATGGTCGTTTCCCCAATGATGCACCGAAAAACTCGCGGTTGAACTTTTTGCAACCGACGCACCCAATCATCTCCGTTTGACCCAAAATCCATGTTTGGTGGCTTTTTGGCACTTTCATTTCCCTTGGAACTGTGCCGCAAAACTCATGCGAGAGGGTCGTTTTTCCCACTGATGCACCGAAAAACTCGTAGTTGAATTTTTCGCAACTGACGCACCCAAACATCTCAGTTTGAGACAAAACTCATGTTTTGTGGGTTTTTGGGACTTTCATTTTTGACGGAACGGTGCCGCAAAACTCGCGCGAGAGGGCCGTTTTTCCCACTGATGCACCAAAAAACTCGCGGTTGAATTTTTCGCAACGGACGCACCCAATCATCTCAGTTTGACCCAAAACTCATGTTTGGTGGGTTATTGGCACTTTTGTTACCGACGAAACGGTGCCGCAAAACTCACGCGAGATGGCCGTTTTCCCAATGATGCACAGAAAAACTCGCGGTTGAACTTTTCGCAACCGACGCACCCAATCATCTCCGTTTGACCCAAAACTCATGTATGGTGGGTTTTTGGTACTTTCATTCCCCTCATAACGGTGCCACAAAACTTACGCGAGAGGGCCATTTTTCCCACTGATGCACCGAAAAACTCGTAGTTCAATTTTTCGCAACGAACGCAACCAATCATGTCTGTTTGACCCAAAACTCATCTTTGGTGTGTTTTTGGCACTTTTATTCCCATCGGAACGGTGCCGCAAAACTTGCGTCGGTGGGCCGTTTTTCCCAGTGATGCACTAAAAAACTCGCAGTTCAATTTTTCGCAACGGACGCACCCAATCATCTTAGTTTGACCCAAAACTCATGTTTGGTGGGTTATTGGCACTTTTGTTACCGATGAAACGGTGCCGCAAAACTCACGCGAGATGGTCGTTTTCCCACTGATGCAGTGAAAGACTCGCGGTTGAACTTTTCACAACCGACGCACCCAATCATCTCCGTTTGACCCAATATCCATGTTTGGTTGGTTTTTGGCACTTCCATTTCCCTCGGAACGGTGCCGCAAAACTCACGCGAGAGGGTCATTTTTCCCACTGATGCACCGAAAAACTCGTAGTTGAATTTTTCGCAACTGACACACCCAAACATCTCAGTTTGACACAAAACTCATGTTTGGTGGGTTCTTGGCACTTTCATTTCTGACGGAACGGTGCCGCAAAAGTCGCGCGAGAGGGCTGTTTTTCCCACTTATGCACCAAAAAACTTGCGGTTGAATCTTTCGCAACTGACGCACCCAATCATCTCAGTTTAACCCAAAACTCATGTTAGGTGGGTTATTGCACTTTGTTTCCCACGAAACGGTGCTGCAAAACATACGCGAGATGACCGTTTTTCCCACTGATGCACCGAAAAAATCGCGGTTGGACTTCGCAGCGGACGCACCCAATCATCTCCGTTTGACCCAAAACTCATGTTTGGTGGGGTTTTGGCACTTCGATTTCCGATGGAACGGTTCCGCAAAAGTCGCGCGAGAGGGCCATTTTTCCCACTGATGCACCGAAAAACTCACGGTTGAATTTTTCGCAACGGACGCACCCAATCATCTTCGTTTGACCCAAAACTCATGTTTGGTGTGTTTTTGGCACTTTCATTCCCATTAGAACGGTGCCGCAAAACTCGCGTTGGTGGGCCGTTTTTCCCACTGATGCATTGAAAAACTCGCAGTTCAATTTTTCGCAACGGACGCACCCAATCATCTTAGTTTGACCCAAAACTCATGTTTGGTGGGTTATTGGCACTTTTGTTACCGACGAAACGGTGCCGCAAGACTCACGCGAGATGGTCGTTTTCCCACTGATGCAGTGAAAGACTCGCGGTTGAACTTTTCACAACCGACGCACCCAATCATCTCCGTTTGACCCAATATCCATGTTTGGTTGGTTTTTGGCACTTCCATTTCCCACGGAACGGTGCCGCAAAACTCACGCGAGAGGGTCGTTTTTCCCACTGATGCACCGAAAAACTCGTAGTTGAATTTTTCGCAACTGACGCACCCAAACATCTCAGTTTGAGACAAAACTCATGTTTTGTGGGTTTTTGGGACTTTCATTTCTGACGGAACGGTGCCGCAAAACTCGCGCGAGAGGGCCGTTTTTCCCACTGATGCACCAAAAAACTCGGGGTTGAATTTTTCGCAACGGACGCACCCAATCATCTCAGTTTGACCCAAAACTCATGTTAGGTGGGTTATTGGCACTTTTGTTACCGACGAAACGGTGCCGCAAAACTCACGCGAGATGGCCGTTTTCCCACTGATGCACAGAAAAACTCGCGGTTGAACTTTTCGCAACCGACGCACCCAATCATCTCCGTTTGACCCAAAACTCATGTATGGTGGGTTTTTGGTACTTTCATTCCCCTCAGAACGGTGCCACAAAACTTACGCGAGAGGGCCATTTTTCCCACTGATGCACCGAAAAACTCGTAGTTGAATTTTTCGCAACGAACGCAACCAATCATGTCTGTTTGACCCAAAACTCATCTTTGGTGTGTTTTTGGCACTTTTATTCCCATCGGAACGGTGCCGCAAAACTTGCGTCGGTGGGCCGTTTTTCCCACTGATGCACTAAAAAACTCGCAGTTCAATTTTTCGCAACGGACGCACCCAATCATCTTAGTTTGACCCAAAACTCATGTTTGGTGGGTTATTGGCACTTTTGTTACTGATGAAACGGTGTCGCAAAACTCACGCGAGATGGTCGTTTTCCCACTGATGCAGTGAAAGACTCGCGATTGAACTTTTCACAACCGACGCACCCAATCATCTCCGTTTGACCCAATATCCATGTTTGGTTGGTTTTTGGCACTTCCATTTCCCTCGGAACGGTGCCGCAAAACTCACGCGAGAGGGTCATTTTTCCCACTGATGCACCGAAAAACTCGTAGTTGAATTTTTCGCAACTGACACACCCAAACATCTCAGTTTGACACAAAACTCATGTTTGGTGGGTTCTTGGCACTTTCATTTCTGACGGAACGGTGCCGCAAAAGTCGCGCGAGAGGGCTGTTTTTCCCACTTATGCACCAAAAAACTTGCGGTTGAATCTTTCGCAACTGACGCACCCAATCATCTCAGTTTAACCCAAAACTCATGTTAGGTGGGTTATTGCACTTTGTTTCCCACGAAACGGTGCTGCAAAACATACGCGAGATGACCGTTTTTCCCACTGATGCACCGAAAAAATCGCGGTTGGACTTCGCAACGGACGCACCCAATCATCTCCGTTTGACCCAAAACTCATGTTTGGTGGGTTTTTGGCACTTCCATTTCCGATGGAACGGTTCCGCAAAAGTCGCGCGAGAGGGCCATTTTTCCCACTAATGCACCGAAAAACTCACGGTTGAATTTTTCGCAACGGACGCACCCAATCATCTTCGTTTGACCCAAAACTCATGTTTGGTGTGTTTTTGGCACTTTCATTCCCATTAGAACGGTGCCGCAAAACTCGCGTTGGTGGGCCGTTTTTCCCACTGATGCATTGAAAAACTCGCAGTTCAATTTTTCGCAACGGACGCACCCAATCATCTCAGTTTGACCCAAAACTTATGTTTGGTGGGTTATTAGCACTTTTGTTACCGACGAAACGGTGCCGCAAAACTCACGCGAGATGGTCGTTTTCCCACTGATGCAGTGAAAGACTCGCGGTTGAACTTTTCACAACCGACGCACCCAATCATCTCCGTTTGACCCAATATCCATGTTTGGTTGGTTTTTGGCACTTCCATTTCCCACGGAACGGTGCCGCAAAACTCACGCGAGAGGGTCGTTTTTCCCACTGATGCACCGAAAAACTCGTAGTTGAATTTTTCGCAACTGACGCACCCAAACATCTCAGTTTGAGACAAAACTCATGTTTTGTGGGTTTTTGGGACTTTCATTTCTGACGGAACGGTGCCGCAAAACTCGCGCGAGAGGGCCGTTTTTCCCACTGATGCACCAAAAAACTCGGGGTTGAATTTTTCGCAACGGACGCACCCAATCATCTCAGTTTGACCCAAAACTCATGTTAGGTGGGTTATTGGCACTTTTGTTACCGACGAAACGGTGCCGCAAAACTCACGCGAGATGGCCGTTTTCCCACTGATGCACAGAAAAACTCGCGGTTGAACTTTTCGCAACCGACGCACCCAATCATCTCCGTTTGACCCAAAACTCATGTATGGTGGGTTTTTGGTACTTTCATTCCCCTCAGAACGGTGCCACAAAACTTACGCGAGAGGGCCATTTTTCCCACTGATGCACCGAAAAACTCGTAGTTGAATTTTTCGCAACGAACGCAACCAATCATGTCTGTTTGACCCAAAACTCATCTTTGGTGTGTTTTTGGCACTTTTATTCCCATCGGAACGGTGCCGCAAAACTTGCGTCGGTGGGCCGTTTTTCCCACTGATGCACTAAAAAACTCGCAGTTCAATTTTTCGCAACGGACGCACCCAATCATCTTAGTTTGACCCAAAACTCATGTTTGGTGGGTTATTGGCACTTTTGTTACCGATGAAACGGTGCCGCAAAACTCACGCGAGATGGTCGTTTTCCCACTGATGCAGTGAAAGACTCGCGGTTGAACTTTTCACAACCGACGCACCCAATCATCTCCGTTTGACCCAATATCCATGTTTGGTTGGTTTTTGGCACTTCCATTTCCCTCGGAACGGTGCCGCAAAACTCACGCGAGAGGGTCATTTTTCCCACTGATGCACCGAAAAACTCGTAGTTGAATTTTTCGCAACTGACACACCCAAACATCTCAGTTTGACACAAAACTCATGTTTGGTGGGTTCTTGGCACTTTCATTTCTGACGGAACGGTGCCGCAAAAGTCGCGCGAGAGGGCTGTTTTTCCCACTGATGCACCAAAAAACTTGCGGTTGAATCTTTCGCAACTGACGCACCCAATCATCTCAGTTTAACCCAAAACTCATGTTAGGTGGGTTATTGCACTTCGTTTCCCACGAAACGGTGCTGCAAAACATACGCGAGATGACCGTTTTTCCCACTGATGCACCGAAAAAATCGCGGTTGGACTTCGCAACGGACGCACCCAATCATCTCCGTTTGACCCAAAACTCATGTTTGGTGGGTTTTTGGCACTTCCATTTCCGATGGAACGGTTCCGCAAAAGTCGCGCGAGAGGGCCATTTTTCCCACTGATGCACCGAAAAACTCGTAGTTGAATTTTTCGCAACTGACACACCCAAACATCTCAGTTTGACACAAAACTCATGTTTGGTGGGTTCTTGGCACGTTCATTTCTGACGGAACGGTGCCGCAAAACTCGCGCGAGAGGGCTGTTTTTCCCACTTATGCACCAAAAAACTCGCGGTTGAATTTTTCGCAACGGACGCAGCCAATCATCTCAGTTTGAGCCAAAACTCATATTTGGTGGGTTATTGCAGTTTTGTTTCCCACGAAACGGTGCTGCAAAACATACGCGAGATGACCGTTTTTCCCACTCATGCACCGAAAAAATCGCGGTTGGACTTCGCAACGGACGCACCCAATCATCTCCGTTTGACCCAAAAGTCATGTTTGGTGGGTTTTTGGCACTTCCATTTCCGATGGAACGGTTCCGCAAAAGTCACGCAAGAGGGCCATTTTTCCCACTGATGCACCGAAAAACTCACCGTTGAATTTTTCGCAACGGACGCACCCAATCATCTTCGTTTGACCCAAAACTCATGATTGGTCTATTTTTGGCACTTTTATTCCCATTGGAACGGTGCCGCAAAACTCGCGTTGCTGGGCTGTTTTTCCCACTGATGCACTGAAAAACTCGCATTTCAATTTTTCGCAACGGACGCACCAAATCATCTCAGTTTGATCCAAAACTCATGTTTGGTGGGTTATTGGCACTTTTGTTACCGACGAAACGGTGCTGCAAAACTCACGCGAGATGGTCGTTTTCCCACTGATGCACCGAAAAACTCATGGTTGAACTTTTCGCTACCGACGCACCCAATCATCTCGGTTTGACCCAAAACCCATGTTTGTTGGGTTTTTGACACTTTCATTTCCCTCAGAACGGTGCCGCAAAACTCACGCGAGAGGGCCATTTTTCCGACTGATGCACCGAAAAACTCGTAGTTGAATTTTTCGC
The DNA here is from genome assembly GCA_009763385.1 of Coix lacryma-jobi var. lacryma-jobi. Taxonomy (NCBI): domain Eukaryota; kingdom Viridiplantae; phylum Streptophyta; class Magnoliopsida; order Poales; family Poaceae; genus Coix; species Coix lacryma-jobi. The sequence continues at coordinate 86,119,383 of CM019831.1, forward strand.
AACTGACACACCCAAACATCTCAGTTTGACACAAAACTCATGTTTGGTGGGTTTTTGGCACTTTCATTTCTGACGGAACGGTGTCGCAAAACTTGCGCGAGAGGGCCGTTTTTCCCGCTGATGCACCAAAAATCTCACGGTTGAATGTTTCACAACGGACGCACCAAATCATCTCCATTTTACCCAAAACTCATGTTTGGTGTGTTTTTGGCACTCTCATTTCCCTCAGAACGGTGGCACAAAACTCACGCGAGAGGGCCATTTTTGGTACTGATGCACCAAAAAATTCGCAGTTGAATTTTTCACAACGGACGCACCCAATCATCTCAGTTTGACCCAAAACTCATGCTTGGTGGGTTTTTGGCACTTACATTTCTGATGGAACGGTGCCGCAAAACTCGCGTGAGAGGGCCGTTTTTCCCACTGATGCACCAAAAAACTCGCGGTTGAATTTTTCGCAACGGACGCACCCAATCATTTCAGTTTGACCGAAACTCATGTTTGGTGGGTTATTGGCACTTTTATTTCCGACGAAGCGGTGTCGTAAATCTCACGCGAGATGGCCATTTTCCCCACTGATGCACAAAAAACTCACGATTGAACTTTTTGCAATAGATGCACCCAATCATCTCAGTTTGACCCAAAACTCATGTTTGTTGGGTTTTTGGCACTTTTGTTACCGATGAAACTGTGCCGCAAAACTCACATGAGATGGCCGTTTTCCCACTGATGCACCGAAAAACTCGCGGTTGAACTTTTCGCAACCGACGCACCCAATCATCTCCGTTTGACCCAAAACCCATGTTTGGTGGGTTTTTGACAGTTTCATTTCCTTCGGAACGGTGACGCAAAACTCACGCGAGAGGGCCATTTTTCCCACTGATGCACCGAAAAACTCGTAGTTGAATTTTTCGCAACTGACACACCCAAACTTCTCAGTTTGACACAAAACTCATGTTTGGTGGGGTTTTGGCACTTTCATTTCTGACGGGACGGTGCCGCAAAACTCGCGTGAGAGGGCTGTTTTTCCCACTGATGCACCAAAAAACTCGCGGTTGAATTTTTCGCAACAGACGCACCCAATCATCTCAGTTTGAGCCAAAACTCATATTTGGTGGGTTATTGCACTTTTGTTTCCCACGAAACGGTGCTGCAAAACATACGCGAGATGACCGTTTTTCCCACTGATGCACCTAAAAAATTGTGGTTGGACTTCGCAACGGACGCACCCAATCATCTCCGTTTGACCCAAAACTCATGTTTGGTGGGTTTTTGGCACTTCCATTTCCGATGGAACGGTTCCGCAAAAGTCACGCGAGAGTGCCATTTTTCCCACTGATGCACCGAAAAACTCACGGTTGAATTTTTCGCAACGGACGCACCCAATCATCTTCGTTTGACCCAAAACTCATGTTTGGTCTGTTTTTGGCACTTTTATTCCCATTGGAACGGTGCCGCAAAACTCGCGTTGCTGGGCTGTTTTCCCCACTGATGCACTGAAAAACTCGCAGTTCAATTTTTCGCAACGGACGCACCCAATCATCTCAGTTTGACCCAAAACTCATGTTTGGTGGGTTATTGCCACTTTTGTTACCGACGTAACGGTGCCGCAAAACTCACGCGAGATGGTCGTTTTCCCACTGATGCACCGAAAAACTCACGGTTGAATTTTTCGCAACGGACGCACCCAATCATCTTCGTTTGACCCAAAACTCATGTTTGGTCTGTTTTTGGCACTTTTATTCCCATTGGAACGGTGCCGCAAAACTCGCGTTGCTGGGCCATTTTTGGTACTAATGCACCGAAAAACAAGCAGTTCAATTTTTCGCAACGGACGCACCCAATCATCTCAGTTTGATCCAAAACTCATGTTTGGTGGGTTTTTGGCACTTTCATTTCTGACGGAACGGTGCCACAAATCTCGCGCGAGAGGGCCGTTTTTCCCACTGATGCACAAAAAAACTCACGATTGAAGTTTTCGCAACGGACGCACCCAATCATCTCCGTTTGACCCAAAACTCATGTTTGGTGGGTTTTTGGCACATTCATTTGTGATGGAACGGTGCCGCAAAAGTCGCGCGAGAGGGCCGTTTTTCCCACTAATGCACCGAAAATCTCACGGTTGAATTTTTCACAACGGACGCACCCAATCATCTCCGTTTGACCCAAAACTCATGTTTGGTGTGTTTTTGGCACTTTTATTTCATTCAGAACGGTGCCACAAAACACGCATCGGTGGGCCATTTTTCCCACTGATGCACCGAAAATCTGACAGTTCTGTTTTTCGCAATGGACGCACCCAATCATCTCAGTTTGACCCAAAACTCATGTTTGGTGGGTTATTGGCACTTTTGTTACCGACGAAACGGTGCCGCAAAACTCACATGAGATGGTCGTTTTCCCACTGATGCACAGAAAAACTCGCGGTTGAACTTTTCGCAACCGACGCACCCAATCATCTCCGTTTGACCAAAAACTCATGTTTGGTGGGTTTTTGGCACTTTCATTTCCCTCACAACGGTGCCACAAAACTCACGCGAGAGGCCCATTTTTCCTACTGATGCACCAAAAAACTCGTAGTTGAATTTTTTGAAACAGACGCACCCAATCATCTCTGTTTGACCCAAAACATATCTTCGGTGTGTTTTTCGCACTTTTATTCCCATCGGAACAGTGCCGCAAAACTCGCGTCGGTGGGCCGTTTTTCCCACTGATGCACTGAAAAACTCGCAGTTCAATTTTTCGCAACGGACGCACCCAATCATCTCAGTTTGACCCAAAACTCATGTTTGGTGGGTTATTGGCACTTTTGTTACCGACGAAACGGTGCCGCAAAACTCACGTGAGATGGTCTTTTTCTCACTGAGGCACCGAAAAACTCGCGGTTGAACTTTTGGCAACCGACGCACCCAATCATCTCCGTTTGACCCAAAACCCATGTTTGGTGGGTTTTTGGCACTTTCATTTCCCTCGGAACGGTGCCGCAAAACTCACGCGAGACGGCCATTTTTCCCACTGATGCACCGAAAAACTCGTAGTTGAATTTTTCGCAACTGACGCACCCAAACATCTCAGTTTGACACAAAACTCATGTTTGGTTGGTTTTTGGCAATTTCATTTCTGACGGAACGGTGCCGCAAAACTCGCGCGAGAGGGCCGTTTTTCCCACTGATGCACCAAAAAACTCGCGGTTGAATTTTTCGCAACAGACGCACCCAATCATCTCAGTTTGAGCCAAAACTCATATTTGGTGGGTTATTGCACTTTTGTTTCCCACGAAACGGTGCTGCAAAACATACGCGAGATGACCGTTTTTCCCACTGATGCACCTAAAAAATTGTGGTTGGACTTCGCAACGGACGCACCCAATCATCTCCGTTTGACCCAAAACTCATGTTTGGTGGGTTCTTGGCACTTCCATTTCCGATGGAACGGTTCCGCAAAAGTCACGCGAGAGTGCCATTTTTCCCACTGATGCACCGAAAAACTCACGGTTGAATTTTTCGCAACGGACGCACCCAATCATCTTCGTTTGACCCAAAACTCATGTTTGGTCTGTTTTTGGCACTTTTATTCCCATTGGAACGGTGCCGCAAAACTCGCGTTGCTGGGCTGTTTTCCCCACTGATGCACTGAAAAACTCGCAGTTCAATTTTTCGCAACGGACGCACCCAATCATCTCAGTTTGACCCAAAACTCATGTTTGGTGGGTTATTGCCACTTTTGTTACCGACGTAACGGTGCCGCAAAACTCACGCGAGATGGTCGTTTTCCCACTGATGCAGTGAAAGACTGGCGGTTGGACTTTTCGCAACCGACGCACCCAATCATCTCCGTTTGACCCAAAACTCATGTTTGGTGGGTTATTGGCACTTTTGTTACCGATGAAACGGGCTGGAAAATTCACACGAGATGGTCGTTTTCCCACTGATGCACCGAAAAACTCGCGGTTGAAATTTTCGCAACCGACGCACCCAATCATCTCCGTTTGACCCAAAACCCATGTTTGGTGGGTTTTTGACAGTTTCATTTCCCTTAGAACGGTGATGCAATACTCACGCGAGAGGGCCATTTTCCCCATTGATGCACCGAAAAACTCGTAGTTGAATTTATCGCAACTGACACACCCAAACATCTCAGTTTGACACAAAACTCATGTTTGGTGGGTTTTTGGCACTTTCATTTCTGACGGGATGGTGCCGCAAAACTCGCGCGAGTGGGTTGTTTTTCCCACTGATGCACCAAAAATCTCACGGTTAAATTTTTCACAACGGACTCACCCAATCATCTCCGTTTGACCCAAAAGTCATGTTTGGTGTGTTTTTGGCACTTTCATTTCCGTCAGAACGGTGCCACAAAGCTCACACGAGATGGCCATTTTTGGTACTGATGCGCCGAAAAACTCGGAGTTGAATTTTTCACAACGGACGCACCCAATCATCTCAGTTTGACCCAAAACTCATGTTTGGTGGGTTTTTGGCACTTTCATTTCTGACGGAACTGTGCCGCAAAACTCGCGCGAGAGGGCCATTTTTCCCACAGATGCACCAAAAAACTCGCGGATGAATTTTTCGCAACGGACGCACCCAATCATCTAAGTTTGACCGAAAACTCATGTTTGGTGGGTTATTGGCACTTTTATTTCCGACGAAACGGTGCCGCAAAACTCACGCGAGATGGCCGTTTTTCCCGCAGATGCACAAAAAACTCACGGTTGAATTTTTCACAATGGATGCACTCAATCATCTCCATTTGACCCAAAACTCATGTTTGGTGTGTTTTTTGTACTTTTATTTCAATCGGAACGGTGCCGCAAAACTCGCATCGGTGGGCCGTTTTTCCCATTGATGCACCGAAAAACTGACAATTCAGTTTTTCGCAACGGACGCACCCAATCATCTCAGTTTGACCCAAAACTCAAATTTGGTGGGATATTGGCACTTTTGTTACCGACGAAACGGTGCCGCAAAACTCACGTGAGACGGCCGTTTTCCCACTGATGCACAGAAAAACTCGCGGTTGAACTTTTCGCAACCGATGCACCCAATCATCTCCGTTTGACCCAAAACTCATGTTTGGTGGGTTCTTGGCACTTTCATTTCCCTCAGAACGGTGCCACAAAACACACGCGAGAGGGCCATTTTTCTCACTGATGCACCGAAAAACTCGTAGTTGAATTTTTCGCAACGGATGCACCCAATCATCTCTGTTTGACCCAAAACTTATCTTTGGTGTGTTTTTGGCACTTTTATTCCCATCGGAACGGTGCCGCAAAACTCGCGTCGGTGGGCTGTTTTTCCCACTAATGCACTGAAAAACTCGTTGTTCAATTTTTCGCAACGGACGCACCCAATCATCTCAGTTTGACCCAAAACTCATGTTTGGTGGGTTATTGGCACTTTTGTAACCGACAAAATGGTGCCGCAAAACTCACGCGAGATGGTCATTTTCCCACTGATGCACCGAAAAACTAGCCGTTGAACTTTTCGCAACCGATGCACCCATTCATCTCCGTTTTTCCCAAAACCCATGTTTGGTGGGTTTTTGGCACTTTCATTTCCCTCGGAACGGTGCCGCAATACTCACGCAAGAAGGCCATTTTTCCCACTGATGCATCGAAAAACTCGTAGTTGAAATTTTCGTAACTGACGCACCCAAACATCTCAGTTTGACACAAAACTCATGTTTGGTGGGTTTTTGGCACTTTCATTTCAAACGGAACAGTGCCGCAAAAGTCGCGCGAGAGGGCCGTTTTTCCCACTGATGCACCAAAAAACTCGCGGTTGAATTTTTCGCAACGGACGCAGCCAATCATCTCAGTTTGAGCCAAAACTCATATTTGGTGGGTTATTGCAGTTTTGTTTCCCACGAAACGGTGCTGCAAAACATACGCGAGATGACCGTTTTTCCCACTCATGCACCGAAAAAATCGCGGTTGGACTTCGCAACGGACGCACCCAATCATCTCCGTTTGACCCAAAAGTCATGTTTGGTGGGTTTTTGGCACTTCCATTTCCGATGGAACGGTTTCGCAAAAGTCACGCGAGAGGGCCATTTTTCCCACTGATGCACCGAAAAACTCACCGTTGAATTTTTCGCAACGGACGCACCCAATCATCTTCGTTTGACCCAAAACTCATGATTGGTCTATTTTTGGCACTTTTATTCCCATTGGAACGGTGCCGCAAAACTCGCGTTGCTGGGCTGTTTTTCCCACTGATGCACTGAAAAACTCGCAGTTCAATTTTTCGCAACGGACGCACCAAATCATCTCAGTTTGACCCAAAACTCATGTTTGGTGGGTTATTGGCACTTTTGTTACCGACGAAACGGTGCTGCAAAACTCACGCGAGATGGTCGTTTTCCCACTGATGCGTCGAAAAACTCATGGTTGAACTTTTCGCTACCGACGCACCCAATCATCTCGGTTTGACCCAAAACCCATGTTTGTTGGGGTTTTGACACTTTCATTTCCCTCAGAACGGTGCCGCAAAACTCACGCGAGAGGGCCATTTTTCCGACTGATGCACCGAAAAACTCGTAGTTGAATTTTTCGCAACTGACACACCCAAACATTTCAGTTTGACACAAAACTCATGTTTGGTGGGTTTTTGGCACTTTCATTTCTGACGGAACGGTGTCGCAAAACTTGCGCGAGAGGGCCATTTTTCCCGCTGATGCACCAAAAATCTCACGGTTGAATTTTTCACAACGGACGCACCAAATCATCTCCGTTTTACCCAAAACTCATGTTTGGTGTGTTTTTGGCACTCTCATTTCCCTCAGAACGGTGCCACAAAACTCACGCGAGAGGGCCATTTTTGGTACTGATGCACCAAAAAATTCGCAGTTGAATTTTTCACAACGGACGCACCCAATCATCTCAGTTTGACCCAAAACTCATGCTTGGTGGGTTTTTGGCACTTACATTTCTGATGGAACGGTGCCGCAAAACTCGCGGGAGAGGGCCGTTTTTCCCACTGATGCACCAAAAAACTCGTGGTTGAATTTTTCGCAACGGACGCACCCAATCATTTCAGTTTGACCGAAACTCATGTTTGGTGGGTTATTGGCACTTTTATTTCCGACGAAGCGGTGTCGTAAATCTCACGCGAGATGGCCATTTTCCCCACTGATGCACAAAAAACTCACGATTGAACTTTTCGCAATAGATGCACCCAATCATCTCTGTTTGACCCAAAACTCATGTTTGTTGGGTTTTTGGCACTTTTGTTACCGATGAAACTGTGCCGCAAAACTCACATGAGATGGCCGTTTTCCCACTGATGCACCGAAAAACTCGCGGTTGAACTTTTCGCAACCGACGCACCCAATCATCTCCGTTTGACCCAAAACCCGTGTTTGGTGGGTTTTTGACAGTTTCATTTCCTTCGGAACGGTGACGCAAAACTCACGCGAGAGGGCCATTTTTCCCACTGATGCACCGAAAAACTCGTAGTTGAATTTTTCGCAACTGACACACCCAATCATCTCAGTTTGAGCCAAAACTCATATTTGGTGGGTTATTGCACTTTTGTTTCCCACGAAACGGTGCTGCAAAACATACGCGAGATGACCGTTTTTCCCACTGATGCACCTAAAAAATTGTGGTTGGACTTCGCAACGGACGCACCCAATCATCTCCGTTTGACCCAAAACTCATGTTTGGTGGGTTTTTGGCACTTCCATTTCCGATGGAACAGTTCCGCAAAAGTCACGCGAGAGTGCCATTTTTCCCACTGATGCACCGAAAAACTCACGGTTGAATTTTTCGCAACGGACGCACCCAATCATCTTCGTTTGACCCAAAACTCATGTTTGGTCTGTTTTTGGCACTTTTATTCCCATTGGAACGGTGCCGCAAAACTCGCGTTGCTGGGCCATTTTTGGTACTAATGCACCGAAAAACAAGCAGTTCAATTTTTCGCAACGGACGCACCCAATCATCTCAGTTTGATCCAAAACTCATGTTTGGTGGGTTTTTGGCACTTTCATTTCTGACGGAACGGTGCCACAAATCTCGCGCGAGAGGGCCGTTTTTCCCACTGATGCACAAAAAAACTCACGATTGAAGTTTTCGCAACGGACGCACCCAATCATCTCCGTTTGACCCAAAACTCATGTTTGGTGGGTTTTTGGCACATTCATTTGTGATGGAACTGTGCCGCAAAAGTCGCGCGAGAGGGCCGTTTTTCCCACTAATGCACCGAAAATCTCACGGTTGAATTTTTCACAACGGACGCACCCAATCATCTCCGTTTGACCCAAAACTCATGTTTGGTGTGTTTTTGGCACTTTTATTTCATTCAGAACGGTGCCACAAAACACGCATCGGTGGGCCATTTTTCCCACTGATGCACCGAAAATCTGACAGTTCTGTTTTTCGCAATGGACGCACCCAATCATCTCAGTTTGACCCAAAACTCATGTTTGGTGGGTTATTGGCACTTTTGTTACCGACGAAACGGTGCCGCAAAACTCACATGAGATGGTCGTTTTCCCACTGATGCACAGAAAAACTCGCGGTTGAACTTTTCGCAACCGACGCACCCAATCATCTCCGTTTGACCAAAAACTCATGTTTGGTGGGTTTTTGGCACTTTCATTTCCCTCACAACGGTGCCACAAAACTCACGCGAGAGGCCCATTTTTCCTACTGATGCACCAAAAAACTCGTAGTTGAATTTTTTGAAACAGACGCACCCAATCATCTCTGTTTGACCCAAAACATATCTTCGGTGTGTTTTTCGCACTTTTATTCCCATCGGAACAGTGCCGCAAAACTCGCGTCGGTGGGCCGTTTTTCCCACTGATGCACTGAAAAACTCGCAGTTCAATTTTTCGCAACGGACGCACCCAATCATCTCAGTTTGACCCAAAACTCATGTTTGGTGGGTTATTGGCACTTTTGTTACCGACGAAACGGTGCCGCAAAACTCACGTGAGATGGTCTTTTTCTCACTGAGGCACCGAAAAACTCGCGGTTGAACTTTTGGCAACCGACGCACCCAATCATCTCCGTTTGACCCAAAACCCATGTTTGGTGGGTTTTTGGCACTTTCATTTCCCTCGGAACGGTGCCGCAAAACTCACGCGAGACGGCCATTTTTCCCACTGATGCACCGAAAAACTCGTAGTTGAATTTTTCGCAACTGACGCACCCAAACATCTCAGTTTGACACAAAACTCATGTTTGGTTGGTTTTTGGCAATTTCATTTCTGACGGAACGGTGCCGCAAAACTCGCGCGAGAGGGCCGTTTTTCCCACTGATGCACCAAAAAACTCGCGGTTGAATTTTTCGCAACAGACGCACCCAATCATCTCAGTTTGAGCCAAAACTCATATTTGGTGGGTTATTGCACTTTTGTTTCCCACGAAACGGTGCTGCAAAACATACGCGAGATGACCGTTTTTCCCACTGATGCACCTAAAAAATTGTGGTTGGACTTCGCAACGGACGCACCCAATCATCTCCGTTTGACCCAAAACTCATGTTTGGTGGGTTTTTGGCACTTCCATTTCCGATGGAACGGTTCCGCAAAAGTCACGCGAGAGTGCCATTTTTCCCACTGATGCACCGAAAAACTCACGGTTGAATTTTTCGCAACGGACGCACCCAATCATCTTCGTTTGACCCAAAACTCATGTTTGGTCTGTTTTTGGCACTTTTATTCCCATTGGAACGGTGCCGCAAAACTCGCGTTGCTGGGCTGTTTTCCCCACTGATGCACTGAAAAACTCGCAGTTCAATTTTTCGCAACGGACGCACCCAATCATCTCAGTTTGACCCAAAACTCATGTTTGGTGGGTTATTGCCACTTTTGTTACCGACGTAACGGTGCCGCAAAACTCACGCGAGATGGTCGTTTTCCCACTGATGCAGTGAAAGACTGGCGGTTGGACTTTTCGCAACCGACGCACCCAATCATCTCCGTTTGACCCAAAACTCATGTTTGGTGGGTTATTGGCACTTTTGTTACCGATGAAACGGGCTGGAAAATTCACACGAGATGGTCGTTTTCCCACTGATGCACCGAAAAACTCGCGGTTGAAATTTTCGCAACCGACGCACCCAATCATCTCCGTTTGACCCAAAACCCATGTTTGGTGGGTTTTTGACAGTTTCATTTCCCTTAGAACGGTGATGCAATACTCACGCGAGAGGGCCATTTTCCCCATTGATGCACCGAAAAACTCGTAGTTGAATTTATCGCAACTGACACACCCAAACATCTCAGTTTGACACAAAACTCATGTTTGGTGGGTTTTTGGCACTTTCATTTCTGACGGGATGGTGCCGCAAAACTCGCGCGAGTGGGTTGTTTTTCCCACTGATGCACCAAAAATCTCACGGTTAAATTTTTCACAACGGACTCACCCAATCATCTCCGTTTGACCCAAAAGTCATGTTTGGTGTGTTTTTGGCACTTTCATTTCCGTCAGAACGGTGCCACAAAGCTCACACGAGATGGCCATTTTTGGTACTGATGCGCCGAAAAACTCGGAGTTGAATTTTTCACAACGGACGCACCCAACCATCTCAGTTTGACCCAAAACTCATGTTTGGTGGGTTTTTGGCACTTTCATTTCTGACGGAACTGTGCCGCAAAACTCGCGCGAGAGGGCCATTTTTCCCACAGATGCACCAAAAAACTCGCGGATGAATTTTTCGCAACGGACGCACCCAATCATCTAAGTTTGACCGAAAACTCATGTTTGGTGGGTTATTGGCACTTTTATTTCCGACGAAACGGTGCCGCAAAACTCACGCGAGATGGCCGTTTTTCCCGCAGATGCACAAAAAACTCACGGTTGAATTTTTCACAATGGATGCACTCAATCATCTCCATTTGACCCAAAACTCATGTTTGGTGTGTTTTTTGTACTTTTATTTCAATCGGAACGGTGCCGCAAAACTCGCATCGGTGGGCCGTTTTTCCCATTGATGCACCGAAAAACTGACAATTCAGTTTTTCGCAACGGACGCACCCAATCATCTCAGTTTGACCCAAAACTCAAATTTGGTGGGATATTGGCACTTTTGTTACCGACGAAACGGTGCCGCAAAACTCACGTGAGACGGCCGTTTTCCCACTGATGCACAGAAAAACTCGCGGTTGAACTTTTCGCAACCGATGCACCCAATCATCTCCGTTTGACCCAAAACTCATGTTTGGTGGGTTCTTGGCACTTTCATTTCCCTCAGAACGGTGCCACAAAACACACGCGAGAGGGCCATTTTTCTCACTGATGCACCGAAAAACTCGTAGTTGAATTTTTCGCAACGGATGCACCCAATCATCTCTGTTTGACCCAAAACTTATCTTTGGTGTGTTTTTGGCACTTTTATTCCCATCGGAACGGTGCCGCAAAACTCGCGTCGGTGGGCCGTTTTTCCCACTAATGCACTGAAAAACTCGTTGTTCAATTTTTCGCAACGGACGCACCCAATCATCTCAGTTTGACCCAAAACTCATGTTTGGTGGGTTATTGGCACTTTTGTAACCGACAAAATGGTGCCGCAAAACTCACGCGAGATGGTCATTTTCCCACTGATGCACCGAAAAACTCGCCGTTGAACTTTTCGCAACCGATGCACCCATTCATCTCCGTTTTTCCCAAAACCCATGTTTGGTGGGTTTTTGGCACTTTCATTTCCCTCGGAACGGTGCCGCAATACTCACGCAAGAAGGCCATTTTTCCCACTGATGCATCGAAAAACTCGTAGTTGAAATTTTCGTAACTGACGCACCCAAACATCTCAGTTTGACACAAAACTCATGTTTGGTGGGTTTTTGGCACTTTCATTTCAAACGGAACAGTGCCGCAAAAGTCGCGCGAGAGGGCCGTTTTTCCCACTGATGCACCAAAAAACTCGCGGTTGAATTTTTCGCAACGGACGCAGCCAATCATCTCAGTTTGAGCCAAAACTCATATTTGGTGGGTTATTGCAGTTTTGTTTCCCACGAAACGGTGCTGCAAAACATACGCGAGATGACCGTTTTTCCCAGTCATGCACCGAAAAAATCGCGGTTGGACTTCGCAACGGACGCACCCAATCATCTCCGTTTGACCCAAAAGTCATGTTTGGTGGGTTTTTGGCACTTCCATTTCCGATGGAACGGTTTCGCAAAAGTCACGCGAGAGGGCCATTTTTCCCACTGATGCACCGAAAAACTCACCGTTGAATTTTTCGCAACGGACGCACCCAATCATCTTCGTTTGACCCAAAACTCATGATTGGTCTATTTTTGGCACTTTTATTCCCATTGGAACGGTGCCGCAAAACTCGCGTTGCTGGGCTGTTTTTCCCACTGATGCACTGAAAAACTCGCAGTTCAATTTTTCGCAACGGACGCACCAAATCATCTCAGTTTGACCCAAAACTCATGTTTGGTGGGTTATTGGCACTTTTGTTACCGACGAAACGGTGCTGCAAAACTCACGCGAGATGGTCGTTTTCCCACTGATGCGTCGAAAAACTCATGGTTGAACTTTTCGCTACCGACGCACCCAATCATCTCGGTTTGACCCAAAACCCATGTTTGTTGGGGTTTTGACACTTTCATTTCCCTCAGAACGGTGCCGCAAAACTCACGCGAGAGGGCCATTTTTCCGACTGATGCACCGAAAAACTCGTAGTTGAATTTTTCGCAACTGACACACCCAAACATCTCAGTTTGACACAAAACTCATGTTTGGTGGGTTTTTGGCACTTTCATTTCTGACGGAACGGTGTCGCAAAACTTGCGCGAGAGGGCCATTTTTCCCGCTGATGCACCAAAAATCTCACGGTTGAATTTTTCACAACGGACGCACCAAATCATCTCCGTTTTACCCAAAACTCATGTTTGGTGTGTTTTTGGCACTCTCATTTCCCTCAGAACGGTGCCACAAAACTCACGCGAGAGGGCCATTTTTGGTACTGATGCACCAAAAAATTCGCAGTTGAATTTTTCACAACGGACGCACCCAATCATCTCAGTTTGACCCAAAACTCATGCTTGGTGGGTTTTTGGCACTTACATTTCTGATGGAACGGTGCCGCAAAACTCGCGGGAGAGGGCCGTTTTTCCCACTGATGCACCAAAAAACTCGCGGTTGAATTTTTCGCAACGGACGCACCCAATCATTTCAGTTTGACCGAAACTCATGTTTGGTGGGTTATTGGCACTTTTATTTCCGACGAAGCGGTGTCGTAAATCTCACGCGAGATGGCCATTTTCCCCACTGATGCACAAAAAACTCACGATTGAACTTTTCGCAATAGATGCACCCAATCATCTCTGTTTGACCCAAAACTCATGTTTGTTGGGTTTTTGGCACTTTTGTTACCGATGAAACTGTGCCGCAAAACTCACATGAGATGGCCGTTTTCCCACTGATGCACCGAAAAACTCGCGGTTGAACTTTTCGCAACCGACGCACCCAATCATCTCCGTTTGACCCAAAACCCGTGTTTGGTGGGTTTTTGACAGTTTCATTTCCTTCGGAACGGTGACGCAAAACTCACGCGAGAGGGCCATTTTTCCCACTGATGCACCGAAAAACTCGTAGTTGAATTTTTCGCAACTGACACACCCAAACTTCTCAGTTTGACACAAAACTCATGTTTGGTGGCTTTTTGGCACTTTCATTTCTGACGGGACGGTGCCGCAAAACTCGCGTGAGAGGGCTGTTTTTCCCACTGATGCACCAAAAAACTCGCGGTTGAATTTTTCGCAACAGACGCACCCAATCATCTCAGTTTGAGCCAAAACTCATATTTGGTGGGTTATTGCACTTTTGTTTCCCACGAAACGGTGCTGCAAAACATACGCGAGATGACCGTTTTTCCCACTGATGCACCTAAAAAATTGTGGTTGGACTTCGCAACGGACGCACCCAATCATCTCCGTTTGACCCAAAACTCATGTTTGGTGGGTTTTTGGCACTTCCATTTCCGATGGAACGGTTCCGCAAAAGTCACGCGAGAGTGCCATTTTTCCCACTGATGCACCGAAAAACTCACGGTTGAATTTTTCGCAACGGACGCACCCAATCATCTTCGTTTGACCCAAAACTCATGTTTGGTCTGTTTTTGGCACTTTTATTCCCATTGGAACGGTGCCGCAAAACTCGCGTTGCTGGGCCATTTTTGGTACTAATGCACCGAAAAACAAGCAGTTCAATTTTTCGCAACGGACGCACCCAATCATCTCAGTTTGATCCAAAACTCATGTTTGGTGGGTTTTTGGCACTTTCATTTCTGACGGAACGGTGCCACAAATCTCGCGCGAGAGGGCCGTTTTTCCCACTGATGCACAAAAAAACTCACGATTGAAGTTTTCGCAACGGACGCACCCAATCATCTCCGTTTGACCCAAAACTCATGTTTGGTGGGTTTTTGGCACATTCATTTGTGATGGAACGGTGCCGCAAAAGTCGCGCGAGAGGGCCGTTTTTCCCACTAATGCACCGAAAATCTCACGGTTGAATTTTTCACAACGGACGCACCCAATCATCTCCGTTTGACCCAAAACTCATGTTTGGTGTGTTTTTGGCACTTTTATTTCATTCAGAACGGTGCCACAAAACACGCATCGGTGGGCCATTTTTCCCACTGATGCACCGAAAATCTGACAGTTCTGTTTTTCGCAATGGACGCACCCAATCATCTCAGTTTGACCCAAAACTCATGTTTGGTGGGTTATTGGCACTTTTGTTACCGACGAAACGGTGCCGCAAAACTCACATGAGATGGTCGTTTTCCCACTGATGCACAGAAAAACTCGCGGTTGAACTTTTCGCAACCGACGCACCCAATCATCTCCGTTTGACCAAAAACTCATGTTTGGTGGGTTTTTGGCACTTTCATTTCCCTCACAACGGTGCCACAAAACTCACGCGAGAGGCCCATTTTTCCTACTGATGCACCAAAAAACTCGTAGTTGAATTTTTTGAAACAGACGCACCCAATCATCTCTGTTTGACCCAAAACATATCTTCGGTGTGTTTTTCGCACTTTTATTCCCATCGGAACAGTGCCGCAAAACTCGCGTCGGTGGGCCGTTTTTCCCACTGATGCACTGAAAAACTCGCAGTTCAATTTTTCGCAACGGACGCACCCAATCATCTCAGTTTGACCCAAAACTCATGTTTGGTGGGTTATTGGCACTTTTGTTACCGACGAAACGGTGCCGCAAAACTCACGTGAGATGGTCTTTTTCTCACTGAGGCACCGAAAAACTCGCGGTTGAACTTTTGGCAACCGACGCACCCAATCATCTCCGTTTGACCCAAAACCCATGTTTGGTGGGTTTTTGGCACTTTCATTTCCCTCGGAACGGTGCCGCAAAACTCACGCGAGACGGCCATTTTTCCCACTGATGCACCGAAAAACTCGTAGTTGAATTTTTCGCAACTGACGCACCCAAACATCTCAGTTTGACACAAAACTCATGTTTGGTTGGTTTTTGGCAATTTCATTTCTGACGGAACGGTGCCGCAAAACTCGCGCGAGAGGGCCGTTTTTCCCACTGATGCACCAAAAAACTCGCGGTTGAATTTTTTGCAACAGACGCAACCAATCATCTCAGTTTGACCCAAAACTCATGTTTGGTGGGTTATTGCACTTTTGTTTCCCACGAAACGGTGTTGCAAAACATACGCGAGATGACCGTTTTTCCCACTGATGCACCGAAAAAATCGCGGTCGTACTTCGCAACGGACGCACCCAATCATCTCCGTGTGACCCAAAACTCATGTTTGGTGGGTTTTTGGCACTTCCATTTTCGATGGAACGGTTCCGCAAAAGTCACACGAGAGGGCGATTTTTCCCACTGATGCACCGAAAAACTCACGGTTGAATTTTTCGCAACGGACGCACCCAATCATCTTCGTTTGACCCAAAACTCATGATTGGTCTGTTTTTGGCACTTTTATTCCCATTGGAACGGTGCCGCAAAACTCGCGTTGCTGGGCTGTTTTTCCCACTGATGCACTGAAAAACTCGCAGTTCAATTTTTTGCAACGGACGCACTCAATCATCTCAGTTTGACCCAAAACTCATATTTGGTGGGTTATTTGCACTTTTGTTACCGACGAAACGATGCCGCAAAACTCACGCGAGATGGTCGTTTTCCCACTGATGCACCGAAAAACTCATGGTTGAACTTTCCGCTACCGACGCACCCAATCATCTCCGTTTGACCCAAAACCCATGTTTGGTGGGTTTTTGACACTTTCATTTCCCTCAAAACGGTGCCGCAAAACTCGCGCGAGAGGGCCGTTTTTCCCACTAATGCACCGAAAATCTCACGGTTGAATTTTTCACAACGGACGCACCCAATCATCTCCGTTTGACCCAAAACTCATGTTTGGTGTGTTTTTGGCACTTTTATTTCATTCAGAACGGTGTCGCAAAACTCGCATCGGTGGGCCATTTTTCCCACTGATGCACCGAAAATCTGACAGTTCTGTTTTTCGCAACCGACGCACCCAATCATCTCTGTTTGACCCAAAACTCATGTTTGGTGGGTTTTTGGCACTTTTGTTAGCGACGAAACGGTGCCGCAAAACTCACGTGAGATGGTCGTTTTCCCACTGATGCACAGAAAAACTCGCAGTTGAACTTTTCGCAACCGACGCACCCAATCATCTCCGTTTGACCAAAAACTCATGTTTGGTGGGTTTTTGGCACTTTCATTTCCCTCACAACGGTGCCACAAAACTCACGCGAGAGGCCCATTTTTCCCACTGATGCACCAAAAAACGCGTAGTTGAATTTTTTTGAAACAGACGCACCCAATCATCTCTGTTTGACCCAAAACTTATCTTCGGTGTGTTTTTCGCACTTTTATTCCCATCGGAACAGTGCCGCAAAACTCGCGTCGGTGGGCCGTTTTTCCCACTGATGCACTGAAAAACTCGCAGTTCAATTTTTCGCAACGGACGCACCCAATTATCTCAAATTGACCCAAAACTTATGTTTGGTGGGTTATTGGCACTTTTGTTACCGACGAAATGGTGCCGCAAAACTCACGCGGGATGGTCGTTTTCCCACTGATGCACAGAAAAACTCGCGGTTGACTTTTCGCAACCGACGCACCCAATCATCTCTGTTTGACCCAAAACTCATGTTTGGTGGGTTTTTGGCATTTTCATTTCCCTCACAACGGTGCCACAAAACTCACGCGAGAGGCCCATTTTTCCCACTGATGCACCAAAAAACTCGTAGTTGATTTTTTCGAAACAGACGCACCCAATCATCTCTGTTTGACCCAAAACTCATCTTCGGTGTGATTTTGGCACTTTTATTCCCATCGGAACGGTGCCGCAAAACTCGCGCGAGAGGGCCGTTTTTCCCACTGATGCACTGAAAATCTCGCAGTTCAATTTTTCGCAACGGACGCACCCAATTATCTCAGTTTGACCCAAAACTCATGTTTGGTGGGTTATTGGCACTTTTGTTACCGACGAAACGGTGCCGGAAAACTCACGCGAGATGGTCGTTTTCTCACTGATGCACCGAAAAACTCGCGGTTGAACTTTTTGCAACCGACGCACCCAATCATCTCCGTTTGACCCAAAACCCATGTTTGGTGGGTTTTTGGCACTTTCATTTCCCTCGGAACGGTGCCGCAAAGCTCACGCGAGAGGGCCATTTTTCCGACTGATGCACCGAAAAACTCGTAGTTGAATTTTTCGCAACTGACACACCCAAACATCTCAGTTTGACACAAAACTCATGTTTGGTGGGTTTTTGGCACTTTCATTTCTGACGGAACGGTGTCGCAAAACTTGCGCGAGAGGGCCATTTTTCCCGCTGATGCACCAAAAATCTCACGGTTGAATTTTTCACAACGGACGCACCAAATCATCTCCGTTTTACCCAAAACTCATGTTTGGTGTGTTTTTGGCACTCTCATTTCCCTCAGAACGGTGCCACAAAACTCACGCGAGAGGGCCATTTTTGGTACTGATGCACCAAAAAATTCGCAGTTGAATTTTTCACAACGGACGCACCCAATCATCTCAGTTTGACCCAAAACTCATGCTTGGTGGGTTTTGGGGACTTACATTTCTGATGGAACGGTGCCGCAAAACTCGCGCGAGAGGGCCGTTTTTCCCACTGATGCACCAAAAAACTCGCGGTTGAATTTTTCGCAACGGACGCACCCAATCATCTTCGTTTGACCCAAAACTCATGTTTGGTCTATTTTTGGCACTTTTATTCCCATTGGAACGGTGCCGCAAAACTCGCGTTGCTGGGCCATTTTTGGTACTAATGCACCGAAAAACAAGCAGTTCAATTTTTCGCAACGGACGCACCCAATCATCTCAGTTTGATCCAAAACTCATGTTTGGTGGGTTTTTGGCACTTTCATTTCTGACGGAACGGTGCCACAAATCTCGCGCGAGAGGGCCGTTTTTGCCACTGATGCACAAAAAAACTCACGATTGAAGTTTTCGCAACGGACGCACCCAATCATCTCCGTTTGACCCAAAACTCATGTTTGGTGGGTTTTTGGCACATTCATTTGTGATGGAACGGTGCCGCAAAAGTCGCGCGAGAGGGCCGTTTTTCCCACTAATGCACCGAAAATCTCACGGTTGAATTTTTCACAACGGACGCACCCAATCATCTCCGTTTGACCCAAAACTCATGTTTGGTGTGTTTTTGGCGCTTTTATTCATTCAGAACGGTGCCACAAAACACGCATCGGTGGGCCATTTTTCCCACTGATGCACCGAAAATCTGACAGTTCTGTTTTTCGCAATGGACGCACCCAATCATCTCAGTTTGACCCAAAACTCATGTTTGGTGGGTTATTGGCACTTTTGTTACCGACGAAACGGTGCCGCAAAACTCACATGAGATGGTCGTTTTCCCACTGATGCACAGAAAAACTCGCGGTTGAACTTTTCGCAACCGACGCACCCAATCATCTCCGTTTGACCAAAACTCATGTTTGGTGGGTTTTTGGCACTTTCATTTCCCTCACAACGGTGCCACAAAACTCACGCGAGAGGCCCATTTTTCCTACTGATGCACCAAAAAACTCGTAGTTGAATTTTTTGAAACAGACGCACCCAATCATCTCTGTTTGACCCAAAACATATCTTCGGTGTGTTTTTCGCACTTTTATTCCCATCGGAACAGTGCCGCAAAACTCGCGTCGGTGGGGCCGTTTTTCCCACTGAAGCACTGAAAAACTCGCAGTTCAATTTTTCGCAACGGACGCACCCAATCATCTCAGTTTGACCCAAAACTCATGTTTGGTGGGTTATTGGCACTTTTGTTACCGACGAAACGGTGCCGCAAAACTCACGTGAGATGGTCTTTTTCTCACTGAGGCACCGAAAAACTCGCGGTTGAACTTTTGGCAACCGACGCACCCAATCATCTCCGTTTGACCCAAAACCCATGTTTGGTGGGTTTTTGGCACTTTCATTTCCCTCGGAACGGTGCCGCAAAACTCACGCGAGACGGCCATTTTTCCCACTGATGCACCGAAAAACTCATAGTTGAATTTTTCGCAACTGACGCACCCAAACATCTCAGTTTGACACAAAACTCAGGTTTGGTTGGTTTTTGGCAATTTCATTTCTGACGGAACGGTGCTGCAAAACTCGCGCGAGAGGGCCGTTTTTCCCACTGATGCACCAAAAAACTCGCGGTTGAATTTTTTGCAACAGACACAACCAATCATCTCAGTTTGACCCAAAACTCATGTTTGGTGGGTTATTGCACTTTTGTTTCCCACGAAACGGTGTTGCAAAACATACGCGAGATGACCGTTTTTCCCACTGATGCACCGAAAAAATCGCGGTCGTACTTCGCAACGGACGCACCCAATCATCTCCGTGTGACCCAAAACTCATGTTTGGTGGGTTTTTGGCACTTCCATTTTCGATGGAACGGTTCCGCAAAAGTCACACGAGGGGGCGATTTTTCCCACTGATGCACCGAAAAACTCACGGTTGAATTTTTCGCAACGGACGCACCCAATCATCTTCGTTTGACCCAAAACTCATGATTGGTCTGTTTTTGGCACTTTTATTCCCATTGGAACGGTGCCGCAAAACTCGCGTTGCTGGGCTGTTTTTCCCACTGATGCAATGAAAAACTCGTAGTTCAATTTTTTGCAACGGACGCACCCAATCATCTCAGTTTGACCCAAAACTCATATTTGGTGGGTTATTTGCACTTTTGTTACCGACGAAACGATGCCGCAAAACTCACGCGAGATGGTCGTTTTCCCACTGATGCACCGAAAAACTCATGGTTGAACTTTCCGCTACCGACGCACCCAATCATCTCCGTTTGACCCAAAACCCATGTTTGGTGGGTTTTTGACACTTTCATTTCCCTCAAAACGGTGCCGCAAAACTCGCGCGAGAGGGCCGTTTTTCCCACTAATGCACCGAAAATCTCACGGTTGAATTTTTCACAACGGACGCACCCAATCATCTCCGTTTGACCCAAAACTCATGTTTCGTGTGTTTTTGGCACTTTTATTTCATTCAGAACGGTGCCGCAAAACTCGCATCGGTGGGCCATTTTTCCCACTGATGCACCGAAAATCTGACAGTTCTGTTTTTCGCAATGGACGCACCCAATCATCTCAGTTTGACCCAAAACTCATGTTTGGTGGGTTATTGGCACTTTTGTTAGCGACGAAACGGTGCCGCAAAACTCACGTGAGATGGTCGTTTTCCCACTGATGCACAGAAAAACTCGCAGTTGAACTTTTCGCAACCGACGCACCCAATCATCTCGGTTTGACCAAAAACTCATGTTTGGTGGGTTTTTGGCACTTTCATTTCCCTCACAACGGTGCCACAAAACTCACGCGAGAGGCCCATTTTTCCCACTGATGCACCAAAAAACGCGTAGTTGAATTTTTTGAAACAGACGCACCCAATCATCTCTGTTTGACCCAAAACTTATCTTCGGTGTGTTTTTCGCACTTTTATTCCCATCGGAACAGTGCCGCAAAACTCGCGTCGGTGGGCCGTTTTTCCCACTGATGCACTGAAAAACTCGCAGTTCAATTTTTCGCAACGGACGCACCCAATTATCTCAGTTTGACCCAAAACTTATGTTTGGTGGGTTATTGGCACTTTTGTTACCGACGAAACGGTGCCGCAAAACTCACGCGGGATGGTCGTTTTCCCACTGATGCACAGAAAAACTCGCGGTTGACTTTTCGCAACCGACGCACCCAATCATCTCTGTTTGACCCAAAACTCATGTTTGGTGGGTTTTTGGCACTTTCATTTCCCTCACAACGGTGCCACAAAACTCACGCGAGAGGCCCATTTTTCCCACTGATGCACCAAAAAACTCGTAGTTGATTTTTTCGAAACAGACGCACCCAATCATCTCTGTTTGACCCAAAACTCATCTTCGGTGTGATTTTGGCACTTTTATTCCCATCGGAACGGTGCCGCAAAACTCGCGTCGGTGGGCCGTTTTTCCCACTGAGGCACTGAAAATCTCGCAGTTCAATTTTTCGCAACGGACGCACCCAATCATCTCAGTTTGACCCAAAACTCATGTTTGGTGGGTTATTGGCACTTTTGTTACCGACGAAACGGTGCCGGAAAACTCACGCGAGATGGTCGTTTTCTCACTGATGCACCGAAAAACTCGCGGTTGAACTTTTCGCAACCGACGCACCCAATCATCTCCGTTGACCCAAAACCCATGTTTGGTGGGTTTTTGGCACTTTCATTTCCCTCGGAACGGTGCCGCAAAGCTCACGCGAGAGGGCCATTTTTCCCACTGATGCACCGAAAAACTCGTAGTTGAAGTTATCGCAACTGACACACCCAAACATCTAAGTTTGACACAAAACTCATGTTTGGTGGGTTTTTGGCACTTTCATTTCTGACGGAACGGTGTCGCAAAACTTGCGCGAGAGGGCCGTTTTTCCCACTGAAGCACCAAAAATCTCACGGTTGAATTTTTCACAACGGACGCACCAAATCATCTCCGTTTTACCCAAAACTCATGTTTGGTGTGTTTTTGGCACTCTCATTTCCCTCAGAACAGTGCCACAAAACTCACGCGGGAGGGCCATTTTGGTACTGACGCACCAAAAAATTCGCAGTTGAATTTTTCACAACGGACGCAACCCAATCATCTCAGTTTGACCCAAAACTCATGCTTGGTGGGTTTTTGGCACATACATTTCTGATGGAACGGTGCCGCAAAACTCGCGCGAGAGGGCCGTTTTTCCCACTGATGCACAAAAAAACTCGCGGTTGAATTTTTCGCAACGGACGCACCCAATCATTTCAGTTTGACCGAAAACTCATGTTTGGTGGGTTATTGGCACTTTTATTTCTGACGGAACGGTGCCGTAAAACTCGCGCCAGAGTGCCGTAAATCTCATGCGAGATGGCCGTTTTCCCCACTGATGCACAAAAAACTCACGATTGAACTTTTCGCAATAGATGCACCCAATCATCTCTGTTTGACCCAAAACTCATGTTTGGTGGGTTTTTGGCACTTTTGTTACCGATGAAACGGTGCCGCAAAACTCACACGAGCTGGTCGTTTTCCCACTGATGCACCGAAAAACTCGCGGGTGAACTTTTCGCAACCGACGCACCCAATCATCTCCGTTTGACCCAAAACCCATGTTTGGTGGGTTTTTGACACTTTCATTTCCCTCGAAATGGTGACGCAAAACTCACGCGAGAGGGCCATTTTTCCCACTGATGCACCGAAAAACTCGTAGTTGAATTTTTCGCAACTGACACACCCAAACTTCTCAGTTTGACACAAAACTCATGTTTGGTGGGTTTTTGGCACTTTCATTTCTGACGGGACGGTGCCGCAAAACTCGCGTGAGAGGGCTGTTTTTCCCACTGATGCACCAAAAAACTCGCGGTTGAATTTTTTACAACGGACGCACCCAATCATCTCAGTTTGAGCCAAAACTCATATTTGGTGGGTTATTGCACTTTTGTTTCCCATGAAACGGTGCTGCAAAACATACGCGAGATGACTGTTTTTCCCACTGATGCATCTAAAAAATCGTGGTTGGACTTCGCAATGGACGCACCCAATCATCTCCGTTTGACCCAAAACTCATGTTTGGTGGGTTTTTGGCACTTCCATTTCCGATGGAACGGTTCCACAAAAGTCACGCGAGAGTGCCATTTTTCCCACTATTGCACCGAAAAACTCACGGTTGAATTTTTTGCAACGGACGCACCCAATCATCTTTGTTTGACCCAAAACTCATGTTTGGTCTGTTTTTGGCACTTTTATTCCCATTGGAACGGTGCTGCAAAACTCGCGTTGCTGGGCCATTTTTGGTACTAATGCACCTAAAAACTCGCAGTTCAATTTTTCGCAACGGACGCACCCAATCATCTCTGTTTGACCGAAAACTCATGTTTGGTGGGTTTTTGGCACTTTCATTTCTGACGGAACGGTGCCGTAAAACTCGCGCCAGAGGGCCGTTTTTCCCACTGATGCACAAAAAAACTCACGATTGAAGTTTTCGCAACGGACGCACCCAATGATCTCCGTTTGACCCAAAACTCATGTTTGGTGGGTTTTTGGCACATTCATTTCTGATGGAACGGTGCCGCAAAAGTCGCGCGAGAGGGCCGTTTTCCCCACTAATGCACCTAAAATCTCACGGTTGAATTTTTCACAACCGAAGGACCCAATCATCTCCGTTTGACCCAAAACTCATGTTTGGTGTGTTTTTGGCACTTTTATTTCAATCGGAACGGTGCCGCAAAACTCGCATCGGTGGGCCATTTTTCCCACTGATGCACCGAAAATCTGACAGTTCTGTTTTTCGCAACGGACGCACCCAATCATCTCAGTTTGACCCAAAACTCATGTTTGGTGGGTTATTGTCACTTTTGTTACCGACGAAACGGTGCCGCAAAACTCACGCGAGATGGTCGTTTTCCCACTGATGCACAGAAAAACTCGCGGTTGACTTTTCGCAACCGACGCACCCAATCATCTCTGTTTGACCCAAAACTCATGTTTGGTGGGTTTTTGGCACTTTCATTTCCCTCACAACGGTGCCACAAAACTCACGCGAGAGGCCCATTTTTCCCACTGATGCACCAAAAAACTCATAGTTGAATTTTTCGAAACAGACGCACCCAATCATCTCTGTTTGACCCAAAACTCATCTTCGGTGTGTTTTTGGCACTTTTATTCCCATCAGAACGGTGCCGCAAAACTCGCGTCGGTGGGCCATTTTTCCCACTGATGCACTGAAAATCTCGCAGTTCAATTTTTCGCAACGGACGCACCCAATCATCTCAGTTTGAGCCAAAACTCATGTTTGGTGGGTTATTGGCACTTTTGTTACCGACGAAACGGTGCCGGAAAACTCACGCGAGATGGTCGTTTTCTCACTGATGCACCGAAAAACTCGCGGTTGAACTTTTCGCAACCGACGCACCCAATCATCTCCGTTTGACCCAAAACCCATGTTTGGTGGGTTTTTGGCACTTTCATTTCCCTCGGAACGGTGCCGCAAAACTCACGCGAGAGGGCCATTTTTCCCACTGATGCACCGAAAAACTCGTAGTTGAAGTTATCGCAACTGACACACCCAAACATCTCAGTTTGACACAAAACTCATGTTTGTTGGGTTTTTGGCACTTTCATTTCTGACGGAACGGTGCAGCAGAACTCGCGCGAGAGGGCCGTTTTTCCCACTAATGCATCGAAAACCTCACGGTTTAATTTTTCACAACGGACGGACCCAATCATCTCCGTTTGACCCAAAACTCATGTTTGGTGTGTTTTTGGCACTTTTATTTCAATCGGAACGGTGCCCCAAAACTCGCATCGGTGGGCCGTTTTTGCCACTGATGCACCAAAAAACTGACAGTTCAGTTTTTCGCAACGGACGCACCCAATCATCTCAGCTTGACCCAAAACTCATGTTTGGTGGGTTATTGGAACATTCATTTCTGATGGAACGGTGCCGCAAAAGTCGCGCGAGAGGGCCGTTTTTCCCACTAATGAATCGAAATTCTCACGGTTGAATTTTTCACAACGGACAGACCCAATCATCTCCGTTTGACCCAAAACTCATGTTTGGTGTGTTTTTGGCACTTTTATTTCAATCGGAACGGTGCCGCAAAACTCGCATCGGTGGGCCGTTTTTCCCACTAATGCACCAAAAAACTGACAGTTCAGTTTTTCGCAACGGACGCACCCAATCATCTCATTTTGATCCAAAACTCATGTTTGGTGGGTTATTGGCACTTTTGTTACCGACGAAACGGTGCCGCAAAACTCACGCGAGATGGTCATTTTCCCACTGATGCATAGAAAAACTCGCGGTTGACTTTTCGCAACCGACGCACCCAATCATCTCTGTTTGACCCAAAACTCATGTTTGGTGGGTTTTTGGCACATTCATTTCCCTCAGAACGGAGCCACAAAACTCACGTGAGAGGCCCATTTTTCCCACTGGTGCTCCGAAAAACTCGTAGTTGAATTTTTCGAAACGGACGCACCCAATCATCTCCGTTTGACCCAAAACTCATGTTTGGTGTGTTTTTGGCACTTTCATTTCCCACAGAACGGTGCCACAAAAATAACGCGAGAGGGCCATTTTTGGTACTGATGCACCGAAAAACTCGCAGTTGAATTTTTCACAACGGACGCACCCAATCATCTCAGTATGACCCAAAACTGATGTTTGGTGGGCTTTTCGCACTTTCATTTCTGACAGAACGGTGCCACAAAACTCGCGCGAGAGGGCCGTTTTTCCCACTGATGCACCAAAAAAATCGCGGTTGAATTTTTCACAGCGGACGCACCCAATCATCTCAGTTTGACCAAAAACTCATGTTTGGTGGGTTATTGGCACTTTTATTTCCGACGAAGCGGTGCCGCAAAACTCACGCGAGATGACCGTTTTTCCCACTGATGCACAAAAAAACTCACGATTGAACTTTTCGTAACGGACGCACCCAATCATCTCCGTTTGACCCAAAACTCATGTTTGGTGGGTTTTTCACACTTTCATTTCTAACGGAACGGTGCCGCAAAACTCGCGCGAGAGGGCCGTTTTTTCCACTGATGCACCAAAAAACTCGCGGTTGAATTTTTCGCAACGGACGCACCCAATCATCTCAGTTTGACCGAAAACTCATGTTTGGTGGGATATTGGCACTTTTATTTCCGACGAACCAGTGCCGCAAAACTCACGCGAGATGGCCGTTTTTCCCATTGATGCACAAAAAAATTCACGATTGAACTTTTCGTAACGGACGCACCCAATCATCTCCGTTTGACCCAAAACTCCTGTTTGGTGGGTTTTTGGAACATTCATTTCTGATGGAACGGTGCCGCAAAAGTCGCGCGAGAGGGCCGTTTTTCCCACTAATGAATCGAAATTCTCACGGTTGAATTTTTCACAACGGACAGACCCAATCATCTCCGTTTGACCCAAAACTCATGTTTGGTGTGTTTTTGGCACTTTTATTTCAATCGGAACGGTGCCGCAAAACTCGCATCGGTGGGCCGTTTTTCCCACTGATGCACCAAAAAACTGACAGTTCAGTTTTTCGCAACGGACGCACCCAATCATCTCAGTTTGACCCAAAACTCATGTTTGGTGGGTTATTGGCACTTTTCTTACCGACGAAACGGTGCCGCAAAACTCACGCGAGATGGTCGTTTTCCCACTGATGCACAGAAAAACTCACGGTTGACTTTTCGCAACCGACGCACCGAATCATCTCTGTTTGCCCCAAAACTCATGTTTGGTGGGTTTTTGGCACATTCATTTCCCTCAGAACGGAGCCACAAAACTCACGCGAGAGGCCCATTTTTCCCACTGATGCTCCGAAAAACTCGTAGTTGAATTTTCCGAAACGAATGCATCCAATCATCTCTGTTTGACCCAAAACTCATCTTTGGTGTGTTTTTGGCACTTTTATTCCCATCGGAACGGTGCCGCAAAACTCGCGTCGGTGGGCCGTTTTTCCCACTGATGCACTGAAAATCTCGCAGTTCAATTTTTCGCAACGGACGCACCCAATCATCTCAGTTTGACCCAAAACTCATGTTTGGTGGGTTATTGGCACTTTTGTTACCGACAAAACGGTGCCGGAAAACACACGTGAGATGGTCGTTTTCCCACTGATGCTGCGAAAAACTCGCGGTTGAACTTTTCGCAACCGACGCACCCAATCATCTCCGTTTGACCCAAAACCCATGGTTGGTGGGTTTTTGACACTTTCATTTCCCTTGGAACGGTGCCGCAAAACTCACACGAGAGGGCCATTTTTCCCACTGATGCACCGAAAAACTCGTAGTTGAAGTTTTCGCAACTGACACACCCAAACATCTCAGTTTGACACAAAACTCATGTTTGTTGGGTTTTTGGCACTTTCATTTCTGACGGAACGGTGCCGCAAAACTCGCGCGAGAGGGCCGTTTTTCCCACTGATGCACCAAAAATCTCACAGTTGAATTTTTCACATCGGACGCACCCAATCATCTCCGTTTGACCCAAAACTTATGTTTGGTGTGTTTTTGGCACTTTCATTTCCCTCAGAACGGTGCCACAAAACTAACGCGAGAGGGCCATTTTTGGTACTGATGCACCGAAAAACTCGAAGTTGAATTTTTCACAACGGACGCACCCAATCATCTCTGTTTGACCCAAAACTAATGTTTGGTGGGCTTTTCGCACTTTCATTTCTGACAGAACGGTGCCGCAAAAGTCGCGCGAGAGGGCCGTTTTTCCCACTGATGCACCAAAAAACTCGCGGTTGAATTTTTCACAGCGGATGCACCCAATCATCTCAGTTTGACCAAAAACTCATGTTTGGTGGGTTATTGGCACTTTTATTTCCGACGAAGCGGTGCCGCAAAACTCACGCGAGATGGCCGTTTTTCCCACTGATGCACAAAAAAACTCACGATTGAACTTTTCGCAACGGACTCACCCAATCATCTCCGTTTGACCCAAAACTCATGTTTGGTTGGTTTTTGGCACATTCATTTGTTATGGAACGGTGCCGCAAAAGTCGCGCGAGAGGGCCGTTTTTCCCACTAATGCATCGAAAATCTCACGTTTGAATTTTTCACAACGGACGCACCCAATCATCTCAGTTTGACCAAAAACTGATGTTTGGTGGGCTTTTCGCACTTTCATTTCTGACAGAACGGTGCCGCAAAACTCGCGCGAGAGGGCCATTTTTCCCACTGATGCACCAAAAAACTCGCGGTTGAATTTTTCACCGCGGACGCACCCAATCATCTCAGTTTGACCAAAAACTCATGTTTGGTGGGTTATTGGCAGTTTCATTTCTGACGGAACGGTGCCGCAAAACTCGCGCGAGATGGCCGTTTTTCCCACTGATGCACAAAAAAACTCACGATTGAACTTTTCGCAATGGACGCACCCAATCATCTCCCTTTGACCCAAAACTCTTGTTTGGTGTGTTTTTGGCACTTTTATTTCAATCGGAACGGTGCCGCAAAACTCGCATCGGTGGGCCGTTTTTCCCACTAATGCACCGAAAAACTGACAGTTCAGTTTTTCGCAACGGACGCACCCAAACATCTCAGTTTGACCCAAACCTCATGTTTGGTGGGTTATTGGCACTTTTGTTACCAACAAAATGGTGCCGCAAAACTCATGCGAGATGGCCGTTTTCCCACTGACGCACAGAAAAACTCGCGGTTGAACTTTTCGCAACCGACGCACCCAATCATCTTCGTTTGACCCAAAACTCATGTTTGGAGGGTTTTTGGCACTTTCATTTCCCTCAGAACTGTGCCACAAAACTCACGCGAGAGGCCCATTTTTCCCACTGATGCACCGAAAAACTCACGGTTGAATTTTTCGCAACGGACGCACCCAATCATCTTCGTTTGACCCATAACTCATGTTTGGTCTATTTTTGGCACTTTTATTCCCATTGGAACGGTGCCGCAAAACTCGCGTCGGTGGCCTATTTTTCCCACAGATGCACTGAAAAACTCGCAGTTCAATTTTTCGCAACGGACGCACCCAGTCATCTCAGTTTGACCAAAAACTCATGTTTGGTGGCTTATTAGCACTTTCGTTACTGACGAAACGGTGCCGCAAAACTCACGCGAGATGCCTGTTTTCCCACTGATGCACCAAAAAACTCGCGATTAAACTTTTCGCAACCGACGCACCCAATCATCTCCGTTTGACCCAAAACCCATGTTTGCTGGGTTTTTGGCACTTTCATTTCCCTCGAAACGATGCCGCAAAACTCACCCGAGAGGGCCATTTTTCCCACTGATGCACCGAAAAACTCGTAGTTGATCTTTTCGCAACTCACGCACCCAAACATCTCAGTTTGACACAAAACTCATGTTTGGTGGGTTTTTGGCACTTTCATTTCTGACGGAACGGTGCCGCAAAACTCGCGCGAGAGGGCTGTTTTTCCCACTAAGGCACCAAAAATCTCACAGTTGAATTTTTCACAACGGACGCACCCAATCATCTCCGTTTGACCCAAAACTCATGTTTGGTGTGTTTTTGGCACTTTCATTTCCCTCAAAATGGTGCCACAAAACTCACGCGAGAGGGCCATTTTTTGTACTGATGCACCGAAAAACTCGCAGTTGAATTTTTCACAACGGACGCACCCAATCATCTCAGTTTGACCCAAAACTCATGTTTGGTGTGTTTTTGGCACTTTTATTCCCATCGGAACGGTGCCGCAAAACTCGCGTCGGTGGGCCATTTTTCCCACTGATGCACTGAAAAATTCGCAGTTCAATTTTTCACAACGGACGCACCCAATCATCTCAGTTTGACCCAAAACTCCTGTTTGGTGGGTTATTGGCACTTTTGTTACCGACGAAATGGTGCCGCAAAACTCACGCGAGATGGTCGTTTTCTCACTGATGCACCGAAAAACTCGCGGTTGAACTTTTCGCAATCGACGCACCCAATCATGTCCGTTTGACTCGAAACCCATGTTTGGTGGGTTTTTGGCACTTTCATTTCCCACTGATGCACCGAAAAACTCGTAGTTGAATTTTTCGCAACTGACGCACCCAAGCATCTCTGTTTGACACAAAACTCATGTTTGGTGCGTTTTTGGCACTTTCATTTCTGACGGAACGGTGCCGCAAAACTCGCGCGAGAGGGCCGTTTTTCCCACTGATGCACCAAAAAACTCGCGGTTGAAATTTTCGGAACGGCCGCACCCAATCATCTCAGTTTGACCCAAAACACATGTTTGGTGGGTTATTGCACTTTTGTTTCCCACGAAACGGTGCTGCAAAACATACGCGAGATGACCGTTTTTCCAACTGATGCACGAAAAAAATCACGGTTGGACTTCACAACGGACGCACCCAATCATCTCCGTTTGACCCAAAACTCATGTTTGGTGGTTTTTTGGCACTTCCATTTTTGATGGAACGGTTCCGCAAAAGTCGTGCGAGAGGGCCATTTTCCCACTGATGCAGCGAAAAACTCACGGTTGAATTTTTCGCAACGGACGCACCCAATCAACTTCGTTTGACCCAAAACTTATGTTTGGTGTGTTTTTGGCACTTTTATTCCCATTGGAACGGTGCCGCAAAACTTGCGTTGCTGGGCCGTTTTTCCCATTGATGCACTGAAATACTCGCAGTTCAATTTTTTCGCAACGGATGCACCTAATCATCTCAGTTTGACCCAAAACTCATGTTTGGTGGGTTATTGGCACTTTTGTTACCGACGAAACGGTGCCGCAAAACTCAGGCGAGATGGTCGTTTTCCCACTGATGCACCGAAAAACTCAGGGTTGAACTTTTCGCAACCGACGCACCCAATCATCTCCGTTTGACCCAAAACCCATGTTTGGTGGGTTTTTGACACTTTCATTTCCCTCGGAACGGTGCCGCAAAACTCACGCGAGAGGGCCATTTTTCCCACTGATGCACTGAAAAACTTGTTGTTGAATTTTTCGCAACGGACGCACCCAAACATCTCAGTTTGACCCAAAACTCATGTTTGGTGGGTTATTGGCACTTTTGTTACCGACGAAATGGTGCCGCAAAACTCACGCGAGATGGCCGTTTTCGCACTGACGCACAGAAAAACTCGCGGTTGAACATTTCGCAACCGACGCACCCAATCATCTTCGTTTGACCCAAAACTCATGTTTGGTGGGTTTTTGGCACTTTCATTTCCCTCAGCACGGTGCCACAAAACTCACGCGAGAGGCCCATTTTTCCCACTGATGCACCGAAAAACTCACGATTGAATTTTTCGCATCGGACGCACCCAATCATCTTCGTTTGACCCAAAACTCATGTTTGGTCTGTTTTTGGCACTTTTATTCCCTCAGAACGGTGCCACAAAACTCACGCGAGAGGGCCATTTTTTGTACTGATGCACCGAAAAACTCGCAGTTGAATTTTTCACAATGGACGCACCCAATCATCTCAGTTTGACCCAAAACTCATGTTTGGTGGGTTTTTCGCACTTTCATTTCTGACGGAACGGTGCCGCAAAACTCGCGCGAGAGGGCCATTTTTCCCATTGAGGCACCAAAAATCTCACAGTTGAATTTTTCACAACGGACGTAGCCAATCATCTCCGTTTGACCCAAAACTCATGTTTGGTTTGTTTTTGGCACTTTGATTTCCCTCAGAACGGTGCCACAAAACTCACGCGAGAGGGCCATTTTTGGTACTGATGCACCGAAAAACTCGCAGTTGAATTTTTCACAACGGACGCAACCAATCATCTCAGTTTTACCAAAAACTCATATTTGGTGGGTTTTTCGCACTTTCATTTCTGACGGAACGGTGCCGCAAAACTCGCGCGAGAGAGCCATTTTTCCCACTGATGCACCAAAAATCTCACAGTTGAATTTTTCACAACGGACGCACCCAATCATCTCCGTTTGACTCAAAACTCATGTTTTGTGGGTTTTTGGCACTTTCATTTCCCTCAGAACGGTGCCACAAAACTCACGCGAGAGGCCCATTTTTCCCACTGATGCACCAAAAAACTCACGGTTGAATTTTTCGCAACAGCCGCACCCAATCATCTTCGTTTGACCCAAAACTCATGTTTGGTCTGTTTTTGGCAGTTTTATTCCCATCGGAACGGTGCCGCAAAACTCGCATCGGTGGGCCGTTTTTCCCACTGATGCACTGAAAAACTCGCAGTTCAAGTTTTCGCAACGGACACACCCAATCATCTCAGTTTGACCAAAAACTCATGTTTGGTGGGTTATTGGCACTTTTGTTAGTGACGAAACGGTGCCGCAAAACTCACGCGAGATGGCCGTTTTCCCACTGATGCACCAAAAAACTCGCGTTTGAACTTTTCGCAACCGACGCACCCAATCATCTCCGTTTGACCCAAAACCCAAGTTTGCTGGGTTTTTGGCACTTTCATTTCCCTCGGAACGGTGCCGCAAAACTCACGCGAGAGGGCCATTTTTCCCACTGATGCACCGTGTTGGGGGAAGGGACCCTCGGCAGTGGCACCACGTAGGCTGGCTCAACAAAGCGGCCCTCGCGCGTCCCGCGCACCTTCGCCGCCTGCCCTCTTTTTTCATCTTGTTAAATCCCTCAAGTCACCGCTCAAGCCCCCGAATACTGACCCAACCTTCGCAGGGTTCAACAATTTCTTACAGACAAAGGGCATGAAGAGCGCTTGGAGCAAATCTCGCGCATCCCGCACACCTTCGCCGAGAGGCCCAGGCCCAACTGGTGGCGAAGGGACTCGGACATCGCGACTGGACGGATATCTTCGCAAGACAAAGGTCAGCCCTCGCATTTCCGCGAGGGTGAGCACGAGCCGAACGGCGGCGGGCGCATGGAAAGCAGGCTAGGGTTTTGGCTCCAGCTGTGTTTGTACGATTCTGCCCTTCTGTATGTATAGCACAGAGGAATCTTTCTTGTACCCTATTGTAATTTGGCCGGCACCCCTCGGTGGGCCGTTTTTCCCACTGATGCACCGAAAAACTCGTAGTTGAACTTTTCGCAACTCACGCACCCAAACATCTCAGTTTGACACAAAACTCATGTTTGATGGGTTTTTGGCACTTTCATTTCTGACGGAACGGTGCCGCAAAACTCGCGCGAGAGGGCCGTTTTTCCGACTGATGCACCAAAAATCTCACAGTTGAATTTTTCACAACGGACGCACCCAATCATGTCCGTTTGACCCAAAACTCATGTTTGGTGTGTTTTTGGCACTTTCATTTCTGATGGAACGGTGCCGCAAAAGCACGCGAGAGGGTCGTTTTTCCCACTGATGCACGAAAAAACTCGCGGTTGAATTTTTCACAACGGACGCACCCAGTCATCTCTTTTTGCAACAGTTACAGCTACCGCTAAACGTATTTTATGAGGAAACAACTCAATCAGCATTCGAGGCCTCCGAAAAAAGTATCAAGCTAGTCAACGCAATCCAAAACGAAGACTGGAGAGCACCCATCATGGCCTATATCAACGGGCTACATGAACCCGACTCCAAAGAGGAAGATAACAGACTAAAACAAAGAGTACAAAATTGTGGACAATATTCTATTCAAAGCTTCGGTAGCCTCGCCATGGCTCAAATGCGTGTCACAGACTGAAGGAAATGACATTCTTAAGCTCATTCACGAAGGTATCTGTGGCTCTCACAACGGCCCGAGGGCGTTAGTTGGGAAAGTTTTTGGACAAGGTTTCTACTGGCCAACTGCATTATGAGATCCAGAAAGCATCGTCAAACATTGCGAGGGTTGCCAACTAACGGCAAAGACACAAAACGCCCCAGGGGCTCCAACAACTCTGATATGCCCAACATGGCCGTTGCAAAGATGGGCAATGGACCTCATCGGTCCACTCCCAACAGCTCCAGGAAACCTTCTCTACGCAGTTGTAGCTGTGGAATACTTCACGAAATGGATTGAAACTAGACCACTGGTTTCCATCACCTCTTTGGCTGTGAAGAAGTTTTTCTGGTAGCAAATAATTTGCCGGTTCGGAGTCCCCAAATACCTAACTATTGACAATGGCACGCAATTCGATAGCGAGGTTTTCAAAGAATTTTGCGCTCAAATCGGAACAATCCTATGCTTCGCCTCAGTCCGGCACCCTCAATCCAACGGCTTAGTCGAAAGAGCCAATGCAACAATTTTCCAAGCCGTATCAAAGAAATTGCAAGGCAGGCCCAAAGGAAAATGGGCGGAAGAGCTAACCTCCATCACCTGGTCCCATAACACCTCGGAATGCAGAGCCACCAAATTCACACCCTTCAAGCTCCTGTTTGGAGAAGAAGCTGTATTACCAGAAGAGTTGAAGCATGTATCACTCAGAACTACCTTCGAAACAAACGAACAAGACCAATTACTTGACAAAGACTTGCTCCAAGAAACAAGATCCAATGCAGTGCACAACCTTCGCAAATATCAGGAAGAAACAAAAAAATGGAGAGACAAAAAGGTGAGAGTCAAAGAACTAAAGAAAGGTGACCTCGTTCTCATTCGAAAGCAAAACGCCAGCATGGTGGGGAAGTTTCAGCCAAAATGGACGGGGCCATACCTAATAGCAGAATGCAACCGTCCCGGCTCCTTTCATCTCTCCGACAGCGAGGGAAACATCCTGCCTCACACCTGGAATGTCGACGACCTTCGCAAATACTACCCGTAGCGGAGCTTTAGCGAGCCCTCGCAATATGTAATTTGTTATTTCATCTATGTTTTCTTCCATTTCTATGCATGTAACAAAAACAAAGGAGCTGCACTCTTTTTCCTTACGAAGGGGCGTAAGGTTTTTTAACGAGGCAGCATCCAAATTCTTAATACAGGCTAAACCCCCCAAAAAAAGTAAAACTCCAAATTATTACTTTTACTAACAAACATCGAAAAAAGCGGCTCTTCTTCAAGAGCGCTATAATCGATGATAACCCTCCAAGATTGCTTCAAAAAAAACAAACTTTTTTCAAAGCAAACTTCACCTCCACCTAAAACAAGGGGAGGCGCGAAGTCTGAAAAAGTCGAGCACCCTCGCAAAAAACGTCAGGGGCTTGCAAAGCAAACTTCACCTCCACCTAAGACAAGGGGAGGCGCGAAGTCCAAAAAAGTCGAGCACCCTCGCAAAAAATGACAGGGGCTCGCAAAGCAAACTTCACCTCCACCTAAGACAAGGGGAGGCGCGAAGTCCAAAAAAGTCGAGCACCCTCGCAAAAAACACCAGGGGCTCGCAAAAAGCAAACTTCACCTCCACCTAAGACAAGGGGAGGCGCGAAGTCCAAAAAAGTCGAGCACCCTCGCATAAAACGCCAGGGGCTCGCAAAGCAAACTTCACCTCCACCAAAGATAAGGGGAGGTGCAAAGTCCAAAAAAGTTGAGCGCCCTCGCAAAGAATGCTAGGGGCTCGTAAAGCAAACTTCATCTCCACCTAAGACAAGGGGAGGCGCGAAGTCAAAAAGTCGAATACCCCCGCAAAACCAAAAGCGCTAAGTGAGCCTCGCTAAAAAAGAAAGGGGGGCGTCGCTGTTTTTCCAAATCAACCTATGCAAGCGTTACGCGAGCCTCGCTAAAAAAGAAAGGGGGGCGACGGTGTTTTTTCCAAATCAACTTATGAAAACGTTATGCGAGGCTCGCTAAAAAAGAAAAGGGGGGCGTCGCTGTTTTTCCAAATCAACTTATGAAAGCGTTACGCGAGCCTCGCTAAAAAAGAAAGGGGGGCGTCGTTGTTTTTCCAAATCAACCTATGCAAGCGTTACACGAGCCTCGCTAAAAAAGAAAGGGGGGCTTCGGTGTTTTTTCCAAATTAGCTTATGAAAACGTTACGCGAGCCTCGCTAAAAAAGAAAAGGGGGGCGTCGCTGTTTTTCTAAATCAGCTTATGAAAGCGTTACGCGAGCCTCGCTAAAAAAGAAAAGGGGGGCGTCGCTGTTTTTCCAAATCAGCTTATGAAAGCGTTACGCGAG
Source organism: Coix lacryma-jobi var. lacryma-jobi (assembly GCA_009763385.1). Lineage (NCBI taxonomy): Eukaryota > Viridiplantae > Streptophyta > Magnoliopsida > Poales > Poaceae > Coix > Coix lacryma-jobi. The sequence continues at coordinate 86,155,301 of CM019831.1, forward strand.
CCTCGCTAAAAAAGAAAACGGGGCATTGCTGTTTTTACTAAACATCTCTGTTTAACGAAAAGCGAGCCTCGCTAAAAGGAAAGGGGGCGTCGCTGTTTTTACTAAACATCCTAAACATCGGTACGTCGCTGTTTTTTCCCAAAATTCATACAAATTCAACAGCGCAAACCAAATGGACCTCGCCATCACTAAGCGAGGGTCAAAAGTTCAACCCCCAATAAATTTACAAAAGTGAATTGTATTCAAAAAAAACAAACACACACTTTACATGAACATATACCGAACAAACTTCACAATGTCACACAAAAAATAAAGGTTCCGAAATTACAAGGGACCTTCACCCTCCTCAATTAACATCAAATCATCAAAACCCTCACTACCCTCCTCAAACTCTATTTCCACCGGAACTATGGGTCCCCACAACAAAGGAGCTGCAGGGATCCGTCCTTTGGAATTACAAGAGATCCGTCCGACCCTAGATCTAGTTTGTTTCGCCCAAACAAGTAATCCAAAGCTGTTTTCTCATCAATATCATTGTCAATGACAGTTTGCGAGGACGAAGAAGAACCAAACAAATAACGGGTGGCCTGTCGATCAGTATAGTCTGCTTCGCGCCAAAAACGACTCGACCTGCTATTCTTCAAATCGTACCTTTGTACTTTCGACCACCAAAAGCGTTCAAAAGCCAGCGAAGGATGTTTTAGCCTAGCCCGAGCCCACGATTCACCAGTTATAAATATATCCTGATAATTAAGCGTCAGTGGCGTCACATCAAATACTTCTAGCACGGTTCCATCAGGAACCTGCATTTTCACAAAATAGGAAAGTGTCTCAGCGTCATTAAGTTTTTACAACTGCCACACTTTTCACAAAATAACCATCTCGCGAGAGTAATCCCAAATTTTCACACCTGCCTAGTTTCCCCATGCTCATCCGCCACAGCTTCGTCGATGACAGCATCTAGACCCCCGCCAGTGGCTGCGTCCGAGCCCCCAATAGGAGCCTCCTCAGCTGCCGCCTCTTCAATGTTAGCTTCTCCAGTGATCGGAGCGTCCTCAGCCAAGGGTTCAACCTCGATGGACGGAACCTCCACCGAGCTGGGCATGGGAACAACTTTGGAACTACCACCAGCATCAGCATCAACAGCCGCAGACGGCGAAGGCATCGCCTCCCTCCGAGCCTGCAAGCAAAACAAAAGGCGGAAAATAAAAAATTAATACTAACCCCTGCATCGTTGAAACAAACCCAAAACCATTTTCTCTCCAATACCACAAACCTGACGAGTAGCCTTGGCGGCTTCTTCAAAAGCAAGAGCGCGGCCACCACCAGCAATCCAGAACTTGCGAAGCAATCGCATCGCGCAGTTCCGAACCTCAGCGTCATCAATCTTCATCTGGCGCACTTCGTCAACTGATGGGAAGTTATGGTTGGGTTTCTTGATTTTGTGAAGATGCTCGCAATCCGCTTGACGAAATGTATTGGCCATCGCCAAAGCTCCGGCGTACCCACCAAAATCGGCCGCATTCCCAACCAACGAGCTAAACACGTCAAGCTCGTTACACAACCAACCTTCGAAGGCCTCCGCACTGGCGGCAGGCAGGGGTTCGCCGGCAGAACCTCCGGCCTCGGTCAAGCAGTTATCAAGTTTGATCTTAATTCGCCCCATACACCCCCACCAAGCATCCAACTGCGAAGCCACCTCCGACGACAGCTCACTTATGCGAGTGTTCACTGTCAACAAGTCTTTGTCTTTCTGACGGTAGGCCGCCAAAAGTTCTGCGTTACTATTTGTAGCCTCCTGCGCCTCCTCTCGAGACTTCATAACCTTTTCAAAAGCTTTTTTAAGCTCAAGTTCTTTACTTTCCAAGCTTCGCCGGAGATCTTTATTTTCCTTCTCAACAGTCGCCAACCGCGTACTCATATAGTCATGGTTGTAGCCCGCCCTTCGACACGCAGAACGGCTAAGAAGCATCAACTCAGCCAGCTTGACATCTATATCGTCCTGTAGCTCACCCAATGGCTGGATTGTCAGTCGAAGCTCCGCCTCCGGCACACAAACTTTGCCAAATACCCGGCCAAGAAAACGCCTTTCCTCCGGAGCGCATTGCAAATGACACTCCCGAAGGTCCGGACTAGTAAAAAGCTCCGTAGCCGGATCGGTGACACCAATCTTTCTAGCATAATACGGTAAAGCATCCTGACTAGCTTCGCCATACGGCCTTTTGCCCCGAATTTTGTCGGACTCAAGGCCACCAACCACCTCAATGCCATCAACCCATATATGAGACCCCCCATACTCGGGCACCACCCTTCGCTCCGGACTCTCGGGCTCAAAGTCCTGTAAAATATCATCAATACTTCGAGTGGTTGTAGCGTCAGCGCTCGACGAAGCAATCCCCTTCCTGCGGTCGCCACCGACGGAAACATCATCATCGGAGTTACCCCCACTGCTTGAAGTATCACTATCCTCATCAGACGATTTGTCATCGGTCTCTGCCTCCTTTTCAGCCCCCTCTCCTCCTCCTTCTCCTCATCATCGGAGACACCTTCGTCGTCCGAAATCTGGATCAAAGCGCTAATCCCGCCAACGCGGGGCACCCGCCCACCATCCCTACCAACACCTCGGCCGCTTGAAACTAAGGCCGAGGATGAGGAAGTACCAATGGCGCCCAAACCAACCGTGACCTTCGTCGCCAGCGTTTTCACCCGGCCGCCGGCTCCTCCGCGGCCACAACCACGACCTCTCTTCGGTCGTGAAACAATCTCTTTATCCTCCGCAGCTATATGCTTCCTCTTCTTCGGCGCATCCTCACTCGATGGAGCGGGCCAGTCAGCATATCGGATCCCAAGAATGTCGAACATCCTGTTGACCCGACCTCCGCTACCCACCGAGCTGTGGATAGCCTTAACCTCCAATGTAGACAATTTACCAATGAGATCTTCAGCCCTCTGCTGAACCCGCTTATAAACAGCCTCAACGCTATCTTCGCGTTTCGAAAACTTCTTAAGGACTCTTTCCCAAACTATGTTCAACTCAACCTTCGGTTTCTTCAAACCCCTGCCCTCATACTTCGAGTCTTCCTCAACTGTAAACCATTTTTGCCTTCGCAAGAGGGGCCACACCTGGGCACAGCAATATTCTTCGACCAAGTCACGGGCGCATTGAGACCGCGCTACAACCCTCAAACAGTCAACTGCGGCATGCGCTTCGGCGCACATCTTGGCCTCGGCGCCCACATCACCAAGGAGCCGAAGCTCGCCGCAAAGCTCGGCATTGTCACAGAGCTTGTAGTAAAACCAAAACTCATGCCATCCGATGGCCCACTTGTTCTTCTGGGCCTGCACCGGCAGCTCCGATCCGGCGCGATGACAGAAAGTGTACACCGCAAACTGACCAAGGATGGCTTTACCTCCGCTGTCAACAATCTTGCGAGGCTGCATGTGCACTCGATGGGTTTGAACAAATCCCTCAACATGAGGAACGATACCTTGAGAACGACACGCCCAGACATAAACTGACATCTTCGTGAAGCACGAAGGTGTCAGCTGATGGAAACGCAAATTGAACCTTTGCAGAACCGAGGTCACGAAGGAATCAGCAGGAAAGCGCAGACTAGCTAAAAAGAACTCCTCAAACAAAACAACCTTGTTTGCGTCCGGCTTTGGAACTGTCTCCCCAGCACTGGTCCTAGCCTTCCCATCTTCTATCCAACCACGCTTAACATAAGCCGCCACCTCCGAGGCACAAACCCGGCTGAGACCGAACTCGAAAGTCACTCCTTCGTCAGCAGCAGAGGAGGATGCGATACGAGCGGTTTGTTTGGACCTCGCCATCTCCCAAAATGGGAAACCTCGCAAAATGCAGTAAGTAGAACCCTCGCAATGAGGCAAAAGCAACCTTCGCAAGAATAAATGCACAGCAGCAGGATGACTATAGCAGAGGAGGGCACAGGTCCAAAGCCCCCACTAACTCCATCTATTTATAGGTCGGGGGGCGGAACACCTCACCCGATAACACCGGCACGAAAACCAAAATCCATGGCACAAAAAATGAAACGGACTCCTACAGTACAAATACAATACAACGGCCCGGCCCAAAAGCAGCCGCGGGCGTCGCTGCCAAGGGTCTCGTCACATTTCCCGTTTAAAGGCGCTGCTTGGGCCTAAATACTGTTCTTTAGATCCAAGGCAACGAGGGGCTACTGTTGGGGGAAGGGACCCTCGGCAGTGGAACCACGCAGGCTGGCTCAACAAAGCGGCCCCTCGCGCGTCCCGCGCACCTTCGCCGCCTGCCCCCTTTTTTCATCTTGTTAAATCCCACAAGTCACCGCTCAAGCCCCCGAATACTGACCCAACCTTCGCAGGGTTCAACAATTTCTTACAGGCAAAGGGCATGAAGAGCGCTGGGAGCAACCCTCGCCCATCCCGCACACCTTCGCTGAGAGGCCCAGGCCCAACTGGTGGCGAAGGGACTCGGACTTCGCGACTAGACGGATATCTTCGCAAGACGAAGGTCAGCCCTCGCATTTCCGCGAGTGTGAGCACGAGCCGAACGGCGGCGGGCGCATGGAAAGCAGGCTAGGGTTTCGGCTCCAGCTGTGTTTGTACGATTCTGCCCTTCTGTATGTATAGCGCAGAGGAATCTTTCTTGTACCCTATTGTAATTTGGCCGGCACCTCATGGTATCCCCTATAAATACCGGGAGGTGAACAGTGTAACGGGCACGTTTTTTGGGAATAGAGCCACAGTAACACTGTTCTCGCTTCCTTATACCTTCGCGCTGGTTTTGTTCCCGAGCATCTTCGCTTGTTTCTGAGGATTGGCCACCTTCGCCACCCCCCTGCACGTGTGCGGAGGTCGGGCAAGTGTGTTACCAACACACCGAAAAACTCGTAGTTGAATTTTTCGCAACTGACGCACCCAAACATCTCAGTTTGACACAAAACTCATGTTTGGTGGATTTTTGGCACTTTCATTTCTGACGGAACGCTGCCGCAAAACTCGCGCGAGAGGGCCGTTTTTCCCACTGATGCACCAAAAATCTCAAAGTTGAATTTTTCACAATGGACGCACCCAATCATCTCCGTTTGACCCAAAACTCATGTTTGGTGTGTTTTTGGCACTTTCATTTCTGATGGAACGGTGCCGCAAAAGTCACGCGAGACGGTCGTTTTTCCCACTGATGCACCAAAAAACTCGCGGTTGAATTTTTCACAACGGACGCACCCAGTCATCTCGGTTTGACCCAAAACTCATGTTTGGTGGGGTTTTGACACTTTCATTTCCGTCGGAACGGTGCCGCAAAACTCACACCAGTGGGCCATTTTTCCCACTGATGCACCGAAAAAACTCATAGTTCCATTTTTCGCAACGGACGCACGCAATCATCTCATTTTGACCCAAAACTCATGTTTGGTGGGTTTTGGTACTTTCATTTCCTACGTTACGGTGCCGCAAAACTCGCGCAAGTGGGCCGTTTTTCCCACTGATGCGCCAAAAAACTCGCTGATGAATTTTTCGCAACGGACGCACCCAATCATCTCAATTTGACCCAAAACTCATGTTTGGTGGGTTATTACACTTTTGTTTCCTGCTAAACGGTGCTGCAAAACATACGCGAGATGACCGTTTTTCCCACTAATGCACCAAAAAAATCATGGTTGAACTTTTCGCAACCGACGCACCCAATCATCTCAGTTTGACCCAAAACTCATGTTTCGTGGGTTATTGGCACTTTTGTTACCGACGAAACGGTGCCGCAAAACTCACGCGAGATGGTCGTTTTCCCACTGATGCACAGAAAAACTCGCAGTTGAACTTTTCGCAATCGACGCACCCAATCATCTCCGTTTGACCCAAAACTCATGTTTGGTGGGTTTTTGGCACTTCCATTTCTGACGAAACGGTGCCGCAAAAGTCGCGCGAGAGGGCCGTTTCGCCACTGATGCACCGAAAATCTCACGGTTGAATTTTCCACAACGGACGCACCCAATCATCTCCGTTTGACCCAAAACTCATGTTTGGTGTGTTTTTGGCACTTTTATTTCCATCGGAACGGTGCCACAAAACTCGCATCGGTGGGCCGTTTTTCCCACTGACGCACCGAAAAACTCACGGTTGAATTTTTCGCAACGGGCGCACCCAATCATCTTCGTTTGACCCAAAACTCATGTTTGGTGGGTTTTTGGCACATTCATTTTCGTCAGAACGGTACCGCAAAACTCACGCCGGTGGTCCGTTTTACCACTGATGCACCGAAAAACTCGCGGTTGAATGTTTCGAAACGGACACACCCAATCAACTCCGTTTGGCCCAAAACTGATGTTTGTTGAGTTTTTGGCACTTTCATTTTCGACGGAATGGTGCCGCAAAACTCACGCCGGTGAGCCGTTCTTCCCACTGATGCACCGAAAAACTCGCGGTTGAATTTTTCGCAACGGACGCATCCAATCATCTCTATTTGACCCAAAACTCATGTTTGGTGGGTTATTGGCACTTTTATTTCCAACGAAACGGTGCCGCAAAACTCACGCGAGATCGCCATTTTTCCCACTAATGCACCGAAAAACTCGCGGTTGAACTTTTCACGACGGGCGCACTCAATCATCTCCGTTTGACCCAAAACTCATGTTTGGTGGGTTTTTGGCAGTTTCATTTCTGATGGAACGGTGCCGCAAAAGTCGCTCGAGAGGGCCGTTTTCCCCACTGATGCACCAAAAAACTCGAGGTTGAATTTTTTGCAAAGGACGCACCCAATCATCTCCATTTGACCCAAAATTCATGTTTAGTGGGTTTTTGGCACTTTTATTTCCGTCAGAACGGTGCCGCAAAACTCGCGTCGGTGGGTCGTTTTTCCTACTGATCCACCGAAACACTCATAGTTGATTTTTTCGGAACGGACGCACTCAATCAACTCCATTTGACCCAAAACTGATGTTTGTTGAGTTTTTGGCACTTTCATTTTCGACGGAATGGTGCCGCAAAACTCACGCCCACTCATCTCCGTTTGATCCAAAACTCATGTTTGGTTTGTTTTTGGCACATGCGGATACATGGGTGTATGCCGGACCTTGAGATGATGTGTGATTGCCATCTGGTATGATGCGCATTTTCTTTGGCTTGTGTTGTGCAGGTGTCGAGCTCAGAGACAGTGATCGAAAGCAAGGTGAAGGTCAAGTAGAGACGTGTCGTGCTGATGGACCCAGAGCAGTGAAGGGCGGACGTGAGGCTTGGACGGATGGACCGGTGGCCTAAGGATCAGCCGTGGTGGCTGACAGCCTGGGATAGCGACAAGTGAAGACTTGCAGGTCGACGAGGTGCACAGGCGGTGCATCCCTCTACGACGTAGGTTTGGTGGTTGAGCCACAGAAAAACCACCGAGTGGACGGTTTTCAGGTTTGGGCCTCAAAACCTGGGTGCAGCCGGTTTCGAAGTTTGGGCCTCAAAACTCGGGTGAGGACGGTTTCCAGGTTTGGGCCTCAAAACCTTGGCGCTGGCGTGTTTCTGAGTTTGGGCCACAAAACTCAGCCAATGGACGTCAAGTTTCCCAGTTTCAGCCTCAAAACCGGGGGAAGGCCCAGGTTTCCCGGTTTCAGCCTCAAAACTGGGGGGAGGTCCGTTAAAAGGATAGAAGGCATGCGGCGGCAAGTGGCGGCATCCGATTGGGTCGCGTCGAGGCGAAGCTACCTGTTGTGCGGGCGTGGCCGTCGCATCGACATCAACCTCGAGTTGTTCAAGAATACCCTTACGGTTAGCCTGCTCACTCATTAGCTGTAAGGGTAGATGGAGAATAATTGTATTAGGCTATATAAGGAGAGGTCACCCCTCCCTCCAGACTATCTCAGCCATTTGCTACTTTCACTTAGGGTTTCCCGTGTCTCATTCCCTGCTGTAGCTACTGAGATCTGCAGAGACGGTGAATCATACCTCTGTGTATTTGGATTTTGCGAAAACGGGACCAGATTCCCATTGTCTCCTCGTGGGGATGAATTTCAGGTGGGAATTGAGATTGTGATTCGCGTTCTTGAGTTGTTCTTCGCGTTTTCCCTTTTCTCTCAATTTTCCCGTCACTCGATCTCTCTCTACGCTGCGTTTTTTTCGAATCCACTTGAATCATCTTGTTCTTTGATGTGAGGAGAACATTTCCACTGAAGGAATTCATCTCTACCCTCACGAACAAGTAGATCGGGTCGATTCATTTTTCATGGCGACTTTTTCGTTTCTACACTTTCCCTTTTGATTTCCTGGAGTTTGAGTTGATTTGAGCAAATGATTTCTTACGGATAGTCTTCCAACTACCTAAGGATCATTTCCTCCAAGTTTGGGATAAAGGGATTCTGATTTGGTTTGGATTCGAGAAGATTTGGGAGAAGGGCGACCGAAATCGCCCTATCTGGGTGTTCGCGGACAGTCCACCATTTGTACTACGGACAGTCCGCGCATCGGGACTTGGCCAGATCAGTGGCTGCGTGTTTCGGCATTTTGGACTTGGTTTGACCGGCGGACAGTCCGCGTAGTCGGTCGCGGACAGTTCGGGATTCGACCAGGGAGGTTCAGCACACTTGCGTTTTTGGCAGTTTGGCCGGCGGACCGTCCGCCACCAGACCACGGATAGTCCGGCACTAGGCGGACAGTCTGGGACCGTACCCGCGGACAGTCTGGGATCCTGCTGTGTGTTGAGTTTTCATGCGTTTGCTCTTACGGCTTTTCTGCTTCATTTCCGGACTTCTCGTTTCCACCTAAAGTTCACCTAGGAACCTCTCTAGGTATCTTTGCTACATGTTAACATCGGTATTTGGAGGAATCCCAATGTAGCCTTCCATCTACGTTCCGGGAGTGGGTTTTTGGGAAGAACACTACTCGGAATTCTTGGCTTCAGATTCGCTCTAGTTTGGTGGTGCCTCGCTTTGATCCTAGGGATCATCCAACCTCTTTCTGAGGGTCGTGGGCATCACGCTTGTGTTCGAAGCTTTTGGGGTTGATTTGTCTGGACAGTGGCAGAAGTTTTGAAAGAAATTTTTAGGCTCCCATTCACCCCCCCTCTGTCGCTTTTTGGTAGCATTCTCGGTCCTTCAATTAGTATCAGAGCGGGTTAAGGATCTTACACCTTAGCCGGTTCTAGATCCACATAAGGCGACATGGATCGCGGCATGGGCAAACCACCATTTTCGATGGGATGAATTATGCATATTGGAAGATACGCATGTCGGCCTATCTGTAGAGCATGGGAGCTTCATTTTGGGATATTTGCAACTCTGTTGATTACGTGGTCTTGGCGGCTCGTGTGACTCAATAGCAGATCGATGAGCACGATGCCAATAGCCGAGCCTGTAATGCTCTTTTCTCCTGTTTGAGCATGTCTGAGTTTGATCGTGTTTCCCACCTCGCTACGGCTCGGGAGATTTGGGCGACTCTCATGCGTTTTCATGAGGGAACCACTCAAGTCAAAACCCATCTCTATGAGTCACACAAGCAAGAGTATGAGAACTTTCGACACATGGCTGGTGAGAGCATAGAAAGTTTATTCGCTCGCTTTCAGGTGATTGTCAATAGGATGAGGGCTAACAAGGAGTTGTTGCCTTTCAACGATCATGAGAGGGCTCTCAAGCTTCTTCATACTCTTGATTGGTCAGTGTGGGACTCTAAGGTTCAGGCGATCATCAAATCGCCTAACTATGAGACTCTCATGTGCGACGAGCTCTTTAGTAAGCTCAAGTCCACTGAGATTGACGCCATGGCGAGGGCTTCTTATGAAAATCCTTCTGCCCGTCGATGGCTTTGGTTTCTGGCTCTTCTGCTAACCCCTCTGGAGGCTTTGCATTGTCCTCTCTTCTTTCTCTCACAGAGGAGCAGCTGAAGTTCATGGCGGACGACGAGTTGGCTTTGCTCGCAAACTGGTTCTCGCGGTTCCACAACAACCGCATGAATCGTCGCCGCGGAGGAGGACGAGGTGGCTATTATGAGTGTGGAGGCTGGGACCACTTCATCGCCAATTGCCAGAAGAAGAACAAGCAAGCTTCCGGCAAGGCGGATCACGACCACAAGTACGACTCCGGCAAGCGCAAGGAGAAGTACGTCCCCACAAAGCACAAGTGGAGGGGCAACTTCAACAATGAGTACATCAAGGAGAAGTACTTGGACAAGGCCCAGGCCGAGCAGCGTGCCTTCTTCACCACGCTCAGTGACGTCAACGACTCAGACAATAACTCCACAGCTTCAAGTGATGATGAGTGTGAGAAGAAGAAGATCGAGGACAAGTTGAACGGTCTTGCTTCTTCGCCGACAACAAGGGCTTCTGCACCATGGCCCTCGGCGATGAGGTCAACTGTGAGCTGGAGGAGATCCCTCAGAATGATGACGACGACAACGACAACTCCTCCTAGGTACCTCAGACACCCGATGAGCTTTCTGCTGAGGTGAAGGACCAAAAGTGCTAAAGCAAAGGCGACCAGAGGGGGGTGAATGGGAGCTTTAAATTTCTTTTCAGAAACTTATCCCGAGAATCAACCCCAAGAGAAAACCTAGAGCTTGGTATTGTCCACGACCCTAGATGTAGGGTGGATGCTTCCAAGAAGCATAGCGGGACACAACACAACTCTAGAAACCTAACGCAAAAACTGGAAACCGAAACCAGCAATAGACGAACGAATTGCGGACGAAAGCCTGCGAAACTGCACTAACCGAACTCTGATGAGCGTCCGGTCAGGGTTGATCGGACGCGTCCGGTCGGTTCAAAACCGATTCGGGAGCTCTCTATGTTGGACCGGACTCAAAGAGTCTGAGCGTCCGATCACAGCACTTAGCGTCCGGTCAACACCAACGAAAATCGATGAACAGTGGGACAAGCGAGTCCAGTCAAGCTATTTCAGTGCGTCCTGTCAGAAACGTGTAGAAAAATCTCACTCAGCCATCAACGACCGGACTCACTGGTCAGATTCCGATCATCCCATGGCCAGAGTCCGGTCACCTCGAAACATGTTTTTCGTCCACCGATTCGACTCGATCTCACCCAGAATGAATCCTCGAAGGATCAAACTTGGTGGGAAGTGTCACAAGGATGATAGTGAGCTACTCCAAGGAGATCATGGCTCGAACCTATCTCCAAATCGATGAATCGAAGAAGTTCAGGGAAGGGAGGAGAGAAAACGATCCTACGAAGAAATTGCTGGATCTGATGGCTCAATAAGATAGAGAGCAATTCCTTCGGTCAAAAGATCACAAATACATTCGTGAACAAAGTGGTTCAAGTGGAATCACAAACCTACTCACTGAGAGAAAGATCGAGGCAAATCTCAGTGAGAGCCAAAAATGAAAACGCGAAGAACACACATGCAAGAATGCGATTTGATCTCAATTTCCAGCCGAAACTTCTCCACACGAGGAGACAACGGGATCCGGTCCCGTTTCCGCAAAATCCAAATACACAGAGGTATGATTCACCGTCTCTGCGGATCTCAGTAGCTACAACAGGGACGTGGGAGAGCAGAAAACCCTAGAATGAAAATAGCAATAGCTGAGATAGTCTGGAGGGAGAGGTGGTCTCTCCTTATATAGCCTAATACAATTATTCCCCTTCTACCCTTACAGCTAATGAGCAAGCAGGCTAACCCTAAGGGTATTCCTGACCAACTCGAGGTTGATGTTGATCCGACGGCCACGCCCGCACATCAGGTAGCTTCGCCTCGACGTGACCTCACAGGATGCCGCCATTGCGCCGCTCGTCCTTTTCACGGACCTCCCCCCGGCTTTGAGGCCGAAATCGGGAAACTTGTTGTCCGTCGCCTGAGTTTTGTGGCCCAAACTCAGAAACCCACTAGCGCCTAGGTTTTGAGGCCCAAACCTGGAAACCGTCCTCAGCCCGAGTTTTGTGGCCCAAACTCGGAAACCGGCCGCACCTAGGTTTTGAGGCCCAAACCTGGAAACCGTCCACTTGGTGGTTTTTCTGTGGCTCAACCACCAAACCGACACCGTAGAGGGATGCACCGCCCGTCCACTCCGTCCACCCATAAGTCTTCACTTGTCGCTATCCCACGCTGTCAGCCACCATGGCCGATCCTTAGGACACCGGTCCGTCAGTCCAAGCCTCACGTCCGCCCTTCATCGCTCTGGGTCCATCGGCACGGCACGTCTCTACTTGACCAGCTTCACTTTGCCTTCGATCACCGTCTCAGTGCTCGACACCTGCATAACACAAGCCAAAGAACATGCGCATCATACCAGTTGACAATCACTCATCATCTCAAGATCCGGCATACACCCATGTATCCACATGAGGTCGATAAACTTACTGCTTCCCTTCTCAGTCAAGATAAGCTGCTTAGACATGCTGCTAGAGAGAGGAAGGAGTTTAGGCAGAAGTGAGAGGATGCGGTGAAGGAGCTTGAGTCTGTTAAGGCCACCGTTGTTGTGACTGAGGAGGATGAGTGTGAGATGTGCTCCAAGCACATGACTGACCTTCTCACTTTGAGGGGGAAGTATGTTGCTTTGGTTGGAGAGGTGGATGAGCTTAGGGCTAGACCGGTGTTGCTGAGTGCATGCAAGTCCTGTGCAGGATTGCAATCTGAGTTGGCAGAGAAGAATGCCCAGATTGTGTCTCTTGAGAAGGCCAGCTCGGATAGCACTTGTGTGTCTAGGTGCGCCTTATGTGAGGGTTTGGAGATGGAGATTGCGAACGTTAAGCATGACAAGATGCAAACTGAGGAAGAAAACACATACCTTCGGACCATCTTGTCATGGGTGTCTAGTGGTGAGCCGCAGCTTGGGATGATGATTGCCCAATTCAAACGTGCTGCTGGAGGTGTTGGTGTTGGTTTTGCTCAGGATGTTGAGTGTGCAACATCTTTTGGGAAGGTTGGTGAGTTTAGTGGTCTTAAGCCGAGTGAGAAGCCCAACTCCACCACTACTCCCGAACTAACCAAGATTCCACCCAAAGAGCCTCTCAAGCCTAACACCAAAGATGGAGTGTTTGTGGAACCTCCAAGAGCTCCACCCAAGAAACAGACATGGGCTCCAAAACCAAACCACCTGAGGATCAAGCTAGACACTATGCCACCAATCCATGTGGAGCTCATGCCTCAAAAGAACCAAGTGATCCACACCCAATACTTTGAGTACCAACAACCCCCTTTGAGAGCGGTGAGGTACCATTGTGAGCACTGTGAGAGAGATAGACACTTGAGGGAGTTTTGCTTTCGGCGCAAGAGAGAGGAGCATTGTGCAAAGGAGATGAACAACTTGGATATGTACCGTCCTTTCGATGATGTACATACGCCGAAGGTTCAAAGGAGGGTTGCTAGGCCAAGAGGTCCAATGCCTCAAGGTCCTAGGCCACATGGAGGTCGTGCCCGGCGGGATCCTACTTTTGTAGGCTATGGACCCCGTGGCGGTGGGTTTGTTGTTGAGCGTTACCCCCACCACGTTTTGGCTATCGCGATGGACGCTCTTCCCTCAGCGGACCATGTTTTCCTTTGTGTGGTGATCGGTTTCCCCGTAGGCGTGCTAGGAATGGTTTTTCTACTAACTATTCTTTTGAGCAGCCGGGACAACATTGGTACACTTCCCATTTTACTCACCCCAGTGTTGGATCATATGCTCACACTATGTCTTTTTATTGATGTAGGTAAGGCGATTGGAGAATGTTTGGTTGGTGGATTCCGGGTGCTCAAGGCATATGACCGGAAACGCCAAGTGGTTCTCCAGTCTTAGTCCAGTTGCCAGAAAGGAGTTTATCACCTTCGGCGACAATAGCAAAGTTAAAGTGTTGTCTCATGGTTCTGTGCGAGTTAATGAGCACTTTGTGTTGCGTGATGTTGCTCTTGTTTCGAACTTGCATTTTTAACCTTCTTTCTGTTTCGCAACTTTTTGAGGATGACTATGAGATTCGTTTTAAGCCGAATGTCAGTCGTATTTTGGATCCTCAGGGCAATCTTGCATGTTTGATTTCGCCCTTTGGGAAATTCTTTCGTGCGAATTTCTCGGAGTCTTTTGGCATTTCTCGTTGTCTTTTTGCTGGACCCTCCTCCTCGTATCTTTGGAAGTGGCATAGGAGACTTGGTCACTTGAGCTTCGACTTGCTTGCAAGGCTTAGTTCACTTGGCATAATCCGAGGATTGCCCAAGTTACTCATGGAGAAGGATCTCGTTTGCCATTCTTGTAGACAAGGGAAAATGGTTGCTGCTCCTCACTATCCTGTGAATCAAGTTATGACCAAGCGCCCTGGAGAGCTTTTGCATATGGACCTTGTAGGTCCGGCTCGGGTGAGCTCGGTTGGTGGTATGTGGTATGTGCTTGTTGTTGTTGACGACTTCTCGAGATATTCCTTGAGAAAGCTGAGACTTTCTCTTTCACTCGCAATCTGACTTTGCGTCTTCAGAACGAGTTCCCTAAGAACTCGATGAGAGCTATTCTTAGCGATAATGGTTCCGAGTTTAAGAGCTCGGACTTTGAAAAGCTTTCGAACTCTTTGGGTTTAGAGCATCAGTTTTCTTCCCCTACACACCGCCACAAAATGGTGTTGTAGAGAGGAAAAATCGGACCCTTGTAGAGATGGCCAGGACGATGCTCGATGAGCATAGGACTCCTATGCGGTATTGGGCCGAGGCTATAAACACTGCTTGCTATATTTTCAATCGCATTTTTCTCTGTGCCTTCTTGAAGAAAACTTCTTATGAGTTGCGATTTGGGAAACAACCCAAAGTGAGTTATTTTAGAGTTTTTGGTTGCCACTGTTTTATACTTAAGATAGGCAACTTGAACAAGTTTGAGTCTCGCTCTTCTGACAGTGTATTTTTGGGTTTTGGTAATCATACTTGTGCATATCGTGTACTTAACCTTGATACTAACCAAGTCATGGAGACATCCGATGTCACCTTCGACGAGACCATGCATTGTCCTTCTTCTAGATTTGAGCGTGTAGGTGATCACGAGGTTGATGAACCTCCTTTTGATGATGAGGAAGAAGGTGTTGAAGGGATTGATGATCCAGCACTTCCTCCTCCTGCTGTGCTGATTGGGTCGACTTCAACCACGACTGCTCACGGCCCCGAGCCGTCTTCTTCCACTACATGGGGGTCGTGTGATCCACCACCTCGGGCTGTACCACTTGTACCCGAGGAGGCACCAGCTACTGTTGAGGGGGAGGTCACTTCTACAAGGGAGGAGCCATGACACATTCAGCGCCAACACCCTCCTCAACAGATGATAGGCAACATCCATGAACGCGTCACTCGGTCAAGGTCACAACAAATCTCTCACTTTGCTCGTTCTACATTTGTTGTTGATTTTGAACCCCGAGATGTTGGACACGCTTTATCTGATCTGGATTAGGTCAATGTCATGCATGAGGAGCTTGAAAATTTTGAGAGAAATCGGGTTTGGGTTCTTGTTCCACTTCCTCCTGAGTGTCACCCTATTGGGACAAAATGGGTTTTCAAAAACAAACAAGGAGATGATGGCCATGTTTTGAGAAACAAGGCCAGACTTGTAGCCCAGTGGTATAGTCAGAAGGAGGGGATAGACTATGAAGCAACTTTTGCTCATGTAGCTCATTTGGTGGCAATTAGGATTCTATTGGCTTTTGCTGCATCCAAAGGTTTCAAACTTTTTCAAATGGATGTCAAGAGTGCCTTTCTAAACGAATACATAGAAGAAGAGGTGTATGTGAAACAACCACCCGGTTTCAAAAATCCCAAGTTTCCAAACCATGTTTTTAAACTGAACAAAGCTTTGTATGGTTTGAAACAAGCCCCTAGAGCCTGTTATGATAGGTTGAAAACCTTTTTGCTTGCTAAGGGTTTTAAAATGCGATGTGTGGAGAAAAATCTTTTTCTCCTCAAGCAAGGCAATGGCACTTTGTTGGTTCAGATTTACGTGGACGATATCATTTTTGGCGGTTCTTCTCATGATTTGGTTGTCAAGTTTGCAGATACAATGTGCAGGGAATTTGAGATGTGCATGATGGGCGAGTTGACATTCTTTCTCGGGTTGCAAATCAAGCAATCCCGAGAAGGGACGTTTGTGCACCAGGGCAAGTACACCAAGTACATAGTGAAGAAGTTCGATATGGGTGAGGCCAAGCCTCTTCCAACGCCCATGTCGACCACGACGACCCTAGATGCGGATGAGGAGGGAGAAGCTATGGACCAGAAGGAGTACCGAAGCATGATTGGGTCGCTGCTGTACCTGATGGCGACATGCCCGGACATACAGTTCGCGGTGTGTCTTTGCGCATGATTTCAGTCGTCTCCGCGCACCTCTCACCATCAGGCGGTCAAGCGCATTATGTGGTACCTTCGTTTCACCCCTGAGTTCGGGATTTGGTATTCTGCTTCTTCTACCCTCTCTCTTTGCGGATTTTCCGATGCCGATTTTGCCAGTTGTCGACTTGACTGCAAGTCCACTTCTGGGACTTGTCAGTTTTTGGGTTCTTCTCTTGTATCTTGGTCTTCTCGCAATCTATCTAGTGTCACTCAGTCTACCATGGAGGCTGAATATGTTGCTACGGCTAGCTGCTGTTCACAGTTGTTGTGGATGATGGCCACTTTGCGTGATTTTGGTCTGAGCTTTTCTCGAGTTCCATTGCTTTGTGACAACATGAGTGCGATTAGCGTTGCTAAGAACCCCGTGCTGCATTCTAAGACCAAACACATTGATGTGCGCTTTCATTTCCTCCGAGACCACTATGAGAAGGGTCATATCGACCTTCGCCATGTCGATACTCATCATCAGTTGGCAGATATTTTCACCAAGCCTTTGGACCAATCAACCTTTGCTAGGTTGAGATGTGAGCTTGGTGTGTGTTTCCCCTTTTAGTTGGGGGAAACATTTTGGTTCTTGTATCATAGACTGACTTCTTTTGTTTTGTTCTTGTTTAGTCTTTGCATTTTGTCATATTTTCATCTTTTCTTTTTCGAGCTTCATGTCTATAATTTTTAGAATGAATCTATGCTCTGTTTAGTGTATGCTCCGATGATATATGATGATGCTTGTAGCTTAGGCTCTTCTTGATCACTATTACATGTTGTGAGCTGAGCTGTTTTTCAGATCTGTGGATATGTTTAATTCAACATAAAATTTGAAACATGTTCACCATTGAGATTGGCAACTAGCATGTGTAGAATGTGTTGAAGTTACTAGTGCTATTCTTATATGTTGGGTTGCTATGTCTCTAGTTCTGAGTCTTTTACTTGCTTGGTATGTTCATTTTCTGTTAAAATTTGAACCAAGTCTAAGTGAATTTTGAAAATATCGAGATGGGATTACTTGACAGCACATCACGGTATCGAGACTGTTTCTCATTGCACATTGAGTTTAACTTGAGCCGTGTAGTGTAAGACCAAAACCATTGCATCAAGCTTCTGATTGCTTATGCATAGGCTTAGCTCAGTTGAAAAGTTAGGCAATGTCAAATTTTCAACCTCTCGCAATCACATGCTTAAAAATTTGAACTTGTGTAATCACCACTGTAACTCCAATAAATTTCGAAAACACAAGTCTATGTTTCATTCTGTAGCATGATGATTGAACTTTGCTAGGGGTAGTTCACCTTGTATACATGTTTAGCACTTGTTTGACTTCCTGTCTATACATGTGTAGTGCTATTTTGATGGTGAAATCCTATTTGAATGGCTTAAAATTGCTCACTAAGCTCATATGTTCATATTTCGTATTCTGTGATCAGTTTGATCCTTTGCTGGCATTTATACTTGTTGTTGAGTCATCGAATCAGCACTCTTTAGAGCTTCTATTTTTTCTATCAATTCTATACCTGAAGCTGCTAACATGCATTTGTGACTCGTATGCATTTGCTCCGGCTTTTCGGATTCCCTTGTTTTGTGCATTTTCAACTAAGGGGGAGAAATTGGTTTGGAGCGGTTTTCAGCTAGTTGTGTTGAGCCTTTGCCTCTTTCTGGAGGGACTAGCTGTTTTTCGCAGTTCAATTTTTCACAACGGACGCACCCAATCATCTCAGTTTGACCCAAAACTCATGTTTGGTGGGTTTTTGGTACTTTCATTTCTGACGTTACGGTGCAGCAAAACTCGCGCGAGCGTTATTCCCACTGATGCAACGAAAAACTCGTGGTTGAATTTTTCGCAACGGACGCACACAATCATCTCAGTTTGACCCAAAACTCAAGTTTAGTGGGGTTTTGGCACTTCCATTTCCGGCGGAACGGTGCTGCAAAACCCGCACGAGTGGGCCATTTTTTCCACCGATGCACCGAAAAACTCATTGTTGAATTTTTTGGAATGGATGCACCCAATCATCTCAGTTTGACCCAAAACAAATGTTTGGTGGGGTTTTGGCACTTTCACTTCCAACGAAACGGTGCCGCAAAACTCGCGCTAGAGGGCCGTTTTTCCAACTGATGCACAAAAAAACTCGCGGTTGAATATTTCCCAACGGACGCACCCAATCATCTCAGTTTGACCCAAAACTCATGTTTGGTGGGTTATTGGCACTTTTGTTTCCGAGGAAACGGTGCCGCAAAACTCATGCGAGATGGCCGTTTTTCCCACTGATGCACCGAAAAACTCGCGGTTCAACTTTTTGCAACGGACGCACCCAATCATCTTCGTTTGACCCAAAACTCATGTTTGGTGGGTTTTTGACACATTCATTTATGATAGAACGGTGCTGCAAAACTCACGTGAGACGGCCGTTTTTCCCACTGATGCACCAAAAACTCGCGGTTGAATTTTTCACAACGGACGCACCCAATCATCTCTGTTTGACTCAAAACTCATGTTTGGTGGGTTTTTTGGCAATTTCATTTCTGTTGGAACGGTGCCGCAAAACTCGCACCAGGGATGCACCGAAAAACACGCAGTTCAACTATTCGGAACAGACGCACCGAATCATCTTAGTTTGAACCAAATCTCATGTTTGGTGGGGTTTTGGCACTTTCATTTCCGGTGGAACGGTGCCGCAGAACTCGCGCGAGTGGGCCATTTTTTCCATCGATGCACCGAAAAACTCACAGTTGAATTTTTTGGAATGGACGCACCCAATCATCTCAGTTTGACCCAAAACAAATGTTTCGTGGGTTTTTGGCACTTTCATTTCTGATGAAACGGTGCCGCAAAAGTCGCGTGAGTGGGCCGTTTTTCCCACTGATGCACCGAAAAACTCGCGGTTGATTTTTTCGCAATGTATGCACCCAATCAACTCCGTTTGACCCAAAACTCATGTTTGGTGGGTTTTTGGCACTTTCATTTTCGTCGGAATGGTGCCGCAAAACACGCGCCGGTGGGCCGTTTTTTCCACTGATGCACCGAAAAACTAGCATTTCAATTTTTCACAACGGACGCACCCAATCATCTCAGTTTGACCCAAAACTCATGTTTGGTGGGTTATTGGCACTTTTGTTTCGGACAAAACGGTGTCAAAAAACTCACGCGAGATGGCTGTTTTCCCACTGATGCACCAAAAAACTCGCGGTTGAACTTTTCACAACGAACGCACCCAATCTTCTCCGTTTTACACAAAACTCATGTTTGGTGGGTTTTTGGCACTTTCATTTCTGTGGAGCGGTGCCGCGGAAGTCGCGCGAGAGGGCCGTTTTTCCCACTAATGCACCAAAAAACTCGCGGTTGAATTTTTCGCAACAAATGCACCCATTCATCTCCGTTTGACCCAAAACTCATGTTTGGTGGGTTTTGGCACTTAGATTTCCAATGGAACGGTGCCGCAAAACTCACGGGAGAGGGCCATTTTTCCCACTGATGCACAAAAAACTCGCGGTTGAATTTTGCGCAACGGACGCACCCAATCATCTCAGTTTGACCCAAAACTCATGTTTTGTGGGTTATTGGCACTTTTGTTTCCGATGAAACGGTGTCGCAAAACTCACGCGAGATGGTCGTTTTTCCCACTGATGCACCGAAAAACTCACAGTCGAACTTTTCGCAACGGACGCACCCAATCATCTCCGTTTGACGCAAAACACATGTTTTGTGGGTTTTTGGCACTTTCATTTCTGATGGAACGGTGCCATAAAGGTCACGCGAGAGAGCCGTTTTTCCCACTGATGCACCAAAAAACTCGCGGTTCAATTTTTCCCAACGGACGCACCCAGTCATCTCCGTTTGACCCAAAACTCATGTTTGGTGGGGTTTTGGCACTTTCATTTCCGTCGGAACGGTGCCGCAAAACTCACACCGGTGGGCCGTTTTTCCCACTGATGCATCGAAAAACTTGCTACAAGCACTTCTAACACCTTTGGTATATGATACGACGTTAGCTAGTGTGAACAAGCATTTCTGGGCCTTTACCGGGGATAGTTGCCTAGCTCTATCTTTAGTGAAGCTAAGAGCTACCAACAATAGCATACATTGATTAGTGCAAAAATATTTGGCAATCATTGGCCAGGTCATATCATATTTATAATCAAGAGGCAACTCCAAAGTAAAGGTGCTAAACAGAGTAACCCTTAAACCATGAGTTAACTGAGCCATACTAAACACTATATTCGGGAGGTGGAATACAAAGGACTCAACAGGAATATCACACCCGCGATCTACCACTCTATCCGGAACTTAAGACGCATTCACAGATAAATAGTGTATAGGCACCACGCCTACACAGCATCTATCACCCACCCAATGATCATTAAGATGAGCGCTATACGAACATGATTATAAACAAAATGATGAACTATCTATGCCAAATATATAATCAAAGCAGACTATAAGCAATATAATTAAGAATATAATGGTTGATGTCTTAGACATATCAATTGTATTGCTATCTAGAACATAAACATGAACAATAAGGTGAATTAGATCATCGAGAAGAACTAAAGTACGAACTAGAACATGAACTAGAACTGGATTATGAACTAGAAGATGAACTAGACGATGAACTAGAACTAGACGACGAACTAGAACATAAACAATGATGAACAATGATGAACTAGAATAGCAATTATGAAATAGAACCATAATGTTAATACAAGAGAGAAGATCTTGGGTTTACCGAGCCTTCTCGTGACTAGATCAGGAATCCAAGCAAAGCTTGTCTCCTCTAATCCTATTCTATCTAACTATTCTAGGTGGATGTAGTTCTAGGGCTTCTGATGATGCTCTGATCTAATGATGAATGTGATGCCCTGGAGAGGGGGGTCTCGGGCTGCTTATATAGCCCTGGGCAAGGAACCGTGGTCGTTGGATCAAACCGACCTTAGGTACGGCTGAGATGCATCCTCGTAGGCGGTGGAGGAAGGTTCCAGAAGATAGATTCCAGCGGGTCCCGGGGAGGACCGGTCGGTCTCATGGTGGGACCGGTCGGTCCCACCTGGCTGGGTCTCGCGGTGCCCGACCTTCTGGTGTCCTCTAGATGCTTCTAGAATAATCCTGATGCGTCAGTTCGGTTATCTCCTGTTGGTTTGCTTCTAAGGGAAGCAATCTGTGTTGATTTCCTCGTTTAGTCCCTGCAAAACCACAATTCACCAAAACTCATGGAATATTGTCAATTAAAACCCTAACCCTTTGTTGGTGATTGAATTCTTGCCCTTTTCATATTTATTTATCGTTTAGTTATGATAGATGACCAGTGTCAACATGCACCAAAAACTCACAGTTGATTTTTTCACAATGGACGCACCCAATCATCTCTTTTTGACCCAAAACTCATGTTTGGTAGGTTTTTGGCATTTTCATTTCTGGTAGAACGGTGCCACAAACCTTGCACCGGTGGGCCTTTTTTCACTGATGCACCGAAAAAACTTGTAGTTGAATTCTTCGCAACGGACGCAACCGATCATCTCAGTTGGTCCCCAAACTCATGTTTGGTGGGGTTTTGGCACTTTCATTTCCGACGGAACAGTACAGCAAAACTCGCGCGGGAGGGCCATTTTTCCCACTGATGCACCGAAAAACTCGCAGTTGAATTTTTAGCAACGGACGCCCCCAATCATCTCCGTTTGACCCAAAACTCATCTTTGGTGGATTTTTGGCACTTTTATTTCAAATGAAACGGTGCAGCAAAACTCGCACGGGTGGGTCATCGTTCCCACTGATGCACCAAAAAACTCGTAGTTGAATTTTTCACAATGGACGAACCCAATCATCTCCGTTTGACCAAAAACTGAAGTTTGTTTGGTTTTTGGGACTTTCATTTCCGATGGAACGATGCCGCAAAACTCGCGTGGGACGGCTGTTTTTCCCACTGATGCACCGAAAAACTCGCAGTTCAATTTTTCGCAATGGACGCACCCAATCTTCTTCGTTTGATCCAAAAGTCATGTTTGGTGGGCTTTTAGCACTTTCATTTCGAACGTTACAGTGGCGCAAAACTCACGCGGGAGGGCCGTTTTTTCCACTAATGCACCAGAAAACTCGCAGATTAATTTTTCGCAATGGACGCACCCGATTATCTCCGTTTGACCCAAAGCTCGTGTTTGGTGGGTTTTTAGCACTTTCATTTTCGACAGAATGATGCCAGAAAACTCGCGTAGGAGGGCCGTTTTTCCCACTGATGCACCAAAAAACTCATAGTTGAATTTTTCGCAACGGACGAACCCAATCATCTCCGTTTGACCCAAAACTCAAGTTTGTTTGGTTTTTGGGAATTTCATTTCCGATGGAACGATGCCGCAAAACTCTCGTAGTTGGGTCGTTGTTTCCACTGATGCACTGATAAACTCGTAGTTGAATTTTTTGCAATAGACGCACCCAATCATCTTTGTTTGACCCAAAACTCATGTTTGGTAGGTTTTTGGCACTTTCATTTCCGGCAGAACGGTGCCGCAAAACTCGCACGGGTGGGCGTTTTTTTCACTGATGCACCGAAAAACTTGTAGTTGAATTCTTCACAACGGACGCACTGGATCATCTCAGTTTGTCCCAAAACTCATGTTTGGTAGGGTTTTGCCACTATCCTTTCCGATGGAACGGTGCCGCAAAACTCGTGCGGGAGGGCCATTTTTCCCACTGATGCACCGAGAAACACGTAGATGAATTTTTCGCAATGGATGCACCCAATCATCTCCGTTTGTTTAAAAAGTCATGTTTGGTGGGTTTTTGGCACTATGATTTTCGATAGAACGGTGCCGTAGAACTCACGCGGAAGTGTCTTTGTTCGCACTGACTCAAAGAAAAACTTGTACTTGAATTTTTCGCAACGGACGCACCCAATCATGTCCATTTGACCCCAAACTCATGTTTGGTGGGTTTTTGGCACATTCATTTGCGACGGAACGGTGCCACAAAATCACGTGGGATGGCCATTTTTCCCACTGATGTGCCGAAAAAACACATAGTTGAATTTTTCACAACGGATGCAACCGATCACCTTTGTTTGACCCCAAACTCATGTTTGGTGGGTTTTTGGCACTTTTATTTCTGACGGAACAGTGCTACAAAACTCGCTCGGGTGGGCCATTTTTCCTACTGATGCACCGAAAAACTCGCGGTTGAATTTTTCACAACGGACGCACCCAATCATCTTTGTTTGACCCAGAACTGATGTTTGGTGTGTTTTTGGCACTTTCATTTCTGTCGGAACGGTGCCGCAAAACTCGCGCCGGTGGGCCGTTTTACCCACGAAGGCACCGAAAAACTCGCAGTTTAATTTTTTGCAACGGACGCACCCAATCATCTCGGTTTGACATAAAACTCATGTTTGGTGGGTTTTTGGCACTTCCATTTCCGATGGAACGGTGCCGCAAAAGTCGCACGACATGACCGTTTTTCCCACTAATGCACCGAAAAACTCGCGGTTGAATTTTTCGCAATGGATGCACCCAATCATCTCAGTTTGTTTCAAAACTCATGTTAGGTGGGTTTTTGGCACTATGATTTTCGACAGAACGGTGCTGCAAAACTCACGCGGAAGTGTCTTTGTTCGCACTGACTCAAAGAAAAAATTGTACTTGTATTTTCCGCAACGGACGCACCCAATCGTCTCCGTTTGACCCAAAACTCATGTTTGGTTGACTTTTGGCACTTTTATTTCCGACGGAACGGTGCCGCAAAACTTGCGTAGGAGGGCCATTTTCCCACTGATGTATCAAAAAAACACATAGTTGAATTTTTCACAACGGATGCACCCGATCACCTCTGTTTGACCCAAAACTCATGTTTGGTGGGTTTTTGGCACTTTCATTTCTGACGGAACGGTGCTACAAAACTCGCTCGGGGGCCGTTTTCCCACTGATGCACCGAAAAACTTGCAGTTGAATTTTTTGCAATGAACGCTCTCAATCATCTTTGTTTGAGCAAAAACTCATTTTTGATGCATTTTTGGCACTTTCATTTTCGGCGGAATGGTGCTGCAAAACTCGCTCGGGGGGGCCGTTTTTGCCACTGATGCACCGAAAAACTCCGCAATTGAATTTTTCACAACGGACGCACCCAATCACCTCCGTTTGACCCAAAACTCATGCTTGGTGGATTTTTGGCACTATTATTTCTGACGGAACGGTGCCGCAAAACTCGCACGGGTGGGTCGTTGTTCCCAATGATGCACCGAAAAATTCATAGTTGTATTTTTCGCAACGGACGCACTCAATCATCTCCGTTTGTCCTAAAACTCAAGTTTGGTGGGTTTTTGCCACTTTAATTTCCGACGGAACGATGCCGCAAAACTCGCGCAGAAGGGCCGTTTTTCCCACTGATGCACCGAAAAACTCGCAGTTGAATTTTTCGCAACGGACGCACCCGATCATCTCAGTTTGTCCCAAAACTCATGTTTGGTAGGGTTTTGCCACTATCATTTCCTATGGAACAATGCCGAAAACTCGCGCGGGAGGGCCATTTTTCCCACTGATGCACCGAGAAACACGTAGATGAATTTTTCGCAATGGATGCACCCAATCATCTCTGTTTGTTTAAAAACTCATGTTTGGTGGGTTTTGGCATTATGACTTTCGATAGAACGGTGCCGTAGAACTCATGCGGAAGTGTCATTGTTCACACTGACTCAAAGAAAAACTTGTACTTGAATTTTTCACAACGGACGCACCCAATCATCTCCATTTGACCCCAAACTCATGTTTGGTGGGTTTTTGGCACATTCATTTGCGACGGAACGGTGCCACAAAATCACGTGGGATGGCCATTTTTCCCACTGATGTGCCGAAAAAACACATAGTTGAATTTTTCACAACGGATGCAACCGATCACCTTTGTTTGACCCCAAACTCATGTTTGGTGGGTTTTTGGCACTTTTATTTCTGACGGAACAGTGCTACAAAACTCGCTCGGGTGGGCCATTTTTCCTACTGATGCACCGAAAAACTCGCGGTTGAATTTTTCACAACGGACGCACCCAATCATCTTTGTTTGACCCAGAACTGATGTTTGGTGTGTTTTTGGCACTTTCATTTCTGTCGGAACGGTGCCGCAAAACTCGCGCCGGTGGGCCGTTTTACCCACGAAGGCACCGAAAAACTCGCAGTTTAATTTTTTGCAACGGACGCACCCAATCATCTCGGTTTGACATAAAACTCATGTTTGGTGGGTTTTTGGCACTTCCATTTCCGATGGAACGGTGCCGCAAAAGTCGCACGACATGACCGTTTTTCCCACTAATGCACCGAAAAACTCGCGGTTGAATTTTTCGCAATGGATGCACCCAATCATCTCAGTTTGTTTCAAAACTCATGTTAGGTGGGTTTTTGGCACTATGATTTTCGACAGAACGGTGCTGCAAAACTCACGCGGAAGTGTCTTTGTTCGCACTGACTCAAAGAAAAAATTGTACTTGTATTTTCCGCAACGGACGCACCCAATCGTCTCCGTTTGACCCAAAACTCATGTTTGGTTGACTTTTGGCACTTTTATTTCCGACGGAACGGTGCCGCAAAACTTGCGTAGGAGGGCCATTTTCCCACTGATGTATCAAAAAAACACATAGTTGAATTTTTCACAACGGATGCACCCGATCACCTCTGTTTGACCCAAAACTCATGTTTGGTGGGTTTTTGGCACTTTCATTTCTGACGGAACGGTGCTACAAAACTCGCTCGGGGGCCGTTTTCCCACTGATGCACCGAAAAACTTGCAGTTGAATTTTTTGCAATGAACGCTCTCAATCATCTTTGTTTGAGCAAAAACTCATTTTTGATGCATTTTTGGCACTTTCATTTTCGGCGGAATGGTGCTGCAAAACTCGCTCGGGGGGGCCGTTTTTGCCACTGATGCACCGAAAAACTCCGCAATTGAATTTTTCACAACGGACGCACCCAATCACCTCCGTTTGACCCAAAACTCATGCTTGGTGGATTTTTGGCACTATTATTTCTGACGGAACGGTGCCGCAAAACTCGCACGGGTGGGTCGTTGTTCCCAATGATGCACCGAAAAATTCATAGTTGTATTTTTCGCAACGGACGCACTCAATCATCTCCGTTTGTCCTAAAACTCAAGTTTGGTGGGTTTTTGCCACTTTAATTTCCGACGGAACGATGCCGCAAAACTCGCGCAGAAGGGCCGTTTTTCCCACTGATGCACCGAAAAACTCGCAGTTGAATTTTTCGCAACGGACGCACCCGATCATCTCAGTTTGTCCCAAAACTCATGTTTGGTAGGGTTTTGCCACTATCATTTCCTATGGAACAATGCCGAAAACTCGCGCGGGAGGGCCATTTTTCCCACTGATGCACCGAGAAACACGTAGATGAATTTTTCGCAATGGATGCACCCAATCATCTCTGTTTGTTTAAAAACTCATGTTTGGTGGGTTTTGGCATTATGACTTTCGATAGAACGGTGCCGTAGAACTCATGCGGAAGTGTCATTGTTCACACTGACTCAAAGAAAAACTTGTACTTGAATTTTTCACAACGGACGCACCCAATCATCTCCATTTGACCCCAAACTCATGTTTGGTGGGTTTTTGGCACATTCATTTGCGACGGAACGGTGCCACAAAATCACGTGGGATGGCCATTTTTCCCACTGATGTACCGAAAAAAACACATAGTTGAATTTTTCACAACGGATGCAACCAATCACCTCTGTTTGACCCAAAACTCATGTTTGGTGGGTTTTTGACACTTTTATTTCTGACGGAACAGTGCTACAAAACTCGCTCGGGAGGGCCATTTTTCCCACTGATGCACCGAAAAACTCGCGGTTGAATTTTTCACAACGGACGCACCCAATCATATCTGTTTGACCCAAAACTCATGTTTGGTGTGTTTTTGGCACTTTCATTTCCGTCGGAACGGTGCCGCAAAACTTGCGCCGGTGGGCCGTTTTTCCCACGAAGGCACCGAAAAACTTGCAGTTTAATTTTTTGCAATGGACGCACCCAATCATCTCAGTTTGTCTTAAAACTCATGTTTGGTGGGTTTTTGGCACTTCCATTTCCGATGGAACGGTGCCGCAAAAGTCGCACGACAGGGCTGTTTTTCCCACTGATGCACCGAAAAACTCGCGATTGAATTTTTCGCAATGGATGCATCCAATCATCCCCGTTTGTTTCAAAACTCATGTTAGGTGGGTTTTTGGCACTATGATTTTCGAAAGAACGGTGCTGCAAAACTCACGCGGAAGTGTCTTTGTTCGCACTGACTCAAAGAAAAAATTGTACTTGTATTTTTCGCAACGGACGGACCCAATCGTCTCCATTTGACCCAAAACTCATATTTGGTAGATTTTTGCCAGTTTTATTTCCAACGGAACGGTGCCGCAAAACTTGCGTAGGAGGGCCGTTTTCCCACTGATGTACCAAAAAAACACATAGTTGAATTTTTCACAACGGATGCACCCGATCACCTCTGTTTGACCCAAAACTCATGTTTGGTGGGTTTTTGGCACTTTCATTTCTGACGGAACGGTGCTACAAAACTCGCTCGGTATGGCCGTTTTCCCACTGATGCACCCGAAACTTGCAGTTGAATTTTTTGCAATGAACGCGCTCAATCATCTTCGTTTGCGCAAAAACTCATTTTTGGTGCGTTTTTGGCACTTTTCATTTTCGGCGGAACGATGCTGCAAAACTCGCTCGGGAGGGCCGTTTTTCCCACTGATGCACCGAAAAACTCCGCAGTTGAATTTTTCACAATAGACGCACTGAATCATCTCCGTTTGACCCAAAACTCATGCTTAGTGGATTTTTGGCACTTTTATTTCCGACGGAACGGTGCCGCAAAACTCGCACGGGTGGGTCGTTGTTCCCAATGATGCACCGAAAAATTCACAGTTGTATTTTTCACAACGGACGCACTCAATCATCTCCGTTTGACCTAAAACTCAAGTTTGGTGGGTTTTTGGCACATTCATTTCCGACGGAACGATGCCGCAAAACTCGTGCAGGAGGGTCGTTTTTTCCACTGATGCACCGAAAAACTCGCAGTTGAATTTTTCGCAACGGACGCACCCGATCATATCAGTTTGTCCCAAAACTCATGTTTGGTAGGGTTTTGCCACTATCATTTCCGATGGAACCGTGCCGCAAAACTCGCGCGGGAGGGCCATTTTTCCCACTGATGCACCGAGAAACTCGTAGATGAATTTTTCGCAATGCATGCACCCAATCATCTCCGTTTGTTTAAAAACTCATGTTTGTTGGGTTTTTGGCATTATGACTTTCGATAGAACGGTGCCGTAGAACTCATGCGGAAGTGTCATTGTTCACACTGACTCAAAGAAAAACTTGTACTTGAATTTTTCACAACGGACGCACCCAATCATCTCCATTTGACCCCAAACTCATGTTTGGTGGGTTTTTGGCACATTCATTTGCGACGGAACGGTGCCACAAAATCACGTGGGATGGCCATTTTTCCCACTGATGTACCGAAAAAACACATAGTTGAATTTTTCACAACGGATGCAACCAATCACCTCTGTTTGACCCAAAACTCATGTTTGGTGGGTTTTTGACACTTTTATTTCTGACGGAACAGTGCTACAAAACTCGCTCGGGAGGGCCATTTTTCCCACTGATGCACCGAAAAACTCGCGGTTGAATTTTTCACAACGGACGCACCCAATCATATCTGTTTGACCCAAAACTCATGTTTGGTGTGTTTTTGGCACTTTCATTTCCGTCGGAACGGTGCCGCAAAACTCGCGCCGGTGGGCCGTTTTTCCCACGAAGGCACCGAAAAACTTGCAGTTTAATTTTTTGCAATGGACGCACCCAATCATCTCAGTTTGTCTTAAAACTCATGTTTGGTGGGTTTTTGGCACTTCCATTTCCGATGGAACGGTGCCGCAAAAGTCGCACGACAGGGCTGTTTTTCCCACTGATGCACCGAAAAACTCGCGGTTGAATTTTTCGCAATGGATGCATCCAATCATCCCCGTTTGTTTCAAAACTCATGTTAGGTGGGTTTTTGGCACTATGATTTTCGAAAGAACGGTGCTGCAAAACTCACGCGGAAGTGTCTTTGTTCGCACTGACTCAAAGAAAAAATTGTACTTGTATTTTTCGCAACGGACGGACCCAATCGTCTCCATTTGACCCAAAACTCATATTTGGTGGATTTTTGGCACTTTTATTTCCAACGGAACGGTGCCGCAAAACTTGCGTAGGAGGGCCGTTTTCCCACTGATGTACCAAAAAAACACATAGTTGAATTTTTCACAACGGATGCACCCGATCACCTCTGTTTGACCCAAAACTCATGTTTGGTGGGTTTTTGGCACTTTCATTTCTGACGGAACGGTGCTACAAAACTCGCTCGGGAGGGCCGTTTTCCCACTGATGCACCCGAAACTTGCAGTTGAATTTTTTGCAATGAACGCGCTCAATCATCTTCGTTTGCGCAAAAACTCATTTTTGGTGCGTTTTTTGCACTTTTCATTTTCGGCGGAACGATGCTGCAAAACTCGCTCGGGAGGGCCGTTTTTCCCACTGATGCACCGAAAAACTCCGCAGTTGAATTTTTCACAATAGACGCACTGAATCATCTCCGTTTGACCCAAAACTCATGCTTAGTGGATTTTTGGCACTTTTATTTCCGACGGAACGGTGCCGCAAAACTCGCACGGGTGGGTCGTTGTTCCCAATGATGCACCGAAAAATTCACAGTTGTATTTTTCACAACGGACGCACTCAATCATCTCCGTTTGACCTAAAACTCAAGTTTGGTGGGTTTTTGGCACATTCATTTCCGACGGAACGATGCCGCAAAACTCGTGCAGGAGGGTCGTTTTTTCCACTGATGCACCGAAAAACTCGTAGTTGAATTTTTCGCAACGGACGCACCCGATCATATCAGTTTGTCCCAAAACTCATGTTTGGTAGGGTTTTGCCACTATCATTTCCGATGGAACCGTGCCGCAAAACTCGCGCGGGAGGGCCATTTTTCCCACTGATGCACCGAGAAACTCGTAGATGAATTTTTCGCAATGCATGCACCCAATCATCTCCGTTTGTTCAAAAACTCATGTTTGTTGGGTTTTTGGAACGATGATTTTCAATAGAACGGTGCCGTAGAACTCATGCAGAAGTGTCATTGTTCGCACTGACTCAAAGAAAAACTTGTACTTGAATTTTTCGCAACGGACGCACCCAATCATCTCCATTTGACCCCAAACTCATGTTTGGTGGGTTTTTGGCACATTCATTTGCGACGGAACGGTGCCACAAAATCACGTGGGATGGCCATTCTTGCCACTGATGTACCAAAAAACACATAGTTGAATTTTTCACAACGGATGCAACTGATCACCTCTGTTTGACCCAAAACTCATGTTTGGTGGGTTTTTGGCACTTTTATTTCTGACGGAACAGTGCAACAAAACTCGCTCGGGAGGGCCATTTTTCCCACTGATGCACCGAAAAACTCGCGGTTGAATTTTGCACAACGGATGCACCCAATCATCTCTGTTTGACCCAAAACTCATGTTTGGTGGGTTTTTGGCACTTTCATTTCCGACGTTACGGTGCCGCAAAACTCGCGCCAGTGTGCCGTTATTCCTACTGATGCACCGAAAAACTCGTGGTTGAATTTTTCGCAACGGACGCACCCAATCATTTCAGTTTGACCCAAAACTCAAGTTTATTGGGGTTTTGACACTTTCATTTCCGGTGGAACGGTGCAGCAAAACACGCACGAGTGGGCCATTTTTCCACCGATGCACCGAAAAACTCATAGTTGAATTTTTTGGAATGGACGCACCCAATCATCTCAGTTCGAGCCAAAACTAACTTTTGGTGTGTTTTCGCACTTTCATTTCCGATGAAACGGTGCCGCAAAACTCGCGCGAGAGGGCCGTTTTTCCCACTGATGCAAAAAAAACTCGCGGTTGAATTTTTTGCAACGGACGCACCCAATCATCTCAGTTTGACCCAAAACTTATGTTTGTTGGGTTATTGCCACTTTTGTTTCCGACGAAATGGTGCCGCAAAACTGACACGAGATGACCGTTTTTCCCACTGATGCACCGAAAAACTCGCGGTTTAACTTTTCGCAATGGATGCACCCAATCATCTCTGTTTGACCCAAAACTCATGTTTGGTGGGGTTTTGGCACTTTCATTTCTGATGGAACGGTGCCATAAAACTCACGCGATAGGGCCGTTTTTCCCACTGATGCACCAAAAAACTCGCGGTTCAATTTTTCCCAACGGACGCACCCAGTCATCTCCATTTGACCCAAAACACATGTTTGGTGGGGTTTTGGCACTTTCATTTCCGTCAGAACGGTGCCGCAAAACTCACACCGGTGGGCCATTTTTCCCACTGATGCATCGAAAAAACTCACATTTCAATTCTTCGCAACGGACGCACGCATTCATCTCATTTTGACCCAAAACTCATGTTTGGTGGGTTTTTGGTACTTTCATTTCTGACGTTACGGTGCCGCAAAACTCGCGCAAGTGGGTTGTTATTCCTACTGATGCACCAAAAAACTTGGGGTTGAATTTTTTGCAACGGACGCACCCAATCATCTACGTTTGATCAAAAACTCATGTTTGTTGGGTTATTGCCACTTTTGTTTCCGACGAAATGGTGCCGCAAAACTCAAACGAGATGGCCGTTTTTCCCACTGATGCACCGAAAAACTTGCGGTTCAACTTTTCGCAATGGATGCACCCAATCATCTCTGTTTGACCCAAAACTCATGTTTGGTGGGGTTTTGGCACATTCATTTCCGTCGGAACGGTGCCGCAAAACTCGCGCCGGTGGGCAGTTTTTCCCACTGATGCACCGAAAAACACGCAGTTCAATTTTTCACAACGGCCGAACTCAATCATCTCAGTTTGACCCAAAACTCATGTTTGGTGGGTTTTTGGTACTTTCATTTCTGACGTTACGGTGCCGCAAAACTCATGCAAGTGGGCCGTTATTCCTACTGATGCACCGAAAAACTCGTGGTTGTTTTTTTCGCAACGGACGCACCCAATCATCTCAGATTGACCCAAAACTCAAGTTTATTAGGGTTTTGGCACTTTCCTTTCTGGCAGAACGGTGCAGCAAAACTCGCACGAGTGGGCCATTTTTCCACCGATGCACCGAAAAACTCATAGTTGAATTTTTTGGAATGGACGCACCCAATCATCTCAGTTTGACCCAAAACAAATGTTTGGTGGGTTTTTCGCACATTCATTTCCGACGGAATGGTGCCGCAAAACTCGCGCGAGAGGGCTATTTTTCCCACTGATGCAAAAAAACTCGCGGTTGAATTTTTTGCAACGGGCGCACCCAATCATCTCAGTTTGACCCAAAACTCATGTTTGGTGGGTTATTGGCACTTTTGTTTCCGACGAAATGGTGCCGCAAAACTCACACGAGATGGCTGTTTTTCCCACTGATGCACCGAAAAACTCGCGGTTCAACTTTTCGCAATGGACGCACCCAATCATCTCCGTTTGACCCAAAACTCATGTTTGGTGGGTTTTTGGCACTTTCATTTCTGATGGAACGGTGCCATAAAAGTCACACGAGAGGGCCGTTTTTCCCACTGATGCACCAAAAAACTCGCGGTTGAATTTTTCGCAATGGACGCACCCAATCATCTCTGTTTGACTCTAAACTCATGTTTGGTGGTGTTTTGGCACTTTCATTTCCGTCGGAACGGTGCCGCAAAACTCGTGCCAGTGGGCCGTTTTTCCCACTGATGCACCGAAAAAGCTCGCAGTTCAACTATTCGCAACGGACGCACCCAATCATTTTAGTTTGACCCAAAACTCATGTTTGGTGGGTTTTTCGCACTATCATTTCCGACGGAACGGTGCCGCAAAACTCACGCGAGAGGGCCGTTTTTTGCACTATTGCAAAAAAAACTCGCGGTTGAATTTTTTGCAACAGACGCACCCAATCATCTCAGTTTGTCCCAAAACTCATGTTTGGTGGGTTATTGCCACTTTTGTTTCCGACAAAATGGTGCCGCAAAACTCAAACGAGATGGCCGTTTTTCCCACTGATGCACCAAAAAACTCGCGGTTCAACTTTTCGCAATGGACGCACCCAATCATCTCTGTTTGACCCAAAACTCATGTTTGGTGGGTTTTTGGCACTTTCATTTCTGATGGAACGGTGCCATAAAAGTCACGCGAGAGGGCCGTTTTTCCCACTGATGCACCAAAAAACTCGCGGTTCAATTTTTCCCAACGGATGCACCCAGTCCTCTGCGTGACCCAAAACTCATGTTTGATGGGGTTTTGGCACATTCATTTCCGTCGGAACGGTGCCGCAAAACTCACAACGGTGGGCCGTTTTTCCCACTGATGCACCGAAAAAACTAACAGTTCAATTTTTCGCAACAGACGCACGCAATCATCTCATTTTGAGCCAAAACTCATGTTTGGTGGGTTTTTGGTACTTTCATTTCTGACGTTACGGTGCCACAAAACTTGCGCGAGTGGGCTGTTATTCCTACTGATGCACCGAAAAACTTGGTGTTGAATTTTTTGCAACGGACGCACCCAATCATCTACGTTTGATCAAAAACTCATGTTTGGTGGGGTTTTGGCACATTCATTTCCGTCGGAACGGTGCCGCAAAACTCACGTCGGTGGGCAGTTTTTCCCACTGATGCAAAAAAAACTCGCAGTTGAATTTTTTGCAACGGACGCACCCAATCATCTCAGTTTGACCCAAAACTCATGTTTGGTGGGTTATTGACACTTTTGTTTCCAACGAAAAGGTGCCGCAAAATTAACACGAGATGACCGTTTTTCCCACTAATGCACCGAAAAACTCGCGGTTCAACATTTCGCAATGGACGCACCCAATCATCTCCGTTTGACCCAAAACTCATGTTTGGTGAGTTTTTGGCACTTTCATTTCTGATGGAACGGTGCCGTAAAAGTCACGCGAGAGGGCCGTTTTCCCCACTGATGCACCAAAAAACTCGCGGTTGAATTTTTCGCAATGGACGCACCCAATCATCTCTGTTTGATTCTAAACTCATGTTTGGTGGGGTTTTGGCACATTCATTTCCGTAGGAACGGTGCCGCAAAACTCGCGCCGGTGGGCCGTTTTTCCCACTAATGCACCGAAAAAGCTCGTAGTTCAACAATTCGCAACGGACGCACCCTATCATCTCAGTTTGACCCAAAACTCATGTTTCGTGGGTTATTGCCACTTTTGTTTCCGACGAAATGGTGCCGCAAAACTCACACGAGATGACCGTTTTTCCCACTGATGCACCGAAAAACTCGCGGTTTAACTTTTCGCAATGGAAGCACCCAATCATCACTATTTGGTGGGTTTTTGGCAGTTTCATTTCTGATGGAACGGTGCCATAAAAGTCACGCGAGAGGGCCATTTTTCCCACTGATGCACCAAAAAACTCGTGGTTCAATTTTTCCCAACGGACGCACCCAGTCATCTCTGTTTGACCCAAAACTCATGTTTGGTGGAGTTTTGGCACTTTCATTTCCAACGGAATGGTGCCGCAAAACTCACACCGGTGGGCCCTTTTTTCCACTGATGCACCGAAAAAACTCACAGTTCAATTCTTCGCAACGGACGCACGCAATCATCTCATTTTGACCCAAAACAAATGTTTGGTGGGTTTTTGGCACTTTCATTTCCGAAGAAACGGTGCTGCAAAGGTCGCGTGAGAGGGCCGTTTTTCCCAATGATGCACCGAAAAACTCGCGGTTAAATTTTTCGCAACGTATGCACCCAATCATCACTGTTTGACCCAAAACTCATGTTTGGTGGGTCTCTGGCACTTTCATTTCCGTCGGAATGGTGCCGCAAAACACGGGCCGGTGGGCTGTTTTTCCCAGTGATGCAGTGAAACACTCATAATTGATTTCTTCGGAACGGACGCACCCAATCATCTTAGTTTGACCCAAAACAAATGTTTGGTCGGTTTTTGGCACTTCCATTTCCGATGGAACGGTGCCGCAAAAGTCGCGCGAGTGGGTCGTTTTTCCCACTGATGCACCAAAAAACTCACGGTTGAATTTTTCGCAACGGACGCACACAATCATCTCCGTTTGACTCAATACTCAAGTTTGGTGTGTTTTTTGCACTTTTATTTCCATCGGAACAGTACCGCAAAACTCACACCGGTGGGCCCTTTTTTCCACTGATACACCGAAAAAACTCACAGTTCAATTTTTCGCAACGGATGCACGCAATCATCTCATTTTGACCCAAAACTCATGTTTGGTTGGTTTTTGGTACTTTCATTTCCGACGTTACGGTGCCGCAAAACTCGCGCGAGTGGGCCGTTATTCCTACTGATGCACCGAAAAACTTGGTGTTGAATTTTTTGCAACGGACGCACCCAATCATCTACGTTTGATCAAAAACTCATGTTTGGTGGGGTTTTGGCACATTCATTTCCGTTGGAACGGTGCCGCAAAACTCGCGCCGGTGGGCAGTTTTTCCCACTGATGCACCGAAAAACTCGCAGTTCAATTTTTCACAACGGACGAACCCAATCATCTCAGTTTGACCCAAAACTCATGTTTGGTGGGTTTTTGGTACTTTCATTTCCGACGTTATGGTGCCGCAAAACTCACGCAAGTGGGCTGTTATTCCTACTGATGCACCAAAAAACTTGTGGTTGAATTTTTCGCAACGGACGCACCCAATCATCTCAGTTTGACCCAAAACTCAAGTTTATTCGGGTTTTGGCACTTTCCTTTCCGGCAGAATGGTGCAGCAAAACTCGCACGAGTGGGCCATTTTTCCACCGATGCACCGAAAAACTCATAGTTCAATTTTTTGGAATGGACGCACCCAATTACCTCAGTTTGACCCAAAACAAATGTTTGGTGGGTTTTTCGCACAATCATTTCCGACTGAACGGTGCCGAAAAACTTGCGCGAGAGGGCCATTTTTCCCACTGATGCAAAAAAAACTCGCGGTTTTTTGCAACGGGCGCACCCAATCATCTCAGTTTGACCCAAAACTCATGTTTGGTGGGTTATTGGCACTTTTGTTTCCGACGAAATGGTGCCGCAAAACTCACACGAGATGGCCGTTGTTCCCACTAATGCACCGAAAAACTCGCGGTTCAACTTTTTGCAATGCACGCACCCAATCATCTCCGTTTGACCCAAAACTCATGTTTGGTGGATTTTTGGCACTTTCATTTCTCATGGAAC
This sequence comes from Coix lacryma-jobi var. lacryma-jobi, assembly GCA_009763385.1. Taxonomy (NCBI): domain Eukaryota; kingdom Viridiplantae; phylum Streptophyta; class Magnoliopsida; order Poales; family Poaceae; genus Coix; species Coix lacryma-jobi. The sequence goes on from CM019831.1 coordinate 86,191,772, forward strand.
GGTGTCGTAAAAGTCCCGAGAGAGGCCCATTTTTCCCACTGATGCACCGAAAAACTCGCGGTTGAATTTTTCGCAATGTATGCACCCAATCATCTGCGTTTGACCCAAAACTCATGTTTGGTGGGTTTTTGGCACTTTCATTTCCGTCGGAACGTTGCCGCAAAACACGCGCCGGTGGGCCGTTTTCCCCACTGATGCACTAAAACACTCATAATTGATTTCTTTATAACGGACGCACCCAATCATCTCAGTTTGACCCAAAACAAATGTTTGGTGGGTTTTTGGCACTTCCATTTCCGATGGAACGGTGCCCCAAAAGTCGCGCGAGAGGGTCATTTTTCCCACTGATGCACCGAAAAACTCATGGTTGATTTTTTCGCAACGGACGCACAAAATCATCTCCGTTTGACCCAATACTCATGTTTGGTGTGTTTTTTGCACTTTTATTTCCATCGGAACAGTGCTGCAAAACTCGCGTCGGTGGACCGTTTTCCCATTGATGCACCGAAAAACTCGCAGTTCAATTTTTCACAACGGACACAACCAATCATCTTAGTTTGATCCAAAACTCATGATTAGTGGGGTTTTGGCACATTCATTTCCGGCGGTACGGTGCCGCAAAACTCGCACCAGTGGAACATTTTTTCCAACGATGCACCGAAAAACTCATCGTTGAATTTTTGGAATGGACGCACCCAAACATCTCAGTTTGACCCAAAACAAATGTTTGGTGGGTTTTTGGCACTTGCATTTCTGATGGAACAGTGTCGCAAAAGTCACGCGAGAGGGCCGTTTTTCCCACTAATGCACCAAAAAACTCGCGGTTGAATTTTTCACATCGGACGCACCCACTCATCACTGTTTGTCCCAAAACTCATGTTTGGTGGGGTTTTGGCACATTCATTTCCGTCGGAACGGTGCCGCAAAAGTCACGCCGGTCGGCTGTTTTCCCCACTGATGCACCGAAAAAACTCGCAGTTCAATTTTTCGGAACGGACGCACCCAATTATCTCAGTTTGACCCAAAACTCATGTTTGGTGGGTTATTGGCACTTTTGTTTCCGACGAAACTGTGCCCCAAAACTCTTGCGAGATGGTTGTTTTCCTACTGATGCACCAAAAAACTCGCGGTTGAATTGTTCGCAACGGACGCACCCAATCATCTCAGTTTGACCCAAACCTCATGTTTGGTGGGTTTTTGGTACATTCATTTCCGACGTTCCGGTGATGCAAAACTCGCGCGAGAGGGCCGTTATTCCCACTAATACAAAGAAAAACTAGTTGTTGAATTTTTCGCAACGGACGCACCCAATCATCTTAGTTAGATCCAAAACTCATGTTTAGTGCGGTTTTGGCACATTCATTTCCGGCAGAACGGTGCCGCAAAACTCGCACGAGTGGAACATTTTTTCCAATGCTGCACTGAAAAACTCATCGTTCAATTTTTGGAATGGACGCACCCAAACATCTCAGTTTGACACAAAAGAAATGTTTGGTGGGTTTTTGGCACTTGCATTTCTGATGGAACGGTGTCGCAAAAGTCAAGCGAGAGGGTCGTTCTTCCCACTGATGCACCAAAAAACTCGCGGTTGAATTTTTCACATCGGACGCACCCAATCATCTCTGTTTGTCCCAAAACTCATGTTTGGTGGGGTTTTGGCACATTCATTTCCGTCGGAACGGTGCCACAAAACTCACGCCGGTGGGCCGTTTTTCCCACTAATGCACTGAAAAAACTCGCAGTTCAATTTTTCGCAACGGACGCACCCAATCATCTCAGTTTGACCCAAAACTCATGTTTGGTGGGTTTTTGTTACTTTCATTTCCGACGTCACGGTGCCGCAAAACTCATGCAAGTGGGCCGTTATTCCTACTGATGCACCGAAAAACTCGTGCTTGAATTTTTCGCAACGGACGCAGCCAATCATCTTAGTTTGACCCAAAACTCACGTTTATTGGGGTTTTGGCACTTTCATTTTCGGCGGAACGGTGCAGCAAAACTCGCACGAGTGGGCCATTTTTTCCACCGATGCACCGAAAAACTCAAAGTTGAATTTTTTGGAATGGACGCACCAAATCATCTCAGTTTGACCCAAAACAATTGTTTGGTGGGTTCTTGGCACTTTCATTTCTGACGTTACGGTGCCGCAAAACTCGCGCGAGAGGGTCTTTTTTCCTACTGATGCACCAAAAAACTCGCGGTTGAATTTTTCGCAACGGACGCGCATAATCATCCCAGTTTGACCCAAAACAAATGTTTGGTGTGTTTTTGACACTTTCATTTTTGATGAAACGGTGCCGCAAAAGTCGCGTGAGACGGCCGTTTTCCCACTGATGCACCGAAAAACTCGCGGTTGAATTTTTCGCAATGTATGCACCCAATCATCTCCGTTTGACCCAAAACTCATGTTTGGTGGGTTTTTGGCACTTTCATTTCCGTCAGAATGTTGCCGCAAAACACGCGCCGGTGGGCCGTTTGTCCCACTGATGTACTGAAAAACTCATAATTGATTTCTTCAGAATGGACGCATAATTGATTTCTTCACACGAGAGGGCCGTTTTTCCCACTGATGCACCAAAAAACTCGCGGTTGAATTTTTCGCAATGGACGCACCCAATCATCTCTGTTTGACTCTAAACTCATGTTTGGTGGTGTTTTGGCACTTTCATTTCCGTCGGAACGGTGCCGCAAAACTCGTGCCAGTGGGCCGTTTTTCCTACTGATGCACCGAAAAAGCTCGCAGTTCAACTATTCGCAACGGACGCACCCAATCATTTTAGTTTGACCCAAAACTCATGTTTGGTGGGTTTTTCGCACTTTCATTTCCGACGGAACGGTGCCGCAAAACTCGCGCGAGAGGGCCGTTTTTTGTACTATTGCAAAAAAAACTCGCGGTTGAATTTTTTGCAACAGACGCACCCAATCATCTCAGTTTGGCCCAAAACTCATGTTTGGTGGGTTATTGCCACTTTTGTTTCCGACAAAATGGTGCCGCAAAACTCAAACGAGATGGCCGTTTTTCCCACTGATGCACCAAAAAACTCGCGGTTCAACTTTTCGCAATGGACGCACCCAATCATCTCTGTTTGACCCAAAACTCATGTTTGGTGGGTTTTTGGCACTTTCATTTCTGATGGAACGGTGCCATAAAAGTCACGCGAGAGGGCCGTTTTTCCCACTGATGCACCAAAAAACTCGCGGTTCAATTTTTCCCAATGGATGCACCCAGTCCTCTGCGTGACCCAAAACTCATGTTTGATGGGGTTTTGGCACATTCATTTCCGTCGGAACGGTGCCGCAAAACTCACAACGGTGGGCCGTTTTTCCCACTGATGCACCGAAAAAACTAACAGTTCAATTTTTCGCAACAGACGCACGCAATCATCTCATTTTGAGCCAAAACTCATGTTTGGTGGGTTTTTGGTACTTTCATTTCTGACGTTACGGTGCCGCAAAACTTGCGCGAGTGGGCTGTTATTCCTACTGATGCACCGAAAAACTTGGTGTTGAATTTTTTGCAACGGACGCACCCAATCATCTACGTTTGATCAAAAACTCATGTTTGGTGGGGTTTTGGCACATTCATTTCCGTCGGAACGGTGCCGCAAAACTCACGTCGGTGGGCAGTTTTTCCCACTGATGCAAAAAAAACTCGCAGTTGAATTTTTTGCAACGGACGCACCCAATCATCTCAGTTTGACCCAAAACTCATGTTTGGTGGGTTATTGACACTTTTGTTTCCAACGAAAAGGTGCCGCAAAACTAACACGAGATGACCGTTTTTCCCACTAATGCACCGAAAAACTCGCGGTTCAACATTTCGCAATGGACGCACCCAATCATCTCCGTTTGACCCAAAACTCATGTTTGGTGAGTTTTTGGCACTTTCATTTCTGATGGAACGGTGCCGTAAAAGTCACGCGAGAGGGCCGTTTTCCCCACTGATGCACCAAAAAACTCGCGGTTGAATTTTTCGCAATGGACGCACCCAATCATCTCTGTTTGATTCTAAACTCATGTTTGGTGGGGTTTTGGCACATTCATTTCCGTAGGAACGGTGCCGCAAAACTCGCGCCGGTGGGCCGTTTTTCCCACTAATGCACCGAAAAAGCTCGTAGTTCAACAATTCGCAACGGACGCACCCAATCATCTCAGTTTGACCCAAAACTCATGTTTCGTGGGTTATTGCCACTTTTGTTTCCGATGAAATGGTGCCGCAAAACTCACACGAGATGACCGTTTTTCCCACTGATGCACCGAAAAACTCGCGGTTTAACTTTTCGCAATGGAAGCACCCAATCATCACTATTTGGTGGGTTTTTGGCAGTTTCATTTCTGATGGAACGGTGCCATAAAAGTCACGCGAGAGGGCCGTTTTTCCCACTGATGCACCAAAAAACTCGTGGTTCAATTTTTCCCAACGGACGCACCCAGTCATCTCTGTTTGACCCAAAACTCATGTTTGGTGGAGTTTTGGCACTTTCATTTCCAACGGAATGGTGCCGCAAAACTCACACCGGTGGGCCCTTTTTTCCACTGATGCACCGAAAAAACTCATAGTTCAATTCTTCGCAACGGACGCACGCAATCATCTCATTTTGACCCAAAACAAATGTTTGGTGGGTTTTTGGCACTTTCATTTCCGAAGAAACGGTGCTGCAAAGGTCGCGTGAGAGGGCCGTTTTTCCCAATGATGCACCGAAAAACTCGCGGTTAAATTTTTCGCAACGTATGCACCCAATCATCTCTGTTTGACCCAAAACTCATGTTTGGTGGGTCTCTGGCACTTTCATTTCCGTCGGAATGGTGCCGCAAAACACGGGCCGGTGGGCTGTTTTTCCCAGTGATGCAGTGAAACACTCATAATTGATTTCTTCGGAACGGACGCACCCAATCATCTTAGTTTGACCCAAAACAAATGTTTGGTCGGTTTTTGGCACTGCCATTTCCGATGGAACGGTGCCGCAAAAGTCGCGCGAGTGGGTCGTTTTTCCCACTGATGCACCGAAAAACTCACGGTTGAATTTTTCGCAACGGACGCACACAATCATCTCCGTTTGACCCAATACTCATGTTTGGTGTGTTTTTTGCACTTTTATTTCCATTGGAACAGTGCTGCAAAACTCGCGCCGGTGGGCCGTTTTTCCCACTGATGCACCGAAAAACTCGCAGTTCAATTTTTCGCAACGGACGCACCCAATCATCTCTGTTTTACCGAAAACACATGTTTGGTGTGTTTTTGGCAATTTCATTTCTGATGGAACGGTGCCGCAGAAGCCGCGCGAGAGGGCCGTTTTTCCCATTGATGCACCAAAAATCTCGCGGTTGAATTTTTCGCAGCAGATGTACCCAATCATCTCAGTTTGACCCAAACCTCATGTTTGGTGGGTTTTTGGTACATTCATTTCCGATGTTACGGTGATGCAAAACTCGCGCAAGGGCTGTTATTCCCACTAATGCACCGAAAAACTCGTGGTTGAATTTTTTGCAATGGACGCACCCAATCATGTTAGTTAGATCCAAAACTCATGTTTAGTGGGGTTTTGGCACATTCATTTCCGGCGGAACGGTGCCGCAAAACTCGCACGAGTGGAACATTTTTTCCAACGATGCACTGAAAAACTCATCGTTCAATTTTTGGAATGGACGCACCCAAACATCTCAGTTTGACCCAAAATAAATGTTTGGTCGGTTTTGGGCACTTGCATTTCTGATGGAACGGTGTCGCAAAAGTCACGCGAGAGGGCCGTTTTTCCCACTGATGCACCAAAAAACTTGCGGTTGAATTTTTCACATCGGACGAACCAATCATCTCTGTTTGTCCCAAAACTCATGTTTGGTGGGGTTTTGGCACATTCATTTCCGTCGGAATGGTGCCGCAAAACTCACGCCGGTGGGCCGTTTTTCCCACTGATGCACCAAAAATACTCGCAGTTCATTTTTTCGCAACGGACGCACCCAATCATCTCAGTTTAACCCAAAACTCATGTTTGGTGGGTTTTTGTTACTTTCATTTCTGACATCACGGTGCCGCAAAACTCACGCAAGTGGGCCGTTACTCCTTCTGATGCACCGAAAAACTTGTGGTTGAATTTTTTGCAACGGACGCACCCAATCATCTCAATTTGACCCAAAACTCAAGTTTATTAGGGTTTTGGCACTTTCATTTCCAGCGGAACTGTGCAGCAAAACTCGCACGAGTGGGCCATTTTTTCCACCGATGCACCGAAAAACTCATAGTTGAATTTTTTGGAATGGACGCACCCAATCATCTCAGTTTGACCCAAAACAATTGTTTGGTAGGTTCTTGGCACTTTCATTTCCGATGGAACGGTGCCGCAAAACTCGCGCGAGAGGCCTGTTTTTCCCACTGATGCACAGAAAAACTCGCAGTTGAATTTTTTGCAACGGACGCATCCAATCATCTCAGTTTGACCTAAAACTCATGTTTGGTGGGTTTTTGGTACTTTCATTTCTGATGTTACGGTGCCGCAAAACTCGCGCAAGAGGGTCGTTTTTCCCACTGATGCACCAAAAAACTCGCGGTTGAATTTTTCGCAACGGACGCACCCAATCGTCTCAGTTTGAGCCAAAACAAATGTTTGGTGGGTTTTTGGCACTTTCATTTCTGATGAAACGGTGCCGCAAAAGTCGGGTGAGGGGGCCGTTTTTCCCAGCGATGCACCGAAAAACTCGCGGTTGAATTTTTTGCAACATATGCACCCAATCAGCTCGGTTTGACCCAAAAATCATGTTTGGTGGGTTTTTCGCACTTTCATTTCCGTCGGAACGTTGCCGCAAAACACGAGCCGGTGGGCCGTTTTTCCCACTGATGCACTGAAACACTCATAATTGATTTCATCAGAACGGACGCACCCAATTATCTCAGTTTTACCCAAAACAAATTTTTGGTGGGTTTTTGGCACTTCCATTTCTGATGTTACGGTGCCGCAAAAGTCGCGCGAGAGGGTCATTTTTTCCACTGATGCAACGAAAAACTCACGGTTGAATTTTTCACAACGGACGCACCCAATCATCTCCGTTTTACCCAAAACTCATGTTTGGTGTGTTTTTTGTACTTTTATTTCCATCGGAACAGTTCTGCAAAACTCGCGCCGGTGGGCCGTTTTTCCCACTAATGCACCGAAAAACTCGCAGTTCAATTTTTCGCAACGGATGCACCCAATCAACAAAGTTTGACCCAAAACTCATGTTTGGTTTGTTATTGGCACTTTTGTTTCCGACGAAACGGTGCCGCAAAACTCACGTGAAATGGTCATTTTCCCACTGATGCAACGAAAAACTCGCGGTTGAACTTTTCGCAATGGACGCACCCAATCATCTCTGTTTTACCCAAAACTCATGTTTGGTGGATTTTTGGCACTTTCATTTCTGATGGAATGGTGCCGCAGAAGTCGCGCGAGAGGGCCATTTTTCCCAATGATGCACCAAAAAACTAGCAGTTGAATTTTTCGCAACAGATGCACCCAATCATCTCAGTTTGACCCAAACGTCATGTTTGGTGGGGTTTTGGCACATTCATTTTCGTCGAAACGGTGCCGCAAAACTCACGCCAGTGGGCCGTTTTTCCCACTAATGCACCGAAAAAACTCGCAGTTCAATTTTTCACAACGGACGCACCCAATCATCTCAGTTTGACCCAAAACTCATGTTTGGTGGGTTTTTGTTACTATCATTTCCGACGTTACGGTGCCGCAAAACTCACGCAAGTGGGCCGTTATTCGTACTGATACACCGAAAAACTCGTGGTTGAATTTTTTGCAACGGACGCACCGAATCATCTCAGTTTGACCCAAAACTCAAGTTTATTGGGGTTTTTGGCACTTTCATTTCCGGCGGAACGGTGCAGCAAAACTCGCACGAGTGGCCCATTTTTTCCACCGATGCACGGAAAAACTCATAGTTGAATTTTTTCTAATGGACGCACCCAATCATCTCAGTTGGACCCAAAACAAATGTTTGGTGGGTTCTTGGCACTTTCATTTCCGATGGAACGGTGCCGCAAAACTCGCGCGAGAGGGCCGTTTTTCCCACTCATGCACAAAAAATCTCGCGGTTGAATTTTTTGCAATGGACTCACCGAATCATCTCAGTTTGATCCAAAACTCATGTTTGGTGGGTTATTGGCACTTTTGTTTCCGACGAAACGATGCCACAAAACTCACGCGAGATGGCCATTTTTCCCACTGATGCACCGAAAAACTTGCGGTTCAACTTTTCGCAATGGACGCACCCAATCATCTCCGTTTGACCCAATACTCATGTTTGGTGGGTTTTTGGCACTTTCATTTCTAATGGAACGGTGCCATAAAAGTCACACGAGAGAGCTGTTTTTCCCACTGATGCACCAAAAAAACTCGCGGTTCCATTTTTCGCAACGGACGCACCCAGTCATCTCTGTTTGACTCAAAACTCATGTTTGGTGAGTTTTTGGCACTTTCATTTCCGTCGGAACGGTGCCGCAAAACTCGCGCCAGTGGGCCGTTTTTCCCACTGATGCATCGAAAAACTCACAGTTCAATTATTCGCAACGGACGCACCCAATCATCTTAGTTTGACCCAAAACTCATGTTTGGTGGGTTTTTGGTACTTTCATTTCTGATGTTACGGTGCCGCAAAAGTCGCGCGAGAGGGTTGTTTTTCCCACTGATGCACCCATGCGGAGGTCAGAGCAAATACTTGACTTAATAAGATAAACTCTAAACTAACTAAGCAACCTATTGGCAAAGATCAAACACTAAGCACACTAGAGATTAACTACTATGGCTAAGTGAACAGAACTGTAGGATAGCTAAGTACTCAAGCAATCAATCAAGTATACTACTCAATACTGGTAAGTAGAATAAAGTAATACTTGAAATGATGAACTAGAATTTAGTAAAGTGCTTGAGTTACAAGAGCAAAACCTAAACCGGATATGAAGGAAGACTCTTCCCAACTCCAGGACCGATTACTCGCACGCTTCTACTCTTGAGCTAAGCCTTGAGCAGCGCTTCCGCGAGGGCAATGAGGCAAGGATGCCTTGCTCTACTAGCTACCTACTTGCCTAAGCTTGGCTAAATCCTAAGCTATTAGCTCTCTAGCTTTAGCCTTGCTTTCCTCTTTGCTTCTTCCTTCCTTTCCTTGCTTGATTTGAAGTGACACCTCCAGGGGGGTATTTATAGTAGAGAGGTGGAGTAGGGGCTACTCCACCGCCACATCATCGATCCGCGTGATGATGGATGAGAGCCCTTGGATCGTAACCTCCTTCAGATCAATTGTGGAGAAGAATTAAGCATGTGCTTCTTTAATTCAACATGTGCTTCTTTGCATGGCGGCATGCATGATCCATGCCACTCCCTCCTGAGCCCTCTGATGCCACCGACCTAGTGAGAGAGGGCTAAGATTTGGCCCTGGGGTGGTCACACGGATCAGTGACATGGCAGGGGAGAAGTTTGGGCGCCACCTAGGTGGCGGGCGCCACCCCACTAGGGCCCAAATGGGCCCTGGTGAGTGGTCTCGGCCCCTGGTGGGTCCATTCTCCAAATTTGGTCCAAATCCTGCATTCAAATAAAAATCTATGGACATGTGGAATTTGGTTAGTTTGAAACCTATTTGACTACTTTTCATGCTTTTTTGGTGAATTTGTGGGTAAAATGTTGATGGTAAAACAAGTGTTTAAGGACCATCAACAAGCTCCCCCAAGCTAACCTGTTGCCCGTCCTCGAGCAACAATGCGGTTTAAGCATTGAGCATGAAAAAGAAAGTACTTAAGATGTATACATAGTGAGAAATAACTTAGTGTATATCATCAATCATAGCAATGTGGGGCTTATAGCTTTTCACTTCAAACATGCAAGAGTGAAATAAAGCAGTAGATATGAAACTTTTATCTTGCTTTTCACTTAGTGTATATCATCAATCATAGCAATGTGGAGGTTTTTTAAGGTTTTCAAAAGATAAAAACTTGCTTAAGTCCTCCAAGATTCACTCAATCACTCAATGGTGTTTAAATCCTCACTTAGGCCAAAATGTAGCCTCTCCTATTTTTAAAGAATGATATGTGGAGTTATAGGTAGGCTAAGAATCATGAGCAAATTGCATAATGTATGAGAACTTTCGACACATGCCTGGCGAGAGCATAGAGAGTTTATTCGCTCGCTTTCAGGTGATTGTCAACAAGATGAGGGCGAACAAGGAGGTGTTGCCTTTCGACGATCATGAGAGGGCTTTGAATCTTTTGCATACTCTTGATCGGTCGGTGTGGGACTCGAAGGTTCAGGCGATCATCGAATCGTCTAACTATGAGGCCCTCACATGCGATGAGCTCTTCAGTAAGCTCAAGTCTAGTGAGATTGATGCCATGGCGAGGGCTTCTTATGAAAATCCTTCTGGCCCATCGATAGCTTTGCTTTCTAGCTCTTCTGCTAACCCCTCTGGAGGATTTGCACTTTCTTCTCTTCTTTCTGTCACACAGGAGCAGTTGGAGTTCATGGGAGATGACGAGTTGGCGTTGCTTGCCAACCGGTTCTCGCGGTTCCACAACAACCGTAGGAACTGTCTTCGTGGAGGAGGACGTGCTGGGTGCTTTGAGTGTGGTGACCCGGAACACTTCATCGCCAACTGCCCCAAGAAGAACAAGCAAGTGGCGGGCAAGGGCGATCATGGGCACAAGTACGACTTTGGCAAGTGCAAGGAGAAGTACGCCCCCGCGAAGCATAACTGGAAGGGCGGCTTCAACAAGGAGTACATCAAGAAGAAGTACATGGAGAGTGCCCAGGCCGAGCAGTGTGCTTTCTTCGCCACGCTCAGCGACGTCGACGACTCGGATGACGACTCCGCTTCCTCAAGCGACGACGAGTCCAAGAAGAAGAAGAAGATCGAGGACAAGCTGAACGGCCTCTGCTTCTTCGCCGACAACGAGGGCTTTTGCACCATGGCCCTCGGCAAGGAGGTCGACAGCCAGCTGGAAGAGATCCCTCAGAACGACGACAACGACACCTCCCAGGTATCTCAGACCCTCGACGAGCTTTCCGCTGAGGTCGAGAAACTTACTGCCGCCCTTCTGAGTCAAGATAAGTTGTTTAGGTGTGCTACTAGAGAGCGGAAGGAGTTTAGGAAGATGTGGGAGGATACGGTGAAGGAGCTAGAGTTTGCCAAGTTCACCGTAGTTGTCTCTAAGGAGGGTGAGTGCGAGATGTGCACCACGCACATGACTGACCTTCTCACTTTGAGAAGTAAGTATGCTGTGTCGGTTGGAGAGGTGGATGAGCTTAGAGCTAGATCCTCAGTGCTTGGTGCGTGCAAGTCTTGTGCAGGCTTGCAATCCGAGTTGGCAGAGAAGAATGCCAAGATTGTGTCTATTGAGAAGGCCAGCTCGGGTAGCACTTGTGTGTCTAGGTGTGCTTTGTGTGAGGGTTTTGAGATGGAGATTGCAAACGTGCAACCTGACAAGATGCAAACTGAGGATGAAAACACATACCTTCGGACCATCTTGTCATGGGTTTCTTGTGGTGAGCCGCAGCTTGGGATGATGATTGCCCAGTTCAAGCGTGTTGCTGGAGGTCCAGGTGTAGGCTTTGCTCAGGGTGTTGAGTGCGCTTCATCTTTTGGCAAGATTGGAGAGTCGAGTGGTCTGAACCCGTGTGAGAAGCCCAACTCCACCACTACTTCCAAACTGACCAAGATTCCACCCAAAGAGCCTCTAAAGCCTAACACCAAGGATGGGGTGTTTGTTGAACCTCCGAGAGCTCCACCCAAGAAACAGTCATGGGCTCCAAAACCAAACCACCTCAAGAACAAGCTAGACATCATGCCACCTATCCAAGAGGAGCTCATGTCACAGAAGGGCAAAGTGATCCACACCCACTACCGTGAGTACCAACAACCCCCTATGAGAGCGGCGAGGTACCATTGTGAGCACTGTGGGAGAGATGGACACTTGAGGGAGTTTTGCTTTCGGCACAAGAGAGAGGAGCGTCGTGCAAAGGAGTTGAACAACACGGACATGTACCATCCTTTCCATGATGTACATGTGCCGAATGTTTAGAGGCGTGTTGCTAGGCCTAGAGGTCCTATACCTCAAGTTCCTAGGCCTAGGCCGCGAGGACGATGTGCCCAGCAGGAGCCTGCAGTTGTGGGCTATGGACCCCGTGGTGATGGCTTTGCTGTTGAGCGTTTTCCCCCACCGCGTTTTGAGTATCGCGATGGACGCTCTTCCCTTAGCGGACCACATTTTCCTATACGTGGTGATCGCTTTCCCCGTAGGCGTGGTAGGAATGGTTTTGCTACTAACCGTTCTTTTGAGTAGCCGACCCAACACTGGTATAATTCCCATTTTACTCACCCCAGTGTTGGACCGTATGCTCACCCTGTCTTTTTATTGATGTAGGTAAAGCGATCGGAGAACGTTTGGTTGGTGGATTCCGGGTGCTCGAGGCACATGACCGAAAACGCTAAGTGGTTCTCCAGTCTTAGTCCTGTTGCCGGAAAGGAGTTTATCACCTTCGGCGACAATAGCAAAGGTAAAGTGTAGTCTCGTGGGTCGATGCGAGTTAATGAGCACTTTGTGTTGCGTGATGTTGCTCTTGTTTCTAACTTGCATTTAAACCTTCTTTCAGTTTCACAACTTTTCAATGATGACTATGAGATTCGTTTTAAGCCGAATCTCAGTCGTATTTTAGATCCTCAGGGCAATCTTGTATGTTATTTCGCCCTTTGGGAAAGTCTTTCGTGCGACTTTATCGGAGTCGTTTGGAATTTCTCGATGTCTTTTGGCTGGACCTTCCTCCTCTGTTCTTTGGAAGTGGCATAGGAGACTTGGTCACCTAAGCTTCGACTTGCTTGCAAGGCTTAGTTCACTTGGCCTAATCCGAGGATTGCCCAAGTTGTCCATGGAGAAGGATCTTGTTTGCCATTCTTGTAGACATGGGAAGATGGTCGCCGCTCCTCACCATCCAGTGACTCAGGTCATGACTAAGCGCCCTGGAGAGCTTTTACACATGGACCTTGTTGGTCCGGCTCGGGTGAGCTCGGTTGGGGGAAGTGGTATGTGCTTGTTGTTGTTGATATTTTTTCGAGATATTCGTGTGTCTTCTTTTTAGCTGAGAAGACCGAGACTTTCTCTTTTGCTCGCAATCTGATTTTGTTTCTTCAGAATGAGTTCCCTTTGAACTCAATGCGAGCTATTCGTAGTGATAATGGTTCCAAATTCAAGAATTCGGACTTTGAGAAGTTTTGTAACTCTTTGGGTTTAGAGCATCAGTTTTATTCCCCCTACACACCGCCACAAAATGGTGTTGTAGAAAGGAAGAATCTGACCCTTGTAGAGATGGCCAGGACGATGCTCGATGAGCATAGGACTCCTAGGCGATATTGGGCCGAAGCTATGAACATTGCATGCTATATTTCCAATCGCATTTTTCTCTGAGCTTTCTTGAAAAATACTTCTTATGAGTTGTGTTTTGGAAAACAGCCCAAAGTGAGTTATTTTAGAGTTTTTGGTTGCCACTCTTTTATACTCAAGAAAGGCAATTTGGACAAGTTTGAGTCTCGTTCTTCTGACGGTGTATTTTTGGGTTATGGCACTCATACTCGTGCATATCGTGTACTTAACCTTGATACTAACCGAGTCATGGAGACATCCGATGTCACCTTCGACGAGACCATGGTTTGTCCTTCTTCTTGTTTTGAGCGTGCAGGTGATCATGAGGTTGGTGAGCCTCTTTTCGATGATGAGGACGAGGGTGCTGAAGAGATGGATGATCCAGCACTACCTCCACCTGCTGTGCCGCAAGCATCGGCTTCTACTACGATGACTCACGGCCCCAACCCCTCTTCGTCAACTACTTGGGGGCCTTGGGATCCGCCACCTCGGGCTGTACCTTTTGTACCCGAGGAGGCACCAGCTGCTGTTGAGGGGGAGGTTTCTTCAGCTCAGGAGGCGCCACGACACATTCAGTGCCAACACCCGCCTCAACAGATGATCGGGAGCATCGGCGAACGTGTCACTCGGTCAAGGTCACAACAAATCTCTCACTTTGCTCATTCTGCATTTGTTGCTGATTTTGAACCCCGAGATGTGGCACATGCTTTATCTGATCCAGATTGGGTCAATGTCATGCATGAGGAGTTAGAAAATTTTGAGAGAAATCGGGTTTGGGTTTTGGTTCCACCTCCTCCTGAGTGTCACCATATTGGTACAAAATGGGTTTTCAAAAACAAACAAGGAGAGGATGGCCATGTTGTGAGAAACAAGGCCAGACTAGTAGCCCAGGGGTATAGTCAGAAGGAGGGGATAGACTATGAGGAGACTTTTGCTCCCATAGCTCGTTTGGAGGCAATTAGGATACTCTTTGTGTTGGGGCGATACCCACAGCGCCGGCACCCCGACCCGCTAGCCGGATTGGAAATGAAGCTTTCGCGCGAAACGGTCGACTGGGCGAAGCTTCGCTTTCGCGCGAATGCGCGCATCAGCGTTCGATGTTCTGGGAAATAATTGTTTTCGAGCGGAAGCAGCCCTTCCGAGCGGGTAGGAAGCTTGAACCGTCGCATCTGCGCGGATGGTCCGTAGGCGGCCCAAGCCTTAGCTCGTGATGTTCCTCTCGCGCGAAGACGCGCTATCGAGCGGGCGAGTCCGCCGGCCGCGCTTTCGCGCGAAGCAAGCCGCAGACGATTTCCAATGGATTTCGCGCGAAAGGAGCTTATGCCGCCCGTATCCTCGTTTGTTTTTCGCACGTTTTTGCGCATCGCCGGAGGTCTTCGCCGCGAGGAGTGGGCCCACCATCTGTGAAGGGGGGCCCAGGAAGCTCCGAGCCCGCCGGGAGACGGAATGGCGATAACGCCCCTCGAGTGGGAGGACGCGACAAAGGCCGTAGGGCAGTTGAATAAGGCTCTATTGTAATTGCATCAGGAGTAGTTGGAAGGGCATTCATATACTTTCAAACAAATTTGGATGATATAAAAGGCTCCCGTACTCTCGAGGGGATGGTGAGAACACTGTTCACTTGACCTAATTTCCTCTTTTCCTACGTTTACTTCCGCTTTCGCTCCGTGCTTTCGTTCGTGCGACAACTAGCTGTTTCGGGGTCTCGGTCCCGAAACAACATTGGCGCCCACCGTGGTTGTCGCCCGAGCTTACCATGCCACCGAGGAAGGCGTCGAAGACGGTCGACAATCTAGAGACGATCGCCGTGAAGAAGGTTGCTTTCGGCACCGTCGCGGCATCCATCCTATCCAGCCAAGTTCCACCAAGCAGAGCCCCAGAACCACTAGCTTTCGGCGGTGCTCTATCGATAGAAACTCAGCCGCCGCCGGGAGCATCCACGAGTCAGAACGTGCAACCCCAGGATCAGCGGACTTTCGGCAGAGATGGCACACCGGAGGGACATGTCGAGGATGAACTCGCCGAAGAGGAGGATGACGATGCTGAGATCACAAGGCATGCCCAAGCAATCAAGACGTTTACGCAGCAGCAAGAGGAAATCAAAAAGCTGTTGTTGCAAAGAGACCAACTGCAGCAGCAACTAGCCGCGAAAGCAAGAGAGGACAAGACTCGCAACGCCATTCGGCGAGCTGAGGCGCAGAGAAGGCAGCTCGAGAAGGAAATTCAGGAACTGCAAAGGGCCGGGGCAAACCCAAACCCGATAGCCCAAGAAAATATATTCATACCAAGGCGAGAGCAACCGCCAGCTTTTGACAACGCCATCGACGAAACCTCTCCACTTTTGAGGGAGTTGCAAGCCCATCCGTGGCCACTCAACTATAAGCCGCGCATTCCGACTTTCGACAGTAAAGCGAACCCACGCAAGTTATTGGCAAGCTACGAGACAGCTGTTTTTTCGGCAAGACAGCTGTTTTTTCGGCAAGAGGGGACAATCAAGCCCTGGCGAAATCCCTCATCCTAGCAGTCGAAGATGTGGCTCACGATTCGTACACGACCCTCAAGCCGCTATCCATTTACTCATGGGCCCAGTTGAAGGCTGAATTGCTCGCCACATTCCAAGGGTTCCGGCCAGACATCAAGACCACACGAGACCTCATGAACTGCACACAGCAATACGATGAGCCTCTATCCGAATACCTCAAATGCTTCATTCAGCTGAAAGCTCAAGCTCCAAACGTGCCAGAAGCCGTAGTAATTGTAGCAGCCATCGAAGGCTTGGGGACTGGGCAGTGCACCGCTCACTTGTCCAGAGAGCCGCCGAAATCTGTCAAAGAGTTGTTCGATGAAATGAACGCGTATGCGAGGTCGGACGACGACTTTTGGCAACGCGAGGCCGCCCGCCTGTTGCAGAGGCAAGCGACGAAAGCAAGTCGACCACCGCCGGTGCCCAATCAAAGGATGGTCAGGCCCTTTCGGTCAATCAACAGCTTGCAGGAAGAACCAACACAATCAGCGGCAGGCATGGAGAGGCCTGACATGGCCGACTTTCAGCCCCAAAGAGGGTTTGATCAACCTTTCCGCGGGGGATGTGGTGGAAGGACAGGACGCGGCGGCCGAGAAGGTAGAGGCCGTGGAAGAGGAGCCAGACCCCCGTATTGCATCATTTGCGATGGCAATTTCGGCCACACCACCCGAGACTGCAAATACAGCAAGATGGCGAAAGAGCTAAAAGACAAGGATCAAGCTTCAGCTTCTGCCGAAAGCTCCAAGCACGTTTTCCATAATTCGCAAGACCCGACAGCCGGAGTGGCAGCATGCAGCAACTACGCAAGCACGCCTATGCATCCCCCGCAGTACATGCCTCCCCAAAATTTGCATTGGTACAATCCGGCATATCAGGGTTAGCAGCTCCCGGTCTTTGCGCCACAGTCGGTGGCAGTTTCATCACCTATGCACTATCAGCGTCAGCCAACACCACCACCAGCGCTTCCGACTCAAACCCAACCCAGGGGCAGCAAGCACAGCCCGGTTACCAGCAGGGGCAGGAAATGGAAAACGAGACTAGCGCAATCAACAACATCCTCCCGTCAAGAGGCCACATTTTTGCCATCACGGGCGGATCCAACTTGGAGCACGAAAGCAAAAGGGCGAGAAAGGACTATCACCGAAGAGTCCAGACGGTATCACCAAGGCTTCCACTGAACAGGCCAGCTTGGCCACTAGCGCCGATATGCTTCGATGAATCAGATTTCAAAGTTCGCGATTACCCGCATTATGACGCTTTCGTCGCCACGGCCAATGTGGCCAGTTTCACCTTGCATAACATTCTGATTGACACCGGAAGCTTAGCAGACATCTTATTCGTCAAAGCTTTCGAAGCGATGGGATTCGACAGGCGCAGTTTGGACCCCGCTGGTAATTCACTGTATGGGTTTGGAGGAAGAAAGATTGACGCTATCGGCAAGAAGCAAATCCCTGTATCTTTCGCCGAAGGGGAATGAGTCCGCACCGAAACGCTGACATTCGACATAGTAAACACGGACTATCCGTACACCGCCATTTTCGGCAGAGGTTTCACCAATAAGTTTAATGTCGTCATCAAGAAAAGCTACTTGTGCATGAAAGTGTCATCCCCGTTCGGCGTCATTACCGTGCACGGAGACCAGCAAGCTTCCAGAAGAATAGAAGGTTGGCCAACTCCTGGCTACAACGACATAAACAAAGTGGCAAAGAAAGACGAAAGGAAGCCGACCGCCGAAGAGCACGCCATTGCCAACTCGCCAGAGTATAAGGTCGGGGCGGCCAAAGAAACTGTAAGGATTCCACTCGCGGCCTCCAGGCCTGAAAGAACTGTGCACATTGGGTCAAGCATGCCGGAAGAAGAAAGGAACGCTCTGGCATTTTTCCTCACGAACAACGATGACATTTTCGCTTGGTCAGCAAACGACTTGCAAGGCGTTAGCAGAGATCTCGCCCAGCACAGTTTGAACGTCGCAAGCGGCGCTAAGCCCAGAAAGCAAAAACTAAGAAAGATGTCAAACAAAAGGGCAGATGCAGCAAAAGTCGAAGTGCAGAGATTACTCGATGCGGGAGTAATCCGACCAGTCCAGTAGCCCGAATGGCTGGCGAACGTTGTCCTGGTGAAGAAGAAGAATGGAAAGTGGCGAATGTGCGTTGATTTCACCGACCTCAACAAATGCTGCCCGAAGGATCCGTATCCTTTGCCTCGCATTGACAAGCTCATCGATATTGTAGCCGGTTGTGAAATAATGAGTTTGCTAGATTGTTTTTCAAGTTATCACGAGATATGGCTCCATCCCGACGATGAGGAGAAAACCAGTTTCATCACCCCAATGGGCACATATTGCTATCGGCGGATGCCGGAAGGGCTGCGGAACGCAGGCCCAACTTTCTTGCGGATGACCGACAAGGTTTTCGAAAGCCAGAAGCAGAAGAAAAACTTGTTGGCTTATGTTGATGATATAGTGGTCAAGAGTGACAGGCAAGAAGACCACCAAGCAGACTTACTCGAGACTTTCGGCAACCTCCGAAAAAGCGGCTTGAAGCTCAACCCTGACAAGTGTATTTTTGGCATCAAGAAAGGCAAGCTCCTTGGTTGTCTGGTGTCGGCCAGGGGAATTGAAGCCAATCCCGACAAAATAGCGGTGATCATCAACATGCAACCGCCCTCGAGCCGAAAGCAAGTGCAAAAGTTGACAGGAAGGCTGGCTTCTTTGAACAGATTTATCGCAAGGTCCACAGAAAAAGGGGTGCCATTCTTCAGAACCCTGCGTAGCTCTGATCCTTTCGATTGGGGGGAAGAGTAGCGGCAGGCTTTCCAATAGCTAAAGGAGTACCTGACAAAGCTAACCACGTTATCTAAACCGTCATCGGAAGCGACGCTCTTGTTGTATCTCGCATCATCTCACACCACCGTAAGCGCAGTACTGGTGGAAGAGAAGGAAGACGAAAATAAGATGACGCAGTTCCCGATCTACTTCGTCTCCGAAGCCCTTTTGGGATCAAAACTGAACTACTCAGAGCTGGAGAAGATAGCATATACGGTGGTAATGGCTTCTAGGAAGTTAAAGCATTACTTTCAGTCTCACCACATCATAGTCCTATCGGCTCAGCCGTTGGAAGCCCTGTTCCGCAACAACGAAGCTATCGTCCGAATTGGCAAGTGGGCAGCGAAGTTAAACGAATACATGATCGATTTCCATCACCGGTCCGCAATCAAGTCGCAAGCATTGGCGGACTTCATAGCAGACTGGACTCCCGCCGTTTTCGACACAACTCTCGAATTCGAGGAGCCCGTGTGGACAGTAAATTGTGATGGCACATGGGGAATGGCTGGAGCAGGAATCTCGGCGATCCTAACACCACCAAGGGGACCGAAGGTCAGATTTGCCGCAAGGTTGCAATTCCTCACAACCAACAACACCGCCGAATATGAAGCCATGCTGTTGGGATTACGAAAGCTCCGAGCAATCAGAGCGAGAAGGTGCATAGTCAAGTCAGATTCCCAAGTCATCGTTGGTCACGCCGAAAAGGATTTCACAGCAAGAGAACCAGAGTTAGTCAAGTATTTGGCAGCAATCAGAAGAATGGAGAAGCATTTCGCTGGTTTCACCTTGCGTCACATTCCAATAGCCGAAAACACAGAGGCAGACGAACTGGCCAAAGCCACGGCACAAAATGTGCCATTACCACCAGACGTGTTCTACCAAGTCCTTTTGGCCAAAGCTGTGAAAGAAGAGGAAGATCATCCAAGTTCGGTGCATGCTATTGTCAGTGATGACTGGAGGTCGCAGATATTTGCTTACCTAGCTGGAACATACGAGCCGGAGTCTAGGAAGGATGCCGAAAGGATGGTCAGCAGAGCGAAAGGTTACTCAATCATCGGAGAGCAGCTGTTCAAAAATGGGATAACAGCCCCCCTTCTAAAATGCATAAGCAAACGTGAGGGCATTCAGCTACTCGAAGAAATGCACGCCAAAATGTGCGGAGCGCACAGAGGGCCTCATGAAATAGCGCACATAGCAATGAGGCAAGGATTCTACTGCCTTCCGCCGCATCAGACGCCAGAGAGTTGGTCAAATGTTGCAAGGGTTGCCAGATGTTCGCCAAAAACCAAAAAGCCCCAGCAAATGAAACTACGCCGATAGTACCGACCTGGCCCTTGCAGAGATGGGGCATTGACATAGTCGGCCCGCTACCAGCAGCTCCGGGCAATCTGCGTTTCGCAGCAGTTTGTCTCGAGTATTTCAAAAAGTGGGTGGAAGCGAAGGCCCTCGCTAGCATAACTTCAATTCATTAACCAAGTTCGTCTGGCAGAGGATAATCTGTCATTTCAGTGTTCCGTCCTTCATCACTTGCGACAATGGGAAGCAGTTCGATTGCGCCGAATTCAGGAGTTTCTGTGATGAACTCAGCATAAAGCTTAATTTTGCCTCAGTAAACTACCCACAAGCAAACGGGGCTGTCGAGACAGCGAATGGCCTAATCTTCTCGGTAATATCAAAAACCTTGCATGACTCGCCGAAAGCCAAGTGGGCCAACACCTTAACAACGGCTGTATGGGGACACAACATTTCACGATCCAGAGCTACCGGCTTCACCCCATTCAGATTGCTTTACGGCGAGGAAGCAGTCACCCCGGAAGAGGTAAAACTGAGCTCCTTCCGAACCGAAATGGCTCCAACAACTAAAGAGCAAAGACACCTCGAACTCGAAACCATCGAAGAAGTAAGACTGCGAGCTGCAGATAACCTTGAAAAGTACCATGCCAAAACGAAGCACCACAGGGACAAGACGATAGTCCGAAAGGATATCAAGCCTGGAGACATGGTCACCATTCGGCAGCCCGACAAGCAAGGTAAGCTGTAATCGCAATGGCAAGGTCCCTTCATCGTGGCAAGCATGGCAGCACCCGGTGTACTCCGGTTGTTGGACAACAAGGGCGAAGAATTAGCCCATACATGGAATGAGAGCAATCTGCGCCGCTTTTACCCGTAATTTATCTTTTTGAACATTGATGTAAATTTATTTTTCTTCTTTCACCATTTTTGTAATCAAAGGTTGGTTGCACTCTTTTTCCTCGCCAGGGAAGCCCTTCATCGGGGTGCGAGGTTTTTTAACGAGGCAGCCGAATGTAACCGCTACATTGCGAAAGCAACCATAATTCCCCTAAAATATCGCGCGGCTCGTTAAAGGACGAAGTCAACCGAGCATAAGGTTGAGACATTCGTCATTAAAATGTGATGAGACAGAATGTCGGGGAGGTGGGCGAAAGAGATCCCTCACATCCACCGACAATCTCGAAAGCCTGCGGGCCATTTAGAAACCGACCCTCCGACAAAACGAGGGCGGAACGAAAGCCTGCGGGCCATAGAAAAACCGACCCTCCGACAAAACGAGAGGGCGGAACGAAAGCCTGCGGGCCATTTAAAAACCGACCCTCCGACAAAACGAGAGGGCAGAAAAGCCTGCGGGCTATGCAAAAACCGACCCTCCGACAAAACGAGAGGGCGGAACGAAAGCCCGCGGGCTATGCAAAAACCGACCCTCCGACAAAACGAGAGGGCGGGACGAAAACCTGCGGGCTATGCAAAAACCGACCCTCCGACAAAACGAGAGGGCGGGACAAAAGCCTGTGGGCTATGCAAAAACTGACCCTCTGACAAAACGAGAGGGCGGAACGAAAGCCCACGTGCTATGCAAAAACCGACGCTCCGACAAAACGAGAGGGCGGGACGAAAGCCTACGTGCTATGCAAAAACCGACCCTCCGACAAAACAAGAGGGCGGAATGAAAGTCTGCGGGCTACACAAAAACCGACCCTCCAACAAAACGAGAGGGCGGAACGAAAGCCTGCGGGCTATATAAAAACTAACCGTCCCTCCAACAAGACGGGAGGACGGTAACGAAAGCCTGCGGGCTATATAAAAACTAACCGTCCCACCAACAAGACGGGAGGAGGTAACGAAAGCCAAGCTGAGCAACCCTCACGGAGTCCATGATGTCAGGAAAGACAGATTGCAGCCTCCAGTAGATGCAAAACGTGAACGCCATCTTAACTTCCCACCTACAAATCACCGCAAGTACAGCCAAGACAATAAATACAGTGCCCTCGCCGCACAGGCAGGTCAATATAAATAGACACCAAAATGCAAGCCTTTCCAACCATCCAAAGCCACAAAATCTATTCAAATGTAAACCCCAAAAAGCCCACCCAAGATGCATAGTGCGAATAGGAAGCATCAGGAAACAAGGTTTCGCTTTGATGATTGTATCATCGAAAACGCATTCAGATAGCACCACCAATCCAGTAACTTTAGGCGAAAGCACCAACAAGCAGCAAGTCCATCTCAAACCGCACCTAGCAGATGAGCAAAAGAAAGCATGCTGCTAGATAACAACGAGAGCAATATCGCGGGCACGACCAGTTGCAACCTTTCCGATTCAAATTGTAAAGTCATTTTCATCAACCAGTTTTCAAGTGCAGCAAACTGACAACAAAGGTTCTCGTGAACTATCGGCCGAGGGGCTCGCAACGAAAGCACCCTCGCGCGAATGCTACCGCCCCTCGTCTAAGTGTGTTGGGGCGGGCGCATCTCTACTACCGGCCGAGGGGCTCGCAACGAAAGCACCCTCGCGCGAATAACACCGCCCCTCGTCTAAGTGTGTAAGGGCGGGCGCATCTCTACTACTGGCCGAGGGGCTCGCAACGAAAGCACCCTCGCACGAATAACACCGCCCCTCATCTAAGTGTGTGGGGGGCGGGCGCGTCTTAGCTACCGACCGAGGGGCTCGCAGCGAAAGCTACATAGAAGAAGAGGTGTATGTGAAACAACCCCCCGGTTTTGAAAATCCCAAGTTTCCAAATCATCTTTTTAAACTTCACAAAGCTTTGTATGGTTGGAAACAAGCCCCTAGAGCCTGGTATGATAGGTTGAAAACCTTTTTGCTTACTAAGGGTTTTAAAATGGGATGTGTGGATAAAACGCTTTTTCTCCTCAAGCAAGGCAATGACACTTTGTTGGTTCAGATTTACGTGGATGATATCATCTTTGGTGGTTCTTCTCATGCTTTGGTTGCCAAGTTTGCAGATACAATGAGCAGGGAGTTTGAGATGAGCATGATGGGCGAGTTGACATTCTTTCTCGGGTTGCAAATTAAGCAATCTCGAGAGGGAACGTTTCTGCACCAGGGCAAGTACACCAAGGACATCCTGAAGAAGTTCGATATGGGTGAGGCCAAGCCTCTTCCAACACCCATGTCGACCACGACGGCCCTAGATGCGGATGTGGATGGAGAAGCTGTGGACCAGAAGGAGTACCAGAGTATGATCGGATCGCTACTGTACCTGACGGCGACACGCCCGGACAACCAGTTCACGGTATGTCTGTGCGCGCGCTTTCAGTCGTCGCCGCGCACTTCTCACCGTCAGGCGGTCAAGCGCATTATGAGGTACTTATGCTTCACTGCAGAATTTGGGATTTGGTATTCTGCTTCCTCCACCCTTTCCCTTTGCGGTTATTATGATGCCGATTTTGCTGGTTGCCAAATTGATCGCAAGTCCACTTCTGGGACTTGTCACTTTATTGGCTCTTCCCTTTTATCGTGGTCTTCTCGCAAGCAGTCTAGTGTCGCCCAGTCTACCATAGAGGCTGAGTATGTTGCTGCGGCTAGCTGCTGTTCTCAATTGCTTTGGATGATGGCCACATTGCGTGAGTTTGGTCTGAGCTTTTCTCGCGTTCCTTTGCTTTGTCATAGCACGAGTGCTATTAGCGTTGCTAAGAACCCCGTGCTGCATTCTAAGACCAAACACATTGATGTGCGCTTTCATTTTCTGCGAGACCACTATGAGAAGGGTGATATCGACCTTCGCCATGTCGATACTCATCATTAGTTGGCAGATATTTTCACCAAGCCTTTGGACCAATCAACTTTTGCTAGGTTGAGAGGTGAGCTTGGTGTGTGTTTCCCCTTTTAGATGGGGTAAACATTTTGGTTATTCTATCACATACTAACTTTTTGTTTTTCGTTTTTGGGTAGGTTAGTCTTTGCATTTTATCATGCACCTTTACTTTCTGAGCTTCATATATACAATCTTTAGAATGTGATTATGCTCTGTCTAGTTTACTCCGATGCTATATGATGATGCTTGTAGCTTATGCTCTTTCTGATCACTAATACATGTTGTGAGCTGAGCTATTTTATGAATGGTGAATTTGCTTAATGAACATAAAACTTGAAATTGTTCACCATTGAATTATGCAACTAGCATGTGTAGAATGTGTTGAATTCACTTGTGCTTTGCATACATGCTAGGATGCTATGTCTCTAGTTCTGAGTCACTCACTTGCTTGGTCTATTCATATTCTGTTATTAAAATGAACCAAGTTAAGTAAGTTAGAAAGATCGAGAAGGGATTGCTTGTCAACACATCACGATATCGAGACTATTTCTCATTGCACATTTGAGTTAAACTTGAGTCGTGTAGTGTATGACCAAAACCGGCGCTTTAAGCTTCTAATTGCTTCTGCATAGGCTTAGCTCGGTTGAAAAGCTAGGCAATGACAAGCTTTCAACCTCTCGCAATTACATGCTGAATTTTGAACTTGTGTAATTTCAGCGCTGCAACTCCGATTAAAATCTGAAATCACAAGTATATGTTTCATTCTATAGCATGATGTTTGAACTTTTCTTGCTTAGCACATGTTTGACTTCCTGTCTATACATGTTCAGTGCTATTTTTATGGTGAACATCCTTTTCTGAATGGCTAAAACTACTCACTTTTCTTATATGTTCATATTTCGTATTTGGTGATCAGTTTGAGCCTTTGCCAGCATTTATGTTTCTTGTTGAGTCATTGGAGTTATACTGAGTAGAGCATCTTTTCATTCTATTGACTATATTCCTGCATTTTTGATTCATATGCATTTTGAAAGGGAGAAGTTTGCCTGATAGTGCATTATCAACTAAGGGGGAGAAATTTGTCAAATCATGTGCACTATTGGAGGGGGAGTTTGCTCGGGTTTTGTCTAATGAATTTTCAATTGGTTCTGAGCATTTTTCCAATTGATTCAGAGCATTTTTGGTAGCTAGTTGTGTTGAGCCTTTGCCTCTTTCTTGAGGGACTAGCGACTTTGCCTATTTGCTCTTCATTTGGTATCGAGCTCTTTTGCTTTTCAGTTGACATTCCTTCAGTTGGTGTTGAGTTTTCTCACTAGCGATGTTGAGCCCATTCTGCCTCTTCTTGAGGGCTAGCTCTATTTTGCTTGATTTTCAACTGATATTTCAATTGGTGTCGAGGTTTCTTGCTAGCGGTGTTGAGCCTATTCTTCCTCTTCTTGAGGGCTAGCTTTGCTTTGCTTGGTTGCGTCGAGCCGTTGCCCATGTCTTTGGGGACCAAGTTGTTTTGCTCTTTCACTTGACCTTCTTCTGGCTTTGATATGCTTTTGGGTCATTTGGACGAGTTCTCTACTTCTGCTTCTTCCTTCTTCTTCTACTTCATTATGATTTGTGTTGGTTGTTGACAATGCACTCATCAAGGGGGAGATTGCGGATACATGGGTGTATGCCGAGTCTCGAGTGATGAGTGATTGTCAACTGGGATAATGCGCATGTTCTTTGGCTTGTGTTGTGCAGGTGTCGAGCACGGATACAGTGATCAAAGGCAAGGTGAAGGTCAAGTAGAGACGTGCCGTTCCGATGGACCGGGAGAGGTGAAGGGCGGACGTGAGGCTTGGACTGAGGGACCGGTGGCCCGAGGATCAGCTGTGGTGGCTGACAGCCTGGGACAGCAACGAGCGGAGACTTGCGGGGCACAGTGTTGCTCGGGTCGAGGACCTGGGGACATGTGTCGGTGGACGGGGTGCACGGGCAGTGCATCCCTTCTACAGCATCGGTTTGATGGTTGAGCCACAGAAAAACCATCCGGTGGACGGTTTCCAAGTTTGGCCACAAAACCTGGGTGCTATGGTTTCCGAGTTTGGGCCACAAAACTCATGCTGAGGTCCGAGTTTGGGCCACAAAACTTGGGCTGAGGTTTGAGTTTGGGCCGCAAAACTCGGGCTGAGGACGGTTTCCAGGTTTGGGACTCAAAACCTGGGCGCTGTAGGTTTCTGAGTTTGGGCCACAAAACTCAGGCGATAGAGGGCTGGTTTCCCGGTTTGGGCCTCAAAACCGGGGGTTGGTCGTGAAGGCTGGTTTCCTGGTTTGGGCCTCAAAACCGGGGGCGAAGTCCGTGAAAAGGACAAGCAGAGCGGTGGCGGCATGTGGTGGCAATCGGTGAGGTTGCGTCGAGGCAACGCTACCAGTTGTGCGGGCATGGCTGTCGGATCAGCATCTTCTTCAAGTTGGTCCAGAATAACCCTAGGGTTTAGCTGGTTCGCTCTATAATTAGTTAGAGGTAGAGTGGGAATTAGAATTAGGATAAGTAGAGGGAGACACCCACCTCCCATCGTATCTTAGTCATTTGCTCTTGGCCATCTAGGTTTTCCTGCTCTCCCAATCCCCTGCTGTAGCAACTGATATCCGTAGAGAACCATACCTCTGTGTACTTGAGATTTTGAGGAAGTGAGATCGTAATCTCACTGTTCTAGCGTGTGGTAGCCACACGGTTGCAGATCGATGTCTCAATTCGTGTTTTGACTTTGTTCTTCGCGTTCTTCGTTTCTCCGCGATTTTCCCGTCACTCGATCTCCCTATCTACTGCGTCTTTTTGAAATCCACTTGAATCAACTTGTTATTTATAGTGAGGAGATCATTTCCATCGAAGGAATTCATCTAACTCCTCACGAACAAGTAGATTGGATCGATTCAATTTTCGTGGCGCTTTTTCGGTTCATATTCCCTTCTCTTCGATTCCCATTGATTGAGTTGTTTTGAGCGGATGATTTCTTGGGGATAGTCTCCTAACTACCTCGTGATCATCTTATCCAAGTTTGGGATCAAGTGATTTTGATTTGGAAAGGATTTGGGGAGATTTGGGTTGAAGGCGACCGAAATTGCCCTCACTGGGTGGTCGCGGACAGTCCGCGCGTCGGGGGCAAGCCGAGTCAGTGGCTGTGTTCTTCGACTGTTTGGTCTTTCGTTGACCGGCAGACAGTCTGCCATAGTCGATCGTGGATAGTCCATGAGTCGACCAGGGAGGTTCAGCAACCTTGCTGTTTTGGCCATTTGACCGGCAGACACTCCGCCCCTTCCTCGCGGACAGTCCGGTTGTACCGCATACAGTCCGGGACCGTACCCGCGGACAGTCCGCGATTCGGCTGGAAGCAATTCTTTAGCACGTTTGCTCTCCCGGCTTCTTTGCTTGGTTTCTGGACTTCTCGTTTGGCCCTAGAGTTGACCTAGTAACCTCTCTAGGTATCTTTGCTACTTGTTAGCATAGGTATTTGGAGATTTCTCGACGTAGCTCTCTATCTACGTTCGGGACTCAGTTTTTAGGGATCGAACTTGAGCCGGTGCTTTTGGTGTTTGGTTTGTTCTTGCTTTGTGGTGCCTCGCTGTGATCCTAGGGATCATCCACCCTCTTCCAAGGGTCGTGGGCATCACGTTTGGGTCGAAGCTTTTTGGGGGTTGATTGTTGGGACAAAGGCCGCAGTTTCGAGAGAAATTTTTTAGGCTCCCATTAACCCCCCCTCTGGTCGCCTTTGCTTTTGCATTCTCGGTCCTTCAGTAGAGTAGAGTAGTAGTAGAGTAGATCAGTAGTAGAGGATAGGAGAGGAAGATACAATGAAAATTTGCCTCAGATTGTATTGCCATTTCAAAAATCATTGGACTTGGAGCTAAAGGATGTTTCATATAGATTATAGAGATACAACATCATGACAGCCATGGAACCATGAGAGTCGTCCAGCCCAGCCATCAGGTCATCTTGTATGAACGGCAGTTGCTTGGGCATGGACGTCTCTCATGGCTTGATGACAATCATGAAAACCATAAGAGGAGATACAATGGTCCAGTACCTCACAAGTCCAAGATCATAACTAATAACCATTGAATCCATCAAAAAATGGCAATGCATTTATCATTGGCAGAAAGTAATTAAATTAGGCCTCAGCACTAGTGGCATATAAGTAGCAAACAAAGGCCTCAGCACTAGTGGCAAATAAGTAGAAGAAGTGCCAGACAAGTTCATGGGAGCTATGTAACCATGGGATACATTCATCCCAGCCATCAGGGAGGAAAGCCTACACCAGTTGCTTGGGAATGGATGTCCCCCATGGTTAAATAGGACACATGACAACAACAAAGACTAATATGTGTAAAAGAATGGTGCCACCTCAGAATTGCAAACATTGCATCATAGGCCAAGGAGAACCCTCAAATGGTATTGAGAAACTCGATTAACATGAAATAAAAATGTCTCCAATCATCATTGCAAGCAGCAATCATCCATCAGTTGGTTCATTGTCTACACCATAGCCTCACATCCCTCACCTAGGAGTAGAGTAGAGACAGTAGAGTAGTAGTAGAGTAGATCAGAAGTAGGGTAGTAGTAGAAGTAGGAGTATAGTAGTAGCAGTAGTAGGCTAGTAGTAATAGTACCACAAGCACGAGTATAGTAGTAGCAACCAAACTGAGCCCCCAACAACTCTTAATGTTAACCGAGTTGAACTTGTCTAATTAATTATTATATCAAGGTAACAGTGCAGCCTCATCCACTTGGCCACAACCAAAGCAACAAACAACACCTGCACATTTTTCCCACATCACAGTCCAACAAGATGGACTGCCTGCCACTCCAACCTTATAGGAAGGTAAGGTAGGGGTAGGTGCAGTAGGAATTGAGTTCATTCTTGAGTTGAAAGCCTCTAGAGATGCAGGAGCTTCCTCAAAAGACTTGTACTTTTTATGCACAGCTCCCTTAACTTTCAGGACATTGTTGACGCTGGTTATCTATCAAAAATAAAGGATAAATAAATATGAAAAGGGCAAGAATTTGATCACCAACAAAGGTGTAGGGTTTCAACTGACAATATTCCACGAGTTTTGGTGAGTTATGATTCTACAGGGACTAAACCAGGAAATCGGCACTGATAGCTTCCCATAGAAGGAAACCGTCGGGAGATAACGCAACCGCCACGTCAGGATACTTCTAGAAGACTCCAGAGAACACATAGAGACACCATGAGAAAGGGCACCGCGGTCCACTTCCAGGTGGGACCGACCGGTCCCCTGGGACCATCCGTCGGTCTCCCTCCGGGCCCGCTGGCTTCCGTCTTCTGCAAGCTTTCTCCACCGACCTCTAGGATGCATCTTAGCCATACCATAAGTCGGTTTGAGCTAACGGCCGCGGTTGATCCCTCAGGGCTATATAAGCACCCCAGACCCCCCTCTCCAGGCATCTCCATCTTCATTATTCATCTCCACATCAGAAATTAGGATTTCAATTAGAAGTAGAGGTCCCTCTAGATGAATCTCTTCTAGTTCATCTAGAATTAGATCTAGTTCATCTAGTTGTAATCAAGAGCCAGCTATCAAGTAGAAGACTAGTTACCCCTCTAGTTTAGGTTTAGAACCTAGTCTTATACTAGAACTAGAAGAAAGAGAGAGAGAGAGAGGAAGAGATCAAGAAGGAGCTCCGGCCTGTCGGATCCACTTCTTCATCTTGTACCTGTGGATTCAAGTTCATCATCAACTTCAGCGATTGTTTCGGTAATCAACATCTATATTTAAGTTTGAGCTATTGTTCTTATTATTCTTAAAGATTTATGACTCTCTTTTGAGTACTTTAATTCTAGTCATTCTAGAGTTAGAGTAGTTGGATAGTGTAAGCGTGGTGCTTAGACTTGATAGCTCATATATGCCTCCTATAACGCCGATAGTAGTGGTTGTTCACAAGGGTGACTCTTATAGCCTTGTTGATTCTTCTATAGTCCACTTACCCGTGTGTAGGCTCGGTAGGATTATACATTTGCATAAAAGATTCATACTCTGTTTGTGACCTTTTATGGCAACTTCCCCACCAAGAATAATATAAACATATCACTCTTAAATTGGAATTAGACAACTTTAATGATCCCCTCTATACTTCTAGATTCTCCATCCTTGTTAGATACTCAGGGGTTAGACTTTAAGACTTAACACTATGCGTTCCTTTGGGTTCGAAATTAAAACTGGGTTACTCCGGTGAAGTGCTACATCGGTAGATCTTATCTGTGCGCTTGCGGATAAAGTAGAGTGTGCGTTAATTTATACCAACAAGCATTTCTGGCGCCGTTGCCGCGGAATGGTAGATCAACTTAAGTCTTAGTTTAACCTTGTAAACATACTTTTATCTTTTCCTTTTTGTCCCAGTCTTTTCATAATTTTTGTTTTCATTCTTATGAATGTTGTTTTTGAATTCCACTCTTATCTATCACTACCCCATGAGCAAGCTATAACTAGTAGAATCCTTCTACCCCATCATAATACTTGGTTATGAGCTATGCCTACCTTTCTGCTGCACTGTCCTTGTAATGAGCATAGAAATATGATTATGAAAATATTCCTTCGGGTATTGTTGTCACTAACCTTTCCAGGTCTAGAGCAGAAAAGAACGAAGGAACAACAAACACAAGGTATGTCCCATCAATCATCATGCAACATTGAATTACATTCATCCAATCTTGATTTGTGCAAAAACCAAGCTTGGGGAATAGACTTTCTAAGAACATCTCTTGCCATGTTGCTATGTTGGTTGTCCTTACCTTTAAGATATGCTCATATACTAATCATGCTCTTTCATCACCATCTGAATAAATCTCTACAATGCTTTCATGTTATCTTTATTTGCTATAGTATATACTTTGGTTTTGAAGTATTATCATACACCTTTTAAATTAGGCTTGGAACTTAGTTTAACTGTTTTCATGAATTAAAGTAAGACATGGTGTCTGGTTTGATTCTTGAGCTAAAAGGTGTGCTAATTTTACCTTTAAAGGCTATTAAATTAAGTATGGTGCTTAGGTTAAAATGCCTTCCTAGATCAAATTAGACGTGGTGTCTAGGTTGATTTCTGAACTGATAGTATGCTATAGTAGATATTGGATATTTTGTTGGACTAACCCCTGCAGGAAAACTTTCAATATCAATTTGGGAAAGTCCGGAGATGAACTCACACTGGAGATGAAGCAAGGCGTACAATGAACTTCAACAACTCTTGCACAATGAAGACTCAGCTCATTCATCATGAATGAAAGAACTGTGAGTATCAAAGTTTATTTATTTTGTCTTCTACTGCTAGTTATCTTTTGCCTTGAATCATGTTAAAGTGCAGCCAACACATAAAATACTAGTCTATGCTAAAATAATCCTAAAAATATCTTTTTATTAGCATAGATGCAAAATACATAAGTTGTGGATAATAACCCATGCTTCAAATTCATGCAATCCTTCGGGTTTATGTCCACTAACATTACGCAGGAGAGAGATTTTGTTCATCCATGGTTTGGTCTGAACATTGAAGATCCAAAACTCAAACCATAGACACACAAACCTACTCTCAGATCACAAAAGGTGCTAGCCTAGCTTTGAGTCTTGCTTGGGCGCTGATGACAAACAGGATGCAACTTACCTCGTATGAGACAACCTATGCCTGCAACCATCATTGCCCAAGACATCAAGACAAGAAGTGGGAAGTTATCCTCTTTTCTAATCAAGAGCTAGCTTGGGAGACAAGATGGTACCATTACAACAATAGCAAGATCTACAAGTCAAACACATGAACATGTTGTTGGAAGTCCATCTACATCACAAGCCAGCCTGGGAGAGACAATTCCGTTGTCTAGATGTGTTTGACAATCAAAGGGAGGAAGGAGAAACCCAACTTCAAACATATTGATCTCCTACCCTCCACTTTGATCAATACAAACCACTAGATGCTATCTCAGTCGAGAAGAAGAATATGATCCACCATTCATTCTTGGAAGATCGTTCTTGAACACCATCAATATTATCATCTTTGCTGGACCTAGAGAAGTCAACTTTTGGATCTTTCGCTGCATCTTCAACATCTACATCACTTATCAGCAGCCAAAGAGAACCAAGAGAAGACGTCAAAGGGAGAACCAACTGCCAAGAATTGAGGAGGGCATCATGAAGGATGAAGCCACTGCACCACAAAAGTTAGAAGATGAAGAGATAGTACCTGAACCAGCAAATCAAGAAGAACAGTCGATAAGATCTCCATCATCTAGACACTTTGAGAGAACAAGTCTCAATTGTTACATTACAAGACAAAAGACTCTCATGGAGGCACTCGAGTAGCAGCTCTAAATACAAGTCTCTTGCCAACCCAATGATTAAAGGAAAACAAGAAAGGATGACAAGAGAAGAATGCGGAACTGCCCCTACATCCTCATAATACAGAATTAATACAAGAAAGAGAGGATCCTAGTCAGCATACTCGAGGAACAATGCACCTTCGCTGATAAGATGACATAAGAGAAGGAAGATCGATACCTCTAATGATGATTCCACTGTGATCTTCCTCCTCTCAAGCACACTGTGAGACGAGCAAGAGAAGACAAGCCATTCATAAACAACAACCAGCTAGACAAGAGAAGCTTCCACAAGGAGGTTCGACACATCACTCTTCAATAACAAAGTAACATTTCAAGGTAAGTAACCATCACTTTAAAAAGCTTCTTCTTGATTCTAGTATCAACATAAATAAAGAACTAAACATGTTTAAGTTGCACCTCACTTGATCCAACATAATCAACTCAACATGTTCAGTCCTTTAATCTTTGTTCTTAGCTTTACTCTCTTGAATCTCACTGTCTTAACTAAATAAGCAAAAATGTTGTGCATCTAACCTTTGGAAGATGATATATCTCAATCATGAAAAGATCGACACTTTATGCATAGATTATCCTTCCTAGGGTTAAGTAATTTGATCGGTTGAATATTTTAAGATGCTACTTTCATGCTCATCCTCTGATCTTATCACTCATGTTAAGATTGAATAGAATACATAAATAAAAAGTTTATCTTGTGCAATGTGCCTAAGGTTAGAAGGGAATAAACAAAACTTTTGGTTTTGTTGGTGTTTTTCCACCAACAGAGCCTATGCACTTGATCTCTACCTTGTCTTTATGAGCAGAACACACTCTTGAGCAAAACATGGAGAAGTTTGTCACTCCCAAATTCTACAGAGTGAAGGTCCTAGATCTACAAGAACATGCACACTGAGCAAGATGCTGCCAACGTCCATAATTAACGCTTCACTTCAAATTGCTGGACGAACAAATGACATGAGTGACACCATATCATGATGCATAAACAAGAAAGAATGATGGAGGGCGTCATAGTCAGAATTAGAGGTCATGAAATCCCCACAAACTTCTTGATCCTCAACATAAGAAGACGATGATGTCCACCTCATCCTAGGAAGACCATTCCTCTACGCTACAAGTACAACCATTGTTAACACAGAATTTTCGCACTGTGACAAGTGGGCCAGCACGGCGCGGGTTCGGGAGAAATCGCCGCTTAAGGATTCGGCAGGCAGCAAACTCGGTCGGCTAACTCGATGCATTCGGCAAGGCTGTGAGGGCGACTAGTCAATGGCGAGCGGGTTCGGCAATGAGGCGCTGCGGTCGGCTACCTCGGGTTAAGTCGGTTTGCGACAAATACGGCATATCAGAAGATTCGGCAACAGAAGATCTTGTCGTTGTTAGCACGTGCCGATTATTAAAGGAGGCTTAGAATAAAAGGCATCGCATTTTAGATAAGTTTCCTGTTTTATCGTTGTAATCGTGTCCTCCTAGGACTCGTAGGACACCAGGGTATAAATATAAACCCTGAGACTATTGTAAATCTGTTCACAATCAATACAACCAACCCCGGCCCCGTGCCGTCTTCGAGTCCAAGTCGTGTCGTCGTGTTCTTCGAGAGGGGCCATCGATCCGTCGACCTCCGTAAGTTCCGGCAACCTTGCTATCATGTCTAGTATCGTGCGGCGGATTTAGATATGGTGCAAGTAGTCTCGTACGTTAAGCTTAGTATCGTGCGGCGGATTTAAGCTTATGACGGGAGGTCTTTGTTTATGTCTTGTATCGTGCGGCGGATTGAGACATGAGTAAAGATAGTTATCGGCTCTGTTAGATTTGGCAATCTGATAGATTCATTAAGTTACCTTGTGTTATATGTTTTGTTACGTTTATCTTATCATAACACTTTTGCCCAATCTAGATACCGTCCGGTTCGGCTCCATCTTTAGAGATCTGCTCTGTTTCACGTTTATTATTGGAAAGTCTGTTATGCAGTAGATCTATTGTTCGTAATAGCCGAATTGGATCGTATCTGGGTTGCCACGTGGTGAGGGTTCATGCATGTTAAGCGTGTTTGATCTATGACAAGGCTAGGTGTCGTGCGGCAGGCGCAGGCTTTAGATTAGCTTAGTCATGCTTAGCTTGTATGTTCAATCTCCATGGACCCCAACTCGGTTGTACAATCGAGATTGGTTAAGTTTTAACTTATATATAATACGTCATGCGAGTACGATTCTCATGCAAACGTGTTCGGCAACCAGTTATTCATGTGACTCTGTTCATATTGCCGAATAATCTTTAAACCTGTTGGCAGATAGCTTTCATAGCTATATGTCGTCGCAAGTGGCTTCAGGGCCGTACATCTTGGAACTGTCTGGTCATACCCGGCACGTTCCAGCTTTGTATTTAACAGTTTATCTCCCTTGTTAGTTGCAGGTCAAACTGACTGGCACGCACCGGACTTCTGAGCACTCGGGCCACGATTGAAGCCAGCTTCTTTGGCTTGCCGTGTGCTTGGCGCAGAGCGCCATTTTTTGCGCCAACACACTTTTTGGCACGCCCGGTGGGACCAACACTTTTTTCCTGCAGCAATGGTCGAAGTCACTGAAGCCGAGGCCAGCAACAAGGCGGGGCTCGTGCAGGTGCAGCTCACCGAACTACCCGACGAGTACAGAGAGCAGGTGGAGGATGCTTGTGCCGAATTCCAGGCCAAGTGCTTAGAAGCCTTTTCCAAGAACAAGAGCGGAAAGGTTCGCCGTCTGCACGATCTGCCGAAACCCGTCCAGCCCAACCCGAATGATCCCGGGGAGCGGAGGCAGTGTTGAAAATGTCTCATATGATCAACGAAGCTGTCTCTGGTGCCATCGGTCGCATGCATGGGGCGTTTCTCAACACCTTCCGCACCATCATGATCGCCCAATTCGGCCCCAAGGCTGATGAACTTATGGAGGCCGAGTTTGGCCCTATAGCAGGACCACATCTTTTCAATCTGCCGAATCACCTCAAGGGGGCAGGAGCTGCTGGTGAGGAGACCCCGCCTAAGGCTCAATCGAGCGGGATGACCATTCAAGAGAAGCACACGCCAGAGGGCCAGTTGCCGACCATGGGTCAGTTCACGTTCGGCGCTAAGGGTCAGCCGCCAGAGTCAACACGCAAGATCTCCCCGCAAACCTACAGGCTCATAAAGGACTACTATGGAAACGGGTACCATGAGATGCTTGAGCCTCACAACATAGAGGGTGCCCCACATCCAGGATACGGGAAGCCGATGGCCGAGAAAACCGCCGACTCTAATGTCGATGTCATGCTAGAGAGGATGGCAGATATGATGCAGCGCACTTTCGGCCTGAAGCCTAAGGGCACTTATGCTTACAGATCTCCGTTCCCTGAGTGGTTCCACCGTGTGGCTCTACCTCCCAGAGTCAAAGTGCCGACAGACCTGTCCAAGTTCTCCAGCTTAGACGACACTAGCACGGTGGAGCACATCAGTCGCTATCTGCTCCAGCTTGGAGAGGCCAATACCGAGGATGCCTTCAGGGTTCGGTACTTCCCGTCTTCGCTCACTGGGCCGGCGTTCGCTTGGTTCACGTCTCTGCCACCGGGCTCTATTCTCTCTTGGGCAGACTTGGAACAGAAGTTCCATACGCACTTCTACACGGGCACCAAGGAGAAGAAGCTGGTGGACATCATGTATGTGCGCCAGAGGCCGAATGAGACACCGCAGGACTACCTGCGCAGGTTTAGGGAAGTCAAAAGCCAGTGCTTCGGCATGTATCTGTCGGACGACCAGCTTCCACCATTGGCCGTGGCGGGCATGCTCCCAAGCATCAGAGACAAGCTCTTCGGCCAGGAGTTCGAGGACCTGGGTCATCTCTCTCGCCGGCTGAATGAAATGACTATTCAGGCGCAAGGCTTCCGGAGGGAAGGGCGCTTCCAGAGGGACAATGTCGCGGCCCAGATGTATCAAGCTTTCCTGGACGAAGCCGATGACTATTCCGATGCCGAAGATGAGGTGGCCGCTGCAGAGTTCAACTGGGACAAAGAACCGACCCAGGCCAACAAGCAGTGGCTGCGCCAGCAGAAAGGGGCATACGACTTCGACGTCACCAAGGCCGACAAACTCTTCGAGTTTCTGATTGCCGAAGGGAGAGTCAGGCTACCCCCGGATCACCCGATGCTACGTCCTGGAGGCGTCAAAGACAAGAAATACTGCGGCTTCCACAACACTAATACTCATTCTATTAATGATTGCCGCGTGTTCAGGACCAGGATCCAGAAGGCCATCCAGGATGGGCACATCAAATTCAATGGCAAGATGAAGATCGATGCCAACCCCTTCGCCCAGAACTCCGTGTTCGTCTCAGTGAACATGGTTGCCCCGGAGGATCCCAAAGGCAAGGGCAAGGTCAAGGTCCTCACCTCCAACAAGGCGCGCGAGTCTGGCGCAGTGGATCCCGATCGGCAAATCACTGGTGATGAGCTCCGGCAGCACGCCCAAGTCGCGAATAGCCGATACGAGCACGGAGAGTCTTCCAGGCGCAGGCCTACTCACAGAGATCTCCTTAACAAGTGGCACCGGCAAAAGGAGAAAGAGCAGAGGCGTCTCCAACACGAAGAACAGGAGCTCACGAGGGAGCATCAGCGCGAAGACGATTACACAGGGGAGCACCGGTATCGTCTGGAGGAGAGGGCTTACCACAGAGAACAGGCCCATCGCTGGGAGCAAGAACGCCGCCAAGAGCGGGAGCAAGCTCACTGGGGCTGTCCGTTCTTCCGCCATTGCTGGAACGAAGGCTTGAAACTGCCTGCCGTCAACAACTGCCCCGAATGCAGCGATCAGTACCAGGGGTATAGGCAGGATCGGGTCAACCGCCGTCCCGTCCATGAAAGGTTGGGAGCACGCATCCCAATGGACGATCGGCGCCTAAAAATGAGGAGCCCGGGTCGGCAAGCCAAAAGATGTGCCGACCAGGAGTGGGTGCATCACCGGGACGACAGCGAGGAGGTACAGCCCCGCCCATATAGGTGGCAAAAGGGGCAATGGTGCCCACCAGGGCTCAGGAAAAGCCAGAAAAGGAGAGTGCAACGCCTCCGGAATAGGGAGTTGGAAGAAGCAGCCGCCGGTGGGAAGAAGCAAGAGTGGCGTCCGAAGGAAAAGCCAGGCAACAATGGCAAAGGCGCTGGCGTGGCCATGACTTTCTTCCTTCCCCTGGAATTCATGGCTCCAATCGGCCAGGGGGCACAGGACGAAGCGCGTTCGGACTCCGACGAGGCCGAGCACAACGAGCTCGCGGCACAGCTCGTGTTGTCTCAGAAGGCAGCATTTGACAAGCCAGCTAAGCATCGACATTTGAAGCCATTATATGTCAAGGGGTACGTCAACGGAAAGCCGCTAACCAAGATGTTTGTCGATGGCGGTGCAGCGATCAACATCATGCCTTATGCCACCTTCAGAAAGCTGGGCATGAACGATGAAGATCTGCTCAAAACGGACATGATACTCCGTGACTTTGCCGGCAATCCCTCTGACACTCGGGGTGCCGTGCACGTGGAACTGATGATAGGATCCAAGACGCTCATCACGACCTTCTTTGTCATTGACGGCAAGGGGGCATACAGCCTGCTTTTGGGCAGGGATTGGATCCATGCCAACTGTTGCATACCTTCGACCATGCACCAAATACTCATCCAGTGGGTTGGAGATGACATCGAGATTGTCCAAGCTGATGACTCGGTGAGTGTTGCTACCATTGAGCCCACTTACTGGGAATTTGACGGAGTAGATTGCTTCTCCGATCGTGTGTGGGGAGAAGGTCCTGTCAACATCTACGACAGAGATCAACAGCCGATCCAAGCAGTCGGCTCTCAAAGTTTCTTTTA
Source organism: Coix lacryma-jobi var. lacryma-jobi (assembly GCA_009763385.1). Lineage (NCBI taxonomy): Eukaryota > Viridiplantae > Streptophyta > Magnoliopsida > Poales > Poaceae > Coix > Coix lacryma-jobi. The sequence continues at coordinate 86,229,810 of CM019831.1, forward strand.
GATGGACAACCCAATTGACAGCAGCGAGGGCAAACTGGGACGTGGCTTCGCATCGGCCGACCAAGTGGAAGAAGTGGATGTTGGCGACACAAGTAAAAGAAGGCCGATGTTCATAAGTTCTAATTTAGACCCTGCTTTCAGAGTGCAGCTAGTAGATCTCCTAAAAGAGTTCAAAGATTGTTTCGCTTGGGACTACACAGAGATGCCCGGATTGGATCGGTCCATTGTTGAGCATAAGTTGCCGATCAAGCCTGGATACCGCCCATACAAACAACCTCCGCGCAGGATCTACAAGGAGGAGGTATTGGCCGACGTGAAAAGAGAAGTGGAAAGATTACTAGAAGCTAACTTCATTCGGCCGTGTCGATATGCGGAGTGGATCTCCAATATTGTCCCGGTGTACAAGAAAAACGGGAAGATGAGGGTCTGCATCGACTTCAGGAACCTCAACAAAGCCACTCCTATGGACGGTTATCCAATGCCGGTGGCCGATTTGCTAGTAGATGCTTCGGCCAGTTTTGAAATCATAAGCTTTATGGACGGCAACGCAGGTTACAATCAGATCTTCATGGCTGCAGAGGATGTGGCGAAGACCGCCTTCAGGTGCCCCGGCCATATAGGTTTGTTTGAATGGATGGTTATGACTTTTGGTTTGAAAAATGCCGGTGCCACTTACCAGCGAGCCATGAATTACATATTCCATGAGCTGATCGGCAAGATCATAGAGATCTACATTGATGATGTGGTGGTCAAATCCAGAAGCAGGGAAAGACACTTAGCCGATTTAAGGAAGACCTTGGAGTGCACGAGGAAACATGGTTTAAAGATGAATCCAACCAAGTGTGCATTTGGGGTGTCGGCTGGTGAGTTTCTGGGATTCCTGGTCCACAAAAAGGGGATCGAAGTCGGTAGGAAGAGCATGGAAGCAATTGATAAGGTAGTGCCGCCGACCAATCTCAAAGAACTTGAATCACTGCTCGGCAAGATCAACTTTGTCAGAAGATTCATATCCAACTTGTTTGAGCGCGTGTTGCCATTTTCTCCACTATTGAAGCTCAAGAAAGATCAGGAGTTCGTGTGGGGTGACGTGCAACAAAAGGCTTTCGATGAGATCAAGGAGTACATGAAGGCACCACCAGTATTGGTTCCTCCACAACTCGACAAGCCTTTCAAGTTGTACGTGGCGGCCGACAACCTAACGATAGGGTCGGCCCTCATGCAAGAATTCAAAGGGAAAGAGAGAGTCATAGCCTATCTTAGCCGAAAGCTACTGGACCCCGAGACAAGGTATTCGGCTACGGAAAAGTTGTGCTTGTGCGTTTTCTATTCCTGTACCAAGTTTCGGCACTATCTACTGAATGCCGAATGCGTGGTAGTATCAGAATTTGATGTAATCAAGCACATGTTATTAATGCCGATTTTAAGTGGAAGGATCGGTAAATGGGTTTTGGCCCTTTCTGAATTTGATTTGCGTTTTGAATCGGCAAAGGCTGTTAAAGGCCAGATTATGGCTGATTTTGTCACTCACCACCGTGATCCTAATGCTAACATGGTAGCCATTATCCCTTGGGCATTGTTTTTTGATGGATCCTCGTGCAGCAAAGGTGGTGGAGTCGGGATAGTGTTGATTTCTCCCAAGGGGGCACCCTTCAAGTACTCTATACCGATCGAGTACCCGGTAACTAATAACCAAGCAGAGTACGAAGCACTGCTCCGAGGACTACGGTTGCTTGTGGACATAAAGGCAGACGCCGTGGAGATCTTCGGTGACTCGGAATTGGTGATCAAGCAATTGACCGGCAAATACGAGTGCAAGAACGACACGCTGCAGGAATATCTCGAAGGTTGCCAAGAGCTCCTCAGACAGTTTCGATCGGCAACCTTGCAACATATTCCTAGGGGGCAAAACGAAGAAGCAAACCAGTTGGCTCAGGCAGCTTCTGGGTATAGGGAGAATCAAAACATTTTTGCAATTGAGGGAGAGCAAACAATACCAGAAGGTGATCAAGCAGTCCCAAGTGATAATCAGGCAATTGAAGATTGGAGAGACAACATTGCCGATTACCTCAGGGACCCATCCAGGAAAGTCTCCCGAAAACTCAGGTACAAGGCTCTTAAGTTCACGCTCTTGGACAATCAATTGTACTACAAATCCATAGATGGGGTTTTGCTTAAATGCCTGAACCAAGACAGGGCTAGGAAACTGATGTATGAGGTGCACGAAGGCGTATGTGGTGCACACCAGTCGGCTCACCGTATGAGATGGTTAATCAGGAGGACTGGATATTTTTGGCCGACTATGCTCGAAGATTGCTTTAAGTATTACAAAGGTTGTCAGGATTGTCAGCGATTTGGCAATGTGCAAAGGGCTCCAGCATCGGCCATGAATCCGATCGTTAAGCCTTGGCCTTTCAGAGGATGGGGCATTGATTTGATCGGCCAGATTCACCCTCCATCTAGCAAAGGACATAAGTTTGTCCTGTTGGCCACGGATTACTTCACCAAGTGGGTTGAAGCCATCCCATTGAAGAAGGTGACATCAGAAAACATGGTGTCTTTCGTCAGGGAGCATATCATTTACCGATTCGGCATTCCTCAGTCCATCACCACCGATCAGGGGACTCAGTTCACTTCCTCGGAGTTTTGTGACTTTGCCGAAGAGATGGGGATTAAACTATATAATTCTTCTCCTTACTATGCACAGGCCAATGGGCAGGCAGAGGCTTCTAACAAAATCATGGTTAAAATCATTCAAAAGAAGATCGAAGAGAAACCTAAAAGGTGGCACTTGGTACTCAACGAAGCTTTATGGGCGTACCGAATGGCTTGTCATGGGTCGACTCAGACGTCGCCATACGAGTTGGTCTACGGGCATCACGCAGTGCTACCGTGGATATTTTTGGCCGACTATGCTCGAAGATTGCTTTAAGTATTACAAAGGTTGTCAGGATTGTCAGCGATTCGGCAATGTGCAAAGGGCTCCAGCATCGGCCATGAATCCGATCGTTAAGCCTTGGCCTTTCAGAGGATGGGGCATTGATTTGATCGGCCAGATTCACCCTCCATCTAGCAAAGGACATAAGTTTGTCCTGTTGGCCACGGATTACTTCACCAAGTGGGTTGAAGCCATCCCATTGAAGAAGGTGACGTCAGAAAACATGGTGTCTTTCGTCAGGGAGCATATCATTTACCGATTCGGCATTCCTCAGTCCATCACCACCGATCAGGGGACTCAGTTCACTTCCTCAGAGTTTTGTGACTTTGCCGAAGAGATGGGGATTAAACTATATAATTCTTCTCCTTACTATGCACAGGCCAATGGGCAGGCAGAGGCTTCTAACAAAATCATGGTTAAAATCATTCAAAAGAAGATCGAAGAGAAACCTAAAAGGTGGCACTTGGTACTCAACGAAGCTTTGTGGGCGTACCGAATGGCTTGTCATGGGTCGACTTAGACGTCGCCATACGAGTTGGTCTACGGGCATCACGCAGTGCTACCGTGGGAGTTGCAGTCGGGGTCAAGACGAGTTACATTGCAGAACGATCTGGCTAAAGAAAATTATAAGGATTTGATGATGGATGAGCTAGAGGATTTGCATTTGATTCGTCTCAAGGCCTTGGAAAATATTGAGAAGAATAAGATACACGTTGCCAAGTACTACAACTCGAAAGTGAGAGAAAAAGGATTTGAAGAGGGAGACTTGGTTTGGAAAATTACCCTGCCAATCGGTACCAAAGACAAGGTATTCGGCAAATGGTCCCCTAACTGGGAAGGGCCTTTTCGGATTCTGAGACGTGCTCCGGGTAATGCGTATGTTCTGAAAACCCTCCAAGGAGAACAGTTTGCTAGGGCAATTAATGGACGTTATCTAAAGAGGTTTCATCCTAGCGTGGAGGTCGGTGCATAACGGAATCAAGGACTAGCGGGCACCGATGGCCGATACAAAATGGTGTCGCCCTTAGCGCAAAAAATGGCCGATAGATTCTATCGTCCTTAGAACAAAAAACAGCCGGCACGGCATGTGTCGCCTCTAGCACAAAAAACGCAGAAATACGGGGCCAAGTGCACGCGATGCTGTGCAATCGGCTAGATAAATCAAACACTCAACAAGCACAAAATGGGAGAACGGATTGCATACTTCGGGTGAATAAAGTATCAGGAGAATGGACAAAACATGCTATGCTCAATCTGTCACAGAAATTATCAATTCATTCGTTCAAAAGCTGGTTGATCGACTTTATGGCCTCTGCTCTAATTCGGCTGACGGCATCTAATACTTGTTGATCTTCATCTACGGAGTTTTGGATCTTGGAGAGTCTGATCTTGATTTGCTGATCTTCTTTGAGGATTGAAGTTACCTTCAGTGAAGCTGTCCTTATGTTCCTCGGCAGATCAGCCATGCGAGCTTTGTGAGATTGGATTTCAGTGTTAAGATCGGTTAACTGAGCTTCCAGCTTGCTTTTCTTTTCCTCCATTACTTTCAGTTCGGACTCCAAGGTTTCCAAGGAAGTTTTTGCGATCTGGATGTCAGAATGCAGGTTCTTTACTTCCTGTTTCTTGGAAGTCCTACTATGCTGCAGGGCAGTTTTGGATGATATGTTTTTGATCGCTCTCTTCACTGAACTGAAGTAATCATCAAGACAAGCTGCAGATTCTAGATGAGCTAAAGAAGCAGGGGGAATGTCTTCATCAATGAGCTCCAGAGTGTCCCTTATCTGATCTGCGTTTTGAACCAAGTCGACGAGGTCTTTATTCAGAAGATTGGTTATTTCTTTCAACCGGGCCTGGTTCTCCTTTGATAGGGTCTGTCGGGAGGTACTCTCTTCACCCCTCTCGGTGATATAGTCCTCGGTAGGAAAGGAATAACTTGTACTCGGCTCTTTGGTGTTTTTCTGGAGAAGAAAGAGGAAGAGTTGAACGAGTAGATGTTTTTGGTAAAGTGCAGAAAAGGAAAAGAGCTTTACCTGTTGAATTGATTGATCATGGGAAGGTGCTACACCTCGACTCACTTGAGGACTCTGTTGAAATTCCGGAGGGGAACTTGGTTCACCTATGGTTCGGTCAGCATCTTCATTCCTTAAAGCATCAGGAGATCTTTGGATCTCATCTTCATCTGGAACGTTCCTTACGGGGGTCTCAGAGGATGTTTCGGCAGTTGTTGAGGTATCGCTGGGTTTCAGAATTTCAACCTGTGGCTAAAACGAATAATAAAACGGAGGTTTGGTCAGATCCATTGCCGAATGAGATTAGTTGGCGCTGAGTGAAAATTCATACCTCGGAGGATGGTTTCGCTCTTTTAGTTCTTGTTTTCTTAGATGAAAAGACAATTTCGGATGTTCTTCTCTTGCCTTTTCCTTCTGGGAACATGACAGTAGAGGTTGCAGGGATCTTCATAAAGCTGGCCAGGTTTGGAGCGTTAAATCCAAGGGTAGGATTCGGCCCAGCCTGATAATATTTGGGCACTTTGGCAGGAGGTATAGGCTCGGGATCCTGTATATGACCGAATGTTAAAGACTGATTGGATTCAGAAACAGAGAATGACAAGAGCAATGAAATTACCTCACTATCAGAGGCGAAGTCAGACTGTAAACTCTGACATAGAGGATGAATTGGCACATTGAAAATATGAGTATGCCATTCTCCCCACCAGGAAATGAAAAAAGAGTGAGCTGCATCTATTATCCCAAATGGAGATGGCTTGTACGTTGGCAGCTCCCATCCAAGTTCAAAAACTTTTTTGGCCATTATACCTTCTGTGATGATTTCCCTGGGCCTTATCACTGTTGAAAAGAAGAATCTAGGGGGCAACTGGCCGCATCCTAATTGTCTGGCTGCTGTGTTTGGATAATAAAATTCATAGGTAGACTGTACCAGTCTTCCATGATGGAATTCGGCTGGCAGGGCGCAGGGCCTAATGAAGGAATTGAAGATATCTATAGATGTTTGATCCACACAGCCGAATTCATAATTAAACTTACAAGGGAAGGTCAAGTTCTCATTCTCCATGTAAGGAAACCAAAGCACATTACCAAAACCTGTGAAGAATAGTTTGAAGAGGTGGCCAATGTCCATGTCAATGTTGATGGATGATGCTGCTTCTCCGTAGGTTTGGCAGGCTTTAACTCTTGCTGATTGGCCTTCGGCGTAATTGACTGAAGGGAAGCTCAAGTTAAGCAAACTCACGGATACTATCTGGTGCATATATAGTTGAAGCCACATTTGGACCAACCACCAAGGGCCGTTGACACAAGCGACCTCTCTGCCTGTGTGCATCTGGATAGTAATTTGATGCATCATGTGATAAACGGACCCCAGAAGGTATTTGCCTAGTGGAATTTGAATGCCTGCCGATAAATCCTCGGCCATCACCATATGGTTTAGAGTAGGTTCATTGGATTTTCCGCAGAAAATAAATCTGCATAGCCACATGTTCATAAAAGCTTTCGATTCTTTGTCAGAAACAGTATTGGATGACTCCATATAGGTCTGAATGTATTTGGCCCATCCGCATCCGGAACTGACGGCTCTTTGACTGCTCTTGTTCTTGTATTTATATGGATATACTGGTAAGGTTGTATTCAGACCCGTCATCATAAAGATATCGGCCAAGGTGATGGTCATCATACCATGGCCAAAGATAAATGCATTAATAGCATTGGACCAGAAATGAGATACTGCTATCAGAAGGAAGTCATTTCTAGGCATTTCTGATAAAGATAATTCTAGGCAGTGACCAATGTCCTGGCTTTCCCAGTGGTTGCTTCTCTTTTCAAGTATCCTCCGATACCAATTCCGCCATCCAACAATTGGGGGAAAGGGCCAGTTCTTGAAAGTGTTTGGCCAGTGACTCGGTGGAGTAACTCCGGACTTAAAGGGGATTCTTTCAGTTTCTTTCTCGATGATGTCCGCCGGATCGGGATTTCCCATTGGACCAAGAAGATAAGAGTCGGGATTGGCAGCATAAGGGATCAGAATTTGGTTCTCATATTCCTTCAGAAAATAGCAAAAGGGGCGAAGGAATGAGTCGGGAAGAAAGCTGAGGGGAAATTGATAAGTAAGTGAAGTTTACCTCTGGAATCTTGTCTTGAGTCGCCATCAGAAGCTTGAGGTAAAAATCGGCTGCGCAAAAATTTTGGGATTCTCGGATGGCGGCTGCAGTGCTGAAACGCGGAAACCTAGAGGAAAGAGGACTTGTGGTCAATTTCAGAACAAATGCCTTTGTTCAAAAATTGAGGGGGCATGTGTTAACACAGAATTTTCGCACTGTGACAAGTGGGCCAGCACGGCGCAGGTTCGGGAGAAATCGCCGCTTAAGGATTCGGCAGGCAGCAAACGCGGTCGGCTAACTCGATGCATTCGGCAAGGCTGTGAGGGCGACTAGTCAATGGCGAGCGGGTTCGGCAATGAGGCGCTGCGGTCGGCTACCTCGGGTTAAGTCGGTTTGCGACAAATATGGCATATCAGAAGATTCGGCAACAGAAGATCTTGTCGTTGTTAGCACGTGCCGATTATTAAAGGAGGCTTAGAATAAAAGGCATCGCATTTTAGATAAGTTTCCTGTTTTATCGTTGTAATCGTGTCCTCCTAGGACTCGTAGGACACCAGGGTATAAATATAAACCCTGAGACTATTGTAAATCTATTCACAATCAATACAACTAACCCCGGCCCCGTGCCGTCTTCGAGTCCAAGTCGTGTCGTCGTGTTCTTCGAGAGGGGCCATCGATCCGTCGACCTCCGTAAGTTCCGGCAACCTTGCTATCATGTCTAGTATCATGCGGCGGATTTAGATATGGTGCAAGTAGTCTCGTACGTTAAGCTTAGTATCATGCGGCGGATTTAAGCTTATGACGGGAGGTCTTTGTTTATGTCTTATATCCTGCGGCGGATTGAGACATGAGTAAAGATAGTTATCGGCTCTGTTAGATTTGGCAATCTGATAGATTCATTAAGTTACCTTGTGTTATATGTTTTGTTACGTTTATCTTATCATAACACTTTTGCCCAATCTAGATACCGTCCGGTTCGGCTCCATCTTTATAGATCTGCTCTGTTTCACGTTTATTATTGGAAAGTCTGTTATGCAGTAGATCTATTGTTCGTAATAGCCAAATTGGATCGTATCTGGGTTGCCACGTGGTGAGGGTTCATGCATGTTAAGCGTGTTTGATCTATGACAAGGCTAGGTGTCGTGCGGCACGCGCAGGCTTTAGATTAGCTTAGTCATGCTTAGCTTGTATGTTCAATCTCCATGGACCCCAACTCGGTTGTACAATCGAGATTGGTTAAGTTTTAACTTATATATAATACGTCATGCGAGTACGATTCTCATGCAAACGTGTTCGGCAACCTGTTATTCATGTGACTCTGTTCATATTGCCGAATAATCTTTAAACCTGTTGGCAGATAGCTTTCATAGCTATATGTCGTCGCAAGTGGCTTCAGGGCCATACATCTTGGAACTGTCTGGTCATACCCGGCACGTTCCAGCTTTGTATTTAACAGTTTATCTCCCTTGTTAGTTGCAGGTCAAACTGACTGGCACGCACCGGACTTCTGAGCACTCGGGCCACGATTGAAGCCAGCTTCTTCGGCTTGCCGTGTGCTTGGCGCAGAGCGCCATTTTTTGCGCCAACAACCATCTACAAGAGGAAATCCATTTTCACTTTCCTGGAGAAAAGACATGATGCAACTTCATCAGCTACATGCCCAATGAAGCACCGAAGAAGAATAGAAGTGAAAGACGCCACTCTCAAAGCCAAAGAAGACAAGCTATCAAGAATAGAGAGGCCAATCATGACGAAGAAGCTCTCGCCACTGTCCCAAGAAAAGAAGGAAGAGAAACCTCAAGACAGTGATCCACAGGAAGTGAAGACTCAGACCAAGAAAGTATAGAAGAAAAAGTCTGCACCTAAGAGGTACAATCAATAACAACTTTCCAAACGTTTGACATACCTTGGAAGGTCGGAACCAAGGGAAGGTCCGGTTCGTCGGACCTAAATATCCGAACCTTCGCCAAAAGGTAAAAACCGGTAGTTATCCTCATATTTCTCATATTTAATTCTTAGTCATTTATTGCATCATCATATTTAACCATTGCATCATCATATTTAATTCACAAACATTTTAATTTCTGCATTGCAAAAGAAAATAAAAATATTGCATTGGTTACACTACATCATAAACTATGAAGCCCCATGTGAATAATTCTATGGTGTGTAAAAACCTACGGGAATGTTCATCGTGGTGGCATAAAAATAATAAAAATAAATATGCATGCATTCATCCTGTGCATTTTCTCTTGCATCATAAAAATATAAAATACAAAAATATTAAGAAAGATATCTTACTAAAATTCTAGACCACTAAGGCTTAAGTGGCCAACTACTAACGCTTAATCTGTTCCACAAGTTTTGTTGTCTATTTGAGTTTCACAGGATTTGAAAGGCCAAGAAAAGCAGACGAGCAAGTGAATGCTCCGTCCACTGTTGGAGCACTATCTCAACAAACATCAACATCAATCAAAGCTCTAATAGAGGAAGGACATATCCACTGCCAGTCTACTACATTGCAAGATCGAACGACTATGTCAACATTCAGCTTGGGTGAAGGCATCCCCATGTATCCACGTAAGTATCTCTATCCTCTTAAGTTTTTCAAACAAATTCAAAACACCAAAAATATGTGAGCACATGAAGGCTCACCCTTAAAAAGAAAAGAACAAAAATATGTGGGCACAAGAAGGCTCACCATTAATTAAAAAAGAGACAAAAATATATGGGCACATGAAGGCTCAACGCTATTAAGGGAACTAGCTTGGGGGAGACGCACCCCCGTTATCTTCACGATTCAGGTATATCTTTATTATTATTACTACTACTATTATTATTGACTTTTATTTTATATCTTAAAGTGTGTTAGACTAAATAAATAAAATAGTGTGTCTAGTTTGTTTTAAGAAGTTGATAACTAAAGAAGAACCCTCTCTCAAATCTTTTGCATGGAAATGATGAATAGTTGCTCTATCTAATTTCTTTCAAGTACCTAGCCTTCAAAGCATGAGTTCTCCTAATTAATAATGATGCCTTAAAATAAAATTAAATACATGGATGGCAAATACTTAATCTAAGGTCTAGGTAATTGGGATATGTCATGTGATGGTCTAAGCTGCTATTATCTTGTTCTAAACAACACTAAAGTTTCGGAGATTTCTAAATATGAATATGACTAATAATTGCATTGAGTTAAATTAAGATTTGTGACCCTATGAGATGTTATCTTGCCATTGAATTGAGATCACTTACACATTTCATCCATCTTCCGCATAAATGCTCATAATTATCTGTTGCTACCCTCTCAGAAGTTTGTTGGAAGCATATGGCTATTAAAAAAAAGAGAGAAAAGAAAAAAAAGATCTGAGGAAATAAAAAGGGACAGGTGTCCGAAACCTCAAAAAGATAGATCCCGAGGAAATAAAAATGGACAAGCGTCCCGAACCTCAAAAAGAAAAAAAGAGAAGAAAAAAAAATGTTAGAAAAAATGGGCACGTGCCCGACAGTAGAATTAGCCTGATAGCCATATGTCTCTGATAGATAGAAGAGAGTGAATATATTCAAAAGAGCATCCGACTCCATTTTCCATACACATGCACTTCTTGATTCAATGGTTGGTTGACTTTCTCTTTGGATCCATTGTTTAATTTAACAACATATGTATTAATGCTTTTGAGAATTAATTAAAACTCCGGGATAAAGGTGAAGTGAAAGAACTAGAGACATAGTACTTGATTTGATTGTTCAATCTCTCAATTATTTAAGATCTAAGGTAAGAGTAATAAGCCCCATGAAGAATAACATGATATGTTTCGGAGAATTTTTTTTTAATGGCAGGTATACTTGTTGGAAGTGAAGATATTGTAGCAACTCCTGATCCATTGTTAAGTTTTGGTTTTGCTAAGGGACTAGCAAAGGGTAAGCTTGGGGGAATTGTTGACGCTGGTTATCTATCAAAATTAAAGGATAAATAAATATGAAAAGGGCAAGATTTTGATCACCAACAAAGGTTTAGGGTTTCAACTGACAATATTCCATGAGTTTTGGTGAGTTATGATTCTGCAGGGACTAAACCAGGAAATCGGCACCGATAGCTTCCCATAGAAGGAAACCGTCGGGAGATAACACAACCGCCACGTCGGGATACTTCTAGAAGACTCCAGAGAACACATAGAGACACCACGAGAAAGGGCACCGCGGTCCACTTCCAGGTGGGACCGACCGGTCTCCTGGGCCAACCGGTCGGTCTCCCCCCGGGCCCGCTGGCTTCCGTCTTCTGCAAGCTTCCTCCACTGACCTCTAGGATGCATCTTAGCCATACCTTAAGTCGGTTTGATCTAATGACCGCGGTTGATCCCTCAGGGCTATATAAGCAGCCCCAGACCCCCCCTCCCCAGGCATCTCCATCTTCATTATTCATCTCCACATCAGAAACTAGGGTTTCAATTAGAAGTAGAGGTCCCTCTATGAATCTCTTCTAGTTCATCTAGAATTAGGTCTAGTTCATCTAGTTGTAATCAAGAGCCAGCCATCAAGTAGAAGACTAGTTACCCCTCTAGTTTAGGTTTAGAACCTAGTCTTATACTAGAACTAGAAGAGAGAGAGAGAGGAAGAGATCAAGAAGGAGCTTCGGCCTGTCGGATTCACTTCTTCATCTTGTACCTGTGGATTCAAGTTCATCATCAACTTCAGCGATTGTTTCGGTAATCAACATCTATATTTAAGTTTGAGCTATTGTTCTTATTATTCTTAATGATTTATGACTCTCTTTTGAGTACTTTAATTCTAGTCATTCTAGAGTTAGAGTAGTTGGATAGTGTAAGCGTGGTGCTTAGACTTGATAGCTCATATATGCCTCCTATAACGCCGGTAGTAGTGGTTGTTCACAAGGGTGACTCTTATAGCCTTGTTGATTCTTCTATAGTCCACTTACCCGTGTGTAGGCTCGGTAGGATTAAATTTGCATAAAAGATTCATACTCTGTTTGTGACCTTTTATGGCAACTTCCCCACCAAGAATAATATAAACATATCACTCTTAAATTGGAATTAGACAACTTTAATGATCCCCTCTATACATCTAGATTTTCCGTCCTTGTTAGCTACTCAGGGGTTAGACTTTAAGACTTAACACTATCTGTTCCTTTGGGTTCGATATTAAAACTGGGTTACTCCGGTGAAGTGCTACATCGGTAGATCTTATCTGTGCGCTCGTGGATAAAGTAGAGTGTGCGTTAATTTATACCAACAGACATATTGACTGCACTCGGCCCAACTGGTGTAAATACCTGGCTTGGTGCCCTCAAAAACAACATACCAAGCAGGCATCCTTCTGCATTTGTAGTTGAGCATTATAAGAGTACAACATAGAAGAGAGAAGAGAGGAGAGGGAAGTAGAGGAGAGGATAGGAGAGGGAGATACAATGAAAATTTGCCTCAAATTGTATTGCCATTTCAAAAATCATTGGACTTGGAGCTAAAGGATGTTTCATATAGATTATAGAGATACAACATCATGACATCCATGGAACCGTGAGAGCCGTCCAGCCCAGCCATCAGGCCATCCTGTATGAACGGAAGTTGCATGGGCATGGACGTCTCACACGACTTGATGACAATCATGAAACCATACGAGGAGTTACATTGGTCCAGTACCTCACAAGTCCAAGATCATAACCAACAACCATTGAATCCATCAAAAAGTGGCAATGCATTCATCATAGGCAGAAAGCAATTTTAGGCCTCAAATTATAAACATTCATTGGTGGTTGCCTTGCAATTTGAAAGCAAATAAACAAGTTCAACAATGAAAATTTGCCTCAGATTGTATTGCCATTTCAAAAATTTAGTAAGCATCACTGGTGGCATATAAGTAGCAAACAAAGGCCTCAGCACTGGTGGAAAATAAGTAGAAGAAGTGTCAGACAAGTTCATGGGAGCTATGTAACCATGGGATACATCCATCCCAGCCATCAGGGAGGTAAGCCTACACCAGTTGCTTGGGAATGGATGTGTCCCATGGTTAAATAGGACATATGACAACAACAAAGACTCATGTGTAAAAGAATGGTGCCACCTCAGAATTAGAAAGATTGCATCATAGGCAAAGGAGAACCTAAGCTAGTAGTAGCAGTATAGTAGCCTAGTAGTAATAGTACCACAATCACTGGTATAGTAGAAGCAACCAAACTGACCCCCTAAACTACTCTTCTGTCTCAAATTGTCCCAAACTATCATTATCATAGATAAAGTAAGTGGAGTTGCAATAGATAAATTCATCCCAATTTATCTCAAATTCCTCCCAATCGATCAAATTCATCCCAATTTATCACAAATTATCAAATTCTTCTCCAATTTATCCCAATTTATCAAAAATGACAACAAATCAAGCTAGAGTCTTGGCAGTGGCATCTGCTTAGTTGAATCAAACAAATTGAGCTAGCGTTTTGGCATCACAGGCCGCAATACGAACTTAGGAAACAAAAATTAGAGGGGCTCGGTGGAGGAAGAAGCCGAGTTTCAACATACAGTTGATGTCAGAGTGCCAGCGAACGGCGGTGGCGCTAGGGTTCGTGGGCGGGGGCCCTCGCAGACCTCGGCACCGGGGACCAGCAGGGACGGGCGCCAAGGAGGTGCACGTGGCCGGGCGTCGGGGACGCGGAGCCGGGCACTACGGAGGCCGAGATGGGAGGTGAGGACAGCGGGGTACAAGGGCGCCGAGGAGGCGGGGACAGGAACCAAGGCCGCTAAGGAGGCGGGGACGGTCGCCTAGGAGGACGAGGAGGAGGGAACGGGCACCGAGGAGGCCGAGGAGCTAGGGACGGGAACCAAGGCCACCAAGGAGGCGGCGCTGGGGACGGTGGCGGCGCTGAGGGTGGTGCAGCGTCGAGGAGACGGCGTCGGGGGCTATCGGTGTCACGGATGTGGGGACGGGCACCGAGGAGTCCCAGATGGCCACCAGGGGCGCTACCTGTGTCGGGGATGGAGGGACGGGCGCTCACAGACCTTGGCGGCGACGGCGTGGAGCGGCAGCCCTTCGGGGAGAGAGGAGCGGAGAGTGAGGCGAGTAAGGGCTCGAGGCATGGCTGGCTGTTGACATTCGTTAGTGCAAATAGAATATGAAAGATTCTGCAAGCGCATAAAACACCATTGTAGCATTTTACCGGGAGTATTCCAGGATCGTTATTTATATTTTACCACTGGGAAGCAAGGATCAAGAATCTGATAACTTACTATCATGCATCTACTAACTCAGAGTACTAAATAGACTAAAGCAGGTGTAATTGATATATGATAATGGAAGCACATCAAAGAGAATTCAATGATAAATGTATAGATAACTATAGTGGGAGGACAACGGGAGAGATCAAGGTTCCTATGTACTTCTCTATTACTTGTGTTCTAAGGCAACAAAGATGAAAAGATATAGTAGTCATAAACATTGGCACTTTGGAGCAGCATGTCCTTTCCAACTCTCGAAGAAGACTGGGAAAAAGGTAGTTCAGAGAAGGCTGCCAAAACTCTATGAAACATCAATCCGAACGTTGTGGACTACGAAGGCCTAACAGAGTTGTCACCCCTGGGGCTACCACAACTAATCTGTGGGATTGAGCGCAACCTCAGGTAACCTATAGACTAAACACCATGTCTAATCTATCGATTACTACTCTAATTACATAGGATAACTAGAGCACTCAATACGAACAAAGACCCCATGCCAAGATATAACAACTATACTAATCATATAATAAAGCATAAAGTAAATAGAGAAGATAAATATATTAAAGCATAAGTCTTACAAAGACATACCAAAACTCTGAAGACTCCTCCGGAACCGAAGCGCAGCTCCGCTCTCCCTAACTCCCGACTAGAGCTAATCTATTACATTGGAAAGTCTAATCCTAATTCTCTAGAGAGGAAAGTTTGTCCTTCAAGGGACGCCTCTACAACTCCCAGATGATCTCATGCCTCAGGGGGGTCTGGGGTTTATTATATAGGGGCTTCTGGCCTCCCCTCCACCATGGGCAAGCGATGTGGTACTAAATCCTTCGCCATGTGCACATGGGCCTTAATGGGCCAAAACGCGTCGAAGAGGTCGCTTGGAAGCCGTCACGCAAAGGAGGAGCATCTTCCAGGTAGCGGGCCTAGGACAACCGGCCTGGGGGTGGGGCCAGCCGGCCCCACTTGTCAGCCGCCGAGTGCCGCCTTTGTCATGGTGCCTTCTAGAACCTTTCTTATTTCTCTAATGCAACTTTTCGTCCGTTTGTGCAATTCGTCATGTTGGAGTAGGACTCTATCTCTTTCCATCTTCTAGAAAACTCCCTTGAAAATAGTAATTTACCAACACTGTGGAATATGTCAGTTTAACCCCTAGATTATGTTGCTTGGTGATCACTCCAGGTTTTTCTAGAAGCTTCCATGTCGTATCCAACAAAGACTCTCTTGTTGGGACTCCAAATGTAGCAAACCATATGTCCGTTTTGGTCGTCTCGATGAGCTCTTCGCAATGGTGTGCTCTGTTTCATCACTTGAGATACTTTTATATGGTGAAATATTGATAATCATGTAAAGCAAGTGACAATAATAGAATTCGTGGAACTTGTTAGAATCAAACCCTACAACTATGCTTTATGGTTTATTTAATATCATTCTATGCATTAGTTGATGGTATAATATTGACATTAAGGACCATCAACAAGTTCCCCAAAGCTTACCCTTTGCTAGTCCCTTAGCAAAGTCAAACTCAATAATGGATCAGGAGTTGCTGCAATATCTGCACTTCTAACAAGTACACATGCATTCAAATAGAAGTTCTCATTTAGATGAGAAAAGATATCATATTTTTATCACAGGGCTTAGTACTTTACCTTGAATCTTGAGTAATTGAAAGATAGAACGATCAAATCAAGCACTATGTCTCTTGCTCTTTCACTTCACCATTATCCTAGAGTTTTTATGAATTTTCAAAAAGCTTATGTTGACAAATTAAAAAATGGATCCAAAGAGAATGTCAACCACACCATTGAATCGAGAAGTGCATGTGTATGGAAAATGGAGGCGGATGCTCTTTTGAATATATCACTCTCTTCTTTCTATTAGAGACACATGGCTATCGGGCTAATTCTACTATCGGGCACGTGCCCATTTTTCTGATTTTCTCTTTTTTCGAGGTTCCAGACACTTGTCCCTTTTTATTTCCTCGGTATCTATCTTTTTGAGGTTTCAGACACTTGTCCCTTTTTATTTCCTTAGATTTTTTTCCTTTTTCTTTTTTTTCAATAGTTGCATGCTTCCAACAAACTTTTGAGAGGATAGCAATAGATAATCATGAGCATTTATGCGGAGGATGGATGAAATTTGTAAGTGATCTCAATTCAATAGCATGATAACTTCTCATAGGGCCAACAAAGCTTAATTTAACACAATGCAATTATTGTCATATTAATATTGGAAACTCTCCGGAACTCTAGTGTTGTTTCAGAACAAGATAACAGTAGCTCAGATCATCACATATCATATCTGTGAATTACCTAGACTCTAGATCAAGCATTTGATACCCATATATTTAATTTCATTTTAAGGTATTATTAATTTTTAAACATAGGAGAACTCGTGCTTGAAAGCTAGGTACTAGAAATAAATACAATAGAACAACTATTCATCATTTCCATTTTAAGAAATTAGAGAGGGAGTTATTTAGATTTGACATGCTTTATTTATTCAATCTAACACACACTATAACCTATTACTTAAAAATATTAAGATATTAGTAAGACATACTTGAATCACGAAGATAACGGGGGTGCACCTCCCCCAAGCTCGATGTTGTTGTAATAGTGTTGAGCCTTCACGTGCTCACATTTTTTTGTATTCTGAATTTATTTATAAAAAAACTTAAGAGGATAAAGATACTTACCTGGATACACAGGGGTGCTTTCCCCCAAGTTGAATGTTGATATAGTCATTCGATCTTGCAATGTAGCGGATTGGCGGTGAAAATGTTCTTCCTCTATCGGAGCATTGATTGATGTTGATGGTCGTTGAAATAGTGCTCTAATAGTGGATGAAACATCCACTTACTCGTCAACTTTTCTTGGTCTTTCAATCCTGTGAAACTCAAATAGACAACAAAACTTGTGGAATAGATTAAGCGTTAGTGGTTGACCACTCAAGCCTTAGTTGTCTAGAGTTTTAGTAAGATCTCTTTCTCAATTTCTTTTGTATTTTATTATTTATGTGATGCAATGACAGCTTAACAAAATAAATGCATTTTATTTTTATTTTTAGGCCACCATGGTGAATATTTCATGTGAGTTTTTACACACCACAAAATTATTCACATGGGGCTTTAGGTTTTATGATGCAGTACAATAAGTAAAATATTTTCTATTTTCTTCTTTTTTTATGCAACGCTAATGCAGAAAAGCAAATATGCTAGGAAGAAATAATGATGGAAAGTAATCATGCAAAAAGAGAAACTAATGCAGAAAAGATATATATGGATAACTACCGATTTTACCTTTCGGTGAGGGTCCAATGTTTTAAGTACTCTGAACAGGACTTCTCACCATGTTCATTCCTTAGGTGCGTCATTTCATCTCAATATGTAGACCTTGATAACTACACCTCTTGATATGGTGTCACCCATGTTTTTCGTTCGCCCAGCAAATTGAAGTGAAAACATTAATTGTGGAGGCTAGTAGCATCTTGCTCAATGTGCATGTTCTTGTAGATCCAGGACCTCCACTCTGTAAAATTTGGGAGTTGACAAACTCCTCCATGTTTTGCTCAAGAGTGTGTCCTGCTCATAAATCAAGGTAGAGATCAAGTGCATGGGCTCTGTTAGTGGAAAAACACTAACAGAACCAAAAGTTTTGTTCATTCCTCTCTAAGCTTAGGCACATTGAACAAGATGAACTTGTTGTTTATGTGTTCTATTCAAACTTAACATGAGTGATAGGATCAAAATATGAGCATGAAAGTAGCATCATAAAATCTTGAACAGATCAGATTGCTTAACCCAAGGAAGGATAATCTATGCATAATGTGTCAATCTTTTCATGATTGTTGTATATCATCTTCCAAAGGTTGGATGCATAACATTTTAGCTCATTTGGTTAAGATAGTGAGATTCAAGAGAGTAAAGCTAAGAACAATGAGTAAAGAACTGAACATGTTGAGTTGATTAGGTTGGATCAAGTGAGGTGCAACTTAAACATGTTAGGTTCTTTATGTATGCGCATACCAGAATCAGGGAGAAGCATTTAAAGTGATGGTCACTTACCTTGAAATGATACCTTATCATTGAAGAGTGATTGTGTCGAACCACCTTGTGGAATCTTCTCTTGTCTAGCTGGTTGAGTTCATGAATGGCTTGTCTTCTCTTGTCTATCTCACAGTGGGTCAGCTGAGTCTTGTTCACAACAGGTTCAGATGATGGAGACTTTGTCAACTATTATCTTGATTTTTTAGGCTCGGGTACTATCTCTCCATCTTTGAATTCTTGCAATGCAGTGGCTTCATCCTTCACGATGTCCACCTTAATTCCTGGTAGTTCATTCTTCTTTTGTCAGTTGAGTCAACGTCTTCTCTTGGTTCTCTTCGGCTGCTCATAAGTGGTGTAGTTGTTGAAGAAGCAGCAATCCTTTTGATCGAAGATCCAAAAGTGGACATCTCCAGGTCTGACATAGATGACACATTGGTGGCGTTCAAGAACGATCTTCCAAGAATGAGTGATGGATCATATTCTTCTTCTTGGATGGGGCAGCGTCTAGTGGCTTGTACCAATCAAAGTATTGAGTAGGAGGTCAAAGTGTCTTGAAGCTGGATTTTTCTTTCCTCCCCTTGATCGTGAAGCAAATCTAAACAACGGAATTTAGTCTCCCCCATGTTGTCTTGTGAAATAGGTGGATACCCAAATTTCTTCAACAACATGTTCATGAGTTGAATTTGTAGACCTTGTTGTTGTTGAAGTTGCTCCACCTCATCCCCAAACTAGCTCTTGTGTTGCAATGAATAGAAGTCAGGAGAACTTCCACTGCTTGTCTTCATAGTGAACCACCAACAGACTTCCTTCGGATGACACATAGATGTTATAATGTATTGGCATATCGTCACCCTGATGTTTGTTGTTGGTGTCGGTGTTGATGTCTTCGACAATGATGGGCGTAGGCATAGATTGACTCATACGGGGTGAGTTGCATCCTGCTCGTCATCAGTGTCCTGGCTTAGGCCTTGGAATGGCTCAGAGCTTGGTTGCCTTCGACATCACTAGTTACTTGTCTGAGGATGTGTTTTGTCTATCCACGGGTTGGGTTTTGGATCTTTAAGTTCACACCATGAACAAGCAAATCTCATCTCCTATAAAATGTTAGTGGACATATACCCAAAGGATTGCACTAAATTTGAAACATGGGTTGTTATCCACAACTTATGTGTTATTCATCCATGCTAATAAAAAGATGATTTTAGGATTACTTTAGCATAGACTAGTATCTTATGTGTTTGGCTGCATTTTAACATGGTTCAAGGCAAAAGATAACTTCCAGTAGAAGAGAAACTTAAATAAACTTTAATACTCACAGATCTTTCATCCATGATGAATGAGCTGAGTCTTCATTATGTAGTTCATCGTATGCCTTGCTTCATCTCTGATGTGAATTCATCTCAGGACTTTCCCAAAGTATATTTAGAGTTCTCTGCAGCGGTTAGTCCAACAAAATATCCAATGTCTACACAAGATAATTTCAGATCAATAATCAAACCAAACTCTGTGTCTAATTTGATTAAGGTAGACTATTTAACCTAAGCACCACGCTTAATTTAAAAAGCCTATGAAAATACTGAATTGAAGTACTTTCAAACCAAAATATACTAGCATAGACAAAGGTAGCATGAAAGCATAAAAGAGATTTATTCAAATAGAGATGACAGAGTATGATCACAATGAGGAATTTTTTTTCTTTTTTTATACTTTTTTACATGCAGATGACATGAATGCATGCAAGGAACTAAACATGTTATGGACTTGATATGAGAAAACATAAACTAAATGAAGTGGATGCAAGGTTGATTCAAAGTAAACATGCAGTGGTATGCAAGGAATTAAAAAGATAACTACTCATAAAGTTTAAAGTCCATGAGCAAGACTGTCTCACCTTGATCATACTTACCATGGTTCACAACTGGGATTTGTGAGTGGCGCAGCGTAAATATCCATCATATGGGATGAGAGTTGAATTGTTGTGACGATGACCTTTCCTCCAATCTACACATGGTTAAAATAAATAATATATATGTATACACAAACCTGGGAGATGGCAGGGTTCTAGAATTAATGATGGATCTTGAATGTTCAGGCACCCTGGGTTCTTCATTCTTGTGGAATCTTGCCATAAGGTCGAAACAACATCTGATGTCCTGTCTATTCCACACACAACAGAACAAGGGGTAATCCTACTAAAGCTAGTGGTACACTAAATTAGCAGACAAAGATCATTATCAAAATCATTACACCAATTGCTTCCCCGGCAATGGCGCCACAAATGCTTGTTGACATTCGTTAATGCAAATAGAATATGAAAGATTCCGCAAGCGCACAGAACACCATTGTAGCATTTTACCGGGAGTATTTCATGATCGTTATTTATATTTTACCATTAGGAAGCTAGGATCAAGAATCTGATAACTTACTATCATGCATCTACTAACTCAGAGTACTAAATAGACTAAAGCAGGAGTAATTGATATATGATAATGGAAGCACATCAAAGAGAATTGCGGATACATGGGTGTATGCCGAGTCTCTGAGTGATGAGTGATTGTCAACGGGTTTGATCGCATGTTCTCTGGCTTGTGTTGTGCAGGTGTCGAGCACGGAGACTGTGATTGAGGGCAAGGTGAAAGTCAAGTTGAGACGTGCCGTGCCGATGGACTGGGTGCGATGAAGGATGGGCGTGCCGTGCGGCGGACGTGCCATGCCGATGGATCAAGCAGTGAAGGGCGGACGTGAGGCTTGGACTGAGGGACCGGAGTGCCTGAGGATCAGCTGTGGTGGCTGGCAGCCTGGGACAGCGGCGAGCGGAGACTTGCGGAGCACGGTGTTGCTCGGGTCGAGGACCTGGGGACACGTGTCGGTGGACGTGGTGCACGGGCGGTGCATCCCCTCTACGACGTCGGTTTGGTGGTAGAGCCAGGGAAAAACCATCGATGGACGGTTTCCAGGTTTGGGCCTCAAAACCTGGGCGTGGACGGTTTCCGAGTTTGGCCACAAAACTCGGGCTGAGGGTTTCCGAGTTTGGCCACAAAACTCGGGCTGAGGACGGTTTCCAGGTTTGGGCCTCAAAACCTGGGCGCTGAGGGTTGGTGAGTTTGGCCTCAAAACTCAGAGGCTGATGGGCTGGTTTCCCGGTTTGGGCCTCAAAACCGGGGGTTGGCTGGAAAAGGCTGGTTTCCCGGTTTGGGCCACAAAACCGGGGGTGCCGAGCGAGGGCGGCATGTGGCGGCAATCGGAAGGTTGCGTGAAGGCAATGCAGACGACTTGTGCGGGCGTGGCCGTCGGATACACCTACCACCGAGTTGGTCCAGAATAACCTTAGGGTTTAGCTGGTTCGCTCTGTAATTAGAATAGAGAGGGGTAGAGTAGGAAATAGACTTAGGCTAGTAGTAGGATAAGTAGTCGGGAGACACCCTCCTCCCATCTATCTCAGTCATTTGCTCTTTCACACTTAGGGTTTCTTGCTCTCCCATCCCCTGCTGTAGCCTGCTGAGATCCGCAGAGAGACTTGACTCTGTGTACTGGTGTTTTTGAGGAAAGGAGGCCGTAACCTCCTTGTCGTAGCGTGTGTTTGCGCTTCGGCTGCAAGATCGTGATTGTGATTCGCGTTTCATTGGTGTTCTTCGCGGAATCCTTTTTCTCCACGTTCTTCCCGTCGCTTGATCTCTTTGGTTGGTTCATCTTTTGCAAAACCGTTTGAACCAAGTTGTTCTAGATCATGAGGCACTTCTTTCCACCGAAGGAATTAACCTCTAACCTCACGGTCTAGGAGATCAATCGATTTTTGTTTTGGATCGTGTTTTTGCTTCCTTGTCCCGAAATTTCTTGATTCACCGATTTGGAGTTAGGTTCAAGCCATGATCTCTTAGAGACAGCTCACTAACATCATTGTGACACCTCAGATCGAATCCCAGGCCTAGAGCTTTTGATTCGGAGGAAATCGGGTTGAATCATCAAAGAACCGCACAGTTTTCGGGGGCATCGGACGCTGACACGGGAGCATCGGACGCTAGGGTTCTAAGCGTCGGACGCTCCGGTGACGCGTGTCACTTTCTGAGCGTTTGTAGTGGCATCGGACGCTAGGCATCGGACGCGTCCGTTGGCCATCGGACGCGCCGGAGCCAAAGCATCGGACGCTGGTTGTTCACTGTTCACAGCGTCCGATGGTGGAACAGTAAGGTTCCCGAGAGGCAGTTTTCGCATCGGACGCGTCCGGTGGTCTGGCATCGGACGCAGGCAGCATCCGATGCTACTGTTTTCACACGGTTTTGTCCGCGGTTCGCTCG
This sequence comes from Coix lacryma-jobi var. lacryma-jobi, assembly GCA_009763385.1. NCBI lineage: Eukaryota > Viridiplantae > Streptophyta > Magnoliopsida > Poales > Poaceae > Coix > Coix lacryma-jobi. The sequence continues at coordinate 86,252,422 of CM019831.1, forward strand.
TTCGTTGACGGAATTGATTTCTGTCTTTTGCGTTGGCTTTCTAGAGTTGTCTAGTGTCCCGCTGTGCTTCTTGGAAGCATCCACCCTACATCTAGGGTCGTGGACATTTGCAAGCTCTAGGGTTTGCTTCTGGGGTTTATTCTTGGGACAGTGGCTACTAGTTTCCGTAAGGAAAATTTGAAGCTCCCATTCAACCCCCCTCTGGTCGCTTTCTGAGTGCTTCTCGGTCCTTCAAGAATTCAATGATAAATGTATAGATAACTATAGTGGGAGGACAACGGGAGAGATCAAGGTTCCTATGTACTTCTCTATTACTTGTGTTCTAAGGCAACAAAGATGAAAAGATATAGTAGACATAAACATTGGCACTTTGGAGTAGCAGGTCCTTTCCATCTCTCGAAGAAGACTCGGAAAAAGGTAGTTCGGAGAAGGCTGCCAAAAGGTCTACGAAACATAAATCCGAACGTGGTGGACTACGAAGGCCTAACAGAGCTATCGCCCCCTGGGGCTACCACAACTAATCTGTGGGATTGAGCGCAACCTTAGGTAACCTATAGATTAAACACCATGTCTAATCTATCGATTACTACTCTAAATACCTAGGATAACTAGAGCACTCAATACGAACAAAGACCCCATGCCAAGATATAACAACTATACTAATCATATAATAAACCATAAAGTAAATAGAGAAGATAAATATATTAAAGCATAAGTCTTACAAAGAAAAGATACAAAGACATACCAAAACTCTGAAGACTCCTCCGGAACTGAAGCGCAGCTCCGCTCTCCCTAACTCCCGACTAGAGCTAATCTATTACATTGGAAAGTCTAATCCTAATTCTCTAGAGAGGAAAGGTTGTCCTTCGAGAGACGCCTCTACAACTCCAAAATGATCTCCTGCCTCAGGGGGGGTCTGGGGTTTATCATATAGGGGCTTCTGGCCTCCCCTCCACCATGGGCAAGCGATGTGGTACTAAATCCTTCGCACGAAAGACAACGAGAAATCCCAAATGACTCCAAGAAATTCGCACGAAAGACTTTCCCAAAGGGCAAAATCAAACATACAAGATTGCCCTGAGGATGCAAAATACGACTGAGATTCGGCTTGAAACGAATCTCATTGTCAGCATCGAAAAGTTGCGAAACAGAAAGAAGGTTACAATGCAAGTTAGAAACAAGAGCAATATCACGCAACACAAAGTGCTCATTAACTCGCACCGACCCACGAGACAACACTTTACCATTGCTATTGTCACCGAAGGTGATAAATTCCTTTCCGGCAACTGGACTAAGACTGGAGAACTATTGGAAATATGCCCTAGAGGTAATCATAGAGATGATAATATTTCTATTGTATCCATGATTTATTATATGTCCATTGAATATCCATTAAAGACAACTTGTATTGATCGACAATTATGTGAATTGTCTGTGAAACTCTTTTACTTGTATGGTTATTCGATAGTTTTCCATGATCGGAGTTCATGTGAGGACACACATGAATATTAGATCAGCACATGTATTAGTTGATGACTATGTTTCACAAGTCATAAACATGGAGATGTCAAACTAATAATGTGGCCACATGTATGACATGGGGCTGGACTGACCCAATGTGAGATGTTCTTATTATCTCTTTACACATCATGTATGTTATGTCCTTCGACCTGAGATTGTGGAATGTTCTCAAGATGTGAATTGACTTACTTAGGGACTATCAAACACTACTTCGTAACAGGGTAGTCATAAAGATAGTCTTCGGGTTTGTCAAGGAACATGTTGTGAGACATAGACGATCAAGATGGGATTTGCCCCTCTCCATGCAAGAGAGATATCACTGGATCACTCATATGATTGGATCATAAAATGCATGGCCGTGCTTAGGTTAAATGTTAACCTATGAGTTGAACCAAATATTGTGTGGCAAGGGAATTACGTGAATATGATCATGGTGGTTCGTCAGATATGATCTTTGCGTATACATAGGAGTTGACACGTCTTGCTAGAGGCCGCTGTCAACTATCGGGCGAGTAGGAGTACTCGGGCCGTGTCTATGTGTGCGTGAACCCATAGGGTCGCACACTTAAGGGGTTGGAAGCCTAATTTGAGTTGGACTCGAGTCAGACCGGGATTAGGGTTTGCTAATGGGCCTCCAGGTCGGTGGGCTCATTAGGGACGCCTATATAAAGAGGGGTGGGGCGACTAGGGTTGTAACTACGTCAATGGTTGATAGCTGTCGCCCACCCCACGCCCGCGCCTTTTGCTCCTCGCAGACCTAGCAGTCTGGAGGCGTGACGCTTCCTCCCTGTACGTGTGGATACCTCGGAGGTGCTGCATCTGGAGCACAAGGACGAACCGCACGTGGAGACATGAAGGTTGGACATGAACATCTACACGACATCGCTGCGACGCGCACGTCTACACCAAGACATCTTCCGCTGCACCTGCGCGTCTAGTGGTAATCCCGTGATCTATAACTAGCAGTAGTTCACTGGTTTATGGGGTCGTTTTTGCGTTTGGCTAAGTCAGCAGAAGCGTTCGGCTAACGTATAAGAACTCGTTCGGCTAGCGTAGCGTTCAGCTACATCGTTCGGCTATATCGTTCGGATAGCGTAGCGTTCGGCTATATCGTTCGGCTAACTCGCGGAACTCTTTCGGCTAGCGTAATTTCCCCGTAACCCTTCAGTGGTATCGGAGCAGGTTACTGCCTCGTTATAGATTCGGTTGTGTGCATATAGAGATATGTGCGGTTGTAGATCAATTTCTGATCATGATTCGTAATCTTGCCGTATTGGTCATGTAACGATCTACTCCTACCGGTCGGAATTCCGCCATCGGAGTTAAGTGATACATGTAAATCCAATCATGGCAAGATTGAGATCAATCGGATTGATCGAATCGAATCTAGGTCAAGAGCCGGGTGCATGAGAAGTACCGCGGCATGTGAATATTATGTTTTCTGCGTTTCAAGATTAGACGTCGGGAACGTTTAACTCTGTTTTGCAGGAATTGATGACTGGTATAGCCCTTATGTGTATGTGATGCATGTATGTAATTGTTTCACGACTTGCATGTCGTGATTATGACAATATGGCTGGATCCACATATATATTGTCCATTTGATGTAATGGCCTGCGTGCCAAATTGTGATGATCCTACTCGCGACTATGTAATTGTTTTAATTACGCTAGTTGTAGCTAATCGGTGGATTCATCACTGGAGGATGGCGTGCATGTACCATGAAGATGGAGATCATCATGGTGAACAGATTGGTAGGAGATGGAGATCTCCAAAGAAACACTGGGCTATACCAAGTCATATCTGTGTTTATGCTATTCTCTTATTATGTTCTACTTTCACGTATGATTCATGTTTATTGTCTACATGCGGTAGTGAAAGTGTAGAACGATCCCTCAGTAATGTTCAAGTCATATGCTTCCTCAAACCTTGCACTGTCATATGTCTTGTACAATCGGTGGTGCGCCTATGAACTTAGGGTGTCACTGATTTTCCTTGACCAGGCAGGTTCGTATCGGATACTTACTGCAGAAGGGTTGGTTGCTTGAACAAGGTCATCCTAACGGTTAGGGACCTTGAAGCATAAGGAGTTGAGCACGCATAGAGATGCTGGCCAACAACAAGTGTCATATGTGATATGATTAGCAAAGAGTTGCTTACCGATCTACCTTGTCCACTAGCGGTGATGCTAAAGCTCACTAGTAGACTTGTTAGTTTGGGTCTTGAATCACTAAAATGCAATAGAGGGATATTGATCTTAGTGGGAGTAAATTTTATTAAAGTTTTAATATCATTTATTCTATCTTGGATACTTTGTCTTAGTATTTTGCATTTACTTTTGTTGTAGATCAATGGCACCTAGCAATCCACCATTTACTTTACGTTCAATCCTTGAGAAAGATAAATTGAATGGAACAAACTATGCGGATTGGATCCGCAACCTGAGAATTGTTCTCAGGGCTGAGAAAAAGGAAGATATTCTAGACACCCCACTACCAGAGGAACCTGCTGATAATGCACCTGCTACTGAGAAAACCGCTTACAAGAAAGCATCTGATGCTGATCTTGAAGTAGGATGCCTGATGCTTGCTAACATGGAACCAGATCTGCAGATACAGTTTGATAATAACCATACAGCCTATGATATGATCATAGCGCTAGATGAGATGTTCCAGACTCAGGCTAGAACCGAAAGGTTCAATGTTTCTAAGTCTCTTGCTGAGACTAAGTTAGCAGAGGGTGCAGCAGTTGGACCACATGTGATCAAGATGGTTGGTTACACTCAGAGGTTGGAGAAGCTAGGCTTCCCAATTGGTCCAGAACTGGCTACTGACTTCATACTCTCTTCTCTCCCACCTAGCTATGGTAACTTCATCTCGAACTACCATATGCATGGTGCGGAGAGGGGCTTGAATGAGTTGTGTGGCATGCTTAAGACAGCAGAAGCAGACATCAAGAAAGGTGCTAGCAGCAGTCACGTGATGGCCATCCAGAACAAGCCTAACTTTAAAAGGAAAGGCAACTTTTGGAAGAATAGGAAGGGCAAGGGCAAGGCCAAAGATGTGATCTCTAAGCCAAACCCTCCTGCGCCTGACGCTGCTGGACCAACTGCTGATTCTGAGTGCTTCCACTGTAAGGGGAAAGGTCACTGGAAAAGAAACTGCAAGGTGTACTTAGCGTCCTTGAAGAAGGATGGCGGTGGTAAAGGTACTCCCGCTGCTTATACACTTGCTGTTTATATTACAGATATTTTCCTCGCTGACTCTTATATTAATTCTTGGGTATTTGATACCGGCTCGGTTGCTCATATTTGCAATACGATGCAGGGAATGATAAGAAGTAGAAGCGTTGGAAAAGGGGAGGTTGATTTCCGCGTGGGCAATAATGCAAGAGTTGCCGCGTTGAACGTCGGAACGATGCAACTCCACCTCCCATCAGGATTTATTTTGGAGTTAAATAATTGTTATTTTGTTCCAAGCTTAAGTCGAAACATTGTGTCACCTTCATGTTTGATGAAGGATGGCTATTCATTTGAGAGTAAAGACAATGGTTGTGTAATCTCTAAAAATGATATGTTTGTGGCTTTTGCAACCATTGTGAATGGGTTGTTTATTTTAAATCTTGACGATGCACCTATGACTATCTGTAATATTACTGCTAAAAGGCCTCGGCTTAATGAGTTAAGTCCCACCTATATGTGGCATTGTCGTTTGGGTCATATAAGTGAGAACCGCATGAAGAAGCTCCATGCTGATGGGATTCTAACTTCGTTTGATTTTGAATCATACGAGACATGTGAGGCTTGCTTGCTGGGCAAGATGTCCAAGTCGCCTTTCACAGGTTTTCCTAAGAGGGCGTCTGACTTGTTGGAACTTGTACATATAGATGTATGTGGACCAATGAGTACAACAGCTAGAGGCAGATTTCAATACTTCATAACCTTCACTGATGACTTTAGCAGATATGGCTATGTCTATCTGATGAAGCATAAGTCTGAAACATTTGAAAAGTTCAAAGAATTTCAGAATGAGGTAGAGAATCAACGTGGCAAGAAAATTAAGGCCTTGCGATCAGATCGTGGAGGCGAATATTTGAGCCACGAGTTTAGCAATCATCTTAAGAGTTGTGGAATTGTTCCACAGCTTACGCCACCAGGAACGCCTCAGCGAAATGGCGTGTCCGAGCGACGTAATCGAACTTTGTTAGACATGGTTCGGTCTATGATGAGCCAGTCGAACCTACCTTTATCGTTTTGGGGATATGCTCTAGAAACAGCCGCTTTCACATTAAATAGGGTACCATCTAAGTCCGTAGTGAAGACACCATATGAGATATGGACTGGTAAGAGTCCCAGTTTGTCTTTTCTAAAGATTTGGGGTTGTGAAGTTTATGTCAAACGACTTACATCAGATAAACTAACACCCAAATCGGACAAGTGCTTTTTCGTGGGATACCCAAAGGAGACTTTAGGGTATTACTTCTACAACCGCTCAGAGGGCAAAGTGTTTGTTGCTCGAAACGGTGTTTTCTTAGAGAAAGAGTTTCTCAAAAGAGACAAGAAAGGGCAGAAGGTGTATCTTGAAGAAGTTCAAGATGAGCCAACAGGGATGGACTCCACGAGTGATGCTAATGTAGCAGAACAAGTTGAGCTACCTGTGGCAACAGACACCCCGCACCAACCACGAAGGTCGACATGAATACGTGTGTTGCGTGGGGATGTGTTATTGTTAGACGATGACGAACCTGCAACTTTTGCCGAGGCAATGATGGACCCTGATTCCGAGAAATGGCATAGTGCCATGAGATCCGAGATAGATTCCATGGGAGCTAATCAAGTTTGGAACTTGGTTGACCCGCCTAATGGGGTACGACCCATAGAGTGCAAATGGATCTATAAAAGGAAAAAGGATATGGATGGAAATGTCCAAGTTTATAAAGCTCAACTTGTCGCAAAAGGTTTTCGGCAAGTTCAAGGAGTTGACTACGATGAGACTTTCTCGCCGGTAGCGATGCTTAAATCTATCCGGATCATTCTAGCAATTGCTGCCTATTATGACTATGAGATATGGCAGATGGATGTTAAAACAGCCTTTCTAAATGGAAATTTGGAAGAGGACGTGTATATGATACAGCCCGAAGGTTTTGTTGATCCAGGCAATGCTAAGAAAATATGCAAGCTTAAGAAATCTATTTACAGATTAAAGCAAGCATCTCGGAGTTGGAATATTCGTTTTGATGAGGTGGTCAAAGGGTTTGGCTTCCGTCAAAATGAAGAAGAACCTTGTGTTTACAAGAAGGAAAGTGGGAGCGCTGTTGTGTTTCTAATATTGTATGTAGATGACATACTATTGATTGGGAATGACATTCCGATGTTGCAAACCGTAAAGACTTCATTGAATAATAGTTTTTCTATGAAGGATTTAGGAGAAGCAACATATATTCTGGGCATTAAGATCTATAGAGATAGATCAAAGAGGCTAATAAGATTAAGCCAAGAAACGTACATTGACAAGGTGTTGAAGCGGTTCAACATGGAACAGTCCAAGAAAGGGTTCTTGCCTATGTCACATGGCATGCGCTTTAGCGAGAAACAGTGTCCTTCGACAACTGATGAGCGAGAGCGCATGAGTAAGGTTCCATATGCTTCGGCTATTGGTTCCATCATGTATGCCATGATATGTACGCGCCCAGATGTCTCATATGCTCTAAGTGTTGCGAGCAGATATCAAGCTAATCCAGGTGAGAGTCACTGGACACTTGCTAAAAACATCCTTAAGTAATTGAGAAGGACTAAAGATGTGTTCCTAATCTATGGAGGTGAGGAGGAGCTCGTTGTAAATGGTTACACCGATGCTAGCTTCCAAACTGACACAGATAATTCACAATCTCAATCAGGTTTTATGTTCACAATAAATGGTGGTGCAGTCAGTTGGAAAAGTTCCAAGCAGGAGACCGTGTCTGATTCTATAGCAGAAGCCGAGTACATTGCAGCTAGTGGAGCTGCAAAGGAAGGTGTTTGGATGAGGAGGTTCCTCATTGATCTTGGTGTGTTTCCAAATGCGTCTAGCCCATTGTCTTTACACTGTGATAGCAATGGGGCGATCGCGCAGGCTAAGGAGCCAAGGAATCACCAGAAGAACAAACATGTACTGCGGAAATTTCACCTCATTCGAGAGTTCATTGGAAGAGATGAGATTAAGATGTGCAAAATACATACAGATTTGAATATAGCAGATCCTTTGACAAAGGCTCTTCCACAGCCTAAGCACGAGGCACACATGAGGTCTATGGGTATTAGATATCTAAAAGATTAGCTCTAGTGCAAGTGGGAGACTGTTGGAAATATGCCCTAGAGGTAATCATAGAGATGATAATATTTCTATTGTATCCATTTTTTATTATATGTCCATTGAATATCCATTAAAGACAACTTGTATTGATCGGCAATTATGTGAATTGTCTGTGAAACTCTTTTACTTGTATGGTTATTCGATAGTTGTCCCTGATCAGAGTTCATGTCAGGACACACATGAATATTGGATCAGCACATGTATTAGTTGATCACTATGTTTCACAAGTCATAAACATGGAGATGTCAAACTAATAATGTGGGCACATGTATGACATGGGGCTGGACTGACCCAACGTGAGATGTTCTTATTATCTCTTTACACATCATGTATGTTATGTCCTTCGACCTGAGATTGTGGTATGTTCTCAAGATGTGAATTGACTTATTAGGGACTATCAAACACTACTTCGTAACAGGGTAGTCATAAAGATAGTCTTCGGGTTTGTCAAGGAAAATGCTGTGAGACATAGACGATCAAGATGGGATTTGCCCCTCTCCATGCGAGAGAGATATCACTGGATCACTCATATGATTGGATCATAAAATGCATGGCCGTGCTTAGGTTAAATGTTAACCTATGAGTTGAACCAAATATTGTGTGGCAAGGGAGTTACGTGAATATGATCGTGGTGGTTCGTCAGATATGATCTTTGCGTATACATAGGAGTTGACACGTCTTGCTTGAGGCCGCTGTCAACTATCGAGCGAGTAGGAGTACTCGGGCCGTGTCTATGTGTGCGTGAACCCATAGGGTCGCACACTTAAGGGGTTGGAAGCCTAATTTGAGTTGGACTCGAGTTAGACCAGGATTAGGGTTTGCTAATGGGCCTCCAGGTTGGTGGGCTCATTAGGGACGCCTATATAAAGAGGGGTGGGGCGACTAGGGTTGTAACTACGTCAATGGTTGATAGTTGTCGCCCACCCCACGCCCGCGCCTTTTGCTCCTCGCAGACCTAGCAGTCTGGAGGCGTGACGCTTCCTCCCTGTACGTGTGGATACCTCGGAGGTGCTGCAACTGGAGCACAAGGACGAACCGCACGTGGAGACGTGAAGGTTGGACGTGAACATCTACACGACATCGCTGCGACGCGCACGTCTACACCAAGACATCTTCCGCTGCACCTGCGCGTCTAGTGGTAATCCCGTGATCTATAACTAGCAGTAGTTCACTGGTTTATGGGGTCGTTTTTGCGTTCGGCTAAGTCAGCAGAAGCGTTCGGCTAACTCATTCGGCTAACGTATAAGAACTCGTTCGGCTAGAGTAGCGTTCAGCTACATCGTTCGGCTATATCGTTCGGATAGCGTAGCGTTCGGCTATATCATTCGGCTAACTCGCGGAACTCTTTCGGCTAGCGTAATTTCCCCGTAACCCTTCAAGAACCACATGGCGTTTCCGGTCATGTGTCTTGAACACCCGGAATCCACCAACCAAACGTTCTCCAATCGTTTTACCTACATCAATAAAAAGACATTGTGACACCCTAGTGTCAAGCACTGCATTAGGGACTACATTTAGCTACTAAAACCCATAAGCAATGCATTGCATCATTTCATGTGCATGAAAGTGCTTTTTGTCCTTGGTTTATTTATTTGGATTATTGATTTCTATTGGACTTGATGGTTTAAGTGGTATTCTTACTTGGCAAATAGTTTTATAAAATAGAGAATAATGAGAATAACTCTTTTCATATTGACACCTTGACCTAGTTCAAAATAGTTTGGCAAATAAAAATGGGGTAAACAAAATGATTTATAGCTCAAAATTGGCTTTATTTCTGTGGCGGTTGAGAAAATGCTTTTCAGCAAAAGTGTCTTATATGAAAGTTGTAGAGAAAATTATTTTGAGAAACTTTTATTTTTGGGTCAAAGCCTAGTTTGGAGTTTTTAAAACAGATTTGAAATGGTCAATGTTTGAAAAAGTTTGGAAAAAGAAAAAGGAAAATGTTTTTCTCCTGGCGCCACCCTTTCGGCCCAACCAGCCTTTCGGCCCGCTCACCCACCGCGCCGGCCCATGCTCGCTCGCTCACTCGCGCACACGCGCGCGCTCGCCCGCGCACGACGCGCCGGTCGCCCTGACCGCGGCCGCGCCGTACGCCGGCCAAGCCGCCGCGTGGCCGCCCTTCTCTGCGCCATCTCTCGCTCGCCCACTCCTCGCCCGATTCTTCTCCATCCGATCATGCCACAATCGCATGCGGCCACTCCCCACTCGCCTCGCTCGCCACACCCACGCAATCGCCTGCGCTCGCCTCGCTCGCCGCGACGCCATGGCCCCCGCCACAACCGTCGGCCGGCCAAACCCGCAAGCAAAACCCCAAGCACTCTCCCACTCACCCCCTCACTCACCCACACACACCCTCACGCCTGCTCTCTCCCTCTCCACTCCCGTGAACGCGAAGCCGAGTCCTCTGCTCGCCTTCGCCGCCACCGCAAGAATACCCCGCCGTTCCGACCTCACCCGACCACCACCATCCGATTCCTCTCGCCAGCCTCTCCGCCTTCACCGTACACACGCCGTGCGCATGTCATCTTCCCCGACCAAGCCCCACCGTCGCCGGAGGACGAGGTGCCCCCTTCGGTCCCCGTTCGCCGCCAAAAGGAGCTCGAGCCCATTCGGCACCATCCCGAGCTTCACCACCTCCCTCCTTCACCCACAAGCTTCATCAGGCCAAGGCAAGGTGAGAACACGCCTCCGCGAGGTCTCTACCGCTCCCTAACCCCCTCCTCTTCCTGACCGAGCGCCGCCATTGTCCGCCATGGCCGCGCATGTGGTCAAGCTCCACCGGGGCATCCCGAGCAAAATCAACCACCTAGTTCCACTCTCTAGGGTTCGCTTAAGCTTACGTCCCCGTCAATTTCAACGGCGACCGCCGGAAACAATGTAGCCGAGCACTTCCGCCGCCGCCGTCCGCCATCGCTCGCCGTCGGCGAGCTACGGTCGCGCGCTGGCCCAACCAACACCACCACCCGAACCGCCTAGCCAGGGGAACACGCCGAGCACCACCTTACCGCCGGCAACCTCACCGCCGGCGAGAACCGCGCGGTCAACCGTCGCCCCCGCTCTGCCCTCACTGACCGCTGGGCCCCGTTGACCAGCTGGTCCCACGCGTCAGCCACCCATGGTCCACGGACCGAGTCTGTGCAGGATGGGCCGGGAAAGTTTAAATGTTCTTCCTTTTTATTTTAATTTCCAGAAAGCTTGTTATTTTTGTGTAGCACGATTTAAAGGTCCAAATGAGGTGCTTTCAGTTTTGGTAGTTTGCCCATGAGTAGATCTATCATGGAAAAATATGAAAGTATTTTTGGTCAAAGTTTATATTACTGTTTTTATTTAAATTAGTTTATGTGCTTTTGTTGAGATAAATGGATATATATGTTTTCTGATCAAGTTAATTCATGGTAAAATTTGTATAGGTTCTTTATCATGTTAAGTACATGTGAAAAATATATGAGGCACTGTTTGTGTAGAAAAAGTGTTTGTTAGGATTTAAAGTTCTTTTTGGTTGTTTTCTTGGAATAAGTGTTAAGGTGTTTTACATGTAAAAAATAAAATATGGGAAAATTTGTGTAGTCTCTATGTGTGATGTTCCAGTGAGAAAAAATAATAAACATAGGTGGTATATGAGAAAAATGTGAAGTTGTTGTACAAATGTGCTTTTCTGTGTTTGTCTTATGAAATTCTTGTTGAAAAGAATATAATGTTTCTGTTCATGGAACTTCCTTGATAAATATGAAATGTGGGATAGAACCTGGGAAAAATATGAAAATGAGCATGTCACCCTTTTCCAGCAGGGTTGTAGTTCAAATGGTCTATTTTGGAATAAACTTGTTTATTTTGTGTAGGTTGATATGTTCATGTTTAGGCAGTGAGTTTTCTACAGTAGAGTGATTCTGAATAGGTGAAGCTAGGAAAAATATGAAACCGGCTGTTTGACACTTTTCATGTGGGAAGTTAGTTCAAAGCACCCTTTTGAGCTTTTTGTTTCATCTTTTTGTACCTATTGTTTTGTATTTTATCTCTCACTGGAATTTGGGCAGTGAAGTCCAGTTATTATCAGTTACCTTCTGAAATTTTTGTGGATTTTTTTGAGTTCAGAAAAATGTACTTGCAGTTCAAACCTGAGTTTCCTTTGAATTAATAAATGAAAAATGGTCAAATTAAAAGTTTCTTTTATGTGGTAATTAAGTGTTTTTCCTCAATGTCAAAAGTGGTTCAAGAAGTTGGCTTTGTTGGTTCGCAAGAAATATTTGCATTCATACCACCACATCTCGCACCTCGCATTGTTTATTTAATTATTATTCACCGCATGCAATAGGATCGACAGTCCCGGAGACCGACCAGGAGCCGGAAGCAAACGACGAGCAAAAGATCCCAGAGCTGCCCAGGACCGAGGAAGCCGACCCAGTGCCGGAAGCTAACCTGCCTGAGTGCCCCGCTCACGAGGCCTCAGTCTTTTCCCAAGGCAAGCCTTGGAGCATTCTAAGTCTCCCAGTATTTGCAATTAATTTAATTGAGTATTTTATATTGTGATGCATTAGGTATAGGAGTTGATTGAATCCTACTTGCTGCATTACCATTCCTTGATTATTGTTCACACCTGCCTTGTTATCCTGTTACTCATTTATATAGAATTGCTTAGCCTGCTAATAAAAGTAGTAGTTCAGGATATTCCCATAATACCCCTGATGGGTATTTACCGGATCACAGTTGGCTATATTTGTTATCGTGGAAAAGAACCTGAGTAGTAATGAAATACGGTCAACTGGAAGGCAAGACACAAGTTTGGAAACTTGGGGCAGTCCGTCCGTTGGATCGTGTAGGTTTGTATCGATGTTGGCCCTCGTTTATTTTTGAACGCGCCCTTTTACTTAGGGATATGTCGGTGCTGTAATCATCGACCCTAAAGCCGGTTAGACGCTGTTCGGGCCGGAATCAACCCGAGTCGCGCCCTCTAGTATGGAAATGCGATCTGCCTCAGATGGCCATCGTCAGGTTCCAATTGGGCGGTCCGTGCTTGAACCGCGACGATTACCACCACGAACAAGCCTCGAGCGGTTACCCAATGCATGGACCCGACGGGGAAAGTGTGGGTTGGTATTAAAGGTCTTTCACCAGCTGGTTTGGAATTCGATTCGAGTCACCGTCTCCCCCGGTTAGTGGGAAACTATGGCGAGCTTCACCACGATACAACTCCATGTGATGTCTAAAGGTTCAACTAAAATATGGATAAGTCAACTGGATATGGTTATATTATTGCTTGTTAGACCCAAGTGGATGTATTAGCTCAGGTGCAAACTTAGACTAAGAGGTAGGTCTAAAACTAACAGCTCATCAATATCACTAAATAATCTTTCTCTCAACTTTGAGCCGTTCGCAACTAAATGACCCCAGCTCCACCAAAAAGCCTTGCATACCCTTGGTGTCTTTATTTTCAGTTGGACGGGTAAGTCTAGCTGAGTATACTCCCGTACTCAGGGTTTATCCCGTTTGTTGCAGATGGCCAGTTGTATTATGGCTATTGTAAGCACTGCCTCTACCCGGTGGAGGGTGATGAGGAGTAGGCCCAGGGCAGGGTCGTCAAGAAGCTTTCCCTTCTCTTTTGCCGGACTGAGACTCCTTGTGGCACACTATCTGAAAAAGGAGGAGTGAGTTGTGTTGAGTAAAGTTATCAAACAATGTTTTATTTGGACCACGCGTGTGGTGGTCATGTTTCAAAACTTATTTAAGCTTCCGCACTTTTAAACTCAGTATTGTAATAACTCTATTTTAATTTCGCACTCTCATGTTAAATTCGGTTTCGTTTATCTATGATGTATCCTTTCGAATGTAATACTTGAACGATGCGATCCTGTATGATCTACGATGTTTGAAATCCTTCGAGATTTCCGGACTACCGGGGTTATATGGATTCAAGTGCGGGTCGATGTCAGACGAATTTGACTAAGACGGTACTTGAGTTCTTATAATCAGGACAGTTCCGCGACAGCTGGTATCAGAGCTTGGTTCAAGTTATTGCATCCGACAGGAGCTATTTTTGAACTAAAATGGGTATTTCAAAACTATTTTCAAAACTATTTTCAATTACTAAGTGTGCCCATTCTCGTCCTTAAGCCAATACTAGGATTCAGGTGGCTTAACTGCTAACAGGGTTCAGGGTTTTGCTTCATGCTGGATCTTTATTTGCTGGTCCATTCTCGAGGGAAAAGAGAATGCGTCGATCGCGAAAACATGCATAAAATGATTTTTTAAGATATGAGAGCGTGACCGTCCAACCGTCGGTCTAGGTGAGAGTTCTTATACCAAGTATGTGCGAGCTCCACGCAAACACATACAAGGGTATCAATGTTTTGGGGTATGTTTTCTGGATTGCTGCATGGTGTTTAGTGTTGGCTTCTATGTATTCGTACATATGAGCCAATACTCCGTTGTTTTTACCATTGGGATTTGCTTCGGGCTGAAATGAATCTTCTGCAGGTACACTAACTACGTGATCGAGTAGAACGAGTAGATAACGCATGAGAGATCGTTCTTGCCACCGACTAGAACGTTAGGACCTACGAGTCACTATTAGTGAGTGAGAACGTAAGTACGATCATGCATCATGTTTACATTCTTGCATTTACATTACCTCCCCTTATTTAAAAGTTGTCCCTTTTCTATAAAATTTGCCAACTTAATATGCGTCTCACGCGAGTTTGAAACCCTTTTGTTTCTACAGATGGCCCGGACTAAGTTGACTGCTCGCAAGGCCACCGGAGGCAGAGGAGTTCCACGTCACTGCTTGGCCACCAAGTTGACCAAGAAGACGTTTTTGACCTACATCGGGTTGCCGACCATCCTATGGAGGATTCTGCAGGCCGTGGGCTTTGAGGAGGGACATGAGCCCAGGTACTTGTGGTAGAAGGAGATCTATGGGAAGGATTCGTTGGTGATGGTGCAGATCAAGGTCAAGGCCTTGCCTGCCAAGCCCCACTGGACAAAATGGACAGAAATCACCAGAGGCAGTTGTGCCAAGGATGGAGCTAACAGGGCAGCATATCTAGTGCTGAAGGACATCATCGCCCGTTTTCCCGCCGATCTTGCTAGTGCGATGGTAGGAGTGTTCCCTCGCGGATCACCTTTTCCATTGCGCTGGGGGCAGACTTTGGAGTCAGTCTTGACCGGGAGTCATGAGGAGAGGTTCTACTACGAGACGTCTGCGATGAGCGCCACCGGAGCTTTGATGGGTGTATGTGAGAGTTTGGAGCGCAGCCTTGAGAGCGTGTCTTTCACCATCACCGCCACCTACCAAAGCAAGAGGAAGCTGCAGGAAGAGTTTGATGCCGAGGTAGCCCGTCTACAGGAGAAGATCCACCAGATCACTCTCGAGCGTGACGACGCACGCGCCACCACAGGTGCAGAGACCACCACCGGACCCTCGCTGAGCAGATGTACCTGACGGCATCCCTACAGCGAGAAGAGGCCCGTAAACGCTTGATCAACTCAGAGAAGGCGCCCATCAACTGATACAGCAGATACATCACCAGTAGGCCTACATCGACCAGCTCCCTGATGCAGTTCACCACATGCATCACGCCGCACAGGAGGCCGCCGCCCCAGCAGCTAACGAGGCCCCTGCAGATGAAGCCCAGGAGCCCCAGGATGGGGTAGTGCTTGGTCCAGAGCCTTCTTCGGACAACGAGGACCACGCCGATGAGCCAATGATGGACGCCGATGAGGAGGACGCCGCATCCGCCGATGGAGACGCCTGAGCGTTAGCTTAGCTAGGAGTCGTTTTCTTTTGTATAGCTTGAGCATGCTCGCTGATGATGTAACACCTAGACGTGTGTTGGTTTTATGTTTAAGTTGTATCATGACATGTAGGGCTTTTGGACAAAGTCCAGACTTCGGTCTGGCACCTTTTTATAGAAATTCTGTCGTTTGCATGTCTAATTTCGAGCAATTATTCTGTGATGTTGTATGAAAATGAATAATTATACTTGGTCGTGTGCTAAATTTTCAAATTATGTATAGCGCAGTATTTATTCATGATCAATGTGACATCACCTAATGACTGCTTATTAATGGGATGTGCAGATGCCGGCACACACCCGCAGCCAACGTGGATAGGGGTCTGAACAGGAGGAGAATCACCCATGACGCCAGAAGCGTTTTTTGGCCAGTTTCTGGGCAGTCAGAGGAACATGGAGGAAATGCAGAGGCACATGGAGGCCACCCTCCGCAACATCGCTAACAACACTGCGCAGCAGCATCAGCAGCGCCAAGGACCAGAACCCAACCAGTACAGCTCCTACCGTGACTTCTTGGACACTCGTCCCCCGGTGTTCAAGGAAGCCACCGAACCACTTGAAGCAGATGAGTGGCTCAACTCTATCACTCAGAAGTTCCGTCTGCTCGAATTGACTGAAGAGCTCAAGGCAGAATATGCCGCTCACATGTTGGAAGGACCCGCAGGGCTATGGTGGTCCCAGTACCGTGCATCCCTGCCAGCTAATGCACCGGTCACTTGGAACCAATTCTCTACTGCTATGCGCAACCACTACATCCCCAGTGGTCTGATGGAGATGAAGACCACAGAGTTCATGAGGCTATCCCAGGGAACCAGGTCTATGTCAGAGTATCTACACAGCTTCGACAACCTATCTCGCTATGCCCCTGACTTTGTTGACACCGAAGCCAAGAAGATCGCAAGTTTCAAACGTGGCATGAGTGCCACCATGCTTTCCAAGATGGGAAACAGCCACCGCACCACCTTCAGTGACTTTGTCAGTGATTGTCTGAACCAAGAAGCAAATGACAGCAGGTTGGCGATAGAGACTCGCCATCGTGCAAACGAAGGAGGTTCGTCTCAACAGAGGACCCCTTTTGGAGCACGCACCCCGTATCGCCCGCCAGTTGCAGGAGCAAGGTTCCGTCCCCCGCAGAGGAAGATAACTAACAACCGCTCCCGTCCGAGTTTCCAGAAGCCCTACACTGCCCCCATGATGCAGAACAAAGCAAAGACAGGAGGTTCAGGAGGTGCCAAGACCCCGTACGTGATTGGACCGTGCTATAACTGTGGTCAGACCGGACACCTGTCACGTCAGTGCCCTCGGCCAAAGAAGCAGTACAGCCAGCCTCCACCTCGTACAGGTCATGTGCACTACACCAATGTTGAAGAAGTGCCAGAAGGAGAGCCTGTCACCGCCGGTACGTTTCTTGTTAACCAATACCCTGCAGTTGTGTTGTTTGATTCCGGAGCATCGCATTCTTTCATAAGTGAGAATTTTGTTGTGAGAAGTAACCCTAAGTTGGTAGAATTGGATAGGGGTTATCAGATAAGTTCAGCAGGGGCTGTTCTTTCTGCCCGTATCATGGCTAAGGAGATGGAAATCACTTTTGGGGATAAAAAGGTATCTGTGGATCTTATCGTAATTCCCGATTTAGGTTTGGATGTAATCTTGGGGATGGGAGGGATGAAACGTTGGAAGGTTAATCTGGATATTGCAGAACGAGTGGTTTCCCTAGTAAGCCCTACGAATCAGCCTTCTTTCCGGTTTAAGTTACCCCGAAATCCCCATGAGATCGGAGTGCTGTTCAATATCATGGCGAAACAGATAGCTGAGATCCCAGTAGTGTGTGAGTTTCCAGATGTCTTTCCTGATGAGTTCCCAGGGTTACCACCAGATAGGGATGTGGAGTTTGCTATAGAGTTAATCCCAGGAACGGCACCCATTTCTCGGAGGCCGTATAGGATGCCAGCTAACGAGCTAGCATAGCTCAAGGCTCAGCTGCAAGAACTTTTGGATAAAGGCTTGATACGTCCTAGTTCGTCACCTTGGGGATGTCCCGCCATCTTCGTGAAAAAGAAGGACAAAATGTTAAGGATGTGTGTGGACTACCGACCGCTTAATGCAGTAACTATAAAGAACAAATACCCCTTACCTCGAATTGACGTCTTGTTTGATCAATTATCAAAGGCAAAAGTGTTCTCCAAGATCGATTTGAGATCAGGTTACCATCAGATCAAGATCCGAAGAGAAGATATACCAAAAACAGCTTTCTCCACCAGATATGGACTCTATGAGTATCTAGTTATGTCTTTTGGACTGACAAATGCGCTGACACATTTCATGTATTTGATGAATTTGGTTTTTATGCCCGAGTTGGACAAGTTTGTTGTGGTGTTTATTGATGACATCTTGGTATACTCTGAAAATGAGAAGGATCATGCTGAGCATCTACGAGTCTTCTTAGTCCGGCTTCGAGAGCACAAGTTGTATGCTAAGTTTAGCAAGTGTGAGTTTTGGTTAAAGAAGGTACCCTTTCTCTGACACATCCTTTCAAAAGAAGGAATTTCTGTGGATTCCACGAAGGTACAGGAAGTTATGGATTGGCAAGCACCCACTAACATACATGAGGTACGCAGCTTTCTAGGATTGGTCGGATACTACCGTCGGTTCATTCTGGATTTTTCAAGGATCGCAAAACCGATGACTCATCTAACTCAGAAAAACAAGAAGTTTGAATGGACTCCAGATTGTGAGGCAGCATTTCGCACTCTGCGGACCTTGTTGACTTCGGCGCCAGTTTTGGCTCAACCAGATTTGGAGGAACCTTTTGATGTGTTTTGTGACGCATCCAAGATTGGACTTGGATGTGTGCTTATGCAGAATTGAAGAGTTATCGCATACGATTCATGCCAGTTGCGACCACATGAAGAGAATTACCCCACTCATGATTTCGCATTAGCAGCCGTGGTTCATGCACTCAAGATATGGAGGCATTATCTTATGGGTAACATGTGTCACGTGTATACAGACCACAAAAGTATGAAGTATATCTTCACCCAGCCAGAGTTGAATATGAGGCAATGGAGATGGTTAGAATTGATTAAGGATTACAACCTAGAAGTGCATTACCACCCTGGAAAAGCGAATGTTGTAGCAGATGCCTTGAGTCGGAAGACTCATTGCAACTCCCTACAACCACTATTGGAAGATGGATTCAACCTTATGCACCCCGTGATGCTGAACAATATAACCATTATGTGCACCCTGGAGAGTGACATCATTGAAGGACAAAAGACCAATGAAGAGATCTGCCGGATCGAGAAGAGGTTGGAAACCAGTAGTTCGTTGAACTTCAAAATAGATGAACAGGGAATTTTATGGTATAATCAGAGGTTGGTTGTTCCCAAGAACACAGAGCTGAAAGAAAGAATTCTGAAGGAAGCCCACAATTCAAAGTTGTCTATCCATCCAAGAAGCAGTAAAATGTACCAAGATCTGAGAACAAGGTATTGGTGGTCAAAGATGAAGGAAGAAGTTGCAGCTTATGTCGCAAAGTGCGATACTTGCTGCAGGATAAAAGCTATACACTTGAGACCTGCCAGCTTGTTGCAACCGTTGTCAATCCCAGAATGGAAATGGGAAGAGATAAGTATGGATTTCATCACAGATCTTCCCACCACCGAAAAAGGACATGATTCTATCTGGGTTATCGTGGATCGGTTATCCAAAGTAGCTCACTTTATACCAGTCAAGACTACACACCTACCCCACCAGTATGCCGATTTGTACATTCAGAAAATCTTGAGGTTACATGGAGTTCCCAAAAGGATTGTTTCTGATAGAGGACCCCAGTTCATAGCGCGTTTTTGGGAGCAGTTACACAAGGAGCTAGGGACTAAGTTGGTAAGGAGTTCCGCTTATCATCCTCAAACCACAGGACAAACAGAAAGAGTGAATCAAATTTTGGAAGATATCCTCAGAGCTTGTGTTCTATCCTCGGGAGAATCATGGGAAAAGTGGTTACCCCTCGCTGAGTTCTCATATAACAATAGCTATCAGGAAAGTATCAAGATGGCACCATTTGAAGTTTTATATGGACGAAGGTGCAGAACCCCAGTAAATTGGGTTGAATCAGGAGATCGAGGATTTTATGGGTCAGATTATGTAAAGGATGCCGAGGAGATCGTGCAAATAGTACTACAACATATTAAGGTAGCACAATCCCGACAAAAGAGCTATGCGGACACACGAAGGAGGCCCTTGGAGTTCCATGTAGGAGAATATGTTTACCTTAAGGTCTCACCCATGAGAAAGGTCCATCGTTTTGGAATTAAGAAAAAGCTAGCACCCCGATATATGGGACCATATCAGATCATCGCCAAAAATGGAGAAGTAGCCTATGAAGTGCAGTTACCCCCAGAGATGAGCGCAGTCTTTCTCGTGTTTCATGTATCCCAGTTAAAAAGGTTTCTTCGAGTCCCGGAACAAGAAGAAGTTCGGATCCCAGATGTTGCTATTAGATCAGATCTGGAATACTATGAACAAACTCAGGAGATAATGGATACCAAGACTCGAGAGACTCAAAACCGAACAGTGAAGACTTACAAGATTCTCTGGAGCAACCACGGACCCAACGATGCGACTTGGGAAACTGAAGAATACTTACGCGTAAACTATCCCGCTTTTGTTAAGAAATGGTACGTAAACCAAAATCTCGGGACGAGATTTCTTTAAGGAGGGAAGGGCTGTGACACCCTAGTGTCAAGCACTGCATTAGGGACTACATATAGCTACTAAAACCCATAAGCAATGCATTGCATCATTTCATGTGCATGAAAGTGCTTTTTGTCCTTGGTTTATTTATTTGGATTATTGATTTCTATTGGACTTGATGGTTTAAGTGGTTTTCTTACTTGGCAAATAGTTTCATAAAATAGAGAATAATGAGAATAACTCTTTTCATATTGACGCCTTGACCTAGATCAAAATAGTTTGGCAAATAAAAATGGGGTAAACAAAATGATTTATAGCTCAAAATTGGCTTTATTTCTGTGGCGGTTGAGAAAATGCTTTTCAGCAAAAGTGTCTTATATGAAAGTTGTAGAGAAAATTATTTTGAGCAACTTTTATTTTTGGGTCAAAGCCTAGTTTGGAGTTTTTAAAACTGATTTGAAACGGTCAATGTTTGAAAAAGTTTGGAAAAAGAAAAAGGAAAATGTTTTTCTCCCGACGCCACCCTTTCGGCCCAACCAGCCTTTTGGCCCGCTCACCCACCGCGCCGGCCCACGCTCGCTCGCTCACTCGCGCCCGCGCGCGCGCTCCCCGCGCACGACGCGCCGGTCGCCCTGACCGCGGCCGCGCCGTACGCCGGCCAAGCCACCGCGTGGCTGCCCTTCTCTGCGCCATATCTCGCTCGCCCACCCCTCATCCGATTCTTCTCCACCCGATCACGCCACAATTGCACACGGCCACTCCCCGCTCGCCTCGCTCGTCGCGCCCACACCATCGCCTGCGCTCGCCTCGCTCACCACGACGCCGTGGCCCCCGCCACGACCGCCGGCTGGCCAAACCCGCAAGCAAAACCCCGAGCACTCTCCCGCTCACCCCCTCACTCACCCACACACACCCTCGCGCCTGCTCTCTCCCTCTCCACTCCTGTGAACGCGAAGCCGAGTCCTCTGCTCGCCTTCGCCGCCACCGCAAGAACACCCCGCCGTTCCGACCTCACCCGACAACCACCATCCGATTACTCTCGCCAGCCTCTCCGCCTTCACCGTACAAATGTCGTGCACGCGTCATCTTCCCCGACCAAGCCCCATCATCGCCGGAGGACGAGGTGCCCCCTTCGGTCCCCGTTCGCCACCAAAAGGAGCTCCAGCCCGTTCCGCACCATCCCGAGCTTCGCCACCTCCCTTCTTCACCAACAAGCTTCATCAGGCCAAGGCAAGGTGAGAACACACCTCCGTGAGGTCTCTACCGCTCCCTAACCCCCTCCTCTTCCCGACCGAGCGCCGCCATTGTCCGCCATGGCTGCGCATGTGGTCAAGCTCCACCGGGGCATCCGGAGCAAAATCAACCACCTAGTTCCACTCCCTAGGGTTCGCTTAAGCTTACGCCCCCATCAATTTCACCGGCGACCGCCGGAAACGGCGTAGACGAGCACTTCCGCCGCCGCCGTCCGCCATCGCTCGCCGCCGGCGAGCTACGGTCGCGCGCTGGCCCAACCAACACCACCACCCGAACCGCCTAGCCAAGGGCAACACGCCGAGGACCACCTTACCGCCGGGAACCTCACCGCCGGCGAGAACCGCGCGGTCAACCGTCGCCCCCGCTCTACCCTCACTGACCGCTGGGCCTCGTTGACCAGCTAGTCCCACGCGTCAGCCACCCATGGTCCATGGACCGAGTCTGTGCAGGATGGGCCGGGAAAGTTTAAATGTTTTTCCTTTTTGTTTTAATTTCCAGAAAGCTTGTTATTTTTGTGTAGCACGATTTAAAGGTCCAAATGAGGTGCTTTCAGTTTTGGTAGTTTGCTCATGAGTAGATCTATCATAGAAAAATATGAAAGTATTTTTGGTAAAAGTTTATATTAGTGTTTTTATTTAAATCAGTTTATGTGCTTTTGTTGAGATAAATGGATATATATGTTTTCTGATCAAGTTAATTCATGATAAAATTTGTATAGGTTCCTTGTCATGTTAAGTACCTGTGAAAAATATATGAAGCACTATTTGTGTAGAAAAAGTGTTTGTTAGGGTTTAAAGTCCTTTTTGGTTGTTTTCTTGGAATAAGTGTTAAGGTGTTTTACATGTAAAAAATAAAATATGGAAAAATTTGTGTAGTCTCAATGTGTGATGTTCCAGTTAGGAAAAATGTTAAACATAGGTTTTATATGGGAAAAATGTGAAGTTGCTGTACAAATTTGCTTTTCTGTGTTTTTCTTAGGAAATTCTTGTAGAAAAGAATATAATGTTTCTGTTCATGGAACTTGCTTGATAAATATGAAATGTGGGATAGAACCTGGGAAAAATATGAAAATGAGCATGTCACCCTTTTCCAGCAGGATTGTAGTTCAAATGGTCTATTTTGGAATAAACTTGTTTATTTTGTGCAGGTTGATATGTTCATGCTTAGGCAGTGAATTTTCTACAGTAGAGTTATTATAAATAGCTGAAGCTAGAAAAAATATTAAACCGGCTGGTTGACACTTTTCATGTGGGAAGTTAGTTCAAAGCACCCTTTTGAGCTTTTTGTTTCATCTTTTTGTACCTGCTGTTCTGTATTTTATCTCTCGCTGGAATTCGGGCAGTGAAGTCCTGCTAGTATCAATTACGTTCTGAAATTTTTGTGGATTTTTCTTAGTTCAGAAAAATGTACTTGCAGTTCAAACCTGAGTTTCCTTTGAATTAATAAATGAAAAATGGTTAAATTAATAGTTTCTTTTACGTGGTAATTAAGTGTTTTTCCTCAATGTCAAAAGTGGTTCAACAAGTTTATTTATTTATTGGTTGGCAAGAAATATTTGCATTCATACCACCACATCTCGCACCCCGCATTGTTTATTTATTTATTATTCACCGCATGCAATAGGATCGACAGTCCCGGAGACCGACCAAGAACCGGAATCAAACGACGAGCAGGAGATCCCAGAGCTGCCCAGGACCGAGGAAGCCGACCCCGCGCCGGAAGCTAACCTGCCTGAGTGCCCCGCTCACGAGGCCTCAGTCTTTTCCCAAGGCAAGCCCCAGAGCATTCGTATTTGCAATTAATTTAATTGAGAATTTTATATTGTGATGTATTAGGTATAGGAGTTGATTGAATCCTACTTGTTGCATTACTATTCCTTGATTATTGTTCACACCTGCCTTGTTATCCTATTACTCATTTATATAGAATTGCTTAGCCTGCTAATAAAAGTAGTAGTTCAGGATATTCCCGTAATACCCCTAATGGGTATTTACCGAATCACGGTTGACTATATTTGCTATCATGGAAAAGAACCTGAGTAGTAATGAAATACGGTCAACTGGAAGGCAAGGCACAAGTTTGGAAACTT
Organism: Coix lacryma-jobi var. lacryma-jobi; assembly: GCA_009763385.1. Taxonomy (NCBI): domain Eukaryota; kingdom Viridiplantae; phylum Streptophyta; class Magnoliopsida; order Poales; family Poaceae; genus Coix; species Coix lacryma-jobi. The sequence continues at coordinate 86,276,121 of CM019831.1, forward strand.
GGGGCAGTCCGTCCGTTGGATCGTGTAGGTTTGTATCGATGTTGGCCCTCGTTCATTTTTGAACGCGCCCTTTTACTTAGGGATATGTCAGTGCTGTAATCATCGACCCTAAAGCCGGTTAGACGCTGTTCGGGCTGGAATCAACCCGAGTCGCGCCCTCTAGTATGGAAATGTGATCTGCCTCGGATGGCCATTGTCAGGTTCTAATTGGGCTATCCGTGCTTGAACCGCGACGATTACCACCACGAACAAGCATCGAGCGGTTACCCAATGCATGGACCCGACGGGGAAAGTGTGGGTTGGTATTAAAGGTCTTTCTCCAGCTGGTTTGAAATTCGATTCGAGTCGCCGTCTCACCCGGTTAGTGGGAAACTATGGAGAGCTTCACCACGATACAACTCCACGTGATGTCTAAAGGTTCAACTAAAATATGGATAAGTCAACTGGATATGGTTATATTGTTGCTTGATACACTCAAGTGGATGTATTAGCTCAGGTGCAAACTTAGACTAAGAGGTAGGTCTAAAACTAACAGCTCATCAATATCACTAAATAATCTTTCTCTCAACCTTGAGCCGTTCGCAACTAAATGAGCCCAGCTCCACCAAAAAGCCTTGCATACCCTTAGTGTCTTTATTTTCAGTTGGACGGGTAAGTCTAGTTGAGTACATTCCCGTACTCAGGGTTTATCTCGTTTGTTGTAGATGGCCAGGTGTATTAAGGCTATTGTAAGCACTGCCTCTACCTGGTGGAGGGTGATGAGGAGTAGGCCCAGGGCAGGGTCGTCAAGAAGCTTTCCCTTCTCTTTTGCCGGACTGAGACTCCTTGTGGCACACTATCTGAAAAAGGAGGAGTGAGTTGTGTTGAGTAAAGTTATCAAACAATGTTTTATTTGGACCACGCGTGTGGTGGTCGTGTTTCAAAACTTATTTAAGCTTCCACACTTTTAAACTCAGTATTGTAATAACTCTGTTTTAATTTCGCACTCCGATGTTAAATTTGGTGTCATTTATCTGTGATGTATCCTTTCGAATGTAATACTTGAACGATGCGATGTTGTATGATGTACGATGTACGATGTTTGAAATCCTTCGAGATTTCCGGACTACCGGGGTTATATGGATTCAAGTGCGGGTCGATGTCAGACGAATTTGACTAAGACGGTACTTGAGTTCTTATAATCAAGACGGTTCCGCGACAGACATAGGGTGAGCATACGGTCCAACACTGGGGTGAGTAAAATGAGAATTATACCAGTGTTGGGCCGGCTGCTCAAAAGAACGGTTAGTAGCAAAACCATTCCTAGCACGCCTACGGGGAAAGCGATCACCACGTATAGGAAAACGTGGTCCGCTAAGGGAAGAGCGTCCATCGCGATACCCAAAACGCGGTGGGGGGTAATGCTCAACTACAAAGCCACCGCCACGAGGTCCATAGCCCACAACTACAGGCTCCCGCCGGGCACGTCCTCCTTGCGGCCTAGGCCTATGACCTTGAGGCATTGGACCTCTAGGCCTAGCGGCTCTCCTTTGAACATTCAGCACATGTACATCATGGAAAGGATGGTACATGTCCGTGTTGTTCATCTCCTTTGCACGGCGCTCCTCTCTCTTGCGCCGAAAGCAAAACTCCCTCAAGTGTCCATCTCTCCCACAGTGCTCATAATGGTACCTCACCACTCTCATAGGGGGTTGTTGGTACTCACGGTAATGGGTGTGGATCACTTTGTCTTTTTGTGGCATGAGCTCCTCTTGGATAGGTGACATGGTGTCTAGCTTGTTCTTGAGGTGGTTTGGTTTTGGAGCCCATGTCTGTTTCTTGGGTGGAGCTCTCGGAGGTTCAACAAACACCCCATCCTCTGTGTTAGGCTTGAAAGGCTCTTTGGGTGGAATCTTGGTCAGTTTGGGAGTAGTGGTGGAGTTGGGCTTCTCACTCGGGTTAAGACCACTCGACTCTTCAATCTTACCAAATGATGAAGCACACTCAACACCCTGAGCAAAGCCTATACCTGGACCTCCAGCAGCACGCTTGAATTGGGCAAACATCATCCCAAGCTGCGGCTCACCACAAGACACCCATGACAAGATGGTCCGAAGGTATGTGTTTTCCTCCTCGGTTTGCATCTTGTCATGCTTCACATTTGCAATCTCCATCTCCAAACCCTCACACAAAAAACACCTAGACACACAAGTGCTACCCGAGCTGGCCTTCTCAAGAGACACAATCTTGGCATTCTTCTCTGCCAACTCGGATTGCAAGCCTGCACAAGACTTGCATGCACACAACGACATGGGTCTTGCCCGGAGCTCATCCACCTCTCCAACCAGAGCAACATAGTTACTTCTCAAGGTGAGAAGGTCAGTCATGTGCTTGGTACACATCTCGCACTCACCCTCCACAGAGACAACTACGGTGGACTTGGCAAACTCAAGCTCCTTCACCGTATCCTCCCACTTCTGCCTAAACTCCTTTCGCTCTCTAGCAGCACGCCTAAGCAGCTTATCTTGACTAAGAAGGGCGGTAGTAAGTTTCTCGACCTCAGCAGAAAGCTCGTCAGGAGTCTGAGATACCTGCGAGGTGTCGTCGTCGTCGTCGTCATCGTCATTCTGAGGGATCTCCTCCAGCTGGCTGTCGACCTCCTTGCCGAGGGCCACGGTGCAAAAGCCCTCGTTGTCGACAAAGAAGCAGAGGCCGTTCAGCTTGTCCTCGATCTTCTTCTTCTTCTCAGACTCATCATCACTTGAGGAAGCGGAGTCGTCATCCGAGTCATCGACGTCGCTGAGCGTGGCGAAGAAAGCACGCTGCTCAGCCTGGGCCTTCTCCAAGTACTTCTTCTTGATGTACTCCTTGTTGAAGACGCCCTTCCGCTTGTGCTTCGCGGGGACGTACTTCTCCTTGCACTTGTCGAAGATGTACTTGTGCCCATGATCGCCCTTCCCAAATGCTTGCTTGTTCTTCTTGGGGCAGTTGGTGATAAAGTGGTCGGGGTCGCCGCATTCGAAACATCCAGAGCGTCCTCCTCCGTGGCGATGGTTCATGCGGTTGTTGTGGAACAGTGAGAACCGGTTAGCAAGCAAAACCAACTCGTCATCCCCCATGAACTCCAGCTACTCCTCTGTGACAGAAAGAAGAGAAGAAAGTGCAAATCCTCCAGAGGGGTTAGCAGAAGAGCCAGAAAGCAAAGCCATAGACGGGCCAGAAGGATTCTCAAAAGAGGCCCACGTCATGGCGTCAATCTCACTGGACTTGAGCTTACTGAAGAGCTCGTCGCATGTGAGGGTCTCATAGGCGATTCGATGATCGCCTGAACCTTCGAGTCCCACACCGACCGATCGAGAGTATGTAAAAGCTTCAAAGCCCTCTAATGATCGTCGAAAGGCAACAGCTCCTTGTTAGCCCTCATCCTGTTGACAATCATCTAAAAGCGAGCGAATAAACTCTCTATGCTCTCGCTAGGCATGTGTCGAAAGTTCTCATACTCCCGCTTGTGCGACTCTTAGAGACAAGATTTGACTTGAGAGGTTCCCTCATGGAAGCGCATGAGGGTCGCCCAAATCTCACGAGCCATGGGGAGATGAGAAATGTGATCAAACTCAAACACACTCAAACAGGAGAAAAGAGCATTACGGTCTCGGCTATTGGCATCGTGCTCATCGATCTGTAGCTAAGTCACACGAGCAACCAAGACCATGTAATCATCCTTGTTGCAAATCTCCCAGACAGAAGCACACATGCTCTGAAGATAGGCCGACAAGCGTATCTTCCAATACGCATAGTTCGTCACATAGAAAAATGGCGGTTTGCCCACACCGCGATCCATGTCGCCTTCGATGGATCTGGAACCGGCTAAGGTGGAAGATCCTTAACCCGCTCCGATACCAATTGAAGGACCGAGAATGCAAAAGCAAGGCGACCAGAGGAGGGGGGGTGAATGGGAGCCTAAAAATTTCTCTCGAAACTTCGGCCTTTGTCCCAAAAATCAACCCCCGAAAGCTTTTACCAAAACGTGATGTACACGACCCTTGGAAGAGGGTGGATGATTCCTATGATCACAGCGAGGCACCACAAAGCAAGAGCGAACCAAACACCAAAAGGACCGGCTCAAGTTCGACCCCAAAAACCAACTCCCGAACGTAGATAGAGAGCTACGTCGAGAAATATCCAAATACCTATGCTAACAAGTAGCAAAGATACCTAGAGAGGTTACTTGGTCAACTCTAGGGCCAAACGAGAAGTCTGGAAACCAAGCGGAAAAGTCGGGAGAGCAAACGCACTAAACCGCAACACTCAGCCAAATCACGGACTGTCCGGACACCCAGTCCTGGACTGTCCGCGCCAACTGCGGACTGTCCGCGAGTCGATCCCGGACTGTCCGCCGGTCAAAATGGAAAAACAACATAGTTGCTAAACTCGTTCTGCTCAGGCTGGGACTATCCGCGACCTAGTACTGTGGACTGTCCGCCGTTCAAACCAAAGCAACACAGCCGAAGAACACAGCCACTGACTCGGCTTGCCCCCGATGCGCGGACTGTCCGCCGGTGGTACCGCGGACTGTCCGTGACCACCTAGTGAGGGCGATTTCGGTCGCCTTCAAATCAAATCTCCCCAAAACGAATCCAAATCGAAATCCCTTGTTCTCAAACTTGGAGTAGATGATCACGAGGTAGTTAGGAGACTATCCTCAAGATATCATCCTCTCAAATCAACACAATCAACAGGAATCGAAGAAGATGGAGTATGCACCCAAAAAGCGCAACGAAAATTGAATCGACCCGATCTACTTGTTAGTGAGGAGTTAGTTGAATTCCTTCGGTAGAAATGATCTCCTCACTATAAAGAACAAGTTCATTCAAGTGGATTTCAAAGAGACGCAGTAGACAGGGAGATTGAGTGACGAGAAAATCGTGGAGAAACGAAGAACACGAAGAACAAAATCAAAACGCGAATCACACCACGAATTTGCAACCGTGTGGCTACCACACGCTACAATAGTGAGATTATGGTCTCACTTCCTCAAAATCTCAAGAACACAGAGGTATGGTTCTCTGCGGATCTCAGTAGCTACAGCAGAAGATTGGGAGAGCAGGAAAACCATAAGTGGAGAATAGCAAATGACTGAGATAGTTTGGGAGGTGGGTGTCTCCCCCTACTTATCCTAATTCTAGTTCCCACTCTACCCCTAACTAAATACACAGCGAACCAGCTAAACCCTAGGGTTATTCTGGACCAACTCGAAGTAGGTGCTGATTCGAAGGCCACGTCCGCACAACTGGTAGCATTGCCTCGACGCAACCTCACCGATTGTCGCCACGTGCTGCCACCGCTCTGCTCATCCTTTTCATGGACCTCGCCCCCGGTTTTGAGGCCCAAACCGGGAAACCAGCCTTCATGACCAACCCCCGGTTTTGAGGCCCAAACCGGGAAACTAGCCGTCCATCGCCTGAGTTTTGTGGCCCAAACTCAGAAACCTGCCAGCGCCTAGGTTTTGAGGCCCAAACCTGGAAACCGTCCTCAGCCCGAGTTTTGTGGCCCAAACTCGGAAACCGGCCGCACCCAGGTTTTGTGGCCCAAACCTGGAAACCGTCCACCCGGTGGTTTTTCTGTGGCACAACCACCAAACCGACGCCGTAGAGAGGATGCACCGCCCGTGCACCCCGTGCACCGACACATGTCCCCAGGTCCTCGACCCGACCAACACTATGCCCCGCAAGTCTCCGCTCGTCGCTGTCCCAGGCTGTCAGCCACCACAGCTGATCGTCTGGCCACCGGTCCCTCAGTCCAAGCCTCACGTCCGCCCTTCACCGCTCCCGGTCCATCGGCACGGCACTTCTCTACTTGACCTTCACCTTGCCTTTGATCACTATATCCGTGCTCGACACCTGCCCAACACAAGCCAAAGAACATGCGCATCAAACCAGTTGACAATCACTCATCACTCAAGATCCGGCATACACCCATGTATCCGTAGGCCCACCCGAGACTACCTCATAATTCGCATCTGCGCGACAGCCAACATTCTTCTTGTATCGACTCGCACCACAGTGCGGACAACTCACCAAGCTCTCATACTGGCCACGGTACAAGATGCAATGGTTAGGGCAGGCATCAAATTTTCTAAGATTCATTGACTGATGAGGGATGGACCAATCTTCCATGAGGTAGCTGGTACGTTCGATTGGTGGAGATCTCGACGTTGGCGATCCGACTTCAAATCAGACATGATTCAAACACTACAACTGTTACACCACTGCTCTGTTGGCTATCAAGCGAGAATATCAATAGAGGGGTTCAAGAACTCGGTTGGCTAATCCTACAAGCGAATCGAACGACACAAGCAAGACGGTAAAAACACACAATCTGAAATTCCAAATATGAATTATGCGAATATCAATAGAGGGGTTCAAGAACTTGGTTCCAAAGGACTAATCGACACAGTGGAGGAGATCAAGAACGGGGGCCCTGGATCACTGTAAAAGGATTCGACACCACAGTTACAATGAACGATTTAGTTCCTCGATGGAAAACTGAACTGTAAACAAAATAGAAGACCTAACGATGATGACGACGGCTAATTATAGGGTTTAGGTCATCGCCCCTGCTGGATGTGCCCCCTAATGGGCTCTAAGACGATACACGGCCCATCGAACCAAAAGACGGTGTCGCATCACCCTGGCAGATTCTGGATGCTGACTTGTTTCGACGATTCCCGTTTACTCCGGATGTATTCTGACATGATTCCAAAGCCATTGGTTAGCTTATCAAATTATATTTCCATGCATATCTGGTTCGTCGAAAATGAAGTCTGTATGCGTCCGAGACATTGATTTTACCCGGGACTGCTCCTGAATTCCGAGGGTGACGTGGTAGCTGAGTTGGAGACGGAATGCAACTTGGGGAACACCATGGCGTCGGTGTGTCCAGCGTGGCGATGTCCTCATCATTGACACTGGCCGGATAAGCTTCTTCGCTCGATACATATTAGCGAGCACCTTGTTTGGCATTGGGTATGTGGTACCAAGGATACTTAAGAGCTCATTGAAGCTAGTGTCTGACCAGCCATGCCGAGCCTTCAACATGAGCATCTGGAGGTTAAAACGCAACACCGTCCACTTCTTCGGATAGTTCTCATATTGCGGATCAATTGCTGCCTGCTTCATCTCTCTAAAATTCTCAAGCCACCTAGGGCTCCCAAACAGAATGTCGTCCTCATCGAGGTTGTCAGCAATTTTCTCAAAAAGCTCAACATCCTCAGGCTCCATCACACGAACCCTCTCACCATCATCTAAATCATCCCCGCCATCGGCCATGTCTTGCACTAAATCGTCCATGGTGAGGTAATCACGAACATTATCACCGGTAGCTGGCGGTTCTTGGTCTCCTCTATCGTTGTTTGCATTCGCCATCATCGTCATTGACGAGCTCTCTCTAGATATAGTGATACTAACATCTGTTTCACCGTGAAACCTCCAGACTGTGTAATCTAGAACAAAACCATACTTGATCAAATGAGACTGCACAACACTGTCTGCATGCAACAGAAAGTTCTTGCATTTTGAACACGGACAAATGATACGTCGTCCTTGTGGATTCACACTTTGACTGTGTTTCCGAGCAGTGACAATAAACTTTTTAACATGACCTATGTATGAAAAATCTAATCTTGATGACCGGTACATCCACTCGGACCTCTCCATTATGCAAGCAAAACCTATAGCAAAAGACATATAAAAAGCAGATTAAATAAAATTAATTAGATCTAGATCTGGATCTAGAGAGCACCCAAATCTAGGAAGACAAGAGCAAATTAAAAGAGAGGTTTAGAGTCAAACATATAATCACCTGCGGTCAACAACTTGACACAATTAAACTGTAAAACTTCCCCACCAAAAAATAGATATTTTCGAGGGTTTGGGACCTCAAAACCTGTCAACAATGGTGGAGAAGTCATGAGGAAGGGCAAGGTGGGGCGGCGGTGTTGTGCATTTATAGCCATAGAATAACCGAGGCAAGCAAATAAAAAAAGACTGCCTCGGTTAACACCAATTAACTATGGCAGGCGCTTTAAAGGAACCGCCTCAGTTAATATATTATCTGAGGCAGGCAATGCAAGGCAACCACCTCGGTTAATGGCAAATTAACCGAGGCGGTTGCCTTCCACTGCCCGCCTTGGCTAAATTTTAACCGAGGCGAGCGCCCTTTGCCCGCCTCGGACGTCTATAGGGTGGTGCCGCGGTTAATCAAACATGTAGTAGTGACCATCTTTAGGACTACAATGACCGCCTCCATGAGGAGATTCATCGCCGAGAGAATGAGAGGAACCCCATCTTTCCTCAAGAGGATCCAGATCCTTGTGACTCTTCTAGTGGTTCTTCGGATGTGTCAAGCGACGATGGTGATGATGATGCCGCTAGAGAGTAGGCTAGATAGCATGTTTAGTGCCTGGTGATCTTTTGTCGTATGTCTTTCATGCTGCATCTTTTGTTGATGTTGCAAGTGGATGTAATGTTGAGTGGTGAACCTGTGTGCACGTAGTGCAAGACTTGGGAATGTCTCATATGTATGGTCATTTATGGATGTTTTATGTTGACATTTGCATGTTATGTTAATGAGCGATCTTATTATGTGATGCTGCAATGTGGATTGAAATTTATTATGCCTCTGTACTTGTTTGGCGAATTCGTTTTCTGGATATATTTAGTATGGCATGGTTTATTGTCCTCTACTATTAATGCAACGTCACCTAATGATCACTTGCTATCGGCATATGCAGATGACGGCGACTCGCAGTGCAGCTGGCGGTAGCGGTGGTAATGAGGACAACCGCAATCCACCACCTCCTCCACCAGCCACACCCGAGCAACTCTTTGCTCAAGTCTTGGGGAGTCAGCGCAATATCGAGGCGTTGCTACGTGAAAATCTGGCACATGGCAACCAGCGCCCCGAGCTGAACCAATACAACTCGTTCAAGGATTTTCTAGATACCAAGCCACCAATTTTCAAGGAAGCTACTGGACCTCTGGAAGCGGAGGAATGGCTGCATACCATGGAGCAAAAGTTTCGATTGCTCAGGCTCACAGAGGAGCTCAAAGCAGAATATGCCGGGCATCAACTGCAGGGACCGACCGAGATTTGGTGGTGACATCACTGTACCACCAATCCTGCCCGTGCGCCTGTCACATGGGAGCTGTTCTCGCAAGCTATCCGAGGGCATTATATTTCACCAGGATTGACAAAGATGAAAGTAGCAGAGTTCATGAGCTTGACGCAGGGAACCCGCTCAGTCACAAAATATCACCATATGTTCAATTCCTTATCTCGTTATGCTCCAGAGTTTGTGAACACTGAAGCTAAGAAGATAGCCAGTTTCAAGAGAGGACTGAATACCAAAATGGGAAAATCCATGGGTACATCATCTCATACCATTTTCAATGACTTTATCAGTGATTGTCTGATCCAAGAGAATCATAACAATAAGCATGCAGCGGGCAAGGCCCAAAAGAGAACTTTGGAGTCTGGACCATCACAGCCAAGTGGACCACCAGCTCAGTGTTCCCAGTATCGACCACCAGCGCCTAGAGCACGTTTCAGGCCACCCCAGAACAAAGATCAGCCACAATCTCAGCGTAACCAAAGGCCATATAAGATAACAACCACTCAAGCTCGAGGGGGTCAAAGCAGCTCGACAGTAGGCAAGTCTCTGGTTCGTGGACCGTGCTTCAATTGCAATCAATAGGGGCATTTTCCAAGGTATTGCCCACACCAGAAGAAGCAACAGGCTAACTACCCCACAGGTCTGCAAAACATGACCACTGAAGAAGCTCATGCAGGAGAGCCCGTGACTGCTGGTATGTGTCTCATTAACCATCATCCTGTCGTTGTTTTGTTTGATACTGGTTCATCGCATTCCTTCATGAGCAAAGCATTTGCACAAAAGCATAATCAAGAAATGTCTGAAATGGATTATGGGTGTCGCGTAAGCTCCGTGGGGAGTAGCGTGTTATCTAGACAGATGATGTGTAATGCAACATCGAGATTGGAGGGCACAAGTTTGGAGCTAATCTAGTAGTTTTACCTGGACTAAGCATGGATGTAGTCTTAGGCATGAGTTGGGTGAGTATGTGGAACGCGGTGTTAGACACTGCTAATAGGATTCTTACCTTATCAGATGGACAAACCAATAACAAGCTTCGTATATCTCTTCCCCGAGGTGCTGATTTCGTTGATTTATCTTGCACTCTGTCCATAGACGATCTTTCTAAAATTCCCGTTGTCCGAGAGTTTCCGGATGTCTTCCCGGATGAGTTACCAGGGTTACCGCCCAAGAGAGCAGTGGAGTTCGCAATTGAGTTGTTGCCAGGAACAGCACCAATCTCTAGAAGACCATACCATATGCCACCCTATGAGCTAGCTGAACTCAAGACTCAGATGAGGGAACTCTTAGGCAAGGGATTCATTCAACCGAGCGTATAAGAATGGGGTTGTCCAGCCTTGTTTGTTAAAAAGAAGGATAAATCGTTGCGGATGTGTGTGGATTATCGTCCACTCGATGCCATTACCGTCAAGAACAAGTATTCGTTGCCACGGATAGACATTCTGTTTGACCAGTTATCCAGAGCTAAGGTGTTCTCCAAGATTGATTTGAGGTCAGGTTATCATCATATCAAAATTCGGCCGCAAGATATCCCAAAGACCGCTTTATCGACCAGATATGGGTTATATGAGTACCTTGTGATGTCTTTTGGATTGACAAATGCTCCAGCATACTTCATGAGTTTGATGAACTCGATATTCATGCCAGAATTGGACAAGTTCGTAGTAGTGTTCATTGACGATACTCTAGTATATTCTGAAAACCCGAAAGACTATGCAGAGCATTTGAGAGTTGTTCTAACCAGGCTTCGAGATCATAAACTCTATGCTAAGTTAGTAAATGTGAGTTTTGGTTGAAGAAAGTATATTTCCTTGGTCATATCCTATCATAAGAGGGAATTTCAGTGGACCCCAGTAAGGTGCAGGAAGTAATGGATTGGCAAGCTCCTACTTCTGTTGGTGAGATTCGAAGTTTTCTCGGCTTAGCAGGATACTATCGCTGTTTCATTCCTGACTTTTCCAAGATTGCAAAACCAATGACAAGCATGTTGCAGAAGAATCAGAAGTTTGAATGAACCGAGGAGTGTGAAATCGCTTTCCGTACCCTGCGGAGGCTATTGACCACTGCTCCTATTTTGGCTCAACCGGACATTGAATAGCCCTTTGATGTCTTTTGTGACACCTCAAAAGTTGGTTTAGGTTGTGTCCTTATGCAAGAAGGCAGAGTGATTGCTTATGCTTCCCGCCAGTCGAGGAAACATGAAGTGAATATGTACACGCTATGAAGATCTGGAGTTGCTACACATGATTTGGAATTGGTTGCAGTGGTGCACACTCTGAAGATCCAGAGACATTATCTGCTTGGTAACGTCTGTAATATGTACACGGATCACAAAAGTCTCAAGTATATCTTCACCCAACCTGAGTTAAATATGAGGCAAAGAAGATGGCTTGAATTAATCAAGGATTATAATCTGCAGATTCATTATCATCCCGGTAAAGCAAATGTGGTTGTCGATGCATTAAGTCGGAAGTCGCACTGCAACGCTTTGAGGTTACTACCGGAAGATGAGTTCAGTCTAATGCATCCTGCGATTCTACACAACATTGAACTATGAAGCACATTGACTAACCAAATTCTTGAGGGACAGAAAACAGATAAAGGAATCCATCATATTAAAGAGAAGATGAAAGCCACAACTGAACGAATGAAACATTTTCGAGTTGATGACAATGGAGTTCTATGGTTTGACCAGCGCTTAGTGGTACCTAAGAATAGAGAACTCAGAAATCAGATTATGGATGAAACACATTTGTCTATTCATCCTGGAAGTACTAAAATGTATCAAGATTTACGTCCAAGATTTTGGTGGACCAAAATGAAGAAGGAAATTGTTGCTTATGTCGCTAGATGTGATACATGTTGTCGAGTAAAAGCTATTCACCTGAAACTAGCCAGAATGCTTCAACCGTTATCAGTACCTGAGTGGAAATGGGAAGAAGTGAGTATGGATTTTATCACCGGTTTACCAACTAATCAAAAGGGGAATGATTCAAATTGTGGATCGTCTTACCAAGACCGCACGTTTCATTACAGTTAGGACTCATTATCGAGTACCAGATTATGCGGAGATTTACATCAATCATATTGTTTGACTACATGGTATACCCAAAACCATTGTCTCAGATCGAGGATCGTTGTTTACTGCGCCATTTTGGGAGAAACTGCAAAAGGAATTAGGTACAGAACAAGTCCGTAGTTCAGCCTATCATCCACAAACGTCAGGACAAACAGAAAGAGTGAACCAAGTTTTGGAGGATATGTTAAGAGCCTGCGTAATTTCAGCGAAAGGTTCTTGGGAGAAATGGTTACCGTTAGCAGAATTCTCCTACAACAATAGTTATCAAGAAAGCATTCAAATGGCACCTTTTGAAGCATTTTATGGTAGAAGATGCAGGACACCGGTAAATTGGGTTGAACCAGGAGAACGTCGATATTATGGAATCGATTTCATTAAAGAAGCAAAAGAACAAGTTAGAACAATTCAACAACATATGGCAGCTGCACAGTCTCGACAGAAGAGCTATGCTGATAAGCGTAGAAGACCGCTTGAATTCAGTGAAGGTGATTATGTTTACTTGAAAGTTTCACCTATGAAGGTTGTTAAACGCTTTGGAGTAAAAAGGAAGTTAGCACCAAGGTTTGTACGGCCATATAGAATTGTGGAAAGGAGGGGAGAAGTAGCATATCAATTACAATTGCCAGAACATTTGAGAGCTATATTCCCTGTATTCCATGTGTCGCAACTAAAGAAGTGTCTTCGAGTACCAGAAGAAGAAGTGCAACCAGCTAACATCGAGTTGCAATCCGACCTTGCTTACTCTGTACAACCGCACCGAGTACTTGATGAAAAAGAGAGAGAAACCCGCGGAAGAGTAGTTAAGGAATACAAAGTTACGTGGAGTGAGCAAGACGATCGAGATGCCACTTGGGAAACAGATGACTACCTAAAGGAGGTCTACCCACACTTTTATATGAAATGGTTAGTAACTCAAATTTTGGGACAAGATTTCTTTAAGGATGGGAGGGCTATAACACCTCTAAGTGCATAACTTGACATCTCATGAGCATAAAGAATTCTCATATGTTTTTCTTTTTCATATAAAGTATCATTTCATGTGATAGTTGCCTCTGGTCATACAATGGTGTGATGCTTGTTTGGCTTGTTTGTGGAGTGGTTTGATCTTCTTAGTAGTCTAACCATGTTGAGAAGTCAAAATGAGGCCATGTTTATATGGGCCATTTTGGTTAATCAAGTCTCTAACCCTGGTTGACCAAATCGAGCCCTAGGAGTCCTTTTGTTTGACTAACAAAGACCTCCTTGATAGAAGCATTGCATGGTTGAGTGCCCTAAACCAAAAGTGTGTAGAATTTAGAGTAGAACAAAGTTGTTTTTGGGTCAACTCATGAAAATGGGTCTAATTTGGTGTTGAGGCCCACAAGGCAGAAATAGGTGACTTTAGACTTCGAAAATTTTCCTAAGTCTTAAACTGCAAACCAGTTTCATCTAGTGAAGTTTGGAGCTTTCTCAAGCAATGTCTAGGCTGAAGCAGTGCTCGGGCCTATAACCAAAGTTGTAGTTTACATGTAGCTCTACTCAATGGAACAAGTGGTTAAGCGTTTCATCGAATGGATTAGAGATAATCGCGACCAAAATTTGGTCATCAGTCATCCTGATGGTGACTGAATCAGCCGATTCAGTTCAAACGCGCGCGCGTGGGTGGCCGACCGTGTCGGGCATTTGACGCCGCGTGGCTCGCGCTGGCCGGCCAAGCATCGTCTGCGCGCGGTGTGGCGAGCACAAAGGCCGCCTACACGCCCTTGCCCCGCCAGACGCCTCCTCCACTTTTGCCTTGCCTCCTCCTTGCTCTCGCCGGCGCTCAGGCGGAAGAAAAAGGAAACCGAGAGTTCGCCGCCGTCTCGCCGTGCCTTCGCTCTGCAAACCACCCAGCCGACCTCGCCTCGAGCTCCTGCGTCATCTGCTCTAGCCAGCGCCTCCCAAAAAGCCCTTGGTGAGCCGCGGGATGAGCTCTCGCCATGGTCGCCATGACCGCCGAGCTTGGTCCGCCATGGCCGACTTCTTTCCCGTGCTTGTTCGTCGGTCCTAGCCCATGTTCGTGAGTCGCTAGAGCTCGTGGATGGAGTAGCGGGTGATGGTATAGCCGATTAGGATTCGGTGGTAGTGGTACGTCGTCGTCCGCCATCCGCCATGGTCGCCGTGAGTGGCATGGTGTGGTGTCGAGTTTTTGCGGTGGAAACCTTAGCTTCCAAGCCTCGCGCTAGGTTTGTGGAGGTCACCAGAGTGGGAAGCGAGTGTTGGTTTGCCATGGGATGGCCGGAGTTGGCTTGCGTGGTGAGGCCGCGCCGCCATGGCAGCCATTTCCGATGGCGAGCTCCGTTCGCTGCGGCGCTAGGCTAGTAAGAGGTACCAGTCGGCGCGAAAGGTTGAGAGGAGTCCGGTGGTGGTGTTGGTTTCACCGGAGGGTTCACCGTCGGCGAGCTTCGTCGTGGTCAATGACCTCCCTTGTTTTGTGAGTATGACGGGTGGGGTCAGTTTGACTGCAGGACCCAGCGGTCAGCCGCGTGGGTGCAGTAGAGCTGGGTGTCCGTAGTGTTTAGGGTTTAGTTGTTTTGGTTAAATGTTTTTCAGAAATGTGTTTAAGGCTTGTTTAATTCATATCTAGAGTTGCATTGATCCAAATGAGGTGAAATACATTTTGTTAGATTTGTCTTGATTGAAGGACCGAAAGTGGTAAAGCAAGGAAACCAGAGGGGGTGATTGAGAGCTTTAAATTTCTTTTCAGAAACTTATCGCCACTGTCACGAGAATCAACCCCAAGAGCAAACTTATCAGTCGTACTTGTGGTCGTTATCCGCCTTGTCGAAAGCTTGCTTGTCCTTCTTCGGGCAATTGGTGATGAAGTGGTCCGAGCCTCCACACTCGTAGAAGCCACCTCATCCTCCTCTGCGGCGACGGTTCATGCGGTTGTTGTGGAACCGCGAGAACCGGTTGGCAAGCAGGGCCAACTCGTCGTCTGCCATGAACTCCAGCTGCTCCTCAGTGACACAAATAAGAGATGACAAAGCAAAGCCTCCAGAGGGGTTAGCAAAAGAGCCAGAAACCAAAGCCATCAACGGGCCAGAAGGATTTTCATAAGAAGCCCTCACCATGGCATCAATCTCACTGGACATGAGCATACTAAAGAGCTCGTCACACGTGAGAGTCTCATAGTTAGGCGATTCGATGATCACCTGAAGCTTGGAGTCCCACACCGACCGATCGAGAGTGTGTAAAAGCTTGAGAGCCCTCTCATGATCGTCGAAAGGCAATAGCTCCTTGTTAGCCCTCATCCTGTTGACAATCACCTGAAAGTGAGCGAATAAACTTTCTATGCTCTCGCCAGGCATGTGTCGAAAGTTCTCATACTCTTGCTTGTGCAACTCGAAGAGACAGGTTTTGACTTGAGTGGTTCCCTCATGAAAACGCATGAGGGTAGCCCAAATCTGCCAAGCCGTAGCGAGGTGAGAAACGCGATCAAACTCAGACATGCTCAAATAGGAGAAAAGAGCATTACGGGCTCGGCTATTGGCATCATGCTCATCGATCTAATGTTGAGTCACACGAGCAGCCAAGACCACGTAATCTGCAGAGTTGCAAATATCCCAAATAGAAGCACCCATACTCTGAAGATAGGCCGACATGCGTATCTTCCAATACGCATAGTTCGTCCCATCAAAAAATGACAGTTTGCCCACGCCGCGATCCATGTCGCCTTCTGTGGATCTGGAACCGGCTAAGGTGGAAGATCCTTAACCCGCTCTGATACCAATTGAAGGACTGAAAGTGGTAAAGCAAGGCGACCAGGGGAGGTGAATGAGAGCTTTAAATTTCTTTACAGATACTTATCGCCACTGTCCTGAGAATCAACCCCAGGAGCAAACTTAGAGCTTGATTGTGTCCATGACCCTAGATGTAGGGTGGATGCTTCCAAGAAGCACAGCGTGACACTATACAACTCTAGAAACTCAACGCAAAAGCTAGAAATCAAATCCAACAACAAACGAACGAACCACGGACGAAAGCGTGCTGATCTGCACTGACCGGACTCACTGGAGCGTCCGGTCAGTAAGGATCGGACGCGTCCGGTCTGCCAAAAAACGATTTGGGTCCTCTCTATGTTAGACCGGACTCACTGTCACTATGCGTCCGGTCGCTGCACAGTAGCGTCCGGTCAGCAGTACAGAACTGATGAACAGTTGAAGCGATGAGTCCGGTCACAAAAATTTCAGTGCGTCCGGTCAGAATCGCAGAACATGTTTTACTCGGCCTTCAACGACCGGACTCACTAGTCAGAGTCCGGTCACCTTGAAGCCAGAGTCCGGTCACCCCGATTCTGTGCAGTTCGTTCACCGATTCAACTCAATCTCACCCAAAACAAATCCACTAAGGTTCAAACTTGGTGAGAGGAGTCACAAGGAGGATAATGAGCTACTCCTCGGAGATCATGGCTCGAACCTATCTCCATATCAATGAATCGAAGAAGTTTGGGGAAAGAAAGGAAAGAAAATGATCCCACGAGGAAATTGCCCGATCTGATGGCTCAAGAGGATAGAGAGCAATTCCTTCAGTCAAAAGATCACAAATACATTCGTGAACAAAGTGGTTGAAGCGGAATCGAAAACCTACTCACGGAGAGAAAGAACGAGGCAAATCTCCGTGAGAGCTAAAAATGAAAAACGCAAAGAACACACAAGCAAGAACGTGATTCGATCTCAATTTCTAGCTGATACTTCTCCACACAAGGAGACATCAGGAATCTGGTCCCATTTCCGCAAAATCCAAATACACAGAGGTATGATTCACCGTCTCTGCACATCACAGTAGCTACAGCAGGGATTGGGAGAGCAGGAAACCCTACAATGAAAAATAGCAATGGCTGAGATGGTTTGCAGGGAGGGGCTGCCTCTCCTAATATAGCTGAATACAATTATTCCCCTTCTACTCCTTCTGCTAATGAGTGAGCAGGCTAACCCTAAGGGTATTCCTAACCAACTCGAGTTGATGTTGATCCGACGGCCACAGCCGCACATTGGGTAGCTTCTCCTCGACGCGACCTCACCAGATGCCGCCACGTGCCGCCAAGCGCCGCTCATCCTTTTCACGGACCTCCCCCGGGTTTTGAGGCCGAAACCGTGAAACCTGGGCCATCCCCCGGTTTTGAGGCCGAAACCGGGAAACATGTCATCCGTCACCTGAGTTTTGTGGCCCAAACCCAGAAACCCGCCAGCTCCAAGGTTTTGAGGCCCAAACCAGGAAACCATCCTCAGCCCGAGTTTTGTGGCCCAAACTCGCAAACCGGCCGCACCCAGGTTTTGAGGCCCAAACTTAGAAACCGTCCACTCGGGGTTTTTTCTGTGGCTCAACCACCAAACCAACACCGTAGAGGGATGCACCGCCCGTGCACCCCGTCCACCCGCAAGTCTTCACTTGTCGCCGTCCCAGGCTGTCAGCCACCACGGCCTATCCTCAGGCCACCGGTCCGTCAGTCCAAGCCTCACGTCCACCTTTCACCACTCCGGGTCCATCGGCACGACACGTCTCTACTTGACCTTCACCTTGCCTTCGATCACCGTTTCTGTGCTCGACACCTGCACAACACAAGCCAAAGAACATGCGCATCATACCAGTTGACAATCACTCATCATCTCAGGATCTGGCATACACCCATGTATCTGCAATCTCCCCCTTGATGAGTGCATTTTCAACTACAAACACAAATCATATGAAGGTAGAAGAAAGAAGGAGGAAGAAGTAAGCGAACTCAACCAATCGACCAAAAGCGAGGCAAAGCCAGAAGAAGTCGAATGGAGTGAGCGAGACAACTTGGTTCCCAAAGACATGGGCAACGGCTCGACGCAACCAAGCAAAGCTAGCCCTCAAGAAGAGGTAGAACAGGCTCAACACCGCTAGCGAGAAAGTTGGAGCAAGGAAGACAGAGACAAGCTAGTCCCTCCAGAAAGAGGCAAAGGCTCAACACAACTAGCAAAACTACTCCAAACCAATTGAAAAACCACACAAGCTGAAAACTCATCAAACGAGCAAGCTCCCCCTGAACATGAACTCCCCCTTCAAAAAAGCATACAATTAGAGACATGATTTGTCAACATTTTTCTCCCCCTTAGTTGAAAATGCACACAACAAGGCAAAAATGCATATGTCACAAATGCAGGTTATCAGCTTCAGGTATAAAATCTATAGAGTGAATAGATGCTATAAAGAGTGCTGATCTGACTACTTAGCATCAAGCACAGATGCCAGCAAAGGCTCAAACTGATCACAGAATACGAAATATGAACATATGAACAATGTGAGCAGATTTAAGCCATTCAGAAAGGGTTTCACCATCAAAATAGCACCAAACATGTATAGACAGGAAGTTACACAAGTGCTAAACATGTATACAAGGTGAATCTACCCCTAGCAAAGTTCAATCATCATACAACAGAATGAAACATAGACTTGTGTTTTCATATTTTTATCGGAGTTGCAGCGGTGATTACACAAGTTTAAATTTTCAGCATGTGATTGCGAGAGGTTGAAGACTTGACAGTGCCTAACTTTTCAACTGAGCTAAGCCTATGCATAAGCAATCAAAAGCTTGACGCAACGATTTCGGTCTTACACTACACGGCTCAAGTTTAACTCAAAGTGCAATGAGAAACAGTCTCGATACCGTGATGTGTTGTCAAGTGATCCCATCTCGATCTTTTCAATTCACTTAGAATTGGTTCAAATTTTAACAGAATATGAACATACCAAGCAAGTGAAGGACTCAGAACTAGAGACATAGCAACCTAGCATATAGGAATAGCACAAGTGACTTCAACATATTCTACACATGCTGGTTGCTAAACTCAATGATGAACATGTTTCAAAAAGTCATGTTGGATTTAAGCATATTCACAGTTCTAAAAAGTAGCTCAGCTCACAACATGTATCAGTGATCGAAAAGAGCCTAAGATACGAGCATCATCATATATCATCAGAGCACACACTAATCAGAGCATAGATTCATTCTACAAATTATAGACATGAAGCTCGAAAAGATAAAAATGCAAATATGATGAAATGCAAAAACTAAACAAGAACATAATAAAAGTAGTCAGTATATGATACAAAAACCAAAATGTTCCACCCAACTAAAAAGGGAAACACACACCAAGCTCACCTCTCAACCTAGCAAAGGTTGATTGGTCCAAAGGCTTGGTGAAAATATCTGCCAACTGAAGATTAGTATCGACATGGTGAAGATCGATATCACCCTTCTCATAGTGGTCTCGCAAGAAATGAAAGCGCACATCAATGTGTTTGGTCTTAGAATGCAGCACAGGGTTCTAAGCAACGCTAATCCGACTCGTGTTGTCACATAGTAAAGGAACTCGAGAAAAACTCAGACCAAAATCACGCAAAGTGGCCATCATCCACGACAATTGAGAACAGCAGCTAGCCGCAGCAACATATTCAGCCTCTGTGGTAGACTATGTGACACTAGACTGCTTGAGAGAAGACCAAGATACAAGAGAAGAACCCAAAAACTGACAAGTCCTAGAAGTGGACTTGCGCTCAAGTCGGCAACCTACAAAATCAGCATCCGAGTAACCGCAAAGGGAGAGGGTGGAAGAAGAAGAATACCAAATCCTGAACTCAGGTGTGAAACAGAGATACCTCATAATGCGCTTGACCGCCTGACGGTGAGAAGTGCGCGGCAACGCATGAAAGCGTGCGCAGAGACACACCGCGAAGTGAATGTCCGGGCGTGTCGCCGTCAGGTACAGCAGCGACCCGATCATACATCGATACTCCTTCTAATCCATAACATCTCCATCCTTGTCTGCATCTAGGGCAGTCGTGGTTGACATGGGAGTTGGAAGAGGCTTGGCCTCACCCATATCGAACTTCTTCAATATGTCCTTGGTGTACATGCCATGGTGCACAAACATCCCCTCTCGAGATTGCTTGATTTGCAACCCGAGGAAAAACGTCAACTCGCCCATCATGCTCATCTCAAATTCTCTGCTCATAGTATCTGGAAACTTGGCAACGAAAGCATGAGAAGAACCACCAAAAATGATATCATCTACGTAAATCTGAACCAACAAAGTGTCATTGCCTTGCTTGAGGAGAAAAAGAGTTTTATCCACATATCCCATTTTGAAACCCTTAGCAAGCAAAAAGGTTTTCAACCTATCATACCAGGCTCTAGGGGCTTGTTTCAAACCATACAAAGCTTTGTGAAGTTTAAAAACATGGTTTGGAAACTTGGGATTTTCGAAACTGGGGGGTTGTTTCACATACAGCTCTTCTTTTATGTAGTCGTTAAGGAAGGCACTCTTGACATCCATTTGAAAAAATTTGAAACCTTTGGATGCAGCAAAAGCCAAGAGGATCCTAATTGCCTCCAAATGAGCTACAGGAGCAAAAGTCTCCTCATAGTCTATCCCCTCCTTCTGACTATACCCCTGGGCTACAAGTCTGGCCTTGTTTCTCAAAACATAGCCATCTTCACCTTGTTTGTTTTTGAAAACCCATTTTGTCCCAATAGGGTGACACTCAGGAGGAAGAGGAACAAGAACCCAAACCTGATTTCTCTCAAAATTTTCAAGCTCCTCATGCATGGCATTGACCCAATCCAGATCAGATAAGGCGTGTCCAACATCTCGGGGTTCAAAATCAGCAACAAATGCAGAATGAGCAAAGTGAGAGATTTGCTGTGACCTTGACCGAGTAACACGTTCGTGGATGTCGATAATCATTTGTTGAGGTGGGTGTTGGCGCTCGATGTGTCGTGGTGCCTCCCTTGCTAAAGTAACCTCCCCCTCAACAGTAGCTGGTGCCTCCTCGGGTACAAGTGGTACAACCCAAGGTGGTGGACCACACGGCCCCCATGTAGTGAAAGAAGACGGGTCAGGGCCCCGAGCAGTCTTGGTCGAAGTCGACCCAATCGGCACAATAGGTGGAGGTAGTGTTGGATCATCAATCCCTTCACCACCTTCTTCCTCATCATCAAAAAGAGGTTCGCCAACCTTATGATCACTTGCACGCTCAAAACTAGAAGAAGGACAAAGCACAGTCTCGTCGAAGGTGACATTGGATGTCTCCATGACTCGGTTAGTATCAAGGTTAAGTACACGATATGCACGAGTATGATTACCATAACCCAAAAATACACCATCAGAAGAGTGAGACTCAAACTTGTCCATGTTGCCTTTCTTGAGTATAAAACAGTGGCAACCAAAAACTCTAAAATAACTCACTTTGGGTTGCTTCCCAAATCGCAACTCATAAGACGTTTTCTTCAAGAAGGCATGGAGAAAAATGCGATTGGAAATATAGCATGGAGTGTTTATACCCTCGGCCCAATATCGCCTTCATCGAGCATCGTCCTGGCTATTTCTACAAGGGTCCAATTTTCCTCTCTACAACACCATTTTGTGGCGGTGTGTAGGAGGAAGAAAACTAATGCTCTAAATCCAAAGAGTTACAAAACTTCTCAAAATCTGAATTCTTAAACTCAGAACCATTATCGCTACGAATTGCTCTCATCGAGTTCTTAGGGAACTCGTTCTGAAGTCGCAAGATCAAATTGTGAACAAAAGTGAAAGTCTCAGTTTTCTCAGCTAAAAATAAAACCCACGAATATCTCGAGAAGTCGTCAACAACAACAAGCACATACCACTTCCCAACAACTGAGCTCACCCGAGCCGGACCGACAAGGTCCATATGTAAAAGCTCTCCAGGGTGCTTGGTCATAATTTGGTTCACAGTATGGTGGGGAGCGGCAACCATTTTTCCATGTCTACAAGAATGGCAAACAAGATCCTTCTCCATGTGTAACTTGGGCAATCCTCAGATTAAGCCAAGTGAACTAAGCCTTGCAAGCAAGTCAAAGCTCTAGTGACCTAGTCTCCTATGCCACTTCCAAAGATCAGAGGAGGAGGGTCCAGCCAAAAGACAACGAGAAATGCCAAAAGACTCCGAGAAGTTCGCAGGAAAGACTTTCCCAAAGGGCGAAATCAAACACACAAGATTTCCATGAGAATCTAAAATACGACTGAGATTCAGCTTCAAATAAATCTCATAGTCATCATCAAAGAGTTACAAAATAGAAAGAAGATTAAAATGCAAGTTAGAAACAAGAGCAACATCATGCAACACAAAGTGCTCATCAACTCGCACCGACCCATGAGACAACACTTTACCTTTGCTATTGTCGCTGAAGGTGATAAACTCCTTTCCAGCAACTGGACTAAGACTGGAGAACCACTTGGCGTTTCCGGTCAAATGCCTTGAGCACCCGGAATCCACCAACCAAACGTTCTCCAATCGTCTTACCAACATCAATAAAAATACATAGGGTGAGCATACGGTCCAACACTGGGGTGAGTAAAATGGGAAGTGTACCAGTGTTGGGCCGGCTGCTCAAAAGAACGGTTAGTAGCAAAACCATTCCTAGCACGCCTACGGGGAAAGCGATCACCACGTTGAGGAAAACGTTGTCCGCTAAGGGAAGAGTGTCCATCGCGATAGTCAAAACGCGGTGGCGTGTAGCGCTCAACAACAAAGCCACTGCCACGGGGTCCATAACCTACCAAAGTAGGCTCCCGCCGGCATGACCTCCTTGTGGCCTAGGACTTTGAGGCATTAGACCTCTAGGCCTAGCAGCTCTCCTTTGAACATTCGGCACATGTACATCATGGAAAGGATGGTACATGTCCGTGTTGTTCAACTCCTTTGCACGGCGCTCCTCTCTCTTGCGCCGAAAGCAAAACTCCCTCAAGTGTCCATCTCTCCCACAGTGCTCACAATGGTACCTCACTGCTCTCATAAGGGGTTGATGGTACTCACGGTAGTGGGTGTGGATCACTTGGCTATTTTGTGGCATGAGCTCCTCATGGATTGGTGGCATAGTGTCTAGCTTGTTCCTGAAGTGGTTTGGTTTTGGAGCCCATGTCTGTTTCTTGGGTGGAGCTCTTGTAGGTTCAACAAACACTCCATCCTTAGTGTTTGGCTTGAGAGGCTCTTTGGGTGGTATCTTGGTTAGTTTGGGAGTAGTGGTGGAGTTGGGCTTCTCACTCGGCTTAAGACCACTAAACTCTCCAACCTTCCCGAAAGATGTAGCACTCTCCACACCCTGAGCAAAGCCAACACCAGGAACTCTAGCAGCATGCTTGAATTGGGCAATCATCATCCCAAGCTGCGGCTCACCGAAAGATACCCATGACAAAATGGTCCGAAGGTATGTGTTTTCGTCCTCGGTTTGCATCTTGTCATGCTTCACATTTGCAATCTCCATCTCTAAACCCTCACACAGGGCACACCTAGACACGCGAGTGCTACTCGAGCTGGCCTTCTCAAGAGACACAATCTTAGCATTCTTCTCTGCCAACTCAGATTGCAAGCCTGCATAAGACTTGCACGCACCCAGCAGCCCTGGTCTAGCCTTCAGCTCATCCATCTCTTCAACCAAAGCAGCATACTTCCCCCTCAAAGTGAGAAGGTCAATCATGTGCTTGGAGCACATCTCACACTCATCCTCCTCAGTCACGACAACGGTGGACTTGACAGACTCAAGCTCCTTCACCGCGTCCTCCCACTTCTGCCTAAACTCCTTCCTCTGGGAGGGCGGCTGTAAATTTGTCAACCTCAGCGGAGACCTCATCAGGGATTTGTGTTACCTGGGAGGTGTCATCGTCGTCGTCGTCGTTCCGAGGGATCTTCTCCAGCTCACTTTTGACCTCCTCACCGAGGGCCATGGTGTAGAAGCCCTCGTTATCGACGAAGAAGCAAAGACCGTTAGCCTTGTCCTCGATCTTCTTCTTCTTCTCGGACTCGTCATCGCTTGATGCAGTGGAGTCATCATCCGAGTCATCGACGTCACTGAGAGTGGTGAAGAAGGCACGTTGCTCGGCCTGGGCCTTCTCCAAGTACTTCTCCTTGATGTACTCCTTGTTGAAGCCACCCCTTCGCTTGTGCTTTGCGGGGACGTACTTCTCCTTGTGCTTGTCGAAGTCGTACTTGTGGCCATGATCTGCCTTACCGAAAGCTTGCTTGTTCTTCTTCAGGCAATTGGCGATGAAGTGGTCCGAGCCTCCACACTCATAGCAGCCACCTCGTCCTCCTCCGCGGCGATGACTCATGCGGTTGTTGTGGAACCATGAGAACCGGTTGGCAAGCAGGGCGAACTCATCGTCCGCCATGAACTCCAGCTGCTCCTCTATGACAAAAATAAGAGATGACAAAGCAAAGCCTCCAGAGGGGTTAGCAGAAGAGCTAGAAACCAAAGCCATCGATGGGCCAGAAGGATTTTCATAAGAAGCCCTCGCCATGGCATCAATCTCACTGAACTTGAGCTTACTAAAGAGGTCGTCGCACGTGAGAGTCTCATAGTTAGGCGATTCGATGATCGCCTGAACCTTGGAGTCCCACACCAACCGATCGAGAGTGTGTAAAAGCTTGAGAGCCCTCTCATGATCGTCGAAAGGCAACAACTCCATGTTAGCCCTCATCCTGTTGACAATCACCTGAAAACGAGCGAATAAACTTTCTATGCTCTCGCCAGGCATGTGTCAAAAGTTCTCATACTCTCGCTTGTGCGACTCATAGAGACGGGTTTTGACTTGAGTGGTTCCCTCATGAAAACACATGAGGGTAGCCCAAATCTCCCGAGCCGTAGCGAGGTGAGAAACGCGATCAAACTCAGATATGCTCAGATAGGAGAAAAGAGCATTACGGGCTCGGCTATTGGCATCGTGCTCATCGATCTAATGTTGAGTCATACGAGCAGCCAAGACCACGTAATCTGCAGAGTTGAAAATATCCCAAATAGAAGCACCCATACTCTGAAAATAGGCCGACATGCATATCTTCCAATACGCATAGTTCATCCCATCGAAAAATGGCGGTTTGCCCACGCCACGATCCATGTCGCCTTCTGTGGATCTGCAACCGGCTAACGTGGAAGATCCTTAACCCGCTCCGATACCAATTGAAGGACCCAAAGTGCGAAAGCAAGGCGACCAGAGGGGGGGTGAATGGGAGCTTTAATTTCTTTTAGAAACTAATCGCCACTGTCCCGAGAATCAACCCCAAGATCAAACATAGAACTTGATAGTGTCCACGACCATTGATGTAGGGTGGATGCTTCCAAGAAGCACAGCATGACACTATGAAACTCTAAAAACTCAACACAAAAGCCAGAAATCAAAACCAACAACAAATGAATGAACCGCGGATGAAAGCGTGCTTATCTGCACTGACCAGACTCACTGGAGCGTCCGGTCAGTAAGGATCGGATGCATCCAGTCTGCCAAAAACCAATTTGGGACCTCTCTGTGTTAGACCAGACTCATTGTCACTATGTGTCCAGTCATTGCACAGTAGCATCCGGTAAGGAGTACAAAACTGATGAACAGTTGAAGCGATGAGTCCGGTCACAAATATTTCAGTGCATCTAGTCAGAATCGCAGAACAGGTTTTACTCGGCCTTCAACGACCAGACTCACTAGTCAGACTCCGGTCACCTCGAAGCCAGAGCCCGGTCACCCTGATTCTCTGAAGTTCGTTCATCGATTCAACTCAATCTCACCCAAAACGAATCCACTAAGGTTCAAACTTGGTGAGAGGAGTCACAAGGAGGATAGTGAGCTACTCCTAGGAGATCATGGCTCGAACCTATCTCCAGATCGATGAATCGAAGAAGTTCGGGGAAAGAAAGGAAAGAAAACGATCCCACGACGAAATTGCCCGATCTGATGGCTCAAGAAGTTAGAGAGCAATTCCTTCGGTCAAAAGATCGCAAATATGTTCATGAACAAAGTGGTTCAAGCGGAATCACAAACTTACTCACAGAGAGAAAGAACAAGGCAAATCTCCGTGAGAGCTAAAAATAAAAAACGCGAAGAACACACAAGCAAGAACGCGATTCGATCTCAATTTCCAGCCAAAACTTCTCCACACGAGGAGACAACAGGAATCCTGTCCTATTTCCGCAAAATCCAAATACACAGAGGTATGATTCACCGTCTCTGCGGATCTCAGTAGCTACAGCAGGGATTGGTAGAGCAGGAAACCCTAGAATGAAAAATAGCAATGGCTGAGATGGTTTGGAGGGAGGGGCTGCCTCTCCTAATATAGCCTAATACAATTATTCCCCTTCTACCCCTACTGCTAATGAGCGAGCAGGCTAACCCTAAGGGTATTCCTGACCAACTCGAGTTGATGTTGATCTGACGGCCACGCCCGCACATCGGGTAGCTTCGCCTCGATGCGACCTCACCGGATGCCGCCACGTGCCGCCAAGCACCGCTCGTCCTTTTCACGGACCTCCCCTGGGTTTTGAGGCTGAAACCGGGAAGCCTAGGCCATCCCCCGGTTTTGAGGCCGAAACCGGGAAACCTGTTGTCCGTCGCCTGAGTTTTGTCGCTCAAACCTAGAAACCCGCCAGCGCCCAGGTTTTGAGGCCCAAACCTGGAAACCGTCCTCAGCCCGAGTTTTATGATCCAAATTCGGAAACCGGACGCACCCAGGTTTTGAGGCCCAAACCTGGAAACCGTCCACTCGTTGGTTTTTTTCTGGCTCAACCACCAAACAACGCCGTAGCGGGATGCACCACGCGTGCACCCCGTCCACCCGCAAGTCTTCACTTGTCGCTGTCCCAGGCTGTCAGCCACCTAGGCCGATCCTCAGGCCACCGGTCCGTCAGTCCAAGCCTCACGCCCGCCCTTCACCGCTCTGGGTCCATCATCATGGCACGTCTCTACTTGACCTTCACCTTGCCTTCGATCACTGTTTCTGTGCTCGACGCCTGCACAACACAAGCCAAAGAACATGCACATCATACCAGTTGACAATCACTCATCATCTCAGGATCCGGCATACACCCATGTATCCGCATTGATGAGATCTACCTAGGAAAAATATGATATGTCCAGTTTGTGATAATTTTATATGCAGTTGCAATTAATTTGTGTTTTGGATGATATCTTGTTTAATGCATAATAAATTGTATATTGCTCAAAAAAATATGATTCTTATTTTGTTAGGTTTGTGCTGATGAATAGTATCTAGGAAAAATATAATATGAGTAGGTTCTGTGGAAAATATTGGCAGTAACATTTAAAGTGCTTAAATGCTGCTTTCTTGTATTATTTTTAGTAAATAGAATATGAATGATATGAGCTTGGTAATTTTATTAGACTACTCTTGTGCTAAGAAGTTCAGAAGAAAAATATGAAATCTGTTGTTTAACACTTTTTACTATGATGGGTAGTTCAAAGCACCTTTTTACCATGTTGTTTGTCTTTTTCATAGAGAACAGTGCTTAAGTCCAAATGACTTGAAATTTGTACAGTGAGCTAAATTCCATGCTATTAACGTACAATAATTTTTGTAGATTTTTCTGGATTTGTTAACTATAGGTTGCTGTTGTAGGCTTGTTTAAATAAATTGTTTGGTTAGGCAAGTAGTTAATAAGTAAGGTTGAATAAGTTAAGTAATGTTGTTATGTTTAAGTGTCTTAAGTGGCTGTTTAGGAAGGTTAAATGAATTATTAGATTGTGAGGTAGTAGCAAGGTAGTTAAGGGTTAATTGGATGATGTTGACTACCTTGTTGAAGAGAATGAAGTAGATGACATGTGTTTATCTCCCGAATTGTCTTGTCCCATGTCGCATCACAAACATCCCATGTGCATCCATCCTATTTATACATGTTTATTATTGACACTGGTTATCTATCATAATTAAAGGACAAATAAATATGGAAAGAGCAAGAATTTGATCACCAACAAAGGTTTACGGTTTTAATTGACAATATTCCACGAGTTTTGGTGAACTATGATTCTGCAGGGACAAAACCAGGAAATCAACACCGATAGCTTCCCATAGAAGGAAACCGACGGGAGATAACTCCACCACCACATCAAGAAGTTTCTAGACGACTCTATAGGATACCAGAAGACACTAGGAGGTCGACCACCGCGAGAGGATGACAGGTGTGACCGACTGGTCCCACCTAGGGACCGACCGGTCTCCCCTTGAGGCCTACGGAGTCTATCTTCTGGAAGGTTCTCCCACCGACCTCTAGGATGCATCTTAGCCGTACCTTAAGTCGGTTTGATCCAACGACCATGGTTCATCGCCTAGGGCTATATAAACTGGCCCAGACCCCCCTCTCCAGGGCATCAGACATCATCGATCAGAGCATCAGGGATTATCAGAGATGGAGATCAATCAGAAGCCATAGAACTACATCCACCTAGAATAGTTAGATAGAATAGGATTAGAGGAGGCAAGCTTCGCTTGGATTCCTGATCTAGTCACGAGAAGGCTCGGTAAACCCAAGATCTTCTCTCTTATATTAACATTATGGATCTATTTCATAATTGCTCTTCTAGTTCATCATTGTTCATCATTGTTTATGTTCTAGTTCATCGTCTAGTTCTAGTTCATCGTCTAGTTCATCTTCTAGTTCATAATCCTTTTCTAGTTTATGTTCTAGTTCGTACTTTAGTTCTTCTCGATGATCTAATTCACCTTATTGTTCATCTTTATGCTCTAGATAGCAATACAATTGATATGACTAAGACATCAACTATTATATTCTTAAATATATTGCTTATAGTCTGCTTTGATTATATATTTGGCATAGATAGTTCATCTTTATGTTCATACTTATGTTCGTATAGCGCTCATCTTAAAGTACAACGGGTGGGTGATAGATGCTGTGTAGGCGTGGTGCCTATATACTATTTATCTGCGAATGCGTCCTATGTTCCGGATAGAGTGGTAGATTGCGGGTGTGATACTCCTGTTGAGTCCTTTGTATTCCACCTCCCGAATGTAGTGTTCAGTATGGCTCAGTTAACTCATGGTTTAGGGGTTACTCTGTTTGACACCTTTACTATGGAGTTGCCTCTTGATTATAAATATGATGTGACCTAGCCAATGATTGCCAAATATGTTTGCACTAATCAATGTATGCTATGACTTGTAATTAGAATAACTTAGGAATGCTTCTTTTTAATACCTGTTCTAATCATCACTTGCTAGGTAGTACTGTTCTAGGATTATCCTTGATTGATCTGATCTCTGTTATCATTTATCATTATCATTTACTCTGTAATCTGATCCCTGTTTGGAGTAATAAGTTTGTTATCAGTCTTTATTATAAGTGTGTGCCACAAGGAATGCTGTTAAGTCCTCATTAATATAATACCATCATACATTGAATTGATTAGTCTCTAGGCTAAATATAAATAACGATACCTGAGACTAGCTTGGTGAAATGCTTCTACAACGGGTATATTATCTGTGCGCTTGTGGGTAAATATTTATCTTTCAATCCAGTGCCCTGGTATAATTACAATGATAGCTTCATGTTGGGGACGACAACTTGACGTTAAGTGAAGTTAGTAGTGTCCCGTACACTGTTTAGTGCCTTCACTAGATTATTATTTATATGGTTCATTCTTAGAGTGATTCCATTAAGGAGTGTCAACATTTATGCATCATACAGGATCGGTAGAGGAGACTCAGAACCCGCTGCAGCAGGAGGAGCTGAGTTCGGAGGAGACCCTGTTCGAGAAGACCGAAGAAGTCGACATCCAGGACTTGCCCGAGTGTCAAGACTATCGACCATCTGACTTCGAGAGAGGCAAGCCCCTGAGCATTCTTAGTCTCCTACCATTCTTTTATAAATGCAATCGAGTCAATATAATGATTGTGGGCATTAAGTTATAAGAGTTGAATGATACCGTTCATGCATTACTTACTTATCCTTGTCCACCGCAATTATTATCTTGATATCCTTGTTAGGTCTAGGCTCGTTATATGCTTAACCCTGCTTAGACCGGTAAAAGTCGGGTGATCTACTGTCTCCCGCATATAGGTGGATACTGATCATGACTATCCTGGGGCTATCATAGAGATAACCATGTGATAATTAAATTTAGACCGGGCGGGATGTAGGAGCAGCAGGACATGGGTTCTGTGTGCTAGTAGTCTCTCGTCTCTGTTTCTTAGGACCCGACGAAGGCATACCTCAGTCATTTTGAACGCGTCAATCACTTAACGGAGTAGGTCAGAGTACCTCCCATGAAGCCGAGTAATGCTATTCGAGCCGGTGATGGAGATGTTGACGCCTAACACCCAGAGCCTTATATGCACCGTGGGCAACTATTCTGAGCAACCTGGCATGGTCCGTGGACAGGCGGGGCCTGATTGACCTGGCATGACCATGGGCAGTTATAGCTTGAGCGACCTGGCATTGAGATAACCCCCGGTGTAGAAGCGCCCATGACCGTCCCGCGTGTTGTGTTCTCGAATTTCCTGAAGTGGTCGCCGACGGCTGCCTGCCAAGGTGTGATCGGGCGAGTGTGCGACATTTTATCCCCAGCTGTGTAGGAATCGATTATAATCGCCATCGCTCCTGGATAGTGAGTAACTTGACTGGGCATGTGTTACCGTATTAACTTATGGAACTAAAGATGGTTATGATGTTTAATCTGAAAGGCTATTGATTAAAATAGTCACTCTTGCTTGATTAATTAGCCAAGTGATTGCTCTAGATCAGGTGCAAATCTAGTTAATCAGGTTGATTACATGAAATTGACTGCTAATACTCTAATGATGATTATTTAAATAATAAAATGCTTTTATGCAAAAAGGGAAGTATGGCCAAACCCAGATACAGCCTTGCATACTCCTTGGTGTCGTTTATTTCTGGTTTATGACGGGTAAGTCTAGCTGAGTACCTTCTCGTACTCAGGGTTTATCCCTTGTTGTTGTAGATGGGCAATTCTTCTACGGCTATTACGAGAACTGTCTGTACCCCGTCGCGGGTGATGATTAGACCATGGGCATGGTCATCTCTTATCTCTTATCCTGGGGCTATCATAGAGATAACCATGTGATAATTAAATTTAGACCGGGCGGGATGTAGGAGCAGCAGGACATGGGTTCTGTGTGCTAGTAGTCTCTTCTCTCTGTTTCTTAGGACCCGACGAAGGCACACCTCGGTCATTTTGAACGCGTCAATCACTTAACGGAGTAGGCCGGAGTACCTCCCGTGAGCCGGTGACGGAGATGTTGACGCCTAACACCCTGGGCCTCAGATGTACCGTGGGCAACTATTCTGAGCAACCTGGCATGGTCCATGGACAGGCGGAGCGTGACTGACCAGGCATGACCGTGGGTAGTTATAGCTTGAGTGACCTGTGACGGACCAGGATGTCAGAGATATCATCAGGAGATGATTACTCCGACTAACCCTGGGCGACATGGAAGATCCAAAGACTTGATACGAAGTGTACATGGATTAGGACTCTCATTGTAGCTTAGTCGAGTTCTTAAAGGAAGTCTTGTAATTAGAATAGGACTCCTCTATTTGTAACCAACTAGGACTCGGTATGCGCCATGCTTCACCCTGATATATAAGGGAAAGCAGGTGCTGACCCCTATCATTGAATCTTGAATCATAACACAAGGCACACGCCGCACTGGACGTAAGGTATTACGCTATTAAGCGGCCTGAACCCGTATGAATCGTTGTCCTTGTGTACTCGCCGGGTTATACGAACGCCGATCCCCACCGAACAAATCGTCTGAGATTCCTCAAGACGAGTTGCCGGTTAACAAACACCGACAGCTGGCGTGCCAGGTACGGTCTCTCGGTGATTCCGCAATCAAGAGCTCGATGAACCACTTTTCGGCGTAATCAATTTTCATTTTTAGCTCATGGACTTGTATTGCAGATGATCAAGGGTAACTGCATCGACAACTTCAAACTGAATCAGAAGCGCAAGCCACGCCAAAAATAGATCATCTCACCCGAGACCTAGGAAATCTCACAATCCAAGGATCGCAAAAATCTGGGGACCAGGCATATGACTTTTTGATCCAGGAAGGACTCGGACGCTACGCATCATATCCCCTTTGGACTGCGCAATTTGGCAGAGAACTTCCAAGAGTTGATTGGATCAAAATTCAGAAAGCTTAAACAGATCCCGCTGATAGGAGCTCAGCAGGGACTTGTTTTTAGCTCAACCAAAGAAGGTAACATCATCCATTGGCCAATACAACCAGCCCCGGCTAGGTTGGTTGGCACAATCGACCAGATTCCCCCGTACCAACATGGACATCAACTCCCCTTTGAGGAACACGATACCTCAACGGAACTAAACTCCAGTGCTTCCACATTGGAATCGGTTACACCAGGATCAACAAACCAAGGCTACACTTGTGAAGTCTTCATGGGAGGACACCAGTCATCTCTACGACCTCCAACTCCTCCAGATGTCCTCCGAGATGATGAAACCTTGAGCATGATATCCGATAACGACCCAGAGGGACCCGGAGAAACTGAGTCTATGAAGGCAGAAAGAGTGAGAAGGAATCAGGCCAAAGACGCTCACAGAAGATGGGCAACGCATCGAAATGAGGCCATGGAGCGCTACAATGTGCGGCTAGAGGAATATAACAATCGAAGGCATCTGGAAGAAGAAGTCGAGCGCCAAGCTCGTCAAGAAAGGGACCAGGAAATCCAGTCTCATGATGATCGTAATCGGTGACGAGCCGATTGCTCGCGTAACCTCGAACCTGAATTCATGTGAGTAGCTAGTCACAAAGTGTATAACAGACAGAGAAGTAATCGACCTTTTTGGCAATGGAATTTGCGAAAGGTACAATTACAAGGATTTCATCAAGCATGACCCGACCACCGCCGATAAATTTCATCGGGCAGTAAACTCCATGATGGCGACGGAAGAACACACACAGGAGCGCTTTACCGAAAGAAACACACAAGGTGATCGGGGAAATAATCAAATAGGAAACCAGATTGCTCAGCAATACACCCGCAAGAGAACAGGGGACAATACTATTGCAGCCATGGAACCTCAGAAAAAGGGGAACAAGCCCTCCAGCTTTGATGACCTCCTCGACAGCCCATGCCCTTTCCATCCAAAAGGAGGACACCAGGCTAGGCACTGTCGGCAGCTCAAAGAGAGAGGTTTGAACTATGAATTCAACAAAAACAGAAAAGACAAGGGAAAGAAAGCAGCCGAAGACCCTCAGCAGGACGCAGGCGGTTTCCAACACCCAAAGGCACCATCAATGTCATATTCGGGGGAGTAGCCACCAGTGACAGTAAGCACCTGCAGAAACTCTCCATACGAGAAATTATGTCTACCGAACCGTCTACCCCCAGATACCTTGATTGGTCTGAGCATCCGATCAATTTCTCTCGAGCAGACCAATGGACCAACATCTCCAATGCAGGGCACTACCCACTAGTCTTGGATCCTATGGTCGCCGGGTTCAAATTGGGAAGAGTACTCATAGACGGAGGAGCAGGACTCATTGTCATCTTTGCAAGCACCCTACGCAAGATGAACCTGGACCTTGCAACTTAGCTTACGCCATCAAGTGCCCCCTTCTATGGCATAGTACCCAGAAAGGCAGCCATACCACTCGGAAAGATCATACTACCCGTCACTTTTGGAACTCAAGCCAACTATCGGACCAAATACATCAATTTTGAGGTAGCTGACTTCGAATCATCATACCACGCCATATTTGGACGACCAGCCATCGCCAAATTTATGGCAGTGCCACACTATCCATACCTTCTGCTGAAGATGCGGGCCCCTAAAGGTATTCTAACTTTCAAAGGGGACTTGAAGCGATCTTTCAACTGCGACTTAGAAGCGGTCCAAATCGCCGAAAAAGCTCAACTCGCCCTCGAAGTACAGGAACTCGCGCAAATGGTTCATAACGCCAAGCCTGGAGATTCAGAAATCCCAACCAAGAAGGCGGGCACTATCAAACCATCAACAGAAATCTCTACAAAAACCATTGATCTGGAAACTGGAGATCCCTCAGAGACGGCGACTATCAGCGCTCACCTATCTGAAGAATAGGAACTCGCGCTCACCAAGTTCCTTAGAGCAAACAAAGACATATTTGCTTGGAAACCGGCTGATATGCCAGGTGTCCCGAGGAATTTCGCTGAGCACAAACTGGAGTTAAAAGAGGGATCCAGACCCATCAATCAATGGCTGCGACGATTCTCCCTAGAAAAGAAAGAGGCAATCAAAAAGGACATAGCTAAACTACTCGCAGCCGGGTTCATCAGAGAAATTCTCCACCCCGAGTGGTTAGCTAACCCAGTGCTAGTAAAAAAGAAGAACTCTACAGAGTGGCGCATGTGCGTCGACTACACAGGCCTCAACAAACACTGTCCAAAGGATCCCTTCGGATTACCAAGGATAGATCAGATTGTTGATGTCACCGCAGGTTCCGCTCTACTATCCTTTCTGGATTGTTACTCAGGGTACCATTAGATAGCTCTCAAAGAAGAAGATCAACCCAAGACGTCGTTTATAACCCCCTTCGGTGCCTACTTTTATAAAACCATGTCCTTCGGGTTGAAAAATGCAGGGGCCACCTATCAACGGGCTACCCAAGATTATCTGGGCGACCAAATCGGCCGCAACGCGGAAGCTTACGTTGATGACGTGGTTATAAAAACAAGGATCCGACTACTCTCATATCAGACCTAGAGGAAACCTTTACCCGGTTACGCTCATACAAATGGAGACTCAACCCCACGAAGTGCGTATTCGGGGTACCCTGTGGTCAATTACTCGGATTCCTGGTTAGCCATCGAGGCATCGAGGCTAGTCAAAAATAGATAAATGCCATCATCAGTATGAAGCCACCTACTTCGGTCAGGGAGGTTCAGAAACTCACTAGGTGTATGGCTGCTCTCAACAGATTTATCTCACGGTTGGGAGAAAAGGGACTACCTTTCTTCAAATTACTCAAAGCCGGTGATGCAGATACATGGGTGTATGCTGAGTCTTTGAGTGATGAGTGATTGTCAACTGGGATGATGCGCATGTTCTTTGGCTTGTGTTGTGCAGGTGTCCAGCACGGATACAGTGATCAGAGGCAAGGTGAAGGTCAAGTAGAGACGTGCCGTGCCGATGGACCGAGAGTGGCGAAGGGCGGACGTGAGGCTTGGACTGAGGGACCGGTGGCTCGAGGATCAGCTGTGGTGGCTGACAGCCTGGGACAGCGATGAGCGAAGACTTGCGGTCATGTGTTGCCTGAGTCGTGGACTTAGGGACACGTGTCGGTGGACGGGGTGCACAGGCGGTGCATCCCCTCTACAGCTTCGGTTTGGTGGTAGAGCCAGAGAAAAACCATCGGGTGGACGGTTTCCAGGATTGGGCCTCAAAACCTGGGTGCGGATGGTTTCCGAAGTTTGGCCACAAAACTCGGGCTGATGACGGTTTCCAGGTTTGGGCCTCAAAACCTGGGTGCTGCGGGTTTGTTGAGTTTGGGCCTCAAAACTCATATGCTGGTGGGCTAGTTTCCCGGTTTGGGTCTCAAAACTGAGGGTTGGCAGCAAAGGCTGGTTTCCCGGTTTGGGCCACAAAACCGGGGGTGCAGAGCGGTGGCGGCACGTGGCGGCAATCGGGAGGTTGCGTCGAGGCAACGCTACGAGTTGTGCGGGCGTGGCCGTCGGATCCACCTACCATCGATTTGGTCCAGAATAATCCTAGGGTTTAGCTGGTTCGCTCTGTAAGTAGTTAGGGGTAGAGTGGGAATTGGGAATAGATAGAATTAGGATAAGTACGGGGAGACACCCACCTCCCCATCTATCTTAGTTCATTTGGCTCTTTGCTTCTAGGGTTTCCTGCTCTCCCAATCCCCTGCTGTAGCTAGCTGAGATCCGCAGAGAACCATACCTCTGTGTACTGGAGATTTTGAGGAAGTGAGGCCATAACCTCACTGTTGTAGCGTGTGGAAGCCACATGGTTGCAGATCGATGACTTGATTCGCATTTTGGTTCGTGTTCTTCGCGTTTCTCTTTTCTCCGCGTTTTTCCCGTCGCTCGATCTCTCTCCATACTGCGTCTTTGCGAAATCCGTTTGAATCTTCTTGTTCGTTTTCGAGAGGAGGTCATTCCGACCAAAGGAATTCATCTAACTCCTCACAAACAAGTAGATCGGGTTGATTTCGTTTTCGTGGCGCTTTTTCGTTCTTGATCTTCCCCTTTCATTTTTCCGGTGATTGAATCGATTTGAGCGGATGATTTCTTGGGGATAGTCTCCTAACTACCCCGTGATCATCTTCTCCAAGTTTGGGAACATGGGATTTTGATTTGGATCGAATTTGGAGAGATTCGTGAGAGGGGCGATCAAAATCGCCCTCTCTGTTCATCCGCGGACAGTCCGCCGTTGGACCCACGGACAGTC
Organism: Coix lacryma-jobi var. lacryma-jobi; assembly: GCA_009763385.1. Classification (NCBI taxonomy): domain Eukaryota; kingdom Viridiplantae; phylum Streptophyta; class Magnoliopsida; order Poales; family Poaceae; genus Coix; species Coix lacryma-jobi. Next base: position 86,312,593 of record CM019831.1, read on the forward strand.
CGGGGGTCGGGCTCCAGTCGTGTCCATGGCTGCACAGCTCGTACGGATGAGTTCTTTTTGAACCACGGACAGTCTGCCGTTGTAAACCGCGGACAGTCCGGGACTGTCCAGGGAGGCTGCAGCAACTCTGCTGTTTTGCGTTTTCTGCCGGCGGACAGTCCGCCAGTTAACCGCGGACAGTCCGGCCTTGGGCAGACAGTCCGGGACTCCAGGTCCGGACAGTCCGGGATTTGCCTGGAGGTTGTGTTTTGGTGCGTTTGCTCTCAAGGCTCTCTCGCTTGGTTTTTGGACCTCTCGTTTGGCCTCATAGTTGACCAAGATATCTCTCTAGGTATCTTTGCAACTTGTTAGCATCGGTATTTAGGGATTTCTCAACGTAGCCGTCTATCTACGTTCGAGACTTGGTTTTTGAGGGCCGGACTTGTGCCGGTTCTTTTGCCGTTCGGTTTGCTATCGCTTTGTGGTGCCTCGCTGTGATCCTAGGGATCATCCACCCTCTTCCAAGGGTCGTGGGCATCACGTTATCGGTCGTTGCTTTTGGGGGTTGATTTTGGGACAATCGGCCAAAGTTTCGAAAGAAATTTTTAAGCTCCCATTCACGGCCCCCCCTCTGGTCGCCTCGCTAGTGCATTCTTGGTCCTTCAATTGGTATCAGAGCGGGTTAAGGATCTTCCACCTTAACCGGTTCCAGATCCACAGAAGGCGACATGGATCGCGGCGTGGGCAAACCGCCGTTTTTCGATGGGATGAACTATGCGTATTGGAAGATACGCATGTCAGCCTATCTGCAGAGTTTGGGTGCTTCCATTTGGGATATTTGCAACTCTGCCGATTACGTTGTCTTGGCTGCTCGTGTGACTCAGCATCAGATCATTGAGCACGATGCCAATAGCCGAGCACGTAATGCTCTTTTCTCATGCTTGAGCATGAGTGAGTTTGATCGCGTTTCTCACCTCGCTACGACTCGGGAGATTTGGGCCACCCTCATGCGTTTCCATGAGGGAACCTCTCAAGTCAAAACCCGTCTCTACGAGTCGCACAAGCAAGAGTATGAGAACATTCGACACATGCCTGGCGAGAGCATAGAAAGTTTATTCGCTCGCTTTCAGGTCATTGTCAACAAGATGAGAGCGAACAAGGAGCTATTGCCTTTCGACGATCATCAGAAAGCTTTGAAGCTTTTGCATACTCTTGATCGGTCGGTGTGGGACTCAAAGGTCCAGGTGATCATCGAATCGTCTAACTATGAGACCCTCACTTGCGACGAGCTCTTCAGTAATCTCAAGTCTAGTGAGATTGATGCCATGTTGAGGGCTTCTTATGAGAATCCTTCTGGCCCGACTATGGCTTTGGTTGGGATCACTAAGGCTGTCTAATTCTAATTTAAGAGTGATGTGGTTATATTATTCTTAGTGGGGAAGTTGCCATAAAAGGTCACAAACAGAGTATGAGTCTTTTATGCAAATGTATAATCCCACCGAGCCTAGACACGGGTAAGTGGACTATAGAAGAATCAACAAGGCTATAAGAGTCACCCTTGCGAACAACCACTACTACCGGCGTTATATGAGGCATTTATGAGCTATCAAGTTTAAGCACCACGCTTACATTATCCAACTACTCTAACTCTAGAATGACTAGAATTAAAGTTCTCAAAAGAGAGTCATAAACCTTAAGAATGAGAAGAACAATGGCTCAAACTTAAATATAGACGTTGATTACCGCAACAATCACTGAAGTTGATGATGAACTTGAATCCACAGGTACAAGATGAAGAAGTGGATCCGACTGGCCGGAGCTCCTTCTTGATCTCTTCCTCTCTCTCTCTCTCTCTTCTAGTTCTAATATAAGACTAGGTTCTAAACCTAAACTAGAGGGATAACTAGTCTTCTACTTGATAGCTGGCTCTTGATTACAACTAGATGAACTAGATCTAATTCTAGATGAACTAGAAGAGATTCATCTAGAGGGACCTCTACTTCTAATTGAAACCCTAGTTTCTGATGTGGAGATGAATAATGAAGATGGAGATGCCTGGAGAGGGGGGTCTAGGGCTGCTTATATAGCCCTGAGGGATCAACCGCGGCCGTTGGATCAAACTGACTTAAGGTACGGCTAAGATGCATCCTATAGGTCGGTGGAGGAAGCTTGCAGAAGACGGAGACCAGCGGGCCCAGGGGGGGACCGACCGGTGGGCCCAGGGGACCGGTCGGTCCCACCTGGAGGTGGACCGCGGTGCCCTTTCTCGTGGTGTCTCTATGTGTTCTCTGGAGTCTTCTAGAAGTATCCCGACGTGGCGGTTGCATTATCTCCCGCCGGTTTCCTTCTATGGGAAGCTATCGGTGCTTATTTCCTGGTTTAGTCCCTGCAGAATCATAACTCACCAAAACTCGTGGAATATTGTCAGTTGAAACCCTAAACCTTTGTTGGTGATCAAATTCTTGCCCTTTTCATATTTATTTATCCTTTAATTTTGATAGATAACCAGCGTCAACAATTAGGTATAGGAGTTGATTGAATCCTACTTGCTGCATTATCATTCCTTGATTATTGATTATACCTGCCTTGTTATCATGTTATCAATAAATAGTAGAATTGCTTAGCTTGCTTAATTATTAGTAAATGAAGGATGTTCCCGTAATGCCCCTGGTGGGTATTTACCGGATCACGGTTGGTTATGTTTGCTATCGGGGAAAAGAACCTGAGTAGTATTGAAATACGGTCAACTAGACGGCAAGGCAAAAGTTTGGAAACTTGGGGCACTTCGTCCGTTGGATCGTGTAGGTTTGTATCGATGTTGGCCCTCATTCATTTTTGAATGCGCCCTTTTACATAGGGTGTCGGTGATGTATTCCCGACCCCGAAGCCGGTTATACGCTGTTCGGGCCGGATTCAACCCGAGTCGTGCCCTCTAGTATGGGGAAATGTGATCTGCCTCGTAATGGCCATCGCCAGGTTCCAATTGGGCGGTCTTTGCTTGAACCGCGATGATTACCACCACGAACAGTATCGAGCGGTGACCCAATGCATGTACCTGACAAGGAAAGTGTGGGTTTATATTAAAGGTTTCTCGCTAGCTGGTTTGTAATTCGATTCGAGTCGCCATCTTCCCCGGTTAGTGGGAAACTATGTCGAGCTTCACCACAATACAACTCCATGTGATGTTTAAGGTTCAACTAAAATATGGAAAAGTCAACCTGATATGGTTTATATTATTGATAGTTAGACTCAAGTGAATGTTGTAGATCAGGTGCAAAACCTAGACTAAGAGATAGGCTTAAAATTTGACTGCTCATTTATACAATTAGTATTACTCCCCTTAAATTGCGCTTCTCGCAACTAAAATTCCCAGCTCCACCAAAAGGCCTTGCATACCCTTGGTGTCTTCTATTTTCAGTTGGACGGGTAAGTGTAGCTGAGTACATCCCCGTACTCAGGGTTTATCCCGTTGTTGCAGATGGCCAGGTGTACTTCGGCTATTGTAAGCACTGCCTCTACCCCGTGGAGGGTGATGAGGAGTAGGCCCAGGGCAGGGTCATCCAGAAGCTTCTCCGTTGCTTTTGCCGGACTTAGACTATTGGTGGCACATTATCTGAAAAAGGAGGAGTGATTTATCAAAAACAATGTTTTATTTGGACCACGTGTGTGGTGGTCGTGTTTCGAACTTATTTAAGCTTTCGCACTTCAAAACTCAGTGTTGTAATAATTGTTAATTATTTCGCTCCCTGATGTTAAATTCGATTTAAATTATTAACTGTTGTATCTTCGCGAATGTGGTACTTGAACGAAGCGATCCTGTATAAGTTGTTTGAAATCCTTCGAGATTTCCGGACTACCGGAGTTATATGGGTTCAAGTATGAGTTGAAGTCAGCTGATTTTGGCTAAGACGGTACTTGAGCTCTTATAATTTGGACGGTTCCGCCACAGGTTGTACTTCCTCTTCTGGTACTCGAAGACATTTCTTTAATTGCGACACATGGAATACAGGGAATATAGCTTTCAAATGTTCTGGTAATTGCAGTTGATAAGCTACATTTCCCCTCTTTTCCAGAATCCGTTACGGCCCCACAAATCTTGGTGCTAACTTCCTTTTAACTCCAAAGCGTTTAACACCTTTCATTGGTGAAACTTTCAAGTAAACGTAATCACCTTCACTGAATTCAAGTGGTCTTCTACGTTTATCTGCATAGCTCTTCTGTCAAGATTGTGCTGCAGCCATATGTTGTTGAATTGTTCTAAGTTGTTCTTCTGCTTCTTGAATGAAATCAATTCCATAATATCGACGCTCTCCTGGTTCAACCTAATTTACCGGTGCCCTGCATCTTCTACCGTACAAAGCCTCAAAAGGCGCCATCTGAATGCTCTCTTAGTAACTATTGTTATATGAGAATTCTGCTAAAGGTAACCATTTCTCCGAAGAACCCTTTGCTGATATAACACAGGCTCTCAACATATCTTCTAGCACTTGGTTTACTCTCTCTGTTTGTCCTGATCTTTGGGGCTGATAGGCCGATCTACGAACTAACTCTGTACCTAATTCCTTTTGCAGTTTCTCCCAGAATGGTGCGGTAAATTGTGGTCCTCGATCTGAGACTATGGTCTTTGGTATACCATGGAGTCGAACAGTCTGACTTAGGTAGATTTCCGCATAATCCGGTGCTTGATAGTGGGTTTTGACTGGAATAAATGTGCGGTCTTGGTAAGGCGATCCATAATTACCCAAATTGAATCATTTCCTTTCTGAGGAGTTGGTAATCCGGTTATAAAATCCATACTCACTTCTTCCCATTTCCACTCAGGTACTGATAAAGGTTGAAGCATTCCGGCTGGCTTCGAATGAATAGCTTTCACTCGGCAACAGGTGTCACATCTCGCCACATAAGCAGTGATTTCCTTCTTCATCTTAGTCCACCAAAATCTTGGATGCAGGTCTTGATACATTTTGGTACTACCAGGATGAATAAATAATTTGGACAAATGTGCTTCATCCATAATCCGATTTCTGAGTTCTCTATTCTAAGGTACTACTAAGCGTTTGCCAAACCATAGAACTCCATTGTCATCAACATGGAAATATTTCACTGTTTCAGTTGTAGCCTTTATCTTCTCTTTGATATGATAGATTCCTTTATCTGTTTTCTGCCCTTCAAGGATTTGATTAACTAATGTGCTATGCAGTTCAATGTTGTGCAAAATTGCAGGATGCATCAAACTGAACTCATCTTCTGGTATTGACTTCAAGATACTGCAATGCGATTTCCGACACAAAGCATCGGCAACTACGTTTGCTTTTCCTGGATGATAGTGAATCTGTAGATTATAATCCTTGATTAATTCAAGTCATCTTCTTTGCCTCATATTCAACTCAGGTTGCGTGAAGATATACTTGAGACTTTTGTGGTCCATGTACATATTGCAGACATTACAAAGCAAGTAATGTCTCCAAATCTTCAGATCGTGCACAACTGTAGCTAACTACAAATCATGGGTAGAGTAATTTACCTCGTGTTTCCTCAACTGACGAGAAGCATAAGCGATCACTCTGCCCTCTTGCATAAGGACACAACCTAATACAATCTTTGATGCGTCACAAAAGACATCAAAAGGCTTTTCAATTTCTAGTTGAGCCAGAACAGGAGCAGTGGTTAATAGCTTCCGCAAGGTAAGAAAAGCAGTTTTACACTCCTGTGTCCATTTGAACTTCTGCTTCATCTGCAACAAGCTTGTCATAGGTTTTGCAATCTTGAAGAAGTCGGGAATGAAATGGCCATAGTATCCTACTAAACCAAGAAAACTTCGAATCTCTCCAACGGAAGTAGGAGCTTCCCAATCCATTACTAAGTGTACTTTGCCAGGATCCATTGAGATTCCTTCTTCTGACAAAATATGACCAAGAAAATGTACTTTCTTCATCCAAAACTCACACTTGCTAAACTTAGCATAGAGTTTATGCTCTCGAAGCCGGTTCAAAACAGCTCTCAAATGTTCAGCATGATCTTCCTGATTCTCAGAGTACACTAAAATATCATCAATGAACACCACTATGAACTTATCTAATTCCGGCATAAAAACTGAGTTCATCAAGCACATGAAGTATGCTGGAGCATTAGTCAACCCAAAAGACATGACAAGGTACTCATATAACCCATATCTGGTTGAGAAAGCGGTCTTCGGGATATCCTGCGGTCGAATCATGATCTGGTGATAACCTGATCTCAAATCAATCTTGGAAAACACTTTAGCTGTGGACAACTGATCAAACAGAATGTCTATCCGCGGCAACGGATACTTGTTCATGACGGTCATGGCATTGAGTGGACGATAATCCATGTACATTCGTAAAGACATATCTTTCTTCTTAACAAACAAGGCTGGACAACCCCATTCTGATATACTAGGTTGAATAAACCCTTTGCTTAAGAGTTCCTTTAACTGAATCTTGAGTTCTGCTAGCTCATTGGATGGCATACGGTATGGTCTTCTGGAGATTGGTGCGGTTCCTGGTAACAACTCAATTGCAAACTCCACAACCCTCTTGGGTGGTAACCTTGGCAATTCATCTGGAAAGACATCCGAAAAATCTCGGACAACTGGAATTTTGGAAAGATCTTCTATGGCAAGAGTGCAAGACAGGTCAACAAAATCGGCACCTCAAGGAAGATATACACGAAGTTTGTTACTCGCTCATGAAGGAATGCGATGATCGAGTATCAAACAAAACAACTGCAGGATGATGGTTAACAAGACACATACCATTGGTCACAGGTTCTCTGGCACAAGCTTCTTCAGCTGACATGTGATGTAGACGCGCGGGGTAGTTAGCCTGCTGCTTCTTCGGGTGTGGGCAATATCTTGCGAAATGCCCCTCTTGATTACAATTGAAGCACGATCCACGGGCAATAGGCTTGCCTCCTGTGGAACTCCCCTGGCCAACTCGAGTTTGCGCTGTCGCTATCTTGTACGACCGTTAATTACGTTGGTATTGCTGCTGATTCTTCTTTTGTGGTGGCCGGAAATGAGCTCCCGGCACTAGTGGCCGATACTGGGAACGCTGAGCTAGTGGTCCCCTAGGCTGAGATGGTCCAGATTCCAATGTCCTCTTTCGGGCCTTGCCCGCTGCATGCTTGTTGTTGTGATTCTCTTGGGTCAGACAATCACTGATAAAGTCATTAAAAGCGGTACAAGACGATGTACCCATGGATTTTCCCATCTTGGTATTCAACCCTCTCTTAAAACTGGCTATCTTCTTAGCTTCGGTGTTTACGAACTCCGGGGCATAACGAGACAAGGAATTGAACATGCGATGGTACTCTATGATTGAGTGAGTTCCCTGGGTCAAACTCATAAACTCTGCTACCTTCATCTGGATCAATCCTGGCAGAATGTAATGCCCTCGAACAACTTGCGAGAACATTTCCCAGGTAACAGGAGCACGAGAAGGATAGGTAGTACGATGGTGTCCCCACCATATCCCTGCCGGTCCCTGAAGTTGGTGCGCGACATACTCTGCTTTCAGTTCCTCTGTGAGCCTGGGAAAATGGAACTTCTGTTCTACAGTATGCAGCCATTCTTCCGCATCTAGAGATTTCGTAGCTTCCTTGAAAATGGGCGGCTTGGTATCCAGAAAGTCCTTGAATGAGCTATACTGGTTCGGCTTGGGGCGCTGGTTGCCATGTCCTAAGTTCTCACGTAGCAATGCCTCGATATTGCGCTGACTCTCCAATAACTGAGTAAAGAGCTCCTCGGTCGTGGCTGGTGGAGGAGGTGGTGGATTGCGGTGGTCTCGGTGGTCATCATTACCACCAGTTCCGCCAACTCCATTGCGAGTCATCGTCATCTGCATGCGTCGGCAACAAGTGACCATTAAGTGATGTTGCAGTAATTCTAGAGACAATAACCATGTCATACTGAATTTATTCAGAAAACAAGTTCGTCAAACAATTACATAGGCATAATAAATTTTCAATCCACATCGCAGCATCACATAATAAGATCGCTCATTAGCATAACATGCAAACATCAACATAAAACATCCATAAACGCCCATACATATGGGACTCCAAAGGTCTTGAACCATGTGCAGATAGGTTCACATCTCAACATTACATCCAACTCGCAACAAAAGCAAAAGATCAAGCGCGAGCGACATAAGGCAAAAGATCACCAGGCACTAAAAACATGTTATCTAGCCTACTGTTGGCTGGTTATCTATCAAAATTAAAGGACAAATAAATATGAAAAGGGCATGAATTCAATCACCAATAAAGGTTTAGGGTTTTAATTGACAATATTCCACGAGTTTTTGTGAATTATGAATCTGCAGGGATTAAATAGGAAAACAACCCTCAATTGCTTCCCCTAGAAGGAAACCGACGGGAGATGGCGCAACCGCCAAGTCAAGAATACTCCAGAAGACTATAGAGAACACCTGAAGACTCCACAAGGTGGGGCACCCCAAGACCCCGACAGGTGGGACCGACCGGTCTGGTGGCCCCACCGTTCGGTCGGCCCAGGGCGCCACCGGCCTCCCCCTTCTGGAACCTTCCTCTACCGCCTTTGAGGATCCATCTCAGCCCTACGTGAAGTCGGTTTGATCTAACGGCTGCGGTTGATCCCTTAGGGCTATATATTCAGGCCCCCAGGCCCAAGGGTAGAACAAGAATCTCTTCAGAAAAGTCTACGCCTCATTCAGAAACCCTAGAAGAAGACTTCAAGAGCCAGCTTTCAAGTAGAAGACTAGTTACCCCTCTAGTTTAGGTTTAGAACCTAGTCTTATACTAGAACTAGAAGAGAGATCGAGAGGAAGAGATCAATAAGGAGCTCTGGCTTCTCGGATCAACTTCTTCATCTTGTATCTGCGAATTCAAGTTCATGTTCAACTTGCTTCAACGATTGTTTCGGTAATCAACATCTATATTTAAGTTTGAGCCATTTTTCTTATTATTCTTAAGGTTTATGACTCTCTTTTGAGTACTTTAATTCTAGATGCGCTAGAGTTAGAGTAGTTGGATAGTGTAAGCATGGTGCTTAGACTTGATAGCTCATAAATGCCTCCTATAACGCCGGTAGTAGTGGTTGTTCGCAAGGGTGACTCTTATAGCCTTGTTGATTCTTCTATAGTCCACTTACCCGTGTGTAGGCTCGGTAGGATTATACATTTGCATAAAAGACTCATACTCTGTTTGTGACCTTTTATGGTAACTTCCTAACTAAGAATAATACAAACATATCACTCTTAAATTGGAATTAGATAGCCTTAGTGATCCCCTATATACTTCTAGATTCTCCGTCCTTGTTAGCTACTCAGGGGTTAGACATTAAGACTTAACACTATCCGTTCCTTTGGGTTCGATATTAAAACTGGGTCACTCCGGTGAAGTGCTACATCGGTAGATTTTATCTGTGCGCTTGCGTATAAAGTAGAGTGTGCGTTAATTTATACCAACACCTACTCCCTAGCGGTACCATCATCACCATCGTCACTAGACACATCCGAAAAACTACTAGAAGTGTCACGAGGATCTGGGTCCTCCTGTGGAACGATGGGGTTCCTCTCATTCTCCCGGCGATGGATCTCCTCGTGCAGGCGGTCATTGTAGTCCTAAAGGTGGTGAAGCTGCAACTCCAAGTCTCCCACTCGAAGCCTCAGAAGTCTGTTCTGCTTGGAAGCGCGTATGCCCTCAACACACACACCCCGAAGAGACTCCTCGGTCTCAGCCATGATCGTGGACAAGAAAGTCGTCATCCCCTGCTGGTCACTGAGCTGCTGTGCGGTCTCCTGCTCTCTCTGAAGTGCCTGATCCCTCTCAATGGTCATACGAGCTAACTCCGCCATGAGATCGTCTATCTCCGTGGTATGCTCCTCCTGCCTCCGGTGTTGTGCAGCCATCTCCTCACTGAGAATGTGGTCCAAATGGTCATAGTTCTGCGACAAACACCCATAGGTAAGCATGAGTGCAGCCATCGCACTCCCGGTTGGTCCGGCACAGTGCACCCTCTCAAGCGAACTGGTCTCAAGCACGATGGCTCTGGGCTGACGCCACAGTGACAGGTAAGGGACTGCCGTCGGGAAGATGCTAGCAATGGCCTGTGCAACCACCTCCGGGTGATCCTCCATAAAGTCCCAAATAACAGTATAGGCAACCCTATTAGCTCCATCCCACGGGGTCCTGCCCTGTAGTGCAAACACCCGGTGACTCCAAATGGGGTCGTGCTCGTCATGACTGGGAACGTCTACCTCCACTATGTACATATAGCGGTCCTCTGAGAACTGCACCCGGTGCCAGTCGTAATGTGGCTCCTGACCCTCCTGGTGACCAACCAAGTGTAATACCCTCCACAAAATGGTAGGCATGCCAAACTCGTCCAGGAAATCCTCTGATCCCTCCGCAGTCCAGGTCCCAACAGGTAGTTAGGCATCTTGCCTCCAGCTGACTTGCGAGCAGTACGCTTGGTACGGGCCATCTGAAAGAAGTTCATCCACATGAGTTTTAATTAGTTGAGAGCAACTTTTATTAGAAAACGGGACTGATAACATAAGGAAGGAAGTATTATTATTGCAAAATTGTATGGTCATGATGCATGCACGTAACATACGTCCTCACTGCCTTACAATCTAATGGCTAGATGGTGGCATACAACGTTCACTCATAACGTTAACTAGTCGGACTACACGTTTCCAAGTTAGTGTACATGCAGAAAATCATTTCAGCCCTGCCCACAGTATGAATATCATGCATTGCTGAAATTTAAATCAGGATACTAACTTAGGCGTACACCCCGTATACACGTAAGTTGTATATGCACCCATCAGGACAATATTACTCCCACAATTAAATACCTTCACCTGCACTCGTGTGCTCACGTGCACAGGTTCCAGTACCCAACTAACTCTCCCCTAGACCAACGTTTGTTTGATCATGCTCTCACAACTCACTCTTACCTTGGCGTAGAGGCAAATGATCCATACATTACTATTTTGAAGAATAGCACCCATACACTTTCCCCTTGTCGTATGGACGACAGTAATCAATGGAATTGAAACATGTTGCATAAACCCCAAGTTAGTACTTAATTAAGCCACCTAAGATCCTAATTGGGCATAAGGACATCATCACTGGCACACCTTAGTTTTCCACATTAAGATTTTTCAAATCCTAATATAACTACTAGTTAGCAAATACAAATCTTATTTGGAAAATACTGGTTTTCAAATGCACTTATGAACAGTAACGTTAAACTATGCTCCGATGCTAGCTGTGATAGAACCGACCAATTTATACCAGATTAAGCACAAAAATCTTTGCTTTTGCAAAGATCATCATGTACTTAAGCTCCTACAAACCCGATAGTCTTGAAATCTCGAAGGATTTCAAATATTTCAACATCAGCCAAGATTGTAATGAGTTTAGCATACATGTCCACAAGTTACATCATCGTTCACACATAGTTTAAATCCATCGGAGTACGAAATAATATTACAAACCATAGTTTGATAAAGTAGCGGAAGCAACATAGTTTTGAGACACAAGTTTAGTTTGTTGATAATACGGTGCCATCAACCTGACCACATCCACAAAAGCATCTGGGAAGGATAAGAGTGGAACATGCCCATGGTCTAGTCATCACCCGTGACGGGGTACATGCAGTTCTCACAGTAGCCAAATAAGCTCTGTCCATCTGCAACAACAAGGGAATAAAACTCTGAGTAAAAGAAGGTACTCAGCTAGACTTACCCGTCATAAACCAGAAATAATGAGACACCAAGGATCATGTAGGCTATATCTGGGGTTGGCTCGACATATGTTGGGGGTAGAGGCAGCGAGCCTGCTCTCCTCCTTGTAAAAGGCCCGACGTCTGACAGGTCCAAGGACCTCCTTGTAAATACATGAACTATGAGGGGTGAGAGGAAAGAATATTCTTTCCACCGCCCTTATAAATAAAGGCTAAGGGGCTCCCGGTAGGAGGCTGGGGGGCGTGGCTTCTCTCTCTCTCTTCTTCCTCTTGTGTGAGACGAGTCTGGCTCACCCCCACCTGTGGTAGGGGTTTGAGCGAAGTACCCTATCTCAACAGTTGGCGCCGTCTGTTGAGATAGGGTCCTTCGCTCAAAGCCCTACCACAGGTGGGGGTGAGCCAGACTCGTCTCACACAAGAGGAAGAAGAGAGAGAGAGAAGCCATGCCCCCAACCCCCTACCGGGAGCCCCTTAGACTTTATTTATAAGGGCGGTGGAAAGAATATTCTTCCCCCTCACCCATCATAGTTCATGTATTTACAAGGAGGTCCTTGGACCTGTCAGGCGTCGGGCCATTTACAAGGAGGAGAGCAGGCTCGCTGCCTCTACCCCCAACAGTAGCCCTATAGCCACTAGGTTTTGGCAGGCACAACAAAAACTAGTTGCTAAAGTACAGGAAAAAGGCCCGGTATTACAATTCCCTAGTCTATCCCAAGCTTCGACCGGTGTCCCTAGAGTAGCAATCAATTTCACACGAAGGTCGGAAGCCTTGATAATGACGATGACTTGTCAAATAAAGAGCTAGGTGACCCAGCCCTTGTTAGACTTAGCTTCAGCGAGGGACTTTTCCTTGTAGGGAGCAACTCTCTATAACAGAAGTAGTCATAGCAGCAGAGGCATCCAACCGGGCGGTCGTGGTTGTCGGATGTGGTTAGACGCCGGTAGTTCCCACTGAGGCCGGGTTGATGACAATGCATTTGTCGAGATAGATGTTGATATAGCATTTGTTGCAGTTAGCGAGGCCTGGCCCTTTCAGCTCATGGGCAACGCCAAGACATGTTCTCTGGGTTGACGCGCCCCCCTTAATGCACTCCCTAGCCCCTCTTGGCTGTTGCTTATGAGCAGGCAGAGGACTTGTGCCTAGTTGACAAAGATGTTGATGAGCCCTTTGTCGCGGTTGGCTAAGGTGTCGTTGATGTCGCCAAGGTCGATGCCGAGCCCCTTGCTGTGGAATCGGCAAGGGTGTTGCTGATGTCGTCGAGGTCAGAGGCGAACCCCTTGCTGTGGAGTCGGCGAGGGTGTTGCTGATGTCGCCGAGGTCGGAGGCGAGCCCCTTGCCGTTGAGTCGGCGAGGGTGTTGCTGATGTTGCCGAGGTCGGAGACGAGCCCCTTGTCATTGAGTTGACGAGGGTGCAACTGATGTTGCCGAGGTCGGAGGCGAGCCCCTTGCCGTGGAGTCGGTGAGGGTGTTGCTGATGTCGCCGAGGTCGGAGGCGAGCCCCTTGCCGTGGAGTCGGCGAGGGTGTTACTGATGTCGCCGAGGTCGGAGGCGAGCCCCTTGTCGTTGAGTTGGCGAGGGTGTTGCTGATGTCGCCGAGGTCGGAGGCGAGCCCCTTGCCGTGGAGTCGGCGAGGGTGTTGCTTATGTCGCCGAGGTCAGAGGCGAGCCCCTTGCCGTGGAGTCGGCGAGGGTGTTGCTGATGTCGCCGAGGACAGAGGCGAGCCCCTTGCCGTGGAGTCGGCGAGGGTGTTGCTGATGTCGCTGAGGTCGGAGGCGAGCCCCTTGCTGTGGAGTCGGCGAGGGCGTTGCTGATGTCACCGAGGTCGGAGGCGAGTCCCTTGCCGTGGAGTCGGCGAGGGTGTTGCTGATGTCGCCGAGGTCAGAGGCGAGCCCCTTGCTGTGGAGTCAGCGAGGGCGTTGCTGATGTCACCGAGGTCGGAGGCGAGTCCCTCATCACGTAGTCAGCGAGGGTGCAGTTAGTGAAGTCATATCTCATATATTTTTTGGTGGCCAGTGGGTTTCCCTTGTAGACATGTCGAAGACCTGCAAGGGAAACTCCCTAAAAAGTGTGAAGTCGATAAAATTTCCGAGGGAAACATTCGACTTGCTTTGCGTTGTGGAAATTGTGTGCAAGCAATTAGCTCTGCAAGACAAAAAGTTATTTTCATATAACGACGAATCGTAAAATTTCAGCCCTTCACGTGTTTCTTTGCAAGGGTACTCTATTTGGACCTCCGTCTTCACCCTCCGTTGTCTCTTGGAGGGCGAAGTGAGGTTTGGTTGCAATAGTTTATGACCTCCCTCTTCGTCTCCTTTGTCTTTCAGAGAGCGAAGTGAGGTTTGGTATGCACCATGAATATGCGATGCGATGGTATGATGAATGAGTATGCTTGATGAGTTTATGATATTTACTTGCACAAAATTAGTGCGAAGATAAGATGAGCACTTCCATAACAAAAAAATTGACATTTGAGGCACCTGCGAAAATATATAATTTGAAATCTGCAAAGTCAATTATTAATGAGAGGGGCTTCGCATATTAGAGGTCATCCTGCATGGATGTTTCAATAAATTGTATTGTCGCATAAGAGTTTTGAAGTGTCACAAAAAGTGGAATCCTGCAAGAGAGTTTGTAATATGAGGCCTCGCACATTTGGATGTGAAAAGTGAAAGTCCGAGATTAGCAAAGGGTTAGTGTCCCGACAGATGAGATATATGATGTCAAGTTTAGCTAGTTTTGTGCAGTATGAATTCATTACCTCAAGTGCAGCATGCAGATCTTATGGAGAATGGAAAACCCTTCTTTAGAAAGCTGGAGAGGGTATACTGAAGTTGTCGTTGTTGACGACAAGGGTACCTTCTCCAGAAAGTTGGAGAGGGTTGATTGAAGACGTCGTGGTTGATGAAGACGGTACCATCTCCAGATTGCTGGAGAGGGTACGCTGAAGTTGTCGTAGTTGATGACGAGGGTACCTTCTCCAGGTTGTTGGAGAGGGTATGCTGGAATCATCGTTGTTGATGACGAGGGTACCTTCTCTAGATTGTTGGAGAAGGTACGCAGGAGTCATCCTTGTTGATGACGAGGGTACCTTCTCCAGATTGTTGGAGAGGGTACGCTAGAGTCGTCCTTGTTGACGACGAGGGTACCTTCTTCAGATTGTTGGAGAGGGTACGCTGGAGTCGTCCTTGTTGATGTCGAGGGTACCTTCTCCGGATTGTTGGAGAGGGTAAGCTGGAGTTGTCCTTGTTGATGACGAGGGTACCTTCTCCACATTGCTGGAGAGGGTACGTTGAAGTCGTTGTAGTTGATGACGAGGGTACCTTCTCCAAATTGTTGGAGAGGGTATGCTGGAGTCGCCGTTGTTGATGACGAGGGTAACTTCTCCAGATTGTTGGAGAGGGTACACTGAAGTCGTTGTAGTTGATTAAGAGGGTACCTTCTCCAGATTGTTGGAGAGGGTACGCTGGAGTCATCGTTGTTGATGGCGAGGGTACCTTCTCCAGATTGTTGGAGAGGGTATGCTGGAGTCGTCGTTGTTGATGACGAGGGTACCTTCTCCGGATTGTTGGAGAGCGTATGCTGGAGTCGCCGTTGTTGATGACGAGGGTAACTTCTCCAGATTGTTGGAGAGGGTACGCTGGAGTCGTCGTTGTTGATGACGAGGGTACCTTCTCCAGATTGTTGGAGAGGGTACGCTGGAGTCATCCTTGTTGATGACGAGGGTACCTTCTCCGGATTGTTGGAGAGGGTACCCTGGAGTCGTCCTTGTTGATGACGAGGGTACCTTCTCCAAATTGCTGGAGAGGGTACGTTGAAGTCGTTGTAGTTGATGGCAAGGGTACCTTCTCCAAATTGCTTCTCAAGACTGCTGGAGAGGGTACGCTGAAGTCATTGTAGTTGTTTACGAGAGTACCTTCTCCAGATTGTTGGAGAGGGTACGCTGGAGTCGTCGCTGTTGATTACGAGGGTACCTTCTCCAGATTGTTGGAGAGGGTACGCTGGAGTCGTCGTTGTTGATGATGAGGGTACCTTCTCCAGATTGTTGGAGAGGGTATGCTGGAGTCGTCATTGTTGATGACGAGGGTACCTTCTCTGGATTGTTGGAGAGGGTACGTTGAAGTCGTTGTAGTTGATGGCGAGGGTACCTTCTCCAGACTGCTGGAGAGGGTACACTAAAGTCATCGTTGTTGATGACGAGGGTACCTTCTCCAAATTGTTGGAGAGGGTTCATTGAAGTCGTCGTGGTTGATGAAGACGGTACCTTCTCCAGATTGCTGGAGAGGGTATGCTAAAGTCATCATTGTTGATGACGAGGGTTCACGATGAAGGTTGTCTCATCTGGCCATGATGAATCATCTGGCGGCGATGAAGGTTGACCGAATAGGCCTCGACGAAGGTTTCTTCGTCCGACGACGACGAAGGTTGACCGAATACGCCTCGACGAAGGTTGCCCGAACAGGCCTCGACGAAGGTTTCTCCGTCCAGCAACGACGAAGGTTGACCGAACAGGCCTCGACGAAGGTTGCCCAAACAGGCCTCGATGAAGGTTTCTTCGTCCGGTGACGACGAAGGTTGACCGAATAGGCCTCGACGAAGGTTGCCCGAACAGGCCTCGATGAAGGTTTCTCCGTCCGACGACGATGAAGGTTGACCGAACAGGCCTCGACGAAGGTTGCCCAAACAGGCCTCGACGAAGGTTTCTCCGTCTGGCGATGACGAAAGTTGACCGAATAGGCCTCAACGAAGGTTACTTCGTCCGGCGACGACGAAGGTTGACCGAACAGGCCTCGACGAAGGTTTCTCCGTCCGACGACGACGAAGGTTGACCGAATAGGCCTCAATGAAGGTTTCTTCGTCCAGCGACGATGGAGGTTGACCGAATAGGCCTCAGCGAAGGTTTCTTCGTCCAGCAACGACGAAGGTTGACCGAATAGGCCTCGACGAAGGTTTCTCCGTCCGGCGACGACGAAGGTTGACCGAATAGGCCTCGACGAAGGTTTCTTCATCCGACGACGACGAAGGTTGACCGAATAGGCCTCAACGAAGGTTTCTTCGTCCAGCGACGATGAAGGTTGACCGAATAGGCCTCGACGAAGGTTTCTCCGTCCGACGACGACGAAGGTTGACCGAATAGGCCTCGACGAAGGTTGCCTGAACAGGCCTCGACGAAGGTTTCTCCATCCGGCGATGACGAAGGTTGACCGAACAGGCCTCGACGAAGGTTGCCCGAACAGGCCTCGACGAAGGTTTCTTCGTCCGGCGACGACGAAGGTTGACCGAATAGGCCTCGACAAAGGTTGCCCGAACAGGCCTCGACGAAGGTTTCTTCGTCCGGCGACGACCAAGGTTGACCGAATAGGCCTCAACGAAGGTTGCCCGAACAGGCCTCGACGAAGGTTTCTCTGTCCGGCGACGACGAAGGTTGTCTTTTTATGTTTTTTCTCCTTTTTGTTTGTGTGCGATCCCCATGGTCGGCGCCAACTGTTGAGATAGGGTCCTTCGCTCAAACCCCTACCACAGGTGGGGGTGAGCCAGACTCGTCTCACACAAGAGGAAGAAGAGAGAGAGAAGCCACGCCCCCAGCCCCCTATCGGGAGCCCCTTAGCCTTTATTTATAAGGGCGGTGGAAAGAATATTCTTCCCCCTCACCCCTCATAGTTCATGTATTTACAAGGAGGTCCTTAGACCTGTCAGGCGTCGGGCCTTTTACAAGGAGGAGAGCAGGCTCGCTGCCTCTACCCCCAACAACATACCATTTGCATGAAAGCTCTTTTGTGAGTAAAACACAATTTTTGATGTTGGCGGTCACTTTTATAATTAATCCTGATTAACTAGATTTGCACCTGATCTATAACAAGCACTTGACTACTTAATCACGCAAGAGTGACTATTTCATCATAGCCTTTCAGATTCAACATCATAACCATCTTTAGTTCCATAAGTTCTATGGTAACACATGTCAGTCAATTGCTCACTGTCCAGGAGCGATGGCGATT
This sequence comes from Coix lacryma-jobi var. lacryma-jobi, assembly GCA_009763385.1. Classification (NCBI taxonomy): domain Eukaryota; kingdom Viridiplantae; phylum Streptophyta; class Magnoliopsida; order Poales; family Poaceae; genus Coix; species Coix lacryma-jobi. The sequence goes on from CM019831.1 coordinate 86,330,324, forward strand.
ATAATCGATTCCTACCCAGCTGGGGATAAAATATCGCACACTCGACCGATCACAACTGCGCTTGGTAGCCGTCGGCTGCCACTCAGGAAATTCGAGAACACGATTCGTGGGACGACCATGGGCCCTTCTACACCGGGGGTTATCTCAATGCCAGGTCGCTCAAGCTATAACTGCCCACGGTCATGCCAGGACAGTCAGGCCCCGCCTGTCCATGGACCATGCCATGTTGCTCAGAATAGTTGCCCACGGTACATCTAAGGCCCTGGGTGTTAGGCGTCAACATCTCCATCACTGGCTCGAATAGCCATACTCGGCTTCACGGGAGGTACTCCGACCTACTCCGTTAAGTGATTGATGCGTTCAATTTGACTGAGGTGCGCTTCCTGAACGAGTCCTATGCGACACAGACGGAAGACTACTAGCACACAGAACCCATGTCCTGCTGCTCCTACATCCCGTCCGGTCAACAATTCATTATCACATGGTTATTTCACGATAGCACCAGGCTAATCATGATCAGTATCCACCTATATGCGGGAGACACAAAATCACCCGACTTTTACCGATCTAAGAAGGGCTAAGCATATGCGAGCCTAGACCTAAGCAGGGATTTCAAGATAACATTGCGGTGCACAAGGTACAGTAATAATGCAACAACGGTAGCAATCAACTTCTATAACCTAATGCAACAAACATAGCAAGTTAATTTGTAGGTAATTTGCAAACCGTAGGGAGTTAAATCCTCCGGGGCTTGCCTCTCTCGAAGTCAGACGACCGGTGGTCATGACACTCGGGCAAGTCCTCGACGGCGGCCTCTTCGGTCCTTTCGAACAGCGTCTCCTCCTGCGGCTGCTCCTCCGACTGCGGCGGGTTCTGGTTCTCCTCTAGCGATCCTGTATGGTGCATTACAGGTATAAATATGATGAATGCACATAGGATGTTTATGCGGTGCAACAAGAAGAAAGACAATCAGGAGATAAGCACATGCCCTCTACTGCATTTTCTTCAACAAGATAGTCAATATCATCCAATTGAGCACTAAGTATCTTGCCCACATCCTACAGCCTAATGATTCACTTAACCTTCCTAAACAGCCACTTAATATACCTAATCATATCAGCATTACTTAACTTAAACAAACTTTCTTACCTATCCACTTAATCCCCTTTTAATTGATTTATTTAAATTGGGCATAACTATCATCATATTAAAATGACTTCAGAAAATTCTCAAACTTTTACACAGGTAACTACAGACCAAAACTAACTACCATAAAAATTCAGCCCAAAACAATAAACCCTATTAATTCACAAATCAATCACTTTTCATAGTTTGCACTACCAACTGTCACAACAGTCCAACCTAACATTTTCATGGAAACTTTATGCTCTAACATAACTGTACAAAATTTACCAAGATCAGAATCTAAGCATTTCTATTTATCAAAATTACAGAAAGAAAACAACATTTAACAACTTTAAATGCTACTACCAATATTTTTTATAGAACATACACATGATATATTTTTCCTAGTTACTACTCATCAACACAAAACTAACAAAATTGGAATCACATTTTTCTGAGCTATACAGAATTAGTTATGCATTTTCCATGTTAATAGCAATTTACTTGGTTAAATAAAACTGCATATAAAAAGTATCACAAAATATGCATCTAATATTTTTAAAAGGTCGATCCATTCATTCCCAGCACAGCAAAATTTAGTTTACATTATTTAGACTTAAAATGAGCCTTACATGAATTTTAGAAGCATTTAAACTATTTTTGGAAAAACTGATTAAAGAAAACTCAGTCTAAAATGCTACGGACACCCGGGTTAACACACCTAGAGACACAACCGTAACTGCTAGACGCACCCAGACTTCCCGAACGGTATTGCACCCAAACCTTTCTTCCTCTCTCCCTACTCTCTCTGCCAGTGGGACCCAAACGTCAGGCGACCCACGCCCTCGGTCAACCGGGCCCACGCGTCAGCGACGCTGCACCCCACCGACGTTGAATGGCGCTAGCTCGTCGGCGGTGAGGTTTCCGGCGACACCAACCCCACCTCTAGACTCACCTTCGCGAGGCGAACACGATCAACCTACTAGCTGAGCCAGAGGGCCACCAAAGCAAGCTCGACGGCGGCCATGGCAGAGCGGTGGCGCTGCGACGCGGCGGCGAGGCTCTTCCCGGCTACTCTGAGGCTCAGTAAGAAGAGCACGAGCTGCAGCGAACCCTAAGCAACCTAGTGGTGAGGCGTACGAGCCATGCCGACCCCGGCATGAGCCGGTGCCACGCACGGCGGTGATCCACGGCGGACATTGCCGTGGCAAGGTCGGGTTCTGGTGAAACTATGGCGCTAGGGGGCTCTCCATCTAGCCCTTAGCTTTGGCAAAGGTGAGGAAGGCTAGAACAAGGCTCGGTTTGATATGGTTTGGCCAGAGATGGCCGGACCATGTGAAGGTCATGGCGGCAGACATTGCGGATGGTCGAGGATGGCATTCGGTGTTCCACCGGCTAGGGCGAGAAAGAGGGGAAACCAACCGGTGCCTGAAAGGATCAAGATGCCCAAGAGGGGGGGTGAATTGGGCTTTTCTAAAACTTCTTGCAATAATAAAACCTATCAAGCCCCAATTAATCCCCTAGTGCCTAGAAGTGTGTTTCTCTTTATTCTACCGCACAAAAGACCAAGTCTATGCCACTCCTACTCTAGCAAAGCAATTCAATAGTGAATGAACAACAAGTAATAATGCGGAATTGAATTGCTTGAAAGTAAATGCGTAAGTAAAGGAGTAGAGATGACATGACGATCTTTTTGCCGAGGTATCGAGGTGTCGGCACACCCCCCTAGTCCTCGTTGGAGCACCCGTGCAAGGGTATCGCTCCCCCTTGATCCGCGCAAGGATCAAGTGCTCACTATGAGCTGATTCTTCGCCGCTCCGGCCCGGTGAATCGCTCACTACCGGTCACAAGCTTGCTTGGGTCATCCACAATGCCACCGGATGCTCTCCAAGCTTCACAATCGCCACCAAGCCGTCTAGGTGATGCCGATCACCAATAGTAACAAGCTAGAACTCTCACTTAACCGACACAAGGCCAAAGAGATGGATGGATGCACACTTGCTACTCAATTCATACTAGGAGGTGTCTAATTCTCACAATTAGCAAATCACTCAACCTCACTAGGGCTCTTGCACTATCTAACACTCACAATGTGTCTCTCAGCAGATGGAAGTGGCAAGAACACACAAATGGATGAACAGGTGGAGTATATATACTCCGCCAACCGGCCATCCAAAAACAGCACAAGATAGGGTTTCTGTGGGGGCATCGGACGCTCCGATGCTAGGCATCAAACGCGCCGATGACCTCGACCAACGGTCGACTGTACCCTCTTGTCAGACATGTTAAAGGAGCATTAGATGCTAGGCAGCATCCGATGCCCCTGCATCGGAAGCGTCCGATGCCATTTTGACCTCTCTGGACCCTCTCTGGAACCACTCTTGAAGAGGTTTTTAAATCATGACATGTATGAACTAGCAATGAATAAGAGAAAATGATTAGGGACAAGTTCATACATATCATGTCATCATCCTGCACTCAACAAGTTAGAGTGAATAGCAAGTGCAAGAGTAAAAGAACTCATATACATAACAAATGAGAATTAAGCGCATGTAATGAGCGAAACGAAATGACATGTCATATAAGATTACATAGAGAGCACAAACATGTCATAAGCACAATTATATAACAAACATAGTGCCAAAAGATGCAATAAGTAAAGAGCGTATGTAAACGTAACACAACATAAGAAATCAAAACCCTCTCACATCGCTCCCCCTATCGCTATACTCATCCACTCTCCCCCTTTGGCATCAAGCGCCAAACTAAGCGTCGGAGGGCGGAGGTGGTGTAGATGAGTCAGGTGCCATCTCCAGAGTGCGCTGAGTAAACTCGAACTGCTGGAGGTACTCCTCGGAGTCGGACGAAGACACGCTGGTAGCCTGCTGACCCTCTGAAGCTGGAAGCTGCTGAGAAGCGGTTTGGGTCAGCTCTGGCTGCTGGACCTGCTCTGTCTGCGCTGCCTGCTCTGAAGCTGTCGCAGTCTCTGTAGCGGTGTCAAGCTGAGTATCTGAATGCGGAAGCTCACGAATCGGAGGTAACTCAACCTGCACGGTCGTCGTGGTCTCTGATTGGATAGGCTCTGTCTGCTCTGAGGACGCTACTGAACTCGGAAGAGTCTCGGTAATAGAAGTGACTGGAGCCGTAGACGTCCGGACTAGGTCCTGCAGATCTGGCGTGGGGAACCCAGTGAGCTCACTGAAGCTAGCCGACAAGTCCCGTTTCACAGAGGTAGTCGTCGTATAGAGGGACTCTGTCGGTCGCAGAGTGAAGCCAATGCGCAGAGGGCTGAAGACGGGAGCTCCTCCAGGCAGAGTGGTGAAGGTGGTAAACTGGGAGGAGCTCTGCTGAAACTGCGGTTGCTGCCCAAACTGTTGTGGCTGGGGAGGAACCGGTGCCTGCCACTGGATCTACTGCTGGGGGGAGGCTGTTGCCACTGCCACTGAGGAGGAGCGCTAGCAAGTCGCTCCATGAAGCTCAACGTCTGCTGCTAGAGCGCCATCATCTGTCGCTGCAGGGCGTCTGAACGCTCATGAGCCTGCTGCTGTGCAAGTGCCTGCTGCTGTGCTAGACGCTGCTGCTCCTGGGCTAACATCTGGACGTCCTGAGTCACCGTCCTCTGCTGCTCCTCCATGCGAGCAAGAATAGAAAGTAGCGCTGGGTCGAAGGAGGCGGTACCACTGGTCCCGGCCTGAGAGTCATGTGCACGCGGCTGAAAACGAGGCGGGAGCTGGCAATCCTCATCAGAGCTGTCGGTGGGGTCCTCAACGATGTACGTGTCACCACCCTCTAGGTCTGCAAGCTCCTGCTCTTCGAGTGCCTGGACGGCCTCGTCCTGCTCCTGAGCTGACTCTGGGACCTCAAGCCTCTGGCGTGAACTGGTCGGTGCCTGCTGCTCTAGCTGCCTGCGGTCCCGACCGTGTCCCAACAGCTGACTCATGTTATACTCTGGGAACACAGTCGCTAAACCAGTGAGCGACTGACTGGGGTGAGAGCCTGTAGTAGCAGCTACCTTCCACAGTATATAGGAGATCCAGTGGGCATACCTTAGCTGCCTGCGGGCCTTGATGCCCTCTGCTATGGTGTCCTCCGTCTCACATAGAATCACGTCCCAGATGTCAAACTGCTGCTGCCAAACCATATACGCGAGTAACCACAGCTGCAGCCGAGAAAGACCCTCTGCGAAGCCCACCCGAGGAAGTAAGGTCCGCCAAAGAATCGCGTTGAGGATCCGAGTTGTAGGGGTGAGATCCCTAGGCGTGCGACTCGAACCCTCACCGAACGGCTCAGTGAAGCACGGGCGGACCAAGTCTGTCGACGGCTGGGCACCACTGTGAGGGCGGCGGGGTGGCTCGGTCCTGTCGTAGCAGAGGTCGTTAATCCGGGTCTGAGAGTGTGTCAATCCAAACCAACCCCGGATCTCTGAAGAGAACAGCCTGTAGTGCTCCCCCTCAAACGCAAACTCGATGGTCTCTCAGTCTGGGTGCACCCAAAGAGAAGCGTAGAACTAGAACACCCAATCCTCAATATACGAGCCAGATCGCCCAAGAAGGTCTGCCAGACTAGGTAGGTAAGTGAGAATAGGGCAGATCTGATCTCCAGCTGCTGTGACGACGACCTCTAGTGGATAGACTCACTGCGAACGCAAAGAGATGCCGGCGTTCCTGTAGCCCTGGTAAAAGTCCTCCTGCAGCATGGTGAAGAAGTCAGCCCCTGCCTGCTCCTGCCTCTCCCTCGGGATCCACTGCTCAACTGGAATGAGCCTCAGAGTCTAAAGCTGAGAGCAGGTGGCTGCCCGGAGGTCCAGTCACGGGATCGGTGGGGGCGCACGTCTCGACGCAGCACGTGCTCCCCGCAGAGGGACATCGGGCCAGGGTGGCACCGCTGTCCTGCGACGAGTGGACCGGCGCTGGGGTACCTCCTCGGGGACCTCCTCTTCTGCCTTGGCCTTTGGTGCCTCTGCCTCCGCCTGTGCTGCCTCAGCCTCAGCTGCCTCGGCCTCTGCCTAGCCCTGCCCTGAGCTCTCGGGCTCTACTCCCGGAGACATGAACGTCGTCCGACGACCGGCAGCCATAAGCGTGCCAGTCGGTGATTGGTGGAACTGCTCAACCTCCTCAACTTCTATGTGCTGGTCGGGGGACAACTGGTCCTCAATTCGGAGTCCGCCCGTACTGCCACCCTGCTCAGCACGCTTTGCGGTGGCTGCAACCTCTCTGGCCTGGTCTGCCTCTCTCTGGTCCCTGGTGCGCTTTCTGGGCGTGATCAACTTCCCCTTCCCGGGCCTCTGACCGAAGGGGGGGACGGGGAGGAGAGTCTCCAGGGCCACCACCGACGTTCTTGCAGCGTGGCATGGCTGACAAGAACGAGGGAAACTGTCACTGAGAGGTGCTGAACTACCGGTGAAAGACCAAACTGCCACGGAAACAAGCTGACAACCTAACTGACCTTGAAAGCCCTGACAAGAAAGCTCCCCCTGACACTGAGCCTCTGTCGCAGACACTCGCGAGGCTTGGCCTCGATCCGTACCCGCAGGCTTGGCCCCGGGTTAACTGCCACTGCCAACTGACCAAGCGGACAACTGGCATGGACATGGACTCGCTGCATAGAGAGGACATGATATATATAAGAAACTTATATGCTACAGATAAGCGAGGCCTATGGAAGCAAAGCATATGGAGATAAGAAATGAAAGGGGTTTTGCTACCTGACGATCGACGAACCAAACCCAAGGAGAGGTGAGAATCGACGTTCGGGCACCCACACGACACACCAAAGCGGACCACAAAGGAATGGGTGGAAACGGAGGTTAAAACAATGGTGAACGTTCATTGAAGCATTTTGGCGAACACCTTATCTGCACAGGTTAGAGAGGAGGGTGGTGCTCACTGCGAATAGAGGCGCTGGCCGGGGAAGGTTGCCGGAGTTTGGGGGAGGCTCGGGGTCAAGCACCGACGAGATGGAGCTCCGGCGAGGCAAAGACGAGCAGCTCCGGTGAGGGAGGCGGTGCGGCCCTGGAGAGCTCGGACGGGGACGAGCGCACGCTGGCGGTCTGCGGTGGGGGCGCACGGCGGCGGGCACGACGGAGCGGTGGCCAGCGGCGATGGTCACGGCGGCGCGGTGGTGAGGGCCCGCGACAGGGGCGGTTAGGGTTTGGGGCTCAGGGAGACGGCGATGGTGGGGTCGGGACGAACGCGGGCACGGAGAAGACGAATGGAGAAGATGACGCGTGGGTCCCATTTGTTAAAGAGAAGACCTTACTGCGCCGCTTAAAGGAGCATCGGACGCGCCGATGTAAACACATCGGACGCTCCGATGCCTGTCCAGAGAGCTCCAGAACAGCCAAAATTACATCGGACGCGTCCCATCGGACGCTCCGATAGGGACACATCGGACGCTACCCTGACACTGTTTCAGCCGGAGCTGTCTACACTGCAGTGCATCGGACGCTGGGGGAACATCCGATGCAGTGTCCAATGCTGCATTTTGAGCTGTTTTGAAGATTTGTGTTGCGGCTCCCTCTCCCAACCAAGTTCCAACTCAAATAAGAGGCAAATAAACACCAGTTGGAACCTAGTATGAGCATCCTCTCATAAACCCTCAGTTTTGTAAATATTTTGCCATAGGCTACATATTATTTTTAAGGTAAAATAGGCAATAAATCCCGAGGAGACAACATGTGGCCACCAAAACTAGGGGACTTAACCATTAGGAGCCTCAAATGCTCCCCCTAGCGATGGACGAACACAGCGGATGCTCAAAACTTAACCGAAAAGAAACGACAAAGCAACAAACATGCATATGCAATGCGATACGGAATTTGAATCTAGGTTGCTTGTCAAGTTTGCTCATGGGTAAGCTTCTTCACACGCTTCTTAGGGCGGTTATCTTAACCACGTCTGACAAGCCTATGTGCATAGCATAATCTAAATATGGCATATTATACAATGCAATGCAACGACAACCCCCTTTCACCTTTTGACAAAGTTACTTAGATCAAGCACATTAAGCTCACTTCGCAATCTACAAAGAGTGTTTTCATCTAGGGGTTTTGTGAAGATATCCGCTAATTGATCTTCGGTTATAACTCCCTCTAAGGATATGTCTTTCTTTGAAACATGGTCTCTAAGAAAGTGATGGCGAATATCTATGTGCTTTGTGCGAGAGTGTTGAACCGGATTGTTAGCAAGCTTAACCGCGCTCTCATTGTCACACAACAAAGGTACCCTTTCTAGAACTACACCATTCTCTTATAGGAAATGGTTCGAAAATAGCTATTCCACCTTTTAGGTTTAGGTATCGTGAAAAGTGATACCTGTGAAGATCGTGCATTTCAGTCACATTCAGATCCGTTTTTCGAGTCCATGATATAACCAAATTGGATGGATCTTCCACCCGTTTAGCTAAGAAAGAATAGATGCAGAGGTGGATAATAGATCGATAAGGGTTTGTTTCATGTAAAGGATTTGTGCACAACAAGCACCCGCGACTATGTATTCCGCCTCGGCGGTAGACAAGGCCACACTATTTTGCTTTTTCGAACTCCATGAAACTAGTGATCTCCCAAGCAAATGGCACCCTCCAGATGTGCTTTTTCTATCTACTTTGCAACCCACGTAATCCAAATGGGAATACCCAATGAGTTGGAAGTTAGCTCCTTTGGGATACCAAAGGCCAATGCTTGGGGTGTGCTTTAGGTACCTAAGGATTTTCTTCACCGCTATGAGATGTGATTCCCTAGGATCGGCTTGAAAGCGAGCACACATGCACACACTAAACATGATGTCGGGCCTAGATGCGGTCAAATATAACAAGCTACCAATCATAGAACGGTAGAGAGTTTGGTCAACCTGGTTACCTCCCACATCTAGATCGAGATGTCCATCTGTTGGCATTGGAGTCTTGATAGGCTTGCAATCATCCATGTTGAAGCACTTGAGGAGGTCTTTTGTATACTTCTCTTGAGATATGAAAGTCCCCTCCTTCAATTGCTTGACTTGGAAGCCTAGGAAGAATGTGAGCTCTCCAATCATGGACATTTCGAACTCCTTCGACATCAAGTCACCAAATTCCTTGCAATAGGCTTCATTTGTTGACCCGAAGATGATGTCATCAACGTAGACTTGACAAATGAAGATCTCTCCATCAAGCTTCTTGGTGAATAGTGTGGTGTCGACCTTCCCAATGGTGAAGCCCTTCTCAATGAGGAAGTCCCGAAGGTGCCCGTACCATGCTCTTGGGGCTTGCTTGAGCCCATATAGCGCCTTGGACAACCTATAAACATGATTAGGATATCTAGGTTCTTCAAACCCGGGAGGTTGATCAACATAGACTAGTTCATTTATGAAGCCATTTAAAAATGCACTTTTCACATCCATTTGATATAATTTAATGTCATGATGTGATGCATATGCAAGGAGGATACGAATGGCTTCGAGTCTTGCAACCGGTGCAAAGGTCTCTCCAAAATCCAAACCTTGAACTTGAGAGAACCCCTTTGCTACTAGCCTTGCCTTGTTTCTAACAACCTTGCCTTGATCATCTTGCTTGTTCCTAAACACCCATTTTGTTCCAATGACTCTTGCGCCTTTGGGTCGCTCTTCAAGTGTCCAAACTTGGTTGCAGGTGAAGTTGTTTAATTCTTCATGCATAGCATTCACCCAATCCGGATCACCTAGAGCTTCATCTAGAATGGTAGGCTCAACAAGAGACACAAAAGAGTGATGTTCAATAAATAAAGCAAGTTTTTGAGATCGAGTCATTACACCCCTTGTTGGACTCCCTATGATGAGATCTTGAGGATGAGCTTGTAGTAGAGGAGTAGTCCTTTGATCAACCACTTGAGGGGCCACCTGTGGAGCATCAACATCTTGTGCTTGTACCACCATTTGATCATGGGAGACATGAGTATCTTCAAATGGATCTCTCCCATCTTTGTCATCATCTTGTGGTACATTGGATGAGGATGGCTTGTCAATGACTTGCACTTCATCATCATCATCTTTAGGCTTGATGGCTCCAACCGGCATGTTCTTCATTGCTTCCCTCAATGGTTCATCACCTACATCATCAAGATTTTCATGCTCTCCTTGAGAGCCATTAGATTCATCGAATTCCACATCATATGTTTCTTCTACCATCCCGGTGGCATGGTTGAATACTCGATATGCTTTGGACTTCAATGAGTAACCAACAAGAAAGCCAATATCACATCGGCGTTGAAACTTCCCTAGGTGTTGGCGCTTCTTGTAGATGTAGCATTTGCACCCAAACACTCTAAAGAATGATATATCGGGCTTCTTGTTGTTGAGTAGCTCATAGGGGGTCTTGCCAAGGAGACGACGGGGGAACAACCGGTTTGATGCATAGCAAGCGGTGTTGATTGCTTCCGCCCAAAATCTTTCCGGTGTAGTGTACTCATCTAGCATTGTCCTTGCTAGGATGATTAGTGTCCAGTTCTTTCTCTCAACTACCCCATTTTGTTGTGGTGTATATGTTGCAGCGACTTCATGCTTAATCCTAACTTCATCACAATACTCTTCAATGTGGGTGCTGTCAAACTCCTTTCCATTATCACTTCTAATTTTCTTGATCTTCAAGTCAAATTCATTTTGGGCTCTCTTGGCAAACTTCTTGAATGAAGGGGTTGCTTCAGATTTGTCATGAAGAAAGAATACCCAAGTGTATCTTGAATAATCATCAACAATCACTAGGCAATAGAGATTTCCACCCAAGCTAGCATATGTTGTTGGCCCAAATAGATCCATGTGAAGTAGCTCTAACTCTCTTGATGTTGATACAAAAGCTTTGGTTGGATGAGTGTTTGCATCATGCTTGCCGGCTTGACATGCACTACACAATTTGTCCTTCTCAAATTTGACATCCTTCAAGCCCCTAACCAAATCCTTCTTCAATAGCTTGTTGAGAGTGTTCATTCCAACATGTGCCAATCTTCTATACCAGAGCCAACCAAGTGATTGCTTAGTGAATAAACATGTCTTCATGTTGGCATCTTCGGAGGAGAAATCCACTAGATAGAGATTGTTGTATCTAAAGCCTTTGAATATCACTTGTGTATCATCTTTCTTGGTCACAACCACTTCTTTGTCGGTGAACAAACATTGAAAGCCAAGATCACATAGTTGCCCAACGGATAGCAAGTTGAAGCTCAATGATGCAACTAGAAGCACATTGGAGATGGTATGATCATTTGATATAGCCACTTTGCCCAATCCCTTGACATTGCCCTTTGAGTTGTCACCAAATGTTATCTTTTCTTGGTCATCGACATTCTCTTCTAGTGAGGTGAACATCCGGGGATCACCGGTCATATGTTGTGTGCAACCACTATCAATCACCCAATGAGACCCACCGGTCTTGTAGTTCACCTACACACACAAGAAATCAAGCTTGAGCTTTTGGGACCCAAACTTGTTGCGGTCCCTTAACCTTCTCTACTAGTGACTTTGCAACCCAAATTTGCTTTGGCCTATTCTTGTTAGGAGGCCCCATGAACATGACTTTCATCTTGCCACTAGAGTCTTGTCTAAGCATGTAGTGAGCATTGAAAGCAAAGGGCCTATCATGCTTGGGCAAGGGTGTGGGTTTTGGCTCTTCACAATCATGTGCAAAGTGTCCTTCCTTTCCACACTCATAGCATCTCTCAATCTTCTTCTTCTTCGGCTTTGTGATGCTCTTGTGTTGCTTCATCTTCTCTTCAAGAAACCCAATGCCATTTCTATTGGTCTTCATGACGGTGTTCACGAGTAGCTCACTTTGAAGACATTTACCCTTGGTGAATTTCTTCAACCCGGTGGTGAGGTGCTTCTTCTCTTTCTTGAGCTTGTCATTCTCTTGTTGGAGCTCTAATTGAGATGGTGTCATCTTGTAATCCCTCTCCATCTTCAATCTCTTGTTCTCTTCTTTTAGCATGTCTAGCTCAAGTGACATGCTATAATCATCATCTTGGGTCTCAACAATGACTTGCTTTGTGGTTGCAAGCTTCTCTAGATCAACCTTGAGCTTTGCATTCTCATTCTTAATCTTGACATAATCATCATAGTGATCGGCCACAACCACATTCTTGCCCTTGCCACTAGCTCTTTGCTCATCATGCTCACTAACCAAGTCCTCACAAGATGTTGCTATGTCACACTTAACAACAAGGTTAGGAGCATCAAGTGTCTCATGTGAAAGCATATCATAAGCAATGGCGAGAGTATCATAGTCAACTTTCACTTGAGTGTATTGTTCTTTGAGCAAAGCATAACTAGTGGTAAAGTCACTATGCATCTTATCAAGTTTTTCATTTTTAGCTTTGAGCTCCTTGTTAGAGGACTTGAGCTCCTTGATGGATGATGACATAGTAGCAAGTTAATCTTTTAGCTCATCACTAGCATGAATAGCATGATCATATTTCTCAACAAGAGATTCATTTTCATCAACAAGCTTTTCATTTTTAGCTCTAGTCTTTCTTATGATTTTAGAGTAGTTGTTTAGCAATTTAACAAGCTCATCATAAGTAGGTGCCTCAAATTCACCATCACTATCACTATCACTAGAGTCATCATCGCTTTGTACCTTTCGATCACCTTTAGCCATGAGGCGTAGGTGTGTAGATGATGATGGTGACGGTGGTGGTGGTGGTGTAGAGGAGCCAATGACTAGAGCGGCCACCTTCTCCTTCTCATCATCACTATCTTCATCGGATGAGCCACCGGAGGAGTCAATGTCAGTGAGCCAATCACCAACAATGTATTCTTTACCACCTTTCTTGTGGTATTGCTTCTTCTTGCCATCTCTCTTCTTGTAGGGCTTATCGTTCTTCTTCTCATCTTCACTTGATGAGTCATACTTCTTGCCCTTGTTCTTGTTCTTGTAGTTGTCCTTCTTGGGCTTGGTGCATTGGTGGGCTAGATGGCCAAGCTCACCGCAATTGTAGCAATCCATTTTGGAGATTGTGAAGGACCGAGAAAGCACTAGCAAGGCGACCAGAGGGGGGGGGGGTGAATGGGAGCTCAAAAATTTCTCTCGAAACTTTGGCCAAATGTCCCGAAATCAACCCCGAGAAACTGCGACCGAAATCATGATGCCCACGACCCTTGGAAGAGGGTGGATGATCCCTAGGATCACAGCGAGGCACCACAAGAAGATAGCAAACCAAATGCCAAAAGCTCCGGCTCGAACACAACCCCAAAACCAAGTCCCGAACGTAGATTGATGGCTACGTCGAGAAACTCCTAAGTACCTAGGCTAACTAGTAGCAAAGATACCTAGAGAGGTTCCTTGGTCAACTCTAGGGCCAAACGTGAAGTTCGGAAACCAAACGAACAAGCCGGGAGAGCAAACGCACTAAGCCGGAAGACACAGCCAAATCCCGGACTGTCCGCCGGTACGGTCCCGGACTGTCCGCGGTAGTGTCGGACTGTCCGCGGGCGAGTGGCGGACTGTCCGCCGGCAAAACTCGCCAAACAGCAAGGTTGCTGCAACGTCCCTGGACGTTCCCGGACTGTCCGCCAAAGACAACGGCGGACTGTCCGCCGGTCAAGTTTCAGCATTGTTCACCGAGACACGCAGCCACTGCTCGGCTGAATCCCGATGCGCGGACTGTCCGCGCCCAGAGTGGCGGACTGTTCGCGGTCACTCAGGGAGGGCGATTTTGTTCGCCCTTCACCCAAATCAATCCCAAATCGAATCAACTCACAATCCCATGTTCCCAAACATGGAGAGGATGATCACGGAATAGTTAGGAGACTATCCCCAAGAAATCATCCGCTCAAATCGAGTCAATCATCGAGAAATCAAAAGGGGAGGAGGATGAACCAAAAAGCACCACGAAAACGAAATCAACCCGATCTACTTGTTCGTAAGGAGATAGATAAATTCCTTCAGTGGAAATGATCTCCTTTCAAATACGAACAAGTTGATTCAAACGGATTTCGCAAAGACGCACTAGAGAGGGAGATCGAGTGACGGGAAAATCGCGGAGAAACGAAGAACGCGAAGAGCACGAATCAAAACGTGAATCAACACATCGATCTGCAACCGTGTGTCTACCACACGCTACAACAGTGAGGTTACGGCCTCACTTCCTCAAAATCTCCAGTACACAGAGGTATGGTTCTCTGCGGATCTCAGCTAGCTACAGCAGGGGATTGGGAGAGCAGGAAACCCTAGAAGCAAAGAGCAAAATGACTGAGATAGGAAGGGAGGAGGGTGTCTCCCTCTACTTATCCTAATTTCTAATTCCTACTCTACCCCTCTCTAATTACAGAGCGAACCAGCTAAACCCTAAGGTTATTCTGGAACAACTCGGTGGTAGGTGTATCCGACGGCCACGCCCGCACAACTCGTAGCGTTGCCTCGACGCAACCTCCCGATTGCCGCCACGTGCCGCCCTCGATCTGCACCCCCGGTTTTGTGGCCCAAATCGGGAAACCAGCCTTGTCCAGCCAACCCCTGGTTTTGAGGCCCCAACCGGGAAACCAGCCCACCAGCTTCTGAGTTTTGAGGCCAAACTCAGCAAACCCTCAGCGCCCAGGTTTTGAGGCCCAAACCTGGAAACCGTCCTCAACCCGAGTTTTGTGGCCAAACTCGGAAACCATCCACGCCTAGGTTTTAAGGCCCAAACCTGGAAACCATCCACCCGATGGTTTTTCCCTGGCTCTACCACCAAACCGACGTCGTAGATGGGATGCACCTCCCGTGCACCCCGTCCACCGACACGTGTCCCCAAGTCCACGACTCAGGCAACACATGACCGCAAGTCTTCACTTGTAGCTGCCACAGGCTGCCAGCCACCACAGCTGATCCTCGGGCCTCTGGTCCCTCAGTCCAAGCCTCATGTCCGCACTTCGCCACTCTCGGTCCATCGGCACGGCACGTCTCTACTTGACCTTCACCTCGCCTTCGATCACTGCATCCGTGCTCGACACCTGCACAACACAAGCCAAAGAACATGCGCATCATCCCAGTTGACAATCACTCATCACTCAGAGACCCGGCATACACCCATGTATCCGCAATCACCCCCTTGATGAGTGCATTGTCAACTACCAACACAAATAATAATAGAAAGAGAAGAAGGAAGAAGGAGAAGAGAAAACTCGACCACATGACCCAAAAGCATAGCAAAGCCGAAGAAGGTCAAGTGGAAAGAGCGAAAGAACTTGGTCCCCAAAGACATGGGCAACGGCTCGACGCAACTAAGCAAAGCAAAGCTAGCCCTCAAGAAGAGGTAGAACTGGCTCAACACCGCTAGCAAATCCCAATCAAAAATATCGAAGCAAAATGCTAGTCCCTCAAGATAGAGGCACAAAGGCTCAACACAACTAGCAAAGAAAGCTCGGTACCGATTGTTACCAAAAAGAGTTCGACACCAATTGAAAATCTGAAAAGCAAATGCTAGTCCCTCGAGAAAGAGGCTAAGGCTCAACGCAACTAGCAAACCACTCCAAACCAATTGAAAATGTCAAAGACTCAACCGAAAACAAACTCCCCCTCGAATAGTGCAAACAACCAGGAAATATGATTTGCAATTTCTCCCCCTTAGTTGAAAATGCACTTGTCAAGAGTCAAAGCTCCCCCTCAGAAAATGCAGCACAAAGTGCTAACACGCAGATTTCTCCCCTTCCAAGATGCATATGAGTCAGAATGCAAGTTAGGAGCTTCAGAAGTATAGTCAAGAGAGTGCAAGGATGCTCTATAGAGTTCAAATCCGATGACTCAGAAAAATGCACAGAATGCGAGCAAAGGCTCCAGCTGATCACTAAGAATGAAATATGAACATGCGAGCAGTTTTAAGCCGAAAAAGGTATTCACCATCAAAATAGCACAAGACATGTATGGACAGGAAGTCAAATGTGCTAAGCATGTATACCAAGTGAACTACCCCTAGCACAGTTCAATCATCATGCTGATACCAATTTAGGCATATACTTGTGATTTCAGATTTTAATCGGAGTTGCAGCGGTGAAATTACACAAGTTCAGAAAACAGCATGTGACTGCGAGAGGTTGAATGCTTGTTATTGCCTAACTTTCCAACTGCGCGAAGCCTATGCATAAGCAATCAGAAGCTTAAAGCAAAAGTTTCGGTCATACACTACACAGCTCAAGTTTAACTCAAAGTGCAATGAGAAATAGTCTCGAAACTGTGAGGTGCTAACAAGCAAACCCATCTCGATCTTTCCAATTCACTTAACTTGGTTCAGATTTTAAACAGAATATGACATACCAAGCAAGTGAATGACTCAATACTAGAGACATAGCAACCTAGCATATATGAAAAGCACATGTGACTTCGACACATCCTACACATGCTAGTTGCATATCTCAATGGTGAACATTTTCAAGTTTTAAGTTCATTATCAATTTCACCATTCAAAAATAGCTCAGCTCATAGTATGCACTAGTGATCAGAAAGAGCATAAGCTACAGCATCAACATAAAGCATCGGAGAAAAAACTACACAGAGCATAGTTACATTCTTCAGATTATATACATGAAGCTCAGAATGTAAAAGCGTATGCTAAAATGCAAAAGATGCACGAAGAAATCAAAAAGAAGCAAAATTAACTGAAAACAAAAAGTCAGTGTATCATACAAAATCCAAAGTGTTTCCCCCATCTAAAAGGGGAAACACACACCAAGCTCACCTCTCAACCGATTAAAGGTTGATTGGTCCAAAGGCTTGGTAAAGATATCAGCAAGCTGATGATGAGTATCGACATGGCGAAGGTCGATATCACCCTTCTCATAGTGGTCTCATAGAAAAAGAAAGCGCACATCAATGTGTTTGGTCTTCGAGTGAAGCACGGGGTTCTTAGCAACGCTAATCGCACTTGTGCTGTCACAAAGCAATGGAACACGAGAAAAGCTCAGACCAAAATCACGCAAAGTGGCCATCATCCAGAGTAACTGGGAACAGCAGCTAGCCGCAGCAACATACTCAGCCTCCGTGGTAGACTGGGCGACGCTAGACTGCTTGTGAGAAGACCACGAAACAAGAGAAGAACCAATAAACTAGCAAGTCCCAGAAGTGGACTTGCGATCAATGCGGCAACCAGCAAAATCGGCATCGGAATAACAGCAAAGGGAAAGGGTGGAGGAAGCAGAATACCAAATCCCAAATTCTGGAGAGAAGGATAAGTACCTCATAATGCGCTTGACTGCCTGACGGTGAGAGGTGCGCGGCGAAGACTGAAATCGCGCGCAAAGACACACCGCGAACTAGATGTCTGGGCATGTCGCCGTCAAGTACAGCAGCGACCCGATCATACTGCGGTACTCCTTCTGGTCCACTGCTTCTCCCTCCTTGTTCGCATCCAGGGCTGTCGTGGTCGCCATGGGTGTTAGAAGAGGCTTGGCCTCACCCATGTCGAACTTCTTCAGGATATCTCTGGTGTACTTGCCCTGGTGCACAAACGTTCCTTCCCGGGCTTGCTTGATTTGCAACCCGAGGAAAAACATCAACTCACCCATCATGCTCATCTCGAACTCCCTGCTCATAGTGTATGCAAACTTGGCAACCAAAGCGTGAGAAGAACCACCGAAAATGATATCATCCACGTAAATTTGGACCAAGAGAGTATCAGTGCCTTGCTTGAGGAGAAAGAGCGTTTTATCTACACATCCCATTTTAAAACCCTTGGCTAGCAAAAAGGTTTTCAACCAATCATACCAGGCTCTAGGGGCTTGTTTCAAACCATACAAAGCTTTGTGAAGTTTAAAGACATGATTTGGAAACATGGGATTTTTGAAACCAGGGGGTTGTCTAACATACACCTCCTCTTCTATGTAGCCATTTAAGAAGGCACTCTTGACATCCATTTGAAAAGTTTGAAACCTTTGGATGCAACAAAAGCCAAGAGTATCCTAATAGCCTCCAAACGTGCTACAGGAGCAAATGTCTCCTCATAGTCTATCCCCTCCTTCTAACTATATCCCTGGGCTACGAGTCTGGCCTTGTTTCTCACAACATGGCCATCTTCTCCCTGTTTGTTTTTGAAAACCCATTTTGTCCCAATTGGATGACACTCAGAAGGTGGAGACACTAGAACCCAAACCCGATTTCTCTCAAAGTTCTCAAGCTCCTCATGCATGGCATTGACCCAATCAGGATCCGTCAAAGCGTGTCCAACATCCCGGGGTTCAAAATCAGCAACAAATGCAGAATGAGCAAAGTGAGAGATTTGCCTTGACCGGGTGACGCGTTCGTCAATGCTGCGGATCATCTGCTGAGGCGGGTGCTGGCGCTGAATGTGTCGTGGCGCCTCCCTTGCCGAAGTGGCCTCCTCCTCAACAGCAGCTGGTGCCTCCTCGGGTACAAAGGGTACCGCTCAAGGTGGCGGATCCCACGTCTCTACTTGACCTTCACCTCACCTTCGATCACTGCATCCGTGCTCGACACCTGCACAACACAAGCCAAAGAACATGTGCATCATCCCAGTTGACAATCACTCATCACTCAGAGACCTTACATACACCCATGTATCCGCAGATTGGCCTCCTCTTGCTACTTGTGAAGAATTTCTTCTTTCTTGAGTCAAAGTTGACTCCATTTTTGTGAAGCTTCTTCAACATCTTGGTGGTCTTCCTCACCATGAGAGCGATGTTGGAATCATCCTCTTCATCACTTGAGCTCTCATGATGCACCTCAATAGCCTTTGACTTGCCCTTCTTGTCATGGCTTGCCTTGAAGGCCAAGTCCTTCTTCTTGTCGGTGGAAGAGCCACCACTTGGTGTGATGTGCATGTACATCTCATGCGCATTGATCTTTCCCAAGATTTGAGTTGGTGTAGCAGTGGAAAGATCACCTTGATGTAGCACCGTCACAATGTGTCCATATTTCTCAATTGGGAGGACACAAAGGATCTTCCTCACAACATCGGATGGTTGCATTTGTGTGAGGCCAAGTCCATTGAGTTCTTCTACAAGAACATTCAAGCGTGAGTACATTTCATTTGCACTTTCATTAGCATGCATATCAAATGAATGAAGCTTTTGCATAACTAAATGAGATCTCTCCCCACGCTCACTCTTGGTTCCCTCATGGAGAGCACAAATGTTATCCCATAGATCATGGGCATTCTTGTGGTTACGGACGCGGTTGAACACATCCTTGCAAATGCCTCTAAATAGAATGTTTTTGGCTTTTGCATTCCACTTCTCATTCTCTTCCTCATGTGGCGTGAGGCTAGTGCCCTCCTTGGGTTTGGGGAACCCGGTTATGGCGGCTTCGCGGCATTTAACATCAACCGCTCCTAGGTACGACTCCATACAGATTTTCCAATACGGAAAGTCGTCTCCCTCGAACATGGGAGGTGGTCCATCACCTCCGGACATCTTAACTCTAGGCGGTTAAGCCTAAATCGAGAGCACGAGGCTCCGATACCAATTGAAAGGACCAAGATGCCCAAGAGGGGGGTGAATTGGGCTTTTCTAAAACTTCTTGCAAGAATAAAACGTATCAAGCCCCAATTAACCCCCTAGTGCCTAGAAGTGTGTTTCTCTTTATTCTACCGCACAAAAGGCCAAGTCTATGCCACTCCTACTCTAGCAAAGCAATTCAATAGTGAATGAACAACAAGTAATAATGCAGAATTGAATTGCTTGAAAGTAAATGCGTAAGTAAAGGAGTAGAGATGACACGACGATCTTTTTGCCGAGGTATCGAGGTGTCGGCACACCCCCTAGTCCTCGTTGGGGCACCCGCGCAAGGGTATCGCTCCCCCTTGATCCACGCAAGGATCAAGTGCTCTCTATGAGCTGATTCTTCACCGCTCTGGCCCGGTGAATCACTCACTACCGGTCACAAGCTTGCTTGGGTCATCCACAATGCCACCGGATGCTCTCCAAGCTTCACGATCGCCACCAAGCCATCTAGGTGATGCCGATCACCAAGAGTAACAAGCTAGAACTGTCACTTGACCGACACAAGGCCAAAGAGATGGATGGATGCACACTTGCTACTCAGTTCTTACTAGGAGGTGTCTAATTCTCACAATTAGCAAATCACTCAACCTCACTAGGGATCTTGCACTATCTCACACTCACAATGTGTCTCTCAGCAGATGGAAGTGGCAAGAACACACAAATGGATGAAGAGGTGGAGTATATATACTCCCCCAACTGGCCATCCAAAAACAACACAAGACAGGGTTTCTGTGGGGGCATCGGACACTCCGATGCTAGGCATCGGACGCGCCGATGACCTCGACCAATGGTCGACTGTACCCTCTTGTCAGACATGTTAAAGGAGCATCAGATGCTAGAAGCGTCCGATGCCATTTTGACCTCTCTGGAACCTATCTGGATGGCCATCGGATGCTGGCCCTCAGCATCCGATGCCAGCGTCCGATGCAGCTCACAGTTCACTCGCAAGTGAACAGTGGCATAGGAGCGTCCGATGCCACGCACCAGACTAAACCCTAAGTCGGGGTGAGCATCGGAGCCTCCGATGCCCACCTAGCCAGCATCCGATGCCCCTAACAGGGCCAAAACGAACTCGGATCGTGATGCGGCCATAACGACTTTTGTTTCTCTTGACATAAGGCATCTCTCTGAGCTACCTAGGGCTATGAAATAACAAGTGTGCATCACACCTACCTCAAAAGACTCATCTAGGTCAAGCTACTGATTCACGCTCCCCTTTATAGTACGGCCAAAGGAAAAACAAAGACCTAAGACTACCTAAGTGTCCTCCAACACCATGTGACACTTAGCCTAGTCTACCACCGTCTTCGTCGTCCGTCCATTGAAAACCGAAACGATATCCATCGCCAGGGGACATGAACTCCATATGCCCGTATCGTCGCCATTACCGTGACCTAACTCAATCGTGTTTCTACAAAACACATGCTAGTCACAGTAATCTTGTGTTTCATCCAATCACCGAAACCCACTAGGGGCCAAGATGCGTTCAGTGCCATTGATAGAGGAGGTCAAGGCGGGAAGGTTGGTGGAAGGAATCGAACGGCGGTGCGGTTGTTGGCGAGTAATCGCCGGTGGAAGCTCAACGGCTATGGTGGTGGTGCGGTGGAGAAGAAGATTGTTAGAGAGCGTGAGCGAGTGAGGGAGTAAGCGGCTCTGCTTGCAAGAGCGAGGGCATGAAGGTGAAGGCAAGCGCGTGTGAGGGTTCAATGAACCTGACCGGTTCCCGTCTCGCCATTCCGACCGGCGCGGCGGCGACCCGTTGGGGACGGCCACGCGGCGGCAGAGCGAAGAGGGGACAGAGAGGTTTGTCGGGGGAGTGGGAGCGGCGGTCGCTTAGCGGGCGGCTTCGGTGCTTGGTGTTCGGGCAGCCGAACAGAGGACACCGAGCGGCGGCTCCGACGTACGGCGCGGCGGGCGAGTGGCGCGGCGCGCGCGGGAGGAAGAGGAAGAGAGGCTGATAGGTGGGTCCCACTGAGGTTTAAACAAAGGAGGTTGTGCTCATTTTCTTTCCTAATTTTTATATCCCAAACTAGGAAATGGTTCTAAAAGCAAAGTTGCTTAGAATTTCACAAGAAACAATTCATCTTTAAGGCTCAAGTCCAAATTATGCCTGGAAAATTGAATTTCACTCCTAGTCAGATTTTCTAATGCAATAATTAAATTCAAAATAACCTTTTCTGAAAGGGTGCTTTTAAGCAAAGTTGTTTCTCTTGTCAAGATCTACAACTTTGGTTTAAGGCATTTAGTCAGAAAAACAAAGCATATATTAGCTACACTAGAGACTTAACAAAGGACTTAAACAACATACCACACAAGATGCACATGACATGTCAAGTTATGCATTTAGGGTTGCTTAACACCAGGGGTGTTACAGACGCACCCAATCATCACAGTTTGACCCAAAACTCATGTTTGGTGGGTTATTGGCACTTTTGTTTCCGATGAAACGGTGCCGCAAAACTCACGCGACATGGTCGTTTTTCCCACTGATGCACCGAAAAACTTGCGGTTGAACTTTTCGCAACGGATGCACCCAATCATCTCCGTTTGAACCAAAACTCATGTTTGGCGGGTTTTTGGCACTTTCATTTCTGATGGAACGGTGCCGCAAAAGTCACGCGAGAGGGCCGCTTTTCCCACTGATGCACCAAAAGACTCGCGGTTGAATTTTTCGCAGCGGACGCACCCAATCATCTCCGTTTGACCCAAAACTCATGTTTGGTGGTTTTTTTGGCACATTCATTTCCGTCAGAACGGTGCCTGTGGGGATAATACATCCGTATACCCCCGTGGCATGACCTGGGCTCTTCTATAGATGCGGCCCAACCAGAAGGCCTTGTGGCCCGCGACCAGGCCGTCGCAGCCGCCAAGGACTCTCCTAGTGACTTGCTCGACAAGGAAGATCCGAATAGATAGACCCGGATTCCTTGTCAAAAGGAACCGATTGTAATCTGTTAGGATTCGACAAGTTGTAACCCTGCTCCCCGGCTATATAAGGCGGGCAGGGATCCCCTCCAAAGACACGCCAGATTCCAATCCATCAATACAAAAAGCCACCAGAACACAGGACGTAGGGTATTACGGCGACATGCCGGCCAGAACCTGTCTAAATCGCCGTCTCTCGTTCCTGTGTTTACGCTTTACAGACGTCTCGCATGCCTCCTCCGCTCAATCTACTACCTTGGGCATACCCCTCGGTAGACTATCGTCCATATTTCATCGACAGTTGGCGCGCCAGGTAGGGGGTGTGTGCTAAGACACCATGATCTTCCAAGCGGTCACTTTCCCTCGCTCCATGGTTCTTCCGGAGTCAGGCACCATTTTTCAGATCGGATCTATGATCTGGACCATGGGCGACCATGCTCCTGCTCCGGAAATCGTGGAATCTGCGCAACTTCCTGCTCCGGACGCTCTGCCGTCCATCCGCAGCGTCACCAAGCCGACGCGCCGCCCGCCAAGAATCGTCCCTTGTGACGACCTGATCGAAGCCATCGACCGAGCCAACCAAGAAATTGCCGAATGCATCGACGCCATCGAGGTAGCTCGTATACAGCTTTCTGACCAATCTTGCCTTGAGCAATTTTCAGGTACACCATTGGGAGTTTCCAGCGCTCGACCCACCCGCCGCCCCAGATCGGATCTGCATCCGACACATCGCCGCACTTCGTCTCGAACGTCCATGCCCTTCGGGCTACGCGGTGTGGCTCCTACATATCAGCACCGGGCGCTGCGACAGCTCTCCGACCAGCTCCAATTTTTTGGCTCCGATGATATGGCTCTGACCAGCAAGCGCGACCAAATGACTCCATCTCCACTCGTCGGCATGGTGACTCTCCGAGATATCTCCGGCGACACTGTCTCGGAGAGTTCGGCGTCCAGATCTACCACGACAAATGGCTCCACCTCCACGCGGTCCACGACCGTCATCTCCACCGAATCCAGGGCCGACTTCCCGCCGTATCGCGGTGGCATCATCTTCAACGTCTCCGCCGATAGTCCTCCACCGCCGAATGAAGCGGAAGGCGAACGCGCCAATCGGGAGCAACGCAACATCGACCGGCAATGCCGATGTGACGACGAGCGACGCGACCAGGAGCGCCGAGACCGGGAGCATCGCGACAACGATCGACGCTGGGATCGTGACAACGCTGGAGGCCGCGACCTCATCTACGAATTCAACAGGGTCGATGACCAGCCCGTCTACCCGACCCCAAGCGCCAACCTCGCTGTCGTCCACAACGAACTCTCCAGGCTTCCGCTAACCCCAGAGCTACAGAAGGTCGTCGCCCATGTCAAGGCTGCCACCATGCAGTGCAACGAGAGAGGCCGCTTCGCCTCACCCTCCGGATCGTCGTACAGCGGAACGCCACCAAGCCCGCATCCTTCGCGCCGACGGAGATCGCCACCACGTCGCGACCAGGAAGTCTCCCAAGGCAATCGCGCCCGCGATCAAGCTCCGGCTCCCGACGCCTCGACAAGGCCACGCCCTTTCACCACCCGGCTCCGAGCCGTCCAATGGCTTCAGGGCTTCAAGGTCACCACGGTGGACAAGTACGACGGAAAGGCCACCCCGAAGCAGTGGCTCACCACGTACGAAATCGCCATCCAAGCAGCCGGAGGAGGATCTGACGTGATGGCCAAGTACCTCCCCGTCATGCTGTCATCTTCAGCCAACAGTTGGCTCCACAAGCTCGCCGGGAACACCATCGACACCTGGGAGCAACTGAAGGAAGTCTTCATCAAGACATACAGCGCCACCTACGTTCAGCCAGGAACGCGCTACGATCTCCAAAACGTCCACCAGGATCACAACGAAAGCCTCCGGAGCTACATCCGACGTTTCTCCAACATGCGCCTCACTATTCCGGAGATCGCCGATGCAGAAGCTATTTCCACATTCTCCAACTTTGCGAAAAATTCATGTTTGGTGGGTTTTTGGCACTTTCATTTCCGATGGAACGGTGCTGCAAAAGTCACGCGAGATGGCTGTTGTTCCCGTTGATGCACCAAAAAACTCGCGGTTGAATTTTTTGCAACGGACGCACCCAATCATCTTAGTTTGACCCAAAACTCATGTTTGGTGGGTTTTTGTTACATTCATTTCCGACGTTACGGTGCCGCAAAACTCGCGCGAGAGGGCTATTATTCCTATAGATGCACCGAAAATCTTGCGGTTGAATTTTTCGCAACGGATGCACCCAATCATCTCAGTTCGACCCAAAACTAATGTTTAGTGGGGTTTTAGCACTTTCATTTCCGGCGGAACGGTGCCGCAAAACTCGCACGAGTGGGCCATTTTTTCCACCGATGCACCGAAAAACTCATTGTTGATTTTTTTTGAAATGGACGCACCCAATCATCTCAGTTTGACCCAAAACAAATGTTTGGTGTGTTATTGGCACTTTCGTTTCCGACGGAACGGTGCCGCAAAACTCACGCGAGATGGCAATTTTTTCCACTGATGCACCAAAAAACTCACGATTGATTTTTTCGCAATGGACGGACCCAATCATCTCCGTTTGACCCAGAACTCATGTTTGGTGGGTTTTTGGCACTTTCATTTCCGTCGGAACGGTGCCGCAAAACTCGCGTCGGTGGGCCATTTTTCCCACTAATGCACCGAAAAACTTGCATTTGATTTTTTTTGCAACGGACGCACCCAATCATCTCAATTTGACCCAAAACTCATGTTTGGTGGGTTATTGGGACTTTCATTTCCAACGAAACAGTGCCGCAAAACTCACGCGAGAGGGCTGTTTTTCCCACTGATGCAATGAAATACTAGTGGTTAAATTTTTCACAATGGACGCACCCAATCATCTCCGTTTGATTCTAAACACATGTTTGGTGGGCTTTTAGCACTTTCATTTCCGACGTTACGGTGCCGCAAAACTCTTGCGGGGGGCCGTTTTACCCACTGATGCGCCGAATAAATCGCAGTTGAATTTTTCGTAACGGACGGACCCAATCATCTCTGTTTTACCCAAAACTCATGTTTGGTGGGTTATGGCACTTTCATTTCTGGCGGAACAGTGCTGCAAAATTAGCGCGAGTGCACCGTTTTTTCCACTGATGCACCAAAAAACTCACGGTTTAATTTTTTGCAACGGACACACCCAATCATTTCCATTTGACCCAAAACAGATGTTTGGTGGCTTTTTGATAGTTTTATTTTCGTCGCAACGGTGCAGCAAAACTCGCGCGGGAGGGCCGTTTTTCCCACTGATGCACCAAAAAACTTGCATTTGATTTTTCCGCAACGGACGCACCCAATCATCTCAATTTGACCCAAAACTCATGTTTGGTGGCTTACTGGGACTTTCATTTCCGACGAAACGGTGCCGCAAAACTCACGCAAGAGGGCCGTTTTTTTCACTGATGCAATGAAATACTAGTGGTTAAATTTTTCACAACGAATGCACCCAATCATCTTCGTTTGATTCTAAACACATGTTTGGTGGGCTTTTAGCACTTTCATTTCTGACGTTACGGTGCCGCAAAACTCTTGCGGGGGGCCGTTTTACCCACTGATGTGCCGAATAACTCGCAGTTGAATTTTGCGCAACGGACGGACCCAATCATCTCCGTTTGACCCAAAACTCATGTTTGGTGGGTTATGGCACTTTCATTTCTGGCGGAACGGTGCTGCAAAACTCGTGCGAGTGGGCCGTTTTTCCCACTGATGCACCGAAAAACTCGCATTGAATTTTTCGCAATGGACGCATCCAATCCTCTCTGTTGATGGTGCTTAAAGCATCATTTCACCATCAACATTTCACCCAAAACCAAGGTAAAACAACATAAAACGTAAAAGATTTGGTTTATAACTAACCTATTTCCACATGTGCATAGTTTCATATCATAATGCAGGAAATGATGGAATTTGGGCCAAATAAGAGTACCAGGAGCATGGCCAAGCCACTCTGGCCCATTTGGGCCTGAGCAAGGTGGCGGCCGCCACCTATTACTGGCGGCCGCCAGGTCACTCGTGCCAAAAGTGGCCTAAGCCACGTCATCGATCCATGGGAGTCACCTCAAGCTCAAATCTTGGCCATTGCACACTAAGACGGTTTGATCCAAGGGCTAAGAAGAGTATCACCTGGATAGTGGGCTTTGGACACGTGTCTAAACCCTAACCGAGCCTCAAACCGACTTAGGAGAGCAAATGAAGACCGTTGCATGAATGGCGGTTGCAATGGACGGCAGAGAGGTGGCGGGCACCAGGGTTTCGTGGTGGGCGCCACCCCCTAAACCCTAACCTACCTCCCCTTCACTCTATAAGTACCCCCCTAGCTTCCTAGCACTATAAATAGGCCCCTTGAGCTCTCATTCGGGGAGCCTCACACCATTCCTCACCATTTGGTTAGATTAGCACACTTGCTATGCTAGAGAGATTAGAGAGAGTGTGAGTGCCTCACTAGAAGAGGAGCTGGAGAGGAGAAGAGTAGAAGTCTGGAGAGTTCTGGAGTTGTCGGAGACCTCTGCTTCTCTCTGCTCTGCGCTTCAACTTTTGTAACTTAGTATCTATTTTATCTTCAAGTATTTATTTTCGGTACTTGTGTGTTTGTTTCATTGCTTGATTTTAGTTTCAAGTGCTCTAGTTCTAGTACAGGGCCAGTAGTAGTAGTATATAGATTAAGTGTGGTACTTAGGCTATATATTGCCAGTGAATACGGCTAGGCCCCCGGATAGCTGTGGTAGTAAGCAGGTGGTGACAGCCCTGTGCGCCTTGAATTCCACCACGTAGTTGGTCTAGTTTAAAAGTAGGGCTCGTTGTGCTAGCGTTCAACCTAAGTCAGTGGTAAAGGCTAGTACGCCCACAGTACACTAGTAAAGAACTTAAATCACTAGAAGTCTAATAGAACTAGGATCTACCCCAGTAGATAGTGCCCGTTCCCTTCATCTATCCTAGATATCCTTACACCCCTAGTTTTCTCAAAATCACTTCGCGTTCCTCGTGGATTCGATACCCCGAAATACTCTGAGGTGAAAAGCTACAACTGACAGCCGTGCCCTTGCGGTTTCTTCCGCGTGCCACCCGAGGTGTCAACAAGCTTTTCTGGCGCCGTTGCCGGGGAACGGTAGCTGATTTTTGAGACTAGAGTTAGGATCATCTTTACCCTCTCCGCATGGAGAATCAATCTATCTTACAATTCGCAGCTCCTAAGAGTTCGCGATTAGAGCCACATTTATCATCACAACCTATATATGCCGATAGTTACGAATTGTGCCCTGACTTTATTAACAAAGTTCAGGAGAGCTTGTTTACGGGATAAGAAAATCCCTACATACATCTACGTGAGTTTGAGCAAGTCTGTGCATGCTTGAACATTTTGGGAATTTCACCTGACACTGTCAAGTGGAAGCTGTTTCCGTTCACTTTGACGGGAGCAGCTAAAACATGGCATGCTCGAACCGTGGGAAGTGCCAGAGCAGACTGGGGAACTTTACGGACCAAGTTTATCTTGAGGTATTTCCCTGTCCACCGAGTGGTACGACTACGAGTAGAAGTGTTGACATTTAGACAAAATGATAAGTAGACATTAGGGGAGGCTTGGGACCGTTTTATTGGTTTAATCAATTCTGGACCCGATTTAGCCATACCCGATCCAGTGCTGCTTCAGCATTTTTATGTCGGTTTAGAGAAAGAGAGCGCTCTTCACCTTGATCATTCATCAGGTGGAGCGTTTCTTCATCTTTCTCCACGAGGTGGAAAGGAGGTTCTTGATAGAATTCTCGAGAATATTCCTTATACTGGAGTTTCCGATGAAATCCCTGAGGAAGAAGTCGTAGAAACCCAAGTTTCGACTATAGAACAACAAGAAGAGCCCGAGTCTAGCTCGCTGGACTTAGCGGAACCTATTCCGTCCACATCTGGGAGAGAAATTCTTCCAGAATTTTTGGGCGAGATAGAGGATGATGTGTTTGAGGATTACGGAAATGCTATGAACTACTCCGTTCAAGCTCTCCCATCCGACAAACCAATTCCTGAGTCCTTTGATGGAATCTATAGCCGAGAGCGTCTTTTGGAACTTTCAGCTGTCATGAGTCATGAATGGACAATGGAAGCCGAAGTATCCAAAAACATCCCTCGCATAGATAAAGTACCTAGCATAATAGATTGTCGAATTAGGGGAGAAAGGGCCTTTGCCTTTTACGACCCTGTCATGGGAATTAATGTTCTTGCTAGTAATTACGTATCCAGAACATTCCCTGACCTTCAACGACAACCAACTAAACGGTGTTTAAGAGACCCAAATGGTGACATCTTGGAAAGTGAAGGAATCCTAAAGATGGTCCCCATCCAAGTAGATGGAGCAGACATGGTCTTAGATTTCTACATTTTCGATGTAGTCCATTTTGACGTCTTCTTAGGACAACCGTGGTCCATACTTGCCTTGCAAGGACCATGTCAAGAGCAGTTTAATGCTCAAATCGGTGGAAAAGAGTACTCAGTACCTTTCGTTCGTGCATTAAATTCTATGCCGAACAACCACCAGAACCAGATCTTCTCGATCAAGCTAGAACCTCTACTCTTTATGAGTTGGCTCAGCCTAATTTTGATGAAGATTCTGAGTTCTTTGTCGAAGAAGAAGCCGAGACAGATGAACCGTTTCGCTTAAACAAATCGGAAAAGCCATCTCAACCTTCGATAGAGCTAAAACCTCTGCCTGAAGGCCTGAGATTCATTTTTCTAAACAATGGCCTCGAGACTCCCGTAATCATTAGCAGTAAGCTATCTGAAGAGGAATTTCGTAGGTTGACCCTTGTCTTAGAAAAACACCGATCTGTCTTTGGCTATTCACTTCAAGATTTGAAGGGAATTAGTCCAAATCTCTGCACTCATCGTATCCCTCTCGATCCTGAGATACCCTCTTCAAGAGAGCCACAAAGACGACTTAATAACGCTATGCGTGAAGTCATGGAAAAGGAGGTTCTGAAACTCTTGCACGCAGGAATTATTTATCCAGTTCCTTATAGTGAATGGGTAAGTCCCGTGCAAGTAGTTCCAAAGAAAGGAGGCATGACAGTCGTTAAGAATGAGAAAAATGAGTTAATCCCTCAACGCACTGTCACTGGATGGAGGATGTGTATAGACTATAGGAAGCTGAATAAAGCCACAAAGAAAGATCATTTCCCACTTCCTTTTATAGATGAGATGATAGAGAGATTGGCAAACCATTCCTTCTTTTGCTTCCTGGATGGATATTCTGGTTATCACCAAATTCCAATCCATCCAGATGACCAAAGTAAGACCACTTTCACATGCCCGTATGGAACTTTTTCCTATAGACGCATGTCCTTTGGTCTTTGCAATGCGCCGGCATCTTTCCAATGGTGTATGATGTCCATCTTTTTCGATATGATTGAACAAATCATGGAGGTATTCATGGACGACTTTTCGGTCTATGGGAAAACCTTTGACGATCGCCTAGCCAATTTAGACAAAGTCCTCCAACGCTGTGAAGAGAAGGACCTAGTTCTTAACTTGGAAAAGTGTCACTTCATGGTGCGGGAAGGAATTGTCCTAGGCCATCGAATTTTAGAACGTGGGATAGAAGTGGATAAAGCCAAAATCAATATAATTGAACAATTGCCACCACCCACTAATGTGAGAGAAATCCGAAGCTTCTTAGGCCATGCCGACTTTTATAGAAGGTTTATTAAGGATTTCTCAAAAGTCGCTAGACCCTTAACGAGCCTGTTAGCAAAAGACGCCCCGTTCAAATTTGACGAGGATTGTCTACAAGCTTTCAATATTTTGAAAAAGGCTCTAACTTCGGCATCAATCATGCAACCCCCAGATTGGAATTTTCCATTTGAAATCATGTGTGATGCTAGTGATTATGCTTTGGGAGCCGTCCTTGGTCAAACTAAAGATAAGAAGCATTATGCTATTTCTTATGCTAGTAAGACCCTGACTGGCCCCCAGCTAAACTATGCAACCACAGAAAAGGAACTTTTGGCCGTAGTCTTTGCCATAGACAAGTTTAGATCTTACTTAGTGGGAGCTAAGGTGATCGTTTATACCGATCACTCTGCTCTGAAATATATCTTCACTAAGAAAGATGCTAAGCCAAGGTTGATCCGTTGGATCCTACTCCTTCAAGAATTTGACCTGGAAATAAGAGACAAGAAAGGAGTAGAGAATTCAGTAGCTGATCACTTGTCTAGACTACAAGTCAATAGTTCGGACAATCTCCCAATAAATGACTTTCTTCGCGATGATACCCTTTTAAAAGTCACATATACCAACCCTTGGTATGCAAACATCGTGAATTTTATAGTCGCCGGCTATGTCCCGCTGGGGGAGAATAGAAAGAAACTGCTATATCAAAGCAGAACACACCTATGGGATGAACCATATCTCTATAAGGTCTATGCAGATGGACTCTTGAGAAAATGTGTCCCCATAGAAGAAGCAACAAAAATCATAGATAGATGTCACTCCGCCGAATATGTAGGACACTATGGAGCTTTTCGGACACATGCTAAAATATGGCAAAGTGGTTTTTATTGGCCATCCATGTACAAGGACACAAAGAATTTTGTCAGACATCCTCGTTGCCAAAAGCATGGTAACATTAATGCCTGAGATGCTATGCCTCTCGTGGACAATCTCCAAGTTGAGTTTTTCGATGTTTGGGGTATTGATTTCATGGGCCCCTTTCCTAAATCCTATGACGCCGAGTACATTCTTGTGGCGGTGGATTATGTCTCGAAATGGGTAGAAGCCATACCCTGTCGAGCAGCAGATGCTAAACATTCGAAGAAAATGTTCAAAGAGAACATCTTTCCTCGTTTTGGAGTTCCTAGACTAGTCATTAGTGATGGAGACCCTCATTTCATAGATAAGAGCTTCCGACATTTCTTAGCTAGTCAAGGAGTCCAACATAATGTAGCCACGGCATACCACCCCCAAACAAGTGGACAGGCCGAAACATCCAATAAACAAATAAAGAATATCTTGCAAAAGACGGTAGAAGAAATGGGAAAGGGATGGAAACATAAGTTACCCGAAGCTCTGTGGGCCTATCGGACTGCCTATAAGACCCCGATTGGAATGTCCCCATACCAACTAGTTTATGGGAAAACTTGTCATCTTCCTGTTGAACTTGAGTTCAAAGCTCATTGGGCCATCAAGAAATGGAACATGGACCTTGACCAAGCTGGCCAAAATAGGAAGATGCAAATTTCTGAACTAGAAGAATGGCAAGAGAAAGCCTATCATAGTGCCAAGCTCTATAAAGAGAAGACTAAGAGATGGCATGATAAACGGATCAAAAAGAAAGATTTCGAAGTAGGAGATAAAGTTTTACTCTTTAACTCCCGTGTTGACTTTTCGGACATGGTAAACTTCGAAGCAAATGGGATGGACCCTTCAAGGTTGTTGCAACCTCTTCCCATGGAGCCGTCACATTAGAAAGTGATGATGGGCAAATCTTTAAAGTCAATGGACAAAGATTAAAAATATTCTATGACTTTGATAAAAATGAGCTAAACGAAATTGATATAATTAACTTTGAAGTAGCTCAAGCCCATGACAATTAATGGATGGACCCAATTTACCCCTTGTCCATCTCATGCACCTAGTCCATCCAAAACACCGAGAAAGGCCTCTTTAGGCCCAACCAAGCCAATTCGACCTCGGAACTTTGAAATTTAGGAGGCTTACCTTCTCCTGGTCGATGCCCAGCGAAGGAGGAGTGGCAGCCGCCACTCCCAACTGGCGGCCGCCACCAAACCCTGGCGCCTGCCACGCTAGGCGGTGGTTTAGAGGCCCCCCTCCACGTGGCAGCTAATCCTGAGCTCGGGAGAGTGAAAAAAGGAGGAGATGAGGACGTGTTAGTTCATCTAAGGCTTATCCCTCCACTTCTCCCCCTTCTTAAAAAAGAACTCCTTCTTCTCCCTCCATCTATTCATGAAGCCTAGCCAAGCCTCCTCCAAAACCATGTCATCTCCACGGAAATCCATGTCCTACAACCCTCAAGGATCCGTCTCGTCCTCCACCGAAGCCATCCTCCGGTCGTTGATCGACGACGACATGGTGGTACTTGACGTACCTCCTTTAGCAATGGTGCTGCCTGACGGCACTTATGTCAAGGGGACACCACCGGAGGATGCAGGGAAGGCACCAGCCACAACTCCAGTGGCGGGCGCCACGCCTGCTGGGCGGCCGCCAGGGGTGAAGCGCCCCCTGGCCTCGCCTCCGCTCCGTCTTCGTCCTCCTCCAGTGACGCCACCCGGGAAAAAGTTGAGGACGCCCACTAGGCCGACCACGGGGGAGATCACCCCGAGGAAGTCTCCGGCCGTCAAAACCAGGGGCGATGAGACGCCCACTCCGTCAAGGGTGAAATCCTGGGTCAGCTTTGGCTCGGATAGCCGCATCCGTAGTTACAGCCCCAATCCTAAGAGGGCCAAACTAGAGGTGTATGGCGTGAGGATGCCCGATGGGCATTATGAGAAGAGGCTGCATGAGCGTGAGGCGAGCACTCATGACTCCAATGGGTCGCTCTTCGAGCCATCCATGCGCCGCCGTCTCAACCCATCGCCGGCAGGAGTCCCCGGCGAGATGGAGCACAGCGGTGGTGAGGAGGGGTTAACCCTCGAAAAACTCGCCGTCGAAGTGAAGAAGCTGCTCAAGGAGAAGAGCGCCTTGGAGGATCAAGTCGCAGAGATAGCCCTCTGGTGAATGGATATGGAGGATCGGTTCACCATCCTCTGCAAGGGCTGCACCTCGAAGATCAAGCGTCTCTTCAAAGAGACGGGCTTCGAGGATCTCTACGAGGCTCCTTCACTAGATTAGATTAGATTTAGTGTGTCTAGTTAGATTGATTTAGTTTAAGTTTAATTTTGCTTGATTTAAATTTAAGTTTGTTTAAATTTCAATATTTGTTTAGGAAGTTTCTATAATGAATAAAAAGACACCCTTATTTTTCCTTCATCAAGTTTTTTCAAATAAAAAGTACCAAAACTCCTAGTGTGGGGGAAATCCCCTCTTTAAACACCTCTGTAAAATGTGCTAGAATGTTCAAAACAGTAACCTGTTCTTAGCAAGATAGCTTCCACGCTGTTTGCAAGCCGCATGGGCCAAAGCCCATGGCGGCCGCCACTTATTACTGGCGTCCGCCAGGCCACTCTACACCGAAACACCCTCGGTGAACCCCTAAACCTATGTTTTAAATTCTGTACAATTTGGATCACTGGTTGTCTCGGTTTGAACTAAAAATGCAGCTAGGAAATAAAAAAAATGCTGAAACAATTTCTTTTGAATTGAGTGTTTACACGACATGTTATTCTACCTTTTATTCATGTGTAGTAGCCTACACATTTTTGATAGGGAAGTCAACCTAGGTTGTTGTTTGATAAGATATAGAAGTAGTAATTGAAATTGCATTAGTACTCTGCTACAACCTTGGGAGTTTTTATTTTCAAAACCAAAATTATCATGGTTCATGATCTTTCTTTCCTATCCACCTACCAAAGCCAAAATATTAGAGTATAGGAAAACAGCCCATAAAGCCTTCTAAATCAATCTTTGAGCTTTGTCAATAATAGTTGATCTAGGTAGAAGAGTTTAGTCATGCTCTAAAAGCCAAGGCAAACCATGCCTTTTTGAGACAACTCTCACACTGAGAGTATACTCATGTAGTTCTCCTCCAAAAATTTTGTTCTAAAATAGTTGAATAAATTTTCTCATTCCTTCAAAGGACATGGCTATATAGTATCTAAAAAAAAGAGCAAATGCTCTAAAAAGGACAAGTGTCCAAGTATTCAAAAAACAAGAGCAAATGCTCTCAAAAGGACAAGTGTCCAAGTATTCAAAAAAAAGAGAGAGAGAGATGCATATAGCCATGATCCTTGGTAAGAGAAGAGTTTCAAAAAGAACAAAGGAGTTGAGTTAGTCCACCCTATACCTTGGCTAGTGCATGACTATACTCACCCATGATCCTAAACTTGACTTAGCAATAAAAGAGAGATAGAAGTGCCTTACATTCCTTCCTTTCCCTATAAACTCCACATAAACCATAGGATAGACTTTGGCATTTTCTTTTGCCATAAAGTGAGGATATACACCATGAGTGCCTTGAGATTTAAAGAGAGATTCAATGAACCATGATTTTCTTTTTGAAAATATCCTGAAACCCCAAGGAATGTAAAAAAGGGAAAGTGTGTTTCTCTTGCTTGCAAGCTATTCTATCCTTCAACCGCCATAGGTATGATTTATTAGCCACTTGGAAAGGTTACTAACATGAGTATAGGTAGTTGAACATCTTGTGTGAATGCTTAGTTCAATAAAATTGTTTCAATTCTTAAAGTCCATGCTTGCTCGGGACGAGCAAGAGGTTAGTGTGGCGGAGCTTGTTGATGGTGCTTAAAGCATCATTTCACATCAACATTTCACCCAAAACCAAGGTAAAACAACATAAAAGGTAGAAGATTTGGTTTATAACTAACCTATTTCCACATGTGCATACTTTCTTATCTTAATGCAGGAAATGATGGAATTTGGGCCAAATAAGAGTACCAGGAGCAAGGCCAAGCCACTCTGGCCCATTTGGGCCTGATCAAGGTGGCGGCCGCCACCTATTACTGGCGGCCGCCACATCACTCGTGCCAAAAGTGGCCCAAGCCACGTCATCGATCCGTGGGAGTCACCTCAAGCTCAAATCCTGGCCATTGCACAATAAGACGGTTTGATCCAAGGGCTAAGAAGAGTATCACCTGGATAGTGGGCTTTGGACACGTGTCTAAACCGTAACCGACCCTGAAACCGACTTAGGAGAGAAAATGAAGACCGTTGGATGAATGGCGGTTGCAATGGACGGCAGAGAGGTGGCGGTCGCTAGGGTTTGGTGGCGGGCGCCACCCTCTAAACCCTAACCGACCTCCCCTTCACTCTATAAGTACCCCCTAGCTTCCTAGCACTATAAATAGGCCCCTTGAGCTCTCATTCGGGGAGCCTCACACCATTCCTCACCATTTGGTTAGATTAGCACACTTGCTATGCTAGAGAGATTAGAGAGAGTGTGAGTGCCTCACTAGAAGAGGAGCTGGAGAGGAGAAGAGTAGAAGTCTGGAGAGTTCCAGAGTTGTCGGAGACCTCTGCTTCTCTCTGCTCCGCGCTTCAACTTTCGTAACTTAGTATCTATTTTATCTTCAAGTATTTATTTTCAGTACTTGTGTGTTTGTTTCATTGCTTGATTTTAGTTTCAAGTGCTCTAGTTCTAGTATAGGGCTAGTAGTAGTAGTATATAGATTAAGTGTGGTACTTAGGCTATATATTGCCAGTGAATACGACTAGGCCCCCGGATAGCTGTGGTAGCAAGCAGGTGGTGACAGCCCTGTGCGCCTTGAATTCCAACACGTAGTTGGTCTAGTTTAACAGTAGGGCTCGTTGTGCTAGCGTTCAACCTAAGTCAGTGGTAAAGGCTAGTACGCCCACAGTACACTAGTAAAGAACTTAAATCACTAGAAGTCTAATAGAACTAGGATCAACCCCAGTAGATAGTGTCCGTTCCCTTCATCTATCCTAGATATTGTTACCCCCCTAGTTTTCTCAAAATCACTTCGCGTTCCTCGTGGATTCGATACCCTAGAATACTATGAGGTGAAAAGCTACAACTGACAGTCGTGCGCTTGCGGTTTCTTCTGCATGCCACCCGAGGTGTAAACACTCTCCATTTGACCCAGAACTCATGTTTGGTGGGTTTTTGTTAGATTCATTTCCGACTTTACGGTGCCGCAAAACTCGCGCCGGTGGGCCATTTTTCCCACTGATGCACCGAAAAAATCGCATTTGAATTTTTCGCAAAGGATGCACCCAATCAACTCAGTTTGACCCAAAACTTATGTTTGGTGGGTTATTTGCACTTCCATTTCTAACGGAACGGTGCCGCAAAACTCGCGCGAGAGGGCTATTTTTCCCACTGATGTACCCAAAAACTCGTGGTTGAATTTTTCGCAACGGACGCACCCAATCATCTCCGTTTGACCCAAAACTCATGTTTGGTGGGTTTTTGGCCCTTTCATTTCCATCGAAACGGTGCCGCAAAACTCACGCGAGAGGGCCATTTTTTCCACTGATGCACCGAAAAACTCGTAGTTGAATTTTTCGCAACGGACGCACCCAAACATCTCAGTTTGACACAAGACTTATGTTTGGTGGGGTTTTAGCACTTTCATTTCTGATGTTACGGTACTGCAAAACTCACGTGGAAGGGCCATCTTTCCCACTTATGCGCCGAAAAATTTGCAGTTAATTTTTCGCAAAGGACGCACCCAATCATCTTAGTTTGACCCAAAACTCATGTTTGGTGGGTTATTTGCACTTCCATTTCT
The DNA here is from genome assembly GCA_009763385.1 of Coix lacryma-jobi var. lacryma-jobi. NCBI lineage: Eukaryota > Viridiplantae > Streptophyta > Magnoliopsida > Poales > Poaceae > Coix > Coix lacryma-jobi. The sequence continues at coordinate 86,367,223 of CM019831.1, forward strand.
GATGGAACAGTGCCACAAAAGTCACGCGAGAGGGCCGTTTTTCCCACTAATGCACAAAAAATCTAGCTGTTGAATTTTTTGCAACGGACGCACCTAATCATCTCAGTTTGACCCAAAACTCATGTTTGGTGGGTTTTTGGCACTTTCATTTCCGTCGGAACGGTGCCGCAAAACTCGCGCCGGTGGGCCATTTTTCCGACTAATGCACCGAAAAACAAGGATTTGAATTTTTCGCAAAGGACGCACCTAATTATCTCAGTTTGACCCAAAACTCTTGTTTGGTGGGTTTTTGGCACTTTCATTTCCGTCGGAACGGTGCCGCAAAACTCGTGCCGGTGGGCCATTTTTCCGACTAATGCACCGAAAAACAAGGATTTGAATTTTTCGCAAAGGACGCACCCAATTATCTCAGTTTGACCCAAAACTCATGTTTGGTGGGTTTTTGGCACTTTCATTTCCGTCGGAACGGTGCCGCAAAACTCGCGCCGGTGGGCCATTTTTCCGACTAATGCACCGAAAAACAAGGATTTGAATTTTTCGCAAAGGACGCACCCAATTATCTCAGTTTGACCCAAAACCCATGTTTGGTGGGTTATTTGCACTTCCATTTCTGATGGAACAGTGCCACAAAAGTCGCGCGAGAGGGCTGTTTTTCCCATTGATGCACCAAAAAACTCGCGGTTGAATTTTTCGCAATGGACGCACCCAATCATCTCCATTTGACCCAAAACTCATGTTTGGTGGTGTTGACACCAAAATTTAGCAAAGTACTAGCTGAGACTATCAAAAGCCAATCATTGAGAATTAAAAGCAATGCAGCAGTCCAGGGTGTGCATAAAGCTGTACGAGCATCAGACATTATGCATCTACTAGCTCCAAGGAGGTGATGACATCAAGTTTTACACTAAGGAGACGAGGTCAGCATGCACCTACAGAAATTAGAGAAACAAAGTTGTTGTATCCAAAGAGGAGGTCCAGGTTGATCACGTATTGGACTTTTCACGTACGAGTCGGAGGAAGCTTCATTGACCAGGACTCTACAGATGGAAAGTTAGAGTCTATGTATCTTAATGTTTCCTTTTATTTAGATATATCTTATTAGGCAAAGACTTTTAGGACTCTTATTTGCCCAGGGTTTAAATATAAACCCTCGGCCATTGTAAGTACACAGAACTAATAAATCAACACATCGGCGACCGGCCAAAACCCTAGGAGTATGAGTAACGTAGATCTCGGCGAGACCTTGAATCATGCAGGGCTGCATCGGCTTCGACCGACCTCCATTTTTTCCATCGATGCACCGAAAAACTCATTGTTCATTTTTTCGAAACGGACCCACCCAATCATCTCAGTTTGACCCAGAACAAATGTTTGGTGTGTTATTGGCACTTTCATTTTCGACAGAACGGTGCCGCAAAACTCACGCGAGATGGCCATTTTTCCCACTGATGCACCAAAAAACTCATGATTGAATTTTTCGCAACGGACGCACCCAATCATCTCCGTTTGACCCAGAACTCATGTTTGGTGGGTTTTTGGCACTTTCATTTCCGTCGGAACGGTGGCGCAAAACTCGCGGCGGTGGGCCATTTTTCCCACTGATGCACCGAAAAACTCGCATTTGAATTTTTCGCAAAGGATGCAGCCAATCATCTCAGTTTGACCAAAACTCATGTTTGGTGGGTTATTTGCACTTCCATTTCTGATGGAACAGTGCCGCAAAAGTCGCGCGAGAGGGCTGTTTTTCCCACTTTTGCACCCAAAAACTCGCGGTTGAATTTTTCGCAACGGACGCACCCAATCATCTTCGTTTGACCCAAAACTCATGTTTGGTGGATTTTTGGCCCTTTCATTTCCGTTGAAACGGTGCCGCAAAACTCACGCGAGAGGTCTATTTTTCCCACTGATGCACCGAAAAACTCGTAGTTGAATTTTCGCAACGGACGCACCCAAACATCTCAGTTTGACACAAAACTCATGTTTGGTGGGGTTTTAGCACTTTCATTTCCGAAGTTACGGTACTGCAAATCTCACGCGGAAGGGCCATCTTTCCCACTGATGCGCCGAAAAATTTGCAGTTAATTTTTCGCAAAGGACGCACCCAATCATCTCAGTTTGACCCAAAACTCATGTTTGGTGGGTTATTTGCAATTCCATTTCTGATGGAACAGTGCCGCAAATGTCGCGCGAGAGGGCCGTTTTTCCCACTAATGCACAAAAAACTAGTGGTTGATTTTATTCGCAACACACGCACCCAATCATCTCAGTTTGACCCAAAACTCATGTTTGGTGGGTTTTTGGTACTTTCATTTCCGTCGGAACGGTGCCGCAAAACTCGCGCCGGTGGGCCATTTTTCCCACTGATGCACCGAAAAATAAGCATTTGAATTTTTCGCAAAGGACGCACCCAATCATCTCAGTTTGACCCAAAACTCATGTTTGGTGGGTTATTTGCACTTCCATTTCTGATGGAACAGTGCCGCAAAAGTGAAGGACCGAATTGGCGACCAGAGGGGGGGGTGAATGGGAGCCTCAAATTTCTTGTCGAGAAATGATGGCCCTTGTCCCAGAAAATCACCCCGAAAGAGAAGACTCAAACAACCGGTGAGTTCACGACCTACGAATAGGTGGATACCCTAGGAGATGTCCTAGAGGTACAGCGGAACTACCGAAGAACCCCCCAAAACCAAGCGCCAAAGCAACTGGGCAAAAACTGCACAAGCAAGCTCCTAGAACAATCGAACCTCCGATAACGGAACACCCCACTCCTATGGAGAAGAGGAAAGTGTTTGACCAAAAATACTTAGGCCAACTGGTGGCAAAAGTACCTTGGAAAGATCCTGATGAAGTTAGGAAACTAACACAACAAATGGATCTCAAATCGGAGCTCGAACGCAAAAGATACGGATGCTAGAACCGTCGAGACTCTGAAAGAGGAACACTTTACTCCTATGGAGAAAAAGGAAGTGTTCGACCAAAAATACTTTGACCAATGGTGTCAAAAGTACTTTGGAATGATCCTTAAGAAGTTAGAAAACCAACGCAACAAACGCATCAAAAATCGGAGCTCGTACGCAAAAGATACGGACGAAATCAGCAAAACTGTGCAGTCGCGGACTGTCTGCTAGTGAACCACGGACTGTCCGCTAGTGAACCCCGGACTGTCCGAGAATGAGTCCCGGACAGTCCACCGTTCAAAAATGAAAACAACGACCTCGCTGCCCGTGAACAGCCCCGACCCCCAGACAGTCCGGGGATGAGTCCCGGACAGTCCGCCACTATCCAGAAAACCCAAAAACAGCTCGGGACAAAACCAAAATCGATTGGATCTTCACCAAATAGAATGGGGCTGCAACCAAACTTCTCCCAAGTGTTCTTCTACATGTTGGGAAGCTAATTCTAGGATATCATCGCTCCAAACCATCTAATCCATGAGAAATCGAAAGAACTATAGAAAAGTGGAAGAACGAAGAACGAACGCGATTTCGGCCCGATCTATGTGCTCGTGAGGTTAGAGGGGAAATCCTTCGGTGGAAAGAAGGAGCTCATGACATAGAACAATTTGATTCAAACGGAATCGCAAATCGTCGCTCGGAGAGGGAGAACGAGGCAAATCTCCAAGAAGGGAAAAAAAACGCGAAGAACAAAAACGCGATTCGATCAAAATTGCAGCCAACAAAGAGGAGGGGCGAAATTGATCCTTGGATTGCTACTAGATGAAGAATTGTGTAGCACTCTGTGTCGGGTTACAAGCCACTCCTCGCAACACAAAACGTGGATGGCGAAAAGCTCAAGAACAAGAGTCGGTCTCTCCTCTCACCCTTGCCTCCTCTCACCTAAACAAAATGAGAGTGACACCTCCAAGGATGGGCTGCCCTAACCAGCCCCCTTCATATATATAGGCGCACGTCCGAAGACCAAAACGCCCTCACATGTAGCACTCAACCCAAATACCCCCTAGGGGTAAAACTGTCCAACCCAAGCAGTTTTCATCTGACGACCACGCGCCTTCTCATCCTTCGCTTCGCCTCGACGCAAGCTCCAGGATGCCGCCACGTGCCGTCACCGTCGACCGCCGCGCCTTCTCACCGATAGCTTCGCCGCAACGCAAGCCTCTCGGTGCCGCGACGCATCGACCGTCCTTTTGGACCTTCCCCCGGTTTTGAGGCCCAAACCGGGATACCTGCCAGCCCAGGTTTTGAGGCCCAAACCTGGAAACCGTCCACCCCGAGTTTTGAGGCCCAAACTCAGAAACCCGCGAGCCCAGGTTTCGAGGCCCAAACCTGGAAACCGTCCATCCCAAGTTTTGAGGCCCAAACTCGGAAACCGACCACCTGAGTTTTGAGGCCCAAACTCGGAAACCGTCGAGGGTAGCTTTTTGAGGCTCAACTACCGAACCCGCACCGTAGACGGGATGTGGTTCGCACACCCTGACCACCGGCACCGATGCCGATGCATGTCCAGCCTCCACGCCAGGCACAACGCCTTCGCCTTCCTTCTTGACTCGGCCGACGACACTTGCGCCGCGCGCAAGCCCGTGTCTGACCTCCCGCCAAGTGCCACGACGCCATCGTCTTCGTCCCGACTCAGCCGATGCATCGCACATCCACATGCGCTCTCGCTCGCCGATGCCACGTGCCAGCTACCACAGCTGGTCCTCCGGCCTCTTGGTCCGTCGGTCCAAGCCTCACGTCCGCCCTTCACCGCTCTGGGTACACCGGCATGGCACGTCCGCCGCACGGCACGCCCATCCTTCACAACTCTCGGTCCATCGGCACGGCACGTCTCTACTTGACCTTCACCTCACCATCGACCACTGTATCCGAGCTCAACACCTGCACATCAACACAGCCAAGAGACACATGTTGCACACGCACACCAACACAGAAACACCACAACTCAACGCCACTGGTTAGTCATAAACATTAAGCGCATAGCGAATAATGACTCAACCGGGAAAAGCCTCAAACCTTCCTCCCAAAAGTCAATCATTCATCATATATGTTCTCAATCTCCCCCTTGATGAATGCATTGACTAAAAATAAAATCACAAAGGAAGGGTTTGAAGGCAAGCCTCACTCAAGTACCCAAAAGCCAAGTAAAAGCAAACACAAGGCCACTTGGAATGAGGAAGGATCATGAAAACTCCAAATAAAAGCTCTCGGTCCCAAAAGAAACAGGAAAAGCGGGCAAAGCCTCCACACAACCGAAGAGTGAAGAGAAGACAAGAGTTTCATGAAATCCCAAAAGGCACTCGAAAACCATTCTCAAATAAATTGTCAAACAATCATCACAAAAGAAACCAAGGTACTTATTCACTTTGGTTTCAAAATTTAACTTGGGTTTCTAAATTTCTCCCCCTTGATGATTGAATTGACAAAAACTAGGCACAAGAGATGGTTTGAGATACCAAAACTGAAAACTTGGTCCCCAAAGACATGGGCAACGGCTCAACGCAACCAAGCAAAATTCGAGCCAGTCTCAACAAAAGAGTGAAAACTCAGACAAAGAGGGAAAAACTTGGTTCCCAAAGATATGGGCAACGGCTCGACACAACCAAGTCAAAAATGAGCTAGTCCTCAAGAAGAGACAGAAAAGGGCTCAACACCACTAGCTCAAGGCTCGATACCAATTGAGGCTGAAACAACGCATTGGAATGTGAAACTGCTAGTCCTTCAAGATAGAGGCACAAATGCTCAACACAACTAGCAGAAGACTTGAAACCAATCACAAGCAGCCAAAAATTGGTGAAAACAGCTAGTTCCTCAAGACAGAGGCAAATTGGCTCAACACAACTAGCTGATGGCTCCATACTAATAAAAAATATCAAGCAAAAACTGCTAGTCTCTCAAGAGAGAGGCAAAAATAGCTCAACACGACTAGCAGGCTCGATACCGACTGAGAAAAACACAAAGGGAAGCTCAAACCTAAATGGAGCACAAACACTTAGAGCACGTGGAGAAGCAGCAAGACAAAAGCAACTCCCCCTGAAAGCAAGCCTACACATGAAGGCTATGCACCAAAGCTCACTATGAAGGATACCAATTGAAACACATAAAAGTGCTATACCAATTGAAGAAGAACATAAAAGAGTTAAACTCCCCCTAGCTCAAAACTATCCCCACAATGCATGACTCTCCCCTTTGTGCAAACACACAAACTCCCCCTTGCAAACAACTTCTCCCCCCTTGACAAAAGGGAACATGCTGAGGGGTTTTGACATTTCTCCACAAAGTTGACACAAGCGCAAGACAAGTCATCAACCAAAAGCGTATGGGGGTAATGAAAAGCATCGAAACTGACCACAAAGTATATCGGAGCTGGGGTATGTACACTAAGCTAAACATGCATGAAATGCACAATGCAACAGCTTCAAGTGTATAGCAATCAGAATGAAAAGATGCTCAAAAAGGTGCTGCCCTAAAAATGTAGCAACCAATACAAATGCTAGCAAAGGCTCAAACTGATCAAATGAATATGAAATATGAACAATAGAGCATATGAGCAGTTTTATGCCATTCAAAAGTAGTTCACCACTAAAATAGCACATAGCATGAATAGACAGGAAATCAACCAAGTGCTAACTCAAGTATACAAGGTGAACTACCCCTAGGAAAGTTCAATCATCATGCCATAGAATGAAGCATAAACTTGTGTCATTATCAAATTTTATCGGAATTTGCAGCAGTATTAACACAAGTTCAAATTAAAAGCATGTGATTGCGAGAGGTTGAAAGCATGGTCATTGCCTAACTTTTCAACCGGGCTAAGCCTATGCAAGAAAAGCAATCAGAAGCTTAAAGCACCGGTTTCGGTCTTACACTACACAGCTCAAGTTTAACTCATGAGAAACAGTCTCGATACCATGAGGTGCTGACACATGCAATCCCATCTTGATCTTTTCAATTCACTTAGACTTGGATCAAATTTTAGTACAAGGTAAATATGAACAATCCAAGCAAGTGAATGACTCAATGCAAGAGACATAGCAACCTAGCATACAAAAGATAGCACAAGTGATCTCAACACATCCTACCCATGTTAGTCATAAACATTAAGCGAATAGCGAATAATGACTCAACCGGGAAAAGCCTCAAACCTTCCTCCCAAAAGTCAATCATTCATCATATATGTTCTCAAAAAGTCGCGCGAGAGGGCTGTTTTTCCCACTGATGCACCAAAAAACTCGCGGTTGAATTTTTCACAACGGACGCACCCAATCATCTCCGTTTGACCCAAAACTCATGTTTGGTGGTGTTGACACCAAAATTTGGCAAAGTACTAGCTGAGACTATCAAAAGCCAATCATGGAGAATTAAAAGCAATGCAGCAGTCTAGGGTGTGCACAAAGCTGTACGAGCATCAGACATTATGCATCTACGAGCTCCAAGGGGGTGATGACATCAAGTTTTACACTAAGGAGATGAGGTCAGCATGCACCTACAATAATTAGAGAAACAATGTTGTTGTATCCAAAGAGGAGGTCCAGGTTGATCACGTATTGGACTTTTCAGGTACGAGTCAGAGGAAGCTTCATTGACCAGGACTCTACAGATGGAAAGTTAGAGTCTGTGTATCTTAATGTTTCCTTTTATTTAGATATATCTTATTAGGCAAGGACTTTTAGGACTCTTATTCGCCCAGGGTATGAATATAAACCCTCAGCCATTGTAAGGACATAGAACTAATAAATCAACACATCAGCCATCGGCCAAAACCCTAGGAGTAGGAGTAACGTAGATCTCGGCGAGACCTTCAATCATGCAGGGCTGCATCGGCTTCAACCGACCTCCGGTTTGCTTGTAAGTTTCACCAATGGCTCGTGTCATGGTACAATAAGGCTGTATTTGGCATCGACCAAACTCTTGTTAAGCTATGACATGACTAGTTATCGGTCTAAGTTCGTCTATTGTAAGGCTGTCTTGACTCTGATCAATCTCTTGCTTTAGTCGATCTTAACCAGTTATCGACTCTATTAGTTTTGGCAAGCTAATAGATTCATCAAGTTATCGATGTTGTTTAGGCTTTAATGTTTTTCTTTAGATTTAAACAATATCTTGCCCAATCAAGATTAACAAACTAGCTGAAGCTTAAATGTGGTTTAGTTTCGGCTATCCAAAGGCTTCACACGCTTATACCAAAGAAAATTGCTGATCTAAGCCTCTCATCGACTATTTTTGTCAATCTTGATTGTTACATGTTGTGCATTCGAGATATCTGATAAAATCATAGTTCGATCTAAGAAAAAAGTAGATTTGATCTGGCATGTTTATTACGGCTGTATTTTCGAACCCCACTAATATACATAATAGATTAGATTTATTTGATCATAGACCAAATCATGGTTTTATCGCATAGATCTTTTTCGTGCTTCATGGACCCTATATCGGCTAAAATAGCCGATCCAGTCAAGCTTTCACGAGTAGCAATTACATGTACTTCTCAAAAAGCAGAGGACAATCTAGTATGATGTGTTATTTTCATCGAAGCCCGCCGGCCTTCTAGACCAGGTTGAGATGAATCTAATACATCATTACGAAGGAGCTTTAGTTAAGACAGCCGGCCTTCTAGACCAGTCTTAATTGGGTTTTGAATGTCTAATGCTTTAGTAAGATTTACATGTACGAGCTATATCCTCAGATTATGATCGTCAAATGTATATATTGATCTTTATTTTGCTCATGAGTTTAAGCTTATCGGTTGTTCTTGTTCTAAATACTTCCTTTATATATACAATAGTCGTTTTTGCTTCAAATATCGTCGATGCTTTCAATCATATCTTGGGAGTTGACTTTGTAGTCAATATCCTGTAACAATGGCTATATCAGAGCCGTATAATTTGGAACTGTCTGGCATCAAACCGGCAGGCTCCACGATTTAACATCTTCTTCTTGTCCTTGTCAATTACAGGTCAAATTGACTGGCACGCCTTAGAATCATTCTCACCAAGACTGGCTTCTTCCTTGGAGGTTCAGGAGATCAGGACCTTTGCTCCAGACGGTCTCTGAGGGCCTTCTGATGTGCTTGACGCTTGAAGATACAATTTTTAGCGTCAACACAATTTTGGCACACCCGGTGGGACCTGACAGATTCATTCATGACTCCACAACAATTCAACAACAACTCCATCATTGGAGTTACCATGGAGAATCTTTTTGATGAGCAAATGGAACTGATCAAGAATAGAATTAAAGATTTCACTGCAAAGTGTTTGATGTCTTTCGGCAAAACTCGTGACACTGTGACCCAGAAGACGATACTTCCAAGAGTATTGTTGCATGGACAAGCAGATCATGTTCCTGAAGCTGAGGGAAGAGTGTTGGAGGATGTTGTGCACAAGATCATTAATGAAGTTATCAATAGTCACAATGAGGTGCTTGCAAGAACAATAGACAACACTCTGAAGATTGTTTTGGCTGGGTTTCCGCATCAACAACAAGAACCTGCATACTTCAACCAGCCAAAGACAAACAATGGAGAGCGTGCTAATGAAAATGGAAGTGAGGCTAGTCCATCACAATAGTCGTCAGGTGGAAGTGGGAATAAGTTCAATACTACTGGAATTATTCCAATGTCGGCTCACAAAATAGTTTCATCTGCTCCAAGATTCACCAGAGGGGTGGACTATCACTTTGATTCAAGTGGTCAACCTCAGATCTATACCAACTATGCATCTGGTTTTACACCTGTTACAGCTTACCAAGCTTGGGGGCACCTAATTCAACTACCAATTATAATATTGACCCGATAGCGTTCAAAATAGCCGATATACTGGAGAAACAGTTCGGTCTTAGGAAGAGTCAGACCAAGACGTACAATCTACCATATCCAGATTGGTACAATAAAGTGGCATTTCCACCTTATTGGAAGATGCCTGATTTTTCCAGATTCACTAGGTCTGATAACATCAGCACGATGGAGCACATAGATAAATATTTAGCTCAGTTGAGAGATGCTGCAACTGAAGAAGTCCACAGGATCAGATTCTTCTCTTTGTCATTTTCCGGTCCAGCATTCACCTGGTATTCATCATTGCCCAAAGATTATGTTCAATGCTGGGAGGATCTGGAGGGGAAATTCCATGCACAATTTCACAATGATAGTAGTGAGAAGGATCTTGCTGATTTGGTTGGCATAAGGATGAGGAATGATGAGTCTAGCTTGGATTACCTTCAGAGATTCAGACAGACTAGGAGTATGTGTTTCTCATTGATTCTTCTAGATTGCCAGTTGGTGAGATTGGCTATTCAAGGGATGCAACCATACCTGAAGGAAAAGTTAGTTCGGGCTCAAATTGAAAATCTTGGAGTCCTAGCACAGAGGGTGTCTTTGCTGACTGGTCATACACAGCTAACTCAGTGCAAAGATAACCGATTTCGTAAGGGCGTTAACATAGCTGATTGTTATGATTCGGCTCTTCAGTATAAGTATGAAGAAGATACAGTGATTGAGGCCATTAAGTGGAATTGGGGTAATAAGCAAGTGGTCGTCAATCATCCATGGGGCAAGGCCTAAGATAACTTTGATTTTGACACTTCCAAGGCAGACAAGATCTTTGACTATTTGTTGAGCAAAGGTCATATCAAGTTATCGCACAAGGAGTTGCTCAGTCCTGAGGAAAGGAGGGGTAAGAAGTTTTGTAGAATACATAATTCAGTTACCCACTCTACTAGTAAATGTAAGGTTTTCAAGAGTCAACTCCAAAAAGCCATTGAATCTGGAAAATTGGCTTTCGAGAAGGCTGGGAGGATGAGAATAGAAACAGATCATTTCCCTGTTGTTATGGCTGGAATAGTGGTGCCTAAGGGCAAAGTGAAATTTTTTACTTCTGCAAATGCTAGGGAAGAGGAGTCGATCGATTCTGAGCTGCAAATGACTGCCCAAGAGTATCAGGAAATTAAGGAAAGGCAGGAAAAGCATAAGAGTCGATTAAATCAAGCTGAGTCGTCCAGGATGGGTGAAGGGCGTCCTCGTATTACTTCTTGGATTTTTTCTGAATAAATGGCAAAGGGAGAAGGAAAAGAACCACATGAGGTGGATGGAACAGCAAGAACATCGGAAGATGCTTGAAGAAGAAAGGTATGAGAAAGAACAAACTGAATCACATTGGAATTGTCCTTTCTTCATGTATTGTTGGAACGAAGGTTTGAGATTGCCTACCAGGACTAATTGTCCGGAATACAGTGAGTAATATTGGGAGTATAGGCAGTCGAGAGACAACCGTCGATCTGTACATGAAAGATTAAGGTTTGAAAGAACAGATCGGCATATAAAAAATATAAACATCCATGATCGGCTGAGAGTAAGAGTAGCTGATCAGAGCCATGAGCATGCTTGGCAAGAAGGACAATGGTGTTCAGGTGATCTGACCAGAAGCCAGAAGCGTCGGTTGAAGAACGATGAGATTCAGAGGAAGAAACCGAAAGTCTGGCAGGTGAAACAGACAGCCGATAAGAGAGAACCATCAGCTAATGTGTCTACTTTGTTTATGTTGCCTACTGAGTTTAGACCCACTGACCAACAAGAAGAGTCAGAGGATGAGGAAGTAGTTGCTCAGTGGTTCTATCAAGCAGAAGGAGCTACATTTCAAAGGCCTGAAAAGCATTCCCACTTAAAGGCTTTATACTTAAAAGGATCTGTTCATGGGAGACCTCTGAGCAGAATGCTAGTTGATGGAGGTGCAGGTGTCAATTTAATGCCATATGCTACATTCAGAAAACTCGGGAAGACCGCAGAGGACCTAAGTCAGACCGACATGAGGTTAACAGACTTCGCTCAGAATGTATCGGCTACTAAGGGTGCCTTATGTGTTGAGTTAATGGTTGCCATCAAGAGCTTACTTACCACCTTCTTTGTAGTCAATACAAAGGGTTCGTACAGTGTGCTTTTGGGAAGAGATTGGATCCATGCTACTTGTGTTCCATCTACCATGCATCAAAATGTGATACAGTGGATCGGAGACACCGTAGAGGTGATACCAGCCGATTCAACTGACTATTGCATATTCTGACCCTGATGATTGGAACTTTGACAATGTGGATTGCTTTTCTGGGAAGGTGCATGAAGGAGGTTTCATCAAGATGTTTGATGATGACCAACAGCCGATCCAAGCAGTCGGCTTTAAAATAATATATTTGATGGATTATTCAGTCAATGAGGACGAAGGCAAGATGGGTAAAGGCTTTACATCGGCTGATGAAGTAGAAGTTGTTGATATTTAAGCCAAGGCCGATGTATAAATTAGGTTCTGAGTTTAAACAAGAATTTATTTCTGTTATGACTTGTTGAGCTAGCCAATAGCCGATACTAAGGTATCGCCTTTAGAATAAAAATAGCCAATAAAACACGGGGGGCTAGTGAACTGCTAGTGATCATTGATGAAAAGATACTATCAGCCGAAAATTGTTAATAGCGCACAACCAATCGGCTCTGACTATTAAAAGGCCACCACCACTCGGACTACATCGGTGACAACCAGAAATGCCATGGGCTGCCAAAGGTCACCAAGTGGAGCACGCTGGAGTAACCAAGTTCAGAATGGGAAGCGTGCTTTCTATTATGAGGTAAATGGCCCTCTATGCTTGGCTCATATATTCTTTATTCCTTGCTTTTTTCCTACCACTCGTGAAAAATTATCATAAGGAAAGCATGTCGTCTAAGTAGTTGATGAGTGTGATACAGTATGATGAAAGGAACCTTACTTCTTTTTACGGAGTACTTGGGAATTTTTCTTATAAAAACTTAAAATCAATAGCTTGTCTCCTCAATGATGTTGAATTTCCTACCAGAGCCATATATATACTTTTAGGGTGCGAACCGTCCACATATGCTACTTGCTTTGTATTGGGTTTTGTCAAATTGTTGTGACCCATGTTGAGAGATTTATCATACTTCTAAGATCAAGATCACATATACTCACCTATTAAATGCTAACTCTTACATTAAGGGTTATGCAAGACATTTTTTTTCTCTATCCACTAAATGCTCCAGCTTGTATCTTGATTCTCTTTAAAATTCATATGCCAAAGAGAGTGTGGGCTATATTTTAAAAAAAAAGAGAGAAAAAAGGAAGCATGCCAAAGAGCATGATAAAAGAGAGGGAAAACAATGGGTACTCCGATACCCGCCAAAAAGAGAGAAAAACAATGGGTACTTAGATATCCGCCAGTGAGAATAAAATAGCCTATACTCTCAGAAGCATTTTAAGAGAAAGAGAGGGTCACGATCAAAGGAGTACGAAAATGGAATATTCTATACACATGCACATCTTGATCTAAGAATTTGACACTTCTCTTCATGGATCCGAGGTTTGACTTTACGATATATGCAAGGTATAAGTTGCAACATTTTATTCCTACTTGAACTCTATATAAGCTTTTAGAAATAGGATGAAAAATGATGGAACATTGTCTCGGTGAGGAACTATACACATTGACTGATCTGAGAGAATCATTTGAGGAGCAAAGCTATGTTTTCAATTTATAAATCTTTCAAAACCCCAAGTTTTCTGAGCTGAAGAAGTAAGGATGACTGGATTCTAATTTGTTCTATTCCTCAATCACCCAAGATGATGTGATAGACACTTCAAAGTTCACATGTGAAGGTAAGGCTGGGAATAAGGTAATATTGCTACCGCTAAAATTACTCGGTTTCTTAGAAGAAGAGGATCGGCTAAAATTATTATCAATATTGAAAGCCGATTTGGAGTTTTTTTAAGAGAAGCCGATGGAGCCTTCAAATATTGTGATCAGATGTCATTAGGAAAAGAGGACCATCAGACTAAAATAATTCGAAGCATGAAGAATTCATACTCCGAACTCGGGGGGCTTGTGTTGACACCAAAATTTGGCAAAGTACTAGCTGAGACTATCAAAAGCCAATCATGGAGAATAAAAAGCAATGCAGCAGTCCAGGGTGTGCACAAAGTTGTACGAGCATCAGACATTATGCATCTACTAGCTCCAAGGAGGTGATGACATCAAGTTTTACACTAAGGAGATGATGTCAGCATGCACCTACAGTAATTAGAGAAACAAAGTTGTTGTATCCAAAGAGGAGGTCCAGGTTGATCACGTATTGGACTTTTCACGGATAAGTCGGAGGAAGCTACTTTTAGGACTCTTATTCGCCCAGGGTATAAATATAAACCCTCGGCCATTGTAAGGACACAGATCTGATTACACATCGGCCACCTGCCAAAACCCTAGGAGTAGGAGTAACGTAGATCTCGGTGAGACCTTCAATCATGCAGGGCTGCATCGGCTTCGACCGACCTCCATTTTTCCATCGATGCACCGAAAAACTCATTGTTGAATTTTTCGGAACGGACCCACCCAATCATCTTAGTTTGACCCAGAACAAATGTTTGGTGTGTTATTGGCACTTTCGTTTCCGACAGAACGGTGCCGCAAAACTCACGCGGGATGGCCATTTTTCCCACTGATGCACCAAAAAACTCGCGATTGAATTTTTCGCAACGGACGCATCCAATCATCTCCGTTTGACCCAGAACTCATGTTTTGTGGGTTTTTGGCACTTTCATTTCCATCGGAACGGTGGCGCAAAACTCGCGCCGGTGGGCCATTTTTCCCACAGATGCACCGAAAAATTCGCATTTGAATTTTTCGCAAAGGACACACCCAATCATCTCAGTTTGACCAAAACTCATGTTTGGTGGGTTATTTGCACTTCCATTTCTGATGGAACAGTGCCGCAAAAGTCGCGCGAGAGGGCTGTTTTTCCCACTTTTGCACCCAAAAACTCGCGGTTGAATTTTTCGCAACGGACGCACCCAATCTTCTTCGTTTGACCCAAAACCCATGTTTGGTGGATTTTTGGCCCTTTCATTTCTGTTGAAACGGTGCCGCAAAACTCACACGAGAGGTCTATTTTTCCCACTGATGCACCGAAAAACTCGTAGTTGATTTTTTCGCAACGGACGCACCAAAACGTCTCAGTTTGACATAAAACTCATGTTTGGTGGGGTTTTAGCAGTTTCATTTTTGACATTACGGTACTGCAAAACTCACGCGGAAGGGCCATCTTTCCCACTGATGCGTCGAAAAATTTGCAGTTAATTTTTCGCAAAGGACGCACCCAATCATCTCAGTTTGACCCAAAACTCATGTTTGGTGGGTTATTTGCACTTCCATTTCTGATGGAACAGTGCCGCAAAACTCGCGCGAGAGGGCCGTTTTTCCCACTAATGCACAACAAAACTAGCGGTTGAATTTTTCGCAACGGACACACTCAATCATCTCAGTTTGACCCAAAACTCATGTTTGGTGGGTTTTTGGCACATTCATTTTCGTCGAAACGGTGCCGCAAAACTCGCGCCAGTGGGCCATTTTTCCCACTGATGCACCCAAAAATAAGCATTTGAATTTTTCGCAAAAGACGCACTCAATCATCTCAGTTTGACCCAAAACTCATGTTTGGTGGGTTATTTGCACTTCCATTTCTGATGGAACAGTGCCACAAAAGTCGCGCGAGAGGGCTATTTTTGCCACTAATGCACCAAAAAACTCGCGGTTGAATTTTTCGTAATGGACGCACCCAATCATCTCTGTTTGACCCAAAACTCATGTTTGGTGGTGTTGACACCAAAATTTGGCAAAGTACTAGTTGAGACTATCAAAAGCCAATGATGGAGAATAAAAAGCAATGCAGCAGTCCAGGGTGTGCACAAAGCTGTACGAGCATCAGACATTATGCATCTACTAGCTCCAAGGAGGTGATGACATCAAGTTTTACACTAAGGAGATCACGTCAGCTTGCAACTACATTAATTAGAGAAACAAAGTTGTTGTATCCAAAGAGGAGGTCCAGGTCGATCACGTATTGGATTTTTCACGTACGAGTCGGAGGAAGCTTCATTGACCAGGACTCCACAGATGGAAAGTTAGAGTATGTATCTTAATGTTTCCTTTTATTTAGATATATCTTGTTAGGCAAGGACTTTTAGGACTCTTATTCGCCCAGGGTATAAATATAAACCCTCGGCCATTGTAAGGACACAGAACTAATCAATCAACACATCGGCCACCGGCCAAAACCTTAGGAGTAGGAGTAACGTAGATCTCGGCGAGACCTTCAATCATGCAGGGCTGCATCGGCTTCGACCAACCTCTGGTTTGCTTGTAAGTTTCACCAATGGCTCGTGTCATG
Source organism: Coix lacryma-jobi var. lacryma-jobi (assembly GCA_009763385.1). Lineage (NCBI taxonomy): Eukaryota > Viridiplantae > Streptophyta > Magnoliopsida > Poales > Poaceae > Coix > Coix lacryma-jobi. The sequence goes on from CM019831.1 coordinate 86,383,390, forward strand.
GTACAATAAGGTTGTACTAGTTTAGTGCCCGTGCTAACGCTATGGTTTTATTTTAGGATGTATTTAAAAGCAGAATTACTAAAATTATTTGAAACGGACCAAATGATTTAAGCGAAGGTACAAGCTCCTTTGCACCTGAAATGTATAATATACCAGTGTCTGTCGTGGTGGCAACACGTCAGTCTATGCTAACTCCAAGGGTTGTGAAAGAGAAATGAGATTTAAAATAACGAATGTGTTTTCTAAAATATTTTGTATCACTATCTATCTGACCAGTGAACAACCTTTTTAACTCGACATATTAGGAATATTCATCTTAACTTTTCCTTTTTTGCAATAGAATCCGGGTGATTCATATTCAAGCCATATGGCCCCCACAGTGTATGCAATTAGGTACCTTTCGGAAGACATGGTGGTGATTTGGTATATAAGGTTTTCAGCAGGATTATCACCGTAAGCACAGTATGATTCAAATCCTTCATGTGCATGGGAGTTAAGTTTTGGATGATCCATGGTAACCAGTATAATTTTTATATAATAGAGGTACCTCTACCGTGATAGTTTCTTATTTGGTCGTCGACGATATCATCGTCCATATCTTTCACGTGCATGCAAAGCACTAAGTCCATATAATACATGTCATGACCATCATTATTTTAAAAATATTTATATTAAGCTTTGGTAATTTTCTATTTTTAAAGGACCACACCTTCCTCTTCACCAGAGTCAGTTTCTCCATGGTGTCCAGGTTAAAACAAGGTTGAGTCATATTCCTGTACGTCATCATTGGTAGCATTTCATGGCACCCTCAAACCAGGTGGTACATCTGCAACACGCATCAACACTCATATTAACGTGGTTAATAGACCAATTTATATGATGTAATAATTGCAACCCAGAATATTAATAGTTGAACCTGAGTGTTGTGTATCAGTTGGAGTAAAAGTCCGGTGCAATATTTCTCATATTGCTTGTATCGTCCCTCATTTTCTCTAATAATTTTTGTTTTTTGAATCTTCTATATCATTATACTATTTTCTTTTTGTGATCAGAATTTGGTCTCTGGAGGTTGATGACGATTCTATTAATATGCAAAGTAGATTTTGTTATTAAAATTAGACATTTATACTGCAACATGTATGTATATATAAGTAAGTATAATATTAAACTGGAACAAATATATAAATTGAGTACATTAATAACTAAATTAGCACATGGAGTAGGATTAAAGTTGTACCTAGATTAGTCCCACACATATGAGTACTCCTTTGATATAGTTGTCATTTCAATGCATCTGTCACATAGCATTCTCATTTTTGCGTCTGTAAGTCTCTCGCAGCGCGTCGTGATCAAGAGCCAACGAATAATGGTACCTTTGCGCCGACGTGCGTTGCGTTCAAGAGTAGGTTGCGGCCGTCATCAAATCATAGCAAAACTTACTCAGTTACGTTAGATATGATGCTTAGGATTAAATGTAAAAAAAAATCTTAATTAATGTTTCTGGCATCGAGAATCATATGATCTGATAATATAATTATATTTTATAACCTCTCAATATAATTGATTTTACAATGACTTACTCTAAAGATTCGACATCATGATCCCATTTTTGCTTCCCGAGTTTCCCGTTGTGCACCGTAATCAAGGGCGGACGAGCGTACCATGATCGCTAGCGGACGCGTGCCGCTTTCAAGAGGAGGTTGTAGTCGTCGTCGCATTGGAGCAAAATTTAGTCATCTGGGTTGGAGTGAAACCGATGAGCTAATTAAAAATACGATACAATGCAATTTGCGTGAGAGCAATATTTTCTTACTCGCAGGATGCTGAAGGATGCATGAGCTCCATTTGCGTGTGTCAAGGTGATAGCCATGCTGATGTCGATGGACGGCGGCACGCCGCGTGTGTGCCGTGTCACGGCAGCTGGTCTGATCTCGGTGGACGGAGGCTTGAGCGTTAATCTAAGAGGTCTGCGGCACGACGCATGCGGTGTGGTGGCAGCCGCACTGATATCGGTGGACGGCGGCACGGCGCGTGCGTGCGGTGTGGCGGTCTTGCGGCGATCGCCGACCGGCTGTGGATGGCGTCACTAGCGTGAGGTGGATGCGGCAGAGTTCACGGGCCTGCAGTGGATGGCGTCACCAGTGTCGAGGTGGAGGTCTTGCAGTCGGTCTTGCGGCAGAGGTCACTGGCGTCCAGGCGGAGGTCCTGAATGGTGATTTCCGGCGAGGTCTTTCAGGCGGTCTTGCGGCAGAGGTTACAGGCGTCCAGCCAGAGGTCGTGAATGGCGAATTCCGGCGTCGAGGCAGAGGTCGTGAATGACGTTTTTCGACGTGATTTTTGGAGCGAATGTTTTGACCGATGTTGACGTTTTTGGACGTGATTTTTGGAGCGAATGTTTTCACCGATGTTTTTTACTTCCGTAAAAGATCTCAATCCTTCTGTAACGAATTTTGTTTGATTTTTGGAGCGAATGTTTTGACCGATGTTTTTTACTTTCGTAAAAGATCTCAATCCTTCTGTAACGAATTTTGTTTGATTTTTGGAGCGAATGTTTTGAGGGATGTTTTTTACTTCCGTAAAAGATATCATCCTTCCGTAAGGAATTTTGTTTCCTTCCGTAAAAAATCATGTCCCCTTCTCCCCTTCTCCTTCGGTGAAAAAAATCCGTAACGAATTTTGTTTCCTTCCCTAAAAAATTGTCGTCCCCATCTCCCCTCTTCCTTCCGTAAAAAAAAATCCTGTTCCATATCCTTCCACATTTTTTGTGTTGGTGGAGATGTGAATGAGGGATGACACATATACCATACAGATAATCTCATCCATTACATGTGAGTGAGTAAGGAGAGAGAATGTTACGAATTAAATCTGGATCGTCAATTGTTATCGAGTTGGTTTCCTGGGTACAATTTCGTGTGTGGATTTAATAATGTCATCTCCATGGGGGACGTTTTCTTTGGTACACCAAGCAAAGTTTAGAAGTGGTGCATTAGTAGGGTAGATTTGGCATCGACCAAACTCTTGTTAAGCTATGACATGGCTAGATATCGGTCTAAGTTCGTCTCTTGTAAGGCTGTCTTGACTCTGATCAATCTCTTGCTTTAGTCGATCTTAACTAGTTATCGGCTCTATTAGTTTTGGCAAGCTAATAGATTCATCAAGTTATCGATGTTGTTTATGCTTTAATGTTTTTCTTTAGATTTAAACAATATTTTGCCCAATCAAGATTGACAAACTAGCTTAAGCTTAAATGTTGTTTAGTTTTGGCTATCCAAAGGCATCACACGCTTATACCAAAGAAAATAACTGATCTAAGGCTCTCATCGACTATTTTTGTCAATCTTGATTGTTACATGTTGTGCGTCAGAGATATGTGATAAAATCATAGTTCGATCTAAGAAAAAAGTAGATTTGATCTGGCATGTTTATTACGGCTGTATTTTCGAACCCCACTAATATACATAATAGATTAGATTTATTTGATCATAGACCAAATCATGGTTTTATCGCATAGATCTTTTTCGTGCTTCATGGACCCTATATCGGCTAAAATAGCCGATCCAGTCAAGCTTTCACGAGTAGCAATTACATGTACTTCTCAAAAAGCAGAGGACAATCTAGTATCATGTGTTATTTTCATCGAAGCCCGCCGGCCTTCTAGACCAGGTTGAGATGAATCTAATACATCATTACGAAGGAGCTTTAGTTAAGACAGCCGGCCTTCTAGACCAGTCTTAATTGGGTTTTGAATGTCTAATGCTTTAGTAAGATTTACATGTACGAGCTATATCCTCAGATTATGATCGTCAAACGTATATATTGATCTTTATTTTGCTCATGAGTTTAAGCTTATCGGTTGTTCTTGTTCTAAATACTTCCTTTATATATACAATAGTCGTTTTTGCTTCAAATATCGTCGATGCTTTCAATCATATCTTGGGAGTTGACTTTGTAGTCAATATCCTGTAACAATGGCTATATCAGAGCCGTATAATTTGGAACTGTCTGGCATCAAACCGGCAGGCTCCACGATTTAACATCTTCTTCTTGTCCTTGTCAATTACTGGTCAAATTGACTGGCACGCCTCGAAATCATTCTCACCAAGACCGGCTTCTTCCTTGGAGGTTCAGGAGATTAGGAATTTTGCTCCAGACGGTCTCTGAAGGCCTTGTGATGTGCTTGACGCGTGAAGATACAATTTTTAGCATCAACAAGTGGGTTTTAGGCCCTTTCATTTCCGTTGAAACGGTGCCGCAAAACTCACGCGAGAGGGCCATTTTTCCCACTGATGCACCGAAGAACTCGTAGTTGAATTTTTCGCAATGGACGCACCCAAACATCTCAGTTTGACACAAAACTCATGTTTGGTGGGTTTTTAGCACTTTCATTTCCGACGTTACGGTACTGCAAAACTCACGAGGAAAGGCCGTTTTTCCCACTAATGCACTGAAAAACTCGCGGTTGAATTTTTCGCAAAGGACGCACCCAATCATCTCAGTTTGACTCAAAACTCATGTTTGGTGGGTTATTTGCACTTCCATTTCTAATGGAACACTGCCGCATAAGTCGCGCGACAGGGCCGTTTTTCCCACTAATGCGCAAAAAAACTCGCTGTTGAATTTTTTGCAACGGACGCACCCAATCATCTCAGTTTGACCCAAAACTCATGTTTGGTGGGTTTTTGTTACTTTCATTTCTGACGTTACGGTGCAGCAAAACTCGCGCGAGAGGGTCGTTATTCCCACTGAAGCATGTTGATGGTCCTTAAACACTTGTTTTACGATCAACATTTTACCCAAAAATTCACCAAAAAGACATGAAAAGTAGTCAAATAGGTTTCAAACTAACCAAATTCCACATGTCCATAGATTTTATTTGAATGCAGGATTTGGACCAAATTTGGAGAATGGACCCACCAGGGGCCGAGACCACTCACCAGGGCCCATTTGGGCCATAGTAGGGTGGCACCCGCCACACCTAGGTGGCGCCCGCCACCTAGGTGGCGCCCAAACTCCCCCCTGCCACATCCCTGATCCGTGTGACCACCCCGGGGCCAAATTTTAGCCCTTGGTCACTAGGTCGGTGGCATCGGACGGCTCAGGAGGGAGTGACGTGGATCATGCATGCCGCCATGCAAAGAAGCACATGTTGAATTAAAGAAGCACATGCTTAATTCTTCTCCACCATTGATCTAAAGGAGGTTACAATCCAAGTGCTCTCATCCATCATCACGCGGATCGATGATGTGGCGGTGGAGTAGCCCCTACTCCACATCTCTACTATAAATACCCCCCTGAAGGTGTCACTTCATATCAAGCAAGAAAGCAAGGAAAGGAAGGAAGAAAGCAAGGCTAGTAGCTTAGGATTTAGCCAAGCTTAGGTAAGTAGGTAGCTAGTAGAGCAAGGCATCCTTGCCTCATTGCTCTTGCTGAAGCGCTGCTCAAGGCTTAGCTCAAGAGTAGAAGCGTGCGAGTAATCGGTCCTAGAGTTGGGAAGAGTCTTCCTTCATCTCCGATTCAGGTTTTGCTCTTGTAACTCAAGCACTTTACTATATTCTAGTTCATCATTTTAAGTATTACTTTATTCTACTTACTAGTATTGAGTAGTATACTTGATTGATTGCTTGAGTACCTAGCTATCCTACATTTCAATTCACTTAGCCATAGTAGTTAATCTCTAGTGTGCTTAGTGTTTGATCTTTGCCAATAGGTTGCGTAGTTAGTTTAGTGTTTATCTTATTAAGTCAAGTATTTGATCTGACGTCTGCAAGGGTGTCTCTATTCTAGGCCATGATAGAGATAGTTAGAATATAATTAGGCGTGGTGCTTAGTTATAGACTTACCTTCAGATACGGTTAGTCCCCCGGATAGCTATGGTAGCAAGCAGGTGGTGACAGCCCTGTGCGCCTTAAATTCCACCACGTAGTTGGTCTAGTTTAACAGTAAGACTCGTTGTGCTAGCGTTCAACCTAAGTCATTGGTAAAGGCTAGTACGCCTTGGTACTTGACAAGATAGGAATAAAACTATAGTTAACTTAGTTCCTTGTTTGGCATTTACCTATCTTGCTTCGTAGTTATCTAGGAGTAGTTATTAGTTAGTTATATTAGTTATCCTTAGTTATCTTTTCCTCTATCTACCTATCCATCCACCTTACCTTAACCATTCATTTCATCCTTACCTATCCACTCATAAATTCTTTCTAGCCTTTCATCTCCTCTCTTCTATTCTCTCCTTTTCCCTTTCTTATTCTTCGACTCTCATCCCCTCCTTGACTCGACTCATACACCACCCTAGCCTTCCTTTGGGATCAAATAAATTGACATCTGGTACTCCTAGGTGAAGTGCTACTACGATAGTTCTGTGCGCTTGCAGAATCTCCTCTAGGTAGATTGCAATCTCTCTAGCTAGCTCCTACTAGTGTCGAGATTGAAAACCCTATTTGACAATAGTAGATAGCTGCTTTAGCTTCACTCCTTTAGGTATAGTGACTGGACTTGCTACAAGCATTTCTGGCGCCGTTGCCAGGGATAGATTCCATAGTCTACTCCTAGTAACGACGTTAGCAAGTGTCAACAAGCATTTTTGGGCCGTTACCGGGGATAGTTTCCTAGCTCTATCTTTTGTGAAGTTAAGAACTACCAACAAGTATTTCTGGCGCCGTTGCCGGGGAAGGCAATCGGTGTATCCTTCGAGTCCTTGTTGAATTTATCTTCGCTTAAGCTTCCGCTTAGCGAATCCCATCTTTGCCCATTCTTTCTTTCCTTAGTCCTTCTTATCTTTTTCCTTCATCTTCTTCAACTTCTTTATTTCTTATCTCGTTCTACCTTCACGATGGCCAACAAGACCATTCGTGAGTTTTCTGCTCCTTCTGCCGCCAATGTAGCAACAGGACCAGCCGTGATCGATGCCAACCTCAATTTTGAGTTGAAACCGGCTCTGATCACGATGGTCCAAGCTAGCCCATTCTGTGGCAAAGCTCATGAGGATGCCAATGCTCACCTCCAACATTTTTTGGTGATTTGCGGCACCTTCACCATTAAGGGGATAACCCAAGAAGCCATCTGTCTTCGTCTCTTTCCCTTTTCTCTCCTAGGAAAAGCGAAGCAATGGTTCTATACCAATCGCAACGCTGTAGACACATGAGACAAGTGTTCCAATGCTTTTCTCGCCAAATTCTTTCCGATGGGCAAGACGAATGCTCTCCGCAATAAAATCTCCCGCTTTACGCAACAAGCCGAGGAATCTATTCCCGAGGCTTGGGAGAGAATGCAAGAGTACGTCACTGCTTGTCCACACCATGGTATGGAGGACTGGCTGTTGATCCAGAACTTCTTCCATGGCCTAACCCCACTCTCTAGAAGCCATTCGGATGCCGCCGCCGGGGGTGCATTCTTTTCTCTGAATGTTGCAGATGCTAAGGCTCTCATAGAGAAGATGGTGTCGAGCCAAGGATAGAATGATGAGAGACTCCAGCCCCGTAAGCGAGGTATGCATTCCCTTAAGGAGGCTGACACGATCGTGACCAAGATGGACCTGCTGGCCAAGAAGCTGGACAGCTATGAGAAGATGAACCAACAAGAGATTGTTTGATCTCTGGAATCCTACATGACTTGTGAAGTCTTTGGAGAAATCGGACATTCTGGGAACCACTACCCCGAGTTACATGAAGATTTGAACATCATCATCATCATCAACAACAACAACAATGGTTTCCGACAACAAGATCAAGAATGGAATCTACACTCCAACTCTCAAGGTAATAATTCATTCCCTCGCTCTAATTTCCAAAGTACTGATAATTTCTCGTTCTTGAAGAATCTAGTCTACTCTCAAGGTAGAACTACTGAATTTTAGAATAAGAAATTAATGTCAAATGATAAAATGCTTGAGAACAAAAATGCTAAATTGGAAGATTTCTCATCTGCTCTGAAAAATCAACTTAGCTTTAATAAGATGTTAGAAACCCAATTAGCTCAACTTGCTGCGATCATACCATCTTTTGAAACTGGTAAAATTCGGGCTAAACCTAACATGGAAACTACAAATATGGTTGAAATAAAATATTTTAACTATTATGAAGATCAAACCATGACTGTTAAAATGGGTGATCCTGGTAGTCCCATAATTAGATGCTCAATCTTTGGTGAAGTCTTTAAAAATGCCATGTGTGATTTAGGATCGAGTGTGAACGTTTTATCTAAGGATTTCTATGAAAACTCGTTCTTTCCGCCCATGTCATCCATATCTGCCTATGTCATGCTAGCTGATCAATCAACATGCTATGTAGAAGGAATAGTCACTAATTTACATGTTCATATTAGAGGTTCATATGTTCCTGCTGATTTGATAATACTAGATATGGGAAATAGGAAAGATGTGCCTCTAATCTTAGGTAGACCTTTCTTGAACACTGTTGATGCTTGTATATATGTGGGGAGTGGTAAAATGCAAATGACATTAGGAGGGAGGAAGGAAATATTCTCCTTTTCCCGTGGTCCCGCATATGCCGCTAACATGCAGGAAGCAAAACCCGTTCGTACCAAGAAGAGGCGCCCAAGAACAAGGTGGAACAGAAAGAAAGAACCACCTTCTCCTGAGTTGTGTAATTCACATGACAAAGGAGAGGTGCCAAACGAAGAAGAACCCGATGAAGTACTTAAAGAAGAAGCACCCAAGGAAGAAGATCCACCCAATATGGATGAAATTCCATGGATCTAAGGTATGGATTTACTTTTAAATTTCTCTTCAAATATCCCTTTTCCAAATAAATAACATATGTCATGCATGTAACTAAAAAAAAGGGAGAATTGGCCCTGGGACATTCCGAAAGGCCTAAATTGGCCGGTGCACACATCCACTTTCAATATTTGCCAGAAGACACTATGGTTTCGTGTAATTGGGTCAATAGACGTCGACCCTCATCCAATATTTTTATAAAATAGATATAAAATTATATAAGTGCCAAAAAATTATAATATAATTTTTTCGACACTCTACATGATAAGAACTACGTACTAAAAATATTATTTTGCGCTGAAATGATCATTTTGCCCCCACTTCATAAATAAACAAAGATAACCATGATTAATTAGTTAATTTATTTGTAATATATTAAAAATACTGAGAAAATCACAGAATGCATACATCACCAAATCTTGTCTATCATAAAAATATCATATCAAAATAACAAAGTTTAATATATCAATTAAGCTCCACAAGAGATAAATCTATAATTCAGTCATGCTAAATATGTCACTATAAACTTTATTATTTTGAGCTAATATTTTTAGCATTGTCAAGATTTGTTGATGTACGCATTCTATGATTTGTCTCAAGATTTGTAGTGACCTACAATCATATAAGCAAATTAACCATGATTATCTTTGTTTATTTATGAAGTGGGGGCAAAATGACCATTTCAGCGCAAAATAATATTTTTAATACGTAGTTCTTATCATGTAGAGTGTCGAAAAAATTATATTATAATTTTTTGGCACTTATATAATTTTATATCTATTTTATAAAAATATTGAATGAGGGTCGATGTCTATTGGCCCAATTACACAAAACCATAGTGTCTTGTGGCAAATATTTAAAGTGGATGTGTGCACTGGCCAATTTAGGCCTTTCGGAATGTCCCAGGGCCAATTGTCCCAAAAAAAAATCAGTTATCATTAGTTATATGCATAAGTATATGTTAACTTAGCTAGAATAATAAAATATCATAATAGGATAGTTTCCCTTTTTCACAACATCAGATAGTTTCCTTTTTAATAAAATAAGAACAAGAGCTCCGACTGAGAAAGATGAAGACCCTTCACCAAGCAAGAAGCTAGCTTGGGGGAGATCCTCGCGCCAATAAGGTATGTTTCAACCTTACTCTTTATGTTCGGTTCTTAAATTCTATATCTTTGGAACATTTTTGAATGTTATATACTTGCCTAAGTAATTATCCTAGGAGTAAAAATGATAAAATCTGCTTAAAAATGTTGGAACCTGAATAAGAAATAAAATATGCCATGCAAATGCTATTGTTATAGTTAGAATAACTAGTTTTATCTAAGTTGTAGCTTCTGTGGGTTGCACTTGTTTTAACTAAAATCATGCTTAGTGAATAAAGTTAGTTAGAAATGGAGTAATTCTTTAAACTTGCAAAGGTGAAATTAGGACCTAATCTGGAGGATTTCTTTTAAAAATCATGAAAACCTTGCTAAAAGTTCCTCCTGGATTTTATCCCATCCCACCACTAGCCAAATATTTGTTAGTCAAAACCACAAAGATCTTTGTTTGTGTTGAGCTTTGTTAGACCTCATAGATCTTAGTAGAGAAGCTTATCATTTCTTTTGATCAAGATACACACACCCACCATAAATTGCTTACTCTCCACTTTGGAAGTTTGCAACCACCAAATAAATTGCTCATTCTCTACACTCGAGATATGCAATACCTTGCCAAACATTCCATTGCTAGCCTTATGCTATTCCTACACTGGGAATAAGCATTTCTCTCTCTTCTCCCTTTTCATTTCTAAAATCCTTTCCTATAGACAATCTGGGGAAATCTAGAGCTAAAAAAGAGAGATATGAAAAAAAAAGAAGTGAGCAAACTAGCTCAAGAGAGGACTATGTCCTAAGAAAATGTGAGGACACATTTTTGTCTACTCACTATGTATCGATGAAAAAAAAGAGAGAAAGTTATCATTAGCTCTAGACCCCAGAAATTTACTAGGAAGGATTATGAAATATCTCTCTATACACTTCCGTATAACCACACATGCACATCTTGATCAATTTTTATGATTTGCTGCTCCTTATGATCTGAGTGTCTAGCTTAGCAACAAACATTATGCAATTTGCTCATGATTCATAGCCTACCTATAACTCCACATATCATTCTTTAGAAAAAGGAGAGGATACATTTTGGCCTAAGTGAGGATTTAAACACCATTGAGTGATTGAGTGAATCTTGGAGGAATTAAGCAAGTTTTTATCTTTTGAAAACCTTAAAAAAACCTCCAGACATAATCCTAGTCAAACCTAAGCAAGATAAAAGTTTCCTATCTACTGCTTTATTTCACTCTTGCATGTTTGAAGCGAAAAGCTATAAGCCGCACATTGCTATGATTAATGATATACACTAAGTTATTTCTCACTATACAATATGCACTTGTATACATCTTAAGTTCTATCTATTTCATGCTATATGCTTAAACCGCATTGTGGCTCGAGGACGAGCAACATGTTAGCTTGGGGGAGCTTGTTGATGGTCCTTAAACACTTGTTTTACCATCAACATTTTACCCAAAAATTCAACAAAAAGGCATGTAAAGTAGTCAAATAGGTTTCAAACTAACCAAATTCCACATGTCCATAGATTTTAGTTGAATGCAGGATTTGGACCAAATTTGGAGAATGGACCCACCAGGGGCCGAGACCACTCACCAGGGCCCATTTGGGCCCTAGTGGAGTGGCGCCCGCCACCTAGGTGGCGCCCAAACTCCCCCCTGCCACATCCCTGATCCGTGTGACCACCCCAGGGCCAAATCTCAGCCCTTGGTCACAAGGTCGGTGGCATCGGAGGGCTCAGGAGGGAGTGGCGTGGATCATGCATGCCGCCATGCAAAGAAGCACATGTTGAATTAAAGAAGCACATGCTTAATTCTTCTCCACCATTGATCTTAAGGAGGTTACGATCCAAGGGCTCTCATCCATCATCAGGCGGATCGATGATGTGGCGGTGGAGTAGCCCCTACTCCACCTCTGTACTATAAATACCCCCCCGGAGGTGTCACCTCATATCAAGCAAGAAAGCAAGGAAAGGAAGGAAGAACGCAAGGCAAATAGCTTAGGATTTAGCCAAGCTTAGGCAAGTAGGTAGCTAGTAGAGAAAGGCATCCTTGCCTCATTGCCCTCGCGGAAGCGCTGCTCAAGGCTTAGCTCAAGAGTAGAAGCGTGCGAGTAATTGGTCCTAGAGTTGGGAAGAGTCTTCCTTTATCTCCGGTTCAGGTTTTGCTCTTGTAACTCAAGCGCTTTACTATATTCTAGTTCATCATTTCAAGTATTACTTTATTCTACTTACCGGTATTGAGTAGTATATTTGATTGATTGCTTGAGTACCTAGCTATCCTACATTTCAATTCACTTAGCCATAGTAGTTAATCTCTAGTGTGCTTAGTGTTTGATCGTTGCCAATAGGTTGCTTAGTTAGTTTAGTGTTTATCTTATTAAGTCAAGTATTTGCTCTGACGTCCGCAAGGGTGTCTCTATTCTAGGCCAGGATAGAGATAGTTAGAATATAATTAGGCATGGTGCTTAGTTATAGACTTACCTTCAAATACGGTTAGACCCCCGGATAGCTGTGGTAGCAAGCAGGTGGTGACAGCCATGTGCGCCTTGAATTTCACCACGTAGTTGGTCTAGTTTAACAGTAAGGCTCGTTGTGCTAGCGTTCAACCTAAGTCAGTGGTAAAGGCTAGTACGCCTCGGTACTTGACAAGATAGGAATAAAACTATACTTAACTTAGTTGCTTGTTTGGCATTTGCCTATCTTGCTTCGTCGTTATCTAGGAGTAGTTATTAGTTAGTTATATTAGTTATCCTTAGTTATCTTTTCCTCTATCTACCTATCCATCCACCTTACCTTAACCATTCATTTCATGCTTACCTATCCACTCATAAATTCTTTCTAGCCTTTCATCTCCTCTCTTCTCTTCTCTCCTTTTCCCTTTCTTATTCTTCGACTCTCATCCCCTCCTTGACTCGACTCATACACCACCCTAGCCTTCCTTTGGGATCAAATAAATCAACACCTGGTACTCCCAGGCGAAGTGCTACTATGATAGTTCTGTGTGCTTGCAGAATCTCCTCTAGGTAGATTGCAATCTCTCTAGCTAGCTCCTACTAGTGTCGGGATTGACAACCCCATTTGATATTAGTAGATAGCTGCTTTAGCTTCACTCCTTTAGGTATAGTGACTGGACTTGCTACAAGCATTTCTGGCGCCGTTGCCAGGGATAGATTCCATAGTCTACTCATAGTAACGACGTTAGCAAGTGTCAACAAGCATTTTTGGGCCGTTACCAGGATAGTTGCCTAGCTCTATCTTTAGTGAAGTTAAGAACTACCAACAAGCATTTCTGGCGCCGTTGCCGGGGAAGGCAATCGGTGTATCCTTTGAGTCCTTTTCGAATTTATTTTCGCTTAAGCTTCTGCTTAGCGAATCCCATCTTTCCCCATTCTTTCTTTCCTTAGTTCTTCTTAACTTTTTCCTTCATCTTCTTCAACTTCTTTCTTTCTTATCTTGTTCTACCTTCACGATGGCCAACAAGACCATTTGTGAGTTTTCTGCTCCTTCTGCCGCCAATGTAGCGACAGGACCAGCCGTGATCGATGCCAACCTCAATTTTGAGTTGAAACCGGCTCTGATCACGATGGTCCAAGCTAGACCGTTCCCTGGCAAAGCTCAAGAGGATGCCAATGCTCACCTCCAACAATTTTTGGAGATTTGTGGCACCTTCAGCATTAAGGGGATAACCGAAGAAGCCATCTATCTTTGTCTCTTTCCCTTTTCTCTCCTAGGAAAAGCGAAGCAATGGTTCTATACCAATCGCAACGCTGTCGACACATGGGACAAGTGTTCCAATGCTTTTCTCACCAAATTCTTACCGATGGGCAAGACGAACGCTCTTCGCAACAAAATCTCCAACTTTACGCAACAAACCGAGGAATCTATTCCCGAGGCTTGGGAGAGAATGCAAGAGTACGTCACTGCTTGTCCACACCATGGTATGGAGGACTGGCTGTTGATCCAGAACTTCTACCATGGCCTAACCCCACTCTCTAGAAGCCATTTGGATGCCGCCGCCGGGGGTGCATTCTTTTCTCTGAATGTTGAAGATGCTAAGGCTCTCATAGAGAAGATGGTGTCGAACCAAGGATGGAATGACGAGAGACTACAGCCTCGTAAGCGAGGTATGCATTCCCTTAAGGAGGCCGACATGATCGTGGCCAAGATGGACCTGCTGGCCAAGAAGCTGGACAACTGTGAGAAGATGAACCAACAAGAGAATGTCCAATCTCTGGAATCCTACATGACTTGTGAAGTCTGTGGAGAAACCGGACATTCTGGGAACCACCGCCCCGAGTAACATGAAGATTTGAACTTCATCAACAACAACAACAACAACAACAACAACAACAACAACAACGGTTTCTGTCAACAAGATCAAGGATGGAATCAGCACTCCAACTCTCAAGAGAATAATTCATTCCCTCGCTCTAATTTCCAAAGTACTCATAATTTCTCGTTCTTAAAGAATCTAGTCTACTCTCAAGGTAGAACTACTGAATTTTTGAATAAGAAATTAATGTCAAATGAAAAATGCTTGAGAACATAAATGCTAAATTGGAAGATTTCTCATCTGCTATGAAAAATCAACTTAGCTTTAATAAGATGTTAGAAACCCAATTAGCTCAACTTGCTGCGATCATACCATATTTTGAAACTGGCAAAATTCCGGCTAAACCTAACATGGAAACTGCAAATATGGTTGAAATAAAATATTTTAACTATTATGAAGATCAAACCATGACTGTTAAAAAGGGTGATCCTGGTAGTCCCATAATTAGATGCTCAATCTTTGGTGAAGTCTTTAAAAATGTCATGTGTGATTTAGGATCGAGTGTGAACATTTTATCTAAGGATTTCTATGAAAACTCGTTCTTTCCACCCATGTCATCCACATCTGCCTATGTCGTGGTAGGTGATCAATCAACATGCTATGTAGAAGGAATAGTCACTAATTTACCTGTTCATATTAGAGGTTTATATGTTCCTGCTGATTTCATAATACTAGATATGGGAAATAGGAAAGATGTGCCTCTAATATTAGGTAGACCTTTCTTGAACACTGTTGATGCTTGCATATATGTGGGGAATCGTAAAATGCAAATGACATTAGGAGGGAGGAAGGAAAAATTCTCCTTTTCCCGTGGTCCCGCATATGCCGCTAACATGCAGGAAGCAAAACCCGTTCATACCAAGAAGAGGCGCCCAAGAACAAGGTGGAACAGAAAGAAAGAACCACCTTGTCTTGAGTTGTGTAATTCACATAACAAAGGAGAGGTGCCAAAAGAAGAAGAACTCAATGAAGTACTTAAAGAAGAAGCACCCAAGGAAGAAGATCCACCCAATAAGGATGAAATTCCATGGATCTAAGGTATGGATTTACTTTTAAATTTCCCTTCAAATTTCCTTTTTTTCAAATAAATAACATATGTCATGCATGTAACTAAAAAAAATCAGTTTTCATTAGTTATATGCATAAGTATATGTTAACTTAGCTAAAATAATAAAATATCATAATAGGATAGTTTCCCATTTTCACAACATTACATAGTTTCCTTTTTAATAAAATAAGAACAAGAGCTCCGACCGAGAAAGATGAAGACCCTTCACCAAGCAAGAAGCCAGCTTGGGGGAGATCCTCGCGCCAATAAGGTATGTTTCAACTTTACTCTTTATGTTCGGTTCTTAAATTCTGTATCTTTTGAAGATTTTTGAATGTTATATACTTGCCTAAGTAATTATCCCATGAGTAAAAATGATAAAATCTGCTTGAAAATGTTGGAACCTGAATAAGAAATAAAATATGCCATGCAAATGCTATTGTTATAGTTAGAATAACTAGTTTTATCTAAGTTGTAGCTTTTGTGGGTTGCACATGTTTTAACTAAAATCATGCTTAGTGAATAAAGTTAGTTAGAAATGGAGTAATTCTTTAAACTTGCTAAGGTGAAATTAGGACCTAATCTGGAGGATTTCTTTTAAAAATCATGAAAACCTTGCTAAAAGTTCCTCCTGGATTTTATCTCATCCCACCACTAGCCAAATATTTGTTAGTCAAAACCACAAAGAGCTTTGTTTGTGTTAAGCTTTGTTGGACCTCATAGATCTTAGTAGAGAACCTTATCATTTCTTTTGATCAAGATACACACACCCACCATAAATTGCTTACTCTCCACTTTGGAAGTTTGCGACCACCAAATAAATTGCTCATTCTCTACACTGGAGATATGCAATACCTTGCCAAACGTTCCATTGCTAGCCTTATGCTATTCCTACACTAGGAATAAGCATTTCTCTGTCTTCCCCCTTTTCATTTCTAAAATCCTTTCCTATAGACAATCTGGGGAAATCTAGGGCTAAAAAGAGAGATATAAAAAAAAGAAGTGAGCAAAGTAGCTTAAGAGAGGACTATGTCCTGAGAAAATGTGAGGACACATTTTTGTCTACTCACTATATATCGATGAAAAAAAAGAGAGTTATCATTAGCTCTAGACCCTAGAAATTTACTAGGAAGGATTATGACATATCTCTCTATACACTTCCGTATAACCACACATGCACATCTTGATCAATTTTTATGATTTGCTGCTCCTTATGATCTGAGTGTCTAGCTTAGCAATAAACATTATGCAATTTGCTCATGATTCTTAGCCTACCTATAACTCCACATATCATTCTTTAGAAATAGGATAGGCTACATTTTGGCCTAAGTGAGGATTTAAACACCATTGAGTGATTGAGTGAATCTTGGAGGAATTAAGCAATTTTTAATCTTTTGAAAACCTTAAAAAACCTCCAGACAGAATCCTAGTCAAACCTAAGCAAGAAAAAAGTTTCCAATCTACTGCTTTATTTAACTCTTGCATGTTTGAAGTGAAAAGGTATAAGCCGAACATTACTATGATTAATGATATACACTAAGTTATTTCTCACTATACAATATGCACTTGTATACATCTTAAGTTCTATCTATTTCATGCTCTATGCTTAAACCGCATTGTTGCTCGAGGACGAGCAACATGTTAGCTTGGGGGAGCTTGTTGATGGTCCTTAAACACTTGTTTTACCATCAACATTTTACCCAAAAATTCACCAAAAAGGCATGTAAAGTAGTCAAATAGGTTTCAAACTAACCAAATTCCACATGTCCATAGATTTTATTTGAATGCAGGATTTGGACCAAATTTGGAGAATGGACCCACCAGGGGCCGAGACCACTCACCAGGGCCCATTTGGGCCCTAGTGGGGTGGCGCCCGCCACCTAGGTGGTGCCCAAACTCCCCCCTGCCACATCCTTGATCCGTGTGACCACCCCAGAGCCAAATCTCAGCCCTTGGTCAGTAGGTCGGTGGCATCAGAGGGCTCAGGAGGGAGTGGCGTGGATCATGAATGCCGCCATGCAAAGAAGCACATGTTGAATTAAAGAAGCACATGCTTAATTCTTCTCCACCATTGATCTTAAGGAGGATACGATCCAAGGGCTCTCATCCATCATCACGCGGATCGATGATGTGGCGGTGGAGTAGCCCCTACTCCACCTCTGTACTATAAATACCCGCCCGGAGGTGTCACTTCATATCAAGCAAGAAAGCAAGGAAAGGAATGAAGAACTCAAGGCTAATAGCTTAGGATTTAGCCAACATTAGGCAAGTAGGTAGCTAGTAGAGCAAGGCATCCTTGCCTCATTGCCCTCGCGGAAGCGCTGCTCAAGGCTTAGCTCAAGAGTTGAAGCGTGCGAGTAATTGGTCCTGGAGTTGGAAGAGTCTTCCTTCATCTCTGGTTCAGGTTTTGCTCGTGTAACTCAAGCACTTTACTATATTCTAGTTCATCATTTCAAGTATTACTTTATTCTACTTACCGGTACTGAGTAGTATACTTGATTGATTGCTTGAGTACCTAGCTATCCTACATTTCAATTCACTTAGCCATAGTAGTTAATCTCTAGTGTGCTTAGTGTTTGATCTTTGCCAATAGGTTGCTTAGTTAGTTTAGTGTTTATCTTATTAAGTCAAGTATTTGCTTTGATGTCCGCAAGGGTGTCTCTATTCTAGGCCAGGATAGAGATAGTTAGAATATAATTAGGCGTGGTGCTTAGTTATAGACTTACCTTCAAATACGGTTACACCCCCGGATAGCTCTGGTAGCAAGCAGGTGGTGAAAGCCCTGTGCGCTTTGAATTCCACCACGTAGTTGGTCTAGTTTAACAGTAAGGCTCGTTGTGGTAGCGTTCAACCTAAGTCAGTGGTAAAGGCTAGTTCGCCTCGGTACTTGATAAGATAAGAATAAAACTATATTTAACTTGGTTGCTTATTTGGCATTTGCCTATCTTGCTTCGTAGTTATCTAGGAGTAGTTATTAATTACTAGTTAGTTATATTAGTTATCCTTAGTTATCTTTTTCCCTTATCCACCTATCCATCCACCTTACCTTAACCATTCATTTCATCCTTACCTATCCACTCATAAATTCTTTCTAGCCTTTCCTCACCTCTCTTCTCTTCTCTCCTTTTCGCTTTCTTATTCTTCGACTCTCATCCCCTCCTTGACTCGACTCATACACCACCCTAGCCTTCCTTTGGGATCAAATAAATCGACACCTGGTACTCCCAGGCGAAGTGCTACTACGATAGTTCTGCGCGCTTGCAGAATCTCCTCTAGGTAGATTGCAATCTCTCTAGCTAGCTCCTACTAGTGTCGGGATTGACAACCCCATTTGACATTAGTAGATAGCTGCTTTAGCTTCACTCCTTTAGGTATAGTGACGGGACTTTCTACAAGCATTTCTGGCGCCGTTGCCAGGGATAGATTCCATAGTCTACTCCTAGTAACGACGTTAGCAAGTGTCAACAAGCATTTCTGGGCCGTTACCGGGGATAGTTGCCTAGCTCTATCTTTAGTGAAGTTAAGAACTACCAACAATGCACCGAAAAAGTCGTGGTTGAATTTTTCACAGTGGACGCACCCAATCATCTCAGTTTGACCCAAAACTCAAGTTTAGTGGGGTTTTGGCACTTTTATTTTCGGCGGAATGGTGCCGCAAAACTCGCACGAGTGGGCCATTTTTTTCATCGATGTACCGAAAAACTCATAGTTTAATTTTTTGGAATGGACGCACCCAATCATCTCAGTTTGACTCAAAACTCATGTTTCGTGGGTTTTTTGCACTTCCATTTCTAATGGAACAGTGCCGCAAAAGTCGCGCGAGAGGGCTGTTTTTCCCACTGATGGAGCAAAAAACTCGCGGTTGAATTTTTCGCAACGGATGCACCCTATCATCTCCGTTTGCCCTTTCATTTCCGTCGAAATGGTGCTGCAAAACTCACGCGACAGGGCCATTTTTCCCACTGATGCACCGAAAAACTCTTAGGTGAATTTTTTGCAATGGACGCACCCAAACATCTCAGTTTGACACAAAACTCATATTTGGTCGGTTTTTAGCACTTTCATTTCCGACGTTACGGTAGTGCAAAACTCACACGGAAGGGCCGTCTTTCCCACTGATGCGCCGAAAAACTTGCAGTTGAATTTTTTGCAACGGACGCACCCAAACATCTCTGTTTGACCCAAAACACATGTTTTGTGGGGTTTTGGCACATTTATTTCTGACGGAACGGTGCCGCAAAACTCACGCGAGAGGGCCATTTTTTCCACTGATGCACCAAAAAACTTGCGGTTTATTTTTTCACAATGGACGCGCCCAATCATTTCCATTTGACCCAAAACTCATGTTTGTTGGGTTTTTGACACTTTCATTTTCATCACAACGGTGCTGCAAAACTCGCGCGGGTGTGCCGTTTTTCCCACTGATGCACCGAAAAACTTGCAATTGAATTTTTTGAAACGGACGCACCCAATCATCTCAGTTTGACCGAAAACTATTGTTTGGTGGGTTTTTGGCAATTTCTTTTTTGATGGAACGGTGCCACAAAACTCGTGCGAGAGGGCCTTCTTTCCCACTGATGCACCGAAAAACTCACGGTTGAATTTTCACAACGGACGCACCCAATCTTCTCCATTTGACCCACAACTCATGTTTGGTGGGTTTTTGGCACCTTCATTTCCGATGGAACGGTGCCGCAAAAGTCACGCGAGATGGCCGTTGTTCCCATTGATGCACCAAAAAACTCGCGGTTGAATTTTTCGCAACGGACGCACCCAATCATCTCCATTTGACTCAAAACTCATGTTTGGTGGGCTTTTAGCACTTTCATTTCCGATGTTACGGTGCCGCAAAACTCGCGTGGGAGGGCCATCTTTCCTACTGATGCGCTGAAAAACTCGCAGTTGAAGTTTTCGCAACGGACGCACCCAATCATCTCCATTTGACCCAAAACTCATCTTTGGTGAGTTTTTGACAGTTTTATTTTCGTCGTAACGGTGCAGCAAAACTCGCGCGATGGTGGGCCGTTTTTCCCACTGATGCATCGAAAAACTCGCATTGAATTTTTCGCAACGGACGCACCCGATCATCTCAGTTTGACCCAAAACTAATGTTTGGTGGGTTTTTGTCACTTTCATTTCCGATGGAACGGTGCCGCAAAACTCGCGTGAGAGGGCCATCTTTCCCACTGATGCACCGAAAAACTCGCGGTTGAATTTTTCACAACAGACGCACCCATTCATCTCAGTTCGACCCAAAACTAATGTTTAGTGTGGTTTTAGCACTTTCATTTCCGGCGACACGGTGCCGCAAAACTCGCACGAGTGGGCCATTTTTTCCACCGATGCACTGAAAAACTCATTGTTGAATTTTTTGGAACGGACGCACCCAATCATGTCAGTTTGACCCAAAACAAATGTTTGGTGTGTTATTGGCACTTTCGTTTCCGACGGAACGGTGCCGCAAAACTCACGCGAGATGGCAATTTTTCCCACTGATGCACAAAAAATTCACGACTGATTTTTCGCAACGGACGCACCCAATCATCTCCGTTTGACCCAGAACTCATGTTTGGTGGGTTTTTGGCACTTTCATTTCCGTCGGAACGGTGCCGCGAAACTCGCTTCGGTGGGCCATTTTTCCCACTATTGCAGTGAAAAACTTGCATTTGATTTTTTCGCATCGGACGCACCCAATCATCTCAATTTGACCCAAAACTCATGTTTGGTGGGTTATTGGGACTTTCATTTCCGATGAAACGGTGCCGCAAAACTCACGCGAGAGGGTCGTTTTTCCCACTGATGCAATGAAATACTCGTGATTAAATTTTTCACAACGGATGCACCCAATCATCTCTGTTTGATTCAAAACACATGTTTGGTGGGCTTTTAGCAGTTTCATTTCCCACGTTACGGTGCCGCAAAACTCTTGCGGGGGGTCGTTTTACCCACTGATGCGCCGAATAACTCGTAGTTGAATTTTTTGCAACGGACGGACCCAATCATCTCCGTTTGACCCAAAACTCATGTTTGGTGGGTTATGGCACTTTCGTTTCTGACGGAACGGTGCTGCAAAACTCGCGAGAGTGGGCCATTTTTCCACTCATGCACCAAAAAACTCACGGTTTAATTTTACACAACGGACGCACACAATCATTTCCATTTGACACAAATATCATGTTTGGTGGCTTTTTGATAGTTCAATTTTCGTCGCAACGGTGCCGCAAAACTCGCGCGGGTGGGCCATTTTTCCCACTGATGCACCGAAAAACTCGCATTGAATTTTTCGCAATGGACGCACCCAATCATCTTAATTTGACCCAAAACTCATGTTTGGTGGGTTTTTGTTAGTTTCATTTCCGACGTTACGGTGCCGCAAAACTCGCGTGAGAGGGCTGTTATTCCCACAGATGCACCGAAAAAGTCGCGGTTGAATTTTTCGCAACGGACGCACCCAATCATCTTAGTTTGACCGAAAACTAATGTTTAGTGGGGTTTTAGCACTTTCATTTCCGGCGGAACGGTTCCGCAAAACTCGCACGAGTGGGCCATTTTTTCCACCGATGCACCGAAAAACTCATTAAATTTTTCGGAATGGACGCACCCAATCATCTCAGTTTGACCCAGAACAAATGTTTGGTGTGCTATTGGCACTTTGGTTTTCTACGGAACGGTGCCACTAAACTCATGCGAGATGGCCATTTTTCCCACTGATGCACCAAAAAACTCGCGATTGAATTTTTCGCAACGGACGCACCCAATCATTTCCGTTTGACCAAGAACTCATGTTTGGTGGGGTTTTGGCTCTTTCATTTCCGTCGGAACGGTGCCGCAAAACCTGCGCTGGTGGGCAATTTTTTCCACTGAAGCACCGAAAAACTCGCATTTGAATTTTTCGCGAAGGATGCACCCAATCATCTCAGTTTGACCCAAAACCCATGTTTGGTGGGTTATTTGCACTTCAATTTCTGATGGAACAGTGCCGCAAAAGTCGCACGAGAGGTCTATTTTTTCCACTGATTTACCCAAAAACTCGCGGTTGAATTTTTCGCAACGGATGCACTCCATCATCTCCGTTTGACCCAAAACTCATGTTTGGTTGTTTTTTTGGCCCTTTCATTTCCGTCGAAATGGTGCCACAAAACTCACGCGAGAGGGCCATTTTTCCCACTGATGCACCGAAAAACTCGTAGTTGAATTTTTCGCAACGGACGTACCCAAACATCTCAGTTTGACACAAAACTCATGTTTGGTGGGTTTTTAGCACTTTCTTTTCCGACGTTACGGTACTGCAGAACTCACGCGGAAGGGCCGTTTTTCCCACTGATGCACCGAAAAACTCGCGGTTGAATTTTTCGTAAAGGATGCACCCAATCATCTCAGTTTGACCCAAAAATCATGTTTGGTGGGTTATTTGCACTTCCATTTCTGATGGAATAGTGCCGCAAAAGTCGCGTGAGAGGGTCGTTTTTCCCACTAATGCACAAAAAATCTCGCGGTTGAATTTTTCACAACGGACGCTCCCAGTCATCTCAGTTTGACCCAAAACTCAAGTTTAGTGGGGTTTTGGCAGTTTTATTTCCGGCGGAATGGTGCCGCAAAACTCGCATGAGTGGGCCATTTTTTCCATCGATGCACCGAAAAACTCATAGTTTAATTTTTTGGAATGGACGCACCCAATCATGTCAGCTTGACCGAAAACTCATGTTTGGTGGGTTTTTTGCACTTCCATTTCTGATGGAACAGTGCCGCAAAAGTCGCGCGAGAGGGCTGTTTTTCCCACTGATGAAAAAACTCGCGGTTGAATTTTTCGCAACGGACGCACCCAATCATCTCCGTTTGACCCAAAACACATGTTTGGTGGGTTTTTGGCCCTTTCATTTCCGTCGAAATGGTGCTGCAAAACTCACGCGAGAGGACCATTTTTCCCACTGATGCACCGAAAAACTCGTAGGAGAATTTTCGCAAAGGACGCACCCAAACATCTCAGTTTGACACAAAACTCATGTTTGGTGGGTTTTTAGCACTTTCATTTCCGACCTTACGGTACTGCAAAACTCACGCGGAAGGGCCGTCTTTCCCACTGATGCGTCGAAAAACTTGCAGTTGAATTTTTTGCAACGGACGCACCCAAACATCTCTATTTGACCCAAAACACATGTTTGGTGTGTTTTTGGCACTTTTATTTCGGACGGAACGGTGCCGCAAAACTCGCGCGAGAGGGCCATTTTTTCCACTGATGCACCGAAAAACTTGCAGTTTAGTTTTTCGCAACGGACGCACCCAATCATTTCCATTTGACCCAAAACTCATGTTTGTTGGGTTTTTGACACTTTCATTTTCATCACAACGGTGCTGCAAAACTCGCGCGGGTGGGCCATTTTTCCCACTGATGCACCGAAAAACATGCAGTCGAATTTTTTGCAACGGACACACCCAATCATCTCAGTTTGACCGAAAACTAATGTTTGGTGGGTTTTTGGCACTTTCATTTCTGATGGAACGGTGCCGCAAAACTCGTGCGAGAGGGCCTTCTTTCCTACTGATGCACCAAAAAACTCACGGTTGAATTTTCACAACGGACGCACCCAATCTTCTCCGTTTGACCCACAACTCATGTTTGGTGGGTTTTTGGCACTTTCATTTCTGATGGAACGGTGCCGCAAAAGTCACGCGAGATGGCCGTTGTTCCCGTTGATGCACCGAAAAAGTCGCGGTTGAATTTTTCACAACGGACGCACCCAATCATCTCCATTTGACTCAAAACTCATGTTTGGTGGGCTTTTAGCACTTTGATTTCCGATGTTACGGTGCCGCAAAACTCGCGCGGGAGGGCCATCTTTCCTACTGATGCGCTGAAAAACTCACAGTTGAAGTTTTTGCAACGGACGCACACAATCATCTCCATTTGACCCAAAACTAATCTTTGGTGAGTTTTTGACAGTTTTATTTTCGTCGCAACGGTGCAGCAAAACTCGCGCTATGGTGGTCCGTTTTTCCCACTGATGCATCGAAAAACTCGCATTGAATTTTTCGCAACGGACGCACCCGATCATCTCAGTTTGACCCAAAACTAATGTTTGGTGGGTTTTTGTCACTTTCATTTCTGATGGAACGGTGCCGCAAAACTCGCGTGAGAGGGCCATCTTTCCCACAGATGCGCCGAAAAACTCGCGGTTGAATTTTTCGCAACGGACACACCCAATCATCTCAGTTCGACCCAAAACTAATGTTTAGTGGGGTTTTAGCACTTTCATTTCCGACGTTACGGTGTCGCAAAACTCGTGCGAGAGGGCTGTTATTCCCACAGATGCACCGAAACACTCGCGGTTGAATTTTTCGCAACGGACGCACCCAATCATCTCAGTTGGACCGAAAACTAATGTTTAGTGGGGTTTTAGCACTTTCATTTCCGGCGGAACGGTTCCGCAAAACTCGCACGAGTGGGCCATTTTTTCCACCGATGCACCGAAAAACTCATTGTTAAATTTTTCGGAATGGACCCACCCAATCATCTCAGTTTGACCCAGAACCAATGTTTGGTGTGCTGTTGGCACTTTCGTTTCCTGCAGAACGTTGCCGCAAAACTCGCGCGAGATGGCCATTTTTCCCACTGATGCACCAAAAAACTCGCGATTGAATTTTTCGCAACGGACGCACTCAATCATCTCCGTTTGACCCAGAACTCATGTTTGGTGGGGTTTTGGCACTTTCATTTCCGTCGAAACGGTGCCGCAAAACCCGCGCTGGTGGGCCATTTTTTCCACTGAAGCACCGAAAAACTCGCATTTGAATTTTTCGCGAAGGATGCACCCAATCATCTCAGTTTGACCCAAAACTCATGTTTGGTGGGTTATTTGCACTTCAATTTCTGATGGAACAGTGCCGCAAAAGTCGCGCGAGAGGTCTATTTTTCCCACTGATGCACCCAAAAACTCGCGGTTGAATTTTTCACAACGGATGCACTCAATCATCTCCGTTTGACCCAAAACTCATGTTTGGTTGTTTTTTGGCCCTTTCATTTCCGTCGAAACGGTGCCGCAAAACTCACGCGAGAGGGCCATTTTTTCCACCGATGCACCGAAAAACTCATTGTTAAATTTTTTGGAATGGATGCACCCAATCATCTTAGTTTGACCCAGAACAAATGTTTGGTGTGCTATTGGCACTTTCGTTTTCGACGGAACGGTGCCGCAAAACTCACGCGAGATGGACATTTTTCCCACTAATGCACCAAAAAACCCACCATTGATTTTTTCGCAACGGACGCACCCAATCAACTCAGTTTCACCCAGAACAAATGTTTGGTGTGCTATTGGCACTTTCGTTTCCGACAGAACGGTGCCGCAAAACTCACGCGAGATGGACATTTTTCCCACTAATGCACCAAAAAACTCGCGATTGAATTTTTTGCAACGGACGCACCCAATCATTTCCGTTTGACCCAAAACTCATGTTTGGTGGGTTTTTGTTAGTTTCATTTCCGACGTTACGGTGCCGCAAAACTCGCGCGAGAGGGCTGTTATTCCCACAGATGCACTGAAACACTCGCGGTTGAATTTTTCGCAACGGACGCACCCAATCATCTCAGTTTGACCGAAAACTAATGTTTAGTGGGGTTTTAGCACTTTCATTTCCGGCGGAACGGTTCCGCAAAACTCGCACGAGTGGGCCATTTTTTCCACCCATGCACCGAAAAACTCATTGTTAAATTTTTTGGAATGGACGCCCCCAATCATCTCAGTTCGGCCCAGAACAAATGTTTGGTGTGCTATTGGCACTTTCGTTTCCGACGGAACGGTGCCGCAAAACTCACGCGAGATGACCGTTTTTCCCACTAATGCACCAAAAAACTCGAGATTGAATTTTTCGCAACGGACGCACCCAAACATTTCCGTTTGACCCAAAACTCATGTTTGGTTGGTTTTTTGGCCCTTTCATTTCCGTCGAAATGGTGCCACAAAACTCACGCGAGAGGGCCATTTTTCCCACTGATGCACCGAAAAACCCGTAGTTGAATTTTTCGCAACGGACGCACCCAAACATCTCAGTTTGACACAAAACTCATGTTTGGTGGGCTTTTAGCACTTTCATTTCCGACTTTCGGTACTGCAAAAACTCACGCGGAAGGGTCGTTTTTCCCACAGATGCACCAAAAAACTCACGGTTGATTTTTTGGCAAAGGACGCACCCAATCATCTCAGTTTGTCCTGAAACTCATGTTTGGTGGGTTATTTGCACTTCCATTTCTGATGGAACAGTGCCGCAAAAGTCGCGCGAGTGGGCCGTTTTTCCAACTAATGCACAAAAAAACTCGCGGTTGAATTTTCCGCAACGGACGCACCCAATCATCTCAGTTTGACCCAAAACTCATGTTTGGTGGGTTTTTGTTACATTCATTTCTGACGTTACGGTGGAGCCAAACTCGCGCGAGAGGGTCGTTATTCCAACTGATGCACCGACAAACTCATGGTTGAATATTTCGCAGTGAACGCACCCAATCATCTCTGTTTGACCCAAAACTCAAGTTCACTGGGGTTTTGGCAGTTTTATTTCCGGCGGAATGGTGCCGCAAAATTCGCACTAGTGGGCCATTTTTTCCATCGATGCACCGAAAAACTCATAGTTTAATTTTTTGGAATGGACACACCCAATCATCTCAGTTTGACGAGTGTGGGATCCACCCCCGCACGATTGGGCCACCCGGTCGACGGGGGTGGGATTCGGCCCAAGCGTGCGGGGGTGGGACGAGACTGCGCTGGGGTGGGCCGGTGCAGGTGCTGGCGCTGGGCCAGGAGCGGGGTTGGCCCAGGTGGAGGAATGGAGGTGGGTGCGGGCCGGCGGGGAGGGAAGAAGGGGAAGCGGGCCGCTGGGAATGGGAGCGGGTTGGGCTCGGTGACCTGGGCTAGGCCGCGGCTGCGAGGAGAGGGAGCTGGGCCAGGCCAAAACCGAGGTGAGGGAGAGAATGAGGGTGATGTCCTTGCCTTTTCCTTTTTGTTTTCTTTTCCAAAACTTTTTGCAAACTCTTTTGAAATCTAAATTCATTTCAGATCCAAAATTAAACCCAGTTTGAAATCAAATAGTTTGGAAAAGGTTTTGAAATATTTCCCATAGGTTTTGAAAATCAAACTTTGGGTTTGAATTTGTAAAATTTTCGTAAACCTTTTATTTATTTTCTAAATAGAATAAATCCGATTCGTCTTGTACGGGTTTAATAAATTTATTTTTCACCCAATAAAAGTATGCAACGACATGAATGCAACAAACATCTAGTTAGATTTTTCCTCCATCTAAAATTTTGACCATTTCCTAATTAAATTCTAATTTATTTTAATTAATTAAACACCCGGGGTGTTACAAACTTACCCCCTTAACTGGAATCTCGTCCCGAGATTCGGGTAGGCTATAGTCATTACAAAGAACCAAATCAAACAAAAGCACAAGCACATGTCAATCAACGTGCTACGAGTTTAAATAATTATGGTGGGCATCCTACTATTGGAGGACCTACTTTGAAACAAAGTTTGAATTTTCAGCAGAGACAGACTACAGAAGTGGGAAATAGGGTGAGGCTTTGTAAAAATAGTTTTGTAAACAACACGACTTGACTAGGGTAGCGTCCTACGGTCAACACGACTTTGATACCACTCTGTGACACCCCAATTTTAAAAACAAAATTAGAGCACAATATATGTATGCCAGGATCAATTTTCATACATATATCCACATCATAGTAAATATCAAAACAATGTTTTTATTAATATATCGAACATTATTACAAAAATGACCCTCGAGTCTAAAAGAAAAGTACAGACTCTCAACAGACTCTGATGTAGACTCGCGTAAACTGGACGCCACTCCACAGGAAGGTCGACCGGGGGCTGCGCCATCCTAGTACAAGTCGTCTGGGTCGAATCCACCGTCTTCTGTGTACAAGTTGTCGGGGTCATATCCACCGTCTTCTGCGTACTCCTGCTCCGCGTCGTAGACTCCAACGTCTGGGTGGGGTAGCAGGGGGTTCAAAGAGGAAGGGTGAGTACATCGAAATGTACTCCGCAAGTGTAGGAAATATATGCTTATGCGGCTATTAACAAAGGTAGGCTGACTTTGTTTGACTCAAGCGCCTAAAGCAACACATCCTATTAGTCCTATTATTCCTATGCACCTTTTTGCTAGGTTATAACCACAGTCTCCATCTGTAACAGTAACCACACTCGGAGTTGCACCGAGCAAACCACACTCGGAGTCACACCGAGCAACCAACACTTGGAGTCCACCAAGCAACCACACTTGGAGTCACACCAAGCAACCACACTTGGAGTCACACCAAGCGAACCCACACCTGAAGTCCATCAGGCAAACCACACCTGAAGTCCATCAGATGACCCGAACCAGGTCATTACAAGGAGTCCTATGTGTATTAGTTCCATACATCATGACATAGAACGCTACCTTCCGTAATAACACCAGGACTGCGCCCGAGCCTGGGAATCACTCCCGTACCAAGCAGTAACCCACGTAGAAGAAGCCTCTGTACCCATGTCATATGAGACTAATAACCACATAAGGCTTCCCTAACGAACGAGAACCAAACCACCAACTAATCTCAAAGAAGTCCAAGCCGCTCGTGACCGTGAGCACGTCTGATATATCAGTTTTACACTCTGCAGAGGTTGCACATCGTCACCCATAAGTCATGCGTTCCCCATCACGCTAAACACTGCCAAGGTGCACAGCGGGGTCGCACTACAAGGCCTTTACAAAGCCCCTCCAAGCCTGTGTTACACGTACTCTAAGGTTTCATCCCCGTACATAAGTCAGCGACCCCAGGGACCCCCTCTTGAGCCACTAAACACACCCCATGTAGCATAACTTGGAGGAAACTAATTAATTAGCCAAGTCCAGCCCATCCAGATCTCATGGTTGTGCTGTGTAACCGGGTTACATGCTCTGAGAACCGGGTCCTAGGGATCTAGGCAGGATAAATCTAGCACAAGCCCAGAACCAAAACCAAAAGCAGCTGCCGAGTCCCACGGCACAAAAACCACCACACGGTCCATCCTGCCGGATTTACCTACTCACCATACTACTCATTACCAGTCCATGTTCCATAGATCATTAATCAGAATTAATTATTAACCATCCCAACCCAAGACAGCAAGACTAAGCATGACTTCTACCCAATCCATCCCAAACCAGGTGTCAAGGAAAATATAATCAATTGCTAGTAAACCATATCATGAGATTCAATTTAAGACTGCATGCAACTACTGGATCTAACTACTCTAACTCAAAATAAAATAAATACAGGAGCAAGATGTTCAAGGACACTTGCCTTCAGACTGGGTCGGATCAACGGAGGCGAAGGCTGGATCCTGGGGTTCCACGTAGCGCGTACTCGCTGGATCAAACATCAAACATGGCCCAAACAAACATATAAGAAATAGTACATCATACAGTAAGACAACAGTAAATAAATGGTTCTACTGCGTAGAGCTCGACGAGACGAATCTAACGCAAGTTGAACGGGTCAAATCGGAATTAAAACGAGCAAGTTATAGGCTTTTGAAGTTTGATGGCAAATCTGTGAATAGATGAAACTCATTTTCGTAATTTATTTAAATTAAAACTGAAAATAAAAGGCGAGAGGACCTGGCCTCATTTATCTGAAAGTGCAAGGGCTGGATGGGAAACGTTCCAAGACTCAGCGAACAGTCCCTTTGGACGGCGGGTTGATTCACGGAAACATCGAGGCTTCTTTTGCAAAACAGCCAGCGAGTCGGTGTGGTCAGCGGGGCGGCTGACGTGTGCGCCGCGTGGCGCCGTGCGGTTGGTCCGGTGTACCAGCGGTCTCGTGGGCGAGCGGACGTGGCCACTGAGGACCGAGTCCACCAGGGCGTGGACTGGGTGCATACCCCTTCGCGGGGTGTTCTAATCTGTGCCGTCCAAGACAAATCCAGCGGCCCAGAGTAGGAAGGGAGGGACTGGATGGCCGCCGGTGGTGTTAGAGACGGCGGCGCCATGGCTTGCACGGCGGCGCCATGACCGCCTTGCTCGGACAACGACCTAGAGGCCGGTAGCGACTGCGGGTAGGTGTGCATAAGAGAGAGGATCTTACGGTGATCATGATGGAGGGGTTGTTGACGCGGTTCGTGGCCCGGAGGAGGAGTTCCGACGGGCGATGGCGGATGGGGTGCTCGGGCCCTGAGGAACAATTGGTGTAAGGCCGTGGATTACCAAATTGAGGGTGCCAAGGGAGAGAGGAGAGGAAGGTGAACCTTCTGGAAGCCATTTCGTAGTTAGAGATGATCCGGATGGGAGGAATCGACGGCGGAGCGGGTGCTCTGCTCTGTTCGAGGTGGCGGCGGGCTTGTTACCCCCGGCGTCTTCCCTGCGCAGCAAGACAGCGCGCCACAGCCGCCAAGTGAAGGCGTCGGAGCAGCTGGGTGGGCACATGACGTTGCTGCGAAATCGGAGGGAAGGATGGGGAGGCAAGGGCTCGGTGGGATGCCTGGCAATGGCGACAACAGTGCTAGGGCGTGGAGTTGGTTTGGGGGTTTCTTGTAGGCAGAGGGTATGGGGTGGCGGCGCGATCCTACTGCAACGGGGACGCACCGAGAAGGGCGGGGAGGGCGTTGGACGGCGGTGGCGAGGCACAAGCACATGGAACATGGGAGATATCGCGCGGGCGGTGCGGTGTGGCTGTTGGGGACGACGGCTGACGGGTGGGTCCTGCCTAGCAGGGAAAGAGAGAGGGAGAGACGACGACGCGGCTGTGAGCGCGTGCGCGGGGTGCGCGAGTTCGTGGGCTGGGGGAGGGTGCCAGGCTTGCGGCCGCTGCAGGCCTTCGCGCGCTCGGGCGCTTTGGCTGCCGATGGTGAGGCAGGGGAACCTGGGCCGTCCGGCGCGGCTCGGCCCAAGCGTGCGGGGGTGGGACGGGACGGCGCTGGGGTGGGACGGTGCAGGTGCTGGCGCTGGGCCAGGAGCGGGGTTGGCCCAGGTGGAGGAATGGAGGTGGGTGCGGGCCGGCGGGGAGGGAAGAAGGGGAAGCGGGCACTGGGAATGGGAGCGGGTTGGGCTCGGTGAGCTGGGCTAGGCCGCGGCTGCGAGGAGAGGGAGCTGGGCCAGGCCAAAACCGAGGTGAGGGAGAGTATGAGGGTGATGTCCTTGTCTTTTCCTTTTTGTTTTCTTTTCCAAAACTTTTTGCAAACTCTTTTGAAATCTAAATTCATTTCAGATCCAAAATTAAACCCAGTTTGAAATCAAATAGTTTGGAAAAGGTTTTGAAATATTTCCCCTAGGTTTTGAAAATCAAACATTGGGTTTGAATTTGTAAAATTTTCGTAAACCTTTTATTTATTTTCTAAATAGAATAAATCTGGTTCGTCTTGTACGGGTTTAATAAATTTATTTTTCACCCAATAAAAGTATGCAACGGCATGAATGCAACAAACATCTGGTTAGATTTTTCCTCCATCTAAGATTTTGACCGTTTCCTAATTAAATTCTAATTTATTTTAATTAATTAAACACCCGGGGTGTTACAGCTGTTTTTCCCACTGATGCAGCAAAAAACTCGCGGTTGAATTTTTCACAACGGACGCACCCAATCATCTCCGTTTGACCCAAAACACATGTTTGGTGGGTTTTTGGCCCTTTCATTTCCGTCAAAATGGTGCTGCAAAACTCACGCGTGAGGGCCATTTTTCCCACTGATGCACCGAAAAACTCGTTGTTGAATTTTTTGCAATGGACGCACCCAAACATCTCAGTTTGACACAAAACTCATGTTTGGTGGGTTTTTAGCACTTTCATTTCCGACGTTACGGTATTGCAAAACTCACGCGGAAGGGCCGTCTTTCCCACTGATGCGCCGAAAAACTTGCAGTTGAATTTTTTGCAACGGACGCACCCAAACAACTCTGTTTGACCCAAAACACATGTTTGGTGGGTTTTTGACACTTTTATTTCTGAGGGAACGGTGCTGCAAAACTCGCACGAGAGGGCCATTTTTTCCACTGATGCACTAAAAAACTTGTGGTTTAGTTTTTCGCAACGGACGCACCCAATCATTTCCATTTGACCCAAAACTCATGTTTGTTGGGTTTTTGACACTTTCATTTTCATCACAACGGTGAAGCAAAACTCGCGCGATGGTGGTCCGTTTTTCCCACTGATGCATCGAAAAACTCGCATTGAATTTTTCGCAACGGACGCACCCAATCATCTCAGTTTAACCGAAAACTAATGTTTGGTGGGTTTTTGTCACTTTCATTTTCGATGGAACGGCGCCGCAAAACTCGCGTGAGAGGGCCATCTTTCCCACTGATACGCCGAAAAACTCGCGGTTGAATTTTTCGCAACGGATGCACCCAATCATCTCAGTTCGACCCAAAACTAATGTTTAGTGGGGTTTTAGCACTTTCATTTCCGGCGGAATGGTGCCGCAAAACTCACACGAGTGGGCCATTTTTTCCACCGATGCACTGAAAAACTCATTGTTGAATTTTTTGGAACGGACGCACCCAATCATCTAAGTTTGACCCAAAACAAATGTTTGGTGTGTTATTGGCACATTCGTTTCTAACGGAACGGTGCCGCAAAACTCACGCGAGATGGCAATTTTTCCCACTAATGCACCAAAAAACCCACCATTGATTTTTTTCGCAACGGACGCACCCAATCATCTCCGTTTGACCCAGAACTCATGTTTGGAGGGTTTTTGGCACTTTCATTTCCGTCGGAACGGTGCCGCAAAACTCGCGTCGGTGGGCCATTTTTCCCACTAATGCACCAAAAAACTTGCATTTGATTTTTTTCGCAACGGACGCACCCAATCATCTCAATTTGACCCAAAACTCATGTTTGGTGGGTTATTGGGACTTTCATTTCCGATGAAACGGCGCCGCAAAACTCACGCGAGAGAGCCGTTTTTCCCACTGATGCAATGAAATACATGTGATTAAATTTTTCACAACGGATGCACCCAATCATCTCCGTTTGATTCAAAACACATGTTTGGTGGGCTTTTAGCACTTTCATTTCCGACGTTACGGTGCCGCAAAACTCATGCGGGGGGCCGTTTTACACACTGATGCGCCGAATAACTCGCAGTTGAATTTTTCGCAACGGACGGACCCAATCATCTCCATTTGACCCAAAACTCATGTTTGGTGGGTTATGACACTTTCATTTCTGTAGGAACGGTGCTGCAAAACTCGCGCGAGTGGTCCGTTTTTTCCACTGATGCACCAAAAAACTCATGGTTTATTTTTTTGCAACAAACGCACACAATCATTTCCATTTGACCCAAAACTCATGTTTGGTGGCTTTTTTATAGTTCTATTTTCATCGCAACGGTGCCGCAAAACTCGCGCGGGTGGGCCGTTTTTCCCATTGATGCACCGAAAAACTCGCATTGAATTTTTCGCAATGGACGCACCCAATCATTTTAATTTGACCCAAAACTCATGATTGGTGGGTTTTTGTTAGTTTCATTTCCGACGTTACGTTGCCGCAAAACTCGCGCGAGAGGGCTTTTATTCCCACAGATGCACCGATACACTCGCGGTTGCATTTTTCGCAACGGACGCACCCAATCATCTCAGTTCGACCGAAAACTAATGTT
This sequence comes from Coix lacryma-jobi var. lacryma-jobi, assembly GCA_009763385.1. Classification (NCBI taxonomy): domain Eukaryota; kingdom Viridiplantae; phylum Streptophyta; class Magnoliopsida; order Poales; family Poaceae; genus Coix; species Coix lacryma-jobi. The sequence goes on from CM019831.1 coordinate 86,417,240, forward strand.
TAGTGGGGTTTTAGCACTTTCATTTCCGGCAGAACGGTTCCGCAAAACTCGCACGAGTGGGTCATTTTTTCGACGGATGCACCGAAAAACTCATTGTTAAATTTTTTGGAATGGACGCACCCAATCATCTCAGTTTGACCCTGAACAAATGTTTGGTGTGCTATTGGCACTTTCGTTTCCGACGGAACGGTGCCGTAAAACTCATGCGAGATGACCATTTTTCCCACTAATGCACCAAAAAACTCACGATTGAATTTTTCGCTACGGACGCACCCAATCATTTCCGTTTGACCCAAAACTCATGTTTGGTTGGTTTTGTGGCCCTTTCATTTCCGTCAAAACGGTGCTGCAAAACTCACGCGAGAGGTCCATTTTTCCTACTGATGCACTGAAAAACCCGTAGTTGAATTTTCGGAACGGACGCACCCAAACATCTCAGTTTGACACCAAACTCATGTTTGGTGGGTTTTTAGCACTTTCATTTCCGACGTTATGGTACTGCCAAACTCACGCGGAAGGGCCGTTTTTCCCACTGATGCACCGAAAAACTCGGGGTTGATTTTTTCGCAAAGGACGCACCCAATCATCTCAGTTTGACCCAAAACTCATGTTTGGTGGGTTATTTGCACTTCCATTTCTCATGGAACAGTGCCGCAAAAGTCACGCGAGTGGGCCGTTTTTCCCACTAATGCACAAAAAAACTCGCGGTTGAATTTTTCGCAACGGACGCACCGAATCATCTCAGTTTGACCCAAAACTCATGTTTGGTGGGTTTTTGTTACTTTCATTTCCGACGTTACGGTGCAGCAAAACTCACGCGAGAGGGTCGCTATTCCCACTGATGCACCGACAAACTCGTGGTTGAATTTTTCGCAGACGACGCACCCAATCATCTCAGTTTGACCCAAAACTCAAGTTTAGTGGGGTTTTGGCAATTTTATTTCCGGCGGAATGGTGCCGCAAAACTTGCACGAGTGTGCCATTTTTTCCATCGATGCACCGAAAAACTCGTAGTTTAATTTTTTGGAATGGACGCACCCAATCATCTCAGTTTGACCCAAAACTCATGTTTGGTTGGTTTTTGCACTTTCATTTCCGATGTTACGGTACTGCAAAACTCACGCGGAAGGGCCGTTTTTCCCACTGATGCACCGAAAAACTCGCGGTTGAATTTTTCGCAACGGCCGCACTCAATCATCTCCGTTTGACCCAAAACACATGTTTGGTGGGTTTTTGGCCCTTTCATTTCCGTCGAAATGGTGCTGCAAAACTCACGCGAGAGGGCCATTTTTCCCACTGATGCACCGAAAAACTCGTTGGTGAAATTTTTGCAATGGACGCACCCAAACATCTCAGTTTGACACAAAACTCATGTTTGGTGGGTTTTTAGCACTTTCGTTTCCGACGTTACGGTACTGCAAAACTCACGCGGAAGGGCCGTCTTTCCCACTGATGCGGCGAAAAACTTGCAGTTGATTTTTTTGCAACGGACGCACCCAAACATCTCCATTTGACTCAAAACTCATGTTTGGTGGGCTTTTAGCACTTTCATTTGCGATGTTACGGTGCCGCAAAACTCGCGCGGGAGGGCCATCTTTCCTACTGATGCGCTGAAAAACTCGCAGTTGAAGTTTTCGCAACGGACGCACCCAATCATCTCCATTTGACCCAAAACTCATCTTTGGTGAGTTTTTGGCAGTTTTATTTTCGTCGTATCGGTGCAGCAAAACTCACGCGATGGTGGGCCGTTTTTCCCACTGATGCATCGAAAAACTCGCATTGAATTTTTCGCAACGGACGCACCCGATCATCTCAGTTTGACCCAAAACTAATGTTTGGTGGGTTTTTGTCACTTTCATTTCCGATGGAACGGTGCCGCAAAACTCGCGTGAGAGGGCCATCTTTCCAGTGATGCGCTGAAAAACTCGTAGTTGAAGTTTTCGCAACGGACGCACCCAATCATCTCCATTTGACCCAAAACTCATCTTTGGTGAGTTTTTGATAGTTTTATTTTCGTCGTAACGGTGCAGCAAAACTCGCGCGATGGTGGGCCGTTTTTCCCACTAATGCATCGAAAAACTCATTGTTGAATTTTTTGGAACGGACGCACCCAATCATCTCAGTTTGACCCAAAACAAATGTTTGGTGTGTTATTGGCACTTTTGTTTCCGACCGAACGGTGCCACAAAACTCACGCGAGATGGCAATTTTTCCGACTGATGCACCAAAAAACTCACGATTGATTTTTTCGCAACGGACGCACCCAATCATCTCTGTTTGACCCAGAACTCATGTTTAGTGGGGTTTTTGGCACTTTCATTTCCGTCGAAACGGTGCCGCAAAACTCGCGTCGGTGGGCCATTTTTCCCACTAATGCACCAAAAAAGTTGCATTTGAATTTTTCGCAATGGACGCACCCAATCATCTCAATTTGACCCAAAACTCATGTTTGGTGGGATATTGGGACTTTCATTTCCGATGAAACGGCGCCGCAAAACTCACGCGAGAGGGCCGTTTTTCTCACTGATGCAATGAAATACTCGTGATTAAATTTTTCACAACGGACGCACCCAATCATCTTCGTTTGATTCAAAACACATGTTTGGTGGGCTTTTAGCACTTTCATTTCCGACGTTACGGTGCCGCAAAACTCTTGCGGGGGGCCGTCTTACCCACTGATGCGACGAATAACTCGCAGTTGAATTTTTCGCAACAAACGGACCCAATCATCTCCGTTTGACCCAAAACACATGTTTGGTGGGTTATGGCACTTTCATTTCCGTTCGAACGGTGCTGCAAAACTGGCGCAAGTGGGCCGTTTTTTCCAATGATGCACCAAAAAACTCACGGTTTAATTTTTCACAACGAACGCACACAATCATTTCCATTTGACCCAAAACTCATGTTTGGTGGCTTTTTGATAGTTCTATTTTCGTCGCAACGGTGCCGCAAAACTCGCACGGGTGGGCCGTTTTTCCCACTGACGCACCGAAAAACTCGCATTGAATTTTTCGCAATGGACACACCCAATCATCTTAATTTGACCTAAAACTCATGTTTGGTGGGTTTTTGTTAGTTTCATTTCCGACGTTACGGTGCCGCAAAACTCACGCAAGAGGGCTGTTATTCCCACAGATGCACCGAAACACTCGCGGTTGAATTTTTTGCAACGGACGCACCCAGTCATCTCAGTTCGACCGAAAACTAATGTTTAGTGGGGTTTTAGCACATTCATTTCTGGCGGAACGGTTCCGCAAAACTCGCACGAGTTGGCCATTTTTTCCACCGATGCACCGAAAAACTCATTGTTAAATTTTTTGGAATGGACGCACCCAATCATCTCAGTTTGACCCAGAACAAATGTTTGGTGTGCTATTGGCACTTTCGTTTCCGACGGAACGGTGCCGCAAAACTCACGCGAGATGGCCATTTTTTCCCACTAATGCAACAAAAAAACTCGCGATTGAATTTTTCGCAACGGACGCACCCAATCTTTTTCATTTAACCCAAAACTCATGTGTGGTTGGTTTTTTGGCCCTTTCATTTCCATCGAAACGGTGCCGCAAAACTCACGCGACATGGCCATTTTTCCCACTGATGCACCGAAAAACCCGTAGTTGAATTTTTCGCAACGGACGCACCCAAACATCTCAGTTTGACACAAAACTCATGTTTGGTGGGTTTTTAGTACTTTCATTTCTAACGTTACGGTACTGCAAAACTCACGCGGAAGGGCTGTTTTTCCCACCGATGCACCGAAAAACTCGCGGTTGATTTTTTCGCAAAGGACACACCCAATCATCTCAGTTTGACCCAAAACTCATGTTTGGTGGGTTATTTGCACTTCCATTTCTGATGGAACAGTGCCGCAAAAGTCGCGCGAGTGGGCCGTTTTTCCCACTAATGCACAAAAAAACTCGCGGTTGAATTTTTCGCAACGGACGCACCCAATCATCTCAGTTTGACCCAAAACTCATGTTTGGTGGGTTTTTGTTACTTTCATTTCCGACGTTACGGTGCAGCAAAACTCGAGCGATAGGGTCGCTATTCCCACTGAAGCACCGACAAACTCGTGGTTGAATTTTTCGCAGTGCACGCACCCAATCATCACAGTTTGACCCAAAACTCAAGTTTAGTGGGGTTTTGGCAGTTTTATTTCCGGCGGAAAGGTGCCGCAAAACTTGCACGAGTGGGCCATTTTTTCGATCGATGCACCGAAAACCTCATAGTTTAATTTTTTGGAATGGACGCACCCAATCATCTCAGTTTGACCCAAAACTCATGTTTGGTGGGTTTTTGCACTTTCATTTCCGACATTACGGTACTGCAAAACTCACGCGGAAGGGCCGTTTTTCCCACTGATGCACCGAAAAACTCGCGGTTGAATTTTTCGCAACGGACGCACCCAATCATCTCCGTTTGACCCAAAACACATGTTTGGTGGGTTTTTGGCCCTTTCATTTCCGTCGAAATGGTGCTGCAAAACTCACGGGAGAGAGCCATTTTTCCCACTGATGCACCGAAAAACTCGTTGGTGAATTTTTTGCAATGGACCCACCCAAACATCTCAGTTTGACACAAAACTCATGTTTGGTGGGTTTTTAGCACTTTCATTTCCGACGTTACGGTACTGCAAAACTCACGCGGAAGGGTCGTCTTTCCCACTGATGCGCCAAAAAACTTGCAGTTGATTTTTTTGCAACGGACGCACCCAAACATCTCTGTTTGACTCAAAACACATGTTTGGTGGGTTTTTGGCACTTTTATTTCTAACGGAACGGTGCCGCAAAACTCGCGCGAGAGGGCCATTTTTTCCACTGATGCACTGAAAAACTTGTGGTTTAGTTTTTCGCAACGGACGCACCCAATCATTTCCATTTGACCCAAAACTCATGCTTGTTGGGTTTTTGACACTTTCATTTTTATCACACAACGTTGCTGCAAAACTTGAGCGGGTGGGCCGTTTTTCCCACTGATGCACCGAAAAACTTGCAGTTGAATTTTTTGCAACGGACGCACCCAATCATCTCAGTTTGACCGAAAACTAATGTTTGGTGGGTTTTTGGCACTTTCATTTGTGATGGAACGGTGCCGCAAAACTCATGCAAGAGGACCTTATTTCCCACTGATGCTCCAAAAAACTCACGGTTGAATTTTCACAATGGACGCACCCAATCTTCTCCGTTTGACCCACAACTCTTGTTTGGTGGGTTTTTGGCACTTTCATTTCCGATGGAACGGTGCCGCAAAAGTCACGCGAGATGGCCGTTGTTGCCGTTGATGCACCGAAAAACTCGCGGTTGAATTTTTCGCAACGGACGGACCCAATCATCTTAACTTGACCCAAAACTCATGTTTGGTGGATTTTTGTTAGTTTCATTTCCGACGTTACGGTGCCGCAAAACTCGCGCGAGAGGGCTGTTATTCTCACAGATGCACCGAAACACTCGCGGTTGAATTTTTCGCAACGTACGCACCCAATCATCTCAGTTCGACTGAAAACTAATGTTTAGTGGGGTTTTAGCACTTTTATTTCCGACGGAACGGTTCCGCAAAACTCGCACGAGTGGGCCATTTTTTCCACCGATGCACCAAAAAACTCATTGTTAAATTTTTTGGAATGGACGCCCCCAATCATCTCAGTTTGACCCAGAACAAATGTTTGGTGTGCTATTGGCACTTTTGTTTCCGACAGAACGGTGCCGCAAAACTCACGCGAGATGGTCATTTTTCCCACTAATGCACCAAAAAACCCACGATTGAATTTTTCGCAACGGACGCACCCAATCATTTCCGTTTGACCCAAAACTCATGTCACGTTGGTTTTTTGGCCCTTTCATTTCCGTCGAAACGGTGCCGCAAAACTCACGCGACATGGCCATTTTTCCCACTGATGCACCGAAAAACCCGTAGTTGAATTTTTCGCAACGGACGCACCCAAACATCTCAGTTTGACACAAAACTCATGTTTGGTGGATTTTTAGCACTTTCATTTCCGACGTTACGGTACTGCAAAACTCACGCGGAAGGGCCGTTTTCCCACTGATGCACCGAAAAACTCTCGGTTGATTTTTTCGCAAAGGACGCACCCAATCATCTCAGTTTGACCCAAAACTCATGTTTGGTGGGTTATTTGCACTTCCATTTCGGATGGAACAGTGCCGCAAAAGTCGCGCGAGTGGGCCGTTTTTCCCACTAATGCACAAAAAAACTCGCGGTTGAATTTTTCGCAACGGACGCATCCAATCATCTCAGTTTGACCCAAAACTCATGTTTGGTGGGTTTTTGTTACTTTCATTTCCGACGTTACGGTGCAGCAAAACTCGCGCGATAGGGTCGCTATTCCCACTGATGCACCGACAAACTCGTGGTTGAATTTTTCGCAGTGCACGCACCCAATCATCACAGTTTGACCCAAAACTCAAGTTTAGTGGGGTTTTGGCAGTTTTATTTCCGGCGGAATGGTGCCGCAAAACTTGCACGAGTGGGCCATTTTTACCATCGATGCACCGAAAAACTCATAGTTTAATTTTTTGGAATGGACGCACCCAGTTATCTAAGTTTAACCCAAAACTCATGTTTGGTGGGTTTTTGCACTTTCATTTCCGACGTTACGGTACTGCAAAACTCACGCGGAAGGGCCGTTTTCCCACTGATGCACCAAAAAACTCGCGGTTGATTTTTTCGCAACGGACGCACCCAATCATCTCCGTTTGACCCAAAACACATGTTTGGTGGGTTTTTGGCCCTTTCATTTCCGTCGAAATGATGCTGCAAAACTCACGCGAGAGAGCCATTTTTCCCAATGATGCACCAAAAAACTCGTTGGTGAAGTTTTTGCAATGGACGCACCCAAACATCTCATTTTGACACAAAACTCATGTTTGGTGGGTTTTTAGCACTTTCATTTCCGACGTTACGGTACTGCAAAACTCACGTGGAAGGGTCGTCTTTGCCACTGATGCGCCGAAAAACTTGCAGTTGATTTTTTTGCAACGGGCGCACCCAAACATCTCTGTTTGACTCAAAACACATGTTTGATGGGTTTTTGGCACTTTTATTTCTGACGGAACGGTGCCGCAAAACTCGCGCGAGAGGGCCATTTTTTCCACTGATGCACTAAAAACTTGTGGTTTAGTTTTTCGCAACGGACGCACCCAATCATTTCCATTTGACCCAAAACTCATGCTTGTTGGGGTTTTTGACACTTTCATTTTCAACACAACGTTGCTGCAAAACTTGCGCGGGTGGGCCGTTTTTCCCACTGATGCACCGAAAAACTTGCAGTTGAATTTTTTGCAACCGACGCACCCAATCATCTCGGTTTGACCGAAAAACTAATGTTTGGTGGGTTTTTGGCACTTTCATTTATGATGGAACGGTGCCCGCAAAACTCGTGCGAGAGGACCTTATTTCCCACTGATGCTCCAAAAAACTCACGGTTGAATTTTCACAACGGACGCACCCAATCTTCTCCGTTTGACCCACAACTCATGTTTGGTCGGTTTTTGGCACTTTCATTTCCGATGGAACGGTGCCGCAAAAGTCACGCGAGATGGCCGTTGTTGCCGTTGATGCACCGAAAAACTCGCGGTTGAATTTTTCGCAACGGACGCACCCAATCATCTTAGTTCGACCGTTTGACCCAAAACTCATGTTTGGTGGGTTTTTGTTAGTTTCATTTCCGACGTTACGGTGCTGCAAAACTCGCGCGAGAGGGCTGTTATTCCCACAGATGCACCGAAACACTCGCGGTTGAATTTTTCGCAACGGACGCACCCAATCATCTCAGTTCGACCGAAAACTAATGTTTAGTGGGGTTTTAGCACTTTTATTTCCGGCGGAACGGTTCCGCAAAACTCGCACGAGTGAGCCATTTTTTCCACCGATGCACCAAAAAACTCATTGTTAAATTTTTTGGAATGGACGCAACCAATCATCTTAGTTTGACCCAGAACAAATGTTTGGTGTGCTATTGGCACTTTTGTTTCCGACGGAACGGTGCCGCAAAACTCACGCGAGATGGCCATTTTTCCCACTAATGCACCCAAAAACTCGCGGTTGAATTTTTCGCAACGGACGCACCAAATCATCTCCGTTTGACCCAAAACACATGTTTGGTGGATTTTTGGCCCTTTCATTTCCGTCGAAATGGTGCTGCAAAACTCACGCGAGAGAGCCATTTTTCCCAATGATGCACCAAAAAACTCGTTGGTGAAGTTTTTGCAATGGACGCACCCAAACATCTCAGATTGACACAAAACTCATGTTTGGTGGGTTTTTAGCACTTTCATTTCCGACGTTACGGTACTGCAAAACTCACGCGGAAGGGTCGTCTTTCCCGCTGATGCGCCGAAAAACTTGCAGTTGAATTTGCAGTTGAATTTTTGCAACGGACGCACCCAAACATCTCAATTTGACCCAAAACACATGATTGGTGGGTTTTTGGCGCTTTTATTTCTGATGGAACGGTGCCGCAAAACTCGCGCGAGAGGACCATTTTTTCCATTCATGCACCGAAAAAACTTTGCTTTAGTTTTTCGCAACGGACGCACCCAATCATTTCCATTGGACGCAAAACTCGTGTTTGTTGGGTTTTTGACACTTTCATTGTCATCACAACGGTGCTGCAAAACTCGTGCAGGTGGGCCGTTTTTCCCACTGATGCACCTAAAAACTTGCAGTTGAATTTTTTGCAACGGACACACCCAATCATCTCAGTTTGACCGAAAACTAATGTTTGGTGGGTTTTTGGCACTTTAATTTCTGATGAAACGGTGCCGCAAAACTCGTGCGAGAGGGCATTCTTTCCCACTGATGCTCCAAAAAACTCACGGTTGAATTTTCACAACGGACGCACCCAATCTTCTCCGTTTGACCCACAACTCATGTTTGGTGGGTTTTTGGCACTTTCATTTCCGATGGAACGGTGCCGCAAAAGTCACGCGAGATGGCCGTTGTTCGCGTTGATGCACCGAAAAACTCGCGGTTGAATTTTTCGCAACGGACGCACCCAATCATATTAATTTGCCCCAAAACTCATGTTTGGTGGGTTTTTGTTGGTTTCATTTCCGACGTTACGGTGCCGCAAAACTCGCGCGAGAGGGCTGTTATTCCCACAGATGCACCGAAACACTCGCGGTTGAATTTTTTCGCAACGGACGCACCCAATCATCTCAGTTCGACCGAAAACTAATGTTTAGTGCGGTTTGAGCACTTTCGTTTCCGACGGAACGGTTCCGCAAAACTCGCACGAGTGGGCCATTTTTTCCACCGATGCACCAAAAAACTCATTGTTAAATTTTTTGGAATGGACGCACCCAATCATCTCCGTTTGACCCAGAACAAATGTTTGGTGTGCTATTGGCACTTTCGTTTCCGACGGAACGGTGCCGTAAAACTCACGCGAGATGACCATTTTTCCCACTGATGCACTAAAAAACCCACGATTGAATTTTTCACAACGGACGCACCCAATCATCTCCGTTCGACCCAAAACTCATGTTTGGTGGGTTTTTAGCACTTTCATTTCCGACGTTACGGTACTGCAAAACTCACGCGGAAGGGCCGTCTTTCCCACTGATGCGCCGAAAAACTCACGGTTGATTTTTTTTCGCAAAGGACGCACCCAATCATCGCAGTTTGACCCAAAACTCATGTTTGGTGGGTTATTTGCACTTCCTTTTCTGATGGAACAGTGCCGCAAAAGTCGCGCGAGTGGGCCGTTTTTCCCACTAATGCACAAAAAAACTTGCGGTTGAATTTTTCGCAACAGACGCACCCAATCATCTCAGTTTGACCCAAAACTCATGTTTGGTGGGTTTTTGTTACTTTCATTTCCGACGTTACGGTGCAGCAAAACTCGCGCGAGAGGGTCGCTATTCCCACTGATGCACCGAAGAACTCGTGGTTGAATTTTTCGCAGTGCACGCACCCAATCATCTCAGTTTGACCCAAAACTCAAGTTTAGTGGGGTTTTGGCAGTTTTATTTCCGGCGGAATGTTGCCGCAAAACTTGCACGAGTGGGCCATTTTTACCATCGATGCACCGAAAAACTCATAGTTTAATTTTTTGGAATGGACGCACCCAATTATCTAAGTTTAACCCAAAACTCATGTTTGGTGGGTTTTTGCACTTTCATTTCCGACGTTACGGTACTGCAAAACTCACGCGGAAGGGTCGTTTTCCCACTGATGCACCAAAAAACTCGCGGTTGATTTTTTCGCAACGGACGCACCCAATCATCTCCGTTTGACCCAAAACACATGTTTGGTGGGTTTTTGGCCCTTTCATTTCCGTCGAAATGGTGCTGCAAAACTCACGCGAGAGAGCCATTTTTCCCAATGATGCACCAAAAAACTCGTTGGTGAAGTTTTTGCAATGGACGCACCCAAACATCTCATTTTGACACAAAACTCATGTTTGGTGGGTTTTTAGCACTTTCATTTCCGACGTTACGGTACTGCAAAACTCACGTGGAAGGGTCGTCTTTCCCACTGATGCGCCGAAAAACTTGCAGTTGATTTTTTTGCAACGGGCCCACCCAAACATCTCTGTTTGACTCAAAACACATGTTTGATGGGTTTTTGGCACTTTTATTTCTGACGGAACGGTGCCGCAAAACTCGCGCGAGAGGGCCATTTTTTCCACTGATGCACTAAAAAACTTGTGGTTTAGTTTTTCGCAACGGACGCACCCAATCATTTCCATTTGACCCAAAACTCATGCTTGTTGGGGTTTTTGACACTTTCATTTTCAACACAACGTTGCTGCAAAACTTGCGCGGGTGGGCCGTTTTTCCCACTGATGCACCGAAAAACTTGCAGTTGAATTTTTTGCAACCGACGCACCCAATCATCTCGGTTTGACCGAAAACTAATGTTTGGTGGGTTTTTGGCACTTTCATTTATGATGGAACGGTGCCGCAAAACTCGTGCGAGAGGACCTTATTTCCCACTGATGCTCCAAAAAACTCACGGTTGAATTTTCACAACGGACGCACCCAATCTTCTCCGTTTGACCCACAACTCATGTTTGGTCGGTTTTTGGCACTTTCATTTCCGATGGAACGGTGCCGCAAAAGTCACGCGAGATGGCCGTTGTTGCCGTTGATGCACCGAAAAACTCGCGGTTGAATTTTTCGCAACGGACGCACCCAATCATCTTAGTTCGACCGTTTGACCCAAACTCATGTTTGGTGGGTTTTTGTTAGTTTCATTTCCGACGTTACGGTGCCGCAAAACTCGCGCGAGAGGGCTGTTATTCCCACAGATGCACCGAAACACTCGCGGTTGAATTTTTCGCAACGGACGCACCCAATCATCTCAGTTCGACCGAAAACTAATGTTTAGTGGGGTTTTAGCACTTTTATTTCCGGCGGAACGGTTCCGCAAAACTCGCACGAGTGAGCCATTTTTTCCACCGATGCACCAAAAAACTCATTGTTAAATTTTTTGGAATGGACGCAACCAATCATCTTAGTTTGACCCAGAACAAATGTTTGGTGTGCTATTGGCACTTTTGTTTCCGACGGAACGGTGCCGCAAAACTCACGCGAGATGGCCATTTTTCCCACTAATGCACCCAAAAACTCGCGGTTGAATTTTTCGCAACGGACGCACCAAATCATCTCCGTTTGACCCAAAACACATGTTTGGTGGATTTTTGGCCCTTTCATTTCCGTCGAAATGGTGCTGCAAAACTCACGCGAGAGAGCCATTTTTCCCAATGATGCACCAAAAAACTCGTTGGTGAAGTTTTTGCAATGGACGCACCCAAACATCTCAGATTGACACAAAACTCATGTTTGGTGGGTTTTTAGCACTTTCATTTCCGACGTTACGGTACTGCAAAACTCACGCGGAAGGGTCGTCTTTCCCGCTGATGCGCCGAAAAACTTGCAGTTGAATTTGCAGTTGAATTTTTGCAACGGACGCACCCAAACATCTCAATTTGACCCAAAACACATGATTGGTGGGTTTTTGGCGCTTTTATTTCTGATGGAACGGTGCCGCAAAACTCGCGCGAGAGGGCCATTTTTTCCATTCATGCACCGAAAAACTTTGCTTTAGTTTTTCGCAACGGACGCACCCAATCATTTCCATTGGACGCAAAACTCGTGTTTGTTGGGTTTTTGACACTTTCATTGTCATCACAACGGTGCTGCAAAACTCGTGCAGGTGGGCCGTTTTTCCCACTGATGCACCTAAAAACTTGCAGTTGAATTTTTTGCAACGGACACACCCAATCATCTCAGTTTGACCGAAAACTAATGTTTGGTGGGTTTTTGGCACTTTAATTTCTGATGAAACGGTGCCGCAAAACTCGTGCGAGAGGGCATTCTTTCCCACTGATGCTCCAAAAAACTCACGGTTGAATTTTCACAACGGACGCACCCAATCTTCTCCGTTTGACCCACAACTCATGTTTGGTGGGTTTTTGGCACTTTCATTTCCGATGGAACGGTGCCGCAAAAGTCACGCGAGATGGCCGTTGTTCCCGTTGATGCACCGAAAAACTCGCGGTTGAATTTTTCGCAACCGACGCACCCAATCATATTAATTTGCCCCAAAACTCATGTTTGGTGGGTTTTTGTTGGTTTCATTTCCGACGTTACGGTGCCGCAAAACTCGCGCGAGAGGGCTGTTATTCCCACAGATGCACCGAAACACTCGCGGTTGAATTTTTCGCAACGGACGCACCCAATCATCTCAGTTCGACCGAAAACTAATGTTTAGTGCGGTTTGAGCACTTTCGTTTCCAACGGAACGGTTCCGCAAAACTCGCACGAGTGGGCCATTTTTTCCACCGATGCACCAAAAAACTCATTGTTAAATTTTTTGGAATGGACGCACCCAATCATCTCCGTTTGACCCAGAACAAATGTTTGGTGTGCTATTGGCACTTTCGTTTCCGACGGAACGGTGCCGTAAAACTCACGCAAGATGACCATTTTTCCCACTGATGCACTAAAAAACCCACGATTGAATTTTTCACAACGGACGCACCCAATCATCTCCGTTCGACCCAAAACTCATGTTTGGTGGGTTTTTAGCACTTTCATTTCCGACGTTACGGTACTGCAAAACTCACGCGGAAGGGCCGTCTTTCCCACTGATGCGCCGAAAAACTCACGGTTGATTTTTTTTCGCAAAGGACGCACCCAATCATCGCAGTTTGACCCAAAACTCATGTTTGGTGGGTTATTTGCACTTCCTTTTCTGATGGAACAGTGCCGCAAAAGTCGCGCGAGTGGGCCGTTTTTCCCACTAATGCACAAAAAAACTTGCGGTTGAATTTTTCGCAACAGACGCACCCAATCATCTCAGTTTGACCCAAAACTCATGTTTGGTGGGTTTTTGTTACTTTCATTTCCGACGTTACGGTGCAGCAAAACTCGCGCGAGAGGGTCGCTATTCCCACTGATGCACCGAAGAACTCGTGGTTGAATTTTTCGCAGTGCACGCACCCAATCATCTCAGTTTGACCCAAAACTCAAGTTTAGTGGGGTTTTGGCAGTTTTATTTCCGGCGGAATGTTGCCGCAAAACTTGCACGAGTGGGCCATTTTTTCCATCGATGCACCGAAAAACTCAGAGTTTAATTTTTTGGAATTGATGCACCTAATCATCTCAGACCCAAAACTCATGTTTGGTGGGTTTTTGTACTTTCATTTCCGACGTTACGGTACCGCAAAACTCACGCGGAAAGGCCGTTTTTCCCACTCATGCACCGAAAAACTAGCGGTTGAATTTTTCGCAACGGACGCACCCAATCATCTCCGTTTGACCCAAAACACATGTTTGGTGGGTTTTTGGCCCTTTCATTTTCGTCGAAATGGTGCTGCAAAACTCACGCGAGAGAGCCATTTTTCCCACTGATGCACCGAAAAACTCGTTGGTGAATTTTTTGCAATGGACGCACCCAAACATCTCAGTTTGACACAAAACTCATGTTTGGTGGGTTTTTAGCACTTTCATTTCCGACCTTACGGTACTGCAAAACTCACGCGGAAGGGTCGTCTTTCCCACTGATGCGCCGAAAAACTAGCAGTTGATTTTTTTGCAACAGACACACCCAAACATCTCTGTTTAACTCAAAACACATGTTCGGTGGGTTTTTGGCACTTTTATTTCTGACGGAACGGTGCCGCAAAACTCGCGCGAGAGGGCCATTTTTTCCACTGATGCACTAAAAAACTTGTGGTTTAGTTTTTCTCAACGGACGCACCCAATCATTTCCATTTGACCCAAAACTCATGTTTGTTGGGTTTTTGACACTTTCATTTTCATCACAACGGTGCTGCAAAACTCGCGCGGGTGGGCCGTGTTTCCCACTGATGCAGCAAAAAACTTGCAGTTGAATTTTTCTCAACGGACGCACCCAATCATCTCAGTTTGACCGAAAACTAATGTTTGGTGGGTTTTTGGCACTTTCATTTCTGATGGAACAGTACCGCAAAACTCGTTCGAGAGGGCGTTATTTCCCCCTGATGCACCGAAAAACTCACGGTTGAATTTTCACAACGGACGCACCCAATCTTCTCCGTTTGACCCACAACTCATGTTTCGTGGGTTTTTGGCAGTTTCATTTCCGATGGAACGGTGCCGCAAAAGTCACGCGAGATGGCCATTGTTACCGTTGATGCACCGAAAAACTCGCGGTTGAATTTTTCGCTACGGACGCACCCAATCATCTTAATTTGACCCAAAACTCATGTTTGGTGGATTTTTGTTAGTTTCATTTCCGACGTTACGGTGCCGCAAAACTCGCGTGAGAGGGTTGTTATTCCCACAGATGCACCTAAAAACTTGCAGTTGAATTTTTTGCAACGGACACACCCAATCATCTCAGTTTGACCGAAAACTAATGTTTGGTGGGTTTTTGGCACTTTCATTTCTGATGGAACGGTGCCGCAAAACTCGTGCGAGAGGGCATTCTTTCCCACTGATGCTCCAAAAAACTCACGGTTGAATTTTCACAACGGACGCACCCAATCTTCTCCGTTTGACCCACAACTCATGTTTGGTGGGTTTTTGGCACTTTCATTTCCGATGGAACGGTGCCGCAAAAGTCACGCGAGATGGCCGTTGTTCCCGTTGATGCACCGAAAAACTCGCGGTAGAATTTTTCGCAACGGACGCACCCAATCATCTTAATTCGACCCAAAACTCATGTTTGGTGGGTTTTTGTTGGTTTCATTTCCGACGTTACGGTGCCGCAAAACTCGCGCGAGAGGGCTGTTATTCCCACAGATGCACCGAAACACTCGCGATTGAATTTTTCGCAACGGACGCACCCAATCATCTCAGTTCGACCGAAAACTAATGTTTAGTGCGGTTTGAGCACTTTTGTTTCCGACGGTACGGTTCCGCAAAACTCGCACGAGTGAGCCATTTTTTCCACTGATGCACCAAAAAACTCATTGTTAAATTTTTTGGAATGGACGCACCCAATCATCTCCGTTTGACCCAGAACAAATGTTTGGTGTGCTATTGGCACTTTCGTTTCCGACGGAACGGTGCCGCAAAACTCACGCGAGATGACCATTTTTCCCACTAATGCACTAAAAAACCCACGATTGAATTTTTCGCAACGGACGCACCCAATCATCTCCGTTTGACCCAAAACTCATGTTTGGTTGGTTTTTAGCACTTTCATTTCCGACGTTACGGTACTGCAAAACTCACGCGGAAGGGCCGTCTTTCCCACTGATGCGCCGAAAAACTCACGGTTGATTTTTTTTCGCAAAGGACGCACCCAATCATCTCAGTTTGACCCAAAACTCATGTTTGGTGGGTTATTTGCACTTCCTTTTCTGATGGAACAGTGCCGCAAAAGTCGCGCGAGTGGGCCGTTTTTCCCACTAATGCACAAAAAACTTGCAGTTGAATTTTTCGCAACAGACGCACCTAATCATCTCAGTTTGACCCAAAACTCTTGTTTGGTGGGTTTTTGTTACTTTTATTTCCGACGTTACGGTGCAGCAAAACTCGCGCGAGAGGGTCGCTATTCCCACTGATGCACCGAAGAACTCGTGGTTGAATTTTTCGCAGTGCACGCACCCAATCATCTCAGTTTGACCCAAAACTCAAGTTTAGTGGGGTTTTGGCAGTTTTATTTCCGGCGGAATGGTGCCGCAAAACTTGCACGAGTGGGCCATTTTTTCCATCGATGCACCGAAAAACTCATAGTTTAATTTTTTGGAATTGACGCACCTAATCATCTCAGTTTGACCCAAAACTCATGTTTGGTGGGTTTTTGTACTTTCATTTCCGACGTTACGGTACCGCAAAACTCACGCGGAAAGGCCGTTTTTCCCACTGATGCACCGAAAAACTCGCGGTTGAATTTTTCGCAATGGACGCACCCAATCATCTCCGTTTGACCCAAACACATGTTTGGTGGGTTTTTGGCCCTTTCATTTTCGTCGAAATGGTGCTGCAAAACTCACGCGAGAGAGCCATTTTTCCCACTGATGCACCGAAAAACTCATTGGTGAATTTTTTGCAATGGACGCACCCAAACATCTCAGTTTGACACAAAACTCATGTTTGGTGGGTTTTTAGCACTTTCATTTCCGACGTTACGGTACTGCAAAACTCACGCGGAAGGGCCATTTTTCCCACTGATGCGCCAAAAAACTTGCAGTTGATTTTTTTGCAACAGACACACCCAAACATCTCTGTTTAACTCAAAACACATGTTCGGTGGGTTTTTGGCACTTTTATTTCTGACGGAACGGTGCCGCAAAACTCGCGCGAGAGGGCCATTTATTCCACTGATGCACTGAAAAACTTGTGGTTTAGTTTTCGCAACGGACGCACCCAATCATTTCCATTTGACCCAAACTCATGTTTGTTGGGTTTTTGACACTTTCATTTTCATCACAACGGTGCTGCAAAACTCGCGCGGGTGGGCCGTGTTTCCCACTAATGCAGCAAAAAACTTGCAGTTGAATTTTTCTCAAAGGACGCACCCAATCATCTCAGTTTGACCAAAAACTAATGTTTGGTGGGTTTTTGGCACTTTCATTTCTGATGGAACAGTACCGCAAAACTCGTTCGAGAGGGCATTATTTCCCCCTGATGCACCGAAAAACTCACGGTTGAATTTTCACAACGGACGCACCCAATCTTCTCCGTTTGACCCACAACTCATGTTTCGTGGGTTTTTGGCAATTTCATTTCCGATGGAACGGTGCCGCAAAAGTCACGCGAGATGGCCATTGTTACCGTTGATGCACCGAAAAACTCGCGGTTGAATTTTTCGCAACGGACGCACCCAATCATCTTAATTTGACCCAAAACTCATGTTTGGTGGATTTTTGTTAGTTTCATTTCCGACGTTACGGTGCCGCAAAACTCGCGCGAGAGGGCTGTTATTCCCACAGATGCACCTAAAAACTTGTAGTTGAATTTTTTGCAACGGACACACCCAATCATCTCAGTTTGACCGAAAACTAATGTTTGGTGGGCTTTTGGCACTTTCATTTCTGATGGAACGGTGCCGCAAAACTCGTGCGAGAGAGCATTCTTTCCCACTGATGCTCCAAAAAACTCACGGTTGAATTTTCACAACGGACGCACCCAATCTTCTCCGTTTGACCCACAACTCATGTTTGGTGGGTTTTTGGCACTTTCATTTCCGATGGAACGGTGCCGCAAAAGTCCCGCGAGATGGCCGTTGTTCGCGTTGATGCACCGAAAAACTTGCGGTTGAATTTTTCGCAACGGACGCACCCAATCATCTTAATTTGACCCAAAACTCATGTTTGGTGGGTTTTTGTTGGTTTCATTTCCGACGTTACGGTGCCGCAAAACTCGCGCGAGAGGGCTGTTATTCCCACAGATGCACCGAAACACTCGCGGTTGAATTTTTCGCAACGGACGCACCCAATCATCTCAGTTCGACCGAAAACTAATGTTTAGTGCGGTTTGAGCACTTTCGTTTCCGACGGAACGGTTCCGCAAAACTCGCACGAGTGGGCCATTTTTTCCACCGATGCACCAAAAAACTCATTGTTAAATTTTTTGGAATGGACGCACCCAATCATCTCCGTTTGACCCAGAACAAATGTTTGGTGTGCTATTGGCACTTTCGTTTCCGACGGAACGGTGCCGCAAAACTCACGCGAGATGACCATTTTTCCCACTGATGCACTAAAAAACCCACGATTGAATTTTTCGCAACAAACGCACCCAATCATCTCCGTTTGACCCAAAACTCATGTTTGGTGGGTTTTTAGCACCTTCATTTCCGACGTTACGGTACTGCAAAACTCACGCGGAAGGGCCGTCTTTCCCACTGATGCGCCGAAAAACTCACGGTTGATTTTTTTTCGCAAAGGACGCACCCAATCATCTCAGTTTGACCCAAAACTCATGTTTGGTGGGTTATTTGCACTTCCTTTTCTGATGGAACAGTGCCGCAAAAGTCACGCGAGTGGGCCGTTTTTCCCACTAATGCACAAAAAAACTTGCGGTTGAATTTTCGCAACAGACGCACCCAATCATCTCAGTTTGACCCAAAACTCATGTTTGGTGGGTTTTTGTTACTTTCATTTCCGACGTTACGGTGCAGCAAAACTCGCGCGAGAGGGTCGCTATTCCCACTGATGCACCGAAGAACTCGTGGTTGAATTTTTCGCAGTGCACGCACCCAATCATCTCAGTTTGACCCAAAACTCAAGTTTAGTGGGGTTTTGGCAGTTTTATTTCCGGCGGAATGGTGCCGCAAAACTTGCACGAGTGGGCCATTTTTTCCATCGATGCACCGAAAAACTCATAGTTTAATTTTTTGGAATTGATGCACCTAATCATCTCAGTTTTACCCAAAACTCATGTTTGGGGGGTTTTTGTACTTTCATTTCCGACGTTACGGTACCGCAAAACTCACGCGGAAAGGCCGTTTTTCCCACTCATGCACCGAAAAACTCGCGGTTGAATTTTTCGCAACGGACGCACCCAATCATCTCCTTTTGACCCAAAACACATGTTTGGTGGGTTTTTGGCCCTTTCATTTCCGTCGAAATGGTGCTGCAAAACTCACGCGAGAGAGCCATTTTTCCCACTGATGCACCGAAAAACTCGTTGGTGAATTTTTCGCAACATACGCACCCAAACATCTCAGTTTGACACAAAACTCATGTTTGGTGGGTTTTTAGCACTTTCATTTTCGACGTTACGGTACTGCAAAACTCACGCGGAAGGGCCGTCTTTCCCACTGATGCGCCGAAAAACTTGCAGTTGATTTTTTGCAACAGACACACCCAAACATCTCTGTTTAACTCAAAACACATGTTCGGTGGGTTTTTGGCACTTTTAATTCTGCCGGAACGGTGCCGCAAAACTCGCGCGAGAGGGCCATTTTTTCCACTGATGCACTGAAAAACTTGTGGTTTAGTTTTTCGCAACGGACGCACCCAATCATTTCCATTTAACCCAAAACTCATGTTTGTTGGGTTTTTGACACTTTCATTTCATCACAACGGTGCTGCAAAACTCGCGCGGGTGGGCCGTGTTTCCCACTAATGCAGCAAAAAACTTGCAGTTGAATTTTTCTCAACGGACGCACCCAATCATCTCAGTTTGACCGAAAACTAATGTTTGGTGGGTTTTTGGCACTTTCATTTCTGATGGAACAGTACCGCAAAACTCGTTCGAGAGGGCGTTATTTCCCCCTGATGCACCGAAAAACTCACGGTTGAATTTTCACAACGGACGCACCCAATCTTCTCCGTTTGACCCACAACTCATGTTTCGTGGGTTTTTGGCAGTTTCATTTCCGATGGAACGGTGCCCGCAAAAGTCACGCGAGATGGCCATTGTTACCGTTGATGCACCGAAAAACTCGCGGTTGAATTTTTCGCAACGGACGCACCCAATCATCTTAATTTGACCCAAAACTCATGTTTGGTTGGTTTTTGTTAGTTTCATTTCCGACGTTACGGTGCCGCAAAACTCGCGCGAGAGGGCTGTTATTCCCACAGATGCACCTAAAAACTTGTAGTTGAATTTTTTGCAACGGACACACCCAATCATCTCAGTTTGACCGAAAACTAATGTTTGGTGGGTTTTTGGCACTTTCATTTCTGATGGAACGGTGCCGCAAAACTCGTGCGAGAGGGCATTCTTTCCCACTGATGCTCCAAAAAACTCACGGTTGAATTTTCACAACGGACGCACCCAATCTTCTCCGTTTGACCCACAACTCATGTTTGGTGGGTTTTTGGCACTTTCATTTCCGATGGAACGGTGCCGCAAAAGTCACGCGAGATGGCCGTTGTTCGCGTTGATGCACCGAAAAACTCGCGGTTGAATTTTTCGCAACGGACGCACCCAATCATCTTAATTTGACCCAAAACTCATGTTTGGTGGGTTTTTGTTGGTTTCATTTCCGACGTTACGGTGCCGCAAAACTCGCGCGAGAGGGCTGTAATTCCCACAGATGCACCGAAACACTCGCGGTTGAATTTTTCGCAACGGACGCACCCAATCATCTTAGTTCGACCGAAAACTAATGTTTAGTGCGGTTTGAGCACTTTCGTTATCGACGGAACGGTTCCGCAAAACTCGCACGAGTGGGCCATTTTTTCCACCGATGCACCAAAAAACTCATTGTTAAATTTTTTGGAATGGACGCACCCAATCATCTCCGTTTGACCCAGAACAAATGATTGGTGTGCTATTGGCACTTTCGTTTCCGACGGAACGGTGCCGCAAAACTCACGCGAGATGACCATTTTTCCCACTGATGCACTAAAAAACCCACGATTGAATTTTTCGCAACATACGCACCCAATCATCTCCGTTTGACCCAAAACTCATATTTGGTGGGTTTTTAGCACTTTCATTTCCGACGTTACGGTACTGCAAAACTCACGCGGAAGGGCCGTCTTTCCCACTGATGCGCCGAAAAACTCACGGTTCATTTTTTTCGCAAAGGACGCACCCAATCATCTCAGTTTGACCCAAAACTCATGTTTGGTGGGTTATTTGCACTTCCTTTTCTGATGGAACAGTGCCACAGAAGTCGCGCGAGTGGGCCGTTTTTCCCACTAATGCACAAAAAAAACTTGCGGTTGAATTTTTCGCAACAGACGCACCCAATCATATCAGTTTGACCCAAAACTCATGTTTGGTGGGTTTTTGTTACATTCATTTCCGACGTTACGGTGCAGCAAAACTCGCGCGAGAGGGTCGCTATTCCCACTGATGCACCGAAGAACTCGTGGTTGAATTTTTCGCAGTGCACGCACCCAATCATCTCAGTTTGACCCAAAACTCAAGTTTAGTGGGGTTTTGGCAGTTTTATTTCCGGCGGAATGGTGCCGCAAAACTTGCACGAGTGGGCCATTTTTTCCATCGATGCACCGAAAAACTCATAGTTTAATTTTTGGAGTTGACGCACCTAATCATCTCAGTTTGACCCAAAACTCATGTTTGGTGGGTTTTTGTACTTTCATTTCCGACGTTACGGTACCCGCAAAACTCACGCGGAAAGGCCGTTTTTCCCACTCATGCACCGAAAAACTCGCGGTTGAATTTTTCGCAACGGACGCACCCAATCATCTCCGTTTGACCCAAAACACATGTTTGGTGGGTTTTTGGCCCTTTCATTTTCGTCGAAATGGTGCTGCAAAACTCACGCGAGAGAGCCATTTTTCCCACTGATGCACCGAAAAACTCGTTGGTGAATTTTTTGCAATGGACGCACCCAAACATCTCAGTTTGACACAAAACTCATGTTTGGTGGGTTTTTAGCACTTTCATTTCCGACGTTACGGTACTGCAAAACTCACGCGGAAGGGCCGTCTTTCCCACTGATGCGCCGAAAAACTTGCAGTTGATTTTTTTGCAACAGACACACCCAAACATCTCTGTTTAACTCAAAACACATGTTCGGTGGGTTTTTGGCACTTTTATTTCTGACGGAACGGTGCCGCAAAACTCGCGCGAGAGGGCCATTTTTTCCACTGATGCACTGAAAAACTTGTGGTTTAGTTTTTCGCAACGGACGCACCCAATCATTTCCATTTAACCCAAAACTCATGTTTGTTGGGTTTTTGACACTTTCATTTTCATCACAACGGTGCTGCAAAACTCGCGCGGGTGGGCCGTGTTTCCCACTAATGCAGCAAAAAACTTGCAGTTGAATTTTTCTCAACGGACGCACCCAATCATCTCAGTTTGACCGAAAACTAATGTTTGGTGGGTTTTTGGCACTTTCATTTCTGATGGAACAGTACCGCAAAACTCGTTCGAGAGGGCGTTATTTCCCCCTGATGCACCGAAAAACTCACGGTTGAATTTTCACAACGGACGCACCCAATCTTCTCCGTTTGACCCACAACTCATGTTTCGTGGGTTTTTGGCAGTTTCATTTCCGATGGAACGGTGCCGCAAAAGTTACGCGAGATGGCCATTGTTTCCGTTAATGCACCGAAAAACTCGCGGTTGAATTTTTCGCAACGGACGCACCCAATCATCTTAATTTGACCCAAAACTCATGTTTGGTGGTTTTTGTTAGTTTCATTTCCGACGTTACGGTACCGCAAACTCGCGCGAGAGGGCTGTTATTCCCACAGATGCACCTAAAAACTTGTAGTTGAATTTTTTGCAACGGACACACCCAATCATCTCAGTTTGACCAAAAACTAATGTTTGGTGGGTTTTTGGCACTTTCATTTCTGATGGAACGGTGCCGCAAAACTCGTGCGAGAGGGCATTCTTTCCCACTGATGCTCCAAAAAACTCACGGTTGAATTTTCACAACGGACGCACCCAATCTTCTCCGTTTGACCCACAACTCATGTTTGGTGGGTTTTTGGCACTTTCATTTCCGATGGAACGGTGCCGCAAAAGTCACGCGAGATGGCCGTTGTTCGCGTTGATGCACCGAAAAACTCGCGGTTGAATTTTTCGCAACGGACGCACCCAATCATCTTAATTTGACCCAAAACTCATGTTTGGTGGGTTTTTGTTGGTTTCATTTCCGACGTTACGGTGCCGCAAAACTCGCGCGAGAGGGCTGTTATTCCCACAGATGCACCGAAACACTCGCGGTTGAATTTTTCGCAACGGACGCACCCAATCATCTTAGTTCGACCGAAAACTAATGTTTAGTGCGGTTTGAGCACTTTCGTTATCGACGGAACGGTTCCGCAAAACTCGCACGAGTGGGCCATTTTTTCCACCGATGCACCAAAAAACTCATTGTTAAATTTTTGGAATGGACGCACCCAATCATCTCCGTTTGACCCAGAACAAATGTTTGGTGTGCTATTGGCACTTTCGTTTTCGACGGAACGGTGCCGCAAAACTCACGCGAGATGACCATTTTTCCCACTGATGCACTAAAAAACCCACGATTGAATTTTTCGCAACATACGCACCCAATCATCTCCGTTTGACCCAAAACTCATGTTTGGTGGGTTTTTAGCACTTTCATTTCTGACGTTACGGTACTACAAAACTCACGCGGAAGGGCCGTCTTTCCCACTGATGTGCCGAAAAACTTGCAGTTGATTTTTTGCAACAGACACACCCAAACATCTCTGTTTAACTCAAAACACATGTTCGGTGGGTTTTGGCACTTTTATTTCTGACGGAACGGTGCCGCAAAACTCGCGCGAGAGGGCCATTTTTTCCACTGATGCACTGAAAAACTTGTGGTTTAGTTTTTCGCAACGGACGCACCCAATCATTTCCATTTAACCCAAAACTCATGTTTGTTGGGTTTTTGACACTTTCATTTTCATCACAACGGTGCTGCAAAACTCGCGCGGGTGGGCCGTGTTTCCCACTAATGCAGCAAAAAACTTGCAGTTGAATTTTTCTCAACGGACGCACCCAATCATCTCAGTTTGACCGAAAACTAATGTTTGGTGGGTTTTGGCACTTTCATTTCTGATGGAACAGTACCGCAAAACTCGTTCGAGAGGGCGTTATTCCCCCCTGATGCACCGAAAAACTCACGGTTGAATTTTCACAACGGACGCACCCAATCTTCTCCGTTGACCCACAACTCATGTTTCGTGGGTTTTTGGCAGTTTCATTTCCGATGGAACGGTGCCGCAAAAGTCACGCGAGATGGCCATTGTTTCCGTTGATGCAACCGAAAAACTCGCGGTTGAATTTTTCGCAACGGACGCACCCAATCATCTTAATTTGACCCAAAACTCATGTTTGGTTGGTTTTGTTAGTTTCATTTCCGACGTTACGGTGCCCGCAAAACTCGCGCGAGAGGGCTGTTATTCCCACAGATGCACCTAAAAACTTGTAGTTGAATTTTTTGCAACGGACACACCCAATCATCTCAGTTTGACCGAAAACTAATGTTTGGTGGGTTTTTGGCACTTTCATTTCTGACGGAACGGTGCCGCAAAACTCGTGCGAGAGGGCATTCTTTCCCACTGATGCTCCAAAAAACTCACGGTTGAATTTTCACAACGGACGCACCCAATCTTCTCCGTTTGACCCACAACTCATGTTTGGTGGGTTTTTGGCACTTTCATTTCCGATGGAACGGTGCCGCAAAAGTCACGCGAGATGGCCGTTGTTCGCGTTGATGCACCGAAAAACTCGCGGTTGAATTTTTCGCAACGGACGCACCCAATCATCTTAATTTGACCCAAAACTCATGTTTGGTGGGTTTTTGTTGGTTTCATTTCCGACGTTACGGTGCCGCAAAACTCCGCGCGAGAGGGCTGTTATTCCCACAGATGCACCGAAACACTCGCGGTTGAATTTTTCGCAACGGGACGCACCCAATCATCTTAGTTCGACCGAAAACTAATGTTTAGTGCGGTTTGAGCACTTTCGTTATCGACGGAACGGTTCCGCAAAACTCCGCACGAGTGGGCCATTTTTTCCACCGATGCACAAAAAAAACTCATTGTTAAATTTTTTGGAATGGATGCACCCAATCATCTCCGTTTGACCCAGAACAAATGTTTGGTGTGCTATTGGCACTTTCGTTTCCGACGGAACGGTGCCGCAAACTCACGCGAGATGACCATTTTTCCCACTGATGCACTAAAAAACCCACGATTGAATTTTTCGCAACATACGCACCCAATCATCTCCGTTTGACCCAAAACTCATGTTTGGTGGGTTTTTAGCACTTTCATTTCCGACGTTACGGTACTGCAAAACTCACGCGGAAGGGGTCGTCTTTCCCACTGATGCGCCGAAAAACTCGCGGTTGATTTTTTTCGCAAAGACGCACCCAATCATCTCAGTTTGACCCAAAACTCATGTTTGGTGGGTTATTTGCACTTCCTTTTCTGATGGAACAGTGCCACAAAAGTTCGCGCGAGTGGGCCATTTTTCCCACTAATGCACAAAAAAACTTGCGGTTGAATTTTTCGCAACAGACGCACCCAATCATATCAGTTTGACCCAAAACTCATGTTTGGTGGGTTTTTGTTACATTCATTTCCGACGTTACGGTGCAGCAAAAACTCGCGCGAGAGGGTCGCTATTCCCACTGATGCACCGAAGAACTCGTGGTTGAATTTTTCGCAGTGCACGCACCCAATCATCTCAGTTTGACCCAAAACTCAAGTTTAGTGGGGTTTGGCAGTTTTATTTCCGGCGGAATGGTGCCGCAAAACTTGCACGAGTGGGCCATTTTTTCCATCGATGCACCAAAAAAACTCATAGTTTAATTTTTTGGAATTGACGCACCTAATCATCTCAGTTTGCCCCAAAACTCATGTTGGTGGGTTTTTTGTACTTTCATTTCCGACGTTACGGTACCGCAAAACTCACGCGGAAAGGCCGTTTTTCCCACTGATGCACCGAAAAACTCGCGGTTGAATTTTTCGCAACGGACGCACCCATCATCTCCGTTTGACCCAAAACACATGTTTGGTGGGTTTTTGGCCCTTTCATTTTCGTCGAAATGGTGCTGCAAAACTCACGCGAGAGAGCCATTTTTCCCACTGATGCACCGAAAAACTCATTGGTGAATTTTTTGCAATGGACGCACCCAACATCTCAGTTTGACACAAAACTCATGTTTGGTGGGTTTTTAGCACTTTCATTTCCGACGTTACGGTACTGCAAAACTCACGCGGAAGGGCCTTTCCCACTGATGCGCCAAAAACTTGCAGTTGTTTTTTTGCACAGACACACCCAAACATCTCTGTTTAACTCAAAACACATGTTCGGTGGGTTTTTGGCACTTTTATTTCTGACGGAACGGTGCCGCAAAACTCGCGCGAGAGGGCCATTTTTCCACTGATGCACTGAAAAACTTGTGGTTTAGTTTTCGCAACGGACGCACCCAATCATTTCCATTTGACCCAAACTCATGTTTGTTGGGTTTTTGACACTTTCATTTTCATCACAACGGTGCTGCAAACTCGCGCGGGTGGGCCGTGTTTCCCACTAATGCAGCAAAAAACTTGCAGTTGAATTTTTCTCAAGGACGCACCCAATCATCTCAGTTTGACCGAAAACTAATGTTTGGTGGGTTTTTGGCACTTTCATTTTGATGGAACAGTACCGCAAAACTCGTTCGAGAGGGCTTATTTCCCCTGATGCACCGAAAAACTCACGGTTGAATTTTCACAACGGACGCACCCAATCTTCTCCGTTTGACCC
Source organism: Coix lacryma-jobi var. lacryma-jobi (assembly GCA_009763385.1). Lineage (NCBI taxonomy): Eukaryota > Viridiplantae > Streptophyta > Magnoliopsida > Poales > Poaceae > Coix > Coix lacryma-jobi. Next base: position 86,443,852 of record CM019831.1, read on the forward strand.
ACAACTCATGTTTCGTGGGTTTTTGGCATTTCATTTCCGATGGAACGGTGCCGCAAAGTCACGCGAGATGGCCATTGTTACCGTTGATGCACCGAAAAACTCGCGGTTGAATTTTTCGCAACGGACGCACCCAATCATCTTAATTTGACCCAAAACTCATGTTTGGTGGTTTTTGTTAGTTTCATTTCGACGTTACGGTGCCGCAAAACTCGCGCGAGAGGGCTGTTATTCCCACAGATGCACCTAAAAACTTGTAGTTGAAGTTTTTGCAACGGACACACCCAATCATCTCAGTTGACCGAAACTATGTTTGGTGGGCTTTGGCACTTTCATTTCTGATGGACGGTGCCGCAAAACTCGATGCGAAGAGGCATTCTTCCCACTGATGCTCCAAAAAACTCACGGTTGACATTTTCCCACACGGACGCACCCAATCTTCTCCGTTTGACCCACAACTCATGTTTGGTGGGTTTTTGGCACTTTCATTTCCGATGGAAACGGTGCCGCAAAAGTCCGCGAGATGGCCGTTGTTCGCGTTGATGCACCGAAAAAACTTGCGGTTGAATTTTTCGCAACGGACGCACCCAATCATCTTAATTTGACCCAAAACCTCATGTTTGTGGGTTTTTGTTGGTTTCATTTCCGACGTTACGGTCCGCAAAACTCGCGCGAGGGGCTGTTATTCCAACGATGCACCGAAAACACTCGCGGTTGAATTTTCGCAACGGACGCACCCAATCATCTCAGTTTCGACCGAAAACTAATGTTTAGTGCGGTTTGAGCACTTTCGTTTCCGACGGAACGGTTCCGCAAAACTCGCACGAGTGGGCCTTTTTTCCACACGTTGCAACCAAAAAACTCATTGTCAAATTTTTTGGAATGGACGCACCCAATCATCTCTGTTTTGAACCCAGAACAAATGTTTGGTGTGCTATTGGCACTTTCGTTTCCGACGGAACGGTGCCGCAAAACTCACGCGAGATGACCATTTTTCCCACTGATGCACTAAAAACCCACGATTGAATTTTTCGCAACAAACGCACCCAATCATCTCCGTTTGACCCAAAACTCATGTTTGGTGGGTTTTTAGCACTTTCATTTCCGACGTTACGGGTACTGCAAAACTCACGCGGAAGGGCCGTCTTTCCCACTGATGCGCCGAAAAACTCACGGTTGATTTTTTTTCGCAAAGGACGCACCCAATCATCTCAGTTTGACCCAAAACTCATGTTTGGTGGGTTATTTGCACTTCCTTTTCTGATGGAACAGTGCCGCAAAAGTCGCGAGTGGGCCGTTTTTCCCACTAATGCACAAAAAAACTTGCGGTTGAATTTTTCGCAACAGACGCACCAATCATCTCAGTTTGACCCAAAACTCATGTTTGGTGGGTTTTTGTTACTTTCATTTCCGACGTTACGGTGCAGCAAAACTCGCGCGAGAGGGTCGCTATTCCCACTGATGCACCGAAGAACTCGTGGTTGAATTTTTCGCAGTGCACGCACCCAATCATCTCAGTTTGACCCAAAACTCAAGTTTAGGGGTTTTGGCAGTTTTATTTCCGGCGGAATGGTGCCGCAAAACTTGCACGAGTGGGCCATTTTTTCCATCGATGCACCGAAAAACTCATAGTTTAATTTTTTGGAATTGACGCACCTAATCATCTCAGTTTACCCAAAACTCATGTTTGGGGGTTTTTGTACTTTCATTTCCGACGTTACGGTACCGCAAAACTCACGCGGAAAGGCCGTTTTTCCCACTGATGCACCGAAAAACTCGCGGTTGAATTTTTCGCAACGGACGCACCCAATCATCTCCGTTTGACCCAAAACACATGTTTGGTGGGTTTTTGGCCCTTTCATTTCCGTCGAAATGGTGCTGCAAAACTCACGCGAGAGCCATTTTTCCCACTGATGCACCGAAAAACTCGTTGGTGAATTTTTGCAATGGACGCACCCAAACATCTCAGTTTGACACAAAACTCATGTTTGGTGGGTTTTTAGCACTTTCATTTCGACGTTACGGTACTGCAAAACTCACGCGGAAGGGCCGTCTTTCCCACTGATGCGCCGAAAAACTTGCAGTTGATTTTTTTGCAACAGACACACCCAAACATCTCTGTTTAACTCAAAACACATGTTCGGTGGGTTTTTGGCACTTTTATTTCTGACGGAACGGTGCCGCAAAACTCGCGCGAGAGGGCCATTTTTTCCACTGATGCACTGAAAAACTTGTGGTTTAGTTTTTCGCAACGGACGCACCCAATCATTTCCATTTAACCCAAAACTCATGTTTGTTGGGTTTTTGACACTTTCATTTTCATCACAACGGTGCTGCAAAACTCGCGCGGGTGGGCCGTGTTTCCCACTAATGCAGCAAAAAACTTGCAGTTGAATTTTTCTCAACGGACGCACCCAATCATCTCAGTTTGACCGAAAACTAATGTTTGGTGGGTTTTTGGCACTTTCATTTCTGATGGAACAGTACCGCAAAACTCGTTCGAGAGGGCGTTATTTCCCCCTGATGCACCGAAAAACTCACGGTTGAATTTTCACAACGGACGCACCCAATCTTCTCCGTTTGACCCACAACTCATGTTTCGTGGGTTTTTGGCAGTTTCATTTCCGATGGAACGGTGCCGCAAAAGTCACGCGAGATGGCCATTGTTACCGTTGATGCACCGAAAAACTCGCGGTTGAATTTTTCGCAACGGACGCACCCAATCATCTTAATTTGACCCAAAACTCATGTTTGGTTGGTTTTTGTTAGTTTCATTTCGACGTTACGGTGCCGCAAAACTCGCGCGAGAGGGCTGTTATTCCCACAGATGCACCTAAAAACTTGTAGTTGAATTTTTTTGCAACGGACACACCCATCATCTCAGTTTGACCGAAAACTAATGTTTGGTGGGTTTTTTGGCACTTTCTTCTGATGGAACGGTGCCGCAAAAACTCGTGCGAGAGGGCATTCTTTCCCACTGATGCTCCAAAAAAACTCACGGTTGAATTTTCACAACGGACGCACCCAATCTTCTCCGTTTGACCCACAAACTCATGTTTGGTGGGTTTTTGGCACTTTCATTTCCGATTGGAACGGTGCCGCAAAAGTCACGCGAGATGGCCGTTGTTCGCGTTGATGCACCGAAAAACTCGCGTTGAATTTTTCGCAACGGACGCACCCAATCATCTTAATTTGACCCAAAACTCATGTTTGGTGGGTTTTTGTTGGTTTCATTTCGACGTTACGGTGCCGCAAAACTCGCGCGAGAGGGCTGTAATTCCACAGATGCACCGAAACACTCGCGGTTGAATTTTCGCAACGGACGCACCCAATCATCTTAGTTCGACCGAAAACTAATGTGTTAGTGCGGTTTGAGCACTTTCGTTATCGACGGAACGGTTCCGCAAAACTCGCACGAGTGGGCCATTTTTTCCACGATGCACCAAAAAACTCATTGTTAAATTTTTGGAATGGACGCACCCAATCATCTCCGTTTGACCAGAAACAAATGATTGGTGTGCTATTGGCACTTTCGTTTCCGACGGAACGGTGCCGCAAAACTCACGCGAGATGACCATTTTCCCACTGATGCACTAAAAACCCACGATTGAATTTTCGCAACATACGCACCCAATCATCTCCGTTTGACCCAAAACTCATATTTGGTGGGTTTTTAGCACTTTCATTTCCGACGTTACGGTACTGCAAAACTCCGCGGAAGGGCCGTCTTTCCCACTGATGCGCCGAAAAAACTCACGGTTCATTTTTTTCGCAAAGGACGCACCCAATCATCTCAGTTTGACCCAAAACTCATGTTTGGTGGGTTATTTGCACTTCCTTTTCTGATGGAACAGTGCCACAGAAGTCGCGCGAGTGGGCCGTTTTTCCCACTAATGCACAAAAAAAAACTTGCGGTTGAATTTTTCGCAACAGACGCACCCAATCATATCATTTGACCCAAAACTCATGTTTGGTGGGTTTTGTTACATTCATTCCGACGTTACGGTGCAGCAAAACTCGCGCGAGAGGGTCGCTATTCCCACTGATGCACCGAAGAACTCGTGGTTGAATTTTTCGCAGTGCACGCACCCAATCATCTCAGTTTGACCCAAAACTCAAGTTTAGTGGGGTTTTTGGCAGTTTTATTTCCGGGGAATGGTGCCGCAAAACTTGCACGAGTGGGCCATTTTTCCATCGATGCACCGAAAAACTCATAGTAATTTTTTTGGAGTTGACGCACCTAATCATCTCAGTTTGACCCAAAACTCATGTTTGGTGGGTTTTTGTACTTTCATTTCCGACGTTACGGTACGAAAACTCACGCGGAAAGGCCGTTTTTCCCACTCATGCACCGAAAAACTCGCGGTTGAATTTTTCGCAACGGACGCACCAATCATCTCCGTTTGACCCAAAACACATGTTTGGTGGGTTTTTGGCCCTTCATTTTCGTCGAAATGGTGCTGCAAAACTCACGCGAGAGAAGCCATTTTTCCCACTGATGCACCGAAAAACTCGTTGGTGAATTTTTTGCAATGGACGCACCCAAACATCTCAGTTTGACACAAACTCATGTTTGGTGGGTTTTTAGCACTTCATTTCCGACGTTACGGTACTGCAAAACTCTCACGCGGAAGGGCCGTCTTTCCCACTGATGCGCCGAAAAACTTGCAGTTGATTTTTTGCAACAGACACACCCAAACATCTCTGTTTAACTCAAAACACATGTTCGGGTGGGTTTTTGGCACTTTTATTTCTGACGGAACGGTGCCGCAAAACTCGCGCGAGAGGGCCATTTTTTCCACTGATGCACTGAAAAACTGTGGTTTAGTTTTTTCGCAACGGACGCACCCAATCATTTCCATTTAAACCCAAAACTCATGTTTGTTGGGTTTTTGACACTTTCATTTTCATCACAACGTGTGCTGCCAAAACTCGCGCGGGTGGGCCGTGTTTCCCACTAATGCAGCAAAAAACTTGCAGTTGAATTTTTCTCAACGGACGCACCCAATCATCTCAGTTGACCGAAAACTAATGTTTGGTGGGTTTTGGCACTTTCATTTCTGATGGAACAGTTACCGCAAACTCGTTCGAGAGGGCGTTATTTCCCCCTGATGCACCGAAAAACTCACGGTTGAATTTTCACAACGGACGCACCCAATCTTCTCCGTTTGACCCCCAACTCATGTTTCGTGGGTTTTTGGCAGTTTCATTTCCGATGGAACGGTGCCGCCAAAAGTACGCGAGATGGCCATTGTTTCCGTTAATGCACCGAAAAACTCGCGGTTGAATTTTCGCAACGGACGCACCCAATCATCTTAATTTGACCCAAAACTCATGTTTGGTTGGTTTTGTTAGTTTCATTTCCGACGTTACGGTACCGCAAAACTCGCGCGAGAGGGCTGTTATTCCCACAGATGCACTAAAAACTTGTAGTTGAATTTTTTTGCAACGGACAACCCAATCATCTCAGTTTGACCCAAACTATGTTTGGTGGGTTTTTGGCACTTTCATTTCTGATGGAACGGTGCGCAAAACTCGTGCGAGAGGGCATTCTTTCCCACTGATGCTCCAAAAAACTCACGGTTGAATTTTCACAACGGACGCACCCAATCTTCTCCGTTTGACCCACAACTCATGTTTGGTGGGTTTTTGGCACTTTCATTTCCGATGGAACGGTGCGCAAAAGTCACGCGAGATGGCGTTGTTCCGCGTTGATGCACCGAAAAACTCGCGGTTGAATTTTCGCAACGGACGCACCCAATCATCTTAATTTGACCCAAACTCATGTTTGGTGGGTTTTGTTGGTTTCATTTCCGAGCGTTACGGTGCCGCAAAACTCGCGCGAGAGGGCTGTTATTCCCACAGATGCACCGAAACACTCGCGGTTGAATTTTTTCGCAACGGACGCACCCAATCATCTTAGTTTGACCGAAAACTAATGTTTAGTGCGGTTTGAGCACTTTCGTTATCGACGGAACGGTTCCGCAAAACTCGCACAGTGGGCCATTTTTCCACGATGCACCAAAAATCATTGTTAAATTTTTTGGAATGGACGCACCCAATCATCTCCGTTTGACCCAGAACAAATGTTTGGTGTGCTATTGGCATTTTCGTTTTCGACGGAACGGTGCCGCAAAACTCACGCGAGATGACCATTTTTCCCACTGATGCACTAAAAAACCCACGATGAATTTTTCGCAACATACGCACCCAATCATCTCCGTTTGACCCAAAAACTCATGTTGGTGGGTTTTTAGCACTTTCATTTCTGACGTTACGGTACTACAAAACTCACGCGGAAGGGCCGCTTTCCCACTGATGTGCCGAAAAACTTGCAGTTGATTTTTTTGCAACAGACACCCAAACATCTCTGTTTAACTCAAAACACATGTTCGGTGGGTTTTTGGCACTTTTATTTCTGACGGAACGTGGCCGCAAAACTCGCGCGAGAGGGCCATTTTTTCCACTGATGCACTGAAAAACTTGTGGTTTAGTTTTCGCAACGGACGCACCCAATCATTTCCATTTAACCCAAAACTCATGTTTGTTGGGTTTTTGACACTTTCATTTTCATCACAACGGTGCTGCAAAACTCGCGCGGGTGGGCCGTGTTTCCCACTAATGCAGCAAAAAACTTGCAGTTGAATTTTTCTCAACGGACGCACCCAATCATCTCAGTTGACCGAAAACTAATGTTTGGTGGGTTTTTGGCACTTTCATTTCTGATGGAACAGTACCGCAAAACTCGTTCGAGAGGGCGTTATTCCCCCTGATGCACCGAAAAAACTCACGGTTGAATTTTCACAACGGACGCACCCAATCTCTCCGTTTGACCCACAACTCATGTTTCGTGGGTTTTGGCAGTTTCATTTCCGATGGAACGGTGCCGCAAAAGTCACGCGAGATGGCCATTGTTTCCGTTGATGCACCGAAAAACTCGCGGTTGAATTTTTCGCAACGGACGCACCCAATCATCTTAATTGACCCAAAACTCATGTTTGGTTTTGTTAGTTTCATTTCCGACGTTACGGTGCGCAAAACTCGCGCGAGAGGGCTGTTATTCCCACAGATGCACCTAAAAACTTGTAGTTGAATTTTTGCAACGGACACACCCAATCATCTCAGTTTGACCGAAAACTAATGTTTGGTGGGTTTTGGCACTTTCATTTCTGACGGAACGGTGCCGCAAAACTCGTGCGAGAGGGCATTCTTTCCCACTGATGCTCCAAAAAACTCACGGTTGAATTTTCACAACGGACGCACCCAATCTTCTCCGTTTGACCCACAACTCATGTTTGGTGGGTTTTTGGCACTTTCATTTCCGATGGAACGGTGCCGCAAAGTCACGCGAGATGGCCGTTGTTCGCGTTGATGCACCGAAAAACTCGCGGTTGAATTTTTCGCAACGGACGCACCCAATCATCTTAATTTGACCCAAAACTCATGTTTGGTGGGTTTTTGTTGGTTTCATTTCCGACGTTACGGTGCCGCAAAACTCGCGCGAGAGGGCTGTTATTCCCACAGATGCACCGAAACACTCGCGGTTGAATTTTTCGCAACGGACGCACCCAATCATCTTAGTTCGACCGAAAACTAATGTTTAGTGCGGTTTGAGCACTTTCGTTTCGACGGAACGGTTCCGCAAAACTCGCACGAGTGGGCCATTTTTTCCACCGATGCACAAAAAACTCATTGTTAAATTTTTTGGAATGGATGCACCCAATCATCTCCGTTTGACCCAGAACAAATGTTTGGTGTGCTATTGGCACTTTCGTTTCCGACGGAACGGTGCCGCAAAACTCACGCGAGATGACCATTTTCCCACTGATGCACTAAAAAACCCACGATTGAATTTTTCGCAACATACGCACCCAATCATCTCGTTTGACCCAAAACTCATGTTTGGTGGGTTTTTAGCACTTTCATTTCCGACGTTACGGTACTGCAAAACTCACGCGGAAGGGTCGTCTTTCCCACTGATGCGCCGAAAAACTCGCGGTTGATTTTTTTCGCAAAGACGCACCCAATCATCTCAGTTTGACCCAAAACTCATGTTTGGTGGGTTATTTGCACTTCCTTTTCTGATGGAACAGTGCCACAAAAGTCGCGCGAGTGGGCCATTTTTCCCACTAATGCACAAAAAAACTTGCGGTTGAATTTTTCGCAACAGACGCACCCAATCATATCAGTTTGACCCAAAACTCATGTTTGGTGGGTTTTTGTTACATTCATTTCCGACGTTACGGTGCAGCAAAACTCGCGCGAGAGGGTCGCTATTCCCACTGATGCACCGAAGAACTCGTGGTTGAATTTTTCGCAGTGCACGCACCCAATCATCTCAGTTTGACCCAAAACTCAAGTTTAGTGGGGTTTTGGCAGTTTATTTCCGGCGGAATGGTGCCGCAAAACTTGCACGAGTGGGCCATTTTTTCCATCGATGCACCAAAAAACTCATAGTTTAATTTTTTGGAATTGACGCACCTAATCATCTCAGTTTGCCCAAAACTCATGTTTGGTGGGTTTTTGTACTTTCATTTCCGACGTTACGGTACCGCAAAACTCACGCGGAAAGGCCGTTTTTCCCACTGATGCACCGAAAAACTCGCGGTTGAATTTTTCGCAACGGACGCACCCAATCATCTCCGTTTGACCCAAAACACATGTTTGGTGGGTTTTTGGCCCTTTCATTTTCGTCGAAATGGTGCTGCAAAACTCACGCGAGACAGCCATTTTTCCCACTGATGCACCGAAAAACTCGTGGTGAATTTTTTGCAATGGACGCACCCAAATATCTCAGTTTGACACAAAACTCATGTTTGGTGGGTTTTTAGCACTTTCATTTCCGACGTTACGGTACTGCAAAACTCACGCGGAAGGGCCGTGTTTCCCACTGATGCACCGAAAAACTTGCAGTTGATTTTTTTGCAACAGACACACCCAAACATCTCTGTTTAACTCAAAACACATGTTCGGTGGGTTTTTGGCACTTTTATTTCTGACGGAACGGTGCCGCAAAACTCGCGCGAGAGGGCCATTTTTCCACTGATGCACTGAAAAACTTGTGGTTTAGTTTTTCGCAACGGACGCACCCAATCATTTCCATTTAACCCAAAACTCATGTTTGTTGGGTTTTTGACACTTTCATTTTCATCACAACGGTGCTGCAAAACTCGCGCGGGTGGGCCGTGTTTCCCACTAATGCAGCAAAAAACTTGCAGTTGAATTTTTCTCAACGGACGCACCCAATCATCTCAGTTTGACCGAAAACTAATGTTTGGTGGGTTTTTGGCACTTTCATTTCTGATGGAACAGTACCGCAAAACTCGTTCGAGAGGGCGTTATTTCCCCTGATGCACCGAAAAACTCACGGTTGAATTTTCACAACGGACGCACCCAATCTTCTCCGTTTGACCCACAACTCATGTTTCGTGGGTTTTTGGCAGTTTCATTTCCGATGGAACGGTGCCGCAAAAGTCACGCGAGATGGCCATTGTTACCGTTGATGCACCGAAAAACTCGCGGTTGAATTTTTCGCAACGGACGCACCCAATCATCTTAATTTGACCCAAAACTCATGTTTGGTTGGTTTTTGTTAGTTTCATTTCGACGTTACGGTGCCGCAAAACTCGCGCGAGAGGGCTGTTATTCCCACAGATGCACCTAAAAACTTGTAGTTGAATTTTTTGCAACGGACACACCCAATCATCTCAGTTTGACCGAAAACTAATGTTTGGTGGGTTTTTGGCACTTTCATTTCTGATGGAACGGTGCCGCAAAACTCGTGCGAGAGGCATTCTTTCCCACTGATGCTCCAAAAACTCACGGTTGAATTTTCACAACGGACGCACCCAATCTTCTCCGTTTGACCCACAACTCATGTTTGGTGGGTTTTTGGCACTTTCATTTCCTGATGGAACGGTGCCGCAAAAGTCACGCGAGATGGCCGTTGTTCGCGTTGATGCACCGAAAAACTCGCGGTTGAATTTTTCGCAACGGACGCACCCAATCATCTTAATTTGACCCAAAACTCATGTTTGGTGGGTTTTTGTTGGTTTCATTTCCGACGTTACGGTGCCGCAAAACTCGCGCGAGAGGGCTGTTATTCCCACAGATGCACCGAAACACTCGCGGTTGAATTTTTCGCAACGGACGCACCCAATCATCTCAGTTCGACCGAAAACTAATGTTTAGTGCGGTTTGAGCACTTTCGTTTCGACGGAACGGTTCCGCAAAACTCGCACGAGTGGGCCATTTTTTCCACCGATGCACCAAAAAACTCATTGTTAAATTTTTTGGAATGGACGCACCCAATCATCTCCGTTTGACCCAGAACAAATGTTTGGTGTGCTATTGGCACTTTCGTTTCCGACGGAACGGTGCCGCAAAACTCACGCGAGATGACCATTTTTCCCACTGATGCACTAAAAAACCCACGATTGAATTTTTCGCAACAAACGCACCCAATCATCTCCGTTTGACCCAAAACTCATGTTTGGTGGGTTTTAGCACTTTCATTCCGACGTTACGGTACTGCAAAACTCACGCGAAGGGCCGTCTTTCCCACTGATGCGCCGAAAAACTCACGGTTGATTTTTTTCGCAAAGACGCACCCAATCATCTCAGTTTGACCCAAAACTCATGTTTGGTGGGTTATTTGCACTTCCTTTTCTGATGGAACAGTGCCGCAAAAGTCACGCGAGTGGGCCTTTTTCCCACTAATGCACAAAAAACTTGCGGTTGAATTTTCGCAACAGACGCACCCAATCATCTCAGTTTGACCCAAAACTCATGTTTGGTGGGTTTTTGTTACTTTCATTTCCGACGTTACGGTGCAGCAAAACTCGCGCGAGAGGGTCGCTATTCCCACTGATGCACCGAAGAATCGTGGTTGAATTTTTCGCAGTGCACGCACCCAATCATCTCAGTTTGACCCAAAACTCAAGTTAGTGGGGTTTTGGCAGTTTTATTTCCGGCGGAATGGTGCCGCAAAACTTGCACGAGTGGGCCATTTTTTCCATCGATGCACCGAAAAACTCATAGTTTAATTTTTGGAATTGACGCACCTAATCATCTCAGTTTACCCAAAACTCATGTTTGGTGGGTTTTTGTACTTTCATTTCCGACGTTACGGTACCGCAAAACTCACGCGGAAAGGCCGTTTTTCCCACTGATGCACCGAAAAACTCGCGGTTGAATTTTTCGCAACGGACGCACCCAATCATCTCCGTTTGACCCAAAACACATGTTTGGTGGGTTTTGGCCCTTTCATTTCGTCGAAATGGTGCTGCAAAACTCACGCGAGAAGCCATTTTTCCCACTGATGCACCGAAAAACTCGTTGGTGAATTTTTTCATACGCACCCAAACATCTCAGTTTGACACAAAACTCATGTTTGGTGGGTTTTTAGCACTTTCATTTCGACGTTACGGTACTGCAAAACTCACGCGGAAGGGCCGTCTTTCCCACTGATGCCCGAAAAACTTGCAGTTGATTTTTTTGCAACAGACACACCCAAACATCTCTGTTTAACTCAAAACACATGTTCGGTGGGTTTTTGGCACTTTTTATTTCTGACGGAACGGTGCCGCAAAACTCGCGCGAGAGGGCCATTTTTCCACTGATGCACTGAAAAACTTGTGGTTTAGTTTTTCGCAACGGACGCACCCAATCATTTCCATTTAACCCAAACTCATGTTTGTTGGGTTTTTGACACTTTCATTTTCATCACAACGGTGCTGCAAAACTCGCGCGGGTGGGCCGTGTTTCCCACTAATGCAGCAAAAAACTTGCAGTTGAATTTTTCTCAACGGACGCACCCAATCATCTCAGTTTGACCGAAAACTAATGTTTGGTGGGTTTTTGGCACTTTCATTTCTGATGGAACAGTACCGCAAAACTCGTTCGAGAGGGCGTTATTTCCCCCTGATGCACCGAAAAACTCACGGTTGAATTTTCACAACGGACGCACCCAATCTTCTCCGTTTGACCCACAACTCATGTTTCGTGGGTTTTTGGCAGTTTCATTTCCGATGGAACGGTGCCGCAAAAGTCACGCGAGATGGCCATTGTTACCGTTGATGCACCGAAAAACTCGCGGTTGAATTTTTCGCAACGGACGCACCCAATCATCTTAATTTGACCCAAAACTCATGTTTGGTTTGTTTTTGTTAGTTTCATTTCCGACGTTACGGTGCCGCAAAACTCGCGCGAGAGGGCTGTTTATTCCCACAGATGCACCTAAAAACTTGTAGTTGAATTTTTTGCAACGGACACACCCAATCATCTCATTTGACCGAAAACTAATGTTTGGTGGGTTTTTGGCACTTTCATTTCTGATGGAACGGTGCCGCAAAACTCGTGCGAGAGGGCATTCTTTCCCACTGATGCTCCAAAAAACTCACGGTTGAATTTTCACAACGGACGCACCCAATCTTCTCCGTTTGACCCACAACTCATTTGGTGGGTTTTTGGCACTTTCATTTCCGATGGAACGGTGCCGCAAAAGTCACGCGAGATGGCCGTTGTTCGCGTTGATTGCACCGAAAACTCGCGGTTGAATTTTCGCAACGGACGCACCCAATCATCTTAATTTGACCCAAAACTCATGTTTGGTGGGTTTTTGTTGGTTTCATTTCCGACGTTACGGTGCCGCAAAACTCGCGCGAGAGGGCTGTAATTCCCACAGATGCACCGAAACACTCGCGTTGAATTTTTCGCAACGGACGCACCCAATCATCTTAGTTCGACGAAACAAACTAATGTTTAGTGCGGTTTGAGCACTTTCGTTATCGACGGAACGGTTTCCGCAAAACTCGCACGAGTGGGCCATTTTTTCCACCGATGCACCAAAAAACTCATTGTTAATTTTTTGGAATGGACGCACCCAATCATCTCCGTTTGACCCAGAACAAATGATGTGTGCTATTGGCACTTTCGTTTCCGACGGAACGGTGCCGCAAAACTCACGCGAGATGACCATTTTTCCCACTGATGCACTAAAAAACCCGATTGAATTTTTCGCAACATACGCACCCAATCATCTCCGTTTGACCCAAAACTCATATTTGGTGGGTTTTTAGCACTTTCATTTCCGACGTTACGTACTGCAAACTCACGCGGAAGGGCCGTCTTTCCCACTGATGCGCCGAAAAACTCACGGTTCATTTTTTTCGCAAAGGACGCACCCAATCATCTCAGTTTGACCCAAAACTCATGTTGGTGGGTTATTTGCACTTCCTTTTCTGATGGAACAGTGCCACAAAGTCGCGCGAGTGGGCCGTTTTTTCCCACTAATGCACAAAAAAACTTCGGTTGAATTTTTCGCAACAGACGCACCCAATCATATCAGTTTTGACCCAAAACTCATGTTTGGTGGGTTTTTGTTACATTTCATTTCCGACGTTACGGTGCAGCAAAACTCGCGCGAGAGGGTCGCTATTCCCACTGATGCACCGAAGAACTCGTGGTTGAATTTTTCGCAGTGCACGCACCCAATCATCTCAGTTTGACCCAAAACTCAAGTTTAGTGGGGTTTTGGCAGTTTTATTTCCGGCGGAATGGTGCCGCAAAACTTGCACGAGTGGGCCATTTTTTCCATCGATGCACCGAAAAACTCATAGTTTAATTTTTTGGAGTTGACGCACCTAATCATCTCAGTTTGACCCAAACTCATGTTTGGTGGGTTTTTGTACTTTCATTTCCGACGTTACGGTACCCGCAAAACCTCACGCGGAAAGGCGTTTTTCCCACTCATGCACCGAAAAACTCGCGGTTGAATTTTTCGCAACGGACGCACCCAATCATCTCCGTTTGACCCAAAACACATGTTTGGTGGGTTTTGGCCCTTTCATTTTCGTCGAAATGGTGCTGCAAAACTCACGCGAGGAGCCATTTTTCCCACTGATGCACCGAAAAACTCGTTGGTGAATTTTTTGCAATGGACGCACCCAAACATCTCAGTTTGACACAAAACTCATGTTTGGTGGGTTTTTGCACTTTCATTTCCGACGTTACGGTACTGCAAAACTCACGCGGAAGGGCCGTCTTTCCCACTGATGCGCCGAAAAACTTGCAGTTGATTTTTTTGCAACAGACACACACCCAAACATCTCTGTTTAACCAAACACATGTTCGGTGGGTTTTTGGCACTTTTATTTCTGACGGAACGGTGCCGCAAACTCGCGCGAGAGGGCCATTTTTTCCACTGATGCACTGAAAAACTTGTGGTTTAGTTTTTCGCAACGGACGCACCCAATCATTTCCATTTAACCCAAAACTCATGTTTGTTGGGTTTTTGACACTTTCATTTTCATCACAACGGTGCTGCAAAACTCGCGCGGGTGGGCCGTGTTTCCCACTAATGCAGCAAAAAACTTGCAGTTGAATTTTTCTCAACGGACGCACCCAATCATCTCAGTTTGACCGAAACTAATGTTTGGTGGGTTTTTGGCACTTTCATTTCTGATGGAACAGTACCGCAAAACTCGTTCGAGAGGGCGTTATTTCCCCCTGATGCACCGAAAAACTCACGTTTGAATTTTCACAACGGACGCCCCAATCTTCTCCGTTTGACCCACAACTCATGTTTCGTGGGTTTTTGGCAGTTTCATTTCCGATGGAACGGTGCCGCAAAAGTTACGCGAGATGGCCATTGTTTCCGTTAATGCACCGAAAACTCGCGGTTGAATTTTTCGCAACGGACGCACCCAATCATCTTAATTTGACCCAAAACTCATGTTTGGTTGGTTTTTGTTAGTTTCATTTCCGACGTTACGGTACCGCAAAACTCGCGCGAGAGGGCTGTTATTCCCAGATGCACCTAAAAACTTGTAGTTGAATTTTTTGCAACGGACACACCCAATCATCTCAGTTTGACCAAAAACTAATGTTTGGTGGGTTTTTGGCACTTTCATTTCTGATGGAACGGTGCCGCAAAACTCGTGCGAGAGGGCATTCTTTCCCACTGATGCTCCAAAAAAACTCACGGTTGAATTTTCACAACGGACGCACCCAATCTTCTCCGTTTGACCCACAACTCATGTTTGGTGGGTTTTTGGCACTTTCATTTCCGATGGAACGGTGCCGCAAAGTCACGCGAGATGGCCGTTGTTCGCGTTGATGCACCGAAAAACTCGCGGTTGAATTTTTCGCAACGGACGCACCCAATCATCTTAATTTGACCCAAAACTCATGTTTGGTGGGTTTTTGTTGGTTTCATTTCCGACGTTACGGTGCCGCAAAACTCGCGCGAGAGGGCTGTTATTCCCACAGATGCACCGAAACACTCGCGGTTGAATTTTTCGCAAACGGACGCAACCCAATCATCTTAGTTCGACCGAAAACTAATGTTTAGTGCGGTTTGAGCACTTTCGTTATCGACGAACGGTTCCGCAAAACTCGCACGAGTGGGCCATTTTTTCCACCGATGCACCAAAAAACTCATTGTTAAATTTTTGGAATGGACGCACCCAATCATCTCCGTTTGACCCAGAACAAATGTTTGGTGTGCTATTGGCCACTTTCGTTTTCGACGGAACGGTGGCCGCAAAACTCACGCGAGATGACCATTTTTCCCACTGATGCACTAAAAACCCACGATTGAATTTTTCGCAAACATACGCACCCAATCATCTCCGTTTGACCCAAAACTCATGTTTGGTGGGTTTTTAGCACTTTCATTTCTGACGTTACGGTACTACAAACTCACGCGGAAGGGCCGTCTTTCCCAACTGATGTGCCGAAAAACTTGCAGTTGATTTTTTTGCAACAGACACACCCAAACATCTCTGTTTAACTCAAAACACATGTTCGGTGGGTTTTTGGCACTTTTATTTCTGACGGAACGGTGCCGCAAACTCGCGCGAGAGGGCCATTTTTTCCACTGATGCACTGAAAAACTTGTGGTTTAGTTTTTCGCACGGACGCACCCAATCATTTCCATTTAACCCAAAACTCATGTTTGTTGGGTTTTTGACCACTTTCATTTTCATCACAACGGTGCTGCAAAACTCGCGCGGGTGGGCCGTGTTTCCCACTAATGCAGCAAAAAACTTGCAGTTGAATTTTTCTCAACGGACGCACCCAATCATCTCAGTTTGACCGAAAACTAATGTTTGGTGGGTTTTTGGCACTTTCATTTCTGATGGAACAGTACCGCAAAACTCGTTCGAGAGGGCGTTATTCCCCCCTGATGCACCGAAAAACTCACGGTTGAATTTCACAACGGACGCACCCAATCTTCTCCGTTTGACCCACAACTCATGTTTCGTGGGTTTTTGGCAGTTTCATTTCCGATGGAACGGTGCCGCAAAAGTCACGCGAGATGGCCATTGTTTCCGTTGATGCACCGAAAAACTCGCGGTTGAATTTTTCGCAACGGACGCACCCAATCATCTTAATTTGACCCAAAACTCATGTTTGGTTGGTTTTGTTAGTTTCATTTCCGACGTTACGGTGCCGCAAAACTCGCGCGAGAGGGCTGTTATTCCACAGATGCACCTAAAAACTTGTAGTTGAATTTTTTGCAACGGACACACCCAATCATCTCAGTTTGACCGAAAACTAATGTTTGGTGGGTTTTGGCACTTTCATTTCTGACGGAACGGTGCCGCAAAACTCGTGCGAGAGGCATTCTTTCCCACTGATGCTCCAAAAAACTCACGGTTGAATTTTCACAACGGACGCACCCAATCTTCTCCGTTTGACCCACAACTCATGTTTGGTGGGTTTTTGGCACTTTCATTTCCGATGGAACGGTGCCGCAAAAGTCACGCGAGATGGCCGTTGTTCGCGTTGATGCACCGAAAAACTCGCGGTTGAATTTTTCGCAACGGACGCACCCCAATCATCTTAATTTGACCCAAAACTCATGTTGGTGGTTTTGTTGGTTTCATTTCCGACGTTACGGTGCCGCAAAACTCGCGCGAGAGGGCTGTTATTCCCACAGATGCACCGAAACACTCGCGGTTGAATTTTTCGCAACGGACGCACCCAATCATCTAGTTCGACCCGAAAACTAATGTTTAGTGCGGTTTGAGCACTTTCGTTATCGACGGTAACGGTTCCGCAAACTCGCACGAGTGGGCCATTTTTTCCACCTGATGCACAAAAAACTCATTGTTAAATTTTTTGGAATGGACGCACCCAATCATCTCCGTTTGACCAGAACAAATGTTTGGTGTGCTATTGGCACTTTCGTTTCCGACGGAACGGTGCCGCAAAACTCACGCGAGATGACCATTTTTCCCACTAATGCACTAAAAAACCCACGATTGAATTTTTCGCAACATACGCACCCAATCATCTCCGTTTGACCCAAAAATCATGTTTGGTGGGTTTTTTAGCACTTTCATTCCGACGTTACGGTACTTGCAAACTCACGCGGAAGGGTCCGTCTTTCCCACTGATGCGCCGAAAAACTCGCGGTTGATTTTTTTCGCAAAGACGCACCAATCATCTCAGTTTGACCCAAAACTCAGGTTTGGTGGGTTATTGCACTTCCTTTTCTGATGGAATGGAACAGTGCCACAAAAGTCGCGCGAGTGGGCCATTTTTCCCACTAATGCACAAAAAAAACTTGCGGTTGAATTTTTCGCAACAGACGCACCCAATCATATCAGTTTGACCCAAAACTCATGTTTGGTGGGTTTTTGTTACATTCATTTCCGACGTTACGGTGCAGCAAAACTCGCGCGAGAGGGTCGCTATTCCCACTGATGCACCGAAGAACTCGTGGTTGAATTTTTCGCAGTGCACGCACCCAATCATCTCAGTTTGACCCAAAACTCAAGTTTAGTGGGGTTTTGGCAGTTTTATTTCCGGCGGAATGGTGCCGCAAAACTTGCACGAGTGGGCCATTTTTTCCATCGATGCACCAAAAACTCATAGTTTAATTTTTTGGAATTGACGCACCTAATCATCTCAGTTTGCCCAAAACTCATGTTTGGTGGGTTTTTGTACTTTCATTTCCGACGTTACGGTACCGCAAAACTCACGCGGAAAGGCCGTTTTTCCCACTGATGCACCGAAAAACTCGCGGTTGAATTTTTCGCAACGGACGCACCCAATCATCTCCGTTTGACCCAAACACATGTTTGGTGGGTTTTTGGCCCTTTCATTTTCGTCGAAATGGTGCTGCAAAACTCACGCGAGACAGCCATTTTTCCCACTGATGCACCGAAAAACTCGTCGGTGAATTTTTTGCAATGGACCGCCACCAAATATCTCAGTTGACACAAAACTCATGTTTGGTGGGTTTTAGCACTTTCATTTCCGACGTTACGGTACGCCAAAATCTCACGCGGAAGGAAGGGCCAATTTTTTTTTCCCACTGATTGCAGCCGAAAAACTTGCAGTTGAGGTTTTTTTTGCACAGACACACCCAAACATCTCTGTTAAACTCAAACACATGTTCGGTGGGTTTTGGCACTTTTATTTCTGACGGACGGTGTCCAGCAAAACTCTCGCGCGAAGGAGGGCCATTTTCCACTGATGCACTGAAAAACTTGTGGTTTAGTTTTCGCAACGGACGCACCCAATCATTTCCATTTGACCCAAACTCATGTTTGTTGGGTTTTTGACACTTTCATTTCATCACAACGGTGCTGCAAAACTCGCGCGGGTGGGGCCGTGTTTCCCACTAATGCAGCAAAAAACTTGCAGTTGAATTTTTCTCAAGTACGCACCCAATCATCTCAGTTTTGACCAAAACTAATGTTGGTGGGTTTTTGGCACTTCATTTCTGATGGAACAGTACCGCAAAACTCGTTCGAGAGGGCCTTATTTCCCCCTGATGCACCGAAAACTCACGGTTGAATTTTCACAACGGACGCACCCAATCTTCTCCGTTTGACCCACAACTCATGTTTCGTGGGTTTTTGGCAGTTTCATTTCCGATGGAACGGTGCCGCAAAAGTCACGCGAGATGGCCATTGTTACCGTTGATGCACCGAAAACTCGCGGTTGAATTTTTCGCAACGGACGCACCCAATCATCTTAATTTGACCCAAAACTCATGTTTGGTTGGTTTTTGTTAGTTTCATTTCCGACGTTACGGTGCCGCAAAACTCGCGCGAGAGGGCTGTTATTCCCACAGATGCACCTAAAAACTTGTAGTTGAATTTTTTGCAACGGACACACCCAATCATCTCAGTTTGACCGAAAACTAATGTTTGGTGGGTTTTTGGCACTTTCATTTCTGATGGAACGGTGCCGCAAAACTCGTGCGAGAGGGCATTCTTTCCCACTGATGCTCCAAAAAACTCACGGTTGAATTTTCACAACGGACGCACCATCTTCTCCGTTTGACCCACAACTCATGTTTGGTGGGTTTTTGGCACTTTCATTTCCGATGGAACGGTGCCGCAAAAGTCACGCGAGATGGCCGTTGTTCGCGTTGATGCACCGAAAAACTCGCGGTTGAATTTTTCGCACGGACGCACCCAATCATCTTAATTTGACCCAAACTCATGTTTGGTGGGTTTTTGTTGGTTTCATTTCCGACGTTACGGTGCCGCAAAACTCGCGCGAGAGGGCTGTTATTCCCACAGATGCACCGAAACACTCGCGTTGAATTTTTCGCAACGGACGCACCCAATCATCTCAGTAGTTCGACCGAAAAAATGTTTAGTGCGGTTTGAGCACTTTCGTTTCCGACGGAACGGTTCCGCAAAACTCGCACGAGTGGGCCATTTTTTCCACCGATGCACCAAAAAACTCATTGTTAAATTTTTTGGAATGGACGCACCCAATCATCTCCGTTTGACCCAGAACAAATGTTTGGTGTGCTATTGGCACTTTCGTTTCCGACGGAACGGTGCCGCAAAACTCACGCGAGATGACCATTTTTCCCACTGATGCACTAAAAACCCACGATTGAATTTTTCGCAACAACGCACCCAATCATCTCCGTTTGACCCAAAACTCATGTTTGGTGGGTTTTTAGCACTTTCATTTCCGACGTTACGGTACTGCAAAACTCACGCGGAAGGGCCGTCTTTCCCACTGATGCGCCGAAAAACTCACGGTTGATTTTTTTCGCAAAGGACGCACCCAATCATCTCAGTTTGACCCAAAACTCATGTTTGGTGGGTTATTTGCACTTCCTTTTCTGATGGAACAGTGCCACAAAAGTCGCGCGAGTGGGCCATTTTTCCCACTAATGCACAAAAAAACTTGCGGTTGAATTTTTCGCAACAGACGCACCCAATCATCTCAGTTTGACCCAAAACTCATGTTTGGTGGGTTTTTGTTACTTTCATTTCCGACGTTACGGTGCAGCAAAACTCGCGCGAGAGGGTCGCTATTCCCACTGATGCACCGAAGAACTCGTGGTTGAATTTTTCGCAGTGCACGCACCCAATCATCTCAGTTTGACCCAAAACTCAAGTTTAGTGGGGTTTTGGCAGTTTTATTTCCGGCGGAATGGTGCCGCAAAACTTGCACGAGTGGGCCATTTTTTCCATCGATGCACCGAAAAACTCATAGTTTAATTTTTTGGAATTGATGCACCTAATCATCTCAGTTTTACCCAAACTCATGTTTGGGGGGTTTTTGTACTTTCATTTCCGACGTTACGGTACCGCAAAACTCACGCGGAAAGGCCGTTTTTCCCACTCATGCACCGAAAAACTCGCGGTTGAATTTTTCGCAACGGACGCACCCAATCATCTCCTTTTGACCCAAAACACATGTTTGGTGGGTTTTTGGCCCTTCATTTCCGTCGAAATGGTGCTGCAAAACTCACGCGAGAGAGCCATTTTTCCCACTGATGCACCGAAAAACTCGTTGGTGAATTTTTCGCAACATACGCACCCAAACATCTCAGTTTGACACAAAACTCATGTTTGGTGGGTTTTTAGCACTTTCATTTTCGACGTTACGGTACTGCAAAACTCACGCGGAAGGGCCGTCTTTCCCACTGATGCGCCGAAAAAACTTGCAGTTGATTTTTTTGCAACAGACACACCCAAACATCTCTGTTTAACTCAAAACACATGTTCGGTGGTTTTTGGCACTTTTAATTCTGCCGGAACGGTGCCGCAAAACTCGCGCGAGAGGGCCATTTTTTCCACTGATGCACTGAAAAACTTGTGGTTTAGTTTTTCGCAACGGACGCACCCAATCATTTCCATTTAACCCAAAACTCATGTTTGTTGGGTTTTTGACACTTTCATTTTCATCACAACGGTGCTGCAAAACTCGCGCGGGTGGGCCGTGTTTCCCACTAATGCAGCAAAAAACTTGCAGTTGAATTTTTCTCAACGGACGCACCCAATCATCTCAGTTTGACCGAAAACTAATGTTTGGTGGGTTTTTGGCACTTTCATTTCTGATGGAACAGTACCGCAAAACTCGTTCGAGAGGGCGTTATTTCCCCCTGATGCACCGAAAACTCACGGTTGAATTTTCACAACGGACGCACCCAATCTTCTCCGTTTGACCCACAACTCATGTTTCGTGGGTTTTTGGCAGTTTCATTTCCGATGGAACGGTGCCGCAAAAGTCACGCGAGATGGCCATTGTTACCGTTGATGCACCGAAAAACTCGCGGTTGAATTTTTCGCAACGGACGCACCCAATCATCTTAATTTGACCCAAAACTCATGTTTGGTTGGTTTTTGTTAGTTTCATTTCCGACGTTACGGTGCCGCAAAACTCGCGCGAGAGGGCTGTTATTCCCACAGATGCACCTAAAAACTTGTAGTTGAATTTTTTGCAACGGACACACCCAATCATCTCAGTTTGACCGAAAACTAATGTTTGGTGGGTTTTTGGCACTTTCATTTCTGATGGAACGGTGCCGCAAAACTCGTGCGAGAGGGCATTCTTTCCCACTGATGCTCCAAAAAACTCACGGTTGAATTTTCACAACGGACGCACCCAATCTTCTCCGTTTGACCCACAACTCATGTTTGGTGGGTTTTTGGCACTTTCATTTCCGATGGAACGGTGCCGCAAAAGTCACGCGAGATGGCCGTTGTTCGCGTTGATGCACCGAAAAACTCGCGGTTGAATTTTTCGCAACGGACGCACCCAATCATCTTAATTTGACCCAAAACTCATGTTTGGTGGGTTTTTGTTGGTTTCATTTCCGACGTTACGGTGCCGCAAAACTCGCGCGAGAGGGCTGTAATTCCCACAGATGCACCGAAACACTCGCGGTTGAATTTTTCGCAACGGACGCACCCAATCATCTTAGTTCGACCGAAAACTAATGTTTAGTGCGGTTTGAGCACTTTCGTTATCGACGGAACGGTTCCGCAAAACTCGCACGAGTGGGCCATTTTTTCCACCGATGCACCAAAAAACTCATTGTTAAATTTTTTGGAATGGACGCACCCAATCATCTCCGTTTGACCCAGAACAAATGATTGGTGTGCTATTGGCACTTTCGTTTCCGACGGAACGGTGCCGCAAAACTCACGCGAGATGACCATTTTTCCCACTGATGCACTAAAAAACCCACGATTGAATTTTTCGCAACATACGCACCCAATCATCTCCGTTTGACCCAAAACTCATATTTGGTGGGTTTTTAGCACTTTCATTTCCGACGTTACGGTACTGCAAAACTCACGCGGAAGGGCCGTCTTTCCCACTGATGCGCCGAAAAACTCACGGTTCATTTTTTTCGCAAAGGACGCACCCAATCATCTCAGTTTGACCCAAAACTCATGTTTGGTGGGTTATTTGCACTTCCTTTTCTGATGGAACAGTGCCACAGAAGTCGCGCGAGTGGGCCGTTTTTCCCACTAATGCACAAAAAAAACTTGCGGTTGAATTTTTCGCAACAGACGCACCCAATCATATCAGTTTGACCCAAAACTCATGTTTGGTGGGTTTTTGTTACATTCATTTCCGACGTTACGGTGCAGCAAAACTCGCGCGAGAGGGTCGCTATTCCCACTGATGCACCGAAGAACTCGTGGTTGAATTTTTCGCAGTGCACGCACCCAATCATCTCAGTTTGACCCAAAACTCAAGTTTAGTGGGGGTTTTGGCAGTTTTATTTCCGGCGGAATGGTGCCGCAAAAACTTGCACGAGTGGGCCATTTTTTCCATCGATGCACCGAAAAACTCATAGTTTAATTTTTTGGAGTTGACGCACCTAATCATCTCAGTTTGACCCAAAAACTCATGTTTGGTGGGTTTTTGTACTTTCATTTCCGACGTTACGGTACCGCAAAACTCACGCGGAGGAAGGCCGTTTTTCCCACTCATGCACCGAAAAACTCGCGGTTGAATTTTTCGCAACGGACGCACCCAATCATCTCCGTTTGACCCAAAACACATGTTTGGTGGGTTTTTGGCCCTTTCATTTTCGTCGAAATGGTGCTGCAAAACTCACGCGAGAGAGCCATTTTTCCCACTGATGCACCGAAAAACTCGTTGGTGAATTTTTTGCAATGGACGCACCCAAACATCTCAGTTTGACACAAAACTCATGTTTGGTGGGTTTTTAGCACTTCATTTCCGACGTTACGGTACTGCAAAACTCACGCGGAAGGGCCGTCTTTCCCACTGATGCGCCGAAAAACTTGCAGTTGATTTTTTGCAACAGACACACCCAAACATCTCTGTTTAACTCAAAACACATGTTCGGTGGGTTTTTGGCACTTTTATTTCTGACGGAACGGTGCCGCAAAACTCGCGCGAGAGGGCCATTTTTTCCACTGATGCACTGAAAAACTTGTGGTTTAGTTTTTCGCAACGGACGCACCCAATCATTTCCATTTAACCCAAAACTCATGTTTGTTGGGTTTTTGACACTTTCATTTTCATCACAACGGTGCTGCAAAACTCGCGCGGGTGGGCCGTGTTTCCCACTAATGCAGCAAAAAACTTGCAGTTGAATTTTTCTCAACGGACGCACCCAATCATCTCAGTTTGACCGAAAACTAATGTTTGGTGGGTTTTTGGCACTTTCATTTCTGATGGAACAGTACCGCAAAACTCGTTCGAGAGGGCGTTATTTCCCCCTGATGCACCGAAAAACTCACGGTTGAATTTTCACAACGGACGCACCCAATCTTCTCCGTTTGACCCACAACTCATGTTTCGTGGGTTTTTGGCAGTTTCATTTCCGATGGAACGGTGCCGCAAAAGTTACGCGAGATGGCCATTGTTTCCGTTAATGCACCGAAAAACTCGCGGTTGAATTTTTCGCAACGGACGCACCCAATCATCTTAATTTGACCCAAAACTCATGTTTGGTTGGTTTTTGTTAGTTTCATTTCCGACGTTACGGTACCGCAAAACTCGCGCGAGAGGGCTGTTATTCCCACAGATGCACCTAAAAACTTGTAGTTGAATTTTTTGCAACGGACACACCCAATCATCTCAGTTTGACCAAAAACTAATGTTTGGTGGGTTTTTGGCACTTTCATTTCTGATGGAACGGTGCCGCAAAACTCGTGCGAGAGGGCATTCTTTCCCACTGATGCTCCAAAAAACTCACGGTTGAATTTTCACAACGGACGCACCCAATCTTCTCCGTTTGACCCACAACTCATGTTTGGTGGGTTTTTGGCACTTCATTTCCGATGGAACGGTGCCGCAAAAGTCACGCGAGATGGCCGTTGTTCGCGTTGATGCACCGAAAAACTCGCGGTTGAATTTTTCGCAACGGACGCACCCAATCATCTTAATTTGACCCAAAACTCATGTTTGGTGGGTTTTTGTTGGTTTCATTTCCGACGTTACGGTGCCGCAAAACTCGCGCGAGAGGGCTGTTATTCCCACAGATGCACCGAAACACTCGCGGTTGAATTTTTCGCAACGGACGCACCCAATCATCTTAGTTCGACCGAAAACTAATGTTTAGTGCGGTTTGAGCACTTTCGTTATCGACGGAACGGTTCCGCAAAACTCGCACGAGTGGGCCATTTTTTCCACCGATGCACCAAAAAACTCATTGTTAAATTTTTTGGAATGGACGCACCCAATCATCTCCGTTTGACCCAGAACAAATGTTTGGTGTGCTATTGGCACTTTCGTTTTCGACGGAACGGTGCCGCAAAACTCACGCGAGATGACCATTTTTCCCACTGATGCACTAAAAACCCACGATTGAATTTTTCGCAACATACGCACCCAATCATCTCCGTTTGACCCAAAACTCATGTTTGGTGGGTTTTTAGCACTTTCATTTCTGACGTTACGGTACTACAAAACTCACGCGGAAGGGCCGTCTTTCCCACTGATGTGCCGAAAAACTTGCAGTTGATTTTTTTTGCAACAGACACACCCAAACATCTCTGTTTAACTCAAAACACATGTTCGGTGGGTTTTTGGCACTTTTATTTCTGACGGAACGGTGCCGCAAAACTCGCGCGAGAGGGCCATTTTTCCACTGATGCACTGAAAAACTTGTGGTTTAGTTTTTCGCAACGGACGCACCCAATCATTTCCATTTAACCCAAAACTCATGTTGTTGGGTTTTTGACACTTTCATTTCATCACAACGGTTGCTGCAAAACTCGCGCGGGTGGGCCGTGTTTCCCACTAATGCAGCAAAAAACTTGCAGTTGAATTTTTCTCAACGGACGCACCCAATCATCTCAGTTTGACCGAAAACTAATGTTTGGTGGGTTTTTGGCACTTTCATTTCTGATGGAACAGTACCGCAAAACTCGTTCGAGGAGGGCGTTTATTCCCCCCTGATGCACCGAAAAACTCACGGTTGAATTTTCACAACGGACGCACCCAATCTTCTCCGTTTGACCCACAACTCATGTTTCGTGGGTTTTTGGCAGTTTCATTTCCGATGGAACGGTGCCGCAAAAGTCACGCGAGATGGCCATTGTTTCCGTTGATGCACCGAAAAACTCGCGGTTGAATTTTTCGCAACGGACGCACCCAATCATCTTAATTTGACCCAAAACTCATGTTTGGTTGGTTTTGTTAGTTTCATTTCCGACGTTACGGTGCCGCAAAACTCGCGCGAGAGGGCTGTTATTCCCACAGATGCACCTAAAAACTTGTAGTTGAATTTTTTGCAACGGACACACCCAATCATCTCAGTTTGACCGAAAACTAATGTTTGGTGGGTTTTTGGCACTTTCATTTCTGACGGAACGGTGCCGCAAAACTCGTGCGAGAGGGCATTCTTTCCCACTGATGCTCCAAAAAACTCACGGTTGAATTTTCACAACGGACGCACCCAATCTTCTCCGTTTGACCCACAACTCATGTTTGGTGGGTTTTTGGCACTTTCATTTCCGATGGAACGGTGCCGCAAAAGTCACGCGAGATGGCCGTTGTTCGCGTTGATGCACCGAAAAACTCGCGGTTGAATTTTTCGCAACGGACGCACCCAATCATCTTAATTTGACCCAAAACTCATGTTTGGTGGGTTTTTGTTGGTTTCATTTCCGACGTTACGGTGCCGCAAAACTCGCGCGAGAGGGCTGTTATTCCCACAGATGCACCGAAACACTCGCGGTTGAATTTTTCGCAACGGACGCACCCAATCATCTTAGTTCGACCGAAAACTAATGTTTAGTGCGGTTTGAGCACTTTCGTTATCGACGGAACGGTTCCGCAAAACTCGCACGAGTGGGCCATTTTTTCCACCGATGCACAAAAAAACTCATTGTTAAATTTTTTGGAATGGATGCACCCAATCATCTCCGTTTGACCCAGAACAAATGTTTGGTGTGCTATTGGCACTTTCGTTTCCGACGGAACGGTGCCGCAAAACTCACGCGAGATGACCATTTTTCCCACTGATGCACTAAAAAACCCACGATTGAATTTTTCGCAACATACGCACCCAATCATCTCCGTTTGACCCAAAACTCATGTTTGGTGGGTTTTTAGCACTTTCATTTCCGACGTTACGGTACTGCAAAACTCACGCGGAAGGGTCGTCTTTCCCACTGATGCGCCGAAAAACTCGCGGTTGATTTTTTTCGCAAAAGACGCACCCAATCATCTCAGTTTGACCCAAAACTCATGTTTGGTGGGTTATTTGCACTTCCTTTTCTGATGGAACAGTGCCACAAAAGTCGCGCGAGTGGGCCATTTTTCCCACTAATGCACAAAAAAAACTTGCGGTTGAATTTTTCGCAACAGACGCACCCAATCATATCAGTTTGACCCAAAACTCATGTTTGGTGGGTTTTGTTACATTCATTTCCGACGTTACGGTGCAGCAAAACTCGCGCGAGAGGGTCGCTATTCCCACTGATGCACCGAAGAACTCGTGGTTGAATTTTTCGCAGTGCACGCACCCAATCATCTCAGTTTGACCCAAAACTCAAGTTTAGTGGGGTTTTGGCAGTTTTATTTCCGGCGGAATGGTGCCGCAAAACTTGCACGAGTGGGCCATTTTTTCCATCGATGCACCAAAAAACTCATAGTTTAATTTTTTGGAATTGACGCACCTAATCATCTCAGTTTGCCCCAAAACTCATGTTTGGTGGGTTTTTGTACTTTCATTTCCGACGTTACGGTACCGCAAAACTCACGCGGAAAGGCCGTTTTTCCCACTGATGCACCGAAAAACTCGCGGTTGAATTTTTCGCAACGGACGCACCCAATCATCTCCGTTTGACCCAAAACACATGTTTGGTGGGTTTTTGGCCCTTTCATTTTCGTCGAAATGGTGCTGCAAAACTCACGCGAGACAGCCATTTTTCCCACTGATGCACCGAAAAACTCGTCGGTGAATTTTTTTGCAATGGACGCACCCAAATATCTCAGTTTGACACAAAACTCATGTTTGGTGGGTTTTTAGCACTTTCATTTCCGACGTTACGGTACTGCAAAACTCACGCGGAAGGGCCGTGTTTCCCACTGATGCACCGAAAAACTTGCAGTTGATTTTTTTTGCAACAGACACACCCAAACATCTCTGTTTAACTCAAAACACATGTTCGGTGGGTTTTTGGCACTTTTATTTCTGACGGAACGGTGCCGCAAAACTCGCGCGAGAGGGCCATTTTTTCCACTGATGCACTGAAAAACTTGTGGTTTAGTTTTTCGCAACGGACGCACCCAATCATTTCCATTTAACCCAAAACTCATGTTTGTTGGGTTTTTGACACTTTCATTTTCATCACAACGGTGCTGCAAAACTCGCGCGGGTGGGCCGTGTTTCCCACTAATGCAGCAAAAAACTTGCAGTTGAATTTTTCTCAACGGACGCACCCAATCATCTCAGTTTGACCGAAAACTAATGTTTGGTGGGTTTTTGGCACTTTCATTTCTGATGGAACAGTACCGCAAAACTCGTTCGAGAGGGCGTTATTTCCCCCTGATGCACCGAAAAACTCACGGTTGAATTTTCACAACGGACGCACCCAATCTTCTCCGTTTGACCCACAACTCATGTTTCGTGGGTTTTTGGCAGTTTCATTTCCGATGGAACGGTGCCGCAAAAGTCACGCGAGATGGCCATTGTTACCGTTGATGCACCGAAAAACTCGCGGTTGAATTTTTCGCAACGGACGCACCCAATCATCTTAATTTGACCCAAAACTCATGTTTGGTTGGTTTTTGTTAGTTTCATTTCTGACGTTACGGTGCCGCAAAACTCGCGCGAGAGGGCTGTTATTCCCACAGATGCACCTAAAAACTTGTAGTTGAATTTTTTGCAACGGACACACCCAATCATCTCAGTTTGACCGAAAACTAATGTTTGGTGGGTTTTTGGCACTTTCATTTCTGATGGAACGGTGCCGCAAAACTCGTGCGAGAGGGCATTCTTTCCCACTGATGCTCCAAATAACTCACGGTTGAATTTTCACAACGGACGCACCCATTCTTCTCCGTTTGACCCACAACTCATGTTTGGTGGGTTTTTGGCACTTTCATTTCTGATGGAACGGTGCCGCAAAAGTCACGCGAGATGGCCGTTGTTCGCGTTGATGCACCGAAAAACTCGCGGTTGAATTTTTCGCAACGGACGCACCCAATCATCTTAATTTGACCCAAAACTCATGTTTGGTGGGTTTTTGTTGGTTTCATTTCCGACGTTACGGTGCCGCAAAACTCGCGCGAGAGGGCTGTTATTCCCACAGATGCACCGAAACACTCGCGGTTGAATTTTTCGCAACGGACGCACCCAATCATCTCAGTTCGACCGAAAACTAATGTTTAGTGCGGTTTGAGCACTTTCGTTTCCGACGGAACGGTTCCGCAAAACTCGCACGAGTGGGCCATTTTTTCCACCGTTGCACCAAAAAACTCATTGTCAAATTTTTTGGAATGGACGCACCCAATCATCTCTGTTTGACCCAGAACAAATGTTTGGTGTGCTATTGGCACTTTCGTTTCCGACGGAACGGTGCCGCAAAACTCACGCGAGATGACCATTTTTCCCACTGATGCACTAAAAAACCCACGATTGAATTTTTCGCAACAAACGCACCCAATCATCTCCGTTTGACCCAAAACTCATGTTTGGTGGGTTTTTAGCACTTTCATTTCCGACGTTACGGTACTGCAAAACTCACGCGGAAGGGCCGTCTTTCCCACTGATGCGCCGAAAAACTCACGGTTGATTTTTTTCGCAAAGGACGCACCCAATCATCTCAGTTTGACCCAAAACTCATGTTTGGTGGGTTATTTGCACTTCCTTTTCTGATGGAACAGTGCCACAAAAGTCGCGCGAGTGGGCCATTTTTCCCACTAATGCACAAAAAAACTTGCGGTTGAATTTTTCGCAACAGACACACCCAATCATATCAGTTTGACCCAAAACTCATGTTTGGTGGGTTTTTGTTACATTCATTTCCGACGTTACGGTGCAGCAAAACTCGCGCGAGAGGGTCGCTATTCCCACTGATGCACCGAAGAACTCGTGGTTGAATTTTTCGCAGTGCACGCACCCAATCATCTCAGTTTGACCCAAAACTCAAGTTTAGTGGGGTTTTGGCAGTTTTATTTCCGGCGGAATGGTGCCGCAAAACTTGCACGAGTGGGCCATTTTTTCCATCGATGCACCAAAAAACTCATAGTTTAATTTTTTGGAATTGACGCACCTAATCATCTCAGTTTGACCCAAAACTCATGTTTGGTGGGTTTTTGTACTTTCATTTCCGACGTTACGGTACCGCAAAACTCACGCGGAAAGGCCGTTTTTCCCACTGATGCACCGAAAAACTCGCGGTTGAATTTTTCGCAACGGACGCACCCAATCATCTCCGTTTGACCCAAAACACATGTTTGGTGGGTTTTTGGCCCTTTCATTTTCGTCGAAATGGTGCTGCAAAACTCACGCGAGACAGCCATTTTTCCCACTGATGCACCGAAAAACTCGTTGGTGAATTTTTTGCAATGGACGCACCCAAACATCTCAGTTTGACACAAAACTCATGTTTGGTGGGTTTTTAGCACTTTCATTTGCGACGTTACGGTACTGCAAAACTCACGCGGAAGGGCCGTCTTTCCCACTGATGCACCGAAAAACTTGCAGTTGATTTTTTTGCAACAGACACACCCAAACATCTCTGTTTAACTCAAAACACATGTTCGGTGGGTTTTTGGCACTTTTATTTCTGACGGAACGGTGCCGCAAAACTCGCGCGAGAGGGCCATTTTTTCCACTGATGCACTGAAAAACTTGTGGTTTAGTTTTTCGCAACGGACGCACCCAATCATTTCCATTTAACCCAAAACTCATGTTTGTTGGGTTTTTGACACTTTCATTTTCATCACAACGGTGCTGCAAAACTCGCGCGGGTGGGCCGTGTTTCCCACTAATGCAGCAAAAAACTTGCAGTTGAATTTTTCTCAACGGACGCACCCAATCATCTCAGTTTGACCGAAAACTAATGTTTGGTGGGTTTTTGGCACTTTCATTTCTGATGGAACAGTACCGCAAAACTCGTTCGAGAGGGCGTTATTTCCCCCTGATGCACCGAAAAACTCACGGTTGAATTTTCACAACGGACGCACCCAATCTTCTCCGTTTGACCCACAACTCATGTTTCGTGGGTTTTTGGCAGTTTCATTTCCGATGGAACGGTGCCGCAAAAGTCACGCGAGATGGCCATTGTTACCGTTGATGCACCGAAAAACTCGCGGTTGAATTTTTCGCAACGGACGCACCCAATCATCTTAATTTGACCCAAAACTCATGTTTGGTTGGTTTTTGTTAGTTTCATTTCTGACGTTACGGTGCCGCAAAACTCGCGCGAGAGGGCTGTTATTCCCACAGATGCACCTAAAAACTTGTAGTTGAATTTTTTGCAACGGACACACCCAATCATCTCAGTTTGACCGAAAACTAATGTTTGGTGGGTTTTTGGCACTTTCATTTCTGATGGAACGGTGCCGCAAAACTCGTGCGAGAGGGCATTCTTTCCCACTGATGCTCCAAATAACTCACGGTTGAATTTTCACAACGGACGCACCCATTCTTCTCCGTTTGACCCACAACTCATGTTTGGTGGGTTTTTGGCACTTTCATTTCTGATGGAACGGTGCCGCAAAAGTCACGCGAGATGGCCGTTGTTCGCGTTGATGCACCGAAAAACTCGCGGTTGAATTTTTCGCAACGGACGCACCCAATCATCTTAATTTGACCCAAAACTCATGTTTGGTGGGTTTTTGTTGGTTTCATTTCCGACGTTACGGTGCCGCAAAACTCGCGCGAGAGGGCTGTTATTCCCACAGATGCACCGAAACACTCGCGGTTGAATTTTTCGCAACGGACGCACCCAATCATCTCAGTTCGACCGAAAACTAATGTTTAGTGCGGTTTGAGCACTTTCGTTTCCGACGGAACGGTTCCGCAAAACTCGCACGAGTGGGCCATTTTTTCCACCGTTGCACCAAAAACTCATTGTCAAATTTTTTGGAATGGACGCACCCAATCATCTCTGTTTGACCCAGAACAAATGTTTGGTGTGCTATTGGCACTTTCGTTTCCGACGGAACGGTGCCGCAAAACTCACGCGAGATGACCATTTTTCCCACTGATGCACTAAAAAACCCACGATTGAATTTTTCGCAACAAACGCACCCAATCATCTCCGTTTGACCCAAAACTCATGTTTGGTGGGTTTTTAGCACTTTCATTTCCGACGTTACGGTACTGCAAAACTCACGCGGAAGGGCCGTCTTTCCCACTGATGCGCCGAAAAACTCACGGTTGATTTTTTTCGCAAAGGACGCACCCAATCATCTCAGTTTGACCCAAAACTCATGTTTGGTGGGTTATTTGCACTTCCTTTTCTGATGGAACAGTGCCACAAAAGTCGCGCGAGTGGGCCATTTTTCCCACTAATGCACAAAAAAAACTTGCGGTTGAATTTTTCGCAACAGACACACCCAATCATATCAGTTTGACCCAAAACTCATGTTTGGTGGGTTTTTGTTACATTCATTTCCGACGTTACGGTGCAGCAAAACTCGCGCGAGAGGGTCGCTATTCCCACTGATGCACCGAAGAACTCGTGGTTGAATTTTTCGCAGTGCACGCACCCAATCATCTCAGTTTGACCCAAAACTCAAGTTTAGTGGGGTTTTGGCAGTTTTATTTCCGGCGGAATGGTGCCGCAAAACTTGCACGAGTGGGCCATTTTTTCCATCGATGCACCAAAAAACTCATAGTTTAATTTTTTGGAATTGACGCACCTAATCATCTCAGTTTGACCCAAAACTCATGTTTGGTGGGTTTTTGTACTTTCATTTCCGACGTTACGGTACCGCAAAACTCACGCGGAAAGGCCGTTTTTCCCACTGATGCACCGAAAAACTCGCGGTTGAATTTTTCGCAACGGACGCACCCAATCATCTCTGTTTGACCCAAAACACATGTTTGGTGGGTTTTTGGCCCTTTCATTTTCGTCGAAATGGTGCTGCAAAACTCACGCGAGACAGCCATTTTTCCCACTGATGCACCGAAAAACTCGTTGGTGAATTTTTTGCAATGGACGCACCCAAACATCTCAGTTTGACACAAAACTCATGTTTGGTGGGTTTTTAGCACTTTCATTTGCGACGTTACGGTACTGCAAAACTCACGCGGAAGGGCCGTCTTTCCCACTGATGCACCGAAAAACTTGCAGTTGATTTTTTTTGCAACAGACACACCCAAACATCTCTGTTTAACTCAAAACACATGTTCGGTGGGTTTTTGGCACTTTTATTTCTGACGGAACGGTGCCGCAAAACTCGCGCGAGAGGGCCATTTTTTCCACTGATGCACTGAAAAACTTGTGGTTTAGTTTTTCGCAACGGACGCACCCAATCATTTCCATTTGACCCAAAACTCATGTTTGTTGGGTTTTTGACACTTTCATTTTCATCACAACGGTGCTGCAAAACTCGCGCGGGTGGGCCGTGTTTCCCACTGATGCACCGAAAAACTTGCAGTTGAATTTTTTGCAACGGACGCACCCAATCATCTCAGTTTGACCGAAAACTAATGTTTGGTAGGTTTTTGGCACTTTCATTTCTGATGGAACAGTACCGCAAAACTCGTGTGAGAGGGCGTTATTTCCCACTGATGCTCCAAAAAACTCACGCTTGAATTTTCACAACGGACGCACCCAATCTTCTCCGTTTGACCCACAACTCATGTTTCGTGGGTTTTTGGCAGTTTCATTTCCGATGGAACGGTGCCGCAAAAGTCACGCGAGATGGCCGTTGTTACCGTTGATGCACCGAAAAACTCGCGGTTGAATTTTTCGCAACGGACGCACCCAATCATCTTAATTTGACCCAAAACTCATGTTTGGTGGATTTTTGCTAGTTTCATTTCTGACGTTACGGTGCCGCAAAACTCGCGCGAGAGGGCTGTTATTCCCATAGATGCACCGAAACACTCGCGGTTGAATTTTTCGCAACGGACGCACCGAATCATCTCTGTTTAACCCAAAACTCATGTTTGGTGGGTTTTTGGCACTTTCATTTCCGTTGGAACGGTGCCGCAAAACTCGCGTCGGTAGGCCATTTTTCCCACTAATGTACCGAAAAACTTGCATTTGATTTTTTCGCAACGGACGCACCCAATCATCTCAATTTGACCCAAAACTCATGTTTGGTGGGTTATTGGGACTTTCATTTCCGATGAAACAACGCTGCAAAACTCACGCGAGAGGGCCGATTTTCCCACTGATGCAATGAAATACTCGTGATTAAATTTTTCACAACGGATGCACCCAATCATCTCCGTTTGATTGAAAACACATGTTTGGTGGGCTTTTAGCACTTTCATTTCCGACATTACGTTGCCGTAAAACTCTTGCGGGGGGGGGGGGGCGTTTTACCCACTGATGCGCCGAATAACTGACAGTTGAATTTTTCGCAACGGACGGACCCAATCATCTCCGTTTGACCCAAAACTCATGTTTGGTGGGTTATGGCACTTTCAATTCCGTCGGAACGGTGCTGCAAAACTCGCGCGAGTGGGCCGTTTTTTCCACTGATGCACCAAGAAACTTACGGTTTAATTTTTCGCAACGAATGCACACAATCATTTCCATTTGACCCAAAACTCATGTTTGGTTGCTTTTTGATAGTTCTATTTTCGTCGCAACGGTGCCGCAAAACTAGCGCGGGTGGGCCGTTTTTCCCACTGATGCACCGAAAAACTCGCATTGAATTTTTCGCAACGGACGCACCCAATCATCTTAATTTGACCCAAAACTCATGTTTGGTGGGTTTTTGTTAGTTTCATTTCCGACGTTACGGTGCCGCAAAACTCGCGCGAGAGGGCTGTTATTCCCACAGATGCACCGAAACACTCGCGGTTGAATTTTTCGCAATGGACGCACCCAATCATCTTAGTTCGACCGAAAACTAATGTTTAGTGGGGTTTTAGCACTTTCATTTCCGGCGGAACGGTTCCGCAAAACTCGCACGAGTGGGCCATTTTTTCCACCGAGGCACCGAAAAACTCATTGTTAAATTTTTTGGAATGGACGCACCCAATCATCTCAGTTTGACACAGAACAAATGTTTGGTGTGCTATTGGCACTTTCGTTTCCGACGGAACGGTGCCGCAAAACTCACGCGAGATGGCCATTTTTCCCACTAATGCACCAAAACACTCACGATTGAATTTCTCGCAACAGACGCACCCAATCATTTCCGTTTGACCCAAAACTCATGTTTGGTTGGTTTTTTGGCCCTTTCATTTCCGTCGAAACGGTGCCGCAAAACTCACACGAGAGGGCCATTTTTCCCACTGATGCACCGAAAAACTCGTAGTTGAATCTTTCGCAACGGACGCACCCAAACATCTCAGTTTGACACAAAACTCATGTTTGGTGGGTTTTTAGCACTTTCATTTCCGACGTTACGGTACTGCAAAACTCATGTTTGGTGGGGTTTTGGCACTTTTATTTCTGACGGAACGGTGCCGCAAAACTCGCGCGAGAGGGCCATTTTTTCCACTGATGCGCCGAAAAACATGCGGTTTAATTTTTCGCAATGGATGCACCCAATCATTTCCATTTGACCCGAAACTCATGTTTGTTGTGTTTTTGACACTTTCATTTTCATCACAACGGTGCTGCAAAACTCGCGCGGGTGGGCCGTTTTTCCCACTAATGCACACAAAAACTTGCAATTGAATTTTTTGCAACGGACGCACCCAATCATCTCAGTTTGACCGAAAACTAATGTTTGGTGGGTTTTTGACATTTTCATTTCTAATGGAACAGTGCCGCAAAACTGGTGCGAGAGAGCCTTCTTTCCCCAGATGCACCGAAAAACTCACGGTTGAATGTTCACAACGGACGCACCCAATCATCTCAATTTGACCCAAAACTAATGTTTGGTGGGTTTTTTGCACTTCCATTTCTGATGGAACAGTGCCGCACAAGTCGCGCGAGAGGGCCGTTTTTCCCACTAATGCACAATAAAACTCGCGGTTGAATTTTTCGCAACAGACGCACCCAATCATCTCAGTTTGACCCAAAACTCATGTTTGGTGGGTTTTTGTTACTTTCATTTCCGACGTTATGGTGCAGCAAAACTCGCGCGAGTGGGTCGTTATTCCCACTGATGCACCGAAAAACTCGTTGTTGAATTTTTCGCAGTGGACGCACCCAATCATCTCAGTTTGACCCAAAACTAATGTTTAGTGGGGTTTTGGCAGTTTTATTTCCGGCGGAATGGTGCCGCACAACTCGCACGACTGGGCCATTTTTTCCATCGATGCACCCAAAAACTCATAGTTTAATTTTTTGGAATGGACGCACCCAATCATCTCAGTTTGACGCAAAACTCATGTTTGGTGGGTTTTTTACACTTCCATTACTGATGGAACAGTGCCGCACAAGTCGCGCGAGAGTGCTGTTTTTCCCACTGATGCAGCAAAAAACTCGTGGTTGAATTTTTCGCAACGGACGCACTCAATCATCTCTGTTTGACCCAAAACTCATGTTTGGTGGGTTTTTGGCCCTTTCATTTCCGTCGAAATGGTGCTGCAAAACTCACGCGAGAGGGCCATTTTTCCCACTGATGCACCGAAAAACTCGTAGGTGAATTTTTCGCAATGGACGCACCCAAACATCTTAGTTTGACACAAAACTCATGTTTGGTGGGTTTTTAGCACATTCATTTCTGACGTTACGGTATTGCAAAACTCACGCGGAAGGGCCGTCTTTCCCACTGATGCGCCGAAAAACTTGCAGTTGAATTTTTTGCAACGGACGCACCCAAACATCTCTGTTTGACCCAAAACACATGTTTGGTGGGTTTTTGGCAGTTTCATTTCCAACGGAACGGTGTCGCAAAACTCACGCGAGAGGGCCATTTTTGTACTGATGCACCGAAAAGCTCGTAGTTGAATTTTTCACAACGGACGCACCCAATCATCTCAGTTTCACTCAAAGCTCATGTTTGGTGGGTTTTTGGCACTTTTATTTCTGACGGAACGGTGCCGCAAAACTCACGCGAGAGGGCCATTTTTTCCACTGATGCACCGAAAAACTTGTGGTTTAGTTTTTCGCAATGGACGCACCCAATCATTTCCATTTGACCCACAACTCATGTTTTGTGGGTTTTTGACACTTTCATTTTCATCACAACGTTGCTGCAAAACTCGCGCGGGTGGGCCATTTTTCCCACTGATGCAGCGAAAAACTTGCAGTTGAATTTTTCGCAACGGACGCACCCAATCATCTCAGTTTGACCGAAAACTAATGTTTGGTGGGTTTTTGGCACTTTCATTTCTGATGGAACGGTGCCGCAAAACTGGTGCGAGAGGGCCTTCTTTCCCACTGATGCACCGAAAAACTCACGGTTGAATTTTCACAACGGACGCACCCAATCTTCTCCATTTGACCCACAACTCATGTTTGATGGGTTTTTTGCACTTCCATTTCTGATGGAACAGTGCCGCACAAGTCGCGCGAGAGGGCTGTTTTTCCCATTGATGCAGCAAAAAACTCGCGGTTGAATTTTTCACAACGGACGCACCCAATCATCTCCGTTTGACCCAAAACTCATGTTTGGTGGGTTTTTGGCCCTTTCATTTTCGTCGAAATGGAGGTGAAAAACTCACGCGAGAGGGCCATTTTTCCCACTGATGCACCGAAAAACTCGTAGGTGAATTTTTCGCAATGGACGCACCCAAACATCTTAGTTTGACACAAAACTCATGTTTGGTGGGTTTTTAGCACATTCATTTCTGACGTTACGGTACTGCAAAACTCACGCGGAAGGGTCGTCTTTCCCACTGATGCGCCGAAAAATTTGCAGTTGAATTTTTTGCAACGGACGCACCCAAACATCTCTGTTTGACCCAAAACACATGTTTGGTGGGGTTTTGGCAGTTTCATTTCCAACGGAACGGTGTCGCAAAACTCACGCGAGAGGGCCATTTTTGTATTGATGCACCGAAAAGCTCGCAGTTGATTTTTTCACAACGGACGCACCCAATCATCTCAGTTTCACTCAAAGCTCATGTTTGGCGGGTTTTTGGCACTTTTATTTCTGACGGAACGGTGCCGCAAAACTCACGCGAGAGGGCCATTTTTTCCACTGATGCACCGAAAAACTTGCGGTTTAGTTTTTCGCAATGGACGCTGTCAGTGTTTGTTGACCGGCAACTCGTCTTGAGTAATCTCAGACGATTTGTTCGGTGGGGATCGGCGTTCGTAGGACTCGGCGAGTACACAGGGACAACGATTTATATTGGTTCAGGCCACTAAATTGCGTAATACCTTACGTCCAGTGCGGCGTATGCCTTGTGTATTGTTATGACTCAATGTTCGATGATCTAGAGCCTGCGCCCGGTCCCCCTTATATGTCCGGGTGAACCTTAGCGTAGACCGAGTGCTAGCCGGTTACAATATTGCAGTCCTATTCTAATTACACGACTTCCTTTTACAACTCGGCTAAGTTACAAACTAGAGTCCTAATCCAAGTACACTTCGTTACAAGTCTTCGGATCTCTAAAACCATCCTGGATTAGTCGGAGTAATCATCGATAGATGATATCTCTGACATCCTGGTCCGTCAAGCCCCCGAGCTCTTCATCATTTTTTTCACGACGTTATCTTCTAGTTTCTTCTTGAGAATCTCCGAGTAATGTCTTGAGGAATCTTGAAGTGCTCCGAGTGTAAAGAAATTCCATGGTGTGCGCTTTTTACAAAAAGTGCACCCATAGGGTGTAGCCCCCGAGCCTCTTGTTATTTATAATAACTTTGAGGATCTTTGGAGCCTTTTCCGAGTAAATCTTGAATAAGAAAAAACATTTCCTTTATAGATTATACCCTGCAGCCCCCGAGCCTGAGTTCCGAGTACCATAGTAGTCGGTTCTTGGGGTCTTCTAAATGAAGCCATTAGGTAATCTATTAAGGTCTTGAGTAGTCGGACCATGACACCAACTTGTTGCTTAAACCGTCCAAATAATAATTACTCAGCTTCAGGTGGGCAATGTTTTTAACAAACATCCCATATCACCCCCACTGAATAAAAATTACCTTGAGTCCAGCAATAATTGACTGGTGACTGTTCCAACTATGCATAATAATGATGTTTGTCATTTTCTGCAACTGCAAACTTTATCGTCTTCGTCTTGAAGTGCGTGTGAGAATCAGCTCTGTTACCGATGTCGAGCTTCACATGCACCACAGTACATTGGTTGAATTATTGGTCCAACAATCACTCTTGTTGATGAACCTGGTCTATAGACCCCGAAGAAACCGCCTATAAATACCCTGCCTGGGAAGCAAAGAGCTCATATCTTTCGAGAGTGTAGAACTTCTTATTAGTTCCATGGGTATTGTAATAGCAGTAGCTGAGATGATCGAGCCCCCGGGTGTCTTCCTTCTGTAGAATAGATGAAGTGCCCAGAAGAACTCTTGTGAAAGGACCATCCGTTAGGGTGGTTTCCAAGTGGTCGCGAGCAGAGGGACACAGAGGTGCGCCTAAAAGAACTCTTGTGACTACCACTCGTAGATAACCTCGGAGTCACAGGTTGTCAAAAGGGCGGCGAGGGTGATGGTCTTCCCCGAGTTCCTTGAGTACTGGGGTGGTACCAAAGACCCACCTTGGGATGCACTGAAAAGATAGTGTCTACCCAAGGTTCTGTGTCTGCTTTACTACGTCTCACTGAACTCGGTCCTTAGTGCAATAGGCATCAAGGCTATGTACCTTGAATTCACTAGAGTAGCGTTTTACACCTTGATTGTACTTCTGTTGAAAGTTGTTGTATCTCAAGATGTTTCCATGTATCTCTGTTGTAATTCCGAGTAATAATAACAAAGATCCGGGTACTTGGAATATTTTTCGAGTCCTCTGTCTTGTTTTCCGAGTACTAAATGTATCTTGCAGAAGGACAATTTTGTCTATTTACCTTTCTTGTTCTCTATCTCTGACGCCGTCTGACACGTGTTCCCAGCCGTTAGGGTTACAGACGTTGCCATGACACCGTTTAGGAAAGCCGAACGGTTATCAAAACAGATCTATAATAAGCCACCACCGGGCTTGTGCTTTCCTCATGCTTTCATCAAGCCATTGCCTTCAGAGCAAGGGATCCCTTAGCCAACTCTCAGTGGATGCGTAGAAAATCTCTCGTTACCAATATGGGTCCCAAGAAACAGTCTGCAGCGGAGAAGAAGAAACCTAGGATCACCACCACTGGGAGACCAAAGCATCTGAACCCACCAACAGATGTCTTGGCATGGAAGAAACCGGACACCACCCTGGCGGAACTGGCGTTCCTGGCGCAGCAAGGTTTGCTACGGGTGCAACCACTTGATGGATGGAGGGTACCCACTGATCATCGCGCTCCTGCCCCCAACACCACGGAGATCGTGATGTTCAAGTCCTTCGTGGAGCGGGGATTGGGGCTTCCTGCTTCTGATTTCTTCCGTGGATTGTTGCATTACTATGGTTGGACTCTGAACCATATCACTCCCAATGCGGTTCTTCATATTGCAATCTTCACTCATCTTTGTGAAGCTTTTCTGGGGATATGTCCCTCTATTACTCTTTTCCGCTATTTCTTCTGGTTTAAATGTCAACCCAGTGATATTAGCGTCGAAGTAGTCGGAGGGGCTAGCCTCCAAGTTAGATTGGAAGTAGCTAGTGAATATATCACTGTCGAGTTGTCAGACTCGGTAAGAGATTGGGCTGCTGGGTGGTTCTATATGGGTAACCCACCCCTAGCTCTTTGTCGTCATGATGGATGGCCTCCACAGAAGTGCCGTGAATGGAAGGAGAAGCTCACAAGTGAAGAAGTAGGGGCTATCCAACCCCTCCTCATTATGATAGACGCTTTGATAATCAATGGGCTGACCGGATACACTGTCGTTCAAGATTTTGTTGCCTGGCGCATCCACCCCCTTCAGCAGCGAGCCAACTTTGGGTTCGAATACCTGGGTAAGAACGACCCGGGTCACCACGTTGTCGAGCAATTGGCAGACTGCGAAGTCCTCTGGAGAGTGAACCGGCTGCTTAAGAGCCGTGGACATCTTGCTCCAGTGATGACATCCTTCTCCGCCATTAATCCCCCTCCTCAGGTAAGTACTTAATTTGTCATGTCGTCAAGGTTCGGAATAGATATCCTTCTGACCTGACTAGATATCCTTCTGTTTTATAGGGCCAGGGGAGAGATAATAATGATTGCCCTCCACTGCCTCCGGCGACTGAAGAAGGCGGAGGCATCATTTTGGAAGGTCCTGTCAGAAGTGAGGACCTGCCTAACAATCCGAGCTCGCCCGAAGATCTTAGCCGGCTTGACACAGAATCAATTGACTCTGATGTCATGCTTATAGACCCGGAAGCTGAAGGTAGCCGGAAGAGGTCGTCGACTCCGCAGCAAGAGGCCGAAGGACACGTTCTTAAGAATGCTCGCACTGGTAATTGCCGTGCTTGTCGAAAAGTTCTTTTATCTCAAGAATTGTCTGATATGCACTATAAGTTGGGTGCTCCTGGTAAGGGAAAACCCGAGTACTTTGTAGTCCTTTTGAGTGTTGATGATCTCATATCTTATGTATGTCACTGTTATCAGGTGCTGGAACTACTCAAGGGACTTCAAGCGGCGCGGTACCTGAAGAATATCCGGCTTTAGACCCTCTTCTGAAACAGCCTCTCTTGAAGCTACCCAAGCTGCTGAAGCTCGTGAAGTAAGTGTTCTGCTTTGTAGAGTGCACACAGAGTTCTGATACTGACGTTAATACTTGTCTGCTTGTAGGAAAGCAAAACCAGATGCAACAGCCTCGAGTGTCGTTCCTGATCCTCAGGCGGTGGAGGAGTCGGAGCCGCTGGCCAAGGATGACTCCAGCGTGCCTCCAACCTTCAGTCAGGTAGATCCGCTGCCTGACTCCTCTGCGTCCAAGTCTCAGGTCGAAGCTGCTCCTAACTTGGATGCTCTTCCATTGCCTCAGGTTGGTTGGTCGTACTCCATCTTTCGTTCTCCCGCTCAATTGGAGTTTGACCGAGTGTGGAATGACTGGTTTTTTCATACACGACAGCCGAACGAACCTACCCTGGACATGGTCTTGACGGAGATACATGCAGAGGGCTCAGCTTATCAGCAGGGAAGATCTTTAGATGCACTCGAGTCCTCGTGCCAAGGAGCTACTCTTGACGCATCCGGGTATGACCAAGATCTTACTCGGCTGAAGGAGCTGAGGGATTAGGTGAGGGCTCCTTTTGAAGCTCTTCACCAATTTGTTGAGGTAAGAGTCTCAATCTCTTTTTGTTATACTGTAAACTCATCCGAGTACTCACGATATTATTGTATTGTAGTCCTTTGACTTCAAGGTTAGAGATCAAGTCACCCGGATCTGCCAGGAGCTGTCTCGTGAAAACCAGGAGCTCCGGGACTATATTGCCCAGGACCAAATTAGTCAGAAGGTAGCCACCCAGGTTTTGCATAATCGCATTAATGAACTCCAAGGCAACCTCAAGGAAGTGGTAGCGGAGCGTGACGCAGCTAACGACCGAGAGGTTGGGCTGATATCCAAGTCCGCTGCCATGGAACAGAAGTTGAAGGAGCTCAAGAAGAGTTCTAAAAAGCAGCTTGAAGGTATACTTGGAGTTTCTATGTCGTTCTGCTCCGTAATATTAGTCAGATGACATGATAACTGACTGTTTTATATGCAGATGCAAATAAGCTGGCTTCTGGGTGGCAGAACGCCTTCAACTGAAAGCAAGCAGAGCT
This sequence comes from Coix lacryma-jobi var. lacryma-jobi, assembly GCA_009763385.1. Classification (NCBI taxonomy): domain Eukaryota; kingdom Viridiplantae; phylum Streptophyta; class Magnoliopsida; order Poales; family Poaceae; genus Coix; species Coix lacryma-jobi. Next base: position 86,486,429 of record CM019831.1, read on the forward strand.
TGAAGAGGTATTTGCTAATGCGCAGAGTACTCTTCAAAAAGCCAAATTGATGCGTGAGGGTGCTGACCGGGACCTTCTGCATGCTTTGAAGTCTACAAAGGAGTCGGCGGAATCCTTGAAGGCCTTGGAGCATGCTGTCGAGCCCCTGCTCAACATGATTCCGGCGCTAGCAGGAGTCGAGGAGACTTTGATTGAGCAGGCAAGGCTGCACCTGGACGACTGGCGCAATACATCAAAGATATGTCGATTTCCGTGGTGCAAGGCCTGATGGCGATGTTGCGGCTTCATCTGCCGTCCTTCGACTTGTCTGCTTTGATGACTCTTCCTGAGGGCAAAGACGACGAGGACCTTGCGGTAATGCAAGAGGAGGTGAAGGCCGCCGCGGAGGAGTACTCATAGATATTAGATCTTGTAGAGTAGTCTAGACTCCTCAGTCTCTGCAGCTTGTATCTCCTGAAAACAATTATTATAAGATATCAAAAATATTGGTTACTTTTGAATCTTCTGAATTGCATATATGTCCAACTCCATATTGCGGCAAATTTCTTTGGCAATGGGTTGAGTTTATTTGTTGTGGATGTATGACCAGGCGTCTAATTAGACGATTCTATCCGAGTGCTCGCTAGCACTTTAGTTTGGGTCGTGTGACTTCGTTTCTCTAACCATTGTGTAGAGAACTTAGTCTTGCCCGTGTACTACTCTTAGTACCCTTGTTCAAGGGATAACAATGATCAAGCACCTCTTGAAGGAACGTAGCATTGGTTCCTTCTAGGTGAATCATATCCTCTTGACGATCGCAGCTTGAGTGCGAAGGTGGGTGGACCTCTATCCAAGAAATGTGTAACAGGGTGAGTACTAATCCACCTTGTTATGCCTTATAGGAACTGTTGTCCACTATAGTGGATTTCATATTCGCTATAGGCTGATAGCCGGGTGTTAAGCCGTACTACCTTGTGAGTTGTATTGAGCTCGAAGCTCGTAACTCAAGAATGGTTTCCGCTGAACCAATCTATCCGAGTAATATTATATATTAGTCGGAGGTAAGCCCTGCTATCGCAGAGACTGTTATGCGACTGAATAGTCATGATGAGGTGTAGAAAAAAGCCTGGATAAAAGTTCTTATGTCGTATGAACTTCAAACTTTATTAATATCCGACTAATAAATACAATTGCCCTGAAACAGAATTGTAGCGTAGTCCTTAAGTATGGAATTTCTTCAAGTGCTCTATATTCCATGAATTTGGCAGTGGAGATCCATCTTCAGTGACTAGCTCAAATGACCTGGGTCTTGTTACTTTAGATACAATATAAGGACCTTCCCATGGACTCATGAGCTTGTGACCTCCAACGGTGTTTTGAATTTTCTTCAACACCATGTCGCCTACTTGGAAGGTGCGGTGATGGACGTTCTTATCATAATAGCGCCTCATCCCTTGAAGGTATCTTGCTGACTGAAAAAGTGCAGTTAGTCGGGCTTCTTCAAGGCTGTCGACTTCAAACCGCCTAGTATCATCAGCTTCACCCTCGTTGTACTGCTCCATTCGTGGGGAGTTCCAGATTAAGTCAGCCGGTAAGATTGCTTCAGTGCCATATACCAGAAAGAAAGGTGTTTGGCCTGTTGCCCGACTTCGTTGTGTTCGTAGCCCCCAGACTACCTTAGGCAATTCTTCAACCCACTTTCCGCCGTGATCTTTTAGGAGGTCAAATAGCCTTGGTTTTAATCCGGCGAGAATCAGGGTGTTTGCTCTTTCAACTTGGCCATTGGACTGAGGGTGAGCCACTGATGCGTAGTCTATCTTGATTCCACAGTCGCTGGCCAATGACTTGAATTCGATAGCCATAAAGGGGGATCCAAGATCAGTGATGATTCTATGCGGCATTCCAAAGCGGTGAAAGATGCTCTGCATGAAGTGGACTGACTTGGAAGCATTGAATTTGACCAAGGGCATGTACTCGATCCATTTTGTGAATTTGTCGATTGCAACGTAGATGTACTCGAATCCGCCTGGGGCGCGCTTGAGAGGACCCACCATATCGAGTCCCCAGCATGAGAAGGGCCATGACGGAGGGATGCATATCAGTTCATGTGCGGGTACATGCTGCTGCTTGGCAAAGAACTGGCATGATTGACAGCGGCAGACTAAGTCTTCCGCGTCTTTTAAAGCTGAGGGCCAGTAGTATCCTGTCCTGAAGATTTTTCCGACTAGTATCCTTGAAGCTGCGTGATTACCACAGCACCTAGAGTGGACTTCATTCAGGATTTCCCTGCCTTCTTCTGGTGTAATACACTTGAGGAGGACCCCTGATGAAGCTCCACGTCGATACAGCTTATCCCCGACTAGAACATAGTTTTTGCTACGCCTGGTGACTTGCTCTGCTGTAGTTTTGTCGCTTGGCAGTTTATGTTCTTTGAAGTAATCAATGAAAACTCGTGTCCAGTCGGGTGCTGGAGATAGGACCTGGGTTGCGGGTTCTGGCTCGAACTCTTCCTTCTCTTGGATTGAAGGCTTGGATAACTCATGTACAAAGGTACCACTGGGAACTTGTGCTCTGTCAGAACCCAATTTCACGAGTATATCTGCTGCCACGTTGAGATCCCGGGTAACATGAATGAGTTCCAGTCCTGCAAAGTGTTTTTCCGGCTTGCGTACTTCAGCTCAATAGGCGTTCATTGTTTCCTTAGTACAGTCCTAGTCTTTATTAACTTGCTGAATGACCATGGAAGAATCGCCATAGACTAATAGCCGCTTAATGCCCAAAGTGACTGCTAGTTTAAGTCCGTGGAGCAGTGCCTCATATTCTGCTTCATTGTTGGTGGCTGGCCACAATATTTGCAGAACGTATTTGAGCTGCTCGCCAGTGGGTGATACAAGAAGGACTCCAGCTCCTGCTCCTCCGAGTTTTAGGGACCCATCGATGTACATCTTCCAATGATCGGGAGTAGCGTTGTCTCTAGTCTGCTGTATTTCAGTCCATTCGGCGACGAAATCAGCTAGGGCCTGAGACTTGATAGCTTTCCTCGGAGTGAACTTGATGTTGAGTGCCCCTAATTCAACTGCCCACTTGAAAATCCTTCCAGTAGCATCACGGTTGTGAAGGATTTCTCCTAAAGGAAAATCCATGACTACCGTGATCTCATGAGCTTCGAAGTAGTGCCACAGCTTTCTTGAAGATATGAGTAAAGCATAGAGCAGTTTTTGTACTTGCGGGTACCTGACCTTCGAGTTAGATAGTACCTCGCTGATGTAATAAATGGGTTGTTGGGTGTTGTAGATGTTCTTGTCGTCTTTGCGCTCCACCACGATTGCTGTGCTGACAACATGTGTGGTAGCTGCGATATACAGCATCATCGGTTCCCTGGGCTCCGGCGGTGTCAGTACAGGTGAATTGATAAGGTAGCTTTTGAGTTGTTCAAAAGCTCTGTCCGCTTCATCCGTCCACTGAAATTTGTCGCCGGCTTTAAGCAATTTGAAGAAAGGCAATCCCTTTTCTCCGGGCCGTGAGATAAATCGATTTAACACAGCCATGCACCCGGTGAGTTTCTGAACGTCTCAGACAGAGGTAGGCGGCTTCATGTTGATGATAGCTGTGATCTGCTTTTTACTAGCCTCGATGCCTCGATGACTAACGAGGAATTCGAGTAGCTGTCCTGAGGGTACCCCGAAGACGCATTTGGTTGGATTGAGTCTCCATTGATACGCACGTAATCGGTTGAAGGTTTCCTCTAGGTCTGATATCAGGGTAGTCAGATCCTTTGTTTTTATGACTACATCATCAACATAAGCTTCTGCATTGCGGCCAATCTGATCACCTAGGCAATCTTGGATGGCGCATTGATAAGTAGCCCCCGCGTTCTTTAGTCCAAAGGACATAGTTTTGTAACAGTATGCTCCAAAAGGAGTAATGAACGATGTCTTTGGTTGGTCTTCTTCTTTGAGGGCAATCGGATGGTACCCGGAGTAGCAATCCAGAAAAGAGAGTATGGCGGAGCCTGCAGTGGCATCAACTATTTGGTCTATCCTTGGTAATCCGAAGGGATCCTTTGGACAATGCCTGTTGAGGTCTGTGTAGTCGACACACATGCGCCACTCAGCAGAGTTCTTCTTCTTGACTAGCACTGGGTTAGCTAACCACTCGGGGTGGAGGATTTCTCTGATGAATCCGGCCGCGAGTAGCTTGGCTATTTCCTTCTTGATTTCCTCTTTCTTCTCTGGTGAAAATCGTCGTAATCTTTGCTTGATAGGTCTAGAGCCTTCCTTTAACTCTAATCTGTGCTCAGCCAAGTTCCTTGGGACCCCCGTCATGTCTGCTGGTTTCCAAGCAAATATGTCTTTGTTTGCTCTAAGGAACTTGGTGAGCGCGAGTTCCTATTCTTCAGATAGTTGAGCACTGATAACCGCTGTCTTGGAAGGATCACCGGTTTCCAGGTCAATGGCTTTTATGGAGACTTCTGCTGATGGTTGAATAGTACCCGCCTTCTTTGTTGGGATTTCTGAATCTCCAGGCTTGGTATTAAGCACCATCTGAGCGAGTTCTTGTACTTCCAGGGTGAGTTGAGCTTTTTCAGCGATTTGGACAGCCTCTGTGTCGCAATCAAATGACCGATTCAAGTCGCCTCTGAAGGTTAAGATTCCTTTGGGACCCGGCATCTTCAATAAGAGGTACGGGTAGTGGGGTACTGCCATAAACTTGGCAATAGCGGGTCGCCCGAATATGGCGTGATACGATGATTCGAAGTCGGCTACCTCAAAACTGATGTACTCCATTCTGTAATTGATCGAAGTTCCAAAAGTGACGGGTAGTATAATCCTTCCGAGTGGTACAGCCGCTTTTCCGGGTATTATGCCGTAGAAAGGAGCGGTTGATGGTGTGAGCTGGGTTGCGAGATCTAGATTCATCTTTCGTAGGGTGCTTGCAAAGATAACATTGAGTCCTGCTCCGCCATCGATGAGTACCCTACCAAGTGTATATCCAGCGACCGTGGGGTCCAAAACTAGCGGGTAATGGCCTGCATTGGAAACACTGGTCCATTGATCTGCTCTGGAGAAATTAATCGGATGTGCGGACCAGTCGAGGTATTTGGGTGTCGCTGGATCGGTGGACATGATATCTCGCAGGGAAAGCTTCTGAAGCCTCTTGTTGTCACTGGTAGTTACTCCCCCAAAGATGACATTAATAGTTCCTTTGGGGTGCTGAAAGCCACCGGCGTCCTGTTGAGGATCCTCAGTTGTCTTCTTACCTTTGTCTTTCTTATTCTTGTTGAAGTCGGAGTTCAAGCCTCGCTCCTTGAGCTGTCGGCAGTGCCTTGCTTGATGTCCACCTTTCGGATGGAAAGGGCAGGGTCCGTCGAGTAAGTCATCAAAGGTGAATGGCTTGTTTCCCTTCTTCTGAGGCTCCATGGCAGCAACAGTATTATATCCTGCCCTTTTCCGGGTATTACAGCCCGATGGAACTCGTCAGCGGTGGTCGGGTCCTGCTTAATGAAATCTTTGTAATTGTACCTTTCGCAAATACCGTTGCCAAAAACGTCAATTACTTCTCTGTCTGTAATGTCGGATACTATAGAGCGGATTTCTGAGAATCGCCTATAGTACTCTCGCATTGATTCGTTTTTCTATTCCTTGCAGGTTCTGAGCTTAGTCCGGGGGTCTGATCTCTCTGGGACACCAGCAAAGTTTTCAACGAAGATACGATGTAGTTGTTCCGAGGAGTCGATGGACTCGGGTTTAAGCCTGTCAAACCAAGCAAGCGGCATCGTCTCTAGAGCCATTGGGAGGTAGAGTGCTTTGACGTCGTTGCTTCCACCCGCTAGCTCGACCGCTTGAGCATACAGCCTGAGCCACCGTTTAGGTTCTGTCTTCCCGTCGTACTTTGAGTAATTTCTGGGTTTGAATTTTCGCAGGAATGAAACCGCTCGAAGCCTTTGGGAAAAGCAGGGGAAGCGATCAACTGCATCGGATGCTGCAACTGCGACTCCTCTGTATAAAGATTCGGCTCCTCCCTTAACTTGGTCGGGTACTCGATGGCCTAGACGCTCCTTGCTGGGATACGACCGAGTCGTTCTTGAACCGGCCGCCTCTGGCTTGGGTGAGATGAAGCTTGCTCGTCAGCTAGGGATTCAAGATTCCGCCCTCGGAGTTGGAGTGCGATAGTCTGAAGCATGACCAGTCGTCGCTCTTCATCAGGGGTGCGGTTGGTCTTGGCTCCCATCTCCGTAGCTAGAGCTACTATGTGTTGATAGGGAGTCTGGAAGACTTTATGGCCGGCGGCCCTCATAAACTCGGGTTCAAGGTTGCGAGAACAATCAGGGCGCCGTCTGTTAAGATCATCCTGGGAGTGATTCTCTTCAGTGCGAGCTTGACGCTCAGCCTCTGCTTCCAGACGCCTCTGGGTGTTGTATTCTTCTAGTCGTGCATTGTAGCGATCTACAGCTTCCTTGTGGTGAGTTGCTCGCCTTCTACGGGCTTCCTTAGCTTGATTCCTTCGGATTCTTCCAGCCTTCAAGGACTCAGATTCCCCGGGTCCTTCTGAATCATTGTATGAAATCATACTCAGAGTTTCATCGTCTTGAAAGACATCAGGTGGGGTTGGTGGTCGTAGAGATGACTGATGGCCCGCCATTTAGACTTCACGAGTGTAGCCCTGGTTTGATGATCCCGGTGTTACTGATTCCAAAGTAGAAGTGCTGGAGATTAGTTCCATTGTGGATTCGTGTTCCTCAAAAGGGAGCTGATGTCCGTGCTGGTATGGAAGTTGCTGGTCAATTGTGCCTACCAGTCTAGCTGGGGCAGGCTGAATTGGCCAATGGATAATGTTACCCTCCTTGGTAGAGCTGAAAACGAGTCCCTGTTGAGCTCCCATCAAAGGTATCTGTTGATACTCTTTGAATTTTGCACCAATCAGGTTATGGAAGTTTTCAGCAGAGTTCTGCAGCCCGAAGGTGAAGCCATAGCAGGTGTCCGGGTCCTTTTCTTCAGGATTCGAGTTGGAGTAGGAGTCGGATGCCTTTGTATGATCCTCAGGATCTTGCGGGTCTTGGATTGTTAGATTTGCTAGGTTCTGAGCGAGGTGTTCCATCTTTGGCATGGCTTGTGGTTCTGATTCCACGACGAGCTATCTGTGCAGCTTTCCTTGATCATCCGCAATGCAAGTCCATGAGCCAAAAATGAAAATTGATCCCGCCGAGAACATGTTGTCGTGGTTCGCCGGGCTCTTGATCGTCGAATCGCCGAAAGCCCCTACCTGGCGCGCCAGCTGTCGGTGTTTATTGACCGGCAACTCGTCTTGAGTAATCTCAGACGATTTGTTCGGTGGGGATCGGCGTTCATAGGACTCGGCGAGTACACAGAGACAGCGATTTATACTGGTTCAGGCCGCTAAATAGCGCAATACCTTACGTCCAGTGCGGCGTATGCCTTGTGTATTGTTATGACTCAATGTTCGATGATCTAGAACCTGCGCCCGGTCCCCCTTATATGTCTGGGTGAACCTTAGCTCAGACCGAGTCGTAGCCGGTTACAATATTGGAGTCCTATTCTAATTACAGGACTTCCTTTTACAACTCGGCTAAGTTACAAACTAGAGTCCTAATCCAAGTACACTTCGTTACAAGTCTTCGGATCTCTAAAGCCATCCTGGATTAGTCGGAGTAATCATCGATAGATGATATCTCTGACATCCTGGTCCGTCAGACGCACCCAACCATTTCCATTTGACCCAAAACTCATATTTGGTGGGTTTTTGACACTTTCAGTTTCATCACAACGGTGCTGCAAAACTCGCGCGGGTGGGCCGTTTTTCCCACTGATGCAGTGAAAAACTTGCAGTTGAATTTTTTGCAACGGATGCACCCAATCATCTCAGTTTGACCGAAAACTAATGTTTGGTGGGTTTTTGGCACTTTCATTTCTGATGGAACGGTGCCGCAAAACTGGTGCGATAGGGCCTTCTTTCCCACTGATGCACCGAAAAACTCACGGTTGAATTTTCACAATGGACGCACCCAATCTTATCCGTTTGACCCACAACTCATGTTTGGTGGGTTTTTTGCACTTCCATTTCTGATGGAACAGTGCCGCACAAGTCGCGCGAGAGGGCTGTTTTTCCCACTGATGCAGCAAAAAACTCGCGGTTGAATTTTTCGCAACGGACGCACCCAATCATCTCGGTTTGACCCAAAACTCATGTTTGGTGGGTTTTTGGCCCTTTCATTTTCGTCGAAATGGTGCTGCAAAACTCACGCGAGAGGGCCATTTTTCCCACTGATGCACCGAAAAACTCGTAGGTGAATTTTTCGCAATGGACGCACCCAAACATCTCAGTTTGACACAAAACTCATGTTTGGTGGGTTTTTAGCACTTGCATTTCCGACGTTACGGTACTGCAAAACTCACGCGGAAGGGCCGTCTTTCCCACTGATGCGCCGAAAAACTTGCAGTTGAATTTTTTGCAACGGACGCACCCAAACATCTCTGTTTGACCCAAAACATATGTTTGGTGGGTTTTTGGCACTTTCATTTCCTATGGAACGGTGTCGCAAGACTCACGCGAGAGGGCCATTTTTGTACTGATGCACCGAAAAGCTCGCAGTTGATTTTTTCACAACTGACGCACCCAATCATCTCAGTTTCACTCAAAGCTCTTGTTTGGTGGGTTTTTGGCACTTTTATTTCTGACAGAACGGTGCCGCAAAACTCGCGCGAGAGGGCCATTTTTTCCATTGATGCACCGAAAAACTTGCGGTTTAGTTTTTCGCAATGGATGCACCCAATCATTTCCATTTGACCCAAAACTCATGTTTGGTGGGTTTTTGACACTTTCATTTTCATCACACCGGTGCTGCAAAACTCGCGCGGGTGGGCCGGTTTTCCCACTGATGCAGCAAAAAACGTGTAGTTGAATTTTTCTCAACGGACGCACCCAATCATCTCAGTTTGACCGAAAACTAATGTTTGGTGGGTTTTTGGCACTTTCATTTCTGATTGAATGGTGTCGCAAAACTCGTTCGAGAGGGCCTTCTTTCCCACTGATGCACCGAAAAACTAACGGTTGAATTTTCACAACGGACGCACCCAATCTTCTCCGTTTGACCCACAACTCATGTTTGTTGGGTTTTTGGCACTTTCATTTCCGATGGAACGGTGCCGCACAAGTCACGCGAGATGGCCGTTGTTCCCGTTCATGCACCGAAAAACTCGCGGTTGAATTTTTCTCAACGGACGCACCCAATCATCTCCGTTTGACTCAAAACTCATGTTTGGTGGGCTTTTAGCACTTTCATTTCCGATGTTACGGTGCAGCAAAACTCGCACGGCAGGGCCATCTTTCCTACTGATGCACCGAAAAATTAGCGTTGAAATTGTCGCAACGGACGCACCCAATCATCTCCGTTTGAGCCAAAACTCATCGTTGGTGAGTTTTTGACACTTTTATTTTTGTCGCAACGGTGCAGCAAAACTCGCGTGGGTGGGCTGTTTTTCCCACTGATGCACCGAAAAACTCGCATTGAATTTTTCGCAATAGACGCACCCTATCCTCTCAGTTTGACCCAAAACTAATGTTTGGTGGGTTTTTGTCACATTCATTTCCGATGGAACGGTGCCGCAAAACTCACGCGAGAGGGCCATTTTTCCCACTGATGCACCGAAAAACTCGTTGTTGAATTTTTCGCAACAGACGCACCCAAAGATCTCAGTTTGACACAAAACTCATGTTTAGTGGGTTTTTAGCACTTTCATTTCCGACGTTACGGTACTGCAAAACTCACGCGGAAGGGCCATTTTTCCCACTGATGCACCGAAAAACTCGCGGTTGAATTTTTCGCAAAGGACGCACCCAATCATCACAGTTTGACCCGAAACTCATGTTTGGTGGGTTATTTGCACTTCCATTTCTGATGGAACACTACCGCAAAAGTCGCGCGAGAGGGCCGTTTTTCCCAATAATGCACAAAAAAACTCGCGGTTGAATTTTTCGCAACGGACGCACCCAATCATCTCAGTTTGACCCAAAACTCATGTTTGGTGGGTTTTTGTTACTTTCATTGCCGACGTTTCGGTGCAGCAAAACTCGCGCGAGAGGGTTGTTATTCCCACTGATGCACCGAAAAACTCGTGGTTGAATTTTTCGTAGTGGACGCACCCAATGATCTCAGTTTGACCCAAAACTCAAGTTCAGTGGGGTTTTGGTAGTTTTATTTCCGGCAGAATAGTGCCGCAAAACTCGCACGAGTGCGCCATTTTTTCCATCGATGCACCGAAAAACTCATAGTTTAATTTTTTTGGAACGGACGCACCCAAACATCTCAGTTTGACCCAAAACACAAGTTTGGTGGGTTTTTGGCACTTTTATTTCTGACGGAACGGTGCCGCAAAACTCGCGCGAGAGGGCTGTTTTTCCCACTGATGCAGCAAAAAACTCGCGGTTGAATTTTTCGCAATGGACGCACCCAATCATCTCCGTTTGAACCAAAACTCATGTTTGGTGGGTTTTTGGCCCTTTCATTTCCGTCGAAATGGTGCAGCCAAACTCACGCGAGAGGGCCATTTTTCCCACTGATGCACCGAAAAACTCATAGGTGAATTTTTCGCAAAGGACGCACCCAAACATCTCAGTTTGACACAAAACTCATGTTTGATGGGTTTTTAGCACTTTCATTTCCGACGTTACGGTACTGCAAAACTCACGCGGAAGGGCCATCTTTCCCACTGATGCGGCGAAAAACTTGCAGTTGAATTTTTTGCAACGGACGCACCCAAACATCTCTGTTTGACCCAAAACATATGTTTGGTGGGTTTTTGGCACTTTCATTTCCTACGGAACGGTGTCGCAAAACTCACGTGAGAGGGCCATTTTTGTACTGATGCACCAAAAAGCTCGCAGTTGATTTTTTCACAACGGACGCACCCAATCATCTCAATTTCACTCAAAGCTCATGTTTGGTGGGTTTTTGGCACTTTTATTTCTGACAGAACGGTGCCGCAAAACTCGCGCGAGAGGGCCATTTTTTCCATTGATGCACCGAAAAACTTGCGGTTTAGTTTTTCGCAATGGATGCACCCAATCATTTCCATTTGACCCAAAACTCATGTTTGGTGGGTTTTTGACACTTTCGTTTTCATCACAACGGTGCTGCAAAACTCGCGCGGGTGGGCCGTTTTTCCCACTGATGCAGCGAAAAACGTGTAGTTGAATTTTTCGCAACGGACGCACCCAGTCATCTCTGTTTGACCGAAAACAAATGTTTAGTGGGTTTTTGGCACTTTCATTTCTGATGCAACGGTGCCGCAAAACTCGTTCCAGAGGGCCTTCTTTCCCACTGATGCACCGAAAAACTCACGGTTGAATTTTCACAACGGACGCACCCAATCTTCTCTGTTTGACCCACAACTCATGTTTGTTGGGTTTTTGGCACTTTCATTTCCGATGGAACGGTGCCGCACAAGTCACGCGAGACGGCCGTTGTTCCCGTTCATGCACCGAAAAACTCGCGGTTGAATTTTTCTCAACGGACGCACCCAATCATCTCCGTTTGACTCAAAACTCATGTTTGGTGGGCTTTTAGCACTTTCATTTCTGATGTTACGGTGCCGCAAAACTCGCACGGGAGGGCCATCTTTCCTACTGATGCGCCGAAAAACTAGCGTTGAAATTATCGCAACGGACGCACCCAATCATCTCCGTTTGACCCAAAACTCATCTTTGGTGAGTTTTTGACACTTTTATTTTCGTCGCAACGTTGCAGCAAAACTTGCGTGGGTGGGCCGTTTTTCCCACTGATGCACCGAAAAACTCGCATTGAATTTTTCGCAATAGACGCACCCTATCCTCTCAGTTTGACCCAAAACTAATGTTTGGTGGGTTTTGTCACATTCATTTCCGATGGAACGGTGCCGCAAAACTCACGCGAGAGGGCCATTTTTCCCACTGATGCACCGAAAAACTCGTTGTTGAATTTTTCGCAACGGACGCACCCAAAGATCTCAGTTTGACACAAAACTCATGTTTGTTGCGTTTTTAGCACTTTCATTTCTGACGTTACGGTACTGCAAAACTCACGCGGAAGGGCTGTTTTTCCCACTGATGCACCGAAAAACTCGCGGTTGAATTTTTCGCAAAGGACGCACCCAATCATCACAGTTTGACCCGAAACTCGTGTTTGGTGGGTTATTTGCACTTCCATTTCTGATGGAACAGTGCCGCAAAAGTCGCGCGAGAGGGCCGTTTTTTCCCACTAATGCACAAAAAAACTCGCGGTTGAATTTTTCACAACGGACGCACCCAATCATCTCAGTTTGACCCAAAACTCATGTTTGGTGGGTTTTTGTTACTTTCATTTCCAACGTTACAGTGTAGCAAAACTCGCGCGAGAGGGTTGTTATTCCCACTGATGCACCGAGAAACTCGTGGTTGAATTTTTCGTAGTGGACGCACCCAATCATCTCAGTTTGACCTAAAATTCAAGTTCAGTGGGGTTTTGGCAGTTTTATTTCCGGCGGAATGGTGCCGCAAAACTCGCACGAGTGGGCCATTTTTTCCATCGATGCACCGAAAAACTCATAGTTTAATTTTTTTTGGAACGGACGCACCCAAACATCTCAGTTTGACCCAAAACACAAGTTTGGTGGGTTTTTGGCACTTTTATTTCTGACGGAACGGTGCCGCAAAACTCGCGCGAGAGGGCTGTTTTTCCCACTGATGCAGCAAAAAACTCGCGGTTGAATTTTTCGCAACGGACGCACCCAATCATCTCCGTTTGAACCAAAACTCATGTTTGGTGGGTTTTTGGCCCTTTCATTTCCGTCGAAATGGTGCTGCCAAACTCACGCGAGAGGGCCATTTTTCCCACTGATGCACCGAAAAACTTGTAGGTGAATTTTTCGCAAAGGACGCACCCAAACATCTCAGTTTGACACAAAACTCATGTTTGGTGGGTTTTTAGCACTTTCATTTCCGACGTTAGGGTACTGCAAAACTCACGCGGAAGGGCCGTCTTTCCCACAGATGCGCCGAAAAACTTGCAGTTGAATTTTTTGCAACGGACGCACCCAAACATCTCTGTTTGACCCAAAACATATGTTTGGTGGATTTTTGGCACTTTCATTTCCTACGGAACGGTGTCGCAAAACTCACGCGAGAGGGCCATTTTTGTACTGATGCACCGAAAAGCTCGCAGTTGATTTTTTCACAACGGACGCACCCAATCATCTCAGTTTCACTCAAAGCTCATGTTTGGTGGGTTTTTGGCACTTTTATTTCTAACAGAACGGTGCCGCAAAACTCGCGCGAGAGGGCCATTTTTTCCATTGATGCACCAAAAAACTTGCGGTTTAGTTTTTCGCAATGGATGCACCCAATCATTTCCATTTGACCCAAAACTCATGTTTGGTGGGTTCTTGGCAGTTTCATTTTCATCACAACGGTGCTGCAAAACTCGCGCGGGTGGGCCGTTTTTCCCACTGATGCAGCAAAAAACGTGTAGTTGAATTTTTCTCAACGGACGCACCCAATCATCTCAGTTTGACCGAAAACTAATGTTTGGTGGGTTTTTGGCACTTTCATTTCTGATGGAATGGTGCCGCAAAACTCGTTCGAGAGGGCCTTCTTTCCCCCTGATGCACCGAAAAACTCACGGTTGTATTTTCACAACGGACGCACCCAATCTTCTCCGTTTGACCCACAACTCAAGTTTGGTGGGTTTTTGGCACTTTCATTTCCGATGGAACGGTGCCGCAAAAGTCACGCGAGATGGCTGTTGTTCCCGTTGATGCACCGAAAAACTCGCGGTTGAATTTTTCGCAATGGACGCACCCAATCATCTCTGTTTGACTCAAAACTCATGTTTGGTGGGCTTTTAGCACTTTTATTTCCGATGTTACGGTGCCGCAAAACTCGCACGGGAGGGCCATCTTTCCTACTGATGCGCCGAAAAACTAGCAGTTGAAATTTTTGCAATGGACGCACCCAATCATCTCCGTTTGACCCAAAACTCATCTTTGGTGAGTTTTTGACAGTTTTATTTTCGTCGCTACAGTGCAGCAAAACTCACGTGGGTGGGCCGTTTTTACCACTGATGCACCGAAAAACTCGCATTGAATTTTTCGCAACAGACGAACCCTATCCTCTCAGTTTGACCCAAAACTAATGTTTGGTGGCTTTTTGTCACATTCATTTCCGATGGAACGGTGCCGCAAAACTCGCGTGAGAGGGCCATTTTTCCCACTGATGCACCGAAAAACTCACGGTTGAATTTTTCGCAACGGACGTACCCAATCATTGTAACACCTCTGGTGTTTAGCATGTAATTAACTTGACATATCATCATTATCATCTTTAAGCATCTTGATCATGATTTCATGTGTATTATTTTATGTGAAGTACCTCTATTGCAAAAACCCTAATTAGCCCACTTCTCTCTACAAGGGCAAAATGGTAATTTCATCTCTGTGACTAGCCTTGTGTAATCCTTGTTCCTTTGGTGTCTTGAAGTTTTGTTGTGATTGGCCAAAGTTCAAAAATCAGAATTTGATTTCAAATCTCTTTGCAAAACCCTGATTTCCAAACCTTGGATTTTATCCCTCTTTTTGTGATTCAAAAATTATTCAAAATTTGGGATTGGTCCAAAAAGCAAAGTTGTAGATCTGTCAAAGAGAAACAACTTTGGTATTTACAAATTTTCATGTTGCAGTATAAAGTTTTGAGTTATTTCAGATTCATTCAAACTCCAACTTTTGTTCCCTTTTCAGTTTTCAAAATTAATTTAAAAACTATTGAGTTTCAGGAAAAGTGTATAATAGCAAAGTTGTAGGTTTTGATAAAAGGAACAACTTTCATATTTGCAGATTTTCAAGTTTTAGTATAAAATTCAAAGTAATTTTGAATTGATTCAAACTTCAAAAGTGTCCCCTTTTCTGTTTTCAAATATTGTTCAAAAACTATTTGGATTTTGAAAATGTTCTTATTGACAAAGTTGTAGATCTCTTTTTTCTGAACAACTTTGATGTTTTGAGTTTTTGTCGCACAGTTCAAATTTTGGGAGCAATTTGCAAAATTCAGAAACTAGCCAAAAGTCAAACCCTAGGGCATAGCCCTGTTCATCTTCCTCGCGTAGGAAGGGGGGGGGCCGGCCATGGCGCTCACCGGCGCTGCACGCGCCGCACGCCTGGCTGCAGCACGCGCGCCCCCGACTTGTCGCCTGCAAACGCACCATCATACCGCACCCGCACGCGCGAGCGCTGACTCTCTCCCGTCCCCTACTGCTCCAGCGCGTCGCCGCCGCGTGGCCATCGCCGGCGCTGTCTGCGCCCGAGCCCCGGCTGCACGCCCGTCCTCCGCCTGCGCGCAATCGAGAGCGCACGCGTCCGCCGAGCTTATCCACCCCACCTCGAGCTCTCTACCGGCCCCTGGCCGCGGCTATATAAGCCCGCCGGAGCTCCGACCTCCGCACTCACCTCCGCCACCGTGGCTAGACCTCTCCGGAGCTCCCGCCGCTCAACCACCTAGCCCGAAACCTCCGCCTTGAGCTCGTGAAGCTTTCCCACCCCCCAATTTCACCTTCCCCGCCTCCATTCGCCCGGCGTAACCCCATCTTCCCAAACTCCGACGGAACCCCGGTGATCTCGGGTTCGTCAAATACTTCCCCTCCGGTCACGGATACCTTCTCCCGACCCCTGTGTCAGCTTCCTCGGTTCCGTGCGACTCTAACCCGGCCCTTGCGGTCTCGTGTGTTGAGCAGGATCGCCGGATCGCCGGAGCGCCGCCGCGGTCGTCTCTTCCTCGAGCCTCACCCTCGAGCGCGTGTCGAGCCTCACCCTCGAGCGCGTGTCGAGCCTCACCCTCGAGCCCTGCCTCCGACCCGTGGTAAGCATCCGAAGCCTCCGGCCTCTGCTTCCACTCCGCTTCGCCCGAGCCCAAGCCTCGGCGAGCGCATGCTCTCCGCTTCGCCCGAGTCAGGCCTCGGACGGAGGCTTACTTCTCCGTCTCGCCCGAGCCTCCGGGCCAGGCCTCGGACGAAGCTGTCGCTCCCGTCTCGACCGAGCCCGTCTCGACCGAGCCCCGCGCGATTCGCCGAGCCCGGCCTAGAAGGAGCACAGTGCTCTTCTCTTTTTCTGAGAGATGTGAATAGTGTTCTGTTTTCTCTTTTTTGTATGATTTTCTGTGTGCATCCAAAAATTCTGAAATTTTTGTGGTAGACTCTTTATGCTCTGGAGTATTTTATAAAAATATGAAACTTGAGTTTTGTGCAAAGATTTAAAAATGTAAAATTCCCCTTTTAATTGAAAAATGGAGGTTTTGGTAGTTTTGGGGAGTGATCTATAACTCAAAAAATCTGGAGATAAATTTTTATGTGCTAGTTATGCCTTTCTGAGTCTCTGGTAAAATTTTGAAGTCTTTTGGAACAAGTTGATTTTTGAGCTTTTATTTAAATAATTGAATAGTGCCTTTTGTTAATTAAATGCCTAGATTTAATTAAGCACCTTAATGACCTCCAAAAATTATGAAATTTGTTTTGCCATCTATTTATACCATAACGAACTTATGTGATTAATTTGGTAATTTTTGGAGCACCTTCATAAAATGGCCTTTTTAAATAATTAAGAAAAAATAGAAAAAGGTGATTAGGGTTAGCGTTGAATGCCCTGTGATGTGACTTTTGGATTGCTTGATGTTCATAGACCCATACCCCTCTGGTCTATGATGTTTGTGATGCCTTGCTATGTCCATACTTAGGCTTAATAAAAGTTGCTTAATTAAATTTGTTAATATTGCTAGAAAGGGATAAGTAATCTATTGACCACTTTAACCACCACTCATACTTTGCAAAGCTATACTCTAGTTTTATCCTATGCACTTTGTTCATACTAGCATACTCATGTGCATGCATCATTGCATACGTATAGTGACCGAGGAAGAAGGCCCTGAAGTCGAGGTAGCCACCGAAGGATCTGTCCCCGAGGCAACCCCGAGCCCCGTCAACTGCACTGCTGACCCCGAGCCTGTTCTTTTTGCCATCCAAGGCAAGCCCCGGTGCATTTAACCCTTTCCTTGAATTTATAAATGTTTCCTTAAATGTCTTTGAGTTAAATTATTGCATTAGGTTGATAGGAGTTGAGTGAAATCCTATCTGATGCATTATCTACCTTGACCAATGATACACCCGATACCTGCTTTTCAAAAACTATTTGCAAAATGCTTAGCAATGCTATATGATAGTTTTGCAATAAAAATGCCAATTTCAAAAGTGTGATCACTTTAAGAATATTTATGGGAATTTCTGGTTTACTCCCACTATTGGCTAAGTATCTGATCCGTACCTAGTCAATGGGGAGGAGAGGTTGTCCTTGCGTACGGTGCCGTCATGTTGTAGTCCGGGACTCAACAGTTGACACCGACCGGGACAGGGTTGAAAAACTGACAGGACCTGTACTCTCGGGTTAGAGTCCCGAGGTGCTTGTCGCTGGCTGGAAAATTAGGGACCACCTGTATGGGGGCCTGCTGACTAAGACTTGCAACTATTCACATACTACGGAAAGCTTCGGCTCCGAGGAATCCTTTATTGGACCGACAACCGCGCACTGGGAGTGGAGAGATGGCGGAAGTAGCATGTACCCACGTGGGTTAAAGTCCCGGATTGGAGTGGTGTACTGTACTTCCGGGTGGCGTAGGACCGGGCCCAATCTTGGAGGAATCGTGGTAGACGAGTTGGCATATGCAAGCTTGGGTGCTACATATGCAGTGTGGATAGGGATCCTCAGCTGAGTATTATTTATCCGGATTAACGCTGCTCCTCGGTTATGGAGACTTAGTCACTGACTATCAACAGGGAGTGGTTCTCAACTAGGAATGTTTTGAAATGTAAAATGAATCATGAACGATGAAGATTTGAGGAATACCGAATCTTTCAAAAATAAAATAAGGATTACAAAAATGCTTTTCTGCAAAATACTTGATCTTGCTTAAGCCTTACCTTGACTACCCTAAGCCTGCATTCCTGAGTCTTCTCCCTTTTCTTTAGTCGGGTAAGTCTTGTTGAGTACCTTTGTACTCAGGGTTCTTTTACCCATGTTGCAGGTATGGCAGATTCCTCAGTATGCCTTGGACCCTGCTGTGTGACTGTTGTTCAGGAAGAGGCCGATGAGGCCGATGAGTGATTATTCACCCTCGGGCTGGGTGAAGTATCTTTATCTTTTAGTTGTTGTCATATGCTACTTTGCCAACTCTATCTATTTGAACTATGGTCTGTAATAACTTCACTTTAAGTTTATGTTGAACCCTGGTTTGTAAAACTATTGTTATTTAAGTCTTCCGCTATTTACTCCGATGTTATTTGTCAAAATGTTCAAAAGATTGTAACTAAATTGTGAGATGATCCTGCGGACATCGGGCACTGATGTAGCCCGGTGGCGAACAGGTCTTAATCACATGGAACATGGGTTCGGCTGTCAGAGGTAGACAGGGACACGTGGGCCATGGGATTAGGGTCGTTCCGTCACAGAGTGGTATCGGAGCATCTCACTACGACGCTGCAATCTTTTTGCGAAAACTTCAAAAGGTTTTTAAGTCCAAAACTAAACTTGACTATTTTGAGTCCAAATTGCTTCTCTCATCTCATCTTGTCTGTGGCAACTGTAGCAAGACAACTTGTATAAGCCCTATGTACCTTACCTTAATAGTTGCATTGCCTTGTTCCGTAGGAACGAATCATGCATCATGCCATAATCACTTAAGATAATAACTTCCTCTCTAAGTCTGTTGGGTTAGTATGCCTTTACCTTTTCTTGCTAGCCTTATGCTTCTCTCCTATCTATCTGATCCAGACATGGCCATTATCAAGCGGACTGCTCGCAAGTCGACTGGACCGAACGGTGTGCCGCGTCACCAGCTGGCGCCACGCACCGGAGAAGAGACTGGAGAATCCTCCAATGGTCGTCGTTTTCCCCGTCGTACCCGCAAGCAGCTGAAGGAGGAAATCAAGAATCTAAAGGCTGAGATGAAGAACATGGAGCATGACTTCTACCTTTCCCGCCTGGAGTTCTACGAGGCACGAGCCGCTCTTGAGGAAGCTAACCAGACTGTGGTTCGCGCTATCCAGCAGCGTGATGCAACATGGATCCGAGAGGATGTCACCAGAGCCCAGCTCCATGGACTGCAGCAGTACACTGCCCAGATTGAGCAGTACAATGATATGCTTCATGAGGAGGTACATCAACTGCACAACCAACTCCACCCCGTGATTCCACCAGTTGCTGAGGACCCCGAAGACGGAGTCGTGGAGGAACCTGAAGTAGAACATGAGCCAGATCAGAATGAGGAAGTGGAACCTGCAGAAGATGCCCATGCCGAGGACGAGAATGAGGAGGAAGAGCCCGAACTCATCATCGAAGATGGAGACGACGATGAAGAGATGATCATCATCGATGACGACTAGATTCGTTGTGTCTGTGCCATCTGCTCACCTAAAGCCTTAAGTCTAGGTTTGGGGCGTTAGTTGGTCTTCTGTCTAGTCGAGTCTGTATCTTGTCTTGTACCTTTCCTTTGTCAGTCGGTGGTTATCTATCGAACCTCTGTATCAGTTATCTACCCTTGCATCAATGAATCTTATCAGTCAGTTTCGTTCAAAATCAATCTTTGGATGCTAAGTTCCCAAGTTCTTAACAGATGCCTGTGAACACCCGCACTGGAGCCGGAAGTTCCGGAGATGCCAACCTTCCAAACCCTCCACCAGTTCCTGCTACCCTGGCAGATGCCATTGCAGCCTTGGCCGCCGCTGCCAACCTGATGGCCCAGAACCAAGGGCAGCAGAACAACGGCAACAGTGGTCGTCGCAACAACCAAGAGACAACCTACGTGGACTTCACTGAAACCCGACCACCGGTCTTCACGAAGGCCGATGCACCTCTCGAGGCTGACGACTGGTTACGCACCATGGAACAGAAGTTCAGTCTTCTGTACTGCACAGAGATCCAGAAGCCTCGGTTCGCTTCTCAGCAGCTCCGTGGTCCTGCAAGTGCCTGGTACGCCAACCTGTTGGCTGCCCAGCCTGAAGGTCACCAGCTGACCTGGGGAGAGTTCCGCACCGCTTTCAGAGCACATCACATCCCTTCGGGATTGATGAAAATGAAGTTGGATCAGTTCCTGGCCCTGCAACAGAAAGATTCCACCGTTATGCAGTACGTGGGACAGTTCAACCACCTGAGTCAGTATGCCTCCGACTATGTCAACACAGAGGAAAAGAAGAGAGATTGTTTTCTCAGGGGTCTGCACCCTAAGATTCGCAGAGGTCTATCCAACAACCTAAACGGATCCTATCATGATGTCGTTGACCGTGCTGTCGCTTTCGAGGAAAGTAACCGCCAGTATCAGGAGGAGAAGAAGAAGAAGAAGGCTGGGTCTAGCAGCTTCTCCAGCAACCATAAGCGCCCAAGAATTATCTATCACCCCAGCCACCACCAAAACCGTGCCCCATACCCTCATCAGCAAGTGGTCGTTCGTACCGCGGCCACCACCCATAATGCCAACCAGCAAAGTGCCACTCAGCCGAACGCCCCAGGTGTTCGTGTCACCACCCCTCAAACAGCTTACAACCACCCATGCTACAACTGTGGCCAAGTTGGTCACTGGTCTCGCGAGTGCCCAAAACCCAAGAAGAATGCCCAACATGCACAGAAAGGCCCTGGAGGATCACAGCAGCAGCACCGTGCACCGCAGCAGCACGTCCAGAAGGGCAAGTTTGTCAAGAAGCACGGGCAAGTCTACTTCACCACCGTCAGTAACATCCCAGAAGGAGAGCCCGTCATGCTCGGTAGGTTCCCTGTTGCCAATCATCCTGCAGTCGTCTTGTTCGATTCTGGTGCATCGCATTCCTTCATCAGTCGCACTTTTGTCATCAAGCATGAGTTACCCATGGGGGAGTTAAAAGAAAGTTTCTGTATACTTTCGCCTGGAGGGCGGATAAATACTAAGGAAGTGGTCCGCAGTATACCAGTAATGTTGGGGGAACATGTCTTTCCTACCACCATGATAGTACTGCGCAAACAAGAGATAGATGTCATCTTAGGCATGAATTGGATGTGTCAGTATAAAGCCATGATAGACATCTTGAATAGAGTTGTGAGAGTGGATATTCCTAACAGCACCTCCAAACTCCTTCTCCAACTTCCTATGCCTCAAAAACCAGCAACCACCCAGTTGAATACCGCCTGTGTTCCGAAAGTCAGGGATATTCCCGTGGTTTGTGAGTTCCCTGATGTCTTCCCAGAAGATCTACCTGGTCTGCCTCCCGACCGTGATGTTGAGTTTGCCATAGAGCTAAAGCCCGGGACTGCTCCTATATCCCGTAGAGCTTATCGAATGCCTCCCAAAGAGTTGGCAGAGCTGAAGATCCAATTGCAAGAGCTATTGGATAAGGGTCTCATTCGCCCAAGTTCATCTCCTTGGGGCTGTCCTGCTATCTTTGTAAAGAAGAAGGACAAAAGTCTTCGTCTGTGCGTTGACTATCGCCCGCTCAATGAGGTCACCATCAAAAATAAATATCCCTTGCCTCGCATTGACCTTCTTTTTGACCAGTTATCTGGAGCCAGAGTGTTCTCCAAAATTGATCTCAGATCTGGCTATCACCAAATAAAAATCCGTCCAGAAGACATTCCTAAAACAGCTTTCACCACCAGATACGGCCTATATGAGTACTTGGTCATGTCCTTTGGTTTGACCAATGCCCCCGCTCATTTCATGTATCTCATGAACTCTGTGTTCATGCCAGAGCTCGATAAATTTGTAGTCGTGTTCATTGACGACATCCTTGTCTATTCAAGAACTCCTGAAGATCACGCCAAGCATCTTCGAATCGTTCTCTCTCGTCTCAGAGATCACCAGCTGTATGCCAAGTTCAGTAAATGTGAATTCTGGCTAGATCGAATTCAATTCCTTGGTCATGTCCTGTCCGCCGAAGGTGTGTCAGTTGACCCTGGAAAAGTGGCAGATATCTTGGATTGGAAGCCACCTACCACTGTCCGCGAAGTTCGCAGCTTCATGGGAATGGCTGGATACTATCGTCGTTTCATCCCAGATTTCTCCAGAGTCACCAAGCCTATCACAGAGTTGTTGAAGAATTCCGTGGATTTCGTTTGGTCACCAGCCTGTGAGCAAGCCTTTCAAGCCTTGAAGAAACTGCTAACTACATCACCAGTCCTAGCTCAACCAGATATCGAGAAACCCTTCGATGTATACTGTGATGCATCTGGTACTGGTTTGGGCTGTGTTTTGATGCAAGAAGGACGAGTAATCGCTTATGCCTCACGGCAGCTTAAGCGACATGAGGAAAACTACCCAACCCATGATCTTGATCTAGCCGCAGTCGTGCATGCCTTGAAGATTTGGCGTCACTATCTGTTGGGCAGCACCTGTAATATGTATACGGATCACAAGAGCCTAAAGTATATCTTCACTCAAGAAGAATTGAATATGAGGCAGAGAAGATGGCTTGAGTTGATTAAAGATTATGATCTCGAAGTACATTACCATCCTGGTAAGGCAAATGTAGTTGCCGATGCCCTTAGTCGCAAGTCATACTGCAACTGTCTGACGACGAAGCCCTATGATCTTTCCTTGTGCCATGAACTTGAAAGGATGGGTATCAAAATGATCTCGCAAGGAAGCTTGAACAATGTCAGCATAGAAACATCCATCAAGGATCAAGTCATTGCTGCTCAGAAGGATAACCCTGGAATCGAGCACATCATCGAAAAGGTCCAGACCGGAAAGGCTGATTGTTTCAGGATCGATGATGTAGGAGTCATTTGGTTCAAGAATCGTCTAGTAGTTCCCAAGGTGCCTGAATTGAGACAGTTAATCCTTGATGAAGCACACTTGACCAGATTCTCTATTCACCCCGGCAGCAACAAGATGTACCAAGACTTAAAGCAGAGATTCTGGTGGACTAAAATGAAGATTGAGATTGCCCGGTATGTCGCTCAGTGTGATACCTGCCAAAGAGTCAAGGCAGTACACATGAAGCCTGGAGGAGAATTGCAACCTTTGTCGGTACCCGCTTGGAAATGGGACGACATTAGTATGGATTTTGTCAATGGACTACCCAAGACCCAGAAAGGTTTTGATTCCATTTGGGTAATCGTGGACCGACTCACCAAACAAGCTCACTTCCTGCCAGTGAAGACCAGTTACACCGTCCCCACGTATGCCACTTTGTACAAGAACCACATAGTGAAACTTCATGGCATACCCAAGACCATTGTCTCTGACCGTGGTACCCAGTTTGTCGCTAAGTTTTGGAAAGCGTTCCATACCTCGCTTGGAACCAAGCTCTTACATAGCACAGCTTATTATCCTCAAACTGATGGACAAACGGAGCGAGTCAACCAAGTGCTGGAGGACATGTTGAGAGCCTGTGTTCTTACCTTCGCAGATACTTGGGATGACTGTTTACCTTTGGCAGAGTTCTCTTATAATAACAGTTACCAAGAGAGCATCAAAATGGCACCCTTTGAAGCACTGTACGGCCGTCGTAGTCGTACACCCCTCAGTTGGTCTGAGCCCGGAGAAAGAGAATTCTTTGGAGTTGACCTAGTCAAAGATATGGAAGAGAAAGTCAAGCAGATACAAGAGAATATGAAGATTGCCCAATCTCGACAGAAAAGCTACGCTGACAAGAGACGTCGACCTCTGAAGTTTCAAGTTGGAGATTATGTGTATCTCAAGTTCTCACCAACCAAAGGAGTCACTCGTTTTGGAGTCAAAGGAAAGTTAGCACCCCGCTACATTGGTCCGTTTGAGATTTTGGAATGTTGTGGCAAGGTAGCTTACAAGCTGAAGTTGCCCGATCATCTCTCCGCTGTCCACAATGTTTTCCATGTCTCCCAACTCAAGAAGTGCCTCCGAGTACCTGAACATGTGATTGAAGTTGAAGGTGTCGAGCTAGAGCCTGATCTATCCTACTCAGAATATCCAGTTCGCGTGTTGGACCACAAGGATCGCGTTACTCGAAGAACTACCACGAGATGGTACAAAATCCAGTGGAACCAGCACTCTGAAGAAGAAGCTACTTGGGAATCTGAAGACTTCTTAGCAAAGAACTACCCCGATTTTCTCGAATCCCTGTCTATGTAAAGTTTTGCCTTTATCCCTTCTTTGTCCTTTCATAAGACGTGGAATCTCGGGGCGAGATTTCTTTTAGGGGGGAAGGCTGTAACACCTCTGGTGTTTAGCATGTAATTAACTTGACATATCATCATTATCATCTTTAAGCATCTTGATCATGATTTCATGTGTATCATTTTATGTGAAGTACCTCTATTGCAAAAACCCTAATTAGCCCACTTCTCTCTACAAGGGCAAAATGGTAATTTCATCTCTGTGACTAGCCTTGTGTAATCCTTGTTCCTTTGGTGTCTTGAA
The DNA here is from genome assembly GCA_009763385.1 of Coix lacryma-jobi var. lacryma-jobi. NCBI lineage: Eukaryota > Viridiplantae > Streptophyta > Magnoliopsida > Poales > Poaceae > Coix > Coix lacryma-jobi. The sequence goes on from CM019831.1 coordinate 86,510,837, forward strand.
GTTTTGTTGTGATTGGCCAAAGTTCAAAAATCAGAATTTGATTTCAAATCTCTTTGCAAAACCCTGATTTCCAAACCTTGGATTTTATCCCTCTTTTTGTGATTCAAAAATTATTCAAAATTTGGGATTGGTCCAAAAAGCAAAGTTGTAGATCTATTAAAGAGAAACAACTTTGGTATTTACAAATTTTCATGTTGCAGTATAAAGTTTTGAGTTATTTCAGATTCATTCAAACTCCAACTTTTGTTCCCTTTTCAGTTTTCAAAATTAATTTAAAAACTATTGAGTTTCAGGAAAAGTGTATAATAGCAAAGTTGTAGGTTTTGATAAAAGGAACAACTTTCATATTTGCAGATTTTCAAGTTTTAGTATAAAATTCAAAGTAATTTTGAATTGATTCAAACTTCAAAAGTGTCCCCTTTTCTGTTTTCAAATATTGTTCAAAAACTATTTGGATTTTGAAAATGTTCTTATTGACAAAGTTGTAGATCTCTTTTTTCTGAACAACTTTGATGTTTTGAGTTTTTGTCGCACAGTTCAAATTTTGGGAGCAATTTGCAAAATTCAGAAACTAGCCAAAAGTCAAACCCTAGGGCATAGCCCTGTTCATCTTCCTCGCGTAGGAAGGGGGGGGGGCCGGCCATGGCGCTCACCGGCGCTGCACGCGCCGCACGCCTGGCTGCAGCACGCGCGCCCCCGACTTGTCGCCTGCAAACGCACCATCATACCGCACCCGCACGCGCGAGCGCTGACTCTCTCCCGTCCCCTACTGCTCCAGCGGGTCGCCGCCGCGTGGCCATCGCCGGCGCTGTCTGCGCCCGAGCCCCGGCTGCACGCCCGTCCTCCGCCTGCGCGCAATCGAGAGCGCACGCGTCCGCCGAGCTTATCCACCCCACCTCGAGCTCTCTACCGGCCCCTGGCCGCGGCTATATAAGCCCGCCGGAGCTCCGACCTCCGCACTCACCTCCGCCACCGTGGTCAGACCTCTCCGGAGCTCCCGCCGCTCAACCACCTAGCCCGAAAGCTCCGCCTTGAGCTCGTGAAGCTTTCCCACCCCCCAATTTCACCTTCCCCGCCTCCATTCGCCCGGCGTAACCCCATCTTCCCAAACTCCGACGGAACCCCGGTGATCTCGGGTTCGTCAAATACTTCCCCTCCGGTCACGGATACCTTCTCCCGACCCCTGTGTCAGCTTCCTCGGTTCCGTGCGACTCTAACCCGGCCCTTGCAGTCTCGTGTGTTGAGCCGGATCGCCGGAGCGCCGCCGCGGTCGTCTCTTCCTCGAGCCTCACCCTCGAGCGCGTGTCGAGCCTCACCCTCGAGCGCGTGTCGAGCCTCACCCTCGAGCCCTGCCTCCGACCCGTGGTAAGCATCCGAAGCCTCCGGCCTCTGCTTCCACTCCGCTTCGCCCGAGCCCAAGCCTCGGCGAGGGCATGCTCTCCGCTTCGCCCGAGTCAGGCCTCGGACGGAGGCTTACTTCTCCGTCTCGCCCGAGCCTCCGGGCCAGGCCTCGGACGAAGCTGTCGCTCCCGTCTCGACCGAGCCCGTCTCGACCGAGCCCCGCGCGATTCGCCGAACCCGGCCTAGAAGGAGCACAGTGCTCTTCTCTTTTTCTGAGAGATGTGAATAGTGTTCTGTTTTCTCTTTTTTGTATGATTTTCTGTGTGCATCCAAAAATTCTAAAATTTTTGTGGTAGACTCTTTATGCTCTGGAGTATTTTATAAAAATATGAAACTTGAGTTTTGTGCAAAGATTTAAAAATGTAAAATTCCCCTTTTAATTGAAAAATGGAGGTTTTGGTAGTTTTGGGGAGTGATCTATAACTCCAAAAATCTGGAGATAAATTTTTATGTGCTAGTTATGCCTTTCTGAGTCTCTGGTAAAATTTTGAAGTCTTTTGGAACAAGTTGATTTTTGATCTTTTATTTAAATAATTGAATAGTGCCTTTTGTTAATTAAATGCCTAGATTTAATTAAGCACCTTAATGACCTCCAAAAATTATGAAATTTGTTTTGCCATCTATTTATACCATAACGAACTTATGTGATTAATTTGGTAATTTTTGGAGCACCTTCATAAAATGACCTTTTTAAATAATTAAGAAAAAATAGAAAAAGGTGATTAGGGTTAGCGTTGAATGCCCTGTGATGTGACTTTTGGATTGCTTGATGTTCATAGACCCATACCCCTCTGGTCTATGATGTTTGTGATGCCTTGCTATGTCCATACTTAGGCTTAATAAAAGTTGCTTAATTAAATTTGTTAATATTGCTAGAAAGGGATAAGTAATCTATTGACCACTTTAACCACCACTCATACTTTGCAAAGCTATACTCTAGTTTTATCCTATGCACTTTGTTCATACTAGCATACTCATGTGCATGCATCATTGCATACGTATAGTGACCGAGGAAGAAGGCCCTGAAGTCGAGGTAGCCACCGAAGGATCTGTCCCCGAGGCAACCCCGAGCCCCGTCAACTGCACTGCTGACCCCGAGCCTGTTCTTTTTGCCATCCAAGGCAAGCCCCGGTGCATTTAACCCTTTCCTTGAATTTATAAATGTTTCCTTAAATGTCTTTGAGTTAAATTATTGCATTAGGTTGATAGGAGTTGAGTGAAATCCTATCTCATGCATTATCTACCTTGACCAATGATACACCCGATACCTGCTTTTCAAAAACTATTTGCAAAATGCTTAGCAATGCTATATGATAGTTTTGCAATAAAAATGCCAATTTCAAAAGTGTGATCACTTTAAGAATATTTATGGGAATTTCTGGTTTACTCCCACTATTGGCTAAGTATCTGATCCATACCTAGTCAATGGGGAGGAGAGGTTGTCCTTGCGTACGGTGCCGTCATGTTGTAGTCCGGGACTCAACAGTTGACACCGACCGGGACAGGGTTGAAAAACTGACAGGACATGTACTCTCGGGTTAGAGTCCCGAGGTGCTTGTCGCTGGCTGGAAAATTAGGGACCACCTGTATGGGGGCCTGCTGACTAAGACTTGCAACTATTCACATACTACGGAAAGCTTCGGCTCCGAGGAATCCTTTATTGGACCGACAACCGCGCACTGGGAGTGGAGAGATGGCGGAAGTAGCATGTACCCACGTTGGTTAAAGTCCCGGATTGGAGTGGTGTACTGTACTTCCGGGTGGCGTAGGACCGGGCCCAATCTTGGAGGAATCGTGGTAGACGAGTTGGCATATGCAAGCTTGGGTGCTACATATACAGTGTGGATAGGGATCCTCAGCTGAGTATTATTTATCCGGATTAACGCTGCTCCTCGGTTATGGAGACTTAGTCACTGACTGTCAACAGGGAGTGGTTCTCAACTAGGAATGTTTTGAAATGTAAAATGAATCATGAACGATGAAGATTTGAGGAATACCGAATCTTTCAAAAATAAAATAAGGTTTACAAAAATGCTTTTCTGCAAAATACTTGATCTTGCTTAAGCCTTACCTTGACTACCCTAAACCTGCATTCCTGAGTCTTCTCCCTTTTCTTTAGTCGGGTAAGTCTTGTTGAGTACCTTTGTACTCAGGGTTCTTTTACCCATGTTGCAGGTATGGCAGATTCCTCAGTATGCCTTGGACCCTGTTGTGTGACTGTTGTTCAGGAAGAGGCCGATGAGGCCGATGAGTGATTATTCACCCTCGGGCTGGGTGAAGTATCTTTATCTTTTAGTTGTTGTCATATGCTACTTTGCCAACTCTATCTATTTGAACTATGGTCTGTAATAACTTCACTTTAAGTTTATGTTGAACCCTGGTTTGTAAAACTATTGTTATTTAAGTCTTCCGCTATTTACTCCGATGTTATTTGTCAAAATGTTCAAAAGATTGTAACTGAATTGTGAGATGATCCTGCGGACATCGGGCACTGATGTAGCCCGGTGGCGAACAGGTCTTAATCACATGGAACATGGGTTCGGCTGTCAGAGGTAGACAGGGACACGTGGGCCATGGGATTAGGGTCGTTCCGTCACAATCATCTCAGTTCGACCCAAAACTAATGTTTAGTGGGATTTTAGCACTTTCATTCCGGCGGAACGGTGCCGCAAAACTCGCACCAGTGAGCCATTTTTTCCACCGATGCACCGATAAACTTATTGTTAAATTTTTCGGAACAGACGCACCCAATCATCTTAGTTTGACCCAAAACAAATGTTTGGTGCCGATGCACCGATAAACTTATTGTTAAATTTTTCGGAACAGACGCACCCAATCATCTTAGTTTGACCCAAAACAAATGTTTGGTGTGTTATCGACACTTTCTTTTCCCACAGAACGGTGCCGCAAAACTCACGCGAGATGGCAATTTTTCCCTCTGATGCACCAAAAAACTAACGATTGAATTTTCGCAACGGACGCGCCCTATCATCTCCGTTTGACCCAGAACTCATGTTTAGTGGGTTTTGGCACTTTCATTTTCGTCGGAACGGTGCCGCAAAACTCGCGCCGGTGGGCCATTTTTCCCACTGATGCACCGAAAAACTCGCATTTGAATTTTTCGCAATGGACGCACCCAATCATCTCAGTTTCACCCAAAACTTATGTTTGGTGGGTTATTGGCACTTTCATTTCCGACGATTGGTGCCGCAAAACTCACGCGAGAGGGCCGTTTTTCCCACTGATGCACTGAAATACTCGTGGTTAAATTTTTCATAACGGATGCACCCAATCATCTCCGTTTGACTCAAAACTCATGTTTGGTGGGTTTTAGCACTTTAATTTCTGACGTTACGGTGCCGCAAAACCCTTGCGGGGGGCTGTTTCTCCCACTAATGCGCCGAATAACTCGTAGTTGAATTTTTCGCAACCGACGGACCCAATCATCTCTGTTTGACCCAAAACTCGTGTTTGGTGGGTTTTTGGCACTTTCATTTCTGTCGGAACGGTGCCGCAAAACTCGCGCAGGTGGGCCATTTTTCCCACTGATGCACCGAAAAATTTATAGTTGAATTTTTCGCAATGGACGCACCGAATCATCTCAGTTTGACCCAAAACTCATGTTTGGTGGATTATTGGCACTTTCATTTCCGACGGAACGGTGCCGCAAAACTCACGCAAGATGGCCTTTTGTTTCCACTGATGCACCGAAAAATTCGCAGTTGAATTTTTCACAACGGACGCACCCAATCATCTGAGAAGCGGTGTCTTGTGGACCGTATGGACCATACCTTTGGAATTCCGTCGTGTAAGGTAGCTCCTCTCCAACCTTGCCTTCATCTTCGTTATGTTTTTTTGGCGGGGGAGGGCACTGCTAGCTGCTTGTGCTAGGTTGGCTTTGTGGCAGGGGTGTCTTCATCTCCGCCTGAGGGATATACTCCGCTGACTTCTCCATGGGCAGCGGTGTGATCTCTGCTTGAGGGGACTTCTCTGTCGACTTCTCCGGTTTTGGCTTGATGTCCGCCTGAGGGGACTTCTCCGGAAGCGGTGGGGTGTTCTCCGGTGTCTTATCATGGCCCGAAGGGGGACTTGGGCCCCATGGTGACTCGTTGCCCTTGTCATCACCGCTACCATCGCTGTCATCGCCGCCTCCGCCATTCGAATGCGGGGGAGAGGGCCCGGCAACAGAGGGTTGTGATCCCGGCATTTGCGTGGCCGCCGAAGTTGGCGCGGAATGACCTAATTGTCATCCTTATTCCAGAGGACATCAATACACAACATGACACTGAGGAACTTGATCCCTTCTTTAGTAGGGAAGTCTATCTCGTACTGCTCATAGTCGTCATGAAACCATAGTACGTGCACGATGGCATAGTTGGGAGGTATCTCATCATCTATGTAATCATGAGTTTGCTACCCAGTCGAGAATACAACCATGTTGGCCAGTGTGATCTTCCTCATCCTGCCAAAAGGCACCGACAACTGGACCATTGTTGATTCTTGGACGTCATCGATCGTGTGCCTTGGGCATCCCTCGATCATGGCAGTCGTTTGCCCTTGTGGTCGTGGAGGCAGTGGCACGCCAGCCTGGCACAACATTTGCGCCCTCATGTTGGCCATCTTAGGGTCGTTGGAAGTGAAGGCATGTTGTATGGACTGACTTATCATTTGTGGCATGCCTTCTTTGTATCCTTTCTGATATATACCTTCCTTGTACCTCTGCCTGGACCGGTATGTGGAATTGTCATTTTGCCACGACTCCACCGCCTTCCAACTCTTCCTTGACGACATGGCTCGGACTCGACCGCGATGCTCTAGATTTCCCAGTACCTCGGTCAGCATGACGTGGACCATGCGAACCTCGAAGCTCCCACTTTCCTTAGAAGTAGCAGCCTCGGTGAGAGCCTTCTCCACCTTCTCGATCTTTGGGCAGTTGTACTTGTTCATGCCCTCCTTAACCTTCTTCGGCCTGCGGGCATAGATGAAGTACAGACCCCTTTCATCGATATCCGCTAATGGATCGGGCAGCCCCGCTTCAGCACGTGCCCTGTCCTCCGCCCGCCAATTGGGCTTGTGACCGGCAAACCCAACCATGTCCATGTTGTGGGGGTGCATGTTTCTCTTCGCGAGCGCACTGAACCTCTTGCTCTTCTCCTTTGCTTCTTCAGTGCTTCGCTGCTTGATGAATTCATCCCAGTGATGACTCTTGACCATTGTGTATTTGGTGCAAGGTGACTTCCCTTTCTTTAGGTACTCCTTGGTCAGCATAGACTTGAAGTTTCTAAGGGCTCTTCCTGCCACATGCATGACCCACTCCATGCACTTCTCAAGATTTGCGCCCTCTGGATAGGTGAAGCACAACAACATCTAATCCTAGATCTTTTTCTTTTCTTCTTTGGGGACCTGGATCTAGTTCTCATACGTGATCTCCACCCGCTCCCAGACAAGGCGGCAGCACTGGTTGCCGAACTTGGCGAGGACCGACGTTGGCGTCTTTGGCTGGCCCTCTGGAGACACCGTGAGGATGACATAGGCCTCGTTGTGGACCTGGTGCCTCCCGTGCTCCCCTCTCCTCAGCTTCGGCTTGCCCAAAGCTTTCGTCGTTGCGGTTGTCTTTGAAGGAGCAGGGGCTACCTCTTCCTCCTCCCTAACTGGGTCCTCTACCAGCTGTTGAGGTTCAAAACTCGCATTAATTCTCTCACACACTTTATTGAAAGATGAAAAAAGTGTGTGAGCTACTGTGAGTACCTCATCCCTGACTTCTTTATCCCGGTTTGGAGACCGCACACTTGTTAGAAATAAAGGCAATTTCCATGTCATTTTAATTCCGTAAATTAACATTATGATGATGACATAATAGAAATAATATAATAGTGATTTCATAGTATCACATATGACCATAGCAGTATGGTACATATGTGAAACAAGCATGTGAATCATATATAGGGTGATAAAACATAATAAATCATCTACTGCAGAAAAACATGTGAAACAACGTAACATGCTTACTGAAACATATATGGAGCAACTACTGAAACAACATAACAGAGCTACTGCAACATTCAGGAAATATGAAACAGACAGCAACCCAGAAAATATATCTAACAGCAGCACTGCATAACTTATGAAACAATAGAAGACTACTATTGCAACATGATCAACAGTACTACTGAAACAGCATGATGGAACAGAATTCTGAATTACGAAAAACAAAGAGAAGATGAACAGTTCATACCCGCCCATCCTTAGCGCAGATCCAGATCCTTGTCCAACTTCCTTGGTCATGTCGCAGTAGATGGAGATGAAGACCACCAGGAAGAAGACGACCTGTCCTCTAGGAAATCACCGGGAAGAAGATGAACGCGCCGGGAAGAAGATGAACAGCAGCAACTTCGTCGGGATGAAGACGACGACGGTGATCCTCCTGAAGAAGAACAACGGCGAAGATCGTTCTGGCAGTCGCGTAGTCGCTCCCCAAAAACCTAATTGTCGATCCCCGTGCAAGGTCTCGTTCGACACTGGCTTCGGAGGCACCTGCCCTCTCATTCCTCCGTGCGCGCAGACGAACGAGATGGAGACACCTATCCTGCAGCTGAATAGAGTTCTGGAAGATTGTCTGTTCGGAGGAAGGGAATTGAGAACCGAGCACAGGAGAAGACGCTGCTCCTTTTATTCCTGTATGGGCGCAGGGAGACAGAGAGACTAGAAGGACAAGAGACGGGCCGCTGAAGGGATGGAAACTCCCATGATTTAAGGCGTGGTTAGTGAGGCGTGATTAGTGCATATTAAAACAAAATTAACACGCCACGCCTGCCTGCCTGTCTGCCTCGCCTCGCCATGCCACGCCACGCGATGCCACGCCACGCCACGCCCCGGCCCGAGCCCGAGCCCGAGCCCGAGCCCGCGCCCGTGCCCGGCGCGGCCGGTCAGCGACGGCGGCAACGCGCGCGCGCGTGTGGCACGCCTTGGTCCGTTTCTCAACTTCTCAAATTACATGGAATAAATCCCACCATATAAGTTGAGTCAACGTCCCTTTAAATTCCAATCCGGTACAAACAATAATTCCCACAATTACACACCATAGAGTTATTGATTTATTAAATATATTAATGGGCTTGGCCCACAATAAATCTAACAATTCCCACCAAACTCTAGGGTTTGTAACAGTGAAGATCCAGAATCTCAATTCTTTGATATACCAGTGTTTCGATGGAGACTGTTTAGTTGAACATCCACCTAGAGCAAGAGTTTCACTCAGTCACAACTGAACAATGGACTATGCCTTGAATTGCTAGTTTTGCGTGAGGTGAGATTCGCTCAAGTCCTTTGATGGTACTAGGCTGCAAAAGGCATCCACGCTGTTTGAAGCATATAAGTCATACTTCAGTGCCTTTCATGAGTATTTAGGGACCGCCCAAATCCCATAGACTGTGACTAGCAGTCTGACTCATATAGGTGTATTCCTCATAAGATGTTCTGTAGGACAACATCTCATCTTTAAAAGACTCTCGGAATACATTAAGGTAAATACCAACCTGCCTTACAGAAGGAAAGTTATGCATCAGAGATAGGTTCAAAAGGGAACTTTCCTCTCAACCTACTCATAGCTTGTTTCACCACTCTACTTCATGAGATCTCCGATCACATAGAGCAGGTTACCACTATAGTAGATTTTCACATGGGTCTCATACCCATCTCCCTCGATGCATTTTCTATCACATTTTGTGACAATCCCTTAGTGAATTGATCTGCCAGATTATTCGACGTGTGGACATAATCCAACGTTATAACTCCGGAGGTTTTTAACTTTCTAACATATTTCAATCTTCTCTTTGCATGCCTTGTAGACTTCATGTTACTCCTGGAACTGTTGACTTTTGCAATCACAGTTTGATTGTCACAGTTCATGGAAATAGCCGGTATTGGTTTTTCAACCACCGGTAAATCCAACAGGAGTTCACGAAGCCACTCGGCCTCAGCCCTAGCAGTGTCTAACGCTGTGAGTTCTGCTTCCATGGTAGACTTCGTAATGAGAGTCTGCTTGCAAGACTTCTAGGAAACAGCGCTACCTCCAAGCAGGAACACATATCCGCTTGTGGCTCTAAGCTCATCAGCATCAGAAATCCAGTTGGCATCACAATAGCCTTCTAGCAGTTTTGGGTGTCCGGTATAATGAATACCGTAAGTCATAGTACCTTTCAGGTACCGCAACACTCTCTCAAGAGCGCGCCAGTGATCATCTCCAGGTTTAGACACAAACCTGCTCAGCTTGCTCACAGCATATGAGATGTCAGGCCTTGTTGCACTCGCAAGGTACATGAGCGAGCCAATGATCTAGGAGTATGTCAATTGATCCCTTGCTATTCTTCGGTTTTTCCACAATAGCACACTAGGGTCATAAGGTGTAGGAGCCAGATTACAGTCACTATAACCAAAGCGACTTAACACCTTTTCCACATAGTGGGATTGCAACAAAGTTAGCCCACAATCACCTTCTCTAATTAACTTGATGTTCAGAATAACATCAGCTTCTCCCAAATCTTTCATGTCAAAGTTACTTGACAAAAGTTTCTTAACTTCCTTAATCACATTGAGATTTGATCGAAAGATCAATATGTCATCAACATAAAGGCACAACATAACAGCCTCACCCCCACCATACCTATAATACACACATGTGTCAGCTTCGTTCACAGCAAAGCCAGCAGCAAGTAGAGTATTATCAAATTTTTCATGCCATTGCTTAGGTGCTTGTTTGAGGCCATATAATGACTTTAACAACCTACACACTTTGTTCTCTTGACCATCCGCAATGAAGCCCTCTAGCTGATCCATATAGATCTCCTCATCTAACTCTCCATTTAGGAAAGCTATCTTAACATCCATCTGATGAATTATAAGACCATATGAGGCTGCCACAGCAATCAAAGTGCGAATTGTAGTCAAACGAGCAACTGGTGAATAGGTATCAAAGAAATCTTCACCCTCCTTTTGGGTGTATCCTTTGGCCACAAGTCTTGCCTTGTACCTCTCAACGGTACCATCAGGCCTAAGCTTTTTCTTGAATATCCATTTGCAACCTATAGGTTGACAACCATAAGGACGGTCAACGACCACCCAAGTTCCATTAGACATAATAGATTCCATCTCACTCCTGACTGCTTCCTTCCACAAGTCAGCATCAGGAGAGGAATATGCCTGTCTAATGGTGGTTGGTGTGTCTTCCACAAGGTACACTATATAGTCATCACCAAAGGATTTTGCAACCCTTTGTCTCTTACTCTTTCGAGTGACTATAGTGTCATCCTCCTCAGGGATGTGCACATGAGTATCCTCAGCATGATCTATTTTGTTCTGGTTCATAGTGAATTATAGTCTCATGACTTGTTTCAGTAGTTTCACTAGGTGTATTCTTCAATAGAAATTCATTCTCAAAAAATGTTGCGTCTCTCGATTCCATGATTGTATCAACATACACATCAGGAACATCAGATTTAATAATTAAGAACCTATACCCAACGCTGTGAAAAGCATAACCTAGGAAAATACAATCAACAGTTTTAGGCCCAAGTTTACACTTCTTGTTGATTGGCACATTCACTTTAGCCATACAACCCCAAGTACGTAAATATGAGAGATTTAATCTTCTCTGAGAACATATATGATGAATAATTGACTTTGATGAGGAAGGTTTGAGGCTTTTACTCGGTTGAGTCTATATCTAGCTATGCACTTATTGTTTATGACTAACCGGTGGCGTGAGTTGTGTGGTGTTTCTATGTTGGTGTGCGTGTGCGACATGTGTCTCTTGGCTGTGTTGATGTGCAGGTGTGGAGCTCGGATATAGTGGTCTATGGCGAGGTGAAGGTCAAGTAGAGACGTGTCGTGCCGATGGACCGGGAGCGGTGAAGGATGGGCGTGCCGTGCGGCGGACGTGCCATGCCGAGATACCCAGAGCGGTGAAGGGCGGACGTGAGGCTTGGACTGACGGACCAGAGGGCCAGAGGACCAGCTGTGGTAGCTGGCACGTGGCATTGGCAAGCGAGAGCACATGGGATGCGCGGTGCATCGGCCGAGTCGGGAGGAAGGCGCTGGAGTCGTGTCACTTGGCGGGAGGTCGGACACGGGCTTGCGTGCGGCGCAAGTGCTGTCGGCCAAGTCAAGAAGGAAAACGAAGGCGTTGTGCCCGGCGTGGAGGCTGGACATGCATCGACATCAGTGCCGGTGGTCGGGGTGTGCGAACCACATCCCGTCTACGGTGCGGGTTCGGTAGCTGAGACTCAAAAAGCTACCATTGACGGTTTCCAGGTTTGGGCCTCAAAACCTGGGCGCGCGGGTTTCCGAGTTTGGGCCTCAAAACTCGGGATGGACGGTTTCCAGGTTTGGGCCTCAAAACCTGGGCTTGCGGGTTTCCGAGTTTGGGCCTCAAAACTCGGGGTGGACGGTTTCCCGGTTTGGGCCTCAAAACCGGGGGTTGGTCCGAAAGGACGGTCGACGCGTGGCGGCACCGAGAGGCTTGCGTTGCGGCGAAGCTATTGGTGAGAAGGCACGGCGGTCGACGGTGGCGGCACGTGGCGGCATCAGGGAGGTCGCGTCGAGGCGAAGCTACCGGATGTGCGGGCGTGGCCGTCGGATTGAAACTGTCAAATCTGGACGGTTTTTACCCCTGGGGGTATTTGGGACGAGTGCTTAATGTAAGGGCATTTTGGTCTTCGGACGTGGGCCTATATATATGAAGGGGGCTGCTAGGGCAGCCGCCATCCTTGGTGCGGTGTCACTCTCATTTTGCTGTTTGTGAGAGGAGGCTAGGGTTAGGGAGAGACAGGCTCTTGTTCTTGAGCTTTTCGCCATCCAAGCTTTGATTTGCTGGAGTGGCTTGTAGCCCGACACCGAGTGCTTAATGAATCATCCATTCCTCTGAGTCCAAGGATCAAATTCGTGTTTTGATTTGTCTTGCGATTTTGTTCTTCGCGTTTGCACGTTTTCCCCTCTTTCGTTCTTCAGGAGAATTCTTGTTTCGAGGGAAGATTTGCAAATCCGTTTGAACCATCTTGTGTAGCTTCGTGAGAGTCTTCTTTCTACCGAAGGAATTTCTCTAATACCTCACGAACTCACAGATCGGGCGGATTTAGTTTTGGGATCGAGTTCTTGCCCGTTCCTCACCGTTCTCTTCGATTCACCGATTTGGAGTTAGGTTCGAGCCATGATCTCTTAGGAGTAGCTCACTAACATCCTTGTGATCCCTCACACGAAGTTAGAGCCCTAGTGCTTTTGATTTGAGGGAGATCGGGTCGATTCGGTGGACGAACAGGGGACTGGTCGGGGTGACCGGACGCTGCCTCATAGCGACCGGATGCACCGAGCCAGAGTCCGGTCGTTGAACACCCGCGTTGTCCAGCTCGCGCGTGGTGACCGGACGCTGACTGGGATTCGACCGGACGCACCTCCACGCAGAGTCCGGTCCAACACAGAGAGCTCCCGAAACGAGTTTCTGTGGACCGGACGCGTCCGATCGTTCCTGACCGGACGCACCTCAGAGTCCGGTCAATGCTGTCAGAAAGCGTTTCGTGCGACCGGACGCTAGGGTTTCGCATGACCGGACGCACTGAAGGCACTGTTCTCTGCCCCCTCAGTGCTTGACCGGACGCTCAGTTGTAACGACCGGACGCTTCTTCACCGTGAGTCCGGTCGTGAACAGGGAGCTCCCAGAACGCAGTTCAGCTGATCGGACGCGTCCGGTGCCTATCGACCGGACGCACCAGTGAGTCCGGTCAGTGCTGACAGAACGCGTTTTCGTCCGTATCTTTTGCGTTCGAGCTCCGATTTGAGATCCGCTTTTTGCATTGGATTCCCGACTCTGTGCTCTACAGAAACCGGGCTTCCCGCTTTGCGAGATTGCCTGAATCCCCCTCGCGTTGCTCGGGGGAGGTTGAGGTTACCCAAACTCCATCCTGTCACTAGTTGACTTGCGTGGATTTGTTAGAGGGAGCTTTTGTGGTGTCCCGCTGTGTTCCTAGGGAACATCCACCCATACTCTTGGGTCGAGGACATCACGTGTGTCGGCTTTGCTCTTGGGGTTGATTTTGTTGGGACAGAGGCCATAATTTCTGAGAAGAAATTTTAGGCTCCCATTCACCCCCCCCCCCTCTGGTCGCCTTGTTTAGCATTTTCGGTCCTTCATTCTCTTTTCCCATTCCTCGAATGGTGTGATCTCTTTGTTCTTTGTTGGAACCCTGTTCAGGACATGACAAGCTGTCAATATCGCCTCACCCCACCATTCCTTGGATAATCCCGCTGTACTCAATATTGCATTCACCAGCTCTGTTAGAGTACGGTTTTTCCTTTCAGCAATCTCATTGGATTGTGGTGAGTATGGCGGTGTCCTATCATGAACAATCCCATGTTCCACACAGAACTCATCGAACACATTAGAGAAATATTCTCTACCTCGATCGGACCTTAAACGTTTTATTTTCCTCTCAAGTTGGTTCTCTACTTCAGCTGTATAGGCCTTAAAATAATTAAACGCTTCATCTTTTGATTTTAAGAGATACACATAGCAGAACCTAGTGGAGTCATCTATAAAGGTGAGAAAGTATTTTTTACCGCCTTCACTCAAAATTCCGTTCATCTCACATAGATCGGAATGCACAAGTTCTAGAGGTGCCAAGTTCCTTGCCTCAGCAGCCTTGTGTGGCTTGCGGGGTTGTTTCGATTCAACACACACATGACACTTAGACTTTTCGACCAAGTTAAATTTAGGAATTAAATTCAGATTTGCTAACCGCATTAAACAACCAAAACTTGCATGACAGAAACGTGAATGCCATAAATCTGACTCATCAGAAATATTAACAGAATTCACCAGTTTATTACACACATCATGCAACGATAAGCGGAACAAACCTCCGCAATCATATCCTTTACCAATAAATAAACCATGTTTATACAGAACACATTTATTCGACTCAAGAACAACTTTGTAACCATCTCGGCACATGGAAGCACTAACAAGATTTTTCTTGATAGAGGGCACATGATGCACGCTCTTCAATGACACTGTCTTTCCCGAAGTAAACTTCAGAATGACTGTACCAACACCAAGAACATGAGCACGCGACCAATTTACCATCGAAAAGGCGTCAGACCTCCCGACCTGGTAGGAGGAAAACAGAGATACATCAGCACACACATGCATATTTGCACCACTGTCCATCCACCACTCAGGTGAATTACAAACGGAAAGAACGAATGGTAAAGAATTACCATACCCAGATGTTCCTTCTCCATTGTCAGTAGTAACAACATTTGCTGATTTGTTGCCTTGCTGGTATTTGCGATCAGGGCACTCACTTGCCCAATGAGCATCACTACCACAGACAAAACATACTCCACTCTTCTTGTTGTTGTTGTCCTTTTTCTTAAATTATGTTGTCTGATTGGTTTTAGCAATGATCTGTTGCTTGTTCTCGTTTTTCTTCTTTTTGTACTTGCGGAATTTATAGTTTCTCTTCTGCACCACATTGGAAGTAGAGGTCTCAACACCTTTTCCATTGTCCTTTGCTCTCGCCCTCTCCTCAACATCAAGAGTGCCAATGAGCTCTTCCACATTGAACTCTTGTCTCTTATGTTTGAGAGAGGTAGCAAAGTCCTTCCATGATGATGGCAGCTTAGCGATAATACCGCCAGCCACAAACTTGTCAGGAAGAGGACAAGGAAAAAGCTCAAGTTCCTTTGCCAGTGCCTGAATCTCGTGAGCCTGTTCCACTACAGATCGGTTCTCAACCATCTTGTAGTCATACAGTTGCTCCATAAGATACAGCTCGTTACCAGCATCAGTAACTCCAAATTTTCCAACAAGTGCATCCCACAACTCTTTACCTGTGGGAAGTATGATGTAGCTTTTCTGGAATTTTGCATCAAGTGCGATAATCACAGCTCCTTGAAAGAGGTTGTCATCAGCCTTAAACTTAGCCTCATCCTCAGGAGACAAGTTAGCAGGCTTGACCTCAATCACATGAAAGCATGACATAGCAATTAGCCACAATTATATTTTAGCTCTCCATACCAAGAAGTTTTTCCCATCAAAAGTAACATGCTTTAACACGGCAGCAAAACCACTAACACAAAAATGCCTATAATTAGGTTTTTGGATTGTTAGAAATAAACGCAATTTTTATGTCATTTTAATTCCGAAAATTAACATTATCATGACGACATAATAGAGATAATATAATAGTGATTTTATAATATCACATATGACCATGGCAGTATGGTACATATGTGAAACAAGCATGTGAATCATATATAGGATCATAAAACATACTGAATCATCTACTGTAGAAAAACATGGGAAACAAAGTAACATGCTTACAGAAACATATATGCAGCAACTACTGAAACAACGTAACAGAGCTACTGCAACATTCAGGAAATATGAAACAGACAGCAACCCAGAAAATATATCTAACAGCAGCACTGCATAACTTACGAAACAATAGAAGACTACTATTGCAACATGATCAACAGTACTACTGAAATAGCATGACGGAACAGAATTCTGAATCACGAAAAATAAAGAGAAGATGAACAGTTCATACCCGCCCATCCTTAGCGCAGATCCAGATCCTTGTCCAACTTCCTTGGTCATGTCGCAGTAGATGGAGACCAAGACCACCGGGAAGAAGACGACCTGTCCTCTAGGAAATCACCGGGAAGAAGATGAACTCGCTTGAAGAAGATGAACAGCACCAACTTCGTCGGGAAGAAGACGACGACGGTGATCCTCCTGAAGAAGAACAACGGCGAAGATCGTTCGGGCAGTCGCGTAGTCGCTCCCCAAAAACCTAATTGCCGATCCCCCGTGCAAGGTCTCGATCGACACTAGCTCCGGAGGCAACTGCCCTCTCGTTCCTCCGTGTGCGCAGACGAACGAGATGGAGACACCTATCCTGCAGCTGAATAGAGTTCTGGAAGATTGTCTGTTCTGAGGAAGGGAATTGAGAACCGAGCACAGGAGAAGACGCTGCTCCTTTTATTCCTGTACGGGCGCAGAGAGACGGAGAGACTACAGAAGTTGGAAGGACAAGAGACGGGCAGCTGAAGGGATGGAAACTCCCGTCATTTAAGGCGTGGTTAGTGAGGCATGATTAGTGCGTATTAAAACAAAATTAACAAGCCACGCCTGCCTGTCTGCCTGCCTCGCCACGCCACGCGACGCTACGCCACGCCACGCCTCGGCCCGAGCCCGAGCCCGAGCCCGTGCCCGTGCCCGGCTGGCCGGCGGCGGCGGCGACGCGCACGCGCGTGTGGCACGCCTTGGTCCGTTTCTCAACTTCTCAAATTACATGGAATAAATCCCACCATATAAGTTGAGTCAAATCCCACCAATCTGGTACAAATAATAATTCCCACAATTACACACCATAGAGTTATTGATTTATTAAATATATTAATGGGCTTGACCCACAATAAATCTAACAACACTTTGAGCTTCGTCCCGTGAGTTGTAGGTTGGGTCGTCATCTTCCTCTGTACGACCCCGTTTGTTTCCTACACTCGGGGTGAAGGACGCCCAACTTGCTAAGCTGGTTGAGGAGGAACTGGGGGTGGGGTCGCGCCATTCCAATTGTTTGGCCATTGGAAAAAGCTATGAACATATATAAGTGCAACATAAGTAACATGATACAGTATTGAATATGATATGCAAGCCATCCACAAAGATAAGTATGAAAATTTTGGCTCAGATTTGTCCCAGTGTCATCACAAAGCTTCTAAGCTGGTTGCTTGCATATATAGTATACAAACCATCCAATTGTTTAGAAGCTTTCAAATAGGGGGGCACTCCATCATCATCATCGCTACGTCACCACAAAAAGGTTCATATCAATGCAAATGCTATTGCCTCAACATATTTTTTTGAAGTTTAATCATTGCAAAAGGATATAGAGGTAGTCAAGAAGAAATCTGGATTCACGAACACAAAGATAAGTATGCAAATTTTGGCTCAGATTTGCCCCAGTGTCATCACAAAGCTTCTAAGCTGGTTGCTTGCATATATAGTATACAAGGCATCCATCAAAATCGCCGCTGCCTCAGCACAAAAAGGTTCATATCAGTGCAAATGCTACTGCCTCAACATATTTTTTCAAGTTTAATCATTGCAAAAGGATATAGAGTAGTGTGTCCCCTGCTCTCCTCTCAACTCCCCTGCTGCTCACATCACAGCACTGAGTGCTGCTCACAGGCAAACACACCCTCCATGCATTCACTCACCTTGCCCGCCCAAAGGCAAGGCCACAAAGTACAATGATAGTGGCAAGTGGGGGTTGTATATATGTAAAGAAAAGCTAGATAGGCTAGCACACATGTACGTACAACATATATAGGCTCTGCTCTGTATGTTTGTTATCCTGTAAAAGATGGTGGAACCATGATAATGTTCTGTCAAAAATTCATGTAGCAAATTGACAATATGTTATTCTATTGTCTACAGATGCCCCATCATCAACAGGCCTAATAAGAGAATGAAGGCCTAATAATGAAGAAAAGACTACCAGGGTGTTTCTGTTCATATCTTAAATTAATGGAAATAGAAATTTGCAGAAATTAGTAGATGCAGCAATGTGCCTACTCATCAAAAGTCTACTGTTTACTTTTCAATTTCCTTTCATGTAACAATTTTACCTTTTCTGTGAACTAAAAAGCACAAACCACAGTATGTAGGATTCACAAAAGTCATGATGGTAGGATTTCCACACAGGGCACAAATTTAAACGAACATTGACATTCAGAGTTTTTGTAGGATTCACAAAAGTGTATTGCAGTTGTTGAAGATCACAAATCTCAAGGGCCTGAGTTTTTGTCCTTTCAGCAGAAATGTGTGATTTTACAAAAACTAACAAGCATGCACCTCAGCTAACAAAAATGAGGAGAACAGGAATGCACAACAAGACGTTAAGCTCTCAGCATCAATAGACTACCACTAGAGCATATCCAGAAAAAATAAAAATCTATTTCTAGACTAGATTGTTCCATTGAAAACATGCAGAGCATGATGGTTCAGCTAAATTAAGTGTTTTCCATATATATATGTTCCTTGCTCGTTGCGTAAACTAACTAGAAGAAAGAAACATCTGGCTAAAAAATCTACACAGGAATGTTTCATATATCAGGAAATCTCACTTATTTTGTAAGCAAATAGCTCTAAATTCCCAGTCTATGATGCATGAACACTACTGTGATCTAGAAACGAGATGTGCAACACGGGCTAGCAGGGGAGCAACAGAAGCATGTTTTCAACAGATTGCAGGGAACAATAGACACCTCTAGAAAATTAAGTTGGCAGCCGTTGACGCTAAAAATTGTATCTTCAAACGCCAAGCACACTGCAAGGCCCTCAGAGACCTTGTGGGGCAAAGGGTCCTGATCTCCTAAACCTCCAAGGACGAAGCCGGTCCTGGTAGAACAGAATCCTAAGAACACATATGATGAATGATTGACTTTGATGAGGAAGGTTTGAGGCTTTTACCCGGTTTAGTCCATATCTCGCTATGCGCTTAATGTGTATGACTAACCAGTGGCGTTGAGTTGTGTGGTGTTTCTGTGTTGGTATGCGTGTGCGACATGTGTCTCTTGGCTGTGTTGATGTGCAGGTGTGGAGCTCGGATACAGTGGTCAATGGCGAGGTGAAGGTCAAGTAGAGACGTGTCGTGCCGACGGATTGGGAGCAGTGAAGGATGGGCGTGCCGTGCGGCGGACGTGCCATGCCGATGTACTCAGAGCGATGAAGGGCGGACGTGAGGCTTGGACTGACGGACCAGAGGCTAGAGGACCAGCTGTGGTAGCTGGCACGTGGCATCGGCGAGCAAGAGCACATGGGGATGTGCGGTGCATCGGCCGAGTCTGGAGGAAGGCGCTGGAGTCGTGTCACTTGGCGGGAGGTCGGACACGGGCTTGCATGCGGCGCAAGTGCCGTCGGCCAAGTCAAGAAGGAAGGCGAAGGCGTTGTGCCCGGCGTGGAGGATGGACATGCATCGTCATCGGTGCCGGTGGTCGGGGTGTGCGAACCACATCCCGTCTACGGTACGGGTTCGGTAGCTGAGCCTCAAAAAGCTACCATCGACGGTTTCTGAGTTTGGGCCTCAAAACTCGGGGTGGCCGGTTTCCGAGTTTGGGCCTCAAAACTCGGCGAGGACGGTTTCCAGGTTTGGGCCTCAAAACCTGGGCGTGCGGGTTTCCGAGTTTGGGCCTCAAAACTCGGGGTGGACGGTTTCCCGGTTTGGGCCTCAAAACCGGAGGTTGGTCCGAAAGGACGGTCGACGCGTGGCGGCGTGGAGAGGCTCGCGTGGCGGTGAAGCTATCCATGAGGAAGGCACGGTGGTCGACGGTGGCGGCATCAGGGAGGTCGCGTCGAGGCGAAGCTACCGGATGTGCGGGCGTGGCCGTCGGATGAAGATTGACCGGACTGGACGGTTTTACCCCTGGGGGGTATTTGGGTTGAGTGCTTAATGTAAGGGCGTTTTGGTCTTCGGACGTGCGCCTATATATATGAAGGGGGCTGCTAGGGCAGCCGCCATCCTTGGGAGTGTCTGGTGGTGTCTCTCTCATTTTGTTCTTGTGAGAGAAGGCTAGGGTTAGGGAGAGTTGGCTCTTGTTCTTGAGCTCTTTGCCATCCAAGTTTTGTGTTGCTAGGATTGGCTTGTAGCCCGACACCAAGTGATTAATCAAATATCCATTCCTCTGAATCCAAGGATCAAATTCGTGGTTGAATTCGCGTTTTGAATTTGTTCTTCGCGTTCTTCTTTTCTCCACGATTTTCCCCTCTCCCGATCTCCCTCTATGCTGCGTCTTTTGCGATTCCATTTGAATCAACTTGTTCTTTGAAGTGAGGAGAATGTTTCCACTGGAGGAATTCATCTCTACCCTCAAGAACAAGTAGATCGGGCCGAAATCATTTTTGTTCTTCGTTGTTCCCCTTTTCTAGTGTTCTTCGGATTTCTCGTGGATTAGTTGGGTTGAAGCGATGATATCCTAGGATTAGCTTCCCAACTCATAGAAGAACACTTGGGTGAAGTTAGTTTGCAGCCTCGTTCGATTTGGTGAAGATCCAATCGATGTCCCGTGTTGTTTTTGCGCTCTCTGGGAGGTCGCGGATAGTCCACCATATTGGCCGCGGACAGTCCGCGCGTCGCGGGTTCAGCCGGAGCAGTGGCTGGTTTCCTCAGTGCCTTTCCCCTCGGGTGACCGGCGGACAGTCCGCCAAGTTAGGCGCGGACAGTCCGGCCATCGGGCTCCAGCTGGTTCAGCAGCTGCGCGGCTCGGTCGGTTTGGTCAGCCGTGACCGGCGGACAGTCCGCCAGTGTAGATCGCGGACAGTCCGCGAGTCGGGTAGGGAGCGTCCAGCAGGTTTGCTGTTTTGCGGTGTTGGCCGGCGGACAGTCCGCCAGGTCTTCGCGGACAGTCCGCCCCTGGCGCGGACAGTCCGGCACCAGCAGGCCGGACAGTCCGGGAATTGCCTGTAGGTCGAGTTTTAGTGCGTTTGCTCTCCCAGCTTTTCCGATTCGTTTTCGGACTTCTCGATTGCTCCTATAGTTCACCTATGAACCTCTCTACATATCTTTGCTACGCGTTAGCATCGGTATTTGGAG
This sequence comes from Coix lacryma-jobi var. lacryma-jobi, assembly GCA_009763385.1. Classification (NCBI taxonomy): domain Eukaryota; kingdom Viridiplantae; phylum Streptophyta; class Magnoliopsida; order Poales; family Poaceae; genus Coix; species Coix lacryma-jobi. The sequence goes on from CM019831.1 coordinate 86,531,887, forward strand.
AAATCCCAACGTAGCTCTCTATCTACATTTGGGAGTGTTCTTTTAGGCACGAACTTGACTCGAAGTTTTAGGAGTTTTGTTTTGCTCCCTTGTGCGGTGCCTCGCTGTGATCCTAGGGATCATACACCCTCTTTCTAGGGTCGTGGGCATCGCGGTTGAGTCCGAAGCTTTTGGGGTTGATTTTGTTGGGACAAAGGCTGTGATTTCTGAGAAGAAATTTTAGGCTCTCATTCACCCCCCCCTCTGGTCGCCTTGCTATAGCATTTTCGGTCCTTCAAATCCGAGGCGTGCTAGTCAATTTGACCTGCAATTGACAATGAGAAAGAAAACAACATCAAATTGTGGAACCTACCGGTTTGGTGTCAGACAGTTCCATAATGTACAGCTCTAGAGTAGCCATTGTCAAACGAAATTGACTAGAAATTCAACCCCTAGCAAACTAAAGCATATGAACATTGACAATATTGAAGGACTATTCAAGATATGTAAAAGAACAAGGAACCAGCTAGCCGATCTAACTTAGTAGATGAGAACATATGAATCTACATATATGAAAAGACCAATATAAAATCAACGGATCGACTAGTTATATCGGCAATTCTAGTTGCTAATAGTGGGGTGTTTTCATACAGCCATAGTAACAACCAGATCGATAAAATAACTTAATTACCAACAGTGGGGTGTCTCCATGCAGCCATAATAATAATCAAGCTAAATCATGTCTAATATAGCTAATAAATTTGCTAATTTTAGACTAGACTATGCGTATACGCTATGAACGAAAGCATAACTGGATCGACTATTTAGCCGATACAGGGTCAATGAAGCACAAACAAGATTTATCTATCAAGCCATGATTTGATCTAAAAAATAAGCAAATCTAATTCAGCATACCTATAAGTGGGGTTCAAAAATACAGCCATAACAACTATATTAAACCAAATCTACTCACTTTTGGATACAACTAGAACTAAACAGATATCTCGAACGCACAACATGTAACAATCGAGATTGGCAAGTTAGTCGATGAGAGTCTAGATCTACTATCTGCGCCAAGATAGGCACAGAATTGCTTTGGATAATCGATCTAGAAAGCTTTTAAGCCTGAGCTAACTTGTCAATCTCGATTGGGCAAGATATTGTTATAACAAAATCAACATAAATCAAATAAACAATATCAATAACTTGATGAATCCATTATATTGTCAAATCTAACAGAGCCGATAACTAGTCAAGATCGACTAGTTGCAAGAGATTGATCATAGCCAATGCAGCCTTACAAAAAGATGAACTTGGACCGATAACTAACCCATATCATAGCTTAACAAGAGTTTGGTCTAAGCCAAATACAGCCTTATCAAACAATAACACAAGCCATTGACAATACTTAAAAGCAAATCGGAGATCGATTCAACCGATGCAGCCCCATTTGTTGAAGGTCTCATCGAGATCTACTTTACTCCTACTCCTAAGGGTTTGGCCGGAGGCTGAAAGATTGTTTGTTTGTTTGATTGATTATTACTAAAGTCGGGTCTCAATTATTTATAACCCGAAAGACTCCTATCCTAACACGACTAGATTACAATGCAAAATAAACAAAACGATCCGGACTCCAACTCTCCTTGGTCGAGTCCAACACGTCTTTAAGCTCATGGACTCTGGTTCGGACGAATCTTCTAATCATGCCTTAAACCGAAACGAGCCCTTTCTGCGGATACATGGGTGTATGCCGGGTCTCTGAGTGATGAGTGTTGTCAACTGGGATGATGCGCATGTTCTTTGGCTTGTGTTGTGCAGGTGTCGAGCACGGATGCAGTGATCAAAGGCAAGGTGAAGGTCAAGTAGAGACGTGCCGTGCCGATGGACCGAGAGTGGAGAAGGGCGGACGTGAGGCTTGGACTGAGGGACCAGAGGCCCGAGGATCAGCTATGGTGGCTGGCAGCCTGTGGCAGCTACAAGTGAAGACTTGCGGTCATGTGTTGCCTGAGTCGTGGACTTGGGGACACGTGTCGGTGGACGGGGTGCACGGGAGGTGCATCCCATCTACGACGTCGGTTTGATGGTAGAGCCAGGGAAAAATGATTGGGTGGACGGTTTCCAGGTTTGGGCCTCAAAACCCGGGTGCGAATGGTCTCCGAGTTTGGCCACAAAACTCGGGCTGAGGACGGTTTCCAGGTTTGGGCCTCAAAACCTAGGCGCTGAGGGTTTGCTGAGTTTGGCCTCAAAACTCAGAAGCTAGTGGACTGGTTTCCCGGTTTGGGCCTCAAAACCGGCGGTTGGCTGGAAAGGCTGGTTTCCCGGTTTGGGCCACAAAACCGGGGGTGCAGAGCGAGGGTCGCACGTGGCGGCAATCGGGAGGTTGCGTCGAGGCAACGCTACGAGTTGTGCGGGCGTGGCCGTCGGATCCACCTACCACCGAGTTGGTCCAGAATAACCTTAGGGTTTAGCTAGTTCGCTCTGTAATTAGAGAGGGGTAGAGTAGGAATTAGAAATTAGGATAAGTAAGGGGAGGCACCCTCCTCCCCATCTATCTCAGTTAGTCATCTCAGTCATTTGCTCTTTGCTTCTAGAGTTTCCTGCTCTCCCAATCCCCTGCTGTAGCTAGCTGAGATCCGCAGAGAACCATACCTCTGTGTACTGGAGATTTTGAGGAAGTGAGGCCGTAACCTCACTGTTGTAGCGTGTGGTAGCCACACGGTTGCAGATCGATGTGTTGATTCGCATTTTGATTCGTGTTCTTCGCGTTCTTCGTTTCTCCGTGATTTTCCCGTCACTCGATCTCTCTCCCTACTGCATCTTTGCGAAATCTGTTTGAATCAACTTGTTCGTATTTGAAAGGAGATCATTTCCACCGAAGGAATTTATCTATCTCCTTATGAACAAGTAGATCGGGTTGATTTCGTTTTCGTGGCGCTTTTTGGTTCATCCTCCTCCCGTTTTGATTTCCCGGTGATTGACTCAGTTTGAGCGGATGATTTCTTGGGGATAGTCTCCTAACAACTCCGTGATCATCCTCTCCATGTTTGGGAACGTGGGATTGTGAGTTGATTTGATTTGGGATTGATTTGGGTGAAGGGCGAACAAAATCGCCCTCCCTGAGTGACCGCGGACAGTCCGCCACTCAGGGCGCGGACAGTCCGCGCATCGGGATTTAGCCGAGCAGTGGCTGCGTGTCTCGGTGAACAGTGCTAAAACTTGACCGGTGGATAGTTTGCCGTTGTGTTTGGCGGACAGTCCGGGAACGTCCAGGGACGTTGCAGCAACCTGGCTGTTTGGCGAGTTTTGCTGGCGGACAGTCCGGCACTACCGCGGACAGTCTGGGACCGTACCGGCGGACAGTCCGGGATTTGGCTGTGTCTTGAGGCTTAGTGCGTTTGCTCTCCCGGCTTGTTCGTTTGGTTTCCGGACAAGCGAGTCAAACCCGTCTCTACGAGTCGTTCAAGCGAGAGTATGAGAACTTTCGACACATGCCTGGTGAGAGCATAGAAAGTTTATTCGCTCGCTTTCAGGTGATTGTCAACAGGATGAGGGCTAACAAGGAGCTGTTGCCTTTCGACGATCATGAGAGGGCTTTGAAGCTTTTGCATACCCTTGATCGGTCGGTGTGGGATTCCAAAGTTCAGGCGATCATCGAATCACCTAACTATGAAACCCTCACGTGTGACGAGCTCTTCAGTAAGCTCAAGTCCAGTGAGATTGACGCCATGGCGAGGGCTTCTTATGAAAATCCTTCTGGCCCATCAATGGCTTTGGTTTCTGGCTCTTCTGCTAAACCCTCTGGAGGTTTTGCTCTCTCCTCACTCTTTTCTATCACAGAGGACCAGCTTGAGTCTTTGGGGGATGACGAGCTAGCCTTGCTCGTCAACCGGTTCTCGCGGTTTCACAACAACCGTATGAACCATCGCCGCGGAGGAGGACGCTCTGGATGCTATGAGTGCGGCGACCCCGATAACTTCATCGCCAACTTTCCCAAGAAGAAGAACTCATCTGGGAAGGGTGATCATGGGCACAAGTACGACTCCAGCAAGCGCAAGGAGAAGTACGTCCCCGCGCGGCACAAGCGGAGGGGCGGCTTCGACAAGGAGTATATCAAGAAGAAGTACTTGGAGAAGGCCCAGGCTGAGCAGCGTGCATTCTTCGCCACGCTCAGCGATGTCGATGGCTCGGATGATGACTCCGCTTGCTGAAGCGACGATGAGTCCGAGAAGAAGAAGAGGATCGAGGACAAGCTGAACGGTCTCTGCTTCTTCGCCGACGACGACGGCCTCTGCACCATGGCCCTCGGCAAGGAGGTCAACGGCGAGCTGGTGAACTCCCCTCGGAACGACGATGACGACGACGACACCTCCCAGGTATCTCTCACTCACGATGAGCTTTCAGCTGAGGTGGAGAAGCTTACTGCCGCCTTGCTTAGTCAGGATAAGCTGCTTAGGCATGCTGCTAGAGAGCGCAAGGAGTTTAGGCAGAAGTGGGAGGATACGGTGAAGGAACTTGATTCTGTCAAGTCCACTGTAGTTGTCACAGATGAGGAGGAGTGCGAGGCGTGCACCACGCACATGACTGATCTTCTCACTTTGAGAAGTAAGTACGTTGCGTTGGTAGGAGAGGTGGATGAGCTCCAGGCTAGGCCCATGCTGTTTGGTGCGTGCAAGACTTGTCCTGTCTTGCAATCCGAGTTGGCAGCGAAGAATGCCAAGATTGTGTCTCTTGAGGAGGCCAGCTCGGGTAGCACTTGTGTGACTAGGTGCACTTTGTGCAAGGGTTTGGAGATGGAAATTGCCAATGTGAAGCATGACAAGATGCAAACCGAGGAGGAAAACACATACCTTCGGACCATCTTGTCATGGGTGTCTTGTGGTGAGCCGCAGCTCGGGATGATGATCTCCCAATTTAAGCGAGCTGCAGGAGGTCCCGGTGTAGGTTTTGCTCCGGGTGTTGATGTGTCTGTCTTTGGGAAGATTGGAGAGTCGAGTGGTCTGAACCCGAGTGAGAAGCCCAACTCCACCACTACTCCCAAACTAACCAAGCTTCCACCCAAAGAGCCTCTCAAGCCTAACACCAAGGATGGGGTGTTTGAGGAACCTCCGAGAGCTCCACCCAAGAACCAAGTGTAGCATCCCAAACCCAACCACCTAAAGAACAAGCTGGACACAATGCCACCTATCCAGGAGGAGTTGCCACAGAAGGGCAAGGTGATCCACACCCACAACCGTGAGTACCAACAACCCCCTTTGAGAGCGGTGAGGTACCACTGTGAGCACTGTGGGAGAGATGGACACTTGAGCGAGTTCTGCTTTAGGCGCAAGAGAGAGGCGCGTCATGCTAGGGAGATGAACAACCCGGACATGTACCATCCTATCCATGATGTACATGCGCCGAATGTTCAGAGGAGAGCACCGAGACGTGCCGCTAGGCCCAGAGGTACAGAACCTCAAGTTCCCAGGCCTAGGCAGCAGAGAGCTCCGAGGAGAGACGCTAGGCCTAAAGGTGTTGAGCCTCAAGTCCCTAGGCGTAGGCCTCGTAGAGAGCGTGCCTGGCGGGAGCCTGCAGTTGTAGGCTATGGACCCCGTGGCGGTGGCTTTGTAGTTGAGCATTTTCCCCCACCGCGTTTTGAGTATCACGATGGACGCTCCTTCCTTAGCGGACCACGTTTTCCTCAACGTGGTGATTGCTCCTCCCATAGGCGTGCTAGGAATGGTTTTTCTGCTAACCGTTCTTTTGAGCAGCCGGCCCAACACTGGTATTCCCCTTACTTCACTAACCCCAGTGTTGGCCCGTATGCTCACCCTATGTCTTTTTATTGATGTAGGTAAAACGATTGGAGAACGTTTGGTTGGTGGATTCCGGGTGTTCGAGGCACATGACCGGAAACGCCAAGTGCTTCTCCAGTCTTAGTCCGGTCGCCGGAAAGGAGTATATCACCTTCGGCGACAACAGCAAAGGTAAGGTGCTGTCTCGTGGGTCTGTGCGAGTTAATGAGCACTTTGTGTTGCGCGATGTTGCTCTTGTTTCTAACTTGCATTTTAACCTTCTTTCTGTTTCGCAACTTTTTGATGATGACTATGAGATTCGTTTTAAACCGAATCTCAGTCGTATTTTGGATCCTCAGGGCAATCTTGTATGTGTGATTTCGCCCTTTGGGAAAGTCTTTTGTGCGAATTTATCGGAGTCGTTTGGAATTTCTCGTTGTCTTTTGGCTGGACCTTCCTCCTCTGATCTTTGGAAGTGGCATAGGAGACTAGGTCACCTGAGCTTCGACTTGCTTGCAAGGCTTAGTTCACTTGGCTTAATCTGAGGATTGCCCAAGTTATCCATGGAGAAGGATCTTGTTTGCCATTCTTGTAGACATGGGAAGATGGTAGCCGCTCCCCACCATCCAGTGACTCAGGTCATGACTAAGCGCCCAGGAGAGTTTTTACACATGGACCTTGTTGGTCCGGCTCGGGTGAGCTTAGTTGGGGGGAAGTGGTATGTGTTTGTTGTTGTCGATGATTTTTCGAGATATTCGTGGGTTTTCTTTTTAGCTGAGAAAACCGAGACTTTCTCCGTTGCTCGCAATCTGATTTTGCGTCTTCAGAATGAGTTCCCTTTGAACTCTATGCGAGCAATTCGGAGTGATAATGGTTCCGAATTCAAGAATTCAGATTTCGAGAAGTTTTGTGACTCTTTTGGGTTAGAGCATCAGTTTTCTTCCCCCTACACAACGCCTCAGAATGGTGTTGTAGAAAGGAAGAATCGGACCCTTGTAGAGATGGCCAGGACGATGCTCGATGAGCATAGGACTCCTAGGCGATATTGGGCCGAAGCTATGAACACTGCATGCTATATTTCCAATCACATTTTTCTTTGAGCTTTCTTGAAAAAGACCTCTTATGAGTTGCGTTTTGGAAAACTGCCCAAGGTGAGTTATTTTCAAGTTTTTGGTTGCCATTGTTTTATACTCAAAAAGGGCAACTTGGACAAGTTTGAGTCTCGTTCTTCTGACGGTGTGTTTTTGGGTTATGGCACTCATACTCGTGCTTATCGCGTACTTAACCTTGACACTAACCGAGTCATGGAGACATCCGATGTCACCTTTGACGAGACCATGGTTTGTCCTTCTTCTCGTTTTGAGCGTGTAGGTGATCATGAGGTTGGCGAACCTCTTTTCGATGATGAAGAAGAAGGTGCTGAAGGGATAGATGACCCAGCACCTCCTCCACCTGTTGTGCCGCAAAGAGCGGCCTCTACGATGACTCATGGCCCCGACACATCGCCTTCCTGGGGGCCGTGGGATCCGCCACCTCGAGCGGTACCCTTTGTACCCGAGGAGGCACCAGCTGCTGTTGAGGGGGAGGCCACTTCGGCCACGGAGGCGCCACGACTCATTCAGCGCCAGCACCCGCCTCAGCAGATGATCGGCAGCATCGACGAACGCGTCACCCAGTCAAGGCAAATCTCTCACTTTGCTCATTCTGCATTTGTTGCTGATTTTGAACCCCGGGATGTTGGACACGCTTTGACGAATCCTGATTGGGTCAATGCCATGCATGAGGAGCTTGAGAACTTTGAGAGAAATCGGGTTTGGGTTCTAGTGTCTCCACCTTCTGAGTGTCATCCAATTGGGACAAAATGGGTTTTCAAAAACAAACAGGGAGAAGATGGCCATGTTGTGACAAACAAGGCCAGACTCATAGCCCAGGGATATAGTCAGAAGGAGGGGATAGACTATGAGGAGACATTTGCTCCTGTAGCACGTTTGGAGGCTATTAGGATACTCTTGGCTTTTGCTGCATCCAAAGGTTTCAAACTTTTTCAAATGGATGTCAAGAGTGCCTTCTTAAACGGCTACATAGAAGAGGAGGTGTATGTTAGACAACCCCCCGGTTTCGAAAATCCCAAGTTTCCAAACCATGTCTTTAAACTTCATAAAGCTTTGTATGGTTTGAAACAAGCCCCTAGAGCCTGGTATGATAGGTTGAAAACCTTTTTGCTTGCTAAGGGTTTTAAAATGGGATGTGTAGATAAAACGCTCTTTCTCCTCAAGCAAGGCACTGATACTCTATTGGTCCAAATTTACGTGGATGATATCATTTTCGGTGGTTCTTCTCACGCTTTGGTTGCCAAGTTTGCAGACACTATGAGCAGGGAGTTCGAAATGAGCATGATGGGCGAGTTGACGTTTTTCCCCGAGTTGCAAATCAAGCAAACCCGGGAAGGAATGTTTGTGCACCAGGCAAGTACACCAGAGATATCCTGAAGAAGTTCGACATGGGTGAGGCCAAGCCTCTTCCAACACCCATGGCGACCACGATGGCCCTGGATGCGGACAAGGAGGGAGAAGCAGTGGACCAGAAGTAGTACCGGAGTATGATTGGGTCGCTGCTGTACCTGACGGCGACACGCCCGGACATCCATTTCGCGGTGTGCCTCTGCGCGCGCTTTCAGGCGTCGCCGCGCACCTCTCATCATCAGGCGGTCAAGCGCATTATGAGGTACTTATCCTTTTCTCCAGAATTCAGGATTTGGTATTCTGCTTCCTCCACCCTTTCCCTTTGCGGTTATTCCGATGCCGATTTTGCTGGTTGCCGTATTGATCGCAAGTCCACTTCTGGGACTTGCCAGTTTATTGGTTCTTCTCTTGTTTCGTGGTCCTCTCGCAAGTAGTCTAGCGTCGCCCAGTCTACCACGGAGGCTGAGTATGTTGCTGCGGCTAGCTGCTGTTCCCAGTTACTCTGGATGATGGCCACTTTGCGTGATTTTAGTCTGAGCTTTTCTCGTGTTCCATTGCTTTGTGACAGCATGAGTGCGATTAGCGTTGCTAAGAACCTCGTGCTTCACTCGAAGACCAAACACATTGATGTGCGCTTTCATTTTCTGCGAGACCACTATGAGAAGGGTGATATCGACCTTCGCCATGTCGATACTCATCATCAGCTTGCTGATATTTTTACCAAGCCTTTGGACCAATCAACCTTTAATCGGTTGAGAGGTGAGCTTGGTGTGTGTTTCCCCTTTTAGATGGGGGAAACACTTTGGATTTTGTATGATACACTAACTTTTTGTTTTCAGTTGTTTTTTGCTTCTTTTTGATTTCTTCGTGCATCTTTTGCATTTTAGCATACGCTTTTACATTCTGAGCTTCATATGTATAATCTGAAGAATGTAACTATGCTCTGTGTAGTTTTTGCTCCGATGCTTTATATTGATGTTGTAGCTTATGCTCTTTCTGATCACTAGTACATACTATGAGCTGAGCTATTTTTGAATGGTGAATTTGATAATGAACTTAAAACTTGAAAATGTTCACATTGAGATATGCATCTAGCATGTGTAGGATGTGTTGAAGTCACATGTGCTTTTCATATATGCTAGGTTGCTATGTCTCTAGTGTTGAGTCATTCACTTGCTTGGTATGTCATATTCTGTTTAAAATCTGAACCAAGTTAAGTGAATTGGAAAGATCGAGATGGGTTTGCTTGTTAGCACCTCACAGTTTCGAGACTGTTTCTCATTGCACTTTGAGTTAAACTTGAGTTGTGTAGTGTATGACCGAAACTGTTTCTTTAAGCTTCTGATTGCTTATGCATAGGCTTCGCATAGTTGGAAAGTTAGGCAATAACAAGCATTCAACATCTCGCAGTCACATGTTGTTTTCTGAACTTGTGTAATTTCATCGCTGCAACTCCGATTAAAATCTGAAATCACAAGTATATGCCTAAATTGGTATCAGCATGATGGTTGAACTGTGCTAGGGGTAGTTCACTTGGTATACATGCTTAGCACATTTGACTTCCTGTCCATACATGTCTTGTGATATTTTGATGGTGAATACCTTTTTCGTCTTAAAACTGCTCACATGTTCATATTTCATTCTTAGTGATCAGCTTGAGCCTTTGCTAGCATTCTGTGCATTTTTCTGAGTCATCGGATTTGAACTCTATAGAGCATCCTTGCACTCTCTTGACTATACTTCTGAAGCTCCTAACTTGCATTCTGACTCATATGCATCTTGGAAGGGGAGAAATCTGCGTGTTAGCACTTTGTGCTGCATTTTCTGAGGGGGAACTTTGACTCTTAACAAGTGCATTTTCAACTAAGGGGGAGAAATTGCAAATCATATTTCCTGGTTGTTTGCACTATTCGAGGGGGAGTTTGTTTTCGGTTGAGTCTTTGACATTTTCAATTGGTTTGGAGCGGTTTGCTAGTTGCGTTGAGCCTTAGCCTCTTTCTTGAGGGACTAGCATTTGCTTTTCAGATTTTCAATTGGTGTCGAACTCTTTTTGGTAACAGTCGGTATCGAGCTTTATTTGCTAGTTGTGTTGAGCCTATGTGCCTCTATCTTGAGGGACTAGCATTTTGCTTCGATATTTTCGATTGGTTTTTGCTAGCGGTGTTGAGCCTGTTCTACGTCTTCTTGAGGGCTAGCTTTGCTTTGCTTGGTTGCATCGAGCCGTTGCCCATGTCTTTGGGGACCAAGTTCTTTCGCTCTTTCCACTTGACCTTCTTCGGCTTTGCTATGCTTTTGGGTCATTTGGTCGAGTTCTCTCTTCTCCTTCTTCCTTCTTCTCTTTCTATTATGATTTGTGTTGGTAGTTGACAATGCACTCATCAAGGGGGAGATTGCGGATACATGGGTGTATGCCGGGTCTCTGAGTGATGAGTGATTGTCAACTGGGATGATGCGCATGTTCTTTGGCTTGTGTTGTGCAGGTGTCGAGCACAGATGCAGTGATCAAAAGCAAGGTGAAGGTCAAGTAGAGACGTGCCGTGCTGATGGACCGAGAGTGGCGAAGGGTGGACGTGAGGCTTGGACTGAGGCACCAGAGGCCCGAGGATCAGCTGTGGTGGCTGGCAGCCTGTGGCAGCTACAAGTGAAGACTTGCGGTCATGTGGTGCCTGAGTCGTGGACTTGGGGACACGTGTCGGTGGACGGGATGCACGGGAGATGCATCCCATCTACGACATCGGTTTGGTGGTAGAGCCAGGGAAAAACCATCGGGTGGACGGTTTCCAGGTTTGGGCCTCAGAACCTGGGTGCGGATGGTTTCCGAGTTTGGCCACAAAACTCGGGCTGAGGACGGTTTCCAGGTTTGGGCCTCAAAACCTGGGCGCTGAGGGTTTGCTGAGTTTGGCCTCAAAACTCAGAAGCTGGTGGGCTGGTTTCCCGGTTTGGGCCTCAAAACCGGGGGTTGGCTGGAAAGGCCGGTTTCCCGGTTTGGGCCACAAAACTGGGGGTGCAGAGCGAGGGCGACACGTGGCGGCAATCGAGAGGTTGCGTCGAGGCAACGCTACGAGTTGTGCGGGCGGGGCCGTCGGATCCACCTACCACCGAGTTGGTCTAGAATAACCTTAGGGTTTAGCTGGTTCGCTCTGTAATTAGAGAGGGGTAGAGTAGGAATTAGAAATTAGGATAAGTAGGGGGAGACACCCTCCTCCCCAACTATCTCAGTTAGTCATCTCTGTCATTTGCTCTTTGCTTCTAGGGTTTCCTGCTCTCCCAATCCCCTGCTGTAGCTAGCTGAGATCCGTAGAGAACCATACCTCTGTGTACTGGAGATTTTGAGGAAGTGAGGCCGTAACCTCACTGTTGTAGCGTGTGGTAGCCACACGGTTGCAGATCGATGTGTTGATTCGCGTTTTGATTCGTATTCTTCGCGTTCTTCGTTTCTTCGTGATTTTCCCGTCACTCGATCTCTCTCCCTACTGCATCTTTGCGAAATCCGTTTGAATCAACTTGTTCGTATTTGAAAGGAGATCATTTCCACCGAAGGAATTTATCTATCTCCTTAAGAACATGTAGATCGGGTTGATTTCGTTTTCGTGGTGCTTTTTGGTTGATCCTCCTCCCCTTTTGATTTCCCGGTGATTGACTCGATTTGAGTGGATGATTTCTTGGGGATAGTCTCCTAACTACTCCGTGATCATCCTCTCCAAGTTTGGGAACGTGGGATTGTGAGTTGATTCGATTTGGGATTGATTTGGGTGAAGGGCGAACAAAATCGCCCTCCCTGAGTGACCGCGGACAGTCCGCCACTCAGGGTGTGGACAGTCCGCGCATCGGGATTCAGCCGAGCAGTGGCTGCGTGTCTCAGTGAACAGTGCTGAAACTTGACCGGCGGACAGTCCGCCATTGTGTTTGGCGGACAGTCCGGGAACGTCCAGGGATGTTGCAGCAACCTTGCTGTTTGGCGAGTTTTGCCGGCGGACAGTCCGCCACTCGCCCGCGGACAGTCCGGCACTACCGCGGACAGTCCGGGACCGTACCGGCGGACAGTCCGGGATTTGGCTGTGTCTTCCGCCTTAGTGCGTTTGCTCTCCCAGCTTGTTCGTTTGGTTTCTGGACTTCACATTTGGCCCTAGAGTTGACCAAGGAACCTCTCTAGGTACCTTTGCTACTAGTTAGCCTAGGTACTTAGGAGTTTCTCGACGTAGCCATCAATCTACGTTCGGGACTTGGTTTTTGGGGTTGTGTTCGAGCCGGAGCTTTTGGCATTTGGTTTGCTATCTTCTTGTGGTGCCTCGCTGTGATCCTAGGGATCATCCACCCTCTTCCAAGGGTCGTGGGCATCACGATTTCGGTCGCAGTTTCTCGGGGTTGATTTTGGGACATTTGGCCAAAGTTTCGAGAGAAATTTTTGAGCTCCCATTCACCCCCCTCTGGTCGCCTTGCTAGTGCTTTCTCGGTCCTTCACTTTCCTCATCTGGCCAATTTCCTTAATCAACTCAGTCATTGGTATCCATAAATGGAAAACTCTTTTAGCCCAAAAATCTGGTGTCAACACATGCCCCCCAATTTTGGGATGAAATTTATTTATTCCCAGAATTTCCATTCTTCCTTTCTTCCTTATTAGCCAATCAAGGCTTTATACTCCAACCATCATTTCTTTCCTCCAATCGGCTTTCAAACCCTAGCCTTCAAACCATCTCGCCGCCGTCAAGCAAAACGAGCGAAGGTCCAGGAATCTGCAAGCTTATCAACTGTACGAGAGAAATGGCAACCTTGGACACCATCCCTGAGGTAAAATCTCTGCTTTCACACCCCTTCTATGATTCTTCACATTTTTGCTACATTTACTTTTTCCATAATTCCACTGAAATTTAGGAGCTTCAAAATCAGATCTTCATCCCGGTAGATGGTAGCCCAAACAGTCTTTTTTCTCGGTTCAATAGGCAACTCTAATCCTACCGAAGTCATAATTGCTGAAACCCAAAGGTTCCCTTTCGAGCACACTAATCTGAATTTGGACTTTTGGGATAAGAAAACCCCATTGAGGAACTGGCCATCGATTATCCCAGGCTGGAGGGACTAGCTAATCAAAGTATCAGCTACGAAGAAGACAGATTGGATCCTCCGGAACTTAGATCAATGTATCAACTTGTCTCTGTCTGATATGAAGAAAAATGAATCTGTACTGAAGGCTGCCTCCTACTTTTGGTCTAGTACCTTCAATGCCTTCATTTTCAGGCAAGGTCCTATGACCCCACTTTTGGTCGATGTACATATGTTGACCGGCCTCAATATCACTGGGACAATCAACCCATACAGTCTTCAGACCAAACCCTCCACAAAGTTGGAAAAGTGTCAGGTTAGGAGGCTGGTCCGGTTATATTACCACTTTCAAAACTGCCCAAAATAGTGTTTCAGAGAGGGAGCACATAGCTTTCTTGAACATGTGGTTGGATAGATACCTATTCTGTGGACAAAGTTGTGCTCCATCTTCCAACTTCTTGGCACTAGCAGAAAAACTACCAATGAACTCTGAAATGCCCTTAGGTAAATACCTCTTGGGAGCTCTGTATAGCATGCTGAATAAAGTATCCCAATGCTTGATGGAAAACAAAGATATCCCAGCAATCACTGTCCCTTGGTGGCTTATTCAACTCTGGCTCAATCTTCATCTTCATAAGTTAGTAGTCCTATACTTGACAATTCTATCATTTCCTTCATCGGCTTACTCAGAAAGTCAGGAGAAGCAATTAGCCGATAAAGACAAGACAAGAAGATGTACTTCTTTTGGTGAAGCAGCAGCCATGGTTGTCATCAATGAGTCAACCAGTTATTTCTTCAAACCCTTCTATCAAGGTTTCCCTGTTGCCATCTTTGATTGGTTCAAATACTCAGACATTCCAGAGTTTGAAAATACATTCTCTTTTAGATTTGAAACTGAATGTGATAATGAGAGCCTGAAGATCCTGAGCCACTTGGTGAAACCTTGCCTCTTACCCACTGAAATCAGACATGGTAGAGAAAAGCCTCCTACCGCATATGAATTCCACTATCCTGCCAAAGCAGCTAGGCAAATGAGTTTTGGTCAGGTGCCCCCAGCTTTATTCTTTGCAAATAAACTGAAGCGAAGGGAGGCAGTATCCTCAGTAGTGGAATATGATAGAATCTTTCGACTAGAGCAATCCATCCCTCTGAAGATTATTAGAGAATGGAACTGCCAGCCATTTGTTGCTTCTTCTTTCAACAGCTGGTGGCAATAATGGAGCCTTCATCTTTTCAATTAGGCTGTTTCTACTTACTGCTTCAGCTTGGACTCGGATTTTAAAGGAAATGATGAGGTATGTTTCCATTCTCCTTCTTTCTTAGGCTTTATGTCAAGTGTCCTTGCTTACTTTGACTGTGATGAAAATGCTTGCAGGATTTAGTTAGCTCAACTCCCCCTCCAATGAACTATAACATATGGTGCCCAAACCCAAGACTTGGTTGGGATGCTCCTACTATAAGGACAATAATGAAGAGGAAAGCTACCAAGATCTCTGATGACCAACCTCTCAGTACCTTCATAAAAGGGGTTGGTCCTTCCAAGGCAAAGAAGCCAAAGACCAAGACTAAAAAACACAAAGCTTCTGAAGAGAATCAGCCACCACCAATTAAAGACATCACCACAGAGGTATGGAAGTTACTTTCTTATTTTTCACTTAAACCGTGACTCTGATCCTCGCTCTTCTATTGTCCAAGAGCAAGACACATTAGATACTGAGATTTTTCATGTAGAGTCAAACCTGCCCCCTTCTCCTATCATTCATCAGGAGACTCCCCCACAATCTCCAGGTATAATGTTTAGCCGATCATCTTTTATTTGCAGTACCAGATTTCCTTAACAAAGTTTCATTTCAGAGGCCACCCCTGAACCTTCATCGGCTGTTCCCGATTTACAAATTATTCCAACAGGACATGTACTTCAAATGCTATCTCATTTTCTTCAACAGTCTTCATTTATAAATTCTCACACATTTTTTTCATCTGCACAGGGATAGGGACATGACTCTTCTCTTGCCATCCCTTTTGACTTGAAGGACTATATCAATGAGGGAGAAACTACTGCACCAGAGTCTTCACACACGTTTCCACATTCTAAAGAAGTTAAATCTTAGCTCCAAATGCTGCTCCCCCTACCGGAAGCTAACAAAGTCGATTTGGTGAAAGATGTTGGTGGAATCAGGGACATCTTCAGTTTAGTCAAGAATAACATACTAGCTGTCCTGAAGAAAGCTCTGGTTTCTATTGCTCACATAGAGTTTCTTGAGCTAGAATTCTTTGAAGCAAAAGCCAGGCTCATGGCATGAGAGGCCCGAGTTGAGCTGTCAGAGAAAGAGAAACACTGTATCTCTAGTATGGTCTCTATAAGGGATGCCATAGATCAACTGAACACCAATCCTACTGTCATCATCGGCAATCTGTCCACCTTGAAGTCTGAAAGGGACCAACTATTGAGCAGGCTTTAGACTGTCAATGAACAAATCAAACTTGAAGAAGAAAACCTGGCAAAGGTCCCAACTATGCTTCAAGATCAAAAGAAAAGATGACACTCCTTCAAAATGAGCTCCAGGATATCAAGATTTAGAAGAACCCAATTCCAGGCTCAAGTGAAGAAGACCAAAAGAAGATAGCTGATATAGACAACATTCACCTAAATGCTCTTCATGCGTTGAAATCGGCTTTGAATATGTAATTTCATTCATTGAAAAACTGATGTTCACTGACTTCCTGTAACTTTGACTCTCAACTCAACGTCTTTTTGTGAATGAGATTATCTTTGTTACTTACTCTGTCGAAAGCTCCCTTGATACCCCATTAGCTATTTTAGCTGATTGACACTCAAACAGTTTATTATCGGCTACTTAGCCGATCTATCATAGGATCCATATCTGAAGTCTCCCAAATTGGTGCCTCTTCGCCTTCACGTTTCTGCTCATAAATAAGAACCGCCGACCCCGTCACACATTACACACTTCATCGTTCTCTTCGGCCTTTGCTCTCCTCAAACCGCCTTCTCCACTTCCGAACAGTAGCGTCGAAGCAAAATCCATGGCGACTCACGACAAGCGCCCCGTCGACGAAGGCTCAAGCAGTAGTTCTCCTTCGATCCGTCGTCGCCTGTTCAAGCGAAACTCCTTGTTGGTATTTCATAGCGTAAGCAGAAAAGTCCGCAAGCGCATGGAAGTACTGTTGTAGCACTTCACCCGGAAGTATTCAGGGTATCGTATTTTCCAGAGGGAACGGTGTGTTATAGTCTCTTGGTCTAGTCCTCCCTGATAAGACACGAAGAAGGGTAACAAGGGTAGCAATGTTCTTCTAAGGAACATGTCCTTATGTGATATAAGCATAGCCAGCAAAGCCTACTTCGGTCAACGGGTGAGGTTGGATTCCCAACCTATGCCAATACAGCTCTACCTGGAATCCCGAACGTGAGTGGATTACAAAGGACGGACAGGGCTGTCACCACCTGCCGCCTACCTCCTCAACCGTGGAGACCCAGGCAACCAACCTGTGATCACTTAGCCTAAACACCATGTTTACGCTAAGTGCCACTACTTCTAGCGGTAGCTTGGGCTTGCACCCTCTTACTAGAGCACCCACCCGAAGGTGAACGACCGGTCCCGCAGACTAAGTTAGCGAAAGCTTAAACATGATAAAAACTTAGAACCAAGATGAACACGAACTCTTATACATTAAGTAGTATGCAAGATCGTAGAGGTACAAGCAAGATTATACCAGTGATTCCAGTGTTCCTCCCGCTAAGTGTACAAGCGCGGCCGAGTACACTCGTGGACGTAGTCGACAACTCCAGCACTTCTCCCAGTCAGATCTCACTCGCTCCCTATTCTAGATAGCTACTAGAGCTATGATAAGTGTGGCACTACTCCTTCTTCCATGGATCCCTCTTGAATTATGTATTGATGAGCTCTTGGATGCATTGTGAGGAGGGTGGAGGCCTCCTTTTATAGGTGGAGGTGCCTTGGGGGAGTGGAGGACCTCTCCTCATTTGGAAAGACCAAACCACCTTCAAGATGCGCTGCACCTGGACGGTGACCACCTGAACCGCCATTGGAAAGGCGGTGGGAGTTCACCTGCCAAAATTGGCCAGGAACCACCTCAGAAATGGTGTGGCCGCACCCCCAGTGGTTCCAAATCGGCCCATCTTCGGTGAGTTGCTTCTTTTAGGCCTCTAGATGGGTCCTACAAAGTTTGGGCCCATTTGGAGTTCGTTTGATTTGGGTCTTGGCCTTTTTATCCTTCTGACAGGGCCGTGATTTGCCTGGTATTGGGCCTTCTCCCCCTTGGGTCTATATTGGGTGCATGTACATACAGTATTTTGCATGTGTTGGAGCCCGTTTGTAGTCGTTTCCGTACATACCCTCCTGCAAGTAACCAAACACCAAAACCCATGGAAATAGTTAGTTGTAAGCCCTATTCTATGTTTGGTGTTGTCTTTTATGTGAGTCTTGGCGGTTATAAAGTATGAGTTAAGGACCACCAACAAACTCCCCAACACTTACCCGTTTGCTCGTCCTCGAGTAAAGCTTTAGAGATAAAAGTAAACACGAGTATAACAATCCTGAGATATACAACTATTATAAAGATCATTCCAAAACATTCCTTATATAGGTGGGATATGTGGCACTGACTAACATGTTTCCTTGGGATGTTGAAAAGTGGAACAGTTTTCGAAGCTAAGTCATCTTCCCTGATTCATATCTTTAGCAACTTGGAGGTTTTCAAAATTTTATCAAGAAAGCGCATAGTTCACTTTTTATACTACTCAAGTGATGCTCTTGGATCACTCAATAGTGTATGATTCCTTACCAAGGCATAGGAGAGTTTTGCCATCTTTTGTTCTCCCTACTTTTAAAAGGCTTAAGTGGAGCTCAGGTAGGGATAAACATGATTGCATACTTGTATTGCATATATTGTAAAGTCAAATCAACGATCGAAGGAGAGAAGTGTCATACTTTTAGATCAAGATGTGCATGTGTGTGGACTAAGATATGAAAATACTCCTTTTTGTGGATATGATCTCTCTCCATAACTTATTACTTAGAGACATGGCTATCTTTCTTTTTTTTCTAAGCATGAGCCTTCATGTGCTCATCATTTTTTTGTGGGTATTGAATATATACCCCTAATTCTACTACGGGCACTTGCCTCTTTTTTTTCTTTTTTTCTTTTGGGACCTTCATGTGTCCCTCTCTTTTTATATTCTTTTGCATAGCCCATGTGTCTTCTTCTAAAACATATTTGTAGAGAGAAATCATTATTCTAAATCATGGAGTATAAAAAGACTTTTTTTTTGTCTACCCCCAGTGTAGGAGTAGAGCTTTTTGGTGGATCTAATGGAGGCATGTTTTTGCGCACTCCCAGTGGAGGAGCGGCAGGTATATGTGGAGTGTGCGTGATCTTGATCTTCGGAGCATGATAAATCTCTCAACAAGGGTCAACAAGACTTGACCAAACTCAACACAATAACATGTAGCGTATGTAGAAAGCTTAAAACTTTTGCTAGATAACAAGTTTGGCTTTGGTAGGAATTTTCTCACCAAATGAGGAGTATGTGATACTATGGTTTTATATCATTTTCAAAACAAATTCTCCAAGTACTTCGAATAGAAACAGTAGGATTCATAAGCCAGAACTATATCACACTTCACAACATCTTAGTCATCATGATTGTCCTATCAAGATATTTTCCCACAAGTATAAGTATATGCATATGGAACAAACTTTATGCAAGCCTCTATCTCAAAGATGTTATGAACATGTCACTTTTCAAATTTTAAGATGAATTGTGGTTTTCTGATTATTGCAAGGAAGCAAGAAGTATTGTTGGTTCATTGAGTTCAATTTTAGTTGGTCAAGTTTTATATTTAAACTCAAGAACTAGGAAGTTGAGGAGAGTGTTGCACAAACCATCGTTTGAAGATGAAGGATTGATGAAGATTCAAAGGTGGTTTGGCTGAATTGTAAGTTCAGTCGAACCTCCCTTGAGCTATTAGTGTTGTCCTTATGTATGTCAAGGCAATCGATGTTTGTGCAACATGTGGGGGGAGATCTCGAATATGTGGTCGTTGAACTTGCGAGATCTCCCCCATACTTTCTTCTTGTACCTGTTTTTATTTTTTAATAGAAAAAACAAATAAGTGAAATACAATAGGGGCTCTACCAGCTGAAATGCTGGGGAGCCTAGATTTATTTTATCATTATTATTGATTTATTATATTTCATTTTATTATTATTATTTTATTATTATTATTATTTTATTATTATTATTATTTTATTATTATTATTGTGGCAACATTGAGAAAGATTATATCCATGCTTAAGGAAAATTAAAAACATAAAGCTTAAGAAAACATGGATCAAGAAAGGTTGCCATTATCTTTAAGAGAGAGTTTTATTCATTCTCTTTTTTTTCAAAAAGATTTCCCCTTTTTTCTGTTCACCAAACTTCTTATCTTTGAGAAACAACTCAAACAAGGCTTAAGGTAGAACATACAATATAACTCTAGCCTTCGTTTTTCTCCATCAAAGAATTTACATCCATTGCTTATGAGAGTAGCTCAAGGTTCATTAATCAAGATTAAACACCATGTTTAAATTTGATTAAAGAAGGCTATTTTAACCTAAGCACCATGCTTAAACTAAAAAAAGCCTATGAAATGTGTACACGTGAACACATTCAAACTATAGCATAAGTCATAAACAGGGGAAGCACAAATTTGACCGGCATAAGGAGACAAACATGAGTAAATGGGTTGATAAACATTTATTACCTTTGCATACCTGAGTGTGTTTTCTGGCGGCATCTGTAGATTTGAGTTTTGAAAGTTGCCGTATCAGTGGTTTGATGGTCGGACTCAAGCAGGTACCAAGGCTTAGGTCATACACATAAATAATGTGTGTAGACCATGGGCCTTGATGGTACCAACAAAGATCGTGGAAGAGGAACACCCTTCTTGCTTATGTAAGCAATATAGGCGAAGTCAGGTCGATCGCGGGTGTTTGTGATAAAGGAATGGAACCACTCTGCTCCTTCTTTCTCTTGCACTCTTTATATATATATATATGTCTTTTTTCAAACTTCTTTTCTCTCTCTTCTTTTTATATATATATATCTCTTTTTTTACTATATATTTTTTATCTCTTTTTTGGATGGTGTATGGGCGTTTGTGAAGGTCATGTGGCGCCACCCAGCTCCTTCTCTTCTTTCCACCATTTCCTTAGCAAGGTCGAGCTTTTCTCTTTCTGGATGGATGGAACCTGAGCTTCTCAACATCCTCCCCCACACTTGGACTTTTGTATAAAAGTCAAGCGTGGATTGTTGAGGGACTCAGTGTTCTGTCACTGGTAGTGC
This sequence comes from Coix lacryma-jobi var. lacryma-jobi, assembly GCA_009763385.1. NCBI lineage: Eukaryota > Viridiplantae > Streptophyta > Magnoliopsida > Poales > Poaceae > Coix > Coix lacryma-jobi. The sequence goes on from CM019831.1 coordinate 86,552,508, forward strand.
AGCTCTCATGCTCCTTGTCAATGTATCTTCCCCCGATCTTCTTGATCTTAACCTGTAAGGTTAGCGAACAGGAATAGCCGAAGGTGCATACAAACGAGATAGCATGTTCTTGCTTTTATTGAAAAGGAAGATGGTGCTTTATTTTTTTATTATTATTTTAGCAAGGTGAGCTACCATATCCTTTAATGTAAATGGAACATGACATTCTTACTGCCCTCCCCCACACTTGGACTTTTGTGTAAAAGCCAAGTGTGCCAAGTCGGGGTCTCCTTCTGAGTGTGTTCCAAAACATTGGAATTGTGCAGTTGATGTGGATCCATGTTGTCGTGCATCGTATGTCCCTTGTTCTTCTTAGTTTCAACCTAAAATGGTTATCCACCAAGAATACCCGAGGGTGCATTCTAGCCTAACAACATGATCTTGCGATTATTGGAGAACGATAACACTCTTCTTTTTATATATATGATAATCCGGGGTATCTCCCGGCAGTGCTTTGATTATGGTCATAAGCTTGACCTTGGGAAACCTTTGGAAATTCTTTTTATGTTGATGAGGTGGTTTCCCCTCCAACACCAACCTGCTCTGCAAAACTCCTAACAAGGTACCACAAAATTTGCAGGATTTGTGATAAACAAACCTATCTACAATGACCCTTTTTAGAATTCTAGGAATGGATAGGAAAAGGGGATTGTAGATGAGGTTAGAGTTGCAGATCCAAATGAGAAGTTCTTCCAATGAGCATGGACTTGGCGTGGTACGAAGGAAGTAACTTCCATGCTTAGGGTCTTTTATTTCAAGAGGAGAGAGGGTAGAGTTTATTTCTTCATGAACTGGCTCTCTCTCCATGGGTTCATTTGAGGTCTCATCCTTGATGTGTTCTTGATGTTCAATTGAGGTGTATGAGGATGTTGAATTGGGAAGCTCGAAAGAATTCCCAAAATCGTCATCACTAGAAAGATCATCCTCAAGTTCAAAGGAACACACACAAGGGTGCGTCGGAGCTTCCTCCTTGGGAAGATCAAGAGTCTCGCCTAAATCATCCATTTCTTGGATAAAAAGTTCATCATCGTTTTTCAAGCACGACTCAGGGATCTCAAAAGGTTGCACCGACATAACCGTTTCGGGCTCGTGTCTATAGGAGGGAGGTTCAGCCACCGAATTTTTGGCTTGAACCGTTGGTATGGAAAAGTTTTCCCTCCTTATATTGACAGCAAATTCCCCAGTCTTTGGAGGTTCATCCAAACATTTTCGTAGGGAAAGCCCGATCAAGACATCAAAATCTTGAATGTCGAAGCCGTGAAAGTCTAGCGTCAACTTGACATTGTCATATTTAAGTGGTATGTCATGAAGGATGCCAAGACTATTCACGCTCGACCTTGAATCTAGCCTCAAGTGCTTGTTTGTTGGGGCGAAGGACTCGTGAACGATCGTGTTCGCAAAAGATGCGGACATGATGTTCGCCCAAATAGTTGGATTATAAAGCACTTCCACCTAGCCTCCGCTAATTTTAGCGTGGATGATCGAACAAGAGGGACTGATCTAAATTTCTTCATAAAAGAGTTCTACTTGTTCCACCTGATCGCTACTTATAACAGGTAGCGACTCCTCTATATGACCTATTTCTCAAGGTTCAAGAGGATTAGCGGGAGCTGGTGGCTTCTTCTGGCATGGATGCTTCGAGGTATCTACGTATTTGTCAAGGCGTACTTCCTCGAAGAACAGAAAATTTGAAGGGAGGAAAACTTCCTTCAGAGGTTCCGTTAGAGATGAGGGTCTCTAAGATTGAATCTCAGGTTTGGTTTTAACCGAAGAGACCTCCTCATGCTTGGGTTCGTCTTCCACTTGGAGGGGATCAGGAGGTGGAGTGTTCTCTAGAATAAGGTTTAGCAGAGCTTCTCCTTCCTCCGGGGTTTTACACATGAATGATCCTGTAGTGGAAATGTCCAGCTGTAGGGCAGACTCCTTGTTCAACCCTAACCAAAAGTGTTGTAACAACACATGGTTGGGTAGAGACAAGTCTGGGCCTAATCGTGAAAGAGTTGTGAATCTCTCCCAGGCTGCACCTAATGTTTCCTTCTCTTTTTGTAGGAAGTTGAGTAACTATTGTCGTAGGTTTGCAATACGAGATATGCGACAGAATGTGAGACCGAATCTGTTCCTCAGTTCTTTCCAATCTCTGTTAACTTTTCCTACGAGATTGTTCTACCATTGTTTCGCCCTCTCAGAAAGAGAGAACGGAAACAACTTCCAACGCAATGTTTCATGTGACATGCCAGCAATTGTCAGGCATGCACAGAGTAACTCAAACTCCCGTAGATGATGATAGGGGTTTTCATGATCGTACTCCGAGAACGGTTGTTCACGAACGATGGCTATAAAGCCAGGGCGGAGTTCATAACCAGAAGCTGTGATTGGCTTTGATGATTGTGGTGGCTCAAAGAACTCGACCCGCGGAGCGGACGAGTTTTGGATAGTGGTTGGCTCCATAGGTTTGGTGAGAAAATAAAAGAAAGGTAAAAAAAGATACACGGGCGAAATAGGTTTGGAGACTAAAGACGACAACCATTCCGCGGCAACGGCGCCGGAAATGCTTGTTGGTATTTCTTAGCGTAAGTAGAAAAGTCTGCAAGCGCACAGAAGTACCGTTGTAGCACTTCACGCGGAAGTATTCAGGGTATCATATTTTCTACAGGGAACGGTGTGTTATAGTCTCTTGGTCTAGTCCACCCAGATAAGACAATGAGAAGGGTAACAAGGGTAGCAAGGTTCTTCTAAGGAACATGTCCTTATGTGATATAAGCGTAGCCAGCAAAACCTACTTTGGTCAACGGGTGAGGTTGGTTTCCCAACCAATGCCGATACAGCTCTACCTGGAATCCCGAACGTGGGTGGATTACAAAGGACGGACAGGGCTGTCACCACCTGCCGCCTACCTCCTCAACCGTGGAGACCCAGGCAACCAACCTGTGATCACTTAGCCTAAACACCGCGTTTACGCTAAGTGCCACTAATTCTAGCGGTAGCTAGGGCTTGCACCCTCTTACAAGAGCACCCACCCGAAGGTGAACGGCCGGTCCCGCAGACTAATTTAGCAAAGCTTAAACATGATAACAGCTTAGAACCAAGATGAACATGAACTCTTATACTTTATGTAGTATGCAAGATCGTAGAGGTACAAGCAAGATTATACTAGTGATTTTGGTGTTCCTCCCGCAAAGTGTACAAGCGTGCCGAGTACACTCGTGGAGGTAGCCGACAACTCCAGCACTTCTCCCGCTCAGATCTCACTCGCTCCCTATTCTAGATAGCTACTAGAGCTATGATAAGTGTGGCACTACTCCTTCTTCCATGGATCCCTCTTGAGATATGTATTGATGAGCTCTTGGATGCATTGTGAGGAGGGTGGAGGCCTCCTTTTATAGGTGGAGGTGCCTTGGGGGAGTGGAGGGCCTCTCCTCATTTGGAAAGACCAAACCGCCTCCAAGATGCCCTGCACCTGGACGGTGACCACCTGAACTGCCATTACAAAGGCGGTGGGAGTTCACCTTCCAAAATTGGCCGGGAACTGCCTCGGAAATGGTGCGGCCGCACCAGCGGTGCGCCCACACCCCAGTGGGCCCAAATCTGCCCAGCTTCGATGAGTTGCTTCTTTTAGGCCTCTAGATGGGTCCTGCGAAGTTTGGGCCCATTTGAAGTTCGTTTGATTTAGGTCTTGGCCTTTTTATCCTTCCGACAGGGTCCTGATTTGCCTGGTATTGGGCCTTCTCCCCTTGGGTCCATATTGGGTGCATGTACATACGGTCTTTTGCATGTGTTGGAGCCCGTTTGTAGTCGTTTCCATACATACTAATGAGGACATCGCCAAGATGGAGTCGAGGATGACTCCAATTCAAGAAGGGGAGGATGATGAGGACATCGACACGCTAGACACACCGACGCCATGGTCTTCCCTAAGTTGCAATTCGTCCCCAACTCAGCTACTACGTCACCCTCGGAATTCCAGGAGCAGTCCCGGGTAAAATCAACGCCCCGGATGCATACGGACTCTGTTTTTGACGAACCAGATATGCTTGGAAAGATAATTTGATAAGCTAACCAATGGGTTTGGTTTCACGTCAAAATACATCCTGAGTCAACGGGAGTCGTCGAAACAAGTCAGAACCCAGAATCTGCCAAGGTGCTGCAACACCGTCTTTTGGTTCGTTGGGCCGTGTATCATCTTAGAGCCCATTAGGGGGCGCGTCCAGCAGGGATGATGTCCTAAATCCTATAATTAGCCACCGTCCTCATCGTTAGGTCTTGGGTTTTGTTTAGTGTTTAGTTTTCCATCGAGAAACTGAATCGTTCATTGCAACTGTGGTGTCGAATCCTTTTACAGTGATCTAGGGCCCCCATTCTAGATCTCCTCCACTGTGTCGATTAGTCTTTTGGAACCGAGTTCTTGAACCCTCTATTAATATTCGCGACATTCATATTTGCAATTTCCGATTGCGTGCTTTACCTTCTTGCTTGTGTTCTTCGATTCGCTTGTAGGATTAGCCTTCTTGGTGAGGTCAATCAAGTTGTGCTTGGTTGATAACCAACGGAGTAGTGGTGTAACGGTTGCAGGGTTTGAATCGTGTCTGATTTGAAGCTGGATCGCCAACGTCGAGTTCTCCACCAATCGAACCTATCGCTACCTCTCAGATGATCGGTTCGTGCCTCATCAATTGGTATCAGATATTTCAGGTTTGCCCTAGATTCATATATGTTCATTACCTAGAGTCCACAAAAGGCCTAAAAAAATTTCAATTTCCGCTGTCCCATCTCCCTTTGTGCCTTTGCAATTTCGTTTCAGATTCACTTTGTTGAGTTTGTGTCCGTGGTCGACTCATATTGCTGGTTTAGGGTTGTGTTCGTCATCGTAGATCAACGTGCCCATCGTTGTTTCTTTGTTTCCGCCGCTATCCCATCCACTATTCCCAAACAACAAGTCGAAGCCACCACAATACTCAACTTGCCCCGCTAGCCGCCTTATGTAACTTCTTGTTGCCGCACAAACCCTAGATAGGTTGCCAACCGCTCTAATTTTTTGCCTGCATCGCAACCCTCCTTACATCATCCGGCGTATACCTACTGCTGTTAGTCACAAGGACGTTTGATCTTGTGATTGCTGTTGGAGTTTAGGGTCGCTTTACCCTAACTGCCGCTGCCGAGTTGCCCTAACTGCCGCTGCCGTGTTGTGCCTTTAGGAAAACATAACTAGAGATACCTTCGATAAAAACAGGCATAACTTTTCGCTCGTTTATCAGAAAAATCTGAAATATTTTGTGGAGCTTCTTGACACCGTTTGGAGCTGATCCAAACTAGGCTTCACCCTGTTTGGTCCCCTCAGAATTGCCAAAAAAATTCAGAAAAATAAAGAAAAAAATTGTCAAGGTTTCTGCACGCTTTTCAGAGAACGTGTTGTTTTTCTGTAGACCACATCCCACCTCAGTTACAGGTGCCAATTTTTGTGGTTGTATCTTTTGTCATCCTTGTTCAGAAAAAAATATAAAAAAATAGTGAAAAAATAAAAAAGTTTGACTCGTACTAGTACCTTTTTGGAAAATCTAGTACCTTTTTGGAAAATCAGGGAAAAATTCAGGAAAAAGGAAAATCCGAGCTAGTTGCTTGTTCTGTGAGTTCTTTCCATTGTGCTTTGTTTTCACCTTGTTGCGCTATGTCTTGACACGTCTTAGCCAGCACCTGTGACTTGTACTTTGGATACTTATTGAACTTTGCTAATCTGCACTCGTTAATTGTTAATTCTTGCTGTCATATTGTGCCTACCCATAGCTCCACATATACTTCTGTCAGCACAGGTTCATCTTGCAACTGTTATCCACGCTCAATAACAGATTGCTTCGTCACTTTGGTTTACTCTGGCTTGGCGTTGGTAATAATACAGGCAAGACGATGGTAAGCCGCTTGTAATTTTGGTTTCCACTTTCACCACCATCACCACCACCGCCACCAGTTGCTTTCTTTTAGTTGATAGGAATAATACTTTGGTGTTGTCTTTTTCTATCTTCTAACCATGTCAGGCTCTCTGACGGACTTCAATGAGTGCCTGTCCAAAGGCGAGCTTACAACGTTCGTGACTGAACAACGCAATCTTATGACCGAACTGACGCACAACGTGAACAATCTGGTCAACCGCATTACACAGCTTGAACAACGACATCAACCTCATCATCCTGATGATGAATATGTCGATGATTTTGGTGATGAAGATGTGGATGCTGACGATGTTGCCCGTCGCCGCCTCAACTTCAATCGTCGCGGTATGGGAGGTAATAATCATGGTAATAATGATTCTTTTGCTAAAATTAAATTTAGCCTACCTCCTTTTGCTAGTAATATGGATCCAGAGATATATTTAGATTGGGAACTTGGTGTTCAACAAAAATTTGATTCTCCCAATGTTCCTGCTGAGCATAGAGTTAGACTTGCTACTAGTGAGTTTACTAATTAATTTTGCCTTGTTCTGGTGGAGTGATCTTTGCAATGCTAATAATGCTGCTGCTGTGCCTCAAACTTGGAATGTTTTAAAGCAACGTATGAAATCTCGTTTTGTTCCTCCTTATTACCAACGTGATTTATGTTTGAAACTACAAACTTTAAAACAAGGTGACAAAGGAGTAGAGGCATATTATCAAGAATTGCTTATTGGTTTAGCACGTTGTGGTATACATGAACATGATAATAATGCTAGTGCTAGATTCTTTTGTGGTTTGAATCATGATATCCAAGATATTCATGATTATAAAGATTGGAATAGGTTGAGCCAATTATACCATCTTGCTCTTAAAGCTGAAAGAGAAGTACAGGGACGCAAATAACAACACCAACCTTTCCGGTATAACAATGGGAGGACTTTTCAACAACGTTCCGAGCCGGAGGCCCCCAAGCTTCCTGTTGCTCCACAACCATCTACACCTTCCGCTTCTTCCGGGGTAAGTAAATTGTCTAATGTGCAGTTTCCACAGCTGAAGAAAGGTGCCACTCTGGGTGCTTCTACTAGCTCCTCCTCGTCCAGCTCTAAAATCAGTTGCCACCGATGCAAAGGCATGGGACATATCATGAAGGATTGCCCCAGTCGTCGTGCTTTCATTGCTACCGAGGATGGATATGTAAGTGCTAGTGATGTTGAAGATGATTTAGCCCTTGTTGCTAACATTGATGCAGATTCCACCGAGGATGATGAAGACAAGGAGACCATCACCATTGACTCTGTGGCTGCTGCCGCAGACTACCCTAGCCTTCTTATGCAGCGTGTCTTGAGTACATGTGTGGGACATGAAGAAGAAGAGATGAAGATCCAACACCATAATTTGTTCCACATGTATCTCATTGTGCAGGGTTGTCGTGTTCTCACCATCATCGATAGTGGGAGTTGCAACAACTTGGTGAGTTCAGATTTGGTTGAGAAGCTTGGCTTAACCACACGACAACATTCGTATCCATATAAACTTTAATGGTTCAATAATAATGGTACGACTAAGGTAACTAAATCTGCACACATTAGCTTTTTCACAGGCTCTTATCATGATACTGCGGATTTTGATGTTGTCCCTATGCAAGCTTGTTCCATTTTGTTAGGTTGCCCATGGGAATTTGATAATGATGCTTTACACCATGGTAGAACTAATACATACACTATCATACATAAGGACAAGAAAATTACTTTGCTGCCTTTGTCTCCTACAGATATTATTAAACATGCTAAAGAGATTAAAAATAAAAATAAACCCCCAACAGACATTGCTAAAAATAATGGAATTAAGTTAAAAGGAGGTGTTTTTCTTGCTACAACTTCTACTACTGCTGAGTTATGTGATAATAATGGTGCTCCTTGTTATACTATGCTTTGTTGACATGTTAGTATTGCTGCACATGATCATATACGTTGTGTTTCACATTGTGCGGTCACTAACCTTTTGCAGAAGCTTGGTGATGAGATGGAGTCGCAGACGACTCCAATTCAAGGAGGGGATGATGAGGACATCGGCAATAGAGGACGACTCCAATTCAAGATGGGGAGGATGATGAGGACATCGCCATGCTAGACACACCGACGCCATGGCCTTCCCTAAGTTGCAATTCGTCCCCAACTCAGCTACCACGTCACCCTAGGAATTCCAGGAGCAGTCCCGGGTAAAATCAACGCCTCGGACGCATACGGACTCCGTTTTGGACGAACCAGATACGCTTGGAAAGATAATTTGATAAGCTAACCAATGGCTTTGGTTTCACGTCAAAATACATCCTGAGTCAATGGGAATCGTCGAGACAAGTCAGCATCCAGAATCTGCCAAGGTGCTGCAACACCGTCTTTTGGTCCGTTGGGCCGTGTATCGTCTTAGAGCCCATTAGGGGGCGCGTCCAGCAGGGATGATGTCCTAAACCCTATAATTAGCCACCATCGTCGTCATTAGGTGTTGGGTTTTATTTAGTGTTTAGTTTTCCATTGAGAAACTGAATCGTTCATTGTAACTGTGGTGCCAAATCCTTTTACAGTGATCCAGGGCCCCCGTTCTAGATCTCCTCCACTGTGTCGATTTGTCTTTTGGAACCGAGTTCTTGAACCCTCTATTAATTTTCGCGACATTCATATTTGTAATTTCAGATTGCGTGCTTTACCTTCTTGCTTGTGTTCTTTGATTCGCTTGCAGGAATAGCCTTCTTAGCGAGGTCAATCAAGTTGTGCTTGGTTGATAACCAACAGAGCAGTGGTGTAATGGTTGCAGGGTTCAAATCGTGTCTGATTTGAAGCCAAATCGCCAACGTCGAGTTCTCCACCAATCGAACCTATCGCTACCTCTCCGAAGATCGAGCCGTCCCTCATCAGATACCCTCCTACAAGTGACCAAACACCAAAACTCATGGAAAGAGTTAGTTGTAAGACGTATTCTATGTTTGGTGTTGTCTTTATGCGAGTCTTGGTGGTTATAAAGTATGAGTTAAGGACCGCCAACACTCCTTTCATCATTCTCTTCTTTGGATTTGAGGTTGGTCAATCTGAGAAAAACCCTAACTCTTTTCTTTTTCATAGTTCCCCTCCTCGAGTGGATGGGCAAGGCCCCAGTCGGCCTCCGGAGGAGCAACATCGTGCTGGATGAAGACGCTTAGCGCTTCATCCGGGAGTATTCTAACACCCGGCGCCTCCTGGAAGAAGAGCGTCGCCGTGACACCCGCGCCGAGGATGAGCTGGCGGTCCTCCACGCGCGCCTCAACAGCACGATGGAGCATCTGGAGGCGTCCGACGCTAGGGTGGCAGGTATAATCTTCTCAGATTCCTTTGATTTGTTATCCTTTGGTCTTCACTCATCAAACGATTTAGCAACTTTCATGTACAATCCTATTGTTTTTGCTCAGTCCTTTTGTAGCTGCTTGTTTGAATCTTAGCCGATCAAGTTTGTATAGGATTGAATCTGCAGTTTCCAACTATTCCCCCTATTTGAACGCAGAGCTCCAGAGCCAACTCGGCTCTCTTCTGGAGGCGGCTACGGCGGTTGCTGACTTCTTGAATGCCCGTGGGGTAACACTGGAGGAGCGCCTCCAGGACCTCCCGGTGCGCGTCAGGGAGTTGGCCCTCCACGCCATCAACCACGGCGCCACCTTCGCCCTTGCCAGAGTAGAGCTCAGCGGGGCATATATCCTTGGCCGGGTGGCCCCGTCCTTTGTCGGCACTCGGACGCGGGATGACTTCAGCGAGCTGGTGGAAGACTTCCAGCCACTAGGGATGGCCGTGACGGAGGTGTCACACCTGGAGGACCTCCTCAACAAGTTATTTTTAGAATAGTTGTAATTTTAAGTTTGTGTAAGTGAACTTGGTCCGTTCTGAACAATTTAACTCTGTGATCTACTCCTGCATCGTCAGGCGAAACTTTTGTGTGTAATATACGTGCCTGTCATTTGCCTATCACTTGCTTTCTGTTTTCCTTCATGCTCTATTTTTGTTCTAAAGGCGATGCTTCCTTTGCATCGGCTATCACTTTATTGTCATATGTAGTGCTAAAGGCGATACACTATGTATCTGCTATTTTTATTATAAAGGCGATACCTTTGTATCAGCTATTGGTTAACTTGATGGATCATAATAAATCCGCCCAAATGCTAGGATAATATCTCTTGAAATATTTTCTATTAACTGCTCTGAAGAATTCAACTCCTTCTAAAGTTTCATAAAAATATGCATTGCCAGGAGCACATCTCGTAATTCGATAAGGTCCTTCCCAGTTTGGCGACCACTTGCCATACTTGTTATCTTTATTTCCGATTGGCAAAATAACTTTCCAAACCAAGTCACCTTCAATGAATTTCTTCTCCCTTATTTTCTGATTGTAATATTTAGCAATCCTGAGTTTATGAGCTTTGATATTTTCCAGAGCCTTTAGCCGATGAAAATTTAAATCATCAAGATTGTCCATCATAAGATGCTTGTACAATACTTTCCTGGATCCGATATTGATCTCCCAAGGTAAAACAGCTTCATGCCCATAAACTAACTCGTATGATGAACATTTGATTGAACCATGGCAAGCCATCCTATAAGACCATAAAGTTTCACTAAGTACCAAATGCCACTTCCTTGGATGCTCTCTGATTTTCTTCTTAATAATCTTGATCAATATTTGATTAGATGCCTTGACTTGCCCATTAGCCTGAGCATAATAAGGAGACAAATTAATCAACTTGAAACCCGTACTAGTAGCAAAATCTTCAAACTCCTTTGATGTAAACATCTTCCCTTGATCGGTGGTGATAGATTGAGGAATACCAAATCTATAAATAATATTTTCCTTGATAAACTCAATCACATTAGCTGATGAAGCCTCTTTCAAGGGAATAGCTTCAACCCATTTAGTAAAATAATCAGTTGCCACCAGTACGAATTTATGTCCCTTGCTTGATGATGGAAATATTTGGCCAATCAGATCCATTCCCCATCCTGTAAATGTCCACGGTTTCATAATTAGATTCATAGCCGATGCTAGAGATTTTTGAACATTACCAAATTTATGGCACTCTTGACACCCTTTATAATATTTGAAACAATCCTCCAGCATGGTCGGATAAAAATAACCTGCTCTCCTAATCATCCACTTCATCTAATGAGCAGACTGATGTGAACCACAAATACCATCATGAATCTCCCCCCTTAAAACCTTAGTGAACGCATCTTGGCCCCTAGTGGGTTTCGGTGATTGGATGAAACACAAGATTACTGTGACTAACGTGTGTTTTGCAGAAACAAGATTGAGTTAGGTCACGGTAATGGCGACGATACGGGCATATGGAGTTCATGTCCCCTGGCGATGGATATCGTTTCGGTTTTCAAAGGATGGACGTCGAAGACGGTGGTAGACTAGGCTAAGTGTCATATGGTGTTGGAGGACACTTAGGTAGTCTTAGGTCTTTGTTTTTCCTTTGGACGTACTATAAAGGGGAGCGTAAATCAGTAGCATGACCTAGATGAGTCTATTGAGGTAGGTGTGGTGCACACTTGTTATTTCATAGCCCTAGGTAGCTCAGAGAGATGCCTTATGTGGAGAGGATCAAAAGTCGTTAAGGCCACGTCGCGATCCGAGTAGGTTTTGCCCTTAATATGGGCATCGGACGCTGGCCTAATGAGCATCAGACGCGTCCGATGCTCACTCAGACTAGGGTTTAGTCTGGTGCGTGGCATCGGACGCGCCGATGTGTTCACATCGGACGCGCCTGTGCCATTGTTCACGTGCATGTGGAACTAGGGTAGCACCGGACGCTGGCATCTGACGCTGAGGGCCAGCGTCCGATGGCCATCTAGAGAGGTTCCAGAGAGGGTAAATCTGCACCAAACGCGTCCGATGTAGAGGCATCGGACGCTGCCCACCGTCCGATGCTCCTTTAACACGTCTGATAGGGTGGTACAGTCGACCGTTGGTCGAGGTCATCGGCGCGTCCGATGCCCCCGCAGTGGCACCTGTTTGGTGCTGTTTTGGATGACCGTTTGGGGGAGTATTTATACTCCTTCCCCTCATCCATTACAGTGTTCTTTCCACTTCCATCTGGTGAGAGACACATTGTGAGTGTGAGATAGTACAAGAGCCCTAGTGAGGTTGAGTGAATTGCTAATTGAGAGAATTAGAGACCTAGTGAGAATTGAGTAGCAAGTGTGCATCCATCCATCTCTTTGGCCTTGTCTTGGTCAAGTGAGAGTTCTAGCTTGTTACTCTTGGTGATCGGCATCACCTAGACATCTTGGTGGTGATCGTGAAGCTTGGAGAGCATCCGGTGGCACTGTGGATGACCCAAGCAAGCTTGTGACCGGTAGTGAGCGATTCACCGGGCCGGAGCGGTGAAGAATCAGCTCATAGTGAGCACTTGATCCTTGCGTGGATCAAGGGGGAGTGATACCCTTGCACGGGTGCTCCAACGAGGACTAGGGGGTGTGCCGACACCTCGATACCCCGGCAAAAAGATCGTCTTGTCATCTCTACTCCTTTACTTATGCATTTACATTCAAGCAATTCAATTCCGCATTATTCTTGTTGTTCATTTACTATTGAGTTGCCTTGCTAGAGTAGGAGTGGCATAGACTTGGTCTTTTGTGCGGTAGAATAGAAAGAAACACACTTCTAGGCACAAGGGGGTTAATTGGGCTTAATAGGTTTTAATTCTTGCTAAAGTTTTAGAAAAGCTCAATTCACCCCCTCTTGGGCATCTTGATCCTTTCACTTAGCTTCTTCCTGATTGAGGCACTCGAGAAGCACACCATCAACGATTTATGATAAAGCTGATCATCAAGAAGAACAAATCTTGTGGCTTTATACCTCAACTTTCTGGATACTTATCATGATGGATCTTTCAAATATTCAATAATTTCAATCCTCCAATCATCATCGTCAACGAGTTCATCGGCTAATATTTCAACAATTTGCCGATTTCCAGAAGCACTTTGAGCTAGTCGATAAGCTTCTTGATTCTAACACCTAGGAATATGCTTAATAACAACAGAAGAGAAAGAATTAAGAAGCTCGAGACATTTCTCATAATGTTTTTTTAATATATCATCCTTGCATTTATATAGACCGAGCAATTGATTAACTACTAATTGAGAATCACCAAAAATTTCAACAGCTTCGGCCTTTACCTCATACAAAAGTTGAAGTCCTTTGAGAACAGCTTCACACTCAGCTTGATTATGGGTAGAAGTTGGATCAATTGGAAAAGCATATTCAGAACTTGCCCCTTGTGGTGAAACCAGAACAATACCAATACCTCCACCTTGCTTACAATTACAAACTATTTGGCTTGACATCCATAATGTAAAAGGAAACAAAATAAAGCTAGCAATGTTACCGGCGGGAAAGAGATTTGAACTAAATTCATTCACGTTAACGTTACGGTTCATGGAACCAAACAGTATGTTAGATCCATTAAAGAACAAAGCCCAAGGAGTAAAATTCAATGTTTTAATTTCCTTAACATGACGATGAGTAATGAAACCAGCTATTATCTGACCCTTAACTTCTTTAGCCGATTCATACCTCAAATCAAATTTTGATAATGCAAGAATCCACTTACCAATTCTCCCATTCAAAATAGGCATAGACAACACGTGCTTTATCACATCAAATTTCGACACCACCGTGCACTTAGAAGATAACAAATAATGTCAAAGCTTAGTGCATGAAAAATATAAGCACAAACATAACTTTTCAACAGGAGAATATCTTATTTCTGGATCTAACAATCTTCTGCTCAAATAGAATACTATCCTTTCCTTTCCTTCAAACTCTTGCATTAAGGCCGATCCAATTGTGCGATCATCAGCCGCTACGTACAACTTAAAAGGCTTGTTTTTTGAGGAGGAATCAACACTGATGGAGACTTCATATATTCCTTAATTTCCTCAAATGCTTTTTGTTGTTTATTACCCCATCTAAACTCTTGATATTTTTTAATTTCAACAAAACTGAGAAAGGAAAAATCTTACCTGATAAATTTCATATAAACCTTCTGATGAAGTTAATCTTGCCAATCAGAGATTGCAATTGAGTCTTTGTAGTTGGTGGCATTGCTTTGTTGATTGCATCATAACTCTTCTGACCAACTTCAATTCCTCTTTCATGTACCATGAAGCCCAAAAATTGTCCAGCTGACACTCCAAATGCACACTTGTGAGGATTCATTCTCAATCCATGCTTCCTTGCACATTCCAGAGTATCCATAAGATCTTTAAGATGCTCTTGATATTCTTTAGACTTCACAACCACATCATCAATATAAATTTCCACAACCATGTTGATGAACTTATGAAAGATGTAATTCATAGCCCTTTGATAAGTTGCACTGGCATTTTTAAGTCCAAAAGTCATAACTACCCATTCATATAATCCCAAAGCATCAGGACACCTGAATGCAGTCTTATGTATGTCTTCTTCTGCCGTAAAAATCTGATTATAACCGGCACTACCTTCATAAAACTGATCATTTCATGACCTGCTACTGCATCAACCAACTTATCTGCCACTAGCATTGGGTAACCATCCATTGGAGTAGCCATATTCAAATCCCTGAAATCAATACAAACCCTCATTTTTCCATTTTTCTTGTACACAGGGACTACGTTACAAATCCATTCAGCATATCTGCATTGCCGAATGAACTTAGCCTCATAAAGCCGAGTAATTTCTGTTTTTACATCGGCCATGACTTCTGCTCTGATTCTCCTTGGAGCTTGTTTAACCGGTCGACTCCCGGGGTTGATAGGTAGCCGATGGTCGACTAATTTTTGATCAAGACTAGAAATCTCAAAATACTCCCAAGCAAAACATTCTTTATATTCTTTTAAAAAAGCAACAAGTTCTTGTTTAAACTTAGGATCTAATTTGGCACTAACATACGTTAGCCTTGGTTTATCACCATCCCCAATATCAACAGCTTCTAACTCATCAGTCGACGTAAAACCTTTGCCCATCTTGCCTTCATCTTCATCGACTAAGGAATCCATTTATTCAATACATTTTTTTAAAGCCGATTGCTTGGATCGGCTGTTGGCTATCTTCAAATACTTTGATGATGCCTCCTTCACGTACCTTTCAGGAGAAACACTCCACATTATCAAAGTTCCACGCATTAGGATCAGAGTATGCAACACTTAGTATTGAATCAGCTGGTACCACTTCCACAGTATCTCCAATCCATTGAATTACATTTTGATGCATGGTGGAGGGAACACAACAGTTGGCATGGATCCAATCTCTCCCCAGAAGAATACTGTAGGTTCGCATCAACCACAAACAAAGTAGTGGGCAAACTCTTACTCCCAACTGTTAGTTCAACACACACACACACACAACACCTTTGGTGGATGACACATTCCCACTAAAGTATGTCAATCTCATATCCGTTTGGCACAAGTCTTCTGCAGTCTTTCCAAGTTTCCTAAATGTAGTGTATGGCATAAGATTGACAGCTGCACATCCATCAACTAACATTCTGCTCAGAGGACTTCCATAGACAAACCCTTTTAAATACAAAGCCTTCAAATGAGAATATTTTTTAGGCTTTTCAAATGTGGCACTTTCTGCTTGCACTACAAACTTCTAACCCTTACGCAACGACATGAAAATGTTGCAATAGGCCCAATTTGGTTGCAAAAGGTACATATTGCGACCAAATCAGGTTCGTTGCCAATGGTTGCAAAAAATCGCGTTGCAATACGTTCTTGCAACCGTTTCTAGTTTGGCGTTGCAAATGTTATAGTATATTGCAACTATAGAAGATCGTTGCCAAGCGTGGCAATAGGATGTTGTCGCAACGTTCACTAGCGTGGCAATACAAGCACTTGCCACGCTGTCTTCGTAGCAAGAGGTGGTAAATGCATCGATCGATTGCGTGGCAATAAATACATTTGCCACGAAAACATGGTTGCAACTGGTAGTATTTTATTCGTTGCAAGAAAACATTAGTAATTGCCACGATCGCTATGTCGTGGCAATAGTATTATTTGCCACGTAATTTGTTCGTTGAGATATTACCTTTATTGCCACGGTCATTGTGTCGTTGCAAGAGTATCATTTGCCACATAATTGTATTCATTGCAAGAGTTCATACTTTTTGCCACACTCTCTCTGTCGTAGCAATAGTATCATTTGCCACGCAATTTTAGTCATTGTGAAAGATTGTTATTGCCACAAAGGCCATGTCGTGGCAACAGTACCATTTGCAACGCCATAAATCCTATTGCCACGAAACTAAATTCGTCGTCTAGTACTATATTGCCACGCATAGCATCTCGTTGACACAATTCTATTGCAACACTAGAGCATTTAATTTGTGGTGTGATAAATCATCATTGCAAAAATAATGAATCATAACACAAACAATTGCACTCATATATATTAATTATCATCAATCATTCAATAAGTTGACAAACCATTGAAATTGTATCTAGAATCATAAACCATGGTATAGTTCACTCATTATTTCTCAACTCATTATCACCAATCACAAGACTTTCTAACATCTATGCAGCTCTATCCTCAGCTTTGTCCTTGCGAGCGTCCTTCATTCCTTGTCGACCTAGTGAAAAGAATAAGATTGAGATATCAGAAAAATATAAGGATCACAAAATTATATGAACTATAAAAAATGCTGGCTGATAACATAGTGTAGTTGTTACTGATAAGGTCATGCCTACGGTGCTAAAAATGTTGCCTAATCTTTCACGGTGCCTATTCTTCTGTATTATAAGTCCTGTGTGACTTCGGCTTAGATAGCTTGTTTGTAGATTTTCCTTTTACAGTACTTATTTCACTACGACCTTTGAAAACTCAGTCAGGTCCGCACATAGCTAAATTAGTAAATTGTACTTTTTAGCTTGTTAGTAACTATTCATTTGCACCTGTAGGTTTTTCAGTGATTTTGGCTATGTATCTTACTACTACTTTGAGTAAGCACACCTAAATGTTATTCTTCATTGTTCCAGCTATGTACCTTACGTTTCTTATGGTCTTGAAAATTAAGGTACTGAAGTGAGCATATTTTATTGGCCAAGAACAGAGTGTGCATCGCCACCTATATATGGTCTTATCAAGTTTCAGCAATTGATCTTTTTAGTTTCGAGTTTCAGCAATTTCATTATGGAGTGAGTAGACTGTTTCATTTCAATTGTTAGCAGTGAGATGGCCATCAATTTTGAGTATATTGATTTCAGAATTACAATTGTTAGCAGTACAATTACTTCCTATTCCAAAACTACAATTTTGCAGCTCTGAACTCCAACCAAGACCTTATCAGAGCAATATTTCTACCTTGAGTGTACTGATTTCAATTGTATATTATAAATAATATAATTATTGTATTGATAGTCTAAAATATTGTAATTATGTTCATCTTATTTATGCTTGAACTGTTTTCCATCGAATGACCACACAATGGTATATAAATTGATATTCATGATTGATCTTTGTTCCATGCAAAGCATTAAATTGTTCGTAGACGACCCTCAATCTATGGGTGGTATGACCTATCTTTTTAACTATCTCTATGTCAGATTCTAGTCTCTTAGAGACGAGACCTCGTCTCTGGGTTGTACATGCATGCCCTTAGTTCACTTGATAATCATAGGAGAAATCAGGTAGCAATATAGTAGCAGCGACCGAGAAAATAACTATCACAGTAGCAATTTCAGAAAAACAATGGCAAGCCAACAAAATATATTGTATCATCAAACGAGATCAACAATTCGTGCTTTCGATCAAGTACAAATAGTAGTAATGATAGATGCAAAGCGCGATTAATAAAAAAGGACATACAAAAGTTCATAAAATAGATGAGTATAGCAATATAGATTTGATAACATAGAAGTGAAATATACCCTGTGCACTTTGTTTGTGGCTTCCAAACAAAAATGAGAATGTGGATCCTCTTCTGGTTTGCTGACAGCCTAAAACTGAAACAAAAAGGAAAAACACGAGTACAGATCGAGTAGGGCTTTGGCTTATCAAATAGCAATTGAGTCTTGGTCCTAGGTTTTTGGTGTACGTACCTGATGGCTGCTCTGTTGCTGGTTGCTGCTTACTGCTTATTAGCGTTTGCCATTGTGGTCCTCATGGGGTTGCCGCGCTGATGGTCGATGGCAGCTCCTACGTAGCAGCGTCGCCCGGCTTCACGGCTCCACTGTACGGCCGCACGAAGTAATAGGGTCACGACTCCCTAGCACTAGCTTCCCACACGATCCAAGTTAAAATTTGGAGATTGTAAAATACTAACCGTCTAATCGATCACGGGGGTTTGGCGTATTGCTTACTTGACCGTGATCACGTCCGCCGTCCGTCGTCATTGCTTGCACTGTTGTGGTGCTGCGGCGGTGTGCCGGCGAGTCGGTGACCAACGTCCCCTCGGCGAGAATACGATGGCTCGATGGACGAGATGCGAGAATATGAAGCGCCGATGCCGGTGGAAAAAAACGCGAGAATACGATGGCTCGATGGACGAGATGCGAGAATAGGAAGCGCCGATGCCGGTGGAAAAAGAAACGTCGCTCTTGGGCCTCCAGCGTACGTTACTCCCAGGCCTATGTTCTTTCTTTCTATTTCTACTCTTTTTTTCTATTTCTTTTTTTTATCTTGCAAACATATACGTATTAGATCAGAACTATATTATATATTGGTTTCTCCTCTATGTCTCCTGTTCTTTCACAATTCACTCACGCCATTTTCTTTTCCTAGTCTATTTCTTTTTCCTTCTTTGTTTCTTTTTTTTATCTTTCAAGGGTAATGCGCCAGAACTCTATCTCATTCATTCACGTCCTGTATAAAATGGGATATGCACTTGCGTTGCCAACAGAACTTCTGAGGGAGGCAAGATAAAGGGGTTTGTGCCTCTTTTCAGTGATACAATTAGTTAGGGAGACTGGACCAAAATAAATGGAGAGAAATTTTACCTCCGTGCTCGTGCTGCGTGACATCACGAGCGTGTCCTAGCCGGAATCGGTGATTAGGCTGGACCAACAATTATTAGCGCGGAATTAAGAAGGATAGATAAAGTTCTTATTTGAAAAACTTTCTTACCTTCGTGTCAGTCTCCGTGCCTGTTTATTCAATTTAGAGCTCTTTTTCGATTTAGATTTGGATGACCCTTTGGCCGATTTTTATTTTAATTTTATTTCCTTGTATTTTCTTGGGAGTCTTAGGGACTTAGATCTCCACCGTCTTATATATAGGTCTGACCAAATAAAAAAGAGGTAAAAATTTTGCCTCTTTAGTATGCAAAAAAAATTTCTTCACTCTTTTTGGTCTGAATTTTTTGGTCCGGCCTCACAGCTATATATTTGCTGTTGTATGTACATACATTTTGTTTTCTTCTCCGGGTCGTACTGACTTGCTGAGTCCGTTTATAGGACGTCGTCCCACAGGCGACCAATTTTAGCATACGATCAGTTTTGGGAAAAAAAATACGTTGGACCCGGTTTATTTAGGCCTTCTTTCCTTTTGCGAAATCGTATACTATATGGAGTATCTATTTTCTGTATATGCGCGCTATGACTGAGTTAACTATTCTTTTTCCTATGATATATATATATGTATATAGGTATATACATAGATATATAGATTTTAATGCTTGGACAGGTCTATATTAGTTTGTATAACCCTTATAGGTATGACTAACATGAATATGTCAACAGTCCAATTGTAACAATGGTAAGAACCTAATTATTATTAATGTGTGAAGTGTTTGGTTCAAAACCTTCTACTAGCATTTTATTACAATAATTTTAATTAACCATTATTTTTTTAATTTTTTTAATTATCGCAACCAACAACGCAAATGTGTGAGGTCTTAAGTTCAAAACCTTCTACTAGCATTTTTTACAATATTTTAATTTAACCATTGTGGTTTTTTTAATTTATTTTGCTTAACCCTTGTGGTCGGTAAACTGAGGTATTACAACGACTTATATATGTTGCAATATAGGTGTTGTATTGCAACCATTAGTAAAGAGTTGCAATATCTTCTTGATATTGCAACACAATAAAACTACTTGCAACGCCAAAGCAGTCGTGGTAAAACTTACCACTTATTGCAACTATTGACTAAAGAGTGTTGCAATATTTTCTCGATATTGCAACGCCACTGAAACTGCCTGCAACGCAAATGTAATCATGGCAAAAGTGACCACCTATTGCAACCGTTCTATAATTGGTTGCGATAGCACTTATTTATCGCAACGACCTCCAGACTTAGTGCCACGAAACAATTTGCATGGCAAAAAACTGACTTATCGCAACCAACAACGCAAATGGTTGCGATAACACCCTGTATTGCAACCAAATCTTGCCGTTGCGGCAAAATAGCGTGGCAAAAGGGTCAAAAGTTTGTAGTGTTGATAGATCCATTGAGCCACAGCCACCTCATCATCTGACTCTTCATGCTAATCAGTCGACCTAAATTTAGCGGGCAGCATAAACATAGCAGATACATTATCCGATGGCTCCCTTTTGCCCTTATCGGTTATTTGCTTCACTTGCCAGACTTTGGGTTTCTTCTTCTATATCTCATCATTCCTTAAATGTTGAACCCGACGCTTCTGGCTCCTACTCAGGCCACCTAGACACCATTGACCTTCTTGCCAAACATACTCATGTTCTTGATCATCCATTCTTACTCCTAGCCGATTATGGACACTTTCATTTTTTATGCGCCGATCTGTCCATTTATAATTCAATCTCTGATGCATAGATTGGCGGTTGTCTCTCGACTGCCTATACTCCCAGTATTGATCACTGCATTCTAGACAGTTTTGGGAAGTTGGGAGATTCAAGCCTTCATTCCAATAGTGCCTAAAGAAAGGACAATCCCAATGATTTTTATCTTCTTCCCGGATGCAACTTTCTTCATCACGACACCTTTTATACTCTTCTTCTTCAAGCCACTCTTGGTACTACTCCTGTTGATCTCGTTCTCTACGTATCTGATCCCTTTCTTTTTTACGCTGCCATTTGTTCAGTAAGATCCTAATAGTGGGACGCCTTCTCACCTCACCAGCCCTTGAAGTCTCAGGATGATCATGTTGATTAATCTTTCCCTTTCCCTTTATCTCCTGATATTCTTCAGCCGATATTTGCTTCTCAGGATCAACTATTCCAGCTGCCTTGGCTTTGTCAGAAGTTAACACCTTAACTTTCCCTTGGGATGCAGGAGCGACCATGTTTGATGGAAAAGGATGGCTTTCTATTTCCATACCACCTTTGGTTTTCTGCAGTCCAATCCTCCCCTTATTGATGGCTTTCTGGATCAAGTCTGTAAAAACTTTACAATCATTAGTATTGTGAGTACCAGAATTATGAAATTTGCAGTACCTTTGGTTCTTGAGCTCTTCAGCCGATGGGATTTTATGGTTCCCTGTCAATTTAATTTGACCCTTTTCTAGCAAATAGTCAAATATTTTGTCGGCTTTTGTGACATCAAAGCTATACTTGTTCACATCTTCTTCTGCATTTTTAGCTTTTGCCTAAGGCATATATTCTGCATGCTTCCAAGCCCAATCTACAACAGCTATTTCTTCCTATTCACTGCCTGGCTCATCATCTTCCTCCTCCAAAAAGAAAGAACTGCTTTCAGCATTGTTAACCTTCTGAGGCTTGTTGAATTGTGCATATCTAAATTGTGCATCAATGTTTGCTATCTTCTTGGCCAAAGCAGCTAAGTTGGTACAATCGAAGCCAAACTATTCTCTAATTGCTGGTATTAGCCCTCGAATTGCAATGCTAACAATCTCTGCATCTGGCAGTGTCAAAGTGTAACATTGATTCCTGACCTCTTTGAATTTCTGAATATAATGACTTCCTGATTCATTGTTCCCTTGTATCACATTGACTAAATCAGCAATCCCTTTTTCCATAACTCCAGAATCAAAGTATAAATGAAACTTATTTTCCAAATCAGCCCATCCTTCAATGGAGTAAGGTGGCAGGGACGAGAACCAGGAGAATGCTGGACCACACAAAGACAAAGAGAACATGCATACTCTGAGTGCGGGTTCATCACTTATTTCTCCAAGTTGCACCAAATACTGGCTTATATGCTCCTTGGTTGACATTGTGCTTGTTCCTATGAATTTAGTAAAATCAGGAATCTTATATCTTGGAGGCAAGATCACCTGATCATACCACTCTAGATATGGCTTTCTATAAGCATTGGATGTATTCTTGGGTTTCAGACCGAACTGGCGCTGAACCATATCGGTCACTTGGCTCATCAGCAGATCCACTTGATTTGGCCGCCCTTGCTGACCCAAGTTCTGACCCCCGAAAGCATTGTTCTGATAACCTGGGTTTTCGTGAGCATCCAAAGTGTAAAAATCAGAAACATAATGATATCCAGGAGGGATATCACCAGGTACCACTCTTCCTTGATATGGTGGAGCATTGAAATCCCTAGTGATCCTTCTACCCATCATCGACTGTTGCCTCTACTGCTATTGCATAATGCCCCTATTGTTACCAGGAACATTTGTTGTCTGCTAATCTCCAGAATTCTACCCTCCTTGGTTGTTCCCAACCATATAAGTTGTTCCTCTCCTTTCAGCACTCAGATTGAAAGCTTCCTTGATAGCATTAGACATATTGTTTATGAAGGTTTCATTGTGACTAGTGAGAGTGGCAGACATAGCTTTATAGATTGTTTCATACATTGCATTGTGTTGTATCCGTATGTTCGGATCAACTTTGCCTTCCATAATCACCCTTGGAAGGTAAGCCTTTTGAAGTATCTTTTTATCTCTGGTCTTGCTGAAAGACAAAAGGCATTTATGTTGATACTGCACAACGGTTTCTTCAACCAATCGACTAAGGTCTTCTGGAAGTTCGTCCACAGTCACGTTCAGCACATTCTCATTTCTCATAGTCATGATCAGATGATTGTGGTCCCACTGGGTGTGCCAAAAGATGTGTTGACGCTAAAAAATTGTATCTTTAAACGCCAAGCACACTGCAAGGCACTTAGAGACCTTTTGGAGCAAAGGGTCATGATCTCCTGAACCTCCAAGGACGAAGCTGGTCTTGGTAGAACCAAATCCAAGGCGTGTCAGTCAATTTGACCTGCAATTGACAAGGAGAAACAAAACAACATCAAATTGTGTAACCTACCGGTTTGGTGCCAGACGGTTCCACAATGTATGGCTCTAGAGTAGCCATTGTTAAAGGAAATTGACTAGAAAATCAACCCCTAGCAAAATGAAGCATATGAACATTGACAATATAGAACGGCTATTTAAGATGTGTAAAAGAACAAGGAAACGACTAGTCGATCTAACTTAGTAGATGAGAACATATGAATCTACATATACGACAAGACCAATATAAAATCAATGGATCGACTAGTTATATCGACAATTCTAGTTGCTAACAGTGGGTGTTTTCATACAGCCATAATAACAACCATATCGATAAAATAACTTAATTACCAATAGTGGGGTGTCTCCATATAGCCATAATGATAATCAAGCTAAATCACATCCGATATAGCTAATAAATCTGCTAATTTTAGACTGGAGTATGCGTATATGCTATGAAGGAAAGCAAAACTGGATCGGCTATTTAGCCGATACAGGGTCCATGAAGCACGAATAAGATCTATCTATCAAGCCATGATTTGATCTAAAAAATAAGCAAATCTAATTCAACATACCTATCAGTGGGGTTCGAAAATACAACCATAACAAGTATATTAAACCAAATCTACTTACGTTTGGATCGAACTATAACTAAACAGATATCTCGAACGCACAACATGTAACAATCGAGATTGACAAGTTAGTCGATGAGAGTCTAGATCGACTATCTGCGTCAAGATAGGCACAAAATTACTTTGGATAATCGATCTAGATAGCGTTTAAGCCTGAGCTATCTTATTAATCTCGATTGGGCAAGATATTGTTATAACAAAATAAACTTAAATCAAGTAAACATTATCGATAACTTGATGAATCCATTAGATTGTCAAATCTAACAGAGTCGATAACTAGTCTAGATCGACTACTTGCAAGAGATTGATCATAGCCAATGCTGCCTTACAAAAAGACGAACTTGGACTGATAACTAACCCATATAATAGCTTAACACGAGTTTGATCTAAGCCAAATACAACCTTATCAAACAATAACACAAACTATTGACAATACTTATAAGCAAACCGAAGATCGGATCAACCGATGCAGCCCCATTTGTTGAAGGTCTCATCGAGATCTCCTTTACTCCTACTTCTAAGGGTCTGGCCGGAGGCCGAAAGATTGTTTGTTTGATTGATTGATTATTACAAAAGTTGGGTCTCAACTATTTATAACCTAAAAGACTCCTATCCTAACACGACTAGGTTACAATACAAAATAAACAAAACGATCCACACTCCAACTCTCTTTGGTCGAGTCTGACACGTCTTTAAGCTCATCGACTCTAGTTCAGACGAATCTTCTAATCATGCCTTAAACCGAAACGAGCCCTTTCTTCATCTGTCTGATTTCTTTAATCATCTCAGTTGTTGGTGTCCATAAATGGAAAACTCTTTTAGCCCCAAAATCTAGTGTCAACAGCAGCACAGACAGTAGAATTTGCTCATCAAAATTAAGTGTGCATCACAGGCCGTAGAATTTGCTCATCAAAATTAAGTTGGCATCATAGGCAGCAAAAAATCCCAATTCAAAAAATCCAATAGACAAAGGCAATGAAACACTGATAGCCAACTCAAGGTGGCCGCTAGGGTTCCAGCGGCGAGGCACCACATGGTTGTACCGGATGACAGTCGCGGATGGACGGCGGCCGCTAGGCTGCGTTCCAGCAGCGAGGCACACACAGCGGCCGGTAAGGTTCCAGTAGCGAGGACCACATGGTGGTCGCTGACGAGGACGGTGGTCATGGACGGCGGTGGCGGACGACCGTCATGGACAGGGACGACCGCCGCTAGGGTTCCAGTGGTGAGGCACCACACGGGGGCTGCTAGGGTTCCAGCGGCGAGGCCCCACACGGCGGTCGCGCATGAGGGCGGAGAGGAGGAATGTGGTGGGGAGGAAGGAGGGAAGGAGAACTGGGGCAGGGAAGAGGTGCACGACAGCGTCGATGGCACACGGCGGCTGGCGCGGTGGTAGCACCTCAGCGTCGAGTCTGAAATGCAGCAGATAGGAGACGCAACAGGCGGGCATTCAGTATATATAGGATCGATTTACCGCGGCGGGCGTCATAAGCTGACCGTCGCGGTTAATATTTACCATGGCGGGTGTCATAGGCTGCCCGCCGTGGTAAACATTTACTATGGCTGTGACAGAACCGACCAATTTATAAGAGCACAAGTGCGAAAACCTCTGCCGAAGCAGTTGAATTAACACACTTGAGCCCATATAAACCCGGTAGTCCGTGAAATACAGAGGGGTTTCAAACTTTTCCAACATCTCAGCCAAGATCGCATGGTCAAGCAAATACATATCACGTTCACGGAGCTTTGCAGCGGAAATAAAATTACAATAGAGTTCACAAATAATAATACAAGTGGAGTTCCACTTAATTTAGAAGAAACAACATAGCTTTGAAATGAATACCATAACATAAGTTGAAATACTTTGCTAGCTTGAGTGACATCCTCCAACAACAGCATAAAGAGAAGAAGTAGGGAACTGCCGAGCCCACCGGCACTGGCCATCACCTTTCGGTAGACCTAACCTTCACCTGCAACAAGGTGGGATAAACCCTGAGTACTCGAATGTACTCAGCTAGACTTACCCGTCGGAAACCAAAAACAAAGAGACACCAAGGAGTATGCAAGGCTGATATAACAGTGGAGCTGGCTAACTTTATTTGCGAAAGGAGCTTGAGATAAAGGGTTCATTATTTAATTATATGAGCAGTCATCTTTTATCCTATTCCTTAAACTCTAGGTTTTGCACCTGTACTAGAGCACTCACTTGAATCTAGCAAACATATACATAATACCATATCAAGTTTGCTTATCAATATTTTAGTGGAACCATCAATGTCACATGGAGTTGTATCGTGGTGAAGCTCGCCATAGTTTCCCACTAACCGGGGGAGACGACGACTCGAATCGAATTCCAAACCAGCTGGTGACGAACCTTTAATACCAACCCACACTTTCCCCGTCGGGTCCATGCATTGGGTAACCGCTCGATGCTTGTTCGTGGTGGTAATCGTCGCGGCTCACAGCACGGACTGCCCAATTGGAACCTGGCGATGGCCACGCGAGGCAGATCGTATTTCCATACTAGAAGGCACGATACGGGTTGAGACCGACCCGAACAGCGTCTAACCGGCTTTGGGGTCGATGATTACAGCACCGACATATCCTTAAGTAAAAGGGCACTTTCAAAAATGAACGAGGGCCAACATCGATACAAACCTACACGATCCAATGGACGGACTGCCCCCAAGATCCAAATTGGTGCCTTGCCTTCCAGTTGATCGTATTTCATTACTACTCAGGTTCTTTTCCACGATAGCAAATATAACCAACCGTGATCCGGTAAATACCCACCAATGGTATTACGGGAACATCCTTTATTTACTACTTTATTAAGCAGACTAAGCAATTCTACATATAAATAAGTAACAGGATAACAAGGCAGGTGTAAACAATAATCAAGGAAGGGTAATGCAGCAAGTAGGATTCAATCAACTCCTATATCTAATGCATCACAATATAAAATACACAAGTAAATTAATTATAAATCTGGGAGACTTAGAATGCTCTGGGGCTTGCCTGGGAACCAACACTAGGTTAGTGTTTGTTAGATGATACTCGCTTGGCGAGCATCTCCGCTGTAGCACTTGCTTAACTCCGCATCTTCGGGATAATCCACCAAACACCGTCTTCGGGTTTAGCCTCATCATCACGTCCTTCACGATGTATCTACCGTTACCTAAATGAGATGCACAATGCAAGCGTATGAATGCAAGGAAAACGCTTATGATGCAATCATAGACACATATATAAGCATTTCTAATTACTTCACATAAGCAATCAAGATAACTATTAAAAGAAGACATAGCTCTTAACACACAATATGGCATGTCAACTCCTATAATACATAAGGTTAATTAGTTTAATAACATGGAATGCACAAATTAAATATTATCAAATTATTACATAACATCAAGGACACATAATCAACATTAAGCTATAGCAATCAACTTTGGTTCATTTACACAATTTGGATATCAGCACAACATTTAATTTAAACAGCCATAACTAGAGCTACACATAACCAAATAAGGTGATCCTAGGCTTTCTAGAAAGCTAGTAAAATTACCTAAAACTTTGCTATTATCACTTAAGCATGATTCAGCCACTGAAAAGACCAAACATAACAGGCAAACACTTCTATCTAAACTTTGGACAGATTATTACATTCATCTTGAAACAGCCATAACTGGAGATCTAAAGAACCAAAAGACTTGACATAAGACTTACTAGAAAGCTTATTAAGTTTTCTACAACTTATTTATAATCATCACAAGATGATTAAGCAGTTATCAAGGCTAACCAACTCAAACAAGTAAATCTGACCAGATTTCGACAGATTCTGACATCTATCTTTAAACACATGTAACTCAAATTCTAGACCACCAAAAATAGTGATCCAAGATAATATGGAAATCTTATGAAAATCCCTACAACTCTTATATTAACATGAAGACATGATTCATAGCTTAAACTAGCTAAACAATTCATTATTTCAGATCTGCACATAAAGTATATAAAATCTGACAGCAAACTTGCAAAATCTATAACTCCTAAACTACTGGGTCTAAAATCATGAAATTTAAGGACACGCAAGATAAAGAGGTTATCTACAACTTTTATATATAATATATCTACAGAAAACATAATTTTATTTACGAACTATTCACCACTACAGAAACTATGCATGCAGCAGTTTCAGCATAGCTAGACATACAATCAACCGCTGAGTAATTAAATCGTAACTAGAGCTACATAACTCCAACAGACATGCAACAAGATATTTTGGAAAGCTTATAAAATTATCTTCCTTTCATCTTTAATCACCACAACTTGATTCATAAATTAAAAGGGTCAAACATACATATTTGCAGAATATGATCTAGGCATCACAGAGAGCAACTATTCCTGAACCCAACTTTAAACAGTTGTATCTCCGAAACTACTAGGCCAAAAATCACCAAATGTTAACAGAAGCTAGATCATCAAATGGTCTACAACTTTTGCATTGACCAAACCTACAGAAAATAATATTTAATTTACGAAATTATCACACAAACAGAACCTACTCCTGCTGCAATTTCAGAAAAGCAATACATCACTTTATCAACTATTAGATCAACATGAGAGCACACAAATAAATCATTTGAACATCACAACCACATGAACATGAGTACACAATATACACAATCATCCACACACAACATCCAAATACCATCTTTATCAAAAGACAAAGAACAGAGAGGGGGGAGAAGGAAGAGGTCGACCTTCGGAGGGACTGCTCGTCGCGGAGGCCGCTACCTGCTGCTTGCTGACCTGGCTGCCGAGCTAGGGTTAGGTTTAGGGATGCCAGGGCTCCTCGCTGTGGGCTGCTGCGGATGCTGCTGTTGCTTGCTGTCCATGAAAAGGAAAAGGAGAATGGAGGGAAGAGCAGGGTTGTTGCAGCTGATTTGCTGCAGGCATGGAGAGGGAGAAGGAGAGGACTACTGCCCTGCTGATTCAGCTATGGAAGGTAAATGGATTTAAGGAAGGAGGTGCTGCCATTAGAGGAGGGGCAGCAAGGAGGAAGAAGGGAAGAGGGCCGGGGCGTCCATGGTGGAGGAGCAGCAAAGAGGAGGAGAGGAGGGCGCCATCTGCTGCTGCTCTGGTGCTGCTCGCCATAGGAGAGGGGTTGAGAAGGAAAGAGCGAGCAGAAGAAGGAGTTGCGTATAAGAGAAGGAAGGGAAGAGAGGGAGCAGCCCTGCTGCTCGGGTGCTCTTCTTGCGCGAGGGGAAAGGATTCTTGCGCTAGGGGAAAGGATTCTTGCGCTAGGGGAAAACAAGGAGGGAACATGGTGTTGGTTTCCTTCTGCTGTAAGGAAGACCGAGTGGAGGGAGAAGGTGTCGGGCTCGCCGTTTCATGCGCGAGGGGAGAGGAGCACCGCCCCTTCTAGCCAATGAGAGGGCGCTGTAGGCCTCGGGGAAGGCGCGGCCTCGGGAGGAGGGGCGTGGCCTCGGGAAAATTTCCCGTGAAATTTTTCCCAAATTTCTTTCCTAATCTGGCAGGTTTCCGGAAACTTTCGGGCAAACTCCAAAATTACAAACACTGCTCAAACGGACTCCGACTTCGACGAAACTAATTTTGTTGTCGCCGTCTCAACGAGTACTCCGACTTTTGTTAAAGGCGCTCAGTCAAATTCTGAATCGTTTGCCCGGTAACGATCCTCGACGGCAGCTTCGCGGTGACCGAAATTCCAATTTCGCAGAAAGACTTGACTGATTTCTGAAACCTGAAAACTGCGTTGTATCTCATCTTGCGAGCTCGTTTTCACCATGTTCGGCACCAATCCATGTCTCGGCTATAAAACGAGATTTGTTCCCCTTGATGTGTACTACAACTTTTGTTTAAGGCACACCGACATGCGAACATCCGAAAATACCGTTCAACGCCGTTCAAAGCAGTTACCCGGTAGGGTTCAAATTCTGGTCTCTCGTCGGTCGGGACATTTTCTTGTCGTTATCTCAACACAGAACTTACATAACTTTTATTGGTGCGCCCATATAGAGTTGATTGGGCATAACTGCAACACTTGGTTGAACCCGAATGATTTTCTTCAGTTAATCAGCCAGAATAGGCAAAGCTGCGACTCGTCATTTTATGTGACTTTTTGATTCCAAACTTCACGAAACTTTTCTACCAACCACTATAGACAAGAACTGAGGTGAGGGACATGGAAAAGTCATGTTTAACATTAATCTTGAATATTCCAAAATTGGGCAATCATTATTAACTTGTGCTGTTAATTATTTCTGGAATAATTTAAACGGAGGCTCTATTTCCGGGGTTGATTCCAAATCTTCAGTCATCACTGACAATACTAGAAATCATCTCTCGATCATCACCTGACAGACCATGTTTGTGTTCAAACTGACTGCTCAACTGACGTCAAACGCCTGGGGTGTTACATCCCTCCCACCTTAAAAGAATCTCGTCCCGAGATTCCGGACGAAAGACTTTTCAAGGCAAGAGAAACATATCACTTATCCTTAGTGGCTACTGATGACTCAAGATATACTGACTTCTCAGCAGAATAGAAACTGTTAGGAATAGAACTACTTCCCAATCTTTCAAGTCATTTCCTCGTTACTAGCTCTTGTCAGAAAAATTTTCCTCTGTTGATTCACATCGAACATCGAGGTGCACTCAGGACACTACTGTTAGGTTGACGGGGAAAACCAAAATTGTACTGCTACTTTGGTAGTAATCCATGATAATAGTGCGAAAGAAAATACTAGATCTTCATCTGGTATTACAAAGCAACTTCTTTCTAGACTGGGAGGAACTGGTTGACCAACAACCATTGTGTATACCATTGGTGTTGTTTGATCAGATAGCAATCGATGGAAAGCTACATAAAGTTCCCTGTGTGTAGTTCTCTTTCTCTGATGATATCACTGTATTATCTGAGTCTGTTAAGAGAGCGATGAATGTGATAACTATAACTAAATCAATTCCACTCTTTCGCCGATCCTTCTTTACACAAATTCTCATCTCTAAACAGCGACAAACACTTAGGTTGAATTTGATGCAACCTCTTGGGTAAAATATCTACTACCGAATTTCTGTCCTACTAAGCAAATCAATATCATTCATCTTCATGATGTAGTTGTAATAATTCAGCGGAACTACTTATTCAACTATCTTGATTACAGAGTACCCTTCTCAAAATCACTTAGTAACGCAGGGACATAATCTAAAATTTGTTGTTTGACACTTCACTCTGTCATCAATTTGCACTTCTCAGAAGCTAATCTTTCTAAAATACCTTGACTGCTCAATAATAAGGGACTGATTCTAAACGTCCTTTCTAGCTTCATCCAATACCATATGGAATAATTCTTCCCATAGCACTCTGATGTATTACCATATAGTCCTTACTTGATGTATATTTATTTCGGAGTTACTAGACTGGTGTACTGTCATGTATTACCATTCAAATTTTTCCAAGATAAATTTGGCCTCAACAAGACAGAAACTGGGATGTACGAGTGCCACAAACAACATCAGTTGGTTTACAGACTTTTGATATTACACTGCTCTGTGAAACATAGCCTTCATATCTACCAAAGAGTCATTTCTGAACTGGATATTAGCCTTTCCATGGCTGAAACTAATATGTTGTTTCTCAACACTAAAAAGCTCCAAGGTTTCAGCTTTTACTACAAGCAATGCTGAATATCAAAGCACACGGTCACCATCAAAGTCAGTAAGGGAATCAGGTACCACTGAGAAGATTGGGTTGACTACAAGATCATCATGATAGAAAACTTCTGGATTTAGGTACCTTGGTTCAATAACACACCACTTATGTTGTTCACTCTTCAGCTGATACTTGTCCACCTCAAGTTTGTTGTGCCACTTTACTTCACTATGACCATATATGTTGCTCGATCTTTGCTGTTGATCCAACAAAGTCCTTTGTCTACCACCTCTTACAGTCTGTTACCGCTTTCATTACTGACTGATTCTGGAAAAGGTCATCCTCTTTGCAACTTCAAAGGAAACACTGCCACAACTGATCTGCCATAGGGATTTCTTTGAAGGAGTATAGGAGATAACAAGGAGAAAGCTTCATGAAAGATAACACATTGGCATCGTTTCCATAATGGATCTCGACTAGGAACCACGATACCAACGCATGCCGAGTAGCACAACCATGTGTCTGCAGCCACAGGAGGCTCTCGATTTCGTCGCGGCACCATTAGTTCTTAACCAAGACATCATTATCGAATCCACAACCAATGAGAAATCCTACATGACGCAGATAATCTTGCATGGAGAGAGCAACACATGCTAGGCATAAGCTAGCAAACAAGGATGATCACAAGGTTTGGGAAATCAATGAGGATGTGATTTTCAGGACAAAACATGGCACAAGACAACAAGGATATGCCTGGTGCACATCAAGGTCATGAAAAGATGAAGAATTACCTGAACATGATTTGGTCAAGTGGCAACAAAAGGGCAACCGAGGGGTACAACAAAGATTTGGGCATGGTCTCCACAACTGGGCAAGGCAAACTATGGTCAAGATCTGGTATTGACAAGACCTTAACTTGGCTGGTCAAACAAACAAGGGCCTTCACAACAAGGGTACAATGGTTAGGCAGAGGCATGGCTACACAAAAAGCATAGGCATACCATGGTTTGGATCTAGGATTTCAGGAAAGCTTAACTTGGGCTAGTTGGTCAAACAAAAGGCATGGACATGCATAGGTATAGGTCTTTGGCACAAGCATCTTCATTATCAGAACTAGACACACAAACACATGCCTTAAGAAACAAAGGTTCTACTCGACGCATCTCAAAAGGTCGAGAGGACTTGGTCAACAAAGGCTTAACAACTACTCATGTACTCACCGAGGACAACGATTGACTTAACCAGGGTACCACTTCGGTTACAACACATTTACAAAACACAACCTAACAAGCATTGGAAGACGCAAACAAACAACTTAAGCAACCAACACAAATCACCAAGCTCATACCAGATAAGAGAATCTATCTAAAGCACACCAGCAAACATAGACATGCCCTTATTTTATTTCCTGTTTACTAAATTGGAGCATAATTCTTTATCTACAAACAAACATATTAAGCAAACTAAACTATAGTTGTTTGTTACTATTAGCAGTTAGCAACTTAGAACTGACAACTCACTTACTTAATTTAAGGAACCAACAACAAACAACCAACTCGTGCATAGCCTACATTCCAAGAAGGGATAAGGAGACACTAGGTAACAACAATTAACAAGACACATACAACAACTTTAATCTAGGGTACAAGCAAGCATAACAACAGTTTAAAAACATCCTTAATATGTTAGAAAAGCTAAGATTTCAGCCCACTTAAATTGTTTGCAAATATTTAGTTCTCACAAGCATATGACTAGTAAAGATTAAAACGAGATTGGAGAACAATTATAAAGCATGCTGCACATAAGAACATAATTCTAGGCATAACCATGTATACAATTAGTTTATATAAATCTTAAACATGTTAGAGAAGTTCATGATTAGCCCAAATTAAATTCCTTACATGCACTTGTTAATTTCCTTAACTTATCAAAGAGAAATAGAGAGCGATCCAATCTATACCTAGAGAACTCTGGATGATTAGAGCAGCTCACTCCTGGTTTTAGTAGGCTACTACAAGCATTTTAGTATTTTGAAGTAAGTAAAACAACCTACACAAGTCTAGCAAGTAATCATGCTTAAAACAACTTAAACAGGTTCAAGCTATTTAAGGTTGTCTTACAGTAAACATGATACTAGAGAGCTATGAAAATTATTTTCACAAACTTTTCATTCATATAACTCTAGTTCTTATTTTTGCAAGAAAGCAAGCATGAAACAAAATAACATGGTTATAGCATGAAAAAAGCAATTAAACAACAAGTTGAGTATATTTCCTTGCTAAAGCATGTTAACACAAAGCTAACAAAACTATAATTTGTAACCTTTGGACACACTTAGCTTCATTATCACATTTACAAGTTTAGGAAGCATTTAACAAACCCAAACAAAACTGCATACAAAACAGTTTCAAACAACAAGTTTTTATTATTTCCTTAAGTGAAGCATCTCAAGACAAAACTAACTCAAAACATTGAACTACAAATTTTAGCATAGTTTTACCACACAAGTCATTTAGTTACAACTAGGCATTTCAACATAGGGGGAACTCCTACGCATCAAAAACTTATTGTTTAACCACTCTTCTACCAAACATTAAACTGAGCAAGGCAACCACACAACCTGATGAACTACCAGGGTTATCCAAACAACCTTATACAAAATAGTTACCTCTAGCCTATAACAAGCAAACACTTATTTAGCTAACATGGAAGCATCCATATAAAACATTGCACCCTACCAACTATCAAGAACAAGACCACATTAATTCTAGTTCAGAGGAACACACGACATCAAATAGATCATTTATTTCTAGCTTCTACAAGCAATCTAGCACATCATGTTGAAGTACTGGTTCACAACAAACTTAATCATTACAGGAATAAGGGTGGGGGAAGCGATTTTTATGCACAAACAACCATCATGTTTTATCATTACATTAGTCACACTTGACAACAAGTTATTTCTTATTTAGAATAAAGGTGAGAGAAGCATGTTCATGAGGAAAACACAAACAAGATGCATGCTCGTCCTACACGTCTTCACAAATTGCCAGCCTGAGGCGGTAATCACGTTCTAGGTCGGTGGCATAACACGCACTCTCGATATAACTAGTCGTCAACTATGCATACACATTCGGGGTTAGCGTACCTACAGAAAATCTTATTTTAGCCCATTCCCACAACAGATATAAATACATTACAGGAATTTAAATCTAGATACTATCTTAGCTGCATACCCAGTATACACGTAAGTAGTATATGCACCCATCAGAATAGTATTACTCCCGCAATTAAATACCTTCACCCGCATTCGTGTGCTTACGAGTACAAGTTCCAGTATCAAACTAGCTCTTCCCTAGACCAACGGTTTTTTGGTCATGCTCTCACAACTCACATTTACCTGAGCGTAGGTGCGATGTTGCATAAAATAAATTCAACTACCCCATATATTTGAGTACATCATATGTGAGGGCTACCTCCAACATTAGAACACAGGGTAGCATAGTGCGGTCATCTATACGTACCTTTTGAGTCGACGTGTCGTTGCAAGAAAGTAAAACCCCCAAAGTTAGTATTACTTAACTAAGCCACCTGAAAGTCCTAATTGGGCATAACTGGAGGTTGTCGCTAGCACATATTTTTATAAATTAGGTTTTGACAAACTTGCCTACTAGCTAAAGATTTTTAGATAAAATAGGTTTTGCAAAACTAAAATTTGTTTTAAAACCATGCACATGACAGTATTATGCTTAACCTTGCTTTGATACCAGCTGTGACAGAACCGACCAATTTATAAGAGCACAAGTGCGAAAACCTCTGCCGAAGCAGTTGCATTAACACACTTGAGCCCATATAAACCCGGTAGTCCGTGAAATCCTGAGGGATTTCAAACTTTTCCAACATCTCAGCCAAGATCGCATGGTGAAGCAAATACATATCACGTTCACGGAGCTTTGCAGCGGAAATAAAATTACAATAGAGTTCACAAATAATAATACATGTGGAGTTCCACTTAATTTAGAAGAAATAACATAGCTTTGAAATGAATACCATAACATAAGTTGAAATACTCACTACAATATGAACACCCCTTTTGCAACGCATCTATACGTTGCTAGATGTCTACATAAATGTTGGTAGGGTCTGTACCAACACATAAATATGTGTTGCAAGAAGTGGCGTTGCAAAGGTCTATAGTAACACATATCTACGTGTTGGTAAGTACTGCACAAAAATGTTGGAAAGCAACAACGGATATAGTTATGATACAGCAACGCTTACATCCGTTGGAAGATAAGAGTTAGAATCAAATACTTTCTACACACAATTTGTGACTTTTTATATTATCATATCTTCATGGCAAATATCTTACAGAACCGTTGATGTTTACATCGTAAAAAGAAATATTGAACAATGAGATAATTAAAAAAATCAAATCATTGCTTTATTGATATGATTTCCGGTATATTACAAAAGAGGATATCTCATATATATGTCATTTACAGAGGAGCGCATATACATCAAAATAATAAATAAAATTCTTGAAACACTAAGATATGGTAACCACAAATCTAGCTCCTGGCACCAAGCTCCAAAATTGTCTTCCTGCCTTAGTTGTTATCCAAATATAAGAAATATTCAACTGATGTTTCGACCTGCAATGAATTACTGAGTGAGGAAAATAAATTAGTTAAATAAGTTCTTTTAAGACAGTTCCATCAATTATATCTGTATTCATAGACTTGGAAAAATCTGAAATCAACTGGGTAATAGACTATAGAGTTGGGAGCATAGCTTTATTTTGAGAGGATGCTGGAACAACTGAAATGGTGAGATTGGACTATAGAGATTATACACTCAAGCAAAACTGATTCTGTATTCCAGCAATATTGCAGGTTATGCATTGCAGCACCAGTACGGGATTAGAACTTCTTGGAATATAATGGAAAGAATAATGGAAGTCATACCAGTTCTCACAGACAGACAGTTCTGCGAAGGTTGCATTGCATAAGCCTCAGTTCCGGAACCACTGAACAAAAAAAGAGTTAGTCCATTTGATTACTAAAATATTAGTTGTTGGCTTGCTGCTTGATATATCTGCATCTATATGCCACGACAAAGTTGCTTGGCCAAACCTGTGGAGCAGTGAACTGTCCTGGGGGTGTTCGTGGAAGAAACTGTAGGCATAAAAAATGGACCTGAGGAAAAAATATTTACAAATTCGTTTTGCTATTCAGTTAAGTAGTCTGCTAGTACTTTCAACATCTCTAGTCTCTATATTTTTCATGGACCTTTGCAGAAAGTATATATATTATAAACGATGTAAATTGTAGATTAAATGAGATGTATTTATTTTTTTCTTAGAGAACAGAAATTACCTTTGTTGTAATTAGGTGATTTGGAAAATATGCATATAGTGCAAAAATTCACAAGATCCGTTCCTTATTTCCATGAGTGCAAAGGTTCAGAGGATCGGTGCCTTCTTTTCCACGTATTTAGCAACTACAGGTAGACTCATGTCTAGAAGAAAACAACATCTAATTATCAATCAACCAAGAAACATCAAATACAGACAGTAGATCCATCCCACTGCAAGGGCACTGTGAAAACCAAATCCCCATGGCTCCATCTATACGCCACTGCAAAATTAGAAATTTATTGATCAATGACAAAAAAACAGGAAATATGAACGAAAATTAAAGAAAAAAACAAATAGGGGACCAAGTCAAATTGAATGGATCAGCCAACAGCTAGACACATCTGAGAGAGGCAAAAAGAGATCAAATACATACGCGCAGTGTAAACAAATGCACCAGAAATAAATCAAATCCCCATCAATACGATCGTATAAGACAAGATGGACTGGGAGGCGGATGAACGACTGACCTGCATATATATTGTATTAATTTGCTAGTACCTGGAAACAAGATAACCTGCACGCCGGCCTCCGCCATGGGCAAAATCCTTCGCACGTCGCCGCTGCATGCCAAGCAATTCCACAAGCCACCGTTGTCTTGACGCTACTGGAGCAGTGGAGCCACCACCACGAGAATGAAGCCTAAATCGCCCTCAACACCTAATGCAATTTTTCCTGAGATCGGATCTGAGATTGTAAACTGACTAGGCATGGGTGAACAGTTATTATACGTGGGATATGGAGCTCTCGAGGTGGGCTCAAAAATGGGCCTGTGACTCCTTCACGAGCGGACTACATGGACACGTCCGCCAACGCATTTGTATTCCATTGCAGTTTATTCGTTGCTATATGGAGGTTTGTTTTGCAGTGACTTTGCCGAGTGACATCCTCCAACAACAGCATAAAGAGAAGAAGTAGGAAACTTCCGAGCCCACCGGCACTGGCCATCACCTTTCGGCAGACCTAACCTTCACCTACAACAAGGTGGGATAAACCCTGGGTACTCGAATGTACTCAGCTAGACTTACCCGTCGAAAACCAAAAACAAAGAGACACCAAGGAGTATGCAAGGCTGATATAACAGTGGAGCTGACTAACTTTATTTGCAAAAGGAGCTTGAGATAAAGGGTTCATCATTTAATTATATGAGTAGTCATCTTTTATCCTATTCCTTAAACTGTAGGTTTTGCACCTGGAGCACTCACTTGAATCTAGCAAACATATACATAATACCATATCAGGTTTGCTTATCAATATTTTTCTTAACCATCAATGTCACATGGAGTTGTATCGTAGTGAAGCTCGCCATAGTTTCCCACTAACCGGGGGAGACGACGACTCGAATCGAATTCCAAACCAGCTGGTGACGAACCTTTAATACCAACCCACACTTTCCCCGTCGGGTCCATGCATTGGGTAACCGCTCTATGCTTGTTCGTGGTGGTAATCGTCGCGGCTCACAGCACGGACTGCCCAATTGGAACCTGGCGATGGCCACGCGAGGCAGATCGTATTTCCATACTAGAAGGCACGATACGGGTTGAGACCGACCCGAACAGCGTCTAACCGGCTTTGGGGTCGATGATTACAGCACCGACATATCCTTAAGTAAAAGGGCGCTTTCAAAAATGAACGAGGGCCAACATCAATACAAACCTACACGATCCAACGGACGGACTGCCCCCAAGTTCCAACTTAGTGCCTTGCGTTCCAGTTGATCGTATTTCATTACTACTCAGGTTCTTTTCCACGATAGCAAATATAGCCAACCGTGATCCGGTAAATACCCACTAATGGTATTACGGGAACATCCTTTATTTACTACTTTATTAAGCAGACTAAGCAATTCTACATATAAATAAGTAACAGGATAACAAGGCAGGTGTAAACAATAATCAAGGAAGGGTAATGCAGCAAGTAGGATTCAATCAACTCCTATATCTAATGCATCACAATATAAAATACACAAGTAAATTAATTATAAAACTGGGAGACTTAGAATGCTCTGGGGCTTGCCTGGGAACCAACACTAGGTTAGTGTTTGTTAGATGATACTCGCTTGGCGAGCATCTCCGCTGTAGCACTTGCTTAACTCCGCATCTTCGGGATAATCCACCAAACACCGTCTTCGGGTTTAGCCTCATCATCACGTCCTTCACGATGTATCTACCGTTACCTAAATGAGATGCACAATGCAAGCGTATGAATGCAAGGAAAACGCTTACGATGCAATTATAGACACATATATAAGCATTTCTAATTACTTCACATAAGCAATCAAGATAACTATTAAAAGAAGACATAGCTCTTAACACACAATATGGCATGATCACTTCAGTAGATTATTATTAAAGCAAAATGAGACATGCGGTTCATTAAGCACTCAGAGAGGCTAATTATAACAATCAATCAAGACTACATCATACATCACACAAATGAAACACATGTATGCGCATACAACTCCTATATTAGTTAAGCATGTCAACCATCATTATTTAATTTGTTTATATAATACATAAGGTTAATTAGTTTAATAACATGGAATGCACAAATTAAATATTATCAAATTATTACATAGCATCAAGGATCACATAATCAACATTAAGCTATAGCAATCAACTTTGGTTCATTTACACAATTTGGATATCAGCACAACATTTAATTTAAACAGCCATAACTAGAGCTACACATAACCAAATAAGGTGATCCTAGGCTTTCTAGAAAGCTAGTAAAATTACCTAAAACTTTGCTATTATCACTTAAGCATGATTCAGCCACTGAAAAGACCAAACATAACAGGCAAACACTTCTATCTAAACTTTGGACAGATTATTACATTCATCTTCAAACAGCCATAACTGGAGATCTAAAGCACCAAAAGATTTGACATAAGACTTACTAGAAATCTTATTAAGTTTTCTACAACTTATTTATAATCATCACAAGATGATTAAGCAGTTATCAAGGCTAACCAACTCAAACAAGTAAATCTGTCCAGATTTAGACAGATTCTGACATCTATCTTTAAACACATGTAACTCAAATTCTAGACCACCAAAAATAGTGATCCAGAATAATATGGAAAGCTTATGAAAAGCCCTACAACTCTTATATTAACATGAAGACATGATTCATAGATTAAACTAGCCAAACAATTCATTCTTTCAGATCTGCACATAAAGTATATAAAATCTGACAGCAAACTTGCAAAATCTATAACTCCTAAACTACTGGGTCTAAAATCATGAAATTTTAGGACACGCAAGATAAAGAGGTTATCTACAACTTTTATATAGAATATATCTACAGAAAATATAATTTTATTTACGAACTATTCACCACTACAGAAACTATGCATGCAGCAGTTTCAGCATAGCTAGACATACAATCAACCGCTGAGTAATTAAATCGTAACTAGAGCTACATAACTCCAACAGACATGCAACAAGACATTTTGGAAATCTTATAAAATTATCTTCCTTTCATCTTTAATCACCACAACATGATTCATAAATTAAAAGGGTCAAACATACATATTTGCAGAATATGATCTAGGCATCACAGAGAGCAACTATTCCTGAACCCAACTTTAAACAGTTGTATCTCCGAAACTACTAGGCCAAAAATCACCAAATTTTAATAGAAGCTAGATCATCAAATGGTCTACAACTTTTGCATTGACCAAACCTTCAGAAAACAATATTTAATTTACGAAATTATCACACAAACAGAACCTACTCCTGCAGCAATTTCAGAAAAGCAATACATCACTTCATCAACTATTAGATCAACATGAGAGCACACAAATAAATCATTTGAACATCACAACCACATGAACATGAGTACACAATATACACAATCATCCACACACAACATCCAAATACCATCTTTATCAAAAGACAAAGAACAGAGAGGGGGGAGAAGGAAGAGGTCGACCTTCGGAGGGACTGCTCGTCGCGGAGGCCGCTACCTGCTGCTTGCTGACCTGGCTGCCGAGCTAGGGTTAGGGTTAGGGTTGCCAGGGCTCCTCGCTGTGGGCTGCTGCGGATGCTGCTGTTGCTTGCTATCCATGAAAAGGAAAAGGAGAATGGAGGGAAGAGCAGGGTTGTTGCAGCTGATTTGCTGCAAGCTTGGAGAGGGAGAAGGAGAGGACTACTGCCCTGCTGATTCAGCTATGGAAGGTAAATGGATTTAAGGAAGGAGGTGCTGCCATTAGAGGAGGGGCAGCAAGGAGGAAGAAGGGAAGAGGGCCGGGGCGTCCATGGTGGAGGAGGTGCAAAGGGGAGGAGAGGAGGGCGCCATCTGCTGCTGCTCTGGTGCTGCTCGCCATAGGAGAGGGGTTGAGAAGGAAAGAGCGAGCAGAAGAAGGAGTTGCGTATAAGAGAAGGAAGGGAAGAGAGGGAGCAGCCCTGCTGCTCGGGTGCTCTTCTTGCGCGAGGGGAAAGGATTCTTGCGCTAGGGGAAAGGATTCTTGCGCGAGGGGAAAACAAGGAGGGAACATGGTGTTGGTTTCCTTCTGCTGTAAGGAAGACCGAGTGGAGGGAGAAGGTGTCGGGCTCGCCGTTTCATGCGCGAGGGGAGAGGAGCACCGCCCCTTCTAGCCAATGAGAGGGCGCTGTAGGCCTCGGGGAAGGCGCGGCCTCGGGAGGAGGGGCGTGGCCTCGGGAAAATTTCCCGTGAAATTTTTCCCAAATTTCTTTCCTAATCTGGCAGGTTTCCGGAAACTTTCGGGCAAACTCCAAAATTACAAACACTGCTCAAACGGACTCCGATTTCGACAAAACTAATTTTGTTGTTGCCGTCTCGACGAGTACTCCGACTTTCGTTAAAGGCGCTCAGTCAAATTCTGAATCGTTTGCCCGGTAACGATCGTCGATGGCAGCTTCACGGTGATCGAAATTCCAATTTCACACAAAGACTTGAACTGATTTCTGAAACCTGAAAACTGCGTTGTATCTCATATTGCGAGCTCGTTTTCACCATGTTCGGCACCAATCCAGGTCTCGGCCATAAAACGAGATTTGTTCCCCTTGATCTGTACTACAACTTTTGTTTAAGGCACACCGACATGCGAATATTCGAAAATACCGTTCAACGCCGGTCAAAGCAGTTACCCGGTAGGGTTCAAATTCTGGTCTCTCATCGGTCGGGACATTTTCTTGTCATCATCTCAACACGGAACTTACATAACTTTTATTCGTGCGCCCATATAGAGTTGATTGGGCATAACTGCAACACTTGGTTGAACCCAAATGATTTTCTTCAGTTAATCAGCCAGAATAGGCAAAGCTGCGACTCGTCATTTTATGTGACTTTTTGATTCCAAACTTCACGAAACTTTTCTACCAACCACTATAGACAAGAACTGAGGTGAGGGACATGGAAAAGTCATGTTTAACAGTAATCTTGAATATTCCAAAATTGGGCAATCATTATTAACTTGTGCTGTTAATTATTTCTGGAATAATTTAAACGGAGGCTCTATTTCCGGGGTTGATTCCAAATCTTCAGTCATCACTGACAATACTAGAAATCATCTCTCGATCATCACCTGACAGACCATGTTTGTGTTCAAACTGACTCCTCAACTGGCGTCAAACGCCTGGGGCGTTACAATGGCGGCTGCTTATGACGTCCGTCGCGGTAAATAGATTAACCGCGGTGGGCTTCTTATGACGCCCGCCGCGGTAAATGTATTAAAATATTAGGTTAGTATCTTATTATTAGGGAAATTAAGGGTATTAGTATTAGTAATAAGTTATTATTATTAGGGATTAGTAGTACTATTAATAATAAGTTAAAAAAACTTGTGTTTTGAATGAAATCCACTACTTATTACATACATGTGTCTTGAATGGAGTCCGAACCACTACTTATTACATACATGTTTGTCATATACATATCATTTCGGTGCAAGCGCTTTCATGGTCCACTTCTCACCGTTGGGGCGGGCCTAGGGCTTGATCTTGGTATTGTTGAATCGGTCCTCGAAAGCCTTGATCTTCTTTGGGTGATCGGTAAAAAGTGAAGGACTGAAAGTGCTACCAGAAAGCGGCCAGATGGGGGGTGAATGGGAGCTTCAAATTTCTTTTCAGAAACTTGTTGCCACTGTCTCGAGAATCAACCCCAAGAGCAAACCTAGAGCTTGCAAGTGTCCACGACCTTAGATGTAGGGTGGATGCTTCCAAGAAGCACAGCGGGACACAACACAACTCTAGAAACCTAACGCAAAAACCGAAAATCAGAACTGACAATGGACGAACAAACCGTGAATGAAAACGCGCAGGACACACCTGACCGGACTCACTGGAGCGTCTGGTCAGTGGGCACCGGACGCGTCCGGTCGTCCAAAAACCAGTTTGGGAGCTGTCTTTATTGGACCGGACTCACTGTGAGCAAGCGTCCGATCGTAACACTCGAGTGTCCGGTCGAGCACAGAAGAGGCAGTGAACAGTGCCTTCAGTGCGTCTGGTCACGAGAAGGATGAGCGTCTGGTCGAGTCAACAGAAAACGAGCCGATCAAACCTTCAACGACCGGACTCTGGACCAAGCGTCCGGTCAACCCGATGCAAGTGTCTGGTCACTCCGACACAACCCTGTTCATCCACCGATTCAACTCGATCTCACCCAAAACGTAACCTCTAGGGTTCAAACTCGGTGAGAAGAGTCGCAAGGAGTATAGTGAGCTACTCCTACGAGATCATGGCTCGAACCTATCTCCAAATCGATGAATCGAAGAAAATCAGGAAGGAGAAGAGAAAAGTTGATCCAAAATGAAAACCAACCGATCTACTTGTTCGTGAGGTTTGAATTGAATTCCTTCGGTGGAAATGATTCCCTCACTATAAAGAACAAGTTGATTCAAATGGTTTTGCAAACGGAGCAACGTAGAGGGAAAACAATCGACGAGAAAAACGTGGAGAAAAGATGAACGTGAAGAACAACTCAAGAACGCGAATCAAACCACAAATTGTCGGCCGAAATTTGTCCCCACGAGGAGACACCGAGATTACGGTCTCGTTTCTTCAAAAAGCAAATACACAGACGTATTGTTCACTGTCTCTGCAGATCTCAATAGCTACAGCAGGGATATGGGAGAGCAGGAAAACCTAGAAGGCAAAATAGCAAATGACTGAGATGGGATGGGAGGTGGGTGTCTCCCTCTACTTATCCTAATTCTAGTTCCCACTCTACCCCTAACTAATTACAGAGCAAACCAGCTAAACTCTAGGGTTATTCTGGACCAACTCGAAGAAGATGTTGATCCGACGGCCACGCCCGCACAATTTGTAGCGTTGCCTCGACGCAACCTCACCGATTGCCACCACGTGCCGCCACCGCTCTGCTCGTCCTTTTCTCGGACCTCGCCCCTAGTTTTGAGGCCCAAACCGGGAAACCAGCCTTCACGACCAACCCCCGGTTTTGAGGCCCAAACCGGGAAACTAGTCGTCCATTGCCTGAGTTTTGTGGCCCAAACTCAGAAACCCGCCAGCGCCCAGGTTTTGAGGCCCAAACCTGGAAACCATCCTTAGCTCGAGTTTTGTGGCCCAAACTCGGCAAACCCGCAGCACCCAGGTTTTGTGGCCCAAACCTGGAAACCGTCCACCGATGGTTTTTCTGTGGCTCAACCACCAAACCGAGTCATAGAGGGGATG
Source organism: Coix lacryma-jobi var. lacryma-jobi (assembly GCA_009763385.1). Taxonomy (NCBI): domain Eukaryota; kingdom Viridiplantae; phylum Streptophyta; class Magnoliopsida; order Poales; family Poaceae; genus Coix; species Coix lacryma-jobi. The sequence continues at coordinate 86,597,020 of CM019831.1, forward strand.
CATTGCCCGTGCACCCCGTCCACCGACACATGTCCCCAGGTCCTCGACCCGAGCAACACTGTGCCCCGCAAGTCTCCGCTCGTCGCTGTCCGAGGCTGTCAGCCACCACAGCTTATCCTCAGGCCATCGGTCCCTCAACCCAAGCCTCACGTCCGCCCTTCACCGCTCTCGGTCCATCGGCACGGGACGTCTCTACTTGACTTTCACCTTGCCTTCAATTACTGTATCCATGCCCGACACCTGCACAACACAAGCCAAAGAACATGCGCATCAAACCAGTTGACAATCACTCATCACTCAAGATCCGGCATACACCCATGTATCCGCAATCTCCCCCTTGATGAGTGCATTGTCAACTACCAACACAAATCATAATGAAAGTAGAAGAAGGAAGAAGGAGAAGTAGAGAACTCGTCCAAATGACCCAAAAGCATATCAAAACCAGAAGAAGGTCAAGTGAAAGAGCAAAACAACTTGGTCCCCAAAGACATGGGCAACGGCTCGACGCAACCAAGCAAAGCAAAGCTAGACCTCAAGAAGAGGTAGAACAGGCTCAACACCGCTAGCAGGAAAGCTCGACACCAATTGAAATATCAGTTGACAATCAAGCAAAATTGAGCTAGCCCTCAAGAAGAGGCAGAACGAGCTCAACACCGCTAGCAAGAAAGCTCGATACCAACTGAAAAGCAACAGAGCTTGATACCAAGTGAAGAGCATATAGGCAAAGTCGCTAGTCCCTCAAGAAAGAGGCAAATGCTCAACACAACTATCTACCAAAAATTCTCTGAACTAATTGGAAAGAATGCTCCAAACCAATTGAAGATTCAACAAACACAAGCGAGCAAACTCCCCCTCCTATAGTGCACACAACTAGGATATAATTTTATGATTTCTCCTTATGATTTGACAAATTTCTGCCCCTTAGTTGATAATGCACTATCAGACAAACTTCTCCCTTCCAAATGCATATGAGTCAAAAATGCAAGTTAGCAGCTTCAGGAATATATTCAAGAGAATGAAAAGATGCTCTACAGAGTATAACTCCAATGACTCAACAATAAGCATACATGTAAGCAAAGGCTCAAACTGATCACTAAATACGAAATATGAACATACGAGCAAAGTGAGCAGTTTTATCCATTTAGAAAAGGATGTCCACCATAAAAATAGCACTGAACATTTATAGACAAGAAGTCAAACAAGTGCTAAACATGTATACAAGGTGAACTACTCCTAGCACAGTTCAATCATCATGCTGCAGAATGAAACATATACTTCTGATGTCAGATTTTAATCGGAGTTGCAGCGGTGAAATTTTAAAAGTTCAAATTTTAGCATGTGATTGCGAGAGGTTGAAGGCTTGTCATTGCCTAACTTTTAAACCGAGCTAAGCCTATGCAGAAGCAATCAGAAGCTTAAAGCAACGGTTTTGGTCTTACACTACACGGCTCAAGTTTAACTCAATGTGCAATGAGAAACAGTCTCGAAACCGTGATGTGTTGACAAGCAATCTCATCTCGATCTTTTCAATTCACTTAAAACTTGGTTCAATTTTATAACAGAATATGAACATACCAAGCAAGTGAGTGACTCAGAATTAGAGACATAGCAACCTAGCATATATGAAAAGCACAAGTGATTTTGACATATTCTACACATGCTAGTTGCCAATATCAATGGTGAACAATTTCAAGTTTTATGTTCATTAAGCAAATTCATCATTCATAAAATAGCTCAACTCATAATATGTATCAGTGATCAGAAGGAGCATAAGCTACAAGTATCATCATATAGCATCGGAGCATACTAGATAGAGCATAATCACATTATAATGATTATGTACATGAAGCTCGAAATGCAAAAATGCATGATGAAATGCAAAGACTAAGTTACCAGAAAAGAAAACAAAATGAAGGAAAAAGAGTCAGTCTTTGATATAGTAACCAAAATGTTTCCCCCATCTAAAAGGGGAAACACACTCCAAGCTCACCTCTCAACCTAGCAAAAGTTGATTGGTCCAAAGGCTTGGTAAAAATATCTGCCAACTGATGATGAGTATCCACATGGTGAAGGTCGATATCACCCTTCTCATAGTGGTCTCGCAGAAAATGAAAGCGCACATCAATGTGTTTGGTCTTAGAATGTAGCACGGGGTTCTTAGCAATGCTAATAGCACTCGTGCTGTCACAAAGCAAAGGAACGCGAGAAAAGCTCAGACCAAAATCACACAAAGTGGCCATCATCCAAAGCAATTGAGAACAGCAGCTAGCCTCAGCAACATACTCAGCCTCTGTGGTAGACTGTGCGACGCTAGACTGCTTGCGAGAAGACCAAAATACAAGAGAAGAGCCAATAAACTGACAAGTTCCAGAGGTGGACTTGCGATCAAGTCGGCAACCAGCAAAATCGGCATCCGAATAACCGCAAAGGGAGAGGGTGGAGGAAGCAGAATACCAAATCCCAAACTCTGGAGTGAAGCATAAGTACCTCATAATGCGTTTGACCGCCTGATAGTGAGAGGTGCGTGGCGATGACTGAAATCGCGCGCAAAGACACACCACGAACTGGATGTCCGGCGTGTCGCCGTCAGGTACAACAGCGACCCGATCATACTCCAGTACTCCTTCTGGTCCATAGCTTCTCCATTCACGTCCGCATCCAGGGCCGTCGTGGTCGACATGGGTGTTGCGAGAGGCTTGGCCTCACCCATATCGAACTTCTTCAGGATGTCATTGGTATACTTGCCTTGGTGCACAAACGTCCCCTCTCGGGATTGCTTAATTTGCAACCCGAGAAAGAATGTCAACTCGCCCATCATGCTCATCTCAAACTCCCTGCTCATAGTGTCTGCAAACTTGGCAACCAAAGCGTGAGAAGAACACCGAAAATGATATCATCCACGTAAATCTGGACCAAGAGAGTGTCATTGCCTTGCTTGAGGAGAAAAAGCGTTTTATCCACACATCCCATTTTAAAACCCTTAGCAAGCAAAAAGGTTTTCAACCTATCATACTATTGGTATAAATTAATGCACACTCTACTTTATCCGCAAGCGCACAGTTAAAATCTACCGATGTAGCACTTCACCAGAGTAACCCAGTTTTAATATCGAACCCAAAGGAACGGATAGCGATGAGTCTCAAGTGTATAACCCCTGAGTAACTAACAAGGACGGAGAAGCTAAAAGTATAGAGGGGATCACTAAGGTTATCTAAATCCAACTTAAGAGTGATATGTTTATATTATTCTTATTGGGGAAATTGCCATAAAAGGTCACAAACAGAGTATGATTCTTTTATGCAAATGTATAATCCTACCGAGCCTACACACGGGTAAGTGGACCATAGAAGAATCAACAAGGCTATAAGAGTCACCCTTGCGAACTACCACTACTACCGGCGTTATAGGAGGTAAATATGAGCTATCAAGTCTAAGCACCACGCTTACACTATCCAACTACTCCAACTCTAGAGCGACTAGAATTAAAGTACTCAAAAGAGAGTCATAAACCTTAAGAACAATAAGAACAATATCTCAATCTTAAATATAGATGTCGATTACCGAAACAATCGTTGAAGCAAGTCGATGAAGAACTTGAATCCACAGGTACAAGATGAAGAAGTTGATCCGACAGGCCGGAGCTTCCTCTTGATCTCTTCCTCTCTCTCTCTTCGAGTTCTAAATAAGACTAGGTTCTAATCCTACTAGAGGGGTATCTAGTCTTCTACTTGAAAGCTAACTCCTGAAGTCTCTTCTAGGGTTTCTAATTGAAGCGTAGTCTTCTAAAGAGGGACCTTCTATCTGACCTGAGGCCTGGGGGTCTGTTTATATAGCCCTGAGGGATCAACCGCGACCGTTGGATCATACCGACTTCACGTAGGGCTGAGATTGATCCTCAAAGGCGGTGGAAGTAGCTTGCAGAACACGGAAGCCAGAGGCGCCAGGGGGAGACCGACCGGTGGGCCCAGGGGACCGGTCGGTCCCACCTGGAAGTGGATCGGGTGCCCTTCCTCGGGGTGTCTCTACGTGGTCTCTGGAGTCTTCTGGAAGGTTCCTGACTTGGCAAAAGCGTTATCTCCCGTAGGTTTCCTTCTAAGGGAAGGAATCGAAGGCTGTTTCCTGGTTTAGTCCCTGTAGAATCACAATTCACCAAAACTCATGGAATTTATTAGTTTTAAACCCTATACTAAGGTGGAGTTTATATATTCATCCATTTTCATGCTTAATTGACCTTTAATAATAGGAGTTAAAGAGTGTCAACAAGCTCCCCCACACTTAGACTTTTACTCGTCCTCGATAAAAGGTTGGATCATAAGATATCAAGCATTAAGCTTTTCTGTGTTTACCATAAAATCTTTAGAAGTTGGAGAATAGAATAGTTGAAACAGATCACCCTTTCCTTTTTAGTATAAGACATTGGAGTTTTTGAAATTTCTGAAACAAGTCATAGCTTTCCTTCTCCTTTTGTATCATTTCGATTCCTTACCAAAGCATTTGACTTATGAAGAGCAGTTTTATGTTACTAAGTCAATGGAGAAGAATACTATACTCTTAGATCAAGACATTAATCTTTTTAAACTTTGTCACTCTTACTGGTATATTGCAATTAGAGGGACCATGGGCTATCTTCTTTTTCTCTTTATCATACTTTTATCATAATACTTTTTCTTTTTCTATTATATATTTTTTCTGAGGTATGTCGGACACTTGTCCTTTTTTCTTTCCTCATATTTCATACTTTTGCATAGCCCATGCCTCTAATACAATACTACATCGGAAGAGTGAATCTTTTTTTTATTTTCAAGGGTCTCTATCTTTAGAGCATAATAAATTTCTCAACAAAGAACTTAGTATTAAAGTAATAATTGATTGATTATAAATGACTTTTGCAGGCAACTTATTTACTACAAAGGAGAAGTGTTGCTAATCTCTTTTTAACTTTGCAAGTAAAATTCTCCAATGCTCATACTATAAGAATTGAGTTCTCATTATTCTTCTATCATATTCCACAACAACTCTAGATAATATAGGTTTCTTAAAAATATCAAAATAGGTCTTTTCAGAAAGAGCGTTGTGAGATTCTATACCATGAGCATGTCAAAATATTGTTTTCTTTAAAGTTCTTGAACTGCGAGAATATGGTTTTAATTTGAACAGAAGCTTGAATATCAGAAAATAGAGTGTAGTAGTTGCGTACCGATCCATGGACGATGGAGGAGGCCAGAGGGGTCCACCCCTGACCGACCGGTGGGGTCTACCAACCGGTCGGTTGGGCTTAGGGCCCAACCGTGGTCCGCTTCGTGGTGCGTGATCTTGGTAATGATATCTTCTATTCTATGCAGCTTTTGCGATTGATTTCAGTAATTCTGTCGTCGTCTTCTCCCCCACACTTATTTTCTGTTTTCTGCTGATCACAACTTGTGGAGACAAGACATATATCCAAAATAATAAAAGATAACTCTAACAAAAACTTTATTGATATTCAAGGCACTTTTATTACACAAACAATTAACTAAACAAAACTTATTATGAAACTAGACTTAAACACAAGACTCTGCAAATACAAGTGCCTTATTAAACTACTGATAAACTATCTCTCACTTCTCTCCCTCGAGCAGATTTGTTATTGTAGAGGCTACACTGACGACCTTGTCCTTTAAGCTAATGTGTTTAGTTACATATTTATGCAGCACATCAGTCGCCTTTTTCGTAGTCTTGGCTAGAGAAGCGTATCTCTGCTTGAGCTCTAAATTATCTCTCTCAAGCTCTTCAATTCTGTCTCCGAGGCGATCTAACTGGGTGGTCCTCTTGCGTTTGGCTGCGATATTAGGAGTGGTGGGTGCCCTGTTTACTGGTGGAGTGACCTTGATCTGCTCAGGGTGACCACGAACTCCCTCAAAGCGCGGGTGCGGATTTGTAGATGTGTATTTTACGACAGTGGGTTCCCCATGCTTGTTCGTCTTCAGCCCGACGAGTGTCTCATTGGGCCTAGGAGGAAGGAGCGGAATCTCTTTGGAGACGGAGAATGTCGGAAGACTTCTCGCCGGCACTGCTTGAGCATAGAAGGCTTGTTGACGATGCGACGAGGTCTCTTCTGGTGGGATCACATCGACAGGTGTTGGCGAGTCAACAGGAACGATCTCCTTTGATGGCGTTACGGCAAGCTCCTTGGGTGCGATGACGACAAGAGCCATCGAGTCGTCGGCGGGCTCGTTGAGGTTGATCCTTATATAGGAGGCCATTAGCGCTGGTGGGAGGAAAGCTCTGTTGCTGCTGGTTTTCTGGAAGAGGTTGTAATGAATCTAGAGGCAGGTATGGGGCTGGTTTTATAGCTGAGGAGGCTTGAATGATAGGTATGATAGGTTCGTTACGGGAGTTATCAATTCTACGGATCGGGTTACCAGAATGGGTACGAGAAAGAGTCGGGACTCGTAACGAAAGAAGGCGGAGGGCGAGGGGCCTCCAGGGCAGACCGGTCGGTCTCCCCAGGAGACCGGTCGGTCCCTCCCTGTGGGATCTCACGGGTCCGTCGCTCGTGGTGTCTTTAAAGTTGATCCTAATCCCAGAAAATATATCCCCGATGTGCAAACTTATCGGAAAAATGACGATGGTGTAAATCTATGGGATAATGAAGAATTGGATGACATCCAACTCTTCAGGACTCTTTTCAGGTTCTAGAAAAATCTTAAGACGTTGTCCATTTACCTTGAATAGCGTACCTTCATCATTTTGAAGTGTAATGGCTCCATGTGATGAAGTGGCTACCACCGTGAAAGGTCCTTCCCATTTGCTTCGTAGTTTTCCATGCTCGAACAATTTTACTCTGGAATTAAAAAGTAATACCTTATCTCTAGGAGTGAAGCTCTTCTTCTTGATTCTCTTGTCAGGCCACCTATTTGTTCTCTCTTTGTACATCTTTGCGTTATGATATTCTTTTTCGCGCCATTCATCTAGTTCATAGAGTTGCATTTTCCTCTTTACTCCTGCGGCTTCTAAGTCCATGTTCCATCTTTTGATTGCCCAGTGAGCTTTGAATTCTAATTCTACTGGTAAGTGACAGGTCTTTTCGTAGATGAGTTGATATGGAGACATTCGCAATGGTGTTTTGTAGGCAGTACGGTAGGCCCACAGTGCTTCAGGTAGTCTATCTTTCCATTGTGTTCCCATCTCGTCAACTGTTTTCTGCAGAATATTCTTGATTTGCTTGTTTGACGTTTCTGCTTGGCCACTTGTCTGGGGGTGATAGAGAGTGGCAACATTGTGACGGATCCCATGATTTGTCAGATATTTATGAAAGCCTTTGTCAATGAAGTGGGTTCCTCCGTCACTAATTACCATCCTTGGCACTCCAAATCTTGGAAATATTATTTCCTCAAACATCCTCTGAGAGTTTCTTGCATTAGCAGACTTGCATGGCACTGCTTCGACCCATTTTGAGACGTAGTCAACAGCAACTAGGATATACTCATGATTCCTTGATTTAGGGAATGGTCCCATGTAATCAATTCCCCCGACGTCGAAGAGCTCAATCTGAAGGTTGTTAGTGAGTGGCATGGCATCTCTGATGTTGATGCTGCCGTGCCTCTGACATGATCCACACCTCCGGACAAAATCTTTTGTGTCTTGGTACATAGTTGGCCAGAAAAATCCACTTTGCCAGATCTTCGCATGCGTTCGGAATGCCCCATAATGTCCTCCATATGGTGAAGAGTGACATCGTTCAATGATCTTGATTCCTTCTTCAGCTGGCACACATCTTCTGAGTAATCCATCAGAGCAGACTCTGAATAGATATGGATCATCCCATATGTGGATCCTGCTCTCATAGATCAGTTTCTTCTTATTTGCTCCTGGTGGTACATACCCTGCAACTATAAAATTGACAATAACTGCATACCAGGGGTCAGATCTAGAGATTTGAAAAAGCATGTCATCCCTGAGTGAGTCATTTATAGGCAATTCCTGAGGATTTTCAAAATACATTCTAGACAAGTGATCAGCTACAGAGTTTTCTACTCCTTTCTTATCTTTTATTTCTAAATCAAATTCTTGGAGTAACAAAACCCATCTTATTAAGCGTGGCTTAGCATCTTTCTTAGTGAGCAGGTACTTTAATGCAGCATGATCAGTAAAAACAATCACCTTTGCTCCCACTAAATAAGATCTAAATTTGTCTATAGCAAAAACAACAGCCAGAAGTTCTTTTTCAGTAGTAGCATAATTAAGTTGAGGTCCTGTTAAAGTTTTGCTGGCACAAGCGATTGCATGATGCTTTTTATCCTTATATTGTTCTAGCACAGCTCCTACAGCAAAATCACTTGCATCACACATGATCTCAAAGGGTAGAGACCAATCAGGCAGTTGAATGATAGGTGCAGAAGTGAGCGCTTTCTTGAGAGTGTTAAAAGATTCTAAACATGCATCATCAAATTCAAAAGGAACATCCTTGGCCAAAAGATTTGTAAGTGGTCTTGCAATGTAAGAAAAATCTTTTATAAATCTACGGTAGAAACTGACATGGCCAAGAAAACTTCGAATTCCTTTGACATTAATCGGTGGAGGCAAACGTTCAATTACTTCAATTTTAGCTTTGTCTACCTCAATTCCATGTTCTGATACTAAATGACATAGCACTAGGCCTTCCTTAACCATAAACTAACATTTTTCCCAATTAAGGACTAAGTGCTTTTCTTCACATCTTTGTAAAACCTTGTCTAAATTTTCAAGACAATCATGAAAAGTTTTTCCATAAACAGAAAAGTCATCCATGGAAACTTCCATGATTTCTTCAATCATATCAGACAATATAGACATCATACATTTTTGGAAAGAAGCAGGTGCATTACATAATCCAAAAGACATTCGGCGATAAGCATAAGTTCCGTATGGACATGTGAAAGTGGTTTTGCTTTGATCATCAGGATGGATTGGGATTTGGTGATATCCAGAATATCCATCAAGAAAACAAAAGAAAGAGTGATTGGCTAACCGTTCTAACATTTCGTCTATGAAAGGTAGCGGGAAATGATCTTTCTTAGTTGCCTTGTTTAATTTTCTGTAATCAATGCACATTCTCCGGCCAGTAACAGTTCTTTGTAGAATTAATTCATTCTTCTCATTCTTTACCACAGTCATGCCTCCCTTTTTAGGCACAACTTGGACAGGGCTTACCCACTCACTGTGTGGCACAGGATAAATAATCCCGGCGTGCAAGAGTTTCAAAACCTCTTTCTTTACTACTTCTCTCATCGCATTGTTAAGCCTGCGTTGTGGCTCTCTAGATGGTGATATGTTAGGATCAGTAGGAATGCGATGGGTGCAGAAAGCGGGGTTGATTCCCTTTAAATCATGGAGTGAATAGCCAAAGGCTGACTTATGCTTTTCTAAGACAGTGATCAACCTAGAAGTTTGTTCTTGAGTAAGATTATTATTTATGATTACAGGAGATTCAGGATCATTATTTAAGAAAGCATATCGAAGCCCAGAAGGTAAGGGTTTTAACTCTATAGGAGGTTTGGGAGGTTCTTCTAAGGAATCTAGAGGATCTGGATCTGGTGTGTTATCTTCTTCCTCAGTGAAGAACTGAGCATCTTCTTCATATTCGGATTCATTTATTATTTCAAAAGATGCTTCCTTAATTTCTTCCATAGGATCTGGCTCGGGACATGATTCATTCTCAGCATTTAGAGAGTGAGTGATAGGCATTATTCCTTTAAGATTTTTCCCAAGATGGAAGTTTAAGATCCCTAATTGTCCTTCATGAATGAGTTGCATAAGTGGTTGGCCTATCAGCAGATTGAACTCTTTAATATCAAAGATAAAAAAACTTAAGTGTAGCGGAGTGTTATCTATTGTGACAGGCAGGACATACATGATTCCTGAGCTAGGGATAACATATCCTGAAGGGGTTTTTAAAAGTTTAGCTGTTGGGGTAATTGGTATTTGTTTTAATAAATTTTGAGCAAAGGTTTCAGCCATAATGTTGATTCCCACAACAGGATTATAGAGAGCTTCGAAGGGTTGTTGATGGATTTGACATTGAATGTGTGTAGAAGGTGAATTTAAGTGGATTGTATCAGTGGAAAGTTCTGATTCTTCTAACCATTCATGACTTATTATAGAGATTAGTTTCTTCGTAGTTTCTTTTAGGAAAACCTTATCAGTAAGTTCTTCTAAAGATGATGTTTGATTTTGTGGTTTCCTAAATGTGTGATATTTTGAGGTATTACCAAATTCAGTAAAGTAGTCATCCTCGAAGTCAAAGGTATCTCCTAAGATTGAGGTTTCCCTCTCACTAGGAATTAAAGCTGAGGTTTTGATGCGTCTCGTTGTCCCGATCTTCATGACGTAGGATCTTGAACTTGATAACTAGCTGAAGAACAGCCGGATAACTTGCTGCAAGCAGCGATAACTAGTGCAACCTGACAAATAAAACTCGAAGCCAACCACCGTCTTTAACCGGCAACCTGAATCGAGGATTCGCCCAACCACACTCTCAAAGAACCAACAAACACAACCTACAATCAATCAAGGCAAACCTTGAAGGGACCAGGAGCACCAATTGGGAGCGGATGACGCCGCCGCTTCTGTAAATCCCGCGAAGGAAATCACAAGAGCAAAGGGGAAGAGATTGTACTCTCAGATTTGTTAGCACACAGCTGAACAAAGGGGTTCTGTATTTCGATTATCAAAAGTCTCCGTTTGCTATGAAGCAATGACATATTTATACTAGGAATAACCCTCCTAGATAGGTATAAACGCGAAATGGAAATGAAAGGGTAGACTATGTGAACAGGCTTCCACGAAAGGGCTTCTAAGTTAATCCCGCGTGACTGTTGGACTTCGGAGCAGTCTTCAATGTTTTGGCAATAACTCCACCTTGGAAAGTCCAAATGATGCAGCGTCAGTTGCGTTGGAAAGTTAACTTGATAAGCTTTCACACCATGTGCAGCATGTACCATGAACTTTTGTAGATTGGTACAGTTTTGCACGGCAATTTGGACAACATGCAGTCTGTCCAGCAGCTGACTAGTATGTACTAAATCTGGTCGGCAGCCAAGAGGAAAACTCCAAACTGGTCGGGGCTTATTTCATTGGAAACTAGACTTCATAAGCTTTCCAAAATGTCCTCATGGGCCTTCATAGCTTTTGTAAATCAAAAGATATGACTAATTCTTTCCGACGTTTCTGCTGGACTGGACTGGTCGGAGTGTGGAGCTTCATTGTAATCACTTTTTTGTGTGTTCTTGTCTTCCTCCTTGGTGAACCTGAGCAATAGCAATGTGCACGACTTAGGTCGCGTGCACCTCTTGTTGTAGCTTCTTCGCTCGGTTACGTGTAATCGGTCCATTGAAGACTTGAGCTGGCGTAGTTTGACTCGGAGCTTGTAACATCTTGTTGGTCGGAGAGCTGGTCAGTGAGGTCGATATGCTGGTCGGTGAGGAGCTGGTCGGTGAGGTCGATATGCTGGTCGGTGAGGTGGTCTTGGTCGGTGGGGTCATATCAGGTTTGTTCATGATTAAGAATAGGTATAGGATCAGCTTCTAGATTTACTTCTAGTGGTTCTTGTGGTTTAGCTTCAGGAGTAGAAGTGATTTGAGGTAAGTTTTGTAACATTTCCCTTGCCTTAGAGGCTGGGGTATGTAGGAATGATCCGTTTGAAGCTAAGTTAAGGTAGTTAGAAGTTTTTCTATTCAGACTATTATAAAAGTGTTGAAGCAAGACAGGGTCTGGAATAGATAAGGCTGGACTAGATCGGACAAGATTATCAAATCTTTCCCAGGCTGCAATTAGAGACTCATTATCCTCTTGGATGAAGGACAAAATCTCTAAGCGAAGACAAATAATTTTGGAGATAGGAAAGTATTGTAAGCAAAAGCTAGAGCAGAGTTCTTTCCAATCCCCATTTTTACTTGGTGCAGTTTGAAGGTACCATGTTTTGGCTTTTCCCTCAAAGGAGAATGGAAAAAGTTTCCATCTAAGGGTTTCGTCAGACATGCCTGCGATATGTAGGCACGCACAGGTTTGTCCAAACTCATTTAAATGAATATGTGAGTTTTCGTCTTCTAAGCCAGAAAAAATTTGATTCTTAACCATTTCTATCAAACATGGGCGTAGCTCGTAGTTGTCTGAAAGGATAGGCTTAGCAGATTTGGGCAACTCTAAGTCTACGACAGTGTGATAGATATACTGGTTCAATGGAATGGAATTCGTGGAGCTAGTGGTTGGCTCTGAGAAATCCATTGTGAAGAGAGCAAAGTAAAATATAAAGGTAAAAGATAAAAGTATAATGCAAGGTTATACTCAAGACGTAAAATGATCTACCGTTCCTCGGCAATGGCGCCAGAAATGCTTGTTGGTATAAATTAATGCACACTCTACTTTATCCGCAAGCGCACAGATAAAATCTACCGATGTAGCACTTCACCGGAGTAACCCAGTTTTAATATCGAACCCAAAGGAACGGATAGCGATGAGTCTCAAGTGTATAACCCCTGAGTAACTAACAAGGACGGAGAAGCTAAAAGTATAGAGGGGATCACTAAGGTTATCTAAATCCAACTTAAGATTGATATGTTTATATTATTCTTATTGGAGAAATTGCCATAAAAGGTCACAAACAGAGTATGATTCTTTTATGCAAATGTATAATCCTACCGAGCCTACACACGGGTAAGTGGACTATAGAAGAATCAACAAGGCTATAAGAGTCACCCTTGCGAACTACCACTACTACCGGCGTTATAGGAGGTAAATATGAGCTATCAAGTCTAAGCACCACGCTTACACTATCCAACTACTCCAACTCTAGAGCGACTAGAATTAAAGTACTCAAAAGAGAGTCATAAACCTTAAGAACAATAAGAACAATATCTCAATCTTAAATATAGATGTCGATTACCGAAACAATCGTTGAAGCAAGTCGATGAAGAACTTGAATCCACAGGTACAAGATGAAGAAGTTGATCCGACAGGACGGAGCTTCCTCTCTCTCTCTTCTAGTTCTAAATAAGACTAGGTTCTAATCCTACTAGAGGGGTATCTAGTCTTCTACTTGAAAGCTAACTCCTGAAGTCTCTTCTAGGGTTTCTAATTGAAGCGTAGTCTTCTGAAGAGGGACCTTCTATCTGACCTGGGGCCTGGGGGTCTGTTTATATAGCCCTGAGGGATCAACCGCGACCGTTGGATCAAACCGACTTCACGTAGGGCTGAGATTGATCCTCAAAGGCGGTGGAAGTAGCTTGCAGAAGACGGAAGCCAGAGGCGGTCGGTCCCACCTGGAAGTGGATCGGGGTGCCCTTCCTCGGGGTGTCTCTACGTGATCTCTGGAGTCTTCTGGAAGGCTCCTGACTTGGCGAAAGAGTTATCTCCCGTAGGTTTCCTTCTAAGGGAAGGAATCGAAGGCTGTTTCCTAGTTTAGTCCCTGCAGAATCACAATTCACCAAAACTCATGGAATTTATTAGTTTTAAACCCTATACTAAGGTGGGGTTTATATATTCATCCATTTTCAAGCTTAATTGACCTTTAATAATAGGAGTTAAAGAGTATCAACACATACCATGCTCTAGGGGCTTGTTTCAAACCATATAAAGCTTTGTGAAGTATAAAAACATGGTTTGGAAACTTGGGATTTTCGAAACCGGGGGGTTGTTTCACATACACCTCTTCTTCTATGTAGCAGTTTAGGAAGGCACTCTTGACATCCATTTGAAAAAGTTTAAACCCTTTGGATGCAGCAAAAGCCAAGAGGATCCTAATTGCCTCCAAACGAGCTACAGGAGCAAAAGTCTCCTCATAGTCTATCCCCTCCTTCTGACTATACCCCTGGGCTACAAGTCTGCCCTAGTTTCTCACAACATGGCCATTCTCTCCTTGTTTGTTTTTGAAAACCCATTTTGTACCAATAGGGTGACACTTAGGAGGAGTTGGAACCAAAACCCAAACCCGATTTCTTTCAAAAATTTCTAACTCCTCATGCATGGCATTGGCCCAATCCGGATCAGATAAAGCATGTCCAACATCTCGGGGTTCAAAATCAGCAACAAATTCAGAATGAACAATGTGAGAGATTTGTTGTGACCTTGACCGAGTGACACATTCGTCGATGCTGTCGATCATTTGTTGAGGCGGGTGTTGGCGCTGGATATGTCGTGGCACCTCCCGAGCTGAAGAAACCTCCCCCTCAACAGCAGCTGGCTCCTCCTCAGGTACAAATGGTACAACTCGAGGTGGCGGATCCCACGACCCCAAGTAGTCGACGAAGAGGGATTGGGGCCGTGAGTCGTCGTAGTAGAAGCCGATGCTTGCGGCACAGCAGGTGGAGGAGGTGCTGGATCATCTATCCCTTCAGCACCCTCGTCCTCATCATCAAAAAGAGGTTCGACAACCTCATGATCACCTGCACGCTCAAATCTAGAAGAGGGACAAACCATGGTCTCGTCGAAGGTGACATCAGATGTCTCCATGACTCGGTTAGTATCAAGGTTCAGTACACGATATGCACGAGTATGAGTGCCATAACCCAAAAATACACCGTCAGAAGAACGAGACTCAAATTTGTCCAGGTTGTCTTTCTTGAGTATAAAACAATGGCAACCAAAAACTCTAAAATAACTCACTTTGGGTTGTTTTCCAAAATGCAACTCATAAGAAATCTTTTTCAAGAAAGCTCGGAGAAAAATGCGATTGGAAATATAGCATGCAGTGTTCATAGCTTCGGCCCAGTACCGCTTAGGAGTCCTATGCTCATCGAGCATCGTCCTGGCCATCTCAACAAGGGTCTGATTCTTCCTTTCTACAACATCATTTTGAGGCGGTGTGTAGGGGGAAGAAAACTGATGCTCCAAGCCCAAAGAGTTACAAAACTTCTCAAAATCTGAATTCTTAAACTCGGAACCATTATCACTACAGATAGCTCGCATCGAGTTCATAGGGAACTTGTTCTGAAGACGCAAAATCAGATTGCAAGCAAAAGAGAAAGTCTCGGTTTTCTCAGCTAAAAAGAAAACCCACGAATATCTCGAAAATCGTCAACAACAACAAGCATGTACCACTTCCCCCCAACCGAGCTCACCCGAGCCGGACCAACAAGGTCCATGTGCAAAAGCTCTCCAGGGCGCTTAGTCATGACCTGAGTCACTGGATGGTGGGGAGCAGCAACCATCTTCCCATGTCTACAGGAATGGCAAACAAGATCCTTCTCCATGGACAACTTGGGTAATCCTCGGATTAGGCCAAGTGAACTAAGCAAGTCGAAGCTCAGGTGACCGAGTCTCCTATGCCACTTCCAAAGATCAGAGAAGGAAGGTCCTGCCAAAAGACAACGAGAAATCCCAAACGACTCCAAGAAATTTGCATGAAAGACTTTCCCAAAGGGCGAAATCAAACATACAAGATTGCCCTGAGGATCTAAAATACGACTGAGATTCGGCTTAAAACAAATCTCATAGTCATCATCGAAAAGTTGCGAAATAGAAAGAAGGTTAAAATGCAAGTTAGAAACAAGAGCAACATCACGCAACACAAAGTGCTCATTAACTCGCACCGACCCACGAGACAACACTTTACCTTTGCTATTGTCGCTGAAGGTGATAAACTCCTTTCCGGCAACTGGACTAAGACTGGAGAACCACTTGGCATTTCCGGTCATGTGCCTCGAACAAACGGAATCCACCAACCAAATGTTCTCCAATCGTTTTACCTACATTAATAAAAAGACATAGGGTGAACAAACGGTCCAACACTGGGGTGAGTAAAATGGGAATTATACCAGTGTTGGGCCGGCTGCTCAAAAGAACGGTTAGAAGCAAAACCATTCCTAGCACACCTACGGGGGAAGCGATCATGACGTATAGGAAAACGTGGTCCGCTAAGGGAAGAGCGTCCATCGCGATACTCAAAACGTGGTGGGGGTGACGCTCAACTACAAAGCCACTACCACGGGGTCCATAGCCCACAACTGCAGGCTCCCGTCGGGCACGTCCTCATTGCGGCCTAGGCCTAGGACCTTGAGGCATTGGACCTCTAGGCCTAGCTGCTCTCCTCTGAACATCAGGCACATGTACATCATGGAAAGGATGGTACATGTCCGTGTTGTTCATCTCCTTTGCGCGGCGCTCCTCTCTCTTGCACCGAAAGCAAAACTCCCTCAAGTGTCCATCTCTCCCACAGTGCTCACAATGGTACCTCACCGCTCTCATAGGGGGTTGTTGGTACTCACGGTAGTGGGTGTGGATCACTTGGCCTTTTATGGCATGAGCTCCTCTTGGATAGGTGGCATGGTGTCTAGCTTGTTCTTGACGTGGTTTGGTTTTGGAGCCCATGTCTGTTTCTTGGGTGGAGCTCTCGGAGGTTCAACAAACACCCCCATCCTCAGTGTTAGGCTTGAAAGGCTCTTTGGGTGGAATCTTGGTCAGTTTGGGAGTAGTGGTGGAGTTGGGCTTCACACTCGGGTTAAGGCCACTAGACTCTCAAATCTTAACAAAAGATGAAGCACACTCAACACCCTGAGCAAAACCTACACCTGGACCTCCAGTAGCACGCTTGAATTGGGCAATCGTCATCCCAAGCTGCGGCTCACCACAAGACACCCATGACAAGATGGTCCGAAGGTATGTGTTTTCTTCCTCGGTTTGAATCTTGTCATGCTTCACATTCGCAATCTCCATCTTCAAACCCTCGCACAAAGCGCACCTAGACACGCAAGTGCTACCCGAGCGGGCCTTCTCAAGAGACACAATCTTGGCATCCTTCTCTGCCAACTCGGATTGCAAGCCTGCACAAGACTTGCACGCACCCAACAACATGGGTCTTGCCCGGAGGTCATCCACCTCTCCAACCAAAGCAGCATACTTACCTCTCAAAGTGAGAAGGTCAGTCATGTGCTCGGTGCACATCTCGCACTCACCCTCCTTAGAGACAACTACGGTGGACTTGGCAAACTCAAGCTCCTTCACCGTATCTTCCCACTTCTGCCTAAACTCCTTCCGCTCTCTAGCAGCATGCCTAAGCAACTTATCTTGACTAAGAAGGGCGGCAGTAAGTTTCTCGACCTCAGTAGAAAGCTCATCAGGGGACTGAGATACCTAGGAGGTGTCGTCGTCGTCGTCATTCTGAGGGATCTCCTCGGGCTGGCTGTCGACCTCCTTGCCGAGGTCCATGGTGCAAAAGCCCTCGTTGTCGGCGAAGAAGCAGAGACCGTTCAGCTTGTCCTCGATCTTCTTCTTCTTCTAGGACTCATCGTCGCTCGAGGAAGCGGAGTCATTATCCGAGTCGTTGACGTCACTGAGTGTGGCGAAGAAAGCACGCTGCTCAGCGTGGGCCTTCTCCAAGTATTTCTTCTTGATGTACTCCTTGTTGAAGACGCCCTTCCGCTTGTGCTTCGCGGGGACGTACTTTTCCTTGCGCTTGCCGAAGTCGTACTTGTGCCCATGATCGTCCTTCCCAAATTCTTGCTTGTTCATCTTGGGACAGTTGGCGATGCAGTGGTCGGGGTCGCCACACTCGAAACATCCAGAACGTCCTCGTCCGCGGCGACGGTTCATGCGGTTGTTGTGGAACCGCGAGAACCGGTTGGCAAGCAGAGCCAACTCGTCATCCCTCATGAACTCCAGCTGCTCCTCTGTAACAGAAAGAAGAGAAGAAAGTGCAAATCCTCTAGAGGGGTTAGCAGAAGAGCCATAAAGCGAAGCCATCGACGGGCCAGAAGTATTTTCATAAGAAGCCCTCGCCATGGCATCAATCTCACTGGACTTGAGCTTACTGAAGAGCTCGTCGCATGTGAGGGTCTCATAGTTAGACGATTCAATGATCGCCTGGACCTTTTAGTCCCACACCGACCGATCGAGAGTATGTAAAAGCTTCAAAGCCCTCTCATGATCGTCGAAAGGCAACAACTCCTTGTTAGCCCTCATCCTGTTGACAATCACCTGAAAGCGAGCGAATAAACTTTCTATGCTCTCGCCAGGCATGTGTCGAAAGTTCTCATACTCCCGCTTGTGCGACTCATAGAGACGGGATGAAAACGCATGAGGGTCGCCCAAATCTCCTGAGCCGTGGGGAGGTGAGAAACGCGATCAAACTCAGACATACTCAAACATGAGTAAAGAGCATTATGGGCTCGGCTATTGGCATCGTGCTCATCGATCTGCAGCTGAGTCACACGAGCAGCCAAAACCACGTAATCGGCCTTGTTGCAAATGTCCCAGACAGAAGCACCCATGCTCTAAAGATAGGCCGACATGCGTCTCTTCCAATACGCATAGTTCGTCCCGTCGAAAAATGGCGGTTTGCCCACGCCGCGATCCATGTCGCCTTCTGTGGATCTGGAACCGACTAAGGTGGAAGATCCTTAACCCGCTCCGATACCAATTGAAGGACTGAAAGTGCTACCAGAAAGCGACCAGAGGGGGGGTGAATGGGAGCTTCAAATTTCTTTTTAGAAACTTGTTGCCACTGTCCCGAGGATCAACCCCAAGAGCAAACCTAGAGCTTGCAAGTGTCCACGACCCTAGATGTAGGGTGGATGCTTCCAAGAAGCACAGCGGGGCACAACACAACTCTAGAAACCTAACGCAAAAATCGGAAATCAGAACCGACAACGGACGAACAAACCACGAACGAAAACGCGTAGGACACACCTGGCTGGACTCACTGGAGTTTCCGGTCAGTGGGCACCGGATGCGTCCGGTCGTCAAAAAACCAGTTTGGGAGCTCTCTGTATTGGACCGGACTCACGGTGAGCAAGCGTCCGGTCGTAACACTTGAGCGTCTGGCCGAGCACAGAAGAGGCAGTGAACAGTGCCTTCAGTGCGTCCGGTCAGGAGAAGGACAAGCGCCCGGTCAAGAAATGAAGAGCGTCCAGTCGAGTCGACAGAAAATGAGCCGACCAAACCTTCAACGACCGGACTCTGGACCAAGCGTCCGGTCAGCCCGATGCAAGCGTCCGGTCACCCCGACACAGCCCTGTTCATCCACCGATTCAACTCGATCTCACCCAAAACGTAACCTCTAGGGTTCAAACTTGGTGAGAAGAGTCGCAAGGAGTATAGTGAGCTACTACTTCGAGATCATGGCTCGAACCTATCTCCAAATCGATGAATCGAAGAAAATCGGGAAGGAGAAGAGAAAAGTTGATCCAAAACGAAAAGCAACCGATCTACTTGTTCGGGAGGTTTGAATTGAATTCCTCCGGTGGAAATGATTCCCTCACTGTAAAGAACAAGTTGATTCAAATGGTTTTGCAAACGGAGCAACGTAGAGGGAAAAGAATCGACGAGAAAAACGTGGAGAAAAGATGAACGCGAAGAACAACTCAAGAACGCGAATCAAACCACGAATTGCCAGCCGAAATTCATCCCCACAAGGAGACAACGAGATTACGGTCTCGTTTCCTCAAAAAGCAAATACACAGAGGTATTGTTCACCGTCTCTGCGGATCTCAGTAGCTATAGCAGGGATATGGGAGAGCAGGAAAACCTAGAAGGCAAAATAGCAATTGACTGAGATGGGATGGGAGGTGGGTGTCTCCCTCTACTTATCCTAATTCTAGTTCCCACTCTACCCCTAACTAATTACAGAGCGAACCAGCTAAACCCTAGGGTTATTCTGGACCAACACGAAGAAGATGCTGATCCGACGGCCACGCCCGCACAATTTGTAGTGTTGCCTCGACGCAACCTCACCGATTGCCGCCACGTGCCGCCACTGCTCTGCTCGTCCTTTTCCCGGACCTCGCCCCCGGTTTTGAGGCCCAAACCGGGAAACCAGCCTTCACGACCAACCCCCGGTTTTGAGGCCCAAATCAGGAAACCAACCGTCCATTGCCTGAGTTTTGTGGCCCAAACTCAGAAACCCGCCAGCGCCCAGGTTTTGAGGCCCAAACCTGGAAACCATCCTCAGCCTGAGTTTTGTGGCCCAAACTCAGCAAACCCGCAGCACCCAGGTTTTGTGGCCCAAACCTAGAAACCGTCCACCGATGGTTTTTCTGTGGCTCAACCACCAATCTGAGTCGTAGAGGGGATGCACCGCCCGTGCACCCCGTCCACCGACACATGTCCCCAGGTCCTCGACCCGAGCAACACTGTGCCCCGCAAGTCTCCGCTCATCGCTGTCCGAGGCTGTCAGCCACCACAGCTGATCCTCAGGCCACCGGTCCTTCAGTCCAAGCCTCACGTCCGCCCTTCACCACTCTCGGTCCATCGGCACGGCATGTCTCTACTTGACTTTCACCTTGCCTTCGATCACTATATCCGTGCCCGACACCTGCACATCACAAGCCAAAGAACATGCGCATCAAACCAGTTGACAATCACTCATCACTCAAGATCCGGCATACACCAATGTATTTGCAAAAAGCTGGAACTCTTCATAGTTGTTGTATTGTTCGGGACTCTGGACCCCACCCGGTCCCATGATCCGCTGCTTTCCTGACACAACCATGTGCCTTCTTGGGTCCTCCGGATAGAGATAGTAGGCTACTTGTGCAACATCGGTTGCTACTACCCACGCATCGTCTTTGTAGCCGATACTTTTGAGGTCCACCGTGGTTAGCCCATAACTGTCCACTGCAACTGCACTCGGTTTCACTCACTGACACCGGAAGGCTATTATGCGTACATTCTGTCCATAGTCAAGTTCCCAGATTTCTTTAACCTGCCCATAGTATGGCCTCCTTTGACCCGTGGACATGCTGATGCCCTTGTATCGAACACCGCAATTCTGTGTCGCACTTTTCTTGTCCTTTTCTTTCGTGTGAAACATGTAACCCATGACATCATAACATTGCCATGTGGTGATCTGGCTTGATGGGCCTGCCACAAGCTTCTGAATTGTCTCGATATCTTCAACGGCACATCCTTCAAGGGGTATGTGTTGCTCTTGTAGCCACTATATAAGAGTACTCTTGTGATGGTTTTGGACCCATGCCTCAGTGCGTTGCCCATCATTAGCAGCACGGATCTCTTCGAGGTGTTTTTCAACGTATTTCTCCATGCTCACCAATTGATGCAGGTTGATGTAGTGAGCTTCTTCAACCTTTTCGTATGGAACATTTGTGCATACTTTACGGCCCGAGCACCCCATCCCCGAGGTTCTCCCTTCTTGCTAATGGACAGGCAACCCAATCGCCCTGCCATCTCTTATGTACCTCATACACCAGTTCACGGCCTCCATGGTTGTGTAGGCCTCGATCATTCAGCCCTTCGGGTAGGCGCGATTGTGGACATGAAACGCTCGTACGTCCACATCTGGTGCAAGTACATGGGGCCCAGTTGCTAGATTTGATCAACCATGTGCGTCATCAGGTGTGGCATGATATCAAAGTAAGACGGTGGGAAGCACATCTCTAGCTAGCAAAGGGTCTCCGCGATGAACTCCTTCAGTGTAGGCAGTTCGGCCTCATCAATGACCTTCTGCATGATGCAGTTAAAGAAGTATGACATCCGAGTGATAACCATCTTCATGTACTCTGGACGGATCGCACTGATCACAATTGGAAGGAACACCGTGAGCATCACGTGACAGTCATGTGAGTTGTAGCCAATCATTGTCTCTTTCATGGAAACCAGGCTCTTGATGTTGGAAGAGAACCCTGTCGGCACCTTGATTCCCCTAATCAACTTGCAGATAGTCGTCCTCTCGTCTTTTTTCAGGTTGTAGGCCACACCCAGGATCTCAACTTTACCGTTCTCTGTCGGTCCTGGATGAAGATCTGACCTGATACCCTGGTTCACATGATCCATCTGTGACCTGAGACCGTCCTTCGTCTTGCCCTTTCTATTTAGGAGAACACCGATCATGCTCTCAAAAACATTCTTATCAAGGTGCATGCAGTCGATAACATGTGGTGTATTAAATGTTTTCCACATGGCATTCACCTGTCTTGTCCCGCTTTTGCTTCCTTGTCTGCACCGATCATCCATTGACTTCTTGAAAGAAACGATGGGGACATTGGTCGATCCTTCCTCTGTCTTGTCCCGCTTTTGCTTCCTTGTCTGCATTGCCGGCACCTCTTCCTTCTTCTTCTTGTTTCCAAATTTGACCTGATCCATGTCCTTAATTGTAACACCTCTGGTGTTAATCTAGCATGACATCATCATCTCATTATGCATAATCATCTCATGAGCATGAAGCATTCACATGTTGCTTTATTTTTCATATAAAGTGTCATTTCATGTGTTAAGATGCATATAGACATACAATGATAAGGTGTTTGTTTGGCTTGTTTGTGGAGTGGTTTGAATTCTTAGTAGCTTAACCTTGTTGAGAAGTCAAATTGAGGCCATGTTTGTGTTGGTCACTTTGGCTAATCAAGTCTCTAAACCTAGTCAACCCAGTAGAGCTCTAGGAGTCCTTTTGTTTGACTAACAAAGACCTCCTTGATTGAAGCTTTGCATGGCTGAGTGCCCTTAACCAAAAGTGTGTAGAATTTAGAGTAGAACAAAAGTTGTTTTTGGGCCAACTCATGAAAATGAGTTTAACATGGTGTTTTAGGGCCCACAAGGCAGAAATGGGTGAGTTTTTGACTTAGAAATATATTCCTAAGTCCTAAACTAAAACTCAGTTCGGCCTGGCCATGTTCATCGCTTTCTCGAGCTAAATCCAGGCCAAACTAGTGATCGATCTTGTAACCAAAGTTGTAGACGGTATGTAGCTCTAACCAAAGAAGCAAGTGGTTTAGCGTTTCACCAAGTGGATTAAGAGAAAATCGTGCTTCAAAATGGCCTGTCAGTCGGCCTGATGGCCACTGAACCCGGCCGGCTCAGTTCAAACGCGCACGGCGTCGTGGCCGACCGCGCGCAGAAACTGGCCGCCGCGTGGCGCCCGGCGCCCGGCCAGCCCAGCCAGCACGCGCGGCGTGGCGAGCATAAGCGCCCGCGCACGCATACCCCGCCAGATGGTCTCTCTCCCTCTGCCTTTGCCTCCTTTCGCTCTCGCCGGCATTCGGGCGGAACGAAGGGGAAAACCATGCGTTCGCCGCCAACCGCCGTGCCTTCGCCCAACCAAGCGCCTAGCCAGCCTCGCCTCAACCTCCTCCACCCCTTTGCGGTAGCTGTGCTCGCCGAAGAAGTCTAGGTAAGTCGCGGGATACGTCTCTGCCATGGCCGCCATGACTATTGTGATAGAACCGACCCATTTATACCAGATTAAGCACCGAAACCTCTACTTCCGCAAAGATTATCATGTACATAAGCTCGTACAAACCCGGTAGCCCGGAAATCTCGAAGGATTTCAAACCATTTCAACAATAGCCAAGACCATACTAATTCAACGAACATGTCCACAAGTTACATCACAGATACACATAATTCAAATACATCGGAGTACGAATCAATATTACAAACCATAGTTTGGAAATAGTAGCGGAAGCAACATAGTTTTAAAACATAAGTTCACTGGTTCACAATACTGTGCCATATGCCTGATCAGTCCAACAAAAGCATCAGGTGAGGATAAGTGGTGACCGTGCCCATGGTCTAATCATCTCCCGTAACCGGGTATAGGCAATTCTCGCAGTAGCCATAGAAGCACTGGCCATCTTCAACAACAAGGGAAATAAACCCTGAGTACAAGAAGGTACTCAGCTAGACTTACCCATCATAAACCAGAAATAAGGTGACACCAAGGAGTATGCAAAGCTATATCTGGAGTTGGCTAGACTTACTCTTTTGCATAAAAGCATTTTCATTATTATTAATTGTCATTAGGGTATTAGCAGTCAATTTTATGTAATCAACCTGATTAACTAGATTTTCACCTGATCTAGAGCAATCACTTGGCTAATTAATCAAGCAAGAGTGACTATTTCATCAATAGCCTTTTAGATTCAACATTATAACCATCTTTAGTTCCATAAGTTCTACGGGTGGTGATCTAAAGTCAATTACTCACTGTCCAGGAGCGATGGCGATTATAATCGATTCCTACCCAGCTGGGGATAAAATGTCGCACACTCGCCCGATCACACCTTGTTAGGTAGCCGTCGGCTGCCACTCAGGAAATTCGAGAACACTGTTCGCGGGACGGCCATGGGCCCTTCTACACCGGGGGTTGTGTCAATGCCAGGTCACTCAAGCTATAACTTCCCACGGTCATGTCAGGTCGATCAGGCCCCACCTGCCCTCGGACGATGCCAGGTTGTTCAGAATAGTTGCCCACGGTACAACTGAGGCCCTGGGTGTTAGGCGTCAACATCTCCATCTTCAGCTCGAATAACCTTACTCGGCTTCACGGGAGGTACCCACACCTACTCCGTTAAGTGATTGACGCGTTCAATTTGACAGAAGGGACACTTCCCGAACGGTCCTATGCGACACAGACGGAAGACTACTAGCACACAGGACCCATGTCCTGCTGCTCCTACATCCCGCCCGGTCTCATTTTAATTATCACATGGTTATCTTCATGATAGCACCAGACTAGTCATGATCAGTATCCACCTATATGCGGGGGACAGGAAATCACCCGACTTTTACCGGTCTAAGCAAGACTAAGCATATACGAACTTAAATCTAACAGGGATATTCAGATAACATTTGCAGTGGACAAGGTACGATAATAATGCATCAAAGGTAGCAATCAATTCCTATAACCTAATGCACAATCATTATCTGGTTAATTTGTAAACCGTTGCAAACCATAGGAGTTAAATGCTCCAGGGCTAGCCTTTCTCGAAGTCAGACGGACGGTGGTCGCGGCACTTGGGCAGTTTCTCGGCGTCGGCTCCTCCGGTCTCCTCGGGCACTGTATCCTCCTGGCTCAACTCTTCCTGTTACGGTGGGTTCTGAGTCTCTTCTGCCGATCCTGTGATGCATAATATGCATAAGTTGGATGAATGCACATATAGAATGCATATGGGATGCGACAGGTTTAACAGTAATTCAGGAGATAAGCACATGTCATCTGCTGCATTCTCTTCAACAAGATAGTGAATATCATCCAGTTGACTCCTAACTACCTTGCTTCTAGATAATTCATTTTTAACCTTCCTAAATCAGTTGAGATGACACTTCAATCACCATACTTTCACTCAATTGCTTGCCATATAATCTTACTTAAGCATGCTTATAACAGCAACCTATTACAAACAGTCTTAGAAAAATCTACAAAAATTACTCTAGTCTAACAACATGTAAACCAACCCATTGTTAAATTTTCAAGCTGTTTGAACTTAAACACTGCCCTCTATGAAAAAGACAAATAATATGATGAAAAGGTCCTTTGAACTATACATCCTAGCACCAAGTGTCAAGCATCCGATTTCACATTTTTCCTCTGAACTTCTTAGCACAAGAGCAGTCTACAAAAATTATCAGGTTCATATTCCACATAATTTAATTACTACAAATTATACAAGAAAACAACATTTAATCATTTTAATTGCTACTACCAATAAATTCTATAGAGCATCTCCATACTCCATTTTTCCTAGAAACTACTCATTTACACAAACCTAAAAAAATTGGTATCACATTTTTCTAAGCTACATAGAATTAGTTATGCATTTTCTTAGTTAACAATAATTTCCTAAGTTAATTTAAACCACATATAAAAGTATCACAAAATATGCATTTAACATTTTTCACAGGTAGCCCTATTCATTCTTAACGCAACAAAATTTGTTCCACAGCATTTGGACTTAAAATGAGCCTTGCATGAATTTTTAAAGCATTTAAACCATTCCTGCAAAACTGATTAAAAGAAAACCGACCTAAAAACGCTATGGACACCCGAGTTAACTCCCCAGAGACACAACTGAAACTGCTAGACACACCCGGAGTTCCCAAACTCTACTGCACCCAGCCTTTCCCCTTTCCTCTTTCACCGACTGCCAGCGGGTCCCGCGGGTCAGGAGACCCCACTTCACCCGGTCAACGGACCCACGTGTCAAAGGCAGTGCACACCCGCCGGAGTTGACCGGCGCTAGCTCGCCGGCGACGAGGTTTCCAGCGCAACCATCTACCCGGCTAGCTTCGTCTTCGCAAGGCGGACATGGTCGGCTAGGTCTCCCGGCCAGAGGCTCACCGGAGCAAGCTCGACGGCGGTCATGGCGGAGCGGCGGCGCTGCGCTATGGCGACAAGGCTTCGCCTGGCTATTCCGAGGCTCGGCGGCGTGAGCACTAGCTCAAAGAAACCCTAAGCGACCTATTAGGGCGACTATCGAGCCATGCCGACCTCGGCATTGCTCGGTGCCACACACAGCGGCGGACAAGGCCATGGCAAGGCCTAGTTCCGGCCGAAAACACAGCGGGAGAGAGGTCTCCATCTGACCCTAAGCAACTACAGAGGTAGGGGAGGTGAGAACGGGGCTCTGTTGGAGGTGGTTTGGCCAGAGACGGCCGGACCACGTGAAGGTCATGGCAGCAGCCATGGCGAGAACCCGAGACAGGCACTCGGCGTTCCGCCGGCTAGAGAGTAGAAGAGAGGAAACCAACCCGAGCTGGTGAGAGAGGAGGTTAGGGTGGAGAGGTTGGCAGAAGGAATTGAGCGGCGGTGCGTTGAGCGGTGAGTAATCGCTCACCGGAGTTCGGCGGGCAGCGGCGCTACGAACTAGAGGAGATAAGCAGAGGGAGGAGGCGAGCGCGTGAGAGAGCAAGTGAGCGAGCTTTTGGTTGCACGCACGGGTGAAGGAGGAGGCAAAAGAGATGCAGCGTTCAGGTGCATTGCACCTGGCCACTTCCCGTCGGAGCCGTTCCCGACTGGGCGCTACGGCGGCCACGCGGTGACGGCGCAGAGAGGGGACCGGGAGAGGTGTCAGGGCTAGCGGAAACCACGGGAGGCGGCGAGCGGCGGTTTAGGCGGTCTCGCGCGGCTGCGGCGGTTTTCGCTGGTGTACGGCGCGCGGGCGAGCGGCGGGCGCGCGGTGGAGGGAGAAGGAGGGGCAGATAGGAGGGGTCCACGGGGTTTAAACTAAAGAGGTTTTGCTAAAAACTTTTCTGCCCCAAAACTCCCAAACTAAGCTGAATTAGGAAAAAGTTCTAAAAGCAAAGTTGCTGAGAATTTTGCAAGGAACAATTCATCTTTAAGGCTCAAGTCCAAATTCTACTTAGGAAAAGAATTTTACTCCTAACCTATTTTTCTAAAGCAAGAAATAACATTTAAAAAGCCTTTTCTGAAAAAGTGCTTTTAAGCAAAGTTGTTCCTTGCATCAAAATCTACAACTTTGGTTTAAGGCACTTGGTCAGAAACAGAAAGCAAAACATAGCTATACTAGAACTAGGCAAGGACTTAAGCAACACACACACACAAATGCACATGAAAGGATGACATGCCATGCTTATGCTATGTCCAATTATGCATTTAGAGTTGCTTAACAACTAGGGTGTTACAGCCCTCCCCTCCTTAAAGAAATCTCGTCCTAAGATTTGAATTACTGACCATTTTTCATAAAATTGTGGATACACCTCCCTTAGATAGTCGTCCGTCTCCCAAGTAGCATCCCGATCATCTTGTTCATTCCATGTTACCTTGTACTGCTTGATTATTCTTCCGCGAGTTGCTCTTACTTTTTCATCAAGCACTTGATGCAGATGTACAAAGTAGGTAAGGTCTGATTGTAACATGATCTTTGCTGGATGTACTTCTTCTTCAGGTACTCGAAGACATTTCTTTAGTTGCGACACATGGAATACAGGGAATATAGCCTTCAAATGTTCTGGTAATTGTAGCTGGTAAGCTACTTCTCCCGTCCTTTCCATGATTCTATAAGGCCCCACAAACCTTGGTGCTAACTTTCTTTGAACTCCAAAGCGCTTAACACCTTTCATGGGTGAGACTTTCAAGTAGACGTAGTCACCAACGTTGAACTCAAGCGGTCTTCTACGTTTATCGGCATAGCTTTTCTGTCGAGACTGTGCAACTGCAATATGCTGCTGAATGATTCTAACTTGTTCTTCTACTTCTTTGACGAAATCAATTCCATAGTATCGATGTTCTCCTGGTTCAACCCAATTTATCGGTGTTCTGCATCTTCTACCATATAAGGCTTCAAAAGGCGCCATCCGAGTACTCTCTTGATAACTGTTGTTGTAAGCGAACTCTGCCAAAGGCAACCACTTCTCCCAAGAACCTTTAGCCGATATTATACTGGCTCTTAGCATATCTTCCAATACTTGGTTCACTCTTTCAGTCTGTCCTGACGTTTGCAAATGATAGGCCGAGCTTCGGACTAGTTTCGTACCTAATTCCTTTTACAGTTTTTCCCAAAATGGTGTAGTGAACTGTGGTCCTCGATCCGAGACTATGATCTTTGGTACACCATGGAGTCGAACAATTTGACTCAAGTAAATCTCTGCATAGTCTGGTGCTTTATAGTTGGTCTTTACTAGAAGAAAATGTGCGGTCTTGGTAAGACGATCCACAATTACCCAGATCGAGTCGTTTCCTTTCTAAGTGGTAGGCAATCCGGTGATAAAATCCATACTCACTTCTTCCCACTTGCATACAGGTATAGACAAAGGTTGAAGCATTCCGGCTGGTCTCAGGTGAATAGCTTTCACCCGACAACATGTGTCACACCTAGCCACATAAGCAACAATTTCTTTCTTCATCTTAGTCCACCAAAATCATGGACGCAAATCTTGATACATTTTAGTGCTACCCAAATGAATAGATAATTTGGACAAATGTGCTTCGTCTATAATCCGATTTCTAAGTTCTCTATCCTTGGGTACCACTAGGCGCTGGTCAAACCATAGAATTCCGTTGTCATCAACTCGAAAGTGCTTGACTGGTCCAGTTGCAGCTTTTAGCTTCTCCTTGATGTGATAAATTCCCTTATCGGTTTTCTGCCTTTCTAAAATCTAATCAACCAACGTGATGCGTTGAAGGACCGAAAGTGCAACCAGAAAGCGACCAGAGAGGGGGTGAATGGGAGCTCAAATTTTCCCTTCGGAAACTTGTCGCTACTGTCCCATAAATCAACCCCAAGAGCAAACCCTAGAGCTCGTAAGTGTTCACGACCCTAGATGTAGGGTGGATGCTTCCAAGAAGCATAGCGGAACACTTCACGACTCTAGAAACCCAACGCCAGAGCCGAAAATCAAAACCGACAACAGCCGAACGAACCGCGGATGAAACAGCACGAAACAGTACTGACCGGACTCACCCTGCGTCCGCTCAACACCCACCGGACGCGTCCGGTCAAGCAAAGACGGATTTGGGACCTTACTGTTTCTGACCGGACTCACAGGGGGGAGCGTCCGGCCAAAGTGTTCAGCGTCTGGTCAAAGGAGAAACACCCGATGAACAGTGTCAGGAGCGAGTCCGGTCAGGAATCAAAGCAAGCGTCCGGTCGACTACAGAAAACTCACACGTGGCATTCAACCACCGGACGCGTCCGGTCAACTCGATGACAGCGTCCGGTCACCCCGAGACTGCTCCGTTCACCCACCGATTTGACCCGATCTCACCCAAAACAAATCCTCTAGGGATCAAACTTGGTGAGAGGAGTCACAGGAAGGATAGTGAGCTACTCCTAGGAGAT
The DNA here is from genome assembly GCA_009763385.1 of Coix lacryma-jobi var. lacryma-jobi. Taxonomy (NCBI): domain Eukaryota; kingdom Viridiplantae; phylum Streptophyta; class Magnoliopsida; order Poales; family Poaceae; genus Coix; species Coix lacryma-jobi. The sequence continues at coordinate 86,626,503 of CM019831.1, forward strand.
CATGGCTCAAACCTATCCCCAAATCGATGAAGCGAAGAATTTCGGGGGAAGGGAGAAAAACTTGACCCAAAACTAAAATCGATCGATCTGGTAGCTCGTGAGGTTAGAGGAGAATTCATTCGGTGGAAAGAAGTGCCTCACAATCTAGGACATCTTTGTTCAAACGGAATCGTAAAAGACGCAATGAACAAAGAGATTGATCGATGGGAAAATCGTGAAGAAAAGCAACCCACGAAGAACTTGAACAAAATGCGAATCACAACCACAAATTTGCAACCGTGTGGCTATCACACGCTACAATGGTGAAATTATGGTCTCACTTCCTCAAAATCTCACGGAGACAGAGGTATTGTTCTCTTCTTTGTGGATCTCAGTTCGCTACAGCAGGGGAGTGGGAGAGCAGGAAACCTAGAAGGCAAAATAGCAAATGACGGAGATAGATGGGGAGGTGGGTGTCTCCCCCTACTTATCCTAATTCTAACTATTCCTAATTCCCACTCTACCCCTAACTACTTACAGAGTGAACTAGCTAAACCCTAAGGTTATTCTGGACCAACTCGTGGTAGGTGGTGATCCGACGGCCACGCCCGCACAATAGGTAGCGTTGCCTCGACGCAACTTCACTGATTGCCGCCACGTGCCGCCACCGCTCTGCGTCCTTTTCACGGACTCCGCCCCCGGTTTTGTGGCCCAAACCAGGAAACCAGCCTTCACAGCCAACCCCCAGTTTTGAGGCCCAAACCAGGAAACCAGCCTCCAAGTCCATCCCCTGGTTTTGAGGCCGAAACCAGGAAACCCACCAGCGCCCAGGTTTTGAGGCCCAAACATGGAAACCGTCCACCCGATGGTTTTTCTCTGGCTCTACCACCAAACCGAAACTGTAGAGGGGATGCACCACCCGTGCACTCGGTCCACCGACATGTGTCCCCAGGTCCTCGACCCGAGCAACACCATGTCCCGCAAGTCTTCGCTCGTCGCTGTCCCAGGCTGCCAGCAACCACAGACGATCCTTAGGCCACCGATCCCTCAGTCCAACCCTCACGTCCGCCCTTCACCGCTCCCGGTCCGTCGGCACGACACATCTCTACTTGACCTTCACCTTGCCCTCGATCACTGTCTCCGTGCTTGACACCTGCACAACACAAGCCAAAGAACCTGCGATCAAACCCGTTGACAATCACTCATCACTCGAGACTCGGCATACACCCATGTATCCGCAATCTCCCCCTTGATGAGTGCATTGTCAACTATACACACAAATCATAATGGAAATAGAATGAAGGAAGAAGGGAGAGAAGAGAACTCAACCAAATGAGCCAAAAGCATAGCAAAGCCGAAGAAGGTCAAGTGGAAAGAGCAAGACAACTTGGTCCCCAAAGATATGGGCAACGACTCGACGCAACCAAGCAAAGCAAAGCTAGCCCTCAAGAAGAGGTAGAATAGGCTCAACACCAATTGAAACAATCAAAGCAAAATGCTAGTCTCTCAAGACAGAGGCATAGAGGCTCAACACAACTAGCAGAAAGCTCGACATCAACTGAAAAGCTTGATACCAACTGAAACCAACTGAAGCAAAGATGCGACTACTAGTCCCTCAAGACAGAGGTAAAAGCTCAACACAACTAGCAAAGCGCTCCGAACCAATTGTGAAAAACCCAAAACCAACTAAAGAAAAGATGCGACTGCTTGTCCCTTAAGATAGAGGCAAAAGCTCAGCACAACTAGCAAAGCGCTCCGAACCAATTGGAAATTTCAAAAACTTTATCACGAGCAAACTCCCCCTTGCATGGTGCACCCAACCAATTCCTCTCCCCTTAGTTGAACATAGGAGGCATGATTTGTCCAAATTCTCCCCCTTAGTTGAAAATGCACCATCAAACAAAAGGAACCAAAAGCAATTTTCTCCCCCTCAGAAAATGCACCATCAAAAGTGCCAACAAGAGAAGTTCTTCCCCTTCCAACCTGCATATGAGTCATAGTGCAAGTTAGCAGCTTCAGGAATATAGTCAAGAAAATGCAAAGATGCTCTAAGCAGTATAGCTCCAAACGACTCACTGGAAAGCATACAAGCTAGCAAAGGCTCAAACTGATCACCAAATATTAATTATGAACATATGAGCAAAGTGAACAGTTTTTAGCCAAAAAGGTATTCACCACCAAAATAGCACAAGAACATGTATAGACAGGAAATCAGTCAAGTGCTAAACATGTATACAAGGTGAACTACCCCTAGCACAGTTCAATCATCATGCTATAGAGTGAAACAAAGTCTTGTGTATCCAAATTTTAGCGGAGTTGCAGCGGTTAAGATTACACAAGTTAAAATTTCAGCATGTGATTGCAAGAGGTTGAAAGCTTGTCATTGCCTAACTTTTCAACTATGCGAAGCCTATGCAGGAGCAATCAGAAGCTTAAAGCAACAGTTTTGGTCATACACTACACAGCTCAAGTTTAACTCAAAGTGCAATGAGAAACAGTCTCGAAACTGTGATGTGTTGAAAAGCAATCCCATCTCGATCTTTTCAATTCACTTAAAAACTTGGTTCAGATTTTATTGACAGAATATGAACAGACCAAGCAAGTGACAGGCTCAGAACTAGAGACATAGCAACCTAGCATATATGAAAAGCACGAGTGAATTCAACACATCCTACACATGCTAGTTGCATATATCAATGGTGAACATTTTCAAGTTTTATGTTTGTTAAGCAGATTCACCACTCAAAAATAATAGCTCAGCTCACAACATGTATTAGTGATCAGAAAGAGCATAAGCTACTAGCATCAGCATATTGCATCGGAGAACACTAAACAGAGCATAATTATATTTTAAAGATTATATACATGAAGCTCAGAATGTAAAAGCGTATGCTGAAATGCAAAAGAAAAACAAAGCAAACGAGAAAATAGTCAGTCTATGATACAATATCCAAAATATTTCCCCCATCTAAAAGGGGAAACACACACCAAGCTCACCCCTCAACCGATTAAAGGTTGATTTGTCCAAAGGCTTGGTGAAAATATCAGCTAACTGATGATGAGTGTCGACATGGCAAAGGTCGATATCACCCTTCTCATAGTGGTCTCGCAAAAAGTGAAAGCGCACATCAATGTGTTTGGTCTTCGAGTGAAGCACGGGGTTCTTAGCAACGCTAATCACACTCGTGCTGTCACAAAGCAAAGGAACACGAGAAAAGCTCAGATCAAAATCACGCAAAGTGGCCATCATCCAAAGCAACTGGGAATAGCAGCTAGCCGCAGCAACATACTTAGCCTCCATGGTAGACTGGGCGACACTAGACTGCTTGCGAGAAGACCACGATACAAGAGAAGAACCAATAAATTGGCAAGTCCCAGAAGTGGACTTGCGCTCAATGCGACAACCAGCAAAATCGGCATCGGAATAACCGCAAAGGGAGAGGGTGGAGCAAGTTGAATACCAAATCCCGAACTCAGGTGTAAAACGAAGGTACCTGAAAATGCGCTTCACCGCTTGACGGTGAGAAGTGCGCGGCGACGCCTGAAAGCGCGCGCACAGGCACACCGCGAACTGGATGTCCGGGCGTGTCGCCGTCAAGTAGAGTAGCGACCCGATCATGCTTCGGTACTCCTTCTGGTCCATAGCTTCTCCATCCTTGTCCGCATCCAGGGCTGTCGTGGTCAACATGGGTGTTGGAAGAGGCTTGGCCTCACCCATATCGAACCTCTTCAGGAAGTCCTTGGTATACTTGCCCTGGTGCACAAACGTCCCTTCTCAGGATTGCTTAATTTGCAATCCGAGAAAGAAAGTCAGCTCGCCCATCAAACTCATCTCGAACTCCCTGCTCATAGTATCTGCAAACTTGGCAACCAAAACGTGAGAAGAACCACCGAAAATGATATCATCCACGTAAATCTGGACCAAGAGAGTGTCTTTGCCTTGCTTGAGGAGAAAGAGCGTTTTATCCACACATCCCATTTTAAAACCCTTAGCAAGAAAAAAGGTTTTCAACCTATCATACCAGGCTCTAGGGGCTTGTTTCAAACCATATAAAGCTTTGTGGAGTTTGAAAACATGGTTTAGAAACTTGGGATTTTCAAAACCGGGGGGTTGTTCAACATAAACCTCTTCTTCTATGTAGCCGTTTAAGAAGGCACTCTTGACATCCATTTGAAAAAGTTTGAAACCTTTGGATGCTGCAAATGCCAAGAGTATCCTAATGGCCTCCAAACGAGCTACAGGAGCAAAAGTCTCCTCATAGTCTATCCCCTCCTTCTGACTATAGCCCTTCGCTACAAGCCAGGCCTTGTTTCTAACAACGTGGCCATCCTCTCCTTGCTTGTTTTTGAAAACCCATTTTGTCCCAATAGGCTTACAGTCTGGAGGTGGAACTAAAACCCAAACCCGATTCCGCTCAAAGTTCTCTAACTCCTCATGCATGGCATTGACCCAATCTGGATCCGACAAAGCATGTCCAACATCTCGGGGCTTAAAATCAGCAACAAAAGCAGAATGAGCAAAGTGAGAGATTTGAGACCTGGACCGAGTGACACGTTCGTCAATGTTGCCGATCATCTGCTGAGGGGGGTGTTGGTGCTGGATGTGTCATGGCGCCTCCCGTGCAGAAGTGATCTCCCCCTCAACAGCAGCTGGTGCCTCCCCGGGTACAAAAGGTACCGCTCGGGGTGGCGGATCCCACGGCCCCCAGGAAGAAGAAGTGTCGGGGCCGTGAGTCGTAGTAGAAGCCGCTCCTTGCGGCACAGCAGGTGGAGGGGGTGCTGGATCATCCATACCTTCAGCACCCTCATCCTCATCATCAAATAGAGGCTCACCAACCTCATGATCACCTGCACGCTCAAAATGAGAAGAAGGACAAACCATGGTCTCATCGAAGGTGACATCGGATGTCTCCATGACTCGGTTAGTGTCAAGGTTAAGTACACGATATGCACTAGTATGAGTGCCATAACCCAAAAACACATCGTCAGAAGAACGAGACTCAAATTTGTCCAGGTTGCCTTTCTTAAGTATAAAGCAGTGGCAACCAAAACTCTAAAATAACTCACCTTGGGCAGTTTTCCAAAACGCAACTCATAAGAAGTCTTTTTCAAGAAGGCTCGGAGAAAAATGCGATTGGAAATGTAGCATGCAGTGCTCATAGCTTTGGCCCAATATCGCCTAGGAATCCTATTCTCATCGAGCATCGTCCTGGCCATCTCTACAAGGGTTCGATTCTTCCTCTCTACAACACCATTCTGAGGCGGTGTGTAGGGGGAAGAAAACTGATGCTCTAAACCCAAAGAGTTATTGAGAACACAAGGTTGATATGTGCCCTTGTAGTTCCCTTCCTGAGTGATGAGTGATCGATCAACGTGCAACATGTCTCTTGGTTGTGTTGATGTGCAGGTGCGGAGCTCGGGCAGTGGTCGAAGGTGAGGTGAAGGACAAGTAGGGACGTACCGTGCCGACGGACCGGGAGCGGTGAAGGGCGAACGTAGAGCTTGGTCCGACGGACTGGGAGACCTGAGGACCAGCTGTGGTAGCTGGCATGTGGCGTTGACAAACAAGAGGACATGGGGATGTGCGGTGCATCGGCCGAGTCGAGAGGAAGGTGATGACGTCGTGACACTTGGCGGGAGGCCGAGAAGGATGGCCAATGCACTGTGCCCAGCGTGGAGGCTGGACTTGCTCCGACATCGGTGCTGGAACTCGGGGTGTGCGAACCACATCTCGTCTATGGCACGGGTTGGGTAGCTGAGCGTCGAAAAGCTATCCTCGACGGTTTCCGAGTTTGGGCCTCAAAAATCGGGGTGGCCGGTTTCCGAGTTTGGGCCTCAAAACTCGGCAAGGACGGTTTCCATGTTTGGGCCTCAAAACCTGGGCACGCGGGTTTCTGAGTTTGGGCCACAAAACTCAGCCTAAGGACAGGTTTCCCGGTTTCGGCCTCAAAACCGGGGGAAGGCCCAGGTTTCCCGGTTTTGGCCTCAAAACTGGGGGGAGGTCCACAAAAAGGACGGTCGACGCGTGGCGGCGTGAAGAGGCTGGCGCGGCGGCGCAGCTATTCGTGAAGTAGGCGCGGCGGTCGACAGGACGGCACGTGGCGGCATCCTGAGGCTTGCGTCGGGGCGAAGCTAAGGATGAGATGGGCGCGTGGCCGTCGGATCGGCTATCAGCAGAGTTGGACCCTGGATACCCCTAGGGTTGGCCGCTTCGCTCTTGTATCTAGGGGTAGAAAGGGGATTATTGTTTTAGGCTATAAATAAGAGAGGCACCCCTCCTCTCCATCTATCCTTGCAGTCATTTGTTCCTGAGCTCTCTCTCTAGCCCTCGCTTAGGTTCTAATCATACCTCGCTGCAAGCGATCCGCAGAGACAGGAATCATACCTCTGTGTATTTGGATCTTTTGAGGAAACAAGACCGTATTCTCGTTGTCTCCTCGTGTGGAGGAATTTCGGCTGAAATCGAATCGTGTTCTGTGTTCTTCACGTTTTGGTTTTTCATCTCTTGGATATTTGCCTCGTTCTCCCTCTCCACGAGATGATTTTCGATTCCACTTGAATCAATTTGTTCTTGGTCGTGAGCCCCTTCTTTCTACTGAAGGAATTCTCTCCTAACCTCACGAATCCATAGATCGGGTTGATTTTGTGTTCGTTCTTAGTTCTTTCCCGTCTTCGGTGATCCACGAATCTCTCTTGATTGACTTGGTTTGGTGCGATGAATTCTTAGGATTAGCACCCCAATACATAGAGGATCACCTGAGAGAAGTTTGATCGAAGTCCCTTTTTATTTGGTGAAGTTCCGATCAATTTGGCTTTTGTCCCGAGCAGTTTTTCTGCTCTCTGTTCATCCGCGGACAGTCCGCGCCCCTAGCGGCGGACAGTCCGGGGATCGGGGCTGGTCAGGTCAGTCAGGCGCAGTCCCCTGATTGTTCACTGTCAAGTGAACGGCGGCAGTCCGCGGTATAAACCCGCGGATAGTCCGGGGCCTGTCCAGCAGACTTGCAGAACGGTTCTATTTCTGGTCGTTTGCCGGCGGACAATCCGGACTCCCAGTGTCGGACAGTCCGGCGTTGGGCGGACAGTCCGGGATCCTGACCCCGGATAGTCCGCGAACCTGCAGTCTTTGCAGTTTTGCTCCGAGGCTTTGGCAGCTGCTTTTGGGGTTTCTCCGGAGGTTCCGCTGTACCACTAGGACATCTCCTAGGGTATCCACCTACTCGTAGGTCGTGAACTCTCCGGTCGTTTCGAGTCTTCGCTTTTGGGTGACTTTCTTGGACAAGGGCCATACTATTCACGAGTTGAATTTGAGGCTCCCATTTACCCCCCCCCTCTGGTCGCTAATCCGGTCCTTCAATTGGTATCGGAGCCAGTTAAGGATCTGTCCTACCTTAATCGGTTTCGGATCCTAAGGGCGACATGGAACGAGGGAACAGCAAGGCTCCTTGGTTCGATGGAACGAACTATCCCTATTGGAAGATTCAGATGCGTGCTTATCTCAACAGCATCGGATCTTCTGTCTGGGAGATATGTGAGAACGCTGAGTACGTAGTCCTTGCGGCTCGTGTGGGTCAGATCTAGATTGACCAACACAAGGCCAACTCCAAGGCTCGTAATGCTCTTCTGGCCAGCCTCTCCCTTCCTGAGTTCGAACGTATCTCTAAGCTTGAGACGGCACGAGAGATCTGGGTGAAGCTTCAAAGCTATCACGAGGGGACCGCTCAGGTCAAGACCAGACTCTTCGAGACCTACAAGCGAGAGTACGAGAACTTTGTTCAGTTGGAGGGAGAGACGATTGACGCTATGTTCGCTCGTTTCCAGACGATCGTGAACAAGATGCGTGCCAATCGGGCTATCCTACCCTATGACGATCATGAGAGGGATCTCAAGTTGCTATACGCCCTGGATCGGAGGGTATGGGAGGTGAAGGTGTCGACCATCATTGAGTCTCCTGCTTACGACACCCTCACCGTGGATGAGCTGTTCAGCAAGCTCAAGTCCACCGAGATCGATCACCTGACTCAGGCCAAGCTGAAGAACCCATCTTCACACACCATGGCTTTGGTCTCAGGCACAGGTGGATCGACTTTCTCTGCTGACGCTTCACCTCCTCTTGTTGCTTTGTCTTCTCTGCATACAGTCACGGAGGAGCAGTTGGAGGCACTGGGAGACGACGAGCTCGTCCTCGCCATCACCCGGTTCTCGTGGTTTCACAACAACCGCCTGAATCGCCGGCGTGGTGGCACACGCGAGGGCTGCTACAAGTGTGGTGATCTAGACCACTTCGTGGCGAACTGCCCCAAGAACGACAAGAACTTCCCCGGCAAGAACCGCAACTCCAAACGCAAGGGCAAGCCAGAGTACAAGGCCGGGAAGAAGAAGAAGAATGGCATCTACCGCCAGGAGGACATGGAGAAGGCTTTCGACGCCGGCAAGCGTGCCTTCCTCGCCACTATCGGCGATGGTGAGAGGACCTCCGACGGTGGCTCCAGCGATGACGAGTCCGAGCACAAGATGGAGGATCGCTTCAACGGACTCTGCTTCTTTGGCAAATCCTCCAAGGGCTTTTGCACCATGGCCTTGGATGAAGAGGACCGCAAGCACCAGGCAGAGGACGCCGATGACGCCCACAGCGACGACGACGACGACAGCGCTTCCAAGGTATCAAACTCTTCTGAAGTCGATCGTCTCATTGATGAGCGGGATAGATTTGCGGATTTAGTCCTTGTCCTGGAGAAGAGGCTTACGGAAGTCTTCCAAGAGCACGGTGAGTTTAAGGCTAAGATGAAAGAAGCGCGTAAGGAGCTTGAGTTCGCTAGGTCCGAGGTGAAGGTGGCAGATGTCGAGGAGTGTGAGGAGTGCACGATGCATATGACAAACTTTGCCACCCTGCAAACCAAGTATGCCTCTTTGATTGAGGTGTATGATGAGCTGAAGAGTAGGCTAGACTTGGTGGGTGATTGCAAAGAGTGTCCCTCCCTGAAGGAAGAGCTGGAGGAAGTGAAGGCTAGGTCTTCTTTGCTTGGTGTGTGCAAGCTTTGTCCTAGCTTGCGAACTGAGTTGGCAGGAGTTAATGCCAGCCTTGCTGAAGCCTTGAAGGCCAGCTCAGTTAGCACCTTGTCCGCTCCATGTGAGCAATGCGTGGGGATGGAGCTTGAGATTGCCAACTGTCGACATGACAGGATGCAAACCGAGGAGGAAAACACATACCTTCGGTCCATCCTGAGTTGGGTGTCATGCAGTGAGCCGCAGTTGGGCATGATGATCAGTCAGTTCAAGAGGGGAACTGATTGCTCGGGAGTAGGCTTTGCTTCAGGTGGGAAGGGCGCTAGTACCTTTGGCAAGATCGGTGAGTTTAGCGGAGTGAACCCGAGTGAGAAGCCATCCGCTATCCCTAAGCTTACCAAGATCACCCCACCTGAGCCTCCCAAGCCTATCACCAAGGATGGCATCCTTGATGAACCTCCCAAGGCTCCACCTCGCAAGCAAGTGTGGGTTCCAAAACCTAACCATCTTAGGAACACACTTGACACCCTTCCTGACGTCTCTAGTGATCCCCTTCTGAGAGGCAAGCAGCCAGCCAGAGTGAACAACTCTCACAACAATAGGAACCAACAACCCAAGAGAGTGGTGAGGTTTGAGTGCGAGTACTATCACCGTGAGGGTCACCTAGCTGAGTTTTGCTTTCGGAGGAAGAGAGACGCTAGGAAGGAGTTGGAGCTAAACAACCAGGCCAGGCACCACCCTCTCCATGGTGTGCAAGGTCGGGGAGTTCAGAGGCAGGGCGCTAGACCTGGAGGTGCACCCCCTCAAGTAGCTAGGCCCCAGGCAGCTAGACCACAGGGTGGTGGTCATGCCCGTCGTGGTTCTGGTCATCCTCAATACGACCATGAGCCAAGTGTAAGAGGTTTTGCCGCTCAGTCCCATAGCGGACCACTTTTTCAGTATGGTGGTGATCGCTTTGCTCAAATGGGACAGGTAGGTCAGTATGGAGGTTTTCCGTTCCATAGCGGACCACCCTTTCAGGTTGGTGGTGATCGCTATCCACCCATGGGACGAGGACAGTTCGGTGTTGCTACTAACACTTTTTCTGGGCCTATGACACAGCACTGGTATCCTTCTCAGTATACTAACCCCAGTGTTGTGCCATATGCTCACTTCCTGCCTTTCTATTGATGTAGGAACTTCGGCTGGAGAACATGTGGCTCATGGATTCCGGGTGTTCGCGCCACATGACCGGAAAGAAGGAATGGTTCTCCAGCCTGAGCCCCGTGATGCACAAGGAGTACATCACTTTCGGGGATAATAGTAGAGGTAAGGTTGTTTCTCAGGGAGCTATCCGGCTCAATGAGAACTTTGTCCTGAAGAATGTTGCCTTGGTTTCTAATTTGCATTTCAACTTGCTTTCTGTTTCGCAACTTCTTGAGGATGATTGTGAAGTGCGCTTTAAGAAGGGTTTGAATCGCGTTTTAGACCCTCAGGGAGATCTTGTTTGTCGGATCGTCCCTTTTGGCCATGTTTTCAGAGCCAACTTTTCTCAGTCTTTCGGCTCTGCTAGGTGTTTGATGGCTGGTCCTTCTTCTGATTTGTGGAAGTGGCATAGGAGGCTCGGTCACTTGAGTTTTGACTTGCTTGCAAGGCTTAGCTCACTTGGCCTAATTCAAGGAAAATACACGAAGGATATCCTAAAGAAATTCGACATGGGCGAGGCCAAGCCTCTTACGACGCCCATGCCGATGACTGCGGTGATGGACGTGGACCAGGACGGAGAGCCGGTTGACCAGAAGGAGTACAGAAGCATGATTGGTTCGCTTCTGTACCTGACGGCGACGAGGCCGAATATACAGTTCGCTGTGTGTCTGTGCGCTCGTTTTCAGGCGTCTCCTCGGACTTCCCACAAGCAAGCGGTCAAGCGCATCATGAGGTACCTCCGATACACTCCTGAGTTCGGACTTTGGTATTCTTCTTCTTCGAACCTCTCGCTTTGTGGTTATTTCGATGCGGATTTTGTCAGCTGTCGGCTTGAGCGCAAGTCTACTTCTGGGACTTGTCAGTTTCTTGGCTCTTCTTTGGTTTCGTGGTCTTCTCGCAAGCAGTCGAACGTAGCCCAGTCTACTACTGAAGCAGAGTATGTTGCCGCTGCTTCTTGTGTTTCGCAGCTTTTATGGATGGTTGCTACATTGCGTGATTTTGGTCTAGATTTCAGTCGGGTCCCTTTGCTTTGCGATAGCACTTCTGCCATTAGTGTAGCAAAGAACCCTGTTCTTCATTCCAAGACCAAGCACATCGATGTTTGCTTTCACTTTCTTCGTGATAACTATGAGAAAGGCGACATTGATCTTAGGCATGTAGACACCCATAACCAGGTTGTGGATATTTTCACCAAGCCTTTGGATCTCTCAACTTTTGCTAAGTTGAGAGGTGAGCTTGGTGTGTGTTTCCCCTTTTAGATGGGGGAAGCATGTTGCTTGTTGTACCATAGACTGACTTTCTGATCCTTTTTGTTTTTGGGTCTTGAGTCTTTTTGGTTTTGTTTTGGCTCCGATTCTGACTTCATCTAGCATACATTCTGCATTTTCGAGCTTCATGCCTATATTCCTTAGAATGAACTTATGCTCTGATTGGTGTATGCTACGATGATATATGATGATGCTTGTAGCTTAGGCTCTCTTTGATCACTGATACATGCTATGAGCTAAGCTATATTCTTTTTCAGAATGATGAACATGTCTAATGAACTTAAAATTTGATACATGTTCATCATTGAGATTGGCAACTAGCATGTATAGGGTGTGTTGAGGTCACATGAGCTACTACATATATGCTAGGTTGCTATGTTTCTAGCTCTGAGTCTTTCACTTGCTTGGGCTGTTCATATTCTGCTTAAAATGAACCAAGTATTAGTGAATTGAAAAGATCGAGATGGGATTGCTTTGTCAGCACATCATGGTATCGAGACTGTTTCTCATAGCACTTTGAGTTAAACTTGAGCCGTGTAGTGTAAGACCGAAACCGATGCTTTAAGCTTCTGATTGCATTTGCATAGGCTTAGCATGGTTGGAAAGTTAGGCAATGACAAGCTTTCAACCTCTCGCAATCACATGCTGAATTTGAACTTGTGATGACAACCGCTGCAATTTCTTCGATAAAATCTGAAAACACAAGTCCATGTTTCACTCTATCGCATGATGATTGAACTTGGCTAGGGGTAGGTATACGTGTTTAGCACTTGTTTGACTTCCTATCTATACATGTTCAGTGCTATTTTGATGGTGAAACCCCTTTCTGAATGGCTTAAAAACTGCTCACTTGACTTATGCATTCATATCTTGTATTCGGTGATCAGTTTGAGCCTTTGCTAGCATTTTTGTTGGTTGCTATGTAGTCGGATCAGCACTCTTTAGAGCATTTATTCACTCTCTCGAGTATATACCTGAAGCTGCTAACATGCATTTTTAACTCATATGCATATGCTTGACTCCGATAGGCATGACCTAGCTCCATTTTCCTTACTTGAGCTTTGACCCTTTTCTTTTGATTGCAATTTGCCCCCAAGGGGGAGAATGCTTCTGGTGGTGTCAATTTGCAATTTATGCTTCTCTTGTTGAGGGGGAGTTCTTTGAGTGAGGGGGAGTTTTTCTGTGCCTATTCCGAGTATGTCTATTCTGAGTCGGTTCCTTACTTGATATCGATCGTCTCAGCTAGTTGTGTCGAGCCTTTGTGCCTCTATCTTGAGGGACTAGCTGTTTTTCATCATGTTTTGATGGTTCTTGATTGGTATCGTGCTTATTGCTGGTTGTGTTGAGCCTTTGTGCTTCTATCTTGAGGGACTAGCAGTACCTGCTTGTTATGCAGTCTTCGTGCGGCTTCGAGCTTTCAGCTAGTGGTGTTGAGCCCTTTCTGCCTCTTCTTGAGGACTAGCTTGTTTCTGACTTGGTTGCGTCGAGCCGTTGCCCATGTCTTTGGGAACCAAGTCTTGTGCTCTGTTTTTGATCGAGTTTTGCTCCTTGATGAGTTGTTGCTCCGATTTCTTGCTTGGTTGTGTCGAACCATTGCCCATGTCTTTGGGGACCAAGCTTCGCTTATCTCGATTTGTCCTTCTTCGGCCTTTTCTCTGGCTTTTGGGCATTTCGAGTGAGATTTTCTCCTTCTACCCAATTCTGCTTTCTTTCTATTTTGGTTACGGTTACTATGAGTTGACGATGCACTCATCAAGGGGGAGATTGAGAACACAAGGTTGATATGTGCCCTTGTGGTTCCCTTCCTGAGTGATGAGTGATCGATCAACGGGCAACATGTCTCTTGGTTGTGTTGATGTGCAGGTGCGGAGCTCGGGCAGTGGTCGAAGGTGAGGTGAAGGACAAGTAGGGACGTACCGTGCCGACGGACCGGGAGCGGTGAAGGGCGGACGTATAGCTTGGTTCGACAGACCGGGAGACCTGAGGACCAGCTGTGGTAGCTGGCACGTGGCGTTGACAAGCAAGAGGACATGGGGATGTGCGATGCATCGGCCGAGTCGGGAGGAAGGTGATGACGTCGTGATACTTGGCAGGAGGCCGAGAAGGATGGCGAATGCACTGTGCCCGCCGTGGAGGCTGGACATGCTCCGGCATCGGTGCTGGAACTCGGGATGTGCGAACCACATCCCGTCTACGGCACGGGTTCGGTAGCTGAGCCTCGAAAAGCTATCCTCGACGGTTTCCGAGTTTGGGCCTCAAAAGTCGAGGTGGCCGGTTTCCGAGTTTGGGCCTCAAAACTCGGCAAGGACGGTTTCTAGGTTTGGGCCTCAAAACCTAGGCGCGCGGGTTTCCGAGTTTGGGCCACAAAACTCAGCCCGAGGACAGGTTTCCTGGTTTCGGCCTCAAAACCGGGGGAAGGCCCAGGTTTCCTGGTTTTGGCCTCAAAACCGGGAGGAGGACCGCAAAAAAGGACGGTCGACGCGTGGCGGCGTGAAGAGGCTAGCGCGGTGGCGCAACTATTCACGAAGTAGGCGTGGCGGTCGACAGGACGGCACGTGGCGGCATCCTGAGGCTTGCGTCGAGGCAAAGCTAAGGATGAGATGGGCGTGTGGCTGTCGGATCGGCTATCAGCAGAGTTGGACCGGGACACCCCTAGGGTTGGCCGCTTCGCTATTGTATCTAGGGGTAGAAAGGGGATTATTGTTTTAGGCTATAAATAAGAGAGGCACCCCTCCTCTCCATCTATCCTTGCAGTCATTTGTTCCTGAGCTCTCTCTCTGGCCCTCGCTTAGGTTCTAATCATACCTCGCTGCAAGCGATCCGCAGAGATGGGAATCATACCTCTGTGTATTTGGATCTTTTGAGGAAACGAGACCGTATTCTCGTTGTATCCTCGTGTGGAGGAATTTCGGCTGAAATCGAATCATGTTCTGTGTTCTTCACGTTTTGGTTTTTCATCTCTTGGAGATTTGCCTCGTTCTCCCTCTCCACGAGATGATTTTCGATTCCACTTGAATCAATTTGTTCTTGGTCATGAGCCCCTTATTTCTACCGAAGGAATTCTCTCATAACCTCACGAATCCATAGATCGGGTTGATTTTGTGTTCGTTCTTAGTTCTTTCCCCTCTTCGGTGATCCACGAATCTCTCTTGATTGACTTGGTTTGGTGCGATGATTTCTTAGGATTAGAACCCCAATACATAGAGGATCACCTGGGAGAAGTTTGATCGAAGTCCCTTTTGATTTGGTGAAGTTCCGATCAATTTGGCTTTTGTCCCGAGCAGTTTTTCTGCTCTCTGTTCATCCGCGGACAATCCGCGCCCCCAGCGGCGGGCAGTCCGGGGATCGGGGCTGGTCAGGTCTGTCAGGCGCAGTCCCCTGATTGTTCACTGTCAAGTGAACAACAAACAGTCCGCGGTACAAACCCACGGACAGTCCGGGACCTGTCCAGCAGACATGCAGAACTGTTCGGTTTCTGGTCGTTTGCTGGCGGACAGTCCGGACTCCCAGTGTCGGACAGTCCGGCGTTGGGCGGACAGTCCGGGATCCTGACCCGGACAGTCCGCGAACCTGCAGTCTTTGCAGTTTTGCTCCGAGGCTTTGGCAGTTGCTTTTGGGGTTTCTCCGGAGGTTCCGCTGTACCACTAGGACATCTCCTAGGGTATCCACCTACTCGTAGGTCGTGAACTGTCCGGTCGTTTCGAGTCTTCGCTTTTGGGTGACTTTCTAGGACAAGGGCCATACTATTCACGAGTTGAATTTGAGGCTCCCATTCACCCCCCCTCTGGTCGCTAATACGGTCCTTCAGTTACACAACTTCTCAAAATCCGAATTCTTGAATTCGGAACCATTATCACTCCTAATAGCTCGCATCGAGTTCAAAGGGAACTCGTTCAGAAGAAGCAAAATTAGATTGCGAGCAAAAGAGAAAGTCTCGGTCTTCTCAGCTAAAAAGAAGACCCACGAATATCTCGAAAAGTCGTTAACAACAACAAGCACATACCACTTCCCCCCAACCGAGCTCACCCGAGCCGGACCAACAAGGTCCATGTGTAAAAGCTCTCTAGGGCGCTTGGTCATGACCTGAGTCACTGGATGGTGGGGAGCGGCAACCATCTTCCCATGTCTACAAGAATGGCAAACAAGATCCTTCTCCATGGATAACTTGGGCAATCCTCGGATTAGGCCAAGTGAACTAAGCCTTGCAAGCAAGTCGAAGCTCAAATGTCCAAGTCTCCTATGCCACTTCTAAAGATCAGAGGAGGAAGGTCCAGCCAAAAGCCAACGAGAAATTCCAAACGACTCTGAGAAATCCGCACGAAAGACTTTCCCAAAGGGTGAAATCACACAAACAAGATTGCCCTGAGGATCCAAAATGCGACTGAGATTCGGTTTAAAACGAATCTCATAGTCATCATCAAAGAGTTGCGAAACAGAAAGAAGGTTAAAATGCAAGTTAGAAACAACAGCAACATCGCGCAACACAAAATGCTCATTAACTCGCACCGACCCACGAGACAACACTTTACCTTTGGTATTGTCGCCGAAGGTGATAAACTCCTTTCCGGCGACAAGGCTAAGACTGGAGAACCACTTGGCATTTCCGGTCATGTGCCTCGAGCAACCGGAATCTACCAACCAAACGTCCTCCAATCGTTTTACCTACATCAATAAAAAGACATAGGGTGAACATACGGTCCAACACTGGGGTTAGTGAAGTAGGAAGAATACCAGTGTTGGGCCGGGTGCTCAAAAGAACGGTTAGAAGAAAAACCATTCCTAGCACGCCTACGGGGAAAGCGATCACCACGCTGAGGAAAACGTGGTCCGGTAGGGAAAGAGCTCTCACCGCGATAATCAAAACATGGTGGGGGAGAACGCTCTACAACAACGCCTTCGCCACGGGGTCCATAGCCTACAACTGCAGGCTCCCACCGGGCACGTCCTCTCCGCTGCCTAGGCCTGGGAACTTGAGGTTCAGGACCTCTGGGCCTAGCAGCACGCCTCTGCACATTCGGTGCATGTACATCATGGAAAGGATGGTACATGTCCGCATTGTTCATCTCCCTAGCACGGCGCGCCTCTCTCTTGCGCAGAAAGCAGAACTCACTCAAGTGTCCATCTCTCCCACAGTGCTCACAATGGTACCTCACCACTCTCAAAGGGGGTTGTTCGTACACACGGTTGTGGGTGTGGATCACTTTGCCCTTCTGTGGCATAAGCTCCTTCTGGATAGGTGGCATTGTGTCTAGCTTGTTTTTCAGGTGATTGGGTTTAGGAGCCCATTGCTGGTTCTTGGGTGGAGCTCGTGGAGGTTCTTCAAACACCCCATCCTTGGTGTTTGGCTTGAGAGGCTCTTTGGGTGGAAGCTTGGTAAGTTTGGGAGTAGTGGTGGAGTTGGGCTTCTCACTCGGGTTCAAACCACTCGACTCTCCAATCTTCCCAAAAGCAGAAACATCAACGCCCGGAGCAAAGCCTATACCAGGACCTCCAGCAGCTCGCTTGAATTGGGAGATCATCATCCCGAGCTGTGGCTCACCGCTAGACACCCATGACAAGATAGTTCGAAGGTATGTGTTTTCCTCCTCGGTTTGCATCTTGTCATGCTTCACATTAGCGATCTCCATCTCCAAACCCTCACACAAAGCGCACCTAGTCACACAAGTGCTACCCGAGCTGGACTTCTCAAGAGACTCAATCTTGGCATCCTTCTCTGCCAACTCGGTTTGCAAGACTGGACAAGACTTGCACGCACCCAACAACAGGGGTCTAGCCCGGAGCTCATCCACCTCTCCAACCAAAGCAGCATACTTACCTCTCAAGGTGAGAAGGTCAGTCATGTGCTTGGTGCACATCTCACACTCAGCCTCCTCAGCCACGACCACGGTGGACTTAGCGAACTCAAGCTACCTCACCGTGTCCTCCCACTTCTGCCTAAACTCCTTGCGCTCTCTAGCAGCACGCCTAAGCAACTTATCTTGACTAAGCAAGGCGGCAGTAAGCTTCTTGACCTCAGCAGAAAGCTCGTCGTGGGTGAGAGATACCTGAGAGGTGTCGTCGTCGTCGTCGTCGTTCCGAGGGGTGTCCTCCAGCTTGTGTCGACCTCATCACCAAGGGCCATGGTGCAGAGGCCGTCGTCGTCGGCGAAGAAGCAGAGGCCGTTCAGCTTGTCCTCGACCCTCTTCTTCTTCTCGGACTCATCATCGCTTGAGCAAGCGGAGTCGTCATCCGAGCCGTCGACGTCGCTGAGCGTGGCGAAAAACGCACGCTGCTTAGCCTGGGCCTTCTCCAAGTACTTCTTCTTGATGTACTCCTTGGCGAAGCCGCCCTTCCGCTTGTGCTTCGCGGGGACGTACTTCTCCTTGCGCTTGCCGGAGTCGTACTTGTGCCCATGATCCGCCTTGCCGAAGGTCTGCTTGTTCTTCTTCGGGCAATTGGCGATGAAGTGGTTGGGGTCACCGCACTCAAAGCATCCTGAGTGTCCTCCTCTGCGGCGACGGTTCATGCGGTTGTTGTGGAACCGCGAGAACCGGTTGGCGAACATAGCCAACTCGTCATCCCCCAAAGACTCCAGCTGCTCCTCTGTGACAGAAAAGAGAGAAGAGAGTGCAAAACCTCTAGAGGGGTTAGCAGAAGAGCCAGAAAGCAAAGCCATCGACGGGCCAGAAGGATTTTCATAAGAAGCCCTCGCCATGGCATCGATCTCACTGGACTTGAGCTTACTAAAGAGCTCGTCGCACGTGAGGGTCTCATAGTTAGGTGATTCGATGATCGCCTGAACTTTGGAATCCCACACCGATCGATCAAGAGTATGCAAAAGCTTCAAAGCTCTCTCATGATCATCGAAAGGCAACAGCTCCTTGTTAGCCCTCATCCTATTGACAATCACCTGAAAGCGAGCGAATAAACTTTCTATGCTCTCGCCAGGCATATGTCGAAAGTTCTCATACTCTCGCTTGAACGACTCGTAGAGACGAGTTTTGACTTGAGAGGTTCCCTCATGGAAACGCATGAGGGTAGCCCAAATCTCCCGAGCCGTAGCGAGGTGAGAAACATGATCAAACTCACTCATGCTCAGACATGAGAAAAGAGCATTATGGGCTCTGCTATTGGCATCGTGCTCATCGATCTGAAGCTGAGAGACACGAGCAGCCAAGACAACGTAATCGGCAGAGTTGCAAATATCCCAAATGGAAGCACCCAAACTTTGCAGATAGGCCGACATGCGTATCTTCCAATACGCATAGTTCGTCCCTTCGAAAAATGGCGGTTTGCCCACGCCGCTATCCATGTCGCCTTCTGTGGATTTGGAACCTGCTAAGGTGGAAGATCCTTAACCCGCTCCGATACCAATTGAAGGACCGAAAGTTCAACCAGAAAGCGACCAGAGGGGGGGGGGTGAATGGAAGCTCAAATTTTCCTTTCGGAAACTTGTCATTACTATCCCGTAAATCAACCCCAAGAGCAAACCCTAGAGCTCGTAAGTGTTCACGACCCTAGATGTAGGGTGGATGCTTTCAAGAAGCACAACGGAACACTTCACGACTCTAGAAACCCAACGCCAGAGCCGGAAATCAAAACCGACAACAGCCGAACGAACCGCGGACGAAACAACGCGAAACAGTACTGGCCGGACTCACCCTGCGTCCGGTCAACACCCACCGGACGCGTCCGGTCAAGCAAAGACGGATTTGGGACCTTACTATTTCTGACCGGACTCACAGTGGGGGAGTGTCCGATCGAAGTGTTCAGCGTCCAGTCAAAGGAGAAACACCCGATGAACAGTGTCAGGAGCGAGTCCGGTTAGGAATCAAAGCAAGCATCCGGTCGACTACAGAAACCTCACACGTGGCATTCAACCACCGGACACGTCCGGTCAACTCGATGACAGCGTCCGGTCACCCTGAGACTGCTCCGTTCACCCACCAATTTGACCTGATCTCACCCAAAACAAATCCTCTAGGGATCAAACTTGGTGAGAGGAGTCACAGGAAGGATAGTGAGCTACTCCTAGGAGATCATGGCTCGAACCTATCCTCAAATCGATGAAGCGAAGAATTTTGGGGGAAGGGAGAAAAACTTGACCGAAAACTAAAATCGATTGATCTGCTAGCTCGTGAGGTTAGAGGAGAATAGCTTCGGTGGAAAGAAGTGCCTCATGATCTAGGACATCTATGTTCAAACGGAATCGTAAAAGACGCAACGAACAAAGAGGTTGATCGATGGGAAAATTGTGAAGAAAAGCAACCCGCAAAGAACTCGAACAAAACGCGAATCACAACCATGAATTTGCAACCGTGTGGCTATCACACGCTACAATGGTGAGATTACGGTCTCACTTCCTCAAAATCTCACGGACACAGAGGTATTGTTCTCTTCTCTGTGGATCTCAGTTCGCTAGAGCAGGGGAGAGGGAGAGCAGGAAACCTAGAAGGCAAAATAGCAAATGACTGAGATAGATGGGGAGGTGGGTGTCTCCCCCTACTTATCCTAATTCTAACTATTCCTAATACCCACTCTACCCCTAACTACTTACAGAGCGAACCAGCTAAACCCTAAGGTTATTCTGGACCAACTCGTGGTAGGTGGTAATCCGACGGCCACGCCCGCACAATAGGTAGCGTTGCCTTGACGCAACCTCACCGATTGCCGCCACGTGCGGCCACCGCTCTGCGTCCTTTTCACGGACTCTGCCCCCGATTTTGTGGCCCAAACCGGGAAACCAGCCTTCACAGCCAACCCCTGGTTTTGAGGCCCAAACCGGGAAACCAGCCTCCAAGTCCATCCCCTGGTTTTGAGGCGAAACCAGGAAACCCACCAGCGCCCAGGTTTTGAGGCCCAAACCTGGAAACCGTCCACCCGATGGTTTTTCTCTGGCTCTACCACCAAACCGAAACTGTAGAGGGGATGCACCGCCCGTGCACCCCGTCCACCGACATGTGTCCCCAGGTCCTCGACCCGAGCAACACCATGTCCCGCAAGTCTTCGCTCGTCGCTGTCCCAGGCTGCCAGCCACCACAGCTGATCCTCAGGCCACCGGTCCCTCAGTCCAAGCCTCATGTCCACCCTTCACCGCTCCCGGTCCGTCGGCATGGCACGTCTCTACTTGACCTTCACCTTGCCCTCGATCACTGTCTCCGTGCTCGACACCTGCACAACACAAGCCAAAGAACCTGCGATCAAACTCGTTGACAATCACTCATCACTCGAGACTTGGCATACACTCATGTATCCGCATGCATAACTCAAGGTCATGTAGCACTGCAGGATGTATTAAACTGAACTCAACCTCTGGTAGTAACTTCAAAGCATTATAGTGCGATTTCCGACTCAAAGCATCGGCTATGACATTCGCTTTACCGGGATGATAGTGAATCTGCAGATTGTAATCCTTAATTAACTCAAGCCATCTTCTCTGCCTCATAGTCAATTCTGGTTGAGTGAAAATATACTTGAGACTTTTATGATCTGTATACATATTACAAACGTTGCCAAGTAAATAATGTCTCCAGATCTTCAGAGCCTGTACAACTGCAGCTAATTCCAAATCATGTGTAGGATAATTCACTTCATGTTTCTGCAATTGACGAGATGCATAAGCAATTACTCTGCCTTCTTGCATAAGAACACAACCTAAACCAACCTTCGATGCATCGCAAAAGACATCAAAGGGCTTCTCGATATCCGGTTGAGCTAAAACAGGAGCAGTGGTCAACATCTTCCGCAAGGTACGGAAGGCGGTCTCACACTCCTCTGTCCACTCAAACTTCTGGTTCTTTTGCAACAAGCTTGTCATAGATTTTGCAATCTTGGAGAAATCAGGAATAAAATGACGATAGTATCCTGCTAAACCCAAGAAACTCTGAATTTCCCCAACCGAAGTAGGAGCCTTCCAATCCATTACTTCCTGCACCTTACTAGAGTCAGCTGAGATTCCTTCTTCAGACAAGATGTGACCGAGGAAATGTACTTTCTTCATCCAAAACTCGCACTTACTAAACTTAGCATAGAGCTGATGCTCCCTAAGTCTGGTCAAAACAATCCTCAAGTGCTCTACATGGTCTTCTGGGTTTTCTGAATAGACTAAAATATCATCGATAAACACTACCACAAACTTATCCAGCTCTGGCATGAACACCGAGTTCATCAAACTCATGAAGTAAGCTGGGCATTTGTCAATCCAAAGGACATGACAAGGCACTCATACAATCCATATATGGTTGAGAATGCGGTCTTTGGAATATCTTGTGGCCTAATTCTGATCTGATGATATCCCGACCTCAAATCGATCTTGGAATACACTTTGCCTCTAGACAACTAGTCAAACAGAATGTCTATTCGCGGTAACGGCGTCACAGCATTGAGCGGACGATAATCCACACACATGCGCAGTGACTTATCCTTCATCTTAACAAACAAAGCTGGGCAACCCCATTCTGACACGCTAGGCTGAATAAACCCCTTTTCTAAGAGTTCCTTGAATTGGGTTTTGAGTTCTGCTAGTTCATTGGGCGGCATACGATACGGTCTTCTAGAGATTGGTGCAGTCCCAGGTAACAACTCAATTACGAATTCCACGGCTCTCTTGGGTGGTAATCCTGGTAACTCATCCTGGAAGACATCTGGAAATTCTCGGACAACTGGAATTTTGGAAAGATCTTCTATAGCAAGAGTGCAAGATAGGTCAACAAAATCGGCACCTCGGGGGAGAGATACGCGAAGTTTGTTACCCGTCCTACCATCGGATAAGGTAAGAGTTCGATTAGCAGTGTCTCACACCGCACTCCACATAGTCATCCAACTCATACCTAAACTACGTCCATGCTTAGTCCAGGCAGAACTACAAAATTAGCTCCAAACTTGTGCCCTCCAATCTCGATGGTTGCGTTACAAATCATCTGTCTAGATAACACGCTACTCCCAACGAAACTCACACGAAACCCATAATCCATTTCAGACATTTCTTGGTTATGCTTTTGTGCAAATGCTTTGCTCATAAAAGAATGCGATGACCTGGTATCAAACAATACAACTGCAGGATGATGATTAATGAGACACATACCAGCGGTCACGGGCTCTCCTGCACGAGCTTCCTCGACAGTCAAGATATGCAGGCGTGCATGGTAGTTGGCTTGCTGCCTCTTCGGGTGCGGGCAATACCTTGCAAAATGCCCTTCTTGGTTGCAATTGAAGCATGGCCCACGAACTAAAGGCTTACTTCTGGTTGAGCTACCTTGACCCCCTCGAACTTGAGTCGCTACTATCTTGTACGGTCGTTGATTACGCTAAGCTTGCTGCTGACCTTTCTTCTGAGGTGGTCTGAAACGAGCTCCAAGCGCCGGTGGTCGATACTGAAAATGCTGAGCTGATGGTCCTCTAGGCTGGAAGGTCCAGATTCCAATGTCCTCTTTCGTGCCTTGCCCGCTGCATGCTTGTTGTTGTGATTCTCTTGAATCAGACAGTCACTAATGAAGTCATTGAAAATGGTGCGACATGAAGTTCCCACTGACTTGCCCATCTTGGTATTCAGCCCTCTCGTGAAGCTAGCTATTTTTTGGCATCAGTGTCCACAAACTCTGGGGCATAACGAGATAAGGAATTGAACACGTGGTGGTACTATGTAACTGATTGGGTTCCCTGCGTCAAGCTCATAAATTCTGCCACCTTCATCGGGGTCAAGCCTAGTGGAATATAATGTCCTCGAATAGCCTGTGAGAACATTCCCCAAGTGACTGGTACACGGGCAGGATAGGTGGTACGATGATGTCCCCACCAAATCTCGGCCGGTCCTTGCAGCTGATGTCCAGCATACTCTGCCTTAAGCTCCTCCGTAAGCCAGAGCAACCGAAACTTCTGTTCCATGGTATGCAGCCATTCTTCTGCTTCTAGGGGTTCAATAGCTTCTTTGAAGATGGGTGGTTTTGTATCCAGGAAATCCTTGAAAGAGCTATACTGATTTGGCTCCAGGCGTTGATTGCCATGCGCCAAATTCTCCCGCAGTAGCGCTTCGATATTGCGCTGGCTCCCCAGAAACTGAACGAAGAGTTGTTCAAGAGTGGCTGGTGGAGGAGGTGGTGGATTGCGGATGTCTCTATTATCATCATTACCACCACTACCGCTAGCTCCACTGCAAGTCATCGTCATCTGCATATATCGATAGAAGTGATCATTAGGTGATGTTGCAATTATTGTAGAGAACAATAAACCATGCCAAACTAAATCTTATTGGGAAAACGAATTTGCCAAATAATTACAGAGGCATAATAAATTTCAATCCACATCGCAGCATCACATAATAAGATCGCTCATCACAAACATGCAAAAGTCAACATAAAACATCCATAGATGCCCATACATATGGGACTTTTCAAAGGTCTTGCGCCACGCGCACATAGGTTCACAACACAACCTTACATGATCCCATGATAACAACAAAAGCTCAAGCGTGACGGACGTGACAAAAGATCACCGGGCGCTAAACAACTATCTAGCCTACTCTCGATCGGCACCATCAACATCATCGTCGCTCGAGACATCTGAAGAACCACTAGAAGAAGTGCGAGGATCTGGGTCCTCCTGAGGAAAGATGGGGTTCCTCTCATTCTCTCGGCAATGGATCTCCTCATGCAGGCGATCATTGTAGTCCTAGAGGTGATGGAGCTGTAACTCCAGGTCTCCCACCTAAAGCCTGAGAAGCCTATTCTGCTCGGTCGCATGTATGCCCTCAAGACACACACCTCGGAGTGACTCCTCAGTCTAAGCCATGATCGTGGACAAGAAGGTCGTCATCCCCTGCTGGTCACTGAGCTGCTATGCTACGTCCTGCTCCCTCGGAAGAGCCTGATCCCTCTCAACAGTAATATGAGCTAGCTCTGTGGTGAGACGGTCTATCTCTGTAGTATGCTCCTCTCGACTCTGGTGGTGTGCAGCTACCTCCTCACTGAGAATATGGTCCAGGTGGTTGTAGCTACGCGACAGACACCCATAGGTAGCCATGAGTGCAGCCATAGCACTCCCAGCTGGTCCCGCACAGTGTTCTCGCTCCAAGGAACGGGCCCCCGGCACAGTGGCACCCGGCTGACGCCACACTAACTGGTAAGGGTCCGCCGTCGGAAAGATGCTAGCAGTGGCTTGCGCAACCACCTTCGGGTGGTCCTCCATAATGTCCCGAAGAACAGTATAGGCAACCCTGTTTGCTCCATCCCACGGGGTCCTACCCTGTAGTGCGAACACCCGGCGACACCATACATGATCCTGAGCATCACGGCTGGGCACATCCACCTCAACTGTATACATGTAGCGGTCCTCTGAAAACTGAACATGATGCCAGTCTTACTGCGGTTCCTGGCGCTCCTGGTATCCAACCAAGTGCAGCACCCTCCATAAAATGGTAGGCATGCCGAACTCATCCAGAAAGTCCTCTGACCCCTCAGCGGTCCATGGCTCCAACATGTAATTGGGCCTCTTGCCTCCTGTTGACTTACGAGCTGTGCGCTTGGTACGAGCCATCTGTAAGAAGTTTATCCACATAGATTTTAATTAGTTGAGAACAACTTTTATTAAGGAAATGGGACAGATAACATAAGGAAGGAAGTAAGATTAATGCAAGATGGTATGATCATGATGCATGCACGTAACATATGTCTTCATTGTCTATCAATCTAGCAGCTAGATGGTGGCATACAACGTTCACTCATAGCGTTAACTAGGCGTACTATACGTTCGCAAGTTAGCGTACCTGTAGAAAATCATTTCAGCCCTGCCCAAAGTATGAATATTATGCATTACTGGAATCAAATCTAATACTAAGGTGCATACCCAGTATACACGTAAGTAGTATATGCACCCATTAAATTTAATGCTCCCACAATTAAATACTTTCACATATACTCGCGTGTAAAAGGTATATATTCTGGTACCAATCTAGCACTCCCCTAGATTGGCGATTGTCCAATCATGCTCTCACAACTCCCTTATTACCTTGGCGTAGAGGCAAATTGATCCATACATTACTATTCTGAAGAATAGCACCCATACAATTTCACCCTTGCCGTATGGACGATAGTAGACAACAGAAATTAAACATGATGCACGACCCCCAAGTTAGTACTTAAATAGCCACCTAAAATCCTACTGGGCATACGGACCTGATCACTGGCACCCCTTAGTTTTTATTTTTAGGGTTTTCAAAGCCTAATACAACTATAAGTTGGCAAATACAATTCTTTTTGAAAAATACTGGTTTTCAAATACACTTATGAACAGTATCACTAAACCATGCTCCGGTGCTAGCTGTGACAGAACCGACCAATTTATACCAGATTAAGCACCGAAACCTCTGTATTCGCAAAGATTATCATGTACTTAAGCTCGTACAAACCCGGTAGTCCAGAAATCTTGAAGGATTTCAAATCATTTCAACAACAGCCAAGACCGTACTAGTTGAACGAACATGTCCACAAGTTACATCACAGATACACATAATTCAAATACATCAGAGTATGAATCAATATTACAAACCATAGTTTGGAAATAGTAGCGGAAGCAACATAGTTTTAAAACATAAGTTCACTGGTTCACAATACGGTGCCATATGCCTGATCAGTCCAACAAAAGCATCAAGTGAGGATAAGAGGTGACCGTGCCCATGGTCGAATCATCTCCCGTAACCGGGTACAGGCAGTTCTCGTAGTAGCCGTAGAAGCACTAGCCATCTGCAACAACAAGGGAAATAAACCCTGGGTACAAGAAGGTACTCAGCTAGACTTATCCGTCATAAACCAGAAATAAGGTGACACCAAGGAGTATGCAAAGCTGTATCTATAGTTGGCTAGATTTACTCTTTTGCATAAAAGTATTTTCATTATTATTAATCATCATTAGGGTATTAGCAGTTAATTTTATGTAATCAACCTGATTAACTAGATTTGCACCTGATATAGAGCAATCACTTAGCTAATTAATCAAGCAAGAGTGACTATTTTATCAATAGCCTTTTAGATTCAACATTATAACCATCTTTAGTTCTATAAGTTCTACGGGTGGTGATCTAAAGTCAATTACTCACTGTCCAGGAGCGATGGCGATTGTAATTGATTCCTACCCAACTGGGGATAAAATGTTGCACACTCACCCGATCACACCTTGCTAGTTAGTCGTCGGCTGCCACTCAGGAAATTCAAGAACACAGTTCGTGGGACGGCCATGGACCCTTCTACACCGGGGGTTATCTCAATGCCAGGTCGCTCAAGCTATAACTGCCCACGGTCATGCCAGGTCGATCAGGCTCCACCTACCCTTGGACCATGTCAGGTTGTTCAGAATAGTTGCCCACGGTACAGCTGAGGCCCTGGATGTTAGGCGTCAACATCTCCATCTCCGGCTCGAATAACCTTACTCAGCTTCACGGGAGGTACCCACACCTACTCCGTTAAGTGATTGACGCGTTCAATTTGACTGAAGGGACACTTCCCGAACGGTCCTATGCGACACAGACGGGAGACTACTAGCACACAGGACCCATGTCCTACTGCTCCTACATCCCGCCCGGTCTCATTTTAATTATCACATGGTTATCTTCATGATAGCACCAGGCTAGTCATGATCAGTATCCACCTATATACGGGGGACAGGAAATCACCCGACTTTTACCGGTCTAAGCAAGACTAAGCACATACAAACTTAAATCTAATAGGGATATTCAGATAACATTTGCAGTGGACAAGGTACGGTAATAATGCATCAATGGTAGCAATCAATTCCTATAACCTAATGCACAATCATTATCAAGTTAATTTGTAAACCGTTGCAAACCGTAGGAGTTAAATGCTCCGGGGCTTGCCTTTCTCGAAGTCAGACGGACGGTGGTTGCGGCACTCGGGCAGTTCCTCGGCGTCGGCTCCTCCGGTCTCCTCGGGCACTGTCTCCTCCGGTCTCCTCGGGCATTGTCTCCTCCTGGCTTAGCTCTTCCTACTGTGGTGGGTTCTGAGTCTCTTTTGCCGATCCTGTATGATGCATAATATGCATGAGTAGGATGAATGCACATAGAATGCATATGGGATGCGACAGGTTTAACAGTAATTCAAGAGATAGGCACATTTCATCTACTGCATTCTCTTCAACAAGACAGTCAATATCATCCAGTTGACTCCTAACTACCTTGCTTCTAGAGAATTCATTTTTAACCTTCCTAAATCAGTTAAGATGACACTTCAATCACCATACTTTCACTCACTTAATTGCTTGCCACATAATCTTACTTAAGCATGCTTATAACAGCAACCTATTACAAACAGTGTTAGAAAAATCTACAAAAATTAATCTAGGCTAACAACATGTAAACCAACCCACTGTTAAATTTTCAAGTTGTTTGAACTTAAACGCTGCCCTCTATGAAAAAGACAAATAATATGATGAAAAGGTGCTTTGAACTATACATCCTAGCACAAAGTGTCAAGCATCCGATTTCACATTTTTCCTCTGAACTTCTTAGCACAAGAGCAGTCTACAAAAATTATCAGGTTCATATTCCTCATAATTTAATTACTACAAGTTATATAAGAAAATAGCATTTAATCATTTTAATTGCTACTGCCAATAAATTCTATAGAGCATCTCCATACTCAATTTTTCCCAGAAACTACTCATCTACAGAAACCTAACAAAATTGGTATCACATTTTTCTAAGCTACACAAAATTAGTTATGCATTTTCTTAGTTAACAATAATTTCCTAAGTTAACTTCAACCACACATAAAAGTATCACAAAATATGCATTTAACATTTTGCACAGGTAGCCCTATTCATTCTTAACACAACAAAATTTGTTCCACAACATTTGGACTTAAAATGAGCCTTGCATGAATTTTTAAAGCCTTTAAACCATTCCTGCAAAACTGATTAAAAGAAAACCGACCTAAAAACGCTATGGACACCCGAGTTAACTCCCACAGAGACACAACTGAAACTGCTAGACACACCCGGAGTTCCCAAACTCTACTGCACCCAAACTTTCCCTTTTCCTCTTCCACCCACTGCCAGCGAGTCCCGCGGGTCAGGCGACCCCACGCCACCCGGTCAATGGGCCCACGCGTCAGAGGCAGTGCACACCCGCCTGAGTTGACCGGCGCTAGCTCGCCGGTGGCGAGGTTTCCGGCGCAACCATCTATTCGGCTAGCTTCGTCTTCGCAAGGCGGACATGGTCGGCTAGGTCTCCCGGCCAGAGGCTCACCAGAGCAAGCTCGACGGCGGTCATGGCAGAGCGGCGGCGCTGCGCTACGGCGGCGAGGCTTCGCCTGGTTATTCCGAGGCTCGGCGGCGTGAGCACTAGCTCAAACAAACCCTAAGCGACCTATTAGGGCGACTATCGAGCCATGCCGACCTTGGCATTGCTTAGTGCCACACACAGCGGCAGAAATGGCCATGGAAAGGCCTAGTTCCGTTAGAAAACACGGCGGGAGAGAGGTCTCCATCTGACCCTAAGCAACTACGGAGGTAGGGGAGGTGAGAACGGGGCTCTGTTGGAGGTGGTTTGGCCAGAGAGTGCTAGACCACGTGAAGGCCATGGCGGCGGCAAAGGCGAGAACCCGAGACTGGCACACGGTGTTCCGCCGGCTAGAGAGGAGAAGAGAGAAAACCAACCCGAGCTGGTGAGAGAGGAGGTTAGGGCGGAGTGGTTGGCGGAAGGAATCGAGCGGCGGTGCGTTGAGCGGTCAGTAATCGCTCGCCGGAGTTCGGCGGGCGGCGGCGCTACGAACTAGAGGAGATAAGCAGAGGGAGGAGGCGAGCGCTTGAGAGAGCAAGTGAGCGAGCTTCTGGTTGCACGCGTGGTCGAAGGAGGAGGCAAAAGAGATGCAACGTTCAGGTGCATTGCACCTGGCCACTTCCCGTCGGGGCCGTCCCGACCGAGCGCGACGGCGGCCAGGCATTGGCGGCCACGCGGCGACGGCGCAGAGAGGGGACAGGGAGAGGTGTCGTGGCTAGCGGAAACCATGGGCGGCGGCGAGCGGCGGTTTAGGTGGTCTCACGCGGCTGCGGCGGTTTTCGCTGGTGTACGGCGCGCGGGCGAGCGGCGGGTGCGCGGTGGAGGGAGAAGGAAGGGCTGACAGGTGGGGTCCACGGGGTTTAAACTAAAGAGGTTTTGCTAAAAACTTTTCTACCCCAAAACTCCCAAACTAAGCCGAATTAGGAAAAAGTTCTAAAAGCAAAGTTGCTGAGAATTTTGCAAGGAACAATTCATCTTTAAGGCTCAAGTCCAAATTCTGCTTAGGAAAAGAATTTTACTCCTAACCTATTTTTCTAATGCAAGAAATAACATTTAAAAGACCTTTTCTGAAAAAGTGCTTTTAAGCAAAGTTGTTCCTTTCATCAAAATCTACAACTTTGGTTTAAGGCACTTGGTCAGAAACACAAAGCAAAACATAGCTATACTAGAACTAGGCAAGGACTTAAGCAACACACACACAAATGCACATGAAAGGATGACATGCCATGCTTATGCTATGTCCAATTATGCATTTAGAGTTGCTTAACACCTAGGGTGTTACAACCGTGAAGCTCGGTCCGCCATGGCCGGATCCTTTTCCGCGCACATCCATCCGCTTTAACCCATGTCCGTGAGTCACTAGGGTTCATAGATGGAGTAGAAGTCGCTAGCTCGGCCGATTAGGGCATGGATGTTGCAGTACGTCACCGTCCGCCGCCCACCATGTGCACTGGCGATGGCATGCTCGTGTTCCCACCATTTCGCCGTAGAATCCTTAGTTCTTTGCTTCGCGTTAGGGTTGTGGAAGTCTGAGAAGCGAGGATAGGGGGATGGTTTGCCTCGGAATGGCCGGAGGTGCCCGGCGTGGTGAGTCCGCGCCGCCGTGGCCGCCATTGCCGACGACGAGCTCGATCCGCTGCAATGCTAGGCTAGAGTGTGGTACCAATCGACGCGGGAGAAGGAGAGAAGTCTGTCGGTGGTGTTGGTTTCGCGGGAGGGTTCGCCGACGGCGAGCTTCACCGCGGTCAACTCCTCCCCTGTTTCGGTGTGGGTGACAGGTGGGTCTGAGTTGACCATGGGGCCCATCCGTCAGCCTCTAGAGTAGAAGAAGGTCGGGTATGTGTAGCAGTTAGGGTTTGGTGTTTTTGTTTAAATGTTTTGTAGAAATGTTGATATTGTTTGTTTAATTCATAACTTGAGTTCTGCTGATCCAGTTAATGTGAAGCAAATTTTGTTAAGATTGTTTTGATGAGTTCTATGCATGAAAAATATAATATGTTCAGTTTGTGATAACTTTATGTGCAGTAATAATTAATTTGTATATGAGCTGATATCTTGATTAATGCATAATAAATTGTGCTTTGCTCAGGAAAATATGGTTCTTGTTTTGATAGGTTTGTTAGGTGATGTAGAATCACAAAAAAATGATAGTTGATGTTTGACTGTGATAAAATCTGAAGTTAATATTTATTTTGATTAAATGTTGTTTTCTTGTATGATTTTTAATAATTAGAATATAAGTGTTATGAGCATGATAATTTTTATAGACCACTCTTGTGCTAAGTAGTTCTGGAAGAAAATGTGAAACCTGTTGTTTGACACTTTTCAAGATGATGTGTAGTTCAAAGTACCTTTTCACCTTGTTATTTGTCTTTTTCATAGAGAACAATGCTTAAGCCCAAATGTCATGAATTTTGTACAGCCAGCTTTATTCTCTAGTGTGAATCTGCAGTAATTTTCGTATATTTTCTGATGCTGTTAACTATAGGTTGCTGTTATAGGCTTGTTTTAATTGGTTATTTTGCATAATTAAGTGGGTAGTGTGCATTTCTGTTGTGTGGGACCAGCAAGGGGTGAAATGGTCATTTCAGCACATTCATATTAGTTGCACTTTGTGGTTGCGCATACCTAGTGTCTAAATAGAGTGTTGCACTCTACTGGAGAAGAGATATGCACGTATTTGGTCAAGCTTAATGTTAATGCATCTCTTCCGTGCACACATGGCATTCGCTCATCTAGCATATGCATCACGACAGGTTCGGTAGACAAGCCAGCCGCAGCAGAGGAGACCGAGGAGCAGCAGCCACAGGAGCAGGAGTCAGGCACCGTCGAGGAAGGGCCTGAAGAGGATCCTCCGGAGTGTCCGAACCACCTGCCCAGCACCTTCGAGAAAGGCAAGCCCCGGAGCATTTCTAACTACCTATGGTTTATAATTAACTTATCCATACTATGCGTGGGGTTCAAAAGCCGGCCGAAGGTGCTTGGATCAGTGAGTCGCTCATAATTAACTTTGTGGCTTTCGAACCCCACGCATGTGCCGAAGCCACGAAGGGGGTATTGGGACGTGGGGGCGCGAAAAGTAAGACCCGAGTGATGGTGGTTAAGTCCAACTCCTTGGCAGTCGGGCTTGCCTCTGGGTATGTTGGTGGCAGTCGAATCCGTGGCTTCCTGGAATGGTGTTGTGGTTATCTGTAGCTCACTGACTAGTGAGTGTGGTTTGTGTGGGGAATAAAATCACCAGCTGGTTAGGAATCGATTATAATCGCCATCGCTCCTGGATAGTGTGCACTTGACTTGAACACCGCTCTGTCTTGATACTGAAATATGATGGAACACGTGATAGCTATCATGATACTTTTGGCAATTGTTATTCGGTCTGTTTGTTATATTATAGTGATGATTGGATAACTACCATGACTGTTGTTAGTGCAGGAGCTAATCTAGTTAAATAGGCTAAGCATTACTCAAACTTGCAGCTAGTAAATAGGAGAACAAGTTACTTACTACTTACGTTTTTACACAAACTGTTATCTCATACCAGCTCCATTGTAATCTGGCCTTGTATACTCCTTGGTGTCATTTATTTTTGGTTTATGGCAGGTAAGTCTAGCTGAGTACCTTCTCGTACTCAGGGCTTTGTTTCCCTTGTTGTTGCAGATGGTCAGGTTTTCTATGGCTATTGCATCAACTGCCTCTACCCTGCTTTGGGAGATAACTAGGTCACGGGCAATGACCTGCTCTATCTGTACCTTTTGCTTTGTCCAGGATGACTAATGACTGGCACTGTATCATACTATGTGTGTGCGTGGTTTCAAAACTATGTTTTAAGGTTGAACTTTCGCTGCTTAAATTTGGAACTCGGTTTGTAATAACTAAGTTTGCTACTCCGATGAACTTATGTAATATTCTATCATATGATGGTTGATACTGAACGATTATGATCCTATGTTGTTGATGTTGGAAAGGTTTGAAATCCTTCGAGATTTCACGGACTACCGGGTTTATATGGGCTCAAGTGTGTAAATTTACTGCTCCGGCGGAGAGTTTCGTACTTGTGCTCTTATAAATTGGTCGGTTCTGTTACATTAACCATCTCATACACCTTTGTGCCCCATCTTGCCCATGGCGGTTCATCAAGCTGCGACTCGTCTTTATTGTCGAAGTACTTATTCATAATACTTTTCTTGTACTTGTGCTTTCTGATGAGAAATCGTTTGTGCCTCATGTACACCATCTTTTTTGAGCTTTGATGGTAAGTGTAGCAGGAGCCATCAATACAAACTATGCAACTAGTCTTGCCTTTGATCTGCCCGACACTGAAAAGAGACCCGGGTAATCGTTGATGGTGACAAAGATGATGGCTTTTAGGGTGAACTTCTTCTTGATGGAAGCATCCACCATGGTGACGCTAACGTCAAACAGTATCTTCATGTCCTCCATTAACGGCTCCAGGAACACATCTGTACCGTTGCCGGGCTGCCTTGGTCCGGAAATAATCATAGTCAACATGAGGTACTTGCGCTTCTGACATAGATGGGGAGGCAGGTTGTAGATGGTGAGGATGACTGGCCAGGTGCTGTGCGAGTTGCTTAACACATCAAAGGGGTTCATCCTGTCGGTACTCAGCGTAAACCGAACATTCCTAGACTCCTTGCCAAACTCCGGGAAGGCCTTGTCGAACTCCTTCCACTGGTTGCAATCAGACGGGTGCCGCAACTTGCCATCGTCTTTCGTGCGGTCAGCTGATGCATGCCATGATATGAGCTTGGCATCCTATGGGTTCCCGAATAGTGCACACAGTCAATCAATCACGGGCAGGTACCACACAGTCGACTTTTCCTATGCGTGTAACCCTCTTCTTCATCGTCCTGCTAAGCGGAGATCTGCTTCATCGCACTGCTCGACTTCTTTGCCCCTTCTTCCTCTTTGGACCGCCCAGCAAGGCTTCGTCATCGTCAGCATCCACGCGACAGCCAACATTCCTCTTGTACCGACTAAAGCCGCAGTGTAGACAACTCGTCAAGTTCTCGAACTCCTTGCCTCGATACAGGATGCAGTGGTTAAGGTGGGCATTGAACTTCCTAAGTTTCATCGCCACTGGCCGAATAAGCTTCTTTGCTCGATATGTGTTGGCAGGCATGTTGTTAGGCATTGGGTACGTGGTAGCAAGAAGACTTAACAGCTCGTTGATGCTAGTGTCAGACCACCCATGACGAGCCTTCAGCATCAACATCTACAGGTTGAAGCAGATCGTGGTGCACTCCTTCGGACAAATGCCACCGTTCTGATACAGAGCATCACATGATGCCTTCTTCATTTCTCTGAAATTCTCTAGCCACATTGGGCAGCCAAACACAACGTCGTCCTCGTCTATGTGGTTCACTAAATCCTCAAACAGCCGCACATCCTCGTCTTCCTGCCTTGTAGCCTCCTCGACATCGCCCATGTCTTGCATTATATTCTCCACCGTGATGTAAACATGAGCACAATCATCATTGACCTCTAGTGTAGCTCCTGATGATGCGACGGGTGCTCAAACAGGATCTTGATTCATTGCTGCTACTTTTGTCGTCATCATCGTCGACAAGATCACTCCAGATGCACCGCCACTTGCATCTGCTTTTTCCCCATGAAGAGTCCAGACTGTCTAGTCCTTGACGAAACCATACCGAATCAAATGACATTGAACCATGCCATCGGCATGACCTTTCAGGTTCTTGCAGTTAGAGCACAACATATGGTTCTTGTATGCTTCAGACTCTCACACTGAGTTCTTGAGAACATATATGATAAATGATTGACTTTTGGGAGGAAGGTTTGAGGCTTTTCCCAGTTGAGTCTATATCTAGCTATGCTCTTAATGCTTTTGACTAACCGGAGGCGTTCAATTGTGGTGTTTCTGTGTTGGTGTGCGTGTGCAACATGTGTCTCTTGGCTGTGTTGATGTGCAGGTGTGGAGCTCGGATACACTGGTCGATGGTGAGGTGAAGGTCAAGTAGAGACGTCTCGTGCCGACGGACCGGGAGCGGTGATGGATGGGCGTGTCGTGCGGCGGACGTGCCATGCCGATGTACCTAGAGTGGTAAAGGGCGGATGTGAGGCTTGCACCGACGGACAATGAGGCCGGAGGACCAGCTGTGGTAGCTGGCACGTGGCATCGGCGAGCGAGAGCACATGGGGATGTGCGATGCATCGGCCAAGTCGGGAGGAAGACGATGACGTCGTGGCACTTGGCGGGAGGTCGGACATGGGCTTGCGTGCGGTGCAAGTGCCATCGGCCGAGTCAAGAAGGAAGGCGAAGGCGTTGTGCCCGGCGTGGAGGCTGGACATGCATCGGCATCGGTGCCGGTGGTCGGGGTGTGCGAACCACATCCCGTCTACGGCGCGGGTTCGGTAGCTGAGCCTCAAAAAGCTACCCTCGACGGTTTCTGAGTTTGGGCCTCAAAACTCGGGGTGGCTGGTTTCCGAGTTTGGGCCTCAAAACTCAGGATGGACGATTTCCAGGTTTGGGCCTCAAAACCTGGGCTGCCAGGTTTCCGAGTTTGGGCCTCAAAACTCAGGATGGTTGGTCTGCCAGGTTTGGGCCTCAACGGAGGTTCCTATGCGGAACGGTCGACGTGTGGCGGCACCGAGAACTTGCGTTGCGGCGAAGCTATCAGTGAGAAATGCGCGTTGGTCGACGGTGACGGCACATGGTGGCAACCTGGAGCTTGCGTCGAGGTGAAGCGAAGGATGAGAAGGCGCGTGTCCGTTAGATGGAAAATGACCGAGTTGGACAGTTTTACCCTCAAGGGGGTATTTGGGTTAGTGCTTCATGAGAGGGCGTTTTGGTCTTCGGACGTGTGCCTATATTTATGAAAGGGGCTGGTTAAGGCAGCCTATCCTTGGAGGTGTTGCCATTATCATTTTGCCATCCAAGCTTTGTGTTGCTAGGAGAGGCTAGGGTTAGAGGAGTGAGGGCTCTTGTTCTTGAGCTTTTTGCCATCCAAGCTTTGTGTTGCTAGGAGTGGCTTGTAACTTAATACACCGAGCGCTAATACAATTTATCTTGCTGAATCCAAGGATCAAATTTATGCTTTAATTTGTCTTGTGATTTTGTTCTTCGTGTTTGCACGTTTCCCCTCTTTCGATCTTCACGAGATTTCTTGTTTCAAGGGAAGATTCGCAAATCTGTTTGAACCATCTTGTGTAGCTTCGTGAGAGTCTTCTTTCTACTGAAGGAATTTCTCTAAAACCTCATGAACTCACAGATGAGGCGGATTTAGTTTTGGGATCGAGTTCTTGCCCGTTCTTCACCGTTTTCTTTGATTCACCGATTTGGATTTCGGTTCGAGCCATGATCTCTTAGAAGTAGCTCACTAACATCCTTGTGACCCCTCACACGAAATTTGAGCCCTAGTGCTTTTGATTTGAGGGAGATCGGGTCGATCCGATGGATGAACAGAGGGTTGATCGGGGTGACCGGACACTGCATCGAAGCGACCGGACGCACCTTGACAGAGTCCGGTTGTTGAACAACCGCGCTGTCCAGTTCGTGCATGGTGACCAGACGCTGACCTGGACTTTACCGAACGCACCCCATGCTGAGTCCGGTCAGTTCCAAAGAGCGTTTTGCGTGACCGGACGCGTCTGTTTTGCTTGGACCGGACGCGCCGCTACTACTGTTCATCGAGTAGTAGTGACCGGACGCTAGGTTTGTATTGACTGGACATTGTGCTGCTAGAGTCCGGTCGCTTACAGCAAGGTCCCAGACCTGACCGGACGCGTCCGATCGATACTGATCGGACGCACCGCCAGAGTTCGGTCAGTGCTGTCAGCGCACGCTTTCGTCCGTATCTTTTGCGTTTGAGCTCCGATCTGAGATCTACTTTTTGCTTTGGATTCCCGACTTCATGCTCTACAAAAATTGGGCTTCATGCTTTGCGAAAAATCCTGAATTTGGGTGAGGAAGCTTTTGTGGTGTCCCACTGTGTTCCTAGGGAACATCCACCCATTCTCTTGGGTCGTGGACATCACGTATGTCGGCTTTGCTTTTGGGGTTGATTTTGTTGGGACAGAGGCCGAAATTTTGAAGGAAATTTTTAGGCTCCCATTCACCCCCCTCTGGTCGCCTTGCTTTAGCATTTTCGGTCCTTCAATTGGTATCGGAGCCAGTTAAGGATCTCTCTACCTTAACCGGTTCCGGATCCGCGAAGGCGACCTTTTGAGAGCGGTTGTGTTTCCGACTTTGCTTGTCGAGGTGTTGGGCTTGTGTTTTGGCTAAACACTAACGGTGCTTTTGGAGATGGCACCAAGTTCTTCTTCTAGTGTGTCTTTGTCCTTAGGTTTGAGTCTTGGACATGCGACCAAGGACGACATTTTGGCAAGAAGGACGAGTACGGCTCTTGAGGCCGAACACGAGGTGGATGCTTTGCTGGGCTTCCTAGGAGATTATGAGCATTCAACGGAGGATCGTATACGCGAACTTGGCAAGGCCAAGAAAGATATTCTTGCTGCTTGTCTTGGGATTTTATCCCAACAATTTGAAGCTTGCTGTGATGATAACATGAGATATGATGAGCTTTGTGATACCTTGCGTAGAAAGGTCAAGAAATTGAAATGCTCTATCACTAGGTTGAAATGTGGCCTTTTTCATTGCAAGTCTAGTGCATCTTTATCTTGCACCTCTTGTAGTCACATGGTTAGGAAGAATGATGAGCTATGCTTTTCTCTTGCTAGCTTAAAATCTGAAAATGAAATGCTAAAATCAAATGCTTCCATACCATGTCTTGTTTGCTTTGACTTGCGCAAGGATCTTGTTCGTGCTAAATCTGAAATAACCTTGCTTAGGTCAAAAGGTGCTGAACCATGTGGTTCTTGTGAGTCTTTGCTTGCTGAAATGAATAAATTAAAATTAACTCACACCACATGTGTAGATGAACTTGAGCATGCTAGGGCTGAAATTATTGAGATAAATGCTAGGCCTTGTAGCTTGTGCTCTTTGAATAAAAATGCTTGCCTTACTTCTTGTGCTAATCATGATTCATTGCTTGATGTGAATGGTGATGTTTCTTCCACCGAGTTCAATTGCACATCATGCATTGATTTAGAAAAAGAAGTTTTGGTTTTGAAGCAAATGCGCGATGATATGAGCGCTAAGTTGGTTGAGCACAATGATATGAGTGCTAACCTTGAGAAAGAGATTGAACTCTTGCGTACCACATATGCCAAGTGCATTGAAAAGGAGATGGAAAAAAGGAGATGGAAAATTTGAGAAACACTCCTTGTGGTACTTGTGATCGCCTCATGTTTGAGAATGAGGTTTTAGCCAAAAGATGCAAGAGTCTTTGTGCTAAGTCTTCTGATTCATCCACTTCTTGCAACTCCAATGTTGATGCTTCTAAAATTGCTTCTTTGCAATCGGAGTTGAGTTATTGTGTTGCGCATGAGTCTTTTGACAATAGCACTAGTGTCAAGGTTTCAGATAGCTCTTTCATAGCTATTCCTAACCTTGTTGTTTCTTCGAGTGATGTCCAAGGGACTTCTCATGACAAGGGTGCTTCTCTCATTTTTTGAAATCGTGCTCCCAATCTGATTCTCCATTGCACCTTTTGCAAGAAGGATGGACATTCATTCGATTTTTGTTTTCGCCGTGTCAAGCACGAGCGGCGTATTCGGGCTAAGGCTTTTAGGAAGCAGCGTAGCCTTTCCCATGGCACGTGTGCTCCGAGTGTTGGCACCAAGTCTCTTGTTGGTGCTTCTTGTTCTAAGTCCCAAGGGACTTTTCACTTGTCGGAGATTGGTTGTAACACCCCTGGTGTTTAAATGTAATTAACTTGACATGTCATCATCTTAAGCATTAATCATTTCCTGTGATGCATTTGATTTGCCTAATTGCTATGCCTTGTTTCCCTTTTCAAAAACCCTAAAAGCCCAATTCTCTCTATAAGGGCAAAATGGTAATTTCACCTCTGTGCCTAGTTATATTTAATTCTTGTTCAAATTTAGTGCCCTGATGTTTGCTGCATTGACCAAAGTTCAAAAATCAGAATTTGATTTCAAATCCCTTTGCAAAACCCTGATTTCCAAACCCTGGATTTTATCCCTCTTTTTGTTATTCAAAAATTATTCAAAATTTGGGATTGGTCCAAAAAGCAAAGTTGTAGGTCTGGCAAATAGAAACAACTTTGGTATTTACAAATTTTCAAGTTGCAGTACAAAGTTTTGAGTTATTTCAAATTCATTCAAACCTTAACTTTTGTTCTTTTTTTTAGTTTTCAAAATTAGTTCAAAAACTAATGAGTTTCAGGAAAAGTGTATTATAGCAAAGTTGTAGGTTTTGATAAAAGGAACAACTTTCATGTTTGAAGATTTTCAAGTTTCAGTATAAAATCCAAAGTAATTTTGAAGTGATGCAAATTTCAAAAGTGTCCCCTTTTCTGATTTCAAATATTGTTCAAAAACTATTTGGAATTTGAAAATGTTCATATTGACAAAGTTGTAGATTTCATTTTTCTGAGCAACTTTGGTGATTTGAGTTTTCGTCGCACAGTTCAAATTTTGGAAGTATTTTGCAAAATTCAGAGATCAGCCAAAGTCAAACCCTAGGCCTACCTACTGTTCCTCTTCTTCCTAGGGTCAGGGGGGGGCCCGGCCATGGCGCCCCGCCGGCGTCGCGCGTGCCGCACGCCTGGCTGCTCCCCACGCGCCACCAACCTGCCACCGCTGTTCCCTTGTCCCCTCCGCGCCCGCACGCGAGCGCTGACTCTCTCTCCCGCCCCCTACAGTCCTCTCCGCGCCGCCGCCGCGTGGCCATCGCCGGCCGAGCTTGCGCCGAGCCCCGGCTGCACGCCCGTCCTCCGCCTTAGCGCAATCGAGTGCGCACGCTCCCGCCGAGCTTATCCACCCCACCTCAAGCTCTCTACCGGCCCCTGGCCGCGGCTATATAAGCCCGCCGGAGCTCCGACCTCCGCACTCACTCCGCCACCGTCGCCAGCACAGTCCTCGGCCTCCGCCGCTCCACCACCTAGCTCAGAAGCTCCGCCTTGAACTCGTGAAGCTTTCCCACCCTCCAATTTCACCTTCCCCGCCCTCAATCGCCCGGCGTAGCTCCATCTTCCCAAACTCCGACAGAAACCCGGCGAGCTCGGGTTCGTGAAATTCGTCGCCTCCGGCCACGACCATCCCTCACCGACCCCCGTGTCGTGTTCCTTGGTCCCGTGCGACTCTGACCAGACCCTTGCGGTCTCGTGTGTTGCGCAGGGTCGCCGGAGCGCCGTCCGCCGCTCGCCGCCGAAGGAGCTCCACCGAACCACCGCCCCTCGAGCACGTCTCGAGCCTCACCCTCGAGCGCGTGTCGAGCCTCACCCTCGAGCGCGTGTCGAGCCTCACCCTCGAGCCCTGCCTCCGATCCGTGGTAAGCACCCGAGGCCTCCGGCCTCTGCTTCCACTCCGTCTCGCCCGAGCCGAAGCCTCGAGCACGCGTTCCGTCTCGCCCGAGCCCGAGCCTCGGCGGACAGACCCTCACCACTTCGCTCGAGCCAGGCCTCGAGCGGACCCGTGCACCCTCCGCTCGTCGAGCCAGGCCTCGGACGGAGCACCCAATTTCCGTCTCGCCCGAGCCCGTCTCGCCCGAGCCTTTCTTAGAAGGAGCACAGTGCTCTTTCCTTTTTTTTGAGAGTTTGGAATAGTGTTCTGTTTTCTTTTTTTTGTGTGAATTAATCTGTTGTTCCTTAAATGCTGAGAAAATTATGGTATGCTCCTTGAACAGTGTAGTATTTTATAAAAATATAAAACTTGACTTTTCTGCAAAAATTTGAAAATGAAAAATCCCCCTTTTAATTAATAAATGATGGTTTTGGATTTTTAGAAAATGATTTATAACTCCAAAATTTATGAGATCACTTTTTGTGAGCTAGTTATGCCATGACAAGTCTCTGGTAAAATTTTGAAGTCATTTGGAGCAAGTTGATTTTTGAGCTTTATTTTAATTAAGGAATAGTGCCTTTTGTTAATTAAATGTCTAGATTTAATTGAGCACCTTAATGACCTCCAAAAATTATGAAATTTGTTTTGCCATATACTTGTACCCTAATGAACTTGTGTGATTAATTTGGTAATTTTTGGAGCACCTTCATAAAATGATTTGTTTTAAATAATTAAGAAATTAGAAAAAAAAATGTGATTAGGGTTAGCGTTGAATGTCCTGTGATGTGACTTTTGGATTGCTTGATGTTCATAGACCCCTACCCTTTGGTCTATGATGTTTGTGATGCTATGTTTAGATGATGCTTAAGATAATTATAATAAGGTCTAGTTTAATCAATATTGCTTAAGGGAGAAATGGTTACCTTTTATGCTCACCCTAGATTTCGTTTATGCCTTGCCTAAGAGTAATCTAGAATCAGTGGTATTATCTTGCACCTTAAGTCCATATCATCATTCTCATGAGCATTCATCATTGCATCCGTATAGTTGACGAAGAAGGTACCAGAGTCGAGGCCGCTGTTGACGAACCAACTCCCGAGGCGACCCCGAGCTCCAACACCTATACCTACCCCGAGTCTGCTCTCTTTGCCATCCAAGGCAAGCCCCGGTGCATTTAACCCTTTCCTTGAATTTATAAAATGTTTTCCTTAAATGCTTTTGAGTTAAATTATTGCATTAGGTTTATAGGAGTTGTGTGCTACCCTAATTGATGCACTATCCACCTTGACCACTGATACACCTGATACCTGCCTTTCAAAAGTATTTGAAAAATGCTTAGCAATGCTTATTGAATTAGACTTGCAATAAAATGTCATTTTCAAAAGTGTGATCACTTAAGAATCTTTATGGGAATTTGGCTTTACTTCCCGTTCGATGACTGCTTGCCTAGCTAGCATGTGGTCATTGTCGAGAAGAGGTTGTCCGCGCGTACGGTGCCGTCATGTTGTAGTCCGGGACTCAACAGTTGACACCGACCGGGACAGGGTTGAAAAACTGACAGGACTATTACGCTTGGGTGAGATATAACCAAGGTGTAGTTCTGGCTGGAAAATTAGGGACCATCCGTATGGGGGCCTGCTGGTCAAGACTTGTAACTATTCACATACTACGGAAAGCTCTGGCTCCGAGGAATCCTTTATTGGACCGACAACCGCGCACTGGGAGTGGAGAGATGGCGGAAGTAGCATGTACCCACTGGGTTAAAGTCCCGGATTGGAGGGTTAAAGTCCCGAATTGGAGTGGTGTACTGTACTTCCGGGTGGCGTAGGACCGGGCCCAATCTTGGAGGAATCGTGGTAGACGAGTTGGCATATGCAAGCTTGGGTGCTACATATGCAGTGTGGATAGGGATCCTCAGCTGAGTATTATTTATCCGGATTAACGTTGCTCCTCGGTTATGGAGACTTGGTCCACTGACTGTCAACGGAGAGTGGTTCTCAACTAGGAATGTTTTGAAATGTAAAATGAATCATGAATAATGAAGAATTGAGAAATACTGAATCTTTCAAAAATAAAATAAGGTTTACAAAATGCTTTTCTGCAAAATACTCGATCTTGTTTAAGCCTTACCTTGACTACCCTAAGCCTCTCATTCCTGAGTCTTCTCCCTTTTTCTTTAGTCGGGTAAGTCTTGTTGAGTACCCCAGTACTCAGGGTTTTGTTACCCATGCTGCAGGTATGACAGAGACCCCGATGTGTCTCGCACCCTGTTGCGTGACCTTCGTCCAGGAAGAGGCCGATGAGGCCGATGAGTAAATGTGCACCCTCGGGCTGGGTGTTACATGTATCTTTATGTTATTGTTCCCGCTGCGTTGTCTACTTTGAATTTCCCGAACAATGGTTTGTAATAATCGTACTCCTTACCTCATTTGAAACCTCGGTTTGTAAAACTAATGTTATTTAAGTCTTCCGCTCTTTATTCCGATGTTGTTTTTAAAAGTATGAAATGCTGTAACCGAATTGTGAGATGATCCTGCGGACATTGGGCACTGATGTAGCCCGGTGGCGAACAGGTCTTAATCACATGGAACATGGGTTCGGCTGTCAGAAGTTGACAGGGACACGTGGGCCATGGGATTAGGGCCGTTACGTCACAGAGTGGTATCAGAGCATCTCACTTTAACGTTGCAGTGTTTCTTTTGCGAAAACTTCAAAAGTTCTTTTGAGTCCAAACAAAAATTTAAATTTGACTATTTTGAGTCCAAATTGCTTCTCTCATCTTGTCCCTCTTATGGCAACACTAGCTAGTGGAACAACATGTTTTAAGCCCTATATATGTTAAGTATTGCATTGCCTTGTTCCGTAGGAACGATTCGTGCATCATGTCATATTCACTTAAGTTAATAAATGAGTTCGTTGGGATAGTGTACCTATACCTTTTCTTGCTAGCCTTTCTCATCTATAACCTCTTGTCCAGAAATGGCTCGCATCAAGCTGACCGCCCGCAAGTCGACTGGACCGAACGGTGTGCCGCGTCACCAGCTGGCGCCACGC
Source organism: Coix lacryma-jobi var. lacryma-jobi (assembly GCA_009763385.1). Classification (NCBI taxonomy): domain Eukaryota; kingdom Viridiplantae; phylum Streptophyta; class Magnoliopsida; order Poales; family Poaceae; genus Coix; species Coix lacryma-jobi. The sequence goes on from CM019831.1 coordinate 86,669,661, forward strand.
ACCGGAGAAGAGACTGGAGAATCCTCCAATGGACGTCGCTTTCCCCGCCGCAACCGCAAGCAGCTGAAGGAGGAAATCAAGAATCTGAAGGCTGAGATAGAGAACATGGAGCATGACTTCTACCTTTCCCGCCTGGAGTTCTACGAGGCACGAGCCGCTCTTGAGGAAGCTAACCGGAATGTGGTTCGCGCTATCCAGCAGCGTGATGCAACATGGATCCGAGAGGATGTCACCAGAGCCCAGCTCCATGGACTGCAGCAGTATACCGCCCAGATCGAGCAGTTCAATGATATGCTTCATGAGGAAGTACACCAGCTGCACAACCAGCTTCACCCCGTGATTCCACCAGTTGTTGAGGACCCCGAAGACGGAGTCGTGGAGGAACCTGAAGTGGAACACGAGCCCGATAAGAATGGGGAAGTGGAACCTGCGGAAGATGTCCACGTTGAAGATGAAGATGAGGAGGAAGAGCCTGAGCTTATCATCGAGGATGATGATGATGACGAAGAGTTGATCTTCATCGATGACGACTAGACTCCTTGTGTCTGTACCATCTGCTTACCTAAAACCTTAGACTAGGTTTGGGGGCGTTAGTCTGTCTGTTGCCAAGTCTGGCATGTATCGTTCTTTTCGTACCTTTTCCCCTTATCAGTCTGTTGTCATCTTTATCAAGCCGGCTATCTTTGTATCAGTGAAGTTATCAATCAAGTTGTTTCAGAACCTTTGTCCATATATGCTGAGTTCCGAGTTGCTTATACAGATGCCTGTGAACACCCGTACCGGAGCCGGAGGTTCTGATGATGCCAACATCCCAAACCCTCCACCTGTACCAGCTACCCTAGCAGATGCCATTGCAGCCTTGGCCGCCGCTGCCAATCTGATGGCTCAGAATCAAGGGCAGCAGAATGTTGGTCACCGTGGTCGTCACAACCAAGAGGCCACCTATGTGGATTTCACTGAAACCCGTCCACCGGTTTTCACCAGAGCCGATGAACCCCTCGAAGCTGACGATTGGCTCCGCACCATGGAGCAGAAGTTTGGTCTCATCCGATGCACTGAAATCCAGAAGCCCCGGTTTGCTTCATAGCAGCTTCGTGGACCAGCAAGTGCTTGGTATGCCAACCTCTTGGCTGCCCAACCTGAAGGTCATGAGTTGACCTGGGAAGAGTTCCGCACCGCTTTCCGTGCACACCACATCCCATCAGGTCTGATGAAGATGAAGCTTGATCAGTTCCTAGCCCTGCAGCAGAAGGACTCCACAGTGATGCAGTATGTGGGTCAATTCAACCATCTGAGTCAGTATGCAGCGGAATATGTCAACACGGATGAGAAGAAGAGAGACTGTTTCCTTAGGGGATTGCACCCTAAGATCCGCAGAAGCATGTCCAACAACCTGACCGGTTCTTATCATGAGGCTGTTGACCAGGCAGTTGCTTTTGAAGAGAGCAACCGTCAGTACCAAGAGGAGAAGAGGAAGAAGAAAGCAGGATCTAGCAGCCACTCTGGCAATCACAAGCGCCAGAGGATCATATATCATCCTAGTCACCACCACAATCGTCCACCTTACCCTCACCAGCAAGTGGTCGTCCGTACCGCGGCTACCACCCACAACGCCAACCAACAAAGTGCCACTCAGCCGAACGCCCCAGGTGTTCGTATCACCACCCCACAAACCGCCTATAATCATCCCTGCTTCAACTGTGGTCAACTGGGCCACTGGACTCGTGAGTGCCCAAAGCCCAAGAAGCCTGCTCAGAACTTTCAGAAGGGTCCTGGAGGACCACAGCAGCAGCAACACCGTGCTCCACAGCAGCAAGTGCAGAAGGGCAAGTTCGTCAAGAAGCACGGGCAAGTCTACTACACCACTGTCAGCGATATTCCAGAAGGGGAGCCCGTCATGATCGGTAGGTTTCCCATTGCCAATCATCCTGCAGTTGTGTTGTTTGATTCTGGTGCATCGCATTCTTTCATCAGTCGTACCTTCGTCTCTAAGCATGGCATATCATTTGGGGAGTTGAAAGAAAGTTTTTGCATTTTATCGCCTGGAGGGCGTATAATCACCAAAGAGGTGGTTCGCAGTATACCGGTGATGTTGGGAAATCATGCGTTCCCTACCACCATGATAGTGCTGAAAGATCAGGCGATAGATGTCATCCTAGGCATGAATTGGATGTGTCAGTATAAAGCCATGATCGACATCTTGAATAGAGTTGTGAGAGTGGATATTCCTAACAGTACCGCCAAACTCCTTCTCCAACTTCCTATGCCTTCAAAACCAGCTACCACACAGCTAAATGCTACCTATGATCAAGGGATCCGAGACATCCCTGTAGTCTGTGAGTTCCCTGATGTCTTTCCTGAAGACTTACCTGGTCTACCTCCCGACCGTGATGTCGAGTTTGCCATAGAGCTAAAGCCCGGGACTGCTCCCATATCCCGCAGAGCTTATCGTATGCCTCCCAGAGAGTTGGCAGAACTAAAAATCCAATTACAAGATTTGTTGGACAAGGGTTTCATTCGCCCAAGCTCGTCTCCTTGGGGCTGTCCTGCAATCTTTGTAAAGAAGAAAGACAAGAGTCTCAGACTTTGCGTTGATTATCGCCCACTCAACGAAGTCACCATCAAAAACAAATATCCCTTGCCTCGTATCGATCTTCTGTTTGACCAGTTAGCTGGGGCCATGGTCTTCTCTAAGATTGACCTCAGGTCTGGTTACCACCAAATAAAAATCCGTCCTGAAGATATTCCTAAAACAGCTTTCACCACCAGATACGGCCTATATGAGTATTTGGTCATGTCCTTTGGCTTGACCAATGCCCCTGCTCATTTCATGTACCTCATGAACTCTGTGTTCATGCCAGAGCTTGATAAATTCGTGGTCGTGTTCATTGACGACATCCTTGTCTACTCAAAAACCCCTGAAGATCACGCCAAGCATCTTCGTATCGTTCTATTCCGTCTCAGAGACCATCAGCTCTATGCTAAGTTCAGTAAATGTGAGTTCTGGTTAGATCAGATACAGTTTCTTGGTCATGTCCTTTCCGCTGAAGGTGTGTCAGTCGACCCTGGAAAAGTGTCAGATATCCTGGATTGGAAGCCACCTACCTCCGTTCACAAGGTCCGCAGTTTTATGGGGATGGCAGGATATTATCGTCGATTCATCCCAGATTTCTCCAGAATTGCCAAGCCTATCACCGAGTTGCTGAAGAACTCTGTGAAGTTCTTTTGGTCACCAGCTTGTGAACAAGCTTTTCAGACTTTGAAGAAGTTGCTAACCACGTCACCAGTGCTAGCTCAGCCGAACGTCGAAAAGCCCTTTGATGTCTACTGTGATGCATCTGGTACTGGTTTGGGTTGCGTGTTGATGCAAGAAGGAAGAGTGATCGCTTATGCCTCGCGGCAGCTTAAGCGACATGAGGAAAATTATCCAACTCATGATCTTGAGTTAGCAGCAGTGGTTCATGCCTTGAAGATATGGCGTCATTATCTGTTGGGCAGTACCTGCAATGTGTACACAGATCATAAGAGTATGAAGTATATCTTCACCCAAGAAGAGCTGAACATGAGGCAGCGAAGATGGCTTGAGTTAATCAAGGACTATGATATCGAAGTGCATTACCATCCGGGTAAGGCGAATGTGGTCGCCGATGCACTCAGTCGCAAGTCATACTGTAACTGCCTGGTTATGAAATCCTATGAATCTTCCCTATGCTATGAACTAGAGAAGCTGGGTATTGAAATGGTTCCACAAGGAAGTCTAGGCAATGTCAGAGTAGAAACCTCTATCAGAGAACAGATCATAGCTGCACAGAAAGATAACCCCGGAATCAAGCACATCATCGAAAAGGTTCAAGTTGGAAAGACTGACTGTTTCAGGATTGATGATGAAGGAGTGGTATGGTTCAAGAACCGTCTGGTAGTTCCCAAGGTACCTGAGCTGAGACAGATAATCCTTGATGAAGCACACTCAACCAGATTTGCCATCCATCCTGGCAGCAACAAAATGTACCAAGACTTGAAGCAAAAATTCTGGTGGACAAAGATGAAGATCGAAATCGCTCGACATGTCGCTCGTTGCGATACATGTCAGAAAGTCAAGGCTGTGCATATGAAGCCCGGAGGAGAGCTGCAACCTTTGTCAGTACCTGGTTGGAAATGGGAGGATATCAGCATGGATTTTATCAATGGGTTACCCAAGACTCAAAAGGGATTCGATTCCATTTGGGTGATAGTGGACCGTCTCACGAAGCAAGCTCACTTCCTACCAGTCAAAACAAGTTATACCGCCCCAACTTATGCCACCTTATACAAGAACAACATAGTGAAGCTCCATGGCATCCCCAAGACCATCATCTCAGATCGTGGCACTCAGTTTGTCGCTAAGTTCTGGAAAGCGTTCCATGCCTCACTTGGAACCAAGCTATTGTATAGCACGGCTTATCATCCGCAGACTGATGGACAGACTGAGAGAGTCAACCAAGTGTTAGAAGATATGTTGAGAGCCTGTGTGCTTACCTTCGCAGATACTTGGGATCAGTGTTTGCCCTTGGCAGAATTCTCTTATAATAACAGTTACCAAGAGAGCATCAAAATGGCACCCTTTGAAGCACTGTACGGCCGTCGTTGTCGTACCCCTCTCAGTTGGTCTGAACCCGGAGAAAGGGAATTCTTTGGAGTTGACCTAGTACAGGATATGGAAGAGAAAGTCAAGCAAATACAAGAGAACATGAAGATCGCACAGTCTCGACAGAAAAGTTATGCTGACAAGAGACGTCGACCTTTGCAGTTCGAGATCGGGGATTATGTGTATCTAAAGGTCTCACCCACCAAAGGAGTCACTCGTTTTGGAGTCAAGGGAAAATTAGCACCCCGCTACATTGGTCCGTTCGAGATTCTGGATCGTTGTGGCAAGGTTGCTTACAAGTTAAGTTTGCCCGACCATCTTTCAGCAGTTCATAATGTGTTTCATGTCTCCCAACTCAAGAAGTGCCTCCGAGTACCTGAACATGTGGTTGAAGTTGAAGGCGTTGAGCTAGAACCAGATCTGTCATACACTGAGCATCCAGTTCGCGTGTTGGATCACAAGGATCGTGTTACCCGAAGAACCACCACAAGATGGTACAAGATCCAGTGGAACCAGCACTCTGAAAGAAGAAGCCACCTGGGAATCCGAAGACTTCTTAGCAAAGAACTATCCCGACTTTCTCGAATCTTTGTAGGTGTAAGGTTTTGCCTTTTCCTTCTTAAGACGTGGAATCTCGGGGCGAGATTTCTTTTAGGGGGGAAGGCTGTAACACCCCTGGTGTTTAAATGTAATTAACTTGACATGTCATCATCTTAAGCATTAATCATTTCCTGTGATGCATTTGATTTGCCTAATTGCTATGCCTTGTTTCCCTTTTCAAAAACCCTAAAAGCCCAATTCTCTCTATAAGGGCAAAATGGTAATTTCACCTCTGTGCCTAGTTATATTTAATTCTTGTTCAAATTTAGTGCCCTGATGTTTGCTGCATTGACCAAAGTTCAAAAATCAGAATTTGATTTCAAATCCCTTTGCAAAACCCTGATTTCCAAACCCTGGATTTTATCCCTCTTTTTGTTATTCAAAAATTATTCAAAATTTGGGATTGGTCCAAAAAGCAAAGTTGTAGGTCTGGCAAAGAGAAACAACTTTGGTATTTACAAATTTTCAAGTTGCAGTACAAAGTTTTGAGTTATTTCAAATTCATTCAAACCTTAACTTTTGTTCTTTTTTTTTAGTTTTCAAAATTAGTTCAAAAACTAATGAGTTTCAGGAAAAGTGTATTATAGCAAAGTTGTAGGTTTTGATAAAAGGAACAACTTTCATGTTTGAAGATTTTCAAGTTTCAGTATAAAATCCAAAGTAATTTTGAAGTGATGCAAATTTCAAAAGTGTCCCCTTTTCTGATTTCAAATATTGTTCAAAAACTATTTGGAATTTGAAAATGTTCATATTGACAAAGTTGTAGATTTCATTTTTCTGAGCAACTTTGGTGATTTGAGTTTTCGTCGCACAGTTCAAATTTTGGAAGTATTTTGCAAAATTCAGAGATCAGCCAAAGTCAAACCCTAGGCCTACCTACTGTTCCTCTTCTTCCTAGGGTCAGGGGGGGCCCGGCCATGGCGCCCCGCCGGCGTCGCGCGTGCCGCACGCCTGGCTGCTCCCCACGCGCCACCAACCTGCCACCGCTGTTCCCTTGTCCCCTCCGCGCCCGCACGCGAGCGCTGACTCTCTCTCCCGTCCCCTACAGTCCTCTCCGCGCCGCCGCCGCGTGGCCATCGCCGGCCGAGCTTGCGCCGAGCCCCGGCTGCACGCCCGTCCTCCGCCTTAGCGCAATCGAGTGCGCACGCTCCCGCCGAGCTTATCCACCCCACCTCAAGCTCTCTACCGGCCCCTGGCCGCGGCTATATAAGCCCGCCGGAGCTCCGACCTCCGCACTCACTCCGCCACCGTCGCCAGCACAGTCCTCGGCCTCCGCCGCTCCACCACCTAGCTCAGAAGCTCCGCCTTGAACTCGTGAAGCTTTCCCACCCTCCAATTTCACCTTCCCCGCCCTCAATCGCCCGGCGTAGCTCCATCTTCCCAAACTCCGACAGAAACCCGGCGAGCTCGGGTTCGTGAAATTCGTCGCCTCCGGCCACGACCATCCCTCACCGACCCCCGTGTCGTGTTCCTTGGTCCCGTGCGACTCTGACCAGACCCTTGCGGTCTCGTGTGTTGCGCAGGGTCGCCGGAGCGCCGTCCGCCGCTCGCCGCCGAAGGAGCTCCACCGAACCACCGCCCCTCGAGCACGTCTCGAGCCTCACCCTCGAGCGCGTGTCGAGCCTCACCCTCGAGCGCGTGTCGAGCCTCACCCTCGAGCCCTGCCTCCGATCCGTGGTAAGCACCCGAGGCCTCCGGCCTCTGCTTCCACTCCGTCTCGCCCGAGCCGAAGCCTCGAGCACGCGTTCCGTCTCGCCCGAGCCCGAGCCTCGGCGGACAGACCCTCAGCACTTCGCTCGAGCCAGGCCTCGAGCGGACCCGTGCACCCTCCGCTCATCGAGCCAGGCCTCGGACGGAGCACCCAATTTCCGTCTCGCCCGAGCCCGTCTCGCCCGAGCCTTTCTTAGAAGGAGCACAGTGCTCTTTCCTTTTTTTTGAGAGTTTGGAATAGTGTTCTGTTTTCTTTTTTTTGTGTGAATTAATCTGTTGTTCCTTAAATGCTGAGAAAATTATGGTATGCTCCTTGAACAGTGTAGTATTTTATAAAAATATAAAACTTGACTTTTCTGCAAAAATTTGAAAATGAAAAATCCCCCTTTTAATTAATAAATGATGGTTTTGGATTTTTAGAAAATGATTTATAACTCCAAAATTTATGAGATCACTTTTTGTGAGCTAGTTATGCCATGACAAGTCTCTGGTAAAATTTTGAAGTCATTTGGAGCAAGTTGATTTTTGAGCTTTATTTTAATTAAGGAATAGTGCCTTTTGTTAATTAAATGTCTAGATTTAATTGAGCACCTTAATGACCTCCAAAAATTATGAAATTTGTTTTGCCATATACTTGTACCCTAATGAACTTGTGTGATTAATTTGGTAATTTTTGGAGCACCTTCATAAAATGATTTGTTTTAAATAATTAAGAAATTAGAAAAAAAAATGTGATTAGGGTTAGCGTTGAATGTCCTGTGATGTGACTTTTGGATTGCTTGATGTTCATAGACCCCTACCCTTTGGTCTATGATGTTTGTGATGCTATGTTTAGATGATGCTTAAGATAATTATAATAAGGTCTAGTTTAATCAATATTGCTTAAGGGAGAAATGGTTACCTTTTATGCTCACCCTAGATTTCGTTTATGCCTTGCCTAAGAGTAATCTAGAATCAGTGGTATTATCTTGCACCTTAAGTCCATATCATCATTCTCATGAGCATTCATCATTGCATCCGTATAGTTGACGAAGAAGGTACCAGAGTCGAGGCCGCTGTTGACGAACCAACTCCCGAGGCGACCCCGAGCTCCAACACCTATACCTACCCCGAGTCTGCTCTCTTTGCCATCCAAGGCAAGCCCCGGTGCATTTAACCCTTTCCTTGAATTTATAAAATGTTTTCCTTAAATGCTTTTGAGTTAAATTATTGCATTAGGTTTATAGGAGTTGTGTGCTACCCTAATTGATGCACTATCCACCTTGACCACTGATACACCTGATACCTGCCTTTCAAAAGTATTTGAAAAATGCTTAGCAATGCTTATTGAATTAGACTTGCAATAAAATGTCATTTTCAAAAGTGTGATCACTTAAGAATCTTTATGGGAATTTGGCTTTACTTCCCGTTCGATGACTGCTTGCCTAGCTAGCATGTGGTCATTGTCGAGAAGAGGTTGTCCGCGCGTACGGTGCCGTCATGTTGTAGTCCGGGACTCAACAGTTGACACCGACCGGGACAGGGTTGAAAAACTGACAGGACTATTACGCTTGGGTGAGATATAACCAAGGTGTAGTTCTGGCTGGAAAATTAGGGACCATCCGTATGGGGGCCTGCTGGTCAAGACTTGTAACTATTCACATACTACGGAAAGCTCTGGCTCCGAGGAATCCTTTATTGGACCGACAACCGCGCACTGGGAGTGGAGAGATGGCGGAAGTAGCATGTACCCACTGGGTTAAAGTCCCGGATTGGAGGGTTAAAGTCCCGAATTGGAGTGGTGTACTGTACTTCCGGGTGGCGTAGGACCGGGCCCAATCTTGGAGGAATCGTGGTAGACGAGTTGGCATATGCAAGCTTGGGTGCTACATATGCAGTGTGGATAGGGATCCTCAGCTGAGTATTATTTATCCGGATTAACGTTGCTCCTCGGTTATGGAGACTTGGTCCACTGACTGTCAACGGAGAGTGGTTCTCAACTAGGAATGTTTTGAAATGTAAAATGAATCATGAATAATGAAGAATTGAGAAATACTGAATCTTTCAAAAATAAAATAAGGTTTACAAAATGCTTTTCTGCAAAATACTCGATCTTGTTTAAGCCTTACCTTGACTACCCTAAGCCTCTCATTCCTGAGTCTTCTCCCTTTTTCTTTAGTCGGGTAAGTCTTGTTGAGTACCCCAGTACTCAGGGTTTTGTTACCCATGCTGCAGGTATGACAGAGACCCCGATGTGTCTCGCACCCTGTTGCGTGACCTTCGTCCAGGAAGAGGCCGATGAGGCCGATGAGTAAATGTGCACCCTCGGGCTGGGTGTTACATGTATCTTTATGTTATTGTTCCCGCTGCGTTGTCTACTTTGAATTTCCCGAACAATGGTTTGTAATAATCGTACTCCTTACCTCATTTGAAACCTCGGTTTGTAAAACTAATGTTATTTAAGTCTTCCGCTCTTTATTCCGATGTTGTTTTTAAAAGTATGAAATGCTGTAACCGAATTGTGAGATGATCCTGCGGACATTGGGCACTGATGTAGCCCGGTGGCGAACAGGTCTTAATCACATGGAACATGGGTTCGGCTGTCAGAAGTTGACAGGGACACGTGGGCCATGGGATTAGGGCCGTTACGTCACATTGGTGTGCCTTCTGATAGGCCTTTGTACCATTGCTCTTTTTGTGAAAAAGATGGGCATCAAGAAAGCTTTTGCTATCGGCGTGCCAAACGCTTGCACCAAGCTCGCTCTTCTAGGAAGTTGGTGGTTCATTTCCCTTCTCATGGCATGAACGCTTGTGCTCCTAGTAAGAAGCCTCTCTTTGTTGATGGCTTTTATGACTCCTTTTCTAGTGGGTTAGGTCATGGTCGTGGACATGCTTCTAATGCATCTTGTGTTGGTCCACGTCATGCTTTTCATGGTGCTTCTATTGGTTCTTCTACAAAAACCTTGGAAGATGTTTGCCTCTTTTCCCGTGGTACAACTCGTTCTTCTCCCCGAGTTGTCCTTTTGACGAATGCTTCCAACGGTGTTTCACAATTGCATTTGAACCAACATTTGCATCATGCTAACCCACATGATAAGTTGAGTGCTCCTTTGAGAGTTGTGACCAAGTCTTGGATTCCCAAGTATATGCTTTCTAACCCTTCGGGATCCAAGACTCGGGTTACTTTGTCCTCTTGTGTGTAGATAGGAGGACGCGGGGTGGAGAACATGTGCCTGATGGAGCTTGATCTTTTAGATGTGATCAAGATTTGATGGTTCTCTACACCCCGCTTAGAATTGCCTCCAAAGAGGCTTTTGCTGTTTGGTGAGCTTTCATATACACTCATACCTTGTACACCCATGTGCTATTTCTTATGGTATGAGATGGACTGTCATGTGCTCACTTGTATAGTTTTTGCATGTACATGTTCTTTGTATCATGTTTTGTTTTAGTCTAGCATGTGCTATCTTGTATATCATGTCATGCTAGCTTTGTGTACAGCTTTGGTGGTTAATCCACTTTTCATGCTAGTTTGTGATCCTCATGAACATTGTGCCATGTTTTACCATATTACTCCATGAGCTTGATTTGTAGTGGTATGATGTTCATTAGGTGTCACTTTTCATGTGCTAGTTTTGGTTAGCTACATGTATCATGTTGATATGATTAGATTGAGCATTGGCCTTTCCACAATTTTATCGTGTTACATGCTTTTGGATCTATTCCTATCATTATCTTGCATTGTAGCGAGTGTTGAGGTTTAGGCTTTGTTTGGGTTGATCATGTCTCTAGGTTGCATTTTGCTCCATAGTGCTTTATCCTGTTGAATGGTAGTCTTGAATAGTTTGAGTTCAGATCTCCTTGCGGTATCATTCATAGGTAGACCTATTTTAGTTGAGAGCTTACCTTATGCTTTTATGTAACTAACCGCTTTGTGGAGACCTTGAGGTCACACTGGACGAGACGATGCCTTGTGTTTCTTCTATCTTTGAGCTTGCAGGAGAACAGGAGCTTGGAGAGGGCATTTCGGCTCACGGACCCGATCCCACTTCTTCCACGACTTGGGGTTCCGTTCGAGCAGCTCTCCAGCAAGCACTAGCTGCACCTATGGGAGCGACAACATCAGGCGAGGGGGAGATGACTTCTGCGAGGCAGGCGCCCCGGAGTTTAGCAGATTCAGGAGTCCCCTTGGGTATCACACCAGCAGGCGGTCATGCGCTTCATGAGGTACCTCCGACACACTTCTGAGTTCGGGTTTTGGTACTCTTCTTCCTTGACCTCTTGTTGCTGTGTGGTCTTTTCCATGTGGATTTTGCTGGCTGTCGCTTGAGCGTCTCTTGGCTCTTTTTTTGTTTTGTTTTTGTGAGTTTGGTGTGTGTTTCCCGTTTAGTTGGGGAAGCATTTTGCTTGTTGTATCTTAGTTGCACTTCTCCGATACCCTTTTGTTTTGGGTTTTCCTTTTTAGGCTAGTTTTGCTTTGTCTTTGATAGACTAGCTTTTGCATGCATTTCATCATGTATTTTAGTGCATCTTAGAGCTTCATATTTAGAGCAATGAGAATGAGATTATGCTCTTTTTGGTATGCCCTATTTATTCATGATGATGCTTGTAGCTTAGGCTCTTTTTTGATCACTTGATACATGTTATGAGCTAAGCTATTTTTGGCAAATGGTGAACTTGACTAATCAACTATGAAACTTTTAATTTGTTCACCATTGAGAGTGGCAACTAGCATGGGTAGGATGTGTTGAGATCACTTTGTGCTATCTTTTGTATGCTAGGTTGCTATGTCTCTTGCACTGAGTCATTCACTTGCTTGGATTGTTCATTTTTACCTTGTGCTTAAAATTTGATCCAAGTCTAAGTGAAATGAATTGATCGAGATGGGATTGCATGTGTTAGCACCTCACGGTATCGAGACTGTTTCTCATTGCACAATTGAGTTAAACTTGAGCCGTGTAGTGTAAGACCGAAACCGATGCTTTAATCTTCAGATTGCTTTTCTTGCATAGGCTTAGCCTGGTTGAAAAGTTAGGCAATGACCATGCTTTCAACCTCTCGCAATCACATGCTTTAAACGAACTTGTGTTAATACCACTGCAATCTCCGATAAAATTTGAAAATAACACAAGTCTATGCTTCATTCTATGGCATGATGATTGAACTTTGCTAGGGGTAGTTCACCTTTTATACTTGAGTTAGCACTTGATTGATTCCCTATCTATCCATGCTAAGTGCTATTTTAGCGGTGAACTCCTTTTCAAATGGCTTAAAACTGCTCATATGCTTAATTGTTCATATTTTGTATTCATTTGATCAGTTTGAGCCTTTGCTAGCATTTGTATTGGTTGCTACATTTTCAGGGCAGCACCCTTTTGAGCATCTTTTCATTCTGATTGCTCTACACTTGAAGCTGTTGCATTGCACATATCATGCATTTTAGCTTAGTGTACATAACCCCAGCTCCGATACACTTCATGGTCACTTTTATTGCTTTTCACTGCTCCCATATGCTTTTGGTTGATGACTTGTCTTGTGTTTGTGTCAACTTTGTGAGAAATGTTAAAACCCCTCAGCATGTTCCCTTTTGTCAAGGGGGGAGAAGCTGTTTGCAAGTGGAGTTTAGGTGTTTCACAAAGGGGAGAGTCGTGCATTTTGGGGAGAGCTTTGAGCTAGGGGGAGTTTGGCTCTTTTATGTGCTTCAATTGGTATCCTTCATAGTGAGCTTTGTTGCATAGCATTTGTGTATAGGCTTGCTTTTAGGGGGAGTTGTTTTGTTTTGCAACTTCTCCGCATGCTTCGAATGTTTGTGCTCCATTTGGTTTTGAGCTTCTTTTTGTGTTTTCTCAGTCGGTATCGAGCCTGCTAGTCGTGTTGAGCTGTTATGCCTCTATCTTGAGGGACTAGCAGTTTTTGCTTGGTATTTTCGATTGGTATGGAGCCTTCAGCTAGTTGGGTCGAGCCATTTTGCCTCTATCTTGAGGAACTAGCTGTTTTCACCAATTTTCGGCTGCTTGTGATTGGTATCGAGTCTTCTGCTAGTTGTGTTGAGCCTCTGTGCCTCTATCTTGAGGGACTAGCAGTTTTGCATTCTAATGCGTTGTTTCAGCCTCAATTGGTATCGAGCCTTGAGCTAGTGGTGTTGAGCCTTTTCTGTCTCTTCTTGAGGGCTAGCTCATTTTTGACATGGTTGCGTCGAGCCGTTGCCCATGTCTTTGGGAACCAAGTCTTTTGCTCTTTGTCTGAGTTTTTGCTCTTTTGTGGAGTTTTGCTCAGATTTTGCTTGGTTGCGTTGAGCCGTTGCCCATGTCTTTGGGGACCAAGTTATGTTCATTTCAAATTGCCCCTTCTTTAGCATTTCTTTGGCTTTTTGGGCATTTGAATGGATAATCTTCTCATGTCAAGTGACTTTGTTCTTTGCCCTTCTATGGTTTTTGATCACTTGAATGAGATTTTCAGTTTTGGTATCTCAAACTATCTCTTGTGCTTAGTTTTTGTCAATTCAATCATCAAGGGGGAGAAATTTTGAAACCCAAGTGGATAAGAACTTCAAAACCCAAGTGGATAAGAACCTTGGTTTCTTTTGTGATGATTGTTTGACAATTTATTTGAGATTGGTTTTTGAGTGCCTTTTGGGATTCATGAAACTCTTGTTTATCTTGACTCTTCAGTTGTGTGGAGGCTTTGCCCGCTTTTCTCGTTTATTTCGGGACCGAGAGCTTTTATTTGGAGTTTTTATGATCCTTCCTCATATCAAGTGACCTTGTGTTTGCTTCTGATTGGCTTTTGGGCACTTGAATGAGGCTTGCCTTCAAACCCTTCCTTTGTGGTTTGATTTTTAGTCAATGCATTCATCAAGGGGGAGATTGAGAACATATATGATGAATGATTGACTTTTGGGAGGAAGGCTTGAGGCTTTCCCCGGTTGAGTCTATATCTAGCTATGCGCTTAATGCTTATGACTAACCGGTGGCGTTGAGTTGTGGTGTTTCTGTGTTGGTGTGCATGTGCAACATGTGTCTCTTGGCTCTGTTGATGTGCAGGTGTGGAGCTCGGATACAGTGGTTGATGGCGAGGTGAAGGTCAAGTAGAGACGTCTCGTGCCGACGGACCGGGAGCGGTGAAGGATGGGCGTGCCATGCGGCGGACGTGCCATGCCGATGTACCCAGAGCGGTGAAGGGCAGACGTGAGGCATGGACCGACGGACCATGAGGCCGGAGGACCAGCTGTGGTAGTTGGCACGTGGCATCAGCGAGCGAGAGCACATGGGGATGTGCGATGCATCGGCTGAGTCGGGAGGAAGACGATGGCGTCGTGGCACTTGGCGGGAGGTCAGACACGGGCTTGCGTGCGGCGCAAGTGCCGTCGACCGAGTCAAGAAGGAAGGCGAAGGCGTTGTGCCCGGCGTGGAGGCTAGACATGCATCGGCATCGGTGCGAACCACATCCCGTCTACGACGAGGGTTCGGTAGCTGAGCCTCAAAAAGCTACCCTTGACGGTTTCTGAGTTTGGGCCTCGAAACTCGGGGTGGCCGGTTTCCGAGTTTGGGCCTCAAAACTCGGGATGGACGGTTTCCAGGTTTGGGCCTCAAAACCTGGGCTGGTGGGTTTCCGAGTTTGGGCCTCAAAACTTGGGATGGATGGTTTGCGAGGTTTGGGCCTCAAAACCTGGGCTGGCGGGTTTACCGGTTTGGGCCTCAAAACCGGGCGGAGGTTCCTATGCGGAACGGTCGACATGTGGTGGCATCGAGAAGCTTGCATTGCGGCGAAGCTATCGGTGAGAAAGGCGTGGTGGTCGACTGTGAGGGCACGTGGCGGTATCCTAGAGCTTGCGTCGAGGCGAAGCGAAGGATGAGAAGGCGCGTGGCCGTCAGATGGAAAATGACCGAGCTGGATGGTTTTACCCTCAAGGGGGTATTTGGGTCAGTCCTTGATGAGAGGGCATTTTGGTCTTCGGACGTGCGCCTATATATATGAAGGGGGCTGGTTAGGGCAGCCTATCCTTAGAGGTGTTGCCATTCTCATTTTGTGTTGTGAGGAGAGGGTAGGGTTAGAGGAGTGAGGGGTCTTGTTCTTGAGCTTTTTGCCATCCAAGCTTTGTGTTGCTAGGAGTGTGTAACACCTCTGGTGTTTAAGCCAAATAAAACCTGACATGTCATCATGAGCATGGAAAGCATTCATGTAGCAACACTAATGATGCATTTACAATTTGCATAGAACTTGATCTCAAATGCATCATGTGCTTGTTTAAATTCTGTTTTGCTCATTCGATGTGTGATGGTTAGGGTATCATAGTGGCTGATTTCTAGGGGAGATAGGATTATAGAGTCATATGGTTCATGAAATCACAAGTCATTATAGTGGCCCTATGATAAAGACTAGGATCCAAGCTGAATCTGGATATGGCCCTTAAAACAAAGTTGTAGGAAATGCTAAATGTGACAACTTTCATATTCATAGATTTTAATGTTCTTCAGGAAATTTCAAAGTAATTTGAGAAATCAGTTTGGGGCAAATTTGAATTCAAACCCTAATTCAAAATCTAGGCCAAATTGGAACATGATTCTTTAAGCAAGTTTGTAGATCACAAAATTCTGAACAACTTTCATTCTTACGGATTTTGCACTTTAGTTCAAAATGTTGGCGCAATTCAAAAGGGGACAAACTGCACTGTGGCTACAGTTCATGGAGCCTTGCATGGCGTCCACGACGGCCACCGCGCGCCGTGGCGTCTTCCGGCGTCGACACGCCGCCTCCACGCGCCAGCTCATGCACGCGCATGCGCAATGCGTTGGCACACCGTCCGCACACCCCCTCGCCTATAAAAACCTCACCGTTGCCGCACTCCTCTCCTTTCTCTTCTCTCTGTTCTCCGTCGGCGAGAGCAGTGAGTTTTCGGCGGCGAAATTCGTCGCCGACGAGCTTCCACCACCAGCCTTCGCTCATCCACAGCCTCGCCACAACCCTGACCACCTTCCAGACCCACTGAATCGAGTCCTCGTCGCCCACATTGCCCGGTCGAGCTTCTTCTTCCCCAGCTCCAGCGAGCGGCCGCCGTGGCCACGCTCGTCGTCGTCCGGCGGGTAAGGAGACTCTCGGGTCAAATTGGTTGCGCCATTAGCTCCGCCTCAACTCACTGATTCGCATCGGCTCACCCTTCAGGTCGCTACCGCGCCGGAGGGGCCAAAACGCCACCACGAAGCCCCGGTCCGTCGCCATCTTCGCCGCCACCGTCGACCTTCATCTCCCCGACCTTCTCCGACCAAGCTAGCGTGAGCACCGAACCTAGGTGAGGCCCCTGGTGCTTATGCTCACTCCCTTTTCAACGCTACCGCCTCGATTTTGCCGGAACGCCAGCGCGCGTCGGGAACGGCGGAACCGAGCCGCCATTCTCGTAGCCAAAGCTAGCTCCGTCTGCATTCACCCCCTAGCCCGACCGAGACCTTGGGTGTGATCGCGAGGCCGAGCCGAACACATAGGTAGCCTCGGATGAGCCCCTGGCCTCGCCGCCGGCGAGTTTGGCCGGCGGTCAGCGCCCCGCGCCGCGGTCAAGGCCGAGGTCGAGCCTGACCCCGAGGTCGAGCCTGACCCTCGAGGCCGAGCCTGACCCTCGAGGTCGAGCCCGACCCTCGAGTTCGCGTCCCGCACCGCTGGTCAAGGCCGAGGCTGGCCTGACGCCCTGGCCCCGCCTGCCAGTGAAATAGGTTTAGGGTTTTTCGTTTTTGCGCTTGTGAATAGTGCAGCAATTTGTTGTTTTTACTGTAATTTATTTACTGCGCTAAAAAAATTCTGAAATTTTTTGTGTAGCCTCTATGATATGTGAAGAAAATTATAAAAATATGAAACTTCAAGTTTGGACAAAATTTGTTGGGGTATTAAAATAGTTAAATAAATGGTTTAGGCACTTTAATAATTTCTGTAGGCTTTTCCTGTGATCCAAAAATTGTGAAATCAATTTTGTGGTCAATTA
The DNA here is from genome assembly GCA_009763385.1 of Coix lacryma-jobi var. lacryma-jobi. NCBI lineage: Eukaryota > Viridiplantae > Streptophyta > Magnoliopsida > Poales > Poaceae > Coix > Coix lacryma-jobi. The sequence continues at coordinate 86,686,544 of CM019831.1, forward strand.
TAGCACAAAGCATACCTCTACAAAAATTATGAGCCTTTTTGGTAAAAATAAATATTTAACTCTAATGAATATGCCATTAAACCCTATTTAAAATAATTATTCCTTGATTTAATTCTACAGCTGTATATACTTGTTCTAAAAATCTACAAGTTGGCCTACCATTGTTATGCTATATGTTTAACCCACACAAAAAGTTTGGGGTCAGTTTGCCACATTTTGGTTTAACCTTAATCTTATAATTAATAAAAAGGTTAGTTATTTAATAAAAGCCTATAACCATGGCTACATTCCTATTTGGAGAAAGATCATTAGTGCATAAGGGAACATGTTGGGTTCCTGCTGGTTGTTCATATGTTGGGATAAACGTTTGACCCTTAGTGGTCAATTAGATAGCTTAAGTTGGAAATTGCTAAGTCAATTTTTATCTTTGGACCAGTTTGGATAGGAGCATGATAACACCATAATACTTTGGTTTTCTGTCCAAATGTTGTATAGCAAAGTTGTAGGACTTTTGTATATCTGGACAGGTTTGAATCTGTCCAGAATCTGGACAGGTTTAACCAAATGAATTGTTTGGTCCATAAGATCCTAGAATCAGCTGTTGTGTATGATAGAAAGGTTGTAGAGAATTTGTTAAGCTTTCCAGATTGTCCTCAATCACCAGAATAGCTATTTTGTAGCTCCAGTTATGGTTAAAATAAGTTGGTACATGAAATCTGTTCGGGTTATCGCTTATCCATATCTTGTTCCAATTGTGATGGCAATTTTAGTATTCATATATGATTGTTGTTTGCTGCTGCACCCTTCGACTTATAATTGTCCAGCATCATAAGCATTCATTCATATTCGCATCACATGCATCTTATATATGCTCCTTCGTATATTGCGTTTAGAAACCGAGGTTAGCAAGGAGCAACCGGAGATTGCAGCTCGTGAAGCACCGGTATTATACGAAGTTGGATTTGATATCTGTGGGGACGAACCAGAGGAAGAACCCCCAGGCAAGCCCCGGTGCATTTGCCCCTACCTTGCAATTTCAAATAACATACTTGTTGATAAAATTGGTGCATTAAGTTTAGGAGTTGATTGTTACCTATTTGATGCATTAAATACCTTGATTACTCCTTATATTATCCTTGACACTGGGTTATTTACAAATGCTTAGATTGCTTAGCCTTGCTCAATAGAGTAGGTTTTGAAAAGAGAGATGCTATTGTTGGGAACCCTTCCCTCGGTTTGGGATGGTATAATTAAAATGAGACCGGGCGGGTAACTTGCACAGGAGATGGAGTCCTGGTGTAGTGTTTCCGTCTGTGTCGCCTAGGGCCCGTCCGCTTTTGGCCCGTTGGATCGAGAACTATTTGTTAGTACTGGTCACATGCTACGGTAAGCCCTACTGTGGCTATGCTCTTACTGGAACGGCGCACCCGCGCACTGGGAGTGGAGAGATGGCGGGAGTAGCGTGTACCCACCCTGCTCGGTCCCCTGTTGGACGGACTCAGGACTCAGCAAGACCGAGGTAGGGCGGTGGTGTACTGTACTCCCGGGTGGCGCGGCTCCGGTCCGGTTTGAGCGGATCCACGGGACGGTTGATATATGTGAGTTCGGTCTCGCATATGTCGTGTGATAAGGAAGCCCCAGCTGGGTAGATCAAGCGGTTCGAATCGTCGTTTGCTCCACGAGAAAAGGAGACTCGTCCTCGCACCCTCAACATAGTTTAATGATGAAACAATGGAGAATTAATGGGTTGATTATGAGATGTTCATTCAATTACTTAGCTAATATTAGAAATATGGAAGGACATAACTACTTAGTAGTAGGAGCTTTTATGCAAAGGAAAACTTTTGGATTCTTGCTAAAGCCTTACCTTGACTTTCCCTCAGCCTGCATTCCGGAGTCTTCTCCCCAATTTATTAGTCGGGTAAGTCTTGTTGAGTACTCCTGTACTCAGGGTTCTATGACCCCTTGTTGCAGGTGAGCCCGCTGAACAGATGTGCTTTGGACCGTGTTGTATGACCATCTTCCCGGTGGAGGATGATAAGTGACATGCCCTTGGGCAGGGTTCATCAATATGGTTATGTTATTAGACTTTTATCCAGCACTTAGTACTATCGCAACTTGAACTCCTTTTCACCTATGTTGTAATAAGGAACACTGGTTTGTAATATTATGTTTATGTAAGACTTCCGCTGAATTTCTCCGATCTGGTATTTTGTATGAAATATATTGTGCTGTAATGATTACACTCTGATGATTCCTGCGACCCATGGATACATCGATCGTATCCAACAGATTAATCCAGTCTTGTGGCACACTTACATAGCGATCAGAGGTCGTTGGACAAATGACAGGTGTAGGTGGGCCACATTATTGGGCAAGTCTGTTACAGGCTTGGTATCGGAGCAGGATCCCCGTGGCAATCATTATAGTAATTTGAAAACCTTCAAAATTTATTTTCTAAAGAAAAAACTGAAAAGACTCTTTCTAATCTTATCTATTGCTTCCCTCAACTTACTTCTTGCTTAATAGGAAGTGTGTGCCAAAAAGTATATGCCCTATGTTTAAAAAGGTTACAAAAATTATTTTGGTGGGTATACAAGTAAGTAGATAATGTCGTATACGTAGAATCGTATGTACGCATCATTTCATCTTGCATCAATTAAAATTATAAAATTCTCCTCCCTTAATAGATATCGGGTCATGGGTATAACTATGCTGACTTATAGGTGCACGAAACTGACTTTAGTTTAAAATTATTCCAGGATGGCTCGCGCTAAGCAGACTGCGCGCAAGAGCACGGGGCCAAGGGGAGTCCCGCGACACCAGCTCGCGCCGCGTTCAGGGGAGGCTAGCAGCAGCCGTAGCACCCTTCGTTCCGAGGCAGAGCTCCTTGCATAGATCAGGAGGCTCACTACTACCTTAGCAGAGTCCACCAGGGATAGGGCTCTGGACGCCATGATCATTGGCCATCAGCGTGAGCAGCTGAAGGAGGCAGCTGAACTAGAGGCTGTTCTGCGCGCACAGCTTAGTGAGGCATCCAAGGTAGAAGCCGATTTGGAGAGTGAGAATGAGCAGTTCCGTGCTCAGAGGAATGAAGCCTGGATAGGAGAAAACCAAGCCCGCGCACGAGTCTTTGAGCTTGAGTTTCAGATAGAGGATATGGAGGTGTATGCCAACAATCTCCATGAGGAGATTCACGCCCTGCATAACCAGCTCCACGCTCACCATGCTCCAGGGGCAGCCGAGATGGAGGACGGTGTGGTCCTGGCTGACGGAGGAGATCCCGACGAGGAGGAGGACGAGCCCGAGTTGGTGATCGAGATCGACGACAGTGACGACGAGGGTGGCCACGTCTCCGGCCTCGGCACTGACCACGAGGAGTGATCATAGTTTGGGTAGTCCTAACTAGTAGTATGGGAGGATAGTTGCACTAGGTAGTCCTGACAGGAGCGGACTTGTGTAATAAATAAATCAGACCATGTGATGTTCATGCAACTGCTTTTGCTGATGTAATGGAAGTTTGTGACTAGGTTAATTATGAGTACTTATGGATGTTGTGCAGTACTTGTTGTATATTACAGATGCCGGTGAATACGCGTGCTTCCGGGGCTGGTACATCCCAGGGTGGGGAAAACCCTCCACCACCACCACGGCTACCCCCAACCATGGCCGAGGCAATTGCTGCATTAGCCACTGTGACAGCTGATAACAATAGGCTGTTACAGGCTATGGCTCAAGGGCGCGGGCAAGGACCCCGCGGGCAGGGGCATCATGATGCCAACAGCACGTACTCAGATTTCATGGATACTCGCCCTCCGCTCTTTACCAAGGCTGAAGAACCTCTGGAAGCAAATGAGTGGCTGCATACCATTGAGCAAAAGTTTGAGTTAATCCGATGCACAGACATCCAGAAGCCTCTGTTTGCAGCACAACAGTTTAGAGGGCCAGCAGGCACCTGGTGGGCAAATTATTTGGCCACACAAGCTCCTGGACATCAGGTCACTTGGGCTGAATTTTGTGAAGTCTTTAGAGCACATCACATCCCAGCGGGTATCATGCAAATGAAGCTAGAGGAGTTTCTCAAGCTGCAACAGGGTACTCAATCCGTGATGCAGTATGTGAGCAAGTTCAACCATCTCTTTCAATATGCTCCTGATCACGTCAACACTGATGCTAAGAAGAAGCAGTGCTTCATGCGAGGACTGAGCACCAAGCTACAAACCATGATAACCACCTGTGCCAACTCCACCTTCAATGACATTGTGAGTATTGCCATCACTCTTGAAGAGAAGAATTGTGTGCACAAGGAGGCAAAAAGGAGGAAGACTGCTCAAGCTGGCGCATCTGGGAGTGTGCCGAAACGTCCCAAGTTCCTATACCACCCTGTTCCTCACGCACATGTACCTGCTCGCCCACCACAGCAATATTACCAATCTCAAGCTAATGCCAAAGCCTCTTCCCAGTTCCAGTACCCACGTCAAGCCAATGCACCTAGCTCCCAATTCACAAATGCCCCAAAAACCAGTAACCCCTGTTATAACTGTGGCGGGTCAGGACATTTTGCCAAGAATTGTCCTTCACCAAAGAATTATAATTCAAATGTTCCTCGTCAACAAGGCAATCAAGTTAATCCACAGAATAGGCAGCAGCAAGGCAACCGTTCTGGTTCCCGATCAGGCACCCAGAAGATTTATGTGGTACCCAAGACTGGACAGGTTCATCATACTCAAGTTGAGACTATTCCAGAAGGCGAACCGGTTATGCTGGGTACGTTTACTGTTGCCAACCATTTAGCAGTTACACTCTTTGACTCCGGTGCATCGCATTCATTCATCAATTGAGAGTTTGTCAGGAAGCATGCAATTCCAATATATGAGTCCTAAGGGAAAATATCTATACTGTCACCTGGGGGTCGGCTGTATGCCAATGAGATAGTGCATCAAGTTCCAATAGAGATGGGACGACATGTTTATCCCACTTCTATGATTGTGCTGAACCATCAAACCTTAGATGTGATTCTGGGGATGAACTGGATGCAGCGTTATGGGGCTGTTTTAGATACATTAAATAGGACTGTTCGTCTAAATTCACCAGACCGAAAATCCCAACTTCTCATCCAGCTTCGAAAACCCAAACTAATCAGCCCGAAGTTATGTGCCATGGTTAGTGAAGGAGTCGAGAATGTCCCAGTGGTACGAGAATTCCCTGATGTGTTCCCTGAAGAATTACCTGGTCTGCCACCTGACAGAAACGTGGAGTTTGTGATTGAGCTGCAACCAGGAACAGCACCTGTATCGCGAAGAGCTTATAGAATGGCTCCAAAGGAGTTAGCCGAGTTGAAGACTCAGTTAAAAGAACTTTTAGAGAAGGGTTTTATCCGACCTAGTTCTTCTCCCTGGGGGTGTCCCGCTATCTTTGTGAAGAAGAAGGACAAGACTCTGAGAATGTGTGTAGACTATCGTCCTCTCAATGAGGTAACCATCAAAAACAAGTATCCCCTTCCTCGTATTGATCTTCTCTTTGACCAGCTTGCCGGAGCCAAAGTCTTCTCCAAAATAGATCTTAGATCAGGGTACCACCAGATCAAAATTAGACCCGAAGATATTCCTAAAACTGCTTTTACCACTCGATATGGCCTATATGAATATCTGGTCATGTCCTTTGGCCTAACCAATGCTCCAGCCCATTTCATGTATCTCATGAACTCTGTGTTCATGCCTGAGCTCGACAAATTCGTGGTAGTATTTATTGATGACATCTTGGTATATTCCAAAACCAAAGAAGAACATGCTGAACATCTTCGTGTTGTGCTGACTCGTCTGTGTGAGCATCAGCTATATGCTAAATTCAGCAAGTGTGCCTTTTGGTTAGAAGAAGTTCAATTCCTGGGTCATGTGTTATCTGCTGAGGGTATTGCGGTTGATCCCGGAAAGGTGCAGGATATTCTGAAGTGGAAGTCGCCAACCACAGTTCATCAAGTCCGCAGTTTCTTCGGAATGGCTGGTTATTATCGCCGTTTCATTCTTGGTTTTTCAAAAATAGCCAAACCTATTACAGAGTTGCTCAAGAACCAAGTCAAGTTTAAATGGACTCCTGAGTGTGAGCAGGCCTTTCAAACCCTAAAGAAGCTGCTTACCACAGCACCAATTTTAGCTCAACCAGATATTGAGAAGCCTTTTGATGTATACTGTGACGCCTCCGGAATTGGTCTTGGCTGTGTATTGATGCAAGAAGGAAGAGTCATTGCCTATGCATCAAGACAGCTCAAGGGACACGAAGAACATTATCCAACTCATGATTTGGAGTTAGCTGCAGTTGTACATGCACTGAAGATATGGCGGCATTACTTGTTGGGAAACAAGTGCCATATGTACACTGATCACAAGAGTTTGAGGTACATCTTTACTCAGGAAGACTTGAATATGCGACAAAGGAGATGGCTGGAATTAATTAAGGACTATGACCTAGAAATACATTATCATCCTGGTAAGGCAAATGTAGTAGCTGACGCTCTCAGTCGGAATCCTCACTGTAGTTGCTTGTCAATACCGCCCATGCATCTTAGTCTCTGTCAAGAGCTAGAAAAGTTGGGTATAGAGATAGTTTTGCAAGGAAGCCTGAATAATATTAGAGTCGAGCCCACCATACGAGAAGAAATTATAGCGACTCAGAAAGTGAATAAGGGGATAGGTCATATTATAGCAAAAGTCAAAGCTGGGGAAACAACTTGTTTCAGAGTTGATGAAGCAGGCGTGTTATGGTTTAAGGACCGATTGGTTGTTCCCAAGGTACCCGAGCTCAGACAGAAGATTCTTGACGAAGCTCATCTTACCAGGTTAGCCATCCACCCAGGAAGTAATAAAATGTATCAAGATCTGAAGCAAAGATTCTGGTGGACAAAGATGAAGATTGAAATAGCTCGCTACGTGGCTCAGTGTGACACTTGTCAAAAAGTAAAGGCAGTACATTTGAAGACAGCTGGTGAGTTACAGCCTTTGCCTATTCCAGCTTGGAAATGGGAGGATATTAGCATGGATTTCATCGTGGGACTTCCTAAAACTTCCAAGGGATTTGACTCGATATGGGTAATTGTAGATCGTCTAACCAAATCAGCTCATTTTATCCCAGCTAAGACTACATATAGAACTCCGGTCTAAGCTCGAATCTATATTGCAAGAATTCTAAGTCTTCATGGTGTACCCAAGACCATAGTCTCTGATAGGGGAACGCAGTTTGTCTCTCAGTTTTGGAAACATTTACATGAATCATTAGGAACCAAACTCCTTTCTAGCACAGCATACCATCCCCAGACTGGAGGTCAAACTGAGAGGGTAAATCAAATCTTAGAGGATATGTTGAGATCCTGTGTGCTCACCTATCCTGATCAATGGGATGAATATCTTCCATTAGCAGAGTTTTCTTCTAATAATAGCTATCAAGAGAGTATCAAGATGGCACCATTTGAAGCACTTTATGGACAAAGATGTCGAACCCCGCTGAACTGGTCAGAGCCTGGCGAGAGAAAAATTTTCGGAGTTGATTTAGTAAATGAAGCCGAAGAAAAAGTAAAGCAGATACAAAACAACCTGAAGGTAGCTCAGACCCGACAAAAGAGTTACGCAGACAGAAGACGAAGACCGTTAGTATTCTCTGAGGGAAGCTATGTATATTTGAATGTATCACCAATGAAGGGAGTGGTTCGGTTTGGAGTAAAGGGAAGGCTGGCACCTCGATACATTGGACTGTTCAAAATTATAAAGCGGTGTGGAAAGCAAGCTTACCGGTTGCAGTTGCCTGAACAACTTGCTGCTGTACATAATGTGTTCCATGTGTCTCAGCTAAAGCAATGCTTGCGAGTGCCCGACAAAGTGATGAATTATGAAGGCGTAGACATTCAACCAGATATGACTTATTCAGAATATCTAGTCAAAGTGCTTGATCAAAAGGACCGAGTCACCCGAAGTAGAACTGTTAGATTCTATAAAGTGCAATGGGATCAACACTCAGAAGAAGAAGCCACCTGGGAATCTGAGGATTTTCTGTTGGAGCACTTTCCAGATTTTCTCGCTTCCATTTAGGTATGTGTTTCACTGGCTAGGGAAACTTACATTGGTACTTTAGAGGAGGGTCATAGATTTAGATCCTAACACATTTCCTTTTCCATTACTTAGTCAGTTAAACCAATCTCGTGACGAGATTTCTTTAAGGGGGGAGGAGCTGTAACACCTCTGGTGTTTAAGCCAAATAAAACCTGACATGTCATCATGAGCATGGAAAGCATTCATGTGGCAACACTAATGATGCATTTACAATTTGCAAAGAACTTTATCTCAAATGCATCACGTGCTTGTTTAAATTCTGTTTTGCTTATTCGATGTGTGATGCTTAGGGTGTCATAGTGGCTGATTTCTAGGGGAGATAGGATTATAGAGTCATATGGTTCATGAAATCACAAGTCATTATAGTGGCCCTATGATAAAGACTAGGATCCAAGCTGAATCTGGATATGGCCCTTAAAACAAAGTTGTAGGAAATGCTAAATGTGACAACTTTCATATTCACAGATTTTAATGTTCTTCAGGAAATTTCAAAGTAATTTGAGAAATCAGTTTGGGGCAAATTTGAATTCAAACCCTAATTCAAAATCTAGGCCAAATTGGAACATGATTCTTTAAGCAAGTTTGTAGATCACAAAATTCTGAACAACTTTCATTCTTACGGATTTTGCACTTTAGTTCAAAATGTTGGCGCAATTCAAAAGGGGACAAACTGCACTGTGGCTACAGTTCATGGAGCCTTGCATGGCGTCCACGACGGCCACCGTGCGCCGTGGCGTCTTCCAGCGTCGACACGCCGCCTCCACGCGCCAGCTCATGCACGCGCATGCGCAATGCGTTGGCACACCGTCCGCACACCCCCTCGCCTATAAAAACCTCACCGTTGCCGCACTCCTCTCCTTTCTCTTCTCTCTGTTCTCTGCCAGCGAGAGCAGTGAGTTTTTGGCGGCGAAATTCGTCGCCGACGAGCTTCCACCACCAGCCTTCGCTCATCCACAGCCTCGCCACAACCCTGACCACCTTCCAGACCCACTGAATCGAGTCCTCGTCACCCACGTTGCCTGGTCGAGCTTCTTCTTCCCCAGCTCCGGCGAGCGGCCGCCGTGGCCACGCTCGTCGTTGTCCGGCGGGTAAGGAGACTCTCGGGTCAAATTGGTTGCGCCATTAGCTCCGCCTCAACTCACTGATTCGCATCGGCTCACCCTTCAGGTCGCTACCGCGCCGGAGGGGCCAGAACGCCATCGCGAAGCCCCGGTCCGCCGCCATCTTCGCCGCCACCATCGACCTTCATCTCCCAGACCTTCTCCGACCAAGCTAGCGTGAGCACCGAACCTAGGTGAGGCCCCTGGTGCTTATGCTCACTCCCTTTTCAACGCTACCGCCTCGATTTGGCCGGAACGCCGGCGCGCGTCGGGAACGGCGGAACCGAGCCGCCATTCTCGTAGCCGAAGCTAGCTCCGTCTGCATTCACCCCCTAGCCCGACCGAGACCTTGGGTGTTATCGCGAGGCCGAGCCGAACACGTAGGTAGCCTCGGATGAGCCCCTGGCATCGCCGCCGGCGAGTTTGGCCGGCGGTCAGCGCCCCGCGCCGCGGTCAAGGCCGAGGTCGAGCCTGACCCCGAGGTCGAGCCCGACCCTCGAGGCCGAGCCTGACCCTCGAGGTCGAGCCTTACCCTCGAGGTCGAGCCCGACCCTCGAGTTCGCGTCCCGCACCGCTGGTCAAGGCCGAGGCTGGCCTGACGCCCTGGCCCCACCTGCCAGTGAAATAGGTTTAGGGTTTTTTGTTTTTGCGCTTGTGAATAGTGCAGCAATTTGTTGTTTTTGCTGTAATTTATTTACTTGATTAAAAAAATTCTGAAAATTTTTGTGTAGCCTCTATGATATGTGAAGAAAATGATAAAAATATGAAACTTCAAGTTTGGACAAATTTTGTTGGGGTATTAAAATAGTTAAATAAATGGTTTAGGCACTTTAATAATTTCTGTAGGCTTTTCCTGTGGTCCAAAAATTGTGAAATCAATTTTGTGGTCAATTACAGCACAAAACATACCTCTACAAAAATTATGAGCCTTTTTGGTAAAAATAAATATTTAACTCTAATGAATATGCCATTAAACCCTATTTAAAATAATTATTCCTTGATTTAATTCTACAGCTGTATATACTTGTTCTAAAAATCTACAAGTTGGCCTACCATTGTTATGCTATATGTTTAACCCACACAAAAAGTTTGGGATCAGTTTGCCACATTTTGGTTTAACCTTAAGCTTATAATTAATAAAAAGGTTAGTTATTTAATAAAAGCCTATAACCATGGTTACATTCCTATTTGGAGAAAGATCATTAGTGCATAAGGGAACATATTGTATAGCAAAGTTGTAGCACTTTTGTATATCTAGTTGCTCCTAAAATTTTGTAATTATTGGATATATATACTGGGAGTTATGATCTGTTCAATCTGGGTATGTGATGCTGTCCAGAATCTGGACAGTTTGTGCAAACTGAATTGTTTGGGGTATTTAACTTGCGAATTTGATCTGGTGTATTATACTAAAGTTGTAGAGGATTTCATGTGCTTTCCAGAATGGTCTAGATCACGTATGTTGATATTTCTGAGCTCCAGATATGGTCTGTGGAACAGTAGTGTTTGAATCTGTCCAGAATCTGGACAGGTTTAACCAAATGAATTGTTTGGTCCATAAGATCCTGGAATCAGCTGTTGTGTATTATAGAAAGTTTGTAGAGAATTTGTTAAGCTTTCTAGATTGTCCTGAATCACCAGAATAGCTATTTTGTAGCTCCAGTTATGGTTAAAATAATTTGGTACATGAAATCTGTTCGGGTTATCGCTTATGCAAATCTTGTTCCAATTGTGATGGCAATTTTAGTATTCATATATGATTGTTGTTTGCTGCTGCACCCTTCGACTTATAATTGTCCAGCATCATAAGCATTCATTCATATTCGCATCACATGCATCTTATATATGCTCCTTCGTATATTGCGTTTAGAAACCGAGGTTAGCAAGGAGCAACTGGAGATTGCAGCTCGTGAAGCACCGGTATTCTACGAAGTTGGATTTGATATCTGTGGGGACGAACCAGAGGAAGAACCCCAAGGCAAGCCCCGGTGCATTTGCCCCTACCTTGCAATTTCAAATAACATACTTGTTGATAAAATTGGTGCATTAAGTTTAGGAGTTGATTGTTACCTATTTGATGCATTAAATACCTTGATTACTCCTTATATTATCCTTGACACTGGGTTATTTACAAATGCTTAGATTGCTTAGCCTTGCTCAATAGAGTAGGTTTTGAAAAGAGAGATGCTATTGTTGGGAACCCTTCCCTCGGTTTGGGATGGTATAATTAAAATGAGACCGGGCGGGTAACTTGCACAGGAGATGGAGTCCTGGTGTAGTGTTTCCGTCTGTGTCGGCTAGGGCCCATCCGCTGTTGGCCCGTTGGATCGAGAACTATTTGTTAGTACTGGTCACATGCTACGGTAAGCCCTACTGTGGCTATGCTCTTACTGGAACGGCGCACCCGCGCACTGGGAGTGGAGAGATGGCGGGAGTAGCGTGTACCCACCCTGCTCGGTCCCCTGTTGGACGGACTCAGCAAGGCCGAGGTAGGGCGGTGGTGTACTGTACTCCCGGGTGGCGCGACTCTGGTCCGGTTTGAGCGGATCCTCGGGACGGTTGATATATGCGAGTTCGGTCTCGCATATGTCGTGTGATAAGGAAGCCCCAGCTGGGTAGATCAAGCGGTTCGAATCGTCGTTTGCTCCACGAGAAAAGGAGACTCGTCCTCGCACCCTCAGCGTAGTTTAATGATGAAACAATGGAGAATTAATGGGTTGATTATGAGATGTTCATTCAATTACTTAGCTAATATTAGAAATATGGAAGGACATAAGTACATAGTAGTAGGAGCTTTTATGCAAAGGAAAACTTTTGGATTCTTGCTAAAGCCTTACCTTGACTTTCCCTCAGCCTGCATTCCGGAGTCTTCTCCCCAATTTATTAGTCGGGTATGTCTTGTTGAGTACTCCTGTACTCAGGGTTCTATGACCCCTTGCTGCAGGTGAGCCCGCTGAATAGATGTGCTTTGGACCGTGTTGTATGACCATCTTCCCGGTGGAGGATGATAAGTGACGTGCCCTTGGGCAGGGTTCATCAATATGGTTATGTTATTAGACTTTTATCCAGCACTTAGTACTATCGCAACTTGAACTCCTTTTCACCTATGTTGTAATAAGGAACACTGGTTTGTAATATTATGTTTATGTAAGACTTCCGCTGAATTTCCCTGATCTGGTATTTTGTATGAAATATATTGTGCTGTAATGATTACACTCGGATGATTCCTGCGACCCATGGATACATCGATCGTATCCAACAGATTAATCCAGTCTTGTGGCACACTTACATAGCGGTCAGAGGTCGTTGGACAAATGACAGGTGTAGGTGGGCCACATTATTGGGCGAGTGTGTTACAGAGTGGCTTGTAACTCAATACACCTAGCGCTAATACAATTTATCTTGCTGAATCCAAGGATCAAATTCATGCTTTAATTTGTCTTGTGATTTTGTTCTTCGCGTTTGCACGTTTCCCCTCTTTCAATCTTCACGAGATTTCTTGTTTTGAGGGAAGATTCGCAAATCCGTTTGAACCATCTTGTGTAGCTTCGTGAGAGTCTTCTTTCTACCGAAGGAATTTCTCTAATACCTTACGAACTCACAGATCGGGCGAATTTAGTTTTGGGATCGAGTTCTTGCCCGTTCTTCACCGTTTTCTTCGATTCACCGATTTGGAGTTCGGTTCGAGCCATGATCTCTTAAGAGTAGCTCACTAACATCCTTGTAACCCCTCACACGAAATTTAAGCCCTAGTGCTTTTGATTTGAGGGAGATCGGGTCGATCCGGTGGACGAACAGAGGGCTGATCGGGGTGACCGGACGCTGCATCGAAGCGACCGGACGCACCTTGACAGAGTCCGGTCGTTGAACACCCATGCTGTCCAGTTCGCGCGTGGTGACCGGACGCTGACCTGGACTTGACCGGACGCACCCCATGCTGTGTCCGGTCAGTTCCAGAGAGCGTTTTGCGTGACCGGACGCGTCTATTTTGCTTGGACCGGACGCGCCGCTACTACTGTTCATCGAGTAGTATTAACCGAACGCTAGGTTTGTATTGACCGGATGCTATGCTGCTACAGTCTGGTCACTTACAGTAAGGTCCCAGACCTGACCGGACGCGTCCGATCGATACTGATCGGACACACCGCCAGAGTCCGGTCAGTGCTGTTAGCGCACGCTTTCGTCCGTATCTTTTGCGTTTGAGCTCCGATCTGAGATCTGCTTTTTGCGTTGGATTCCCGACTTCATGCTATACAGAAATCGGGCTTCATGCTTTGCGAAAAAGCCTGAATCCCCCTCGCGTTGCTCGGGAGAGGTCGAGGTTACCCAAAGTTCATCATGTCACTAGTTGACTCGCGTGAATTGGGGTGAGGAAGCTTTTGTGGTGTCCCGCTATGTTCCTAGGGAACATCCACCTATTCTCTTGGGTCGTGGACATCACGTGTGTCGGCTTTGCTTTTGGGGTTGATTTTGTTGGGACAGAGGTCGTAATTTCGAAGGAAAATTTTAGGCTCCCATTCACCCCCCCCCCCCTCTGGTCGCCTTGCTTTAGCATTTTCGGTCCTTCAGTTCTCACAGCAGCAACAAACTTCCTCACTTCAGTCAGGTACCGAAGATCATTCACTCGATCCAACCAGCACATCCATTCGGATCTATCCAGCATACCTACGAACCCAGGGCAAAACAAACTCATCATAGCAAGGAAAGAGAAACAAGTTATATGAGGATCTACATCTACATCCTATAAGCAAACACAAAGCTTCTCTCTCATCCATTAATGGATCTAGATCTAAACAACAAGCACACACATTGTCGGTGATTGTTAACCGGCAACTCGTCTTGTGGGATCTCAGACGATTTGTTCGGTGGGGATCGACGTTCGTAGAACTCGGCGAGTACACAGGGACAACGATTTATACTGGTTCAGGCCGCTTAATAGTGTAATACCTTACATCCAGTGTGGCGTGTGCCTTGTGCTATGATTCAAGATTCAATGATAGGGGTCGGCGCCCGCTTCCCCTTATATATCCGGGTAAAGCACGACGTATACCGAGTCCTAGTCGGTTACAACAGAGGAGTCCTATTCTAATTACAAGACTTCCCTTAGGAACTTGACTAAGTCACAATGAGAGTCCTAATCCATGTATGCTTCGTATCAAGTGTTCGGATCTCCCGTGTCCCTCAGGGTTAGTCGGAGTAATCATCTTCTGATGATATCTCTGACATCCTGGTCTGTCAAGCCCCCGAGCTCTTCATCATTTCTCTAAAATGTTATCTTCTGGTTTCTCTTTGAGAATTTCCGAGTAACGTCTTGAGAAATCTTGAAGTGCTCTGTAGGTAAAAAACTTCCATGGTGTGCACTTTTCCCTGAAAAGTGCACCCATAGGGTGTAGCCCCCGAGCCTCTTGTTATTTATAATAACTTTGAGGATCTTTTGAGCCTTTTTCGAGTAATCTTTAGCTAAGAAAAAACATTTCTTTTATGGTATATACCCTGCAGCCCCCGAGCCTGAGTTCCGAGTACTCAAGTAGTCGGTACTTGGGGTCTCCAATATATCATCCGGGTGATCCATAAGGTTTATAAATAAGTTAAAACATGACACTGATCTGTTTCTTAATCCATCCGAGTTATAAATATTCAGCTTCAGGTGGGTAATGTTTTCGTCAAACATCGCTCATCACCCCCCACTGAATAAAAATTACCAGAAGGACAACAATAATTGGTCAGTGACTGTTTCACCTATCCACATTGATGATTCTTGTCGTGTTCTGCAACTGCAAAACTTTGTCGTCTTCCTCTTGAAGTATTCATGTGAAGCAAACCCATCTTTGGTGCTAGGCTTCACATGTACAACAGTATACAGAGAAATTTATTGATCTCTAGTTACTTATATCCGTGAACTATGTCCATAGACCAGGAGTGGCCGCCTATAAATACCCTGCCTGGGGAGCAAGGAAGCCACACTTTCCAGAGTGTATGACTTCTCTTAGTCTCTTGAGTATTATAGTATCTGTAGCGGAAATGTCTGAGCCCTCGGGTATCTTCCTTATGTAAGATAGTTGAGGTGTCCAGAAGAACTCTTGTGAAGGGACCGTCCGTTAGGGTGGTTTCCAAGTGGTCGCGAGGAGAGGGATACAGAGGTGCGCCCAGAAGAACTCTTGTGACTCCTGCATCGCGGGCAACCTTGGGGTCACAGGTTGTCAAAAGGCGCTAGGGTTAGGGCCTACTACCGAGTTCTTTGTGTACTGGGGTAGAGCCTTGAACCCACCTTGGGATGCACTGAAAAGATAGTGTCTACCCAAGGTTCTGTGTCTGCTTTACTGCGTCTCACTGAACCCAGGCATTGGTGCATTATGCATCAAGACTCTGTACCTTGATTACACTAGAGTAGCATTTTACATCCTAATTGAACTTGTACTGGAAGCTGATGTCTCACAAGATGTATCCGTGTATCTCTGTTGTGATTCCGAGTAATAATTACTAAGATCTGGGTACTTGGAATATTTTTTGAGTCCTTTGTCTTTTCTTCCGAGTACTAAATGTGTCTTGAAAAAGAATAATGCTGTCTGTTGTACGGGTTGCCTATTCGTTGACTCTGACGCCGTCTGAAACGTCCCCTAGCCGTTAGGGTTTCGAACGGTTTCATAACGCCGTTCGAAAAAGGTGAACGGTTGCAGAAGCAAATCTATAATAAGCCGCCATTGAGTTTACAATTTTTTCATTCTTTCATCAAGCCATAGCCTTCGAAACAAGAAATCCCATAGCCAATCCATTATTTGATGCGCAGAAAGTCCCTTGTCATCAACATGGGCCCAAAGAAGCAATCCGCAGCCCAGAAGAAGAAGGCGAAGACCATTAGCGGGAAGCCACGCCACCCGTGCCCTCCAACATATGTGCTAGCTTGGAATGCGCCGGATACCAGAGAATCAGAGCTAGCTTTCCTGGCGCAGCAAGGATTACTCCGGTCGCAGCCAATAGACGGGTGGAGGGTACCCACTGATCATTGTTCTCCCGCCCCCAACACGACGGAGATTGTGATGTTCAAGTCTTTCGTTGTAACACCCCTGGTGTTAAGCAATAATTAAAAACCTAATTAATATGTTTAGTATGCATAATCATTTGGCATCATGGCATAAAAGCATTTCATGTTTTAAGTATAGTTGAGATGCTTTACATGTTTACCATAGATGTTGCATAATCTTGTGTGATTTACATAAGTGTTTTATGTAACATGAAATGATAAGTAGAAAACCATAATTTTCTATGTTCCTTTTTATTCCCTTTTTGTATAAGTCAAAAAGTATGTCAAATTTCAAAATGGTTTCAAAAGAAAAGCTGTAGCTCTTTTTGAGAGGTACAACTTTGGTATTCAAAGTTTTCAAAGGTTCTGTACAAAAATTTGAATAAATTTGAAATCTTTCAAACCCTAAATTTTACCCCTAAACTAGATTTCACAAACTAAAAAGAATTAGACTTTGGTGCTTTAATCAAAGTTGTAGAGAGGATTAAAAGCAACAACTTTTATTAATATAGATTTTCATGTTACTAAATAAAATCTAAAGTAATTTGGAAAACTAGTTTGAATTGGTTTCAAATTAGAAATTAATTTCTAAACCTAGTTTTATCCCCTTTTGTGTAGTTCAAAAACTAAGCATAATTTTGATATGGGACCAAAAGCAAAGTTGTAGATCTTTTCATAAGGAACAACTTTTATATTGGTAAAATTTGAAGTTGTTCAGAAAATTCAGAAGTAATTTTGAATCTAAGTTTGAGTGCATTTCAAATTCAAAAGGTGATTTCAAAATCTAGGCAGATTTTGGTTGTGCTCCTTAAATGAAAGTTGTAGATCCTAATTTTGGAACAACTTTCATGTTGGGAGTTTTCTCTGTTGTTCAGCAGTTTTGGGAGAAATAGGGGAATGAAGATAGAAATGTTCTCTGATGAACAGTAACCGGAGGGGGAAAGACAGAGCAGAGAGCGATGCTCTGCTTCTGGTCATGCCGCCAGCGCCGCCGTGGACAATTGGCCGATATCGAGCGTGTGCCGCGCGTCTGCCCGCGTGGAGCATGCAAAGCAGGAGGTGGCAAGCTGTGCTCGAAGTCATTTCCATCCTTCTCAGTCTGCGCCGACGCTCTCCTCTCCTTTCCTTCATTTTCTGCTCGCCGCCGCTGCGAAAACAGAGCCCACCGCCGCCGGGTTCGATCGCAGCTGCTGCACCACTGCTGCCCGCTAGCATTTGCAGTGGAGTTCGCCTTGTAGTTGCGCACCCTTTGAGCTTGCTCACGCCATCCCGCTCGCCCTGCGACAGCCGAGCGCCGGAGTCCCGACGTGGCCGCCGTCATGGCCGCCGAGTTCGGTTCCTCCATGGCCAGCTCTCTCCACTGAGCTCCAACCCCAAATAACCACCATTCGAGTTTAGCCATGTTCCAGTTAATCTCCTAGGATTGTTAGTTTCAACGCTACCGCTCTGCTTCCATCGGAACACCACCATGCCGGTGAAATAAGCCGCCGCCACCGCCATGTCCGCTGAGCCCCTAGCTTTGGCTTGAACCCGACCTAGCTATGGTGCGTAGAGGGAGCTTGGATAGTCTCTGGTGCTATTAGGTCCAACCCCGAGGTCACTACCACCTCCTCCTCGCCGGACCGCCGCCGCGCCGCCAGTTGTGCTCGGCCGGGCCGCCATGGCCATCGGTCGTGGTCCTCTGGTACCCTCCGCCCTTACCCAACCAAACCTTTGGATGCGCTAGGTCGTAGTGGTGCTCGGGAGTCAAGTCCAGTGGCCGGAGAAGGGCACTGCCGGCGATCCCCGGCCAGTCAGTGCCAGCGACCGCCATGGCCAAGTCATGGTCGTGGTCGGTCTTGTCCTGGCCAGGGTTCTGTTGACCTGGTCCCGCGTGTCTGAGAGAGAGGGTAAGGTGGGGGCAGGTAAGGAAAGGTTTCCTTGATCTTTTTCTTCTCTAAAAATGGTTAATTTGTGCTGATGTTTGATTAATGCCTAGATAATTCTCTGGTGCTCCAAATTTTGTGAAATAAATTTTGTTGTAATCCTTGTGATGGGTTCTATCAAATAAAAATATGAAAGTTGATGTTTGAATAAATTTTGGTGGTGAGTTAAATATGGCTTTTAATTAATAAATGAGACTTTGATGTTTTTTGTAGGCTTAAATATATGTCCAAAAATTATGAAACTAATTTTTATACTTTTTGTACCATGTGATTAACCTTCACAAATATTTTGAAGTCATTTGGACAAAATAAATTTCATGCTAGTTTTATCCTTTGTTTATTAATTAAATAATGCATGAAACTTAACTAATTTGTGTAGGATAAATTAATGATCCAAAATTTATGAAATTTGTTTTGCAACTGTTATTCACCATAACCAATCATCCCTAAAATCTTGAGCTTAGTTTGGCAAAGTTTAGGTTAAACCCTAGTTTCCATAATTAATTAATAAAGTATAGTAATGGAGTTTGTTTAAGTAGTTAATTAACAAAGATGATTACAAAGAGGTTAGGACTAACCTTTGTTACTTTAATGACCTTTTGTTTGATATGTTGAATGTCATGATGTGGAGTTGTCATGTATAGCTTTGAAATGAATCAAGTAGTGCATGTGATCTTGTATGGATGAAATGATGAGGTTGCTAGATCAGTTCTTGTTAAGGGACTGTTTTCATGATTGTGATTCTGTTTTCAATAAATGAGTTGTATATCAAAGTTGTTGTAAACTTCTATATCTAGCTTTTCCTAGAATTTCATAATTTTAGGCACGCTAAATTAGGAGTTATAGTTTTTATAAATCAGCAGGTCAGATCTGTCCTATTTTCTGGACAGATCTGTGTAATATAGTTCTTTGAGCTAATTAAGTTGTGAATCACCTGATGGTCATAATAGGAAATATGTAGTAAACCTTATAAGCTTTCTAGATTGTTAAGGATCACCATTTTTGGTGACTCATAGCTCAAGTTATAGCTGTTTGAAGTTGAGTTAGCAAATCTGTCCTAGCCCTGGACAGAAATGTTTATCCAAGTTAGTTAACCTAGTTGTCTATAGAATCAACCTTGGGTGGTATTAGGAAGTTTGTAGACAATTTGATAAGCTTTTCAAATTGTCTAGGATCACCCCTTTTGGATGTTAGTAGCTCTGGTTATGGCTTGATTAGTATAGAAGGTGTGATCTGTCCAAAATGTTGGACAAGTTTTGTGTGTTGTTTGGCTTAGTTAGGTGTAGCCATCCTTAAGTAAGAAATATGTGAGTCTTGGATGACTTTGATTATTGTTTGAAGACCATGGGACACCCCTCATCTTGTGCTTCTATGGCTTGAGTGATGTTTTGATAAACCTTAGTCATCTTAGTTAACCCACCTAAAGGTGCTTGGTGGAAGTTGTATGTGGCTAGGAGTCTTAGTTGGTAAGTTGCAAGTTGGTTTTGTTGGTTTGCAACTCTACCGCGAAGGAAAGTTGTACTCGACTTTCCTTGTTTGTTTAATCTTTTGTTATACAATTAATTGTCCTGCACCTTAGCATGCATTTCATGGCATCCTACTAAGCATATATCATTTATCTACGTGTAGTATTCAAGAGTGAGAAGTTTGGGTTGATCCAGTTTTGGATCAAGAAGGTTTGGCTTGATCACATCTCGGGAGGAGGTCCATGTTCACCGAGAAGGTTCAACATGCTTTGGAAAGGAACTAACCTCTGTGGATCCTTCTTGGATCCTAGTCTTCCCTGCAACGAAGGCAAGCCCCGGTGCATTTAACCTTTCTATTTCTACTGCAAAATTTATACAATGATTTATCAACTGCATTTAAGTAGTAGGAGTTGAATGACACCAGTAGTTGCATTACCAGTTGGTTACCTTTATCCTATCCTTGTTACCTATTTAATTATAAATTCTTAGCCAAGATGCACGGTGATGAGATTATCCTCCGCTTAGGCCTTGAGCAACCTAAGGGATGATAGGTCATCACTGTTAGGATACCTCTCTCAGGTACAATTGATAAATGGATGAAAAATGAAATTCAGACCGGGCAGGTAACTTGCATCCGGAATGGAATCTTGATGTAGTGTTCCTGTCTGTGTCGATTAGGAACCGTCCGTTGTTGGCCCTTGATCGAGTGCATGATAGTACCAATCACGGGATACGGGTTGATATGTTGCAGGTTAGAGTCCTGCCATACAACGCCGTGGTGCTTTGGTATGTTGCAGGTTAGAGTCCTGCCATACAAATCACTTGTGGTTGTGCAATATGTTGTAGGTTAGAGTCCTGCCATATTGTGTGATTGGGAACCCCCAGCTGGGTAGATAAAGCGGTTCGAATCGTCGTTGCTCTACGATAAAAAGAGACTCGATCTCGCACCATCAACGTAGAGTTTTCAAAACCAAAGCATTTGGGAAATGATGTTTCATTCTAAAAGTGTACTAATGGTATATTTGGAATTACTAAGGAAAAAAGGAAGGCTTTGTTAAAAATTCTTTTTCTGCAAATCTCTCCTCTTCCTAGCCCCACTACATCCCTTAAAGCTAGCATGACCCTGTAGTTTTTTTTCTTTTGTCGGATAAGTCTTGCTGAGTACCGACAGTACTCAGGGTTTGTTAATTCCCTATTGCAGGTTTCTTAATAGGTGTTGTCAATCACGATCATGTCAGTGGGCTCGACATGATCTGGTTGTTCTTCTTCTCCAACTTAGGTGCTTCCTTAAGTGTGGTTCTGTAATACTATTCTACTTCCGCAATACCGGTTATATTTATGTAAAAAGTAACTTATTCATGATTTTGTAAACTCTATCTCTCTTGCTTCCGCACTCCGACGTATTTTGTATCAACTGTTGTAATGTTGTAATTATTCCACCCGAAGACAAGACGATCCTGTAACTCGTGGATGATTCGGGGTTCTCTCGGGGACACCCGACAGTTCTTTCCAGTGATGTGTTTCATTTGCACTGTCATTGGGCTTCTTATAATGATGACGTGTGCAGTGGGCCACATTACCGGGAGGTTCTGCCACATTCGTTGAGTGCGGATTGGGACTCCCAGCATCTGATTTTTTTAGAGGATTGCTGCACTACTATGGTTTGACCCTCAACCATATTACTCCCAATGCCTGCTTCCACATCGCGATTTTATCCCATCTGTGTGAGGCTTTTCTGGGGATTTGCCATTCTTTTACTCTTTTTCATTATTTCTTCTGGGTAAAGTGTCAACCCAGTAATGCATGTGTAGAAGTAGTTGGAGGAGCTAGTTTCCAACTTAGGCTAGAAGTAGCTACTCAATATATCTCTATAGTATTGTCAGAATCCATCCGAGAATGGGCAAGCAGATTGTTTTACATTGCCAACCCGCCACCAGCCCTTCGTCGCCATGATGGCTGGCCGCCTCAGAAGTCCCAAAAGTGGAAGGACAAGACTTCTTCTGAAGAGGTAGAGGCTGTCCAACCATTGATCAATATGATAGAGGTTTTGAAGTTGAGTGGACTGACTGGATATACCGTCATCCAAGATTTCATTGCTCGCCGAATCCATCCACTGCAGCAACGAGCCAATTTTGGCTTCGAATACCTCGGCTTGAAGGACCCGGGGCGGCATGATGTCGAGCAATTGTCCAACCAAGAGATTCTGAGGAGAATGAACCGGCTGTTGAAGAGCCGTGACATCTGGTTCCAATGATGATGACTTTTTCCGCCATCAACCCTCCTCCAGAGGTAAGTAGTTGGGGTATCCGTCTTTTAGATTCTTAATAGATATCCTTCTGACTGGACATTATCTTCTTCTTCTTCGTAGGACCAAGGGCGAAATAACAACGACTGTCCACCCCTACCCCCGACAATTCAAGAAGGCGGAGGCATTACTCTCGAGGGTCCTATTCGTAGTGAGGACCTTCGCCATGAGTCAAACTCTCCAGGTGATCTTGACTGGTTAGACTCGGACTCAACTGACTCTGATGTCATGCTCATAGATCCCGAAGCCGAGAGTAGCCAGAAGAGGTCTCCGAGTCCGTTCCAGGAAGCCAGAGATCCAGTCCTGAAGAAGGCTCGCACTGGTAATCGCTGTGCATGTCGAAAAATCCTTTTATCAACAGAATTGGCTAAAAAGCTTTGTAATACGGGTGTCCTGGTAAGGGAAAACCCAAGTACTTTATAGACTTCATGCTTTGGATTTAATAAACCTTTGTCTTATATCTTTGTTTGATGTAGACGCTGAGACAGCTCAAGGAGCTTCAAGTGGTGCTGCTCCTGAAGAAGTTCCGGCCCCAGACCCGTAGCCAAAGAAGCCCATCTTGTAACTGTCGCGGGCGTTGAAGCTTGTTAAGTAAGTCATATTACTTGTCTTTAGAATGCTCATATGCTTTCTAGCATTATTATGAACACTCGTCTGTTGCAGGAAAGTGAAGCCGATCGCTGTATCCTCAAGTAGTGCTACCAAAATCCGAGCGGTGGAGGAGTCGGAGGCACAGGACAAAGGCGAATCCAGCGTCCCTCCTATCTTTAGCCAGGTGAACACTCTGCCAGGCTCCTCTCCATTTGGTACCCGGGTCGATACAACACCTGAAGTGGACGTACTTCCCTTTCCTCAGGTTGGTGTTCCATATTCGATCTTTCGCTCTCCTGCTCAATTGGAGTTTGACCGAGTGATGAACGAGTGGTTTTTTTCGCACCCGACAGCCTGATGAACCCACTATGGAGATGGTTCGAGCTGAGATCAATGCTAAAGCTTTGGATCCTCCACAGGAAGAGTCCGAGGATGTCCCCGAGTCCTCTCGCCAAGGGTCGAGACTTGAAGTCATGGGGTACAACCCGGATCTCGTTCGACTGAAGGAGTTGAGCGAGTAGGTGATGGCGCCTGCCGTAGCGCTTCGGCAATTTGTTGAGGTAACTCTTTTGATATCCTCTTTGTATTGTGTTATCGCATCCAAGTACTTATATTGCAATCTTTGCGCAGAGCTTTGATGTGAAAGTGGCTGAGCAGATCACTCGGATCCGTCAAGAGTTGTCTCTTGAGAATCAACAACTCAAGGACTACATCGCTCATGATCAGGTTAGCCAGAAAGTAGCCACCCAACTCCTTCATAACCGTATCAACGAGCTTCAAAACAATCTCAAGGTTGTTGTTAAAGAGCGTGACGTGGCAAATCAGGGGGAACTTGAGCTACTTGGCAAGCATGCTGCCTCGGAGCAGAAGCTTAAGGATGTCGTAAAGTCTTCCAACAAGCAGCTTGCTGGTAAGTCAAAAGTACTTTCCGGAATCCTTATTGCTTTGTAAATTTGTAATACTCATCCGATTGGAATGTCTTATTATTCAGATTGGAAGACGCTGGCCGCTGGATGGCAAACTGCTTTCAATCAGAAGGAGGCAAAGCTTGAGGAGGTATTTGCTAACGCGCAGAGTACTCTTCAACAAGCCAAACTGATTCGTAAAGATGCTGACCGAGACCTGCTGCAGGCTTTAAAGTCGACCAAGGAGTCGCGGGAAGCTCTGGAAGCGGTTCAAGCGCAGTTAAAGGAGTCCCAAGAGTCTTTAAAGACTTCTCGGGATTCTTTGATGGCGTTAGAGCAAGCTGTAGGGCCTGTCCTCGACATGATTCCGTGCCCCGAAGGAGCTGACGAGTCCTTGAATGATCGAGCAAAGGCTGCACCGGGGCAGCTGACTCAATACATCAAGGATATGGCGACTTCGGTGGTGTGCAGACTTCTGGCGACGCTACGACTGCATATGTCGTCCTTTGATCTGTCATCCATTATGACGCTTCCTGATGGCAAGAGCGATGAAGATCTTACAGCCATGCGGGAAGAAGTCAAGGCCGTCGTGGAAGAGTACTCCCAAATATTAGATCTTGTAGAGTAGTATGTCTTCCTTGGTCCTTGACCAGCATTTGTTCCTCCTGTAAACAAATATTATTCTGGGTAAAGAATCAAAGTATAATTTAGTTTTGGGTCTTATTAATTCCGCATATGGTCGACTCGTCATTGCAAGGAATGTCTTGTCAATGGGTCGTTTTGCTTGAGGTGGATGTAAGACCAGGCGTCTTATTAGATGAGTCTATCTGAGTGTTCTCTAGCACTTAAGATTGGGTCACATGACTTCGTTTCTCTTATAGTCTTTAGCGACCTAATAGAAAACTTAGTTTGCCCGAGTACTACTCTTAGTACCCTTTTCTAAGGGATAAATTTGATCAAGCACCTCTTTAAGGACCGAAATGATGGTTCCTATCGGGTGAATCATATCCTCTTGGTACACGCAGCTTGAGTGCGAGATCGGATTTAGCCTTCATCCAAGTAATAAACTACAGGGTGAGGGATTCACCCCTTGTTATACCTTATAGGAACTAGCATCTACTTTGTAGGCGCCATATTCTCTATAGGTTGATAGCCGAGATTTTAAGCCGTACTATCATTTAAGTTGTATTGAGCTCGGAGCTCGTAACTCGAGTATGGTTACCTCTGAACGACGAAGGATCCCTCCGAGTAATATTATATATTAGTCGGTGGGGCACAATAGTTAGAGCTTATAAGCATCTAAGGATTTTATCCGACTAAATAGTTGTGACAATTGTAATTGCCGAAGGAAAGAAAACTCGTAGAGTTTATGATGAAATCCAATCTGTATTAATATCTGGGAAATAGCTACATTTGCCCTGAATCAAATTTGTAGCATAGCCCTTAGGTATGGAATTTCTTTAGATGCTCAATCTTCCACGAATTTGGCAATGGAGAACCATCCTTAGTGACTAACTCAAATGACCCGGGTCTTGTTACTTTAGATACTATGTATGGTCCTTCCCATGGACTCATAAGCTTGTGGCGCCCTATGGTATTCTGAATCTTCTTCAAGACCATGTCGCCTACTTGGAAAGTACGGTGATGGACGTTCTTGTCGTAGTAGCGCCTCATCCCTTGGAGATATCTTGCTGATTGAAAGAGGGCGACTAACCGAGCCTCCTCGAGGTTGTCGACTTCTAATCGTCTTCTACCATCAGCTTCTCCTTCCTTATACTGCTTCATTCGTGGAGAATTCCAGATTAAGTCTGCCGGGAGGACTGCTTATACTAGAAAGAAGGGAGTTTGGCCTGTTGCCCTGCTTCGCTATGTCCATAGCCCCCAGACTACCTTAGGCAACTCTTCGACCCACTTCCCGCCATGGTCTTTTAGAAGATCAAACAATCTTGGCTTTAGACCAGCGAGGATGAGGGTTTTGCTCTCTCAACTTGGACGTTTGATTATGGATGAGCCACTGATGCGTAGTCTGTCTTTATTCCAGAGTCGTTGGCCCATGATTTGAACTCAATTGCTGTAAAGGGAGAACCAAGGTCAGTGATAATTCTATGTGGCATCCCAAAACGATGAAAGATGCTCTGCATGAATTGTACTGACTTTGATGTGTTAAATTTGACCAATGGCATGTACTCAATACATTTGGTGAACTCATCGATTGCGACGTAGACGTACTTGAAGGACCGAGAAAGCACTAGCAAGGCGACCAGAGGGGGGGGGGTGAATGGGAGCTTCAAATTTTCCTTTCGGAAACTTGTTGCCTCTGTCCCAAGAATCAACCCCAAGAGCAAACCTAGAGCTTGCAAGTGTCCACGACCCTAGATGTAGGGTGGATGCTTCCGAGAAGCACAGCGGGACACTACACAACCCTAGAACCCCAACGCAAAAGACGGAAACCAAATCCGTCAACGATCGAACGAACCGCGAACGAAACGGCGTGAGACTGTACTGACCGGACTCACCCTGCGTCCGGTCAAAACCCACCGGACGCGTCCGGTCAGGCAAAACACGTTCTGGGACCTTACTGTTCCGGACCGGACTCACGGTATGGAAGCGTCCGGTCATGTACTAAGCGTCCGGTCAACAAAGGACAAGCGCGATGAACAGTGGAGATAGCGCGTCCGGTCAGTTCAACTGGGAGAGTCCGATCAAACTATGCACAGAGGATACACGTGGCATTCAATGACCGGACTCACCAGGGCAGCGTCCGGTCGTGTCGATACGTGCGTCCGGTCAATTCAAGACTGCTCCGTTCGTTCACCGATTCGACTTGATCTCACCCGTAACACATCCTCTAGGGATCAAACTCGGTGAGAGGAGTCACAAGGAGGATAGTGAGCTATCTCTAAGAGATCATGGCTCGAACCTATCTCCAAATCGATGAATCGAAGAATCTCGGGGGAAGGGAGAAAAACTTGACACGAAATGAAAATCAACCGATCTACTAGCTCGTGAGGTTAGAGGTGAAATCCTTCGGTGGAAAGAAGTGCCTCATGATCTAGAACAACTTGGTTCAAACGGATTTGCAAGAGATGCACCGAACAAAGAGATCGATCGACGGGAAAAACGTGGAGAAAAGCAACCCGCGAAGAACAAGAACAAAACGCAAATCACAACCACGAAATTGCAACCGTGTGGCTACCACACGCTACAACAGTGAGATTACGGTCTCACTTCCTCAAAATCTCACGGGCACAGAGGTATTGATCTCTTCTTTGTGGATCTCAGGTTTGCTATAGCAGGGGGGTGGGAGAGCAGGAAAACCTAGAAGGCAAAGAGCAAATGGCTGAGATAGATGGGTAGGTGGGTGTCTCCCCCTACTTATCCTAATTCTAACTATTCCTAATTCCCACTCTACCCCTAACTACTTATAGAGCGAACCAGCTAAACCCTAAGGTTATTCTGGACCAACTCGATGGTAGGTGGATCCGACGGCCACGCCCGCACAACTCGTAGCTTTGCCTCGACGCAATCTTCCGATTGCCGCCACGTGCCGCCACAGCTCTGCGTCCTCTTCACGGACTCCGCCCCCGGTTTTGTGGCCGAAACCGGGAAACCAGGCCTTCACGATCAGCCACTGATTTTGAGCCCAAACCGGGAAACCAGCCCACCGTAGCCGGACTTTTGTGGCCCAAACTCAGCAAACCCGCACCACCCAGGTTTTGAGGCCCAAACTTGGAAACCATCCTCAGCCCGAGTTTTGTGGCCAAACTCGGAAACCATCCGCGCCTAGGTTTTGAGGCCCAAACCTGGAAACCGTCCACTCGATGGTTTTTCTCTGGCTCTACCACCAAACCAAAGCTGTAGAGGGGATGCACCGCCCGTGCACCCCGTCCACCGACACGTGTCCCCAAGTCCTCGACCCGAGCAACACCATGTCCCGCAAGTCTTCGCTCGTCGCTGTCCCAGGCTTCCAGCCACCACAGCTGATCCTCAGGCCACCGGTCCCTCAGTCCAAGCCTCACGTCTGCCCTTCACCGCTCTTGGTCCGTCGGTACGACACGTCTCTACTTGACCTTCACCTTGCCCTCGATCACTGTCTCTGTGCTCGACACCTGCACAACACAAGCCAAAGAACATGCGCATTATCCCAGTTGACAATCACTCATCACTCAGAGACTCGGCATACACCCATGTATCCGCAATCTCCCCCTTGATGAGTGCATTGTCAACTACCAACACGAATCATAATAGAAATAGAAGGAGGAAGAAGGAGAAGAGATAACTCGACCAAATGACCCAAAAGCATAGGAAAGCCGAAGAAGGTCAAGTGGAAAGAGCAAAACAACTTGGTTCCCAAAGACATGGGCAACGGCTCGACGCAACCAAGCAAAGCAAAGCTAGCCCTCAAGAAGAGGTAGAACAGGCTCAACACCGCTAGCCAATGCCAAATGAAAAATCGAAGCAAAAAGCTAGTCCCTCAAGATAGAGGCACAGAGGCTCAACACAACTAGCAAGAAAACTTGTCATCGACTGAAAAGCTCGATACCAACTGAACCCAACTGAAACAAAGATGCGACTGCTAGTCCCTCAAGATAGAGGCAAGGGCTCAACACAACTAGCAAAATGCTCCGAAACAATTAGAAATTTCAAAAAATTCAGCATGAGCAAACTCCCCCTTGCATGGTGCACACAACTGCCAACATGGGAGACATGATTTATCCAAATTTCCTCCCCCTTAGTTGAAAATGCACCATCAAGCAAAAGGAATTGAAAACGATTTTCTCCCCCTTAGAATATGCACTATCAAAAGTGCCAACAAGAGAAGTTCTCCCCCTTCCAACATGCATATGAGTCAAAATGCAAGTTAGCAGCTTCAGGAGTATAGTCAAGAAAATGCAAAGATGCTCTAAACAGTATAGCTCCAATGACTCACTGGAAAGCATACAAGCTAGCGAAGGCTCAAACTGATCACCAAATATGAAATATGAACATATGAGCAAAGTGAGCAGATTTTAGCCAAAAAGGTATTCACCATCAAAATAGCACTACACGTGTATAGATAGGAAATCAGACAAGTGCTACCCATGTATACAAGGTGAACTACCCCTAGCAAAGTTCAACCATCATGCAATAGAATGAAACATAGACTTGTGTATCCAAATTTTATCAGAGTTGCAGTGGTTAAGATTACACAAGTTCAAATTTCAGCATGTGATTGCGAGAGGTTGAAAGCTTGTCATTGCCTAACTTTTCAACTGTGCGAAGCCTATGCAGAAGCAATCAGAAGCCTAAAGCAACAGTTTCGGTCATACACTTCACAGCTCAAGTCTAACTCAAAGTGCAATGAGAAACAGTCTCAAAACTGTGATGTGTTGACAAGCAATCCCATCTTGATCTTTCTGATTCACTTAACTTGGTTCAAATTAGAGACAGTATATGAACAGACCAAGCAAGTGATAGACTCAGAACTAGAGACATAGCAACCTAGCATATATGAAAGGCACGAGTGTGATTTCAACATATTCTACAAGGCTAGTTGCACATCTCGATGGTGAACATTTTCAAGTTTTAGTTCATTAAGCAGGTTCACCATACAAAATTAGCTCAGCTCATAACATGTATTAGTGATCAGAAGGAGCATAAGCTACAAGCATCAACATAAAGCATCGGAGCATACACTACACAGAGCATAATTACACTATAACAATTATATCCATGAAGCTCAGAATGTAAAAGCGTATGTAAAATGAAATGCAGAAAAGATGCAAGAAGATACCAATTGAAGAAACAAAGATAAATGAAAAGTCAGTTTATATGATACAAAGAACCAAAATGTTTCCCCCATCTAAAAGGGGAAACACACACCAAGCTCACCCCTCAACCGATTAAAGGTTGATTCGTCCAAAGGCTTGGTGAAAATATCAGCCAACTGATGATGAGTATCGACATGGCGAAGGTCGATATCACCCTTCTCATAGTGGTCTCGCAGAAAATGAAAGCGCACATCAATGTGTTTGGTCTTCGAGTGAAGCACGGGGTTATTAGCAACGCTAATCGCACTCGTGCTGTCACAAAGCAAAGGAACACGAGAAAAGCTCAGACCAAAATCATGCAAAGTGGCCATCATCCAAAGCAACTAGGAACAACAGCTAGCCGCAGCAACATACTCAGCCTTCGTGGTAGATTAGGCGACACTAGACTGCTTGCGAGAACACCACAATACAAGAGAAGAACCAATAAATTGGCAAGTCCCAGAAGTGGACTTGCGCTCAATGCGACAACCAGCAAAATCGACATCGGAATAACCGCAAAGGGAGGGGGTGGAGGAAGCTGAATACCAAATCCGGAACTCAGGTGTGAAATGAAGGTACCTGAAAATGCGCTTGACCGCCTGACGGTGAGAAGTGCGCGGCAACGCCTAAAAGCGTGCGCATAGGCACACCACGAACTAGATGTCCGGGCGTGTCGCCGTCAGGTAGAGCAGCGACCCGATCATGCTTCGGTACTCCTTCTGGTCCACAGCTTCTCCATCCTTGTCCGCATCCAGGGCCGTCGTGGTCGACATGGGTGTTGGAAGAGGCTTGGCCTCACCCATATCGAACCTCTTCAGCAAGTCCTTGGTATACTTGCCCTGGTGCACAAACGTTCCTTCTCGGGATTGCTTAATTTGCAATCCGAGAAAGAAAGTCAGCTCGCCCATCATACTCATCTCGAACTCCCTGCTCATAGTATCTGCAAACTTGGCAACCAAAGCGTTAGAAGAACCACCAAAAATGATATCATCCACATAAATTTGGACCAAGAGAGTATCAGTGCCTTGCTTGAGGAGAAAGAGCGTTTTATCAGCACATCCCATTTTAAAACCCTTAGCAAGCAAAAAGGTTTTCAACCTATCATACCAGGCTCTAGGGGCTTGTTTCAAACCAAACAAAGCTTTGTGGAGTTTAAAGACATGGTTTGGAAACATGGGATTTTCAAAACCGAGGGGTTGTCTAACATACACCTCCTCTTCTATGTAGCCGTTTGAGAAGGCACTCTTGACATCCATTTGAAAAAGTTTGAAACCTTTGGATGCAGCAAAAGCCAAGAGTATCCTAATTGCCTCCAAACGAGCTACAGGAGCAAACGTCTCCTCATAGTCTATCCCCTCCTTCTGACTATATACCTGGGCTACGAGTCTAGCCTTGTTTCTCACAACATGGCCATCTTCTCCCTGTTTGTTTTTGAAAACCCATTTTGTCCCAATTGGATGACACTCAGAAGGTGGAGACACTAGAACCCAAACCCGATTTCTCTCAAAGTTCTCAAGCTCCTCATGCATGGCATTGACCCAATCCGGATCCGTCAAAGCATGTCCAACATCCCGGGGTTCAAAATCAGCAACAAATGCAGAATGAGCAAAGTGAGAGATTTGCCTTGACCGGGTGACGCGTTCGTCGATGCTACCGATCACCTGCTGAGGCGGGTGCTGGCGCTGAATGTGTCGTGGTGCCTCCCTTGCCGAAGTGGCCTCCCCCTCAATAGCAGCTGGTGCCTCCCCAGGTACAAAAGGTACCGCTCGGGGTGGCGGATCCCACGGCCCCCAGGAAGATGAAGTGTCAGAGCCGTGAGTTGTCGTAGAAGCCGCTCCTTGCGGCACAGCAGGTGGAGGGGGTGCTAGATCATCCATACCTTCAGCACCCTCATCCTTGTCATCAAAAAGAGGCTCACCAACCTCATGATCACCTACACGCTCAAAACGAGAAGAAGGACAAACCATGCTCTCGTCGAAGGTGACATCGGATGTCTCCATGACTCGGTTAGTGTCAAGGTTAAGTACACGATAAGCACGGGTATGAGTGCCATAACCCAAAAACACACCGTCAAAAGAACGAGACTCAAACTTGTCCAAGTTGCCCTTTTTGAGTATAAAACAATGGCAACCAAAAACTCGAAAATAACTCACCTTGGGGAGTTTTCCAAAACGCAACTCATAAGAAGTCTTTTTCAAGAAAGCTCGGAGAAAAATGCGATTGGAAATGTAGCATGCAGTGCTTATAGCTTCGGCCCAATAACGTCTAGGAGTCCTATGCTCATCGAGCATCGTCCTGGCCATCTACAAGGGTCCGATTCTTCCTCTCTACAACACCATTCTGTGGTGGTGTGTAGGGGGAAGAAAACTGATGCTCTAAACCCAAGGAGTTACAAAACTTCTCAAAATACAAATTCTTGAATTTGGAACCATTATCACTCCTAATAGCTCGCATCGAGTTCAAAGGGAACTCGTTCTGAAGACGTAAAATCAGATTGCGAGCAAAGGAGAAAGTCTCGGTCTTCTCAGCTAAAAAGAAGACCAACGAATATCTCGAAAAGTCATCAACAACAACAAGCACATACCACTTCCCCCCAACCGAGCTCACCCGAGCCGGACCAACAAGGTCCATGTGCAAAAGCTCTCCAGGGCGCTTGGTCATGACCTAAGTCACTGGATGGTCGGGAGCGGCATGGTCGGGAGCGGCAACCATCTTCCCATGTCTACAAGAATGGCAAACAAGATCATTCTCCATGGATAACTTGGGCAATCCTCGGATTAGGACAAGTGAACTAAGTCTTGCAAGCAAGTCGAAGCTCAAATGTCCAAGTCTCCTATGCCACTTCCAAAGATCAGAGGAGGACGGTCCAGCCACAAGACAACGGGAAATGCCAAAAGACTCCGAGAAATCCGCACGAAAGACTTTCCCAAAGGGCGAAATCACACAAACAAGATTGCCCTGAGGGTCCAAAATACGACTGAGATTCGGCTTAAAACGAATCTCATAGTCGTCATCAAAGAGTTGCGAAACAGAAAGAAGGTTAAAATGCAAGTTAGAAACAAGAGCAACATCACGCAACACAAAGTGCTCATTAACTCGCACCGACCCACGAGACAACACTTTACCTTTGCTATTGTCACCGAAGGTGATAAACTCCTTCCCGACGACCGGACAAAGACTGGAGAACCACTTGGTGTTTCCGGGCATGTGCCTCGAGCAACCGGAATCCACCAACCAAATGTTCTCCAATTGTTTTACCTACATCAATAAAAAGATATAGGGTGAGCATACGGTCCAACACTGGGGTTAGTGAAATAAGGGGAATACCAGTGTTGGGCTGACTGCTCAAAAGAACGGTTAGTAGAAAAACCATTCCTAGCACGCCTACGGGGAAAGCGATCACCACGCTGAGGAAAACGTGGTCCGCTGGGGAAGGAGCGCTCACTGCGATACTCAAAACGCGGTGGAGAAAAGCGCTCAACTACAAAGCCACCGCCACGGGGTCCATAGCCTACAACTGCAGGCTCCCGCCGGGCACGTCCTCTCCGCTGCCTAGTCCTGGGAACTTGAGGTTCTGGACCTCTAGGCCTAGCCGCTCTCCTTGGAGCTCTCCTCTGAACATTCGGCACATGTACATCATGGAAAGGATGGTACATGTTCGCATTGTTCATCTCCCTAGCACAGCGTGCCTCTCTCTTGCGCCGAAAGCAAAACTCACTCAAGTGTCCATCTCTCCCACAATGCTCACAATGGTACCTCACCGCTCTCAAAGGGGGTTGTTGGTACTCACGGTAGTGGGTGTGGATCACTTTGCCCTTCTGTGGCATAAGCTCCTCCTGGATGGGTGACATGGTGTCAAGCTTGTTCTTGAGGTGGTTTGGTTTTGGAGCCCATGATTGTTTCTTTGGTGGAGCTCTCGGAGGTTCAACAAAGACCCCATCCTTGGTGTTAGGCTTGAGAGGCTCTTTGGGTGGAATCTTGGTAAGCTTGGGAGTAGTGGTGGAGTTGGGCTTCTCACATGGGTTAAGACCACTCGACTCTCCAATCTTCCCAAAAGATGACACGTCAACACCCGGAGCAAAACCTACACTAGGACCTCCAGCAGCTCGCTTGAATTGGGAGATCATCATCCCGAGCTGTGGTTCACCGCTAGACACCCATGACAAGATGGTCCGAAGGTATGTGTTTTGCTCCTCGGTTTGCATCTTGTCATGCTTCACATTAGCGATCTCCATCTCCAAACCCTCACAAAGAACACACTTAGCCACACATGTGCTACCTGAGTTGGCCTCTTCAAGAGACACAATCTTGGCATTCTTCTCTGCCAACTCAGATTGCAAGACAGGACAAGTCTTGCATGCACCCAACTGTGGCGGAACCGTCCTGATTATAAGAGCTCAAGTACCGTCTTAGTCAAATCCGTCTGACTTCGACTCATACTTGAACCATGCTCCGATACCAGCTATGGCGGAACCGTCCTGATTATAAGAGCTCAAGTACCGTCTTAGTCAAATCCGTCTGACTTCGACTCATACTTGAACCCATATAACCCCGGTAGTCCGGAAATCTCGAAGGATTTCTATCACCGTACAACATACAGGATCGCATGGTTCAAGTTATTGCATCCGCAAAGAGCTATTTTTGAACTAAAATGGGTATTTCAAAATTATTTTCAAAACTATTTTCAATTACTAAGTGTGCCCAGTCTCGTCCTTAAGCCCTATACTAGGATTCAGGTGGTTTAACTGCTAACAGGGTTCAGGGTTTTGCTTCATGCTGGATCTTTATTTGCTGGTCCATTCTCGGGAAAAGAGAATGCGTCTATCGCGAAAACATGCATAAAATGATTTTGTGAGATATGAGAGCATGACCGTCCAACCGTCGTTCTAGGTGAGAGTTCTTATACCAAGTATGTGCGAGCTCCACGCAGACACATATGAGGGTATCAATGTTTATGAGGGTGTTTTCTATGTTGGTGCATGGTGTTTAGTGTTGGCTTCTATGTATTTTGCGCATATTAGCCAATACTCAGTTACTTTACCATTGGGATTTCTTTGGGCTGAAATGAATCTTCTGCAGGTACACTAACTATGCGATCGAGTAG
This sequence comes from Coix lacryma-jobi var. lacryma-jobi, assembly GCA_009763385.1. Lineage (NCBI taxonomy): Eukaryota > Viridiplantae > Streptophyta > Magnoliopsida > Poales > Poaceae > Coix > Coix lacryma-jobi. The sequence continues at coordinate 86,720,849 of CM019831.1, forward strand.
AACGTGTAGATAACGCATGAGAGATTGTTCTTACCACCGACTAGAACGTTAGGACTTACGAGTCATGATTAGTGAGTGAGAACGTAAGTACGATCATGCATCATGTTTAAATTCTTGCATTAGTGAGTGAGAAAGTTATCTCTTTTCTATAAAATTTGCCAACTTAATATCCGTCTCACGAGAGTTCGAAACCCTTTTGTTTCTACAGATGGCCCAGACTAAGCTGACCGCTCGCAAGGCCACCGGAGGCAGAGGAGTTCCGCGTCACCGCTTGCCCACCAAGCTGACCCGGAAGACGTTCTTGTCCTACTTCAGGTTGCCGACTATCCTTTGGAGGATTCTGCAGGCCGTGGGCTATGAGGAAGGATAGGAGCCTACGTACTCATGGTAGAAGGAGATCTACGGGCAGGATTCCTTGGTCATGGTGGAGATCAAAGTCAAAGCTTTGCCCGCCAAGCCTCACTGGACAGGGTGGACGGAGATCACCAGAGGCACATGTGCCAAGGATGGAGCTAACAGGGCATCATATCTTGTGCTGAAGGACATCATCGCCCGTTTCCCCGCCGACCTGGCAAGTGCGATGGAAGGAGTGTTTCCACATGGATCACTTTTTCCATTGCGCTGGAAGCAGACTCTGGAGTCAGTCTTGACAGGGAGCCCAGAGGAGAGGTTCTACTGTGAGACGCCCGCGATGAGCGCCATTGGAGCTTTGTTGGGTGTATGTGAGAGTTTGGAGCACACTCTCGAGAGCGTGTCCTTCACCCTCACCGCCACCTACCAGAGCAAGAGGAAGCTACAGGAAGAGTTTGATGCCGAGGTAGCTCGCCTTCAGGAGAGGGTTCAGCAGATCACTCTTGAGCGTGACGACGCCCGTACTACAGCAGCAGCACAGGCCACTGCCAGGACCGTTGCAGAGCAGATGTACCTGACTACCGCCCTTCAGAGGGATGAGGCCCGCACCGCGCTCGACCAGCTCAGAGAGGGAGCTCATCTCTTGATACAGCAGATCCATGGACAGCAGGCTTACATCGACCAGCTTCACGAGGCAGTCCACCAGATGCATCACGCCGCACAGGAGTCCGCCGCCCCAGCTGCAGCCGAGGCCCCGGATCCCCAGGACGGAGAGGTCCTTGGTCCCGATGCCCCACCGGAGGAGGATCACGCTGACGAGCCGATGATCGACGCCGACGTAGAGGACGCCGCATCCGCCGCTGGAGACGCCTGAGCGCTAGTTTCGCTAGGAGCCGTTTTCTTTTGTATAGCTTGAGCACGCTCGCTAAGTGATGTAACACTCAAAACATGTGTTGGTTTTATGTTTAAGATGTTGGATGGCATGTATGGCTTTTGGGACAAAGTCCAGACTTCGATCTGGCATCTTTTATGGAAATTCGTCGTTTGCATGTCTAATTTCGAGCAATTATTCTGTGATGTTGTATTGAAATGAGTAATTATACTTGGTCGTGTGCTAAATTTTTGAATTATGTACAGCGCAGTATTTATTCATGATCAATGTAACATCACCTAATGATTGCTTATTAATGGGATATGCAGATGCCGGCACACACTCGCAGCCAGCGTGGACAGGGGTCTAGAGCAGAGGAGAACCTGCCGCCGCCCCCACAAGCACCGATGACGCCGGAAGCATTTTTCGGCCAGTTCTTGGGCAGCCAAAGGAACATGGAGGAGATGCAGAGGCACATGGAGGCCACCCTCCGCAATATCGCTAACAACACTGCGCAGCAGCATCATCAACGCCATGACCCAGAGCCCAACCAGTACAGCTCCTACCGTGACTTCTTGGACACCCGTCCCCCGGTGTTCAAGGAAGTCACCGAACCGCTTGAGGCTGATGAATGGCTCAACTCCATCACCCAGAAGTTCCGTCTGCTTCGTCTGACGGAAGAGCTCAAGGCAGAGTATGCCGCGCACATGTTGGAAGGACCCGCAGGTTTGTGGTGGGCCCAGTACCGTGCATCCTTGCCTGCAAATGCACGTGTCACTTGGGATCAGTTCTCGACTGCTATGCGCAACCACTACATCCCTAGTGGTCTGATGGAAATGAAGATTGTAGAGTTCATGAGGTTGTCTCAGGGAACTAGATCTATGTCCGAGTATCTGCACAGCTTCAACAACCTAGCTCGCTACGCCCCAGACTTTGTCAACACTGAGGCCAAGAAGATCGCAAGCTTCAAACGTGGCATGAGCGCCGCCATGCTTTCAAAGATGGGTAACAGTCACCGCACCACCTTCAGTGACTTTGTCAGTGACTGCCTAAATCAAGAGGCCAATGACAGCAGGCTGGCGACAGAGACCCGCCGTCGTGCGAACGAAAAAGGTTCGTCTCAACAGAGAACCCCTTTCGGAGCACGCACCCCGTATCGCCCGCCAGTGGCTGGAGCAAGGTTTCGTCCCCCGCTGAGGAAGATCACTACAAACCGACCCCGTCCCAGTTTTCAGAAGCCCTACACTGCTCCTCTGATGCAGAACAAGAATAAGGCAGGAAGTGCAGGAGGCCTCAAGACTCCATATGTGATTGGGCCATGTTACAACTGTGGTCAGACTGGACATCCGTCACGTCAGTGCCCTCGTCCAAAGAAGGAGTACACCCAGCCTCCACCTCGCGCAGGTCATGTGCATCACACCACCGTGGAGGAAGTGCCGGAAGGAGAGCCTGTCACCGCTGGTACGTTACTAGTTAATCAATGCCCCGTAGTTGTGCTGTTTGATTTTGGAGCATCGCATTCTTTCAAAAGTGAGAACTTTGTTTTGAGAAGTAATCTTGAGTTGGTAGAGTTAGATCGGGGAAATCAGATAAGTTCCGCCGGAGCTGTTCTCTTCGCGCGTAAAAATGGCTAAAGGAGTGGAAATGACTTTTGGGGATAAGAAGGCCATAGTGGATCCCATCGTAATCCCTGGCCTGGGTTTGGATGTAATCTTAGGTATGGGTTGGATGAAACTCTAGAAGGTCAATCTTGACGTCGCAGAGCGAATAGTTTCTATGGTTAGTCCCCGGAACGGGTCTACCTTTCGGTTTAAGTTACCCCGAAATCCCCATGAGATCGAAGTGTTGTTCAATGTCACCGCAAAACAGATAGCTGAGATCTCAGTAGTGTGTGAGTTTCCGGATGTTTTTCCTGATGAGTTGCCTGGACTACCGCCGGATAGGGATGTGGAGTTTGCTATAGAGTTAGTCCCTGGAACGGCACCCATATCTCGGAGACCGTATAGGATGCACGCTAAAGAGTTAGCAGAGCTTAAGGTTCAGTTGCAAGAGCTCTTAGATAAGGGTTTGATACGCCCTAGTTCGTCACCTTGGGGATGTCCCGCTATCTTTGTGAAGAAGAAGGATAAAACTTTGAGGATGTGTGTGTATTACAGACCATTGAATGCAGTAACTATAAAGAACAAATATCCCTTACCCCAAATCGATGTCTTGTTTGATCAGTTATCAAAGGCGAAAGTGTTCTCCAAGATCGACCTGAGATCAGGATACCATCAGATTAAGATCAGAAGAGAAGATATACCAAAAACAGCTTTCTCTACCAGATATGGACTCTATGAGTATCTCATTATGTCCTTTGGATTGACCAATGCACCGGCACATTTCATGTACCTAATGAATTTGGTCTTCATGCCAGAGTTAGATAAGTTTGTTGTAGTGTTCATCGATGATATCTTGGTATACTCTGAGAATGAGAAGGATCATGCTGAGCATCTACGAGCTGTTTTGACCCGGCTTAGAGAGCACAAGTTGTATGCTAAGTTCAGTAAGTGTGAGTTTTGGTTAAAGAAGGTACCTTTCCTTGGTCACGTCCTTTCAGAGGAAGGGATCTCTGTAGACCCTTCTAAAGTGCAGGAGGTTATGGATTGGGAAGCACCCACGAGTGTTTTTGAGGTTTGCAGCTTTTTGGGTTTGGTAGGATACTACCGTCGGTTTATTCCGGATTTTTCAAGAATAGCCAAGCCTATGACCCGTTTAACACAGAAAAACAAGAAGTTCGAATGGACTCCAGAGTGTGAAGCAGCTTTTCGCACTCTGCGAACGTTGTTGACTTCCGCGCCTGTTTTGGCTCAGCCAAACTTAGAGGAACCTTTTGATGTGTTTTGTGACGCATCCAAGATTGGACTTGGATGTGTGCTCATGCATAATGGGAGAGTTATAGCATATGCTTCACGCCAGTTGCGACCACATGAAGAGAATTATCCCACTCATGATTTGGAATTGGTAGCCGTTGTGCATGCACTCAAGATTTGGAGGCATTACCTTATGGGAAACCTATGTCATGTGTACACGGATCATAAAAGTCTAAAATATATCTTTACCCAGCCAGAGTTGAACATGAGGCAGAGAAGATGGTTAGAGTTGATTAAGGATTACAACCTTGAAGTGCATTACCACCCGGGAAAAGCAAACATTGTAGCCGATGCCTTGAGTCGCAAGACTCATTACAACTCCCTACAACCATTGTTGGAAGATGGATTCAACCTTATGCACCCTATTATGCTGAACAATATCACTCTTTAGTGCACTTTGGAAAGTGACATCATCGAAGGACAAAGGACCGATGAAGAGATCTGTCAGATCAAGAAGAGGTTCGAAACCAGTAGTTCTTTGAATTTCAGAACTGATGAACAGGGAATCTTGTGGTATAACCAGAGGTTGGTTGTTCCTAAGGACACAGAGCTGAAAGAAAGAATTCTGAATGAAGCTCATAATTCAAAGTTATCTATTCACCCAGGAAGCAGTAAGATGTACCAAGATTTGAGAACAAGGTATTGGTGGTCAAGGATGAAGAAGGAAGTTGCAGCTTATGTTGCAAGGTGTGATACTTGCTGCAGGATAAAAGCTATACACCTAAGACCCGCCGGATTGTTGCAACCGTTATCTATCCCAGAGTGGAAGTGGGAAGAGATTAGTATGGATTTCATCACAGGTCTTCCCACCACTCAAAAGGGAAATGATTCTATCTGGGTTATCGTGGATCGGTTATCTAAAGTGGCTCACATCATACCAGTTAAGATGACCCACCGACCGCATCAGTATGCAGACTTGTACATTCAGAACATCTTGAGGTTACACAGAGTTCCAAAAAGGATTGTCTCTGATAGAGGACCCCAGTTCATAGCACGTTTTTGGGAACAGTTGCACAAGGAGCTAGGAACCAAGTTGGTAAGAAGTTCCGCTTATCACCCCCAAACCGCAGGACAAACAGAAAGAGTGAATTAGATTTTGGAAGATATCCTCAGAGCTTGTGTTTTATCTTCAAGAGAATCATGGGAGAAATGGTTACCCCTTGCCGAGTTTTCGTATAACAACAGCTACCAAAAAAGTATAAAGATGACACCTTTTGAAGTATTATACGGACGAAGATGCAGAACCCCGGTAAATTGGGTTGAATCAGGAGATCGAGGATTTGATGGGTCAGATTATGTAAAGGATGCTGAAGAGATTGTGCAAAAGGTACAACAACACAACAAGGCAGCACAATCCCGACAAAAGAGCTATGCTGACACACGAAGGAGACCCTTGGAATTTCAAGTCGGAGACTATGTTTACCTCAAAGTCTCATCCATGAGGAAAGTCCAACGTTTTGGAATTAAGAAAAAGCTAGCACCTCGATATGTGAGACCGTATCAGATCGTAGCTAAAAAGGGAGAAGTGGCATATGAAGTGCAGTTACCCCCAGAGATGAGCGCAGTCTTCCCAGTGTTCCATGTGTCCCAGTTGAAGAAGTGTCTTCGAGTTCCAGAACAAGAAGAAGTTCGGATTCCAGATGTTACTATCAGATCGGATCTAGAGTACTATGAACAACCTCGGGAGATAATGGACACCAAGACCCGAGAGACTCGCAACCGCACAGTGAAGACTTACAAGATTCTCTAGAGCAACCACGGACCCAACGATGCGACTTGGGAAACCGAGGAGTACTTGTGAGTGAACTATCCCGCTTTTTATAAAGATTGGTACGTAACTCAAATCTCAGGACGAGATTTCTTTAAGGGGGGAAGGGCTGTGACACCCTAATGTCAAGCACTGTATTAGGAACTGCACTTAGCTACTAAAAGAGCATAAGAAATGCATTGCATCATTTCATGTGCATAAGAGTGCTTTTTGTCGTTTGTTTATTTATTTGGATTTTGGATTTCTATTGGACTTGATGATTAAAGTGGATTTCTGTTTTGGCAAATAGTTTTATAAAATAGAGAATAATGAGTAGAGTGCTTTTCATGTTGAAATTTTGACCTAGTTCAAAATAGTTTGTTAAATAAAAATGAATTAAGCAAAATGTTTTTGTTTCAAAAATTGGCTTTAATTATAAGGAGATTGTAAAATTGGTTTTCAGAAAAAGTGTATTATATGAAAGTTGTAGAGAAAATTATTTTGAGCAACTTTTATATTTGGGTCAAAGCCTGGTTTGGAGTTTTTGAAACTGTTTTTGAATGGTCAAAGTTTGAAAAGTTTTTGGAAAAAGAAAAAGGAAAACGATTTTTCCCGCGCCCTCACTTTTGGCCCAACTGGCCTTTCGGCCCAACTCACCGCGCCGGGCCAGCGCTCGCCCGCTCGCCCGCGCGCGCGCCCGCCCGCGCACCGCGCGCTGCCGCCGCTGACACGCCGCGCCGTACGCCGGCCGGAAGCGCCGCGTGGCCGGCGATCTCTGCGCCGAATCCGCCCTGGCCACTCCCCGCTCGATTCTTCTCCGCGCGATCATGCAAGCGATCGGCTTCGCCCACTCTGCGCTCGCCTCGCCTGCCGCGCCACCCTCGCCCGCCGTGGCCCCCGCCGCGACTGGCCATCCGCCGCCCCGTCGAGACCAAAACCCGAGCGCCTCCCTCTCTCCGCTCTCTCACTCTCATTTCGCACACACCCGCCCGCTCTCTCTCCCTCTCCTCTCCCGCGAACACGCCGAGCACTTCACTGCTCACCGTCGTTCGGCACCGAAGAACCGCACCACCGTTCCGTCCTAGCCGAGCCACCACCGGCCGATTAACCTCGGCCACCACCCCGCCATCATCCAGACCACACGGTGCGCACCTCCGCACCACCCGCCGAGCCTCGCTGACGTCGGAGTCCGAGGAGCCCCGCCGCGGACGCCATCAGCGCCGTCCGGAGCTCGCGGCTGTTCTTCCCCGACCGAAGCTCCTCCGCTCCTCTCCTTCTCCGTCGAGCATCACCGAGCCAAGGCAAGGTGAGAACACCTATCCATCTCAATGCTACCGCTCTCTCCCACCTCTTCTTTCCCGGCCGAGCGCCATGGCCGTCCGCCGCGGCCATGGACGAGTCCAAGCTCCCCTGGAGCCATCCGAGCCAAACCAACCCACTCACGTAGCTCCCTAGGGTTCACAAAGCACTGCGCACGGGCCAATTTGGCCGGCGACCGCCGGACACGGCCTGGCCGAGCCCCGCCACCGTCCGCCATGGCCGCTCGCGTGGCCAAGCTTCCTCGAAGCTTCCCGAGCCAAGCCGAGCCCTCCGATAGCCTCCCTAGGGCTCGAGTAAGCCTATGCCTGCCTCAATTTCACCGGCGACCGCCGGAAACGGCGTAGCCATGTGTCGCCGCCGCCGCCGTCCGCCACCGCTCGCCGCCGGCACGCTTCGGCCACCCTCTGGCCAAGCCGACCCCACTGCTGGATGCGCCTCGTTGAGCCGAGTCTATCGAGCCTAGCCTCACCGCCGGCGACCTCACCATCGACGAGCTTTCGCCGGTCAACACCTTTCCCTGCTTTGCCCTCTCTGACGGGTGGGTCCAGTTGACCAGCGGACCCCACGCGTCAGCCTCACCCGGTCCATGGACCGAGTTCACGCAAGCCAGCCGGGAAGAGTCAATGTTTTTCTTTTTACTTTTATTTTCCAGAAATGCTTGTTATTTTTGTGTAGCTCGTTTTAAAAGTCCAAATGAAGTACTTTCAGTTTTGCTAGCTTGTTTATGAGTAGATGTATCATGGAAAAATATGAAAGTATTTTTGGTGAGAGTTTTTATTACTGTTTTTATTTAATTCAGGTTATGAGCTTTTGTGAAGATAAATAGTTATAAATGTTTTCTGGTTGAGATAAGTCCTGAAAAATTTTGTGTAAGTTTATTATCATGTTTTGCACCTGTGAAAAATATATGAGGCACTGTTTATGTGGAAAAAGTTTCTGTTATGATTTAAAGTCCTTTTGACTGATTTCTTAGAATAAGTGTTAAGGTATTTAATATGTCGAAATAAAATGTGGGAAAAATTGTGTAGTCTCTGTATGTCATATTCAGGCTAAGAAAAATGTTAAGCATGAGCTGTTGTATGGAAGAATCTGAAGTTGCTTTACAACTGTACTTTTCTGTGTTTTCCTTTGGAAATTCAAGTAAGAAATAATGTAATGTTTCTGTTCGTGGAATTTTCTTGATAAGTATGGAATATGGAGTAGAATCTGGAAAAAATATGAAATTGAGTTTAGCACCCTTTTCCAGAAGGGATGTAGTTCAATGGGTTTAATTTGGAATAGATTTGTTTATTTTGTGTAGGCTTGTATGTTTGTGCTCTGACAGCAAGTTTTCTACAGTAGAATGTGTATGAGTAGATGAAGTTAGGAAAATTATGAAATCTACTGTTGAACACTTTTGTGTGAAAAGTTAGTTCAAAGCTGAAGGACCGAAAGTGTGAAACCAAGGCGACCAGAGGGGGGTGAATGGGAGCCTAAAAATTTCTTCACGGAAATTGCGGCCTCTGTCCCAATAAATCAACCCCAAAAGCTACAGACTCAAAAGTGATGCCCACGACCCTTGGATGAGGGTGGATGATCCCTGGGATCACAGCGAGGCACCACTGACCAGAGAACACAAAAGAGGCCGGCGAAAAACTGAGCCTCGAGGCCTCAGGGCAAAACTCCGATTCGCCCGAGGCTCGAGAGAGAGGCCTCAGGGAAAAACTCCGCCTCGCCCGAGGCTCCAGGGAGACCTCGGGAAAAACACCGATTCGTCCGAGGCTTCAAGGGAGGCCTCGAGAAAAGCAACGATTCGTCCGAGGGTCGAGGGAGGCCTCGACGGAAAACTCCGATTCGCCCGAGGCTCGAGGGAGGACTCGGAAAGAGACACCGATTCGCCTGAAGCTCGAGGGAGGCCTCGGCGAAAAACTCTGATTCACCCGAGCCCACTGCGAACTGTCTGCCTCAGGAGCTCGGACTGCCCATGAACACAGGAAAGCAATTTTGTTCGCCCGCAAAGCAAAAACTCTCCAAAGCTCGATCAAATCATAAACCCTAGTTCCCCAAATTGGAGAAGATGATCACAGGGTAGCTAGGAGACTATCCCCAAGAAATCACTTTCTCAGATCGATCAATCGAAGGGAAATCAAAAAGGGAAAAGTGTAAGAAATGAAAAGCGCCTAGAAAACGAAATCGTCCCGATCTATTCGATCATGAGGAGTTAGAAGAATTCCATTGGTCAAGATGACCTCCTCAATGATACGAACAAATTGGTTCAAACGGATTTCGCAAAGACGCACTGAAGAGAGAGATCGGATAACAGGAAAATCACGGTGAAAAGGCAAACGCGAAGAACACGAACCACAACGTGAATCAGGTCATCGATCTGCTCAAGAAAGGTGAGGATACGGCCTCACTTCCTCGAACCAACAGTACAGAGAGGTGAGTCTCTCTGCGGATCTCAACTAGCTACAGCAGGGGATGGGAGAGCAGGAAAGCCTAAGAGAAGGAGCAAAAAAAACTAACTGAGATAAAATAGAAGGAGGGTGTCTCCCAACTACTTATACTACTACTAGCCTAAGTCTATTTCCTACTCTACCCCTCTCTACTCAAATTACAGAGCAAGCCAGCCAAGCCCTAAGGTTAGTCTGGACCAACTCGATGGTAGGTGTATCCGACGACCACGCCCGCTCGATTCGAAGCATTGCCTCAACGCAACCTCCAGATCGCCGCCACGTGCCGCCCTCGCTCTGCACCCCCGGTTTTGTGGCCCAAACCGGGAAACCAGCCTTTTCCAGCACCTGAGTTTTGTGGCCCAAACTCAGAAACCCGCAGCACCCAGGTTTTGAGGCCCAAACCTGGAAACCGTCCATCGCCCGAGTTTTGTGGTCAAACTCGGAAACCCTAGCACCCAGGTTTTGAGGCCCAAACCTGGAAACCGTCCATCGCCCGAGTTTTGTGGTCAAACTCGGAAACCCTAGCACCCAGGTTTTGAGGCCCAAACCTGGAAACCGTCCACCGGTGGTTTTTCTCTGGCTCAGCCACCAAACCGGAGCTGTAGAGGGGATGCACCGCCCGTGCGCCCCGTCCATCGACACGTGTCCCCAGGTCCTCGACCCGAGCAACACCGTGCCCCGCAGGTCTTCACTTGTCGTTGTCCCAGGCTGCCAGCCACCACAGCTGATCCTCAGGCACTCCGGTCCCTCAGTCCAAGCCTCACGTCTGCCCTTCACCGCTCGGTACATCGGCATGGCACGTCCGCCGCACGGCACACCCATCCTTCACCGCACCCGGTCCGTCAGCACAGCACGTCTCAACTTGACCTTCACCTTGCCCTCGATCACTGTCTCCGTGCTCGACACCTGCACAACACAAGCCAAAGACCCTGCGATCAAACCCTTTGACAATCACTCATCACTCAGAGACCCGGCATACACCCATGTATCCGCAATCTCCCCCTTGATGAGTGCATTGTCAACTACTCACACAAATCATAATAGAAAGAGAAGAAGGAGGGAGAAGGAAGAGGAGAGAACTCAACCAAATGACCCAAAAGCATAGCAAAGCCAAAGAAGGTCAAGTGGAAAGAGCAAAACAACTTGGTCCCCAAAGACATGGGCAACGGCTCGACGCAACCAAGCAAAGCAAAACTAGCCCTCAAGAAGAGGTAGAACAGGCTCAACACCGCTATCAAATCTCAACTGAGAATATCGGAGCAAGGATGCTAGTCCCTCAAGATAGAGGCAACGGCTCAACACAACTAGCACAGAAAGCTCGACACCAGTGCCTTTCAGCCAGCAATAAGAGAGCACGAGGCTCGAGGCTTGGCCAGAAAGGGGCTCGACGCTCGACCAGAAAGGGGCTCGAGGCTCGGGACTTGATCATAGGAGACTCAAGGCTCAGTCAGAGAGAGCTCGAGGCTCGGCCAGAGGGACTCGAGGCTCGGCCAAAGAAGGCAGCAAGCAGTAAGACTTGAAACATCAAAGCGAGGCTCGAGGCTCGGTCAGAGAAGCAGCACAGCAGCAGCACAGCTCCCCCTTTGCTCCCCCTCGACAAGTGCAAGCAACTACTCCCCCTTAGTTGAACATCCAGAGAGCATATGATTTTGCAAAACTCTCCCCCTTAGTTGAAAATGCACTTATCAAGTCACTGCTGCAATAGGCAAAAGAGCAACAATAATCTCCTCCTTCCAAAATGCATATGAGTCAGAAATGCAAGTTTGGAGCTTCAGGCATATAATCACAAGATTGTAAAGATGCTCTAATCAGTATAGCTCGAATGACACATCTAAGCACTCACATAGCGAAGGCTCAAACTGATCACCAGATGTGAAGTATGTACAGATAAGCACAATGAGCAGGTTTGAGTCAAAAGATATTCACCATCAGAGTAGCACTATACATGTATAGGTAGGAGTCCGAACCAGTGCTAATCATATATACAAGGTGAACTACCCCTAGCAAAGTTCAATCATCATGCATAGGAATGAAGCATATACTTGTGATTGCAGTTTTATATCGGAGTTGCAGCGGTGAAAAATTCACAAGTTCAATTATTTGCATGTGATTGCGAGAGGTTGAAAGCTTGTCTTTGCCTAACTTTTCAACCGAGCGAAGCCTATGCTGAAGCAATCAGAAGCTTAAAACTGCGGTTTCGGTCATACACTACACGGCTCAATTTTAACTCAAAGTGCAATGAGAAACAGTCTCGATACCGTGAGGTGTTGACAAGCAATCCCATCTCGATCTTTTCAAAACACTAAAACTTGGTTCAAATTTTAAACATGATATGAACATACCAAGCAAGTGAATGACTCAGAACTAGAGACATAGCAACCTAGCATAAATGTAAAGCACGAGTGAATTCAACACATCCTACACATGCTAGTTGCATATCTCAATGGTGAACATTTTCAGATTTTAAGTTATTAAGCAAATTCACCATTTCAAAAATAGCTCAGCTCACAACATGTACTATTGATCAGAAAGAGCATAAGCTACAAGCATCAACATAAGCATCGGAGCATACTATATAGAGCACAGTTACATTCTAGTGATTATAAACATGAAGCTCAGAATGTAAATGCGTATGCTAAAAAAGTGCAAAGAAAAAGAAAGACAAACAAAAGAGTCAGTCTATAATACAAGAACCAAAATGTTTCCCCCATCTAAAAGGGGAAACACACACAAAGCTCACCCCTCAACCGATTAAAGGTTGATTCGTCTAAAGGCTTGGTGAAAATATTAGCCAGTTGATGATGAGTATCGACATGGCGAAGGTCGATATCACCCTTCTCCTGGTGGTCTCGCAAAAATGAAAGCGCACATCAATGTGTTTGGTCTTAGAGTGAAGCACCGGGTTCTTAGCAACGCTAATAGCACTCGTGCTGTCACAAAGCAAAGGAACTCGAGAAAAGCTCAGACCGAAATCACGCAAAGTGGCCATCATCCAAAGCAACTGAGAACAACAGCTAGCCGCAGCAACATATTAAGCCTCTGTGGTAGACTGAGCGACACTAGACTGCTTGCGAGAAGACCACGATACAAGAGAAGAACCAATAAACTGGCAAGTCCCAGAAGTGGACTTGCGATCAATACGGCACCCAGCAAAATCGGCATCAGAATAACCGCAAAGGGAGAGAGTGGAGGAAGCAGAATACCAAATCCCGAACTCGGGTGTGAACCGAAGGTATCTGAAAATCCGCTTCACCGCCTGACGATGAGAAGTGCGTGGCGACGCCTGAAAGCGTGCACACAGACACACCGCGAACTGGATGTCCGGGCGTGTTGCCGTCAGGTAAAGGAGCGACCCGATCATGCTGCGGTACTCCTTCTGGTCCACTGCTTCTCCATCCACATCCGCATCCAGGGCACTCGTCGTCGACATGGGTGTTGGAAGAGGCTTGGCCTCACCCATATCGAACCGCTTCAGCAAGTCCTTCGTGTACTTGCCCTGGTGTACAAACGTCCCCTCTCGGGATTGCTTAATTTGCAACCCGAGAAAGAATGTCAGCTCGCCCATCATGCTCATCTCGAACTCCCTGCTCATAGTATCTGCAAACTTGGCAACCAAAGCGTGAGAAGAACCACCGAAAATGATATCATCCACGTAAATCTGGACCAAGAGTGTGTCTTTGCCTTGCCTGAGGAGAAAAAGCGTTTTATCTACACATCCCATTTTAAAACCCTTAGCTAGCAGAAAGGTTTTCAATCTATCATACCAGGCTCTAGGGGCTTGTTTCAAACCATACAAAGCTTTGTGGAGTTTAAAAACATGGTTTGGAAACTTGAGATTTTCAAAACCGGGGGGTTGCTCAACATACACTTCCTCTTCTATGTAGCCGTTTAAGAAGGCACTCTTGACATCCATTTGATACAGTTTAAAACCTTTGGATGCAGCAAAAGCCAAGAGTATCCTAATAGCCTCCAAATGAGCTACAGGAGCAAAAGTCTCCTCATAGTCTATCCCCTCCTTCTGACTATAACCCTTCGCTACAAGCCTGGCCTTGTTTCTCACAACGTGGCCATCCTCTCCTTGCTTGTTTTTGAAAACCCATTTTGTCCCAATAGGCTTACAAACAGGTGGAGGTGGAACTAAAACCCAAACCCGATTTCGCTCAAAGTTTTCTAACTCCTCATGCATGGCATTGACCCAATCCGGATCCGTCAAGGCGTGTCCAACATCTCGGGGCTCAAAATTAGCAACAAAAGCAGAATGAGCGAAGTGCGAGATTTGCTGTGACCTGGACCGAGTGACTCGGTCGTCGATGTTACCGATCATCTGCTGAGGCGGGTGCCGTCGCTGGATATGTTGTGGCGCCTCCCTTGCCGAGGTAGCCTCCCCCTCAACAGCAGCTGGTGCCTCCCCGGGTACAAAAGGTACCTCGTGGGGTGGCGGATCCCACGGCCCCCAGGAAGAAGAAGTCTCGGGGCCGTGGATCGTCGTCGAGGCCGCTCTAAGCGGCTCGGCAGGTGGAGGGGGTGTTGGGCCGTCCAGACCCTCGGCACCCTCTTCCTCGTCATCGAAAAGAGGCTCACAAACCTCATGATCACCTGCACGCTCAAAACGAGAAGAAGGACATACAAGAGTCTCATCGAAGGTGACATCTGGTGTCTCCATGACTCGGTTGGTGTCAAGGTTAAGTACACGATAAGCTCGAGTGTGAGTGCCATAACTCAAAAACACACCGTCAGAAGAACGAGACTCAAACTTGTCCAGGTTGCCCTTTTTCAAAATAAAACAGTGGCAACCGAAGACTCTAAAATAACTCACCTTGGGCTGGCGACCAAAACGCAACTCATAAGAGGTCTTCTTCAAGAAAGCTCTCAGAAAAATGCGATTTGAAATGTAGCACGCAGTGTTCATAGCCTCGGCCCAGTAACGCCTAGGAGTCCTATGCTCATCGAGCATCGTCCTGGCCATCTCAACAAGGGTCCGATTCTTCCTCTCCACAACACCATTTTGAGGCGGTGTGTAAGGGGAAGAAAACTGGTGCTCTAAACCCAAAGAGTTACAAAACTTCTCAAAATCCAGATTTTTAAATTCGGAACCATTATCACTTCGAATTGCTCGCATCGAGTTCAAAGGGAACTCGTTCTGAAGACGCAAAATCAGATTACGAGCAAAAGAGAAGGTCTCAGTCTTCTCAGATAAAAAGAAGACCCACGAATATCTCGAAAAGTCATCGACAACAACCAAAACGTACCACTTGCCACCAACCGAGCTCACCCGAGCCGGACCAACAAGGTCCATGTGTAAAAGCTCTCCAGGGTGCGAGGTCATGACCTTAGTCACTGGATGGTGGGGAGCGGCAACCATCTTCCCATGTCTACAAGAATGACAAACTAGATCCTTCTCCATCGAAAGCTTGGGCAATCCCCGGATTAGGCCAAGTGAGCTAAGTCTTGCAAGCAAGTCGAAGCTTAAATGACCGAGCCTCCTATGCCACTTCCAAAGATCGGAGGAGGAAGGACTAGCCAAAAGACAGCGGGAAGTGCCAAAAGACTCCGAGAAATTCGCACGAAAGACTTTCCCAAAGGGCGAAATCAAACATACAAGATTGCCCTGAGGGTCCAAAATACGACTGAGATTCGGTTTAAAACGAATCTCATAGTCATCGTCAAAAAGTTGCGAAACATAAAGCAAATTAAAATGCAGGTTAGAAACAAGAGCAACATCGCGCAACACAAAGTGCTCATTAACGCGCACCGACCCGCGAGTTAATACCTTACCCTTTCTATTGTCGCCGAAGGTGATGTACTCCTTTCCGGCAACAGGACTAAGGCTGGAGAACCACTTGGTGTTTCCGGTCATGTGCCTCGAGCAACCGGAATCTACCAACCAAATGTCCTCCAACCGTCTTACCTACATCAATAAAAAGACATAGCATGAGCATACGGTCCAACACTGGGGTTAGTGAAGTAAGGATAAAACCAGTGTTGGGCCGGCTACTCAAAAGAACGGTTAGCAGAAAAACCATTCCTAGCACGTCTACCAGGGAAGCGATCACCACGCTGAGGAAAACGTGGTCCGCTGGAGAAGGAGCGCTCACCGTGATACTCAAAACACGGTGGGGAAAAATGCTCAACTGCAAAACCACCTCCACGGGATCCATAGCTCACAACTGCAGGCTCCCGCCGGGCACGCTCTCTACGAGGCCGAGACCTAAGAACTTGAGGCTCAATCCTTCTATGCCTAGTGTCTCTCCTCGGGGCCCTCTGCTGCCGAGGCCTGGCAACTTGAGGCTGAGGCCTCGACATTCGAGGCTGAGGCCTCGACAGCTGAGGCTGAGGCCTCGACACCTGAGGCTGAGGCCTCGACATCTGAGGTCCTGAGCCTCTGGACCTAGCAGCAGACCATGGTGCTCTCTCCTTGGCTCGGCGCGCCTCTCTTTTGTGCCTAAAATAGAACTCGCTCAAGTGACCTTCTCTCCCACAAAAGTCACACTGGTACCTCACCGCACGCAAAGGGGGTTGTTGGTACACAGGGGTGTGGGTGTAGCTCACTTCCCCTTCTGTGGCAAGCACTCCTCCTGGATGGGTGGCATTTTGTCAAGCTTGTTCTTGAGGTGGTTCGGCTTAGGTGTCCATACTTGGTTCTTGGGTGGAGCTCTCGGGGGTTCCTCAAACACCCCATCCTTGGTGGTAGGCTTAGGAGGCTCTTTGGGTGGAAGCTTGGTAAGTTTGGGAGTAGTGGTGGAGTTGGGCTTCTCACTGGGGTTCAGACCACTCGACTCTCCAATCTTCCCAAAAGCAGAAAGATCAACACCCTGAGCAAAACCAACACCAGGACCTCCAGCAGCTCGCTTAAATTGGGAGATCATCATCCCGAGCTGCGGCTCACTACAGGAGACCCATGATAAGATGGTCCGAAGGTATGTGTTTTCTTCCTCGGTTTGCATCTTGTCATGCTTCACGTTTGCAATCTCCATCTCCAAACCCTCGCACAGAAGACACCTCGTGACACAAGTGCTATCCGAGCTGGCCTTCTCTTAGGACTCAATCTTGGCAATCTTCTCTGCCAACTCGGATTGCAAGACAGGACAAGTCTTGCATGCACCCAACAGCTGAGGCCTAGCACGGAGCTCATCCACCTCTCCTACCAACGCAGCATACTTACCTCTCAAAGTGAGAAGGTCAGTCATGTGCGCTGTGCCTGACTCACACTCAACCTCCTCCGAAACGACCACGGTGGACTTGGCAAACTCAAGCTCTCTCACCGTGTCCTCCCACTTCTTCCTAAACTCCTTGCGCTCTCTAGCAGCACGCCTAAGAAATTTATCTTGGCTAAGGAGAGCAGCAGTAAGTTTCTCTACCTCATCAGAGAGCTCGTCGTGGGTGAGCGATACCTGAGAGGTGTCGTCGTCGTCGTCGTCCCGAGGGGTGTGCTCCAGCTTGCCTCCGACCTCGTCACCGAGCGCCATGGTGCAGAGGCCGTCGTCGTCGGCGAAGAAGCAGAGGCCGTTCAGCTGGTCCTCGATCCTCTTCTTCTTCTCGGACTCATCATCGCTCGAAGAAGCGGAGTCATCATCCGAGCCGTCGACGTCGCTGAGCGTGGCGAAGAACGCGCGCTGCTCAGCCTGGGCCTTCTCCAAGTACTTTTTCTTGATGTACTCCTTGTCGAAGCCGCCCCTCTTCTTGCGCCTTGGAGAGACGTACTTCTCCTTGCTCTTGCCGGAGTCGTACTTGGGCCCATGATCACCCTTCCCCGAATGCTTGTTCTTCTTGGGGTAGTTGGCGATGAAGTGGTCGGGGTCGCCGCACTCATAGCATCCTGAGCGTCCTCCTCCGCGGCGACGGTTCATGCGATTGTTGTGGAACCGCGAGAACCGGTTGGCAAGCAAAGCCAACTCATCATCACCCAAAGACTCAAGCTGGTCCTCTGTGACAGAAAAGAGAGATGAAAGAGCAAAGCCTCTAGAGGGGTTAGAAGAGTCAGAGACCAGAGCCATAGTCGGGCCAGAAGGATTCGCATAAGAGGCCCTCGACATGGCGTCAATCTCACTGGACTTGAGCTTACTAAAGAGCTCGTCGCAGGTGAGGTTCTCATAGTTAGGCGATTCGATGATCGCTTGAACCTTGGAATCCCACACCGACCGATCAAGAGTGTGCAAAAGCTTCAAAGCACGCTCATGATCGTCAAAAGGCAACTGCTCCTTGTTAGCCCTCATCCTGTTGACAATCACCTGAAAGCGAGCGAATAAACTTTCTATGCTCTCGCCAGGCTGATGTCGAAAGTTCTCATACTCACGCTTGAACGACTCGTAGAGTCGGGTTTTGACTTGAGAGGTGCCTTCATGGAAACGCATGAGGGTGTCCCAGATCTCCCGAGCCGTAGCGAGATGAGAAACGCGATCAAACTCACCCATACTCAAACAAGAAAAGAGAGCATTACGGGCTCAGCTATTGGCATCGTGCTCATCGATCTGTTGCTGAGTGACACGAGCAGCCAAGACCACGTAATCAGCAGAGTTGCAAATATCCCAAATAGAAGCACCCAAACTCTGCAGATAGGCCGACATGCGTATCTTCCAATACGCATAGTTCGTCCCATCGAAAAACGGCGGTTTTCCCACGCCGCGATCCATGTCGCCTTCGGTGGATCTGGAACCGGCTAAGGTGGAAGATCTTCAACCTGGCTCTGATACCAATTGAAGGACCGAAAGTGTCAAACCAAGGCGACCAGAGGGGGGGTGAATGGGAGCCTAAAAATTTCTTCACGAAAATTGCGGCCTCTGTCCCAATAAATCAACCCCAAAAGCTACAGACTCAAAAGTGATGCCCACGACCCTTGGATGAGGGTGGATGATCCCTGGGATCACAGCGAGGCACCACTGACCAGAGAACACAAAAGAGGCCGGCGAAAAACTGAGCCTCGAGGCCTCATGGCAAAACTCCGATTCGCCCGAGGCTCGAGAGAGAGGCCTCAGGGAAAAACTCCGCCTCGCCCGAGGCTCCAGGGAGACCTCGGGAAAAACACCGATTCGTCCGAGGCTTCAAGGGAGGCCTCGAGAAAAGCAACGATTCGTCCGAGGGTCGAGGGAGGCCTCGGCGGAAAACTCCGATTCGCCCGAGGCTCGAGGGAGGACTCGGAAAGAGACACCGATTCGCCTGAAGCTCGAGGGAGGCCTCGGCGAAAAACTCCGAGTCACCCGAGCCCACTGCGAACTGTCTGCCTCAGGAGCTCGGACTGCCCATGAACATAGGAAAGCGATTTTGTTCGCCCGCAAAGCAAAAACTCTCCAAAGCCCGATCAAATCACAAACCCTAGTTCCCCAAATTGGAGAAGATGATCACAGGGTAGTTAGGAGACTATCCCCAAGAAATCACTTTCTCAGATCGATCGATCGAAGGGAAATCAAAAAGGGAAAAGTGTAAGAAACGAAAAGCGCCTAGAAAACGAAATCGTCCCGATCTATTCGATCATGAGGAGTTAGAAGAATTCCTTTGGTCAAGATGACCTCCTCAATGATACGAACAAATTGGTTCAAACGGATTTCGCAAAGACGCACTGAAGAGAGAGATCGGATAACAGGAAAATCACGGTGAAAAGGCAAACGCGAAGAACACGAACCACAACGTGAATCAGGTCATCGATCTGCTCAAGAAAGGTGAGGATACGGCCTCACTTCCTCGAACCAACAGTACACAGAAGTGAGTCTCTCTGCGGATCTCAACTAGCTACAGCAGGGGATGGGAGAGCAGGAAAGCCTAAGAGAAGGAGCAAAAAAAAAACTAACTGAGATAAAATGGAAGGAGGGTGTCTCCCAACTACTTATACTACTACTAGCCTAAGTCTATTTCCTACTCTACCCCTCTCTACTCAAATTACAGAGCAAGCCAGCCAAGCCCTAAGGTTAGTCTGGACCAACTCGATGGTAGGTGTATCCGACGACCACGCCCGCTCGATTCGAAGCATTGCCTCAACGCAACCTCCAGATCGCCGCCACGTGCCGCCCTCGCTCTGCACCCCCGGTTTTGTGGCCTAAACCGGGAAACCAGCCTTTTCCAGCACCTGAGTTTTGTGGCCCAAACTCAGAAACCCGCAGCACCCAGGTTTTGAGGCCCAAACCTGGAAACCGTCCATCGCCCGAGTTTTGTGGTCAAACTCGGAAACCCTAGCACCCAGGTTTTGAGGCCCAAACCTGGAAACCGTCCATCGCCCGAGTTTTGTGGTCAAACTCAGAAACCCTAGCACCCAGGTTTTGAGGCCCAAACCTGGAAACCGTCCACCGGTGGTTTTTCTCTGGCTCAGCCACCAAACCGGAGTTGTAGAGGGGATGCACCGCCCGTGCGCCCCGTCCATCGACACGTGTCCCCAGGTCCTCGACCGGAGCAACACCGTGCCCCGCAGGTCTTCACTTGTCGTTGTCCCAGGCTGCCAGCCACCACAGCTGATCCTCAGGCACTTCGGTCCCTCAGTCCAAGCCTCACGTCTGCCCTTCACCGCTCGGTACATCGGCATGGCACGTCCGCCGCACGGCACGCCCATCCTTCACCGCACCCGGTCCGTCAGCACAGCACGTCTCAACTTGACCTTCACCTTGCCCTCGATCACTGTCTCCGTGCTCGACACCTGCACAACACAAGCCAAAGACCCTGCGATCAAACCCTTTGACAATCACTCATCACTCAGAGACCCGGCATACACCCATGTATCCGCAATCTCCCCCTTGATGAGTGCATTGTCAACTACTCACACAAATCATAATAGAAAGAGAAGAAGGAGGGAGAAGGAAGAGGAGAGAACTCAACCAAATGACCCAAAAGCATAGCAAAGCCGAAGAAGGTCAAGTGGAAAGAGCAAAACAACTTGGTCCCCAAAGACATGGGCAACAGCTCGACGCAACCAAGCAAAGCAAAACTAGCCCTCAAGAAGAGGTAGAACAGGCTCAACACCGCTATCAAATCTCAACTGAGAATATCGGAGCAAGGATGTATCCGCAACCAAGCAAAGCAAACCCGTTGACAATCACTCATCACTCAGAGACCCGGCATACACCCATGTATCCGCAAAAGCACCTTTTGAGCAGTTTATTTGTTATTTTTATATCTGCAGTTCTCTATTTTATTTCTGGCTGAAAATTGTTCAGTGAAATCCAGCAGATGTCATTTGCCTTCTGGAATTTTTGTGGATTTTTCTGAGTCCAGAAAGATGCACTTGCAGTTCAAACTCAAATTTCTTTTGAATTATTAAATAAGAAATAGGTGGATTAATGAATTGTTTTATGAGATAATTAAGTGTTTACCTCAATGTCAAAAATGGTTCAACAAAGTTGGTTTTGTTGGTTTGCAAGAAATGTTACTTTTCTTACCACCGCATCTCGCACTACGCATTATTTATTTATTATTTTCAACCGCATTGCAATAGGATCGACAATTCAGGAGCAAGACCTAGAGCAGGAGACAAGCGCCGAGCAGGAGATCCCGGAACTGCATCAATCCGAGGAAGTCGACCCTGCGGCCGACACTAACCTGCCTGAGTGCCCCTCCCACGAGGCCTCAGTCTTCTCTCAAGGCAAGCCCCGGAGCATATTAAGCCTCCTATCTTTTGCAATTAAAATTACTTGAGTCCTTTTATATTGTGATGCATTAGGTTTAGGAGTTGGAATGAATCCTACTTGCTGCATTACCATTCCTTTGTTATTGATTAATATCTACCTTGTTATCCTGTTATTTATTTACAATGTAGAATTGCTTAGCTTGCTTAATAAAAGTAGTAGTTAAGAATGTTCCCGTAATACCCTGATGGGTAGTTACCGGATCACGGTTGGCTATATTTGCTATCATGGAAAAGAACCTGAGTAGTAATGAAATACGGTCAACTGGAAGGCAAGGCACCAAGTTGGAACTTGGGGGCAGTCCGTCCGTTGGATCGTGTAGGTTTGTATCGATGTTGGCCCTCGTTCATTTTTGAACGCGCCCTTTTACTTAGGGATATGTCGGTGCCGTAATCATCGACCCCAAAGCCGGTTAGAAGCTGTTCGGGCCGGTTTCGACCCGTGTCGCGCCCTCTAGTATGGAAATTGTGATCTGCCGCGTGAGGCCATCGCCAGGTTCCAATTGGGCGGTCCGTGCTTGAACCGCGACGATTACCACCACGAACAAGCGTCGAGCGGTTGCCCAATGCATGGACCCAACGGTGAAAGTGTGGGCTGGTATTAAAGGTCTTTCACCAGCTAGTTTGGAATTCAATTCGAGTCGCCGTCTCCCCCGGTTAGTGGGAATCTATGGTGAGCTTCACCATGATACAACTCCATGTGATGTGTAAAAGGTTCAACTAAAATATGGATAAGTCAACTGGATATGGTTATATTATTGTCTATTAGACTCAAGTGTGTGCAATAGTTCAGGTGCAAACCTAGAGTAAAGAAAAAGGTCTAAAAATGACAGCTCAGCAAGATCATTAAATCCTCACTTATCTTAAGTTGAGCTTTTCGCAACAAAAGATCCCATATCCACCCAAAAAGGCCTTGCATACCCTTGGTGTCTTTATTTTTCAGTTGGACGGGTAAGTCTAGCTGAGTACATTCCCGTACTCAGGGTTTATCTCATTTGTTGCAGATGGCCAGGTCTACTTTGGCTATTGTAAGCACTGCCTCTACCCGGTGGAAGGTGATGAGGAGTAGGCCCAAGGCAGGGTCGTCCAGAAGCTTTCCTTTTTCTTTTGCTGGTCTGAGACTTCTAGTGGCACATTATCTAAAAAGGGAAGAGTGAGTTGTGTGAGTTGGATTTATCAAACAATGTTTAATTTGGACCACATGTGTGGTGGTCGTGTTTCAAACTTATTTCAGCTTCCGCACTTTTAAATTTGGTATTGTAATAACTCTATTTTAAATTCGCACTTTGATACTTTAAATTCGGTTCCGTTTCTCTGTGTTGTATCTTTGCGAATGTAATTCTTGAACAATGCGATCTTGTATGTTGTACGGTGATAGAAATCCTTCGAGATTTCCGGACTACCGGGGTTATATGGGTTCAAGTATGAGTCGAAGTCAGACGGATTTGACTAAGACGGTATTTGAGCTCTTATAATCAGGACGGTTCCGCCACACCAACAGCATGGGTCTAGCCCGGAGCTCATCCACCTCTCCAACCAAAGCAGCATACTTACCTCTCAAGGTGAGAAGGTCAGTCATGTGCTTGGTGCACATCTCACACTCAACCTCCTCAGCAACGACCACGGTGGACTTAGCGAACTCAAGCTCCCTCACCGTGTCCTCCCACTTCTGCCTAAACTCCTTGCGCTCTCTAGCAGCACGCCTGAGCAACTTGTCTTGACTAAGCAAGGCGGCAGTAAGCTTCTCGACCTCAGCAGAAAGCTCATCGTGGGTGAGAGATACCTGAGAGGTGACGTCGTCGTCGTCGTCGTTCCGAGGGGTGTCCTCCAGCTTGCCGTCGACCTCATCACCAAGGGCCATGGTGCAGAAGCCGTCGTCGTCGACAAAGAAGTAGAGAGCGTTCAACTTGTCCTCGATCCTCTTCTTCTTCTCGGACTCGTCATCGCTTGAGCAAGCGGAGTCGTCATCCGAGCCGTCGACGTCGCTGAGCGTGGCGAAGAACGCACGCTACTCAGCTTGGGCCTTCTCCAAGTACTTCTTCTTGATGTACTCCTTGTCAAAGCCGCCCCTCCGCTTGTGCCTCACGCGGACGTACTTCTCCTTGCGCTTGCCGGAGTCGTCCTTGTGCCCATGATCGCCCTTCCCAGATGTGTGCTTCTTCTTTGGACAGTTGGCGATGAAGTGGTCGGGGTCGCCGCACTCAAAACATCCTGAGCGTCCTCCTCCGCGGTGACGGTTCATGCGGTTGTTGTGGAACCGCGAGAACCGGTTGGCGAGCATCGCCAACTCGTCATCCCCCAAAGACTCCAGCTGGTCCTCTGTGACAGAGAAGAGTGAAGAAAGTACAAATCCTCCAGAGGGGTTAGCAGAAGAGCCAGAAAGCAAAGTCATCGACGGGCCAGAAGGATTTTCATAAAAAGCCCTCGCCATGGCATCGATCTCACTGGACATGAGCTTACTGAAGAGCTCGTCGCACGTGAGGGTCTCATAGTTAGGTGATTCGATGATCGCCTGAACCTTGGAATCCCACACCGACCGATCGAGAGTATGCAAAAGCTTCAAAGCTCTCTCACGATCGTTGAAAGGCAACAGCTCCTTGTTAGCCCTCATCCCGTTGACAATCACCTGAAAGCGAGCGAATAAACTTTCTATGCTCTCGCCAGGCATATGTCGAAAGTTCTCATACTCTCATGGAAACGCATGAGGGTAGCCCAAATCTCCCGAGCCGTAGCGAGGTGAGAAACGCGATAAAACTCACTCATGCTCAGACATGAGAAAAGAGCATTACGGGCTCGGCTATTGGCTTCGTGCTCATCGATCTAAAGCTGAGAGACACGAGCAGCCAAGACCACATAATCGGCAGAGTTGCAAATATCCCAGATGGAAGCACCCAAACTCTGCAGATAGGCCGACATGCGTATCTTGCAATACGCATAGTTCGTCCAATCGAAAAACGGCGGTTTGCCCATGCCGCGATCCATGTCGCCTTCTGTGGATCTGGAACCGGCTAAGGTGGAAGATCCTTAACCCGCTCTGATACCAATTGAAGGACCGAGAAAGCACTAGCAAGGCGACCAGAGGGGGGGGGGTGAATGGGAGCTTCAAATTTTCCTTTCGGAAACTTGTTGCCTCTGTCCCTAGAATCAACCCCAAGAGCAAACCTAGAGCTTGCAAGTGTCGACGACCCTAGATGTAGGGTGGATGCTTCCGAGAAGCATAGCGGGACACTACACAACCCTAGAACCCCAACGCAAAAGACGGAAACCAAATCCATCAATGATCGAACGAACCGCGAACGAAACGGCGTGAGACTGTACTGACCGGACTCACCCTGCGTCCGGTCAACACCCACCGGACGCATCCGGTCAGGCAAAACACGTTCTGGGACCTTACTGTTCCGGACCGGACTCAAGGTATGGAAGCGTCCGGTCGTGTACTGAGCGTCCGGTCAACAAAAGACAAGCGTGATGAACAGTGGAGACAGCGCGTCCGGTCAGTTCAACTAGGAGAGTCCGATCAAACTATGCACAGAGGATACACGTGGCATTCAACGACCGAACTCACCAGGGCAGCGTCCGGTCGTGTCGATACGTGCGTCCGGTCAATTCAAGACTGCTCCATTCGTTCACCGATTCGACTTGATCTCACCCGAAACACATCCTCTAGGGATCAAACTCGGTGAGAGGAGTCACATGGAGGATAGTGAGCTATCTCTAAGAGATCATGGCTCGAACCTATCTCCAAATCGATGAATCGAAGAATCTCAGGGGAAGGGAGAAAAACTTGACCCAAAACAAAAATCAACCGATCTACTAGCTCGTGAGGTTAGAGGTGAAATCCTTCGGTGGAAAGAAGTGCCTCACGATCTAGAACAACTTGGTTCAAACGGATTTGCAAGAGATGCACCGAACAAAGAGATCGATCGACGGGAAAAACGTGGAGAAAAGCAACCCGCGAAGAACAAGAACAAAACACAAATCACAACCACGAAATTGCAACCATGTGGCTACCACACGCTACAACAGTGAGATTACGGTCTCACTTCCTCAAAATCTCACGGGCATAGAGGTATTGTTCTCTTCTCTGTGGATCTTAGGTTTGCTACAGCAGGGGGGTGGGTGAGCAGGAAAACCTAGAAGGCAAAGAGCAAATGGCTGAGATAGATGGGGAGGTGGGTGTCTCCCCCTACTTATCCTAATTCTAACTATTCCTAATTCCCACTCTACCCCTAACTACTTACAGAGCGAACCAGCTAAACTCTAAGGTTATTCTGGACCAACTCTATGGTAGGTGGATCCGACGGCCATGCCCGCACAACTTGTAGCGTTGCCTCGACGCAACCTTCCGATTGTCGCCACGTGCCGCCACCGCTCTGCGTCCTCTTCATGGACTCCGCCCCCGGTTTTGTGGCCGAAACCGGGAATCCAGGCCTTCACGATCAGCCCCCGGTTTTGAGGCCCAAACCGGGAAACCAGCCCACTGTAGTCTGAGTTTTGTGGCCCAAACTCAGCAAACCCGCAGCACCCAGGTTTTGAGGCCCAAACCTGGAAACCGTCCTTAGCCCGAGTTTTGTGGCCAAACTCGAAAACCATCCGCACCTAGGTTTTGAGGCCCAAACCTGGAAACCGTCCACTCGATGGTTTTTCTCTGGCTCTACCACCAAACCGAAGCTGTAGAGGGGATGCACCGCCCGTGCACCCCGTCCACCGACACGTGTCCCCAAGTCCTCGACCCAAGCAACACCATGTCCCGCAAGTCTTCGCTCGTAGCTGTCCCTGGCTGCCAGCCACCACAGCTGATCCTCAGGCCACCGGTCCCTCAGTCCAAGCCTCACGTCCGCCCTTCACCGCTCCCGGTCCGTCAGTACGGCACGTCTCTACTTGACCTTCACCTTGCCCTCGATCACTGTCTCTGTGCTCGACACCTGCACAACACAAGCCAAAGAACATGCGCATTATCCCAATTGACAATCACTCATCACTCAGAGACTCGGCATACACCCATGTATCCGCAGTACTCGAATCCGCCTGGAGCTTGCTTAAGAGGTCTCACCATGTCGAGTCCCCAACATGAGAAAGGCCATGACAGAGGAATACAAATCAACTCATGGGCCGGGACATGCTGTTGTTTGGTGAAGAACTGGCATGATTGGCAGCGGCGGACTAAGTCTTCTGCATCTTTCAAGGCGGAGGGCCAATATTACCCTAATCCGAAGATTTTTCCGACTAATGTCCTTGATGCTGCATGATTGCCACAACACCCGGAATGAACCTCATTCAGAATTTCTTTGCCTTCTTCTGGTGAAATGCACTTGAGGAGGACTCCCAATGAGGCTCCGCGTCGATATAGCTCGTCTCCGACTAGAACATAATTTTTGCTACGTCTGGTGACCTGCTCTGCTACAGTTTTATCACTTGGCAGTTTATGCTCCTTGAAGTAGTCGATGAAGGCTTTAGTCGAGTAGGATGCCAAAGTTAGAATTTGTGCGGAGGGTATGGGATCAATCTCTTCCCTGTCTTGTATTGAAGTCTTGGATAGCTCGTGTACAAAGGTACCACTAGAGACTAGGGCCCTGTCAGATCCCAACTTTGCTAGGATGTCTGCAGCTACATTAAGATCTCGGGTGACATGAATGAGTTCCAACCCTGAGAAGTTTTTCTCTAGCTTGCGTACTTCAGCGCAATAGGCGTTCATTGTTTCCTTGGTGCAATCCCAATCTTTGTTGACTTGGTGAATCACCACAGAGGAATCGCCATAGACTAAGAGTCGCTTGATGCCCAATGTGACTGCTAGCCTTAACCCGTGTAGTAGCGCCTCATATTCTGCTTCTTTGTTGGTAGCAGGCCATATTATATGCAAAACATACTTGAGTTGCTCTCCAGCGGGTGATACCAGTAGGACTCCGGCACCTGCTCCACCAAGTTTTAGGGACCCGTCGAAGTACATCTTCCAATGTTCAGGCATAGCATTGTTTTGATCCTGCTGTAACTCTGTCCATTCAGTGATGAAATCAACTAGAGCTTGTGACTTGATAGCTTTTCTTGGAGTGAACTTGATATTGAGTGCCCCCAGCTCGACTGCCCATTTGGAAATTCTTCCTATAGCATCACGGTTGTGGAGGATTTCTCCCAATGGAAAATCCATGACAACTGTGATTTCGTGCGCTTCGAAATAGTGTCGTAGCTTCCTTGATGATACGAGTAGGGCGTAGAGCAATTTTTGAACTTGTGGGTACCTAGCCTTGGAGTCAGAGAGTACCTCGCTGATGTAATACACTGGTCGTTGGGTGTTGTAGATATGCTTATCATCTTTGCGCTCCACTACAATTGCTGTGCTTACAACATGTGTGGTAGCCACGATGTATAACATCATTGGTTCCTTGGGTTTTGGCGATGTTAGTATAGGAGAATTGGTGAGGTATCCTTTGAGCTTTTCAAAGGCCCTGTCAGCTTCTTCCGTCCACTAAAATTTATCACCGGCTTTGAGTAATTTGAAGAAAGGTAGTCCCTTTTCTCCCAACCGTGAGATAAATATGTTGAGTACAGCCACACACCCAGTGAGTTTCTGAACATCCCTGACCGAAGTTGGTAGCTTCATACTGATGATGGTTGTTATCTGTTTTTGACTAGCCTCGATGCCTCGATGGCTAACGAGGAATCCGAGTAATTGTCCTGAGGGTACTCCGAATACGCACTTCGTGGGCTTGAGCCTCCATTTGTATGAGCATAACCGGGTAAAGGTTTCCTCTAGGTCTGATATGAGGGTAGTCAGATCCTTTATCTTTATAACCACATCATCAACATAAGCCTCTGCGTTGTGGCCGATTTGGTCGCCCAAACAATCTTGGATAGCCCGCTGATAAGTGGCCCCTGCGTTCTTCAACCCAAAGGACATGGTTTTATTACAGTAGGCACCAAAGGGGGTTATAAACGATGTGTTGGGTTGGTCTTCTTCTTTGAGAGCAATCTGATGGTATCCTGAGTAGCAATCCAGGAAGGATAGTAGAGCAGAACCTGCGGTGGAGTCAACTATTTGATCTATCCTTGGTAACCCAAAAGGATCCTTTGGACAGTGCTTGTTGAGATTTGTGTAGTCAACGCACATGCGCCACTCTGCAGAGTTCTTCTTTTTTACTAGTATTGGGTAGCTAACCACTCGGGGTGGAGAATTTCTCTGATGAACCCGGCTGCGAGTAGTTTAGCTATTTCCTTCTTGATTGCCTCTTTCTTCTCTGGTGAGAATCGTCATAGCCTTTGCTTGATGGGTCTTGATCCCTCTTTTAACTCCAGCTTGTGCTTAGCAAAGTTCCTTGGAACACCTAGCATATCAGCCGGTTTCCAAGCAAATATGTCTTTGTTTGCTCTAAGGAACTTGGTGAGATAGGTGAGCGCTGATAACTGCCATCTTTGAGGGATCGCTAGTTTCTAGATCAATATCCTTTGTAGAGACTTTTGCTGATAGTTGGATAGCGCCCGCCTTCTTGGGTGGGATTTCTGAATCTCGAGGCTTGGCGTTATGTACCATCTGCGCAAGTTCCTGTACTTCCAGGGCGAGTTGAGCTTTTCTGGTGATTTGAACAGCTTCTGTGTCATAGTCGAAGGATCGCTTCAAGTCACCCTTAAAAGTTAGAATACCTTTAGGACCCGACATCTTCAATAGAAGGTATGGATAGTGTGGCACTGCCATAAATTTGGTGATGGCTGGTCGTCCAAATATGGCGTGGTATGATGATTCAAAGTCAGATACCTCGAAACTGATGTACTCGGTCCGATAGTTCTTTCGAGTTCCAAACATGACGGGTAGTATGATCTTTCCTAGTGGTATGGCCGCCTTTCCGGGTACTATGCCGTAAAAGGGGGAACTTGATGGTGTGAGTTGAGTTGCAAGGTCCAAGATCATCTTGCGTAGGGTACTTGCAAAGATGACGTTGAGTCCTTCTCCTCCGTCTATGAGTACTCTTCCCAATTTGAATCCAGCGACCATAGGATCCAGGACTAGTGGGTAGTGCCCTGCATTAGAAACATTGATCAATTGGTCTGCTCGAGAGAAATTGATCGGATGCTCGGACCAATCGAGATATCTAGGGGTAGCTGGTTCGGTAGACATAATTTGTTGTAGGGAGAGCTTCTGCAGGCGCTTACTGTCACTGGTGGTTACTCCCCCGAATATGACACTGATGGTGCCTTTGGGGTGTTGGAAACCGCCGGTGTCCTACTGAGGGTCTTCAGCTGCTTTCTTCCCCTTGTCTTTTCGGTTCTTGTTGAAGTCGGAGTTCAAGCCTCTCTCTTTGAGTTGTCGACAATGTCTGGCCTAGTGTCCTCCTTTTGGGTGGAAAGGGCATGGGCTATATTACCTGGCCTGAAGATATTGCTAAAACTGCTTTCACCACCAGATATGGCCTATATGAGTACTTGGTCATGTCCTTTGGGTTGACCAATGCTCCAGCTCACTTCATGTACCTGATGAACTCCGTATTCATGCCTGAGCTAGACAAGTTTGTAGTGGTGTTCATTGATGATATTTTGATATATTCCAAGAATCCACAAGAACATGCTGAACACCTCAGAGTAGTGTTGGGTCGTCTGAGAGACCATCAGCTTTATGCAAAGTTCAGTAAATGTGAGTTTTGGTTAGACAAAGTTCCATTTTTGGGTCATGTGTTATCGGCTGAAGGTGTAGCTGTGGATCCAGGCAAGGTACAAGAAATCCTTGAATGGGAATCCCCCAGAACTGTCCATCAAGTTCGCAGTTTTCTAGGTATGGCAGGTTATTACCGCAGGTTTATTCCGGACTTCTCCAAAGTTGCCAAACCTATAACTCAGTTGTTAAAGAATGAAGTCAAGTTTGTTTGGTCGGATAAATGTGAAGAAGCTTTTCAGAAGCTAAAAGAATTCTTAACTACAGCTCCAGTCTTAGCCCAACCCAATATTGAGAAGCCGTTTGATGTGTATTGTGATGCTTCTGGTATCGGGATTGGTTGTGTTTTGATGCTAGAGGGCAGAGTGATAGCTTATGCATCCAGACAGTTGAAACGTCATCAAGAACACTATCCAACTCATGACTTAGAGTTAGCAGCAGTTGTTCACGCCTTAAAGATTTGGCGACATTACCTCTTGGGCAACACATGTCACATATACACCAACCACAAGAGTCTGAAATATATATTCACTCAGTCACAGTTGAATATGCGACAACGGAGGTGGTTAGAGCTAATCAAGGATTATGATCTTGAAGTGCATTACCATCCCGGAAAGGCAAATGTTGTAGCTGATGCTATTAGTAGGAAGGTTCGTTGCAACTGTATCACTGTCAGACCAGTAGATCTTACTCTTTGTTCCGAGTTAGAAAAACTGGGTATTCCGATGACCACTCAGGGCAGTTTGATTAATATATCATTTCAGTCATCTATCAAAGCTCAGATTGTAGCTGCTCAGAAAGAAAACAAGGGTATTGTTCACCTCAAAGAGAAGGCCAAGGCAGACAAAGCTTCTTGCTTCCGAGTCGATGAAGCAGGAGTGGTCTGGTTCAAAGATAGACTGGTCGTTCCGAAGAATCCTGAGTTGAGGAAGCAGATTCTGGATGAAGCTCATCTTACCCTGTTTGCGATTCATTCGGGAAGTACAAAAATGTACCAGGATCTTAGGCAAAGATTCTGGTGGACTAAGATGAAAATCGAAATTGCAAAGTATGTAGCCAGATGTGATACTTGTCAGAAAGTCAAAGCCATTCATCTTAAGTCAGCGGGTGAACTGTAGCCATTGCCAATTCCTGCTTGGAAATGGGAGGACATCAGTATGGACTTTATTGTTGGTTTACCAAGAACATCCAAGGGCTACGACTCTATTTGGTTTATAGTAGATCGTCTAACCAAGGTTTTGCATTTTATACCAGTCAAGACCATCTACTCGGCATCCACATATGCCAAGATATACTTTCAGAGGATTATGAGTTTGCATGGAGTTTCGAAGACTATTGTCTCAGATGGGGGTACTCAGTTTGTTAAAAAATTTTGGGAAAGTCTACATGAGTCTCTGGGCACTAAACTCTTACACAGTACAACTTACCATCCACAAACAGGGGGTCAGACTGAAAGAGTAAATCAGATATTAGAAGATATGCTCAGGGCGTGTGCTCTTAACTTTCCATTTAAGTGGGATGAGTGCTTACCATTAGCAGAGTTCTCATACAACAATAGCTATCAAGAGAGTATCCGTTTGGCACCATTTGAAGCTTTATATGGCAGAAGGTGTCGGACTCCTTTACATTGGTCCGAGCCTGGTGAAAGATGGTTCTTTGGTGTCAATCTAGTTCAAGAGACCGAACAGAAGGTCAAACTCATACAAAGAAATATGAAAATAGCACAATCTCGACAGAAAAGCTATGCAGACAAAAGGTGTAGACCGTTGACGTTTGCCAAAGGAGATTTTGTGTATCTAAAGGTGTCACCCACCAAGGGTGTTTATCGTTTCGGGGTCAAAGGAAAACTTGCTCCCCGTTACATTGGACCATTTCAAATCCTGGCCAAGTGTGGCAAAGTGGCATACCGCATTCACCTACCAGCTCATCTATCAGAGGTTCATAATGTGTTTCACATCTCTCAGCTGAAGAAGTGTCTACGAGTTCCTGACCAAGTGATTGATGTTGAAGGGGTACAACTTGAGCCTGATATGACATACTCAGAGTATCCCATCAAAATTCTCGATCAACGAGATAGAGTGACTCGACGACACACTATCAGGTTCTATAAAGTTCAATGGAGTCAGCATTCGGAGGAAGAAGCAACTTGGGAAACTGAAGAATTTCTGATGGAGCAGTTTCCTGAGTTCTATGCAACCATACAGTCAGGGCAGTGAAAGAGGTTGACAAATAGAACATGTTTCTAGTTTTTGTAAAAAGTCTGTAATCTTTATCCCCGTATCCCACAACGTTAGTAGTTGGTGTGGTTTGTGGTTAAATCTCGGGTCGAGATTTCTTTTAGGGGGAAAGGATGTAACACCTCAGGTGTTTACATGAATAAAATGTTGCCATGTCATCATAAGCATTTCATAGCATCATGTGCTAGCTCACCTTGAGATGCATTCACTAAAATGAGTTTAATTCCTAATGTGTGAGCATCTTTGTTTATATGCTTGTGATGCAGCTCAAAAACCTAATTTGGAATGTCATTATGAAGTAACTTGTGTTCATTCCCAATTGACTAGAGTCATGTAAAGGCATGAATCCAAGTTCAACATTTCAAAAGGATCTAAAAGTTATTTAGCTTAAAAATGGGAAAAATCATTAAATTCCTATATAAGTTAATTAGCCTTTTCTAGTTAACTCAAAATCTATGCATAATTAGGGGTCGACCCTAAAAGCTTTTTTGTAGATCTTGAGGAGAGGTACAACTTTGGTATTCAAAGTTTTCAAAGTTTCTGTACAAAATTCCAAGTAATTATGAATTTATTCAAACCCTGGAAATGGTCCCCTTTTGATTTTAAACTTGCATTTCAAAAACTATTTGAAATCTGAGTTTGAGGTCTACATCAAAGTTGTAGAGAATTTTAAAATGATCATTTCATGCATTGACCATTTTTCAAGTGGCAATGCAAAATCAAAAGTAATTTTGCTTCTACTGCAAAACCCTAGTTCTATCCCCTTTTCAAATTTCCAATTTGAAATGGATTTGAACTGTTTTGATCGAATTGACCTAATTCCATTTGAAATCAGCCATAGGGTGTTGAAGCAAAGTTGTACAACTTTTCAAACTCTACATTTCATATTTTGGCAAAACTTGAAGTATAGTTCAAATTTCAAAAGTAATTTCGTAAATTTCAGAAAGGGGGGGAGAGAGCAAGGAACAGTGCATGAAGGGGGGAAGCTCCTGGAGCTCGCCAGCGAGCTGCTTGATCGCGCTGGGGAGCATGCCTGGTGCCAGCGAGCTGCTTGCTAGCTGCGTGCGCGAGTTCTTCACGCCGCCGCCCTCTCCTTCGTCCTTATCGTCCCACAGAAGCACCGTGCTTCGCTTTTCCCCTCTGCCCGTTCGCCGCCGCCGCCGTCGCTTTGCTCGGTTACGCCAGCCATCTGTGAGCTCCTCCGCTCCATTTGAATGCGCCAGCACGCTCGCCTCGTCGTTGCGGAGCGATAGCGCTAGGTTGCAGCCCCTCTCGCTCCCGCATCAGCCCAGCGACCGTCGTCTTCCTCCCTGCCGGCCAAACTTCCGCCGAGTTCAAGTTCACCGTGGGCAGGTGAGCTCGGGGCCTTATTGGCCAAACCATCTACATCTACTTCTTCTCCTTGATGTGCTGGTTATGTTCGGCTCGATAGTGAGGTCGCTACTGCCTTGGCTTGGTCAGTCTGGGCATGTTGCCATTGGCGCAAGCTCTGTGTTCGCCGCCGCCATGATCAACCTTGGTCGGGTGCTCCTCTGGTCAAGCTAGCACGCGCATCGTGGTCGCAGAAACTACCTAAGTGTGATGCGTTCCTTAGATAAGTCTCTACCGTGTTGTCTTGGTCGGCTCGCGTGGCTCGCCGTCGGCGCAAGCGCCGCCATGGCCGCCATCCTGGACCATGTTGTTCGGGGTCATCTCCAAGTGTGTTTGGGTGCGCCTCACGGTCGCAGATAGTGCCTAGATGCGGTGCCGCTCTTAGTTTGGTCTCTACCGAGCCCTTATGGCCGGAGCGCCGCGTCGCTGCCGTGCTCGGCATGGCCGAGCCGCCATGGCTGCTGCCAGCTCAAGGTCGAGTAGGTGCTAGTGCTGGAAAAGGGTGGAATCGATGCGCGAGATCAAGACGAGGACGTTGAGGCCCTCGCCGTCACCGGAGACCTCGCCAGCGTTGAGGTTGGAGGCCGGTCAACGTGGGCGCGCGTCCGATCAAGGTCTTCGGCTGCTGGCCTCGGCGCGCGAAGGGGAGAAGGAGGACCTGACGTCTGGGACCCTCCTGTTAGTGAGAGAAAGAAGTTTTTCTTTTTCCAGTTTAAGGGAATAGTGTGGTGTTTTGTCTTTTTGATATGTTTTTGTAGAAAGCTCCAAAAATTATGAAAATTTTGTGTAGCTTTCTCAAGCTGCCTAATATTTAAGAAAAATATAAAACTTGAGTTTTGAACAAATTTTAAAACTGTTTTAAATAGGGCTTTTAATTAATAAATGATCTTTGATGATTTTTGTAGGCCTATTTAAAGGTCCAAAAATCATGAAACTATTTTTGTCACTGTTTTTAGATGAAAAGGTATCTTCACAAAAAATTTGAGCTCTGTTGAAGAAAATAAATTTTATTCTTATTTATATGCTTTATTTAATCTTTTAAATGTTTATAGTTAATTTAATTCTGTAAATTTATATGCTTGTCCAAAAATGCTGAAATTTATTTTATGCATTATATAGGACATAATCAATCTGTGTAAAAAGTTTGAACTAATTTGAGCATAGTTTGCTTCACCACTTAATTTTATGCTGATTAAATTGCTTCCTTTATGAATAAAGAATATGGTAAAACATGAAAACCCAAGTTTCTTTAGAGTAGTTTTAAAGGTTAAGATAATTGAATTATCTTGATCTGTTGAGTGAATTATCTTGATCTGCTGCTTGATGCAGGCAAGTGTCACTCATTTAAACCATGTATGCTTATGTAAGTTGGTTTTGTTGGTTTGCAACTTTACCGTGGAGGCAAGTTGTTGCAAGTCAAGTGCTTATGACCTAGTGAATTTCCATCTTTACCATGATCATGTCATGAGCATCTCATCAGGCATGCACCCTTTATCGTGTAGGTTCCGAAGTGGTCGATTGTCCGGTAGAGGTTGGTCCAGGGGGTCCGGAGTGTTCTGTTGATCCAGAATATCAGGAGTTCCCGACTTTCTCGATCAACGAAGGCAAGCCCCGGTTCATTTAACCATTTCCCTTGAATTTACAATTACACTTACTTTCGATAATCTGATGCATTAGATGTTATCAAATAAATGTTTAAACCTGTTGATGCATGATCAACCTTGTCATCGATATATTATTCCTTGATACCTGCTTTATGCAACTGATAGAAATGCTTAGCCTTGCTTTATGAAGCTTTTGGTAGATGTTTTCGATACTTATTGTTTTGGAATGATAATGAGAAAGAAAGATGGTTAAGACCAGACGGGCACATGCATCGAACCTTGGTTGGTGTAGGGTGACCCGGATGTGTCGAATTCGGGTTAACCATTGTTGGCCGGCTAGATTGAGAAACTGTGAAGTACCGATCATATGCTACGATAAGCCCTACCTTGGTGGTTCTTAAATGAGAATGGCTAATCGCGCAATGGGAGTGGAAAGATGGCGGGAGTACTAGCTACCCTCGTGGGTTAAAGTCCCGGATTGGAGGTGTACAAGAACTCTCGGGTGGCTCGGACCCGGTCTTGTTTGGAGGATTCAAGGTTGGGGTTGGTATATGTGTGATCACGGTTCTACATATATCGTATGATCGTAGAAAACTCCTAGATCTGGTTGAATCGGTTCGAATCGTCGTGCTCCTCGGTTAAGGAGACTCAATCTTTCGACCCACATCGTAGAATAAAAGGGAACTTGCTGAAGAAAGAAGGATAATGATATTTCATTAATATTCATTTTCAGTTCTTACCAAGTACTTAAATGATTAAGTAAAAATTTGGATCTGGAACTACTTTTGTAAGCTTTTATGCAAATGAAAAATAGTGTTGAGCCTACCCAAGCCAGCATATCTGTTCCTTCTCTTATCTTGTCGGTTAAGCCTTGTTGAGTACCTTTGTACTCAGGGTTTGTTAATTCCCTGTTGCAGGCGACGTTCACGAGCAGCCCTGTTTTGAGGCTTGTTGCGTGACCGTCATTGAGGAGGACGTGTCCGGAGAGGAGTAATGCAAACCTTAGGCGGGGTTGTTTGTGTGATTTATGGTTTTAGTAATGTTGTCTCCACTACCTAGGATAACGTTTGAAACTATGGTTTGTAATAACGACGCAAGTTTGAACAACTGGTTTGTAAAACGTCTGGTGTACAACTTCGGCACTTTATCTCCGATGTATATTATTTGTGAAATGTTGTAATACCTCAATGACTCTTGCAATGATCCTGGGAGTGTAAGGAAATGTGGATGAGTCGGGTTACCCGATGACACGTGGTGGGTCTTTTGGGCTGTTGGGGCACAGTGTATGACTGTCTGAGGTCTGTAGGACAAGGACAGGTACACGTGGGCCCTAATAATTCAGGAGGTTCCGTCACAGCTAGTATCGGAGCGATCATTGTAGCAGTCTTGTAGTATTGTTGCAAAACTTCAAAATGATTTGAGTCAAAACTATTTAAAATTTTAGTTTGGTCCAAAATGCTTTTGAGTTACCTTGTTCAAGCTATTCGATCTATGTTCTGTCTTAAGTAGTGGATCGTAGATTGTTAAGTGGAGCAGCATGTTAAGTTAAGCCTTAACTTGAAATTGTTGTTAAATTTCTACTCCTATATAAGGGAGTATAATTTAAATTTTATATGCCTTATGCGTAAGTACGCTTCATGCATCATGCTTAATCAACTTGTGGTATATGGTATAGTGGGGTAAGGGTTAGAATCCAATCCTTTCTTGCTATCCAAAAAGTACTTTCCTTTATCTGCCTAATTCAAAATCTTATCTCACTAGGATGCCGCGCGGTAAGGAAACACCTCGCAAGAGTACAGGTCCTCATGGTGTACCCATGCACCAACTCGCATCCCGCAAGGAGGAAGAGTCCAGCAGGAGTCAGGAGATCAATGAGGACTTACGGGCAGAGGTTCGTGAGTTGAAATCTCAGTTGGCCACCACCTCTCGGGAGAAGAGTTTAGCACTTGCCAAAGCTGGAGGCATGAAACTCAAGCTGGAGGGGGCCAACAGAAGCGTGGTCAATGCAGAAAAACTCATGACTAAAATGCATGGAGAACGGAACACCGCCTGGCAGCGAGAAGATGTCGCTTGAGCCCGTCTGCATGAGTTGGAGGCGTATGTGACGGATATAGAAGCATTCAATGACCAGTTACATGAGGAAGTCCATGTGCTGTATGATCAACTCCATCCACCTCCACCTCAAGATGCAGCTGAAGATGAGATGGGTACAATCATTGATGATGGAGAGGTAGATGGGCAGAGTGAGGAAGATACTGATGTGGTTGAGTCTGCTGATGACAGCGACAGTGAGAGTGAGGGTGACGAGTGAGTCGTCTCCCACTAGAGTGTCAGGCGTGGATCTTAAACCCTAGGGGGTATGGGCTGTGTAATAGTTTAGCTGAACATGATCTTAAGCTAGTTGAATCATGTATCAGTTCTGTTATGCATGAATAATGTAACATGAGTGTGTAAACAGATACTATTTTTGTATCATAACCCAGAGATCAATAAAGTTTGGTTTGTTTATGAGCAGATGCCTCGTACCCGTGCTACTGATGGGACTGGTTCGTCTCATGATGGGGAGGGTGTTCCCAACGCACCCCCAGTTCCACCAACTCTGGCAGAAGCCATTGCGGCACTCATGCGTGCCACAACAGACAATGCACGTCTGCTACAGGGCCTAGTTCAGAATGCACCATATGGGCAGCGTGGCCGACATCATCATCAGGTCCAGAAAAGTACTTATCAAGATTTCACAGAGACCAGGCCGCCGGTATTCACTAAGGCTGAGGAGCCTCTAGAAGCTGCAGATTGGCTCCGTACTATGAATCAGAAGTTTGAGCTAATCCACTGCACTGAAACTCAGAAGCCAGCCTTCGCAGCCCAGCAGTTGAGGGGAGCTGCGGGAACTTGGTGGGCAAACTTTGAAGCTGCACAAGCTCTAGAACACCGCATTACCTGGGATGAGTTCTCGAGAGCTTTCAAAGCTCACTACATTCCAGCGGGTGTGATGCGGATGAAGGCCGAAGAGTTCTTAGCCCTCAGGCAAGGGGATCAGCCAGTACAGCAGTATATTGGCAAGTTTAATCATCTGTCTCAGTATGCTTTGGATCATGTGAACACCGATGACAAGAAGCGCAGTTGCTTCATGAGGGGGCTGAATACGAAGATGCAGAAGATGCTGGCAATGTGTGACGATAATATCTCCTTCAATGATGCGGTGAATAAAGCTATATCTGCAGAAGAGAAGCATTTCAAGCATCTCGAAGCTAAAAAGAGGAAGGCTGGGAGTTCAACTAGATCGTTTGGTGGCAATAAGAAGCGCCAGCGTATCATATACCACCCAGTCCAGCACAACCGTCCACAGTACCGTCCACCCCAGCAACAACAAGCCAGCTCACAGCAGTCATCTGCTAAAACTGTTGTGAACTCTAATTATCCACGACAGCCGAATGCCCCTGGCATTCGAACCCAAACTCCCCAGAACCACAACTACCCATGCTACAACTGTGGGAAGCCGGGCCATTTCTCCCGTAATTGCCCGTATCCCAGGAAGAGTATCCCAAATACTCCACAGGGGCAAAGTGGTCAGAATTCCCAGCAGCGGCCACAGCAACAACCACAGCAGAATCAAGGCCACAATAACAATCAGAAGAATAAGACCGTCCAGAAGACTGGCCGGGTGTATTATGCACAAGCGGCAGATATTCCTGAAGGGGAACCCATCATGATGGGTATGTTTTCAGTTGCTCACC
The DNA here is from genome assembly GCA_009763385.1 of Coix lacryma-jobi var. lacryma-jobi. NCBI lineage: Eukaryota > Viridiplantae > Streptophyta > Magnoliopsida > Poales > Poaceae > Coix > Coix lacryma-jobi. The sequence continues at coordinate 86,759,674 of CM019831.1, forward strand.
ATCCTGCCGTATTACTATTTGATTCTGGTGCATCGCACACCTTTATCAGTAAGAGTTTTGTTGAAAGGCATCATATACCTACTTGCACAAGAAAATTTCCTTATACACACACCGGGAGGTCATTTATATACAAAGGAAGTGGCGCATCAGGTGCCCGTAGAATTTGCCGGGCATACTTATCCCACTAATATGATAGTAATCAAGGATCAGGATATAGATGTGATCCTAGGGATGAACTGGATGTACCAGCAGAAGGCAGTATTAGATGCCTTGCATAGAACAATCAGGTTGATCATACCTAATAGTACTTCTGAACTCTTTATCCAACTTCCAATTCCCAAGAAAACCGTTGACCAGATGTGCGGCAGTGTTTGTCCAACAACAGTTAAAGAGATTCAGGATATTCCAGTGGTCTGTGAGTTTCCGGATGTGTTTCTTGAAGACATGCTGGGGTTACCACCAGACCGTGATGTTGAGTTCAGCATAGAGCTAAAACCAGGAATAGCACCAATATCTCGACGAGCCTATAGAATGCCACCTAAAGAACTGGCAGAATTGAAAATTCAGTTGCAAGAACTGCTTGATAAAGGTTATGTCAGACCTAGTTCATCACCATGGGGTTGTCCCGCTTTGTTTGTCAAAAAGAAAGACCAAACATTGAGGCTATGTGTGGACTATCGTCCGCTCAATGAAGTGACAGTGAAGAATAAGTACCCATTGCCACGGATTGATCTTTTGTTTGATCAACTCGCAGGCGCCAAGGTATTTTCCAAGATAGATCTGAGATCTGGGAATCACCAGATAAAAATAAGGCCTGAAGATATTGCTAAAACTGCTTTCACCACTAGATATGGCCTATATGAGTACTTGGTCATGTCCTTTGGGTTGACCAATGCTCCAGCTCACTTCATGTACCTGATGAACTCCGTATTCATGCCTGAGCTAGACAAGTTTGTAGTGGTGTTCATTGATGATATTTTGATATATTCCAAGAATCCACAAGAACATGCTGAACACCTCAGAGTAGTGTTGGGTCGTCTGAGAGACCATCAGCTTTATGCAAAGTTCAGTAAATGTGAGTTCTGGTTAGACAAAGTTCCATTTTTGGGTCATGTGTTATTGGCTGAAGGTGTAGCTGTGGATCCAGGCAAGGTACAAGAAATCCTTGAATGGGAATCCCCCAGAACTGTCCATCAAGTTCGCAGTTTTCTGGGTATGGCAGGTTATTACCGCAGGTTTATTCCGGACTTCTCCAAAGTTGCCAAACCTATAACTCAGTTGTTAAAGAATGAAGTCAAGTTTGTTTGGTCGAATAAATGTGAAGAAGCTTTTCAGAAGCTAAAAGAATTCTTAACTACAGCTCCAGTCTTAGCCCAACCCAATATTGAGAAACCGTTTGATGTGTATTGTGATGCTTCTAGTATCGGGATTGGTTGTGTTTTGATGCTAGAGGGCAGAGTGATAGCTTATGCATCCAGACAGTTGAAACGTCATGAAGAACACTATCCAACTCTTGACTTAGAGTTAGCAGCAGTTGTTCACGCCTTAAAGATTTGGCGTCATTACCTCTTGGGCAACACATGTCACATATACACTGACCACAAGAGTCTGAAATATATATTCACTCAGTCACAGTTGAATATGCGACAACGGAGGTGGTTAGAGCTAATCAAGGATTATGATCTTGAAGTGCATTACCATCCCGGAAAGGCAAATGTTGTAGCTGATGCTATTAGTAGGAAGGTTCGTTGCAACTGTATCACTGTCAGACCAGTAGATCTTACTCTTTGTTCCGAGTTAGAAAAACTGGGTATTCAGATGACCACTCAGGGCAGTTTGATTAATATATCAGTTCAGTCATCTATCAAAGATCAGATTGTAGCTGCTCAGAAAGAAAACAAGGGTATTGTTCACCTCAAAGAGAAGGCCAAGGTAGACAAAGCTTCTTGCTTCCGAGTCGATGAAGCAGGAGCGGTCTGGTTCAAAGATAGACTGGTCGTTCCGAAGAATCCTGAGTTGAAGAAGCAGATTCTGGATGAAGCTCTTCTTACCCCGTTTGCGATTCATTCGGGAAGTACAAAAATGTACCAGGATCTTAGGCAAAGATTTTGGTGGACTAAGATGAAAATCGAAATTGCAAAGTATGTAGCCAGATGTGATACTTGTCAGAAAGTCAAAGCCATTCATCTTAAGTCAGCGGGTGAACTGCAGCCATTGCCAATTCCTGCTTGGAAATGGGAGGACATCAGTATGGACTTTATTGTTGGTTTACCAAGAACATCCAAGGGCTACGACTCTATTTGGGTTATAGTAGATCGTCTAACCAAGGTTTCGCATTTTATACCAGTCAAGACCATCTACTCGGCATCCACATATGCCAAGATATACTTTCAGAGGATTATGAGTTTGCATGGAGTTCCGAAGACTATTGTCTCAGATGGGGGTACTCAGTTTGTTTCAAAATTTTGGGAAAGTCTACATGAGTCTCTGGGCACTAAACTCTTACACAGTACAACTTACCATCCACAAACAGGGGGTCAGACTGAAAGAGTAAATCAGATATTAGAAGATATGCTCAGGGCATGTAACACCCCAGGTGTTTAATTAATTAAAATAATTAGAAATTTAATAAGAAAATGGCCAAAATCCTAGATGGAGGAAAATTTCTAGCCAGATGTTTGTTGCATTCATGCCGTTGCATAATTTTTATTGGGTGAAAAATAATTTTGTTAAACCCGACTAGGGCGAATCGAATTTATCCTATTTAGAAAAACAATAAAAAGATTTATAAAAAGTTTGCAAAATCAAACTCAAGTTTTTATTTTAAAAACCTAGGGAAAACATTTTCAGAAGTTTGAAAACGGGTTTTGATTTTAAAAGGATTTGAAATCTGAATTTAAAAAGAATTTGCAAAAGGATTTGAAAAATCAAAATACAAAAATAAAATGGCAATGGTTTCTTTCTCCCTCCTTCAGCTCGGGCCGAGCCTTCTCTGCCGGCCTGCTCCCGCAAGCCCAACCGGCCCATCTGCCATATCCTCCTCACCCTCCTCCCTCCCCGTCGGGCCTCTCTCCTTCGCCTTGGGCCGAGCCCAACCGGCACCCGCACGGCCTGCTACTCCCCGCGCGCAAGCAGCAGCGCCCCGCCTCCCTCACCGTCACTGCCAGGCGGACCCTGCCCGCTCCACCCTTGCACCCACTGACGAGCAGGCCTGCTCGACAGTTCTCCCTCCCCAACCTCCGTCCGCACTACGCGGCTTGCGAAGCCGCCATCGCCCTCGATCTGCAAACACCGAGTCTTGCGGCCGCGTCCTCCTCTTCGCCTTATAAGAACCCCCAGGAGCTCATCTGCTCGCGCCGCCGCCACCGACTCCTCCTCCCCATCCCCTCCCTCACCACATCACCCCTAGCTACTGCTGCCGCCGCCATATAGCCGCGTCGGGCCAAAGCTCGTCAGCCTCCGTCCTCGCTCACATACAGACGGGCGCAACAAGACCACCTCGGAGCTCCGTCTTGAGGCAAGGGAACCCTCGGTAACCTCCTTTTCCTCCCTTCCCCTCTCTGCATAACGGCGTCGTTCGTCAGTGCTCTTCGGCGAGGCTATGCCCGCCCTACTACCGTGCGCCGCCTCTAGCCACACCACACCACCGAGGAAGGCTCCACCGTGGTTCGCAACGCCGGCCGCCGCGCCCACCTCCTTCCTCACCGAGGCAGGGTCCGCAACGAAAAGCTCTGCATTCTGGTGCTCTCCGTTTGTGCCAACCAGACCATGCATCCTGCACCGTGCGCCTCGTCCTGACCGCGCCCCTCACCTCCGCATCTGCCTCTCCGGCTTCGCAGCGGCGTCGCGACCTCGCCCCGCAGCTCCCCGACGCATCGACCGATGGCCGTATCGTACTGCCTCGCCGTGCAGAAAAGCTCGCCGGAGTCGCCACGGAGCCGCCACAGCATCCACTCCCCTCGGTGCACTCCAGCCGTCGAGAACCCTGCCATCTTAACCGTGGTGAGCTCCTCGTGCTTCTCCGATCTTTCCCGTGCCCTCTCGTGCCTTGAAGACCAAAACCGAGCCACTCCGGCGAGACCACTGGCGGCGCTAATGGCCTCCACCGCCATCGGCGTTTCCCCGACCGTCCGCACCGCACTACCGCAACACGTCGCCAACACACCAGCACCGCTCTAGTAGGCGCACGCGAATGTACGACACGGTGCGAGCAGCATTCTGCTATGCTAGCTCCTGTTCGTTCGTTGTTAGCTTGCTGACATCACCTCCACATCATGCCTAGCTAGTATACCGATGTTTTTCCTTTAGAAAAGAAAATCCAAAATACTTTAGGAATACACCCCTACGTATCTTATATCAACAGCTAACCAGAACCATCCATCTTTCCCGGTTCATGGACTGTGGACCGAGTGCGCAGCATAGTGCACCACGTACTTCAAAAGAACCCCTGGCTTATTTGATAATCAACCCGCAGTACATGCACACTGTTCACGGAGTCTTGATTTTCTTTCGATCAAGCCCTTGCGTTTCTACCGAAATGAGGCCCGGTCCAGCCAGCTGCTCTTTTCATTTTTATTTATTTAAAATCCAAAATCAAGTTCAGATTATTTATAATTTTGCCACTCAGATTCAAAAGCCCATAACTTTTGCGTTTTAACTCCGATTTGACCCATTCAACTTGCGTTAGATTCATAATTTCGTTCTCTACGCAGTAGACCTATTAGTTTACTGTTTTCATACTGTTTGTTGTGCTGTTATTTATTTCCATGTATTGTGCCATGTATGTTGCTTGGGCCAGAGAGTGCGGAGTACGAGGACGCTCCAGACCATCCTTGCGACCCAGTTGATTCGACCCAGTCCGAAGGCAAGTGTCCTTGAACATCTTGCACCTACTTTTATTTTACTTTTGGTATTAGAGTAGTTAGATCCTGTAGTTGCATGCTTGTCATTAATTTGAATCCCATGCTAGGGTTTACTAGAATTTGTTTATATTATCCTTGTCGCCTGTTTTGGAATATTCAGGTAGGTGTTTTGCTTAGCCCTGCAGTCAAGTTTGGGTTGGGAGGTAAATATTATTAATCTTGATTAATGAACTATGAAACAAGGTGGATATGGTAATTTGGTAGCAACAAGGTTGTTAGGTAAATCCGGCAGGATGGACCCGTATTGGTGGTTTTGTGCCGTGGGACTCGGCAGCTGCTTTGGTTTTGGGTTCGGGGCTCGTGCTAGACATATCCTGCCTGGATCCCTAGGACCCGGTTCTTGGACAAGTAACCCGGCAAAACAGCGCAGCCATGAGATCTGGATGGGCTGGACCTGGCTAATTAATTAGTATTCTCCAAGTTATGCTACACGGGGGTTGTATAGTGGCTCAAGAGGGGTCCCTTGGGGTCGTTGACTTATGGACAGGGGAGAAACCTTAGAGTACGTGTAACACAGGCTTGGAGGGGCTTTGTAAAGGCCTTGTAGTGCAACCTGCTAAGCACCTTGGCAGTGTTTAGCGTGACGGGATCTGCACGACTCATGGGTAACGATGTGCAACCTCTGCAGAGTGTAAAACTGATATATCAGCCGTGCTCACGGTCACGAGCGGGCTTGGACTTCTTCGAGATTAGTTGGTTACTGGTTGGTTTTGGGTTCGGGTCATCTGATGGACTTCAGGTGCGGTTGCCTGATGGACTTCAGGTGTGGATGCTTGGTGCGACTCCAAGTGCGGTTGCTTGGTGGACTCCAAGTATTGGTTGCTCGGTGTGACTCCGAGTGTGGTTTGCTCGGTGCGACTCCGAGTGTGGTTACTGTTACTTTTGGAGACTGTGGTTATAACCTAGTAAATAGGTGCATAGAAAATAGGATTTAATAGGATGTGTTGCTTTAGGCGCTTGAGTCAAACAGAGTCAGCCTACCTTTGTTAATAGCCTCATAAGCATATATTTCCTACACTTGCGGAGTACATTTCGATGTACTCACCCTTCCTCTTTGAACCCCCTGCTACCCCACCCAGACGTTGGAGTCTACGACGCAGAGCAGGAGTACCCAGAAGACGGCGGATACGACCCCGACAACTTGTACCCAGAAGACGGTGGATACGACCCAGACGACTTGTACTAGGATGGCGCAGCCCCCGGTTGACCTTCCTGTGGAGATGGTGTCCAGTTTCCGCGAAGTCTACATCAGAGTTAGACTGAGAGTCTGTACTTTCCTTTTAGACCCGAGGGTCATTTTTGTAATAATGTTCGATATATTAATAAAGCATTGTTTTGATATTTACTATGATGTGGATATATGTATGAAAATTGATCCTGGCATACATATATTGTGCTCCAATTTTGTTCTTAAAATTGGGGTGTCACAGGGCATGTGCTCTTAACTTTCCATTTAAGTGGGATGAGTGCTTACCATTAGCAGAGTTCTCATACAACAATAGCTATCAAGAGAGTATCCGTTTGGCACCATTTGAAGCTTTATATGGCAGAAGGTGTCGGACTCCTTTACATTGGTCCGAGCCTGGTGAAAGATGGTTCTTTGGTGTCAATCTAGTTCAAGAGACCGAACAGAAGGTCAAACTCATACAAAGAAATATGAAAATAGCACAATCTCGACAGAAAAGCTATGTAGACAAAAGGTGTAGACCGTTGACGTTTGCCAAAGGAGATTTTGTGTATCTAAAGGTGTCACCCACCAAGGGTGTTTATCGTTTCGGGGTCAAAGGAAAACTTGCTCCCCGTTACATTGGACCATTTCAAATCCTGGCCAAGTGTGGCAAAGTGGCATACCGCATTCACCTACCAGCTCATCTATCAGAGGTTCATAATGTGTTTCACATCTCTCAGCTGAAGAAGTGTCTACGAGTTCCTGACCAAGTGATTGATGTTGAAGGGGTACAACTTGAGCCTGATATGACATACTCAGAGTATCCCATCAAAATTCTCGATCAACGAGATAGAGTGACTCGACGACACACTATCAGGTTCTATAAAGTTCAATGGAGTCAGCATTCGGAGGAAGAAGCAACTTGGGAAACTAAAGAATTTCTGATGGAGCAGTTTCCTGAGTTCTATGCAACCATACAGTCAGGGCAGTGAAAGAGGTTGACAAATAGAACATGTTTCTAGTTTTTGTAAAAAGTCTGTAATCTTTATCCCCGTATCCCACAACGTTAGTAGTTGGTGTGGTTTGTGGTTAAATCTCGGGTCGAGATTTCTTTTAGGGGGAAAGGATGTAACACCTCAGGTGTTTACATGAATAAAATGTTGCCATGTCATCATAAGCATTTCATAGCATCATGTGCTAGCTCACCTTGAGATGCATTCACTAAAATGAGTTTAATTCCTAATGTGTGAGCATCTTTGTTTATATGCTTGTGATGCAGCTCAAAAACCTAATTTGGAATGTCATTATGAAGTAACTTGTGTTCATTCCCAATTGACTAGAGTCATGTAAAGGCATGAATCCAAGTTCAACATTTCAAAAGGATCTAAAAGTTATTTAGCTTAAAAATGGGAAAAATCATTAAATTCCTATATAAGTTAATTAGCCTTTTCTAGTTAACTCAAAATCTATGCATAATTAGGGGTCGACCCTAAAAGCTTTTTGGTAGATCTTGAGGAGAGGTACAACTTTGGTATTCAAAGTTTTCAAAGTTTCTGTACAATATTCCAAGTAATTATGAATTTATTCAAACCCTCGAAATGGTCCCCTTTTGATTTTAAACTTGCATTTCAAAAACTATTTGAAATCTGAGTTTGAGGTCTACATCAAAGTTGTAGAGAACTTCAAAATGAACATTTCATACATTGACCATTGTTCAAGTGGCAATGCAAAATCAAAAGTAATTTTGCTTCTACTGCAAAACCCTAGTTCTGTCCCCTTTTCAAATTTCCAATTTGAAATGGATTTGAACTGTTTTGATCGAATTGACCTAATTCCACTTGAAATCAGACATAGGGTGTTGAAGCAAAGTTGTACAACTTTTCAAACTCTACATTTCATATTTTGGCAAAACTTGAAGTATAGTTCAAATTTCAAAAGTAATTTCGAAAATTTCAGAAAGGGGCGAGAGAGCAAGCAACAGTGCATGAAGGGGGGAAGCTCCTGGAGCTCGCCAGCGAGCTGCTTGATCGCGCTGGGGAGCATGCCCGGCGCCAGCGAGCTGCTTGCTAGCTGCGTGCGTGAGTTCTTCACGCCGCCGCCCTCTCCTTCGTCCTTATTGTCCCACAGAAGCACCGTGCTTCGCTTTTCCCCTCTGCCCACTCGCCGCTGCCGCCGTCGCTTTGCTCGGTTACGCCGGCCATCTGTGAGCTCCTCCGCTCCATTTGATTACGCCAGCAAGCTCGCCTCGTCGTTGCGGAGCGATAGCGCTAGGTTGCAGCCCCTCTCGCTGCTGCATCAGCCCAGCGACCGTCGTCTTCCTCCCTGCCGGCCAAACTTCCGCCGAGTTCAAGTTCACCGTGGGCAGGTGAGCTCGGGGCCTTGTTGGCCAAACCATCTGCATCTACTTCTTCTCCTTGATGTGCTGGTTATGTTCGGCTCGATAGTGAGGTTGCTACCGCCTTGGCTTGGTCAGTCCGGGCATGTTGCCATTGGCGCAAGCTCTATGTTCGCCGCCGCCATGATCAACCTTGGTCGGGTGCTCCTCTGGTCAAGCTAGCACGCGCATCGTGGTCGCAGAAAGTGCCTAAGTGTGATGCGTTCCTTAGATAAGTCTCTACCGTGTTGTCTTGGTCGGCTCGCGTGGCTCGCCGTCGGCGCAAGCGCCGCCATGGCCGCCATCGTGGACCATGTTGTTCGGGGTCATCTCCAAGTGTGTTTGGGTGCGCATCACAGTCGCAGATAGTGCCTAGATGCGGTGCCGCTCTTAGTTTGGTCTCTACCGAGCCCTTATGGCCGGAGCGCCGCATCACCGCCGTGCTCGGCATGGCTGAGCCGCCATGGCCACTGCCAGCTCAAGGTCGAGTAGGTGCTAGTGCTGGAAAAGGGTGGAATCGATGCGCGAGATCAAGACGAGGACGTTGAGGCCCTCACCGTCGCTGGAGACCTCGCCAGCGTTGAGGTTGGAGGCCGGTCAACGTGGGTGCGCGTCCGGTCAAGGTCTTCGGCTGCAGGCCTCGGCGCGCGAAGGGGAGAAGGAGGACCTGACGTCTGGGACCCTCCTGTCAGTGAGAGAAAGTAGTTTTTCTTTTTCCAGTTTAAGGGAATAGTGTGGTGTTTTGTCTTTTTGATATGTTTTTGTAGGAAGCTCGAAAAATTGTGAAAATTTTTGTGTAGCTTTCTCAAGCTTCCTAATATTTAAGAAAAATATGAAACTTGAGTTTTGAACAAATTTTGAAACTGTTTTAAATAGGGCTTTTAATTAATAAATAATATTTGATGATTTTTGAGGCCTATTTAAAGGTCCAAAAATCATGAAACTATTTTTGTCACTGTTTTTAGATGAAAAGGTATCTTCACAAAAAATTTGAGCTCTGTTGAAGAAAATAAATTTTATTCTTATTCATATGCTTTATTTAATCTTTTAAATGTTTATAGTTAATTTAATTCTGTAAATTTATATGCTTGTCCAAAAATGCTGAAATTTATTTTATGCATTATATAGGACATAATAAATCTGTGTAAAAAGTTTGAACTAATTTGAGCATAGTTTGCTTCACCACTTAATTTTATGCTGATTAAATTGCTTCCTTTATGAATAAAGAATATGGTAAAACATGAAAACCCAAGTTTCTTTAGAGTAGTTTTAAAGGTTAAGATAATTGAATTATCTTGATCTGCTCAGTGAATTATCTTGATCTGCTGCTTGATGCAGGCAAGTGTCACTCATTTAAACCATGTATGTTTATGTAAGTTGGTTTTGTTGGTTTGCAACTTTACCGTGGAGGCAAGTTGTTGCAAGTCAAGTGCTTATGACCTAGTGAATTTCCATCTTTACCATGATCATGTCATGAGCATCTCATCAGGCATGCACCCTTTATCGTGTAGCTTCTGAAGTGGTCGATTGTCCGGTCGAGGTTGGTCCAGGGGGTCCGGAGTGTTCTGTTGATCCGGAATATCAGGAGTTCCCGACTTTCTCGATCAACGAAGGCAAGCCCCGGTTCATTTAACCATTTCCCTTGAATTTACAATTACACTTACTTTCGATAATCTGATGCATTTGATGTTATCAAATAAATGTTTAAACCTGTTGATGCATCATCAACCTTGTCGTCGATATATTATTCCTTGATACCTGCTTTATGCAACTGATAGAAATGCTTAGCCTTGCTTTATGAAGCTTTTGGTAGATGTTTTCGATACTTATTGTTTTGGAATGATAATGAGAAAGAAAGATGGTTAAGACCAGACGGGCACATGCATCGAACCTTGGTTGGTGTAGGGCGACCCGGATGTGTCGGATTAGGGTTAACCGTTGTTGGCCTGCTAGATTGAGAAACTGGGAAGTACCGATCATATGCTACGGTAAGCCCTACCTTGGTGGTTCTTAAATGAGAACGGCTAATCGCGCACTCGGAGTGGAGAGATGGCGGGAGTACTAGCTACCCTCGTGGGTTAAAGTCTCGGATTGGAGGTGTACAAGCACTCTCGGGTGGCGCGGACCCGGTCTTGTTTGGAGGATCCAAGGTTGGGGTTGGTATATGTGTGATCAAGGGTCTACATATATCGTATGATCGTGGAAAACTCCCAGATCTGGTTGAATCAGTTCGAATCGTCGTGCTCCTCGGTTAAGGAGACTCAATCTTTCGACCCACATCGTAGAATAAAAGGGAACTTGCTGAAGAAAGAAGGATAATGATATTTCATTAATATTCATTTTCAGTGCTTACCAAGTACTTAAATGATTAAGTAAAAATTTGGATCTAGAACTACTTTATTAAGCTTTTATGCAAATGAAAAATACTGTTGAGCCTACCCAAGCCAGCATATCTGTTCCTTCTCTTATCTTGTCGGTTAAGCCTTGTTGAGTACCTTTGTACTCAGGGTTTGTTAATTCCCTATTGCAGGCGACGTTCACGAGCAGCCCTGTTTTGAGGCTTGTTGCGTGACCGTCGTTGAGGAGGACGTGTCCGGAGAGGAGTAATGTAACCCTTAGGCGGGGTTGTTTGTGTGATTTACGGTTTTAGTAATGTTGTCTCCACTACCTAGGATAAAGTTTGAAACTATGGTTTGTAATAACGACGCAAGTTTGAACAACTGGTTTGTAAAACGTATGGTGTACTACTTCCGCACTTTATCTCCGATGTATATTATTTCTGAAATGTTGTAATACCGCAATGACTCTTGCTATGATCCTGGGAGTGTAAGGAAACGTGGATCAGTCGGGTTACCCGATGACACGTGGTGGGTCTTTTGGGCTATTCGGGCACAGTGTATCACTATCTGAGGTCTGTAGGACAAGGACAGGTACACGTGGGCCCTAATAATTCAGGAGGTTCCGTCAAAGGCTATAGAGGAGGTCATCAAAGCTGGAGGGTTTGTTCCCCTTTTTCTGAGGTTCCATGGCTACAACAGTATTGTCCCCTGTTCTCTTGCGGGTGTTTTGCTGAGCAGTCTGGTTTCCTCTTTGATTTTTTCCTCGATCAGCTTGTGTGTTTCTTTCGGGAAAGCGCTCCTGTGTGCGTTCTTCTGTCGCCATCATGGAGTTTACTGCCCGGTGAAATTTGTCAGCGGTGGTTGGGTCATGCTTGATGAAATCCTTGTAATTGTACCTTTCGCAAATTCCATTGCCAAAAAGGTCGATTACTTCTCTGTCTGTTATGTCAGAGACTGTGGAGCGGATTTCGGAGAAGCGTCTGTAGTATTCTCACATTGTCTTGTTTTTCTGCTGCTTGCAGGTTCTAGGCTTGGTTCGAGGGTCCGATCGCTCCGGGACACCCGCAAAGTTCTCTATGAAAATGCGGCGAAGTTGTTCCCATGAGTCAATGGCCTTGGGCTTAAGTCTATCAAACCATGCAAGGTGCATTGTTTGTAGAGCCATGGGGAGAAATAGTGCCTTAACATCATTGCTTACTCCTGCTAACTGGACTCCTTGAGCATACAGCCTGAGCCACCGCTTGGGTTCTGTCTTCCCATCGTACTTTGAGTAGTTCCCAGGCTTGAACTTTCGTGGGAACGGGACTGCTCGGAGTCTCAGGGAAAAGCAGGGGAAGCGATCGACTGCGTCGGATGCTAGGGTGTTGACTACTCGATATGATGATTCGGCTCCTCCTTTAGTTTGATCAGGTACCCGGTTGCCCAGACGACTCCTTACTGGAGCCCAACCGAGTCGCTCATGAACGGGTCATCTTTGGCTGGGATGAGATGAATCTTGTTCATCGGCTAAGGACTCAAGGTTTTGACCTTTGAGCTGTAGCGCGATAGTCTGAAGCATGATCAACTGTCGTTCTTCATCAGGGGTGCGGTTATCCTTGGCTCCCATGTCCTTGGCTAAAGCCAAGATGTTTTGGTAGGGTGTCTGATACACTTTGTGACCAGCTACCCTCATGAATTCAGGTTTGAGGTTGCGCGAGCAGTCGGCTCATCGTCGATTGCGATCGTCGTGAGACTGAATTTCCTGGTGCCTTTCTTGATGAACTTGGCGCTCGGCTTCCTCTTATAAATGCCTTCGACTGTTATATTCTTCTTGCCACACTTGGTAGTGCTCCATAGCCTCCTTTCGATGAGTTGCTCGCCTTCTGCGAGCATCCTTGGCCTGATTCCTCCTTATTCTTTCTGCCTTCATAACCTCGATTTCTCTGGGTCCTTCTTGGTCGTTATCGGATATCATGCTCGGGGTTTCATCATCTCGGAGGACATCTGGAGGAGTTGGAGGTCGTAGAGATGACTGATGTCTTGCCATGAAGACTTCACGAGTGTGGCTCTGGTTTGTTGATCCCGGTGTAACCGACTCCAAGGTAGAGGCACTGGAGTTTAGCTCTGTTGAGGTATCATGTTCCTCAAAGGGGAGTTGATGACCGTGTTGGTATAGGAGAGTCTGGTCGATTGTGCCAACCAACCTAGCCGGGGTTGGTTGTATTGGCCAACGGACGATGTTACCTTCCTCGGTTGAGCTGAAAATGAGTCCCTGCTGAGCTCCTACCTAGCTCGGTTGAATTTTGATCCAATCAACTCTTGGAAGTTTTCAGCCAAATTGCGCAGTCGAAAGGGGATATGATGCGTGGAATCCGAGTCCTTCCTGGGTCGAGAATTCGTATCCGAGTAGGAGTCGAATGACTCCGCATGGTTCCCAGATTCTTGCGATTCTTGGATTGTGAGGTTTGCTAGATCTCGGGCGAGATGATCTATTTTTGACATGGCTTGCGCTTCTGAGTCTGTTTGAAGTTGACGATGCAGCTTTCCTTGATCATCCGCGATGCATGTCCATGAGCCAAAAACAAAAATTGATCCCGCCGAGAACATGTTGAAGTGGTTCATCGAGCTCTTGATTGCGGAATCGCCGAGAGCCCCTATCTGGCGCGCCAGCTGTCGGTGTTTGTTAACTGGCAACTCGTCTTGAGGGATCTCAGACGATTTGTTCGGTGGGGATCAACGTTCGTAGAACTCGGCGAGTACATAGGGACAACGATTTATACTGGTTCAGGTCGCTTAATAGCGTAATACCTTACGTCCAGTGCGGCGTGTGCCTTGTGCTATGATTCAAGATTCAATGATAGGGGTCGGCGCCCGCTTCCACTTATATATCCGGGTAAAGCATGGCGTATACCGATTCCTAGTCGGTTACAATAGAGGAGTCATATTCTAATTACAAGACTTCCCTTAGGAACTCGACTAAGTTACAATGAGAGTCCTAATCCATGTATGCTTTGTATCAAGTCTTCGGATCTCCCATGTCGCTCAGGGTTAGTCGGAGTAATCATCTTCTGATGATATCTCTGACATCCTGGTCTGTCACACATGCATGGATATTCAAGAGTTTTCAAAGAAAGAGAAGAAGTAGAGAGGATGAGAGAGGCTATAGAAGAAAGAGCAACAAGAGTAGGATGTGGATCTATATCGAAAAACACAAGCTTTCTCTCACCTCCATTAATGGATATATAGATCTAGATCTAGAGCACATGCATAGTCAAGTTAGAGCAAGTATAATAGTGGGCTACAAGAAGGCTAAATGGTGAGGTGGGGGACAGAAGAAAGGAGAGAGAGGAGAAGTGGGTTGTAAGCTTACAGCCCGCTTGGACACAAGAACCAATGCAATTTATGAGAGACAAGTGGGTCATATAGCTATAACAAAGACTTAACCATTATATGAGTGGGCTGCAAGGTGGGCTGTAAGGATCCTTACAGCCAGCAGTAGACTGTATTATTAAACTTGCTCTTATGGATAAAGAGAGGAAGGAGAGAGGATGAGGGAGCCTTTATGTACCTTTTGACATCTTCTTTTCACTCTAGCTCAAAGCAAAACACTAGATTAAAAAATTTGGGCAATTTCTATGGCAAAGCCTCCTCCCTACAAGTTGGAAGAAGAAGGCCCGTGGGGAAGAAGAGGGGTGGCACATGTTGTTTTATATAGGTGGTGATTAACCGCGGTGGGTGGCATGAGGTGCCCGCCACAGTTAATCTGAGGCCGGCGGTTTGACTTGCCCGCTACGGTAAATGGATTAACTGCGGCGGGCACTTGTTATGCGCCTGCTGCAGTAAAGCCTGATTAACCGCAGCAGGCAAGTAAGGGAGCCTGCCACGGTTAATCTATTTACCGCGACAGGCACCCGGGTGGCTGGCCACATGGGCCAGTCGCCCAATTACCGCGGCGGGCAAACTGGGTGCCCGCCACGGACTTCAAAATCCTGGTGTCTTGCATAATATTTTTTGTAGTAGTGCCCATGTTGAGGCCAAAACTGGCAAACCCAGCAACCCAGATTTTGAGGCCCAAATCTGGAAACCATCCACTCCGAGTTTTGAGGTCCAAACTCGGAAACCAGCCAACTCGAGTTTTGAGGCCCAAACTCGGAAACCGTTGAGGGTAGCTTTCTGGGGCTCAACTACCGAACCAGTGTCATAGATGGAGTGTGATTCTCACACCCCGACCACCGACACCGATGTCCATACATGTCTAGCCTTTGCGCCGATCACAACTCCTTCGCCTTCCTTCTTGACTTGGCTGATGGCACCCGCAACTCAATGTGAGCATGTGTCTGACCTCCCGCCAAGTGTCACGACACCATTGTCCTTCTCTCTGTAGATACATGGGTATTTGCTGGATCTTAAGATGATGAGTGATTGTCAACTGGTATGATGCGCATGTTCTTTGGCTTGTGTTGTGCCGGTGTCGAGCTCAGAGACGGTGATCGAATGCAAGGTGAAGGTCAAGTAGAGAAGTGTTGTGCCGATGGACCCGAAGCGGTGAAGGGCGGACGTGAGGCTTGGACTCATGGACCGGTGGCCTGAGGATCAGCTGTGGTGGCTGACAGCCTAGGACAGCGACAAGTGAAGACTTGCGGGTGGACGGGGTGCACGGACAGTGCATCCCTCTACGGCTTCGGTTTGCTGGTTGAGCCACAGAAAAACCACCGAGTGGACAGTTTCCAGGTTTGGGCCTCAAAACCTGTGTGCTGCTGGTTTCCGAGTTTGGGCCACAAAACTCGGGCTGAGGGCGGTTTCCAGGTTTGGGCCTCAAAACCTGGGCGACTGCAGGTTTTTGAGTTTGGGCCACAAAACTCAGCCGATGGACGAAAGGTTTCTCGGTTTCATCCTCAAAACTAGGGGGAGGTTCAGGAAAAGGACGAATGGCAAGTGGCGGCACATGGCGGCATCCGGTGGGTCGCATTGAGGTGAAGCTACCTGATGTGCGGGCATGGCCGTCGGATCGACATCAACTTTGAGATGGACAGGAATACCCTTAGGGTTAGCCTGTCGCTCATGAGCAGTAGGGATAGAAGGGGAATAATTGTATTAGGCTATATTAGGAGAGGCAACCCCTCCCTCCAAACTATCTCAGCCATTTCTATTTTCACTCTAGGGATTCTTGCTTCCCATTCCCTGCTATAGCTACTGAGATCCGCAGAGACGGCTTAATCATACCTCTGTGTATTTGGATTTTGCGGAAATGGGACCGGATTCCCGTTGTCTCCTCATGGGGATGAATTTCGATTGGCAATTGAGATTGTGATTCACGTTCTTGAGTTGTTCTTTGTGTTTTGCTTTTTGTCTCAATTTTACCGTCGCTCGATCTCCCTCTACGCTGCATCTTTTTTCAATCCACTTGAATCAACTTGTTCTTTGATGTGAGGAGAACATTTCCACCGATTTAGAGTTAGATTCGAGCCATGATCTCTTAGGGGTAGCTCACTAACATCCTTGGAACTCCTCATACCAAGTCTAAGCCTTATAGCTTTTGATTTGGAGAAGATTGGGTTGAATTCGTGGAAGAACTATGCAGTTTCGGGAGCATCGGACGCTTAGCATGAGGGCATCAGACGTTGTGTTCATCACATCGGACGCGCCGTTGCCACGTGTCAGATTCTATGCTTTTAAAGGGGCATCAGACGCTGACATCGGATGCTACAGTCCAGCCTCCGATGGTCATGCAGTGAGGTTTTGGAAACGTTCATTTTGCATCGGACGCAGCAGGAGCCTAGGCATCGGACGCTCCGTTGTCATCGGACGCTCCGAGGCCTTAGCATCAGACGCTAAACATGCATTGTAGAAGCGTCCGATGGCTATGCAGTAAGGTTTTGTTTCTGCCTGGTTTGCATCGGACGCATCCGCCAGGATCACATCGGACGAAGGCCAGCGTCCGATGCTCTGAGTTCTACGCAGTTTCGGCCGCAGTTCGTTCGTCCGACTTCCGATTTTTTTTTTCAGGTTTTTGTGTTGGGTTTCTAGAGTTGTATAGTGTCTCGCTGTGCTTTTCAGAAGCATCCACCCTACATCTAGGGTTGTGGACACTACCAAGCTCTAGGGTTTGCAGTCAGGGTTGATTTTTGGGACAGTAGTTATAAGTTTCTGAAAAGAAATTTAAAGCTCCCATTCACACCCTCTTTGGTCGCCTTTGGTAGCATTCTCGGTCCTTCAATTGGTATCAGTGTTGGTTAAGGATCTTCTACCTTAGCTGGTTCTAGATCCACATAAGGCGACATGGATCGCGGCATGGGCAAACCACCGTTTTTCTATGGGACGAACTATGCATATTGAAAGATACGCATGTCAGCCTATCTTCAAAGCATGGGTGCTTCGATTTGGGATATTTGCAACTCTGCTGATTACGTGGTCTTGGCTGCTCGTGTGACTCAATAGCAGATCGATGAGCAAAATGCCAATAGCCAAGCCCGTAATGCTCTTTTCACCTGTTCGAGCATGTCTGAGTTTGATCGTGTCTTTCACCTCACCACGGCTTGGGAGACTTGGGCGACTCTCATGTGTTTTCATGAGGGAACCACTCAAGTCAAAACCCGTCTCTATGAGTCGCACAAGCGTGAGTATGAGAACTTCCGACAGATGCCTGGCGAGAGCATAGAAAGTTTATTCACTCGCTTTCAGGTGATTGTCAATAGGATGAGAGCTACCAGAGAACTGTTGCCTTACGACGATCATGAGAAGGCTCTCAAGCTTCTTCACACTCTCGATCGGTCGGTGTGGGACTCAAAAGTTTAGGCGATCATCGAATCATCTAACTATGTGTTGGCACAAATTGCGTCGCACCGTGCCTCACACACAGCAAGCCGAAAAGCGTAGGTTCAATTGGGTGCCCGGACGGTTTGAAATCCAGAGACGTGCCAGTCGGCTTGACCTAAAAGCCAACAAGGGATAAAACTGTGAGAATAAAACTAGAACATGTCGGATGAGACCAGACAGTTCCATATTTACGGCTCTGAAGCAACTCATAACGACATATAGCTATAGAAGCTATCTGTCAACAAGTTTTAAAGATCATTCGGCTAACTCCAAACACAAGCATATGTAAATAATTAGTTGCCGAATGTACATTCATAAAAGACATGATTGAACAAAAGATAAATTATAAAATAATGTATAACCAAGCTCGGCAAACCAGACGAATTGGGGTCCATGAAGAAGGAACATGCAAACCAAAAACGATTAAACTAATCTAAAACATGCATCTGCCGCACGATACCTAGTTTTATCAAAGCCTAAGCATGATTGATATGTATGAACCCGCAACACGTAACAATCTAGATTAGAAATTAATTCGGCCATCATGGTTGTTCAATTATCGGAAGAAACAAGTAAAAACTTGTAAAGCAAGGCCGAAGAAAAATCAATCTAGATTGGGCAAAAGAGTGTTGTAAAACTTAATTAAATAAGTCATGCAACACATGGTAACTTAATGAATCTACTAGATTTTGCCAAATCTAATAGAGCCGATAACTATCTTGCTTTTGCTAAACGTATCAATAAACGCCTGCCGCACGGTATTTATTCATAAGCAAAGCACAAGCAAAGACTTCTTGATCATTAGCAAAGGTCCGCCGCACGACCATTGCAAACAAAAAAGACTACTTGCATCACATCTAAATCCACCGCATGATACTAGACATGATAACAAGGTTGTCGGGACTTACAGAGGTCGACGGATCGATGATTCCACTCGAAGAACTCGACGACATGACAAAGGACTCGAAGATGGCATGGGGCCGATTTGCATAGATGTGGTTGTGAACAGTTTTACAATGGCCGGGGGTTTGTATTTATACTCTGGGCGATAAATGAGTCCTAAGAGATTACGATTTACACTATAAAACTTGGAAAATACGAGTCTTATTCCTATTTTCCTCCCGATGCTTTCCATTGTCCCGTGTCTTCTCGTGCAAGCCGGCTTCACTTGCCATATTTGCTTCCCGAATAGAATCATCACCTTGCAAGATAGCCGACCGTATAGACACTTCCGAAACCCCGAGAACTAACCGACCGCTTGGTCGTCTACCGAATGCCCTTCTCATTGCCGGCTGGGTCCACTTGTCATCTTTCTTATGCGTGCGAAATTCTAGTGTTAACACATGCCCCCTAATTTTGGGATAAATGTTTATTCCAAAATTCCTTTCTCCTGTATTCAATCATAGCTCTGATCTTGGCATCTCTAGCACTTCCAGGAGGAGGTTGCTCTCTTCTATTTTATTTCAAAATGAAGCAACCGTTCTTATTTTGTTACCTTTGTTCAGGAGGGTCGGTGATGATCTCCCTGAGGACTTGACGCAACAGATCATAGATCTTCATCTTGATTTAGAAGAGAAGAATCAAGAGATTTCTCAAGTTTCTCGGGAGCGTGACATCGCTCGGAATCGGGCCGCCGGTGAATATTTTTTCATCATTTCTGTCTTTGTTTTCCCCCTCTTGCCTTTACTTACTCTTCTCCCTTTCAGCTCTGGAGGCCAAGCTTCATGCTCTTGAAGCTGCTATCGCCAATCTCGCCATTACGGCCAATGCACCGGGTACGACGTCCCTGAGGCTGGTGAACGAAGTCAACCGAATCCTCCCCGATATCTCCAGAGCTGGTATGGGATACGGCGTGGTGCTTGCTTTCAACGCTGTACGGATCCATTCCGGCGCCGATTACCGTGATTTTGATGTTAGTGAGCGGGGACTAGAGTATAGGGTAGCACACTCTGTAGATGATATGAAGGAAGCTGGAACAGATCTGGCTGATTTCTTCGACCATGATCTCCCGATTAGGCAGAGGACAGGATGGACGAACTGATCTTTATTGTAATCTTGTATCCTCCTTTTTGTAAATAAAAAGTCTTTCTGTTTGATCCCTAAAACCAACTTGTGACTGATCCTTCGAGATCAATGCGTACTCTGCTTTGCGCATTAGTCACTGACTTTTATTTTTGCTTTAACGGCGATGTTTATCACATCGGCTATTACTGACAATCATGTCAATCATCTCTGTCCCGTAAGTGGTTGCTATAACCTTTAAGGGATTTACCATTTTCAATTTCTTTGAATACTTCTCCATTAAAGCTTCATTGCCTGGAATAAAATATAGTCTTTCCCAATTCGAGGACCATCTGCCAGACTTCCTTTCTTCGGCGTCAATCGGTAATATGAGTTTCCAGACAATCAACCAAACCTGAGCCCCTTGTGTAGTAACAATCCTTAGTCGAATTCATCGGTTTCCCGATTCCAGAGTCATGATCTCCTCAAACCAGCAAAAATCTGGCCTGGCCCAACAACGGCCCATAAATCGCTAAAACGCTACTTCAATGCTCGGCTTCCCTATGTGCAAGTCACGGTTCCATAAATATGACCCTACGCAGGCCATCACCCTCAACTTCCAATTGAACTCCACTTCTCAGCTCTTAGCTCAAACCAGAGAGAATGAATCCTCGCCTGCATTTTCAGCAATGGCAGGCAATGGTGACCATAGCAAACGCTCTACTAGAGATGAAGCGGAAAGAAGCCAAGTACCAACTTGTCACCGTTATGGGTAAAAATTGGTCCTTTGCCCCCTTGCGGTAGCTTTCTTGTTCATCCATTCCTCATTTAGTATTCACTTTCCTTCCAGGATGAGGGCTTTCTCCAGCCACACCCGGACCCTTTTTCCAGAAACGGCAGTTCTAATGGCTTCTCCCAACCCCTTTTTTGAGTCAGCAGACCCCTCTAAATCTGATGACTTGCCTCAGTATACCTGTCCAGACGCTCTTTGGTACCGCAAGGAGAGGGATAAAGCCCAGAAGGTGTTGGAAGATGCATCTAAGAAGTACGGCATCGAGGAAAACGAATGGGAGGACCAACGGAAGCAGCTTTGTAATGCTATTACAGGTTAGCGAAATCTTTGCCCAACTTTCCTTCTTCCGATTGAGCTCGCTTGCCTGACACATCTTTTCTCACTGCTAGCTCTTTCTGCAGAAAATGACCGTCTGAGGGCGGCAGCGAACAGAGTTGCCGATAAGGTGAATGCCCATGGGAACTCAGCTGAGGCGCGTCTTGATGCTACGGATGGCCGCATAGATCAGGCCATCATCCAAGGTGTGCACCTTGGTGTCTCTCTTGGGCTAGCAGCAATGAGCTCTTGGACCGACGAGGATTAGTCCTTTCTACCAGTTGGCTTTGCAGGCGGATGCCTAGATGAAATCGAAGGTATCGAAGTTTATGATGATCATGCCGCTGCTCTCGCCGAAGTCACCAATCCACAGTCCGTTCTGAATAGATTGTTCTAGGAATAGTTTGTACTAGGACGGATCTGCAAATGAATAAACAAAGCTATTTTTCTTTGAATGATGTCTTATTTGCATTTCCTGATTATCTCAGTGGCATCTCTGATTGCAACATTTCTTCAGAAAAACACTTGTCGAACGTATGACGTCATCTTAGCCAACTAGATCTTGTTTCAACATGTCATATCACTCGGCATCTTATTTACTGCACTTCAGCTTTCTCTCCTCCCGATAAACCTGCTAACTTGAAAATGCTAGGGTCACAAGGGTCATGAACATTTTTGTACTAAAGGCGATATAAACAATATCGGCTATATTTTCAAACTCTTGGAGCATTTTTCTGCTAAAGGCGAAGCTTTACATCGGCTATACAAATACTCTTGAATCCACTCAGGTACCGACTATCTCATCATATTAAATTCAAAACTATAAAGCATTCGACATTAATCAAGCAGTGCCGAAGCTTGGTACATGAGCGATATACATATGAACAAGAATTCCCCCGTAGCCGAATACCTCATTTCTGAGTCCAATGTCCTTCGGCTAAAGTAAGCTATCACCTCATATTTTCCCTCAAATTTTTATATAAGGGCCAATCCTATTTTAGGCTATCGGCCGTCACGTACAACTTGAAAGACTTACCAAGCTGTGGAGGTACCAACACTTGTGGTGCCTTCCTGTATTCTTTAATCCCATCAAAAGCTTTCTGTTGCACGTCAGTCCATACGAACTTCTTGATCTTCCTTGACCTTCAGTAACGGAGGAAAAGGTAAAATTCTTTCAAAAGGTTTATCAATTTCAACCTGCACTCTGGATCCAAATTTGCACTGACACATATCGGTCTTGTTTTTGGCTTCATTATCAATAGTTACCTCTTCTAACTCATCAACCGATATGAAACCTCGTCCTAATCCTCCTCCGTTACCATCAATTGGATTATTCAAAAATTGCTCTGAGAGCCGATCGCTTGAATCAGCTGTTGGTCTTTGTAAAAAACATTCACATGACCTACTTCCCAAACTCTTCCAGAGAAGCACTCGACACCATCATATTCCCAATAGATGGGTTCTGCAGTAGCAACACTCACTAAATCATCAGCATGGACAATTTCGACGTCATCTCTGATCCACTGGACGAGGACTTGATGCATAGTTGACGGAACACAACAGTTTGCATGTATCCAATCCCTTCCTAAAAGCAAACTATATGCCCCCTTGCCATCGATGATGAAGAAGGTAGTAATCAGGGTTTTTGACCCGATCATCAATTCAACATGAACTGCTCCTCGAGTATCAGAAGAATGGCCAGCAAAGTCCCTCCACACCAAGTCAGTCTTCAATAAATCTTCACTTGTCATCCCAAGTTTCCTGAAGGTAGTATATGGCATAATATTTTTGGCAGCTCCTCCATCAATAAACATTTTGGTTAGTGGCTTGCCATTAACATACCCCCTCATATAAAGTGGCTTCAAATGTCTATGCTTAGCCGGTTTATCAAAAACTGCCCGTTGAGCCGAAACGAGCTGAGCCATCAGATCATGGAATTCGTCTTCGTCAAAATCCGAATATACTTCTTCTTGGACGTGTTGATCTCCGGGAGCTATGAATTCTGATGGGAGAAAGAATGTCATGCACGCATCAGCCGAACGATCATCTTCATCAGGCCTTTCCTTAGGACGCCAAACTTGTTTTGTTTTGGTGCCTGTTTGCGCTAACTCTCTGTTCCTTAGGCACTGCACTCTCCTTTTCTGGCTCTTCCTCAATCCTGGTGGACACCACTGTCCTTTCTGCCAAATATATTCACGGTACTTTTCTTCTTCAGTGCGGGCCCATCTTTGATCGGCAAAACTTCTCCCTTGCCGATTCCCGGAATCACCTATTTTTAAGCGCCGATCGTCCTCAGGGATTCGCATCCCAAGCCTTTCATGGACCGAACGGCGGTTGACTTGAGATTGCCTGTATTCAGAATATTGATCATTGCACTCAGGGCAATTGTTTTTAACAGGCAGTTTCAAGCCTTCATTCCAACAATATTTGAAGAATGAACACTCCCAATGAGACTGTTCTTGCTCCCTCATATATTCTTGTTCCTCTCGGTACATCTCCTCCTCGTACCTCTGTTGCTTTTCTATGAATTTTCGTTCCTCATAAAACCTCTGCTTCTGGTACCACTCCTGCTCCCGACGCCATTTGATTAACAAAATACGTGTCGTGACTCTGGGCCTGGAAGCTTCACCCCTTTCAGTTTGGCTATTCTGGAAACGATCTCGTTGCCGAAATTCTTCATTTGTGATTTGCCGATTGGGGTCAACAGTACCGACCTTTCTAGCTCTATCAGAGGTTAACACCTTCATCTTGCTCTTGCCCATAGGGTCATCTGTATTGACCATGTTAATAGAGAAAGACACGGTATTCTGTCCAAAAGGGCTACCATCAATTTTCATCTTTCCGTTGAACTTTAAATGCCCTTCCTGGATAGCCTTTTGGATCTGTACTCTGAACACTCGGCAATCATTTATAGAGTGAGATCTAGTATTATGGAAACCACAATATTTTTTGTCTTTCACCCCTTCAGGGTGCAACATGGGATGGCCTTTTGGCAACTTGATGCGTCCTTCCTTCAATAACAACTCAAATAGCTTATCTGATTTGGAAACATCAAAATTGTAGGTACCTTTTTGTTGCCTCAACCATCGTTGATTGACATGGGTCGGCTCTTTAGTCCAAACCAGCTCTGCTGCAGCTATCTCATCTTCATCATCATACTCTGCTGCTTCTTCTAAGAAAGCTTGATACATCTCGCTAGCCACATCACCATTCTGGAACTAGTTGTTTCTCCTAAACCCCTGAGCCTGACTGTTCATCATTGCCAATCGTTGCGATAACTGCCCAAGAACATCAAACTCCATGTCGAACAGCTTTTCCCTGATATTCGGCAACATACCAGCTATAGCTATTCCTGGCAATTGATCATCTAGCAAATTCAGGGTATAGCAGAGATTTTTAGTCTCCCTGAATCTGTGTAAATATTCTTGGGGAGTCTCATTAACTTTCATCCTCAGACTCATGAGATCAACCAACTTCTTCTCATTGGTACCGGTAAAGAAATACGCGTGGAACTTCTGTTCTAGCTCTGCCCATGTATTAATAGAGTTTGCTGGCAGAGACGTGAACCATGAGAAAGCTGGTCCCGTTAGTGACAGTGGGAAGTACCGAATTCTCCAAGCCTCATCTATAGATGCTTCTCGGAGCTGCATCAAGTAACGGCTGATGTGTTCAACCGTACTAGTGTCATCTTGGCCTGAGAACTTAGTAAGATCAGTAGGAGGTTTCACCCTTGGAGGAAGTGCCACTCGGTTGTACCACTCCGGGTAAGGAGACTTGTAAGCATAAGACTGATTCTTTGGCTTCAGGCCGAATTGATTCTGCATCAAGTCAGCCATCCTATTCATGATGAGGTCGACGCCTGAGTCTGGAGCAGCCTGTGCCTGACCCCCAAGAAATGCCCTTGCTAAATTCTTATAGCCCGAATTCAGGAAAGCATCAATCGCATTGTAATCCACGAACTCCTTATACCCATCTCCATACATGTTCTTCTGCAACCTATTTGTTGCTGGAGATACTCTCAAAGCAGATGGAGGAACGTTTCCAGTCGTGTCGAATGCAAGTTGGCCCTGAGTTGTGGGAGGTTGCTGCTCTTGATGAAGGATCATCCCACTTTTGCTCGAACCAACTCCGCTGTCTTCAGTAGTTTTCCTCTGATGCTGTGGAAAGGGGAATAACAGTGGCCCCTGCATCGGACCAGCGGCTTCCTCAAAACGATTATCTATCGCCGGGCCAAAAATACTAACCATGACCGCAAGAAAAGTATTTAAGAAAGCTGACTGATGATTGGTCATGGCCTCTGACACAACATTGTACATAAGCTCGGACATTTTTTGAATATCTTCCTCATCAGTGCTATCAGATTGATGGGGAAGGAGAACCCTCGGGAGTGACTGCTTCTGGAAGACCTTGTTGCTCTTGTTCTTGGAGAAGGACATCAAGCATTTGCGCTGAAACTCATCGCACGCTTGTTGTACCAAATCTCTTAATTCTGGTGGCAGTTCATCCATGGTCACGTCCAGAATTTGAGCGTTGTCGAATTCAACCATCTTGAAATGTGGTGTCCCACCGGACGTGCCAAAAAGTGTGTTGGCACAAAATGCGTCGCACCGTGCCTCACACACAGCAAGCCAAAAAGCGTAGCTTCAATTGGGTGCCCGAACGATTTGAAATCCGGAGACGTGCTAGTCGGTTTGACCTGAAAGCCAACAAGGGATAAAACTGTGAGAATAAAACTGGAACATGTCGGATGAGACTAGACAGTTCCATATTTACGGCTCTGAAGCCACTCACAACGACATATAGCTATAGAAGCTATCTGTCAACAAGTTTTAAAGATCATTCGGCTAACTCCAAACACAAGCATATGTAAATAATCAGTTGCCGAATGTACATTCATAAAAGACATGCTTGAACAAAAGATAAATTATAAAATAATGTATAACCAAGATCGGCAAACCAGCCGAATTGGGGTCCATGAAGAAGGAACATGCAAACCAAAAACGATTAAACTAATCTAAAATCTGCATCTGCTGCACGATACCTAGTTTTATCAAAGCCTAAGCATGATTGATATGTATGAACCCACAACACGTAACAATCTAGATTAGAAATTAATTCGGCCATCATGGTTGTTCGATTATCAGAAGAAACAAGTAAAAAACTTGTAAAGCAAGGCCGAACAGAAATCAATCTAGATTGGGCAAAAGAGTGTTGTAAAACTTAATTAAATAAATCATGCAACACATGGTAACTTAATGAATCTACTAGATTTTGCGAAATCTAATAGAGCTGATAACTATCTTGCTTTTGCTAAACGTATCAATAAACGCCTGCCGCACGGTATTTATTCATAAGCAAAGCACAAGCAAAGACTTCTTGATCATTAGCAAAGGTCCGCCGCACGACCATTGCAAACAAACAAGACTACTTGCATCACATCTAAATCCACCGCATGATACTGGACATGATAACAAGGTTGCCGGGACTTACGGAGGTCGACGGATCGATGATTCCTCTCGAAGAACTCGACAACACGACAAAGGACTCGAAGATGGCATGGGCCGATTTGTATAGATGTGGTTGTGAACAGTTTTACAATGGCCAGGGGTTTGTATTTATACCCTGGGCGAAAAATGAGTCCTAAGAGATTATGATTTACACAATAAAACTTGGAAAATATGAGTCCTATTCCTATTTTCCTCCCGGTGCTTTCCATTGTCCCGTGTCTTCTCGTGCAAGCCGGCTTCACTTGCCATATTTGCTTCCCGAATAGAATCATCACCTTGCAAGATAGCCGACCGTATAGACACATGCTGAAACCCCGAGAACTAACCGACCGCTTGGTCGTCTACCGAATGCCCTTCTCATTGCCGGCTGGGTCCACTTGTCATCTTTCTTATGCGTGCGAAATTCTGGTGTTGACACTATGAGACTCTCACTTGCGACGAGCTGTTCAGTAAGCTCAAGTCTAGTGAGGTTGACGCCATGGCGAGGGCTTCTTATGAAAATCCTTCTGGCCTGTCGATGGCTTTGGTTTCTGGCTCTTCTGCTAACACCTTTGAAGGCTTTGCATTGTCTTCTCTTCTTTCTGTCACAGAGGAGCAGCTGGAGTTCATGGGAGACAACGAGTTGGCCCTGCTTGCTAACTGGTTCTCACGGTTCCACAACAACCGCATGAACTGTCGCCGCGGAGGGAGTCGAGCTGGATGCTATGAGTGCGGCGACTCGGACCACTTCATCGCCAACTGCCCAAAGAAGAACAAGCAAGCTTTTGGCAAGGGCGATCATGGCCACAAGTATGACTTCGGCAAGCGCAAGGAGAAGTACATCCCCGCAAAGCACAAGCGGAAGGGCGGCTTCAACAAGGAGTACATCAAGGAGAAGTACTTGGAGAAGGCCCACGCTGAGCAGCGTGCCTTCTTCGCCACGCTCAGCGACGTCGACAACTCAGACAATGACTCCACTGCATCAAGTGATGATGAGTCTGAGAAGAAGAAGATCGAGGACAAGCTGAACGGTCTTTGCTTCTTCGCCGACGACGAGGGCTTCTGCACCATGGCCCTCGGCGATGAGGTGTACACCAAGCTAGAGGAGATCCCTCGGAACAACAAAGATGACTCCTCCCAGGTATCTCAGACCCCCAATGAACTTTCTGCTGAGGTTGAGAAACTTACTGCTGCTCTTCTTAGTCAAGACAAGTTGCTTAGACTTGCTGCTAGAGAGAGGAAGGAGTTTAGGCAGAAGTGGGAGGATGCGGTGAAGGAGCTTGAGTATGTCAAGTCCACCGTTGTAGTCACCGAGGATGATGAGTGTGAGATGTGCTCCAAGCACATGACTGACCTTCTCACTTTGAGGGGGAAGTATGTTTCTTTGGTTGGAGAGGTGGATGAGCTTAGGGCTAGACCCATTTTGCTGGGTGCATGAAAGTCTTGTGCAGGTTTGCATTCCGAGTTGGCAGAGAAGAATGCCAGGATTGTGTCTCTTGAGAAGGCCAGCTTGGATAGCACTTGTGTGTCTAGGTGTGCCTTGTGTGAGGGTTTGGAGATGGAGATTGCAAGTGTGAAGCATGACAAGATGCAAACCGAGGAAGAAAACACATACCTTCGGACCATCTTGTCATGGGTGTCTTGTGGTGAGCCGCAGCTTGGGATGATGATTGCCCAATTCAAACGTGGTACTGGAGGTCCTGGTGTTGGTTTTGCTCAGGGTGTGGGGAGTGCTACATTTTTTTGGAAGATTGGAGAGTTTAGTGGTCTTAAGCCGAGTGAGAATCCCAACTCCACCACTACTCCCAAACTAACCAAGATTCCACCCAAAGAGCCTCTCAAGCCTAGCACCAAAGATGGAGTGTTTGTGGAACCTCCGAGAGCTCCACCCAAGAAACAAACATGGGCTCCAAAACCCAATCACCTAAGGAACAAGCTTGACACTATGCCACCAATCCATGAGGAGCTCATGCCACAAAAGAACCAAGTGATCCACACCCACTACCATGAGTACCAACAACCTCCTATGAGAGCGGTGAGGTACCACTGTGAGCACTGTGGGAGAGATGGACACTTGAGGGAGTTTTGCTTTCAGTGCAAGAGAGAGGAGCGTCGTGCAAAGGAGATGAACAACACGGACATGTACCATCCTTTCCATGATGTACACGTGTCGAATGTTCAAAGGAGGAGTGTTAGGTGTAGAGGTCCAATGCCTCAGGGTCCTAGGCCACAAGGAGGTTTTGCCCGGCGGGATCCTAGTTTTGTGGGCTTTGGACCCCGTGGCAGTGGCTTTGTTGTTGATCGTTACCCCCACCGCGTTTTGGCTATCGCGTTGAGCGCTCTCCTCCTAGCGGATCATGTTTTGCTGTGCTTGGTGATCACTTTCCCAGTAGGAATGCTAGGAATGGTTTTTATACTGACCGCTCTTTTGAGCAGCCGGGACAACACTGGTATTCTCAACATTTTACTCACCCCAATGTTGGACCGTATGCTCACCCTATGTCATTTTATTGATGTAGGTAAGTAGATGGGAGAATGTTTGGCTTGTAGATTCCGGTGCTCAAGGCATATGACCGGAAACTCCAAGTGGTTCTCCAGTCTTAGTCCAGTCACCGAAAAGGAGTTTATTACTGTGACAGAACCGACCAATTTATACCAGATTAAGCACCGAACCCCCGTTTTCACATAGATTGACAGGTACTTAAGCTCGTACAAACCCGGTAGTCCGGAAATCTCGAAGGATTTCAATCATTCAACTTTAGCCAAGATCGTAATAGATTAGCGTACATGTCCACAAGGTACATTCAATTCGCACATAGTTCAAATACATCGGAGTTCGAAAATTATTACAAACCATAGTTTGGAATTCGTAGCAGAAGCAACATAGTTTTAAACATAAGTTCACAGTTCACAATACGGTGCCATTGCCTGATCAGTCCACAAAAGCATCAGGTGAGGATAAGAGATGACCATGCCCATGGTCTATTCATCGCCCGTAATTGGGTACAGACAATTCTCACAGTAGCCAAAGAAGCACTGTCCATCTGCAACAACAAGGAATAAAACCCTGAGTACAAGAAGGTACTCAGCTAGACTTACCCGTCATAAACCAGAAATAAGGTGACACCAAGGAGTATGCAAGGCTGTATCTGGGTTGGCCATACTTACCTTTTGCATAAAAGCATTTTTACTATTAAATAATCATCATTAGGGTATTAGCAGTCAATTTTATATAATCAACCTGATTAACTAGATTTGCACCTGATCTAGAGGAATCACTTGGCTAATTAATCAAGCAAGAGTGACTATTTCATCAATAGCGTTTCAGATTCAGTACCATAACCATCTTTAATTCCATAAGTTACTACGGTAACACATGCTCAGTCAGTTACTCACTGTCTAGGAGCGATGGCGATTATAATCGATTCCTACCAGCTGGGGATAAAAATGTCGCACACTCGCCCGATCACACCCTGCCAGGTAGCCGTCGGCTGCCACTTCAGGAAATTCGAGAACACAACGCGCTGGACGGTCATGGGCCCTTCTACACCGGGGGTTATCTTAATGCCAGGTCGCTCAAGCTATAACTGCCCACGGTCATGCCAGGTCAATCAGGCCCCGCCTGTCCACGGACCATGCCAGGTTGCTTAGAATAGTTGCCCACGGTACATATAAGGCCCTGGGTGTTAGGCGTCAACATCTCCATCACCGGCTCAAATAGCCTTACTCGGCTTCACGGGAGGTACTCAGACCTACTCCGTTAAGTGATTGACGCGTTCAAAATGACTGAGGTGTGCCTTCGTCGGGTACTAATCAACACAGACGGGAGACTACTAGCACACAGAACCCATGTCCTGCTGCTCCTACATCCCGCCCGGTCTCAAATTAATTATCACATGGTTATCTTCATGATAGCACGAGGCTAGTCACGATCAGTATCCACCTATATGCGGGAGACAAGAAATCACCCGACTTTTACCGGTCTAAGCAGACTAAGCATATAACGGCCTAGACTTAACAGGGATATCAAGATAATAATTGTAGGTGGACAAGGATAAGTAAGTAATGCATCAACGGTGTCATTCAACTCCTATAACTTAATGCAACAACACATCAGGTTAATTTGGTAATTAATTTGCAAACCATAGGAGTGGGATGCTCCGGGGCTTGCCTCTTTCGAAGTCGGAGGGTCGGTGGTCGCGGCACTCAGGTAGGTCCTCGACGTCTCCTTCTTCGGTCCTCTCGTCCAGGGTCTCCTCCGGGCTCAGCTCCTCCAGCGGCTGCGGGTTCTGGACCTCCACTACCGATCCTGTATGATGCATAGCATGTATGAATAAAACGAATGCACATGGGATGCATTGGTGATGCAACATGGAACAAGTAATTCAGGAGATAAACACATGTCATCTACTTCATTTTCTTCAACAAGGTAGTCAACATCATCCTATTATCAGTTAACCACTTGCTATCACTTAATCATTTAATTTAGCCTAGAACAGCGACCCCCAGATAACAACTTCAGAAAAATCTACATAAATTACTGGAGGTTGACAGCATGCAATCTAGTCCCATGTCCAAATTTCAAGCCATTTGGACTAAAACTCTATCCTCTATTAAAAAGACAAACATTACCATGAAAAGGTGCTTTGAACTACACACCCTAGTAAAAAGTGTCAAACAACAGATTTCCTATTTTTCTACTGAACTTCTTAGTACAAGAGCAGTATACAAAAATTTCCAGGTTCATATTCTTCATATTTTAATTACTACAATTTATACAAGAAAACAACATTTAATCATTTTAATTGCTACTGCCAAAATATTTCACAGAACATCCTCATATTATATTTTCCCAGAAACTACTCATCAACACAAACTTAACAAAACAAGAATCACATTTTTCTGAGCAACACACAGTTTATTATGCATTTAACAAGATTTCAACCTAAACATAAATTAAATACAACTACATAGAAAATTATTACAAATTGGACATATCATATTTTTCATGCATAGAGCTCATCAAAACAAACTTAACAAAACTTATTTCACCTTTTTAGCATCTAGAAAACTCAAGATATGAATTAAACAAACTATATAAGCATTTCTGAAAACTATTTAAACAAAAACCCTGAAAACCTTTCGGCCTAAACTGCTATGTGCACCCAACACTGTTGTACCCAAGCGACTGACCAGCGGGCCCCCAAGTCAACCCGACTGTAACACTCTGGTGTTAAGCAAACTAAAACCTGACATGTCATCATATGCACTGGCATTTTATTTGAGTGATAACCTGGTTATGCATTCACTAAAAACAAGTTTATTCTTTATGCTTGTGCTTAGTAGTAAAGAGTGCTTAAGTTTGAAACCCTAGTTATGTTTTCTTTTGTTGTGTATAATGCTTTTATGCTATGTAAGGGTATATGGTAATTTTTTTTTTAAGTAGTGAATTTTGGATCAAACTTGAATCAAGGTCCAAATACACCTTTGAGACATAAAACCAAAGTTTGATCCAAAATTCACTACTTAAAAAAAAATTACCATATACCCTTACATAGCATAAAAGCATTATACACAACAAAAGAAAACATAACTAGGGTTTCAAACTTAAGCACTCTTTACCACTAAGCACAAGCATAAAGAATAAACTTGTTTTTAGTGAATGCATAACCAGGTTATCACTCAAATAAAATGCCAGTGCATATGATGACATGTCAGGTTTTAGTTTGCTTAACACCAGAGTGTTACAGCTCCTTCCCCCTTAAAGAAATCTCGTCCCGAGATTTAACCTGTAGTCTAACTAATGGAAAAGGAAATGTGTCAGACACTTCCATAACTAACCTTTACATAAAGCAGGGGATAGGTCATCATATAACAGATTATAAGGATCTTACAGAAGAAAGAAACTCAGGAAAACTTTCTAAGAGAAACTCTTCTGACTCCCATGTGGCTTCATCTTCCGTATGTTGATTCCATTGAACCTTATAGAACTTAACAGTTCTTTTTCGAGTAACTCGATCTTTCTGGTCCAGAATCTTGATAGGATACTCTGAGTATGTCAGATCAGGCTCTAATTCAATCTCTTCAACATGAATGACATGATCAGGCACTTGAAGACATTTCTTCAACTGAGAGACATGGAATACATTATGAACTAAAGATAGCTGTGGTGGTAAATCAAGTTGATATGCCACCTTTCCACATCTTTTAAGGATTTGATACGGACCTATATATCGAGGTGCCAACTTTCCTTTGATTCCAAATCGAGTAACTCCTTTCATTGGTGATACCTTGAGATAGACATAATCACCAACTTTAAAGGTAAGAGACCGTCGTCTCTTATCGGCATAACTCTTTTGCCTGGATTGTGCTTTCTTTATGTTCTCTCGAATCAATCTGACTTTTTCTTCAGCTTCTTTAACTAAATCAACCCCGAAGAGACTACGTTCACCAGGTTCAGACCAACTTAATGGTGTTCTGCATCTTCTGCCATACAGAGCTTCAAATGGTGCCATCTTAATGCTCTCTTGATAACTATTATTGTAAGAGAACTCTGCTAAAGGCAAACATTCATCCCATTTCTCTGAATAATTGAGTACATAGGACCTTAACATATCTTCTAAGATCTGATTAACTCTTTCAGTCTGGCCTCCGGTTTGTGGATGATAAGCGGTACTGTGCAAAAGCTTGGTACCCAAAGATTCCTGTAAATGCCTCCAGAAAACATTGACAAACTGTGTTCCTCTATCTGATATAATAGTCTTGGGTATACCATGCAAACTTATAATTCGATCAAAGTACATCTTAGCATAATTGGATGCATGATAAGTTGTCTTGACAGGTAAGAATTGAGCTGACTTAGTTAGACGATCAATAATGACCCATATGGAATCAAATCCTTTTGAAGTTTTGGGTAGACCTACTATGAAATCCATACTAATATCATCCCATTTCCAAGATGGAATTGATAATGGTTGTAACTTTCCTGCAGACCTTAGATGAACTGCTTTTACTTTTTGACAAGTAACTCGCAGATCGTGCTACATAGCTACAATCTCTATTCATCTTAGTCCACCAAAATTTCTGTTTTAAATCATAATACATCTTATTGACTGCCTGGATGTACTGAAAAT
Organism: Coix lacryma-jobi var. lacryma-jobi; assembly: GCA_009763385.1. Lineage (NCBI taxonomy): Eukaryota > Viridiplantae > Streptophyta > Magnoliopsida > Poales > Poaceae > Coix > Coix lacryma-jobi. The sequence continues at coordinate 86,793,000 of CM019831.1, forward strand.
CTTGTTGTATGAGCTTCATCAAGAATCTGCTTTCGAAGCTCAGGAACTTTTGAACCACTAACCGATCCTTAAACCAAATCACTCCAGCTTCATCTATTTTGAAATTGGAATTCTGCTCAGAGTGAATCTTTTCTTTCAGATTCATTCCCTTGCTTTCTTTCTGAGCTGCAATGATCTGATTCTTAATTGATGATTGAACTGTCACATTTGCGAGATTTCCTTGTGGAACCATTTCAAGACTTAACTTTTCAAACTCATAACACAAGTATTATCGAGTGGTTTGATTTCTAGACAATTGCAATACTCCTTTCGACTGAGTGCATCTGCCACTACATTAGCTTTACCTGGGTGATAGTGCACTCAACATCATAATCTTTTATCAATTCCAACCATCTTCTTTGACGCATATTCAACTCAGACTGAGTGAAAATGTACTTCAAACTTTATGATCAGTGTATATATGACATGTATTTCCCAATAAATAATGTCGCCAGATCTTCAGAGCATGACTACAGCTGCCAACTCGATCATGTGTTGGATAATGTTCTTCATGCCGTTTAAGCTGTCGTGAAGCATAGGCAATAACTCTGCCTTCTTGCATCAGTACACACCCAATACCTTTGCCTGAAGCATCACAAAAGACATCAAAGGACTTTTCAATATCCGGCTGAGCTAATACTGGTGCAGTTGTCAAAAACTTTTTCAAAAGTCTGAAAAGCTTCTTCACATTCTGATGACCACACAAACTTGGTGTCATTCTTTAGCATGTTGTCATTGGTTTAGAGATCTTGGAGAAGTCAGGGATAAATCTACGATAATACCCTGCTAATCCTAAGAAACTCCGAACTTGATGCACTGACGTTGGTGACTTCCAGTCAAGAACTTCTTGAACTTTGCTTGGATCTACTGCAACACCTTTAGCTGACAGAACATGACCCAAGAATTGAACTTCATCTATCCAGAACTCACATTTACTGAATTTAGCATATAACTGATGTTCTCTCAGGCGAGTTAATACTATCCTGAGATGTTTCTGCATGCTCTTCTTTGGTTTTGGAATAGATGAGAATGTCATCAATAAATACAACCACGAACTTATCTAACTCTGGCATGAACACTGAATTCATCAAATACATGAAATGTGCTGGGGCATTGGTCAGACCAAAGGACATGACTAGATATTCATACAGACCATATCTGGTAGTGAATGCTGTTTTCGGAACGTCTTCTGGTTTGATTTTGATCTGATGATACCCAGATCTCAAATCTATTTTCGAGAATACCTTTGCACCAGCTAATTGATCAAAGAGAAGATCAATACGGGGCAAAGGATACTTGTTCTTGATTGTCACTTCATTCATTCAAGGACGATAATCAACACATAACCTCAAAGTATGATCCTTCTTCTTTACAAATATTGCTGGACAACCCCATGGTGACGAACTAGGTCGAATGAAACCTTTATCTAGCAAACCTTGTAACTGAGCTTTTTCAACTCTGCTAACTCCTTTGGTGGCATCCTATAAGCTCTTCTTGCTATAGGTGCAGTTCCTGGTTTGAGTTCTATTTCAAACTCCACATCACGATCAGGTGGCAAACCAGGTAAATCCTCTGGGAACACATCAGGAAACTCACAGACTACTGGAATGTCTTGGATTTCCTTGACAGAGGTAGCATACACTTGCTCCACTGCTCTTTTAAGAGTAGGAAGATGGATAAGAAGTTGAGATTTGCTATTAGGTAAGTTGAGTTTGATGGTTCTATTCAAGGTGTCTATCACTGCACCTCTCTGGTTCATCCAGTTCATACCCAAAATCACATCTATACTTGGATCTTTTAAAACTATCATGGAGGTTGGAAATATATTTCCACCCAGATCTATAGGTACCTGATGTACCATTTCCTTAGTACATAATCGACCCCCAGGTGACTGTATAAAGAAGTTATCTTGGGTTTCATCAATAGGTATATCATGCTTTTCCGCAAATGTTCTATTCATAAAGTATGCGATGCACCAGAATCAAAAAGTGTAATTGCTGGGTGTTGAGCAACAGGGAACATACCAAGCATAACAGGTTCTCCTTCAGGAATAGTTTCTATTTGAGTATGGAAAACCTTTCCTGTCTTTGGAGCACCCTTATTCTTCTGATTGTTCTGTGCATTTCCCTTGTTTTGATTGGCGTGCTGATTTCCTGCTGGCCTTGGTATATTGGCATTGGGAACATTCTGCCTTGGATAAGGACAGTCACGAGAGAAATGTCCAGGCTTTCCACAATTATAACATGGATAACTTGTAACTTGTGGTACTGGTGGACGAATAGCAGGAACATTCTGCTGACGTTGAACATTAAAAGGCATAGCAGGCCTTACAAAAGTCCTCTGAGAATTCTGCTGCTGAGGCGGACGGTAAGATGGACGATAGGATGGGCGGAACTGCTGGACTGGATGATATACAAGCCTCTGACGCTTCTTGTTGCCGCCAGATGATCCAGACCCTGACACAAATCCCTTCTTCTTCTTAGCCTCCTTATGCTTGCGGTTCTTTTCTTCACTAGCTATAGCAACATTCACTGTCTCATGATAATTCATATTACCACAAGTTGTCATCATAGACTGAAGTTTTGTATTTAATCCTCTCATGAAACATGCCTTCTTCTTCTCATCAGTATTGACCTGGTCAAAGGCATATTGGGACAGATGATTAAACTTCCCAATGTACTGCATAACTGGCTCATCTCCCTGACGGAGAGCTAAGAATTCTTCAAGCTTCATCTTCATAACCCCATCTGGAATATAATGAGCTCTGAAGGCTTCCTTGAATTCAGCCCAAGTGATTCGGTGGCCGGCTGTTGAACAGCCAGTAAATTTGCCCACCAAACCCCTGCGGCTCCTCGGAGTTGCTGAGCTGCGAAAGCTGGCTTTTGAACTTCAGTACAGTTGATAAGACTGAACTTTTGCTCCATGGTGCGGAGCCAATCATCTGCTTCAAGAGGTTCGTCAGCTTTAACGAACACTGGAGGGCGAGTATCAGTGAAATCGACATATGTTGTCTCTTCCCCTGTTATTACGGCCACGACCACGTTGACCACCATTCTGATTTTGTGCTAAAAGAGTTGTTGCATTGACCAATGCTGCAATAGCATCAGCCAAAGAAGGTGGAACTGGTGGTGCATTAGGGATATCATCCCCACCATGGGAAGAACTAGCTCCACGAGTGTTAACAGGCATCTGCTTAAAACAAACGATCCTTGATTAACATTCATATATATACATCATAACATGCATATCATGCTCAACTTATTTATCATACAAGTCCGCTCTTGGGCAGGACTACTGACACCACTATCTTACACAACTAACCAAACTAGAGGTTTTCTGACTAACTAGGTTACAAAGTCAGAAAGATCACACTGTGATACATCTCATGTTTACTCAACCTCTAGATCTATCACTCTTCACTCTTCCCCAGATAGACTTCATACTCCACCGGTTCTAACTCCATCATCTTCTCCTTCTTCTTCTTCTTCTTCTTCTCTTCAGAAGCATTCTCAGGATGTGGTGGTGTGGCAGGTTCTGGCTGCAACTGTGCGGTCAGCTCCTCTATATGCCTATGCAGGTCAGCATGATGGTTTGCCATGAGGTTTTGATTTTCTCTCATTACATCTACCTGGCACCGTGCCCGATTCCTCTGCTCGATAGCCTTCCTCCACTTGCACTCATACTCTTGGTGCTGCTCGTGGTGGTATTGTAGCTGCTCACGCAACTCTTCCCTATCTCTGTTGCCCCTCATCCTTTCTCCATTTGCCCTTGCCAATTCCATATACAGGCGGTCTACTTCCGCCTGCAGCTGTGAAGTGGCAGTGTTACTACCTTCTCCTTCTTCGTAAGTAACCAGGGGCTGGTTACTTCCCTCACTCTCAGTAAGGCCATCATTTCTTGGGGCAAGGACGTGTCGCGGAACACCTCGAGGTCCGGTACACTTGCGTGCAGTCTGTCTGGTACGGACCATCTGCTAAAATATTTATATTTTGAATATTAGAACTATATATGTTCCAAGATTAAGAGACAGAGTTTTATAATAGATAGATTATAGACTTTATTTAGATACAACCTCTAAGAGGGAAAGTTAATTATATGTTATCAATCATGATGCATGAATCGTACTTACGAACAAAGCATACATCACAAATAATTACTTTAAAGTAGTCACTTATTATAAAAGTGAATAAACTTTCTTTTCATAAGTAGGGCAATATTATTATAAGTATTGTTCCTTAGATATAAATATCACCATAACTATACTAAAAACATATTCATTTAGATAGAAGGATAAGTCTAAAGAATGATTAAGGCAAGTCAGAAGCATAAGACAAGTCTTAGAAGCAATTTGGACTCAAACTAATTCAAAATTTAGTTTGACTCAAAACCTTTGAAGTTTTTAAAAATGAATACTGTTATACTTTCTAAGGATTCGCTCTGATACCGCTGTGGCAGAACCTCCTGAATTAAGTGGCCCACATGCACCCATCATTGTCCTAAAGACCTTTGATCGGCGTGCACGAGTTCCAAATGACTCAAGAGATCTGTCGGGTGTCCTCGGGAAACCCGAATCATCCACGTTACCTTCTTTCCAGGAAAATCCCCATCAAGCATCACAGTATTACAACAGTTTTATAGATAAGATAAATCAGAGTAAAGCGGAAAGATTATAATACATAGGTTAAAAACTTAGAGTTTTACAAACCAAAGTACTTATTACATAACTTGTTCGGAACTAATATTACATATTTTCACACAAAAGTTCTCACTTGCCCAAGGTTACACATTAGAATCATCATCACTCTCTTCTACTAGAGTGAAGTAGCACTGTCCATCAAAAGGTGGATCCATGTACTCACCTGCAACAAGGGTTAACAAACCCTGAGTACAAAAGTACTCAACAAGACTTAACCGTCTAGGGAAAAGAAAAGACTTAGGTATGAAGGCCGTAAGGATTCAAGGTAAGGCTTTAGCAAAGTCAAAGCATTTTGTTTGCGTAAAAGCTTACTAAAGTAAAACATATTTTCAAGTTTTAATTCAAGTTTGTAACTATCCAAAGATTCTTAAACCTTCATCCTCTTTAAACTCTCATTTCATAAACATCCCATTCTTTACTACGGTGCGGGACAGTGGATTGAGGTTCCATATCCGAGGAAACACGGCGATTCGAATCGTTCAAACCCAGCTGGGGATTCAGTACCACACGACATATGTAGAACTTAATCTTGCATACGTCAACCCTATCTATAGATCCTCCCATACAAGAACGGGTTCGCGCCACCCGAGAGTACAGTACACCTCGAACCCGACTATCTCATAGCCCCGAGGGTACACGCTACTCCCGCCATCTTTCCACTCCCAGTGCGCGATTAGCCGTTCTCAAGAATCGGAATAGCTATAGACGAGGCTTACGACCGCATGTGGGCTGTACTCAAAGGTCTCAATCACAGCGGTCCAACAACGATACGGTCCTAAGTTGAGTAACCTTACAACAAGACTCCACTCTTGTTGTAAGTTACTATCATTATCATGTTGTCTCATGATTCATTAGTCCCATAGCATAGCCACCATTTTGAAAAGCATCTACTATACTAAAGTAGTAAAGCTTGGTTAAGCATACTAAACATTTTCATAAACAGGTATCAAGGTTAAGGGTTGGAATCATCAAGGTAGGTAATGCATCAAATAGGATTCACCCAACTCCTATTACCTAATGCATCATATTACTTAAGTGAAATAACTTTAGAAAATCACAAGGATAAGGTTAATGTCCGGGGCTTGCCTTGAGAGTTAGCGAAGTCCGAAGTCTCAGGAAAAGAAGAATCCACTCCCTCAAGAGATCCCACGGAGTTTCAGATTCTTCCGGAAAGGGAGCTACACGTAAAAGTGCATATGCATGATCAAAGAAATGCTCAAGATGATTAAGATAGGTACATGCTCTTTGGATAAAAAAACAAACACGTACTATCTTGAGTACAACTTTCCTTCATGACACAAATCAAACTAAATTAGCTAATAAACCATATATTATTACTAAGCAGGTTTTATTATCTTCCTTAAGCAAGATTAGGTAACTTAAACAACAAAAGGTCATTAGCATAAAGGAATCCATAACCAGGGAGCAAATCATGCTAGTTTTCCACTGGTTGTCAAACAATTCCAAAAGTCACACAAACCTAAAGTGATAACTATTTCTTTTTATTTTATAAGTCATTTTAATTAGCCCTTTATTTATACATAATTCATACTTTGTCAAACAGAGATGAATTTAAACATGAAGGTGTATATCAGTGACACAAACTCACATGTAAAATTTCATGATTTTTGGAGAAACACAGAAAACTACATAATTCATCAAAGTTTGCATTTATTAATTAAAGCACAGATTTTATTGTTATAGCAAAGTACTCAAAACACAAGTTTTATAATTTTTATATTAGCACAGACATGTTATAGCTTACATGTCAAATTTCATAATTAACAGAGCTACAGATTAATTATAGCAAAATTAACAAAATTGCTCACTGTTCAAAAGACAGAAAAAGAAAAACTTAAACTAGCCCAACCTGGGCTTTCGGCCCACTCCCGCGCGGCCCGTCACGCGCGAAAACGGCCCAGCCAGGCTCCCGCCCGCGCGCTCTGGCGCTTTTGCAGAAAAGCCCTCCGGCTTACACGAAACTAACCCGCAGTCCACAGCGCTATTCACCTGAGTCACGGACTTTGCAAACAACACCCTGGACTTCTCGTCTTCGCAACCGGAAGTCCCCGACGCTGGCCAACGGACGGCGGCGCACAGAGCGCCGGCGAGCCTTACGCCGGCCAACTCCCGGCCAGAAGAGACCTAACGGACGCAAGCATCATCACCAGCGAGTCACCCGCGGCCGATAGAGCCCCTAACCCTAAACGCTACCACTCACGGGAGGTCTGGCCACGCACGGCGGCGGATCGGATCACGGCGAAGCCGTTCCGGCGAACTCAGGCCGGTAGCATTGGAACGGAGGGCTAGGAAGATCCAGTAGCTCACCCTGATGCTGGCTGTGTAGATGGTTCGAACGGAGGATGAACGGAGAGGAGAAGTCCACGGAGCAGTGACTTGCGGCGGCGAACTCCGGCGAAGAAGCGATGTTCCGGCGAGACCTGAGCACCAAAGGAAAACCACCGAGCCGATGAGCAACCTGGGTCAAGGCGAAACAGAAACACAAGACAGGGAGAGTAGAGGAGTGCCCGGTTGGGCTGACCACGGTAAGGTCGAGCTCGGCGGCGATTTCGCCCGGCGGGAAGAAAAACGGCGAGCTCGAGCTCTCTGAGGCAGTAGAGGTCGAAGTGATAGTTTTGGAGGTGCGCAAGGAAGTGAGGAACTTATATCCGCGGTCAATTTGGATGAGAAAGCTTGGGTGCGGTGAATTTGAGGATTGGGACAGAGGGGAGCACGTCGGCCTGTTGTGGCGCAACGACGACGGCAAGCGCAGGAGACGGTGCCACGACGCGAGAGGAGAACCAGCAGCAGCTTGACTTCGCCACGGAGACGTGCACGAGCGCGTTCGAGAGAGGACGGCGTCCATCGCGCTGGCGTTGCCGGTCAAAAGCTCGGCGGCCACCGCCATGAACAGGGAGGCAAGCTTATCTCCCCCTTCTCTTTTATACCCTTTTTCGGAAAATTTTGAATTACTTGGATTTTTGAATAGAAGTTGAAAATATGCCAAAATATCAAATGCTCAGAATTCAAAACTGAACATCTTTTATTTTAGCAACATACCCAAAATCTCAGATTTTGAATTAGGATTTGAAATACAAAAGAGGACAAAAAGGACAAAAGGGGACTTTCACAATTACTTTAGATTTCACATGAAAACTTGGAAAACTTTACTCATCAAAGTTGTTCCTCATCAGAAATAGAGCAACTTTGCTTTTTGAAGCATACCCAAATTCTTTTTAGATTTTGATTAAAGAAAAGGGATAAAATAGGATTTTGAAATTATATAAACTTTTAAAGGAATTTTAACCAAATCTGATTTATACCTCAATGATGACTTGAATCAAGGTCCAAATACACCTCTGAGACATAAAACCAAAGTTTGATCCAAAATTCACTACTTAAAAAAATTACCATATACCCTTACATAGCATAAAAAGCATTAAGCACACCAAAAGAAAACATAACTAGGGTTTCAACTTAAGCACTCTTTACCACTAAGCACAAGCATAAAGAATAAACTTGTTTTTAGTGAATGCATAACCAGGTTATCACTCAAATAAAATGCCAGTGCATATGATGACATGTCAGGTTTTAGTTTGCTTAACACCAGAGTGTTACAGCTCCTTCCCCCTTAAAGAAATCTCGTCCCGAGATTTAACCTGTAGTCTAACTAATGGAAAAGGAAATGTGTCAGACACTTCCATAACTAACCTTTACATAAAGCAGGGGATAGGTCATCATATAACAGATTATAAGGATCTTACAGAAGAAAGAAACTCAGGAAAACTTTCTAAGAGAAACTCTTCTGACTCCCATGTGGCTTCATCTTCCGTATGTTGATTCCATTGAACCTTATAGAACTTAACAGTTCTTTTTCGAGTAACTCGATCTTTCTGGTCCAGAATCTTGATAGGATACTCTGAGTATGTCAGATCAGGCTCTAATTCAATCTCTTCAACATGAATGACATGATCAGGCACTTGAAGACATTTCTTCAACTGAGAGACATGGAATACATTATGAACTAAAGATAGCTGTGGTGGTAAATCAAGTTGATATGCCACCTTTCCACATCTTTTAAGGATTTGATACGGACCTATATATCGAGGTGCCAACTTTCCTTTGATTCCAAATCGAGTAACTCCTTTCATTGGTGATACCTTGAGATAGACATAATCACCAACTTTAAAGGTAAGAGACCGTCGTCTCTTATCGGCATAACTCTTTTGCCTGGATTGTGCTTTCTTTATGTTCTCTCGAATCAATCTGACTTTTTCTTCAGCTTCTTTAACTAAATCAACCCCGAAGAGACTACGTTCACCAGGTTCAGACCAACTTAATGGTGTTCTGCATCTTCTGCCATACAGAGCTTCAAATGGTGCCATCTTAATGCTCTCTTGATAACTATTATTGTAAGAGAACTCTGCTAAAGGCAAACATTCATCCCATTTCTCTGAATAATTGAGTACACAGGACCTTAACATATCTTCTAAGATCTGATTAACTCTTTCAGTCTGGCCTCCGGTTTGTGGATGATAAGCGGTACTGTGCAAAAGCTTGGTACCCAAAGATTCCTGTAAATGCCTCCAGAAAACATTGACAAACTGTGTTCCTCTATCTGATATAATAGTCTTGGGTATACCATGCAAACTTATAATTCGATCAAAGTACATCTTAGCATAATTGGATGCATGATAAGTTGTCTTGACAGGTAAGAAATGAGCTGACTTAGTTAGACGATCAATAATGACCCATATGGAATCAAATCCTTTTGAAGTTTTGGGTAGACCTACTATGAAATCCATACTAATATCATCCCATTTCCAAGATGGAATTGATAATGGTTGTAACTTTCCTGCAGACCTAGATGAACTGCTTTTACTTTTTGACAAGTATCGCATCTTGCTACATAGCTAGCAATCTCTAGTTTCATCTTAGTCCACCAAAATTTCTTTTTAAATCATAATACATCTTATTACTGCCTGGATGTACTGAAAATCTTGTTGTATGAGCTTCATCAAGAATCTGCTTTCGAAGCTCAGGAACTTTTGGAACCACTAACCGATCCTTAAACCAAATCACTCCAGCTTCATCTATTTTGAAATTGGAATTCTGCTCAGAGTGAATCTTTTCTTTCAGATGAATCATTCCCTTGCTTTCTTTCTGAGCTGCAATGATCTGATTCTTAATTGATGATTGAACTGTCACATTTGCGAGATTTCCTTGTGGAACCATTTCAAGACTTAACTTTTCAAACTCATAACACAAGGTATTATCGAGTGGTTTGATTTCTAGACAATTGCAATACTCCTTTCGACTGAGTGCATCTGCCACTACATTAGCTTTACCTGGGTGATAGTGCACTTCAACATCATAATCTTTTATCAATTCCAACCATCTTCTTTGACGCATATTCAACTCAGACTGAGTGAAAATGTACTTCAAACTTTTATGATCAGTGTATATATGACATGTATTTCCCAATAAATAATGTCGCCAGATCTTCAGAGCATGGACTACAGCTGCCAACTCTAGATCATGTGTTGGATAATGTTCTTCATGCGTTTAAGCTGTCGTGAAGCATAGGCAATAACTCTGCCTTCTTGCATCAGTACACACCCAATACCTTTGCCTGAAGCATCACAAAAGACATCAAAGGACTTTTCAATATCCGGCTGAGCTAATACTGGTGCAGTTGTCAAAAACTTTTTCAAAGTCTGAAAAGCTTCTTCACATTCTGATGACCACACAAACTTGGTGTCATTCTTTAGCAGTGTTGTCATTGGTTTAGAGATCTTGGAGAAGTCAGGGATAAATCTACGATAATACCCTGCTAATCCTAAGAAACTCCGAACTTGATGCACTGACGTTGGTGACTTCCAGTCAAGAACTTCTTGAACTTTGCTTGGATCTACTGCAACACCTTTAGCTGACAGAACATGACCCAAGAATTGAACTTCATCTATCCAGAACTCACATTTACTGAATTTAGCATATAACTGATGTTCTCTCAGGCGAGTTAATACTATCCTGAGATGTTCTGCATGCTCTTCTTTGGTTTTGGAATAGATGAGAATGTCATCAATAAACACAACCACGAACTTATCTAACTCTGGCATGAACACTGAATTCATCAAATACATGAAATGTGCTGGGGCATTGGTCAGACCAAAGGACATGACTAGATATTCATACAGACCATATCTGGTAGTGAATGCTGTTTTCGGAACGTCTTCTGGTTTGATTTTGATCTGATGATACCCAGATCTCAAATCTATTTTCGAGAATACCTTTGCACCAGCTAATTGATCAAAGAGAAGATCAATACGGGGCAAAGGATACTTGTTCTTGATTGTCACTTCATTCAAAGGACGATAATCAACACATAACCTCAAAGTATGATCCTTCTTCTTTACAAATATTGCTGGACAACCCCATGGTGACGAACTAGGTCGAATGAAACCTTTATCTAGCAAACCTTGTAACTGAGCTTTCAACTCTGCTAACTCCTTTGGTGGCATCCTATAAGCTCTTCTTGCTATAGGTGCAGTTCCTGGTTTGAGTTCTATTTCAAACTCCACATCACGATCAGGTGGCAAACCAGGTAAATCCTCTGGGAACACATCAGGAAACTCACAGACTACTGGAATGTCTTGGATTTCCTTGACAGAGGTAGCATACACTTGCTCCACTGCTCTTTAAGAGTAGGAAGATGGATAAGAAGTTGAGATTTGCTATTAGGTAAGTTGAGTTTGATGGTTCTATTCAAGGTGTCTATCACTGCACCTCTCTGGTTCATCCAGTTCATACCCAAATCACATCTATACTTGGATCTTTTAAAACTATCATGGAGGTTGGAAATATATTTCCACCCAGATCTATAGGTACCTGATGTACCATTTCCTTAGTACATAGTCGACCCCCAGGTGACTGTATAAAGAAGTTATCTTGGGTTTCATCAATAGGTATATCATGCTTTTCCGCAAATGTTCTATTCATAAAGTATGCGATGCACCAGAATCAAAAAGTGTAATTGCTGGGTGTTGAGCAACAGGGAACATACCAAGCATAACAGGTTCTCCTTCAGGAATAGTTCTATTTGAGTATGGAAAACCTTTCCTGTCTTTGGAGCACCCTTATTCTTCTGATTGTTCTGTGCATTTCCCTTGTTTTGATTGGCGTGCTGATTTCCTGCTGGCCTTGGTATATTGGCATTGGGAACATTCTGCCTTGGATAAGGACAGTCACGAGAGAAATGTCCAGGCTTTCCACAATTATAACATGGATAACTTGTAACTTGTGGTACTGGTGGACGAATAGCAGGAACATTCTGCTGACGTTGAACATTAAAAGGCATAGCAGGCCTTACAAAAGTCCTCTGAGAATTCTGCTGCTGAGGCGGACGGTAAGATGGACGATAGGATGGGCGGAACTGCTGGACTGGATGATATACAAGCCTCTGACGCTTCTTGTTGCCGCCAGATGATCCAGACCCTGACACAAATCCCTTCTTCTTCTTAGCCTCCTTATGCTTGCGGTTCTTTTCTTCACTAGCTATAGCAACATTCACTGTCTCATGATAATTCATATTACCACAAGTTGTCATCATAGACTGAAGTTTTGTATTTCATCCTCTCATGAAACATCCTTCTTCTTCTCTCATCAGTATTGACCTGGTCAAAGGCATATTGGGACAGATGATTAAACTTCCCAATGTACTGCATAACTGGCTCATCTCCCTGACGGAGAGCTAAGAATTCTTCAAGCTTCATCTTCATAACCCCATCTGGAATATAATGAGCTCTGAAGGCTTCCTTGAATTCAGCCCAAGTGATTCGGTGGCCGGCTGGTTGAACAGCCAGTAAATTTGCCCACCAAACTCCTGCGGCTCCTCGGAGTTGCTGAGCTGCGAAAGCTGGCTTTTGAACTTCAGTACAGTTGATAAGACTGAACTTTTGCTCCATGGTGCGGAGCCATCATCTGCTTCAAGAGGTTCGTCAGCTTTAACGAACACTGGAGGGCGAGTATCAGTGAAATCGACATATGTTGTCTCTTCCCTGTTATTACGGCCACGACCACGTTGACCACCATTCTGATTTTGTGCTAAAAGAGTTGTTGCATTGACCAATGCTGCAATAGCATCAGCCAAAGAAGGTGGAACTGGTGGTGCATTAGGGATATCATCCCCACCATGGGAAGAACTAGCTCCACGAGTGTTAACAGGCATCTGCTTAAAACAAACGATTCCTTGATTAACATTCATATATATACATCATAACATGCATATCATGCTCAACTTATTTATCATACAAGTCCGCTCTTGGGCAGGACTACTGACACCACTATCTTACACAACTAACCAACTAGAGGTTTTCTGACTAACTAGGTTACAAAGTCAGAAAGATCACACTGTGATACATCTCATGTTTACTCAACCCTCTAGATCTATCACTCTTCCCCAGATAAGACTTCATACTCCACCGTTCTAACTCCTCATCTTCTTCTCTTCTTCTTCTTCTTCTTCTTCAGAAGCATTCTCAGGATGTGGTGGTGTGGCAGGTTCTGGCTGCAACTGTGCGGTCAGCTCCTCTATATGCCTATGCAGGTCAGCATGATGGTTTGCCATGAGGTTTTGATTTTCTCTCATTACATCTACCTGGCACCGTGCCCGATTCCTCTGCTCGATAGCCTTCCTCCACTTGCACTCATACTCTTGGTGCTGCTCGTGGTGGTATTGTAGCTGCTCACGCAACTCTTCCCTATCTCTGTTGCCCCTCATCCTTTCTCCATTTGCCCTTGCCAATTCCATATACAGGCGGTCTACTTCCGCCTGCAGCTGTGAAGTGGCAGTGTTACTACCTTCTCCTTCTTCGTAAGTAACCAGGGCTGGTTACTTCCCTCACTCTCAGTAAGGCCATCATTTCTTGGGGCAAGGAACGTGTCGCGGAACACCTCGAGGTCCGGTACACTTGCGTGCAGTCTGTCTGGTACGGACCATCTGCTAAAATATTTATATTTTGAATATTAGAACTATATATGTTCCAAGATTAAGAGACAGAGTTTTATAATTAGATAGATTTATAGACTTTATTTAGATACAACCTCTAAGAGGGAAAGTTAATTATATGTTATCAATCATGATGCATGAATCGTACTTACGAACAAAGCATACATCATCAAACAAATAATTACTTTAAAGTAGTCACTTATTATAAAAGTGAATAAACTTTCTTTTCATAAGTAGGGCAATATTATTATAAGTATTGTTCCTTAGATATAATATCACCATAACTATACTAAAAACATATTCATTTAGATAGAAGGATAAGTCTAAAGAATGAATTAAGGCAAGTCAGAAGCATAAGACAAGTCTTAGAAGCAATTTGGACTCAAACTAATTCAAAATTTAGTTTGACTCAAAACCTTTGAAGTTTTTAAAAATGAATACTGTTATACTTTCTAAGGGATTCGCTCTGATACCAGCTGTGGCAGAACCTCCTGAATTAAGTGGCCCACATGCACCCATCATTGTCCTAAAGACCTTTGATCGGCGTGCACGAGTTCCAAATGACTCAAGAGATCTGTCGGGTGTCCTCGGGAAACCCGAATCATCCACGTTACCTTCTTTCCAGGAAAATCCCCATCAAGCATCACAGTATTACAACAGTTTATAGATAAGATAAATCAGAGTAAAGCGGAAAGATTATAATACATAGGTTAAAAACTTAGAGTTTTACAAACCAAAGTACTTATTACATAACTTGTTCGGAACTAATATTACATATTTTCACACAAAAGTTCTCACTTGCCCAAGGTTACACATTAGAATCATCATCACTCTCTTCTACTAGAGTGAAGTAGCACTGTCCATCAAAAGGTGGATCCATGTACTCACCTGCAACAAGGGTTAACAAACCCTGAGTACAAAAGTACTCAACAAGACTTAAACCGTCTAGGGAAAAGAAAAAGACTTAGGTATGAAGGCCGTAAGGATTCAAGGTAAGGCTTTAGCAAAGTCAAAGCATTTTGTTTGCGTAAAAGCTTACTAAAGTAAAACATATTTTCAAGTTTTAATTCAAGTTTGTAACTATCCAAAGATTCTTAAACCTTCATCCTCTTTAAACTCTCATTTCATAAACATCCCATTCTTTACTACGGTGCGGGACAGTGGATTGAGGTTCCATATCCGAGGAAACACGGCGATTCGAATCGTTCAAACCCAGCTGGGGATTCAGTACCACACGACATATGTAGAACTTAATCTTGCATACGTCAACCCTATCTATAGATCCTCCCATACAAGAACGGTTCGCGCCACCCGAGAGTACAGTACACCTCGAACCCGACTATCTCATAGCCCCGAGGGTACACGCTACTCCCGCCATCTTTCCACTCCCAGTGCGCGATTAGCCGTTCTCAAGAATCGGAATAGCTATAGACGAGGCTTACGACCGCATGTGGGCTGTACTCAAAGGTCTCAATCACAGCGGTCCAACAACGATACGGTCCTAAGTTGAGTAACCTTACAACAAGACTCCACTCTTGTTGTAAGTTACTATCATTATCATGTTGTCTCATGATTCATTAGTCCCATAGCATAGCCACCATTTTGAAAAGCATCTACTATACTAAAGTAGTAAAGCTTGGTTAAGCATACTAAACATTTTCATAAACAGGTATCAAGGTTAAGGGTTGGAATCATCAAGGTAGGTAATGCATCAAATAGGATTCACCCAACTCCTATTACCTAATGCATCATATTACTTAAGTGAAATAACTTTAGAAAATCACAAGGATAAGGTTAATGTCCGGGGCTTGCCTTGAGAGTTAGCGAAGTCCGAAGTCTCAGGAAAAGAAGAATCCACTCCCTCAAGAGATATCCACGGAGTTTCAGATTCTTCCGGAAAGGGAGCTACTCGTAAAAGTGCATATGCATGATCAAAGAAATGCTCAAGATATGATTAGATAGGGTACATGCTCTTTGATAAAAAAACAAACACGTAACTATCTTGAGTACAACTTTCCTTCATGACACAAATCAAACTAAATTAGCTAATTAAACCATATATTATTACTAAGCAGGTTTATTATCTTCCTTAAGCAAGATTAGGTAACTATCAAAACAAAAGGTCATTAGCATAAGGAATCCATAACCAGGGAGCAAATCATGCTAGTTTTCCACTGGTTGTCAAACAATTCCAAAGTCACACAAACCTAAAGTGATTATCTATTTCTTTTTATTTTATAAGTCATTTTATTAGCCCTTTATTTATACATAATTCATACTTTGTCAAACAGAGATGAATTTAAACATGAGGTGTATATCAGTGACACAAACTCACATGTAAAATTTCATGATTTTTGGAGAAACACAAAAATTACATAATTCATCAAAGTTGCATTTATTAATTAAAGCACAGATTTATTGTTATAGCAAAAGTACTCAAAACACAAGTTTTATAATTTTATATTAGCACAGACATGTTATTAGCTTACATGTCAAATTTCATAATTAACAGAGCTACAGATTAATTATAGCAAAATTAACAAAATTGCTCACTGTTCAAAAGAAGAAAAAGAAAAACTTAAACTAGCCCAACCTGGGCTTTCGGCCCACTCCCGCGCGCGGCCCGTCACGCGCGAAAACGGCCCAGCCAGGCTCCCGCCCGCGCGCTCTGGCGCTTTTGCAGAAAAGCCCTCCGGCTTACACGAAACTAACCCGCAGTCCACAGCGCTATTCACCTGAGTCACGGACTTTGCAACCAACACCCTGGACTTTCTCGTCTTCGCAACCGGGAGGTCCCCGACGCTGGCCCGAACGGACGGCGGCGCACAGAGCGCCGGCGAGCCTTACGCCGGCCAACTCCGGCCAGAAGAGACCTAACGGACGCAGCATCATCACCGGCGAGTCACCCGCGGCCGATAGAGCACCTAACCCTAAACGCTACCACTACAGGAGGTCTGGCCACGCACGGCGGCGGATCGGATCACGGCGAAGCCGTTCCGGCGAACTCAGGCCGGTAGCATTGGAACGGAGGGCTAGGAAGATCCAGTAGCTCACCCTGATGCTGGCTGTGTAGATGGTTCGAACGGAGGATGAATGGAGAGGAGAGTCCACGGAGCAGTGCTTGCAGCGGCGAACTCCGGCGAAGCAAGCGATGTTCCGGCGAGACCTGAGCACCAAAAGGAAAACCACCGAGCCGATGAGCAACCTGGGTCAAGGCGAAACAGAAACACAAGACAGGGAGAGTAGAGGAGTGCCCGGTTGGGCTGACCACGGTAAGGTCGAGCTCGGCGGCGATTTCGCCCGGCGGGAAGGAAAACGGCGAGCTCGAGCTCTCTGAGGCAGTAGAGGCGAAGTGATAGTTTCTGGAGGTGCGCAAGGAAGTGAGGAACTTATATCCGCGGTCAATTTTGGATGAGAAGCTTGGGTGCGGTGAATTTGAGGATTGGGACAGAGGGGAGCACGTCGCGCTGTGGTGGCGCAACGACGACGGCAAGCGCAGGAGACGGTGCCACGACGCGAGAGAGAGTACCAGCAGCAGCTTGACTTCGCCACGGAGACGTGCACGAGCGCGTTCGAGAGAGGACGGCGTCCATCGCGCTGGCGTTGCCGGTCAAAAGCTCGGCGGCCACCGCTATGAACAGGAGGCAAGCTTATCTCCCCCCTTCTCTTTTATACCCTTTCGGAAAATTTTGAAATTACTTTGGATTTTTGAATAGAAGTTGAAAATATGCCAAAATATCAAATGCTCAGAATTCAAACTGAACATCTTTTATTTTAGCAACATACCCAAATATGCTCAGATTTTGAATTAGGATTTGAAATACAAAAGAGGACAAAAAGGACAAAAGGGGACTTTTACAATTACTTTAGATTTCACATGAAAACTTGGAAACTTTACTCATCAAAGTTTTCCTCATCAGAAATAGAGCAACTTGCTTTTTGAAGCATACCCAATTCTTTTGTAGATTTTGATTAAAAGAAAAGGGATAAAATAGGATTTTGAAATTATATAAACTTTTAAAGGAATTTTACCAAATCTGATTTATACCTCAATGATGACTTGAATCAAGGTCCAAATACACCTCTGAGACATAAAACCAAAGTTTGATCCAAAATTCACTACTTAAAAAAAAATTACCATATACCCTTAATAGCATAAAAGCATTATACACCAAAAAGAAAACATAACTAGGGTTTCAAACTTAAGCACTCTTTACCACTAAGCACAAGCATAAATAAACTTGTTTTAGTGAATGCATAACCAGGTTATCACTCAAATAAATGCCAGTGCATATGATGACATGTCAGGTTTTAGTTTGCTTAACCAGCTGTGGCAGAACCTCCTGATTAATGGCCCACATGCACCCATCATTGTCCTAAAGACCTTTGATCGGCGTACACGCGTTCCAATGACTCAAGAGGACTGTCGGGTGTCCTCGGGAAACCCGAATCATCCACGTTACATAACTTCAGGAAATTCCTCATCACATCACATATTACAAGTACAAACAGTTTCTAGATAAGATAAATCAGAGTAAAGCGGAAAGATTATATACATAGGTTAAAAACTTAGAGTTTTACAAACCATAAGTACTTATTACATAAACGGTTCGGACTTTATAATACATATATCACCCAAATTCTTGTTACTTGCCCAAGTCACACATCATTCATTATCACTCACTCTCTTCTACAAGAGTGAAGTAGCACTGTCCATCAAAAGGTGGATCCATGCCTCTCCTGCAACAAGGGTAACAACCCTGAGTACTAAAGTACTCAACAAGACTTATCCGTCAACAGAAAAGACTTCAGGTCATGCTAGCTTTAAGGGATGTAGTGGGGCTAGCAATAGAGAAGGAATTTGCAGAATAAACATTTTTAACAAAACATTCTTCTTTTCCTTCCAATATACCATCAAAAGTACTCTTTTAGGATGAAACATAATTTCCCAAAAGCTTTGGTTTTGAAAACTCTACGTTGAGAGCTAGAGATCGAGTCTCTTTTTATCGTAGAGCAACGACGATTCGAACCGCTTTATCTACCCAGCTGGGGGTTCCCAATCACACAATATGGCAGGACTCTACCTGCAACATTGCACAACCATAAGTGATTTGTATGGCAGGACTCTAACCTGCAACATACCAAAGCACCACGGTGTTTGTATGGCAGGACTCTAACCTAACCTGCAACATATCAACCCGTATCCCGTGATTGGTACTATCATGCTCTCGATCAAGGACTAACAACGAATGGTTCCTAATCGACACAGACAGGAACACTACATCAAGATTCCAATCCGGATGCAAGTTACCTGCCCGTCTGAATTCCATTTTTCATCCATTTATCAAGTATACCTGAAAGAGGTATCCTAACAGTGATGACCTATCATCCCTTAGTTTGCTCAAGGCCTAAGCGGAGGATAATCTCATCACCGTGCATCTTGGCTAAACATTTACAAATAAATAGGTAACAAGGATAGAGTAAAGGTAACCAACTGGTAATGCAACTACTGGTGTCATTCAACTCCTATTACTTACATGCAGTTGATAAATCATTGTATAAACTTTGCAATAGAAATAGAAAGGTTAAATGCACCGGGGCTTGCCTTGAGGATTAGTGGAGTTCGAAGATTCTGAAAATCGAGAAGGGTCTACACCCTCAGGAGGATCCACTGAGAGTTAGGGCCTTCCGAAGCGAAATCTACACGTAGAAGTGCATATGCATGATTAATGAGATGCTTATGATATGATCATGGTAAAGATGGAATTTTCTTAAACTATAATTTTTATGGAGTACAACTTTCCTTCACGGTAAAGTTGCAAACCAACAAACTAACTTTAGTTATTAAAAGTACTAAACAAGTTTTGTTATTTTCTTTAAATATGGTATGCAACTTAACAAGCAATAAAGGTTATTTTCATAAAGGAATCCATAACCAGGGAGCAAATCTTGCTAGTTTTCCACTGGTTGTCAAACAATTCCAAAAGTCACACAAATCCTAAAGTGATTAACTAATCCTATTTTATTTTATAAACCATTTTAATTAGCCTTTTACTTATACACCAATCATACTTGATCAAACAGGGATGAAATTAAACATGAAGGTGTATATCAGTGATATAAACTCCCATGTCAAATTTCATGATTTTTGGATAACCACAGAAAATTACATAATTCCTCAAAGTTGCATTTATTAATTAAAGTCCAGATTTAATTGTCCTATAAAAAGTACTCAAAACACAAGTTGTATAATTTTTATATTAGCATGGGCATGTTAACATCTATCATGTCAAATTTCATAATTAACAGAGCTATAGATTAATTATAGCAAAATTAACAAAACTGCTTACTGTTCAAAAAGACAGAAAAAGGAAAACACAAAACTACCCAAACTGGGCTTTCGGCCCAGTCCGACGCGGCCCGTCGCGCGCGAAACCAGCCCAGCCTGGTTCCCCGCCCGCGCGCCTCGGCACTTTTGCAGAAAAGCCCTTCGGCTTAAACGAAACTAACCCGCAGTCCACAGCGCTATTCACATGAGTCTGGGACTTTGCAACCAACACCCTGGACTTTCTCGTCTTCGCAACGGGAAGTCCCCGACGCTGGCTCGAACGGACGGCGGCGCACCGAACGCCGGCGAGCCTTACGCCGGCCAACTCCGGCCAGTAGAGACCTAACGACGCGAGCATAAGCACCAGCGAGTCACCCGCGGCCGATAGAGCCTCTAAACCTAACGCTACCGCTCCGGTGAGGTCTGGCCACGCACGGCGGCGGACCGAGCCACGGCGGAGCTGTTCCGGCGAACCTAGGTCGGTAGCAGTAGAACGGAGGGGCTAGGAAGATCCAGTAGCTCACCCTGATGCTGATGGCTTAGCTGGTTCGAGCGGAGGATGAACGGAGGGAAGGTGTCCACGGAGCAGTGGCTTGCGGCGGCGAGCTCCGGTGAAGTAGAGGTTGTTCCGGCGAGTCCTGAGCATCAAACAGAAACCATCGGGCCGATGAGCATCCGGGGATCAATACAAAGCAGAAACACAAGACAGGGAGAGTAGAGGAGTGCCCGGTTGGGCTGACCACGGCGAGGTCGAGCTCGGCGGCGATTTTGCCCGGCGGAAGAAAAAACGGCGAGCTCAAGCTCTCTGAGGCAGTAGCGATGGAGAGGAAAGGTCCGGGAGGTGCTCAAGGAAGTGAAGTACTTATAGGCGCGGTGAATTTGGATAAGATGGAGCAGGGACGGTGAATTTGGAGATTGAGTTGAGAAAGTGCTCGTCGGAGTTGCGTGGCAAGAGGTTAACGGTGAGTGCGGAAGAAGGCGCCACGACGCGAGATAAAAGGCCAGCAGAGGGGTCACTTTGCCACGGAGTTGGTCGCGTGCTCGTTCGAGAGAGAACCGCGATCGTCGCGCTGGCGTTGCCGGTCAAAGCCTCGGCGGCCACCGCCATGACAGAGCCGGAAGCTTATATCTCCCCCTTCTCCTATATACCCTTTCGGTTTATATGAAAATACTTTGGATTTTTGAATAGAAGTTGAAAATATGTTAAAATATCAAATGCTCAGAATTTAATACTGAACATCTTTTATTTTTGCAACATAAGCAGAATATGCTTAGATTTTGAATTAGAGTTTGCAAAACCAAAGAGAACAAAGAGGGCAGAAAAGTATTTTTCACAATTACTTTTGATTTCATATGAAAACTTGGAAAACTTTATACATCAAAGTTGTTCCCTATCAAAATAGAACAACTTTGCTTTTTGGAGCATAGCCAAATTGTGCTTAATTTTGAAACTACACAAAAAGGGAATAAAATTGGTTTTGGAAATTGAGTTTCAATTTGAAACCAATTCAAACTTGTTTTTCCAGATTATTTCAGATTTTCTTTAGTAACTTGAAAATCTATCTTAATAAAAGTTGTTTCTTTTAATCCTCTCTACAACTTTGATTAAAAGACCAAGGTCTAATTCTTTTTAGTTTCTGAAATCTAGAGTTGGGGTTAAATTTAGGGTTTAAAAGATTTCAAATTTATTCAAAATTTTGTACAGAAACTTTGAAAACTTTGAATACCAAAGTTGTCCCTCTCAACAAGAGCTACAACTTTGCTTTTGAAACCATTTTGAAATTGACCCAACTTTTTGGACTTACAGAGAGGAGAAAATAAGAAACACATAGAAAATTAGGTTTTCTACATACACTTAGTATTACCCTTAACATAAAACCATATAACTTATGAAAGCATTACACCACTAGGATTGCATACTTAACATTTCTTATTCACTAAGCACAAACATGTTAACATAAACTTGTTTTTAGTGAATGCATACTCAGGTTATCACTTCACATGAAATGCTAATGCATATGATGACATGGCAAGTTAATTTTGCTTAACACAGAGTGTTACAACTCTTTCCCCCTTAAAGAATCTCGTCCCGAGATTTAACCTGAAGGCTAACTAATGGAAAAGGAAATGTGTCAGGCACTTCCATTACTAACCTTTACATAAAGCAGGGAATAGGTCATCATATGACAGATTATAAGGACTATATAGAAGAAAGAACTCAGGAAAACTTTCTGAGAGAAACTCTTCTGACTCCCATGTTGCTTCATCTTCCGTATGTTGATTCCATTGAACCTTATAGAACTTAACAGTTCTTTTTCGAGTGACTCGATCTTTCTGGTCAAGAATCTTGATAGGATACTCCGAGTATGTCAGATCAGGTTCTAACTCAATCTCTTCCACATGAATGACATGATCAGGCACTTGAAGACATTTCTTTAATTGAGAGACATGAACACATTATGAACTGATGATAACTGTGGTGGTAAATCAAGTTGATATGCTACCTTTCCACATCTTTAAGGATCTGATAGGGACCTATATATCGTGGTGCCAACTTTCCTTTGATTCCAAATCGAGTAACTCCTTTCATTGGTGACACCTTGAGATAGACATAATCACCAATTTCAAATGTAAGAGACCGATATCTCTTATCGGCATAACTCTTTTGTCTGGATTGCGCTATCTTTATATTCTCTCGAATTAACCTAACTTTTTCTTCAGCTTCCTTAACTAAGTCAACTCCAAAGAGACTACGTTCTCCCGGTTCAGACCAGTTTAAAGGTGTTCTGCATCTTCTGCCATACAGAGCTTCAAATGGTGCCATCTTAATGCTCTCTTGATAACTGTTATTGTAAGAGAATTCTGCTAACGGCAAACATTCATCCCATTTCTCTGAATAATTGAGCACACAGGATCTTAACATATCTTCTAAGATCTGATTAACTCTTTCAGTTTGGCCCCCCCAGTCTGTGGATGATAAGCTGTACTATGCAGAAGCTTGGTACCCAAAGACTCATGTAAGTGCCTCCAGAAAACATTAACAAACTGTGTCCCTCTATCAGACACGATAGTCTTGGGAACACCATGCAGACTTATAATTTTGTCAAAATATATCTTGGCATAGGTAGATGCTGGATATGTGGTCTTAACAGATATGAAATGAGCTGATTTGGTCAGACGATCAACAATGACCCATATGGAATCAAACCCTTTTGATGTCTTGGGCAGACCTACTATGAAGTCCATACTAATGTCATCCCACTTCCAAGAGGGAATTGATAAAGGTTGCAATTCTCCCAGCAGACCTAAGATGAATTGCCTTCACTTTTTGACAAGTATCACATTTAGCTACATAACTAGCAATTTCGAGTTTCATCTTAGTCCACCAGAATTTCTGTTCAGATCATGATACATCTTATTACGCCTGGATGTACTGAAAATCTTGTTGCATGAGCTTCATCAAGAATTTGCTTTCTGAGTTCAGGAACCTTTGGAACCACTAACCGTTCCTTTAACCAAATCACTCCAGCTTCATCTACTTTAAAATTAGAATTTTGCTCAGAGTGAATCTTTTCTTTTAGATGGATCATTCCTTGCTTTCCTTCTGGGCTGCAATGATCTGATCTTTAATGGATGATTGAACGGTCACATTTGCAAGATTTCCTTGTGGAATCATTTCAAGATTTAACCTTTCAAATTCATAGCACAGGTAACATCTATTGGTTTGACTTCCAGACAATTGCAATGACTCTTTCGACTGAGTGCATCTGCAACTACATTGGCTTTACCGGGTGATAGTGTACTTCAATATCATAATCTTTTATCAGTTCTAACCATCTTCTCTGACGCATATTCAACTCAGACTGTGTGAAGATGTATTTCAAACTTTTATGATCAGTATATATGTGACAGAGATTACCCAACAAATAATGTCGCCAGATCTTTAGAGCATGGACTACAGCTGCCAACTCTAGATCATGTGTTGGATAATGTTCTTCGTGCCGCTTAAGTTGTCGTGAAGCATAAGCAATGACTCTGCCTTCTTGCATCAATACACACCCAATGCCTTTGCCTGAAGCATCACAATAAACATCAAAGGATTTCTCAATGTCTGGCTGAGCTAATACTGGTGCAGTTGTTAAAAACTTTTTCAGAGTCTGAAAAGCTTCTTCACATTCCATTGACCATAAAAACTTGGTGTCATTCTTTAACAGTGTTGTCATTGGTTTAGAGATCTTGGAGAAGTCAGGGATAAATCTACGATAATACCCTGCTAATCCTAAGAAACTCCGAACTTGATGTACTGACGTTGGTGACTTCCAGTCAAGAACTTCTTGGACCTTACTTGGATCTACTGCAATACCTTCAGCTGACAGAACATGACCCAAGAATTGAACTTCATCTATCCAAAACTCACATTTACTGAATTTAGCATATAACTGATGTTCTCTCAGGCGAGTCAACACTATCCTGAGATGTTCTGCATGCTCTTCTTTGGTTTTGGAATAGATGAGAATATCATCAATAAACACACACCAACCACGACTTATCTAGCTCTGCCATAAACACTGAATTCATCAAATACATGAAGTGTGCCGGGGCATTAGTCAGACCAAAGGACATGACTAAATATTCATATAAACCATATCTGGTAGTGAATGCTGTTTTCGGAACATCTTCTAGTTTGATCTTGATCTGATGATATCCGGATCTCAAATCTATCTTCGAGAATACCTTTGCACCAGCTAGTTGATCAAAGAGGAGATCAATACGGGGTAAAGGATACTTGTTCTTGATTGTCACTTCATTCAAAGGACGATAATCCACACATAGCCTCAAGGTATGGTCCTTCTTCTTCACAAAAATCGCTGGACAACCCCATGGTGACGAACTAGGTCGAATGAAACCTTTATCTAGCAAACCTTGCAACTGAGTTTTCAATTCTGCTAACTCCTTTGGTGGCATTCTATAAGCTCTTCTGGCTATTGGTACTGTTCCTGGTTTGAGTTCTATTTCAAATTCCACATTACGATCAGGTGGAAGACCAGGTAAATCTTCTGGAACACATCAGGAAACTCACAGACCACTGGAATGTCTTGGATTTCCTTGACAGAGGTAGCACACACTTGCTCAACTGCTCTCTTAAGAGTAGGAAGATGGATAAGAAGTTGAGACTTGCTATTAGGTACATTGAGTTTGATGGTTCTATTCAAGGTGTCTATCACTGCACCTCTCTGGTTCATCCAGTTCATACCCAAGATCACATCTATACTTGGATCTTTTTATTATCATGGAGGTTGGAAATATATATCCACCCAGATCTATAGGTACCTGATGTACCATTTCCTTAGTACTTAGTCGACCCCCAGGTGACTGTATAAAGAAGTTATCTTGGGTTTCATCAAAAGGTATATCATGCTTTTCCGCAAATGTTCTATTCATGAAAGTATGTGATGCACCAGAATCAAAAAGTGTAATAGCTGGGTGTTGAGCAACAGGGAACATACCAAGCATAACAGGTTCTCCTTCAGGAATAGCTTCTATTTGAGTGTGGAAAACCTTCCCGTCTTCAGAACACCTTACCCTTTTGATTATTCTGTGCATTTCCCCGATTCTGATTTGCTTGATGATTTCCTGCTGGCCTTGGTGCATTGGTATTGGAACATTCTGCCTTGGATAAGGACATTCACGAGCAAAATGCCCTGCCTTTCCGCAATTATAGCATGGATAGCTTGCAGTTTGTGGCACTGGTGGACGAATGGCAGGAACATACGACTGACGTGAGTATTGAAAGGCATAGTAGGCCTTGCAAACGTCCTCTGAGGATACTGCTGCTGCTGAGGCGGACGATACGGTGGACGATAAGATGGGCGGAACTGCTGGACTGGATGATATACCAGCCTCTGACGCTTCTTGTTGTTGCCTGATGATCCAGACCCTGATACAAATCCCCTCTTCTTTTTGGCCTCCTTATGCTTGCGGTTCTTTTCTTCACTGGCTATAGCAATATTCACGGCCTCATTAAAATTCATATTGCCACAGCTGGTATCAGAGCAGGAATTCCTTAGAAAGTATAACAGTAATTATTTCTGAAAACTTCAAAAGTTTTGAGTCAAACTAAAGTTTAAATTAGTTTGAGTCCAATTGTTTCTAGACTTCTTATGCTTCTGACTTGCCTTAATTCATTCTTTAGACTTATCTTTCTATCTAAATGGGTATGTTTTTAGTGTAGTTATGGTGATATTTATATCTAGGAACAATATTTATAACAATATAATGTTGCCCTATTTACGAAAAGAAAGTTATTCACTTCTATGATAAGTGATTATCTTAAAATTAATTATTTGTTTGATATATGCTTTGTTCGTAAGTTCGATTCATGCATCATGATTGATAACCTATAATTAACTTTCCCTCTTAGAAGTTGTATCTAAATAGAGTTAATATATCTATCTAATTATAAAACTCTATCTCTTAATCCTGGAACTATATAGTTCTAATGTTCAAAATGTATATATTTTAGCAGATGGTACGTACCAAGCAGACTGCACGCAAGTGTACTGGACCTCGAGGTGTTCCTCGACACGTCCTTGCCCCAAGAAATGATGGCCTTACTGAGAGTGAGGGAAGTAACCAGCCCCTGGTTACTTACGAAGAAGGAGAAGGTAGTAACACTGCCACTTCACAGCTGCAGGCGGAAGTAGACCGTCTGTATATGGAATTGGCAAGAGCAAATGGAAAGGATGAGGGGCAACAGAGATAGGGAAGAGTTGCGTGAGCAGCTACAATACCACCACGAGCAGCACCAAGAGTATGAGTGCAAGTGGAGGCAGGCCGTTGAGCAAAGGAACCGGGCACGAACCCGGGTAGATGTTATGAGGGATAATCAGAACCTCATGGCAAATCATCATGCCGACCTACATAGGCATATAGAGGAGCTAACCGCACAGTTGCAGCCAGAACCTGCCACACCACCACATCCTGAGAATGCTTCTGAGAAGAAGAAGAAGAAGAAGAAGAAGAGATGAGGAGTTAGAGCCGGTGGAAGATGAAGTCACATCTGAGGAAGAGTCATAGGTTTCGAGGTTGGATACACATAAGGTGTATCATAGTATCTTTCTGACTTTGTAACCTAGTTAGTCAGAAAACCTCTAATATGGTCAGGTGTGTAAAATAGTGATATCAGTAGTCCGGCCCAAGAGCGGACTTGTATGAAAAATAAGTTGACCATGATGTGTATGTCATAATGTGTATATGAATGTTAATCAAGGTATGGTTTGTTTAAACAGATGCCTGTTAACACTCGTGGAGCTAATTCTTCTCATGGTGAAGATGATATCCCTAATACACCACCAGTTCCACCCTCCTTGGCTGATGCAATTGCAGCATTGGTCAACGCAACCACCTTGTTGGCACAAAATCAGAATGGTGGTCAACGTGGTCGTGGTCGAATAATAGGGAAGAAACAACATATGTGGATTTCACTGACACTCGTCCTCCCGTATTCATAAAAGCAGATGAACCTCTGGAAGCAGATGACTGGCTCCGTACTATGGAGCAGAAGTTCAGTCTTATCACTTGTACCGAGATCCAGAAGCCAGCGTTTGCAGCGCAACAGCTTCGTGGCGCTGCAGGAGTTTGGTGGGCAAACCTATTAGCGGTTCAACCGGCTGGCCACCGAATCACGTGGGCTGAGTTCAAGGAAGCCTTCAGGGCTCACTATATTCCTGATGGAGTTATGAAGATGAAGCTTGAAGAATTCTTAGCTCTTCGTCAAGGATAGGGACAACTTTGGTATTCAAAGTTTTCAAAGTTTCTGTACAAAATTTTGAATAAATTTGAAATCTTTTAAACCCTAAATTTAACCCCAACTCTAGATTTCAGAAACTAAAAAGAATTAGACCTTGGTCTTTAATCAAAGTTGTAGAGAGGATTAAAAGAAACAACTTTTATTAAGATAGATTTTCAAGTTACTAAAGAAACTGAAATAATCTGGAAAACCAAGTTTGAATTGGTTTCAAATTGAAACTCAATTCCAAAACCAATTTTATTCCTTTTTGTGTAGTTTCAAATTAAGCACAATTTGGCTATGCTCCAAAAAGCAAAGTTGTTCTATTTTTGATAGGGAACAACTTTGATGTATAAAGTTTTCCAAGTTTTCATATGAAATCAAAAGTAATTGTGAAAATTTTTTCTGCCCTCTTTGTTCTCTTTGTTTTGCAAACTCTAATTCAAAATCTAAGCATATTCTGCTTATGTTGCAAAAATAAAAGATGTTCAGTATTAAATTCTGAGCATTTGATATTTTAACATATTTTCAACTTCTATTCAAAAATCTAAAGTATTTTCATATAAACCGAAAGGGTATATAGGAGAAGGGGAGATAAGCTTCCGCTCTGTTCATGGCGGTGGCCGCCGAGGCTTTGACCGGCAACGCCAGCGCGACGGTCGCGGTTCTCTCTCGAACGAGCACGCGACCAACTCCGTGGCAAAGTGACCCCTCTGCTGGCCTTTTATCTCGCGTCGTGGCGCCTTCTTCCGCACTCACCGTTAACCTCTTGCCACGCAACTCCGACGAGCACTTCTCAACTCAATCTCCAAATTCCCGTCCCTGCTCCATCTTATCCAAATTCACCGCGCCTATAAGTACTTCACTTCCTTGCGCACCTCCCGGACCTTTCCTCTCCATCACTGCCTACTCGCTACTGCCTCAGAGAGCTTGAGCTCGCCGTTTTTCTTCCCGCCGGGCAAAATCGCCGCCGAGCTCGACCTCGCCGTGGTCAGCCCAACCGGACACTCCTCTACTCTCCCTGTCTTGTGTTTCTGCTTTGTATTGATCCCAGGATGCTCATCGGCCCGATGGTTTTCTGTTTGATGCTCAGGACTCGCCGGAACAACCTCTACTTCACCGGAGCTCGCCGCCGCAAGCCACTGCTCCGTGGACACCTTCCCTCCGTTCATCCTCCGCTCGAACCAGCTAAGCCATCAGCATCAGGGTGAGCTACTGGATCTTCCTAGCCCCTCCGTTCTACTGCTACCGACCTAGGTTCGCCGGAACAGCTCCGCCGTGGCTCGGTCCGCCGCCGTGCGTGGCCAGACCTCACCGGAGCGGTAGCGTTAGGGTTTAGAGGCTCTATCGGCCGCGGGTGACTCCTGGGTGCTTATGCTCGCGTCCGTTAGGTCTCTACTGGCCGGAGTTGGCCGGCGTAAGGCTCGCGCGTTCGGTGCGCCGCCGTCCGTTCGAGCCAGCGTCGGGGACTTCCGGTTGCGAAGACGAGAAAGTCCAGGGGTTGGTTGCAAAGTCCCAGACTCATGTGAATAGCGCTGTGGACTGCGGTTAGTTTAGTTTAAAGCCGAAGGGCTTTTCTGCAAAAGTGCCGAGGCGCGCGGGCGGGAACCAGGCTGGGCTGGTTTCGCGCGCGACGGGCCGCGTCTCGACTGGGCCGAAAGCCCATTTTGGGCTAGTTTTGTGTTTCCTTTTTCTGTCTTTTTGAAAGTAAGCAGTTTTGTTAATTTTGCTATAATTAATCTATAGCTCTGTTAATTATGAAATTTGACATGATAGATGTTAACATGCCCATGCTAATATAAAAATTATACAACTTGTGTTTTGAGTACTTTTTATAGGACAATTAAATCTGGACTTTAATTAATAAATGCAACTTTGAGGAATTATGTAATTTTCTGTGGTTATCCAAAAATCATGAAATTTGACATGGGAGTTTATATCACTGATATACACCTTCATGTTTAATTTCATCCCTGTTTGATCAAGTATGATTGGTGTATAAGTAAAAGGCTAATTAAAATGGTTTATAAAATAAATAGGATTAGTTAATCACTTTAGGATTTGTGTGACTTTTGGAATTGTTTGACAACCAGTGGAAAACTAGCAAGATTTGCTCCCTGGTTATGGATTCCTTTATGAAAATAACCTTTTTGCTTGTTAAGTTGCATAACCATATTTAAGAAAATAACAAAACTTGTTTAGTACTTTTAATAACTAAAGTTAGTTTGTTGGTTTGCAACTTTACCGTGAAGGAAAGTTGTACTCCATAAAATTATAGTTTAAGAAAATTTCCATCTTTACCATGATCATATCATAAGCATCTCATTAATCATGCATATGCACTTCTACGTGTAGATTTCGCTTCGGAAGGCCCTAACTCTCAGTGGATTCCCCTGAGGGTGTAGACCTTCTCGATTTTCAGAATCTTCGAACTCCACTAATCCTCAAGGCAAGCCCCGGTGCATTTAACCTTTCTATTTCTATTGCAAAGTTTTATACAATGATTTATCAACTGCATGTAAGTAATAGGAGTTGAATGACACCAGTAGTTGCATTACCAGTTGGTTACCTTTACTCTATCCTTGTTACCTATTTATTTGTAAATGTTTAGCCAAGATGCACGGTGATGAGATTATCCTCCGCTTAGGCCTTGAGCAAACTAAGGGATGATAGGTCATCACTGTTAGGATACCTCTTTCAGGTATACTTGATAAATGGATGAAAAATGGAATTCAGACCGGGCAGTAACTTGCATCCGGATTGGAATCTTGATGTAGTGTTCCTGTCTGTGTCGATTAGGAACCATTCGTTGTTAGTCCTTGATCGAGAGCATGATAGTACCAATCACGGGATACGGGTTGATATGTTGCAGGTTAGAGTCCTGCCATACAACACCGTGTGCTTTGGTATGTTGCAGGTTAGAGTCCTGCCATACAAATCACTTATGGTTGTGCAATATGTTGCAGGTTAGAGTCCTGCCATATTGTGTGATTGGGAACCCCCAGCTGGGTAGATAAAGCGGTTCGAATCGTCGTTGCTCTACGATAAAAAGAGACTCGATCTCTGGCTCTCAACGTAGAGTTTTCAAACCAAGCTTTTGGGAAATGATGTTTCATCCTAAAGAGTACTTTTGATGGTATATTTGGAAGGAAAAGAAGAATGTTTTGTTAAAAATGTTTATTCTGCAAATTCCTTCTCTACTATTGCTAGCCCCACTACATCCCTTAAAGCTAGCATGACCTGAAGTCTTTTCTGTTGACGGATAAGTCTTGTTGAGTACTTTAGTACTCAGGGTTTGTTAACCCTTGTTGCAGGTGAGTACATGGATCCACCTTTTGATGGACAGTGCTACTACTTCACTCTAGTAGAAGAGAGTGATGATGATTCTAATGTGTAACCTTGGGCAAGTGAGAACTTTTGTGTTGAAAATATGTAATATTAGTTCCGAACAATTGTTGTAATAAGTACTTTGGTTTGTAAAACTCTAAGTTTTTAACTATGTATTATAATCTTCCGCTTTACTCTGATTTATCTTATCTATAAAACTTTTGTAATACTGTGATGCTTGATGGGGATTTTCCTGGAAAGAAGGTAACGTGGATGATTCGGGTTTCCCGAGGACAACCCGACAGATCTCTTGAGTCATTTGGAACTCGTGCACAGCCGATCCAAGGTCTTTAGGACAATGATGGGTGCATGTGGGCCACTTAATTCAGGAGGTTCTGCCGTTGTAACACTCTGGTGTTAAGCAAAAATTAAAACTTGCCATGTCATCATATGCATTAGCATTTCATGTGAAGTGATAACCTGAGTATGCATTCACTAAAAACATTTATTTAACATTTTGTGCTTAGTGAATAAGAAATGTAAGTATGCAATCCTAGTGGTGTAATGCTTTCATAAGTTATATGGTTTTATGTTAAGGGTAATACTAAGTGTATGTAAAACCTAATTTTCTATGTGTTTTCTTATTTTCTCCTCTCTGTAAGTCCAAAAGTTTGGGTCAATTTCAAAATGGTTTCAAAAGAAAATTGTAGCTATGTTGAGAGGACATTTGGTATTCAAAGTTTTCAAAGTTTCTGTACAAAATTTTGAATAATTTGAAAATCTTTTAAACCCTAAATTTAACCCCAACTCTAGATTTCAAAAACTAAAAAGAATTAGACCTTGGTCTTTTAATCAAAGTTGTAGAGAGGATTAAAAGAAACAACTTTTATTAAGATAGATTTCATGTTACTAAAGAAAATCTGAAAAATCTGGAAACAAGTTTGAATTGGTTTCAAATTGAAACTCAATTTCCAAAACCAATTTTATTCCTTTTTGTGTAGTTTCAAAATTAAGCACCATTTGGCTATGCTCCAAAAGCAAAGTTGTTCTATTTTTTGATAGGGAACAACTTTGATGTATAAAGTTTTCCAAGTTTTCATATGAAATCAAAAGTAATTGTGAAAATACTTTTTCTGCCCTCTTTGTTCTCTTTTGGTTTTGCAAACTCTAATTCAAAATCTAAGCATATTTGCTTATGTTGCAAAAATAAAAGATGTTCATATTAAATTCGAGCATTTGATATTTTAACATATTTCAACTTCTATTCAAAAATCCAAATATTTTCATATAACCGAAAGGGTATATAGGAGAAGGGGAGATAAGCTTCCGGCTCTGTTCATGGCGGTGGCCGCCGAGGCTTTGACCGGCAACGCCAGCGCGACGGTCGCGGTTCTCTCTCGAACGAGCACGCGCCAACTCCGTGGCAAAGTGACCCTCTGCTGGCCTTTTATCTCGCGTCGTGGCGCCTCTTCGCACATCACCCGTTAACCTCTTGCCACGCAACTCCGACGAGCACTTCTCAACTCAATCTCCAAATTCACCGTCCCTGCTCCATCTTATCCAAATTCACCGCGCCTATAAGTACTTCACTTCCTTGCGCACCTCCCGGACCTTTCCTCTCATCACTCGCTACTAACTGCCTCAGAGAGAGCTTGAGCTCGTCGTTTTTTTCTTCCCGCCCGGGCAAAATCGCCGCCGAGCTCGACCTCGCCGTGGTCAGCCCAACCGGGCACTCCTCTACTCTCCCTGTCTTTGTTTTTCTTGCTTTGTATTGATCCCAGGAGCTCATCGGCCCGATGGGTTTTCTGTTTGATTCTCAGGACTCGCCGGAACAACCTCTCTACTTACCGGAGCTCGCCGCCGTGCAGCCACTGCTCCGTGGACACCTTCCCTCCGTTCATCCTCCGCTCGAACCAGCTAAGCCATCAGCAGCAGGGTGAGCTACTGATCTTCCTAGCCCCCTCCGTTCTACTGCTACCGACCTAGGTTCGCCGGAACAGCTCCGCCGTGGCTCGGTCCGCCGCCGTGCGTGGCCATACCTCACGACCGGAGCGGTAGCGTTAGGGTTTAGAGGCTCTATCGGCCGCGGGTGACTCGCTGGTGCTTATGCTCGCGTCCGTTAGGTCTCTACTGGCCGGAGTTGGCCGGCGTAAGGCTCGCCGGCGTTCGGTGCGCCGCCGTCCGTTCGAGCCAGCGTCGGGGACTTCCCGGTTGCGAAGACGAGAAAGTCCAGGGTGTGGTTGCAAAGTCCCAGACTCATGTGAATAGCGCTGTGGACTGCGGGTTAGTTTCGTTTAAGCCGAAGGGCTTTTCTGCAAAAGTGCCGAGGCGCGCGGGCGGGAAGGCTGGGCTGTTTTCGCGCGCGCGACGGGCCGCGTCGGACTGGGCCGAAAGCCCAGTTGGGCTAGTTTGTGTTTCCTTTTTCTGTCTTTTTGAACAGTAAGCAGTTTTGTTAATTTTGCTATAATTAATCTATAGCTCTGTTAATTATGAAATTTGACATGATAGATGTTAACATGCCCATGCTAATTTAAAAATTATACAACTTGTGTTTTGAGTAATTTTTATAGGACAATTAAATCTGGACTTTAATTAATAAATGCAACTTTGAGGAATTATGTAATTTTCTGTGGTTATCCAAAAATCATGAAATTTGACATGGGCGTTTATATCACTGATATACACCTTCATGTTTAATTTCATCCCTGTTTGATCAAGTATGATTGGTGTATAAGTAAAAGGCTAATTAAAATGGTTTATAAAATAAATAGGATTAGTTAATCACTTTAGGATTTGTGTGACTTTTGGATTGTTTGACAACCAGTGGAAAACTAGCAAGATTTGCTCCTGGTTATGGTTCCTTTATGAAAATAACCTTTTATTGCTTGTTAAGTTGCATAACCATATTTAAAGAAAATAACAAAACTTGTTTAGTACTTTTAATAACTAAAGTTAGTTTGTTGGTTTGCAACTTTACCGTGAAGGAAATTGTACTCCATAAAAATTATAGTTTAAGAAATTTCATTTCCTTTACCATGATCATATATAAGCATCTCATTAATCATGCATATGCACTTCTACGTGTAGATTTCGCTTCGGAAGGCCCTAACTCTCAGTGGCCTGAGGGTGTAGACCCTTCTCGATTTTCAGAATCTTCGAACTCCACTAATCCTCAAGGCAAGCCCCGGTGCATTTAACCTTTCTATTTCTATTGCAAAGTTATACAATGATTTATCAACTGCATGTAAGTAATAGGAGTTGAATGAACCAGTAGTTGCATTACCAGTTGGTTACCTTTACTCTATCCTTGTTACCTATTTATTTGTAAATGTTTAGCCAAGATGCACGGTGATGAGATTATCCTCCGCTTAGGCCTTGAGCAAACTAAGGGATGATAGGTCATCACTGTTAGGATACCTCTTTCAGGTATACTTGATAAATGGATGAAAAATGGAATTCAGACCGGGCAGGTAACTTGCATCCGGATTGGAATCTTGATGTAGTGTTCCTGTCTGTGTCGATTAGGAACCATTCGTTGTTAGTCCTTGATCGAGAGCATGATAGTACCAATCACGGGATACGGGTTGATATGTTGCAGGTTAGAGTCCTGCCATACAACACCGTGGTGCTTTGGTATGTTGCAGGTTAGAGTCCTGCCATACAAATCACTTATGGTTGTGCAATATGTTGCAGGTTAGAGTCCTGCCATATTGTGTGATTGGGAACCCCCGCTGGGTAGATAAAGCGGTTCGAATCGTCGTTGCTCTACGATAAAAAGAGACTCGATCTCTGGCTCTCAACGTAGAGTTTTCAAACCAAAGCTTTTGGGAAATGATGTTTCATCCTAAAAGAGTACTTTTGATGGTATATTTGGAAGGAAAAGAAGAATGTTTTGTTAAAATAAAAATGTTTATTCTGCAAATTCCTTCTCTATTGCTAGCCCACTACATCCCTTAAAGCTAGCATGACCTGAAGTCTTTTCTGTTGACGGATAAGTCTTGTTGAGTACTTTAGTACTCAGGGTTGTTACCCTTGTTGCAGGAGAGTACATGGATCCACCTTTTGATGGACAGTGCTACTTCACTCTTGTAGAAGAGAGTGATAATGAATCTGATGTGTGACCTTGGGCAAGTAACAAGAATTTGGGTGATATATGTATTATAAAGTTCCGAACCGTTTATGTAATAAGTACTTATGGTTTGTAAAACTCTAAGTTTTTAACCTATGTATTATAATCTTTCCGCTTTACTCTGATTTATCTTATCTATAAAACTGTTGTAATACTGTGATGCTTGATGAGGAATTTTCCTGGAAGTTATGTAACGTGGATGATTCGGGTTTCCCGAGGACACCCGACAGTCCTCTTGAGTCATTTGGAACGCGTGTACGCCGATCCAAGGTCTTTAGGACAATGATGGGTGCATGTGGGCCATTTAATTCAGGAGTTCTGCCACAGCTGTATCAGAGCAGGAATTCCTTAGAAATATAACAGTAATTATTTCTGAAACTTCAAAAGTTTTGAGTCAAACTAAAGTTTAAATTAGTTGAGTCCAAATTGTTTCTAGACTTATCTTATGCTTCTGACTTGCCTTAATTCATTCTTTAGACTTATCTTTCTATCTAAATGGGTATGTTTTTAGTGTAGTTATGGTGATATTATATCTAAGGAACAATATTTATAACAATATAATGTTGCCCTATTTACGAAAAGAAAGTTATTCACTTCTATGATAAGTGATTATCTTAAAATTAATTATTTGTTTGATATATGCTTTGTTCGTAAGTTCGATTCATGCATCATGATTGATAACCTATAATTAACTTTCCCTCTTAGAAGTTGTATCTAAATAGAGTTAATATATCTATCTAATTATAAAACTCTATCTCTTAATCCTGGAACATATATAGTTCTAATGTTCAAAATGTATATATTTTAGCAGATGGTACGTACCAAGCAGACTGCACGCAAGTGTACTGGACCTCGAGGTGTTCCTCGACACGTCTTGCCCCAAGAAATGATGGCCTTACTGAGAGTGAGGGAAGTAACCAGCCCCTGGTTACTTACGAAGAAGGAGAAGGTAGTAACACTGCCACTTCACAGCTGCAGGCGGAAGTAGACCGTCTGTATATGGAATTGGCAAGAGCAAATGGAGAAAGGATGAGGGGCAACAGAGATAGGGAAGAGTTGCGTGAGCAGCTACAATACCACCACGAGCAGCACCAAGAGTATGAGTGCAAGTGGAGGCAGGCCGTTGAGCAAAGGAACCGGGCACGAACCCGGGTAGATGTTATGAGGATAATCAGAACCTCATGGCAAATCATCATGCCGACCTACATAGGCATATAGAGGAGCTAACCGCACAGTTGCAGCCAGAACCTGCCACACCACCACATCCTGAGAATGCTTCTGAAGAAGAAGAAGAAGAAGAAGAAGAAGAAGAGAGAGGAGTTAGAGCCGGTGGAAGATGAAGTCACATCTGAGAGAAAGAGTCATAGGTTTCGAGGTTGGGATACACATAAGGTGGTATCATAGTATCTTTCTGACTTGTAACCTAGTTAGTCTAGAAAACCTCTAATATGGTCAGGTGTGTAAAAGTGATATCAGTAGTCCGGCCCAAGAGCGGACTTGTATGAAAAATAAGTTGACCATGATGTGTATGTCATAATGTGTATATGAATGTTAATCAAGGTATGGTTTGTTTAAACAGATGCTTGTTAACACTCGTGGAGCTAATTCTTCTCATGGTGAAGATGATATCCCTAATACACCACCAGTTCCACCCTCCTGGCTGATGCAATTGCAGCATTGGTCAACGCAACCACCTTGTTGGCACAAAATCAGAATGGTGGTCAACGTGGTCGTGGTCGAAATAATAGGGAAGAAACAACATATGTGGATTTCACTGACACTCGTCCTCCCGTATTCATAAAAGCAGATGAACCTCTGGAAGCAGATGACTGGCTCCGTACTATGGAGCAGAAGTTCAGTCTTATCACTTGTACCGAGATCCAGAAGCCAGCGTTTGCACGCAACAGCTTCGTGGCGCTGCAGGAGTTTGGTGGGCAAACCTATTAGCGGTTCAACCGGCTGGCCGAATCACGGGGCTGAGTTCAAGGAAGCCTTCAGGGCTCACTATATTCCTGAGGAGTTATGAAGATGAAGCTTGAAGAATTCTTAGCTCTTCGTCAAGGAGATGAACCAGTCATGCAGTACATTGGGAAGTTCAACCATCTGTCCCAATATGCTTTTGATCAAGTTAATACTGATGAGAAGAAGAAAGGATGTTTTATATATGCGTGGATGAATACAAGCTTCAATCTATGATGACCACTTGGGCAATATGAATTTTAATGAGGCCGTGAATATTGCTATAGCCAGTGAAGAAAAGAACCGCAAGCATAAGGAGGCCAAAAAGAAGAGGGGATTTGTATCAGGGTCTGGATCATCAGGCAACAAAAGAAGCGTCAGAGGCTGGTATATCATCCAGTCCAGCAGTTCCGCCCATCTTATCGTCCACCGTATCGTCCGCCTCAGCAGCAGCAGTATCCTCAGAGGACGTTTGCAAGGCCTACTATGCCTTTCAATACTCAACGTCAGTCGTATGTTCCTGCCATTCGTCCACCAGTGCCACAAACTGCAAGCTATCCATGCTATAATTGCGGAAAGGCAGGGCATTTTGCTCGTGAATGTCCTTATCCAAGGCAGAATGTTCCCAATACCAATGCACCAAGGCCAGCAGGAAATCATCAAGCAAATCAGAATCGGGGAAATGCACAGAATAATCAAAGGGTAAGGGTGTTCTTCTGAAGACGGGAAGGTTTTCCACACTCAAATAGAAGCTATTCCTGA
Organism: Coix lacryma-jobi var. lacryma-jobi; assembly: GCA_009763385.1. Classification (NCBI taxonomy): domain Eukaryota; kingdom Viridiplantae; phylum Streptophyta; class Magnoliopsida; order Poales; family Poaceae; genus Coix; species Coix lacryma-jobi. Next base: position 86,831,036 of record CM019831.1, read on the forward strand.
AGGAGAACCTGTTATGCTTGGTATGTTCCCTGTTGCTCAACACCCAGCTATTACACTTTTTGATTCTGGTGCATCACATACTTTCATGAATAGAACATTTGCGGAAAAGCATGATATACCTATTGATGAACCCAGATAACTTCTTTATACAGTCACCTGGGGGTCGACTAAGTACTAAGGAATGGTAACATCAGGTACCTATAGATCTGGGTGGATATATATTTCCAACCTCCATGATAATATTAAAAGATCCAAGTATAGATGTGATCTTGGGTATGAACTGGATGAACCAGAGAGGTGCAGTGATAGACACCTTGAATAGAACCATCAAACTCAATGTACCTAATAGCAAGTCTCAACTTCTTATCCATCTTCCTACTCTTAAGAGAGCAGTTGAGCAAGTGTGTGCTACCTCTGTCAAGGAAATCCAAGACATTCCAGTGGTCTGTGAGTTTCCTGATGTGTTCCCAGAAGATTTACCTGGTCTTCCACCTGATCGTAATGTGGAATTTGAAATAGAACTCAAACCAGGAACAGTACCAATAGCCAGAAGAGCTTATAGAATGCCACCAAAGGAGTTAGCAGAATTGAAAACTCAGTTGCAAGGTTTGCTAGATAAAGGTTTCATTCGACCTAGTTCGTCACCATGGGGTTGTCCAGCGATTTTGTGAAGAAGAAGGACCATACCTTGAGGCTATGTGTGGATTATCGTCCTTTGAATGAAGTGACAGCAAGAACAAGTATCCTTTACCCCGTATTGATCTCCTCTTTGATCAACTAGCTGGTGCAAAGGTATTCTCGAAGATAGATTTGAGATCCGGATATCATCAGATCAAGATCAAACCAGAAGATGTTCCGAAAAAGCATTCACTACCAGATATGGTTTATATGAATATTTAGTCATGTCCTTTGGTCTGACTAATGCCCCGGCACACTTCATGTATTTGATGAATTCAGTGTTTATGGCAGAGCTAGATAAGTTCGTGGTTGTGTTTATGATGATATTCTCATCTATTCCAAAACAAAAAGCATGCAGAACATCTCAGGATAGTGTTGACTCGCCTGAGAGAACATCAGTTATATGCTAATTCAGTAAATGTGAGTTTTGGATAGATGAAGTTCAATTCTTGGGTCATGTTCTGTCAGCTGAAGGTATTGCAGTAGATCCAAGTAGGTCCAAGAAGTTCTTGACTGGAAGTCACCAACGTCAGTACATCAAGTTCGGAGTTTCTTAGGATTAGCAGGGTATTATCGTAGATTTATCCCTGACTTCTCCAAGATCTCTAAACCAATGACAACACTGTTAAAGAATGACACCAAGTTTTTATGGTCAATGGAATGTGAAGAAGCTTTTCAGACTCTAAAAAGTTTTTAACAACTGCACCAGTATTAGCTCAGCCAGACATTGAGAAATCCTTTGATGTTTATTGTGATGCTTCAGGCAAAGGCATTGGGTGTGTATTGATGCAAGAAGGCAGAGTCATTGCTTATGCTTCACGACAACTTAAGCGGCACGAAGAACATTATCCAACACATGATCTAGAGTTGGCAGCTGTAGTCCATGCTCTAAGATCTGGCGACATTATTTGTTGGGTAATCTCTGTCATATATACTGATCATAAAAGTTTGAAATACATCTTCACACAGTCTGAGTTGAATATGCGTCAGAGAAGATGGTTAGAACTGATAAAGATTATGATATTGAAGTACACTATCACCCCGGTAAAGCCAATGTAGTTGCAGATGCACTCAGTCGAAAGAGTCATTGCAATTGTCTGGAAGTCAAACCAATAGATGTTACCTTGTGCTATGAATTTGAAAGGTTAATCTTGAAATGATTCCACAAGGAAATCTTGCAAATGTGACCGTTCAATCATCCATTAAAGATCAGATCATTGCAGCCCAGAAGGAAGCAGAAAGAATGATCCATCTAAAGAAAAGATTCACTCTGAGCAAAATTCTAATTTTAAAGTAGATGAAGCTGGAGTGATTTGGTTCAAGGAACGGTTAGTGGTTCCAAAGGTTCCTGAACTCAGAAAGCAAATTCTTGATGAAGCTCATGCAACAAGATTTTCAGTACATCCAGGCAGTAATAAGATGTATCATGATCTGAAACAGAAATTCTGGTGGACTAAGATGAAACTCGAAATGCTAGTTATGTAGCTAAATGTGATACTTGTCAAAAAGTGAAGGCAATTCATCTTAGGTCTGCTGGAATTGCATGCAACCTTTATCAATTCCCTCTTGAAGTGGGATGACATTAGTATGGACTTCATAGTAGGTCTGCCCAAGACATCAAAAGGGTTTGATTCCATATGGGTCATTGTTGATCGTCTGACCAAATCAGCTCATTTCATATCTGTTAAGACCACATATCCAGCATCTACCTATGCCAAGATATATTTTGACAAAATTATAAGTCTGCATGGTGTTCCCAAGACTATCGTGTCTGATAGAGGGACACAGTTTGTTAATGTTTTCTGGAGGCACTTAATGATTCTTTGGGTACCATGCTTCTGCATAGTACAGCTTATCATCCACAGACTGGGGGCCAAACTGAAAGAGTTAATCAGATCTTAGAAGATATGTTAAGATCCTGTGTGCTCAATTATTCAGAGATGGGATGAATGTTTGCCGTTAGCAGAATTCTCTTACAATAACAGTTATCAAGAGAGCATTAAGATGGCACCATTTGAAGCTCTGTATGGCAGAAGATGCAGAACACCTTTAAACTGGTCTGAACCGGGAGAACGTAGTCTCTTTGGAGTTGACTTAGTTAAGGAAGCTGAAGAAAAAGTCAGGGTAATTCGAGAGAAATATAAGATAGCGCAATCCAGACAAAAGTTATGCCGATAAGAGATATCGGTCTCTTACATTTGAAATTGGTGATTATGTCTATCTCAAGGTGTCACCAATGAAAGGAGTTACTCGATTTGGAATCAAAGGAAAGTGGCACCACGATATATAGGTCCCTATCAGATCCTTAAAAGATGTGGAAAGGTAGCATATCAACTTGATTTACCACCACACAGTTATCATCAGTTCATAATGTGTTCCATGTCTCTCATAAAGAAATGTCTTCAAGTGCCTGATCATGTCATTCATGTGGAGAGATTGAGTTAGAACCTGATCTGACATACTCGGAGTATCCTATCAAGATTCTTGACCAGAAAGATCGAGTCACTCGAAAAGAACTGTTAAGTTCTATAAGGTTCAATGGAATCAACATACGGAAGATGAAGCAACAATGGGAGTCAGAAGATTTTCTCTCAGAAAGTTTTCCTGAGTTTCTTTCTTCTTATAGTCCTTATAATCTGTCATATGATGACCTATCCCTGCTTTATGTAAAGGTTAGTAATGGAATGCCTGACACATTTCCTTTTCCATTAGTTAGCCTTCAGGTTAAATCTCGGGACGAGATTTCTTTAAGGGGGAAAGAGTTGTAACACTCTGGTGTTAAGCAAAAATAAAACTTGCCATGTCATCATATGCATTAGCATTTCATGTGAAGTGATAACCTGAGTATGCATTCAAAAAAAACAAGTTTATGTTAACATGTTTGTGCTTAGTGAATAAGAAATGTTAAGTATGCAATCCTAGTGGTGTAATGCTTTCATAAGTTATATGGTTTTATGTTAAGGGTATACTAAGTGTATGTAGAAAACTTAATTTTCTATGTGTTTCTTATTTTCTCCTCTCTGTAAGTCCAAAAGTTGGGTCAATTTCAAAATGGTTTCAAAAGCAAAGTTGTAGCTCTTGTTGAGAGGGACACTTTGGTATTCAAAGTTTTCAAAGTTTCTGTACAAAATTTTGAATAAATTTGAAATCTTTTAAACCCTAAATTTAACCCCAACTCTAGATTTCAGAAACTAAAAAGAATTAGACCTTGGTCTTTTAATCAAAGTTGTAGAGAGGATTAAAGAAAAACTTTTATTAAGATAGATTTTGAAGTTACTAAAGAAAATCTGAAATAATCTGGAAAACAAGTTTGAATTGGTTTCAAATTGAAACTCAATTTCCAAAACAATTTTATTCCCTTTTTGTGTAGTTCAAAATTAAGCACAATTTGGCTATGCTCCAAAAAGCAAAGTTGTTCTATTTTTGATAGGGAACAACTTTGATGTATAAAGTTTTCCATTTTTCATATGAAATCAAAAGTAATTGTGAAAATACTTTCTCTGCCCTCTTTGTTCTCTTTGGTTTGCAAACTCTAATTCAAAATCTAAGCATATTCTGCTTATGTTGCAAAAATAAAGATGTTCAGTATTAATTCTGAGCATTTGATATTTAACATATTTTCAACTTCTATTCAAAAATCCAAAGTATTTTCATATAAACCGAAAGGGTATATAGGAGAAGGGGGAGATAAGCTTCCGGCTCTGTTCATGGCGGTTGGCCCCGCGAGGCTTTGACCGGAAACGCCAGCGCGACGGTCGCGTTCTCTCTCGAACAGCACGCGACCACTCCGTGGCAAAGTGACCCCTCTGCTGGCCTTTTATCTCGCGTCGTGGCGCCTTCTTCCGCACTCACCGTTAACCTCTTGCCACGCAACTCGATGAGCACTTCTAACTCAATCTCCAAATTCACAACGTCCCTCCATCTTATCCAAATTCACCGCGCCTATAAGTACTCACCTCCTTGAGCACCTCCCGAGACTTTCCCTCTCCCATCGCTAAAACTGTCGCTACTGCCTCAGAGAGCTTGAGCTCGCCGTTTTTCTTCCGCCGGGCAAAATCGCCGCCGAGCTCGACCTCGCCGTGGTCAGCCCAACCGGGCACTCCTCTACTCTCCGCTGTGTTTTCTTCTGCTTTGTATTGATCCCAGGATGCTCATCGGCCGAAGGTTTTCTGTTTGATATGCTCAGGACTCGCCGGAACAACCTCTACTTCACCGGAGCTCGCCGCCGCAAGCCACTGCTCCGTGGACACCTTCCCTTTCCTCCGTTCATCCTCCGCTCGAAACAGCTAAGCCATCATCATCATCAGGGTGAGCTACTGATCTTTAGCCCTCCGTTAAACGCTACCGCCTAGGTTCGCCGGAACAGCCGCCGTGGCTGGTCCGCCGCCGTGCGTGGCCAGACCTCACCGGGAGCGGTAGCGTTAGGGTTTAGAGGCTCTATCGGCCGCGGGTGACTCGCTGGTGCTTATGCTCGCGTCCGTTAGGTCTCTACTGGCCGGAGTTGGCCGGCGTAAGGCTCGCCGGCGTTCGGTGCGCCGCCGTCCGTTCGAGCCAGCGTCGGGGACTTCCCGGTTGCGAAGACGAGAAAGTCCAGGGTGTTGGTTGCAAAGTCCCAGACTCATGTGAATAGCGCTGTGGACTGCGGGTTAGTTTCGTTAAGCCGAAGGGCTTTTCTGCAAAAGTGCCGAGGCGCGCGGCGGGAACCAGGCTGGGCTGGTTTCGCGCGCGACGGGCCGCGTCGGACTGGGCCGAAAGCCCAGTTTGGGCTAGTTTTGTGTTTTCCTTTTTCTGTCTTTTTGAACAGTAAGCAGTTTTGTTATTTTGCTATAATTAATCTATAGCTCTGTTAATTATGAAATTTGACATGATAGATGTTAACATGCCCATGCTAATATAAAAATTATACAACTTGTGTTTTGAGTACTTTTTATAGGACAATTAAATCTGGACTTTATTAATAAATGCAACTTTGAGGAATTATGTAATTTTCTGTGGTTATCCAAAAATCATGAAATTTGACATGGGAGTTTATATCACTGATATACACCTTCATGTTTAATTTCATCCCTGTTTGATCAAGTATGATTGGTGTATAAGTAAAAGGCTAATTAAAATGGTTTATAAAATAAATAGGATTAGTTAATCACTTTAGGATTTGTGTGACTTTTGGAATTGTTTGACAACCAGTGGAAAACTAGCAAGATTTGCTCCCTGGTTATGGATTCCTTTATGAAAATAACCTTTTTGCTTGTTAAGTTGCATAACCATATTTAAAGAAAATAACAAAACTTGTTTAGTACTTTTAATAACTAAAGTTAGTTTGTTGGTTTGCAACTTTACCGTGAAGGAAAGTTGTACTCCATAAAAATTATAGTTTAAGAAAATTTCCATCTTTACCATGATCATATCATAAGCATCTCATTAATCATGCATATGCACTTCTACGTGTAGATTTCGCTTCGGAAGGCCCTAACTCTCAGTGGATTCCTCCTGAGGGTGTAGACCCTTCTCGATTTTCAGAATCTTCGAACTCCACTAATCCTCAAGGCAAGCCCCGGTGCATTTAACCTTTCTATTTCTATTGCAAAGTTTATACAATGATTTATCAACTGCATGTAAGTAATAGGAGTTGAATGACACCAGTAGTTGCATTACCAGTTGGTTACCTTTACTCTATCCTTGTTACCTATTTATTTGTAAATGTTTAGCCAAGATGCACGGTGATGAGATTATCCTCCGCTTAGGCCTTGAGCAAACTAAGGGATGATAGGTCATCACTGTTAGGATACCTCTTTCAGGTATACTTGATAAATGGATGAAAAATGGAATTCAGACCGGGCAGGTAACTTGCATCCGGATTGGAATCTTGATGTAGTGTTCCTGTCTGTGTCGATTAGGAACCATTCGTTGTTAGTCCTTGATCGAGAGCATGATAGTACCAATCACGGGATACGGTTGATATGTTGCAGGTTAGAGTCCTGCCATACAACACCGTGGTGCTTTGGTATGTTGCAGGTTAGAGTCCTGCCATACAAATCACTTATGGTTGTGCAATATGTTGCAGGTTAGAGTCCTGCCATATTGTGTGATTGGGAACCCCCAGCTGGGTAGATAAAGCGGTTCGAATCGTCGTTGCTCTACGATAAAGAGACTCGATCTCTGGCTCTCAACGTAGAGTTTTCAAAACCAAAGCTTTTGGGAAATGATGTTTCATCCTAAAAGAGTACTTTTGATGGTATATTTGGAAGGAAAAGAAGAATGTTTTGTTAAAAATGTTTATTCTGCAAATTCCTTCTCTATTGCTAGCCCCACTACATCCCTTAAAGCTAGCATGACCTGAAGTCTTTTCTGTTGACGGATAAGTCTTGTTGAGTACTTTAGTACTCAGGGTTGTTACCCTTGTTGCAGGAGAGTACATGGATCCACCTTTTGATGGACAGTGCTACTTCACTCTTGTAGAAGAGAGTGATAATGAATCTGATGTGTGACCTTGGGCAAGTAACAAGAATTTGGGTGATATATGTATTATAAAGTTCCGAACCGTTTATGTAATAAGTACTTATGGTTTGTAAAACTCTAAGTTTTTAACCTATGTATTATAATCTTTCCGCTTTACTCTGATTTATCTTATCTATAAAACTGTTGTAATACTGTGATGCTTGATGAGGAATTTTCCTGGAAGTTATGTAACGTGGATGATTCGGGTTTCCCGAGGACACCCGACAGTCCTCTTGAGTCATTTGGAACGCGTGTACGCCGATCAAAGGTCTTTAGGACAATGATGGGTGCATGTGGCCATTTAATTCAGGAGGTTCTGCCACCGCAGCTGGTATCAGAGCAGGAATTCCTTAGAAAGTATAACAGTATTATTTCTGAAAACTTCAAAGTTTTGAGTCAAACTAAAGTTTAAATTAGTTTGAGTCCAAATTGTTTCTAGACTTATCTTATGCTTCTGACTTGCCTTAATTCATTCTTTAGACTTATCTTTCTATCTAAATGGTATGTTTTTAGTGTAGTTATGGTGATATTTATATCTAAGGAACAATACTTATAACAATATAATATTGCCCTATTTACGAAAAGAAAGTTATTCACTTCTATGGTAAGTGATTACCTTAAATTTAATTATTTGTTTGATATATGCTTTGTTCGTAAGTTCGATTCATGCATCATGATTGATAACCTATAATTAACTTTCCCTCTTAGAAGTTGTATCTAAATAGAGTTAATATATCTATCTAATTATAAAACTCTATCTCTTAATCCTGGAACATATATAGTTCTAATGTTCAAAATGTATATATTTTAGCAGATGGTACGTACCAAGCAGACTGCACGCAAGTGTACTGGACCTCGAGGTGTTCCTCGACACGTCCTTGCCCCAAGAAATGATGGCCTTACTGAGAGTGAGGGAAGTAACCAGCCCCTGGTTACTTACGAAGAAGGAGAAGGTAGTAACACTGCCACTTCACAGCTGCAGGCGGAAGTAGACCGCCTGTATATGGAATTGGCAAGGGCAAATGGAGAAAGGATGAGGGGCAACAGAGATAGGGAAGAGTTGCGTGAGCAGCTACAATACCACCACGAGCAGCACCAAGAGTATGAGTGCAAGTGGAGGCAGGCCGTTGAGCAAAGGAACCGGGCACGAACCCGGTAGATGTAATGAGGGATAATCAGAACCTCATGGCAAATCATCATGCCGACCTACATAGGCATATAGAGGAGCTAACCGCACAGTTGCAGCCAGAACCTGCCACACCACCACATCCTGAGAATGCTTCTGAAGAAGAAGAAAGAAGAAGAAGAAGAGAGTGAGGAGTTAGAGCCGTGGAAGATGAAGTCACATCTGAGGAAGAGTCATAGGTTTCGAGGTTGGATACACATAAGGTGTATCATAGTATCTTTCTGACTTTGTAACCTAGTTAGTCAGAAACCTCTAATATGGTCAGGTGTGTAAAATAGTGATATCAGTAGTCCGGCCCAAGAGCGGACTTGTATGAAAAATAAGTTGACCATGATGTGTATGTCATAATGTGTATATGAATGTTAATCAAGGTATGGTTTGTTTAAACAGATGCCTGTTAACACTCGTGGAGCTAGTTCTTCTCATGGTGGGATGACATCCCAAATGCACCTCCAGTTCCACCTCCTTGGCCGATGCGATTGCAGCATTGGTCAACGCAACCACCTTGTTGGCACAAAATCAGAATGGTGGTCAACGTGGTCGTGGTCGAAATAATAGGGAAGAGACAACATATGTGGACTTCACTGATACTCGTCCTCCCGTATTCATAAAAGCAGATGAACCTCTGGAAGCAGATGACTGGCTCCGTACTATGGAGCAGAAGTTCAGTCTTATCACTTGTACCGAGATCCAGAAGCCAGCGTTTGCAGCGCAACAGCTTCGTGGCGCTGCAGGAGTTTGGTGGGCAAACCTATTAGCGGTTCAACCGGCTGGCCACCGAATCACGTGGGCTGAGTTCAAGGAAGCCTTCAGGGCTCACTATATTCCTGATGGAGTTATGAAGATGAAGCTTGAAGAATTCTTAGCTCTTCGTCAAGGAGATGAACCAGTCATGCAGTACATTGGGAAGTTCAACCATCTGTCCCAATATGCTTTTGATCAAGTTAATACTGATGAGAAGAAGAAAGGATGTTTTATGCGTGGATTGAATACAAAGCTTCAATCTATGATGACCACTTGTGGCAATATGAATTTTAATGAGGCCGTGAATATTGCTATAGCAGTGAAGAAAAGAACCGCAAGCATAAGGAGGCCAAAAAGAAGAGGGGATTTGTATCAGGGTCTGGATCATCAGGCAACAACAAGAAGCGTCAGAGGCTGGTATATCATCCAGTCCAGCAGTTCCGCCCATCTTATCGTCCACCGTATCGTCCGCCTCAGCAGCAGCAGTATCCTCAGAGGACGTTTGCAAGGCCTACTATGCCTTTCAATACTCAACGTCAGCCGTATGTTCCTGCCATTCGTCCACCAGTGCCACAAACTGCAAGCTATCCATGCTATAATTGCGGAAAGGCGGGGCATTTTGCTCGTGAATGTCCTTATCCAAGGCAGAATGTTCCCAATACCAATGCACCAAGGCCAGCAGGAAATCATCAAGCAAATCAGAATCGGGGAAATGCACAGAATAATCAAAAGGGTAAAGTGTTCTGAAGACGGGAAAGGTTTTCCACACTCAAATAGAAGCTATTCCTGAAGGAGAACCTGTTATGCTTGGTATGTTCCCTGTTGCTCAACACCCAGCTATTACACTTTTTGATTCTGGTGCATCACATACTTTCATGAATAGAACATTTGCGGAAAAGCATGATATACCTATTGATGAAACCCAAGATAACTTCTTTATACAGTCACCTGGGGGTCGACTAAGTACTAAGGAAATGGTACATCAGGTACCTATAGATCTGGGTGGATATATATTTCCAACCTCCATGATAATATTAAAAGATCCAAGTATAGATGTGATCTTGGGTATGAACTGGATGAACCAGAGAGGTGCAGTGATAGACACCTTGAATAGAACCATCAAACTCAATGTACCTAATAGCAAGTCTCAACTTCTTATCCATCTTCCTACTCTTAAGAGAGCAGTTGAGCAAGTGTGTGCTACCTCTGTCAAGGAAATCCAAGACATTCCAGTGGTCTGTGAGTTTCCTGATGTGTTCCCAGAAGATTACCTGGTCTTCCACCTGATCGTGATGTGGAATTTGAAATAGAACTCAAACCAGGAACAGTACCAATAGCCAGAAGAGCTTATAGAATGCCACCAAAGGAGTTAGCAGAATTGAAAACTCAGTTGCAAGGTTTGCTAGATAAAGGTTTCATTCGACCTAGTTCGTCACCATGGGGTTGTCCAGCGATTTTTGTGAAGAAGAAGGACCATACCTTGAGGCTATGTGTGGATTATCGTCCTTTGAATGAAGTGACAATCAAGAACAAGTATCCTTTACCCCGTATTGATCTCCTCTTTGATCAACTAGCTGGTGCAAAGGTATTCTCGAAGATAGATTTGAGATCCGGATATCATCAGATCAAGATCAAACTAGAAGATGTTCCGAAAACAGCATTCACTACCAGATATGGTTTATATGAATATTTAGTCATGTCCTTTGGTCTGACTAATGCCCCGGCACACTTCATGTATTTGATGAATTCAGTGTTTATGGCAGAGCTAGATAAGTTCGTGGTTGTGTTTATTGATGATATTCTCATCTATTCCAAAACCAAAGAAGAGCATGCAGAACATCTCAGGATAGTGTTGACTCGCCTGAGAGAACATCAGTTATATGCTAAATTCAGTAAATGTGAGTTTTGGATAGATGAAGTTCAATTCTTGGGTCATGTTCTGTCAGCTGAAGGTATTGCAGTAGATCCAAGTAAGGTCCAAGAAGTTCTTGACTGGAAGTCACCAACGTCAGTACATCAAGTTCGGAGTTTCTTAGGATTAGCAGGGTATTATCGTAGATTTATCCCTGACTTCTCCAAGATCTCTAAACCAATGACAACACTGTTAAGAATGACACCAAGTTTTTATGGTCAATGGAATGTGAAGAAGCTTTTCAGACTCTGAAAAAGTTTTTAACAACTGCACCAGTATTAGCTCAGCCAGACATTGAGAAATCCTTTGATGTTTATTGTGATGCTTCAGGCAAAGGCATTGGGTGTGTATTGATGCAAGAAGGCAGAGTCATTGCTTATGCTTCACGACAACTTAAGCGGCACGAAGAACATTATCCAACACATGATCTAGAGTTGGCAGCTGTAGTCCATGCTCTAAAGATCTGGCGACATTATTTGTTGGGTAATCTCTGTCACATATATACTGATCATAAAAGTTTGAAATACATCTTCACACAGTCTGAGTTGAATATGCGTCAGAGAAGATGGTTAGAACTGATAAAAGATTATGATATTGAAGTACACTATCACCCCGGTAAAGCCAATGTAGTTGCAGATGCACTCAGTCGAAAGAGTCATTGCAATTGTCTGGAAGTCAAACCAATAGATGTTACCTTGTGCTATGAATTTGAAAGGTTAAATCTTGAAATGATTCCACAAGGAAATCTTGCAAATGTGACCGTTCAATCATCCATTAAAGATCAGATCATTGCAGCCCAGAAGGAAAGCAAGGGAATGATCCATCTAAAAGAAAAGATTCACTCTGAGCAAAATTCTAATTTTAAAGTAGATGAAGCTGGAGTGATTTGGTTAAAGGAACGGTTAGTGGTTCCAAAGGTTCCTGAACTCAGAAAGCAAATTCTTGATGAAGCTCATGCAACAAGATTTTCAGTACATCCAGGCAGTAATAAGATGTATCATGATCTGAAACAGAAATTCTGGTGGACTAAGATGAAACTCGAAATTGCTAGTTATGTAGCTAAATGTGATACTTGTCAAAAAGTGAAGGCAATTCATCTTAGGTCTGCTGGAGAATTGCAACCTTTATCAATTCCCTCTTGGAAGTGGGATGACATTAGTATGGACTTCATAGTAGGTCTGCCCAAGACATCAAAAGGGTTTGATTCCATATGGGTCATTGTTGATCGTCTGACCAAATCAGCTCATTTCATATCTGTTAAGACCACATATCCAGCATCTACCTATGCCAAGATATATTTTGACAAAATTATAAGTCTGCATGGTGTTCCCAAGACTATCGTGTCTGATAGAGGGACACAGTTTGTTAATGTTTTCTGGAGGCACTTACATGAGTCTTTGGGTACCAAGCTTCTGCATAGTACAGCTTATCATCCACAGACTGGGGGCCAAACTGAAAGAGTTAATCAGATCTTAGAAGATATGTTAAGATCCTGTGTGCTCAATTATTCAGAGAAATGGGATGAATGTTTGCCGTTAGCAGAATTCTCTTACAATAACAGTTATCAAGAGAGCATTAAGATGGCACCATTTGAAGCTCTGTATGGCAGAAGATGCAGAACACCTTTAAACTGGTCTGAACCGGGAGAACGTAGTCTCTTTGGAGTTGACTTAGTTAAGGAAGCTGAAGAAAAAGTCAGGTTAATTCGAGAGAATATAAAGATAGCGCAATCCAGACAAAAGAGTTATGCCGATAAGAGATATCGGTCTCTTACATTTGAAATTGGTGATTATGTCTATCTCAAGGTGTCACCAATGAAAGGAGTTACTCGATTTGGAATCAAAGGAAAGTTGGCACCACGATATATAGGTCCCTATCAGATCCTTAAAAGATGTGGAAAGGTAGCATATCAACTTGATTTACCACCACAGTTATCATCAGTTCATAATGTGTTCCATGTCTCTCAATTAAAGAAATGTCTTCAAGTGCCTGATCATGTCATTCATGTGGAAGAGATTGAGTTAGAACCTGATCTGACATACTCGGAGTATCCTATCAAGATTCTTGACCAGAAAGATCGAGTCACTCGAAAAAGAACTGTTAAGTTCTATAAGGTTCAATGGAATCAACATACGGAAGATGAAGCAACATGGGAGTCAGAAGAGTTTCTCTCAGAAAGTTTTCCTGAGTTTCTTTCTTCTGTATAGTCCTTATAATCTGTCATATGATGACCTATTCCCTGCTTTATGTAAAGGTTAGTAATGGAAGTGCCTGACACATTTCCTTTTCCATTAGTTAGCCTTCAGGTTAAATCTCGGGACGAGATTTCTTTAAGGGGGAAAGAGTTGTAACACTCTGGTGTTAAGCAAAAATTAAAACTTGCCATGTCATCATATGCATTAGCATTTCATGTGAAGTGATAACCTGAGTATGCATTCACTAAAAACAAGTTTATGTTAACATGTTTGTGCTTAGTGAATAAGAAATGTTAAGTATGCAATCCTAGTGGTGTAATGCTTTCATAAGTTATATGGTTTTATGTTAAGGGTAATACTAAGTGTATGTAGAAAACCTAATTTTCTATGTGTTTCTTATTTTCTCCTCTCTGTAAGTCCAAAAAGTTGGGTCAATTTCAAAATGGTTTCAAAAGCAAAGTTGTAGCTCTTGTTGAGAGGGACAACTTTGGTATTCAAAGTTTTCAAAGTTTCTGTACAAAATTTTGAATAAATTTGAAATCTTTTAAACCCTAAATTTAACCCCAACTCTAGATTTCAGAAACTAAAAAGAATTAGACCTTGGTCTTTTAATCAAAGTTGTAGAGAGGATTAAAAGAAACAACTTTTATTAAGATAGATTTTCAAGTTACTAAAGAAAATCTGAAATAATCTGGAAAACAAGTTTGAATTGGTTTCAAATTGAAACTCAATTTCCAAAACCAATTTTATTCCCTTTTTGTGTAGTTTCAAAATTAAGCACAATTTGGCTATGCTCCAAAAAGCAAAGTTGTTCTATTTTTGATAGGGAACAACTTTGATGTATAAAGTTTTCCAAGTTTTCATATGAAATCAAAAGTAATTGTGAAAATACTTTTCTGCCCTCTTTGTTCTCTTTGGTTTTGCAAACTCTAATTCAAAATCTAAGCATATTCTGCTTATGTTGCAAAAATAAAAGATGTTCAGTATTAAATTCTGAGCATTTGATATTTTAACATATTTTCAACTTCTATTCAAAAATCCAAAGTATTTTCATATAAACCGAAAGGGTATATAGGAGAAGGGGGAGATAAGCTTCCGGCTCTGTTCATGGCGGTGGCCGCCGAGGCTTTGACCGGCAACGCCAGCGCGACGGTCGCGGTTCTCTCTCGAACGAGCACGCGACCAACTCCGTGGCAAAGTGACCCCTCTGCTGGCCTTTTATCTCGCGTCGTGGCGCCTTCTTCCGCACTCACCGTTAACCTCTTGCCACGCAACTCCGACGAGCACTTTCTCAACTCAATCTCCAAATTCACCGTCCCTGCTCCATCTTATCCAAATTCACCGCGCCTATAAGTACTTCACTTCCTTGAGCACCTCCCGGACCTTTCCTCTCCATCGCTACTGCCTCAGAGAGCTTGAGCTCGCCGTTTTTCTTCCCGCCGGGCAAAATCGCCGCCGAGCTCGACCTCGCCGTGGTCAGCCCAACCGGGCACTCCTCTACTCTCCCTGTCTTGTGTTTCTGCTTTGTATTGATCCCAGGATGCTCATCGGCCCGATGGTTTTCTGTTTGATGCTCAGGACTCGCCGGAACAACCTCTACTTCACCGGAGCTCGCCGCCGCAAGCCACTGCTCCGTGGACACCTTCCTCCGTTCATCCTCCGCTCGAACCAGCTAAGCCATCAGCATCAGGGTGAGCTACTGGATCTTCCTAGCCCCTCCGTTCTACTGCTACCGACCTAGGTTCGCCGGAACAGCTCCGCCGTGGCTCGGTCCGCCGCCGTGCGTGGCCAGACCTCACCGGAGCGGTAGCGTTAGGGTTTAGAGGCTCTATCGGCCGCGGGTGACTCGCTGGTGCTTATGCTCGCGTCCGTTAGGTCTCTACTGGCCGGAGTTGGCCGGCGTAAGGCTCGCCGGCGTTCGGTGCGCCGCCGTCCGTTCGAGCCAGCGTCGGGGACTTCCCGGTTGCGAAGACGAGAAAGTCCAGGGTGTTGGTTGCAAAGTCCCAGACTCATGTGAATAGCGCTGTGGACTGCGGGTTAGTTTCGTTTAAGCCGAAGGGCTTTTCTGCAAAAGTGCCGAGGCGCGCGGGCGGGAACCAGGCTGGGCTGGTTTCGCGCGCGACGGGCCGCGTCGGACTGGGCCGAAAGCCCAGTTTGGGCTAGTTTTGTGTTTTCCTTTTTCTGTCTTTTTGAACAGTAAGCAGTTTTGTTAATTTTGCTATAATTAATCTATAGCTCTGTTAATTATGAAATTTGACATGATAGATGTTAACATGCCCATGCTAATATAAAAATTATACAACTTGTGTTTTGAGTACTTTTTATAGGACAATTAAATCTGGACTTTAATTAATAAATGCAACTTTGAGGAATTATGTAATTTTCTGTGGTTATCCAAAAATCATGAAATTTGACATGGGCGTTTATATCACTGATATACACCTTCATGTTTAATTTCATCCCTGTTTGATCAAGTATGATTGGTGTATAAGTAAAAGGCTAATTAAAATGGTTTATAAAATAAATAGGATTAGTTAATCACTTTAGGATTTGTGTGACTTTTGGAATTGTTTGACAACCAGTGGAAAACTAGCAAGATTTGCTCCCTGGTTATGGATTCCTTTATGAAAATAACCTTTTATTGCTTGTTAAGTTGCATAACCATATTTAAAGAAAATAACAAAACTTGTTTAGTACTTTTAATAACTAAAGTTAGTTTGTTGGTTTGCAACTTTACCGTGAAGGAAAGTTGTACTCCATAAAAATTATAGTTTAAGAAAATTTCCATCTTTACCATGATCATATCATAAGCATCTCATTAATCATGCATATGCACTTCTACGTGTAGATTTCGCTTCGGAAGGCCCTAACTCTCAGTGGATTCCTCCTGAGGGTGTAGACCCTTCTCGATTTTCAGAATCTTCGAACTCCACTAATCCTCAAGGCAAGCCCCGGTGCATTTAACCTTTCTATTTCTATTGCAAAGTTTATACAATGATTTATCAACTGCATGTAAGTAATAGGAGTTGAATGACACCAGTAGTTGCATTACCAGTTGGTTACCTTTACTCTATCCTTGTTACCTATTTATTTGTAAATGTTTAGCCAAGATGCACGGTGATGAGATTATCCTCCGCTTAGGCCTTGAGCAAACTAAGGGATGATAGGTCATCACTGTTAGGATACCTCTTTCAGGTATACTTGATAAATGGATGAAAAATGGAATTCAGACCGGGCAGGTAACTTGCATCCGGATTGGAATCTTGATGTAGTGTTCCTGTCTGTGTCGATTAGGAACCATTCGTTGTTAGTCCTTGATCGAGAGCATGATAGTACCAATCACGGGATACGGGTTGATATGTTGCAGGTTAGAGTCCTGCCATACAACACCGTGGTGCTTTGGTATGTTGCAGGTTAGAGTCCTGCCATACAAATCACTTATGGTTGTGCAATATGTTGCAGGTTAGAGTCCTGCCATATTGTGTGATTGGGAACCCCCAGCTGGGTAGATAAAGCGGTTCGAATCGTCGTTGCTCTACGATAAAAAGAGACTCGATCTCTGGCTCTCAACGTAGAGTTTTCAAAACCAAAGCTTTTGGGAAATGATGTTTCATCCTAAAAGAGTACTTTTGATGGTATATTTGGAAGGAAAAGAAGAATGTTTTGTTAAAAATGTTTATTCTGCAAATTCCTTCTCTATTGCTAGCCCCACTACATCCCTTAAAGCTAGCATGACCTGAAGTCTTTTCTGTTGACGGATAAGTCTTGTTGAGTACTTTAGTACTCAGGGTTGTTACCCTTGTTGCAGGAGAGTACATGGATCCACCTTTTGATGGACAGTGCTACTTCACTCTTGTAGAAGAGAGTGATAATGAATCTGATGTGTGACCTTGGGCAAGTAACAAGAATTTGGGTGATATATGTATTATAAAGTTCCGAACCGTTTATGTAATAAGTACTTATGGTTTGTAAAACTCTAAGTTTTTAACCTATGTATTATAATCTTTCCGCTTTACTCTGATTTATCTTATCTATAAAACTGTTGTAATACTGTGATGCTTGATGAGGAATTTTCCTGGAAGTTATGTAACGTGGATGATTCGGGTTTCCCGAGGACACCCGACAGTCCTCTTGATTTCTCGAAAATAGATTTGAGATCTGGGTATCATCAGATCAAAATCAAACCAGAAGACGTTCCGAAAACAGCATTCACTACCAGATATGGTCTGTATGAATATCTAGTCATGTCCTTTGGTCTGACCAATGCCCCAGCACATTTCATGTATTTGATGAATTCAGTGTTCATGCCAGAGTTAGATAAGTTCGTGGTTGTATTTATTGATGACATTCTCATCTATTCCAAAACCAAAGAAGAGCATGCAGAACATCTCAGGATAGTATTAACTCGCCTGAGAGAACATCAGTTATATGCTAAATTCAGTAAATGTGAGTTCTGGATAGATGAAGTTCAATTCTTGGGTCATGTTCTGTCAGCTAAAGGTGTTGCAGTAGATCCAAGCAAAGTTCAAGAAGTTCTTGACTGGAAGTCACCAACGTCAGTGCATCAAGTTCGGAGTTTCTTAGGATTAGCAGGGTATTATCGTAGATTTATCCCTGACTTCTCCAAGATCTCTAAACCAATGACAACACTGCTAAAGAATGACACCAAGTTTGTGTGGTCATCAGAATGTGAAGAAGCTTTTCAGACTTTGAAAAAGTTTTTGACAACTGCACCAGTATTAGCTCAGCCGGATATTGAAAAGTCCTTTGATGTCTTTTGTGATGCTTCAGGCAAAGGTATTGGGTGTGTACTGATGCAAGAAGGCAGAGTTATTGCCTATGCTTCACGACAGCTTAAACGGCATGAAGAACATTATCCAACACATGATCTAGAGTTGGCAGCTGTAGTCCATGCTCTGAAGATCTGGCGACATTATTTATTGGGAAATACATGTCATATATACACTGATCATAAAAGTTTGAAGTACATTTTCACTCAGTCTGAGTTGAATATGCGTCAAAGAAGATGGTTGGAATTGATAAAAGATTATGATGTTGAAGTGCACTATCACCCAGGTAAAGCTAATGTAGTGGCAGATGCACTCAGTCGAAAGGAGTATTGCAATTGTCTAGAAATCAAACCACTCGATAATACCTTGTGTTATGAGTTTGAAAAGTTAAGTCTTGAAATGGTTCCACAAGGAAATCTCGCAAATGTGACAGTTCAATCATCAATTAAGAATCAGATCATTGCAGCTCAGAAAGAAAGCAAGGGAATGATTCATCTGAAAGAAAAGATTCACTCTGAGCAGAATTCCAATTTCAAAATAGATGAAGCTGGAGTGATTTGGTTTAAGGATCGGTTAGTGGTTCCAAAAGTTCCTGAGCTTCGAAAGCAGATTCTTGATGAAGCTCATACAACAAGATTTTCAGTACATCCAGGCAGTAATAAGATGTATTATGATTTAAAACAGAAATTTTGGTGGACTAAGATGAAACTAGAGATTGCTAGCTATGTAGCAAGATGCGATACTTGTCAAAAAGTAAAAGCAGTTCATCTAAGGTCTGCAGGAAAGTTACAACCATTATCAATTCCATCTTGGAAATGGGATGATATTAGTATGGATTTCATAGTAGGTCTACCCAAAACTTCAAAAGGATTTGATTCCATATGGGTCATTATTGATCGTCTAACTAAGTCAGCTCATTTCTTACCTGTCAAGACAACTTATCATGCATCCAATTATGCTAAGATGTACTTTGATCGAATTATAAGTTTGCATGGTATACCCAAGACTATTATATC
This sequence comes from Coix lacryma-jobi var. lacryma-jobi, assembly GCA_009763385.1. NCBI lineage: Eukaryota > Viridiplantae > Streptophyta > Magnoliopsida > Poales > Poaceae > Coix > Coix lacryma-jobi. The sequence goes on from CM019831.1 coordinate 86,850,055, forward strand.
AGATAGAGGAACACAGTTTGTCAATGTTTTCTGGAGGCATTTACAGGAATCTTTGGGTACCAAGCTTTTGCACAGTACCGCTTATCATCCACAAACCGGAGGCCAGACTGAAAGAGTTATTCAGATCTTAGAAGATATGTTAAGGTCCTGTGTACTCAATTATTCAGAGAAATGGGATGAATGTTTGCCTTTAGCAGAGTTCTCTTACAATAATAGTTATCAAGAGAGCATTAAGATGGCACCATTTGAAGCTCTGTATGGCAGAAGATGCAGAACACCATTAAGTTGGTCTGAACCTGGTGAACGTAGTCTCTTCGGCGTTGATTTAGTTAAAGAAGCTGAAGAAAAAGTCAGATTGATTCGAGAGAACATAAAGAAAGCACAATCCAGGCAAAAGAGTTATGCCGATAAGAGACGACGGTCTCTTACCTTTAAAGTTGGTGATTATGTCTATCTCAAGGTATCACCAATGAAAGGAGTTACTCGATTTGGAATCAAAGGAAAGTTGGCACCTCGATATATAGGTCCGTATCAAATCCTTAAAAGATGTGGAAAGGTGGCATATCAACTTGATTTACCACCACAGCTATCTTTAGTTCATAATGTATTCCATGTCTCTCAGTTGAAGAAATGTCTTCAAGTGCCTGATCATGTCATTCATGTTGAAGAGATTGAATTAGAGCCTGATCTGACATACTCAGAGTATCCTATCAAGATTCTGGACCAGAAAGATCGAGTTACTCGAAAAAGAACTGTTAAGTTCTATAAGGTTCAATGGAATCAACATACGGAAGATGAAGCCACATGGGAGTCAGAAGAGTTTCTCTTAGAAAGTTTTCCTGAGTTTCTTTCTTCTGTAAGATCCTTATAATCTGTTATATGATGACCTATCCCCTGCTTTATGTAAAGGTTAGTTATGGAAGTGTCTGACACATTTCCTTTTCCATTAGTTAGACTACAGGTTAAATCTCGGGACGAGATTTCTTTAAGGGGGAAGGAGCTGTAACACTCTGGTGTTAAGCAAACTAAAACCTGACATGTCATCATATGCACTGGCATTTTATTTGAGTGATAACCTGGTTATGCATTCACTAAAAACAAGTTTATTCTTTATGCTTGTGCTTAGTGGTAAAGAGTGCTTAAGTTTGAAACCCTAGTTATGTTTTCTTTTGTTGTGTATAATGCTTTTATGCTATGTAAGGGTATATGGTAATTTTTTTTAAGTAGTGAATTTTGGATCAAACTTTGGTTTTATGTCTCAGAGGTGTATTTGGACCTTGATTCAAGTCATCATTGAGGTATAAATCAGATTTGGTTAAAATTCCTTTAAAAAGTTTATATAATTTCAAAATCCTATTTTATCCTCTTTTCTTTTAATCAAAATCTAAAAAGAATTTGGGTATGCTTCAAAAAGCAAAGTTGCTCTATTTCTGATGAGGAACAACTTTGATGAGTAAAGTTTTCCAAGTTTTCATGTGAAATCTAAAGTAATTGTAAAAGTCCCCTTTTGTCCTTTTTGTCCTCTTTTGTATTTCAAATCCTAATTCAAAATCTGAGCATATTTTGGGTATGTTGCTAAAATAAAAGATGTTCAGTTTTGAATTCTGAGCATTTGATATTTTGGCATATTTTCAACTTCTATTCAAAAATCCAAAGTAATTTCAAAATTTTCCGAAAGGGTATAAAAGAGAAGGGGGAGATAAGCTTGCCTCCCTGTTCATAGCGGTGGCCGCCGAGCTTTTGACCGGCAACGCCAGCGCGATGGACGCCGTCCTCTCTCGAACGCGCTCGTGCACGTCTCCGTGGCGAAGTCAAGCTGCTGCTGGTACTCTCTCTCGCGTCGTGGCACCGTCTCCTGCGCTTGCCGTCGTCGTTGCGCCACCACAGCGCCGACGTGCTCCCCTCTGTCCCAATCCTCAAATTCACCGCACCCAAGCTTTCTCATCCAAAATTGACCGCGGATATAAGTTCCTCACTTCCTTGCGCACCTCCAGAAACTATCACTTCGACCTCTACTGCCTCAGAGAGCTCGAGCTCGCCGTTTTCCTTCCCGCCGGGCGAAATCGCCGCCGAGCTCGACCTTACCGTGGTCAGCCCAACCGGGCACTCCTCTACTCTCCCTGTCTTGTGTTTCTGTTTCGCCTTGACCCCAGGTTGCTCATCGGCTCGGTGGTTTTCCTTTGGTGCTCAGGTCTCGCCAGAACATCGCTTGCTTCGCCGGAGTTCGCCGCTGCAAGTCACTGCTCCGTGGACTTCTCCTCTCCATTCATCCTCCGTTCGAACCATCTACACAGCCAGCATCAGGGTGAGCTACTGGATCTTCCTAGTCCCTCCGTTCCAATGCTACCGGCCTGAGTTCGCCGGAACGGCTTCGCCGTGATCCGATCCGCCGCCGTGCGTGGCCAGACCTCCCTGTAGTGGTAGCGTTTAGGGTTAGGTGCTCTATCGGCCGCGGGTGACTCGCCGGTGATGATGCTTGCGTCCGTTAGGTCTCTTCTGGCCGGAGTTGGCCGGCGTAAGGCTCGCCGGCGCTCTGTGCGCCGCCGTCCGTTCGGGCCAGCGTCGGGGACTTCCCGGTTGCGAAGACGAGAAAGTCCAGGGTGTTGTTTGCAAAGTCCGTGACTCAGGTGAATAGCGCTGTGGACTGCGGGTTAGTTTCGTGTAAGCCGGAGGGCTTTTCTGCAAAAGCGCCAGAGCGCGCGGGCGGGAGCCTGGCTGGGCCGTTTTCGCGCGTGACGGGCCGCGCGGGAGTGGGCCGAAAGCCCAGGTTGGGCTAGTTTAAGTTTTTCTTTTTCTGTCTTTTTGAACAGTGAGCAATTTTGTTAATTTTGCTATAATTAATCTGTAGCTCTGTTAATTATGAAATTTGACATGTAAGCTAATAACATGTCTGTGCTAATATAAAAATTATAAAACTTGTGTTTTGAGTACTTTTGCTATAACAATAAAATCTGTGCTTTAATTAATAAATGCAACTTTGATGAATTATGTAATTTTCTGTGTTTCTCCAAAAATCATGAAATTTTACATGTGAGTTTGTGTCACTGATATACACCTTCATGTTTAAATTCATCTCTGTTTGACAAAGTATGAATTATGTATAAATAAAGGGCTAATTAAAATGACTTATAAAATAAAAAGAAATAGTTAATCACTTTAGGTTTGTGTGACTTTTGGAATTGTTTGACAACCAGTGGAAAACTAGCATGATTTGCTCCCTGGTTATGGATTCCTTTATGCTAATGACCTTTTGTTGTTTGATAGTTACCTAATCTTGCTTAAGGAAGATAATAAAACCTGCTTAGTAATAATATATGGTTTATTAGCTAATTTAGTTTGATTTGTGTCATGAAGGAAAGTTGTACTCAAGATAGTTACGTTGTTTGTTTTTTTATCCAAAGAGCATGTACCCTATCTTAATCATATCTTGAGCATTTCTTTGATCATGCATATGCACTTTTACGAGTAGCTCCCTTTCCGGAAGAATCTGAAACTCCGTGGATATCTCTTGAGGGAGTGGATTCTTCTTTTCCTGAGACTTCGGACTTCGCTAACTCTCAAGGCAAGCCCCGGACATTAACCTTATCCTTGTGATTTTCTAAAGTTATTTCACTTAAGTAATATGATGCATTAGGTAATAGGAGTTGGGTGAATCCTATTTGATGCATTACCTACCTTGATGATTCCAACCCTTAACCTTGATACCTGTTTATGAAAATGTTTAGTATGCTTAACCAAGCTTTACTACTTTAGTATAGTAGATGCTTTTCAAAATGGTGGCTATGCTATGGGACTAATGAATCATGAGACAACATGATAATGATAGTAACTTACAACAAGAGTGGAGTCTTGTTGTAAGGTTACTCAACTTAGGACCGTATCGTTGTTGGACCGCTGTGATTGAGACCTTTGAGTACAGCCCACATGCGGTCGTAAGCCTCGTCTATAGCTATTCCGATTCTTGAGAACGGCTAATCGCGCACTGGGAGTGGAAAGATGGCGGGAGTAGCGTGTACCCTCGGGGCTATGAGATAGTCAGGTTCGAGGTGTACTGTACTCTCGGGTGGCGCGAACCCGTTCTTGTATGGGAGGATCTATAGATAGGGTTGACGTATGCAAGATTAAGTTCTACATATGTCGTGTGGTACTGAATCCCCAGCTGGGTTTGAACGATTCGAATCGCCGTGTTTCCTCGGATATGGAACCTCAATCCACTGTCCCGCACCGTAGTAAAGAATGGGATGTTTATGAAATGAGAGTTTAAAGAGGATGAAGGTTTAAGAATCTTTGGATAGTTACAAACTTGAATTAAAACTTGAAAATATGTTTTACTTTAGTAAGCTTTTACGCAAACAAAATGCTTTGACTTTGCTAAAGCCTTACCTTGAATCCTTACGGCCTTCATACCTAAGTCTTTTTCTTTTCCCTAGACGGTTAAGTCTTGTTGAGTACTTTTGTACTCAGGGTTTGTTAACCCTTGTTGCAGGTGAGTACATGGATCCACCTTTTGATGGACAGTGCTACTTCACTCTAGTAGAAGAGAGTGATGATGATTCTAATGTGTAACCTTGGGCAAGTGAGAACTTTTGTGTGAAAATATGTAATATTAGTTCCGAACAAGTTATGTAATAAGTACTTTGGTTTGTAAAACTCTAAGTTTTTAACCTATGTATTATAATCTTTCCGCTTTACTCTGATTTATCTTATCTATAAAACTGTTGTAATACTGTGATGCTTGATGGGGATTTTCCTGGAAAGAAGGTAACGTGGATGATTCGGGTTTCCCGAGGACACCCGACAGATCTCTTGAGTCATTTGGAACTCGTGCACGCCGATCAAAGGTCTTTAGGACAATGATGGGTGCATGTGGGCCACTTAATTCAGGAGGTTCTGCCACAGCGACCCCACATGTCACCTGCACAGAAATAGGGGAAGAGTTGACCGCGGCGAAGCTCGCCGTCGGCGGCCCTTCCGGCGGAACCACCACCACCACTCGACTCCTCTCAAGAAACCGCATCGATTGATGCCCCTCACTGGCCCAGCATTGCGACAGATCGAGCTCGCCGCCGCAAATGGCGGGCACGGCAGCGCGGACTCGCCACGCCGGCCGGCTCCGACCACGACGAGCTAAACCAACTCCCGAATCCTACTCCCCAGACCTCCATGGTCCTAGCGCAAGGCTTGGGAGCTAGGGTTTCCACCCCGAACAACCCCGACCATGACCATGCCAACTCCGGCGACTATGGCGAGCGGCGGACGGTGGCGTACCGCCTCTACCAAACCCTAATCAACTAAACCATCACCCCCTACTTCTTCCACGAGCCTCTCTGACCCTCTAACGGGGGCTAGGATGGAAGGATTCGCACGGAGGGAGGGTCGACCACGGCGGACCGAGCTCGGCGGTCATGGTGGCCATGGCAGGAACTCACCCCGTGGCTTACCTAGGGCCTCTCACGGAGCGCTAACGGCGGCAAAAGGTGCGGGGGCTTACGGCAAAGCGGGCTGGGTGGTTGGGTTAGCGGTGGTGCGGCAGGACGGCGGTTAACGGCGACAAGCGCTCTGCTTTCCCCCCTTTTCCCCTGGGCGACGGCGAGAGCAGAGGAGGTAGGCAAAGCAGAGGGAGGGCGAGCGGGCGGGCTTTGTGCTTGCCACGCCGCGCGCGGGCGCTGCACAGCCGGCCAACGCGAGCCACGCGGCGGGAGATGCCCGACACGGTCGGCCACTGAGCTCGCCGATTCAAACTGAATCGGGCGATTCAATTAAGCCCTGGCCGACTGATGGTCGGATTTCAAACGCGATTATCTCCTAATCCACTCGATGAAACACTAAACCACTTGTTCCATTGAGTAGAGCTATGTGCCAACTACAACTTTGGTTAAAAGACTACACACTGGTTTGGCCTAGATCACCCATGAAAATGGCTCCAATGATCGGCCAACGTCACTGGTTAGCAGATTAGGACTTAAAAAAATTTTCTAAGTCAAAACCCTTCTTTTTCTGCCTTGTGGGTCGTAAAACACCTTGTTAAACCCATTTTCATGAGTTGGTCCTAAAACAACTTTTGTTCTACTCTAAATTCTACACACTTTTGGTTAAGGGCCCTCAGCCATGCAAAGCTTCTATCAAGGAGGTCTTAGTTAGTCAAACAAAAGGACTCCTAGGGCTCTATTAAGGCAACTAGGGTTAGAGGCTTGGTTAGCCAAAATGACCAACATAAACCTAGCTTCATTTTAACTCCTCAACAAGGTTAAACTACTAAGGAAACTCAACCACTCCAAAAACAAGTCAAACAAGCATCACACTATGCACAACAGTAACAACCATCACATGAAATGACACTTCACAAAAAGAATGAAACATGTGATGATGCTTTTATGCTTATGATGTTATGCATTTAGGGTTGCTTAACACCAGGGGTGTTACAGCCCTCCCCTCCTTAAAGGAATCTCATCCCAAGATTTAAGTTACTAACCATTTCTTATAAAAGTGTGGATACACCTCCTTTAAATAGTCTTCTGTTTCCCAAGTAGCATCTCGATCATCTTGTTCACTCCAAGATATTTTATATTGCTTTACTATTCTCCCGCGAGTTACTCTTTCTTTTTTATCAAGCACCCGGCACGGCTTCACTGAGTATGTGAGATCGGATTGTAACTTTATACTGGCCGGTTGTACTTCTTCTTCTAGTACTCGAAGACACTTCTTTAATTGTGACACATGGAATACAGGGAATATAGCCTTCAAGTGTTCAGGCAGTTGTAGCTGGTAAGCTACTTCTCCCCTCCTTTCCACAATCTTGTACAGCCCCACAAACCTTGGCGCTAACTTCCTTTTTACGCCAAAGCATCTGACACCTTTCATGGGTGACACTTTCAGATAAACATAATCACCTTTGTTGAATTCCAGCGGTTTTCTTCGCCTGTTGGCATAGCTCTTTTGTCGAGACTGCACAGTTGCTATATGTTGTTGAATTATTCTAACTTGTTCTTCTGCTTCGTTAATGAAGTCAATTCCGTAGTATCGACGTTCTCCTGGTTCAACCCAATTCACCGGTGTCCTGCACCTTCTACCATAAAGGGCTTCAAAAGGTGCCATTTGTATGCTTTCTTGGTAACTATTGTTATATGCAAATTCTGCTGAAGGTAACCATTTCTCCCAAGATCCTTTTGCTGAAATCACACAGGCTCTCAACATGTCCTCCAAAACTTGGTTCACTCTTTCTGTTTGCCCTGATGTTTGGGGATGATAGGAAGAGCTACGGACTAGCTTTGTACCTAACTCCTTCTATAGTTTCTCCCAAAATGGTGCAGTAAACTGCGATCCATGATCCGAAACTATGACCTTGGGTATACCATGTAGTTGAACAATTTGATTGATATAAGTCTCTGCATAGTCTGGTGCTTGATAACAGGTTTTAACTGGTATGAAATGAGTGGTCTTGGTGAGACGATCAACTATCACCCAAATTGAATCATTTCCCCTCTGGGTGGTTGGCAAACCGGTGATGAAATCCATACTCACTTCTTCCCATTTCCACTCAGGTATTGGTAATGGTTGAACCGTTCCGGCTGGCTTCAGGTGAATAGCTTTCACTCGACCACACGTGTCGCACCTGGCTACATAAGCGGCAATTTATTTCTTCATCTTGGTCCACCAAAATCTTGGACGCAAATCTTGATACATCTTTGTGCTTCCAGGATGAATGGATAACTTAGAGAAATGAGCTTCATCCATGATCTAATTTTTGAGCTCTCTGTTCTTGGGTACTACTAAGCGCTTGTCAAACCATAAAACTCCCTTGTCATCAATCTGAAAATGTTTTATTGGTTCAGTCACGGCTTTTAGCTTCTCCTTAATATGATAAATTCCCTTGTCTGTTGTCTGTCCTTCAAGAATCTGATCAACTAGGGTGCCTTGCAGCCTGATGTTGTGCAGAATTACAAGGTGTTCGAGACTAAACTCATCTTCTGGTAGTAACCTCAAGTTGTTGCAGTGTGATTTCTGGCTTAAAGCATCGGCAACTACATTTGCCTTTCCTAGATGATAATGTATCTGCAAATTGTAATCCTAGATTAGTTCAATCCATCTTCTTTGCCTCATATTCAGTTCAGGTTGAGTGAAGATATACTTGAGACTCTTGTGATCGGTGTACATATTACAGACGTTACCAAGCAGATAATGTCTCCAGATCTTCAGAGCGTGCACCACAGCGGCTAACTCCAAATCATGTGTAGGATAGTTTATCTCATGTTTCCTCAATTGGCGTGAAGCATAAGCAATTACTCTGCCCTCTTGCATAAGGACACAACCTAAACCAACTTTCGATGCATCACAAAAGACATCAAAAGGCTTCTTGATATCAGGTTGAGCTAAGACAGGAGCAGTGGTCAATAGTTCCCGCAGGGTACGGAAAGCTATTTCACACTCCTCTGTCCAATCAAATTTTTGGTCCTTTTGGAGCAAGCTTGTCATTGGTTTTGTAATCTTGGAAAAGTCGGGAATGAATCGACGATAGTATCCTGCTAAGCCAAGAAAACTTCAAATTTCACCAACCAAAGTAGGAGCTTTCCAATCCATCACTTCTTGCACCTTACTGGGGTCCACAGAAATTCCATCTTCTGATAGAATATGACAAGAAAATGCACCTTCTTCAACCAAAACTCACATTTGCTAAACTTAGCATAAAGCTTATGTTCTCGGAGACTTGTCAAAACAATCCTCAAATGTTCTGCATGATCGTCTGCGTTCTCAGAATATATCAGAATGTCATCAATGAACACTACTACAAACTTATCCAATTCCGGCATGAACACTGAATTCATCAAACTCATGAAATATGCTGGAGCATTTGTCAATCCAAAAGACATGACAAGATACTCGTATAGTCCATATCTGGTTGAGAAAGCAGTCTTTGGGATATCTTGTGGTTGAATCCTAATCTGGTGGTAACCTGATCTCAAATCAATCTTGGAAAACACTTTGGCTCTGGATAACTGATCAAACAGAATATCTATCGTGGCAACAGATACTTGTTTTTAACTTTCACGGCATTGAGCGGCCGATAATCCACACGCATCCATAACGACTTATCCTTCTTCTTAACAAACATCGCTGGACAACCCCATTCAGATATACTTGGTTGAATGAATCCTTTGTCGAAAAGTTCCTTGATGTGGGTCTTGAGTTCAGCTAGCTCATTGGGTGGCATACGGTAGGGCCTTCTAGAGATTGGTGCGGTTCCAGGTAGAAACTCAATTGCAAATTCCACTGCCCGCTTGGGCGGTAATCCTGGTAATTCATCTGGGAAGACATCTGGGAAATCACAGACGACTAGGATCTTAGACAGGTCTTCTATAGACAAAGTGCAAGATAGATCAACACAGTCAGCACCTCGGGGAAGAGAGATGCGTAGCTTGGTATTTGTCCTTCCATCAGATAAGGTAAGAGTCCTATTCGCAGTGTCTAACACCGCATTCCACATACTCATCCAACTCATACCTAGGACTGTATCCATACTTAGTCCTGGCAGAACTACTAAATTAGCTCCAAATTTGTACCCTCCAATGTCGATGGTCGCATTACAAACCATCTGCCTAGATAACACGCTACTCCCCACGGAGCTTACGCGAAACCCATAATCCATTTCAGACATCTCTTGATTATGCTTTTGTGCAAATGCTTTGCTCATGAATGAGTGTGATGATCCAGTATCAAACAAAACAACTGCAGGATGATGGTTAACAAGACACATACCAGCGGTCAAGCTCTCCGGCACGAGCTTCTTGAGTAGTCTTGTTGTGCAGACGTGCGGGGTAGTCAGCTTATTGCTTCTTTGGGTGCGGGCAATACCTTGCGAAGTGCCCCTCTTGGTTGCAGTTAACACAGGGTCCCCGAACCAGAGGTTTCCCTCCTGTCGAACTGCTCTGACCTCCTCGAGCTTGGGTAGCGGCTATCTTGTATGGCCTTTGATTGCGTTGAGCTTGTGGTTGACCTTTCTTCTGTGGCGGCCTGAAACGTGCCCCCGGCGCTGGTGGTTGATACAAGGAACGCTAAGCTGGTGGTCCCCTAGGTTGAGATGGTCCTGAATCAAAAGTCCTCTTCCGGGCCTTACTTGCAGCATGCTTATTGTTGTGGTTCTCTTGGATCAAGCAATCACTGATGAAGTCATTAAAGACAGTACGAGAAGAGGTACCGACTGATTTTCCCATTTTGGTGTTCAAGCCTCTCTTGAAACTAGCAATCTTTTTAGCATCTGTGTCCACGAACTCTGGAGCATATCGGGACAAGGAGTTGAACACGTGGTGATATTCAGTGACTGAGCGAGTTCCCTGTGTCAAGCTCATGAATTCTGCCACTTTCATCTGAGTCAAGCCGGGCGAAATATAATGCCCTCGAACAGCTTCGGTGAACATCCTCCTAGTGACAGGCGTATGGGCAGGATAGGTAGTGCGGTGATGCCCCCACCAAATTCCGGCTGGCCCCTGCAGCTGATGTGCAGCATATTCTGCCTTTAAATCTTCTGTGAGTCTGAGCAACCGAAACTTCTGTTCCATGGTATGCAGCCATTCTTTTGCCTCTAGAGGTTCAGTAGCTTCCTTGAAAATGGGTGGCCTGGTATCCAAGAAATCCTTGAAAGAACAATACTGATTTGGTTCAGGACGCTGGTGGCCATGTGCCAAGTTCTCTCGTAGCAAGGCTTCAATGTTGCACTGGCTTCCCAAAAATTGGGCGAAAAGCTACTCAGGAGTGGCTGGTGGAGGAGGTGGTGGATTGCGGTTATCCCTGGGGTCCTCATTTCCACCACTACCGCCAGCTCTACTACGAGTTGTCGTCATCTACATGTATTAATAGCAAGTGATCATTAGGCGAAGTTGCAATCATTGTAGAGAACAATAAACCATGCCAACTGAATTTATTCGGAAAACGAATTTGCCAAACAATCACAGAGGCATAATAAATTTCAATCCACATCGCAGCATCACATAATAAGATTGCTTCGTACATAACATGCAAAAGCCAACACAAACATCCATAGTTTTGCCCATACATACGGGACTTTCCAAATGTCTCGCACCGCATGCACATAAGTTTACGACTCGTTCTTACATCTAGCCCATAACAAAAGCAAAAGATCGGGCTTGCCAACATACACAAAAGAACGCTAAGCTCTAAACATATGGACTCAACTAGTCTCTAGCGACGTCGCCATCATCATCATCATCACTAGACACATCCGAAGAACCACTAGAAGAGCTACGCGGATCCGGGTCTTCCTGAGGAAAGATGGGATTCCTCTCATTCTCCCTGCGGTGGATCTCCTCATGCAAGCGGTCATTGTAATCCAGCAGGTAGTGAAGTTGCAGCTCTAGGTTGTGACGGAACCGTCCTGATTATAAGAGCTCAAGTATTATCTTAGCCAAATCCGTCTGACTTCGACTGATACTTGAACCCATACAACCCCGGTAGTCCAGAAATCTCGAAGGATTTCTAACACCATACATCATACAAGATCGCATCGTTCAAGGATTACATTCGTAAAGATACATCATAACGAAAACGAAACCAAATTTAAAATATCAGAGTGCGAATTTAAAACAGAGTTATTACAATACCGAGTTTAAAAGTGCGGAAGCTGAAATAGTTTAAAGCACGACCACCACACACGTGGTCCAAATAAACACTGTATGATAAAACCAACTCACACAACTCACTCTTCCCTTTTTAGATAATGTGCCACTAGAAGTCTCAGACCATCAAAAGAAAAAGGGAAGCTTCTGGACGACCCTGCCCTGGGCCTACTCCTCATCACCTTCCACTGGGTAGAGGCAGTGCTTACAATAGCCGAAGTAGACCTGGCCATCTGCAACAACGGGATAAACCCTGAGTACGGGAATGTACTCAGCTAGACTTACCCGTCCAACTAAAAATAAAGACTCCAAGGTATGCAAGGTCTTTGGGGTGGAGCTGGGATCTTTTAGTTGCGAAAAGCTCAATTTCAGATAAGAGGTAATTGATGATAAAGATGAGCTGCCACTTTTAGACCTATTCCTTAATTCTAGCTTTTTCACCTGTACTAGAGCACTCACTTGAATCTATCAATCAATAATATAACCATATCCAGTTGACTTATCCACATTTTAGTTGAACCTTTTAAACATCACATGGAGTTGTATCATGGTGAAGCTCGCCATAGTTTCCCACTAACCGGGGGAGACGGCGACTCGAATCGAATTCCAAACCAGCTGGTGAAAGACCTTTAATACCAGCCCACACTTTCCCCGTCGGGTCCATGCATTGGGCAACCGCTCGATGCTTGTTCGTGGCGGTAATCGTCGCGGCTCACAGCACGGACCGCCCAATTGGAACCTGGCGATGGCCTCACGCGGCAGATCGCAATTTCCATACTAGAGGGCATGACACGGGTTGAGACCGGCCCGAACAGGTTCTAACCGGCTTTGGGGTCGATGATTACGGCACCGACATATCCCTAAGTAAAAGGGCGCGTTCAAAAATGAACGAGGGCCAACATCGATACAAACCTACACGATCCAACGGACGGACTGCCCCAAGTTTCCAAACTTGTGTCTTGCCTTCCAGTTGACCGTATTTCACTACAACTCAGGTTCTTTTTCACGATAGCAAATATAGCCAACCGTGATTCAGTAACTACCCATCAGGGTATTACGGAAACATTCTTAACTACCACTTTTATTAAGCAACTAAGCAATTCTACATTAAAAATAAGTAACAGGATAACAAGGTAGATATTAATCAATAACCAAGGAATGGTAATGCAGCAAGTAGGATTCATTCCAACTCCTAACCTAATGCATCACAATATAAAAGGACTCAAGTAATTTAATTTGCAAAAGATAGGAGGCTTAATATGCTCCGGGGCTTGCCTTGGGTGAAGATCGAGGCCTCGTGGGAGGGACACTCGGGCAAGTTAGTGTCGCAGGCGGGGTCGGCTTCCTCGGCTTGTTGGAGCTCCGGGATCTGCTGCTCGGCGTTTGTCTCTGGCTCCTGGTCGGGCTCCGGAGGGGTCGATCCTATTGCATGCGACGATTAATAAATAATTACAATGCGGGTGCAAGATGTGTGGTATGAAAAGAGCATTTCTTGCAAACCAACAAACCCAACTTGTTGAACCACTTTTGACATTGAGGTAAATACTTATTTAATTCATAAAACAAAATCCATTTATTCACCTTTTTCTTATTTAATAATTCAAAAGAAACTTAGGTTTGAACTGCAAGTGCACTTTTCTGGACTCAGAAAAATCCACGAAAATTCCAGAAGGCAAACAACAGTTGCTGGACTCCACTGAACTGCAGAACTGCAGATATAAAAATGACAAGCAAACTGCCCAAAAAGGTCCTTTGAACTAGCTCCTCATTCAAAATGTGTCAAACAGCAGATTTCATAATTTTCCTGGCTTCTTCTACTCATACACATTCTACTGTAGAGAACTTGTGGCCAGAGCATAAACATACAAGCCTACACAAAATAAACAAATTTATTCCAATTTAAACCGTTTGAACTACAACCCTACTGGGAAAGGGTGCTAAACTCAATTTCACATTTTTTCCAGATTCTACTCCATAATTCATGTTCATCAAGAAAGTTTCATGAACAGAAACATTATATTATTTCTTACATGAATTTCCAAAGGAAAACACAGAAAAGTACATTTGTAAAGCAACTTCAGATTTCTCCATACAACAGCTCATGCTTGCATTTTCCTTAGCTTGGACATGGCACTCAGAGACTACACCATTTTTCCCATATTTTATTTTGACATATAAAACACCTTAACATTTATTCTAAGAAATCAGCCAAAAAGGACTTTTAATCATAACAGTAACTTTTTCTACATAAACAGTGCATCATATATTTTTCACAGGTGTAAAACAGGTTACTGAACTTACACAAAATTTTCCAGGAAATATCTCAACAATAAAACACTTATTTCCATTTATCACAACAAAAGCATATAAAATGAAATAAATAAAAACAGTAAAATAAACTTCTACCAAAAATACTTTCATATTTTTCCATGATAGATCTACTCATAAACAAGCTAGCAAAACTGAAAGTACTCCATTTGGACTTTTGAAACGAGCTACACAAAAATAACAAGCATCTCTGGAAAATAAAACCCTAAAAGAAAAACATTTGAAATCTCCCGGCTGCCCTGCGTGAACCCGGTCCATAGACCAGCGAGTGGCTGACGCGCGGGGCCCGCGGGTCAACGGGACCCACCTGTCAGAGAGAGGAAACAGGGGAGAATGGTTGACCGGCGAAAGCTCGTCGACGGTGAGGTCGCCGGCGGTGAGGCTAGGCTCGATAGATTCGGCTCGACGAGGTGCATCAGGCGGTGGGTTCGGCTAGGCCAGAGGGTGACCGAAGCGTGCCGGCGGCGAGCGGTGGCGGATGACGGAGGCGGCGACACACGGCTACGCCGTTTCCGGCGGTCGCCTGTGACATTGAGGCAGGCAAAGGCTTACTCGAGCCCTAGGGAGGCTATCGGAGGGCTCGGCTTGGTTCGGGAAGCTCCGAGGAAGCTTGGCCACGCGAGCGGCCATGGCGGACGGTGGCGGGGCTCGGCGAGGCCGTGTCCGGCGGTCGACGGCCAAATTGGGAGATGCACTAGCTCGAGTGAACCCTAGGGAGCAAGACTACGGGGTTGGTTTGGCTTGATTGGCTCCAGGGAAGCTTGACCGCGTTCATGGCCGCGGCGGCGCCCATGGCGCTCGGCCGGAGAAGATAGGGAGGCTAGCGGACGGTAGCGACCTCATGGAGGCGTGTTCTCACCTTGCCTTGGCCTGATGAAGCTTGACGACGAGGAAGAGGGGTGGCGAAGCTTGGGGTGGTGCGGAACGGGCGCGAGCTCCTTTCGGCGGCGAACGAAGACCGAAGGGGGCACCTCATCCTCTGGCAACGGTGGGGCTCGGCCGGTGTTTCTTCCGCGCGCACCGCGTGTGCGGGGCGAAGGCGGAGCGGTGGCCGAGGTTAATCGGCCGGAGGTGGACGGTGAGGGTCGGAACGGCGGGGTGCGGGTGGTGGTGTCGAGCGGCGGCGAGCAGCGTGGTGCTCGGCGTGTTCGCGGGAGAGAGAGCGGGGCTGGCGAGAGCGAGGGGGGCGCGAGTGAGGAGTGAAAGAGAGAGGAGTGCGGGCGCGCGGGGTTTTGGTCGTCGAAGCGGCGGACGGCCGGTCGTGGCGGGGGCCATGGCGTGGCGTGTGGCGGGCGACGGCGCGGCGAGCGAGGGTGGCACGGCAGGCGAGGTGAGCGCGGAGTGGGCGAAGCCGATCGCTTGCGTGATCGAGCGGAGAGGATCGCGCGGCGATAGGGCGAGCGGGATACGACGCAGGGTTCGGGTGCCACGCGGCAGGGCGGCCGGCGTACGGCGCGGCCGCGGGTCGGCGAGCGGCGCGGCGAGCGCGCGACGCGCGCGCGGGCGCGGGCTAGCTGGGCCGAAAGGCCGAATGGGCCGGAAGGGTTGGCGCCGGGAAAAATCGTTTTCCTTTTTTCTTTTTCCAAATTCTTTTCAAACTTTGACCATTCAAAACAGTTTCAAAAACTCCAAACTAGGTTTTGACCCAAATATGAAAGTTGCTCAAAATAATTTTCTCTACAACTTTCATATAAGACACTTTTTCTGAAAACCATTTTTGTAACCTCTGCATAAATAAAGCCAATTTTAAAGCATAAAACATTTTTGTTTCACTCATTTTTGTTTGACAAACTATCTTGAACCAAGTCAAAACTCCAACATGAAAAACACTCTACTCAATATTCTCTATTTTATAAAATTATTTGCCAAGGCAAGAATCCAATTAAATCACCAAGTCAAATAGAAATCCAAATCCAAATAAATAAACAAAAGACAAAAGCACTCCTATGCACATGAAATGATGCAATGCATTGCTTATGCTTTCTTAGTAGCTAATTTCAGTGCCTAATGCAGTGCTTGACACTAGGGTGACACAACCCTTCCCCCCTTAAAGAAATCTCGTCCCGAGATTTGAGTTACGTACCGGTCTTTATAAAAAGCGGGGTAATTTACGCGTAAGTACTCCTCTGTTTCCCAAGTCGCATCGTTGGGTCCGTGATTGCTCCAGAGAATCTTGTAAGTCTTCACCGTTCGGTTACGAGTTTCTCGGGTCTTGGTGTCCAAAATCTCCTTGGGCTGCTCGTAGTACTTCAGATCCGATCTGATGGTGACGTCTGGAACCCGAACTTCTTCTTGTTCTGGAACTCGAAGACACTTCTTCAACTGTGATACATGGAACACTGGGAAAACTGTGCTCATTTCTGGGGGTAATTGTACTTCGTATGCCACTTGTCCCTTCTTTGCTATGATCCGGTAAGGTCCCACATATCGAGGTGCTAGTTTCTTCTTAATTCCAAATCGTTGGACTTTTCTCATAGGTGAGACCTTAAGATACACATAGTCTCCTACTTGAAATTCCAAGGGTCTTCTTCGAGTGTCAGCATAACTCTTCTGTCGGGATTGTGCCACTTTGATATGTTGTTGTACTATTTGCACAATCTCTTCAGTATCCGTCACGTAATCTGACCCATAGAATCCTCGATCTCCTGACTCAACCCAATTTACTGGGGTTCTGCATCTTCGTCCATACAAAACTTCAAACGGTGCCATCTTTATACTTTCCTGATAGCTGTTGTTATATGAAAACTCGGCAAGGGGTAACCATTTTTCCCACGACTCTCCTGAAGATAGAACACAAGCTCTTAGGATATCTTCTAGAATCTGATTTACTCTCTCCGTCTGTCCTGCAGTTTGGGGGTGATAGGCGGAACTTCTTACCAACTTAGTTCCTAGCTCTTTGTGCAACTGTTCCCAAAAACGTGCTATGAACTGGGGTCCTCTATCAGAAACAATCCTTTTTGGAACTCCATGCAATCTGAAGATATTCTGAATATACAGGTCTGCATACTGGTGAGGGCGGTGCGTAGTCTTAACTGGTATGAAGTGAGCCACTTTAGATAACCGATCCACGATAACCCAGATAGAATCATTTCCTTTTTGAGTAGTGGGAAGACCTGTGATGAAATCCATACTAATTTCTTCCCATTTCCACTCTGGGATTGACAATGGTTGAAGCAGTCCGGCAGGTCTCAGGTGTATAGCTTTTACCCTGTAGCAAGTATCACATCTTGCAACATAAGCTGCAACTTCTTTCCTCATCTTTGACCACCAATACCTGGTTCTCAAATCCTGGTACATCTTACTGCTCCCTGGGTGAATGGATAACCTTGAATTGTGAGCTTCATTCAAAATTCTTTCTTTCAGCTCTGTGTCCTTAGGAACAACCAACCTCTGGTTATACCACAAGATTCCCTGTTCATCAGTCCTGAAGTTCAAAGAACTACTGGTTTCCATCCTCTTCTTAATCTGACAGATCTCTTCATCGGTCTTTTGTTTCTCGATGATGTCACTTTCCAAGGTACACTGAAGAGTGATGTTGTTCACCATAACGGGGGGCATAAGGTTAAATCCATCTTCCAAAAGTGGTTGTAGGGAGTTGCAATGAGTCTTGCGACTTAAGGCATCGGCTACAACGTTTGCTTTTCCGGGGTGGTAATGCACTTCAAGGTTGTAATCCTTAATTAATTCTAGCCATCTTCTCTGCCTCATGTTCAGCTCTGGCTGGGTGAAGATATACTTCAGACTTTTATGATCCATATACACATGACATAGGTTTCCCATAAGGTAATGTCTCCAGATCTTGAGTGCATGCACGACGGCTACTAATTCTAAATCATGAGTGGGGTAATTCTCTTCGTGTGGTCTCAACTGACGAGAAGCATAGGCGATAACTCTTCCATTTTGCATGAGTACACACCCAAGTCCAATCTTGGATGCATCACAAAACACATCAAAAGGTTCCTCCAAGTTTGGCTGAGCCAGAACAGGTGCGGATGTCAACAGCGTTCGCAGAGTGCGAAAAGCTGTTTCACACTCTGGAGTCCATTCGAACTTCTTGTTTTTCTGCGTTAAACGGGTCATAGACTTGGCTATTCTTGAAAAATCCAGAATAAACCGACGGTAGTATCCGGCCAAACCCAAAAAACTGCGTACCTCATGTACGGTAGTGGGTGCTTGCCAATCCATAACTTCTTGTACCTTAGAAGGGTCCACAGAGATTCCTTCCTCTGAAAGGACATGACCAAGGAAAGGTACCTTCTTCAACCAAAACTCACACTTGCTGAACTTAGCATACAACTTGTGCTCTCTAAGCCGGGTTAGAATGACTCGTAGATGCTCAGCATGATCCTTCTCATTTTCAGAGTATACCAAGATGTCATCGATGAACACTACAACAAACTTATCCAACTCTGGCATGAAGACCGAATTCATTAGGTACATGAAATGTGCCGGTGCATTGGTCAATCCAAAAGACATAACTAGATACTCATAGAGTCCGTACCTGGTAGAGAAAGCTGTCTTTGGTACATCTTCTCTTCTGATCTTAATCTGATGGTATCCTGACCTCAGGTCGATCTTGGAGAATACTTTCGCCTTTGACAACTGATCAAACAAGACATCGATTCGGGGTATGGGATATTTGTTCTTTATAGTTACTGCGTTAAGCGGTCGGTAGTCCACACACATCCTTAAAGTTTTATCCTTCTTCTTCACAAAGATAGCGGGACATCCCCAAGGTGACGAACTAGGGCGTATCAAACCCTTATCCAAAAGTTCTTGCAACTGAACCTTAAGCTCTGCTAACTCTTTAGCGTGCATTCTATACGGTCTCCGAGATATGGGTGCTGTTCCAGGGATTAACTCTATAGCAAACTCCACATCCCTATCTGGCGGTAGTCCAGGCAACTCATCAGGAAAAACATCTGGAAACTCACACACTACTGAGATCTCAGCTATCTGTTTTGCGGTGATATTGAACAACACTCCGATCTCATGGGGGTTTCGAGGTAACCTGAACCGAAAGGTAGACCCACTACGAGGGCTAACCATGGAAACTACACGCTCTGCGACATCAAGGTTGACTTTCCAGAGTTTCATCCAACCCATTCCCAAGATTACATCCAGACCTAGACCAGGAATTACGATAGGATCCACTAGGGCCTTCTTATTCCCAAAGGTCATTTCCACTCCTTTAGCCATTTTACGCGCGGAGAGAACAGCTCCGGCGGAACTTATCTGATATCCCCGGTCTAACTCTATCAACTCAAGATTACTTCTTATAACAAAATTCTCACTTATGAAAGAATGCGATGCTCCAGAATCAAACAGCACGACTGCGGGGCATTGATTAACAAGAAACGTACCAGCGGTGACAGGCTCTCCTTCTGGCACTTCTTCCACGGTGGTGTGATGCACATGACCCGTACGAGGTGGGGGCTGAGTGTATTGCTTCTTTGGGCGAGGGCACTGACATGACAGATGTCCAGTCTGACCACAATTATAGCATGGACCAATCACACACGGGGTCTTGGGACCTCCTGCACTCCCTGCTTTGCTCTTGTTCTGCATCATGGGGGCGGTGTAGGGCTTCTGAAAACTGGGACGGGGACGGTTGGTGGTGATCTTCCTCTGTGGGGGACGGTATCTTGCTCCTGTAACAGGCGGGCGATACGGGGTACGTGCTCCGAAAGGGGTCCTCTGTTGAGACGAACCTCCTTCGTTCGCACGACGACGCGTCTCTGTTGCCAGCCGGATGTCATTGGCCTCCTGATTTAGGCAGTCACAGACGAAATCACTGAAGGTGGTACGATGACTATTGCCCATCTTTGAAAGCATGGCGGCACTCATGCCACGCTTAAAGCTTGCGATCTTCTTGGCCTCAGTGTCAACAAAGTCAGGGGCATAGCGAGCTAGGTTGTTGAAACTGTGAAGGTACTCGGACATAGACCTGGTTCCCTGGGACAACCTCATGAACTCTGCAATCTTCATCTCCATCAAACCACTAGGGATGTAATGGTTGCGCATAGCGGTGGAGAACTGATTCCAAGTGACACGTGCATTTGCAGGCAAGGATGCACGGTACTGGGCCCACCATAAACCCGCGGGTCCTTCCAACATGTGGGCCGCGTACTCCGCCTTGAGCTCTTCTGTCAGACGAAGCAGACGGAACTTCTGAGTGATGGAGTTGAGCCACTCATCAGCCTCAAGCGGTTCGGTGACTTCCTTGAACATAAGAGGGCGAGTGTCCAAGAAATCACGATAAGAGCTGTACTGGTTGGGCTCCGGGCCTTGACGTTGATGATGCTGCTGTGCAGTGTTGTTAGCGATATTGCGGAGGGTGGCCTCCATGTGCCTCTGCATTTCCTCCATATTCCTTTGGCTGCCCAAGAACTGGCCAAAGAATGCTTCCGGCGTCATCGGCGGCGGTGGGGGAGGTGGCAAGTTCTCCTCCTATCCTGCCCCCTGTCCGCGTTGGCTGCGAGTGTGTGCCGGCATCTGCATATCCCATTAATAAGCAATCATTAGGTGATGTTACATCGATCATGAATAAATACTGCGATGTACATAATTCGAAAATTTAGCACACGACCAAGTATAATTACTCATCTCCATACAACATCACAAAACAATCGCTCGACATTAGACATGCAAACGACAGATTTCCATAAAAGGTGCCGGATCGAAGTCCGGACTTTGTCCAAAAGCTTACATGCCATCAACCATTTTAAACATAAAACTAGCACATGTGTAGGGTGTTACATCACTTAGCGAGCAAGCTCAAGCTATACAAAAGAAAACGATCCCTAACAAGCTAGCGCTCAGGGGTCTCCAGCGGCGGATGCAGCGTCGTCTGCGTCGACGTCGATCATCGGCTCGACAGCATGATCCTCCTCCATAGGGGCGTCGGGACCAAGGACCTCTCCGTCCTGGGGATCCTGGGCCTCGGCGGCGGGAACCTCGGCAGCGGCTGGGACGGAGGCGTCCTGTGCGGCGTGATGCATCTGATGGACGGCCTCGTGGAGCTGGTCGATGTAGGCCTGCTGTCCGTGGATCTGCTGTATCAACAGGTGGGCTCCCTCTCTGAGCTGGTCGAGCGCGGTGCGGGCCTCATCCCTCTGAAGAGCGGTAGTCAGGTACATCTGCTCTGCAACTGTCCTGGCAGTGGACTATGCTGCTGCTGTGGTGCGGGCATCGTCACGCTCTAGAGTGAGCTGCTGAATCCTCTCCTGCAGACGAGCAACCTCAGCGTCGAAGTCCTCCTGTAGCTTCCTCTTGCTCTGGTAGGTGGCTGTGAGGGTGA
The DNA here is from genome assembly GCA_009763385.1 of Coix lacryma-jobi var. lacryma-jobi. NCBI lineage: Eukaryota > Viridiplantae > Streptophyta > Magnoliopsida > Poales > Poaceae > Coix > Coix lacryma-jobi. Next base: position 86,871,310 of record CM019831.1, read on the forward strand.
AGGACACGCTCCCGAGAGTGTGCTCCAAACTCTCACATACACCCAACAAAGCTCCGGTGGCGCTCATCGCAGGCGTCTCACAGTAGAACCTGTCCTCTAGGCTTCCTGTCAAGACTGACTCCGAAGTCTGCTTCCAGCGCAATGGGAAAAGTGACCCACGGGGAAACACTCCTGCCATCGCACTTGCCAGGTCGGCGGGGAAGCGGGCGATGATATCCTTCAGCACTAGGTATGCTGCCCTGTTGGCTCCATCCTTGGCACAGGTGCCTCTGGTGATCTCTGTCCACCCTGTCCAGTGGGGCTTGGCAGGCAAGGCTTTGACCTTGATCTCCACCACGACCAAGGAATCCTGCCCGTAGATCTCCTTTTGCCACGAGTACCTGGGCTCCTGTCCCTCCTCATAGCCCACGGCCTGCAGAATCCTCCAAAGGATAGTCGGCAACCCGAAGTAGGACAAGAACGTCTTCCGGGTCAGCTTGGTGGCCAAGCGGTGATGCGGAACTCCTCTGCCTCCGGTGGCCTTGCGAGCGGTCAGCTTAGTCCGGGCCATCTGTAGAAACAAAAGGGGTTTCGAACTCTCGTGAGACGGATATTAAGTTGGCAAATTTTTATATAAAGGAGACAACTTTTAATTAAGGGGAGGTAATGTAAATGCAAGAATTTAAACATGATGCATGATCGTACTTACGTTCTCACTCACTAATAACGACTTGTAAGTCCTAACGTTCTAGTCGGTGGCAAGAACGATCTCTCATGCGTTATCTACACGTTCTACTCGGTCGCACAGTTAGTGTACCTGCAGAAGATTCATTTCAGCCCAAAGCAATTCCCCATGATAAAACAATTGAGTATTGGCCAATATGTGCAAAATACATAGAAGCCAACACTAAACACCATGCACCAACATAGAAAACACCCTTGAAAACATTGATACCCTCGTATGTGTCCGCGTGGAGCTCGCACATACTTGGTATAAGAACTCTCACCTAGACCGACAGTTGGACGGTCATGCTCTCATATCTCACAAAATCATTTTATGCATGTTTTCGCGATCGACGCATTCTCTTTTTCACGAGAATGGACCAGCAAATAAAGATCCAGCATGAAGCAAAACCCTGAACCCTGTTAGCAGTTAAGCCACCTGAATCCTAGTATAGGGCTTAACGACGAGACTGGGCACACTTAGTAATCAAAAATAGTTTTGAAAATAGTTTTGAAATACCCATTTAGTTCAAAAATAGCTCTCTACGGAGGTAATCACTTGAACCATGCTCTGATACCAGCAGTGACGGAACCGTCCTGATTATAAGAGCTCAAGTATCATCTTAGCCAAATCCGTCTGACTTCGACTGATACTTGAACCCATACAACCCCGGTAGTCCGGAAATCTCGAAGGAATTCTAACACCATACATTATACAGGATCGCATCGTTCAAGGATTACATTCGTAAAGATACATCATAACGAAAACGAAACCAAATTTAAAATATCAGAGTGCGAATTTAAAACGGAGTTATTACAATACCGAGTTTAAAAGTGCGGAAGCTGAAATAGTTTAAAGCACGACCACGACACACGTGGTCCAAATAAACACTGTTTGATAAAACCAACTCACAGAACTCACTCTTCCCTTTTTAGATAATGTGCCACTAGAAGTCTCAGACCATCAAAAGAAAAAGGGAAGCTTCTGGACGACCCTGCCCTGGGCCTACTCCTCATCACCTTCCACTGGGTAGAGGCAGTGCTTACAATAGCCGAAGTAGACCTGGCCATCTGCAACAACGGGATAAACCCTGAGTATGGGAATGTACTCAGCTAGACTTACCCGTCCAACTGAAAATAAAGACTCCAAGGTATGCAAGGTCTTTGGGGTGGAGCTGGGATCTTTTAGTTGCGAAAAGCTCAATTTCAGATAAGAGGTAATTGATGATAAAGATGAGCTGCCACTTTTAGACCTATAACTTAATTCTAGGTTTTTCACCTGTACTAGAGCACTCACTTGAATCTATCAATCACTAATATAACCATATCCAGTTGACTTATCCACATTTTAGTTGAACCTTTTAAACATCACATGGAGTTATATCGTGGTGAAGCTCGCCATAGTTTCCCACTAACAGGGGGAAACGGCGACTCGAATCGAATTCCAAACCAGCTGGTGAAAGACCTTTAATACCAGCCCACACTTTCCCCATCAGGTCCATGCATTGGGCAACCGCTCGATGCTTGTTCGTGGTGGTAATCGTCGCGGCTCACAGCACGGACCGCCCAATTGGAACCTGGCGATGGCCTCACGCGGCAGATCGCAATTTCCATACTAGAGGGCACGACACGGGTTGAGACCGGCCCGAACAGCTTCTAACCGGCTTTGGGGTCGATGATTACGGCACCGACATATCCCTAAGTAAAAGGGCGCGTTCAAAAATGAACGAGGGCCAACATCGATACAAACCTACACGATCCAACGGACGGAATGCCCCAAGTTTCCAAACTTGTGCCTTGCCTTCGAGTTGACCGTATTTCACTACAACTCAGGTTCTTTTTCACGATAGCAAATATAGCCAACCGTGATTCAGTAACTACCCATCAGGGTATTACGGAAACATTCTTAACTACCACTTTTATTAAGCAACTAAGCAATTCTACATTAAAAATAAGTAACAGGATAATAAGGTAGATATTAATCAATAACCAAGGAATGGTAATGCAGCAAGTAGGATTCATTCCAACTCCTAACCTAATGCATCACAATATAAAAGGACTCAAGTAATTTAATTTGCAAAAGATAGGAGGCTTAATATGCTCCGAGGCTTGCCTTGGGTGAAGATCGAGGCCTCGTGGGAGGGACACTCGGGCAAGTTAGTGTCGCAGGCGGGGTCGGCTTCCTCGGCTTGTTGGAGCTCCGGGATCTGCTGCTCGGCGTTTGTCTCTGGCTCCTGGTCGGGCTCCGGAGGGGTCGATCCTATTGCATGCGACGATTAATAAATAATTACAATGCGGGTGCAAGATGTGTGGTATGAAAAGAGCATTTCTTGCAAACCAACAAACCCAACTTGTTGAACCACTTTTGACATTGAGGTAAATACTTATTTAATTCATAAAACAAAATCCATTTATTCACCTTTTTCTTATTTAATAATTCAAAAGAAACTTAGGTTTGAACTGCAAGTGCACTTTTCTGGACTCAGAAAAATCCACGAAAATTCCAGAAGGCAAACAACAGTTGCTGGACTCCACTGAACTGCAGAACTGCAGATATAAAAATGACAAGCAAACTGCCCAAAAAGGTCCTTTGAACTAGCTCCTCATTCAAAAAGTGTCAAACAGCAGATTTCATAATTTTCCTGGCTTCTTCTACTCATACACATCCTACTGTAGAGAACTTGTGGCCAGAGCATAAACATACAAGCCTACACAAAATAAACAAATTTATTCCAATTTAAACCGTTTGAACTACAACCCTACTGGGAAAGGGTGCTAAACTCAATTTCACATTTTTTCCAGATTCTACTCCATAATTCATGTTCATCAAGAAAGTTTCATGAACAGAAACATTATATTATTTCTTACATGAATTTCCAAAGGAAAACACAGAAAAGTACATTTGTAAAGCAACTTCAGATTTCTCCATACAACAGCTCATGCTTGCATTTTCCTTAGCTTGGACATGGCACTCAGAGACTACACCATTTTTCCCATATTTTATTTTGACATATAAAACACCTTAACATTTATTCTAAGAAATCAGCCAAAAAGGACTTTTAATCATAACAGTAACTTTTTCTACATAAACAGTGCATCATATATTTTTCACAGGTGTAAAACAGGTTACTAAACTTACACAAAATTTTCCAGGAATTATCTCAACCATAAAACACTTATTTCCATTTATCACAACAAAAGCATATAAACTGAAATAAATAAAAACAGTAAAATAAACTTCTACCAAAAATACTTTCATATTTTTCCATGATAGATATACTCATAAACAAGCTAGCAAAACTGAAAGTACTCCATTTGGACTTTTGAAACGAGCTACACAAAAATAACAAGCATCTCTGGAAAATAAAACCCTAAAAGAAAAACATTTGAAATCTCCCGGCTGCCCTGCGTGAACCCGGTCCATAGACCAGCGAGTGGCTGACGTGCGGGGCCCGTGGGTCAACAGGACCCACCTGTCAGAGAGAGGAAACAGGGGAGAATTGTTTACCGGCGAAAGCTCGTCGACGGTGAGGTCGCCGGCGGTGAGGCTAGGCTCGATAGATTCGGCTCGACGAGGCGCATCTGGCGGTGGGTTCGGCTTGGCCAGAGGGTGACCGAAGCGTGCCGGCGGCGAGCGGTGGCGGATGACGGAGGCGGCGACACACGGCTACGCCGTTTCCGGCGGTCGCCGGTGACATTGAGGCAGGCAAAGGCTTACTCGAGCCCTAGGGAGGCTATCGGAGGGCTCGGCTTGGTTCGGGAAGCTCCGAGGAAGCTTGGCCACGCGAGCGTCCTTGGCGGACGGTGGCGGGGCTCGGCGAGGCCGTGTCCGGCGGTCGACGGCCAAATTGGGAGATGCACTAGCTCGAGTGAACCCTAGGGAGCAAGACTACGGGGTTGGTTTGGCTTGATTGGCTCCAGGGAAGCTTCACCGCGTTCATGGCCGCGGCGGCGCCCATGGCGCTCGGCCGGAGAAGATAGGGAGGCTAGCGGACGGTAGAGACCTCATGGAGGCGTGTTCTCACCTTGCCTTGGCCTGATGAAGCTTGACGGCGAGGAAGAGGGGTGGCGAAGCTTGGGGTGGTGCGGAACGGGCGCGAGCTCCTTTCGGCGGCGAACGAAGACCGAAGGGGGCACCTCGTCCTCTGGCAACGGTGGGGCTCGGCCGGTGTTTCTTCCGCGCGCACCGCGTGTGCGGGGCGAAGGCGGAGCGGTGGCCGAGGTTAATCGGCCGGAGGTGGACGGTGAGGGTCGGAATGGCGGGGTGCGGGTGGTGGTGTCGAGCGGCGGCGAGCAGCGAGGTGCTCGGCGTGTTCGCGGGAGAGAGAGCGGGGCTGGCGAGAGCGAGGGGGGGCGCGAGTGAGGAGTGAAAGAGAGAGGAGTGCGGGCGCGTGGGGTTTTGGTCGTCGGAGCGGCGGACGGCCGGTCGTGGCGACGGCCACGGCGTGGCGTGTGGCGGGCGACGCCGCGGCGAGCGAGGGTGGCGCGGCAGGCGAGGCGAGCGCGGAGTGGGCGAAGCCGATCGCTTGCGTGATCGAGCGGAGAGGATCGCGCGGCGATAGGGCGAGCGGGATACGGCGCAGGGTTCGGGTGCCACACGGCAGGGCGGCCGGCGTACGGCGCGGCCGCGGGTCGGCGAGCGGCGCGGCGAGCGGCGCGGCGCGCGCGCGGGCGCGGGCTAGCTGGGCCGAAAGGCCGAATGGGCCGGAAGGGTTGTCGCCTGGAAAAATCGTTTTCCTTTTTTCTTTTTCCAAATTCTTTTCAAACTTTGACCATTCAAAACAGTTTCAAAAACTCCAAACTAGGTTTTGACCCAAATATGAAAGTTGCTCAAAATAATTTTCTCTACAACTTTCATATAAGACACTTTTTCTGAAAACCATTTTTGTAACCTCTACATAAATAAAGCCAATTTTAAAGCATAAAACATTTTTGTTTCACTCATTTTTGTTTGACAAACTATCTTGAACCAAGTCAAAACTCCAACATGAAAAACACTCTACTCAATATTCTCTATTTTATAAAATTATTTGCCAAGGCAAGAATCCAATTAAATCACCAAGTCAAATAGAAATCCAAATCCAAATAAATAAACAAAAGACAAAAGCACTCCTATGCACATGAAATGATGCAATGCATTGCTTATGCTTTCTTAGTAGCTAATTTCAGTGCCTAATGCAGTGCTTGACACTAGGGTGTCACATAGGTCTCCCACTCGCAACCTCAACAGCCTGTTCTCCTCTGAAGCGCGTATGCCCTCAAGACAAACACCTCGGGGCGACTCCTCGGTCTCCCTCATGATCAAAGCCAAGAAGGTAGCAGACTCCTGCTGAATGCTGAGCTGATGGGCAGTCTCCAGCTCTCTCTGAAGTGCCTAGTCCCTCTCCACTGTCATACGTGCCAACTCTGCAGTGAGGCGATCTAACTCAGCGGTATGCTCCTGCCACCTCCGGTGGTGCTGTGCAGCCATCTCCTCACTAAGGATGTGGTCCAACTGATCATAGCTACGTGATAGACATCCATAGGTAACCATGAGTGCAGCCATAGCACTCCCGGCTGGTCCGACACAATGCTCCCTCTCAAGCGAATTGTCCTCGAGTACGGCGGCTCCTGGCTGACGCCACACTGACTGATAGGGATCTGCTATCGGGAAGATGCTGGCTGTAGCCTGGGCAACCACTTCCGGATGGTCCTCCATAATGTCCCAGAGAACGGTGTAAGCAACTCTATTAGCTTGATCCCATGGGGTCCTCCCCTGCAACGCGAACACTCGAAGGCACCAAACGTGATCCTGCTCATCACGGCTAGGCACATCGACCTCCACCGTGTACATATGGCGGTCCTCAGAAATCTGCACGCGATGCCTACTGTGGCTCCTGACCCTCCTGGTATCCCACCAAGTGCAACACCCTCCAAAGGATGGTAGGCATGCCGAACTCATCTAAGAAGTCCTCCGACCCCTCAGCAGTCCATGGTCCCAACATGTAATTAGGCCTCTTGCCTCCGGTTGACTTACGAGCTGTGCGCTTGTTACGGGCCATCTGTAAGAAGTTTATCCACACAGGTTTTTATTAGTTTGAGAACAACTTTATTAAGGAAAACAGGACAGATAACATAAGGAAGGAAGTAAGATTAATGCAAAGTTATATGATCATGATGCATGTGCGCAACATACGTCCTCACTGTCTAACAATCTAACGGCTAGACGGTGGCATACACGTTCACTCGTAGCGCTAACTAAACGTACTATACGTTCGCAAGTTAGCGTACCTGCAAAAGACCATTTCAGCCCTGCCCACAGTATGAATATCATGCATTACTGAAAGTAAATCTAATACTAACTTAGGCGCACACCCAGTATACACGTAAGTAGTATATGCACCCATAAAATTTAAATACTCCCACAATCAAATACTTTGACATACACTTGTGTGTAACAGGTATACATTCCGGTACCATTCAAGCACACCCCTAGATTGGCGGTTGTCCAATCATGCTCTCACAACTCAATTATTACCTTGGCATAGAGGCAATTGATCCATACATTACTATTCCGAAGAATAGCACCCATACAATTTTACCCTTGCCGTATGGACGACAGAAAACAACAAAATTTAAATATGATGCACGACCCCCAAGTTAGTACTTAAATAGCCACCTAAAAACCTACTGGGCATAAGGACTTGATCACTGGCACACCTTAATCTTTATCAATAAGATTTTCAAATCCTATTATAGCTATAAGTTTTCGCAAATAAAATTCTGATTTGAAAATACAATTTTTCAAATACACTCATGGACAGCAATGCTAACCATGCTCCGATGCCAGCTGTGACAGAACCGACCAATTTATACCAGATTAAGCACCGAACCCCCGTTTTCATAGAGATTGACAAGTACTTAAGCTCGTACAAACCCGGTAGTCCGGAAATCTCGAAGGATTTCAAACATTCAACTTTAGCCAATATCGTAATAGATTAGCGTACATGTCCACAAGGTACATTCAATTCGCACATAGTTCAAATACATCGGAGTTCGACAATTATTACAAACCATAGTTTGGAATTTATAGCGGAAGCAACATAGTTTTAAACATAAGTTCACAGTTCAAAATACGGTGCCATTGCCTGATCAGTCCACAAAAGCATCAGGTGAGGATAAGAGATGACCATGCCCATGGTCTATTCATCGCCCGTAACTGGGTACAGGCAATTCTCACAGTAGCCAAAGAAGCATTGTCCATCTACAACAACAAGGGATAAAACCCTGAGTACAAGAAGGTACTCAGCTAGACTTACCCGTCATAAACCAGAAATAAGGTGACACCAAGGAGTATGCAAGGCTGTATCTGGGTTGGCCATACTTACCTTTTGCATAAAAGCATTTTTACTATTAAATAATCATCATTAGGGTATTAGCAGTCAATTTTATATAATCAACCTGATTAACTAGATTTGCACCTGATCTAGAGCAATCACTTGGCTAATTAATCAAGCAAGAGTGACTATTTCATCGATAGCCGTTTAGATTCAGTACCATAACCATCTTTAATTCCATAAGTTACTACGTTAACACATGCTCAGTCAAGTTACTCACTGTCCAGGAGCGATGGCGATTATAATCGATTCCTACCAGCTGGGGATAAAAATGTCGCACACTCGCCCGATCACACCCTGCCAGGTAGCCGTCGGCTGCCACTTCGGGAAATTCGAGAACACAACGCGCGGGACGGTCATGGGCCCTTCTACACCGGGGGTTATCTCAATGCCAGGTCGCTCAAGCTATAACTGCCCACGGTCATGCCAGGTCAATCAGGCCTCGCCTGTCCACGGACCATGCCAGGTTGCTCAGAATAGTTGCCCACGGTACATATAAGGCCCTGAGTGTTAGGCGTCAACATCTCCATCACCGGCTCGAATAGCCTTACTCGGCTTCACGGGAGGTACTCAGACCTACTCCTCGACGTCTCCTTCTTCGGTCCTCTCGTCCAGGGTCTCCTCCAGGCTCGGCTCCTCTGGCGGCTGCGGGTTCTGGACCTCCACTACCGATCCTGTATGATGCATAGCATGTATGAATAAAACGAATGCACATGGGATGCATTGGTGATGCAACATGGAACAAGTAATTCAGGAGATAAACACATGTCATCTACTTCATTTTCTTCAACAAGGTAGTCAACATCATCCTATTATCACTTAACCACTTGCTATCACTTAATCATTTAATTTAGCCTAGAACAGCGACCCCCAGATAACAACTTTAGAAAAATCAACAGAAATTACTGGAGGTTGACAGCATGCAATCTAGTCCCCTGTCCAAATTTCAAGCCATTTGGACTTAAACTCTATCCTTTATTAAAAAGACAAACATTACCAAGAAAAGGTGCTTTGAACTACACACCCTAGTACAAGAGCAGGATACGAAAATTTCCAGGTTCATATTCTTCATATTTTAATTACTACAATTTATACAAGAAAACAGAATTTAATCATTTTAATTGCTACTGCCAAAATATTTCACGGAACATCCTCATATTATATTTTTTTCGAGAAACTACTCATCAACACAAACTTAACAAAACAAGAATCACATTTTTCTGAGCAACAAACAGTTTATTATGCATTTAACAAGATTTCAGCCTAAACATAAATTAAATACAACTACATAGAAAATTATCACAAACTGGACATATCATATTTTTCATGCATAGAGCTCATCAAAACAAACTTAACAAAACTTATTTCACCTTTTTAGCATCTACAGAACTCAAGATATGAATTAAACAAACTATATAAGCATTTCTGAAAACTATTTAAACGAAAACCCTGAAAACCTTTCGGCCAAAACTGCTATGTGCACCCAACACTGTTGTAGCCAAGCGACTGACCAGCTGGCCCCCCGAGTCAACCCGACCCCACCTGTCACCTGCACAGAAACAGGGGAAGAGTTGACCGCGGCGAAGCTCGCCGTCGGCGGCCCCTCCGGTAAAACCACCACCACCACTCGACTCCTCTCACCAAACCGCATCGATTGATGCCCCTCACTGGCCCAGCATTGCGACGGATCGAGCTCGCCGCCGCAAATGGCGGGCACGGCGGCGCGGACTCGCCACGCCGGCCGGCTCCGACCACGACGAGCTAAACCAACTCCCGAATCCTACTCCCAGACCTCCATGGTCCTAGCGCAAGGCTTGGGAGCTAGGGTTTCCACCCCGAACAACCCCGACCACGACCATGCCAACTCCGGCGACTATGGCGAGCAGCGGACGGTGGCGTACCGCCTCTACCAAACCCTAATCGACTAAACCATCACCCCCTACTTCTTCCACAAGCCTCTCTGACCCTCGAACGGGGGCTAGGATGGAAGGATTCGCACGGAGGGAGGGTCCACCACGACAGACCGAGCTCGGCGGTCATGGCGGCCATGCCGGGAACTCACCCCGTGGCTTACCTAGGGCCTCTCATGGAGCGCTAACGGCGGCAAAAGGTGCAGAGGCTTACGGCGAAGCGGGCTGGGTGGTTGGGTTAGCGGTGGTGCGACGGGACGGCGGCGAACGACGACGAGCGCTCTGCTTTCCCCCCTTTTCCCCCGGGCGACGGCGAGAGCAGAGGAGGCAGGCAAAGCGGAGGGAGTGGCTTCTGGTAGAGCGAGGGCGAGCAGGCGGGCCTTGTGCTCGCCACGCCGCGCGCGGGCGCTGCACAGCGGGCCAAAGCGAGCCACGTGGCGGGAGATGCCCGACACGGTCGGCCACTGAGCTCACCAATTCAAACTGAATCGGGCGATTCAGTTAAGCCCTGGCCGACTGACGACCGGATTTCAAACGCGATTATCTCCTAATCCACTCGATGAAACACTAAACCACTTGTTCCATTGAGTAGAGCTATGTGTCGACTACAACTTTGGTTAAAAGACTACACACTGGTTTGGCCTGGATCACCCATGAAAATGGCTCCAAAGATCGGCCGTCACTGGTTAGCAGATTAGGACTTAGAAGAATTTTTCTATGTCCAAACCCTTCCTTTTCTGCCTTGTGGGTCCTAAAACACCTTGTTAAACCCATTTTCATGAGTTGTCTTAAAACAACTTTTGTTCTACTCTAAATTCTACACACTTTTGGTTAAGGGCCCTCAGCCATGCAAAGCTTCTATCAAGGAGGTCTTAGTTAGTCAAACAAAAGGACTCCTAGGGCTCTATTAAGGCAACTAGGGTTAGAGGCTTGGTTAGCCAAAATGACCAACATAAACCTAGCTTCATTTTAACTCCTCAACAAGGTTAAACTACTAAGGAAACTCAACCACTCCAAAAACAAGTCAAACAAGCATCACACCATGCACAACAGTAACAACCATCACATGAAATGACACTTCACAAAAAGAATGAAACATGTGATGATGCTTTTATGCTTATGAGATGCCAAGTTATGCATTTAGGGTTGCTTAACACCAGGGGTGTTACAATTACCTTCAGTGACAATAGCAAAGATAAAGTGTTGTCTCGTGGTTTTGTGCGAGTTAATGAGCATTTTGTCTTACGTGATGTTGCTCTTGTATCGAACTTGCATTTTAACCTTCCTTCTGTTTCTCAACTTTTTGAGGATGACTATGAGATTCGTTTTAAGCCGAATCTCAGTCGTATTTTAGATCCTCAGGGCAATCTTGTATGTTTGATTTCTCCCTTTGGGAAAGTCTTTCGTGCGAATTTCTCAGAGTCTTTTGGCATTTCTCGTTGTCTATTGGCTGGATCCTCCTCTGATCTTTGGAAGTGGCATAGGAGACTTGGTCACTTGAGCTTCGACATGCTTGCAAGGCTTAGTTCACTTGGCTTAATCCGAGGATTGCCCAAGCTACTCATGGAGAAGTATTTTGTTTGCCATTCTTGTAGACATGGGAAAATGGTTGCCGCTCCCCACCATCCTATGAATCAGGTTATGACCAAGCGCCCTGGAGAGCTTTTGCATATCGATCTTGTAGGTCTGGCTCGGGTGAGCTCGGTTGGTAGGAAGTGGTATGTGCTTGTTATTGTTCACGACTTTTTGAGATATTCATGGGTTTTCTTTTTAGCTGAGAAAACTGAGACTTTCGCTTTTATTCGCAGTCTGATTTTGTGACTTCAGAACGAGTTCCCTAAGAACTTGATTAGAGCTATTCGTAGCGATAATGGTTTCAAGTTTAAGAATTCGGACTTTGAAAAGTTTTGTAACTCTTTGGGTTTAAAGCATCAGTTTTCTTCCCCCTACACACCGCCAAAATATGGTGTTGTAGAGAGGAAAAATCGGACCCTTGTTGAGATGGCTAGGACGATGCTCGATGAGCATAGGACTCCTAGGCGGTACTGGGCCGAGGCTATAAACACTGCATGCTATGTTTCCAATCGCATTTTTCTCCTTGCTTCATCAAGGGAGGCGCCATGACACATTCAGCGCCAACACCCTCCTCAATAGATGATCGGCAACATCACGAACGCGTCACTTGGTCAAGGTCACAACAAATCTCTCACTTTGCTCATTCTACATTTGTTGCTGATTTTGATCCCCGAGATGTTGGACACGCTTTATCTGATCCGGATTGGGACAATGCCATGCATGAGGAGCTTGAAAATTTTGAGAGAAATCAGGTTTGGGTTCTTGCTCTACCTCCTCTTGAGTGTCATCCTAGAGGGACAAAATGGGTTTTCAAAAACAAACAAGGAGAGGATGACCATGTTGTGAGAAACAAGGCCAGGCTTGTAGCCCAGGGGTATAGTCAGAAGGAGGGGATAGACTATGAGGAGACTTTTGCTCATGTAGCTCATTTGGAGGCAATTAGGATCCTCTTGGCATTTGCTGCATCCAAGGGTTTCAAACTTTTTCAAATGGATGTCAAGAGTGCCTTCCTAAACGGCTATATAGAAGAAGAGGTGTATGTGAGACAACCCCCCGATTTTAAAAATCCCAAGTTTCCAAACCATGTTTTCAAACTTAACAAAGCTTTATATGGTTTGAAACAAGCCCCTAGAGTCTGGTATGATAGGTTGAAAACCTTTTTGCTTGCTAAGGGTTTTAAAATGGGATGTGTGGATAAAACTCTTTTTCTCCTCAAGCAAGGCAATGACACTTTGTTAGTTCATATTTACGTGGATGATATCATTTTCGGTGGTTCTTCTCATGCTTTGGTTGCCATGTTTGCATATACATTGAGCAGGGAATTTGAGATGAGCATGATGGGCGAGTTGACATTCTTTCTTGGGTTGCAAATCGAGCAATCCCGAGAAGGGACGTTTGTGCACCAGGACAAGTACACCAAGGTCATAGTGAAGAAGTTCGATATGGGTGAGGCCAAGCCTCTTCCAACACTCATGTCGACCATGACGGCCCTGGATGCGGATGAGGAGGGAGAAGTTGTGGATCAGAAGGAGTACCGAAGTATGATCGGGTCGCTGCTGTACCTGATGGTGACACGCCCGGACATTCAGTTCGTGGTGTGTCTTTGCGCACGATTTCAGTCGTCGCCGCGCACTTCTCACCGTCAGGCTGTCAAGCGCATTATGAGGTACCTTCGTTTCACTCCAGAGTTCAGGATTTGGTATTCTTCTTCTTCTACCCTCCCTCTTTGCGGATACTCTGACGCTGATTTTGCTGGTTGCCGACTTGATCGTAAGTCCACTTCTGGAGTCTAGTGTCGCTAAGTCTACCACGGAAGCTGAATATGTTGTTGCGGCTAGCTGTTGTTCCCAATTGTTGTGGATGATGGCCAATTTGCGTGATTTTGGTCTGAGTTTTTCTTGAGTTCCATTGCTTTGAGACAGCACGAGTGCTATTAGCATTGCTAAGAACCCCATGCTTCATTCTAAGACCAAACACATCGATGTGCGCTTTCATTTCTTGCGAGACCACTATGAGAAAGGTGATATCGACCTTCGCCATGTCGATACTCATCATCAGTTGGCAGATATTTTCACCAAGCCTTTGGACCAATCAACCTTTGCTAGGTTGAGAGGAGAGCGTGGTGTGTGTTTCCCCTTTTAGTTGGGGGAAACATTTTGGTTATTGTATCATAAACTGACTTCTTTTGTTTTGTTCTTGTTTAGCCTTTGCAATTCTTCGTCCTTGCATCCTTACTTTTTCGCGCTTCATGTCTATAATCTTTAGAATGAATCTATGCTATGGTTAGTGTATGCTCTGATGATATATGATGGTGCTTGTAGCTTAAGCTCTTTTTGATCACTGGTACATGTTGTGAGCTGAGCTATTTTTCTAGAACTGTGAACATGCTTAATCAAACATAAAATCTGAAACTTGTTCACCATTGAGATTGACATCTAGCATGTGTAGAATGTGTTGAAGTTACTTGTGCTATTCCTATATGCTAGGTTGCTATGTCTTTAGTTCTGAGTCTTTTACTTGCTTGGTATGTTCATATTCTGATTAAATTGAACCAAGTCTATGTGAATTGAAAAGATCGAGATGAGATTGCTTGACAGCACATCACGGTATCGAGACTGTTTCTCATTGCACATTGAGTTAAACTTGAACCGTGTAGTGCAAGACCGAAATCGTTGCTTCAAGCTTCTGATTGCTTATGCATAGGCTTAGCTCGGTTGAAAAGTTAGGCAATGTCAAGTTTTCAAGCTCTCGCAATCACATGCTGAAAATTCAAACTTGTGTATAATCACCGCTGCAACTCCGATTAAATTTGAAAACACAAGTCTATGTTCCTTTCCATAGCATGATGATTGAACTTTGGTATGGGTAGTTCACCTTTTATACATGTTTAGCATTTGCTTGACTTCCTGTCTATGCATGCTTGATGCTATTTTTGATGGTGAAACCCTTTCTGAATGGCTTAAAACTGCTCACTATGCTCATATGTTCATATTTTGTATGCTTAAAACTGCACACTATCAGTTTGAGCCTTTGCTGGCATTTATGCTTGTTGTTGAGTAGTCGGATCAGCACTCTTTAGAGCATCTATTCACTCTATTGACTATATATTTAAAGCTGCTAACTTGCATTTGTGACTCATATGCATTTGCTTGATTGTGCATTTTCAACTAAGGGGGAGAAATTTGACAAATCATGTACTAGTTGTGTGCACTTTTGAAGGGAGGGTTCATGTCTAGGGGGAGCTCGCTTGATGAGTTTTCAATTGGTTCAATTGGTTTGGAGCGGTTTTTCAGCAAGTTGTGTTGAGCCTTTGCCTCTTTCTGCAGGGACTAGCTGATTTACTCAGGTTTTGGCTTCTTTGCTCTGAACTTCTCGCTAGCGGTGTTGAGCCCGTTCTGCCTCTTCTTGAGGGCTCATTTTGCTTTGCTTGGTTGCGTCGAGCCATTGCCCCTGTCTTTGGGAATCAAGTTGTCTTGCTCACTCCATTTGACTTCTCTTCGCTTTGCATTGCTTCGGGTCGATTGGTTGAGTTCGCTTCCTTCTTTTTCCTTTCTTCTATTTCAATACGATTTGTGTTGGTAGTTGACAATGTACTAATCAAGGGGGAGATTGCGGATACATGGGTATATGTCGGATCTTGAGATGATGAGTGATTGTCAACTGGTATGATGTGCATGTTCTTTGGCTTGTGTGGTGCAGGTGTCGAGCTCGGAGACAGTGATCGAAGGCAAGGTGAAGGTCAAGTAGAGACGTGTCGTGCCGATGGACCCAGAGCGGTGAAGGGCGGACATGAGGCTTGGACTGATAGACCGGTGGCCTGAGGATCAGTTGTGGTGGTTGACAGCCTGGGACAGCGACAAATGAAGACTTGCGGGTGGACGGGGTGCTTGGGCGGTGCATCCCTCTACGGCTTCGATTTGGTGGTTGGGCCATAAAAAAACCACCGAGTGGACGGTTTCCGGGTTTGGGCCTCAAAACCTGGGTGCTGCCGGTTTCCGAGTTTGGGCCACAAAACTCGGGCTGAGGGTGATTTCCAGGTTTGGGCCACAAAACCTGGGCGATGGCGGGTTTCTGAGTTTGGGCCACAAAACTCAGCCGATGGATGAAAGGTTTCCCGGTTTCATCCTCCAAACCAGGGGGAGGTCCAGGAAAAGGACGAACAACGAGTGGCGGCACGTGGCGGCATCCGGTGAGGTCGCGTTGAGGCGAAGCTACCAGATGTGCGGGCGTGGCCGTCCGATCGACATCAACTTTGAGTTGGACACGAATACCTTTAGGGTTATCCTGTCGCTCATTAGCAGTAGGGATAGAAGGGGAATAATTGTATAAGGCTATATTAGGAGAGGCAACCCCTCCCTCCAAACTATCTCAGCCATTGCTATTTTGACTCTAGGGTTTCTTGCTTCCCGTTCCCTGCTGTAGCTACTGAGATCCGCAGAGATGGCTTAATCATAACTCTGTGTATTTGGATTTTGTGGAAACGGGACCGGATTCCCGTTGTCTCCTCGTGGGGACGAATTTCGGCTGGCAATTGAGATTGTGATTCGCGTTCCTGAGCTGTTCTTCGCATTTTGCTTTTTGTCTCAATTTTCCCATCGATCGATCTCCCTCTATGCTGTGTCTTTTTTGAATCCACTTGAATCAACTTGTTCTTTGATGTGAAGAGAACATTTCCACTGAAGGAATTCATCTCAATCCTCACGAACAAGTAGATTGGTTGGTTTTCGTTTTGGATCGACTTTTCTCTCCTTTGCCCCCAAATTCTTCCGATTCACCGATTTGGAGTTAGGTTCGAGCCATGATCTCTTAGGCGTCGCTCACTAACATCCTTGAAACTCCTCATACCAAGTCTAAGCCTTAGAGCTTTTGATTCGGAGGAGATCGAGTTGAATTCGCAGAAGAACTATGCAGTTTCGGGAGCATCGGATGCTGAGCACGAGGGCATTGGATGCCTTATTCGTCACATCGAACGCGCTGTTGCCACGTGTCAGATTCTGTGCTTTTAAAGGGGCATCGGACGCTGACATCGGATGCTACAGTCCAGCATCCAATGGTCATGCAGTGAGGTTTTGGAAACGTTCATTTTGCATTGGACGCAGCAGGAGCCTAGGCATCGGACGCTAAACTTGCACTGTAGCAGCGTCTGATGGCTATGGAGTAAGGTTTTGTTTCTGCCTGGTTTTCATCGGACGCATCTGCCAGGATCACATCGGACGTAGACCAGCGTCCGATGCTCTGAGTTCTGCACAGTTTCGGCTGCAGTTTGTGACGGAACGACCCTAATCCCATGGCCCACGTGTCCCTGTCAACCTCTGACAGCCGAACCCATGTTCCATGTGATTAAGACCCGTTCGCCACCGGGCTACATCAGTGCCCAATGTCCGCAGGATCATCTCACAATTCGGTTACAGCATTGCATACTTTTACAAATAACATCGGAATAAAGAGCGGAAGACTTAAATAACAATAGTTTTACAAACCGAGGTTTTAAATGAGGTAAGGAGTACGATTATTACAAACCATTGTTCGGGAATTTCAAAGTAGACAACGTAGCGGGAACATTAACATAACGATACATGTAACACCCAGCCCGAGGGTGCACATTTACTCATCGGCCTCATCGGCCTCTTCCTGGATGAAGGTCACGCAACAGGGTGCGAGACACATCGGGGTCTCAGGCATACCTGCAACATGGGTAACAAACCCTGAGTACTGGGGTACTCAACAAGACTTACCCGACTAAAGAAAAAGGGAGAAGACTCAGGAATGAGAGGCTTAGGGTAGTCAAGGTAAGGCTTAAGCAAGATCAAGTATTTTGCAGAAAAGCATTTTTTTGTAAACCTTATTTTATTTTTGAAAGATTCAGTATTTCTCAATTCTTCATCATTCATGATTCATTTTACATTTCAAAACATTCCTAGTTGAGAACCACTCTCCGTTGACAGTCAGTGGACCAAGCCTCCATAACCGAGGAGCAACGTTAATCCGGATAAATAATACTCAGCTGAGGGTCCCTATCCACACTGCATATGTAGCACCCAAGCTTGCATATGCCAACTCGTCTACCACGATTCCTCCAATATTGGGCCCGGTCCTACGCCACCCGGAAGTACAGTACGCCACTCCAATTCGGGACTTTAACCCTCCAATTTTCCGCCAGCGACAAGTACCTTGGGACTCTAACCCAAGAGTACAGGTCCTGACACGTGGGTACATGCTACTTCCGCCATCTCTCCACTCCCAGTGCGCGGTTGTCGGTCCAATAAAGGATTCCTCGGAGCCAGAGCTTTTCGAAGTATGTGAATAGTTACAAGTCTTGACCAGCAGGCCCCCATACGGATGGTCCCTAATTTTCCAGCTAGAACTACACCTTGGTTATATCTCACCCAAGCGTAATAGTCCTGTCAGTTTTTCAACCCTGTCCCGGTCGGTGTCAACTGTTGAGTCCCGGACTACAACATGACGGCACCGTACGCGCGGACAACCTCTTCTCGACAATGACCACATGCTAGCTAGGCAAGCAGTCATCGAACGGGAAGTAAAGCCAAATTCCCATAAAAGATTCTTTCAGTGATCACACTTTTGAAAATGACATTTTATTGCAAAGTCTAATTCAATAAGCATTGCTAAGCATTTTTCAAATACTTTTGAAAAGCAGGTATCGGGTGTATCAGTGGTCAAGGTGGATAATGCATCAGATAGGATATCACTCAACTCCTATAAACCTAATGCAGTAGTTTACTCAAAAGCATTTAAGGAAATCATTTTATAAAATCAAGGAAAGGGTTAAATGCACCGGGGCTTGCCTTGAAGAGCAAAGAGGGCAGGCTCGAGGGCGGCAGGGCAGGTGTCGGAGCTCGGGGTAGCCTCGGGGACAGGTTCGTCAGCGGCTGCCTCGATCTTGACGCCTTCTCCTTCGGTCACTAAACGGATGCAATGATGTATGCTTATGAGGATGCTCACATGAACAATGCAACACAGGACAAAGCACTGCTCCTAGAGTATAACTTTCTAACAAGGGAGTAACTTCTAGGGTAGACACAAGGTTACCTATCTTTTATCTTTAAGCAAGATTAGTTAAACCTATTAAGCATTATTGATCTAACCTAAGCATAGACTAAGGTATGACATCACAAACATCATAGACCAGAAGGGTGGGGGTCTATGAACAGCAAACAATCCGAAAGTCACACACAAAGGCATACAACAGCAAAACCTAATTATTTTTCTATTTTAACTACTCAAAAGGTCATTTTACGAAGTTGCTCCAAACTTTGCCAAATTAAACTCATAGGTTCATTATGGTATAAATAGGTGACAAAACAAATTTCATAATTTATGGAACTATGCATGTTTTTCTAAAAATCTAAAACTATCCATTTATTAATTAAAGGAAGGATTATTCATTTTCTAATTGTTGCAGAAAAGTCAAGTTTCTTATTTTTATAAAATACTACATGGTATAAAGACTCAACTGTAAAATTTTCAGAATTTTTAGAGCAATACAGAAAATCATACAAAAAGATGAAATAGCAAGACTATTCATATTTTGAAAAGGAAAAGAGCACGGAGCTCGAGTCGGAGCGGGCTCGACGTCGAGGCTCGAGGCTCGGCTGAGAAAACAGAGGCTGGGCTCACCGAGGGTCAGAGGCAAGGCTCGGCGAGGCGGGTGGAAAAGAGGGCTCGACGGACGAGGCCTCGACGGGGTTCTCTTGCGGCAGACTACTCGAGGGAGGCCTCGGCTTACTCGAGGCTTGCGGCTCGAGGGTAATGCGATTCGCCCGAGGCTGAGGGCGGGGCTCGGCTGCTTCGAGGGGCGGGGTTCGAGGGTGTGCTCGGGAACGTGCTCGAGGGTGAGGCTCGAGGGAACGCTCGAGGCTTGGGGCTCGATACGGTCGAGGGTGCGGGTCGAGGAAGGAGACGACCGCGGCGGCACTCCGGCGATTCGGCGACCCTGTACACCAGGCACGGCCACCAGTAGCCGGTTAGGAGCGCAAGAAGGCAAGGAATGAAGATCAGAGATCAGAGGAAGGAGAGGTGGGGCGACGGCGGCGAATTCCGTCGACCCGAGCCGGTCGGTCTCTCACCGGTGCTGAGGAAGACAAGCTTGCACTCGGCGGTGGGAGGCGGTAGCGGTGGAATTGAGGAGCCGGGAAGCTTTGCGAGCTCAAAGCGGAGCTGCTGGGCTAGATGGTTGAGCGAGGGAGACACTGGATTGAGCTGGCGATGGTGGCGGAGGTGAGTGAAACTTCGGCAGTCCGGCGGTCCTTCTTATAGGCGCGGCCAGGGGCAGGTAAGGGCTGCGCGCGGGCGCGGACGAGCTCGGCCGCGTCGCGTGCTTGCAAAACTGTGATGAAGAAGGACGGGCGTGCACTAAGGGACCGGACGTGAGCTCGCCGGTGACGGCCACGCGGCGGCGCTGTGCAGGGTACTGTAGGGGACGGGCGCGAAGGTCAACTGGCGCGCGTGCGGATAAGAATGATGGCGCTGTTCTGAGAACTGTAGGGGACGGGGTGGTCAGGCGGCTGCCAGACGCGTGGCGCAAGCGGCGCTGGCGCGCGGCCATGGCCGGGGCCCCCTAGCTGTAGGTTGAAGATGAACAGGGCTAGGTCTTAGGGTTTGACTATGGGCTGATTTCTGAATTTTGCAAATTATTCCCAAAACTTGAACTGCACGGGAAAAACTCAAAACACTAAAGTTGTGCAGAAAAAGGAGATCTACCACTTTGTCAATAAGAACATTTTCAAAATCCAATCAGTTTTTGAACTACATTTGAAAACAGAAAAGGGGACACCTTTGAAATTTGAATAAATTCAAAATTACTTTGAATTTTTATACTGAAACTTGAAAATCTGCAAATATGAAATTTGTTCCTTTTATCAAAACCTACAACTTTGCTATAATACACTTTTCCAAAAACTCATTAGTTTTTAAGTTAATTTTGACAACTGAAAAGGGAACAAAAGTTGGGGTTTGAATGAATTTGAAATAACTCAAAACTTTGTACTGCAACTTGAAAATTTGTAAATACCAAAGTTGTTTCTCTTTGACAGATCTACAACTTTGCTTTTTGAACCAACCTCAAATTTTGAATAATTTTTTAATTGCAAAAAGAGGGATAAAATTCAGGGTTTGGAAATCAGGGTTTTGAAAAGGAATTTGAAATCTGATTTTGATTTTTTTTGAACTTTGGCCAACACAACAAAACTTCAAGACATCCAACTGAACAAGAATCACACAAGGCAAGGCACAGAGGTGAAATTACCATTTTGCCCTTATAGGAAGATTAAGGCTTTTAGGGTTTTCGAAAAGGGGATCACTACACACATAAGGGGACAAATGCACATGCATAAGGGAAACACACAAGTATGATGAGGATGATTATGACTAATGATGATGACATGTCAGGTTAATTACAGTTAAACACCAGAGGTGTTACACAGTTCGTTCGTCCGACTTCCGATTTGGTTTCGGGTTTTTGCGTTGGGTATCTAGAGTTGTAGTGTCTCACTGTGCTTTTGAGAAGCATCCACCCTACATCTAGGTTCGTGGACACTATCAATCTCTAGGGTTTGCACTCAGGGTTGATTTCTGGGACAGTAGCTATAAGTTTCTAAAAAGAAATTTCAAGCTCCCATTCACCCCCCCCTCTGGTCGCTTTTGGTAGAATTCTCGGCCCTTCACTCTCGACTTGGTTGATGCCATTGCACATCGTCATGTGCTCTTGCTTGTCGAAGCCAAGTGTCTGCTACCGCAGCTGGTCCTCTGGCCCTCCGGTCCGTTAGTCCAATCCTCGTGTTTGCCCTTCACTGCTCCCGGTCCGTCGGCATGGCACGCCACTACTTGACCTTCACGTCACAATCGACCACTGCCTCCGAGCTCCACACCTGCACAACAACACAACCAAGAACACATGTCTCCGCTCACCTCTCCTAGTGAGCGTGTTGACCAATCACTCAACACTCAAGGTGGAACCACAAGGACACATATCAACCCTGTGTTCGTGCTATCACAAAATAAGTTTTGGTATTTTAATTTCGCACCAAGACGTTACCTTCTTTTTTAGTCTTTTTTTTGAAACTGAAAGTAAACTTTCATTACTCATGAACTAATGTCGTATCATCGGCAACCAAAGACCTGATACAATTTGGAACACTGTCCAACATTGGTACAGCACCCACACCCAAACTCATACCCAGAGCAACTAATCTATCGGTCACTCAATTACAAAGTCTTGGTACATACTTAACTTCTACGGAAGAAAAAATACTAGCTAGTGAAGGATCAAGAGTGCTACCAAAAAGCGACCAGAGGGAGGGTGAATGGGAGCTTCAAAATTTCCTTTCGGAAACTAGTAGCCACTGTCCCGTAAAACAACCCTAAGAGCAAACCCTAGAGTTCGTAAGTGTGCACGACCCTAGAGATAGGGTGGATGCTTCCAAGAAGCACAGCGAGACACTTCACGACTCTAGAAACCCAACGCAAAAGCCAGAAATTAAATCCGACAACGGACGAACGAACCGCGGACAAAACTGCGTGAAACAGCACTGACCGGACTCTGCCTGCGTCCGGTCAAGCACCACCGGACGCGTCTGGTCGTGGGAAAACTGATTTGGGACCTTACTTTTTCTGACCGGACTCTCATAGAAGGTGCGTCCGGTCAGTCGTCCAGAGTCCGGTCGAAACAAACAAAAACCGGAAACAGTAACGCAGTCGAGTCCGGTCACTAAGCCAAGCGAGCGTCTGGTCAGTCACCGGAAAAATGCGCTGTGCATTCAATGACCGGACGCACGGGGTCAGCGTCCGATCAACCCGTGCCCAGCGTCCGGTCACCCCGACTCAGCACCGTTCGTCCACCGATTCGACTCAATCTCACCCAAAACGAATCCTCTAGGGATCAAACTTGGTGAGAAGAGTCACAATGAGGATAGTGAGCTACTCCTAGGAGATCATGACTCGAACCTATCTCCAAATCGATGAACCGAAGAATTTCGGGGGAAAGGAGAAACACTTGACCTGAAACGAAAATCAACCGATCTACTAGCTCGTGAAGGTAGAGATGAATTCCTTTGGTGAAAGGAAGTGCCTCACGATCTAGAACATCTCTGTTCAAATGGAATCGCAAACGATGCAACGAACAGAGAGATCGAACGATGGGAAAATCATGGAGAAAAGCAATCCACGAAGAACACAATCAAAACGCGAATCACAACGACGAAATTGCAACTGTGTGGCTACCACACGCTACAATAGTGAGATTACGGTCTCACTTCCTCAAAATCTCACGGGCACAGAGGTATTGTTCTCTTCTCTGTGGATCTCAGTTCGCTACAGCAGGGGATGGGAGAGCAGAAAACCCTAGAAGCAAAAGAGCAAATGACTGAGATAGGATGGGAGGAGGGTGTCTCCTTCTACTTATCCTAATTCTAATTCCTACTCTACCCCTCTCTAATTACAGAGCGAACCAGCTAAACCCTAGGGTTATTCTGGACCAACTCGAAGATGCTGGTGATCCGACGGCCATGCCCACACAACTGGTAGCGTTGCCTCGATGCAACCTCACCGATTGCCGCCACTGCTCCGCTCGTCCTTTTCCCAAACTTCGCCCCTGGTTTTGAGGCCCAAACCGAGAAACTAGCCTTCATGACCAACCCCCGGTTTTGAGGCCCAAACCGGGAAACTAGCCGACCGTAGCCTGAGTTTTGTGGCCCAAACTCAGCAAACCCGCAGCACCCAGGTTTTGAGGCCCAAACCTGGAAACCGTCCTCAGCCCGAGTTTTGTGGCCCAAACTCGGAAACCATAAGCGCCCAGGTTTTGAGGCCCAAACCTGGAAACCGTCCACTCGGTGGTTTTACTGTGGCTTAACCACCAAACCGAGCCGTAGAGGGGATGCTCCGCCTGTGCACCCCGTCCACCGATACGTGTCTCCAGGTCCATGACCCAGGCAACACCGTGCCCGCAAGTCTTCGCTCGTCGCTGTCCCAGGATGTCAGCCACCACAGCTGATCCTCGAGCCACCGGTCCCTCAGTCCAAGCCTCACGTCCGCCCTTCGCCACTCTCGGTCCATCGGCACGGCACGTCTCTACTTAACCTTCACCTTGCCTTTGATCACTGTATCCGTGCTCGACACCTGCACAACACAAGCCAAAGAACATGCACATTATCCCAGTTGACAATCACTCATCACTCAGACACTCGGCATACACCCATGTATCCGCAATCTCTCCCTTGATGAGTGCATTGTCAACTGCCAACACAAATCATAATGGAAGCAGAAGAAGGAAGAAAGGAAGAGAGAGAACTCAACCAAATGACCCAAAAGCATGTCAAAGCCGAAGAAGGTCAAGTGGAAAAGAGCAACACAACTTGGTTCCCAAAGACATGGGCAACGGCTCGACGCAACCAAGCAAAGCAAAGCTAGCCCTCAAGAAGAGGTAGAACAGGCTCAACACCGCTAGCGAGAAAGCTCGATACCAATTGGAAAATCCACTGAAAATCAAGCAAAACAGAGCTAGCCCTCAAGAAGAGGCAGAACGGGCTCAACACCGCTAGCTAAACAGCTCAATACCAACTGTTACCAATCTCAAAACCAAAAGAGTTCGATACCAATTGAAGAGCTGAAAATGAGCTGAAAATGTTTGCTAGTTCCTCAAGAAAGAGGCAAAGGCTCAACACAACTAGCAAACTCCCCCTCAACTAGTGCACACAACCCAGGGAACTCATGATTTGTCAATATTTTCTCCCCCTTAGTTGAAAATGCACCATCAAGCAAATGTGCACACGCACTCAAAAGTCTCCCCCTTGACAGAATATCTCCCTCCAGAAATGCATATGAGTAAAAAAAATGCAAGTTAGTAGCTTCAGAAATATAATCAAAAGAGTGCAAGGATGCTCTATATAGTTCTGATCTGATGACTCAACAACATCCATAAGAAGCTAGCAAAGGCTCAAATTGATCACCAGATACGAAATATGAATATGAGAGCAAAAGAGCAGTTTTCAGCCAAAAAGGGTTCACCATCAAAATAGCACAAAACATGTATAGACAGGATATCCGACAAGTGCTAAACATGTATACAAGGTGAACTACCCCTAGCACAGTTCAATCATCATGCTATAGAATGAAACATAGACTTGTGTTTGCAAAATTTTATCGGAGTTTGCAGCGGTTAAATTACACAAGTTAAAATTTCAGCATGTGATTGCGAGAGGTTGAAAGCTTGTCATTTCCTAACTTTTCAACTGTGCGAAGCCTATGTAGAAGCAATCAGAAGCTTAAAGCAACAGTTTCGGTCATACACTACACAGCTCAAGTTTAACTCAAAGTGCAATGAGAAACAGTCTCGAAACTGTGATGTGTAGACAAGCAATCCCAGCTCGATCTTTTCAATTCACTTAACTTGGTTCAGATTTTTAGAACAGAAAATGAACATACCAAGCAAGTGAAATACTCAAACACTAGAGACATAGCAACCTAGCATATATGAAAAACACGAGTGACTTCAACACATTCTACACATGCTAGTTGCATATCTCAATGGTGAACATTTTTAAGTTTTATGTTCATTAATCAGATTCACCATTCAAGAAATAGCTCTGCTCATAACATGTATCAGAGATCAGAAAGAGCATAAGCTACAGCAACATCATAAAGCATCAGAGCAAATACTATACAAAGCATAGTTACATTCTTCAGATTATATACATGAAGCTCTGAATGGAAATATGCAAAATGAAATGCAGAAAGGATGCAAGCAGAAACCAATTGGAAAACAAAAAGGTAAGTTTATGATACAAGAACCAAAATGTTTCCCCCATCTAAAAGGGGAAACACACACCAAGCTCACCTCTCAACCTAGCAAAAGTTGATTGGTCCAAAGGCTTGGTGAAAATATCAGCCAACTGATGATGAGTATCGACATGGCGAAGGTCGATATCACCCTTCTCATAGTGGTCTCGCAAAAAATGGAAGCGCACATCAATGTGTTTGGTCTTAGAGTGCAGCACGGGGTTCTTAGCAATGCTAATAGCACTCGTGCTATCACAAAACAAAGGAACGCGAGAAAAGCTCAGACCAAAATCATGCAAAGTGGCCATCATCCAAAGCAACTGGGAACAGCATCTAGCTGCAGCAACATACTCAGCCTCCGTGGTAGACTGGGAGACACTAGACTGCTTGCGAGAAGACCACGAAACAAGAGAAGAACCAATAAACTGGCAAGTACCAGAAGTGGACTTGCGATCAATACGGCAACCAGCAAAATCGGCATCAGAATAACCGCAAAGAGTGAGGGTGGAGGAAGCAGAATACCAAATCCCAAACTCAGGGGTGAAGCATAAGTACCTCATAATGCGCTTGACCGCCTGACGGTGAGAAGTGCGCGGCGACGACTGAAATCGCCCGCACAAACACACCGCGAACTGGATGTCTGGGCGTGTCGCTGTCAGGTACAGCAGCGACCCGATCATACTCCGGTACTCCTTCTGGTCCACCGCTTCTCCGTCCACATCCGCATCCAGGGCCGCCATGGTCGGCATGGGTGTTGGAAGAGGCTTGGCCTCACCCATGTTGAACTTCTTCAGGATGTCCTTAGTATACTTACCCTGGTGCACGAACGTCCCTTCCCAGGATTGCTTGATTTGCAACCTGAGGAAAAACGTCAACTCGCCCATCATGCTCGTCTCAAACTCCCTGCTCATAGTGTCTGCAAACTTGGCAACCAAAGCGTGAGAAGAACCACCGAAAATGATATCATCCACGTAAATCTAGACGAAGAGAGTATCAGTGCCTTGCTTGAGGAGAAAAAGCGTTTTATCCACACATCCCATTTTAAAACCCTTAGCAAGCAAAAAGGTTTTCAACATATCATACCAGGCTCTAGGGGCATGTTTCAAACCATACAACGCTTTGTGAAGTTTGAAAACATGGTTTGGAAACTTGGGATTTTCGAAACCGGGGGGTTGTCTCACATACACCTCATCTTCTATGTAGCCATTTAAGAAGGCACTCTTGACATCCATTTGAAAAAGTTTAAACCCTTTGGATGCAGCAAAAGCCAAGAGTATCCTAATTGCTTCCAAACGAGCTACAAGAGCAAAAGTCTCCTCGTAGTCTATCCCCTCCTTCTGACTATACCCCTGGGCTACTAGTCTGGCCTTGTTTCTCACAACATGGCCATCCTCTCCTTGTTTATTTTTGAAAACCCATTTTGTCCCAATTGGGTGACACTTAGGAGGAGGAGGAACAAGAAGCCAAACCCGATTTCTTTCAAAGTTTTCTAACTCCTCATGCATGGCATTGACCCAATCCGGATCAGATAAAGCCTGTCCAACATCTCGGGGTTCAAAATCAGCAACAAATGTAGAATGAGCAAAGTGAGAGATTTGTTGTGACCTTGACCGAGTGACACGTTCGCCGATGCTGCCGATCATCTATTGAGGCGCGTGTTGGCGCTGGATATGTCGTGGCGCCTCCCGAGCAGAAGTGATCTCCCCTCAACAGCAGCTGGTGCCTCCTCGGGTACAAAAGGTATCGCTCGAGGTGGCGGATCCCACGGCCCCCAAGATGAAGAAGTGTCGGGGCCGTGAGTCGTAGTAGAAGCCGCTCCTTGCGGCACAACAGGTGGAGGGGGTGCTGGATCATCCATACCTTCAGCACCCTCATCCTCGTCATCAAAAAGAGGCTCACCAACCTCATGATCACCAGCACGCTCAAAACGACAAGAAGGACAAACCATGGTCTCGTCGAAGGTGACATCGGATGTCTCCATGACTCGGTTAGTGTCAAGGTTAAGTACACAATAGGCACGAGTATGAGTGCCATAACCCAAAAACACACCGTCAGAAGAATGAGACTCAAATTTGTCCAGGTTGCGGATACACGGGTGTATGCCGAGTCACTGAGTGATGAGTGATTGTCCACTAGGATAATGCACATGTTCTTTGGCTTGTGTTGTGCAGGTGTCGAGCACGGATACAGTGATCAAAGGCATGGTGAAGGTCAAGTAGAGACGTGTCGTGCCGATGGACCGAGAGTGGCGAAGGTTGGACGTGAGGCTTGGACTGAGGGACCGGTGGCCCGAGGATCAGCTGTGGTGGCTGACAGCCTGGGACAGCGACGAGTGAAGACTTGCGGGCATGGTGTTGCTCGAGTCGAGGACTTGGGGACACATGTCGGTGGACGGGGTGCATGGGCGGTGCATCCCCTCTACGGCTTCGGTTTGGTGGTTGAGCCACAGAAAAACCACCGAGCGGACGGTTTCCAGGTTTGGGCCTCAAAATCTGGGCGCTGATGGTTTCTGAGTTTGGGCCACAGAACTTGGGCTGAGGACGGTTTCCAGGTTTGGGCCTCAAAACCTGGGTGCTGCGGGTTTGCTGAGTTTGGGCCACAAAACTCAGGCTACGGTCGGCTAGTTTCCCGGTTTGGGCCTCAAAACCGGGGGTTGGTCGTGAAGGCTAGTTTCCTGGTTTGGGCCACAAAACCGGGGGTGCGACGTCCGGGAAAAGGACAAGCAGAGCGGTGGCGGCACGTGGCGGCGATCGGTGAGGTTGCGTCGAGGCAACGCTACCAGTTGTGCGGGCGTGGCCGTCGGATCACCACCTACCCTGAGTTGGTCCAGAATAACCCTAGGGTTTAGCTGGTTCGCTCTGTAATTAGAGAGGGGTAGAGTAGGAATTAGAATTAGGATAAGTAGAGGGAGACACCCTCCTCCCATTCTATCTCAGTCATTTTGCTCTTTTGCTACTAGGGTTTCCTGCTCTCCCTATTCCCTGCTGTAGCGAACTGAGATCCACAGAGAAGAGAACAATACCTCTGTGCCCGTGAGATTTTGAGGAAGTGAGACCGTAATCTCACTATTGTAGCATGTGGTAGCCAC
Source organism: Coix lacryma-jobi var. lacryma-jobi (assembly GCA_009763385.1). Taxonomy (NCBI): domain Eukaryota; kingdom Viridiplantae; phylum Streptophyta; class Magnoliopsida; order Poales; family Poaceae; genus Coix; species Coix lacryma-jobi. Next base: position 86,899,752 of record CM019831.1, read on the forward strand.
ACGGTTGCAAATTCGTGGTTGTGATTCGCGTTTTGTTCTTGTTCTTCGCGGGTTGCTTTTCTCCACTTTTTTCCTATCGATCGATCTCTTTGCTTGGTGCGTCTTTTGGAAATCCGTTTGAACCAAGTTGTTCTAGATCGTGAGGCACTTCTTTCCACCAAAGGAATTCTTCCCTAACCTCATGACCTAGTAGATCGGTTGATTTTCGTTTTGGATCGGTTTTGCTCCTTTAGTCCCTATTTCTTCCAATCCATCGATTTGGAGTTAGATGCGAGCCATGATTCCCATGGGAAAGCTCACTAACCTCCTTGAGACTCCTCATAGCAAGTCTAAGCCTTAGTGCTTTTGATTTGAAGGAGATCGAGTGGATTTCACGGAAGAACAGTGCAGTATCGGGACCATCGGACGCTGTGTTCTTGAGCATCGGACGCTGAGTCTTTTCCATCGGAGCGTCCGATGCCACGTGTCGTCTGACAGTGCTCTTTAAGGAGCATCGGACGCTGACCATCGGAGCGTCCGTTGTTATCGGACGCGCCGGGGGTCAGACATCGGACGCTAGGGTTGCACTGTTCACAGCGTCCGATGGGTGTCCAGTAAGGTTCCAGAAGTTTCCTGTTTGCATCGGACGCGTCCGGTGCTGGGTCATCGGACGCTGCCAGCGTCCGATGCTGATGAGTCTGCGCAGTTTCATCCGTGGATCGTTCGTTCTTTGTCGGTTTTGATTTCTGGCTTTTACGTTGGGTTTCTAGAATCGTATAGTGTCTCGCTGTGCTTCTTGGAGGCATCCACCCTATCTCTAGGGTCGTGGACACATACGAGCTCTAGGTTCGCTCTTGGGGTTGTTTTACGGGACAGTGGCTACTAGTTTCCGAAAGGAAATTTTGAAGCTCCCATTCACCCCCCTCTGGTCGCTTTCTGGTAGCCCTCTCGATCCTTCAATTGGTATCGGAGCGGGTTAAGGATCTTCCACCTTAGCCAGTTCCAGATCCACAGAAGGCGACATGAATCACGGCGTGGGCAAACCGCCGTTTTTCGATGGGACGAACTATGCGTATTGGAAGATACGCATGTTGGCCTATCTGCAGAGTTTGGGTGCTTCCATTTGGGATATTTGCAACTCTGCCGATTACGTGGTCTTGGCTGCTTGTGTCTCTCAGCTTCAGATTGATGAGCATGATGCCAATAGCCGAGCCCGTAATGCTCTTTTCTCATGTCTGAGCATGAGTGAGTTTGATCGCGTTTCTCACCTCGCTATGTCTGAGCATGAGGGAACCTCTCAAGTCAAAACCCGTCTCTACGAGTCGTTCAAGCGATAGTATGAGAACTTTCGACATATGCCTGGTGAGAGCATAGAAAGTTTATTCGCTCGCTTTCAGGTGATTGTCAACAGGATGAGGGCTAACAAGGAGTTGTTGCCTATCGATGATCATGAGAGAGCTTTGAAGCTTCTGCATACTCTTGATCGATCGGTGTGGGATTCCAAAGTTCCGGTGATCATCGAATCACCTAACTATGAGACCCTCACGTGCGACGAGCTCTTCAGTAAGCTCAAGTCCAGTGAGATCGATGCCATGGCGAGGGCTTCTTATGAAAATCCTTCTGGCCCGTCAATGGCTTTGGTTTCTGGCTCTTCTGCTAACCCCTCTGGAGGCTTTGCACTTTCCTCTCTTCTTTCTGTCACAGAGGAGCAGCTGGAGTTCACGGGGGATGACGAGCTGGCATTGCTCGCCAACCGGTTCTCGCGGTTCCACAACAACCGCATGAACCGTCGCCGCGGAGGAGGACACTCAGGATGCTTTGAGTGCGGCGACCCCAACCACTTCATCGCTAATTGCCCGAAGAAGAACAAGCAAGTCTTCGGCAAGGCGGATCATGGGCACAAGTACGACTCCAGAAAGTGCAAGGAGAAGTACGTCCCCGCGAAGCACAAGCGGAAGGGCGGCTTCAACAAGGAGTACATCAAGACGAAGTACTTGGAGAAGGCCCAGGCTGAGCAGCGTGCGTTCTTTGCCACACTCAGCGACGTCGACGACTCGGATGACGACTCCGCTTCCTCAAGCGACGACGAGTCCGAGAAGAAGAAGAGGATCGAGGACAAGCTCAATGGCCTCTGCTTCTTCACCGACGAAGAGGGCTTCTGCACCATGGCCCTCGGCAAAGAGGTCGACGGCAAGCTGGAGGACACTCCTAGGAACAACGACGACGACGACGACACCTCCCAGGTATCTCAAACCCCTGATGAGCTTTCTGCTGAGGTCGAGAAACTTACTGTCGTGCTCCTTAGTCAGGATAAGTTGCTTAGGCGTGCTGCTAGAGAGCGCAAGGAGTTTAGGCAGAAGTGGGAGGATACGGTGAAGGAACTTGAATCTGTCAAGTCCACCGTAGTTGTTACCGATGAGGAGTGTGAGATGTGCACCACACATATGACTGACCTTCTCACTTTGAGAAGCAAGTATGCTGTGTTGGTAGGAGAGGTGGACGAGCTGAAGGCTAGATCCTCGTTGTTGGGTGCGTGCAAGTCCTGTGCAGGCTTGCAATCTGAGTTGGCAGAGAAGAATGCCAAGATTGTGTCTCTTGAAGAGGCCAACTCAGGTAGCACATGTGTGGCTAGGTGTGTTCTTTGTGAGGGTTTGGAGATGGAGATTGCCAATGTGAAGCATGACAAGATGCAAACCGAGGAGGAAAACATATACCTTCGGACCATCTTGTCATGGGTGTCTAGTGGTGAGCCACAGCTCGGGATGATGATCTCTCAATTCAAGCGAGCTGCTGGAGGTCCTGGTGTAGGTTTTGCTCCGGGTGTTGATGTTTCGTCTTTTGGGAATATTGGAGAGTCGAGTGGTCTTAACCCATGTGAGAAGCCCAACTCCACCACTACTCCCAAGCTTACCAAGATTCCACCCATAGAGCCTCTCAAGCCTAACACCAAGGATGGGGTCTTTGTTGAACCTCCGAGAGCTCCACCCAAGAAACAATCGTGGGCTCCCAAACCAAACCACCTCAAGAACAAGCTGGACACCATGCCACCCATCCAAGAGGAGTTTATGCCACAGAAGGGCAAAGTGATCCACACCCACTACCGTGAGTACCAACAACCACCTATGATAGCGGTGAGGTACCATTGTGAGCATTGTGGGAGAGATGGACACTTGAGTGAGTTTTGCTTTCGGCGCAAGAGAGAGGCGCGCCGTGCAAAGGAGATGAACAACACGGACATGTACCATCCTTTCCATGATGGACATGTACCGAATGTTCAGAGGCGTGCTGCTAGGCCTAGAGGTCCAAAACCTCAAGTTCCTAGGCCTAGGCCGCAAGGAGGTCGTGCCCGGCGGGAGCCTGCAGTTGTAGGCTATGGACCCCGTGGCGGTGGCTTTGTAGTTGAGCGTTTTCCACCACCGTGTTTTGAGTATCGCGATGGACGCTCCTCCCTTAGCGGACCACGTTTTCCTCTACCGTCGGCATGCTAGGAATCGTTTTTCTGCTAACCGTTCTTTTGAGCAGCCGGCCCAACACTGGTATTCTCCCTACTTTACTAACCCCAGTGTTGGACCGTATGCTCACCCTATGTCTTTTTATTGATGTAGGTAAAACGATTGGAGAATGTTTGGTTGGTGGATTCCGGTTGCTCGAGGCACATGACCGAAAACGCCAAGTGGTTCTCCAATCTTAGTCCAGTCGCAGGAAAGGAGTTTATCACCTTCGGTGACAATAGCAAAGGTAAGGTATTGTCTCGTGGGTTGGTGCGAGTTAATGAGCACTTTGTGTTGCGCGATGTTGCTCTTGTTTCTAACTTGCATTTTAACCTTCTTTCTGTTTCACAACTTTTCGATGATGACTATGAGATTCGTTTTAAACCGAATCTCAGTCGTATTTTGGATCCCCAGGGCAATCTTGTTTGTGTGATTTCGCCCTTTGGAAAAGTCTTTCGTGCGGATTTCTCGGAGTCGTTTGGAATTTCTCGTTGTCTTTTGGCTGGACCTTCCTCCTCTGATCTTTGGAAGTGGCATAGGGGACTTGGACATTTGAGTTTCGACTTGCTTGCAAGGCTTAGCTCACTTGGCCTAATCCGAGGATTGCCCAAGTTGTCTATGGAGAAGGATCTTGTTTGTCATTCTTGTAGACATGGGAAGATGGTTGCCGCTCCCCACCATCCAGTGACTCAGGTCATGACCAAGCGCCCTGGAGAGCTTTTGCACATGGACCTTGTTGGTCCGGCTCGGGTGAGCTCGGTTGGGGGGAAGTGGTATGTGCTTGTTGTTGTTGATGATTTTTTGAGATATTCGTGGGTCTTCTTTTTAGCTGAGAAGACCGAGACCTTCTCCTTTGCTCGCAACCTGATTTTGCGTCTTCAAAACGAGTTCCCTTTGAACTCGATGCGAGCTATTAGGAGTGATAATGGTTCCGAATTCAAGAATTCGGATTTTGAGAAGTTTGTAACTCTTTGGGTTTAGAGCATCAGTTTTCTTCCCCCTACACACTGCCTCAGAATGGTGTTGTAGAAAGGAAGAATCAGACCCTTGTAGAGATGGCCAGGACGATGCTCGATGAGCATAGTACTCCTAGGCGATATTGGGCCGAAGCTATGAGCACTGCATGCTACATTTCCAATCGCATTTTTCTCCAAGCTTTCTTGAAAAAGACTTCTTATGAGTTGTGCTTTGGAAAACTGCCCAAGGTGAGTTATTTTAGAGTCTTTGGTTGCCACTGTTTTATACATAAGAAAGGCAACCTGGACAAATTTGAGTTTCGTTCTTCTGACAGTGTGTTTTTGGGTTATGGCATTCATACTCGCGCTTATCGTGTACTTAACCTTGACACTAACCGAGTCATGGAGACATCCGATGTCACCTTCGACGAGACCATGGTTTGTCCTTCTTCTTGTTTTGAGTGTGCAAGTGATCATGAGGTTGGTGAGCCTCTTTTTGATGACGAGGATGAGGGTACTGAAGGTATGGATGATCCAGCACCCCCTCCACCTACTGTGCCACAAGGAGCAACTTCTACTATGACTCATGGCCCCAACACTTCTTCATCTTAGGGGCCATGGGATCCGCCACCTCGAGCGGTACCCTTTGTACCTGAGGAGGCGCCAGCTGCTGTTGAGGGGGAGATCACTTCTGCTCGGGAGGCGCCACGACACATCCAGCGCCAGCACCCGCCTCAACAGATCTCTCACTTTGCTCATTCTGCATTTGTTGCTGATTTTTAACCCCGAGATGTTGGACACGCTTTATTTGATCCGGATTGGGTCAATGCCATGCATGAGGAGTTAGAAAATTTTGAAAGAAATTGGGTTTGGGTTCTATTTTCTCCCCCTTCTGAGTGTCACCCAATTGGGACAAAATGGGTTTTCAAAAACAAACAAGGAGAGGATGGCCATGTTGTGAGAAACAAGGCCAGACTTGTAGCCCAGGGGTATAGTCAGAAGGAGGGGATAGACTATGAGGAGACTTTTGCTCCTGTAGCTCGTTTTGAGGCAATTATGATACTCTTGGCTTTTGCTGCATCCAAAGGGTTTAAACTTTTTCAAGAGGAGGTGTATGTGAGACAACCCCCCGGTTTCGAAAATCCCAAGTTTCCAAACCATGTTTTTAAACATCACAAAGCTTTGTATGGTTTGAAACAAGCCCCAAGAGCCTGGTATGATAGGTTGAAAACCTTTTTGCTTGCTAAGGGTTTTAAAATGGGATGTGTGGATAAAACGCTTTTTCTCCTCAAGCAAGGCACTGATACTCTCTTGGTCCAGATTTACGTGGATGATATCATTTTCGGTGGTTCTTCTCACGCTTTGGTTGCCAAGTTTGCAGATACTATGTGCAGGGAGTTTGAGATGAGCATGATGGGCGAGTTGACGTTTTTCCTCGGGTTGCAAATCAAGCAATCCCGGGAAGGGACGTTGAAGGACCGAAGGTGCTACTAGAAAGCGACCAGAGGGGGGGGTGAATGGGAGCTTCAAATTTTCCTTTCGGAAAACTCGTCATGAAGGACCGAGAATGCAACCAGAAAGCGACCAGAGGGGGGGGGTGAATGGGAGCTTCAAAATTCCTTTTGGAAACTAGTAGCCACTGTCCCAAGAATCAACCCCAAAAGCAAACCCTAGAGCTTGCTAGTGTCCACGACCCTAGATGTAGGGTGGATGCTTCCAAGAAGCACAGCGAGACACTACACAACTCTAGAAACTCAACGCAAAAGACGGAAACCAAATCCGATAACGGACGAACAAACCGCGAATGAAAATGCGCGAAACAGCTCTGACCGGACTCTGCCTGTGTCCGGTCATGAGGCACCAGACGCGTCCGGTCGTCAGAAAACCAGTTTCGGACCTTACTGTTCATGACCGGACTCTGGTGTACGGTGCGTCCGGTCAGGTCAGTAGCGTCCGATCACAAGAAAACGCAAGTGGTGAACAGTGCAAGAGTAGCGTCCGGTCACTTGAGAACTAGAGCGTCCGGTCAGTTTGCAGAACTAACTTCGCTCAGTCTTCAACGACCGGACTCACAGGGAGCGTCCGGTCGATGAATGTCCTGCGTCCGGTCATCCCGCGAAATGGCTGTTTGTCCACCAATTTGACTCGATCTCACCCAAAACAAAACCTCTAGGGTTCAAACTTGGTGAGTAGAGTCACAAGGAGGATAGTGAGCTATCTCTAAGAGATCATGGCTCGAACTTATCTCCAAATCGATGAATCGAAGAATTTTGGGGGAAGGGAGAAAAACTTGACCCAAAACGAAAATCGACCGATCACCTAGACCGTGAGGTTAGAAGTGAATTCCTTCGGTCGAAAGAAGTGCCTCACGATCTAGAATAACTTGGTTCAACCGGATTTGCAAAAGATGAACCGAGCAAAGAGATCAAGCGACGAGAAAATCGTGGAGAAAAGGATTCTGCGAAGAACACAAACAAAACGCGAATCACGAGCACGAAATTGCAACCGTGTGGCTACCACACGCTACAACAGTGAGATTACGGTCTCACTTCCTCAAAATCTCACGGACACAGAGGTATTGTTCTCTTCTCTGTGGATCTCAGGTTCGCTACCGCAGGGGAGAGGGACAGTAGGAAAACCTAGAAGCGAAGAGCAAATAACTGAGATAGTAAGGGAGGTGGGTGTCTCCCTCTACTTATCCTAATCCTAACTATTCCTATTTTGCACTCTACCCCTAACTACTTACAGAGCGAACCAGCTAAACCCTAAGGTTATTTTGGACCAACTCGATGGTAGGTGGATCCGACGGTCACGCCCGCACAACTCGTAGCGTTGCCTCGACGCTGTACCACCAAACCGAAGCTGTAGAAGGGATGCACCGCCCGTGCACCCCGTCCACCGACACGTGTCCCCAAGTCCACGACTCAGGCAACACATGACCGCAAGTCTTCGCTCGTCGCTGTCCTAGGCTGCCAGCCACCACAGCTGATCCTCGGACCACTGGTCCCTCAGTCCAAGCCTCACGTCCGCCCTTCACCACTCTCGGTCCATTGGCACGGCACGGCTCTACTTGACCTTCACCTTGCCTTTGATCACTGTATCCGTGCTCGACACCTGCACAACACAAGCCAAAGAACATGCGCATCATCCCAGTTGACAATCACTCATCACTCAGAGACTCGGCATACACCCATGTATCCGCAATCTCCCCCATGATGAGTGCATTGTCAACTACCAACACAAATCATAATGGAAGCAGAGGAAGGAAGAAGGAAAAAGAGAGAGAACTTAACCAAATGACCCAAAAGCATAGCAAAGCCGAAGAAGGTCAAGTGGAAAGAGTGAAACAACTTGGTTCCCAAAGACATGGGCAATGGCTCGACGCAACCAAGCAAAGTAAAGCTAGCCCTCAAGAAGAGGTAGAACAGGCTCAACACCGCTAGCAAATACCAATTAAGAAATCGAAGCAAAATGCTAGTCCCTCAAGATAGAGGCATAGAGGCTCAACACAACTAGCAAAGAAAGCTCGATACCCAAACCTTACGGCCAACAGGAAGCAGCAAAAACTCCCCCTTGAATAGTGCAAACAACCAGGAAAGCTCCCCCTTTGTTCAAACGGAGGGTAATGATTTGCAATTTCTCCCCCTTAGTTGAAAATGCACTTATCAAGAATAATGCTCCCCCTCAGAAAATGCACCATCAACAAGTGCCAACAAGAGAATTTCTCCACTTCCAAAATGCATATGAGTCAAAATGCAAGTTAGGAGCTTCAGGAGTATACTCAAAAGAGTGCAAAGATGTTCTACAGAGTTCTGATCCGATGACTCTGAAAATGCACAGAATGCTAGCAAAGGCTCAAACTGATCACTAAGTCTGAAATGAGAGCACAAAGAGCAGTTTTTAGCCAAAAAGGTATTCACCATCAAAATAGCACAAGACATGTATAGACAGGAAGTCAAACAAGTGCTAAACATGTATACAAGGTGAACTACCCCTAGCACAGTTCAATCATCATGCTGATATCAATTAAAAAATGAAGTATATACTTGTGATTTCAAATTTAGTCGGAGTTGCGGCGGTGAAATTACACAAGTTCAAAAAAACAGCATGTGATTGCGAGAGGTTGAATGCTTGTTATTGCCTAACTTTCCAACTGTGCGAAGCCTATGCAGAAGCAATCAGAAGCTTAAAGCAACAGTTTCGGTCATACACTACACAGCTCAAGTTTAACTCAAAGTGCAATGAGAAATAGTCTCAAAACTGTGAGGTGCTAACAAGCAAACCCATCTCGATCTTTTCAATTCACTTAACTTGGTTCAGATTTTAAACAGAATATGACATACCAAGCAAGGGAATGACTCAACACTAGAGACATAGCAACCTAGCATACATAAATAGCATAAGTGACTTCTACACATTCTACACATGCTAGTTGCATATCTCAATGGTGAACTTTTGCAAATTTTAAGTTCATTAATCAGATTCATCATTCAAAAATAGCTCAGTTCACAGTATGTATCAGTGATTAGAAAGAGCATAAGCTACAATATCAACATAAAGCATCAGAGCCAGGACTACACAGAGCATAGTTACATTCTTCAGACTATATTCATGAAGCTCAGAATGTAAAAGCGTATGCTGAAATGCAAAGATGCATGAAGAAACCAAAAGGAAGCAAAAACACTGAAAAACACAAGGTCAGTGTGTCATACAAGAGTCAAAATGTTTCCCCCATCTAAAAGGGGAAACACACACCAAGCTCACCTCTCAACCTAGCAAAAGTTGATTGGTCCAAAGGCTTGGTAAAAATATCAGCCAACTGATGATGACTATCGACATGACGAAGGTCGATATCACCCTTCTCATAGTGGTCTCACAGAAAGTGAAAGCGCACATCAATGTGTTTGGTCTTCGAGTGAAGCACGGGGTTCTTAGCAACGCTAATAGCACTCGTGCTGTCACAAAGCAAAGGGACGCGAGAAAAGCTCAGACCAAAATCATGCAAAGTGGCCATCATCCAGAGTAACTCGGAACAGCAGCTAGCCAAGCAACATACTCAGCCTCTGTGGTAGACTGGGCGACACTAGACTGCTTGCGAGAAGACCACGATACAAGAGAAGAACCAATAAACTGACAAGTCCCAGAAGTGGACTTGCGATCAATACGGCAACCAGCAAAATTGGCATCAGAATAACCGCAAAGCGAGAGGGTGGAGGAAGCAGAATACCAAATCCCGAATTCTGGAGTGAAGGATAAGTACCTCATTATGCGCTTGACCGCCTGATGGTGAGAAGTGCGCGGCGACGACTGATATCGCGCGCATAGACACACCGCGAACTGGATGTCCGGGCGTGTCGCCGTCAGGTAGAGCAGCGATCCGATCATACTCCGGTACTCCTTCTGGTCCACTGCTTCTCCCTCCTTGTTCGCATCCAGGGTTGTCGTGGTCGACATGGGTGTTGGAAGAGGCATGGCCTCACCCATATCGAATTTCTTCAGAATGTCTCGGGTGTACTTGCCCTGGGGCACGATCGTCCCTTCCCGGGATTGCTTAATTTGCAACCCGAGGAAAAACGTCAACTCTCCCATCATGCTCATCTCAAATTCCCTGCTCATTGTATCTGCAAACTTGGCAACCAAGGCATGAGAAGAACCACCGAAAATGATATCATCCACGTAAATTTGGACCAACAGAGTATCAGTGCCTTGCTTGAGGAGAAAGAGCGTTTTATCTACACATCCCATTTTAAAACCCTTAGCAAGCAAAAAGGTTTTCAACCTATCATACCAGGCTCTAGGGGCTTGTTTCAAACCATACAAAGCTTTGTGAAGTTTAAAAACATGGTTTGGAAACTTGGGATTTTCAAAACCGGGGGGTTGTCTAACATACACCTCCTCTTCTATGTAGCCGTTTAAGAAGGCACTCTTGACATCCATTTGAAAAAGTTTGAAACCTTTGGATGCAGCAAAAGCCAAGAGTATCCTAATCGCCTCCAAACGTGCTACAGGAGCAAACGTCTCCTCATAGTCTATCCCCTCCTTCTGACTATAACCCTGGGCTACGAGTCTGGCCTAGTTTCTCACAACATGGCCATCTTCTCCCTGTTTGTTTTTGAAAACTGATTTTGTCCCAATTGGGTGACACTCAGAAGGTGGAGACACTAGAACCCAAACCCAATTTTTCTCAAAGTTTTCTAACTCCTCATGCATGGCATTGACCCAATCTGGATCCGTCAAAGCGTGTCCAACATCCCGGGGTTCAAAATCAGCAACAAATGCAGAATGAGCACAGTGAGAAATTTGCCTTGTCCGGGTGATGCATTCGTCGATGCTGCCGATCATCTGCTGAGGCGGGTGCAGGCGCTAAATGTGTCGTGGCGCCTCCCTTGCCGAAGTGGCCTCCCCCTCAGCAACAGCTGGTGCCTCCCTGGGTACAAAGGGTACCGCTCGGGGTGGCGGATCCCACGGCCCCCAGGAAGAAGAAGTGTCGGGGCCGTGAGTCATCGTAGAAGCCGCTCTTTGCGACACAACAGGTGGAGGGGGTGCTGGTTCATCCATACCTTTAGCACCCTCGTCCTCGTCATCAAAAAGAGGCACACCAACCTCATGATCACCTTTGCTGTTGTTGCCGAAGGTAATCTACTCCTTTCCAGCGACCGGACTAAGACTGGAGAACCACTTGGCATTTCCGGTCATGTGCCTCGAACACCCGGAATCCACCAACCAAACGTTCTCCAATCGTTTTACCTACATCAATAAAAAGACATAGGGTGAGCAAACGGGCCAACACTGGGGTTAGTGAAGTGAGGGGAATACCAGTGTTGGACCGGCTGCTCAAAAGAACGGTTAGCGAAAAAACCATTCCTAGCACACCTACGAAGGAAGCGATCACCACGTTTAGAAGAACGTGGTCCGCTAAGGGAGGAGCATCCATCGCGATACTCAAAACACGGTGGAGGAAAATGCTCAACTACAAATCCACCGCCACGGGGTCCATAACCTACAACAGCAGGCTCCCGCCGGGCACGCTCTCTACGAGGCCTAGGCCTAGGACCTTGAGGTCCTGCACCTCTAGGCCTAGCATCTCTCCTCGGAGCTCTCCTCTGTCTAGGCCTGGGAGCTTGAGGTTCTGGACCTCTGGGCCTAGCAGCACGACTCTGAACATTTGGCGCATATATATCATGGAAAGGATGGTACATGTCCGCATTGTTCATCTCCCTAGCACGGCGTGCCTCTCTCTTGCGCCGAAAGTAGAACTCACTCAAGTGTCCATCTCTCCCACAATGCTCACAATGGTACATCACCGCTCTCAAAGGGGGTTGTTGGTACTCACGGTTGTGGGTATGAATCACTTTGCCCTTCTATGGCAAACACTCCTCCTGGATAGGTGGCATCGTATCAAGCTTGTTTTTGAGGTGGTTGGGTTTGGGATGCCACACATGGTTCTTGGGTGGAGCTCATGGAGGTTCTTCAAACACCCCGTCCTTGGTGGTAGGCTTAAGCGACTCTTTGAGTGGAAGCTTGGTAAGTTTGGGAGTAGTGGTGGAGTTTGGCTTCTCACTCGGGTTCAAACCACTCAACTCTCCGATCTTCCTAAAAGCAGAAAGATCAACACCCGGAGCAAAACCTACACCGGGACCTCTAGCAGCTCGTTTGAATTGGGAGATCATCATCCCGAGCTGCGGCTCACCACAAGACACCCATGACAAGATGGTCCGAAGGTATGTGTTTTCCTCCTCGGTTTGCATCTTGTCATGCTTCACGTTAGCAATCTCCATCTCCAAACCCTCACACAAAGCGCACCTAGTCACACAAGTGCTACCCGAGCTGGCCTCCTCAAGAGACACAATCTTGGCATTCTTCTCTGCCAACTCGGATTGCAAGACAGGACAAGTCTTGCACGCACCCAACAGCGAGGGTCGAGCCTTCAGCTCATCCACCTCTCCTACCAACGCAACATACTTGCTTCTCAAAGTGAGAAGGTCAGTCATGTGCGTGGTGCACATCTCGTACTCAACCTCCTCAGACACGACCACGGTGGACTTAGCAAATTCTAGCTCCCTCACCGTGTCCTCCCACTTCTGCCTAAACTCCTTGCGCTCTCTAGCGGCACGCCTAAGCAGCTTATCCTGACTAAGCAAGGTGGCAGTAAGCTTCTCGACCTCAGCAGAAAGCTCGTCGTGGGTGAGGGATACCTGGGAGGTGTCATCGTCATCGTCGTTCTGAGGGGAGTTGACCAGCTCGCCGTCGACCTCCTTGCCGAGGGCCATGGTGCAAAGGCCGTCGTCGGCGGCGAAGAAGTAGAGACCGTTCAGCTTGTCCTCGATCCTCTTCTTCTTCTTGAACTCGTCGTCGCTTGAGCAAGCGGAGTTGTCATCCGAGCCGTTGACGTCGCTGAGCGTGGCGAAGAACGCACGCTGCTCAACCTGGGCCTTCTCCAAGTACTTCTTCTTGATGTACTCCTTGTCGAAGCCGCCCCTCCGCTTGTGCCTCGCGGGGACGTACTTCTCCTTGCGCTTGCCGGAGTAATACTTGTGCCCATGATCGCCCTTCCCAGATGAGTGCTTCTTCTTGGGACAGTTGGCGATGAAGTGGTCGGGGTCGCCGCACTCATAGCATCCTGAGCGTCCTCCTCCGCGGCGATGGTTCATGCGGTTGTTCTGGAACCGCGAGAACCGGTTGGCGAGCATTGCCAACTCGTCATCCCCCAAAGACTCCAGCTGGTCCTCTGTGACAGAAAAGAGAGAAGAAAGAGCAAAGCCTCCAGAGTGGTTAGCAGAAGAGCCAGAAACCAAAGCCATAGTCGGGCCAGAAGGATTCTCATAAGAAGCCCTCCCCATGGCATCAATCTCACTGGACTTGAGCTTACTGAAGAGCTCGTCGCACATGAGGGTCTCATAGTTAGGTGATTCGATGATCGTCTGAACTTTGGAATCCCACACCGACCGATCAAGAGTATGCAAAAGCTTCAAAGCCCTCTCATGATCGTCGAAAGGCAACAGCTTTTTGTTAGCCCTCATCCTGTTCACAATCACCTGAAAGTGAGCGAATAAACTTTCTATGCTCTCGCCAGGCATATGTCGAAAGTTCTCATACTCTCGCTTGAACGACTCGTAGAGACGGGTTTTGACTTGAGAGGTTCCCTCATGAAAGCGCATGAGGGTAGCCCAAATCTCCCGAGCCGTAGCGAGGTGAGAAACACGATCAAACTCACTCATGCTCAAACATGAGAAAAGAGCATTACGTGCTGGGCTATTGGCATCGTGCTCATTGATTTGAAGCTGAGAGACACGAGCAGCCAAGACCACGTAATCAGCAGAGTTGCAAATATCCCAGATGGAAGCACCCAAACTCTGCAGATAGGCCGACATGCGTATCTTCCAATACGCATAGTTCGCCCCATCGAAAAATGGCGGTTTGCCCACGCCGCCATCCATGACGCCTTCTGTGGATCTGGAACCGGCTAAGGTGGAAGATCCTTAACCTGCTTTGATACCAATTGAAGGACCGAGAATGCAACCAGAAAGTGACCAGAGGGGGGTGAATGGGAGCTTCAAAATTCCTTTTGGAAACTAGTTGCCACTGTCCCAAGAATCAACCCCAAAAGCAAACCCTAGAGCTTGCTAGTGTCCACGACCCTAGATGTAGGGTGGATGCTTCCAAGAAGCACAGCGAGACACTACACAACTCTAGAAACTCAACGCAAAAGACGGAAACCAAATCCGACAATAGATGAACAAACCGCGAACGAAACTGCGCGAAACAACTCTGACCGGACTCTGCCTATGTCCGGTCATGAGGCACCGGACGCGTCCGGTCGTCAGAAAACCAGTTTCGGACCTTACTGTTCGTGACCGGACTCTGGTGTACGGTGCGTCCGGTCAGGTCAGTAGCGTCCGGTCACAAGAAAACGCAAGTGGTGAACAGTGCAAGCGTAGCGTCCGGTCACTGGAGAACTAGAGCGCCCGGTCAGTTTGCAGAACTAACTTCGCTCAGTCTTCAACAACCAGACTCACAGGGAGCATCCGGTCGATGAATGTCTAGCGTCCGGTCACCCCGCGAAACGGCTATTGGTCCACCAATTCGACTCGATCTCACCCAAAACAAAACCTCTAGGGTTCAAACTTGGTGAGTAGAGTCGCAAGGAGGATAGTGAGCTATCTCTAAGAGATCATGGCTCAAACCTATCTCCAAATCGATGAATCAAAGAATTTCGGGGGAAGGGAGAAAAACATGACCCGAAACGAAAATCAAACGATCTCCTAGACCGTGAGGTTAGAAGTGAATTCCTTCGGTCGAAAGAAGTGCCTCACGATCTAGAATAACTTGGTTCAACCGGATTTGCAAAAGATGAACCGAGCAAAGAGATCAAGCGACGGGAAAATCGTGGAGAAAAGGATTCCGCGAAGAACGCAAACAAAACGCGAATCACGAGCACGAAATTGCAACCGTGTGGCTACCATACGCTACAACAGTGAGATTACGGTCTCACTTCCTCCAAATATCACGGACACAGAGGTACTGTTCTCTTCTCTGTGGATCTCAAGTTCGCTACCGCAGGGGAGAGGGAGAGTAGGAAAACCTAAAAGCAAAGAGCAAATAACTGAGATAGGAAGGGAGGTGGGTGTCTCCCTCTACTTATCCTAATCATAACTATTCCTATTTCCCACTCTACCCCTAACTACTTACAGAGCAAACCAGCTAAACCCTAAGGTTATTCTAGACCAACTCGATGGTAGGTGGATCCGACGGCCACGCCCGCACAACTTGTAGCGTTGCCTCGACGCAACCTCCCGATTGCCGCCACGTGCCGCCACCGCTCTGCACCCCCGGTTTTGTGGCCCAAACCGGGATACCAGCCTTTCCAACCAACCCCCGGTTTTGAGGCCCAAACCGGGAAACCAGCCCACCAGCATCTGAGTTTTGAGGCCCAAACTCAGCAAACCTACAACACCCAGGTTTTGAGGCCCAAACCTGGAAACCGTCCTCAGCCCGAGTTTTGTGGCCAAACTCGGAAACCCTCAGCACCCAGGTTTTGAGGCCCAAACCTGGAAACCTTCAGCACCCAGGTTTTGAGGCCCAAACCTGGAAACCATCCAGCTGATGGTTTTTCTCTGGCTCTACCACCAAACCGAAGCTGTAGAAGGGATGCACCGCCCGTGCACCCCGTCCACCGACACGTGTCCCCAAGTCCACGACTCAGGCAACACATGACCGCAAGTCTTCGCTTGTCGCTGTCCCAGGCTGCCAGCCACCACAGCTGATCCTCGGGCCACCGGTCCCTCAGTCCAAGCCTCACGTCCGCCCTTCGCCACTCTCGGTCCATCGGCACGACACGTCTCTACTTGACCTTCACCTTGCCTTTGATCACTGTATCCGTGCTCGACACCTGCACAACACTAGCCAAAGAAAATGCGCATCATCCCAGTTGACAATCACTCATCACTCAGAAACTCGGCATACACCCATGTATCCGCACGTCGCCACTGTCCCGAGAAATACCCCAAGAGCAAACCTAGAGCTCGTATGTGTCCATGACCCTAGAGATAGGGTGGATGCTTCCAAGAAGCACAGCGAGACACTATACGACTCTAGAAACCCAACGCAAAAGACGGAAACAAAATCCGTTAACGATCGAACGAACTGCGGACGAAAACGTGCAAACTGTAATTGACCGAACTCTGCGTGGGTCCGGTCGAGAGGCACCGGACGCGTCCGGTCACACAAAAGCTGAAATGGGACCTCTCTGTTTCTGACCGGACTCACTGAAGGGAAGCGTCCGGTTAGCAACCGAGCATCCAGTCACAAAAGCCAAGCCAGATGAACAGTAGGATGGGTGCGTCCGGTCGATAGTGAACAGAGCGTCCGGTCAAACACGGAGTGGAGCGTCCGGTCAAGAAGCGAATTTGAACAGTGATGTGTTCAACGACCGGACTCACCCCCAGCGTCCGGTCAGCCCGAGCTGAGCGTCCGGTCACCCCGAAAACCTGTTGTTCGTCCACCGATTCGACTCGATCTCACCCAAAACGAATCCTCTAGGGATCTCACTTAGTGAGAGGAGTCACAAGGAGGATAGTGAGCTATCTCCGAGAGATCATGGCTCGAACCTATCTCCAAATCGATGAATCGAAGAAATTCGGGGGAAGGGAGAAAAACTTGACCCGAAACAAAAATCGATCGATCTACTAGCTCGTGAGGTCTGAGAAGAATCTCTTCGGTGAAAAGAAGTGCCTCACAATCTAGAACATCTCTGTTCAAACGGAATCGCAAACGATACAACAGACAGAGAGATCGAACGACAGGAAAATCGTGGAGAAAAGCAATCCGCGAAGAACACAAGCAAAACGCGAATCACAACAACGAATTTGCAATCGTGTGGCTACCACATGCTACAATAGTGAGATTACGGTCTCACTTCCTCAAAATCTCACGAGCACAGTGGTATTGTTCTCTTCTCTGTGGATCTCAGTTCGCTACAGCAGGGAATTGGGAGAGCAGGAAACCCTAGAAGCAAAGAGCAAATAACTAAGATAGATGGGGAGGTGTGTGTCTCCCCCTATTTATCCTAATTCTAAGTATTCCTAATTCTCATTCTACCTCTAACTACTTACAGAGCGAACCAGCTAAACCGTAAGGTTATTCTGGACCAACTCGATGGTAGGTGGATCCAACGGCCACGCCCGCACAACTGGTAGCGTTGCCTCGATGCAACCTCACCGATTGTCGCCACGTGCCACCACCGCTCTGCGTCCTTTTCCTGGACGTCGCACCCCCGGTTTTGAGGCCCAAACCGGGAAACTAGCCTTCACGACCAACCCCCAGTTTTGAGGCCCAAACGGGGAAACCAGCCCACCAGTGTCTGAGTTTTGTGGCCTAAACTCAGCAAACCCGCAGCACCCAGGTTTTGAGGCCCAAACCTGGAAACCGTCCTCAGCCCGAGTTTTGTGGCCAAACTCGGAAACCATCCGCGCCTAGGTTTTGAGGCCCAAACCTGGAAACCATCCACCCAATGGTTTTTCTCTAGCTCTACCACCAAACCGAAGCTGTAGAGGGGATGCACTGCCCGTGCACCCCGTCCACCGACACATGTCCCCAGGCCCTTGACCCGAGCAACACCATGTCCCACAAGTCTTCGCTCGTCGCTGTCCCAGGCTGCCAGCCACCACAGCTGATCCTCAGGCCACTAGTTCCTCAGTCCAAGCCTCACGTCCACCCTTCACCGCTCCCGGTCCGTTGGCACGGCACGTCTCTACTTGACCTTCACC
The DNA here is from genome assembly GCA_009763385.1 of Coix lacryma-jobi var. lacryma-jobi. Classification (NCBI taxonomy): domain Eukaryota; kingdom Viridiplantae; phylum Streptophyta; class Magnoliopsida; order Poales; family Poaceae; genus Coix; species Coix lacryma-jobi. The sequence continues at coordinate 86,917,443 of CM019831.1, forward strand.
TTGCCTTCGATCACTATCTCCGTGCTCGACTCCTGCACAACACAAGCCAAAGAACCTGCGATCAAACCCGTTGACAATCACTCATCACTCGAGACTCGGCATTCACCCTTGTATCCGCAATCTCCCCCTTGATGAGTGCATTGTCAACTACCCACACAAATCATAATGGAATAGAAAGAGGAAGAAGGAGAAGAGAGAACTTGACCAAATGACCCAAAAGCATAGCAAAGCCGAAGAAGGTCAAGTGAAAAGAGCAGACAACTTGGTCCCCAAAGACATGAGCAACGGCTCGACGCAACCAAGCAAAGCAAAGCTAGCCCTCAAGAAGAGGTAGAACAGGCTCAACACCGCTAGCAAATGCCAAATGAAAAATCAAAGCAAAATGCTAGTCCCTCAAGATAGAGGCACAGAGGCTCAACACAACTAGCAAGAAAAGATCGACATCGACTGAACAACTCGATACCAACTGAACCCAACTGAAACAAAGATGCGACTGCTAGTCCCTCAAGATAGAGGCAAAGGCTCAACACAACTAGCAAAAACACTCCGAACCAATTGGAAATTTCAAAAATTCAGCACGAGCAAACTCAAAACTCCCCCTTGCATGGTGCACACAACTGATTCCTCTCCCCTTAGTGATACATGGGAGGCATGATTTGTCCAAATTTTCTCCCCCTTAGTTGAAAATGCACCATCAAGCAACAGGAACTGAAAACGATGTTCTCCCCCTTAGAAAATGCACCATCAAAAAGTGCCAACAAGAGAAGTTCTCCCCCTTCCAAAAATGCATATGAGTCAAGATGCAGGTTAGCAGCTTCAGGAATATAGTCAAGAAAATGCAAGGATGCTCTAAACAGTATAGCTCCAACGACTCACTGAAAAGCATACAGGCTACCGAAGACTCAAACTGATCACCAAATATGAAATATGAACATATGAGCAAAGTGAGCAGTTTTTAGCCAAAAAGGTATTCACCAACAAAACAGCACAAAACATGTATAGACAGGAAATCAGTCAAGTGCTAAACATGTATACAAGGTGAACTACCCCTAGCAAAGTTCAACCATCATGCTATAGAATGAAACATAACTTGTGATTTCAAAATTTTAGATCGGAGTTGCAGCGGTGAAATAGCACAAGTTTAGAATTTAGCATGTGATTGCGAAAGGTTGAAAGCTTGTCATTGCCTAACTTTTCAACTGTGCGAAGCCTATGCAGAAGCAATCAGAAGCTTAAAGCAACAGTTTCGGTCATACACTACACAGCTCAAGTTTAACTCAAAGTGCAATGAGAAACAGTCTCGAAACTGTGATGTGTTGACAAGCAATCCCATCTCGATCTTTTCAATTCACTTAAAACTTGGTTCAGATTTTATTGACAGAATATGAACAGACCAAGCAAGCGACAGACTCAGAACTAGAGACATAGCAACCTAGCATATATGAAAAGCACGAGTGAATTCAACACACCCTACACATGCTAGTTGCATATCTCAATGATGAATATTTTCAAGTTTTATGTTTGTTAAGCAGATTCACCATTCAAAAATAGCTCGGCTCACAACATGTATTAGTGATCAGAAAGAGCATAAGCTACTAGCATCAACAAATAGCATCAGAGCATACTAATCAGAGCATAGTTACATTTTAAAGTTTACATGGATGAAGCTCAGAATGTAAAAGCTTATGCTGAAATGCAAAAGAAAACAAAACAAACGAGAAAATAGTCAGTCTATGATACAAGATCCAAAATGTTTCCCCCATCTAAAAGGGGAAACACACACCAAGCTCACCCCTCAACCGATTAAAGGTTGATTCGTCCAAAGGCTTGGTGAAAATATCAGCCAACTGATGATGAGTATCGACATCACGAAGGTCGATATCACCCTTCTCATAGTTGTCTCGCAAAAAGTGAAAGCACACATCAATGTGTTTGGTCTTCGAGTGAAGCACAGGGTTCTTAGCAATGCTAATCGCACTCGTGTTGTCACAAAGCAAAGGAACACGAGAAAAGCTCAGACCAAAATCATGCAAAGTGGCCATCATCCAAAGCAACTGGGAACAGCAGCTAGCCGCAGCGACATACTCAGCCTCCATGGTAGACTGGGCGACACTAGACTGCTTGCGAGAAGACCACAATACAAGAGAAGAACCAATAAATTGGCAAGTCCCAGAAGTGGACTTGCGCTCAATGCGACAACCAGCAAAATCGGCATCGGAATAACCGCAAAGGGAAAGGGTGGAGGAAGCTGAATACCAAATCCCGAATTCGGGTGTGAAACGAAGGTACCTGAAAATGCGCTTCACCGCCTGACGGTGAGAAGTGCGCGGCGACGCTTGAAAGCGCGCACACAAACACACCGCAAACTAGATGTCCGGGCGTGTCGCCGTCAGGTAGAGCAGCGACCCAATCATGCTTCGGTACTCCTTCTCATCCACAGCTTCTCCATCCTTGTCCGCATCCAGGGCCGTTGTGGTCGACATGGGTGTTGGAAGAGGCTTGGCCTCACCCATATCAAACCTCTTCACCAAGTCCTTGGTATACTTGCCCTGGTGCACAAACGTCCCTTCTCGGGATTGCTTAATTTGCAATCCGAGAAAGAAAGTCAGCTCGCCCATCATACTCATCTCGAACTCCCTGCTCATAGTATCTGCAAACTTGGCAACCAAAGCATGAGAAGAACCACCGAAAATGATATCATCCACGTAAATCTGGACCAAGAGAGTGTCTTTGCCTTGCTTGAGGAGAAAGAGCGTTTTATCCACACATCCCATTTTAAAACCCTTAGCAAGCAAAAAGGTTTTCAACCTATCATACTAGGCTCTAGGGGCTTGTTTCAAACCATATAAAGCTTTGTGGAGTTTGAAAACATGGTTTGGAAACTTGGGATTTTCAAAACCGGGGGGTTGTTCAACATAAACCTCTTCCTCTATGTAGCCGTTTAAGAAGGCACTCTTGACATCCATTTGAAAAAGTTTGAAACCTTTGGATGTTGCAAAAGCCAAGAGTATCCTAATAGCCTCCAGACGAGCTACAGGAGCAAAAGTCTCCTCATAGTCTATCCCCTCCTTCTAACTATAACCCTTCGCTACAAGCCTGGCCTTGTTTCTAACAACGTGGCCATCCTCTCCTTGCTTGTTTTTGAAAACCCATTTTGTCCCAATAGGCTTACAATCTGGAGGAGGTGGAACTAAAACCCAAACCCGATTCCACTCAAAGTTCTCTAACTCCTCATGCATGGCATTGACCCAATCCAGATCCGTCAAAGCGTGTCCAACATCTCGGGGCTCAAAATCAGCAACAAAAGCAGAATGAGCAAAGTGAGAGATTTGAGACCTGGACCGAGTGACACGTTCGTCAATGTTGCCGATCATCTGCTGAGGGGGGTGTTGGCGCTGGATGTGTCGTGGCGCCTCCCGTGCAGACGTGATCTCCCCCTCAACAACAGCTGGTGCCTCCCCGGGTACAAAAGGTACCGCTCGGGGTGGCGGATCCCACGGCCCCCAGGAAGAAGACGTGTCGGGGCCATGAGTCATAGTAGAAGCCGCTCCTTGCGGCACAGCAGGTGGAGGGGGTGCTGGATCATCCATACCTTCAGCACCCTCATCCTCGTCATCAAAAAGAGGCTCACCAACCTCATGATCACCTGCACGCTCAAAACGAGAAGAAGGACAAACCATGGTCTCGTCGAAGGTGACATCGGATGTCTCCATGACTCGGTTAGTGTCAAGGTTAAGTACACGATAAGCTCGAGTGTGAGTGCCATAACCCAAAAACACACCGTCAGAAGAACGAGACTCAAACTTGTCCAAGTTGCCCTTTTTGAGTATAAAACAATGACAACCAAAAACTCGAAAATAACTCACTTTGGGCAGTTTTCCAAAATGCAACTCATAAGAAGTCTTTTTCAAGAAAGCTCGGAGAAAAATGCGATTTGAAATATAGCATGCAGTGCTCATAGCTTCGGCCCAATATCGCCTAGGAGTCCTATGCTCATCGAGCATCGTCCTGGCCATCTCTACAAGGGTCTGATTCTTCCTCTCTACAACACCATTCTGTGGCGGTGTGTAGGGGGAAGAAAACTGATGCTCTAAACCCAAAAAGTTACAAAACTTCTCGAAATCCGAATTCTTGAATTTGGAACCATTATCACTCCTAATAGCTCGCATCGAGTTCAAAGGGAACTCGTTCTGAAGACGCAAAATCAGATTGTGAGCAAAGGAGAAAGTCTCAGTCTTCTCAGATAAAAAGAAGATCCACAAATATCTCGAAAAATCGTCAACAACAACAAGCACATACCACTTCCCCCCAACCGAGCTCACCCGAGCCGGACCAACAAGGTCCATGTGCAAAAGCTCTCCAGGGCGCTTGGTCATGACCTGAGTCACTAGATGGTGGGGAGCGGCAACCATCTTCCCATGTCTACAAAGAGTGGCAAACAAGATCCTTCTCCATCGACAACTTGGGCAATCCTCGGATTAGGCCAAGTGAGCTAAGTCTTGCAAGCAAGTCGAAGCTCAAATGTCCTAGTCTCCTATGCCACTTCAGAAGATCAGAGGAGGAAGGTCCAGCCAAAAGACAACGAGAAACTCCAAATGACTCCGAGAAATTTGCACGAAAGACTTTTCCAAAGGGCGAAATCAAACAAACAAGATTGCCCTAAGGATCCAAAATACGACTTAGATTCGGCTTAAAACGAATCTCATAGTCGTCATCAAAGAGTTGCGAAACAGAAAGAAGGTTAAAATGCAAGTTAGAAACAAGAGCAACATCGCGCAACACAAAGTGCTCATTAACTCGCACTGACCCACGAGACAACACTTTACCTTTGCTATTGTCGCCGAAGGTGATAAACTCCTTTCCGGCGACTGGACTAAGACTGGAGAACCACTTGGTGTTTCCGGTCATGTGCCTCGAGCAACCGGAATCCACCAACCAAACGTTCTCCAATCGTTTTACCTATATCAATAAAAGGACATAGGGTGAGCATACGGTCCAACACTGGGGTTAGTGAAGTAGGGAGAATACCAGTGTTGGGCCGGCTGCTCAAAAGAACGGTTAGCAGAAAAACCATTCCTAGCACGTCTACGGGGAAAGCGATCACCACGCTGAGGAAAATGTGGTCCGCTGAGGAAAGAGCGCTCACCGCGATACTCAAAACGCGTTGGAGGAAAACGCTCTACAACAAAGCCACCGCCACGGGGTCCATAGCCTACAACTGCAGGCTCCCGCCGGGCATGACCTCTCCTCTGCCTAGGCCTGGGAACTTGAGGTTCTAGACCTCTAGGCCTAGCAGCTATCCTTGGAGCTCCCCTCTGAACATTTGGCATATGTACATCATGGAAAGGATGGTACATGTCCGGATTGTTCATCTCCCTAGCACGGCGCGCCTCTCTCTTGCGCCGAAAGCAGAACTCACTCAAGTGTCTATCTCTCCCACAGTGCTCACAATGGTACCTCACCGCTCTCAAAGGGGGTTGTTGGTACTCATGGTAGTGGGTGTGGATCACTTTGCCCTTCTGTGGCATAAGCTCCTCCTGGATGGGTGGCATGGTGTCAAGCTTGTTCTTGAGGTGGTTTGGTTTTGGAGCCCATGATTGTTTCTTGAGTGGAGCTCTCGGAGGCTCAACAAAGACCCCATCCTTGGTGTTAGGCCTGAGAGGCTCTTTGGGTGGAATCTTGGTAAGTTTGGGAGTAGTGGTGGAGTTGGGCTTCTCACATGGGTTAAGACCACTCGACTCTTGAATCTTCCCAAAAGCAGAAACATCAACGCCTGGAGCAAAGCCTACACCAGGACCTCCAGCAGCTCGCTTGAATTGGGAGATCATCATCCCGAGCTGTGGCTCACCGCTAGACACCCATGACAAGATGGTCCGAAGGTATGTGTTTTCCTCCTCGGTTTGCATCTTGTCATCCTTCACATTAGCAATCTCCATCTCCAAACCCACACAAAGAACACACCTAGCCACACATATGCTACCTGAGTTGGCCTCTTCAAGAGACACAATCTTGGCATTCTTCTCTGCCAACTCAGATTGCAAGACAAGACAAGTCTTGCACGCACCCAACAGCATGGGTCAAGCCCAGAGCTCATCCACCTCTCCAACCAAAGCAGCATACTTACCTCTCAAGGTGAGAAGGTCAGTCATGTGCCTGGTGCACATCTCACACTCAACCTTCTCAGCAACGACCACGGTGGACTTAGCGAACTCAAGCTCCCTCACCGTGTCCTCCCACTTCTGCCTAAACTCCTTGCGTTCTCTAGCAGCACGCCTGAGCAACTTGTCTTGACTAAGCAAGGCGGCAGTAAGATTCTCGACCTCAGCAAAAAGCTCGTCGTGGGTGAGAGATACCTGAGAGGTGTCGTCGTCGTCGTCGTTCTGAGGGATGTCCTCCAGCTTGCCGTTGACCTCATCACCAAGGGCCATGGTGCAGAGGCCGTCGTCGTCGGCGAAGAAGCAGAGACCGTTCAGCTTGTCCTCGATCCTCTTCTTCTTCTCGGACTCGTCGTCGCTTGAGCAAGCGGAGTCGTCATTCGAGACGTCGACATCGCTGAGCGTGGCGAAGAACGCACGCTGCTCAGCCTGGGCCTTCTCCAAGTACTTCTTCTTGATGTACTCCTTGTCGAAGCCGCCCCTCCGCTTGTGCCTCGCGGGGACGTACTTTTCCTTGCGCTTGCCGGAGTCGTACTTGTGCCCAAGATCGCCCTTCCCAGAAGTGTGCTTCTTCTTGGGACAGTTGGCGATGAAGTGGTCTGGGTTGCCGCACTCAAAGCATCCTGAGCGTCCTCCTCCACGGCGACGGTTCATGCGGTTGTTGTGGAACCGCGAGAACCGGTTGGCGGGCATCGCCAACTCGTCATCCCCCAAAGACTCCAGCTGGTCCTCTGTGACAGAAAAGAGTGAAGAAAGTGCAAATCCTCCAGAGGGGTTAGCAGAAGAGCCAGAAACCAAAGCCATAGTCGGGCCAGAAGGATTTTCATAAGAAGCCCTCGACATGGCGTCAATCTCACTAGACTTGAGCTTGCTAAAGAGCTCATCGCAAGTGAGGGTCTCATAGTTAGACGATTTGATGATCGCCTGGACCTTTCAGTCCCACACCGACCGATCAAGAGTGTGCAAAAGCTTCAAAGCCCTCTCATGATCGTCAAAAGGCAATAGCTCCTTGTTCGCTCTCATTTTGTTGACAATGACCTGAAAGCGAGCGAATAAACTCTCTTTGCTCTCGCCAGGCATGTGTCGAAAGTTCTCATACTCCCGCTTGTGCGACTCGTAGAGACGAGATTTGACTTGAGTGGTTCCCTCATGGAAGCGCATGAGGGTCACCCAAATCTCGCGAGCCGTGGGGAGGTGAGAAACGCGATGAAACTCGGACATGCTCAAACAGGAGAAAAGAGCGTTATGAGCTCGGTTATTTGCTTCGTGCACATCGATCTGAAGCTGAGAGACATGTGCAGCCAAGACAACGTAATTGGCCCTGTTGCAAATCTCCCAAACAGAAGAGCCCATGCTCTAAAGATAGGCCGACATGCGTATCTTCCAATATGCATAGTTCGTCCCATCAAAGAACGGCGGTTTGCTCACGCCGCGATCCATGTCGCCTTCTGTGGATCTGGAACCGGCTAAGGTGGAAGATCCTTAACCCGCTCCGATACCAATTGAAGGACCGAAGGTGCTACCCGAAAGCGACCAGAGGGGGGGGGGTGAATGGGAGCTTCAAATTTTCCTTTCGGAAAACTCATCGCCACTGTCCCGAGAAACACCCCAAGAGCAAACCTAGAGCTCGTATGTGTCCATGACCCTAGAGATAGGGTGGATGCTTCCAAGAAGCATAGCGAGACACTATACGACTCTAGAAACCCAACGCAAAAGACGGAAACAAAATCCGTTAACGATCAAACGAACTGCGGACGAAAACATGCAAACTGTAATTGACCGGACTCTGCCTGCGTCCGGTCGAGAGGCACCGGACGCGTCCGGTCACACAAAAGCCGAAATGGGACCTCTCTGTTTCTGACCGGACTCACTAAAGGGAAGCGTCCGGTCAGCAACCGAGCGTCCGGTCACAAAAGCTAAGCCAGATGAATAGTAGGATGGGTGCGTCCGGTCGATAGTGAACAGAGCGTCCGGTCAAACACGGAGTGGAGCGTCCGGTCAAGAAGCGAATTTGAACAGTGATGTGTTCAACGACCGGACTCACCCCCAGCGTCCAGTCAGCCCGAGCTGAGCGTCCGGTCACCCCGAACACCTGCTGTTCGTCCACCGATTTGACTCGATCTCACCCAAAACGAATCCTCTAGGGATCTACCTTGGTGAGAGGAGTCACAAGGAGGATAGTGAGCTATCTCTGAGAGATCATGGCTCGAACCTATCTCCAAATCGAAGAATCGAAGAAATTCGGGGGAAGGGAGAAAAATTTGACCCGAAACAAAAATCGATCGATCTACTAGCTCGTGAGGTCTGAGAAGAATCTCTTCGGTGAAAAGAAGTGCCTCACGATCTAGAACATCTCTGTTCAAATGGAATCGCAAATGATACAACAGACAGAGAGATCGAACGACGGGAAAATCGTGGAGAAAAGCAATCCGCGAAGAACACAAGCAAAACGCGAATCACAACAATGAATTTGCAGCCGTGTGGCTACCACACGCTACAACAGTGAGATTACGGTCTCACTTCCTGAAAATCTCACGGGCACAGAGGTATTGTTCTATTCTCTGTGGATCTCAGTTCGCTACAGCAGGGAATTGGGAGAGCAGGAAACTCTAGAAGCAAAGAGCAAATAACTGAGATAGATGGGGAGGTGGGTGTCTCCCCCTACTTATCCTAATTCTAACTATTCCTAATTCCCATTCTACCCCTAACTACTTACAGAGCGAACCAGCTAAACCCTAAGGTTATTCTGGACCAACTCGATGGTAGGTGGATCCGACGGCCACGCCCGCACAACTGGTAGCGTTGCCTCGACGCAACCTCGCCGATTGCCGCCACGTGCCGCCACCGCTCTGCGTACTTTTCCTGGACGTCGCACCCCCGGTTTTGAGGCCCAAACCGGGATACCAGCCTTCACGACCAACCCCCGGTTTTGAGACCCAAACCGGGAAACTAGCCCACCAGCGCCTGAGTTTTGTGGCCCAAACTCAGCAAACCCGCAGCACCCAGGATTTGAGGCCCAAACCTGGAAACCGTCCTCAGCCCGAGTTTTGTGGCCAAACTCGAAAACCATCCGCGCCCAGGTTTTGAGGCCCAAACCTGGAAACCGTCCACCCGATGGTTTTTCTCTGGCTCTACCACCAAACCAAAGCTGTAGAGGGGATGCACTGCTCGTGCACCCCGTCCACCGACACGTGTCCCCAGGTCCTCGACCCGAGCAACACCATGTCCCACAAGTCTTCGCTCGTCGCTGTCCCAGGCTGCCAGCCACCACAGCTGATCCTCGGGCCACCGGTCCCTCAGTCCAAGCCTCACGTCCGCCCTTCACCGCTCCCGGTCCGTCGGCACGGCACGTCTCAACTTGACCTTCACCTTGCCTTCGATCACTGTCTCCGTGCTCGACACCTGCACAACACAAGCCAAAGAACCTGCGATCAAACCCGTTGACAATCACTCATCACTTGAGACTCGGCATACACCCATGTATCCGCAGACGTTCGTGCACCAGGGTAAGTATACCAAGGACATATTGAAGAAGTTCGATATGGGTGAGGCCAAGCCTCTTCCAACACCCATGTCGACCACGACGGCCCTGGATGCGGATGTGGATGGAGAAGCGGTAGACCAGAAGGAGTACCGGAGTATGATCGGGTCGCTGCTGTACCTGACGGCGACACGCCCGGACATTCAGTTCGCGGTGTGTCTTTGCGTGCATTTTCAGTCGTCGCTGCGCACCTCGCACCGTCAGGCGGTCAAGCGCATTATGAGTCCACTTCTGGGACTTGCCAGTTTATTGGATCTTCTCTTGTATCGTGGTCTTCTCGCAAGCAGTCTAGTGTCGCCCAGTCTACCACGGAGGCTGAATATGTTGCTGCGGCTAGCTGCTGTTCCCAGTTACTCTGGATGATGGCCACTTTGCGTGATTTTGGTCTGAGCTTTTCTCGTGTTCCTTTGCTTTTTGATAGTACGAGTGCGATTAGCGTTGCTAAGAACCCCATGCTGCACTTCAAGACCAAACACATTGATGTGCGCTTTCATTTTCTGCAAGACCACTATGAGAAGGGTGATATCGACCTTCGCCATGTCGATACTCATCATCAGTTGGCTGATATTTTCACCAAGCCTTTGGACCAATCAACTTTTGCTTGGTTGAGAGGTGAGCTTGGTGTGTGTTTCCCCTTTTAGATGGGGGAAACATTTTGGTTCTTGTATCATAAACTGACCTTTTTGTTTTTCAGTTGGTTTCTTTTTGCATCCTTTCTGCATTTCATTTTGCATATTTACATTCACAGCTTCATGTATATAATCTTTAGAATGTGACTACGCTCTGTGTAGTATATGCTTCGATGCTTTACTTGTAGCTCATGCTCTTTCTGATCACTGATACATGTTGTGAGTAGAGCTATTTCATGAATGGTGAATCTGATTAATGAACATAAAACTTGAAAATGTTCACCATTGAGATATGCAACTAGCATGTGTAGAATGTGTTGAAGTCACTTGTGCTTTTCATATATGCTAGGTTGCTATGTCTCTAGTGTTGAGTCTCTCACTTGCTTGGTTTGTTCATAATCTATTTAAAATCTGAACCAAGTTAAGTGAATTGGAAAAGATCGAGATGGGATTGCTTGTCAACACATCACAGCTTCGAGACTGTTTCTCATTGCACTTTGAGTTAAACTTGAGTTGTGTAGTGTATGACCGAAACTATTGCTTTAAGCTTCTGATTGCTTCTGCATAGGCTTCGCATAGTTGAAAAGTTAGGCAATGACAAGCTTTCAACCTCTCGCAATCATATGCTGAAATTTGACCTTGTTTAAATTAACCGCTGCAAACTCCGATAAAATTTGGCAAACACAAGTCTATGTTTCATCCTATAGCATGATGATTGAACTGTGCTAGGGGTAGTTCACCTTGTATACATGATTAGCACTTGTCGGATATCCTGTCTATACATGTTTTGTGGTATTTTGATGGTGAACCCTTTTTGGCTAAAAACTGCTCTTTTGCTCTCATATTCATATTTCGTATCTGGTGATCAGTTTGAGCCTTTGCTAGCTTCTTATGAATGTTGTTGAGTCATCAGATCAGAACTGTGTAGAGCATCCTTGCACTCTTTTGATTATATTTCTGAAGCTACTAACTTGCATTTTTACTCATATGCATTTCTGGAGGGAGATATTCTGTTGAGGGGGAGAAATTTGCTTGTTGGTGCACTTTTGCTTGATGGTGCATTTTCAACTAAGGGGGAGAAATTGCAAATCATATGTCCTTCGAGTGTTCAACTAAGGGGGAGTTTGCTCGTTTTGCTTGCTGCTGAGTGTTTGAGCATTTTTGGTAGCTAGTTGTGTTGAGCCTTTGCCTCTTTCTTGAGGGACTAGCACTTTTGCTTTTGATGCTCTTCAGCTGATTTCTAGCTTTCTTCAGTTGGTATCGAGCTTCCTCGCTAGCGGTGTTGAGCCCGTTCTGCCTCTTCTTGAGGGCTAGTTCTATTTTGCTTGATGTTCAGTTGCTTTTCCAATTGGTGTCAAGTTTTCTCGCTAGCGGTGTTGAGCCTGTTCTACCTCTTCTTGAGGGCTAGCTTTGCTTTGCTTGGTTGCGTCGAGCCGTTGCCCATGTCTTTGGGATCCAAGCTGTCTTGCTCTTTCCACTTGACCTTCTTCGGCTTTGCTATGCTTTTGGGTCATTTGGTCGAGTTCTCTCTCTTCCTTCCTTCCTCTTTCTGTTTCCATTATGATTTGTGTTGGTAGTTGACAATGCACTCATCAAGGGGGAGATTGCGGATACATGGGTGTATGCCGAGTCTCTGAGTGATGAGTGATTGTCAACTAGGATAATGCGCATGTTCTTTGGCTTGTGTTGTGCAGGTGTCGAGCACGGATATAGTGATCAAAGCCAAGGTGAAGGTCAAGTAGAGACGTGCCGTGCCGATGGATCGAGAGTGGCGAAGGGCGGACGTGAGGCTTGGACTGAGGGACCGGTGGCCCGAGGATCAGCTGTGGTGGCTGACAGCCTGGGACAGCGACGAGTGAAGAGTTGCGGGCATGGTGTTGCTCGAGTCGAGGACTTGGGGACACATGTCAGTGGACGGGGTGCACGGGCGGTGCATCCCCTCTACGGCTTCGGTTTGGTGTTTGAGCCACAGAAAAACCACCGAGTGGACGGTTTCCAGGTTTGGGCCTCAAAACCTGGGTGCTGATGGTTTCCGAGTTTGGGCCACAAAACTCGGGCTGAGGACGTTTTCCAGGATTGGGCCTCAAAACCTGGGTGATGCGGGTTTGCTGAGTTTGGGCCACAAAACTCAGGCTACGGTTGGCTGGTTTCCCGGTTTGGGCCTCAAAACCGGGGGTTGGTCGTGAAGGCTAGTTTCCCGGTTTGGGCCACAAAACCGGGGGTGCGACGTCCGGGAAAAGGACAAGCAGAGCGGTGGCGGCACGTGGCGGCGATCGGTGAGGTTGCGTCGAGGCAACGCTACCAGTTGTGCGGGCGTGGCCGTCGGATCACCACCTACCCTGAGTTGGTCCAGAATAACCCTAGGGTTTAGCTGGTTCGCTCTGTAATTAGAGAGGGGTAGAGTAGGAATTAGAATTAGGATAAGTAGAGGGAGACACCCTCCTCCCATTCTATCTCAGTCATTTTGCTCTTTTGCTACTAGGGTTTCCTGCTCTCCCAATTCCCTGCTGTAGCGAACTGAGATCCACAGAGAAGAGAACAATACCTCTGTGCCCATGAGATTTTGAGGAAGTGAGACCGTAATCTCACTATTGTAGCGTGTGGTAGCCACACGGTTGCAAATTCGTGGTTGTGATTCGCGTTTTGTTCTTGTTCTTCGCGGGTTGCTTTTCTCCACGTTTTTCCCGTCAATCGATCTCTTTGCTTGGTGCGTCTTTTGGAAATCCGTTTGAACCAAGTTGTTCTAGATCGTGAGGCACTTCTTTCCACCGAAGGAATTCTTCCCTAACCTCATGACCTAGTAGATCGGTTGATTTTCGTTTTGGATCGGTTTTGCTCCTTTAGTCCCGATTTCTTCCAATCCATCGATTTGGAGTTAGATGCGAGCCGTGATTCCCATGGGATAGCTCACTAACCTCCTTGAGACTCCTCATACCAAGTCTAAGCCTTAGTGCTTTTGATTCGAAGGAGATCGAGTGGATTTCACGGAAGAACAGTGCAGTATTGGGACCATCGGACGCTGTGTTCTTGAGCATCGGACGCTGAGTCTTTTCGTTCGGAGCGTCCGGTGCCACGTGTCGTCTGACAGTGCTCTTTAAGGAGCATCGGACGCTGACCATCGGAGCGTCCGTTGTCATCGGACGTGCCGGGGGTCAGACATCGGACGCTAGGGTTGCACTGTTCACAGTGTCCGATGGGTGTCCAGTAAGGTTCCAGAAGTGTCCTGTTTGCATCGGACGCGTCCTGTGCTGGGTCATCGGACCCTGCTAGCGTCCGATGCTGCTGAGTCTGCGCAGTTTCGTCCGCGGTTCGTTCGTTCGTTGTCAGTTTTGATTTCCGGCTTTTACGTTGGGTTTCTAGAATCGTATAGTGTCTCGCTGTGCTTCTTGGAGGCATCCACCCTATCTCAAGGGTCGTGGACACAAACGAGCTCTAGGTTCGCTCTTGGGGTTCTTTTACGGGACAGTGGCTTCTAGTTTCCGAAAGGAAATTTTGAAGCTCCCATTTACCCCCCCTCTGGTCACTTTCTGGTAGCACTCTCGATCCTTCACAGGTTTCCTTTCTTAAGTATAAAACAGTGGCAACCAAAGACTCTAAAATAACTCACCTTGGGCAGTTTTCCAAAACGCAACTCATAAGAAGTCTTTTTCAAGAAGGCTCGGAGAAAAATGAGATTGGAAATGTAGGATGCAGTGCTCATTGCTTCGGCCCAATATCGCCTAGGAGTCCTATGCTCATCGAGCATCGTCCTGGCCATCTCTACAAGGGTCCGATTCTTCTTTCTACAACACCATTCTGAGGCGGTGTGTAGGGGGAAGAAAACTGATGCTCTAAACCCAAAGAGTTACAAAACTTCTCAAAATCCGAATTCTTGAATTCGGAACCATTATCACTCCTAATAGCTCGCATCGAGTTCAAAGGGAACTCGTTCTGAAGACGCAAAATCAGATTGCAAGCAAAGGAGAAAGTCTCGGTCTTCTCAGCTAAAAAGAAGACCCACGAATATCTTGAAAAGTCGTCAACAACAACAAACACATACCACTTCCCCCCAACCGAGCTCACCCGAGCCGGACCAACAAGGTCCATGTGCAAAAGCTCTCCAGGGCGCTTGGTCATGACCTGAGTCACTGGATGGTGGGGGGCGGCAACCATCTTCCCATGTCTACAAGAATGGCAAACAAGATCCTTCTCCATAGACAACTTGGGCAATCCTCGGATTAGGCCAAGTGAGCTAAGCCTTGCAAGCAAGTCGAAGCTCAAATGTCCAAGTCTCCTATGCCACTTCCAAAGAACAGAGGAGGAAGGTCCAGCCAAAAGACAACGAGAAATTCCGAACGACTCCGAGAAATTCGCACGAAAGACTTTCCCAAAGGGCGAAATCACACAAACAAGATTGCCCTGAGGGTCCAAAATACGACTGAGATTCAGTTTAAAACGAATCTCATAGTCATCATCAAAAAGTTGCGAAACAGAAAGAAGGTTAAAATGCAAGTTAGAAACAAGAGCAACATCGCGCAACACAAAGTGCTCATTAACTCGCACAGACCCACGAGACAGCACCTTACCTTTGCTGTTGTCGCCGAAGGTGATAAACTCCTTTCCGGCGACCGGACTAAGACTGGAGAACCACTTGGCGTTTCCGGTCATGTGCCTCGAACACCCGGAATCCACCAACCAAACGTTCTCCAATCGTTTTACCCACATCAATAAAAAGACATAGGGTGAGCATACGGTCCAACACTGGGGTTAGTGAAGTAGGGAGAATACCAGTGTTGGGCCGGCTGCTCAAAAGAACGGTTAGCAGAAAAACCATTCCTAGCACGCCTACGGGAAGAGCGATCACCACGTAGAGGAAAACGTGGTCCGCTAAGGGAGGAGCATCCATCGCGATACTCAAAACGCGGTGGTGGAAAACGCTCAACTACAAATCCACCGCCACGGGGTCCATAGCCTACAACTGCAGGCTCCCGCCGGGCACGACCTCTCCGCTGCCTAGGCCTAGGAACTTGAGGTTCTGGACCTCTAGGCCTAATAGCATGCCTCTGAACATTCGGCACGCCTCTGAACATTCGGCACATGTACATCATGGAAAGGATGGTACATGTCCGTGTTGTTCATCTCCTTTGCACAGCGCGCCTCTCTCTTGCGCCGAAAGCAAAACTCACTCAAGTGTCCATCTCTCCCACAATGCTCACAATGGTACCTCACCGCTCTCAAAGGGGGTTGTTGGTACTCACGGTAGTGGGTGTGGATCACTTTGCCCTTCTGTGGCATAAGATCCTCCTAGATGGGTGGCATGGTGTCCAACTTGTTTTTCAGGTGGTTGGGCTTGGGATGCCATGTCTGCTTTTTGGGTGGAGCTCTCGGAGGTTCAACGAACACACCATCCTTGGTGTTGGGCTTGAGAGGCTCTTTGGGTGGAATCTTTGTAAGCTTGGGAGTAGTGGTGGAGTTGGGCTTCTCACATGGGTTCAGACCACTCGACTCTCCAATCTTGCCAAAAGATGACACATCAACACCCGGAGCAAAACCTACACCTGGACCTCCAGCAGCTCGCTTGAATTGGGAGATCATCATCCCAAGCTGCGGCTCACCACAAGACACCCATGACAAGATGGTCCGAAGGTATGTGTTTTCCTCCTCGGTTTGCATCTTGCATGCTTCACGTTGGCTATCTCCATCTCCAGGCCCTCACAAAGAACACACCTGGGCACACAAGTGCTACCCGAGCTGGCCTTCTCAAGAGACACAATCTTGGCATTCTTCTCTACCAACTCGGTTTGCAAACCAGCACAGGACTTGCATGCACCCAACAGCGAGGATCTAGCCTTCAGCTCGTCCACCTCTCCTACCAGCACAGCATACTTGCTTCTCAAAGTGAGAAGGTCAGTCATGTGTGTGGTGCACATCTCACACTCCTCCTCATCAGTAACAACTATGGTGGACTTGACAGATTCAAGTTCCTTCACCGTATCCTCCCACTTCTGCCTAAACTCCTTGCGCTCTCTAGCAGCATGCCTAAGCAACTTATCCTGACTAAGGAGTGCGGCAGTAAGCTTCTCAACCTGAGCAGAAAGCTCATCTGGGGTCTGAGATACCTAGGAGGTGTCGTCGTCGTCGTCGTTGTTCCGAGGAGTGTCCTCCAGCTCGCCGTCGACCTCTTTGCCGAGGGCCATGGTGCAGAAGCCCTCGTCGTCGGCGAAGAAGTAGAGGTCATTGAGCTTGTCCTCGATCCTCTTCTTCTTCTCGGACTCGTCGTCGCTTGAGGAAGCGGAGTCGTCATCCAAGTCATCGACGTCGCTGAGCGTGGCA
Source organism: Coix lacryma-jobi var. lacryma-jobi (assembly GCA_009763385.1). Lineage (NCBI taxonomy): Eukaryota > Viridiplantae > Streptophyta > Magnoliopsida > Poales > Poaceae > Coix > Coix lacryma-jobi. The sequence goes on from CM019831.1 coordinate 86,934,080, forward strand.
AAGAATACACGCTGCTCAGCCTGGGCCTTCTCCAAGTACTTCGTCTTGATGTACTCCTTGTTGAAGCCGCCCTTCCGCTTGTGCTTCGCGGGGACGTACTTCTCCTTGCGCTTGCTGGAGTCGTACTTGTGCCCATGATCCGCCTTGCCGAAGACTTGCTTGTTCTTCTTCAGGCAATTGGCGATGAAGTGGTTGGGGTCACCGCACTCAAAGCATCCTGAGCGTCCTCCTCCGCGGCGACGGTTCATGCGGTTGTTGTGGAACCGCGAAAACCGGTTGGCGAGCAATGCCAGCTCGTCATCCCCCATGAACTCCAGCTGCTCCTCTGTGACAGAAAGAAGAGAGGAAAGTGCAAAGCCTCCAGAGGGGATAGCAGAAGAGCCAGAAACCAAAGCCATCGACGGGCCAGAAGGATTTTTATAAGAAGCCCTCGCCATGGCATCGATCTCACTGGACTTGAGCTTACTGAAGAGCTCGTCGCACGTGACGGTCTCATAGTTAGGTGATGCGATGATCGCGTGAACTTTGGAATCCCACACCGATCGATCAAGAGTAAGCAGAAGCTTCAAAGCTCTCTCATGATCATCGAAAGGCAACAGCTCCTTGTTAGCCCTCATCCTGTTGACAATCACCTGAAAGCGAGCGAATAAACTTTCTATGCTCTCGCCAGGCATATGTCGAAAGTTCTCATACTCTCGCTTGAACGACTCGTAGAGACAGGTTTTGACTTGAGAGGTTCCCTCATGGAAACTCATGAGGGTAGCCCAAATCTCCCGAGCCGTAGCGAGGTGAGAAACACGATCAAACTCACTCATGCTCAGACATGAGAAAAGAGCATTACGGGCTCGGCTATTGGCATCGTGCTCATCGATCTGAAGCTGAGAGACACGAGCAGCCAAGACCACATAATCGACAGAGTTGCAAATATCCCAAATGAAAGCACCCAAACTCTGCAGATAGGCCGACATGCGTATCTTCCAATATGCATAGTTTGTCCCATCGAAAAACGGCGGTTTGCCCACGCCGCGATCCATGTCGCCTTCAGTGGATCTGCAACCGGCTAAGGTGGAAGATCCTTAACCCACTCTGATACCAATTGAAGGATTAAGAGTGCTACCAGAAAGCGACCAGAGGGGAGGTGAATGGGAGCTTCAAAATTTCCTTTCGGAAACTAGTAGCCACTGTCCCGTAAAACAATCCCAAGAGCAAACCTTAGAGTTCGTAAGTGTCCACGACCCTAGAGATAGGGTGGATGCTTCCAAGAAGCACAGCGAGACACTTCACGTCTCTAGAAACCCAACACAAAAGCTGGAAATTAAATCCGACAATGGGCGAACGAACCGCGGACGAAACTGCGCGAAACAGCACTGACCGGACTCTGCCTGCGTCCGGTCAAGCACCACCGGACGCGTCCGGTCGTGGGAAAACTGATTTGGGACCTTACTGTTTCTGACCGGACTCTCAGAGAAGGTGCGTCCGGTCAGTCGTCCAGAGTCCGGTCGAAACAAACAAAAATCGGAAACAGTAACGCAGTCGAGTCCGGTCACTGAGCCAAGCGAGCGTCCGGTCAGTCACAAGAAAAATGCGTTGTGCATTCAACGACCATACGCACGGGGTTAGCGTCCGATCAACCCGTGCCCAGCGTCCGGTCACCCCGACTCAGCACCGTTCGTGCACCGATTCGACTCAATCTCACCCAAAACGAATCCTCTAGGGATCAAACTTGGTGAGAAGAGTCACAAGGAGGATAGTGAGCTACTCCTAGGAGATCATGGCTCGAACCTATCTCCAAATCGATGAATCGATGAATTTCGGGGGAAAGGAGAAACACTTGACCCGAAACGAAAATCAACCGATCTACTAGCTCGTGAAGTTAGAGATGAATTCCTTTGGTGAAAGGAAGTGCCTCATGATCTAGAACATCTCTGTTCAAACGGAATCGCAAACGATGCAACGAACAGAGAGATCGAACGATGGGAAAATCGTGGAGAAAAGCAATCCGCGAAGAACACAATCAAACCGCGAATCACAATGATGAAATTGCAACCGTGTGGCTACAACACGCTACAATAATGAGATTACGGTCTCACTTCCTCAAAATCTCACGGACACAGAGGTATTGTTCTCTTCTCTGTGGATCTCTGTTCGCTACAGCAAGGGATGGGAGAGCAGAAAACCCTAGAAGCAAAAGAGCAAATGACTGAGATAGGATGGGAGGAGGGTGTCTCCCTCTACTTATCCTAATTCTAATTCCTACTCTACCCCTCTCTAATTACAGAGCGAACCAGCTAAACCCTAGGGTTTTTCTGGACCAACTCGAAGATGCTGGTGATCCGACGGACACGCCTGCACAACTGGTAGCGTTCCCTCGACGCAACCTCACCGATTGCCGCCATGTGCCGCCACCACTCCGCTCGTCCTTTTCCCGGACTTCGCCCCCGGTTTTGAGGCCCAAACCGGGAAACCAGCCTTCACGACCAACCCCCGATTTTGAGGCCCAAACCGGGAAACCAGCCGACCGTAGCCTTAGTTTTGTGGCCCAAACTCAGCAAACCCGCAGCACCCAGGTTTTGAGGCCCAAACCTAGAAACCGTCCTCAGCCCGAGTTTTGTGGCCCAAACTCGGAAACCGTAAGCGCCCAGGTTTTGAGGCCCAAACCTGGAAACCGTCTACTTGGTGGTTTTTCTATGGCTCAACCACCAAACCGAGCCGTAGAGGGGATGCACCGCCTGTGCACCCCGTCCACCGACACGTGTCTCCAGGTCCACGACCCAGATAACACCGTGCCCGCAAGTCTTCGCTCGGCGCTGTCCCAGGCTGTCAGCCACCACAGCTGATCCTCGGGCCACCGGTCCCTCAGTCCAAGCCTCACATCCGCCCTTCGCCACTCTCGGTCCATCGGCATGGCACGTCTCTACTTGATCTTCACCTTGCCTTTGATCACTGTATCCGTGCTCGAAACCTGCACAACACAAGCCAAAGAACATGCGCATTATCCCAGTTGACAATCACTCATCACTCAGAGACTCGGCATACACCCATGTATCCGCAGCTAGCAGGAACTTCAGTTTCCAGATCAAGCCCCATGTTGTGGATTAGTTTAGCCCCGACATCTTCAGAGCTTGCACAATTGTGGATGCGTCCGTCTCAGGGATCAGTCTCTGAACTCCCAACTCCGCTTCTCTTTGGATTTCCTGCATACATGCTATGATTTCAGCGTGAAGGGCTTCACTGATGTGGTCTATCTTGTCGTACCATGTGCTAATGACACCCCCATCCTATTGCCTCATCACAAAGGCCCATCCCCCACTCCGAGTATATGCCATATAAGCTCCATCACAATTGATTTTAATCACATCTCCAGGCGGTGGAGTCTAGAGTTCCTTTCTTGCTATACTGTTGGCTCTCGATTTAGGTTTCTTTGTCCACTCCTCTGCATAAGTGCTGATCATTCGCGCCATCGTACTACCGAGTTTTGATGTTTTACCCTCCCTGATCCCACACCTTTCTGACCACCACATGTACATGGTCGTGATCACTCTATTCCTCTCCTTTAGCACCATCTCCAAAATTGTCTCCACACATTTTCTGACGGACTGCACCTTCGCTAGTTTCATTCTTGTGTCCTCCATCATAAATTCAGCCCATATTGGTCTTACATGCTTGCATTTGAAGAACAGGTGTGTGCCGTCCTCATCAAATCTTTTGCAGAGGAAACACCATGTATCAATCTTCATCCCCCATCTCCTTAGGTTAATCTTCAGAGCTAGAGTGTTATGTGCCAGCTGCCATAGGAAATGGATCAGCTTCTTTGGACACTCCAAACTCCAAAGCCTTTTCCAGAACTTTTCCTTCGGTATTTCTGCAGTGCCTGAACTTGAACCCCCCCTTTTGTTCTTTGAACCCCTTTTTTCTTAAGTCATGAAAACCTTGTAGGTCGATATCACAGTGAACTCTCCAGTCTTGTTGAAATGCCAGGCAATGGAGTCATCCATCCCCAAGTGCATCGATATACTACGAATCCAATCAGCATCTTCTTTCCAGAATATAACCCTTACTAGCTCGTCATCCCACCAGCCCGATATTGGGCATATCAGCTCATCAACACTTCTCATCAAGTTTTGCCCCTTTGGAGTAAAAGGTTTTCGAGACTCATCCCTTAAGATCCAATTATCTCGCCATATATCGACTGCAGACCCGTCATCAATGCGCCCAATACAACCTTTCCTTAGCAGTTCCAAGCATGAGAGCACACTTCTCCTTGTGTAGGACATATCCCTCTTCTCCTTTGCTCTAAAAATATCTGTTCCCAGGTAATACTTAGCCTTTAGAATCTTTGCACACAGGGAGTCAGGATTTGTTGCTAATCTCCATGCTTGCTTCGCTAGCATAGACACATTGAAAGCATAAATTTCCCTAAAACCTAGTCCACCATCCTCCTTTGCTTGTGTCAACTTCTCCCAACTTATCCAGTGCATCTTATTGTCTTTTTACCTGTTGACTGCACCAAAACCTTGCAATCATCCTGATAATCTGCTCACATAAACCCTTGGTCAGATCAAAACATCCCTTTGCAAAGTTGGAATGGCTTGTGCAACTGCTTTGATCAAAACCTCCTTTCCCACTTTTTACAGCATCTTCTCCTTCCATCCCATAATTCTTTACCAAATTCTGTCCTTCAAATATTTAAAAGTGCCCCCCTAGACACCCCAGCATGTACTGGCAAGCCCAAATATCGATCAATAACAACTTCTTGTGATATTTCCAGCACACCTTTGACTGCCTCCCTATCTTCCTGTGTTGTGTTTGGGCTGAAAAGACAACCGATTTCCTTTTGTTTATTGTTTGACCCGAAACTTCCTCATATCGATCCAGCACCTCTTTTATATTCTCCGCATTGTGAGCATTTTCTTTGACTAGAAGAAGTGAGTCATCAGCAAAGAACAGATGGTTGATAATTGGCGCTCTTTGACAGACCCTATGCTTGCTTCAGTAGAGTGCTAAAACCCTATGCTCTCATACCCGTAATCTCACCACCCTCCTCTGCTTGCTTCAGTAGAGCGCTAAAACCCTATGCGCATATCAGGAATAGGTAAGGGGGGAGGGGGTCTCCTTGCCTTAATCCACGATACAGTGAGAAGAGCGGTCCAATATTTCCATTCACCTTTACCTGATATGACACCGACGTTACACATGTTGGGAATATGCCCTAGAGGTAATCATAGAGATGATGATATTTTTATTGTATCCATGATTTATTATATGTTCATTGAATATCCATTAAAGACAACTTGTATTGATTGGCGATTATGTGAATTATCTGTGAAACTCTTTTACTTGTATGGTTATTCGATAGTTGTCCCTGATCGGAGTTCATGTGAGGACACACATGAATATTATATCAGCACATGTATTAGTTGATGACTATGTTTCACAAGTCCTAGACATAGAGATGTCAAACTAATAATGTGGGCACATGTATGACATGGGGCTGGACTGACCCAAAATGAGATGTTTTTATTATCTCTTTACACATCATGTATGTTATGTCCTTCGACTTGAGATTGTAGTATGTACTCAAGATGTGAATCGACTTACTTAGGGACTATCAAACGCTACTTCGTAACAGGGTAGACATAAAGATAGTCTTCAGGTTTGTCAGGAAACATGTTGTGAGACATAGACGATCAAGATGGGATTTGCCCCTCTCCATGCGAGACAGATATCACTGGACCACTCAAATGATCGGATCATAAAATGCATGGTCGTGCTTAGGTTAAGTGTTAACTAATGAGTTGGACCAAATATTGTGAGGCAAGGGAATTACATGTATGTGATTGTGGTGGTTCGTCTGATATGATCTTTGCGCGTACATAGGAGTTGACATGTCTTGCTAGAGGCCGCTGTCAACTATCGGGCGGTGTCTATGTGTGTGTGAACCCATAGGGTCGCACGCTTAAGGGGCTGGAAGCCTGATTCGAGTTGGACTCGAATTAGACCGGGATTAGGGTTTGCTAATGGGCCTCCACGTCGGTGGGCTCATTAGGGACGCCTATATGAGGATACATGGGTGTATGCCGGATCTTGAGATGATGAGTGATGGTCAACTGGTATGATGCGCATGTTCTTTGGCTTGTGTTGTGCAGGTGTCGAGCTCAGAGACAGTGATCGAAGGCAAGGTGAAGGTCAAGTAGAGACGTGTCGTGCCGATGGACCCGGAGCGGTGAAGGGCGGACGTGAGGCTTGGACTGACGGACCGGTGGCCTGAGGATCAGCTGTGGTGGCTGACAGACTGGGACAGCGACAAGTGAAGACTTTCGGGTGGACGGGGTGCACAGGCGGTGCATCCCTCTACGGCATCGGTTTGGTGGTTGAGCCATAGAAAAACCACCGAGTGGACGGTTTCCAGGTTTGGGCCTCAAAACCTGGGTGCGGCCAGTTTCCGAGTTTGGGACACAAAACTCGAGCAGAGGACGGTTTCTAGGTTTGGGCCTCAAAACCTGGGCGATGGCGGGTTTCTGAGTTTGGGCCACAAAACTCAACAGATGTACGACTTATTTCCCGGTTTCGGCCTCAAAACCAGGGGGAGGTCCGTGAAAAGGATGAACGGCGAGTGGCGGCATCCGATGAGGTCGCGTCGAGGCGAAGCTACCTGATGTGCGGGCGTGGCCGTCGGATCGACTACACTCTGAGTTGGTTAGGTATACCCTTAGGGTTAGCCTACTCGCTCATTAGCTGTAAGGGTAGAAGGGGAATAATTGTATTAGGCTATATAAGGAGAGGCCACCCCTCCCTCCTCACTATCTCAGCCATTGCTATTTTCATTCTAGGTTTTCCTGCTTCCCATTCCCTGCTGTAGCTACTGAGATCCACAGAGATGACTTAATCATACCTCTGTCTATTTGGATTTTGCGGAAACGAGACCGAATTCCCGTTGTCCCCTCGTGGGGATGAATTTCGGCTGGAAATTGAGATTGTGATTCGCGTTCTTCAGTTTTTCTTCGTGTTTTCCTTTTTGTCTCAATTTTCCCGTCGCCCGATCTCCCTCTACGCTACGTCTTTTTCGAATCCACTTGAATCAACTTGTTCTTTGATGTGAGGAGAACATTTCCACTGAAGGAATTCATCTCAATCCTCACGAACAAGTAGATCGGGTTGATTTAAGTTTTGTGGTGATTTTTTCGTTCCTACACCTTCCATTTCGATTTCTCGGAGTTTGATTTGATTTGAGTGGATGATTTCTTAGGGATAGTCTTCCAACTACCTAAGGATCATTTCCTCCAAGTTCGGGATCAAGGGATTTTGATTTGGTTCGGATTTGAAAAGATTTGGGAGAAGGGCGACCGAAATCGCCCTCTCTTGACAGCCGTGGACAGTCTGTCGTTGGGGCGCGGACAGTCCGGGCGTCGGAGCTGCAGCCGGAGCAATGGCTGTGTGCCTCGGTGATTTTTGCCTCGTGTGACCGGCGGACAGTCTGCCGTTAAGGGTCGCGGACAGTCCGGGACCCGACCAGGGAGGCTCAACAGACTTGCGTTTTTGGCACTTTGGCCGGCGGACAGTCCGCCCCTAGACCGCGGACAGTCCGGCACTGGGCGGACAGTTCGGGACTGTACCCGCAGACAGTCTGGGATCCTGCTGTTTATTCAGTTTTCGTGTGTTTGCTCTCCCGGCTTTTCCACTTCAATTCTGGACTTCTCATTTGCTCCTAGAGTTCACAAAGGAACCTCTCTAGGTATCTTTGCTACTTGTTAGCATAGGTATTTGGAGGAATCCCAATGTAGCCGTCTATCTATGTTTAGGAGTAGGTCTTTGGTCTTGAACTTGACTTGGAGTTTGTGAGATTTTGGTTTGCTCTCGTTGGGTGGTGCCTCGCTGTGATCCTAGGGATTATCCACCTTTTTTCAAGGGTCGTGGGCATGATGCTTGTGTCCGAAGCATTTGGGGTTGATTCATTGGGACAGAGGCCAGAGTTTCAAAAGAATTTTTTAGGCTCCCATTCACCCCCCCTCTGGTCACCTTTGGTAGCATTCTCGGTCCTTCACTATAAATAGAGGCGTGGGGCGGCCAGGGTTTGCTCCATGTCATTAGACAGCTGTCGTCGTCACCCTTCGCCCACGCCCGCTGCTCCTCGCAGACCTAGCAGTCTGGAGGCGTGATGCTTCCTCCCTGTACGTGTGTGATACCTCGGAGGTGCTGCATCTGGAGCACAAGGATGAATCACACGCGGAGACGTGAAGAACGGACGTGAGCAACTGCACGACATCACTACGATGCGCACGTCTACACCGAGACGTCTTCTGCTGCATCTGCGCGTCTAGTGGTAATCCCGTGATCTATAACTAGCAGTAGTTCCTGGTTTATGAGGTCGAAAAATTTTATTTTCTGGCTAGCGTAGCATCCTTGTAACCCTATAGTCACTACAAACTTTTGACCCTTTTCCCACGCTCTTTTGCCACAACGGCAAGATTTGGATGCAATACAGGGTGTTATCGCAACCATTTGCGTTGTTGGTTGCGATAGGTCAGTTTTTTGCCATGCAAATTATTTTGTGGCACTAAGTGTGGAGATCGTTGCGATAAATAAGTGCTATCGCAACCAATTATAGAACGGTTGCAATAGGTGGTCACTATTGCCATGATTACATTTGCGTTGCGGGTAGTTTCAGTGGCGTTGCAATATCGAGAAAATATTGCAACACTCTTTAGTCCATAGTTGCAATAAGTGGTAAGTTTTACCAGGACTGCTTTGGCGTTGCAAGTAGTTTTATTGTGTTGCAATATCAAGAGGATATTGCAACTCTTTACTGATGGCTGCAATAGAGCACCTATATTGCAACATATATAAGTCGTTTAATACCTCCGTTTACCAACCACAAGGGTTAAGCAAAATAAATTAAAAAACCACAATAGTTAAATTAAAATATTGTAAAAAATACTAGTAGAAGGTTTTGAACCTAAGACCTCACACATTTGTGCTGTTGGTTGCGATAGTTAAAAAAATTAAAAAAATAATGGTTAATTAAAAAATATTATAATAAAATGCCAGTAGAAGGTTTTGAACCAAAGACTTCACACATTAATAATAATTAGGTTCTTACCATTGTTACTATTGGACTATTGACATATTTGTGTTAGTCATACCTACAAGAGTTATATAAACTAATATAGACCTGTGTAGGTATTAAAATCTATATATCTATATATATACCTCTGTATATATATATATATATATCTAGGGTGAGTTTTTTATACTCCCGGGAGTATCTACTCCCTACCTATTTTTGTACTATCAATGTTCCTAGCGGGTTGGAGAAAACATGGGGAGTATCCACTTAACCACGCGTAACGAACCAAAATAATTACTAAAAAATTGAACCAATAATATAGCATATCGGTGCATCGCCGGCGTGATTCTCGGCTTGCTTGAGTATATACTAGTATATAGTTGTTGGATGTATATTTAATGGAATATATGTTATGATTTAATTTGTAGGAAGTATGTAACTTTTTGGAATCACTAATAAATTAATTAGAGCAAGTATGTATTCATACGAGTTTTTAGAAGGACACGTATACATTCATACTTAAAGTATATGCATATACTTTTTTGATAAGAGAGTATGAGTATATACATAGTTTTTTTTTCTTAAAAGGAGTAATTATTCATACTATTTTAAAAAGAGTACGTACACCTACTTTTTCTAGTATGCATACAGATTTAGCTAGTACGTATACATACTTAGACAAAACGGAGTTGAAATCAATGTAACTCACAAGTATATACAGATTTAGCTAGTACGTAATGGAGTATATGTATATATTTTTGTTGACAAAATTACATCAATGTAACTCACAAGTAGAAATCAAAGCATTATAGTAATAAAAATCCAAAGATAATAGAAGCATGGATTCCTTCACTGCCAATACCGGCACCCTATCCGTATGGACTCCTTTCTGGTGCAGGTGGTAATTTGTGCTCCGCTGGATGCTCATGCCATGGAGAAAGCCAAGAATCTCAAGACAGTGTAGATTGGAACCAAAAGATCAACAACGGAAAAAATGAGATTGCATATTATGAACGCAATCATGCAGCTGTCACACCACCGACGGAAACGATCACCAGAGCGTTGTCGGCTCCTCTTACGCACGATGAACAACAGAGGAAAATTTACGTGTGCGTGTGCATCACGACGCCACCAGGTATGAAAGGCAGGGGAGTCCCACGGTACCATCAATCTGGATCTAGACACCAATGATTCGTGGATGACGGAGGCGCCGTGGCCCCTGTGTGATGCTCGTCAGTGGTGGAGAGGACCGTGCCGCCGCCCTTGCGTGATGCTCGCCGGTGGTGGATGGCCTCGCGCCGCCGCCGGGAGGAGGACGGAGCCGCTGTCAGCCGTCCTGTAGAGATGGGAGGAGATAGAAATAAGAGATTATTATAATTTATAAATGTCAGCCACCAATATGCCTACATTACCCTGTCATCGGAACGTATGCTGATTTTTAATTCAAGTATACACAACAGAGTACCCTTGAAAGATAAAAAAAAGAAACAAAGAAGGAAAAGGAAATAGACTAGGAAAAGAAAATGGCGTGAGTGAATTGTGAAAGAATAGGAGACAGAGGAGAAGCCAATATATAACAGAGTTCTGATCTAATACGTATATGTTTGCAAGATAAAAAAAGAAATAGAAAAAAGAGTAGAAATAGAAAGAAAGAACATACGTCAGGGAGTAACATACGCTGGAGGGCCCAAGAGCGACGTTTCTTTTTCCACCAGCATCGGCGCTTCCTATTCTCGCATCTCGTCCATCGAGCCATCGTATTCTCGTCGAGGGGATGCTGGTCACTGACTCGCCGGCACACCGCCGCAGCACCACGACAGTGCAAGCAACGACGACGGACGGCGGACGCGATCACGGTCAAGTAAGCAATACGCCAAACCCCCGTGATCGATTAGACGGTTAGTATTTTACAATCTCCAAATTTTAACTTGGATCGTGTGGGAAGCTAGCGCTAGGGAGTCGCTGCCCTATTACTTCGTGCGGCCGTGCAGTGGAGCCGTGAAGTCGGGCGGCACTGCTACTCAGAAGCTGCCATCGACCATCAGCGTGGCAACTCCATGAGGACCACAATGGCAAACGCTAATAAGCAGTAAGCAGCAACCAGCAACAGAGCAGCCATCAGGTACGTACACCAAAAACCTAGGACCAAGACTCAATTGCTATTTGATAAGCCAAAGCCCTACTCGATCTGTACTCGTGTTTTTCCTTTTTGTTTCAGCTTTAGGCTTTCAACAAACCAGAAGAGGATCCACGTTCTCATTTTTATTTGGAAGCCACGAACAAAGTGCACCGGGTATATTTCACTTCTATGTTATCAAATCTATAGTGCTATACTCATCTATTTTATGAACTTTGTATGTCTTTTTTTTATTAATCGTGCTTTGCATCTATCATTACTTCTATTTGTACTTGATCGAAAGCACGAATTGTTGATCTCGTTTGATGATACAATATATTTTGTTGGCTTGCCATTGTTTTTCTGAAATTGCTACTGTGATAATTATTTTCTCGGTCGCTGCTACTATTGCTACCTAATTTCTCCTATGATTATGAAGTGAACTAAGGTATAAATTTAATAGATGAACATGGGATCCCTCGTCCATATAGCACAGCCAGGTATAAATTTAATTATCCACTGTTTTTTTAATAGATGAAAATATTCACGTTATTAAAATAGTCATGGGTATGAATGATAATGGATCAAATCCGACCCCAATTAGACCCAGCAAATTTACTTTTGAAATACTTCTGCACTATCTAGATGTTAATTGAGGTTGAGAGATAGTGGCTCTATGCAGGCCTTAGATTTTACGAATTATTTTGGATTCTAATACTCAGGCACCTTACTTTTGAAATACTGATGCTAAATTAAGATTGGGAGATAGTTGGTAGGTGTTAATTGAAGAGTAATTGAATTGTCTTTTCTTTCCCAAACTCATATTACAAATTCAGTAAAGTTTATTTCAGATACAGAAGTAGCACATTGCAGTAGGTGCCAAACAGTTTTTTTTCATTCACGACAGTTTCATTATTGTTTTCTGTTTGATCCAGCTTGTCCGCAGATTAAACACTTGTTTTGTTTAGACAAAGCCAGGTCTCCTTGTTCTTCATATCCAACTTGTTTCATTCACCTTTTTTGAAAGTATATTTATGAACCATTGTCCTATGTATGCAGTGCCACCTGTGAAATATGGACTCTCTATTTTCATTGCAAGAGGGGACTTCCAGATAAGGAGTATGTAATGTTCAAAATAGATAGGGCTGATATAAAATTGACAACCATGACATCTCTTAAGGACCAGCTTGGTTATGCCGTACGGGACTTTTTATACTACAAGAAGCGGTGTGGAACAGATGTAGCTACTCTTGAGCCCATCGATTATAATAGACATGCAGAGATTATGATCCAAGACAATGAAAGGGAGAAGGAAGTTAGATTAGTACTCTCACAGGAAAAACAGACAACGCAACAAGTGAGCATAACACCCCTCAAGCGACCAAGGCTGCAGCTAGAAGAAGATGACAATCCCTTTATGGATGAACCATTAGATGCATACAAGGGCTGGCTAACCGAGATGTTAAAAAATGACAAATCCTTAGGTACACCATCTATGTTTCTGCATTTATATTTGTATTATTTACAAACACAACCGCTTTATATAAAGTACACCTTATCTAACATGTTTTTGTCACTAGCAGATTTGAAGGATGACTTTAGGAAAGAAACAGTCAACACATACAAGGAATATTTGAGGCAGAAAGGAGACATTCCACATATTAGTAATTATTTTTTCTTTATCAACCACTTTTTTTACTACTGGTCTTGCTTTGAGCTGAAGCTTTTACTTGCTGTTTGGTAAGGCTACAGTATCACAAATGTAATGGGAAATTAGTTCATTTCTATTTGCAGTCGTAACATTTTATAGCCTTAAATCATTTCCCTTTGCGTTACATATGAAGATACCAAACATCACGTTAACTTTATGTGCAGTGGCATTTCTCGAGCAACGAGACAATGATGGCATTATAATCGAAGACGACGAAAGTAATGGAAGCAATGTGACTCCACCCTCAAATAGGCCAAGTCATGCAAGGAAGAAAAGGGAAGAGGGAAATGGTTTGTGATCATTCATTATCTTTAAATATTCACATATCTTAATGCAAAACTAGAACAAAGCTCAAGTTCGTTATTGTCTTTTTTGCTAGGAGATGCCTCCAATCGATGCAAGAAATATGGTCGTGGCACTATTAAAGGAGCAGTAGCAGCCGCCAAGAGAATTAAGGAACGTACTAAAAAACTCTCAGTCGAATTTTCAGTAAGCCGTGAAGGTCCAGTTGGACCCAACTTCCATACATTTGTCGATGAGGTCGTACTGTTTACTAGGAAAAGGGCCCCATTAATTGGAGTAAATAGTTGGATGGATATACAACAATGTGTCAAAGATAAAATTGCAAGTGATGTATTGGTATGTTGTGTTATATTTTTGTATGCCTACTCATGTGTTGTGTAAACTAAATTGTGATTAACCATTTTATTGTTTGTAATTATAAACAACTTGTGTGGAACTTTGTCAACCTTGACAAGGATGAAGCAAAACAGAAAATATGGGACATTGCCAGGGATAGGTACAAAGGATGGCGATCAGCTCTGAGTGCCACATATAAGGCTTATAATAATTATGGTGAGAAAATACGGAATAAGCCTGAAGAATTAGACCTTGTTGAGTGGCACTACTTGCTATTGTATTTTGCATCTGATAAATTCAAGGTTAGTTCTACTAAATTCTACTTTGTCAAACAAATTTTATCAACCAAATTTGTATTTACATACTACTTGTTGTCATTTTGCAGAAGGTTAGCAGCCAGAACTCCAACAACCGCCAGCAGCAAAAGACCCAACATGTGATGGGTTCAAAAAGCTTGTCACAGTATAGCTTTCAGCTGGTAATTATTAGATACACTAATATGGTCCTTACGTTGCATGATGCAATACTTGTGTCTTGAATTATCTTTTGGCATCGTAGAGAGACAAAGTTACCGGTGAAGAACCAAGTGATCTTTCTCTTTGGAAGATCACTCGTAAAAAACACGACAAATGGTCAAATTCCATGTCAGCTGAAGTATATGTGAGTAAATCTTGTGTCTAGCTATTTATATAGCTACTGTTTGTGTCAAGCAAGTCTAACAGATTGTGTTATTTCATTTAGGAAAATGCAGCCTTCAAAATGTGTGAGATTGAGAACGAACCTGGTAGACAACTACTTACATCAACAGAGAAAAACATGATTTTCCAGTCATCGTATAAAGAAACCACACAAGTCAAATCATCCAAACTACATGGGCATGGATACATGGCAAAGTATCGAACTCGCACGGAACTTATGAAATAGAACATTGAAGTGCGTGCACGTATTGAAGCTCCAGCCAAAGAAAAGAGAATTGCTTATGAAGCAGAGGCTGAGAAGTTGAAAGATCAGCTTGCACTTGAAGTTGCAGAAAGGGAACGAGACAAAGAAGAAAATAGGAGAAAGATGAAAGAGGACCAAGAAAATGCTAAGATAGCACTGAGAGAAGAATTGAAGCAAGATTTTCTTAATATACTAGCGCAGCAGAAAGAAGGAGCTTTAAATCAGGTAAAATTTGAAAATAATTTTTCATCCTTTGTCCTTTTATTAGTCACACCATTCAGAAAGATCATATTTAATGGTTAGCTACACTATGCATAAAGAGTACAAGTATGTCAAAATGAGATATGAATTAGCACTAATAAATATGTTATTATCATAAACCATATTCATAGAACTGGACAGAACTAATGTAGTTATTGATTTACATCAAAACTAAAGATAGATATATCCAAAAATCATGCAAAAATACATTCTGGGAAGATTAAGAAATCTTCTATAACTTATTTATTATCAGCCAGAATTGGTTCTTTCATCTACTAGATCAATTAATTCAATTTCTAAAATCTATCCAGAATGACTCAGATTCTGTCCCCGACAGAACAGGACCTGTAACTCATTAACCTGTTATCCTAAAATCCTGAAACTTTTAGAATAGCTAGATGAGCTAAGTATCTACAATTTTTATGTTGACACTTTTAACTATTTCAATAGCTTATGGAGTCAATTAAATCAGTTTTTGCAAACTGTCTAGTTTAACTCAGAATTTGACCATGATTTTGCAGGAATTATAACTCTTTAACCATTTAGCCTCAAATCATGAAAATTTAGGACCAACTAGATGAACATGTTATCCACAACTTTTCTATATAACACATTCACAGAAAAGGTTATTTTCCATTTCGGAAAATTCCCCCAACAAAACTGCACACCAAATCAGCACTAGACTAGATGAGTTAATAACTCAATAATACATGTTCCAATGAACTTGAAATTTTTACCACATGTCAAGCACCACATGAGTAACATACCATCAAAATTTAATGACATTTGGAGCACAGAAACTACATATATGAATTTCTCTTTAAAACGCAAGGATGTAATTTTTGCAGCTAAAACTTTCAACTAAATCACCACGTATTATAAATGCAGTGCATAGATCTAGTCATGATGAACTTATGATTATGGTGCCTAATCTTTTACCTCAATTTTTTTTTGTTATAGACTACCCCACCAAACAATGATAGCATAGAAGAGGACCACAGGACTGATGCACATGCAAATGAAAATGCAGAAGCGTTACTTCAGGTAGTGAGTTTATTGCAGCATATTCTAAGTTTTATTGAGCTATGTGCCTACAACTGTAGCTAACATAGAACAAATAATTTAATGCTTGTAGGCTGAGCCAGGAAGTGTTCTGACCGTGCAAAAAGATGCTCCAACACCTCGCTGCACTAGAAATTATAATAATGTCAATAGAAATCTTTTCAACGAAAACACTGCAAATATGGCACCGAAGACCTATATCACTCAACAACAGCCGATGAATAGAACAAGAAGTCACAAAAAAAGAAGGTAACAACTACACTATGTTATCAGCCAATATTTTTTATAGTTCATATAATTTTGTGATCCTTATATTTTTCTGATATCTCAATCTTATTCTTTTCACTAGGTCGACAAGGAATGAAGGAGGCTCGCAAGGACAAAGCTGAGGATAGAGCTGCATAGATGTTAGAAAGTCTTGTGATCGGTGATAATGAGTTGAGAAATAATGAGTGAACTATACCATGGTTTGTGGTTCTAGATACAATTTCAATGGTTTGTCAACTTGTTGAATGATTGATGATAATTAATATATATGAGTGCAATTGTTTCTATTATGATTCATTATTTTTGCAATGATGATTTATTACACCACAAATCAAATGCTCTAGTGTTGCAATAGAATTGTGCCAACGAGATGCTATGCGTGGCAATATAGTACTAGACGACGAATTTAGTTTCGTGGCAATAGGATTTATGGCGTTGCAAATGGTACTGTTGCCACGACATGGCCTTTGTGGCAATAACAATCTTTCACAACGACTAAAATTGCGTGGCAAATGATACTATTGCTACGACAGAGAGAGCGTGGCAAAAAGTATGAACTCTTGCAACGAATACAATTACGTGGCAAATGATACTCTTGCAACGGCACAATGACCGCGGCAATAAAGGTAATATCTCAACGAACAAATTACGTAGCAAATAATACTATTGCCATGACATAGCGATCGTGGCAATTACTAATGTTTTCTTGCAACGAATAAAATACTACCAGTTGCAACCATGTTTTCGTGGAAAATGTATTTATTGCCACGCAATCGATCGATGCATTTACGACCTCTTGCTACGAAGACAGCGTGGCAAGTGCTCGTATTGCCACGCTAGTGAACGTTGCGACAACATCTTATTGCCACGCTTGGCAACGATCTTCTATAGTTGCAATATACTATAACATTTGCAATGACAAACTAGAAACAGTTGCAAGAACGTATTGCAACGCGATTTTTTGCAACCATTGGCAACGAACCTGATTTGGTCGCAATATGTACCTTTTGCAACCAAATTGGGCCTATTGCAACATTTTCATGGCGTTGCGTAAGGGTTAGAAGTTTGTAGTGACTAGTATCAAAGCTAGGTTATTGCCTCGTTATAGATTCGGTTGTGTGCATATAGAGATATGCGTGGTTGTAGATCGGTTTCTGATCTTGATTCATGATCTTGCCGTGATGGTCATGTAATGATCTACTCCTACCGTTAGGAATTCCGCCATCGGAATTAAGTGATACATGTAAATCCAATCATGGCAAGATGGAGATCAGTCAGATTGATCAAATCGAATCTAGGTCAAGAGCCGAGTGCATGAGATATGTGGGGGCATGAGGAAATCTGCAAAAGGAGCACAGTTCGGTAAAATGGCCATAACTTTTGCATACGATCTCAGATTGAGATGATCCTTAAACGAAAATCGATCTACAGCAAATTTTACATCCGATTTTCACTGGCAAGGGCCGGTTTCATCGAAATTAGTTTTGTGAAAAAAGGCAGGGAAAATTATGTTTTTTGCGATTCAAGATTAGACGTCGGGAACGTTTAATTCTGTTTTGCAAGGATTGATGACTGGTATAGCCCTTATGTGTATGTGATGCATATATGTAATTGATTCATGGCTTGCACATCATGTAATATGATAATATGGCAGGAGCCACATCAATATTGTCATCATTTTGATGTAATGGCCTACGTGCCAAATTGTGAAGATCCTACTCACGACTATGTAATTGCTTTATTAATTACGCTAGTTGTAGCTAGTCTTGGTGGATTCATCGCTGGAGGATGGCGTACATACACCATATAGATGGAGATCATCGTGGTGAATAGATTGGCGGAGATGGAGATCTCCAAAGGCACACTGGGCTATACCAAGTCATATCTGTGTTGATGCTATTCTTTTATTATGTTATACTTTCACGTGTGATTCATGTTTATTGTCTACATGCGGTAGTGAAAGTGTAGAACGATCCCTCAGTAATGTTGAAGTCATATGCTTCCCCAAACCTTGCACCATATGTCTTGTACAATCGGTGGCGCGCCTATGAAATTAGGGTGTCACAGATTTTCCTTGACTAGGCAGGTTCGTATCAGATACTTACTGCAGAAGGCTTGGTTGCTTGAACAAGGTCATCCTAACGGTTGGGGACCTTGAAGCATAAGGAGTTGAGCACGCATAGAGATGTTGGCCAACAACAAGAGTCATATGTGATATGATTAGCAAAGAGTTGCTTACCGATCTACCATGTCGACTAGCGGTGATGCTAAAGCTCACTAGTAGACTTGTTAGTTTCGGTCTTGAATCACTAAGATTCAATAGGGGGATATTGATCTTAGTGGGAGTAAATTTTATTAAAGTTTTAATATCATTTACTCTGTCTTGGATACATTGTCTTAGTATTTTGCATTTACTTTTGTTGTAGATCAATGGCACCTAGCAATCCACCATTTACTTTACGTTCAATCCTTGAGAAAGATAAGTTGAATGGAACAAACTATGCGGATTGGATCCGCAACCTAAGAATTGTTCTCAGGGCTGAGAAAAAGGAAGATATTCTAGACACCCCGTTACCTGAGGAACCTGTTGATAATGCGCCTGCTGCTGAGAAAACCGCTTACAATAAAGCATGTGATGCTGATCTTGATGTGGGATGCCTGATGCTTGCTAGCATGGAACCAGATCTGCAGATGCAGTTTGATAATAACCATACAGCCTACGATATGTTCGTGGCGCTGGATGAGATGTTCCTGACACAGGCTAGAAGTAAAAGGTTCAATGTCTCCAAGTCTCTTATTGAGACTAAACTAGCAGTTGGGCCACATGTGATCAAGATGTTTGGTTACACACAAATGTTGGAGAAGCTAGGCTTCCGAATTGGTCTAGAGCTGGCTACTGATTTCATTCTCTATTCTCTCCCACCTAGCTATGGGAACTTCATCTCGAACTACCATATGCATGGCGCGGAGAGGGGCTTGAATGAGTTGTGTGGAATGCTTAAGACAACAGAGGCAGACATCAAGAAAGGTGCTCGCAGCATCCATGTGATGGAAATCCAAATCAAGCCTAACTTTAAGAAGAAGGGCAACTTTTGGAAGAATAGGAAGGGCAAGGGCAAGGCCAAAGATGTGATCTGTGACGGAACCTCCTGAATTATTAGGGCCCACGTGTACCTGTCCTTGTCCTACAGACCTCAGACAGTCATACACTGTGCCCCAATAGCCCAAAAGACCCACCACGTGTCATCGGGTAACCCGACTCATCCACGTTTCCTTACACTCCCAGGATCATTGCAAGAGTCATTGCGGTATTACAACATTTCACAAATAATATACATCGGAGATAAAGTGCGGAAGTAGTACACCATACGTTTTACAAACCAGTTGTTCAAACTTGTGTCGTTATTACGAACCATAGTTTCAAACTTTATCCTAGGTAGTGGAGACAACATTAATAAAACCGTAAATCACACAAACAACCCCGCCTAAGGGTTGCATTACTCCTCTCCGGACACGTCCTCCTCAATGACGGTCACGCAACAAGCCTGAAAACAGAGCTGCTCGTGAACGTCGCCTGCAACAGGGAATTAACAAACCCTGAGTACAAAGGTACTCAACAAGGCTTAACCGACAAGATAAGAGAAGGAACAGATATGCTGGCTTGGGTAGGCTCAATAGTATTTTTCATTTGCATAAAAGCTTACTAAAGTAGTTCCAGATCCAAATTTTTACTTAATCATTTAAGTACTTGGTAAGAACTGAAAATGAATATTAATGAAATATCATTATCCTTCTTTCTTCCGCAAGTTCCCTTTTATTCTATGATGTGGGTCGAAAGATTGAGTCTCCTTAACCGAGGAGCACGACGATTCGAACCGATTCAACCAGATCTGGGAGTTTTCCACGATCATACGACATATGTAGACCCTCGATCACACATATATCAACCCCAACCTCGGATCCTCCAAACAAGACCGGGTCCGCGCCACCCGAGAGTACTTGTACACCTCCAATCCGGGACTTTAACCCACGAGGGTAGCTAGTACTCCCGCCATCTCTCCACTCCCAGTGCGCGATTAGCCGTTCTCATTTAAGAACCACCAAGGTAGGGCTTACCGTAGCATATGATCGGTACTTCACAGTTTCTCAATCTAGCAGGCCAACAACGGTTAACCCTAATCCGACACATCCGGGTCACCCTACACCAACCAAGGTTCGATGCATGTGCCCGTCTGGTCTTAACCATCTTTCTTTCTCATTATCATTCCAAAACAATAAGTATCGAAAACATCTACCAAAAGCTTCATAAAGCAAGGCTAAGCATTTCTATCAGTTGCATAAAGCAGGTATCAAGGAATAATATATCGATGACAAGGTTGATCATGCATCAACAGGTTTAAAACATTTATTTGATAACATCTAATGCATCAGATTATCGAAAGTAAGTGTAATTGTAAATTCAAGGGAAATGGTTAAATGAACCGGGGCTTGCCTTCATTGATCGAGAAAGTCAGGAACTCCTGATATTCCGGATCAACAGAACACTCCGGACCCCCTGGACCAACCTCGACCGGACAATCGACCACTTCGGAAGCTACACGATAAAGGGTGCATGCCTGATGAGATGCTCATGACATGATCATGGTAAAGATGGAAATTCACTAGGTCATAAGCACTTGACTTGCAACAACTTGCCTCCACGGTAAAGTTGCAAACCAACAAAACCAACTTACATAAACATACATGGTTTAAATGAGTGACACTTGCCTGCATCAAGCAGCAGATCAAGATAATTCACTCAGCAGATCAAGATAATTCAATTATCTTAACCTTTAAAACTACTCTAAAGAAACTTGGGTTTTCATGTTTGACCATATTCTTTATTCATAAAGGAAGCAATTTAATCAGCATAAAATTAAGTGGTGAAGCAAACTATGCTCAAATTAGTTCAAACTTTTTACACAGATTGATTATGTCCTATATAATGCATAAAATAAATTTCAGCATTTTTGGACAAGCATATAAATTTACAGAATTAAATTAACTATAAACATTTAAAAGATTAAATAAAGCATATAAATAAGAATAAAATTTATTTTCTTCAATAGAGCTCAAAATTTTTGTGAAGATACCTTTTCATCTAAAAACAGTGACAAAAATAGTTTCATGATTTTGGACCTTAAATAGGATTACAAAAATCATCAAAGATCATTTATTAATTAAAAGCCCTATTTAAAACAGTTTCAAAATTTGTTCAATTCAAGTTTTTATATTTTTCTTAAATATTAGGCAGCTTGAGAAAGCTACACAAAAATTTTCACAATTTTTGGAGCTTCCTACAAAAACATATGAAAAAGACAAAACACAACACTATTCCCTTAAACTGGAAAAAGAAAAACTTCTTTCTCTCACTGACAGGAGGGTCCCAGACGTCAGGTCCTCCTTCTCCCCTTCACGCGCCGAGGCCAGCAGCCGAAGACCTTGACCGGACGCGCGCCACAGTTGACCGGCCTCCAACCTCAACGCTGGCGAGGTCTCGGCGACGGCGAGGGCCTCAACGTCCTCGTCTTGATCTCGCGCATCGATTCCACCCTTTTCCAGCACTAGCACCTACTCGACCTTGAGCTGGCAGCGGCCATGGCGGCTCGGCCATGCCGAGCACGGCGGCGACGCGGCGCTCCGGCCATAAGGGCTCGGTAGAGACCAAACTAAGAGCGGGCACCACATCTAGGCACTATCTGCGACCGTGATGCGCACCCAAACACACATTGGAGATGACCCCGAACAACATGGTCCACGATGGCGGCCATGGCGGCGCTTGCGCCGACGCGAGCCACGCGAGCCGACCAGACAACACGGTAGAGACTTATCTAAGGAACGCATCACACTTAGGCACTTTCTGCGACCACGATGCGCGTGCTAGCTTGACCAGAGGAGCACCCAACCAAGGTTGATCATGGCGGCGGCGAACACAGAGCTTGCGCCAATGGCAACATGCCGGGACTGACCAAGCCAAGGCGGTAGCGACCTCACTATCGAGCCGAACATAACCAGCACATCAAGGAGAAGAAGTAGATGTAGATGTTGTGTCCAATAAGGCCCCGAGCTCACCTGCCCACGGTGAACTTGAACTCGGCGGAAGTTTGGCCGGCAGGGAGGAAGAGACAGTCGCCGGGCTGATGCGGGAGCGAGAGGGGCTGCAACCTAGCGCTATCGCTCCGCAACGACGAGGCGAGCATGCTGGCGCAATCAAATGGAGCGGAGGAGCTCACAGATGGCTGGCGTAACCGAGCAAAGCGACGGCGGCGGCGGCGAGCGGGCAGAGGGGAAAAGCGAAGCACGGTGCTTCTGTGGGACGATAAGGACGAAGGAGAGGGCGGCGGCGTGAAGAACTCACGCACGCAGCTAGCAAGCAGCTCGCTGGCGCCGGGCATGAGCTCGGTTGGGGAGAAGTGGTATGTGCTTGTTGTTGTTGATGATTTTTTGAGATATTCGTAGGTCTTCTTTTTAGCTGAGAAGATCGAGACTTTCTCCTTTGCTCACCATCTGATTTTGCGTCTTCAGAACGAGTTCCCTTTGAACTCGATGCGAGCTATTAGGAGTGATAATGGTTCGAATTCAAGAATTCGGATTTTTGAGAAGTTTGTAACTCCTTGGGTTTAGAGAATCAGTTTTCTTCCCCCTACACACCCCCTCAGAATGGTGTTGTAGAGAGGAAGAATCGGACCTTTGTAGAGATGGCCAGGACGATGCTCGATGAGCATAGGACTCCTAGGCGATATTGGGCCGAAGCGATGAGCACTGCATGCTACATTTCCAATCGCATTTTTCTCTGAGCCTTCTTGAAAAAGACGTCTTATGAGTTGCGTTTTGAAAAATTGCCCAAGGTGAGTTATTTTCGAGTTTTTGGTTGCCATTGTTTTATACTCAAAAAGGGCAACCTGGACAAGTTTGAGTCTCGTTCTTCTGACGGTGTGTTTTTGGGTTATGGCACTCATACTCGCGCTTATCGTGTACTTAACCTTGACACTAACCGAGTCATGGAGACATCAGATGCCACCTTCGACGAGACCATGGTTTGTCCTTCTTCTCGTTTTGAGCGTGCGGGTGAGCATGAGGT
Source organism: Coix lacryma-jobi var. lacryma-jobi (assembly GCA_009763385.1). Lineage (NCBI taxonomy): Eukaryota > Viridiplantae > Streptophyta > Magnoliopsida > Poales > Poaceae > Coix > Coix lacryma-jobi. Next base: position 86,957,262 of record CM019831.1, read on the forward strand.
TGGCGAGCCTCTTTTTGATGATGAGGAAGAGGGTGTTCAAGTTATGGATGATCCAGCACCCCCTCCACCTGCTGTGCCGCAAGGAGCGGCTTCTACTACGACTCACGGCCCCGACATTCTTCATCTTGGGGGCCGTGGGATCGCCACCCCGAGCGGTACCTTTTGTACCCGGGGAGATCACTTCTGCTCTGGAGGCGCCACGACACATCCAGCGCCATCACCCCCTCAGCAGATGATCGGTAGCATTGACGAACGTGTCACTCGGTCTAGGTCACAACAAATCTCTCACTGAAGGACCGAGAATGCAACCAGAAAGCGACCATAGGGGGGGTGAATGGGAGCTTCAAATTTTCCTTCGGAAACTCTCGGCACTGTCCCGAAACTCAACCCAAGAGCAACCCTAGAGCTCGTAAGTGTCCTCGACCCTAGATGTAGGGTGGATGCTTCCAAGAAGCACAGCGAGACACTACACAACTCTAGAAACTCAGAGCAAAATGAGGAAACCAAAGCCGACAACGGACGAGCAACCGGCGAATGAAAACGCGCAAAACAGCTATGACCGGACTCACTGGTGCGTCCGGTCAGTAGTCACCGGACGCGTTCGGTCGAGCGAAAATAGTTCTGGAACCTTACTGTTTCTGACCGGACTCATGGGCAAGGAGCGTCGGGTCAACAGCAGTGCGTCCGGTCGAAAGAAGACAAGCACGATAAACAGTAAAGGAGGCGCGTCCGGTCACACCCTAAAGCCAGCGTCCGGTTAAGTCACGAAACAGGCCAAACTGGGCCTTCAACGACCGGACTCACAGGGAGCGTCCGATCGATGAACAGCCAGCGTCTGGTCAACCCACGATTTCACAGTTCGTCCACCGAATCGACTCAATCTCACCCAAAACAAATCCTCTAGGGATCAAACTTGGTGAGTAGAGTCACAAGGAGGATAGTGAGCTATCTCTAAGAGGTCATGGCTCGAACCTATCTCCAAATCGGTGAATCAAAGAAATTCGGGGGAAGGGAGAAAAGCTTGACCCGAAATGAAAATCTATCAATCTCCTAGACCGTGAGGGTAGAAGTGAATTCCTTCGGTTGAAAGAAGTGCCTCACGAACTAGAACAACTTGGTTCAAATGGATTTGCAAAAGATGAACCGAGCAAAGAGATCAAGCGACGGGAAAATTGTGGAGAAAAGGATTCCGCGAAGAACACAACAAAACGCGAATCACAAGCACGAATTGCAACCGTGTGGCTACCACACGCTACAACAGTGAGGTTACGGCCTCACTTCCTCAAAATCTCAGTACACAAAGGTATGGTTCTCTACGGATCTCAGCTAGCTACAGCAGGGGATTGAGGAGCAAAACCCTAGTGCAAAGAGCAAAATGACTGAGATAGATGGGGAGGTGGGTGTCTCCCCTACTTATCCTAATTCTAACTATTCCTAATTCCCACTCTACCCCTAACTACTTACAGAGCGAACCAGCTAAACCCTAAGGTTATTCTGGACCAACTCGATGGTAGGTGGATCCGACGGCCACGCCCGCACAACTCGTAGCGTTGCCTCGACGCAACCTCCCGATTGCCGCCACGTGCCGCCCTCGCTCTGCCCCCGGTTTTGTGGCCCAAACCGAGAAACCAGCCTTTTCCATCCAACCCCGGTTTTGAGGCCCAAACCGGGAACCAGCCCACCAGCGCCTGAGTTTTGTGGCCCAAACTCAGCAACCCGCAGCACCCAGGTTTTGAGGCCCAACCTAGAAACCGTCCTCAGCACGAGTTTTGTGGCCAAACTCGGAAACCATCCGCGCCCAGGTTTTGAGGCCCAAACCTGGAAACCGTCCTCAGCCCGAGTTTTGTGGCCAAACTCGGAAACCATCCGCGCCCAGGTTTGAGGCCCAAACCTGGAAACCGTGACCGATGGTTTTTCTCTGGCTCTACCACCAAACCGAAGCTGTAGAGGGGATGCACCGCCCGTGCACCCCGTCCACCGACACGTGTCCCCAAGTCCACGACTCAGGCAACACATGACCGCAAGTCTTCGCTCGTCGCTGTCCCAGGCTGCCAGCCACCACAGCTGATCCTCGGGCCACCGGTCCCTCAGTCCAAGCCTCACGTCCGCCCTTCGCCACTCTCGGTCCATCGGCACGGCACGTCTCTACTTGACCTTCACCTTGCCTCTGATCACTGTATCCGTGCTCGACACCTGCACAACACAAGCCAAAGAACATGCGCATCATCCCAGTTGACAATCACTCATCACTCAGAGACTCGGCATACACCCATGTATCCGCAATCTCCCCTTGATGAGTGCATTGTCAACTACCAACACAAATCATAAAGGAAGCAGAAGAAAGAAGAAGGAGAAAAGAGGAACTCAACCAAATGACCAAAAAGCATAGCAAAGCCGAAGAAGGTCAAGTGGAAAGAGCGAAACAACTTGGTCCCAAAGACATGGGCAACGGCTCGACGCAACCAAGCAAAGCAAAGCTAGCCCTCAAGAAGAGGTAGAACAGGCTCAACACCGCTAGCAAATACCAATTAAGAAATCGAAGCAAAATGCTAGTCCCTCAAGATAGAGCACAGAGGCTCAACACAACTAGCAAAGAAACTCGATATCCAAACCTTACGGCCAACAGGAAGCAGCAAAACTCCCCCTTGAATAGTGCAAACAACCAGGAAAGCTCCTCCTTAGTTCAAAACGGAGGGTAATGATTTGCAATTTCTCCCCTTAGTTGAAAATGCACTAATCAAGAAACAATGCTCCCCCTCAGAAAATGCACCACCAAAGTGCCAAACTGGAGAAGTTCTCTACCAACAAGAGAGTTCTCCCCTTCCAAAATGCATATGAGTCAAAATGCAAGTTAGGAGCTTCAGGAGTATACTCAAAGGAGTGCAAAGATGCTCTACAGAGTTCTGATCCGATGACTCAGAAAATGCACAGAATGCTAGCAAAGGCTCAAACTGATCACTAGTCTGAAATGAGAGCACAAAGAGCAGTTTTGAGCCGAAAAGGTATTCACCATCAAAATAGCACAGACATGTATAGACAGGAAGTCAAACAAGTGCTAAACATGTATACAAGGTGAACTACCCCTAGCACAGTTCAATCATCATGCTGATACCATTGAAAATGAAGCATTACTTGTGATTTCAAATTTTAATCGGAGTTGCAGCGGTGAAATTACACAAGTTCAGAAATCAGCATGTGACTGCGAGAGGTTGAATGCTTGTTATTGCCTAACTTTCCAACTGTGCGAAGCCTATGCATAAGCAATCAGAAGCTTAAAGCAACAGTTTCGGTCATACACTACACAGCTCAAGTTTAACTCAAAGTGCAATGAGAAACAGTCTCGAAACTGTGAGGTGTTAACAAGCAAACCATCTCGATCTTTTCAATTCACTTAACTTGGTTCAGATTTTAAACAGAATATACATACCAAGCAAGTGAATGACTCAACACTAGAGACATAGCAACCTAGCATACATAGATAGCATAGGTGACTTCGACACATCCTACACCTAGTTGCATATCTCAATGGTGAACATTTTCAAGTTTTAAGTTCATTATCAAATTCACCATTCAAAAATAGCTCAGCTCACAGTATGTATCAGTGATCAGAAAGAGCATAAGCTACAGCATCTACATAAAGCATCGGAGCAAAGACTACACAGAGCATAGTTACATTCTTCAGAATATATTCATGAAGCTCAGAATGTAAAAGCGTATGCTGAAATGCAAAGATGCATGAAGAAACCAAAAAGAAGCAAAACCACTGAAAAACACAAAGTCAGTATCATACAAGAGTCAAAATGTTTCCCCCATCTAAAAGGGGAAACACACACCAAGCTCACCTCTCAACCGATTAAAAGTTGATTGGTCCAAAGGCTTGGTGAAATATCAGCCAACTGATGATGAGTATCGACATGGCGAAGGTCGATATCACCCTTCTCATAGTGGTCTCGCAGAAAATGAAAGCGCACATCAATGTGTTTGGTCTTCGAGTGCAGCACGGGGTTCTTAGCAACGCTAATCGCACTCGTGCTGTCACAAAGCAAAGGAACACGAGAAAAGCTCAGACCAAAATCACGCAAAGTGGCCATCATCCAGAGTAACTGGGAACAGCAGCTAGCCGCAGCAACATACTCAGCCTCTGTGGTAGACTGGGCGACACTAGACTGCTTGCGAGAAGACCACGAAACAAGAGAAGAACCAATAAACTGGCAAGTCCCAGAAGTGGACTTGCGATCAATACGGCAACCAGCAAAATCGGCATCGGAATAACCACAAAGGGAAAGGTGGAGGAAGCAGAATACCAAATCCCGAATTCTGGAGTGAAGGATAAGTACCTCATAATGCGCTTGACCGCCTGACGGTGAGAGGTGCGCGGCGAAGACTGAAAACGCGCGCAAAGACACACCGCGAACTGGATGTCCGGGCGTGTCGCCGTCAGGTAGCAGCGCGACCCGATCATACTCCGGTACTCCTTCTGGTCCACTGCTTCTCCCTCCTTGTCCGCATCCAGGGCGTCGTGGTCGCCATGGGTGTTGGAAGAGGCTTGGCCTCACCCATGTCGAATTTCTTCAGAATGTCCGGGTATACTTGCCCTGGTGCACGAACGTCCTTCCCGGATTGCTTGATTTGCAACCCGAGGAAAAACGTCAACTCGCCCATCATGCTCATCTCGAACTCCCTGCTCATAGTGTCTGCAAACTTGGCAACCAAAGCGTGAGAAGAACCACCGAAAATGATATCATCCACGTAAATTTGGACCAAGAGAGTATCAGTGCCTTGCTTGAGGAGAAAGAGCGTTTTATCTACACATCCCATTTTAAAACCCTTAGCAAGCAAAAAGGTTTTCAACCTATCATACCAGGCTCTAGGGGCTTGTTTCAAACCATACAAAGCTTTGTGAAGTTTAAAGACATGGTTTGGAAACTTGGGATTTTCAAAACCGGGGGGTTGTCTAACATACACCTCCTCTTCTATGTAGCCGTTTAAGAAGGCACTCTTGACATCCATTTGAAAAAGTTTGAAACCTTTGGATGCAGCAAAAGCCAAGAGTATCCTAATAGCCTCCAAACGTGCTACAGGAGCAAAAGTCTCCTCATAGTCTATCCCCTCCTTCTGACTATATCCCTGGGCTACGAGTCTGGCCTTGTTTCTCACAACATGGCCATCTTCTCCCTGTTTGTTTTTGAAAACCCATTTTGTCCCAATTGGATGACACTCAGAAGGTGGAGACACTAGAACCCAAACCCGATTTCTCTCAAAGTTCTCAAGCTCCTCATGCATGGCATTGACCCAATCCGGATCCGTCAAAGCGTGTCCAACATCCCGGGGTTCAAAATCAGCAACAAATGCAGAATGAGCAAAGTGAGAGATTTGCCTTGACCGGGTGACGCGTTCGTCGATGCTGCCGATCATCTGCTGAGGCGGGTGCTGGCGCTGAATGTGTCGTGGCGCCTCCCTTGCCGAAGTGGCTCCCCCTCAACAGCAGCTGGTGCCTCCTCGGGTACAAAGGGTACCGCTCGAGGTGGCGGATCCCACGGCCCCCAAGAAGAAGAAGTGTCGGGGCCGTGAGTCGTCGTAGAAGCCGCTCTTGGCGGCACAGCAGGAGGAGGTGCTGGATCATCCATACCTTCAGCACCCTCTTCCTCATCATCAAAAAGAGGCTCGCCAACCTCATGATCACCTGCACGCTCAAAACGAGAAGAAGGACAAACCATGGTCTCGTCGAAGGTGACATCTGATGTCTCCATGACTCGGTTAGTGTCAAGGTTAAGTACACGATAAGCTCGAGTGTGAGTGCCATAACCCAAAAACACACCGTCAGAAGAACGAGACTCAAACTTGTCCAAGTTGCCCTTTTTGAGTATAACAATGGCAACCAAAAACTCGAAAATAACTCACCTTGGGCAGTTTTCCAAAACGCAACTCATAAGAAGTCTTTTTCAAGAAAGCTCGGAGAAAAATGCGATTGGAAATGTAGCATGCAGTGCTCATAGCTTCGGCCCAATATCGCCTAGGAGTCCTATGCTCATCGAGCATCGTCCTGGCCATCTCTACAAGGGTCCGATTCTTCCTCTCTACAACACCATTCTGTGGCGGTGTGTAGGGGAAGAAAACTGATGCTCAAACCCAAAGAGTTACAAAACTTCTCAAAATCCGAATTCTTGAATTCGGAACCATTATCACTCCTAATAGCTCGCATCGAGTTCAAAGGGAACTCGTTCTGAAGACGCAAAATCAGATTGCGAGCGAAGGAGAAAGTCTCGGTCTTCTCAGCTAAAAAGAAGACCCACGAATATCTCGAAAAGTCATCAACAACAAGCACATACCACTTCCCCCAACCGAGCTCACCCGAGCCGGACCAACAAGGTCCATGTGCAAAAGCTCTCCAGGGCGCTTAGTCATGACCTGAGTCACTGGATGGTGGGGAGCGGCAACCATCTTCCCATGTCTACAAGAATGGCAAACAAGATCCTTCTCCATGGATAACTTGGGCAATCCTCGGATTAGGCCAAGTGAACTAAGTCTTGCAAGCAAGTCGAAGCTCAAATGTCCTAGTCTCCTATGCCACTTCCAAAGATCAGAAGAAGAGGGTCCAGCCACAAGACAACGAGAAATGCCAAAAGACTCCGAGAAATCCGCACGAAAGACTTTCCCAAAGGGCGAAATCAACAAACAAGATTGCCCTGAGGATCCAAAATACGACTGAGATTCGGTTTAAAACGAATCTCATAGTCATCATCGAAAGTTGCGAAACAGAAAGAAGGTTAAAATGCAAGTTAGAAACAAGAGCAACATCGCGCAACACAAAGTGCTCATTAACTCGCACAGACCCACGAGACAGCACCTTACCTTGCTGTTGTCGCCGAAGGTGATATACTCCTTTCCGGCGACCGGACTAAGACTGGAGAACCACTTGGCGTTTCCGGTCATGTGCCTCGAACACCCGGAATCCACCAACCAAACGTTCTCCAATCGTTTTACCTACATCAATAAAAAGACATAGGGTGAGCATACGGTCCAACACTGGGGTTAGTGAAGTGGGAGAATACCAGTGTTGGGCCGGCTGCTCAAAAGAACGGTCAGTGAAAAACCATTCCTAGCACACCTACGAGGAAGCGATCACCACGTTTAGAACAGACGTGGTCCGCTGGGGAAGGAGCGCTCACCGCGATACTCAAAACGCGGTGGGGGAAACGCTCAACTACAAAGCCACCGCACGGGGTCCAAACCTACAACAGCAGGCTCCCGCCGGGCTCGCTCTCTACGAGGCTAGGCCTAGGAACTTGAGGTTCTGGACCTCTGGCCTAGCACACGACTCTGAACATTTGGCGCATGTACATCATGGAAAGGATGGTACATGTTCGCATTGTTCATCTCCCTAGCACGGCGCGCCTCTCTCTTGCGCCGAAAGCAGAACTCACTCAAGTGTCCATCTCTCCCACAATGCTCACAATGGTACCTCACCGCTCTCAAAGGGGGTTGTTGGTACTCACGGTTGTGGGTGTGGATCACTTTGCCCTTCTGTGGCAACACTCCTCCTGAATGGGTGGCATGGTGTCCAGCTTGTTCTTGAGGTGGTTGGGTTTGGGATGCCACACTTGGTTCTTGGGTGGAGCTCTCGGAGGTTCCTCAAACACCCATCCTTGGTGTTAGGCTTGAGAGGCTCTTTGGGTGGAAGCTTGGTAAGTTTGGGAGTAGTGGTGGAGTTGGGCTTCTCACTCGGGTTCAGACCACTCGACTCTCCAATCTTCCCAAAAGCAGAAAGATCAACACCCGGAGCAAACCTACACCAGGACCTCCAGCAGCTCGCTTGAATTGGGAGATCATCATCCCGAGCTGCGGCTCACCACAAACACCCATGACAAGATGGTCCGAAGGTATGTGTTTTCTCCTCGGTTTGCATCTTGTCATGCTTCACATTGGCAATCTCCATCTCCAAACCCTCACAAAGAACACACCTAGTCACACATGTGCTACCTGAGTTGGCCTCTTCAAGAGACACAATCTTGGCATTCTTCTCTGCCAACTCAGATTGCAAGACAGGACAAGTCTTGCACGCACCCAACAGCGAGGGTCTAGCCTTCAGCTCATCCACCTCTCCTACCAACGCAACATACTTGCCTCAAAGTGAGAAGGTCAGTCATGTGCGTGGTGCACATCTCACACTCCTCATCGGTAACAACCACGGTGGACTTGACAGAATCAAGTTCCTTCACCGTATCCTCCCACTTCTGCCTAAACTCCTTGCGCTCTCTAGCGGCACGCCTAAGCAGCTTATCTTGACTAAGAAGCGCGGCAGTAAGTTTCTCGACCTCAGCGGAAAGCTCGTCGGGGGTCAGAGATACCTGGGAGGTGTCGTCGTCGTCGTTGTTCCGAGGAGTGTCGCCTCCGACCTCCTCACCAAGGGCCATGGTGCAGAAGCCGTCGTCGTCGGCGAAGAAGCAGAGGCCGTTGAGCTTGTCCTCGATCCTCTCTTCTTCTCGGACTCGTCGTCGCTTGAGGAAGCGGAGTCGTCGTCCGAGTCGTCGACGTCGCTGAGCGTGGCGAAGAACGCACGCTGCTCAGCTTGGGCCTTCTCCAAGTACTTGGTCTTGATGTACTCCTTGTTAAGCCGCCCTTCCGCTTGTGCCCTCGCGGGGACGTACTTCTCCTTGCGCTTGCCGGAGTCGTACTTGTGCCCATGATCGCCCTTCCCAGAATGCTTGTTCTTCTTGGGACAGTTGGCGATGAAGTGGTCGGGGTCGCCGCACTCATAGCATCCTGAGCGTCCTCTCCGCGGCGACGGTTCATGCGGTTGTTGTGAAACCGCGAGAACCGGTTGGCAAGCAAGCCAACTCATCGTCTCCCAAAGACTCCAACTGCTCCTCTGTGACAGAAAGAAGAGAATGCAAAGCAAAGCCTCCAGAGGGGTTAGCAGAAGAGCCAGAAAGCAAAGCCATCGATGGGCCAGAAGGATTTTCATAAGAAGCCCTCACCATGGCATCAATCTCACTGGACTTGAGCTTACTGAAGAGCTCGTCGCACGTGAGGGTCTCATAGTTAGGTGATTCGATGATCGCCTGAACTTTGGAATCCCACACGACCGATCAAGAGTATGCAAAAGCTTCAAAGCCCTCTCATGATCGTCGAAAGGCAACAACTCCTTGTTAGCCCTCATCCTGTTGACAATCACCTGAAAGCGAGCGAATAAATTTTCTATGCTCTCGCCAGGCATATGTCGAAAGTTCTCATACTCTCGCTTGAACGACTCGTAGAGACGGGTTTGACTTGAGAGGTTCCCTCATGAAAATGCATGAGGGTAGCCCAAATCTCCCGAGCCGTAGCGAGGTGAGAAACACGATCAAACTCACTCATGCTCAAACATGAGAAAAGAGCATTACGTGCTCGGCTATTGGCATCGTGCTCATCGATCTGAAGCTGAGAGACACGAGCAGCCAAGACCACGTAATCGGCAGAGTTGCAAATATCCCAGATGGAAGCACCCAAACTCTGCAGATAGGCCGACATGCGTATCTTCCAATACGCATAGTTCGTCCCATCAAAGAACGGCGGTTTGCCCACGCGATCCATGTCGCCTTCTGTGGATCTGGAACCGGCTAAGGTGGAAGATCCTTAACCCGCTCCGATACCAATTGAAGGACCGAGAATGCAACCAGAAAGCGACCAGAGGGGGGTGAATGGGAGCTTCAAATTTTCCTTTCGGAAACTTTCGCCACTGTCCCGAAATCAACCCCAAGAGCAACCCTAGAGCTCGTAAGTGTCCTCGACCCTAGATGTAGGGTGGATGCTTCCAAGAAGCACAGCGAGACACTACACAACTCTAGAAACTCAGCGCAAAAATAGGAAACCAAAGCCGACAATGGACGAGCAACCGGTGAACGAAAACACGCAAAACAGCTATGACCGAACTCACTGGTGCGCCCGGTCAGTAGTCACCGGACGCGTCCGGTCGAGCGAAAATGGTTCTGGAACCTTACTGTTTCTGACCGGACTCACGGGCAAGGAGTGTCCGGTCAACAGTAGTGCGTTCGGTCGAAAGAAGACAAGCACGATAAACAGTAAAGGAGGCGCGTCCGGTCACACCCTGAAGCCAGCGTCCGGTCAAGTCACGAAACAGGCCAAACTGGGCCTTCAACGACCGGACTCACATGGAGCATCCGATCGATGAACAGCCAGCGTCCGGTCAACCCGCGATTTCAAAGTTCGTCCACCGAATTGACTCGATCTCACCCAAAACAAATCCTCTAGGGATCAAACTTAGTGAGTAGAGTCACAAGGAGGATAGTGAGCTATCTCTAAGAGGTCATGGCTCGAACCTATCTCCAAATCGGTGAATCGAAGAAATTCGGGGAAGGAAGAAAACTTGACCCGAAACGAAAATCGATCGATCTCCTAGACCGTGAGGTTAGAAGTGAATTCCTTCGGTTGAAAGAAGTGCCTCACGATCTAGAATAACTTGGTTCAAATGGATTTGCAAAAGATGAACCGAGCAAAGAGATCAAGCGACGGGAAAATCATGGAGAAAAGGATTCCGTGAAGAACACAAACAAAACGTGAATCACAAGCACAAAATTGCAACCGTGTGGCTACCACACGCTACAACAGTGAGGATACGGCCTCACTTCCTTGAAATCTTCAGTACACAGAGGTATGGTTCTCTGTGGATCTCAGCTAGCTACAGCAGGGGATTGGGAGAGCAGGAAACCCTAAGTGCAAAGAGCAAAATGACTGAGATAGATGGGGAGGTGGGTGTCTCCCCCTACTTATCCTAATTCTAACTATTCCTAATTCCCACTCTACCCCTAACTACTTACAAAGCGAACCAGCTAAACCCTAAGGTTATTCTGGACCAACTCGATGGAAGGTGGATCCGACGACCACGCTCGCACAACTCGTAGCGTTGCCTCGACGCAACCTCCCGATTGCCGCCACGTGCCGCCCTCGCTCTGCACCCCCAGTTTTGTGGCCCAAACTGGGAAACCAGCCTTTTCCATCCAACCCCTGGTTTTGAGGCCCAAACCGGGAAACCTGCCCACCAGCGCCTGAGTTTTGTGGCCCAAACTCAGCAAACCCGCAGCACCTAGGTTTTGAGGCCCAAACCTGGAAACCGTCCTCAGCCTGAGTTTTGTGGCCAAACTCGGAAACCATCCGCGCCCAGGTTTTGAGGCCCAAACCTGGAAACCGTCTCAGCCCCAGTTTTGTGGCCAAACTCGGAAACCATCCACGCCCAGGTTTGAGGCCCAAACCTGGAAACCGTCCACCCGATGGTTTTTCTGGCTCTACACCAAACCAAAGCTGTAGGGGATGCACCGCCCTGCACCCCGTCCACCGACACGTGTCCAAGTCCACGACTTAGGCAACACATGATCGCAAGTCTTCACTGGTCGCTGTCCCAGGCTGCCAGCCACCACAGCTAATCCTCAGGCCACCGGTCCCTCAGGCCAAGCACATCATCCCAGTTGACAATCACTCATCACTCAGAGACTCGACATACACCCATGTATCCGCACTCACTTTGCTCATTCTGCATTTGTTGCTGATTTTGAACCTCGAGATGTTGGACACGCTTTATCTGATCCAGATTGGGTCAATGCCATGCATGAGGAGTTGGAAAATTTTGAAAGAAATCGGGTTTGAGTTCTTGTTCCTTTTCCTCCTGACTGTCATCCTATTGGGACAAAATGGGTTTTCAAAAACAAACAAGGAGAGGATGGCCATGTTGTGAGAAATAAGGCCAGACTAGTAGCCCAGGGGTATAGTCCGAAGGAGGGGATAGACTATGAGGAGACGTTTGCTCCTGTAGCTCGTTTGGAGGCAATTAGGACACTCTTGGCTTTTGCTGCATCCAAAGGGTTTAAAATTTTTCAAATGGATGTCAAGAGTGCCTTCTTAAACGGCTACATAGAAGAGGAAGTGTATGTGAGACAACCCCCCGGTTTCGAAAATCCCAAGTTTCCAAACCATGTTTTTAAACTTCACAAAGCTTTATATGGTTTGAAAAAGGCCCCTAGAGCCTGGTATGATAGGTTGAAAACCTTTTTGCTTGCTAAGGGTTTTAAAATGGGATGTGTGGATAAAACGCTTTTTCTCCTCAAGCAAGGCAATGACACTCTCTTGGTCCAGATTTACATGGATGATATCATTTTCGGTGGTTCTTCTCATGCTTTGGTGGCCAAGTTTGCAGACACTATGAGCAGGGAGTTTGAGATGAGCATGATGGGTGAGTTGACGTTTTTTCTCGGGTTGCAAATCAAGCAATCCCGAGAGGGGACATTCGTGCACCAGGGCAAGTACACCAAGGACATCCTGAAGAAGTTCGACATGGGTGAGGCCAAGCATCTTCCAACACCCATGCCGACCACGGCGGCCCTGGATGCGGATATGGGTGGAGAAGCTGTGGACCAGAAGGAGTACCAGAGTATGATCGGGTCGCTGCTGTACCTGACGGCGACACGCCCGGACATCCAGTTCGCGGTGTGTCTATGCGCGCGATTTCAGTCGTTGCCGCGCACCTCTCACTGTCAGGCGGTCAAGCGCATTATGAGGTACTTATGCTTCACTCCTGAGTTCGGGATTTGATATTCTGCTTCCTCCACCCTCTCCCTTTGCGGTTATTCTGATGCCGATTTTGCTGGTTGCCGCGTTGAGTGCAAGTCCACTTCTGGGACTTGTCAGTTTATTGGTTCTTCTCTTGTATCGTGATCTTCTCGCAAGCAGTCTAGTGTCGCCCAGTCTACCACGGAGGCTGAGTATGTTGCTGCGGCTAGCTGCTATTCCCAGTTGCTTTGGATGATGGCCACTTTGTGTGATTTGGTCTGAGCTTTTCTCGTGTTCCTTTGCTTTGTGACAGCACGAGTGCTATTAGCGTTGCTAAGAACCCCATGTTGCACTCTAAGACCAAACACATTGATGTGCGCTTTCATTTTTTGCAAGACCACTATGAGAAGGGTGATATGGACCTTCGCCATGTCGATACTCATCATCAGTTGGCTGATATTTTCACCAAGCCTTTGGACCAATCAACTTTTGCTAGGTTGAGAGGTGAGCTTGGTGTGTGTTTCCCCTTTTAGATGGGGGAAACATTTTCGACTCTTGTATCATAACCTGACTTTGTGTTTTTCGATTGGTATCTTTTCTGCATTTTTACATTCAGAGCTTCATGCTTATAATCTTTAGAATGTGGCTATGCTCTGTAGAGTATTTGCTCCGATGCTTTATGATGATGCTTGTGCTTATGCTCTTTCTGATCACTAATGCATGTTACGAGCTGAGCTATTTTTGAATGGTGAACCTACTTAAGGAACATAAAACTTGAAACTGTTCACCATTGAGATATGCAACTAGCATGTGTAGGATGTGTAGAGCACACTCGTGCTTTTCATATATGCTAGGTTGCTATGTCTCTAGTTCTGAGTCATTCACTTGCTTGGTATGTTCATATTCTAAAATAAAATTTGACCCAAGTTAAGTGAATTGGAAATATCGAGATGGGACTGCTTGTCAGCACAACACAGTTTCGAGACTGTTTCTCATTGCACTTTGAGTTAAACTTGAGCTGTGTAGTGTATGAACGAAACTGTTGCTTTAATCTTTTGATTGCTTCTGCATAAGCTTCGCACAGTTGGAAAGTTAGGCAATGACAAGCTTTCAACCTCTCGCAATCACATGCTGACTTTTTAACTTATGTAATTTAACCGCTGCAACTCCGATAAAATTTGGATACACAAGTCTATGTTTCACTCTATAGCATGATGATTGAACTGTGCTAGGGGTAGTTCACCTTGTATACATGATTAGCACTTGTTTGACTTCCTGTCTATACATGCTTGGTGCTATTTTGATGGTGAATACCTTTTAGCTGAAAACTGCTCACTTGTTCTCATTTCACATTTGGTGATCAGTTTGAGCCTTTGCTAGCATTTTGAGCATATTCTCATTCTATCGACTATATTCCTGAAGCTGCTAACTTGCATTTGACTCATATGCATTTTGGAAGGGGGAGTTCTTTTGTCAAAGGGGAGAAACTTGCTTGATGGTGCATTTTCAACTAAGGGGGAGAAAATATTAACAAATCATGAGTGCCTTCTATGTTCAACTAAGAAGGAGAAAATAGCATGCTTGAAAAATGTGCGTTAGTTGCAAATTGATAAGGTTGAGTTGATGTGTTTGGGATTTTAGAGTGGTTGAGAATGAACATTTTAATAGCGTAGTTGTGTGTAGCCTGTGACTCTATGTCAGGAAAAATGAACTACTATCTAACTATCTAAAGAACATAAGGATTCATGAATGAATTTTGCTTTGTTTAGGTGTTGATTTTGCTGTATTATAGATTGTTGGTTTAAATGCTTTCGATGATGATCAAGCACTATAGGACTTTTACTAAAATGCATAAGCAATGCATGGCATCATTTCATGTGCATGAGAGTGTTTTTGCCTTTTGCTTATTTATTGGATTTTGGATTTCTATTGGACTTGATGGTTTAAGTGGATTTCTGTCTTGGCAAATAATTTTATAAAATAAAGAATATTGAGTATAACATTTTTCATGTTAACATTTTGACCTAGTTCAAATTTGTTTAGCAAATAAAAACAAGGTAAACAAAATGATTTATGTGTCAAAATTGGCTTTATTTCTGTAGAGGTTTTAAAAGTGCTTTTCAGCAAAAATGTTCTATATGAAAGTTGTAGAGAAAATTATTTTGAGCAACTTTTATTTTTGGGTCAAAGCCTAGTTTGGAGTTTTTGAAACTATTTTTGAATGGTCAAAGTTTGAAAAATTTTCGGAAAAAGAAAAAGGAAAAGATTTTTCTCCCGAGCCCTCACTTCCGGCCCAGTTAGCCTTTCGGCCCGCCAGCGCCACGCCGGCCCGCTCGCCGCGCCTGCGCCGCTCCCGCGCCACGTGCGCGCACCCGACCACGCGGTCGCGCCGTACGCCGGCCGGAGCGCCGCGTGGCAGCCCATCCCTGCCGGAAATCCGCGCTCGCCTATCGCCTCCCGATCTTTGCCTCCGCAATCACGCCACGATCCGCCTCGCCCACTCCCGCCCCGCCCCACCTCGCCTGTCGCGCCGCCTCGCCGCTCGCGCCGCTCTGCCGCGACATCGCGTCGTCGTGGACCCCGCCACGACCACGCATCGTCGCCGGCCGGGCAAAAGGGCCCGCACACCGCACTCCCCTCTCTTCACTTGCCATTCTGCTCGCCCTCTCTCGCTCTCGCTCTCCCTTGCTCACACTGCCAAGCAAGCCAAGCACTTGAGCCCGCCGTGCCCGCCACCGTTCGGCACCGAGAGTCCGCCCCGCCGTTCGGACCACCTCCGCTCACCTTTTCCCAATCCCTCGCGCACACCACTTCGCCGTCTTCTCGGACATCCGGTGCTCACGCTAGCGCCACCAGCCGAGCCTCGCTGACGCCGGAGTCCGAGGAGTGCCGCCGCGGTCGCCATCAGCGCCGCCCGGAGCTTGAAGCCGTTCACCCCCGACCAAGCCTCCACCGAGCCCCATCCTCTTCGTCGAGCTTCGTCACGTCAAGGCAAACTGAGAACACCTGTTCGCGAGCTCTCTACCGCCCCGTAGCTCTCCCTCCATCTCTGGCCGAGCGCCATGGACGCCGCCATGGCCGCACACGTGGTCGAGCTCCACCGGAGCTTCACCGGCCAAACCAACCCCCTAGTAGCCTTCATAGGGTTCAAGTAAGCTTTCGCCCCCGTTAATTTGGCCGGCGACCGCCGAAAACGGCGTAGCCGTACGTCTCCGCCGCCACCGTCCGCCACCGCTCGCCGCCGGTGAGCTACGGCCATGCGCTAGCCAAACCACCACCACCTCTCGGTTCGTCTCGTCGAGGGGAGCACGATGAGCCCGGTCCCACCGCCGGCGACCTCGCCGTCGGCGAGAAACGCGCGGTCAACCCTCTTCCCCTGTTTCTCTCTCTAACGGGTGGGCCTCGTCGACCAGTGGGTCCCCCGCGTCAGTCGCTCACGGTCTATGGACCGGGTCTGCGTAAGTTGAGCTGGGAAGTTTAAAATGATTTTCCTTTTTGTTTTAAATTCCAGAAAAGCTTGTTATTTTTCTATAGCGCGATTTAATGGTCCAAATGAAGTGCTTTTAGTTTTGTTAGTTTGTTTATGAGTAGATCTATCAGGAAAAAATATGAAAGTATTTTTGGTGAATGTTGATTTTACTGTTTTTATTTATTTCAGTTTATATGCTTTGTGGAGATAAATGGGTTTATATGTTTTCGGGTCGAGTTAATTCATGGAAAATTTTGTGTAGGTTCCTTATCATGTTATGTACCAGTGAAAAATATATGAGGCCCTGTTTATGTAGGAAAAATGTCTGTTATGATTTAATGTCCTTTTTGGCTGTTTTCTTAGAATAAGTGCTAAGGTGTTTTATATGTTAAAATAAAATATGGAAAAAATTTGTGCAGCCTCTGTGTGTTATGTTCCAGTTGGAAAAAATATTAAGCATAGGTTGTTGTATGAAAAAATGTGAAGTTACTGTACAAATGTACTTTTCTGTGTTTTTCTTTGGAAATTCATGTAGGAAGTAATATAATGTTTCTGTTCATGGAACTTTCTTGATAAATATGAAATAGGGAATAGAATCTGGGAAAAATATGGAAATGAGTATGTCATTCTTTTCCAGTAGGGTTGTAGTTCAATTGGGTTATTTTGGAAAAGATTTGTTTATTTTGTGTAGGGTGATATATCTATGTTTTGCCAGTGCACTTTCTGCAGTAGAGTGTTTATGAGTAGATAAAGCTAGAAAAAATTATAAAATCTGCTATTTGACACTTTTTAGGAGAAGAGTTAGTTTAAAGTACCTTTTGAGAAGTGTAATTCATCTTTTTGTGGCCGCTGTTCTGTATTTTATCTCTTGCTGGAAATTGGTCAGAGAAGTCCAGTTAGTGTCAGTTATCTTCTGGAATTTTTGTGGATTTTTCTGAGTTCAGAAAAATAAACTTGTAGCTCAAACTTGAGTTTCTTTTGAATTTCTAAATGGGAAATAGTTGAAATAATGATTTGTTTTATGAGCTAAATAAGTATTTACCTCAATGTCAAAAGTGGTTCAACAAGTTGGTTTTGTTGGTTTGTAATAAATATTGTTTTTCATACCACCATATCTCGCGCCCCACATTATTTATTTATTTATTATTTACCGCATGCAATAGGATCGACACTCCCGGAGCCCGACCAGGAGCAGGAGGCAAACATCGAGTAGGAGATCCCGGAGCTAACCCAGGCCGAGGAGGTCGACCCCGCAGCGGAAACTAACCTGCCCGAGTGCCCCTCCCACGAGGCCTCGGTCTTCACTCAAGGCAAGCCCCAGAGCATTTTAAGTCTCCCAGCTTTTATAATTAACTTAATTGAGTATTTTATATGTGATGCATTAGGTATAGGAGTTGATTGAATCCTATTTGCTGCATTACCATCCCTTGACTATTGATTAATATCTGCCTTGTTATCCTGCTATCTTATTGTAAAGTAGAATTGCTTAGTCTGCTTAATAAAAGTAGTGGTTAAGGATGTTTCCGTAATACCCCTGATGGGTATTTACCGGATCACGGTTGGCTATATTTGCTATCGTGGAAAAGAACCTGAGTAGTAATGAAATACGGTCAACTGGAAGGCAAGGCACAAGTTTGGAAACTTGGGGCAGTCCGTCCGTTGGATCGTGTAGGTTTGTATCGATGTTGGCCCTCGTTCATTTTTGAACGCGCCCTTTTACTTAGGGATATGTCGGTGCCGTAATCATCGACCCCAAAGCTGGTTAGAAGTGGTTCGGGCCGGAATCAACCCGAGTCGCGCCCTCTAGTATGGAAATGTGATCTGCCGCGTGAGGCCATCGCCAGGTTCCAATTGGGCGGTCCGTGCTTGAACCGCGACGATTACCACCACGTACAAGCATCGAGCGGTTACCCAATGCATGGACCCGACGGGGAAAGTGTGGGTTGGTATTATAGGTCTTTCATCAGCTAGTTTGGAATTCGATTCGAGTCGCCGTCTCCCCCGGTTAGTGGGAAACTATGGCAAGCTTCACCACGATACAACTCCATGTAATGTTTTAAAGGTTCAACTAAAATGTGGATAAGTCAACTGGATATGGTTATATTATTGTTTGTTAGACTCAAGTGTGTGTAATAATTTTGGTGCAAACCTAGAGTAAGAGATAGGACTAAAAACTGACAGCTCATCAATGTCATTAATACTCCTTATCTTAATTTTGAGCTTTTCGCAACTAAAAATCCCAGCTCCACCAAAAAGGCCTTGCATATCCTTGGTGTCCTTATTTTCAGTTGGACGCGTAAGTCTAGCTGAGTACATTCCCGTACTCAGGGTTTATCCCGTTGTTGCAGATGGCCAGGTCTACTATGGCTATTGTAAGCACTGCCTCTACCCGGTGGAAGGTGATGAGGAGTAGGCCCAGGGCAGGGTCGTCTAGAAGCTTCCCCTTTTCTTTTGCTGGATTGAGACTACTGGTGGCACATTACTTGAAAAAGGAGGAGTGAGTCGTGTTGAGTTAAGTTATCAAACAATGTTTTATTTGGACCACATGTGTGGTGGTCGTGTTTCAAAACTAATTTAAGCTTCTGCACTTTTAAATTTGGTATTGTAATAACTGTGTTTAAAATTCGCATTCTGATGTTTTAAATCTGGTTTCGTTTATCTGTGATGTATCCTTACGAATGTAATTCTTGAACAATGCGATCCTGTATGTTGTATGATGATAGAAATGCTTCGAGATTTTCGGACTACCGGGGTTATATGGGTTCAAGTATGAGTCGATGTCAGACAGATTTGACTAAGACGGTACTTGAGCTCTTATAATCAGGACGGTTCCGCCACAGCTGGTATCGGAGCATGGTTCAAGTTATTGCATCCGCAAGGAACTATTTTCGAACTAAAATGGGTATTTCAAAACTATTTTCAAAACTATTTTCGATTACTAAGTGTGCCCAGTCTCGTCCTCAAGCCTATACTAGAAATCAGGTGGCTTAACTGCTAACAGGGTTCAGGGTTTTGCTTCATGCTGGATCTTTATTTGCTGGTCCATTCTCGGGAAAAAAAAGAGAATGCGTCGATCGCGAAAACATGCATAAAATGATTTTGTGAGGTATGAGAGCATGACCGTCCAATCGTCGGTCTAGGTGAGAGTTCTTATACCATGTATGTGCGAGCTCCACGCAAACACATATGAGGGTATCAATGTTTTGAGGGTATTTTCTATATTGGTGCATGGTGTTTATTGTTGGCTTCTATGTATTTTGCGCATATTAGCCAATACTCAATTGTTTTACCATTGGGATTGCTTTGGGCTGAAATGAATCTTCTGCAGGTACACTAACTATGCGATCGAGTAGAACGTGTAGATAACGCATGAGAGATCGTTCTTGCCACCGACTAGAACGTTAGGACTTACGAGTCATTGTTAGTGAGTGAGAACGTAAGTACGATCATGCATCATGTTTACATTCTTGCATATTACATTACCTCCCCTTAATTAAAAGTTGTCTCTTTTCTATAAAATTTGCCAACTTAATATCCGTCTCACGAGAGTTCGAAACCTCTTTTGTTTCTACAGATGGCCCGGACTAAGCTGACTGCTCGCAAGGCCATCGGAGGAAGAGAAGTTCTGCGTCACCGCTTGGCCACCAAGCTGACCCGGAAAACGTTCTTGTCCTACTTCGGGTTGTCGACCATCCTTTGGAGGATTCTGCAGGCCGTGGGCTATGAGAAGGGACAAGAGCCCAGGTACTCATGGCAGAAGGAGATCTATGGGCAGGATTCTCTGGTCATGGTGCAGATCAAGGTCAAAGCCTTGCCTGCCAAGCCTCACTGGGCAGGATGGACTGAGATCACCAGAGGCACGTGTGCCAAGGATGGAGCTAACAGGGTAGCATACCTGGTGGTGAAGGACATCATCGCCCGTTTCCCCGCCGACCTTGCTAGTGCGATGGCAGGAGTGTTCCCACGTGGATCACCTTTTCCATTACGTTGGAGGCAGACTTTGGAGTCAGTTCTAACAGGGAGCCCCGAGGAGAGGTTCTACTGCGAGACGCCTGCGATGAGCGCCACCGGAGCTTTGCTAGGTGTATGTCAGAGTTTGGAGCGCACTCTCGAGAGCGTGTCCTTCACTCTCACCGCCACCTACCAGAGCAAGGGGAGACTACAGGAGGAGTTCGACGCTGAGGTAGCCCGCCTTCAGGAGAGATTGCAGCAGGTCACTCTTGAGCGTGACGACGCCCGTGCCACTGCAGGTGCACAGACCACCGCCAGGACCCTCACCGAGCAGATGTACCTGACGGCATCCTTACAGCGGGACGAAGCCCGCACAACGCTTGATCAGCTTAGAGAAGGCGCCCATCAACTGATACAGCAGATACATCACCAGCAGGCCTACATCGACCAGCTCCATGAGGCAGTTCATCAGATGCATCACGCCGCACAGGAGGCCGCCGCCCCAGTAGCTGCCGAGGTTCCCGCAGCTGAGGCCCAGGACCCCCAGGACGGAGAAGTCCTTGGTCCCGACGTCCCACCGGAGGAGGCTCACGTTGACGAGCCTATGATCGACGCTGACATAGAGGACGTCGCGTCCGCCGCTGGAGACGCCTGAGCGTTAGTTTCGTTAGGAATCGTTTCTTTTGTACAGCTTGAGCGTGCTCGCTGATGATGTAACACTCAGACATGTGTTGGTTTATGTTTAAGATTGTATGATGGCATGTATGGCTTTTGGACAAAGTCCAGACTTCGATCGGGCACCTTTTTATGGAAATTCTGTCGTTTGCATGTCTATTTTCGAGCAATTATTCTGTGATGTTATATGGAAATGAATAATTATACTTGGTCGTGTGCTAAATTTTAAATTATGTACAGCGCAGTATTTATTCATGATCAATGTGACATCACCTAATGACTGCTTATTAATGGGATATGCAGATGCCGGCACACACTCGCAGCCAACGTGGACAGGGGTCTGGACAGGAGGAGAATCTGCCACCACCTCCTTAGGCACCAATGAGGCCGGAAGCGTTTTTCGGCCAGTTTCTGGGAAGCCAGAGGAACATGGAAGAAATGCAGAGGCATATGGAGGTCACCCTCCGCAACATCGCTAACAACACCGCGCAGCAGCATCAGTAACGCCAAGGCCCGGAGCCCAATCAGTACAGCTCCTACCCTGACTTCTTGGACACTCGTCCCCCTATGTTCAAGGAAGCCACCGAACCGCTGGAGGCCGATGAGTGGCTTAACTCCATCACCCAGAAGTTTCGCCTGCTTCGTTTGACAGAAGAGCTCAAGGCGGAGTATGCCGCCCACATGTTGGAGGGACCCGCAGGTTTATGGTGGGCCTAGTACCGTGCATCCTTACCTGCAAATGCACGAGTCACTTGGGATCAGTTCTCAACCGCTATGCGTAACCACTATATCCCCAGTGGTCTGATGGAAATGAAGATCACAAAGTTTATGAGGCTGTCCCAGGGAACCAAGTATGTGTCAGAATATCTCCATAGCTTCAAGAACCTGTCTCGCTACGCCCCAGATTTCGTCAACACGGAATCCAAGAAGATCGCAAGCTTCAAGCGTGGCATGAATGCCACCATGCTTTCCAAGATGGGCAACAGTCACCACACCACCTTCAGTGACTTTGTCAGTGACTGTCTGAACCAAGAAGCGAATGACAGCAAGCTAGCGACAGAGACTCGTCGTCATGCAAATGAAGGAGGTTCGTCTCAATAGAGGACCCCTTTCGGAGCACGCACCCCATATCGCCCGCCAGTTGCTGGAGCAAGGTTCCGTCCCCCACAAAGGAAGATAACCACCAACCGTCCCCGTCCCGGTTTCCAGAAGCCTTACACCGCTCCTCTGATGCAAAACAAGGCTAAAGCAGGAAGTGTAGGAGGTCCCAAGACCCCGTATGTGATTGGACCGTGTTACAACTGTGGTCAGACCGGACACCTGTCACGTCAGTGCCCTCGTCCAAAGAAGCAGTACACCCAGCCTCCACCTGGCGCAGGTCATGTGCATTACACCACCGTGGAGGAAGTGCCGGAAGGAGAACCTGTCACTGCTGGTACGTTTCTTGTTAATCAATACCCCGTAGTTGTGTTGTTCGATTCTGGAGCATCGCATTCTTTCATAAGTGAGAATTTTGTTATGAGAAGTAACCCTAAGTTGGTAGAATTGGATAGGGGTTATCAGATAAGTTCAGTAGGGGCTGTTCTTTCTGCTCGTATCATGGCTAAGGAGATGGAAATCACTTTTGGGGATAAAAGGGTATCTGTGGATCTTATCGTAATTCCTGGATTAGGGTTGGATGTCATCTTAGGGATGGGATGGATGAAACGTTGGAAGGTTAATTTGGATATCGCCGAACGAGTGGTTTCCCTAGTGAGCCCCCGGAATGAGTATTCCTTCCGGTTTAAGTTACCTCGAAACCCCCACGAGATCGGAGTGTTGTTCAATATCACGGCCAAGCTGATAGCTGAGATCCCAGTAGTATGTGAGTTTCCAGATGTCTTCCCTGACGAGTTGCCAGGACTACCACCAGATAGGGATGTGGAGTTTGCTATAGAGTTAATCCCCGGAACGGCACCCATATCCCGGAGGCCGTATAGGATGCCCGCTAACGAACTAGCAGAGCTTAAGGTCCAGTTGCAAGAGCTTTTGGATAAAGGTTTGATACGTCCTAGTTCTTCACCTTGGGGATGTCCCGCCATCTTCGTATAGAAGAAGGATAAAACTTTACGGATGTGCGTGGATTACAGACCGTTGAATGCAGTAACTATAAAGAACAAGTATCCCTTACCCCGAATTGACGTCTTGTTCGATCAGTTATCAAAGGCAAAAGTGTTCTCCAAGATCGACTTGAGGTCCGGTTACCATCAGATCAAGATCAGAAGAGAGGATATACCAAAAACAGCCTTCTCCACCAGATATGGACTCTATGAGTATCTAGTTATGTCCTTCGGGTTAACCAATGCACCGGCACATTTCATGTATCTAATGAATTCGGTCTTCATGCCCGAGTTGGATAAGTTTGTTGTGGTGTTCATCGATGATATCTTGGTCTACTCTGAGAACAAAAAGGATCATGCCGAGCACCTACGAGTTGTTTTAACCTGGCTTCGAGAGCATAAGTTGTATGCTAAGTTTAGTAAGTGCGAGTTTTGGTTGAAAAAGGTACCTTTCCTTGGTCACATCCTTTCAGAGGAAGGAATCTCCGTAGACCCTTCTAAGGTACAAGAGGTTATGGATTGGGAAGCGCCCACAAGTGTTTTTGAGGTTCGCAGCTTTTTGGGTTTGGCCGGATACTACCATCGGTTTATTCTGGATTTTTTGAGAATAGCCAAGCCTATGACCCGGTTAACGCAGAAAAATAAGAAGTTCGAATGGACCCCAGAGTGTGAAACAGCTTTCCGCACTCTGCGAACGTTGTTAACTTCTGCACCCGTCTTAGCTCAGCCAAATTTGGAGGAACCTTTTGATGTGTTTTGTGACACATCCAAGATTGGACTTGGGTGTGTACTTATGCAGAATGGGAGAGTTATAGCATATGTTTCGCGCCAGTTGCGACCACATGAAGAGAATTACCCGACTCATGATTTGGAATTGGCAGCTGTAGTTCATGCACTCAAGATATGGAGGCATTATCTCATGGGTAACCTATGTCATGTGTATACCGACCACAAAAGTTTGAAATATATCTTCACCCAGCCAGAGTTGAATATGAGGCAGAGGATATGGTTAGAGTTGATTAAGGATTACAACCTTGAAGTGCATTACCACCCCGAAAAAGCAAACGTTGTAGCAGATGCCTTGAGTCGCAAGACTCATTGCAACTCCCTACAACCACTGTTGGAAGATGGATTTAACCTTATGCACCCCGTTATGCTGAACAATATCACCATACAGTGCACCCTGGAGAGTGACATCATCGAAGGACAAAAGACCGATGAAGAAATCGGCCAGATCAAGAAGAGATTGGAAACCAATAGTTCTTTGAACTTCAGAACAGATGAACATGGAATTCTGTGGTATAATCAGAGGTTGGTTGTTCCTAAAGACACGGAGCTGAAAGAAAGAATTCTGAATGAAGCCCATAATTCAAAGTTATCTATCCATCCAGGAAGCAGTAAGATGTACCAAGATCTAAGAACAAGGTATTGGTGGTCAAAGATGAAGAAGGAAGTCGCAGCTTATGTCGCAAGGTGTGATACTTGCTGCAGGATAAAAGCTATACACCTGAGACCTGCCGGACTGTTACAGCCGTTATCGATCCCAAAGTGGAAATGGGAAGAGATTAGTATGGATTTCATCACAGGTCTTCCCACCACTCAAAAAGGAAATGATTCTATCTGGGTTATCGTGGATCGGTTATCTAAAGTGGCTCACTTCATACCAGTCAAGACTACCCACCGACCTCATCAGTACGCAGATTTGTACATTCAAAACATCTTAAGGTTACATGGAGTACCTAAGAGAATTGTTTCTGATAGAGGACCCCAGTTCATAGTGCATTTTTGGGAACAGTTGCACAAGGAGCTAGGGACTAAGTTGGTAAGAAGTTCTGCTTATCATCCCCAAACCGCAGGACAAACCGAAAGGGTGAATCAAATCTTGGAAGATATCCTCAGAGCATGTGTTCTATCCTCAGGAGAATCATGCGAGAAATGGTTGCCCCTTGTCGAGTTCTCATATAACAATAGTTATCAAGAAAGCATAAAAATGACACTGTTTGAAGTTTTATATGGACGAAGATGCAGAACCCCGGTAAATTGGGTTGAATCAGGAGATCGAGGATTTTACGGGTCAGATTATGTAAAGGATGCCGAGGAAATCGTGCAAACTGTACAGCAGCATGTCAAGGCAGCGCAGTCACGACAGAAAAGTTATGCTGACACACGAAGGAGACCCTTGGAATTCCAAGTAGGAGATTACGTCTACCTTAAGGTCTCACCCATGAGAAAAGTCCAATGTTTTGGAATCAAGAAAAAGTTAGCACCTCGATACGTGGGACCGTATCAGATCGTAGCTAAAAAGGGAGAAGTGGCCTATAAAGTGCACTTACCCCCGGAGATGAGCGCAGTCCTTCCCGTGTTTCATGTATCCCAGTTGAAGAAGTGTCTTCGAGTCCCGGAACGAGAAGAGGTTCAGATCCCGGATGTCAACATCGGATCAGATCTGGAATACTATGAACAACCTCGGGAGATATTGGACACCTGTGACGGAACCACCCAATAAAGTGGCCCACTTGCACACGTCATCGTCATAGGGAGCCCAATGACTGTGCAAATGAAACACGTTACTGGAAAGATCCGTCGGGTGTCCTCGAGAGGACCCCGAATTACTCACGAGCCACAGGACCATCATCATGAAGGTTGGAATAATTACAACATTACAGCAGTTGATACAAAATACCATCGGAGTGCGGAAGCAAGATAGATAAACTTTACAAATTATGAAGATGTTACTTTTTACATAAAAATAACTGGTATTGCGGAAGTAGAGTAGTATGACAGAACCACACTTAGGCGGAGTACCTAAGTTGGAGAAGAGGAACAACCAGATCACGTCAAGCCCACTAACATGATCATGATCAACACCACCTAATAGAAACCTGCAACAGGGGATTAACAAACCCTGAGTACTGGGGTACTCAATAAGACTTACCCGACTAAAGAAAAAGGGAGAAGACTCAGGAATGAAAGGCTTAGGGTAGTCAAGGTAAGGCTTAAGTATTTTGCAGAAAAAGTATTTTGTAAACCTTGTTTTATTTTGGAAAGATTCAAGCATTTCTCAATTCTTCATTGTCCATGATTCATTTTACATTTCAAAACATACCTAGTTGAGAACCACTCTCCGTTGACAGTCAGTGACCAAGTCTCCATAACCGAGGAGCAACGTTAATCCGGATAAATAATACTCAGCTGAGGATCCCTATCCACACTGCATATGTAGCACCCAAGCTTGCATATGCCAACTCGTCTACCACGATTCCTCCAAGATTGGACCCGGTCCTACGCCACCCGGAAATACAGTACACCACTCCTATCCAGGTACGACGACCACGTGGGTACATGCTACTTCCGCCATCTCTCCACTCCCAGTGCGCGGTTGTCGGTCCAATAAAGGATTCCTCGGAGCCAGAGCTTTCCGTAGTATGTGAATAGTTGCAAGTCTTGGCCAGCAGGCCCCCATACGGATGGTCCCTAATTTTCCAGCCAGAACTACACCTTGGTTATATCTCACCCAAGCGTAATAGTCCTGTCAGTTTTTCAACCCTGTCCCGGTCGGTGTCAACTGTTGAGTCCCGGACTACAACATGACGGCACCGTACGCGCGGACAACCTCTTCTCGACAATGACCACATGCTAGCTAGGCAAGCAGTCATCGAACGAGAAGTAAAGCCAAATTCCCATAAAGATTCTTTCAGTGATCACACTTTTGAAAATGGCATTTTATTGCAAATCTATAGTATAGCATCACTAAGCATTTTGCAAATAGTTTTAAAGCAGGGCTGGTGGATCTTCTGGTGGAGGTAAATAATGCAGGTAATAGGTCATCACACAACTCCTATAACCTAATGCAGTAGTTTAACTCAAAAGCATTTAAGGAAAACATTTTATAAAACCAAGGAAGGGTTAAATGCACCGGGGCTTGCCTTCGTTGCAGGGAAGATAAGATCCAAGAAAGATTGACACAAGTTAGTTCGTTTGCTGCTTGAAGTTAAGTCTTTTTCGACGAAGCCTGTCCAACAAGAACCCTCCTCCGAGGCTCGTTCGACAATGGTGAACACCAGAGCTTGATCAACACGACTTCAACACTCTTGGATACTACACGTGGATAAATGATGTATGCTTTAACATGATGCCATGGAATGCATGCTAAGGTGCAGGACAAGACTACTGATTCTAGAGTACAACTTTCTAGCATGTGAGTAACTTCTAGGATAGACATAAAGATTAATTATCTTTATCTTTTTAAGCAAGATTAAACAAACTTATTAAGCATTATTTACAAAACATTGCAAGGCATCACAATCATCATAGACCAGAGGGGTGGGGTCTATGAACAGCAAACAATCCAAAAGGTCACACCATGATTACTTTTCTGTTTTTCCTAATTTATTTTAAAAGATCATTTTATACAGTTGTCCCAAAATTTACCAAATTAATCTCATAGGTTCATCATGGTGTAAATAGATGACAAAATAAATTTCATGACCTTTGGAGCTATACATGTTTTACTAAAAACCTAAAACTATCCATTTATTAATTAAAAGGAGGATTTTTCATATTTTAAACTTTGCAGAAAAGTAGAGTTTCTTATTTTTCTAAAATACTACACAGAGCAAGGAACACACAACATTTATCTCAAGATTTTTAGAACAACAGATTAAACCTCACAAAAAGAAGAAAACAAAACACTATTCATATTTTTAAAAGAAAAGGAAAACTGTGCTTCTCTCGAGGCTCGGCGCGCTTGCCTGTAAGGCGGACAGCGGACCGGTCGCTCGAGGTCTCGGCTGGGAAGGCAGAGGGTGGGGATAGCTTCGCGGGCTCACCAGGAGTTGGAAACGAGGCTCGGCGAGGCGGTGCAAGGGTCGGAGGCGGGAGCTCGATGGTGGCGAGGCCTCGGCGGAGGCTCGGCTAACCTCTCGAGGGTAGCCTCGGCGTGCTCGAGGCTCAGTCCGAGGGTGGCTGCGATTCGCCCGAGGCTGAGGGTGGGGCTCGGCTGCTTCGAGGGGGCGCGGTTCGCAGGCGTGCTCGAGGGTGAGGCTCGAGGGGACGCTCGAGGGTGAGGCTCGAGGCTGGCCTTGGCATGTTCGAGAGATGCGGCTCGAGGGATGTGGCTCGAGGGGACGCTCGAGGGTGTGCGGTTCGAGGGTTGGCTCGAAGGTTGGCTCGAGGGTGAGGCTCGAGCGATTCGCCGGAGTTGGAGGGGAGTCGCTGCGCCGGCGAAGGAAAGGACGGAGGGGTGAAATTGGTGGCTTGGGAAGGTGGAGAAGCTCAAGGCGAAGGCAGTGGCGGCCTTGGCGGGCGCTGGGGCTGCCTGATGGCTTGGGTTGGCGAGGAAGTGTTGGTGGTGGCAATGGGGAGCTTGGTGGCTTTTATAGGCGCGGGGTGATGCCGGGGTCCGGGCGAAGGACGGTGGGGGTCCGGGCGAAGAGGACGGTGGGGTTCCGGGCAAGAGGACGGTGGGGGTCCGGGCAAGAGGACGGTGGGGGTCCGGGCAAAAGGACGGTAGGGGTCCGGGCAAAAGGACGGTTGGGGTCCGGGCAAAAGGACGGTGGGGGTCCGGGCAAAAGGACGGTCGGGGTCCGGGCAAAAGGACGGTGGGGGTCCGGGCAAAAGGACGGTGGGGGTCCGGGCAAAAGGACGGTGGGGGTCCGGGCAAAAGGACGGTGGGGTCCTCCAGCTGTGCACAGTGAAAACCTATTCTTCTTTTGAAATCTTGAAAATTACTCCTAAACTTTGAACTGCACAAAGAAAACTCAAAACACCAAAGTTGTTTAGAATTTGAGATCTACAACTTTGCTAAAAGGACCAACTTCAAATTTTGAACAACTTTTGAATTAGAAAAAGGGGTAAAACTAGAGTTTGGAAATTTGGGGTTTTTCAAAAGGAATTTAAATTTTATTTTGATTTTTGAATTTTGGTCCTCATAACACAGCATCAAAACACTTAACTGAACAAGATCTACACAAAAATTAAGCAAACTTAAATGCATGGCAAGAATGATTAAAGACTAATGATGATGACATGTCAGGTTAATTACTTATTAAACACCAGAGGTGTTACAGCCTTCCCCCCTAAAAGAAATCTCGTCCCGAGATTTAAGAAGTGCTTAAAGGCTGGGGTTGAGTAATGAAAAAGGAAATGTGTCACACTTGTTTCTTGCAAGGAGTTCACAAGGCAACTGGGTTGCGGTTGGGATTACAACTGGGATCAGAACGCGGTTGCAAGTAGCAAGGTAGAAGACATTTGAGTGGAGCAAGAAAAATTATCAAGAACCAAGAGAGAGCGTACATTAGCTGTGGGTTATAATGGATCATAACTGTAGACCTCGATACCTGTGCGCACCCAATGGAAACTTGTGCAATCCGGCACACAGGATTCTTTGGGTTCCGTCGCGGCACCGTGGTCGCCAATCATGGCACCATAATAGAGCACAACTTCTATATCCCTCATTTCAATAAGAAGGAAATTATAACCAGAAACAAAGGTTGGTTATAACTACAAGGAAAGTGGCTTTGAACTCCCTTTCGGGCATTCAGAAATGAAAGCACTTTCATAGTGGACTAGAAGGAATTATGACTATAGGCCTGGATATTAGCGAGCACCTGGCCGTAACGCTCTATGGTGGCCATCCATAGGCGACTTCAGGTTCCCACGCTTTTATCCGGTCCATAGATCAGGGTCCTTTCAAAGAACACAATTTCAATAACTTTCAACCACCATTCGTCGTTTTCACGACACCAAGCAACCAGCACGTGCCAATTCAAGGCATGACACGCGCTTTCCAGAAGAACCAAGGACTTTACCATGATTCTGACTTTATGTGGTAGAGTGTATGAAAGATATCCAAAAATTCCCAAGGATTAGGAACTTATGGAATGAAAGTAGCAAGAGCAACAGAATCTAGGGACGATCAACTATCGGGGATCATAGCTGCTTTTAGAATTTAGAGAAGAAGCACATTTTATTATTATGCATGATATGATGCATGCTCGTCCTATACGACCTCTCACTAACAGGAGATCTCTATCTCCACCTGTTAGTTAGATATAGGGCTATACTTTATATACTAGCTTCACTGACTTGGTACCTTCTGTCGGAATCACTAGTATAGTCTTCACGAAGTCTTCCAGCAAAGCAAGAAACTTAGGGAAGGATCATTTTTAATTTGTTACTTCAAAAAAAAACTTTTAGATTAAGAAACCATTTTGAAGTTTTTCAAAAGTAATGTTGTAACCAGTCTTCCCTTGATGACAATCCTGCTCCGATACCATTCTGTGATGGAACCACCCAATAATGTGGCCCACTTGCACACGTCATCGTCATAGGGAGCCCAATGACTGTGCAAATGAAACACGTTACTGGAAAGATCCGTCGGGTGTCCCCGAGAGGACCCCGAATTACTCACGAGCCACAGGACCATCATCATGAAGGTTGGAATAATTACAACATTACAACAGTTGATACAAAATACCATCGGAGTGCGGAAGCAAGATAGATAAACTTTACAAATTATGAAGATGTTACTTTTTACATAAAAATAACTGGTATTGCGGAAGTAGAGTAGTATGACAGAACCACACTTAGGCGGAGTACCTAAGTTGGAGAAGAGGAACAACCAGATCACGTCAAGCCCACTGACATGATCATGATCAACACCACCTAATAGAAACCTGCAACAGGGGATTAACAAACCCTGAGTACTGGGGTACTCAACAAGACTTACCCGACTAAAGAAAAAGGGAGAAGACTCAGGAATGAAAGGCTTAGGGTAGTCAAGGTAAGGCTTAAGTATTTTGCAGAAAAAGTATTTTGTAAACCTTGTTTTATTTTGGAAAGATTCAAGCATTTCTCAATTCTTCATTGTCCATGATTCATTTTACATTTCAAAACATACCTAGTTGAGAACCACTCTCCGTTGACAGTCAGTGACCAAGTCTCCATAACCGAGGAGCAACGTTAATCCGGATAAATAATACTCAGCTGAGGATCCCTATCCACACTGCATATGTAGCACCCAAGCTTGCATATGCCAACTCGTCTACCACGATTCCTCCAAGATTGGACCCGGTCCTACGCCACCCGGAAATACAGTACACCACTCCTATCCAGGTACGACGACCACGTGGGTACATGCTACTTCCGCCATCTCTCCACTCCCAGTGCGCGGTTGTCGGTCCAATAAAGGATTCCTCGGAGCCAGAGCTTTCCGTAGTATGTGAATAGTTGCAAGTCTTGGCCAGCAGGCCCCCATACGGATGGTCCCTAATTTTCCAGCCAGAACTACACCTTGGTTATATCTCACCCAAGCGTAATAGTCCTGTCAGTTTTTCAACCCTGTCCCGGTCGGTGTCAACTGTTGAGTCCCGGACTACAACATGACGGCACCGTACGCGCGGACAACCTCTTCTCGACAATGACCACATGCTAGCTAGGCAAGCAGTCATCGAACGAGAAGTAAAGCCAAATTCCCATAAAGATTCTTTCAGTGATCACACTTTTGAAAATGGCATTTTATTGCAAATCTATAGTATAGCATCACTAAGCATTTTGCAAATAGTTTTAAAGCAGGGCTGGTGGATCTTCTGGTGGAGGTAAATAATGCAGGTAATAGGTCATCACACAACTCCTATAACCTAATGCAGTAGTTTAACTCAAAAGCATTTAAGGAAAACATTTTATAAAACCAAGGAAGGGTTAAATGCACCGGGGCTTGCCTTCGTTGCAGGGAAGATAAGATCCAAGAAAGATTGACACAAGTTAGTTCGTTTGCTGCTTGAAGTTAAGTCTTTTTCGACGAAGCCTGTCCAACAAGAACCCTCCTCCGAGGCTCGTTCGACAATGGTGAACACCAGAGCTTGATCAACACGACTTCAACACTCTTGGATACTACACGTGGATAAATGATGTATGCTTTAACATGATGCCATGGAATGCATGCTAAGGTGCAGGACAAGACTACTGATTCTAGAGTACAACTTTCTAGCATGTGAGTAACTTCTAGGATAGACATAAAGATTAATTATCTTTATCTTTTTAAGCAAGATTAAACAAACTTATTAAGCATTATTTACAAAACATTGCAAGGCATCACAATCATCATAGACCAGAGGGGTGGGGTCTATGAACAGCAAACAATCCAAAAGGTCACACCATGATTACTTTTCTGTTTTTCCTAATTTATTTTAAAAGATCATTTTATACAGTTGTCCCAAAATTTACCAAATTAATCTCATAGGTTCATCATGGTGTAAATAGATGACAAAATAAATTTCATGACCTTTGGAGCTATACATGTTTTACTAAAAACCTAAAACTATCCATTTATTAATTAAAAGGAGGATTTTTCATATTTTAAACTTTGCAGAAAAGTAGAGTTTCTTATTTTTCTAAAATACTACACAGAGCAAGGAACACACAACATTTATCTCAAGATTTTTAGAACAACAGATTAAACCTCACAAAAAGAAGAAAACAAAACACTATTCATATTTTTAAAAGAAAAGGAAAACTGTGCTTCTCTCGAGGCTCGGCGCGCTTGCCTGTAAGGCGGACAGCGGACCGGTCGCTCGAGGTCTCGGCTGGGAAGGCAGAGGGTGGGGATAGCTTCGCGGGCTCACCAGGAGTTGGAAACGAGGCTCGGCGAGGCGGTGCAAGGGTCGGAGGCGGGAGCTCGATGGTGGCGAGGCCTCGGCGGAGGCTCGGCTAACCTCTCGAGGGTAGCCTCGGCGTGCTCGAGGCTCAGTCCGAGGGTGGCTGCGATTCGCCCGAGGCTGAGGGTGGGGCTCGGCTGCTTCGAGGGGGCGCGGTTCGCAGGCGTGCTCGAGGGTGAGGCTCGAGGGGACGCTCGAGGGTGAGGCTCGAGGCTGGCCTTGGCATGTTCGAGAGATGCGGCTCGAGGGATGTGGCTCGAGGGGACGCTCGAGGGTGTGCGGTTCGAGGGTTGGCTCGAAGGTTGGCTCGAGGGTGAGGCTCGAGCGATTCGCCGGAGTTGGAGGGGAGTCGCTGCGCCGGCGAAGGAAAGGACGGAGGGGTGAAATTGGTGGCTTGGGAAGGTGGAGAAGCTCAAGGCGAAGGCAGTGGCGGCCTTGGCGGGCGCTGAGGCTGCCTGATGGCTTGGGTTGGTGAGGAAGTGTTGGTGGTGGCAATGGGGAGCTTGGTGGCTTTTATAGGCGCGGGGTGATGCCGGGGTCCGGGCGAAGGACGGTGGGGGTCCGGGCGAAGAGGACGATGGGGGTCCGGGCAAGAGGACGGTGGGGGTCCGGGCAAGAGGACGGTGGGGGTCCGGGCAAAAGGACGGTAGGGGTCCGGGCAAAAGGACGGTGGGGGTCCGGGCAAAAGGACGGTGGGGTCCGGGCAAAAGGTCGGTGGGGTCCGGGCAAAAGGACGGTGGGGTCCGGGCAAAAGGACGGTGGGGGTCCGGGCAAAAGGACGGTGGGGGTCCGGGCAAAAGGACGGTGGGGTCCTCCAGCTGTGCACAGTGAAAACCTATTCTTCTTTTGAAATCTTGAAAATTACTCCTAAACTTTGAACTGCACAAAGAAAACTCAAAACACCAAAGTTGTTTAGAATTTGAGATCTACAACTTTGCTAAAAGGACCAACTTCAAATTTTGAACAACTTTTGAATTAGAAAAAGGGGTAAAACTAGAGTTTGGAAATTTGGGGTTTTTCAAAAGGAATTTAAATTTTATTTTGATTTTTGAATTTTGGTCCTCATAACACAGCATCAAAACACTTAACTGAATAAGATCTACACAAAAATTAAGCAAACTTAAATGCATGGCAAGAATGATTAAAGACTAATGATGATGACATGTCAGGTTAATTACTTATTAAACACCAGAGGTGTTACAACACCAAGACTCGAGAGACTCGCAACCGAACAGTGAAGACTCACAAGATTCTCTGGAGCAACCACGGACCCAACGATGCGACTTGGGAAACCGAGGAATACTTACGTGTGAACTATCCCGCTTTTTATAAAGATTGGTACGTAACTCAAATCTTGGGACAAGATTTCTTTAAGGGGGAAGGGCTGTGACACCCTAGTGTCAAGCACTGCATTAGGAACTATATTTCGCTACTAACATGCATAAGCAATGCATGGCATCATTTCATGTGCATGAGAGTGTTTTTGCCTTTTGCTTATTTATTGGATTTTGGATTTCTATTGGACTTGATGGTTTAAGTGGATTTCTGTCTTGGCAAATAATTTTATAAAATAAAGAATATTGAGTATAACATTTTTCATGTTAACATTTTGACCTATTTCAAATTTGTTTAGCAAATAAAAACAAGGTAAACAAAATGATTTATGTCTCAAAATTAGCTTTATTTCTGTGGAGGTTTTAAATTGCTTTTCAGCAAAATGTTCTATATGAAAGTTGTAGAGAAAATTATTTTGAGCAACTTTTATTTTTGGGTCAAAGCCTAGTTTGGAGTTTTTAAAACTGTTTTTGAATGGTCAAAGTTTGAAAAAATTTCGGAAAAAGAAAAAGAAAAAGATTTTTCTCCCGCGCCCTCACTTCCGGCCCAGTTGGCCTTTCGGCCCGCCAGCGCCACGCCGGCCCGCTCGCCGCGCCTGCGCCGCTCCCGCGCCGTGCGCGCGCCCGACCGCGCGGCCGCGCCGTACGCCGGCCGGAGCGCCGCGTGGCGGCCCATCCCTGCCGGAAATCCGCGCTCGCCTATCGCCTCCCGATCTTTGCCTCCGCAATCACGCCACGATCCGCCTCGCCTGTCGCGCCGCCTCGCCGCTCGCGCCGCTCTGCCGCGACGTCGCGTCGCCGTGGCCCCCGCCACGACCACGCATCGCCGCCGGCCGGGCAAAAGGCCCCGCGCACCGCACTCCCCTCTCTTCACTTGCCATTCTGCTCGCCCTCTCTCGCTCTCGCTCTCCCTTGCCCACACTGCCAAGCAAGCCGAGCACTTGAGCTCGCCGTGCCCGCCACCGTTCGGCACATTAGAATAAGTGATAAGGTGTTTTATATGTTAAAATAAAATATGGAAAAATTTGTGTAGCCTCTGTGTGTTATGTTCCAGTTGGAAAAAATATTAAGCATAGGTTGTTGTATGGAAAAATGTGAAGTTACTGTACAAATGTACTTTTCTGTGTTTTTCTTTGGAAATTCATGTAGGAAGTAATATAATGTTTCTGTTCATGGAACTTTCTTGATAAATATGAAATAGGTAATAGAATCTGGAAAAAATATGGAAATGAGTATGTCACCCTTTTCCAGTAGGGTTGTAGTTCAATTGGGTTATTTTGGAATAGATTTGTTTATTTTGTGTAGGGTGATATATTTATGTTTTGACAGTGCACTTTCTGCAGTAGAGTGTTTATGAGTAGATGAAGCTAGAAAAATTATGAAATCTGCTGTTTGACACTTTTTAGAAGAAGAGTTAGTTCAAAGTACCTTTTGAGCAGTGTATTTCATCTTTTTGTGGCTGTTGTTCTGTATTTGATCTCTTGCTGGAAATTGGTCAGAGAAGTCCAGTTAGTGTCAGTTATCTTCTGGAATTTTTGTGGATTTTTCTGAGTTCAGAAAATACACTTGCAGTTCAAACTTGAATTTCTTTTGAATTTCTAAATGAGAAATAGTTGAAATAATGATTTATTTTATGAGGTAAATAAGTATTTACCTCAATGTCAAAAGTGGTTCAACAAGTTGGTTTTGTTGGTTTGCAAGAAATATTGCTTTTCATACCACCATATCTCGCGCCCCACATTATTTATTTATTTATTATTTACCGCATGCAATAGGATCGACACTCCCGGAGCCCAACCAGGAGCAGGAGGCAAGCGTCGAGCAGGAGATCCCGGAGCTACCCCAGGCTGAGGAGGTCGACCCCGCAGCGGAAACTAACCTGCCCGAGTGCCCCTCCCACGAGGCCTCGGTCTTCACTCAAGGCAAGCCCCGGAGCATTTTAAGTCTCCCAGCTTTTATAATTAACTTAATTGAGTATTTTATATTGTGATGCATTAGGTATAGGAGTTGATTGAATCCTATTTGCTGCATTACCATCCCTTGACTATTGATTAATATCTGCCTTGTTATCCTGCTATCTTATTGTAAAGTAGAATTGCTTAGTCTGCTTAATAAAAGTAGTGGTTAAGGATGTTTCCGTAATACCCCTGATGGGTATTTACCGGATCACGGTTGGCTATATTTTCTATCGTGGAAAAGAACCTGAGTAGTAATGAAATAGGGTCAACTGAAAGGCAAGGCACAAGTTGCAAACTTGGGGCAGTCCGTCCGTTGGATCGTGTAGGTTTGTATTGATGTTGGCCCTCGTTCAATTTTGAACGCGCCCTTTTACTTAGGGATATGTTGGTGCCGTAATCATCGACCCCAAAGCCGGTTAGAAGCTGTTCGGGCCGGAATCAACCCGAGTCGCGCCCTCTAGTATGGAAATGTGCCGCGTGAGGCCATCACCAGGTTCCAATTGGGCGGTCCGTGCTTGAACCGCGACGATTACCACCACGAACAAGCATCGAGCGGTTACCCAATGCATGGACCCGACGGGGAAAGTGTGGGTTGGTATTAAAGGTCTTTCACCAGCTGGTTTGGAATTCGATTCGAGTCGCCGTCTCCCCCGGTTAGTGGGAAACTATGGCGAGCTTCACCACGATACAACTCCATGTAATGTTTTAAATGTTCAACTAAAATGTGGATAAGTCAACTGGATATGGTTATATTATTGCTTGTTAGACTCAAGTGTGTGTAATAATTCAGGTGCAAACCTAGAGTAAGAGATAGGACTAAAAACTGACAGCTCATCAATGTCATTAATACTCCTTATCTTAATTTTGAGCTTTTCGCAACTAAAAATCCCAGCTCCACCAAAAAGGCCTTGCATATCCTTGGTGTCTTTATTTTCAGTTGGACGGGTAAGTCTAGCTGAGTACATTCCCGTACTCAGGGTTTATCCCGTTGTTGCAGATGGCCAGGTCTACTATGGCTATTGTAAGCACTGCCTCTACCCGGTGGATGGTGATGAGGAGTAGGCT
The DNA here is from genome assembly GCA_009763385.1 of Coix lacryma-jobi var. lacryma-jobi. NCBI lineage: Eukaryota > Viridiplantae > Streptophyta > Magnoliopsida > Poales > Poaceae > Coix > Coix lacryma-jobi. The sequence goes on from CM019831.1 coordinate 86,994,009, forward strand.
CAGGGCAGGGTCGTCCAGAAGCTTCCCCTTTTCTTTTGCTGGATTGAGACTACTGGTGGCACATTACATGAAAAAGGAGGAGTGAGTCGTGTTGAGTTAAGTTATCAAACAATGTTTTATTTGGACCACATGTGTGGTGGTCGTGTTTCAAAACTAATTTAAGCTTCCACACTTTTAAATTTGGTATTGTAATAACTCTGTTTAAAATTCGCAATCTGATGTTTTAAACCCGGTTTCGTTTATCTGTGATGTATCCTTACGAATGTAATTCTTGAACAATGCGATCCTGTATGTTGTATGATGATAGAAATCCTTCGAGATTTCCGAACTACCGGGGTTATATGGGTTCAAGTATGAGTCGATGTCATACGGATTTGACTAAGACGGTACTTGAGCTCTTGTAATCAGGACGGTTCCGCCACAGAGCCTTTGCCTCTTTCTTGAGGGACTAGCACCTTTGTTTTTATGCTCTTCAGCTGATATCTAGCTTTCTTCAGTTGGTATCGAGCTTCCTCGCTAGCGGTGTTGAGCCTGTTCTACCTCTTCTTGAGGGCTAGCTTTGCTTTGCTTGGTTGCGTCGAGCCGTTGCCCATGTCTTTGGGAACCAAGTTGTCTTGCTTTTTCCACTTGACCTTCTTTGTCTTTGCTATGCTTTTGGGTCATTTGGTCGAGTTCTCTCTCTTTCTTCCTTCCTTCCTCTATTCCATCATGATTTGTGTTGGTAGTTGACAATGCACTCATCAAGGGGGAGATTGCGGATACATGGGTGTATACCGAGTCTCTGAGTGATGAGTGATTGTCAACTGGGATAATGCGCATGTTCTTTGGCTTATGTTGTGCAGGTGTCGAGCACGGATACAGTGATCAAAGGCAAGGTGAAGGTCAAGTAGAGACGTGCTGTGCCGATGGACTGAGAGTGGCGAAGGGCGAACGTGAGGCTTGAACTGAGGGACCGGTGGCCCGAGGATCAGCTGTGGTGGCTGACAGCCTGGGACAGCGACGAGCAAAGACTTGTGGGCACGGTGTTGCCTGGGTCGAGGACCTGGGGACACGTGTCGGTGGACGGGGTGCACGGGCGGTGCATCCCCTCTACGGCTCGGTTTGGTGGTTGAGCCACAGAAAAACCAGCAAGTGGACGGTTTCCAGGTTTGGGCCTCAAAACCTGGGCGCTGATGGTTTCCGAGTTGGGGCCACAAAACTCGGGCTAAGGACGGTTTCCAGGTTTGGGCCTCAAAACCTGGGTGCTGCGGGTTTCTGAGTTTCGGCCACAAAACTCAGGAGATGGACGGCTGGTTTCCTGGTTTGGGCCTCAAAACCGGGGGTTGGTCATGAAGGCTGGTTTCCCGGTTTGGGCCTCAAAACCGGGGGCGAAGTCTGGGAAAAGGACAAGCGGAGCGGTGGCGGCACGTGGCGGCAATCGGTTAGGTTGCGTCAAGGCAACGCTACCAGTTGTGCGGGCGTGGCCGTCGGATCACCAGCATCTTCGAGTTGGTCCAGAATAACCCTAGGGTTTAGCTGGTTCGCTCTGTAATTAGAGAGGGGTAGAGTAGGAATTAGAATTAGGATAAGTAGAGGGAGACACCCTCCTCCCATTCTATCTCAGTCATTTGCTCTTTTGCTTCTAGGGTTTCCTGCTCTCCATATTCCCTGCTGTAGCGAACTGAGATCCACAGAGAAGAGAGCAATACCTTTGTGCCCGTGAGATTTTGAGGAAGTGAGACCGTAATCTCACTATTGTAGCGTGTGGTAGCCACACGGTTGCAAATTCGTGGTTGTGATTCGCGTTTTGTTCGTGTTCTTCGCGGGTTGCTTTTCTCCACGTATTTCTCGTTGATTGATCTCTCTTCTTGGTGCAACTTTTGCAAATCCATTTGAACCAAGTTGTTCTAGATCGTGAGGCACTTCTTTCCACCGAAGGAATTCACCTCTAACCTCACGAGCTAGTAGATCGATTGATTTTCGTTTCGGGTCAAGTTTTTCCCCCCTTTCCCGAATTTCTTCGATTCATCGATTTGGAGATAGGTTCGAGCCATGATCTCTTAGAGATAGCTCACTATCCTCCTTGTGGCTTGTCTCACCAAGTTTGATCCTTAGAGGATTTGTTTTGGGTGAGTTCAAGTCGAATCGGTGGATGAACAGTAGGTTTCGGGGTGACCAGACGCTTGGCACGGGGCGACCAGACGCACGTCTGAGAGTCCAGTCGTTGAATGCGTTTGTGGTGTTGTGCGAGACCTTGACCGGACGCACGACTGATCAGTGACCGGACTCGCCCTTACTACTGTTCATCAGTTTTGGCGTGTGTGACCGGACGCTGGACTCCTGACCGAACGCTCAGACTCAGTAAGTCCGGTCAGAAACAGTAAGGTCCCAAATCGAGTTTTGCTTGACCGGACGCGTCCGGTGGTCAGTGACCGGACGCAGGCAGAGTCTGGTCAGTGCTGAATTGCACGTTTTCATCCACAGTTTGTTCGTCCGACTTTTGATTTGAGATCCGCTTGTTGCGTTGGATTCCTGACTTCGTGCTCTACAGAAATCGGACTTCTCGCTTTACAAAATAGCCTGAATCCCCCTCGCGTTGCTCGGGGGAGGTTGAGGTTACCCAAAGTTCATCCTGTCACTAGTTGACCTGCGTGAACTTGGGCGAGGGAATTTTTGTGGTGTCCCGCTATGTTCCTAGGGAACATCCACCCATTCTCATGGGTCGTGGACATCACGTGCATCGGTTTTGCTTTTGGGGTTGATTCTGGAGACAGTTGCGATAAGTTTCTAAAAAGAAATTTAAAGCTCCCATTCACCCCCCTCTGGTCGCTTTCTGGTAGCACTTTCGGTCCTTCGCCTTTCATGGGTGACACTTTCAGATAAACATAATCGTCTTCGTTGAATTCAAGCGGCTTTCTCCTCTTGTCTGCATAGCTCTTTTGTCGCGACTGCGCAGCTGCTATATGTTGTTGAATTGTTCTAACTTGTTCTTATGCTTCGTTAACAAAATCAATTCCGTAGTATCGACGTTCTCCTGGTTCAACCCAATTCACCGGTGTCCTGCACCTTCTACCATAGAGGGCTTCAAAAGGTCCCATCTGTATGCTTTCTTGGTAACTATTGTTGTATGCAAATTCAGCTAAAGGTAACCATTTCTCCCAAGATCCTTTTGCTGAAATCACACAGGCTCTCAACATGTCCTCTAAAACCTGGTTCACTCTTTCTGTTTGCCCTGATGTTGGGGGATGATAGGCAGAGTTATGGATTAGCTTTGTGCCTAGTTCCTTTTGCAGTTTCCCCCAAAATGGTGCAGTAAACTGCGATCCACGATCCGAAACTATGACCTTGGGTACACCATGCAGTTGAACAATTTGATTGATATAAATCTCCACATAGTCTGGTGCTCGATAACAGGTTTTAACTGGTATGAAATGAGCGGTCTTGGTAAGACGATCGACTATTACCCAAATTGAATCATTTCCCCTTTGGGTGGTTGGCAAACCGGTGATGAAATCCATACCTACTTCTTCCCATTTGTGGATACATGGGTGTATGCCAAGTCTCGAGTGATGAGTGATTGTCAACGGGTTTGATCGCATGTTCTTTGGCTTGTGTTGTGCAGGTGTCGAGCACGGAGACAGTGATCGAGGGCAAGGTGAAGGTCAAGTAGAGACGTGTCGTGCTGACGGACTAGGAGCGGTGAAGGGCGGACGTGAGGCTTGGACTGAGGGACCGGTGGCCTGAGGATCAGCTGTGGTGGCTGGCAGCATGGGACAGCAACGAGCGACACGTGTCGGTGGACGGGGTGCACGGGCGGTGCATCCCCTCTACAACGTCGGTTTGGTGGTAGAGCCAGAGAAAAACCATCGGGTGGACGGTTTCCAGGTTTGGGCCTCAAAACCTGGGTGCTGCGGGTTTGCCGAGTTTGGGCCACAAAACTCGGGCTGAGGACGGTTTCCAGGTTTGGGCCTCAAAACCTAGGTGCTGGCGGGTTTCTGAGTTTGGGCCACAAAACTCAGGCGATGGGCGGCTGGTTTCCCGGTTTGGGCCACAAAACCGGGGGATGGACTTGAAGGCCTGGTTTCTCGGTTTTGGCCACAAAACCGGGGGACGGAGTCCGTGAAAAGGACGGCAGAGCGAGGGCGGCACGTGGCGGCAATCGGTGAGGTTGTGTCGAGGCAACGCTAACTATGAGACCCTCACATGCGACGAGCTCTTTAGTAAGCTCAAGTCTAGTGAGATTGATGCCATGTTGAGGGCTTTTTATGAAAATCCTGCTGGCCCGACTATGGCTTTGGTTTCTGGCTCTTCTGCTAACACCTCTGGAGGTTTTGCACTCTCTTCACTCTTTGCTGTCACAGAGGAGCAGTTGGAGTCTCTGGGGGATGATGAGTTGGCTTTGCTTGCCAAATGGTTCTCGCGGTTTCACAACAACCGCATGAACCGTCGCCGTGGAGGAGGACGCTCAGGATGCTTTGAGTGCAGCGACCCCGACCACTTCATCGCCAACTGTCCCAAGAAGAACAAGCACTCTGGGAAGGGCGATCATGGGCACAAGTACGACTCCAGCAAGCACAAGGAGAAGCACGTCCCCGCAAGGCACAAGCGGAGGGGCGGCTTCGATAAGGAGTACATCAAGAAGAAGTACTTGGAGAAGGCCCAAGCTGAGCAGCATGCGTTCTTCGCCACGCTCAGCGACGTCAACGGCTAGGATGACGACTCCGCTGGCTCAAGCGATGACGAGTCCGGGAAGAAGAAGAGGATCGAGGACGAGCTGAACAGACTCTGCTTCTTCGCCGACGACGAGGGTTTCTGCACCATGTCCCTTGGTGATGAGGTCGACGGCAAGCTGGAGGACACCCCTCGGAACGACGACGACGATGACACCTCCCAAGTATCTCTGACCCACGATGAACTTTCTGCTGAGGTCGAGAAGCTTACTACCGCCTTGCTTAGTCAGGATAAGCTGCTTAGGCGTGCCGCTAGAGAGCGCAAGGAGTTTAGGCAGAAGTGGGAGGACACGGTGAAGGAGCTTGAGTTTGCTAAGTCCACCGTGGTCGTGTCTGAGGAGGTTGAGTGTGAGATGTGCACCAAGCACATGACTGACCTTCTCACTTTGAGAGGTAAGTATGCTGCTTTGGTAGGAGAGGTGGATGAGCTCCGGGCTAGACCCGTGTTGTTGGGTGCATGCAAGACTTGTCCTGGCTTGCAAACTGAGTTGGTAGAGAAGAGTGCCAAGATTGAGTCTCTTGAGAAGGCCAGCTCGGGTAGCACTTGTGTGGCTAGGTGCGCCTTGTGCGAGGGTTTGGAGATGGAGATTGCCAATGTGAAGCATGGCAAGATGCAAACCGAGGAGGAAAACACATATCTTCGGACCATCTTGTCATGGGTGTCATGTAATGAGCTGCAGCTTGGGATGATGATCGCTCAGTTTAAGCGAGCTGCTGGAGGTCCAGGTGTAGGTTTTGCTCCGGGTGTTGATGTGTCTGCTTTTGGGAAGATTGGAGAGTCGAATGGTCTGAATCCGAGTGAGAAGCCTAACTCCACCACTACTCCCAAACTTACCAAGCTTCCACCCAAAGAGCCTCTCAAGCCTAACACCAAGGATGGGGTGTTTGAAGAACCTCCACGAGCTCCACCCAAGAACCAGCAATGGGCTCCCAAACCCAACCACCTGAAAAACAAGCTGGACACAATGCCACCTATCCAGGAGGAGCTTATGCCACAGAAGGGCAAAGTGATCCAAACCCACAACCGTGAGTACCAACAACCCCCTATGAGAGCGGTGAGGTACCATTGTGAGCACTGTGGGAGAGATGGACACTTGGGTGAGTTCTGCTATCGGCGCAAGAGAGAGGAGCGTCGTGCCAGGGAGATGAACAATGCGGACATGTACCATTCTTTCCATGATGTACATGTGCCGAGTGTTTAGAGGAGAGCTCCAAGGAGAGCTGCTAGGCCTAGAGGTGCAGTGCCTCAAAGTCCTAGGCATCAGGGAGGTGTTGCCCGATGGGGTCCTGACTTTGCAGGATACGGACCCCGTGGCGGAGGCTTTGTTGAGCGTTTCCCTACACCGCGTTTTGAGTATCGCGATGGACGCTCATTCCTTAGCGGACCACGTTTTCCTGAGCGTGGTGAATGCTCTTCCCGTAGGCGTGCTAGGAATGGTTTTTCTGCTAACCGTTCTTTTGAGCAGCCGGCCCAACACTGGTATTCTCCCTACTTCACTAACCCTAGTGTTGGACCGTATGCTCACCCTATGTCTTTTTTTTATGTAGGTAAAACGATTGGAGAACGTTTGGTTGGTGGATTCTGGTTGCTCCAGGCACATGACCCGAAACGCCAAGTGGTTCTCCAGTCTTAGTCCAGTCGCCGGAAAGGAGTTTATCACCTTCGGCGACAATAGCAAAGGTAAAGTGTTGTCTCGTGGGTCGGTGCGAGTTAATGAGCACTTTGTGTTGCGCGATGTTGCTCTTGTTTCTAACTTGCATTTTAATCTTCTTTCTGTTTCGCAACTTTTTGATGATGACTATGAGATTCATTTTAAACCGAATCTCAGTCGTATTTTGGATCCTTAGGGCAATCTTGTGTGTTTGATTTCACCCTTTGGAAAAGTTTTTCGTGCGAATTTCTCGGAGTCTTTTGGCATTTCTCGGTGTCTTGTGGCTGGACCTTCCTCCTCTGATCTTTGGAAGTGGCATAGGAGACTTGGACATTTGAGCTTCGACTTGCTTGCAAGGCTTAGTTCACATGGCCTAATCCGAGGATTGCCCAAGTTATCCATGGTGAAGGATCTTGTTTGCCATTCTTGTAGACATGGGAAGATAGTTGCCGCTCCCCACCATCCAGTGACTCAGGTCATGACTAAGCGCCCTGGAGAGCTTTTGCACATGGACCTTGTTGGTCCGGCTCAGGTGAGCTCGGTTGGGGGAAAGTGGTATGTGATTGTTGTTGTTGATGACTTTTCGAGATATTCGTGGGTCTTCTTTTTAGCTGAGAAGACCGAGACTTTCTCCTTTGCTCGCAATCTGATTTTGCGTCTTCAGAACGAGTTCCCTTTGAACTCGATGCGAGCTATTAGGAGTGATAATGGTTCCGAATTCAAGAATTCGGATTTTGAGAAGTTTTGTAACTCCTTGTGTTTAGAGCATCAGTTTTCTTACCCCTACACACCCCCTCAGAATGGTGTTGTAGAGAGGAAGAATCGGACCCTTGTAGAGATGGCCAGGACGATGCTCGATGAGCATAGGACTCCTAGGCGATATTGGGCCGAAGCGATGAGCACTGCATGCTACATTTCCAATCGCATTTTTCTCCGAGCCTTCTTGAAAAAGACGTCTTATGAGTTGCGTTTTGAAAAACTGCCCAAGGTGAGTTATTTTCGAGTTTTTGGTTGCCATTATTTTATACTCAAAAAGGGCAACCTGGACAAGTTTGAGTCTCGTTCTTCTGACGGTGTGTTTTTGGGTTATGGCACTCATACTCGCGCTTATCGTGTACTTAACCTTGACACTAACCGAGTCATGGAGACATCAGATGTCACCTTCGACGAGACCATGGTTTGTCCTTCTTCTTGTTTTGAGCGTGCAGGTGATCATGAGGTTGGTGAGCCTCTTTTTGATGATGAGGAAGAGGGTGCTGAAGGTATGGATGATCCAGCACCCCCTCCACCTGCTGTGCTGCAAGGAGCGGCTTCTACTATGACTCACGGCCCCGACACTTCTTCATCTTGGGGGCCGTGGGATCCGCCACCCCGAGGGGTACCTTTTGTACCCGGGGAGGCACCAGCTGCTATTGAGGGGGAGATCACTTCTGCTCGGGAGGTGCCACGACACATCCAGTGCCAACACCCCCCTCAGCAGATGATCGGTAGCATTGACGAACGTGTCACTCGGTCCAGGTCACAACAAATCTCTAACTTTGCTCATTTTGCATTTGTTGTTGATTTTGAACCCCGAGATGTTGGACACGCTTTGACGAATCCGGATTGGGTCAATGCCATGCATGAGGAGTTAGAAAATTTTGAGCAAAATCGGGTTTGGGTTTTGGTTCCACCTCCTCCAGATTGTAACCCTATTGGGACAAATTGGGTTTTCAAAAACAAACAAGGAGAGGATGGTCACATTGTGAGGAACAAAGCTAGACTTGTGGCCAAGGGTTATAGTCAGAAGGAGGGGATAGACTATGAGGAGACTTTTGCTCCTGTAGCTCGTTTGGAGGCTATTAGGATACTCTTGGCCTTTGCTGCATCCAAAGGGTTTAAACTTTTTCAAATGGATGTCAAGAGTACCTTCTTAAACGGCTACATAAAAGAAGAAGTGTATGTTCAGCAACCTCCTGGTTTTGAAAATCCCAAGTTTCCAAACTATGTTTTTAAACTCCACAAAGCTCTATATGGTTTGAAACAAGCCCCTAGATCCTGGTATGATAGGTTAAAAACCTTTTTGCTTGCTAAGGGTTTTAAAATGGGATGTGTGGATAAAACGCTCTTTCTCCTCAAGCAAGGCAAAGACACTCTCTTGGTCCAGATTTACGTGGATGATATCATTTTCGGTGGTTCTTCTCACGCTTTGGTTGCCAAGTTTGCAGATATTATGAGCAGGGAGTTCGAGATGAGTATGATGGGCGAGCTGACTTTCTTTCTCGGATTGCAAATTAAGCAATCCCGAGAGGGAACGTTTGTGCACCAGGGCAAGTATACCAAGGACTTGCTGAAGAGGTTCGATATGGGTGAGGCCAAGACTCTTCCAACACCCATGTCGACCACGATGGCCCTAGATGCAGACAAGGATGGAGAAGCTATGGACCAGAAGGAGTACCGAAGCATGATCGGGTCGCTGCTCTACCTGACGGCGACACGCCCGGACATCCAGTTCGCGGTGTGTCTGTGCGCGCGCTTTCAGGCGTCGCCGCGCACTTCTCACCGTCAGGCGGTGAAGCACATTATGAGGTACCTTCATTTCACACCTGAGTTCGGGATTTGGTATTCAGCTTACTATACCCTCTCCCTTTGCGGTTATTCCGATGCCGATTTTGCTGGTTGTCGAGTTGAGCGCAAGTCCACTTCTGGGACTTGCCAGTTTATTGGTTCTTCTCTTGTATCTTGGTCTTCTCGCAAGCAGTCTAGTGTCGCTCAGTCTACCACAGAGGCTGAATATGTTGCTGCGGCTAGCTGCTATTCTCAGTTGCTTTGGATGATGGCCACTTTGCGCGATTTTGGTCTGAGCTTTTCTCGAGTGCCTTTGCTTTGTGACAGCACGAGTGCTATTAGCGTTGCTAGGAACCCCGTGCTTCACTCGAAGACCAAACACATTGATGTGCGCTTTCATTTTCTGCGAGACCACCATGAGAAGGGTGATATCGACCTTCGCCATGTCGATACTCATCATCAGTTGGCTGATATTTTCACCAAGCCTTTGGACGAATCAACCTTTAATCGGTTGAGGGGTGAGCTTGCTGTGTGTTTCCCCTTTTAGATGGGGGAAACATTTTGGATCTTGTATCATAGACTGACTATTTTTCATTTGTCTTATTTTCTTTTAGTTTAGTCTTTTGCATTTCAACATACGCTTTTACATTCTAAGCTTCATGTATATAATCATTAGAATGTAATTATGCTCTGTGTAGTATGCACCGATGCTTTATGATGATGCTTGTAGCTTATGCTCTTTCTGATCACTTATACATGTTGTGAGCTGAGCTATTTTTGGAACGGTGAACCTGCTTAAGGAACTTAAAATCTGAAAATTGTTCACCATTGAGATATGCAACTAGCATGTATAAGATGTGTTGAATTCACTCGTGCTTTTCATATATGCTAGGTTGCTATGTCTCTAGTTCTGAGTCACTCACTTGCTTGGTATGTTCATATTTTGTTTAAAATTGAACCAAGTTTAAGTAAATTGAAAAGATCGAGATGGGATTGCTTGCCAACACATCACGGTATCGAGACTGTTTCTCATTGCACCTTGAGTTAAACTTGAGCCATGTAGTGTATGATCGAAACCGATGCTTTAAGCTTCTGATTGCATTTTGCATAGGCTTCGCTCGGTTGAAAAGTTAGGCAATGACAAGCTTTCAACCTCTCGAAATCACATGCTAATTTCTGAACTTGTGCAATTTCACCGCTGCAACTCCGATTTCAAATTGAAATCACACGTATATGCTTCATTCTACAGCATGATGATTGAACTTTGCTAGGGGTAGTTCACCTTGTATACATGTTTAGCACTTGTTCGGATTTCTGTCTATACATGTTTAGTGCTATTTTGATGGTGAATACCTTTTGAATAAAAACTGCTCACCTTGCTCTCATGTTCATATTTCATATTTGGTGATCAGTTTGAGCCTTTGCTAGCATTATATGGATGTTGTTGAGTCATCGGATCAGAACTGTGTAGAGCATCTTTGCATTCTCTTGACTATATTCCTGAAGCTGCTAACTTGCATTTTGACTCATATGCATTTTGGAAGGGGAAGAAATCTGCTTGTTGGCACTTTTGATGGTGCATATTCTAAGAGGGAGAATTCTTGCTCGATGGTGCATTTTTGCTTGATGGTGCATTTTCAACTAAGGGGGAGAAATTTGACAAATCATGAGTGCCCTCCTGTGTTCAACTAAGGGGGAGAAAAATTTTCAAATCTTGTGCTTTCCGAGTTGAACCAAGGGGGAGTTTTTTGTTCTTGGTTGTGTGCACTATCTGAGGGGGAGTTTGCTTCTTGTTGACCGTAAGGTTTTGGTATCGAGCTTTCTTGCTAGTTGTGTTGAGCCACTGCCTCTATCTTGAGGGACTAGCATTTTGCTTTGCCTTTTCAATTGGTATCAAACCTTTTCGTGCTAGCGGTGTTGAGCCTGTTCTACCTCTTCTTGAGGGCTAGTTTTGCTTTGTTTGGTTGCGTCGAGCCGTTTGCCCAAGTCTTTGGGAACCAAGTTGTCTTGCTCTTTCCACTTGACCTTCTTCGGCTTTGCTATGCTTTTGGGTCATTTGGTTGAGTTCTCTCTTCTCCTTCTTCCTTCTTCTACTTCTATTATGATTTGTGTGTGTAGTTGACAATGCACTCATCAAGGGGGAGATTGCGGATACATGGGTGTATGCCGAGTCTCGAGTGATGAGTGATTGTCAACGGGTTTGATCGCATGTTCTTTGGCTTGTGTTGTGCAGGTGTCGAGCACGGAGACAGTGATCGAGGGCAAGGTGAAGGTCAAGTAGAGACGTGCCGTGCCGACAGACCGGGAGCGGTGAAGGGCGGACGTGAGGCTTGGACTGAGGGACCAGTGGCCTGAGGATCAGCTGTGGAGGCTGGCAGCCTGGGACAACGATGAGCGAAGACTTGTGGGACATGGTGTTGCTCGGGTCGAGGACCTGGGGACACGTATCGGTGGACGGGGTGCACGGGCGGTGCATCCCCTCTACAACGTCGGTTTGGTGGTAGAGCCAGAGAAAAACCATCGGGTGGACGGTTTCCAGGTTTGGGCCTCAAAACCTGGGTGCTGCGGGTTTGCCGAGTTTGGGCCACAAAACTCAGGCTGAGGACGGTTTCCAGGTTTGGGCCTCAAAACCTGGGTGCTGGCGGGTTTCTGAATTTGGGCCACAAAACTCAGGCGATGGGCTGCTGGTTTCCCGGTTTGGGCCACAAAACCAGGGGATGGACTTGAAGGCCTGGTTTCCCGGTTTCGGCCACAAAACCGGGGGACGGAGTCCGTGAAAAGGACGGCAGAGCGAGGGCGGCACGTGGCGGCAATCGGTGAGGTTGCGTCGAGGCAACGCTACCAGTTGTGCGGGCGTGGCCGTCGGATCACAGCTATCTCCGAGTTGGTCCAGAATAACCCTAGGGCTTAGCTGGTTCGATCTGTAATTAGAGAGGGGTAGAGTAGGAATTAGAATTAGGATAAGTATAGGGAGACACCCTCCTCCCAATTCATCTTTGTCATTTGCTCTTTTGCTTCTAGGGTTTCCTGCTCTCCCTATTCCCTGCTGTAGCGAACTGAGATCCACAGAGAAGAGAACAATACCTCTGTGCCCGTGAGATTTTGAGGAAGTGAGACCGTAATCTCACTATTGTAGCGTGTGGTAGCCACATGGTTGTGATTCGCATTTTGTTCGTGTTCTTCGCGGGTTGCTTTTTCTCCACATTTTTCCCGTCGATCGATCTCTTTGCTTGGTGCGTCTTTTGCAAATCCGTTTGAACCAAGTCGTTCTAGATCGTGAGGCACTTCTTTCCACCGAAGGAAATCATCTCAAACCTCATGAGCTAGTAGATCGACCAATTTTCGTTTTGGATCAAGTTTTGCTCCTTTGACCCGATTTCTTCCAATTCACTGATTTGGAGTTAGGTTCGAGCCATGATTCCTTTAGGATAGCTCACTAACCTCCTTGGAACTCCTCATACCAAGTCCTAGCCCTAGTGCTTTTGATTCGGCTGAGATCGAGTGATTTTTGCGGAAGAACAGTTCTGGTGTGGGAGCATCGGACGCTGGTGTCGGGGCCATCGGACGCTGGTTCATACTAGCGGACACGTTCGATGCCACGTGTCACCTGACAGATAGTTTTAAGGAGCATCGGATGCTGACCATCGGATCGTCCGTTGCCATCGGACGCACCGGGGGTCAAGCATCGGACGCTAGGGTCTCACTGTAGCAGCGTCCGATGCCTGTCCAGTAAGGTCCTGTTTGCATCGGACGCGTCCGGTGCTGAGCCATCGGACGCAGGCCAGCGTCCGATGCGACTGTTTTCGCGCAGTTTCGTTCGCGGTTCGTTCGTCCGTTGTCGGTTTTGATTTCCGGCTTTAGCGTTGGGTTTCTAGAGTCGTAAAGTGTCTCGCTGTGCTTCCTGGAAGCATCCACCCTATCTCTAGGATCGTGGACACTTACGAGCTTTAGGGTTTGCTCTTGGTATTGATTTTAGGGACAGTGGCGACAAGTTTTTGAAAGGAAAATTTGAAGCTCTCATTCACCCCCCCTCCCTCTGGTCGCTTTCTGGTAGCACTCTCGGTCCTTCACCATTTCCACTCGGGTATTGGTAATGGTTGAAGTGTTCCGGCTGGCTTCAGGTGAATAGCTTTTACTCGACAACACGTGTCGCATCTGGCTACATATGCGGCAATTTATTTCTTCATTTTGGTCCACCAAAACCTTGGACGCAAATCCTGATATATCTTAGTGCTTCCAGGATGAATGGATAATGTAACACCCCTGGTGATTAATTTGAAATTAACCTGACATGTCATCATCTTTAGTCATTAATCATTCTTGTCATGCATTAATGTTTGTCTAATGATTGCTTGCCTTTACCTTCCCTAAAGGTATTTTGTGTGTAGTGATTCCTTTTTCTAAAACCCTAAAAGCCCAAATCTTCCTATAAGGGCAAAATGGAAATTTCACCTCTGTGCCTAGCTTTGTGTAATTCTTGTGCAGTTTAGTGTCTTGAAGCTTTGTTGTGTTGTTCAAAAACCAAAATCAAAAACAGATTTCAATTTCCTTTTAAAAAAAACCCTGATTTCCAAACCCTGGTTTTTACCCCTCTTTTATTAATTTAAAAACAATTCAAAATTTGGAGATGGTCCAAAAAGCAAAGTTGTAGATCTGATCAAGAGAAACAACTTTGGTATTTACAAATTTTCAAGTTTTTGTACAAAGTTTGAAGTAATTTCAAATTCATTCAAACTCCAGTTTTTGTCCCCTTTTTAGTTTTCAAAATTATTTCAAAAACTAATGAGTTTCAGAAAAAGTGTATAATAGCAAAGTTATAGGTTTTGACAAAACGAACAACTTGCTTGTTTACAGATTTTCAACTTTCAATATAAAATCAAAAGTAATTTTGAATTTATTAAAATCCCAAAAGTGTCCCCTTTTCAAATTTCAAAAACTTTTTGGATTTTGAAAATGTTCATATTGACAAAGTTGTAGATCTCCTTTTTTTGCACAACTTTGGTGTTTTGAGTTTTTGCTGCTCAGTTCAAATTTTGGGAGTTATTTCAAAAATCCTGTTAGAGGGGAGGATGATGTCACTGCGCACGAACTTTAAAGCAAGGGGGCCCCGGCCGACGACTGCGCAGCCTCAGCCTCGCCGAGCCCGGCTGACCCGCGTCCGTGTCGCCCGAGGCCAGCGCTAAGCGCTCGACCTCTCCGGTCCCCTGCCTACCGCCGCCTCGCCATCCCCTACCCTACCCTCCTCTTTCCCCTTCGGCCGCGGACAGCGGGCAGCTGCCGGCCGCCGGCAAGCCGCCGCGCCGCGCGCAAGCTTCCTGCCCACGTCGCACCGCCCTACCTTGCTCCCTACCTCCGTTAGTGTCGCGCGAACGCTCCTCACCCCTCGCCCGGACCCCCAGCGCCACCCCGAGGCTATAAAAGCTGCCGAGCTCCCGCCATTGCTGCCACCACGGCACCCCGAGCCACCAGACCACCCCAGCGCCCGCCGAGCCCTCCACCGCCTTCGCCTTGAGCTCGCGAAGCTTCCCAGCCCCTCAATTTCACCTCTCCGCCCTCCTCTCGCCGGTGCAGGAGCTTCGTCCCCGACTCCGGTAAACGGGCGCGTTTCGGCTAAGCGAGAAATTCGCCGCCGTGAGTGCTTCTCTTTTCCCTCCGACCCCTGCCCTCTCTTCCTCACCTCAGCGCGCTCCTAACCGCACCCTCGGCGACCTCTTTTGGTGGACAGAGCCGCCGGACGCCGGTCGCCGGTCGCCGCCGAAGAGATCCGCCACCACCGTCGGACTCCCTCCTCCGACCCTTGCACCGCCTCGCCGAGCCTCGCTCCCGACTCACGGTGAGCCCGCGAAGCTTCCCCCACCCTCTGCTTTCCCAGCGCAAGGCCCGAGCAGCCGGACCGCCGTGCGCCTCGCCTGCGATTCGCCCGAGCCCTCGGGGAAGATGCACAGTGCATTTTTCCTTTTTCAGTTTTAAATGAATAGTGTTCAGTTTTCATCTTTTTGTGTGATTTTCTGTATGGTTTCAAAAATTCTGAAAAATTCATGGTAGACTCTTTATACCTTGAAGTATTTTATAAAAATATAAAACTTGACTTTTCTGCAAGAATTTGAAAATGTAAAATCCCTCTTTTAATTAATAAATGGATGGTTTTGGATTTTTAGAAAATCATTTATAACTCCAAAAATCATGAGATAAATTTTTGTGAGTTTCCTATGCCATGTTTAGTCTCTGGTGAAATTTTGAAGTCTTTTGGAACAAGTTGATTTTTGAGCATTTATTTTAATTGTAAATAGTGTCTTTTGTTAATTAATGACTGATTTTAATTGAGCACCTTAATGACCTCCAAAAATTATGAAATTTGTTTTGCCATCTTTTTATACCATAATGAACTTATGAGATTAATTTGGTAATTTTTGGAGCAACTTCATAAAATGACCTTTTTAAATAAATTAGGAAAAATAGAAAATCAAGTAAGGTTCACGTTGTATGGCCTGTGATGTGACTTTTGGGATTGTTTGCTGTTCATAGACCCCCACCCATTTGGTCTATGATGTTTGTGATGCCATGCATGATTTGTGTTTAGGTCGGATAAATGATGCTTAATAGGTTGATTAATTTTGCTTAGGGATAAAGATAAGTAACTTTATGTCCACACTAAGAAGTTACTTACGCGATGGAAAGTGTACTCTAGAATCAGTAGGTTTTGTCCTGCGTTTTAGCAAGCCTTTTGTTCATGTCAGCATCCTCATAAGCATACATCATTGCATCCGTATAGTGACTGAAGGAGAAAACGTCAAAGTCGAAGCAGCCGCTGACGGACCTACCCCTGAGGCGACCCCGAGCTCCGACACCTGCACTGCCGACCCCGACCCTGTCCTCTTTGCTCTTCAAGGCAAGCCCCGGTGCATTTTAACCCTACCTCGCTTTTACAAAAGTTTTCTTAAAATGCTTTTGAGTTAAACTACTGCATTAGGTTATAGGAGTTGTGTGATAACCTATTACCTGCATTGTTTACCTCCGCCAGAAGATCCACCTGCCCTGTTTTAAAAACTATTTGCAAAATGTTTAGTGATGCTATACAATAGATTTGCAATAAAATGCCATTTTCAAAAGTGTGAGCACTTGAAGAATCTTTATGGGATTTTGGCTTTACTCCCCGGCCATTGGCTAGGTATCTGATCCGTACCTAGCCAATTGCGAGGAGAGGTTGTCCGAGCGTACGGTGCCGTCATGTTGTAGTCCGGGACTCAACAGTTGACACCGATCGGGACAGGGTTGAAAAACTGACAAGACTATTACGCTTGGGTGAGATATAACCAAGGTATGGTTCTGGCAGAAAAATTTAGGGACCATCCGTATGGGGGCCTGCTGGCCAAGACTTGCAACTATTCACATACTTCGGAAAGCTCTGGCTCCGAGGAATCCTTTATTGGACCGACAACCGCGCACTGGGAGTGGAGAGATGGCGGAAGTAGCATGTACCCACGTGGTCGTCGTACCTGGATAGGAGTGGTGTACTGTACTTCCGGGTGGCGTAGGACCGGGCCCAATCTTGGAGGAATCGTGGTAGACGAGTTGGCATATGCAAGCTTGGGTGCTACATATGCAGTGTGGATAGGGATCCTCAGCTGAGTATTATTTATCCGGATTAACGTTGCTCCTCGGTTATGGAGACTTGGTCACTGACTGTCAACGGAGAGTGGTTCTCAACTAGGTATGTTTTTGAAAGGTAAAATGAATCATGAACAATGAAGAATTGAGAAATACTGGAATCTTTCCAAAAATAAAACAAGGATTTCAAAATGCTTTTTCTGCAAAATACTTGATCTTGCTTAAGCCTTACCTTGACTACCTAAGCCTCTCATTCTTGAGTCTTCTCCCCTTTTTCTTTAGTCGGGTAAGTCTTGTTGAGTACCCCAGTACTCAGGGTTTGTTAACCCCTGTTGCAGGTATGACTGAGTCCCCGATGTGTCTTGCGCCCTGCTGCATGACCATCGTCCAGGAAGAGGCCGATGAGGCCGAAGAATAGTTGTGCACCCTCGGGCTGGGTGATCATGAGTATCTTTATTTTGTTGTACTCCGCTACGCTGCCTATTTCTATTTCTAATTTCTATTATCCGAACTTGGTTTGTAATAACTACACCTTCAATCTTATTTGGAACCTCGGTTTGTAAAACTAATGTTATTTAAGTCTTCCGCTCTGTATTCCGATGTTATTTGTAAAAGTATCCAGTGCTGTAACCGAAAGGTGAGATGATCCTGCGGACAATGGGCGCTGATGCAGCCCGGTGACGAACAGTCTTAATCACACGGAACATCAGTTCGGCTGTCAGTGGATGACAGGGACCGGTGGGCCATGGGATTAGGGCCGTTACGCCACAGATAACTTGGACAAATGAGCTTCATCCATGATCCGATTTTTGAGCTCTCTGTTCTTAGGTACTACTAAGCGCTTGTCAAACCAAAAAACTCCCTTATCGTCAATCCGAAAATGTTTTACTGGTTCAGTTGTGGTTTTTAGCCTTTCCTTAATATGATAAATTCCCTTGTCCGTTTTCTGCCCTTCAAGAATCTGGTCAACTAGAGTGCCTTGCAGCCTGATGTTGTGGAGAATTATAGGGTGTACGAGACTAAACTCGTCTTCCGGTTGTAACCTCAAGTTGTTGCAGTGTGATTTCCGGCTCAAAGCATCGGCAACCACATTTGCCTTTCCTGGGTGATAATGTATCTGCAGATTGTAATCCTTGATTAGTTCAAGCCATCTTCTTTGCCTCATATTCAGTTCAGGTTGAGTGAAGATATACTTGAGACTCTTGTGATCAGTGTACATATTGCAGACATTGCCAAGCAGATAATGTCTCCAGATCTTCAGAGCATGCACCACAGCGGCTAATTCCAAATCATGTGTAGGATAGTTTATTTCATGTTTTCTCAATTGGCGTGAGGCATATGCAATCACTCTGCCTTCTTGCATAAGGACACAACCCAATCCAACTTTTGATGCATCACAAAAGACATCGAAAGGCTTCTCGATATCTGGTTGAGCTAAAACAGGAGCAGTGGTCAATAGTTTCCGCAGGGTACGGAAAGCTATTTCACACTCCTTCGTCCATTCAAACTTATGATCCTTCTGGAGCAAGCTTGTCATTAGTTTTGCAATCTTGGAAAAGTCGGGAATGAAACGACGATAGTATCCTGCTAATCCAAGAAAACTCCGAATCTCACCAACTGAAGTAGGAGCTTTCCAATCCATCACCTCTTGTACCTTACTGGGGTCCACAGAAATTCCTTCTTCTGATAGAATATGACCAAGAAATTGTACCTGCTTCAACCAAAACTCGCATTTGCTAAACATAGCATAAAGCTTATGCTCCCGGAGCCTTGTCAAAACAATCCTCAAATGTTCTGCATGATCGTCCGGGTTCTCGGAATATATCAGAATGTCATCAATGAACACTACTACAAACTTATCCAATTCTAGCATAAATACCGAATTCATCAAACTCATGAAATATGTTGGGGCATTTGTCAATCCAAAAGACATGACAAGATACTCGTATAATCCATATCTGGTCGAGAAAGCAGTCTTTGGGATATCTTGCGGTCGGATTCTGATCTAATGATAACCTGATCTCAAATCAATCTTGGAAAACACCGTGGCTCTGGATAACTGATCAAACAGAATATCTATTCGTGGCAAAGGATATTTGTTCTTGACAGTCACGGCATTGAGCGACCGGTAATCCACACACATTTGTAGCGACTTATCCTTCTTCTTGACAAACAACGCTGGACAACCCCACTCAGATATACTAGGTTGGATGAATCCTTTGTCCAAGAGCTCCTTGATCTAAGTCTTGAGTTCAGCTAGCTCATTGGGCGGCATACAGTAAGGCCTTCTAGAGATTGGTGCAGTTCCAGGTAACAATTCAATTGCAAATTCCACTGCCCGCTTGGGCGGTAATCCTGGTAATTCATCGGGAAAGACATCGCGGAAGTCTCGGACGACTGGGATCTTGGACAGGTCTTCTATAGACAAAGTGCAAGATAAATCAATAAAGTCAGCACCCCGAGGAAGAGAGATGCGTAACTTGGTATTTTTTCTTCCATCAGATAAGGTAAGAATCCTATTCGCAGTGTCTAACACCGCATTCCACATACTCATCCAACTCATCCCTAGGACTACATCCATACTTAGTCCTGGCAGAACTACTAAATTAGCTCCGAATTTGTGCCCTCCAATGTCGATGCTTGCATTACAAACCATCTGCCTAGATAACACACTACTCCCCATGGAGCTCACGCGAAACCCATAATCCATTTCAGATATCTCCTGATTTTGCTTTTGTGCAAAGGCTTTGCTCATGAATGAGTGCGATGATCCAGAATTAAACAAAACAACTGCAGGATGATGGTTAACAAGACACATACCAGCGGTCACAGGCTCTCCGGCACGAGCTTCTTTAGTAGTCATGTTGTGCAGACGGGCGGGGTAGTTAGCCTGCTGCTTCTTTGGGTGTGGGCAATACCTTGCAAAGTGCCCCTCTTGGTTGCAATTGTAGCATGGCCCACGAACTAGAGGCTTGCTTCCGGCTGAGCTGCCTTGACCCACTCGAGTTTGGTTTGCTGCTACTTTGTACGGCCTTTGACCACGATGAGCTTGCTGCTGACCCTTCTTCTGAGGTGGTCTGAAACGTGCCCCCGGCGCTGGTGGTCGATACTAAGAACATTGGGCTGGTGGTCCCCTAAGCTGAGATGGTCCAGACTCCAAGGTCCTCTTTCTAGCCTTGCTCGCAGCATGCTTGTTATTGTGGTTCTCTTGGATCAAGCAATCACTGATAAAGTCATTGAAGATGGTACGAGAAGATGTACCCACTAATTTTCCCATTTTGGTGTTCAAGCCTCTCTTGAAACTAGCAATCTTTTTTAGCATCTGTGTTCACGAAGTCTGGAGCATAACGTGACAAAGAGTTAAACAGGTGATGGTACTCGGTAACAGATCGAGTCCCTTGTGTCAAGCTCATGAACTCTGCCACTTTCATCTGAGTCAGGCCGGACGGAATATAATGCCCTCGAACAGCTTTGGTGAACATCCTCCAGGTGACAGGAATGTTGGCAGGATAGGTGGTGCGGTGATGCCCCCACCAAATCCCAGCTGGCCCCTGCAGCTGGTGTGCAGCATATTTTGCCTTCAACTCTTCTGTGAGTCTGAGCAACCGAAACTTCTGTTCTATAGTATGCAGCCATTCTTCTGCCTCTAAAGGTTCAGTAGCTTCCTTGAAGATGGGTGGTCTAGTATCCAAGAAATCCCTGAAAGAACTATACTGATTTGGTTCAGGATGCTGGTGACCGTGCGCCAAGTTCTCTCGCAGTAAAGCTTCAATGTTGCGCTGGCTTCCCAGAAATTGGGCGAAAAGCTGCTCGGGAGTGGCTGCTGGAGGAGGTGGTGGATTGCAGTTGTCCCTGGGGTCCTCATTTCCACCACTACCGCCAGCTCCACTACGGGTTGTCATCATCTGCATGTATTAATAGCATGTGATCATTAGGCGGAGTTGCAATTATTGTAGAGAACAATAGATCATGCCAACTGAATTTATTCGGAAAATGAATTCGCCAAACAATCACAGAGGCATAATAAATTTCAATCCACATCGCAACATCACATAATAAGATCGCTTAATACATAACATGCAAAAGCCAACACAAACATCCATAGTTTTGCCCATACATATGGGACTTTCCAGAGGTCTCTCACCATGTGCACATAAGTTTAGTATTCGTGCGTACATCCAGCCCACAACAAAGCAAAAGATCGGGCTTGCCATTGTTGATGGTCCTTAAACACCTGTTTTACCATCAATATTTTACCCTAAAATTCACCAAAAAGGCATGAAATGTAGTCAAATAGGTTTCAAACTAACCAAATTCCACATGTCCATAGAATTTTATTTGAATGCAGGAATTTGGACCAAATTTGGAGAATGGACCCACCAGGAGACAAGCCCACTCACCAGGACCCATTTGGGCCCGAGTGGGGTGGCGCCCGCCAACCAGAGGTGGCGCCCGCCACCCATATGTGGCGCCCGCCACATGGAGAGGCCCAACTCTCCCCCTTTGCCATGTCACTGATCCGTGTGACCATCCCAAGGCCAAATCTTGGCCCTTGGTCACTAGGTCAGTGGCATCGGACGGCTCAGGATGGAATGGCGTGGATCAAGGCCGAATGGCGGTTACTCAGACATGCAACCGACCTAACCATCGCCTCTCTGGAGCTCTTGGATGCCGTTGAAGCAGAGGCGGTGCATCCAACGGTGATAGGGGTGGCGGCCGCCACCTAGGGCTGGCGCCCGCCACTAGGGTTAGCCCTAGGTCGGCTGGCTGCCCCCTATAAGTACCCCCCCCCCTCACTCCTCAAGACTATAAATACCCCCTGGTGGCACCACTTCATTTGTACCATCACATCCCAGAGTACCACCACACCAAGCAACACACAAGCAAGAGAAGCTCAGAGAGCTTAGGCAAGTAGGTTAGCTAGTAGAGAGAGTATAGCTCTAGTGCCCTCGCTACAGCGCGGCTCTTAGTTTAGCACAGCTCAGCCTAAGTCCTTGGTAAAAGGAGCGTAGAGCTTGCTAAGAGAGAAGCGGGTGCGAGCGACTGGCATCGGAGGTCGGTTGATTTCTCAGCGTCTCTGGTCTGGTTTGCTCTCTTGTATCTCAGGTACATTTATCTTTATCTCAGTATTACTTTAAGCATTACTTTCAGTATTACTTTCAGTATTACTTTATCAAGTACCTTGAGTGTGACCTAGCTATCCTACAGTTCAATTCACTTAGCCATAGTAGTTAATCTCTAGTGTGCTTAGTGATTGATCTTTGCCAATAGGTTGCTTAGTTAGTTTAGTGTTTATCTTATTAAGTCAAGTTTTTGCTCTGACGTTCGCAAGGGTGTCTCTATTCAAAGCTAGGATAGAGATAGTTAGAATATAGTTAAGCATGGTGCTTAGTTATAGACTTACCTTCAGATACGGCTGGACCCCTGGATAGCTGTGGTAGCAAGCAGGTGGTGACAGCCCTGTGCGCCTTGAATTCCACCACGTAGTTGGCCCAGTTTAACAGTAAGGCTCGTTGTGCTAGCATTCAACCTAAGTAAGTGGTAAAGGCTAGTACGCCTCGATACTTGATAAGATAGGAATAAAACTATACTCAACTTAGTTGCTTTATTGACTTTTGCCTGCCTTGCTTCGTAACTATCTTGCTTCGTAGTTGTCTTGCTTCGTGGTTATCTAGGAGTAGTTAGTAGTTAGTAGTTATTAGTTAGTTATCCTTAGTTATCAC
Source organism: Coix lacryma-jobi var. lacryma-jobi (assembly GCA_009763385.1). Classification (NCBI taxonomy): domain Eukaryota; kingdom Viridiplantae; phylum Streptophyta; class Magnoliopsida; order Poales; family Poaceae; genus Coix; species Coix lacryma-jobi. The sequence goes on from CM019831.1 coordinate 87,016,248, forward strand.
ATTCTATCTATCTATCTAGTTATCCACCTTACCTTACCATCCATTTCATCCTTACCTATCCACCCCCATATTCTTTCTAGCCTTCCATCCCCTCTCTTCCCTTCTCCCCTTTTCTCCTTTCTCTTTTCTTCGACTCTCATCCCTTCCTTGACTCAACTCATACACCACCCTAGCATTCCCTTGGGATCAAATAAATCGGCACCTGGTACTCCTAGGCGAAGTGCTACTATGATTGTTCTGTGCGCTTGCAGAATCTCCTCCTGGTAGATTGCAATCTCTCTAGCTTGCTCCTACTAGTGTCAGGATTGACAACCCCGCTTGGCATTAGTAGATAGCTGCTTTAGCTTCACTCCTTTAGGTATAGTGACCGGACTTGCTTCAAGCACTTCTGACACCGTTGCCTGGAATAGATTCCATAGTCTGCTCCTAGTAACGACGTTGGCTAGTGTCAACAAGCATTTCTGGGCTGTTACCGGGGATGGTTGCCTAGCTCTATCTTTAGTGAAGCTAAGAACTACCAACAAGCATTTCTGGCGCCGTTGCCGGGGAAGGCAATCGGTGTATCGGTTGAGTCCGTGTCGAATTTATCTTCGCTTAAGATCCCGCTTAGCGAATCCCATCTTACCCCATTCTTTCTTTCCTTAGTCCTTCTTATCTTTTTCCTTCATCTTCTTCAACTTCTTTCTTTCTTATCTCGTTCTATCTTCACGATGGCCAATAAGACCATTCGTGAGTTTTCTGCTCCTTCTGCCGCTAATGTAGCGATAGGACCAGACGTGATTGACGCCAACCTCAATTTTGAGTTGAAACCTGCTCTGATCACGATGGTCCAAGCTAGCCCGTTCTGTGGCAAGGCTCATGAGGATGCCAATGCTCACCTCCAACAATTTTTGGAGATTTGCGGCACCTTCACCATTAAGGGGATAACCCAAGAAGCCATCTGTCTTCATCTCTTTCCTTTCTCTTTGCTAGGAAAAGTGAAGCAATGGTTCTATACCGATCGCAACGCTGTAGACACATGGGACAAGTGTTCCAATGCTTTTCTCGCCAAATTCTTTCCGATGGGCAAGACGAATGCTCTGCGCAATAAAATCTCTAGCTTTACGCAACAAGCCAAGGAATCTATTCCCGAGGCTTGGGAGAGGTTGCAAGAGTATGTCGCTGCTTGTCCATACCACGGTATGGAGGACTGGCTATTGATCCAGAACTTCTACCATGGCCTGACCCCTCTCTCTAGAAGCCATTTGGATGCCGCTGCCGGCGGTGCATTCTTTTCTCTGAATGTTGCAGATGCTAAGGCTCTCATAGAGAAGATGGTGTCGAACCAAGGATGGAATGACGAGAGACTACAGCCCCGTAGGCGAGGTGTGCATTCCCTTAAGGAGGTCGACATGATCGTGGCCAAGATGGACCTGCTGGCAAAGAAGCTGGACAGCTGTGAGAAGATGAACCAACAAGAGAGTGTCCAATCTTTGGAATCCTACATGACTTGTGAAGTCTGTGGAGAAACCGGACATTCGGGGAGCCACTGCCCCGAGCTACATGAAGATTTGAACTTCATCAACAACAACAACGGTTTCCGTCAACAGAATCAAGGATGGAATCAGTCTGCAAACTCTCAAGGTAACAATTCATTCCCCCGCTCTAATTTTCATAATTCTGATGATTTCTCGTTCTTAAAGAATCTAGTCTACTCTCAAGGTAGAACTACTAAATTTTTGAATAAGAAATTAATGTCGAATGATAAAACCCTTGAGAATATAAATGCTAAATTGGAAGATTTCTCATCTGCTCTGAAAAATCAATTAAGCTTTAATAAGATGTTAGAAACCCAATTAGCTCAACTTGCTGCTATCATACCATCTTTTGAATCTGGCAAAATTCCTGCTAAACCTGACATGGAAACTGCAAATATGGTTGAAATAAAATATTTTAACTATTATGAAGATCAAACCATGACTGTTAAAAAGGGTGATCCTGGTAGTCCCATAATTAGATGCTCAATCTTTGGTGAAGTCTTTAAAAATGCCAGGTGTGATTTAGGATCAAGTGTGAACATTTTATCTAAAGATTTCTATGAAAACTCGTTCTTTCCACCCATGTCATCCACATCTGCCTATGTTGTGCTAGCTGATTAATCCACTTGCTATGTAGAAGGAATAGTTAATGATTTACCTGTTCATATTAGAGGTTCATATGTTCCTGCTGATTTCATAATACTAGATATGGGCAATAGGAAAGATGTGCCTCTAATCTTAGGTAGACCCTTCTTGAACACTGTTGATGCTTGCATATATGTGGGAAGTGGTAAAATGCAAATGACATTAGGAGGGAGGAAGGAAATATTCTCCTTTTCCCGTGGTCCCGCATATGCCGCTAACATGCAGGTAGCAAAACCCGTTTGTACCAAGAAGAGGCGCCCAAGAACAAGGTGGAACATAAAGAAAGAACCACCTCCTCCAGAGTTGTGTAATTCACATAACAAAGGAGAGGTGCCAAAAGAAGAAGAACCTGATGAAGTACTGAGAGAAGAAGTGCCCAAGGAAGAAGAAGATCCACCTGATAAGGATGAAATTCCATGGACCTAAGGTATGGTTTTACTTTTAATTTTTCCCTTCAATTTTCCCTTTTTTAGAATAAATAACATATGTCATGCATGAAACTAAAAAAAATCAGTTATCATTAGTCTTATGCATAGGTATATGTTAACTTAGCTAGAATAATAAAATATCATAATAGGATAGTTTCCATTTTCACAACATTAGATAGTTTCCCTTTTTAATAAAATGAGAACAAGAGCTCCGACTGAGAAGAAGAAGATCCATCACCAAGCAAGAAGCCAGCTTGGGGGAGACTCCCGCTCCAATAAGGTATGTCTCAAAGCCTACACTTTACATTCAGTTCTTAAATTCTATATCTTTTGAATGTCACATGCTTGCCTAAATAACCACTCCATGAATAAAATTGATAAAATCTGCTTAAACAAGTTGAAACCTGAATAAGATTTGAAATATGTCATGCAAATGCTATTGTTATGGTTTGAATAACTGGTCTTATCTAAGTTGTAGCATTTGTGGGTTGCACATGCTTTAACTGAAATCATGCTTAGTGAATAAAGTTAGTAAGAAATGGAGTAATTCTTTAAACTTGCTAAGGTGAAATTAGGACCTAATCTGGAGGATTTCTTTTAAAAAATATGAAAACCTTGCTAAAAAGTTCCTCCTAAATTTTATCTCATCCCACCACCAGCCAAATATTTGTTAGTCATTAGTCAAAACCACAAAGAGCTTTGTTTGTGTTGAGCTTTGTTAGACCTCATAGATCTTAGTAGAGAAGCTTATCATATCTTTTGAATCAAGATTCACACACACCCACCATAAATTGTCTACTCTCCACTTTGGAAGTTTGCAACCACCAAATAAATTGCTTATTCTCTACACCGGAGATATGCAATACCCTACCAAACATCCCATTGCTAGCCTTATGCTTATTCCTACACTGGGAATAAGCATTTCCCCCTCTTCACCCTTTTTCATTTCTGAACTCCTTTCCTATAGATGTCTGGGGAAATCTATAGCTAAAAAAAAGAGAAAGAGAGAGAAAAATGAGCAAAGTAGCTCAAGAAAGGACTATGTCCTAAGAAAAAAAAAAGTGAGCAAAGTAGCTCAAAAGAGGACTATGTCCTAAGAAAATGTGAGGACACATCTTTTGTCTACTCACTATGTATCCAAAAAAAAGAGAGAGAGAGAGAATTATCATTAGCTCTAGACCCCAGAAATTAACTAGGAAGGATTATGAAATATCTCTCTATACACTTCCACATAACCACACATGCACATCTTGATCAATTTTTATGATTTGCTGCTCCTTATGATCTGAGTGTCTAGCTTAGCAATAAACATCAGGCAATTTGCTCATGGTTCTTAGCCTTCCTATAACTCCACATATCATTCTTTAGAAGTAGGAAAGGCTACATTTTGGCCTAAGTGAGGATTTAAACACCATTGAGTGATTGAGTGAATCTTGGAGGACTTAAGCAAGTTGTTATCTTTTGAAAACCTTGAAAAACCTCCAGACAGAATCCTAGTCAAACCTAAGCAAGATAAAAGTTTCCTATCCACTGCTTTATTTCACTCTAGCATGTTTGAAGTGAAAAGCTATAAGCCCCACATTGCTATGATTAATGATATATGCTAAGTTATTTCTCACTATACAATATGCACTTGCATACATCTTAAGTTGCTATCTTTTTCATGCTCAATGCTTAAACCGCATTGTTGCTCGAGGACAAGCAACAGGTTAGCTTGGGGGAGCTTGTTGATGATCCTTAAACACCTGTTTTACCATCAATATTTTACCCTAAAATTCACCAAAATGGCATGAAATGTAGTCAAATAGGTTTCAAACTAACCGAATTCCACATGTCCATAGAATTTTATTTGAATGCAGGAATTTGGACCAAATTTGGAGAATGGACCCGCCAGGAGACAAGCCCACTCACCAGGACCCATTTGGGCCCGAGTGGGGTGGCGCCCGCCAACCAGAGGTGGAGCCCGCCACCCATATGTGGTGCCCGTCACATGGAGAGGCCCAACTCTCCCCCTTTGCCACGTCACTGATCCGTGTGACCATCCCAAGGCCAAATCTTGGTCCTTGGTCACTAGGTCAGTGGCATCGGACGGCTCAGAATGGAATGGCGTGGATCAAGGCCGAATGGCGGTTACTCAGACATGCAACCGACCTAACCACCGCCTCTCTGGAGCTCTTGGATGCCGTTGAAGCAGAGGCGGTTCATCCAACGGTGATAGGGGTGGCGGCCGCCACCTAGGGCTGGTGCCCACCACTAGGGTTAGCCCTAGGTCGGCTGGCTGCCCCCTATAAATACCCCCCCCCCCCCTCACTCCTCAAGACTATAAATACCCCCTGGTGGCACCACTTCATTTGTACCATCACATCCCAGAGTACCACCACACCAAGAAACACACAAGCAAGAGAAGCTCAGAGAGCTTAGGCAAGTAGGTTAGCTAGTAGAGAGAGTATAGCTCTAGTGCCCTCGCTACAGCGCGGCTCTTAGTTTAGCACAGCTCAGCCTAAGTCCTTGGTAAAAGGAGCGTAGAGCTTGCTAAGAGAGAAGCGGGTGCGAGCGACTTGCATCAGAGGTGGGTTGATTTCCCGGCGTCTCTGGTCTGGTTTGCTCTCTTGTATCTCAGGTACATTTATCTTTATCTCAGTATTACTTTAAGCATTACTTTCAGTATTACTTTCAGTATTACTTTATCAAGTACCTTGAGTGTGACCTAGCTATCCTACAGTTCAATTCACTTAGCCATAGTAGTTAATCTCTAGTGTGCTTAGTGATTGATCTTTGGCAATAGGTTGCTTAGTTAATTTAGTGTTTATCTTATTAAGTCAAGTTTTTGCTCTGACGTCTGCAAGGGTGTCTCTATTCAAAGCTAGGATAGAGATAGTTAGAATATAGTTAAGCGTGGTGCTTAGTTATAGACTTACCTTCAGATACGGCTGGACCCCCGGATAGCTGTGGTAGCAAGCAGGTGGTGACAGCCCTGTGCGTCTTGAATTCCACCACGTAGTTGGCCCAGTTTAACAGTAAGGCTCATTGTGCTAGCGTTCAACCTAAGTAAGTGGTAAAGGCTAGTATGCCTCGATACTTGATAAGATAGGAATAAAACTATACTCAACTTAGTTGCTTTATTGACTTTTGCCTGCCTTGCTTCGTAACTATCTTGCTTCGTAGTTGTCTTGCTTCGTGGTTATCTAGGAGTAGTTATTAGTTAGTTATCCTTAGTTATCACATTCTATCTATCTATCTAGTTATCCACCTTACCTTACCATCCATTTCATCCTTACCTATCCACCCCCATATTCTTTCTAGCCTTCCATCCCCTCTCTTCCCTTCTCCCCTTTTCTCCTTTCTCTTTTCTTCGACTCTCATCCCTTCCTTGACTCGACTCATACACCACCCTAGCCTTCCCTTGGGATCAAATAAATCGACACCTGGTACTCCCAGGCGAAGTGCTACTACGATAGTTCTGTGCGCTTGCAGAATCTCCTCCTGGTAGATTGCAATCTCTCTAGCTAGCTCCTACTAGTGTCGGGATTGACAACCCCGCTTGGCATTAGTAGGTAGCTGCTTTAGCTTCACTCCTTTAGGTATAGTGACCGGACTTGCTTCAAGCACTTCTGACACCGTTGCCTGGAATAGATTCCATAGTCTGCTCCTAGTAACGACGTTGGCTAGTGTCAACAAGCATTTCTGGGCCGTTACTGGGGATAGTTGCCTAGCTCTATCTTTAGTGAAGCTAAGAACTACCAACAGCCATCATACATAAAAGATTACTAAGCTCTAAACATACGATCTGGACTACTCTCTAGCGATGTCACCATCGTCACCATCATCACTAGACACATCTGAGGAACCACTAGAAGAGCTACTCAAATCCGGGTCCTCCTGAGGAAAGATGGGATTCGTCTCATTCTCCCTGCGGTGGATCTCCTCATGCAGGCGGTCATTGTAGTCCTGCAGGTAGTGAAGTTGCAACTCTAGGTCTCCCACTCGCAACCTCAACAGCCTGTTCTCCTCTGAAGCGCGTATGCCCTCAAGACAAACACCTCGGAGTGACTCCTCAATCTCCCTCATGATCAAGGCCAAGAAGGTAGCAGACTTCTCCTGAATACTGAGCTGATGGGCGGTCTCCTGCTCTCTCTGAAGTGCCTGATCCCTCTCTACTATCATGTGTGCCAACTCTGCAGTGAGGCAGTCTACCTCAGCGGTATGCTCCTGCTGCTTCCGGTGCTGTGCAGCCATCTTCTCACTAAGAATGTGGTCCAACTGATCATAGCTGCGTGATAGACATCCATAGGTAGCCATGAGTGCAGCCATAGCACTCCCGGCTGGTCCGGCACAATGCTCCCTCTCAAGCGAACTGGCCTCTAGTACGGCGGCTCCTGGCTGACGCCACACCAACTAATAAGGATCTGTTGTCGGGAAGATACTGGCTGTAGCCTGGGCAACCACCTCCGGATGGTCCTCCATAATGTCCCGGAGAACGGTGTAAGCAACTCGATTGGCCCCATCCCATGGGGTCCTCCCCTGCAACGCGAACACTCGACGGCACCAGACGTGATCTTGCCCATCACGGCTAGGCATGTCCACCTCCACCGTGTACATATGGCGGTCCTCAGACATCTGCACGCGGTGCCAATCGTACTGTGGCTCCTGACCCTCTTGGTATCCCACCAAGTGCAACACCCTCCAAAGGATGGTAGGCATGCCGAACTCATCTAAGAAGTCCTCCGACCCTTCGGCAGTCCATGGTCCCAACATGTAATTAGGCCTCTTGCCTCCAGTTGACTTACGAGCTGTGCGCTTGGTACGGGCCATCTGTAAGAAGTTTATCCACATAGGTTTTCATTAGCTTGAGAACAACTTTTATTAAGGAAAATGGGACGGTAATCATAAGGAAGGAAGTAAGGTTAATGCAAAGTTATATGATCATGATGCATGTGCGCAACATACGTCCTCACTGTCTAACAATCTAATGGCTAGACGGTGGCATACAGCGTTCGCTCATAACGTTAACTAGACGTATTATACGTTCGCAAGTTAGCGTACCCGCAGAAAATCACTTCAGCCCTGCCCACAGTATGAATATCATGCATTGCTGAAAGTAAATCTAATACTAACTTAGGCGCACACCCAGTATACGCGTAAGTAGTATATGCACCCATAAAATTTAAATACTCCCGCAATCAATACTTTCACATATACTTGTGTATAACAGGTATACATGTCGGTACCATTCAAGCACACCCCTAGATTGGCGGTTGTCCAATCATGCTCTCACAACTCACTTATTACCTTGGGGTAGAGGCAATTGATCCATACATTACTATTCCGAAGATTAGCACCCATACAATTTCACCCTTGCCGTATGGACGACAGAAACAATAGAATTTAAATATGATGCACAACCCCCAAGTTAGTACTTAAATAGCCACCTAAAAACCTACTGGGCATAAGGACTTGATCACTGGCACACCTTAATCTTTATCAAAAAGATTTTTCAAATTCTATTATAGTTTATAAGTTTTAGCAAATAAAATTCTGATTTGAAAATACGATTTTTCAAATACACTCATGAACAGTAACGCCAATCTTGCTCCGATGCCAGCTGTGACAGAACCAACCAATTCATACCAGATTAAGCACTGAACCCCCATTTTCACAGAGATTGACAGATACTTAAGCTCGTACAAACCCGGTAGTCCAGAAATCTCGAAGGATTTCAAACATTCAACTTTAGCCAAGATCGTAATAGATTAGCGTACATGTCCACGAGGTACATTTAGTTCGCACATAGTTCAAATACATCGGAGTTCAATAATTATTACAAACCATAGTTTGGAAATTCAAAGCGGGAGCAACATAGTTTTAAAGCATAAGTTCACAGTTCACAATACGGTGCCATTGCCTGATCAGTCCACAAAAGCATCAGGAGAGGATAAGAGATGACCATGCCCATGGTCTATTCATCACCCGCAACTGGATACAGACAGTTCACACAGTAGCCAAAGAAGCACTGTCCATCTGCAACAACAAGGGATAAAACCATGAGTACAACAAGGTACTCAGCTAGACTTACCCATCTAAAACCAGAAATAAAGTGACACCAAGGAGTATGCAAGGCTATATCTGGGTTGGCTATGCTTACCTTTTTGCATAAAAGCATTTTCATTATTAAATAATCATCATTAGGATTTTAGCAGTCAATTTTATGTAATCAACCTGATTAACTAGATTTGCACCTGATCTAGAGCAAGCACTTGACTACTTATTCAAGCAAGAGGGACTATTTCATCAATAGCCTTTCAGATTTAGTACCATAACCATCTTTAGATCCATAAGTTACTACAGTAACACATGGCCAGTCAAGTTACTCACTGTCCAGGAGCGATGGCGATTATAATCGATTCCTACCAGCTGGGGATAAAATGTCGCACACTCGCCCGATCACACCTTGCCAGGTAGCCGTCGAATGCCACTTCAGGAAATTCGAGAACACAACGCGCAGGACGGTCATGGGCCCTTCTACACTGGGGTTATCTCAATGCCAGGTCGCTCAAGCTATAACTGCCCACAGTCATGCCAGGTCAATCAGGCCCCGCCTGTCCACAGACCATGCCAGGTTGCTCAGAATAGTTGCCCACGGTACATATAAGGCCCTGGGTGTTAGGCGTCAACATCTCCATCACCGGCTCGAATAGCCTTACTCGGCTTCACGGGAGGTACTCCGACCTACTCCGTTAAGTGATTGACGCGTTCAAAATGACTGAGGTGTGCCTTCGTCGGGTCCTAATCGACACAGACGGGAGACTACTAGCACACAGAACCCATGTCCTGTTGCTCCTACATCCCGCCCGGTCTCAAATTAATTATCACATGGTTATTTCCATGATAGCACCAGGCTAGTCATGATCAGTATCCACCTATATGCAGGAGACAGGTAATCACCCGACTTTTACCGGTCTAAGCAGGCTAAGCATAAACGAGCCTAGACTTAACAGGGATATCAAACTAATAATTGCAGGTGGACAAGGATAAGTAAGTAATGCATCAACGGTATCATTCAACTCCTATAACCTAATGCAACAAACATATCAGGTTAATTTTGTAATTGTATTTGCAAACCATGGGAGGGGGAATGCTCCGGGGCTTGCCTCGCTCGAAGTCGGAGGGTTGGTGATCACGACACTCAGGTAGGTCCTCGACGTCTCCTTCTTCGGTCCTCTCGTCCTGGGTGTCCTCCGGGCAGGGCTCCTCCGGTGGCTGCGGGTTCTGGATCTCCACTACCGATCCTGTATGATGCATAACACGCATAAATAAAAATGAATGCACATGGGCTGCATTGGTGATGCAACATGGAATAAGATAACTCAGGAGATAAGCACATGTCATCTACTTCATTTTCTTCAACAAGGTAGTCAACATCATCCTATTATCACTTAACTACTTGCTACTATTTAAGCATTTTATTTAGCCTAGAATAGCCACCTTCAGATAACAACTTCAGAAAAATCTACAGAAATTACTGGAAGTTGACAGCATGTAATCTAGTCCCCTGTCCAAATTTCAACCCATTTGGACTTAAACTCTATCCTATATGAAAAAGACAAACATTAACATGAAAAGGTGCTTTGAACTACACACCCTAGCAAAAAGTGTCAAACAACAAATTTCCCATTTTTTTACTGAACTTTTTAGTGCAAGAGCATTATACAAAAATTCTTAAGCTCATATTCTTCATATTTTAATTACTACAAATTATACAAGAAAACAGCATTTAATCCATTTAATTGCTGCTGCCAAAATATTCCACAGAACAACCTCATATTATATTTTTCCTAGAATCTACTCATCAACACAAACCTAACAAAACAAGAATCACATTTTTCTGAGCAGTACACAATTTATCATGCATTTAACAAGATTTCAGCCTAAACATAAATTCAATATAACTACACATAAATTTATCACAAACTGGACATATTATATTTTTCATGCATAGAACTCCTCAAAACAAACTTAATAAAACTTATTTCACTATTTGAGCATTCACAAAACTCAAGATAAGAATTAAACAAACTCTACAAGCATTTCTGAAAACTATTTAAACAAAACCCTTCAGGCTAAACTGCTACACGCAGCCACACTACTGCACCTAAGCCACTGACAACCGGGACCCAAGCAACTGACTGGCAGGCCCCCGAGTCAAACCAGCCCCACATGTCATACACACAGAGCAGAGGCCGACGTTGACCATGGCGATGCTCGCCGTCGGCGGCTCCTCCAGCGAAACGGACACCACCGACGGACTCCCCTCGACCTTCCGCACCCGACGACACCACTAAAAGGCCTAGTGCACTAACAGAGCAAGCTTTGCCGGCGAGAATGGCGACCGCGGTGGCGGGAGCTCGCCACGCTGGCCATCTCCGGCTTTCCCGAAGCAAACCGACGACCATCTCTCACTCCTCAACCCCTAGCGAACCCTAATCGAAGCAAAGAAGCTAGGGTTGCCACGAGAAACGACCGAGACCGCGGCTCATCATCCATGGCGAACAGAGCCGGCGGCAGACGGCGACGTACGGCCACTACCAAACCCTAATCGGCCAAACCAACACCTCCAACGTCTCCTACGGGCCAAGGCGACTCGCGAACGCTAGCCAGGACGAATGGACGAGCTCGAAAAGGGGGTTGGCCACGGCGGACCGAGCTCTCCGGCCATGGCGGACACGGCGGACGCGTGCTCCGCGGCTTACCCAGGGGTTCTCGGCGCAAGCTAGCTAGGGCAGGAGGTGGAGCGGGTCACGGCGACTTGGTTTGGCGGGATGGTTGGGGTGGAACCGCGGCGGAGCGGCGAGAAACGCTGGCGGACTCGTGGCGGCACTTACCTTGCTCGGGCGATGGCGAGAGCGAGAAGGGACAGAACGGAGGGAGTGGAGCGGCTTGGCTGTGCAAGTGCAGGCGGGCGAGCCTTGTGCTCGCCACGCCACGCACGGACGCGGGCTCGCCAGGCGTCGGGCGCCACGCGACGGCCAAGCTCTGTGGCCGGTCGGCCACGACCGCGGCGTCGTTTGGCTGAAACGACCGTTTCAGTCGGCCGATTAGCGCCTGACAGCGCGTTTTCAAACGCGATTAACTCTCTAACTACTCGATGAAACGACACACTGTTTGATTCTTTGGTTATAGCTATATGCCGACTACAACTTTGATTACAAGATCAAGCTTTGGTTCGGCCTGGATTGCTCTCAAGAAAGCTCCAAAGATCACCAGGCGAAACTGTTTTGGCAGTTAGGACTTAGGAGAATTTTTCTAAGTCAAAACTCCCCTATTTCTGCCTTGTGGGTCCTAAAACACCTTGTTAAACCCATTTTCATGAGTTGGTCCTAAAATAACTTTTGTTCTACTCTAAAATCTACACACTTTTGGTTAAGGGCCCACAACCATGCAAAGCGTCTATCTAGGAGGTCTTAGCCAGTCGAGCAAAAGGACTCCTAGGGCTCTCTTAAGGCAACTAAGGTTAAAGGCTTGGTTAGCCAAAGTGACCAACATAAACCTAGCTTCATTTTGACTCCTTAACAAGGTTAGGCTACTAAGGAACTCAACCACTCCAAAAACAAGTCAAACAAGCATCACACCATGCTCAACAGTAAAAACCATCACATGAAATGACACTTTATAAAAAGAATGCAACATGAGATGATGATGCTTTATGCTCATGAGATGTCAAGTTATGCAATTTAGGGTTGCTTAACACCAGGGGTGTCACAATGGCGACCTCAGTGGTACAGGGTCTGCTGGTGACGCTGCGGCTGCATATGCCATCCTTCGACCTGTCGGCCGTCATGACGCTCCCTGAAGGCAAGGGAGATGAAGACCTTGTGGCAATGCAGGAGGAGGTCAAACCCATGGCAGAGGAGTACTCACAGATTCTTGATCTTGTAGAGTAGTATACCCTCCTTTATCCTGTGGCCTTGATTTGTATCCCCTTTAAACAATTATTATTAAGCATAAAGTATCAAAGTATTGGTTACTTTTGGGACTTGTGAATTTCGTGTATTATCGACTCGGCATTGCAAGCAATGTCTTGTCAATGGGTCATTTTGTCTGATATGGATGTGTGACCAGACGTCTTATTAGATGGGTCTATCCGAGTGCTCTCTAGCACTTAGGTTTGGGTCATATGACTTCGTTTCTCTAATAGTCTTTTAACGATCGTATAGAGAACTTAGTCTGCCCGAGTACTACTCTTAGTACCCTTGTTCAAGGGATAATTTTGATCAAGCACCTCTGAAGGACCGTAATGATGGTTCTTGTTGGGTAAATCATATCCTCTTGGTAGTCGCAGCTTGAGTGCGAAAATGGGTCGGACCTCTGTCTGGTTAGTATGTAACAGGGTGAGCACTACTCCCCTTGTCGTTTTAATCCGGCAAGAATGAGAGCGTTTGCTCGTTCAACTTGACCGTTTGATTGTGGATGAGCCACTGATGCGTAGTCTATCTTGATCCCACAGTCGCCGGCCCATGACTTGAATTCAATAGCCGTGAAAGGGGACCTGAGGTCGGTGATAATTCTATGAGGCATCCCAAAGCGATGGAAGATGCTCTGCATGAATTGTACTAACTTTGATGCATTGAACTTGACCATTGGCATGTACTCAATCCACTTGGTGAACTTGTCGATTGCAACGTAAACATACTCAAATCCGCCTGGAGCACGCTTTAGAGGACCCACCATGTCGAGTCCCCAACATGAGAAAGGCCATGACGGGGGAATACAGATCAACTCATGTGCGGGTACATGCTGCTGTTTGGCGAAGAACTGACATGATTGACAGCGGCGGACTAAGTTTTCTGCATCTTTCAAGGTTGAGGGCCAATAGTATCCTGATCTGAAGATTTTTCCGACTAATGTCCTTGATGCTGCATGGTTGCCACAACACCCGGAGTGAACTTCATTTAGGATTTCTTTGCCTTCTTCTGGTGGGATGCACTTGAGGAGGATTCCCGATGAGCCACCGCGTCGATATAGCCTGTCCCTGACTAGAACATAATTTTTGCTACGTCTGGTGACCTGCTCTGCAGCAGTTTTATCACAATTTATGCTCCTTGAAGTAGTCAATAAAAACTTGTGTCCAGTCGGGTGCTATAGTTAGAATCTGAGTTGAGGGTGCGGGATCAACCTCATCCTTCTCTTGGATTGAAGGCTTGGATAGCTCATGTACAAAGGTACCGTTGGGAACCAGAGCTCTGTCGGATTCCAATTTTGCTAGGATGTCTGCTGCTACATTAAGATCCTGGGTAATATGAATGAGTTCTAACCCTGAGAAGTGTTTTTCTAGTTTGCGGACTTCAGTGCAATAGGCGTGCATTGTTTCCTTGGTGCAATCCCAATCCTTGATAACTTGGTGAATTACCACGGAAGAATCACCATAGACTAGGAGTCGCTTGATGCCCAATGTGACCGCTAGCTTGAGTCCGTGTAGTAGCGCTTCATATTCTGCTTCATTGTTGGTAGCGGGCCACATTATCTACAGGACGTACTTGAGTTGCTCTCCAGTAGGTGATACGAGTAGCACTCCGGTGCCTGCTCCACCAAGTTTTAAGGACCCATCAAAGTACATTTTCCAATGTTCAGGAATAGCATTGTCTTGGACCTGCTGTATTTCTGTCCACTCGGCGACGAAATCAGCTAGAGCCTGTGACTTGATTGCTTTCCTTGGAGTGAACTTGATGTTGAGCGCCCCTAGCTCGACTACCCACTTGGAAATTCTTCCGGTAGCATCGCGATTGTGGAGGATTTCTCCCAATGGAAAATCCGTAACAGCTGTGATCTCATGAGCTTCAAAGTAGTGTCGTAGCTTTCTTGAAGATATGAGTAGAGCGTAGAGTAATTTCTGTACTTGCGGGCACCTGACCCTTGAGTCGGAGAGTACCTCGCTGATGTAGTACACCGGTCACTGGGTGTGATAGATGTGCTTGTCATCCTTGCGCTCCACTACAATTGTTGTGCTCACAACGTGTGTGGTAGCTGCAATATAGAGCATCATCGGCTCCCTGGGTTCTGGTGGCGTTAGTATAGGTGAATTGGTGAGGTATCCTTTGAGCTATTCAAATGCCCTGTCCGCTTCTTCCGTCCACTAAAATTTATCGCCGGCCTTGAGTAATTTGAAGAAAGGTAATCCCTTTTCTCCGAGCCGTGAGATAAATCGATTGAGCGTAGCCATACGCCCGGTGAGTTTCTGAACATCCCTGACTGAACTAGGTGGCTTCATGTTGATGATAGCTGTGATCTGCTTTTGACTAGCCTCGATGCCCCGATGACTAACAAGGAATCCGAGTAACTGACCTGAGGGTACTCCGAATACGCACTTTGTGGGGTTGAGCCTCCATTGGTATGCGCGTAGCCGGGTAAAGGTTTCCTCTAGGTCTGATATAAGGGTAGTCGGGTCCTTCGTCTTTATGACCACATCATCGACATAGGCTTCTGCGTTGCGACCGATTTGGTCACCCAAACAATCTTGGATAGCACGCTGGTAGGTAGCCCCTGCATTCTTCAACCCGAAGGACATGGTTTTATAATAGTAGGCTCCAAAGGGAGTTATGAACGATGTCTTGGGTTGGTCTTCTTCTTTGAGGGCAATCTGATGATACCCGGAGTAGCAATCTAGGAAGGATAATAGGGTGAAGCCTGCGGTGGCGTAAACTATTTGATCTATCCTTGATAATCCGAAAGGATCCTTTGGTCAATGCTTGTTGAGGTCTGTGTAATCAACACACATGCGCCACTCTGCAGAGTTCTTCTTTTTCACTAGTACTGGGTTGGCTAACCACTCGGGGTGAAGAATTTCTCTGATAAACCCGGCTGCGAGTAGTTTAGCTATCTCCTTCTTGATCGCCTCTTTCTTCTCTGGTGAGAATCATCGTAGTCTTTGCTTGATGGGTCTAGAGCCCTCTTTTAGTTCCAATTTATGCTCAGCCAAGCTCCTAGGAACTCCAGGCATATCAGCTGGTTTCCAAGCAAATATGTTTTTGTTTGCTCTGAGGAACTTGGTGAGTGCGAGTTCGTATTCTTCAGATAGGTGAGCACTGATAACCGCTGTCTTTGAGGGATCACCGGTTTCTAGATCAATGGTTTTTGTAGAGACTTCCGCTGATGGTTGGATGGCACCCGCCTTCTTGGTTGGGATTTCTGAATCTCCAGGCTTGGTGTGATGTACCATTTGAGCGAGTTCTTGTACTTCTAGGGCGAGTTGAGCTTTTTCTACGATTTGAACAGCTTCTATGTCGCAATCGAAAGATCGCTTCAAGTCACCTCTGAAGGTTAGGATACCTTTAGGACCCGGCATCTTCAGCAGAAGGTACGGGTAGTGAGAAACTGCCATAAATTTGGCGATAGTTGGTCGTCCAAATATGACATGGTATGATGACTCGAAGTTGGCTACCTCGAAACTGATGTACTCAGTCCGGTAGTTGGTCTGAGTTCCAAAAGTGATGGGTAATATAATCCTTCCGAGTGGTACGGTCGCCTTTCCGGGTACTATGCCGTAAAAGAGGGTGCTTGATGGTGTGAGCTGTGTTGCAAGATCTAAGTTCATCTTGCGTAGGGTGCTGGCAAAGATGACGTTGAGTACTCTTCCCAATTTGAACCCGACAACCGTGGGATCCAGGACTAGCGGGTAATGTCCTGCATTGGAGACACTGGTCCATTGGTCTGCTCGGGAGAAATTGATCGGATGCTCAGACAAGTCGAGGTATTTGGGAGTCGCTGGTTCTGTAGACATGATCTCCCATAGGGAGAGTTTCTGGAGCCGCTTGCTATCGCTGGTGGTTACTCCCCTAAATATGACATTGATGGTGCCTTTGGGGTGCTGGAAACCGTCGGCGTCCTGCTGAGGGTCTTCAGCTGTCTTCTTTCCCTTATCTTTCTTGTTTTTGTTGTAGTCAGAGTTCAAACCTCGCTCCTTGAGCTGTCGACAATGCCTAGCCTGATGTCCTCCTTTCGGATGGAAAGGGCATGGTCCGTCGAGTAAGTCATCAAAGGTGGATGGCTTGTTCCCCTTTTTCTGAGGCTCCATGGCTGCAATAGTGTTGTCCCCTGTTCTCTTGCGGGTGTTTTGCTGAGCAGCCTGATTGCCTCTCTCATTGTTTCCTCGATCACCCTGCGCGTTCCTTTTGGGAAAGCGTTCCTGTGTGCGTTCTTCTATCGCCATCATGGAATTTACTGCCCGATGAAACTCGTCAGCGGTGGTCGGGTCATGCTTGATGAAGTCTTTGTTATTGTACCTTTCGCAAATTCCATTGCCAAAAAGGTCAATTACTTCTCCGTCTGTGATGTCAGAAACTGTGGAGTGAATTTTCGAGAAGTGTCTGTAGTACTCCCGCATTGTCTCGTTTTTCTGCTGCTTGCATGTCCTGAGCTTAGTCCGAGGATCTGATCTCTCGGGGACACCTGCAAAGTTCTCTATGAAGATACGATGGAGTTGTTCCCAGGAATCAATGGACTCGGGCTTAAGTCTGTAAAACCATGCAAGTGGCATTGTCTCTAGAGCCATGGGGAGAAAAAGTGCTTTGACGTCGTTGCTTCCTCCTGCTAACTCGACTGCTTGAGTGTACAGCCTGAGCCACCGTTTAGGTTCTGTCTTCCCATCGTACTTTGAGTAGTTCCCGGGCTTGAATTTTCGTGAAAACGGGATTGCTCGGAGCCTTTGGGAAAAGCAAGGGAAGCTATCGATTGCATCAGATGCTGCGATTGTGACTCCTCGGTATGATGTTTCGGCTCCTCCTTCAGCTTGATTAGGTTCTCGGTTGCGCAGGCGACTCCTCACTAGTGCCCGGCCGAGTCGTTCATGAACAGGCCGCCTCTGGCTTGGATGGGATGACGCTTGTTCGTCAGCTAAGGACTCAAGGTTCTGACCCTTGAGTTGAAGCGCGGTAGTCTGAAGCATGACCAATCGTTGCTCTTCGTCAGGGGTGCGGTTGTCCTCGGCTCCCATCTCTGTGGCGTGGCCAGAGCGATAATGTGCTGGTAGCGTGTCTGGTAGACCCTGTGGCCAGCAACCCTCATAAATTCAGGCTCAAGGTTGCGGGAGCAATCAGCTCATCGGCGATTGTGATCATTTTGGGATTGACCCTCCTGATCACGTTGGGAGCGAGCTTGACGCTCTGCTTCTTCTTCCAGATGCCTCCGATTATTATATTCCTCAAGTCGTACATTGTAGCGCTCTATGGCTTCCTTTTGATGATTTGCTCGCCTTCTACGAGCATCTTTGGCTTGATTCCTCCTAATTCTCTCGGCCTTTATGGACTCGGTCTCTGCGGGTCCTTCTGGGTCGTTGTCGGATATCATACTCAGAGTTTCATCATCTCGGAAGATGTCTGGAGGGGTTGGAGGTCGTAGGGATGACTGATGCCCTGCCATGAAGACTTCACGAGTGTAACCCTGGTTTGTTGATCGTGGTGTTACCGACTCCAAGGTAGAGGTACTGGAGATTAGTTCTGTTGAGGTGTCGTGTTCCTCAAAGGGGAGCTGATGTCCATATTGATATGGAAGTTGCTGGTCGATAGTGCCAACCAGCCTAGCTGGAGCTGGCTGTATTGGCCAATGGACAATGTTACCCTCTTTGGTAGAGCTGAAAACGAGTCTCTGTTGAGCTCCGGTCAAAGGAATCTGTTGATATTCTTCGGATTTTGCGTCAATCAGGTCTTGGAAGTTTTCGGCCGAGTTCCGCAGTCCAAAGATGGTGCCATGTCCGATGTCCGAGTCCTTTTTGGTCTCAGAGTACGAGCCCGAGTAGGAGTCGGAGGCTTCGGCTTGGCCCTCAGAATCTTGCGGTTCTTGGATTTCGAGGTTTGCTAGGTTCTGGGTGAGATGATCTATCTTTGGCGTGGCTTGCTCTTCTGATTCAGTGTGGAGTTGTCGATGTAGCTTCCCTTGATCATCCGCAATGCAAGTCTACGAGCCAAAAACAAAAATTGATCTTGCCGAGAACATGTTGACGTGGTTCGTCGAGCTCTTGATCGTCGAATCGCCGAGAGCCCCTACCTGGCGCGCCAGCTATCGGTGTTTGTTAACCGGCAACTCGTCTTGAGGGATCTCAGACGATTTGCTCGGTGGGGATCAGCGTTCGTAGAACTCGGCGAGTACACATGGACAGCGATTAATACTGGTTCAGACCGCTAAATAGCGTAATACCTTACGTCCAGTGCGGCGTGTGCCTTGTGTTATGATTCAAGATTCAATGATAGGAGCCTGCGCCTGCTTCCCCTTATATATCCGAGTGAAGCATAGCGCGGACCGAGTCCAAGTCGATTACAACAGAGGAGTCATATTCTAATTACAAGACTTCCTTTAAGAACTCGACTAAGTTATAGCGAGAGTCCTAATCCAAGTACACTTCGTATCAAGTCTTCGGATCTCCCGTGTCGTCCGGGATTAGTCGGAGTGATCATCTTCTGATGATATCTCTGACATCCTGGTCCGTCAAAAGTTCGGTGGTGATGATGTGGCGCGAGCAAGCTTTCCAGGGAGCATCGGACGCTGGCCTGCGTGCGATGTCGAACCATCTGACACGTCCGATGTGTCTGGGAGCATTCTGGAACCTCTCTGGTGTGTCATCAGACGCAGGGGTTTAGCGTCCGATGTGAGGGTTCCGGCGCGTCCGATGTGGCGCAGTTCTGAGCTGAAAAGTGCAGGGCATCAGCGCGTCTGATGACACTTTAACAGTGGCGCGAACGAATATGACCGTTGGGATCTGACAGACTGAATTTGTATCAGGGGGACACATGGTGCTCATCGGAGCATCGGACGCTGGGACACCTGCGCGTCCGATGGTCGCGTTTTCAGCCCAACGGCTAGGCCTTTTTGTGTGACCTATATAAGTGGCTTGGCCGGCTCACTTGGGTTCTCTCTTGCACATTTTGATCCCTAAGCATCCTTGTGAGCATAACCAAGCCTCCCCACTCATCTCTAGAATTGATTTGATCAAACTAAGCGAGATTGAGTGATTAGTGCTAAGATTTGAAAGAGTTCATTCTAGTGCCACTAGTTCTTCGCATCGGCTTTGAGTTGCTTGTTACTCTTGGCATTTGCAGGTGCCTAGACGGCTTGGAGGCGTTGAGGTGGTTGATTGGCAAGATTGGTGATTGTTCTTGGCCACCACCGTTCGTGATTGTGAGAGGTTTTGGAGCCTCACCTCGTCGGAGTGGCAAGAGGCATCCTTAGTGGATTGCTCATGTCATTGAGCTACCTCACTAGCGGTAGATTCTTGTAGCGCTCTTAGTGAGCTTGGCTTGGTGCCAATTAGCCACCGGATCACCTAGTGTTGGTCGACACAACGGGAAGTAGCGTGTTGTCGGTAGTTCTTAGCTACACCTAGGATAGGGTAACTAAAGTAGCTATCTACTAATGCCAAGCGGGGTTGTCAATCCCGACACTAGTAGGAGCTAGCTAGTGAGAATGCAATCTACCAGGAGGAGATTCTGCAAGCGCATAGAACTATCGTAGTAGCACTTCACCTGGGAGTACCAGGTGTCAATTTATTTGATCCCAAGGGAAGGCTAGGGTGGTGTATGAGTTGAGTCAAGGATGGGATGAGAGTCGAAGAAAAGAGAAAAAGGAAAAGGGGAGAAGGGAAGATGAAAGGCTAGAAAGAATATATGGGTGGATAGGTAAGGATGAAATGGATGGCTAAGGTAAGGTGGATAACTAGATAGATAGAATAGGATAATTAAGGATAACTAACTAACTACTAACTACTCCTAGATAACCACAGAGCAAGATAACTATGAAGCAAGATAGTTACGAAGCAAGGCAGGCAAAAGACAATAAAGCAACTAAGTTGAGTATAGTTTTATTCCTATCTTGTCAAGTATTGAGGCGTACTAGCCTTTACCACTTACTTAGGTTGAACGCTAGCACAACGAGCCTTACTGTTAAACTGGGCTAACTACGTGGTGGAATTCAAGGCACACAGGGCTGTCACCACCTGCTTGCTACCACAGCTATCCGGGGGTCCAGCCGTATCTGAAGGTAAGTCTATAACTAAGCACCACGCTTAACTATATTCTAACTATCTCTACCCTAGCTTTGAATAGAGACGCCCTTGCGGACGTCAGAGCAAACACTTGACTTAATAAGATAAACACTAAACTAACTAAGCAACCTATTGGCAAAGATCAATCACTAAGCACACTAGAGATTAACTATTATGGCTAAGTGAATTGAACTGTAGGATAGCTAGGCACTCAAGCAATCAATCAAGTATACCACTCAATACTGATAAGTAGAATAAAGTAATACTTGAAATGATGAACTAGAATATAGTAAAGTGCTTGAGATACAAGAGCAAAACCTGAACTGGAGATGAAGAAAGACTCTTCCCAGCTCCAGAACCGATCACTCACACGCCTCTACTCTTGAGCTAAGCCTTGAGCAGCGCTACCGCGAGGGCAAAGATGCCTTGCTCTACTAGCTACCTACTTGCCTAAGCTCTCTGAGCTCTCACTTGCTTGCTTCTACTTGCTTTGCTTCTCTTGTATGGGATATCTGGTACTGATGCCTTCGGGGGGTATTTATAGCCCAAATGAGTGAGGGGGGTACTTATAGGGGGCAGCCAGCCGACCTAGGGCTAACCCTAGTGGCGGGCGCCAGCCCTAGGTGGCGGCTGCCACCTCCCTCACCGTTAGATGCACCGCCTTGGCTTCAACGGCATCCAGGTGGTTGTCCAAGGCGGTTTGGAGGTCGGTTGCATGTCCTAGCAACCGCCATTCAGCCTTGATCCACGCCACTTCATCCTGAGCCGTCCGATGCCACTGACCTAGTGACCAAGGGCCAAGATTTGGCCTTGGGGAGGTCACACGGATCGGTGACATGGCAGGGAGTGGAGCTTGGGCCAACCCAAGTGGCGGGCGCCACTTAAAGGTGGCGGGCGCCACCTAGGGGTGGCGGGCGCCACCCCCCTTAGGCCCATTTGGGCCCTGCTGAGTGGGCTTGTCTCCTGGTGGGTCCAAATGTCCAAATTTGATTCAAATCCTGCATTCAAATAAAATTCTATGGACATGTGGAATTCGGTTAGTTTGAAACCTATTTGACTACATTTCATGCCTTTTTGGTGGATTTTAGGGTCAAATGTTGATGGTAAAATAGGTGTTTAAGGACCATCAACATGTGCCGACAAGTACGTGAACCTCGGGATAAACCATCGTGTCTCGCGTGCTTATTGTGATTGTATTTCCATCTTGGTGATTGGTCTTCATATTCACATCTTTGGTGATTGGCATCACAAGTGGATTTCGCCGGTGATTGGTTCTCGACAAGGCGATCCCGAAGGCTCGGTGAAACCACCTCTATCTAGCTCATTCACTTTGTGTATTTACTTTGAGCTATTTCTTCTGTCATATTTGTCTTGATACATCTCTTGTGTAGATTAGTTGTGATTGATTATCTAGATTTATCTATTGCACATACTTGTCTCATATACATTCTTTGTATATCATATTTGTGCTAGAGTTAGATTATTTGTTCCGCTTTAGATACTAGCTCTAGTTGATTCTGTGACATAGTTTTATTAGGTAGAATTATTGGATAGGTGGCTTGCAACACACTATTAGGCTAACGCAAAAATCTTCGTCATTTATCATACTAATAGTGTTTGTCTAAGTGATTTTATAGAATTTTAATTAGGCTATTCACCCCCCTCTAGCCAATTTAGACCTTTCAGCATGGCAGTTGGTGGAGCTGTCGGCAACACCTGAAGCTGTAGCATGCCAGCATCACCAGAGCGGTGTGTAGAATGGCAAAACATTATACCTTATTAGGGAGCACCATACCATGAAAGTGTTGTTGCCGAGGGGTTGTTCACTCACGAACTGCGTCGTCACCCACTCACTCTCAACTGGAGGTCTCCGAGGTAGCCCTGATGGTCTGGCACTGTGAAGGACCGAGAATGCAACCAGAAAGCGACCAGAGGGGGGTGAATGGGAGCTTCAAAATTCCTTTCGGAAACTTGTCGCCACTGTCCCGTAAATCAACCCCAAGAGCAAACCCTAGAGCTCGTAAGTGTCTACGACCCTAGAGATAGGGTGGATGCTTCCAAGAAGCACAACGAGACACTTTACGACTCTAGAAACCCAACGTAAAAACCAGAAATCAAAACTGACAACGAACGAACGAACTGCGGACGAAACTGCGCAGACTCAGCAGCATCGGACGCTGGGAGCGTCCGATGTCAAAGCACCGGACGCGTCCGATGCAAACAGGACACTTCTGGAACCTTACTGGACGCCCATCGGACGCTGTGAACAGTGCAACCCTAGCGTCCGATGTCTGACCCCCGGCGCGTCCGATGGCAACGGACGCTCCGATGGTCAGCGTCCGATGCTCCTTAAAGAGCACTGTCAGACGACACGTGGCACCGGACGCTCTAATGAAAAAGACTCAGCATCCGATGCTCAAGAACACAGCGTCCGATGGTCCCGATACTGCACTGTTCTTCCGCGAAATCCACTCGATCTTCTCCGAATCAAAAGCACTAAGGCATAGACTTGGTATGAGGAGTCTCAAGGAGGTTAGTGAGCTATCCCATGGGAATCATGGCTCACATCTAACTCCAAATCGATGGATTGGAAGAAATCGGGACTAAAGGAGCAAAACCGATCCAAAACGAAAATCAACCGATCTACTAGGTCATGAGGTTAGGGAAGAATTCCTTCAGTGGAAAGAAGTGCCTCACGATCTAGTACAACTTGGTTTAAACGGATTTGCGAAAGATGCACCGAGCAAAGAGATCGATCGATGGGACAAACATGGAGAAAAGCAACCCGCGAAGAACACGAACAAAACGCGAATCACAACCACGAATTTGCAACCGTGTGGCTACCACACGCTACAATAGTGAGATTACGATCTCACTTCCTCAAAATCTCACGGGCACAGAGGTATTGTTCTCTTCTCTGTGGATCTCAGTTCGCTATAGCAGGGGAGGGGGATAGCAGGAAAACCTAGAAGGCAAAATAGCAAATGACTGAGATAGATGGGGAGGTGGGTGTCTCCCCCTACTTATCCTAATTCTAACTATTCCTAATTCCCACTCTACCGCTAACTACTTACAGAGCGAACCAGCTAAACCCTAAGGTTATTCTGGACCAACTCGTGGTAGGTGGTGATCCAACGGCCACGCCCGCACAATAGGTAGCGTTGCCTCGACGCAACCTCACCGATTGCCGCCATGTGCCGCCACCGCTCTGCGTCCTTTTTCACGGACTCCGCCCCCGGTTTTGAGGCCCAAACCGGGAAACCAGCCTTCACGATCAACCCCCGGTTTTGAGGCCCAAACCGGGAAACCAGCCTCCAAGTCCATCCCCTGGTTTTGAGGCCGAAACCAGGAAACCCGCCAGCGCCCAGGTTTTGAGGCCCAAACCTGGAAACCGTCCTCAGCCCGAGTTTTGTGGCCCAAACTCGGAAACCCGCAGCACGCCCAGGTTTTGTGGCCCAAACCTGGAAACCGTCCACCCGATGGTTTTTCTCTAGCTCTACCACCAAACCGACGCTGTCGAGGGGATGCACCGCCCGTGCACCCCGTCCACCGACACGTGTCCCCAGGTCCTCGACCCGAGCAACACCATGTCCCGCAAGTCTTCGCTCGTCGCTGTCCCAGGCTGCCAGCCACCACAGCTGATCCTCAGGCCACCGGTCCCTCAGTCCAAGCCTCACGTCCGCCCTTCACCGCTCCCGGTCCGTCGGCACGGCACGTCTCTACTTGACCTTCACCTTGCCCTCGATCACTGTCTCCGTGCTCGACACCTGCACAACACAAGCCAAAGAACCTGCGATCAAACCTGTTGACAATCACTCATCACTCGAGACTCGACATACACCCATGTATCCGCAATCTCCCCCTTGATGAGTGCATTGTCAACTACACACATAAATCATGATGGAAATAGAATGAAGGAAGAAAGGAGAGGAGAGAACTCGACCAAATGACCCAAAAGCATAGCAAAGCCGAAGAAGGTCAAGTGGAAAGAGCAAGACAACTTGGTCCCCAAAGACATGGGCAACGGCTCGACGCAACCAAGCAAAGCAAAGATAGCCCTCAAGAAGAGGTAGAATAGGCTTAGCACTGCTAGCAGACACCAATTGAAAAATCAAAGCAAAATGCTAGTCCCTCAAGACAGAGGCACAGAGGCTCAACACAACTAGCAGAAAGCTTGACATCAACTGAAAAGCCCGAAACCAACTGAATCAAAGATGCGACTGCTAGTCCCTCAAGATAGAGGCAAAGGCTCAACACAACTAGCAAAGCACCCCGATCCAATTCGAAATTTCAAAAATTTATCACGAGCAAACTCCTCCTTGCATGGTGCATGCAATCGATTCCTCTCCCCTTAGTTGAACATGGGAGGCATGATTTGTCCAAATTCTTCCCCTTAGTTGAAAATGCACCATCAAGTGAAAAATGCAACAATAAGTCTTAAGCAAGGTCTCCTCCTGGAAAAATGCACCATCAAATGTGCCAACAAGAGAAGTTCTCCCCCTTCCAAAATGCATATGAGACATAGTGCAAGTTAGCAGCTTCAGGAATATAGTCAAGAAAATGCAAAAATGCTCTAAACAGTATAGCTCCAACGACTCACTGGAAAGCATACAAGCTAGCAAAGGCTCAAACTGATCACCAAATATGAATTATGAACATATGAGCAAAGTGAGCAGTTTTTAGCCAAAAAGGTATTCACCATCAAAATAGCACAAAACATGTATAGACAGGAAATCAGTCAAGTGCTAAACATGCATACAAGGTGAACTACACCTAGCACAGTTCAATCATCATGCCATAGAGTGAAACATAGTCTTGTGTATCCAAATTTTATCGGAGTTGCAGCGGTTAAGATTACACAAGTTAAAATTTCAGCATGTGATTGCGAGAGGTTGAAAGCTTGTCATTGCCTAACTTTTCAACTGTGTGAAGCCTATGCAGAAGCAATCAGAAGCTTAAAGCAATAGTTTCGGTCATACACTACACAGCTCAAGTTTAACTCAAGGTGCAATGAGAAACAGTCTCGAAACTGTGATGTGTTGACAAGCAATCCCATCTCGATCTTTTCAATTCACTTAAAACTTGGTTCAGATTTTATTGACAGAATATGAACAGACCAAGCAAGTGACAGACTCAGAACTAGAGACATAGCAACCTAGCATATATGAAAAGCACGAGTGAATTCAACACATCCTACACATGCTAGTTGCATATCTCAATGGTGAACATTTTCAAGTTTTATGTTTGTTAAGTAGATTCACCATTCAAAAAATAGCTCAGCTCACAGCATGTATTAGTGATCAGAAAGAGCATAAGCTACTAGCATCAGCATATAGCATCGGAGCACACTAAACATAGCATAATTACATTCTAAAGATTATATACATGAAGCTCAGAATGTAAAAGCGTATGCTGAAATGCAAAAGAAAAAACAAAGCAAACGAGAAAATAGTCAGTCTTTGATACAAGATCCAAAATGTTTCCCCCATCTAAAAGGGGAAGCACACACCAAGCTCACCCCTCAACCGATTAAAGTTGATTCGTCCAAAGGCTTGGTGAAAATATCAGCTAACTGATGATGAGTATCGACATGGCGATGGTCGATATCACCCTTCTCATAGTGGTCTCGCAAAAAGTGAAAGCGCACATCAATGTGTTTGGTCTTCGAGTGAAGCACGGGGTTCTTAGCAACCCTAATCGCACTCGTACTGTCACAAAGCAAAGGAACACGAGAAAAGCTCAGACCAAAATCACGCAAAGTGGCCATCATCCAAAGCAACTCGGAACAGCAGCTAGCCGCAGCAACATACTCAGCCTCCGTTGTAGACTGAGCGACACTAGACTGCTTGCGGGAAGACCACGATACAAGAGAAGAACCAATAAATTGGCAAGTCCCAGAAGTGGACTTGCGCTCAATGCGACAACCAGCAAAATCGGCATCGGAATAACCGCAAAGGGAGAAGGTGGAGGAAGCTGAATACCAAATCCCGAACTCAGGTGTGAAACGAAGGTACCTGAAAATGCGCTTCACCGCCTGACGGTGAGAAATGCACGGCGACGCCTAAAAGCGCGCGCACAGGCACACCGCAAACTGGATGTCCGGGCGTGTCGCCGTCAGGTAGAGCAGCGACCCGATCATGCTTCGGTACTCCTTCTGGTCCACAGCTTCTCCATCCTTGTCTACATCCAGGGCCGTCGTGGTCGACATGGGTGTTGGAAGAGGCTTGGCCTCACCCATATCGAACCTCTTCAGCAAGTCCTTGGTATACTTGCCCTGGTGCACAAACGTCCCTTCTCGGGATTGCTTAATTTGCAATCCAAGAAAGAAAGTCAGCTCGCCCATCATACTCATCTCAAACTCCCTACTCATAGTATCTGCAAACTTGGCAACCAAAGCGTGAGAAGAACCACCTAAAATGATATCATCCACGTAAATCTGGACCAAGAGAGTGTCTTTGCCTTGCTTGAGAAGAAAGAGCGTTTTATCCACACATCCCATTTTAAAACCCTTAGCAAGCAAAAAGGTTTTCAACCTATCATACTAGACTCTAGGGGCTTGTTTCAAACCATATAAAGCTTTGTGGAGTTTGAAAACATGGTTTGGAAACTTGGGATTTTCAAAACCGGGAGGTTGTTCAACATAAACCTCTTCTTCTATGTAGCCGTTTAAGAAGGCACTCTTGACATCCATTTGAAAAAGTTTGAAACCTTTGGATGCTGCAAATGCCAAGAGTATCCTAATAGCCTCCAAACGAGCTACAGGAGCAAAAGTCTCCTCATAGTCTATCCCCTCCTTCTGACTATAGCCCTTCGCTACAAGCCTAGCCTTGTTTCTGACAACGTGGCCATCCTCTCCTTGCTTGTTTTTGAAAACCCATTTTGTCCCAATAGGCTTACAGTCTGGAGGAGGTGGAACTAAAACCCAAACCCGATTTCGCTCAAAGTTCTCTAACTCCTCATGCATGGCATTGACCCAATCCGGATCCGTCAAGGCGTGTCCAACATCTCGGGGCTCAAAATCAGCAACGAAAGCAGAATGAGCAAAGTGAGATATTTGAGACCTGGACCGAGTGACACGTTCGTCAATGTTGTCGATCATCTGCTGAGGGGGGTGTTGGCGCCGGATGTGTCGTGGCGCCTCCCGAGTAGAAGTGATCTCCCCCTCAACAGCAGTTGGTGCCTCCCCGGGTACAAAAGGTACTGCTCGGGGTGGCGGATCCCACGGCCCCCAGGAAGAAGAAGTGTCGGGGCCGTGAGTCGTAGTGGAAGCTGCTCCTTGCGGCACAGCAGGTGGAGGAGGTGCTGGATCATCCATACCTTCAGCACCCTCATCCTCGTCATCAAAAATAGGCTCACCAACCTCATGATCACCTGCACGCTCAAAACGAGAAGAAGGACAAACCATGGTCTCGTCGAAGGTGACATCGGATGTCTCCATGACTCGGTTAGTATCAAGGTTAAGTACACGATAAGCTCTAGTGTGAGTGCCATAACCCAAAAATACACCGTCAGAAGAACGAGACTCAAATTTGTCCAGGTTGCCTTTCTTCAATATAAAACAGTGGCAACCAAAGACTCTAAAATAACTCACCTTGAGCTGTCTCCCAAATCGCAACTCATAAGAAGTCTTTTTCAAGAAAGCTCGGAGAAAAATGCGATTGGAAATATAGCATGCAGTGTTCATAGCTTCGGCCCAATATCGCCTAGGAGTCCTATGCTCATCGAGCATCGTCCTGACCATCTCTACAAGGGTCCGATTTTTCCTCTCTACAACACCATTTTGGGGTGGTGTGTAGGGGGGAGAAAACTGATGCTCCAAACCCAAAGAGTTACAAAACTTCTCAAAATCCGAATTCTTGAATTCGGAACCATTATCACTTCTAATAGCTCGCATCGAGTTCAAAGGGAACTCGTTCTGAATACGCAAAATCAGATTGCGAGCAAAAGAGAAAGTCTCGGTCTTCTCAAACAAAAAGAAGACCCACGAATACCTCGAAAAGTCGTCAACAACAACAAGCACATACCACTTCCCCCCAACCGAGCTCACCCGAGCCGGACCAACAAGGTCCATGTGTAAAAGCTCTCCAGGGCGTTGTGTCATGACCTGAGTCACTGGATGGTGGGGAGCGGCAACCATCTTCCCATGTCTACAAGAATGGCAAACAAGATCCATCTCCATCGACAACTTGGGCAATCCTCGGATTAGGCCAAGTGAGCTAAGTCTTGCAAGCAAGTCGAAGCTCAAATGTCCTAGTCTCCTATGCCACTTCCAAAGATCAGAGGAGGAAGGTCCAGCCAAAAGACAACAAGAAACTCCAAATGACTCCGAGAAATCCGCACGAAAGACTTTCCCAAAGGGCGAAATCACACAAACAAGATTGCCCTGAGGATCCAAAATACGACCGAGATTCGGCTTAAAACGAATCTCATAGTTGTCATCAAAGAGTTGCGAAATAGAAAGAAGGTTAAAATGCAAGTTAGAAACAAGAGCAACATCATAAAGTGCTCATTAACTCGCACCGACCCACGAGACAACACTTTACCTTTGCTATTGTCGCCGAAGGTGATAAACTCCTTTCCGGCGATAGGGCTAAGACTGGAGAACCACTTGGCTTTTCCGGTCATGTGCCTCGAGCAACCGGAATCCACCAACCAAACGTCCTCCAATCGTTTTACCTACATCAATAAAAAGACATAGGGTGAGCATACAGTCCAACACTGGGGTTAGTGAAGTAGGAAGAATACCAGTGTTGGGCCGGCTGCTCAAAAGAACGGTTAGAAGAAAAACCATTCTGCACGCCTACGGGGGAAACGATCACCATGTTGAGGAAAATGTGGTCCGCTAAGGGAAGAGCGTCCATCGCGATACTCAAAATGCGGTGGAGGAAAACGCTCTACAATAAAGCCACCGCCACGGGGTCCATAGCCTACAACTGCAGGCTCCCGCCGGGCACGTCCTCTCCGCTGCCTAGGCCTGGGAACTTGAGGTTCTGGACCTCTGGGCCTAGCTGCACGCCTCTGAACATTCGGCGCATATACATCATGGAAAGGATGGTACATGTCCGCATTGTTCATCTCCCTAGCACGGCGCGCCTCTCTCTTGCGCTGAAAGCAGAACTCACTCAAGTGTCCATCTCTCCCACAGTGCTCACAATGGTACCTCGCTGCTCTCAAAGGGGGTTGTTGGTACACACGGTTGTGGGTGTGGATCACTTTGCCCTTCTGTGGCATAAGCTCCTCCTGGATAGGTGGCATTGTGTCCAGCTTGTTTTTTAGGTGATTGGGTTTAGGAGCCCATTGCTGGTTCTTGGGTGGAGCTCGTGGAGGTTCTTCAAACACCCCATCCTTGGTGTTAGGCTTGAGAGGCTCTTTGGGTGGAAGCTTGGTAAGTTTGGGAGTAGTGGTGGAGTTGGGCTTCTCACTTGGGTTCAAACCACTCGACTCTCCAATCTTTCCAAAAGCAGAAACCTCAACGCCCGGAGCAAAGCCTACACCAGGACCTCCAGCAGCAAACTTGAATTGGGAGATCACCATCCCGAGCTGTGGCTCATCGCTAGACACCCATGACAAGATGGTCCGAAGGTATGTGTTTTCCTCCTCGGTTTGCATTTTTTCATGCTTCACATTAGCGATCTCCATCTCCAAACCCTCACACAAAGCGCACCTAGTCACACAAGTGCTACCCGAGCTGGCCTTCTCAAGAGACTCAATCTTGGCATCCTTCTCTGCCAACTCGGTTTGCAAGACTGGACAAGACTTGCACGCACCCAACAACAGGGGTCTAGCCCGGAGCTCATCCACCTCTCCAACCAAAGCAGCATACTTACCTCTCAAGGTGAGAAGATCAGTCATGTGCTTGGTGCACATCTCACACTCACCCTCCTCAGACATGACCACGGTGGACTTAACGAACTCAAGCTCCCTCACCGTGTCCTCCCACTTCTACCTAAACTCCTTGCGCTCTTTAGCAGCACGCCTAAGCAACTTATCTTGACTAAGCAAGGCGGCAGTAAGCTTTTCGACCTCAGCAGAAAGCTCGTCGTGGGTGAGAGATACCTGAGAGGTGTCGTCGTCATCGTCGTCGTTCCGAGGGGTGTCCTCCAGCTTGCCGTCGACCTCATCACCAAGGGCCATGGTGCAGAGGCCGTCGTCGTCGGCGAAGAAGTAGAGGCCGTTCAGCTTGTCCTCGATCCTCTTCTTCTTCTCGGACTCATCATCGCTTGAGCAAGCGGAGTCATCATCCGAGCCGTCGACGTCGCTGAGCGTGGCGAAGAATGCACGCTGCTCAGCCTGGGCCTTCTCCAAGTACTTCTTCTTGATGTACTTCTCCTTGCGCTTGCCGGAGTCGTACTTGTGCCTGTGATCGCCCTTCCCAGATGTGTGCTTCTTCTTGGGACAGTTGGCGATGAAGTGGTCAGGGTCGCCGCACTTAAAGCATCCTGAGCGTCCTCCTCTGCGGCGACGGTTCATGCGGTTGTTGTGGAACCGCGAGAACCGGTTGGCGAGCAATGCCAACTCGTCATCCCCCAAAGACTCTAGCTGGTCCTCTATGACACAAAAGAGTGAAAAAAGTGCAAATCCTCCAGAGGGGTTAGCAGAAGAGCCAGAAACCAAAGCCATAGTCGGGCCGGAAGGATTTTCATAAGAAGCCCTCGACATGGCGTCAATCTCACTAGACTTGAGCTTACTAAAGAGCTCGTCGCAAGTGAGGGTCTCATAGTTAGACGATTCGATGATCGCCTGGACCTTTGAGTCCCACACCGACCGATCAAGAGTGTGCAAAAGTTTCAAAGCCCTCTCGTGATCGTCAAAAGGCAACAGCTCTTTGTTTGCTCTCATCTTGTTGACATTGACCTGAAAGCGAGCGAATAAACTCTCTATGCTCTCGCCAGGCATGTGTCGAAAGTTCTCGTACTCCCGCTTGTGCGACTCGTAGAGACGGGATTTGACTTGAGATGTTCCCTCATGGAAGCGCATGAGGGTCGCCCAAATCTCACGAGCCGTGGGGAGGTGAGAAACGCGATCAAACTCGAACATGCTCAAACAGGAGAAAAGAGCGTTACGCGCTCGGCTATTGGCATCGTGCTCATCCATCTGAAGCTGAGTAACACGAGCAACCAAGACAACGTAATCGTCCCTGTTGCAAATCTCCCAAACAGAAGAGCCCATGCTCTGGAGATAGGCCGACATACGTATCTTCCAATACGCATAGTTCGTCCCATCAAAGAACGGAGGTTTGCCCACGCCGCGATCCATGTCGCCTTCTGTGGATCTGGAACCGGCTAAGGTGGAAGATCCTTAACCTTGCTTTGATACCAATTGAAGGACCGAGAATCCAACCCGAAAGCGACCAGAGGGGGGTGAATGGGAGCTTCAAAATTCCTTTCGAAAACTTGTCGCCACTGTCCCATAAATCAACCCCAAGAGCAAACCCTAGAGCTCGTAAGTGTCTACGACCCTAGAGATAGGGTGGATGCTTCCAAGAAGCACAGCGAGACACTTTACGACTCTAGAAACCCAACGTAAAAACCAGAAATCAAAACTGACAACGAACGAACGAACTACGGACGAAACTGCGCAGACTCAGCAGCATCGGACGCTGGGAGCGTCCGATGTCAAAGCACCGGACGCGTCCGATGCAAACAGGACACTTCTGGAACCTTACTGGACACCCATCGGACGCTGTGAACAGTGCAACCCTAGCGTCCGATGTCTGACTCCCGGCGCGTCCGATGGCAACGGACGCTCCTGCGAATACATGGGTGTATCCCGAGTCTCTGAGTGATGAGTGATTGTCAACTGGGATGATGCGCATGTTCTTTGGCTTGTGTTGTGCAGGTGTCGAGCATGGATACAGTGATCAGAGGCAAGGTGAAGGTCAAGTAGAGACGTGCCGTGCCAAGGGACCGAGAGTGGCGAAGGGCGAACGTGAGGCTTGGACTGAGGGACCGGTGGCCCGAGGATCAGCTGTGGTGGCTGACAGCCTGGGACAGCGACGAGCGAAGACTTGCGGTCATGTGTTGCCTGAGTCGAGGACTTGGGGACATGTGTCGGTGGATGGGGTGCACGTGCGGTGCATCCCCTCTACAGCTTCGGTTTGGTGGTAGAGCCAGAGAAAAACCATCGGGTGGACGGTTTCCAGGTTTGGGCCTCAAAACCTGGGCGCGGATGGTTTCCGAGTTTGGCCTCAAAACTCGGGCTGAGGACGGTTTCCAGGTTTGGGCCTCAAAACCTGGGTGCTGCGGGTTTGCTGAGTTTGGGCCACAAAACTCAGGCGCTGGTGGGCTGGTTTCCCGGTTTGGGCCTCAAAACCAGGGTTTGGCTGTGAAGGCTGGTTTCCCAGTTTGGGCCACAAAACCGGGGGTGCGACGTCCAGGAAAAGGACGCAGAGCGGTGGCGGCACGTGGCGGCAATCGGGAGGTTGCGTCGAGGCAACGCTACGAGTTGTGCGGGCGTGGCCATCGGATCCACCTACTGTGGGGGTATAAACCCAGGTGTCCTCACGGCTAGACTTGGGCTGCTTCATGAAGGCCGGCCCAACTCAATGTGAAGGACCGTGGCGTTGAGGCCTAGCTGGTCTGGCAGGCGGCCCAGCTGGTCGGATGGCGGCACAGGAGCCTGTGACGTAACGGCCCTAATCCCATGGCCCACTGATCACTGTCAACCACTGACAGTCGATCCGTACAGCCAAGAGACTAAGACCGGGTTCCGCCACTGGGCTACATCAGTGCCCGATGTCCGCAGGATCATCTCACAATTCAGTTACAATCTCTTGAACATTTTGACAAATAACATTGGAGTAAATAGCGGAAGACTTAAATAACAATAGTTTTACAAACCAGGGTTCAACATAAAATTAAAGTGAAGTTATTACAGACCATAGTTCAAATAGATAGAGTTGGCAGAGTAGCAGATGACAACAACTAAAAGATAAAGATACATCACCCAGCCCGAGGGTGAATAATCACTCATCGGCCTCATCGGCCTCTTCCTGAACAACAGTCACACAGCAGGGTCCAAGGCATACTGAGGAATCTGCCATACCTGCAACATGGGTAAAAGAACCCTGAGTACAAAGGTACTCAACAAGACTTACCCGACTAAAGAAAAGGGAGAAGACTCAGGAATGCAGGCTTAGGGTAGTCAAGGTAAGGCTTAAGCAAGTTCAAGTATTTTGCAGAAAAGCATTTTTGGTAAACCTTATTTTAATTTTGAAAGATTCGGTATTCCTTGTTCCATCATAATCCTTGATTCATTTTACTTTCCAAAACAGACCTAGTTGAGAACCACTCCCTGTTGACAGTCAGTGACTAAGTCTCCATAACCGAGGAGCAGCGTTAATCCGGATAAATAATACTCAGCTGAGGGTCCCTATCCACACTGCATATGTAGCACCCAAGCTTGCATATGCCAACTCGTCTACCACGATTCCTCCAAGATTGGGCCCGGTCCTACGCCACCCGGAAGTACAGTACACCACTCCAATCCGGGACTTTAACCCACGTGGGTACATGCTACTTCCGCCATCTCTCCACTCCCAGTGCGCGGTTGTCGGTCCAATAAAGGATTCCTCGGAGCCGAAGCTTTCCGTAGTATGTGAATAGTTGCAAGTCTTAGTCAATCAGGCCCCCATACAGGTGGTCCCTAAATTTTCCAGCCAGCGACAAGCACCTCGGGACTCTAACCCAAGAGTACAGGTCCTGTCAGTTTTTCAACCCTGTCCCGGTCGGTGTCAACTGTTGAGTCCCGGACTACAACATGACGGCACCGTACGCAAGGACAACCTCTCCTTCCCATTGACTAAGTACGGATCAGATACTTAGCCAATAGTGGGAGTAAACCAGAAATTCCCATAAATATTCTTAAAGTGATCACACTTTGAAATTGGCATTTTTATTGCAAATCTATCATGTAGCGTTGCTAAGCATTTTGTAAATAGTTTTTGAAAAGCAGGTATCGGGTGTATCATTGGTCAAGGTAGATAGTGCATCAGATAGGATTCCACTCAACTCCTATCAACCTAATGCAATAATTTAATTCAAAACATTTAAAGAAAACATTTATAAAAGCAAGGTAGGGTTAAATGCACCGGGGCTTGCCTTGGATGGCAAAAAGAGTAGACTCGGGGTAGGTATAAGCGTCGGAGCTCGGGGTTGCCTCGGGGACAGATCCTTCGGCGGCT
Organism: Coix lacryma-jobi var. lacryma-jobi; assembly: GCA_009763385.1. Taxonomy (NCBI): domain Eukaryota; kingdom Viridiplantae; phylum Streptophyta; class Magnoliopsida; order Poales; family Poaceae; genus Coix; species Coix lacryma-jobi. The sequence goes on from CM019831.1 coordinate 87,051,042, forward strand.
ACCTCGACTTCAGGGCCTTCTTCGTCAACTATACGGATGCAATGATGAATGCTCATGAGAATGATGATATGAACTTAAGGTGCAAGACAATTCCACTGATTCTAGATTACTCTTAGGCAAGGCATAATCTAAATCTAGGTTGAGCATAAAAGGTAACCATTTCTTCCTTAAGCAAAATTGATTAAACTAGACTTTATCATAACTATCCTAAGCATCAACCAAACATAGCATCACAAACATCATAGACCAAAGGGTAGGGGTCTATGAACATCAAGCAATCCCAAAAGTCACATCACAGGGCATTCAACGCTAACCCTAATCACCTTTTCTATTTTTCTTAATTATTTAAAAAGGTCATTTTATGAAGGTGCTCCAAAAATTACCAAATTAATCACACAAGTTCATTAGGGTACAAGTATATGGAAAAACAAATTTCATAATTTTTGGAGATCATTAAGGTGCTCAATTAAATCTAGGCATTTAATTAACAAAAGGCACTATTCCTTAATTAAAATAAAGCTCAAAAATCAACTTGCTCCAAATGACTTCAAAATTTCACCAGAGACTTGTCATGGCACCACTAGCTCACAAAAAGTGATCTTACAAATTTTGGAGTTATAAATCATTTTCTAAAAATCCAAAGCCATCATTTATTAATTAAAAGGGAGATTTTTCATTTTCAAATTTTTGTACAAAACTCAAGTTTCATATTTTTATAAAATACTTCAGAGCATAAAGAGTCTACCACAAAAATTTCAGGATTTATGGATCAACACAGAAAATCACACAAAAAGATGAAATCTGAACACTATTCACATGTATGAGAAAATAGAAAAAGAGCACTGTTCTTCTCCTCCGTTCGCCGGCGACCACCGACGACGGCGGCGCTGCTACGCCGGCCACGACGAGGCGCCTCAGGCGAAACCGAGGAGATGGGAGGCTTCAGGAGCTCACCGTGAGTCGATTCAGCGGCTCGGCGAGGGAAGGGGATGAACGGAGGGAGGTGGTCGACGGTGGCCGGCGGAAAGCTCACGGCGGCGATCGTCGTCCCGATGATCCTGCGCGACACAAGTGACCGCAAGGGGTCAGTCAGAGGCGCAAAGGAGTAAGGAAGGTGATACGGGGGTCGGAGGGAGATGATCAAGGCCGGAGAGGGAGTATTTCACGATCCCGACCTCGACGGGATCCTCGCCGGAGATGACAACGGCGAGTTACGCCGGGCAAACAGGGACGGTAGAGACCAAATTGAGGAGTGGGGAAGCTGCACGGGCTCAAGGCGGAGCTGTTGAGCTAGTTGGTTGAGCGGCGGGAGCTCTGGAGTGGGCTGGCCACGGTGGCGGAGGCGGTGTGGAACTCCGGCTCACCGGCAACCTCTTTTATAGGCGCGGGCAGGGGCGGTTAAACGCTGCTCGGGCGCGGATAATGCTGCTCAGCGCGTGCGCAATCGATTGCGAGGCCGAGGGTCAGCGGTTTGGTTGCGCAGGGTCGGGCGCACGGCTCACCGGCGGCGAACGCGTGGCGGCGATGAACTGCGGGCGGTAGGGGCCGGGAGAGAAGGTCAGCGCTCGCGTGCGGGCGCGGAGGGAACCAGGGGACATCGGCGACAGGTTGAAGGCGCGTGGGGAGCAGCCAGGCGTGCGGCACGCGCGACGCCGGCGGCTGGCCATGGCCGGCCCCCCCCCTACCGGAGAAGATAAACAGTAGACTAGGCTAGGGTTTGACTTTTGAGCAGTTTCAGAAATTTGCAAATTGCTCCCAAAATTTGAACTGTGCGACAAAAACTCAAAACACCAAAGTTGCTCAGAAAAACGAGATCTACAACTTTGTCAATATGAACATTTTCAAATTCCAAATAGTTTTTGAACAATATTTGAAAACAGTAAAGGGGACACTTTTTCAAACTTGATTCAAATCAACATTACTCTGGATTTCAAACTGAAACTTGAAAATCTGTAAACATGAAAGTTGTTCATTTTGCCAAAACCTACAACTTTGCTATTATACACTTTTCCTGAAACTCATTAGTTTTTGAACTCATTTTGAAAACTGAAAAGGGGACAAAAACTGGAGTTTGATTGAATTTGAAATAACTCAAAACTTTGTACTGTAACTTGAAAATTTGTAAATACCAAAGTTGTTTCTCTTTGATAGATCTACAACTTTGCTTTTTGGACCAACCCCAAATTTTGAATAATTTTTGAATTACAACCAGAGGAATAAAATCCAGGATTTGGAAATCAGGGTTTTGCAAAGAGTTTTGAAATCAAATTCTGATTTTTGAACTTTGGCCAACACAACAAAATTACAAGACATCCAACTGAACAAGAATTACACAAAGCTAATCACAGAGATGAAATTACCATTTTGCCCTAGTAGAGAGAAGTGGGCTAAATAGGGTTTTTGCAATAGAGGTAATTCACATAAAATGATACACTTAGCAAAATGCATACACATGAAATCATGATCAAGATGCTTAATGATGATAATGATGATATGTCAAGTTAATTACATGTTAAACACCAGAGGTGTTACAGAGCCTTCTCTGACAAGGAAGCGTAGTCGGTTAGGAAAGATATCGTGTTCTCTACGATACAGGATTGTAATCGACTAGGTTTCCTTATTTTATCATGAGATCCGATCTACTAGGATCTGTAACCCTGCTCCCCATGGCTATATAAGGCGAGCAGGGACCCCCTCTCAAAGACACGTTCATCAATATACAGAGTAGACAACTCGATGCAGGACGTAGGGTATTACGCTAACCTAGCGGCCCGAACCTAGATAAACCTCTATGTTCATCTACTTTTGCCTTGCGTCAACGTCTGGGTCGTCGTCTTGCGCACCTTCCCCTCTAATCTACCACCTTGGGCATACCCCTAGGTGGACTATCGACCATATTTCGTCGACACCTACCATCGAGTTGGTCCAGAATAACCTTAGGGTTTAGCTAGTTCGCTCTGTAAGTAGTTAGGGGTAGAGTGGGAATTAGGAATAGTTAGAATTAGGATAAGTAGGGGGAGACACCCACCTCCCCACTCATCTCAGCCATTTGCTCTTTGCCTTCTAGGTTTTCCTGCTCTCCCACCCCCCTGCTGTAGTAAACCTGAGATCCACAGAGAAGAGAACAATACCTCTGTGCCCGTGAGATTTTGAGGAAGTGAGACCGTAATCTCACTGTTGTAGCATGTGGTAGCCACACGGTTGCAATTTCGTGGTTGTGATTCGTGTTTTGATTGTGTTCTTCGCGGATTACTTTTCTCCACGTTTTTCCCGTCGATCGATCTCTTTGCTCGGTGCATCTCTTGCAAATCCGTTTGAACCAAGTTGTTCTAGATCGTGAGGCACTTCTTTTCACCGAAGGAATTCTCCTCTAACCTCATGAGCTAGTAGATCGGTCGATTTTTGTTTTGGATCGGTTTTGCTCCCTTAGTCCCGGATTCTTCCAATTCACCGACTTGGAGTTAGGTTCGAGCCATGATTCTTTTGGGATAGCTCACTAACATCCATGGAACTCCTCATACCAAGTCTAGGCCTTAGTGCTTTTGATTCGGAGGAGATCGGGTGAATTTCGCGGAAGAACAGCGCTGTTTCGGGACCATCGGACGCTGAACCTGGGAGCATCGGACGCTGAGTTCGTCACACCGGAGCGTCCGTTGCCACGTGTCACCCGACAGTGATTTTAAAGGAGCATCGGACGCTGACCATCGGAGCGTCCGTTGCCATCGGACGCGCCGGAGGTCGAGCATCGGACGCTACTGTTTCACTGTAGCAGCGTCCGATGCCTATGCAGTAAGGTTCCAAATTTGCTCTGTTTACATCGGACGCGTCCGTTGGTTGGTCATCGGACGCTGCCAGCGTCCGATGCTGCTGAGTTTGCGCAGTTTCATCCGCGGTTCGTTCGTTCGTTGTCGGTTTTGATTTCTGGCTTTTGCGTTGGGTTTCTAGAGTCGTGTAGTGTCCCGCTGTGCTTCCTGGAAGCATCCACCCTTCCTCTAAGGTCGTGGACACTTGCAAGCTCTAGGGTTTGCTCTTGGGGTGATTCTCGGGACAGTGGCAATAAGTTTTCGAGAGGAAAATTTGAAGCTCCCATTCACCCCCCCCTCTGGTCGCTTTCTGGTAGCAGTCTCGGTCCTTCAGCTCCGATGGTCAGCGTCCGATGCTCCTTAAAGAGCACTGTCAGACGACACGTGGCACCGGACGCTCCGATGAAAAAGACTCAGCATCCGATGCTCAAGAACACAGCGTCCGATGGTCCCGATACTGCACTGTTCTTCCACGAAATCCACTCGATCTCCTCCGAATCAAAAGCACTAAGGCATAGACTTGGTATGAGGAGTCTCAAGGAGGTTAGTGAGCTATCCCATGGGAATCATGGCTCGCATCTAACTCCAAATCGATGGATTGGAAGAAATCGGGACTAAAGGAGCAAAACCGATCCAAAACGAAAATCAACCGATCTACTAGGTCATGAGGTTAGGGATGAATTCCTTTGGTGGAAAGAAGTGCCTCACGATCTAGTACAACTTGGTTCAAACGGATTTGCGAAAGATGCACCGAGCAAAGAGATCGATCGACGGGACAAACGTGGAGAAAAGCAACCCGCGAAGAACACAAACAAAACGCGAATCACAACCACGAATTTGCAACCGTGTGGCTACCACACGCTACAATAGTGAGATTACGGTCTCACTTCCTCAAAATCTCACGGGCACAGAGGTATTGTTCTCTTCTCTGTGGATCTCAGTTCGCTATAGCAGGGGAGGGGGATAGCAGGAAAACCTAGAAGGCAAAATAGCAAATGACTGAGATAGATGGGGAGGTGGGTGTCTCCCCCTACTTATCCTAATTCTAACTATTCCTAATTCCCACTCTACCGCTAACTACTTACAGAGCGAACCAGCTAAACCCTAAGGTTATTCTGGACCAACTCGTGGTAGGTGGTGATCCGACGGCCATGCCCGCACAATAGGTAGCGTTGCCTCGACGCAACCTCACCGATTGCCGTCACGTGCCGCCACCGCTCTGCGTCCTTTTTCACGGACTCCGCCCCCGGTTTTGAGGCCCAAACCGGGAAACCAGCCTTCACGATCAACCCCCGGTTTTGAGGCCCAAACCGGGAAACCAGCCTCCAAGTCCATCCCCTGGTTTTGAGGCCGAAACCAGGAAACCCGCCAGCGCCCAGGTTTTGAGGCCCAAACCTGGAAATCGTCCTCAGCCCGAGTTTTGTGGCCTAAACTCGGAAACCCGCAGCACGCCCAGGTTTTGTGGCCCAAACCTGGAAACCGTCCACCCGATGGTTTTTCTCTAGCTCTACCACCAAACCGACGCTGTCGAGGGGATGCACCGCCCGTGCACCCCGTCCACCGACACGTGTCCCCAGGTCCTCGACCCGAGCAACACCATGTCCCGCAAGTCTTCGCTCGTCGCTGTCCCAGGCTGCCAGCCACCACAGCTGATCCTCAGGCCACCGGTCCCTCAGTCCAAGCCTCACGTCCGCCCTTCACCGCTCCCGGTCCGTCGGCACGGCACGTCTCTACTTGACCTTCACCTTGCCCTCGATCACTGTCTCCGTGCTCGACACCTGCACAACACAAGCCAAAGAACCTGCGATCAAACCTGTTGACAATCACTCATCACTCGAGACTCGGCATACACCCATGTATCCGCACACTGCGCCGGTGTTAGAACCGGCGTGCACTGCATGAGACCATAAAACTTACGGAGGGTCGAAGTCCATCTCCTCCGTGGCAAAGTACTTCCTTGTCGTGTCACTTGTTGCCGCCGCGCGGTCGACCAGGGCCGTGAAGACCCCCCCGTGATGGCGGCACCGAACCAGGCATCTGCGCCGCTGATGCTCCCAAGACGAGCACAGATTGGAGATGTGCGAGATGGCGGCACAGGTCAGGGATGGCTTTGCGGCGGCGGCGCAGCATCACGGACAGTTGCATGAACCTAGTTTCACGTGGTGAGGGTGATGACGTAGGTGAGGACGACATCGCGAGCACGATGAGCGTGAGGGTAGAGCGAGGACTGTAGGGGAGAGGGCAAGGCGTCGCGGAGAGGGATCAAGACATGCGGTGATGTGGGGAAGAGGGGACTGCACGTCAGCGCATGAGGAAATCAGAGGAAGGCTCGCGGGATTGCAGATTGGCACAAATCAGAGGAAGGACGACGCTCAAGGAGGGGGAACGTGTGCTTTCCTACTTGAGTGACAAGGGCATTGTATGATTTGCGCTTTCCTAAACTAGCAATCGTCAGACGGTAAGAATGACAACAAGATCGCATGGGAATAGAGAAGAGGTGAGACGAAGTTTTTCTCGCACCAAAACAGTATTTATCTATTCTCTATGGGAAATTTCTATGTTACATATCAGCTGGCGATTTACGCCGCCCGTTGCAGACCCCCTTAGCTGGACTATTGGACTATAGATATCATAAGGGCGTCCACAATGGTGTTCAAATCGCTAGCTATTTGATCTCTAGGAAGAATGCTATTGACTCTTAATGATAATTTGCAAATAACTAGCTAGATGAGACATATAAATAAGAAAAAATAAATTTTATTGTAGAGAGTATTATGAGAGAGGTATTTCTAGGAAATCGTGCTAGATTAGCTATTTATGAGTCGCTAGCTATTATGAAGTCGCTAGCTATGTGATATCTTTCCTCGATAGCCAATGAGAGTGCTACTTTTTTTATTTTTATACGTTATCTCGCTAACTATTTGTAAAGTGCTAATGAGAGCCAATAAAATTTCTTCTAGCTAGCTATTTAACAACCATTGCGGATGGACTGAAAACTCACTCCATCAGACATGGAGTGAAATAAAAGGAGCATCCACTCTCAGTACTCTATGTATCACCACACAACAAAGATTCAGATATCTGAAAAACTCACTCCATCAGATAAATACTGAAATAAAAAGAGCATCCACTTTCAGTACTCTATGTATCATCACAGAACAAAGATTCAGATAATTGAAAACTCACTCCACCACATGCAGTGAAATAAAAGGCGCACTGGACAGCTATTTAACTGAAACTTTGATAGGACCATAGGTGGTGATGCACACTCTATTCTTGGCCAATAAAACATGCTTACTTCAGTTACTTAAATGATCGACACAACTAATCCAAATAGCATAAATAATCCAAATAACAGCTAGCAAATCTCTGATCACAATCACAAAAAATAGCAGTTCCTGGAAAGGTAGGATAACATTCCGATAACAGTTGATCACAATTAGGAAAAATAGCAGTTCCTGGACACAATATTATCGAGTAAAAAATCAAAGAACTGGATGAGGGGGATTGGAGAAAGTGACGAACTTAAGAGGAGGATTGGGGAAAGTAACGAACTAGATGAGTAAAAAAGTCAACTGAGATCTGCAAGTTTTCAGTGATTACCATATCCAGGAGAGGAGGGATCAGCACCAACCACATCAAACCAAACTGGAGACAGCGAAGGAGAATCCATCTGCAGCACCCAAATCGAGACGAGGAGAACGAGGTGGAGATGGATGAGGGGGATTGGGGAAAATGACGAACTGGAGCACCTGTAAGGGAGATATGGTGGGCAGAGATGATTTGGCACGGAAACTTCCCATGCGCCCAAATCGTCGCTGCTCCCGCATGCGCCGAAGGCTGCCCACGCGAGATCTAGGCGCATCGTCGCCTCTAGACGACGAGGCCGTACAACAGAGCCACATATGTCTCTTCTGATTGGGAGCACGGGACAAACCTATCGCCTCACGAGACGACGAGACACTCGTCTCTTCGCTACACCAGAGAGGTTTCTGCAAAATCGCCGTGCCATGGAAGAGACGGGAAAAAGGCGCCCGCTCCACGTGCCCTAAGAGTCCCGCCTAGATTGCCTTGGATAAGTTTGCCAATCCACTCCGACAACCTCTGCCTTTCCTTGCCATCGTTTCGTTTCCAAGAGTCCATGTTTCTCTCCCCTGTCCTGTCGCTTGCCTGCGCCGTCGTCGCCTTCCCATGGAAGCCCTCATCCCAACTAATCCCACGGGTCCCCTCCCGCTGCACCCTCGCATGGCACGCAGCGGCGCCCAAAGTTCCCCTCACTATCGCCTCGCCGGCCTCCCTCGGGGACGACCCTAGCAAGTGGGACCCCACCGAGTGCGACGCCCTCCTCCGAGGCGGGGAGCAGGTCGCCTCCGTGCTGCAGGAGATGCTTACGCTGGTCAGGATGCCCTTCTACCGTTTCTTCGTTTGCTTAACTGAATCACTAACGGCGATTACTAGTATGAATTTATGAAATGAACACAGTGCTTCATAGAATTGCGTAATTTCTCGGATTTCCAATAATTAGCAGAGAGTTATGAACGCTTAGCCCATTGCTATAGTCAATTTATCCTCCATTGCGACGCCAAGTTGGATTGGAAGGATAGCGCTACCTGAGCTACTTAGTTTTTGCGTTTCTTCCTCTTGTAAATTGTAATTGCTCTGGTTTTGGACATTGGATGTATCATCGTTATATCTTTTAATCGGTGTCTGGAAGCTGTTGGCGCTAAACATTGTAAGCTGGTACCCCTAGCAGGTACCTGTTCCTTTCAATATAAGCAGGGCCAAGGCCTTAGGTCTAAAAAAATTTATCTTCCATTTCCTTTCTTCTATGGCTTATTAGTTTGTTCTAGATTATAATTCACACTAAAATTGTCCAAGAACTATCATTGGGGGAGTCTTGGATGCCGAATGTGTTAAAGTGTTAATCTCATGTAGTTGTGCAGAATATAAATGCTATTCATGTGGTCCTCCTAAATGTCTATACCTTTTAATTGTATTATTGATACTGTTCTTGTATGTGGTTTGGTCGTTGGTGTTTCTAGATGGAGGACATGGAGATGGACGGTGCATTTGAGCCGGTTGCTGTGGAGCTGGTGGCACAGGGAGTTATTGGGAAGAGGGTTGACGAGATGGAGTCAGGCTTTCTTATGGCACTTGATTACATGATACAACTTGCACAGAATGACGCAGATGATGAGGTACTTGATAGAGTCATTGCCTAACTCAGCCAAAGTATTTGCTTGCATAACACATTATTTATTCTTCATTATATATATATATATATTATATATATATATATTATATATATACATATATAGGGTGAGTTTTCTATGCTCCCGGGAATAGTTACTCCCATCTTTAATAAATCATATTACATATATGTTGATACTTATTTATCAGTTTGAGTTTGTTTGCATAACACATTATTTATTCTTCATTATATATATATATATATATAATAGGGTAATTATTCTGTACTCCTAGGGAGTAGTTACTCCTATGTGTATATCTCTTGATTTATGGGGTTTATGACCGGACAAAGTGTATGTACACAAAGTATATAATCATACTAGACCTTCTAGGGTACCATGTATGTCAAGTATGCAAACATACATAGAGTATATGGTCATACTTATTCTATATACTACTGTAGTGACATTTTAGTAATATAATAAAAAAGTATGTGCTCTTTCGAAATTTTTTGTGTAAGTAAGATTTGAAGTATCCTAAAATAAGTATATAAACATACTCAAACTGATAAATAAGTATGCACACATACGCAACGTGGTTTATTAAAGATGAGAGTAACTACTCCTGGGAGCATATATATACTCCCGAGAAGGTCTAGTATGATCATATACTTCGTCTACACAGTGGCGGATCTAGGATAAAAGTCTAGGAGGGGCTAAATTCAAACTATTTAGCAAAATTAAGAGCTAAATCTCTTATTTGTTATATTATCTTTCACCTCAAACTCCTTTTAACATTGTTTCATGACTAAAAATTTATGGAGGGGCTAAGGAGGGGCTTCATGGACATGGCCGCCGTAAGGGGGGCTCCAGCTCCGGCAGCCCCCCTACTAGATCCGCCCCTGCGTCTACATACACTTTGCCGGATCATAAACCCCATAAATCAAGAGATATTACATATGGGAGTAACTACTCTCTAGGAGTATGAAATAATTTCCCTATATATATATATATATATATATATATAGGACAGCGCTATTTGAAGCGCTGCGCGCTATATACTATTTAGAACATCGAGGAGATGTTGGTTGATTAACTCTGGTCACTTTCACCCGCAACCATAAAAGATTACAATCTGATTTCCGCGTGACCATAAAAGAAAGGAAACGGAACACGGCAACCGTAAAAGACATCTGACAGTGCATCAACATCTCTCGTGGTGATCTAACGGGGCGTCAGACTGGCACCCACACCATGCAACCATAAATAGATAACATGCAACCGTAAAATATACATTTCCACCACCATGCAACAGTCAGCTAGATGTCAGACATCTGTCGAGCTTTAGTGAAGATTTGCTTTCTCAACCGTAAAAAGTACTACTCCGTAGCTAGCTAATGGTTGATCGTAGCAAAGTCCGGCACGATTGCAGCTGAATCATTTAACTTAAGAACCATATAAGGAAGGTAGTGATTCGTACCCAAAATTTATGAAATTAGATCATCATTTGTGATTTTTATTAGTAGTAGTCTACAGTATCGAGAAGTAACAATCAAGCAATTTATTCAAATCAAGTAATAAATTACAAAATTTGTGTGAACGTTTCCGTATCAGTAGTAAGATTCTCTTAAATGTTCTCATAATTAGTAGTAAGATTTTCTTCTCTTCCGTAACTACGATTCATGTACTAGTAATAATTTTTTCTCTTCCGTAACAGCACATGTTCATCCACACTGATTCCAGAAACGAAATTGGTGTCCGAAGCCATAAAACTTGTATATCTGGTAGTAATTGTATCTCCAGTGTATACCTTTTAAAGGAGAAATTTGTGGCTGAAACCATAAAACTTGCTTGTGGTATTTCAAAATCATATAGAATGGGTAATTATTGAGTTCTGAGGAAGACGTAAAAATAAAAAAGAAAATATTCTGAAAAAGATAACAAATTGAAATTAATGAAGTTGGAGAAGAATGCAGCTCAAATTAATTCAAAAAAATTGATTCGGAAAAGGATAAACAAATTTATTTCCAAAAAACGATTCCATCGTCAGAACCCAGCTCAAATTAATTACATCGTAAGAACAGAGCTCATGTGAGTACGAGACTAAATCTAATCCATAGAAAAATCATTACATAGAACAACAGATCATTCCATCAAAGAGAACGGGGAAGACGATGCCATTGGAGTGGCCGCCGTCGCCATCGGAATCCACGGGCCGGGTGGAGGGCGCTGTTCTGGGATGGTAAAGTGCCATGATGGGCACCTTCCACCTCTCTTCCACCGCGACGGCACTCGGCAGCGCTCCATCCTCCAGTGCACCATCATCACGGGTCAGGATACTCGTGCAGCCGTCGGGGCCGTCATGCCTGCAGATCTGGTCGCGCCACCGCTGCTGGTGGGGTCAAAGCATGCCGCGGCTGGTGAGGGGCTGGAGACGACGAGGCCCACACCGTGGTCGATGAGGACGAGGTACGCAGTGGTCGATGAGGATGAGGTTCGCGACAGAAAAATCGGTCACCGTCGCCGTGCTTTCCTCAGGCAGGGCCGCCACGGAGGTGAAGTAGAGCCTGCGCCGTCGATGCCGCCGTCGGGTCGAGAGTTCTGCGTTGGGGAATCCCAAACGCTTGTGGTCCACGGGCCTCGAGCCGCCGCCAGTGGGTTTCAGAGTGGAGACTGGAGAGCGGTGCCGGGGAGAACCGTGGGGAAGCTGCCGTAAGCACCGTGTGTATCGATGAATGGTGAGGGGAGAGAATAAAGGAGAGAACAAATTAGGGTTAGATGGGTTTTATAATATTGGGGTCTGACTTTTACAGTTAATATATGACTTTTATTGTTACAGAAAAAAGATATGGTCGTAATTGTGCTTGCGGAATTAACGTTAGGAGCGTGATTACGGTTGCGGTTACTACGGTGTTGAGAAGCGTGTTTTCTATATTTTATGGTTATACGGAAGGCTATTTATGGTTAGTTTTACATGTACGTCGTTTGCTTCAGATGATGCTAGGCCGTTAGTGCTCTAAATAATATTAAGAACACTACGATCTAAATAGCAGTTATATATATATATATATATATATATATATATATACACGGCAGCGCTATTCTACACCCTAGGTGTAGAATATTCTACACCGTGTACCCAGTCAGCCCACCTAATCCAACCGCACCAGCCAGCCCACCCGATACAACCGCACCAGCCAGCCTAGCCTCGCATCCGACCGCTTTGCCCTCGTGTCCGTCCTCACCCTATCGACCACATCGACGCCGAGCCGCGACCAATGGAGGAGGCGCAGAACAACGGCGATGGCTCGACCCACGCGCAAAGCCGGCCCCGAAGGAGGCGCAAGCAGCATCCTCCGCCTTACCTACGCCCATAGTGGCCTAAACGCTCGGGACCGGCCTTACCTGCGCCCATGGCTGCCCCTAGCGGCAGCGACGTCTTGATCCACAGCAGCCTCTGCATCACCAGCAGCAGCCTGCAGCCCCTTCCCCACCTGCGAGGAGCTATGCGTCAAGGGTAGTAGCAGCTTTAACATTGACGTCGGCTCTGCTCGCGTCGACATCTCGTCGCCCTATTTGTTCGCGAATCGAGCTCGCTGCGGCCTGCGAGGAGCTCCAGCGAGAAACGGCACCAACAGCACCCATGCGTTTGGTGTCGTGCGCTTGCGCAGCGGCCACCGGTGCCGGGCCATCGCAACCAGCAGCACATGTGAGCTCAAGGAGGCAACAACAACAGCTTCCGGCCAGCAAGCCGAAGAGGGAGTCGGCTTCAGGCTCCACCAGCCCATCCATGGCGTCGAGGTTGGCCTGAACAAAACTACTGACTAAATAAAATACTAGAGAAAAGAATACTAACGAATACTGACAGAAATCAATGCTAACGAATACAGCTAAGGTGTAAATAAAGGAGTGTGTATACTGGATTAATGAATACTAACATAAATATATAGTGTGTATACTGAATGATTGGACATTGAGAATTAATAAAACCTATATCACAACCTTATATCCCATCATAAAAAAATAATATACTCAACAGTACTAAAAAGATTTTGATTGAAACTGAAACCTACAAGACAAAATAGTGCAAGACATTATACCAAGGATGAATGAACCCAATAAAATCTAAAACGTACCAGATCAAGTACTGAATTCTACAAGAACCGAGGACTACTGAAACTTTTAAGACGAAATACTAAACACTACGAGATCAAGTACCAAACAATACTGAAACTGACATGTACTCAAAGATACTAACAAAAATACTTATAACTACTAGAGTCATAGTACCTACAAAATACTTTAAGATACCGACAACTACTTAAAGACACTAACAACTACTGAAAGTTATAGTACCGGTTATACTAAGTTACTGACAAAATAATTAAAGATACTGACAAAATTCCTGAAGATACTGATAACTACTGAAGTAAGAGTAACCGTGTGCCAAAAAAAAAAATAATGACACACTACTTAAAGACTAACAACTATTGAAGTTACAGTACCGACTATACCAACCTACTGACAAAAAAAAACTTGAACATACTGACATATACTTAAAGATATTAGCAACTACCAAAGATATAGTACGGGTTATACCAAACAACCGATAAAATTCTGACAACTCTTGAGCTGCTAACAAATATATAGATAAAAAGCTTGAAGATACTGAAACATATAAATACTGAAACGTGAGATATACTATTGATAGGTCCTCAAAATACTGATAAAAAACTGAAGATCGATGAATGTTGATATACTTTCAACATTTTTAGTGTTTTAGTTGCATCATTTGTTTTTAAAGAAAATAATAGGATCCAAATATCAAATATATTAGCTAATACTTGTCACGATCACTAATATCTACATGCATCTAATGAAAATGGTAAATAAAATAGATAATACATGCTCGTAATTAACATGGTGATAATTATTATGTATGCATACAGCCACACGCAGCTATTTGATCCATGTAGCTATCTAATGAAAATGCCTTGTTGGCTTTGAAAGTAAAAAAGCCAAGCTGGAGTGGGTGGACACCAGGGTGGCCACGTCTCTGTGCATGAGTGGAGCGTGCCCACGGGGGTGCACGGCGCGTGACGGGCGCATCCAGACTAGGCTTCGTTTTGTCACCAGCAAGATTGGGCAGGCGCATGCGGCGTGAGTGGCGCGCGTTTCCTTCTGACCAACATGGGTCGCACGCGCGGGGAGGCAGGGCTGGATCGGGCGCACGGGCTGCAAGCGCGTGCGAGGGGTCTGGTTACCTAAGGTGTAGGATAGCACATGTGTGTGTGTGTGTGTGTCTCTCTCTCTCTCTCTATATATATATATATAGGGATATATAGGACTACGCTATTTGGAGCGCTGCGCTCTAAATAATTATGAACTCCTGACACCAATACGTAGACATTTAAAACGCGTAACCATAAAAGTCTATTGTATCACTCTATGCTTTTTCTCCCGCAACCGTACAAGTATGATGCACCACTCTCTCCCAATCTGCGAGACCGTAAAAGGCACGAGACTGGACTCTGACAACGCATCATCATCTGACAGCAATATGTAGCGTGTCAGAAATTTCTCAACATTAATGGGACCGTAAACTTTACTACCGTAAGGTAATTTTTTTATACCGCAAGGCTTCCCTGTCATAACCGTAAAAGTGCTGTAGCAAAGATAGAGAGCCCGTAAGGTAATTTTTTTATACCGCAAGGCTTCCTGGCCTGTCGTAACCGTAAAAGTGCTGCAGCAAAGATAGAGAGCATGTTTCCTGAACCGTAGCAGTGTCGTCTGAGACCATAATTTATTTATAATTTATTCTTTTTAATACCACTTGAAAGTAAATATTTGTTTCTAAATTCTACCCGTAAAAGCTAATAATTTTAGGTTCATTTTAAATTGTAGTAAACCAGGACAAGTAGTACTCCCTCCGTCCCAAATTATAAGTCATTCCAAGAATCTTGGAGAGAGTCAAAGTTTTTCAATTTTGACCAAAATTTTAGAGAGAAATACAAAGATTTATGATATCAAATATGTATATTATGAAAATATAACCAATAAAAAATCTAATTGTATTTAGTTAGTATCATAAATATTATTATCTTATTATATAAATTTGGTCAAAGTTGAAAAACTTTGACTCTCCAAGATTCTTGCAATGACTTATAATTTGGGACGGAGGGAGTACTAATTTAGGAGTATTCTCCGAACCATGAAGTTTTCAGTAGCAAATCCAGTTAGCAGTATTCTGCGAACCATGAATTTTTAGTAGTAAATCCAGTTAGCAGTATTCTGCAAACCATGAATTTTTAGTAATAAATCAAGTAGCACTGACATTCTTGTCAAAAAAAAGTAGCACTGTCATAAAAATATGGACAAAAAAAACAAGAAAATATTCGAGAATATGAATATAGTTCTTATCAAACATGTACAAAGAAAAATTCATCCAATCCACATCAGAACGTATAAAATATTTATCGAATCCAAATCAGAAGCAATAGTAGATGCTTCTCTATTAACAAAAGAAAAAAATATTGCATCACGACGAGAGAGATGTTTCTGGGTGCCGCCACTGCCCATATACGTCCTGATCTGGATCTGAGTGACGCCATGGTTGAGGCCACCTGCTTCCTGGAAACAGAGGCGGTGTGTGTGCGTGGGCCGAAGGAGGCAGGGGGGCGGAAGGGGTGGGAAGGAGTAAAGAGGCACAAGACCCGATTAGTCTCTTGATACCATGATGGCAGAATGCCAAACCAGTTTGGATTACTTGATTGTGATAACAAACAGAGTTACATATTTATAGGGATTACAGGGGCAGCCCAAAGGGCCAGCCGGCTAGCCAGCCTGGAGGAGGTGGCACATTTACATATGAACTAGATATTCTAACACTCGTTGCCCGATCCTTGATAAGAAAGAAATTTGGATGAAATTTGAGATAGACATCATTATCATATGTTAATCTGTGAACGGAAGCAAGGCTTTTATGAGCACTAGGAACATGGAAAATATTTTGAAGCTTCAAAGTTTTTGTTGGGGTATGAAAAACTGTGTGACCTACACTACTAATCTTCATACCTGTGCCATTGGCTGTGTGAACTTGTTCACATCCATTGTACTTGTCCCGGACAGTTAGCTTCTTGAGCTCGCCGGTGATGTGATCGGTGGCACCACTGTCTGCATACCAGTTGGTGTCCACTCCATAAGCTGTCGGCCGGGTTCCCCTCCCATCGTCCTGGTCATCGTCAAGGACTCCGGCGCCAGCGGCGGATGGCCCATGCTCACCAAGACGAACTTCAACGAGAGGTCGATGGTGATGAAGGTCAAGCTGCAAGCACGACACATGTGGGACGAGGTATGGTACGACGACGTCGACTTCACCGAGGATCAACGGGCAATGGAGGCCATCCTT
Source organism: Coix lacryma-jobi var. lacryma-jobi (assembly GCA_009763385.1). Classification (NCBI taxonomy): domain Eukaryota; kingdom Viridiplantae; phylum Streptophyta; class Magnoliopsida; order Poales; family Poaceae; genus Coix; species Coix lacryma-jobi. The sequence goes on from CM019831.1 coordinate 87,067,442, forward strand.
GTAGTTGTCCCGGCGGAGATGCAGTACATCCTCACGGACAAGGAGACCGCCAAGGACGCCTGGGACGCTATCGCTGCAACACGCATCGGCAGCGACCACGCTTGGCGATCCACGCTGCAGAGGCTGGGTAAAGAGTGGGAGGACCTGGCCTTCAGGCCCGGTGAGGACATCGACGATTTCGCCCTTCGCCTCTCCACCTTGCAGCAGCAGGTGGTGCGGTACGGCTACACCAAGATCGATGAGGAGGAAGCTGTCGAAAAGTTCCTTCGCTCTGTCCCTGAGAAGGAAGTACAAGCAGGTCGCGTGTCGATCGAGATCCTGCTGGAGTTCACCGCACTGACGATCGAGTACAGTGACAACGATCATGCCGACGACATCGACACGAGCAAGAGCACCAGCGGGATGCTATTCTTTCTCGATAAGTGTCTGGTCAGCTGGTAGTTGGTCAAGCAGCAGGTGGTGGCATTGTCCAGCTTTGAGGCAGAGTACATCGCAACCACTATCGCTTCGACTCAGGCTATCTGACTTGCTCGGCTGCTGGGCGATCTCATTGGCAGAGTCGCAGAAGCAGTGGAGCTGGGGGGGGACAGCAAGTCCGCTTTGGCTCTGGCAAAGAACCCCGTCTTTCATGAGCGCAATAGGCATATCTGGGTCAAGTACCACTTCATAAGGAGCTGCTTGGATGGGCCAACTACATCAATACCCAGGACCAGCTCGCTGACTTTCTCACCAAGTCCCTTGGGTGGATCAAGTTTCAGGAGCTTCACACTAGGATTGGGATGGTTTTAATTCCCCAGAAGGCACCGCACAAGACTTAGGTGGAGAATGACATCAATAAGCCTTATGGGTGGGTTATTACTATGTATTAGTTGCTATAGTACATGTGCTTACACTGTTGATGGTACCACTGTAGATGCTAAGTAGATGCTTATTACTATGTATTAGTTGCTATAGTACATGTTGCACTATACTGTTGATGGTGCGCAGGTTGTGCTCAGCCTACGCGGGCTCAATCTGGGAAGGGCAGGGCACGACTCCCGCGCGGGAGAGACACCGTGTGCGCACATGAGTGATGCTCGGGCATGTGAGGATAGCGGAAGAGAAGGAGGAGCTAGGAAGGGGGCTCGCATCAGCCACGCATGCGCGAGCGATGGAGACATGGGTGTGGGGGCACAACAAAGCCGTGTGCGCGCGAGGGAGAAGCGGGTGTATGGGACCAGAGAGGGGGGAAGGAGTCAGCGCGGGCAGGAGATGGCCGCGCTCGAGCAATGCATGGGGCTAGGGAGGGGGGAGAAGTCAGGAGATGGCTGTGCGCGAACAACGCGAGGGAGGTGGGGGTGGCGGAAGAAGTTCACGCAGGAGATGGCCGCGGGCGAGCAGCGTGTGCAGGAGATGGCCACGCGGAGAGGAGAGGGAGAGAGGAGGCGGTCGCGTGGCTGAGAAGCAGCAGCACAAGGAGAGGACTGCTTGGTGCGGGCAGGAGGCCACATGCGCAGATAGAGGAAGAAGGGGCTAGGGCAGTGGCCAGGAAGGAACCTGGGTTTCTGGTACCATGTATATATATATATATATATATATATATATATATATATATATATACACTATATTGGGAGCTCAGGGCTTCCAATAGTTATAGGAAGCCCCAACCTGTAACACCCGGTTTTCCGAGGAATACCATGTGCCATCTATATGTGTGCCCAGGAAGTCCACAAGACATATAGCAACAAATATAAAATTTTTCCAAAGACAATGCTTTTATTACATATCGAACATAGTACAACAAAGCTTACATCTAAAACAAAGCAGAGCGGAAACTACTCTTCGGGACTCCAACTCCACAGGGACGGTTGACTGGGGGTACACTTGCCTAGAACTCTTGGAACATCTTCTGTAATTCTTCACTGGAATCCACCATCTGGTACCCATCTGAGATTTTCGTGAACCAACGACAAGCGTCAGCTCACCATGCTCAGCAAGTACAACTACGGGGATGCAAGGCTCAAGAGGTTTGACTCGGTTGACTGCGGTCAGCATTTTAAGTTGATCATATTTTATATTCACCTTATATTACTAGATGTATGAACCCTGTTGTCCCATGGTAAGTGATAATCATTATGTTAAAAATAGGTAACCAACCAACCACCAACATACCCCACCATGGAGTGCTTAAAAAGGATCCGAGCCGCTCATATCCGTGAGCACGGTTGATATATCAGGTTTACACTCTGCAGAGGTTGTACACTTTCACCTTAGGCCGTGATTCCCATATGCCGGGGTTTGCAAGTCCCACGTTACCTCCTCTATGGAAGTACGGCAGGGTTTCACTATGTAGCCTTTCACTAGCTACCCTAACAAGTAGTAGCCGCAAGGTTTCAGCATCTAGGCGAATGGAGGCCCCCTTCAAGATGGCACACCTGACAGCCGACCAGTACACATCTTGACATGCAAGGAAGCCATTCTAAAGCCTAGGCCCCCCTCTAGCGCCTTTCGGTAACTGCTACAAGCTAGAGAAAGTCTAGTTATACGACTAAGATCAGAGCCATATGATTCCCAAGGCTGCACGGGATCTCTCAGGTGGCCGCTTTAAAAGATAGTCCCTGGGGTGGGTCACTGAGCGAACAACATGCTCCAGTGCCCTAATGTGGTTAAAAAGCCTCTTTTAACGTTGTTCCATAATCATTAATCAATATTAAATATTTAGCAATTAATAGCGTAGAGCATTACTATACATATTATGCAAAACCCTTCCATAGGTACAAGGTAATACATCAAGTGAAACTAGGTTTGTCCTATTGTTCATCAAGTTATGACACATGCATAATGAATATTTAGTCTTGCAGTTAATAGGTAACAAGGAAACCGTAGGTTATACTTGTCTTCCAATAACTTGTGTTGATGGTCTCGCTTCTTCAGAGATCTTCTCGATAACCTTGAACAGCTTGAACTCTAAACGGGGTCAAAGGCACCACACAAACATCCATTCCAATCATCACATGCAAATAAAATATACTTCTATTAGAACAGTACACCAAGCATCAAAAACAGGTAGAGAAACATATATAAAACTATTCTACTCGTCGATACGATCACATGAACGTAAAGATCACTCTAATCGGACTAAAAACGAGAAAGTTATAAAGAAAACAAGTTTCAGGGGCTCTTTTCTAAATAAAAACATTTTCCTGAGGGCTAGCTCGCGAAAACCGAGGACCTAAACGCGATTAACTGTAGTCTAGAGGGGCTAGCAAGCGAAAACGGGCGCTCTGGACTGCGGGCACTAAAACCGAAGACTCCAGGGGCTAAACCGAAAGAAAACAGGACCTAAAACTAAATACTTTGAACTACGCTTGGACTGCGGGTTTATTTTCAAAAAGGTCAGGGGGTTTTCTGCAAAGCGAGCGGCGGCTGCCGCACTGGCGCCGACACGACGCCACGCGACGCGATACGGTTGGCTCGGTCCACCACCTGGCCGGTGGACCGCGGGCTGGCTTGGGTCCATGGGTCCGTATACCCGGTGTATACCCCTTCGGGGATTGGGATCTAATCCTGGCCGTCCACGCCGATCGGACGGCGCGGGGAGGCTCGGCTAGCGCTAGCGGCGGCGGGAGCGGCGGTGCCGCCACCAAAGCACGGCGGCGCGCCATGGCCGCGGCACTGGAGCACGGCGGAGGGTGCTCCTGACCTAGGCTGACTACGCGAACACCACCAGGAGGTAGCGGAGGGGATGGCGAGCACGATGGTGGGCTTGGTTATGGCAGAGGCCTTACCGCGGCGAGGTCGACGGCCGTGAGATCTGCAAAGGGGAAAACGCTCGGGTTTGCGCCAAAGGAGAAAAGGGGAAGCTCGGGGGTGCTTGGGGTGGCCGCGGCATCACCTGGGAAGAGCTCGACAACGGCTAGGGCGGCCGGTGGGGCTTCGCAGGTGGCGGCAAAGCAGGCGGGTGCGAACGAGGTGCGAGGGAGAGAGCTCGGGACCTTGTTCCGGCTTTTATAGGGCTCGGACGGGGCGGCGAAGGGGCACGGGTGCGCCACTGAAGCCGAACGGCGGCGTAGTGGCCATTAAGGCCACTACTGGCGGTTACAAGGAGAGGGAGAGACGGCGGCGGCGCGCACTGCAGGTGGCCGGAGGTAGGGGAAGGGTTGGGTCGCTGGCGTGCGGGCCTGGGGTAGCAGGGTGTTATGTTCGCTGGTACTACCCCCGCGTAGGTTGTAGCTGTGGAACGTGGAAGGCCGGGGCTTAGGCAGGCGGCGGTGGCGAGGCTGCGACGCCGTCCTTGCGTCTGGCGTCGGAACAGAGAATACGCGAGCGGGAGAGATTGATCTCAATCTCCGGCTGACCCTTTTATTGATCTCACTGTTTGGGCTATATAGCCAATCGACGTAACAGACTGCATGTCTAACAAATGACTAACAACCATCTAACAAACTAATAATGAATCTCTAACAAACTGATAAGCTAAACCTCCTGGGCCTAGAAATGAGGACGTCTCGTCCTGGCGTGGTCACCACGAGCGCCGATCTTCCCGCACCCGCTTGCTCCTCAACCATGGTTGCGCCTCTTCCTCTGATACACTTGGCCCACCATAACATCTCTCCCTCCCTCGACAAACAGCTCGTCCTCGAGCTGAAAATCGGGGTGGCGTTGATTGAACTCGTCGAGGGGCTCCCAAGTTGCTTCCTCGGCCGACATACCTGCCCACTGAATGAGAATGTACCAGACACCGCGGCGAAGCTGGGCGCGCAGTGCACGGTCCGGGACGTCGAGGGCTTTGCCATGCTGGAGTGGAGGCAGAGCAGGGACGTCCGCAGGCGGTGTGCCCTGGAACGGCTTGAGGACCCCCACATGAAAAACATTGTGAATGCGGGCGTGCTCTGGAAGCTGCAGGCGGTAGGCGACGTCGCCCACGCGCTCCAGCACCTGGAACGGTCCGGCGTAGCGCGGGCTCAGCTTGCCACGCCGTCCTAGAATCAGCGACTGAGCCGGGCGGTGGAGCAGCCGAAGGAGGACCCAATCGCCCACCGCGAACTCGACGGCCCGGTGATGGGCATCGTAGTAGCGCTTGGCGTACTGCTGAGCTTGGAGGAGGCGTTCACGAACGTCGGCGATGAAGTCGTCGCGGTCACGCAGCATTCCGTCGACGGTTGCAGTTCGCGCCGTGGTCGGCTCATAAGGCAGGAGCGCTGGTGGAGGCCGCCCGTAGACCACCTGGAAGGGCGTGGCGCGAAGTGCGGAGTGGTACGCCGTGTTATAACAGTACTCGGCCCAGGGGAGCCAGTCCAGCCATGCTCGCGGACGATCGCCGGTGATGCACCGCAGGTACATTGCTATGGTCTTGTTCACGGCCTCCGACTGGCCGTCGGTCTGTGGATGGAAGGCGGAGCTCATACGCAGCTGAACGCCCGCCACCTTGAAGAGATCACGCCAGACGTGCCCGGTGAAGACGGGGTCACGGTCACTGACGATGGAGACCGGGAACCCGTGGAGGCGCACGACGTCGTTGAAGAACGCGCGCGCCACCGAAGACGCCGTGTACGGGTGCCCCAAGGCAATGAAATGCGCGTACTTCGAAAAGCGGTCCACCACCGTGAGGATGACGCTCTTGCCGTTCACCTTGGGGAGGCCTTCAACAAAATCCATCGATATGTCTGACCAAACCTGGGTCGGTATGTCGAGGGGCTGGAGCAGTCCAGCAGGGTGCAGTGCCTCCGTCTTGTTCCGCTGGCAGGTGGAACATGAGCGCACGAAGTCACGGACTACGGCGCGGTCGTGGTCGATGACGAAGTCGCGGCGGAGGCGTTGAAGCGTCTTCTGTACTCCTTCATGCCCGGCGGTGTGGGCGAGTTGCAGCACCACCGGGAGCGCACGCGAGGAGGCTGGAACGTAGACGCGCGCGCCCCGGAGGATGAGCCCGTCCTGCACGTGCCACGGTGCGCCACGCTTGGTGACGATATTGTCCCGGAGCTGGCGCAGCTGGGCGTCGTGGTCCAGCTCGTCGCGGAGGTCGGTGTAGAGGCTGAACGTTGGCGATGAGAGCACAGCGATGTGCGTCGGGGTGGCGGTGGGCTCCCGCCGCGAGAGAGCGTCGGCGACGGTGTTGAGGCGGCCTGGTCTGTATTCAACTGTGAAATCAAAACCGATTAACTTACTCACCCACTGATGCTGTGGCAGCGTGGATAGGCGCTGATCGAGCATATATTTCAATGCGTAATGATCGGTCCGCACTGCGAACCGGCGGCCCCAGAGGTATGGCCGCCAGTGGCGCACCGCCTGCACGAGCCCGATGAGTTCGCGCTCATATGCCGCTGCCTTCAAGTGTCGAGCGGCGAAGGGCTTGCTGTAGAACGCGAGGGGCCCGGCGCCTTGATGCAAGACGGCGCCAAACCCCGTGCCCGAGGCATCACAGTCGACGACGAAGTCCCGGGTGAAATCCGGTAAGTGCAGTACCGGGGCCGTGGATAGCGCCGCCTTGAGCGCTGAGAAGGCCGCCTCCGCGTCATCCGTCCATGTGAACCCCTCCTTGCGCAGCAGGTTGGTGAGGGGCGCAGCTACGACGCCGAAGTCCTTGATGAAGCGCCGGTAATATCCCGCGAGGCCGAGGAAGCCCCGCAGTCCCCGGGCCGACGCTGGGTGCGGCCATGCCACCACGGCGGCCACCTTGTCCCCGTCCATGGCCACGCCGGACGCCGATATGATGTGGCCCAAATACGCCACCGAGGAGGTGGCGAACGCGCATTTCGAGCGCTTGATCCGAAGCTGGTGTTCCCGGAGGACGGTGAAGACAGCGCGCAGGTGTTGGAGGTGCTCGGTCTAGCTGTTGCTGTAGATTAGGATGTCGTCAAAAAATACGAGCACGCACTTACGCAGGAATCGGTGTAGCACGGCGTTCATCAGCCCTTGGAACGTCGCCGGCACATTTGTGAGTCCGAAGGGCATCACGAGGAACTCGAAGTGCCCGTGATGCGTGCGGAAGGCCGTCTTCTCGACGTCCGCTGGATGCACCCGGACTTGATGATAGCCGGCGCGCAAATCCAACTTGGTGAAGAAACGCGCACCATGGAGTTCGTCAATGAGCTCTTCAACAACGGGTATCGGGAATTTATCCTTCACGGTGCGCTCGTTCAACGTCCGATAATCGACGCAGAAGCGCCATGTCGCGTCGGCCTTCTTGACCAACAGCACCGGCGCGGAGAAGGGCGACGTACTTGGCCGAATAATCCCCTGCTCAAGCATGGTGGCGCACTGGGCCTCCAGTTCATCCTTTTGCAACTGGGGGTACCGGTACGGCCGCACAGCCACGGGCGCGGTGTTGGGAAGGAGGTGGATACGGTGATCGCACGCCCGGGCTGGCGGCAACCCCGTGGGCGCGGCGAAGATGTCGTCGAAGGAGTCGAGGAGCCGGTCGAGGAGGGTAGGTTCCGCGCCGCGCACAGCATGCAGGCGGCCTGTCGGCGGGATGTCGGTGCGGGTGGAGCCGATGCCCTTCCACAGGACACGCTTGCCTTGGTGCCAAAACGCCATGCACAGATCGTCGAAGTCCCACAAGATCGGCCCCAGCGTGCGGAGGTACTTGACACCGAGGACCATGTCATAGCTGTCGAGTGGGATGGCGTAGCAGTCCACGGCGAAGTACTCCTCGCCGATGCGGATGGCGACGTCGCGAGCCAGGCCGCGACATGCCACGCGGTCACCATTCGCCACCACCACGTGGGCGCCCTTGCTGTCATGGAAGGAGAGGCCGATGCGGCGCGCCGCCTCACCACTGACGAAGTTGTGAGTGGACCCCGAGTCGATGAGGGCGGTGATCTCGTGGTTGCCGATGTTGACCCGGACCTGCATCGTGTCCTCGGTCCGGATGCCGGTGATCGCCTGCAGAGAAATTAGGGGTGGCAAGTCCTCGGGTACCGGCGCGCCCTGGGACTCCTCCTCCGGGAGCGGTGGGTCGGCCTCGTCGAAATCGGTGACCTCCAGGTAGAAGAGGCGCTGACACCGGTGGCCACGTGTATACGGCTCATCGCAGTTGTAGCACCAGCCCTTCTGGCGACGATCGGCCATCTCGGCCGGGGTGAGCTTCCTGAATGGCCGGGCCATCTGAGGAGGCGCCGAGGGAAGAGCGAGCTGTTGGCCCACTGGCGCGGGCGCGGCTGGGGGCGCGGGCAGGGCCAGGGGCGTCTGGTGCTGTGGTAGACGCGGGGCCCGCGAAGGCAGGGGCACCACAATGGCGGCGTTGCGGCGCTCGTAGGCGCGGGCGAGCCCCATGGCACGCTGCAGTTCCACCGGTCCTTGCAGCTCGACGTCGGTGCGGATCGGATCGGGCAGACCGCCCGTGAAGAGTTGCACCTGCTGTGTGGGGGCTAAGGGCCCCGCATGGGTGAGGCGCACCAGGAAGGCCTCAATGTAGGCGGTGACCGTGCCCGGAAACTGCAGCCGCGCTAAATCCGCGAGGTGATTGGTGGCTAGCGGCGGACCGAAGCGTTGCTTGCAGAGGCCGACGAAGAGTGACCAGGAGATGTTGGCCACCCCACCGGCGTCGCGCTCCAGCAGGTAGTACCACTCCTGGGCCACCCCATTCATGTGGAAAGACGCAAGCCAGACCTTGTCGCCATCGGGGGTGCGCTGCGCCCGGAAGTAATGCTCACACTTGTTGAGCCACCCAAGAGGGTCATCCTTGCCGTCATAGGTTGGGAAGGTGAGCTTCTGGAAACGAGGAACGCCCAGGCCATCAGGGTGGCCTTCATATGGTTGGGGAGGCATGTTGAAGGTGGGTAACGGGGATGGGGAGTGTGGGAAGGGGATGCAGGTGATGGGCAGTGGAACGGTGGGGTTCACAGGGCCGCCAGCTGCCTCCGAGTGAACCACGACGGACGAGGCCGGTGGTGTTGCCGGCAGACCACCAAACCCCGGCATGCCGTAGGGGCTGCTGACGGAGGTGTTGGATGGAGAGGAAGACGCGCGCCCTTCCATGGCAGAAAGGCGAGTCGCCATTTGGCCCATTTGGCGCTGGAGGCCATAGATGGCCGTGGTGAGGGTGTCGAGGGGGGTGGAATTGGCGGCGGAGTGTGGTGGTTGGGAGGTAGGGATGGTGGTAGGGGCGACGGTGGAAACGGGCAGGGTGGCGGAGAGAACCGGCGTACCGGAGACCGGAACGCTGGAGGTGGAAACACCAGACATCGTGCCTGACGTCGATACCAGGTTGTTATGTTCGCTGGTACTACCCCCGCGTAGGTTGTAGCTGTGGAACGTGGAAGGCCGGGGCTTAGGCAGGCGGCGGTGGCGAGGCTGCGACGCCGTCCTTGCGTCCGGCGTCGGAACAGAGAATACGCGAGCGGGAGAGATTGATCTCAATCTCCAGCTGACCCTTTTATTGATCTCACTGTTTGGGCTATATAGCCAATCGACGTAACAGACTGCATGTCTAACAATTGACTAACAACCATCTAACAAACTAATAATGAATCTCTAACAAACTGATAAGCTAAACCTCCTGGGCCTAGAAATGAGGACGTCTCGTCCTGGCGTGGTCACCACGAGCGCCGATCTTCCCGCACCCGCTTGCTCCTCAGCCATGGTTGCGCCTCTTCCTCTGATACACTTGGCCCACCATAACACAGGGTGACTGGCGCGTGGGGTCGGCCTATCAGCGGGCGTGGGGCGAAACGACGGGCGTGGGCGCGGCGCGGCGCTGCGCGGGGACTGGGCCGCGACTCGGGCTGGCGCGCGCGAGGGGGCAAGGCGAGTGCGGGGCGGGCCAGCTGGGCCGTTGCGGGCCGGCGCGGACGTGGGGAGGGGGAGAGGGAAAAGCCTAGCAGGCCGGGCTGCTTTGCTGGTCGGGCCAAAAGAGTAGGAGGGAGGGGAGAGAGGAAAAGAAAAGCTTTTTCTTTTGTTTCTTTTGCAAACTTGCTCAAATTCAAACAAAGTTTGAATTCAAGCCACTCAACTCTAACCCTACACTCAAACAAAATAATATGCTCCAGCATGAATGCAACAAAAATGTTTTTAAACCCCAACTTAATTCATTAATTCACCAAAAAATTATTATTTAACCTATATGTTTCATGAAAAATAAACAAAACAAAGCCATATTAAACTCTATTTTCCAAAAGCGATTTTTCAGGGTGTCACACAACCCAACCAGTCCAGCCCCCCCCCCCTCCCCCCCCAAACGGCCTCGGTCGCGCCAGCCCACCTGCGCCCACGCAAGCGCGCGTCGGCAGGTAGTGGTCCTGCGCCCACCCGCCAGCTCGTGGACGCAGCCCACCGTGCTAGCGCGTGGTTGGGGTTCGGTGGTCCACCGCGGGCTGACAGATTTTTCAGTGCTGTCGCGCACGTTGCTGTCACTGTATAGTCTGTAGCCTGCACTAGGTTGTGGTTCGCTGCATAAAATCTTTGATGTAATGAACAAAAACAATTTCTTGAAATGAAGAGTATAATTTGTATATATGTATCGCACAAAAACGTTGCAGGAACTTGTATTTGCATTCTAAACTAACTGTATCGCATGTGTTATAAACTAACTATCTCGCATGGGTGGGTCCGGCATTATTTTCGAAACAACCCCCCAGCGGACAAGGTATGCACTCCCGTCCTTCTAATTATACATCCCCCCAGAGGGAAGTTGGGTTGGGTGGGTCCGGCACGATTTTCGAAAGAAACCCCCCAAGCGGACAATGGTGTGCTGGGTTCTATGCACTCCCGTCCTTCTAATTATACATCCCCCCAGAGGGAAGGGGGGTTGGGTAGGTCCGACACGATTTTCGAAACAACCCTCCAGCGGACAATGGTGTGGTGGGTTCTATGCACTCCTGTCCTTCTAATTATACATCCCCCCAGAGGGAAGTTGGGTTTGGTGGGTCTGGGGCGATTTTCGAAAGAACCCCCCTCGCGGACAATGGTGTGGTGGGTTCTATGCACTCCCGTCCTGCTAAATATACATCCCCCAAGAGGGAAGGGGGGTTGGGTAGGTTCGGCCCGATTTTCGAAACAAACGCCCCCAGCGGACAATGGTGTGGTGGGTTCTATGCACTCCCGTCCTTCTAATTATACACCCCCAACGGACAATGGTGTGGTGGGTTCTATGCGCTACTACAATGTTTACCACAACACTGCATTCATATAACCCAAGACTGCATATAAACCTGGACAACAGTCTATAAAAACTTGTTTGGGGTGTTGATTCTGTACAACACTACATTTCCTCCACTCACTGCAGATGTACCAAACAAGGAATGCATATAAAACTGGGTCTAGTCTGCACGCACCAAATAGACCACGGTATACAAACTGGTGGGGAGGCTTGTGTGCACCAAAACAGTTTTGCCAATGAATGCTTATATAGAACCAATCCACGAGTGCAAAAAAAATCTGGTGTTGCAGGTGTACAACTAAGCGACCAATGCATAAACATACAGTTTCTCCTATCTACAACAGTACATACAAGAAAAACCAACAGTATGCTTTAAGAACAGCACAAGAAATTGTATAGATCCATCACAGACAAAAAACAAGCCTGAAAACTTCAGGAATCAAATAAAAAGTACACTTTTTGGCGAAAAAATGAAGAAAGCAGAGCCAAAGAGGGAAGTTGCCTTACATGAGTGTGAACTTCGTTGTCAGCTGGGGTATCCATGTCGCCGGAGCCGGCAGCAGGGAGATCGGTCGGCCACAGGCATCCTTGCACACCGCTTGAAGACCCAACAATGCCCGGATCTCCAGGTGCATGCAGTGGCGGAGCTAGAGCAAATTCAATGGAGGTGCGCTAGCCTTATGGGTGCATATGATTTTGTCATGTGGGTGCATATATGGTAAAAAATTGAACATAATCACTGTTTTTCAGATTTTTTGTGGGTGCGGCCGCACCCCCTAACATCAATATAGATCCGCCCATGGGTGCATGAAGGACCGAATCCGGCGTGATGTACTCCGGCGAGGACTGTGTACCAGCCGGTGGAGCTCCTGGTGATGTTCGGCACGACTCGCTGCCGCCGGCGATGGATGTCACGGGGAGCTGGTGGAACGAGGAGTCAGGAGTCGTGCCGCTGTCGCCCCCGTCGACAGGCTCGCACGATGGACCTCCAGTCGCTATTGGGCACGACAAGACGTGGGGATCTGGAGGAATGTTCGATTTGCCCGAGGCCGCGGGTCTTATATATGTCCAAAGGAGCCAATCATGTGTCCGTACAAAAAGGACCTGAGTGCTTAATGTTTCTGTTGCGGCGCATAGATTGCATTCATTTATTGTTGAAAATAGTCACTGTCTCAGGCCAGTGCATAGATTTCGGTCCAAGATTGTAGAAAAGGTTTATTTTGACCAAGCTACACATGGCTAGACAACATGCTGGGCCCGCACAGTTTTTAAAAACTATAAAACCCTACTTAATGTATTCAAGGGTCTGTTTCTATGCTATGCACGCCCTACTATTAATTATACATCCCTGAGAGAGACGTTGTGTAGGGTTGGTCCGCCACGGTTTTATAGACAATATTCCCACCCAGAGGACAAGGGTGTGGTTAGATTCTATGCACTCTAATACTGCTAATTATACATGGCCGCACAGTTTTGAAAACAATATTCCTGCACTGTCCGACCAATGTTCAAATAGAGGCGTTGTTGGGTTCTACGCGTTAGCTAATTCTATTCTACGCAATCGAAAATGGATATTATGCAAATGCTTTTATGGCTGGGTCCAAACGAATGTACCTGTAACGTTTTTATGCAACAACTGACTCAATTTTACTCATTACCAAACATTATGCAGTTTTAACATTGTACATCCATAGTTTTTATGCATCGTCTTAGGGTACGGGTGCATGCCATAATGCCAAAACCACCGGCGCACAAAAAGCTGTAACCCAGATGACAAAAGCGCTTTTCAAAACAATATTCCCACCTAGAGGACAAGGGTGTGGTTACATTCTATGCACTCTAATCCTGCTAATTATACATGGCCGCACAGTGTTGAAAACAATATTCCTGCACTGTTTGAGAAAGGCTAAATAACCGACGTTCAAATAGAGGTGTGGTTGGGTTCTACGCATTAGCTAATTCTATTCTACGCAATCGAAAATCGAAACTATGCGAATGCTTTTAAGGATGGGTCCAAACGAATGTACCTGTAACGTTTTTATGCAACAACTGACTAAATTTTACCCGTTACCAAACATTATGCAGTTTTTACGATGTACATCAATAGTTTTTATGCAACGTCTCAGACCTCAACGCCAAAAAGGATCCGGGCATAAAAAGCTGACACCTTGCCGCTCGACCCCCCCACCCCACCAGCAGGCGGACAAAAAGTTGTTTCCCTGCAGCGCGACCCCCTCCCCCCCCCCCCCCCGCGCGCGCGGCACGGGAGCACGTCGCGTGGGCCCCTGCCGCAGGCGCGCGCCGCGCCGGCCGGGTGGGCTGGTCGGCGTGCACCAGTTGCTGGCTGGGGCTTCCTACGCAATAGTTATTAGAAGCTCTGGGCTCCCAATACGGGGCCCTATATATATAATATTATATGGCATAATTCAGCTATGTATTTTGTGTTTGCCATATTCTAAATATTTTTATACCTCCTCGCAAAATTGTTTTTTTATACCAATAAGGCATATCGATGTTTCTTCAACTGTGACAGAGAAATTAAATATTATTACTAGTGGATCCAAAGTTGTTTATATTTATTCATGTTATTAAAGTTAGTACTAGTTACTTTAATTAGAAGATGCATAAGTCAAAGGGGCCTTTCAGATTGCACTGTGTTGATGTGATAGCTATAAAATCGTTGTATGCTTCGAGACATTGTTGTCAGACTGGAGTGCCTACTAAATCCTGCTATATGCATATTTCCCCTTAGCTTATTCGACATGCTTTACATGCTCGTCTTGTGATGGCAGCGTAAGTCTCTTCTTGAGGTAATTAAGCAGACAGTGCTAGACCATCTGACAAATAAATGTCCTCCACATGTAAGTGTTGTTTGAAGTGCCCATTTTATCTGCTTATATGTATGAATGTGGGCATGTTTGTATCTTCTGACTGGTGGTGTTGTATTTTACAAACCAGGTCCAGGTTGTTGGACTCCTTTGCCAGACTGAAAAGAAAGAGAGCAGACATGGATTGTTGTGCCATGTAGCCGCTGGTGGAGGTGTTTTTAAGAACGATAAAGGTCTTAAGTGCCAAATTCCTGGGGCAAATCTTAATGACATTGCAAATCAGGCAGATGATCTACTAGAGGTAAGTTGAAAAGCATGAGTACATGCATCCTTTACTGATGGCCTTCCATTTTTTTTTCTCGAACAACGCAGGAGAGCTGTGTGTCATTTCATTAAGATAGAAAAAATACAATGAGTCCAATCAAGGATCAGACCGAGTACAAAACTCACACCACCCCTACCAAAGGAACTTACATACGCCCCACAGAAACCACGAAACACGACCAGACTAACACCCCAGCCTAGATAGCTACGGTCAGCAACCTGGCGAGGAGTTCCTGGAGCTTTGAAGCTCCAGCCATGCCCCACAAACTACACTCATCCAACATATTCTGAATTAAAACAGAGATGGACACAAGCCATGCCTAGCATTATCGAAGACACAAGAATTCCTGTGCTTCCAAACTTCCCAAGCTACCAGAATTATCAAGGAATTAAGGCCTTTTTCCATCTCCTTTGGCACCATCCTAACAGCTTTTCCCCACCAACTAGATAAACGAGTCTCTGAGACTGAGGGCCCCAATATGGACAGGTTCAAAGGCTGAAATATTAAATGCCAAATCTGTCTGGTAAAAAGCACAACCGATCAGAAGGTGCTGAATTGTTTCCTCTTCTTGGTCGCAAAAGGGGCAGGCCTTTGGGTGAGGCATCCCCATCTTGGAAAGCCGGTCTGCAGTCCAACATATGTTGTTGATTACTAACCAGATGAAGAACTTACAATGAAGAGGAGCCCAGCTTTTCTAGATCCTTTTCCAAGGAGCCCAGCCACTACTTCCAAGCCTTCCCTCCTCTTCCCCATCCCCTCTCCTAGGCACGCGTCGCTGCTACCCGTCCGACAGCTGCCTTCCACGCGACTGCTGCGCGGGGGGCTCTATCCCGGCGCTGGCGGCCCCGTCCCCTAGACCGCAGGCCTGGGCAGCGCGGGCGCAGGCGGCACGCCCGGCTCCAGTGGCGCCGGTGGACTCCATCCGCCTAGAGCTGGCAGGGCGAACCAGCTCCGCCCGCACGGGACCCTGCTGCCCCATCCGCTGCCGCCGCCGCCAGTCCCTCAGCCGCCGCCTCCACCACCGCAGCAGCAGCTGTTGGCTCCTCAGCCGCCTCCGCCGCAGCCGCCGCCTCCTCCGGGTGCGGGCGCTGCTGGCGTGGGCGAGCCACAACCAGAGGCGACCCTCTTCCCGGCTCCCCCACCGCCGCCGCTGCTTCCCCAGGCCGATTCCCCCCTCGCTGCAGCTCTTGCCGCGGCCCAGATTGCTGCTGCGGAGGGCCAGGCACGTGTGCGTGCGGCTGCCCTCATCTGGGAGCGGGAGCGTGGTGCGGTTGATGCCCTTGCTCGTCGCCTCGCCGAGGCGGAGCAGCTCCTCGTCCTCCCTGTCTACCACGACGTCACCTTTGCCTCCTCCGGCTCGACCGCTCCCCGCCCGTTGACCACAGCGGTTCTCTGGCACGATCCGACCGATCCGCTCGTGGCACAGCTTCACTACCAGGCGGGCGGCGTCCAGAACATCCGAAGTCTGGTCCCGGTCGTCCTGAAGCTTGAGTCGCCCTCCTACGCTCGCTGGCGGGACCTGGTCCTCATCACACTCCGGTGCTACGCCCTCGACGACCACGTCCTCCTCGACGCCCCGGCTGCGGCTCAGACCCCTCCATGGCTTCGCCTCGATAGCATCGTCCTCTCCTGGATCTTCGGCACGATCTCCCTCGACCTTCACGACCTCGCCCGCAATACTCCTGACGCTCGACGGGCGTGGCTGGCTCTTGAGGGACAGTTCCTGGCCAACCGAGGCCCAGGCCATGTGCCTCGATGCAAGCTTCCGCATCTTCGTTCAGGGTGACCTCTCCGTGGGCGAGTTCTGCCGTCGCATGAAGGGGATGGCAGACTCTCTGGGTGACCTTGGCTGTCCCGTGGACGACAAGATCTTGGTCCTCAACGTCCTCCGCGGCCTCAGCAACTTCTACGGCCACCTCCGGACCTGGATCACCCGACAGCGGCCCTTTCCCTCCTTCCTGCAGGTCCGTGACGACCTAGTCATGGAGGAGCTCACTCAGGGCATCCAGCCTGGGTCTCACTCCGTGTCGGGGTCCTCGTCTTCTTCAACCGCTTTGGCTGCCACTCCTCCGCTGCATTCGTCCGCTCCGCCTGCGTCGTCTCTTTTGGGTCCTCCTCCCGGGCCAAGCGGGAGTGGGGGGGGGGGGGCGTGGCGGTCGTCGTCGACGCGGAGGGGGACGTGGTGCGGGTTTTGATCGTGGGACCCCTCCGGCGCCTCCACGGGGTGCACCCTGGCCTTCCTTCCACAACCCATGGTCAGTGCGCATCTCCATGTGGCCCTTCCAGGCGGCTGGTGGCGAACCTCGTGCACCGGCGGCCATGTTCACGGGTACTGTCCCCGCCGCTCCGTTCCCGGCGCCATGGACTCCGTCTGCGGTGGCAGCCCCTACGCTTCAGTCACTGTGGGCTCCACCTGCCGGGACCTCTCTCGGGCCCGTCGGTTGGGACCCGACGGCCTTGGCCCGCTCCTTCAGCACCATGACCCTCACTCCACCAGTTGGTCAGGACTGGATCACCGATTCGGGGGGCCACGTTCCACACCACTCCTGACCCCGGTATACTCTCCTCCGTTCACCCTCCTTCTCCATCTCATCCTTCATCCATCATGGTCGCAAATGGTTCTTGTATTCCTGTCACTTCTGTGGGTGCTGCCGGCACCCATGGCTCCTTTCGTCTTCTTGATGTTCTAGTTGCTCCTTCTATGGTTCATAACCTTCTTTTCATTCGTCATTTTACCGCTGACAACTCTTGTTCTGTTGAATTTGACTCTTCTAGTCTTACTATGAAGGATTTGGCTTCCCGGCGTCCACTTCTCCAATGTGACAGCACGGGACCCCTTTACACTCTTCGGTTTCCTCCGTCCTCGACTTCCACTTCGTCAGCTGCTTTCGCCGCCACTGCTTCCTCCACTACCTGACACCGTCGTCTTGGACATCCTGGACGAGACACCTTGATGCAGCTTAGTCGTAGTTCCGACATACCATGTACTCGGGCTCATGATGAGCATTTGTATCACGCGTGCCAACTGGGTCGTCATGTTCGCCTTCCTTTCCCTACCTCTTCTTCCCATGCAACCCACCTTTTTGATCTTGTACATTGCGACCTATGGACATCTCCTGTCATGAGTATTTCTGGTTATAAAATACTATCTTGTGTTGGTGGATGATTTCTCTCACTATTCCTGGACTTTTCCTCTTCGCGCCAAGTCTGACACTTTCTCCACGCTTCTTCACTTCTTTGCGTGGGTGTCCACTCAGTTCGGCCTCACCATCAAGGCCGTTCAGTGTGACAATGGCCGTGAGTTCGACAACACTATTTCTCGTGCTTTCTTCCTCTCTCACGGCATGCAGTTGCGCATGTCGTGCCCCTGCACCTCCTCCTAGAACGGCAAGGCTGAGCACATGATTCGCACCACAAACGACACCATACGCACCCTCCTCTTGCAGGCCTCGCTTCCTGCTCGCTTCTGGGCCGAGAGTCTTCACACCACCTACCTCCTCAACCGATTACCTTCCGCTGCCTTGTCCCGCTCCCACTCCTCACCACACCCTCTTCGGTACCCCTCCTCGTTACGACCACCTCCGTGTCTTCGGGTGCGTGTTACCCTAACACCACTGTCACTGCTCCTCACAAGCTGGCTCCTCGGTCGACTCGGTGTGTCTTCCTCGGGTACTCCCCGAATCACAAGGGGTACCATTGCTTTGACCGCTCCTTTCGTTGAGTCCTCATTTTCCGTCACGTTGTATTTGACGAGTCCTACTTCCCCTTCTCCACCACCACCTCTCCTCCCACCTCCACCCCACCTCCCACCTCCGACCTTGACCTCTCCTCCCTGTTTCCCACTGACGCGGTGGCCCAGCCACCTTTACCGTTTTACCCTGCAGGTACTCTACCGCGCCCTCCGCCAGGCTCGTGCCCCGGCTCACCGTCTTCTGGGACTATGTCGGCCCCTGCGCCTTGCGTCGGTCTGGTGGCCGCGTCCCTCGGTGTTGCGCCTGACCCTGCGCCTGACGCGGGTCCGGCGTCTTCGGTGCCTCCCGCGCGATTGGCCCAGCCGGTGCGTGTCTACCAGCGTCGTGCGCGGGCGGCCTCGCCGCCCCCGGTGCGGGACCCATCGCCTTCGCCGTCGCCGCCACCTCGGTCACCTCCCGTGGCCTCTTCTCCGCCGTCGACACCTACACCGCGCCTCCACCAGCGCCAGCTCCTCGGGAGCCGCCCGTGTACCACCCACCTCTTCTTCACCGCCACCCGCGTCATATTCACCCCATGGTGACGCGGCAGGCGGCGGGGGTGCTGCGGCCCCGGGCTCTCGCCGCGACGCCCGGCGAGCCGCGGATCTCTCTGGTACCCTCTTCCGTGTGCGACGCCTTGGCTGACCCTCACTGGCATGGTGCGATGGAAGAGGAGTACGCGGCTCTTCTCGCCAACCAGACCTAGGATCTGGTGCCTCGTCCACCTGGCTCCAATGTTGTCACCGTCAAGTGGATCTGGACATACAAGCGCCGGGCTGATGGCACTCTTGAGCGGTACAAGGCTCGCTGTGTTCTCAGGGGTTTCACTCAACGGCCTGGAGTTGATTATGATGAGACTTTCAATCCGGTGGTGAAGCCAGCTACAGTCCGCACAGTTCTTTCACTGGCGCTCTCTCTCACTCCTGCCCGTGCATCAGCTGGACGTCAAAAATGCTTTTCTCCACAAGACACTTGCTGAGACGGCCTACTGCAGTCAGCCTGGGCAAAAATAACCGAGAACCGAGAACTGAACCGAAATAACCGGAACCGAAACCGAACTAACCGAAACCGAATTTTTCGGTTCCTAATTCGGTTCCCAATTCTAAGTAACTGAAGTATGGCAGGTTAATTCGGTTCTTGGGCTCGGTTAACCGAAAGAACCGAGTTCAAGCCCAGCTAGACTTTGAGCCCATCTATATGCAAGCCCATTAACTGGAACCCTATGTATATATACTGACCAAACATCCCTTCGTCCCTATTCCCTCCCCTCCCCAGCCGCCAGGCACTTCTACTTTCTGCTCTCCGAGTCTCCATCGGTAGCTACTCAGTTCCCCGCTTTGGCGTTCCTAGGTCCTAGCTCCTAGCTCCGGCCTCCGGCGCTCCTAGTGGCCAGATCCCGCTCCGGTGCTCCCACTCCCTTGTCTCCAAACTACCGCACGCAGGCACACAGGGGAGCTGCTGCACCAGGCCAGCGACATAGAGGCGAGGCAGTGGTGTGCAGGGCCGACACACGGCAGCGGCGGTGCTAGCGTGTCAACGACGCACAGGGCCGAGGTGCTGCAGCATAAAGGCGAGGCGGTGGCGCGCAGGGCCGACGCATGGCAGCGGGCGGTGCCAGCGCGTCAACGACGCGCAGGGCCAAGGCGCTGCAGCTTGCGGCGGCGCGACGAGGTTGGATGTGTGGCTTCGAGCGACAGGCCGGCGACATCGAGCATTTTTTTTATTTTTTCCGCTGTGTTTTTCGTGTGCAATCTGTTAGGCTCGGTTAGTTTGGTCATAACCGAAACCGAACCGAACTAACCGAAGCCGAATTGACTCGGTTCTACCATCGTGAAGTATCCGATGGGTTCTTGATTTATAGGTAACCGAAATTTCTAAATAACCGAGAAACCGAACCGATCGGTTTCGGTTAACCGAATGCCTAGGCTGACTGCGGGGTTTGTTGACTCTTCTCGCCTTGACCTGGTCTGCCGCCTCAACAAGTCACTCTACGGCCTCAAGCAGGCCCCTCGGGCATGGTACTCTTGGTTTGCTGCCTTTCTGCTTACATTGGGATTTGTGGAGGCCAAGTCAGATACTTCTCTGTTCATATGTCACCACGGCGAGGAGACTGCCTATCTGCTGCTCTATGTTGATGACATTGTGCTCACAGCTTCTAGCCCGACTCTGTTGCGGCGGATCATCACCTCTCTTCAGCAGGAGTTCGCGATGAAGGATCTCGGTGTGCTCCATCACTTCCTCGAGGTCACCGTTGAGACTCGTCCAGGGGGTCTCTTTCTTCACCAGCGGCAGTACACTCTCGATATCCTGGAGCGAGCTGGGATGACTGATTTCAAGACCTACTCCACCCCAGTCTACACTTAGGCCAAGCTGTCAGAGACCGAGGGCACCACAATTACTGACCCCACTGCCTACAGGAGTCTTGCAGGGGCGCTTCAGTACCTCACCTTCACCCGCCCAGACATCACTTATGCAGTCCAGCAGATTTGCCTCCATATGCATGATCCGTGCGAGCCTCACCTCACGGCTCTCAAGCGCCTCCTTCGCTACCTCCGCGACACTGTCGACTACAGACTGCTCCTCCACCGGTCTGCCTCCACCGAGCTTGTGGTCTACACCGACGCTGATTGGGCCAGGTGCCCAGACACTCACCGGTCCACCTCCGGCTACGCTGTCTTCCTCGGCGGCAACTTGGTGTCTTGGTCGTCCAAGCGCCAGCCGGTGGTCTCTCGCTCCAGTGCCGAGGCGGAGTACCACGCTGTTGCTAACGGCGTGGCTGAGGCCTCCTGGCTCCGCAGCTCCTTGGCGAGCTCCACAATCCCCTGACACGGAGCACGCTGGTCTACTGCGACAACGTGAGTGCGGTGTACCTCTCCACCAACCCCGTTCAGCACCAACGGACCAAGCATGTGGAGATTGATCTACACTTTGTCCGCGATCGGGTGGCCATCGGCGATGTTCGGGTTCTCTACGTCCCGACCACTTCCCAGTTTGCCGACATCTTCACCAAGGGCCTCTCGTCTTCGACGTTCTCCGAGTTTCGCTCTAGCCTCGACGTCACTAGTTGCTAGTTGAGTCTGTGGGGGGCTCGTGTGTTGTGCTTGTGCTTCTTTTCGTGCCCAGTCTTGAAACTCTGTTGCGCCGGTAGTTCAGACTGCCGGGGGGGGGTGTTGGAGTATATGAGTCTAGGCCCATGTAACAGCTACTATATTGCTACCGTTCTAGGGTTAGCCCAATAATCCGATTAGCAATTCTAGCAGTAAGAATCCTCTTCATGAGAACAGTGAATAGGAGAAGCTGAACTCTTGGACAGATTAGTATGGAGACCGGAAGCATGCCCAAAAATATCGAGGATGGATTTAATAACTTGCAGGTCCCTCCTATCCGGCCTTAGAAAGATCACCGCATCATCCGCATAAAAGGAAGCCCGATGTCTAGCCTCACGAGCAGCTAGCGGTCGCAGCAGTTGATTCTGTGCAGCGTGAACCACCAGAGAGTTTAGAACATCCATAACGAGAATGAATAACATGGGAGAAAGAGGATCACCCTGCCGAAGACCTCTATAATGAAGAATTGTCTCCCCAGGTTCTCCATTCATAAGAATCTGAGTTGAAGAAGTGGACAGAATCAAGCATACCAAATCACACCACTGCTGTCCAAATCCCAACTGCTGCACTACGTCCAATGTTGGAAAGAGTGAATGAATTGATTGGGCCAGCCCTAGGAGGGTAGCCATATTGTAGTCTTACATGGGCCTCATGGGCCTAACACATATACACTCCAACACCCCCCGCAGTCTGAACTACTGGCGCAGCGGAGTTTCAAGACTGGGCACGAAAAGAAGCACAACACAGGAGCCCCCCACAGACTCAACTAGCCACTAATGATGTTGAGGCTGGAGTGAAACTCGGAGAAGGTCGAGGACGGGAGGCCCTTGGTGAAGATGTCGGCGAATTGGGAAGTGGTCGGGACGTGGAGAACCCGAACATCGCCGATGGCCACCCGGTCACGGACAAAGTGAAGGTCGATCTCGACATGCTTGGTCCGCTGGTGCTGAACGGGGTTGGTGGAGAGGTACACGGCACTGACGTTGTCGCAGTAGACCAACGTGCTCCGGATCAGGGGACTATGAAGCTCACCCAAGAGCTGCCGCAGCCAGGAGGCCTCAGCCACGCCGTCAGCAACAACGCGGTACTCTGCCTCGGCACTGGAGCGGGAGACCACCGGCTGACGCTTGGACGACCAGGACACCAGGTTGCCGCCGAGGAAGACAGCATAGCCGGAGGTGGACCGACGAGTGTCCGGACACCCGGCCCAGTCAGCGTCGGTGTAGACGACGAGCTCGGTGGAGGTAGACCGGTGGAGAAGCAGGCCGTAGTCGACGGTGCCGCGGAGGTAGCGGAGGAGCGCTTGAGGGCCGTGAGGTGAGGCTCGCGCGGATCATGCATATGAAGGCAAATCTGCTGAACTGCATATGTGATGTCCGTGCGGGTGAAGGTGAGGTACTGAAGCGCCCCCGCAAGACTCCTGTACGCGGTAGGGTCAGTGACTGTGGTGCCCTCGGTCTCTGACAGCTTGGCCTGAGTGTCAACAGGGGTGGAGCAGGGCTTGCAGTCAGTCATCCCAGCTCGCTCCAGGATATCAATAGTATACTGCCGCTGGTGAAGAAAGAGACCCCCGGGACGAGGCTCAACGGTGACCCCGAGGAAGTGATGGAGCACACCGAGGTCCTTCATCGCGAACTCCTGCTGAAGAGAGGTGATGATCCGCCGCAGTAGTGCCGGGCTGGAAGCGGTGAGCACAATGTCATCAACATAGAGCAGCAGACCACCGTGGTGGTAGATGAATAGTGATGTATCTGACTTGGCCTCCACAAACCCCAGAGTGAGCAGGAATGCAGCAAACCGAGAGTACCATGCCCGAGGGGCCTGCTTGAGGCCCTAGAGGGACTTGTTGAGGCGGCAGACCAGATCAGGGCGAGAAGAGTCAGCAAAGCCCGCCGGCTGACTGCAGTAGACTGTCTCAGCAAGTGTCCCGTGGAGAAAAGCATTCTTGACGTCCAGCTGATGCACGGGCCAGGAGCGAGAGAGCCATTGAGAGAACGGTGCGGACTGTAGCTGGCTTCACCACTGGACTGAAAGTCTCATCATAATCTACTCCAGGCCGTTGAGTAAAACCCCTGAGAACCCATCGAGCCTTGTACCGCTCAAGAGTGCCATCAGCCCGGCGCTTGTGAGTCCAGATCCACTTGTCGGTGACGACATTGGAGCCAGACGGACGGGGCACCAGATCCCAGGTCTGGTTAGCTAGAAGAGCCGCGTACTCCTCTTCCATTGCACGACGCCGGTGAGGGTCAGCCAAGGCGGCGCGCACGGAAGAGGGTACCGGAGAGACCCGCGTCTCGCCGTGCGTCGCGGCAAGAGCCCGAGGCCGGAACACCCCCGTCGCATGCCGCGTCACCATGGGGTGAACATGACGCGGGTGGCGGTGAAGAATGGGGGGTGGTACACAGGCGGCTCAACCCGAGCAGCCGGCGGCGGTGGAGGCGGCGGTGTAGGCGTCCATGGTGGAGAAGCGGCCACGGGAGGAGACCGAGGTGGCGACGAAGGTGACGGATCCAGCACCGGTGGCAGTGAGGCCGCCTGCGCACGGCGCTGGTAGACACGCACCGGCTGGGCGAAGCGCGTGGGAGGTGCCGCAGGCGCCGGACTCGCGTCGGGCGCAGGGTCGGGG
The DNA here is from genome assembly GCA_009763385.1 of Coix lacryma-jobi var. lacryma-jobi. Taxonomy (NCBI): domain Eukaryota; kingdom Viridiplantae; phylum Streptophyta; class Magnoliopsida; order Poales; family Poaceae; genus Coix; species Coix lacryma-jobi. The sequence goes on from CM019831.1 coordinate 87,091,139, forward strand.
CGCAGCCCCGGGGAACGTGGCCGCCGGACCGGCGCAAGGCGCAGGGTCAGGCGCAACCCCGGGGGACGGGTCGTTGGACCGGCGCAGGGCGCAGGGGCCGGCGCAGCCCCGGAGTACGGCGAGCCGGGGCACGGGCCCGACGGAGGGCGCGGGAGACCAGGAGAGCCGGGGCACGAGCCCGGCGGAGCGCGTGGTGGAGGACCTGCAGGGGTAAAACAGTAAAGGTTGGCTGGACCACCGCGTCAGTGGGAAACAAGGAGGAGAGGTCAAGGTCGGAGGTGGGAGGTGGTGTGGAGGTGGGAGGAGAGGTGGTGGTAGAGAAGGGGAAGTCGGCCTCGTCGAACACAACGTGTCGGGAATATGAGGACGCGACGAGAGGAGAGGTCAAAGCAACGGTACCCCTTGTGTTCCGGGGAGTACCTGAGGAAGACACACCGAGTCGACCGAGGAGCCAGCTTGTGAGGAGCAGTGGCAGTGGTGTTAGGGTAACACGCACACCCGAAGACACGGAGGTGGTCGTAGCGAGGAGGGGTACCGAAGAGGGCGTGGTTAGGAGTGGGAGCGGGACAGGCAGCGGAAGGTAAACGGTTGAGGAGATAGGTGGAGGTGTGAAGACCCTCGGCCCAGAAGCGGGCAGGAAGAGAGGCCTGTAAGAGGAGGGTGCGGATGGTGTCGTTGGTGGTGCGAATCATGATCTCGGCCTTGCCGTTCTGGGAGGAGGCGTAGGGGCACGACATGCGTAACTGCATGCCGTGAGAGAGGAAGAAGGCACGAGACGTGGAGTTATCGAATTCACGCCCGTTGTCACACTGAACGGCCTTGATGGTGAGGCCGAACTGAGTGGACACCCAGGCAAAGAAGTGGAGTAGCGTGGAGAAAGTGTCAGACTTGGCACGAAGAGGAAAAGTCCAGGAATAGTGAGAGAGATCATCCACCAAGACAATATAGTATTTGTAGCCAGAAATGCTAGGGACGGGATGTCCATAGATCGCAATGGACAAGGTCAAAGATATGGGCCACATGGGAAGAGGAAGTAGGAAAAGGAAGACGAACATGTCGACCCAGTTGGCACGCATGACACAAATGTTCATCGTGAGCTCGAGTGCATGATATGGAAGAGCTACGACTAAGCTGGGTCAAGGCATCACGGCCAGGGTGACCAAGGCGACGGTGTCAAGTAGTAGAGGAGGTGGTGGTGGCGAAAGCAGCAGACGGAGTGGGAGGCGAAGACCATGGAGCGGAAGCAGGAAACCGAAGAGTGTAAAGGGGCCCCGTGCTGTCACAGCGGAGAAGAGGACGTCGGGAAGACAAATCCTTTACAGTGAGACCAGAAGGGTCCAATTCAACCGAACAGGAGTTGTCAGCTGTGAAACGGCGAATAGAAAGAAAGTTGTGAACCATATTGGGAGCAACTAGGACATCGGGAAGAAGAAAGGAGCCATGAGTGTTAGCGGCACCCACGGACGTGACCGGAAGGCAAGAGCCATTCGCGACCATGATGGACGAAGGATGAGTCGAAGAGGGAGGGTGAACTGAAGATAGGAGACTAGAGTTGGGAGTGGTGTGGTAGGTGGCGCCTGAGTCAACGATCCTGTCAAGGGCGTCGGCGCCCAAGGTAGCTGGACCGCGACTACGGAGTTCGTAGTCTCGTTCCGTCGTCGCCGGCGAGGTTTTGCCCCTCAGCCGTCGGCTTGTTTGTTGGAGAAGAGAGAGGTTAGGAATATAATTCTTGCTTGCTTAATTTCCAACGTCCGGTTACAGCATATTTGGCCAAAGGGCCTTAACTAACTTTCCTAAACTTTAGGGAATAAAAATAGAAACTAATCTCTCCTTCCTATCTTAAGCACACACGGACTCCTCCTGCGCACGCACGGAGTCCTCCTCTTGCACGGCCTTGCGCGCGTCTGCTGCGCATGCGGCCTGCTCCGCGGCGCGACGCACGTCACGGACCCGCTGGCGCCTAGTGTACGTGCGTCCCCACATGACATCTCTCCCCCCCTCAAGGGCCAGCTCGTCCTCGAGCTGGAACGCTGGATACTTGGCGCAAAATGGCTCCACATCCTCCCACGTAGCCGAGGCTGCTGACAGACCCTTCCATTGAACAAGGACCTGGCGCACTCCGCGAGCCAGGCGGAAACGCACAGCTCGTTCGGGTTCCGGCACGACCGCCCCATGATGAATGATCGGCAGTGGTGGAGGCGCATCTGGAGGCACCCCATGGAACTTCTTGAGGAGCCCCACATGGAAGACATTGTGGAGACGGGCTTGAGGTGGCAGTGCAAGATGGACAGCCACCAGGTTGATGATCTCGGCGACATAGTAAGGCCCGAACCACCGAGGCTTGAGCTTGCCGGAGACGGCCTGGGGCAGCGAAGCGGCTGCACGCTGGCGCAAGCGGAGCAGCACCCAATCACCCACTTGATACTCGACGTGGCGGTGGTCGCGGTCATAGTGCAGTTTTTGAACCGCCTGAGCTTGCTCCAGCCGGTAACGGACGTCAGCGAGGAACTCCTCCCTCTCTGCCATGCTTTTGGCCACAGCGGCCACTCGGGTATCCCCTGGTTCATAGGACCGGATGGACGGAGGATCGCGCCCGTAGACGACGCGGAACGGCGTGTCCCGCAGTGAGGACTGGTAGGCGGTGTTGAAGACGAACTCAGCCCATGGTAACCAGCGAAGCCACTGACGTGGTCGGTCGCCTGTGAAGCAGCACAAGTACATGATGATGACGCGGTTGGCCGCCTCCGATTGATCGTCCGACTGAGGGTGAAACGCTGTAGTCATGTGTAGCTTGGTACCCATGAGGCGCATGAGCTCGCGCCAAAATGTTGAAGTGAAAACCGGATCACGGTCGGACACCATCGACTGTGGAACGCCGTGGAGCCGAACAATGTCGTTGAAAAAGGTTTGGGCGACGGACTCGGCAGAGTACGGGTGCGCCAACGGAATGAAGTGGCAGTACTTGCTGAACCTGTCCACCACTGTCAAGATGACGGACTTGCCACAGACACGAGGCAGCGCCTCCACAAAGTCAAGCGCGATGTCGGTCCACACACCCTGTGGTACTGGCAAGGGCAGGAGAAGACCCGCCGGTTGCAGGTGCTCGGCCTTGTACTTCTGGCATACACCGCAGGCACGCACCAAATCCTGCACAAGCTGTTTCATGTGAGGAAAATGAAAATCTCGGCGAAGTCGATGTAGCGTGCGCTGGACGCCTTCGTGCCCGTCCTCATGTACTGCCACCATGATCTCGTGGACCAAGGGAGAGCTCGGGGAAATGTACAAGCGGCCCCCATACTGGACCATGCCATCAACCAGCGACCATGGAGCCCTGCGTACGCCGGTGCTGATGTCGTCCCGGATGGCGACGAGGGCAGGGTCGGTGTCCTGCACGTGGCGAAGGCGCGAGACGAAGTCGAAGCGTGGGGCGGAGAGTGCGAGGATGGTGGCGCCGTCGTCAGTGTCGCGGCGGGACAGGGCGTCCGCCACTTTGTTGGTTGTCCCGGGCTTGTATTCGACGGCGAAGTCGAAGCCCAGCAACTTCCCCACCCAATGGTGTTGGGGGATGGTCGCGAGCCTCTGGTCCAGCAAATACTTGAGGCTGTAGTGATCCGTTTTGACGAGGAAGTGGCGACCCCAAAGGTACGGCCTCCAGTGCCGAACAGCGTGCACTAGGCCGATGAGCTCGCGTTCGTAGGCGGCGAGGGCGCGGTGGCGAGGCGCGACGGGTCGACTGAAGAAAGCGAGCGGGTGACCATCTTGAATGAGCACTGCACCGAACCCGTGTGAGGATGCGTCGCACTCGACGACGAAGGGCCTAGTGAAATCCGGCATGGCGAGGACCGGGGCAAAGGTGACAGCGACTTTGAGGTCGTTGAAAGCCGCAGCCGCTGTCTCGGTCCAAGCGAACCCGTCCTTTTTGAGGAGGGCCGTGAGCGGCGCAGCAACAGTGCCGTAGTTGTGGACGAATTTGCGGTAGTAGCCCGCCAAGCCGAGGAAGCCGCGCACCGCACGTGCCGAACGAGGCACTGGCCAGTCGAGGATGGCCTGGACCTTGGCCGGGTCGATGGAAACGCCGTCTGCGGAGATGACGTGGCCGAGATATGCCACGGGGTCGACGCCGAAGGCACACTTGGTGCGCTTGATGAAGAGCCTGTGGCGCCGCAGCTCAGACAACACGACCCGTAGATGGCGAAGGTGGTCTGCCCATGTCTTGCTGTAAATCAAAATATCATCAAAAAATACAAGTACGAAGCGGTGAAGATAGGACCGGAGTACGTCGTTCATGAGGGCCTGAAAGGTCGCCGGAGCGTTGCACAACCCAAACGGCATCACCAAGAATTCGTAGAGCCCGTCATGTGTGCGGAACGCTGTCTTGTGGACGTCCTCCGGCCGCATCCGCACTTGGTGGTACCCCGAGCGCAAGTCGAGCTTGGTGAAGAAGCGAGCGCCATGGAGCTCGTCAAGGAGCTCATTGACGACGGGAATCGGGAACGCGTCCTTGATAGTGAGCGCGTTCAGCGCCCGATAGTCGACACAGAATCGCCACAATCCGTCCGCCTTCTTGATGAGAAGAATCGGCGAGGAGAACGCGGAGTCACTGCGGCGGACGATGCCCTGCTTGACCATGGCGGCACACTGCCGCTCAAGTTCATCCTTGTGGGCCGCCGGGTACCGGTATGGGCGAACCGCCACTGGGGCTGCGCCGGGCTTGAGGACGATGGCGTGGTCACGGCCACGCTGGGGAGGTAGGCTCGTGGGCTCGGCGAAAACGTCCCCGAAAGAAGCCAGCAGCTCGTCCAAAAGGGACGCGCTGGCTGTCGCGGCGCAGGTCCCTCGGAACGCCCGACCAGCAGAGGGTGCGGCCAGCATGCTGGAACGTCATGGTGTGCGCGGCGAAGTCCCAAATAATAGGTCCCAGTGTGGCCATCCATTGTGTTCCCAGGACCAAATCGAACCCTCCAAGAGGCATGACAAACAGGTCGAGGACGAAGTCAGTGGAGTCGACGGAGAGCGGGGCTTGGCGGATGACGCCAGGGCAGGCGACTTTTTCGCCGTTAGCCACGGTCACCGTGAGGCGTGGCCGGGGCTGGATGGGCAGCCCAGAGCGAAGAGCGGCTGCTTCGGCGATGAAACTGTGGGTCGAGCCGGAGTCGAGGAGGGCGGTGAAAGAGGCAGCGCCCACAACCACCCTGATCTGCATGGTGTCTCCGAACGGAACACCAGCAACCGCATGGAGAGAGAACAACGGCGCTTCCGTCTCGGGGTCCCCCTCGGCTGCGTCGTCGTCGTCGTCATCTTCTTCTGCGGCTTCTAGGAGGAACAACTTCTTGCACACGCGATTGTGGCCCCGACCATACTTCTCGTCACAATTATAGCACAGACCGAGCCGGCGGCGCTCCTCCTGTTCCGCCTGGGTCAGTCGCTTGACCGTGCGGCCGTCCACCGTGATCATCGTCGGGGCGGTCCTGGAAGCCGTCTGCGGAGCTGGCAGGGCGAGCCTTGGTGTGGGCGCCGGCAGGAGGCCACGGGACGCGGGCTTGAGCGACGCTGCAGTGTACTGCTCCCGCAGCTCCATCTGACGTGCGAGGCTCATGGCGGCCGCCAGCGTCTGCGGGTTCTGAATGCACACATCGATGGAGAGCGGAGGGAGGAGACCGCCCGTGAACAGCTGCACCCGTTGCGCCTCATCGAGAGGACCGGCGCGGGGAAGGAGCGCTTGGAAGCGATCCTGGTACTCCTCGACGGTACCCGTACGGCGACAGTCCGCAAGCTCGAAGAGCGGGGCGGAACGGAGGGGCGGCCCGTACCGCAGGTTGATGAGTTCCTTGAAGCGGCGCCACGACGGCGTGCCCTCATCCGTCTGAATCTGCATGTACCACAACTGCGCGCCATCTTCGAGATTGTAGGAGGCCATCCAGACCTTCTCCTCCTCCATAATTCTCTGTTGGTGGAAGTAGGATTCGTAGCGGTTGATGAAGACCAGCGGATCAGGTTTGCCGTCAAACCGCGGGAAATCCATCTTCTAGAATCTCGGTGGCCGGTCCTGAGGGTGCTCGCCAAAGAGCCCCTTGCTGCCCGACGACGAAGACCGTTCGGAGAGGGTGGCGATCGCTTTGGTGTTGGCCTCCAGCACTTTGGCGCTGGCCTCGGCCGCAGCCTGTAGGGACTTGACCATGGCGGCTAGTGCCTCGACAGTCTCCTTGAGATCGGTGTTGTTGTCGCCCATCGCGGCGGAGCACGATCCGGCTGAGGAAGAGGAAGGTGAGATTGGCGCAGCGGCTGGTGATGGTGGGGGCGCGGCGGCGGCTGGTGGGGAAGAAGAGGAGGCGACGGATGTGGGACGGGACGGCGAGGATCGCCGGGATCGCGATACCAGGTTGTCAAGGGCGTCGGCGACCAAGGTAGCTGGACCGCGACTACGGAGTTCGTAGTCTCGTTCCGTCGTCGCCGACGAGGTTTTGCCCCTCAGCCGTCGGCTTGTTTGTTGGAGAAGAGAGAGGTTAGGAATATAATTCTTGCTTGCTTAATTTCCAACGTCCGGTTACAGCATATATGGCCAAAGGGCCTTAACTAACTTTCCTAAACTTTAGGGAATAAAAATAGAAACTAATCTCTCCTTCCTATCTTAAGCACACACGGACTCCTCCTCCTGCGCACGCACGGAGTCCTCCTCCTGCACGGCCTTGCGCGCGTCTGCTGCGCATGCGGCCTGCTCCGCGGCGCGACGCACGTCACGGACCCGCTGGCGCCTAGTGTACGTGCGTCCCCACATGACAGTTCCAGTCGGAACTGACTGGAGGTGTCAGGCCGAGGGTGCTGAAAGAGCAGGCCAAGGCCGTCAGATCCCAACCGACAGGCCCCGGCAGGGTCCCGGGAGGTGGAGTCCACGGCGACGGGAACGGAGGAGCGCCGGGGACAGCCCCAGCGAACATGGCGGCTGGTCTGTGTGTATAGCGAGACTCGCCGCCGGCCGCCCAGGGGACACCCGAGCCGTTGTACGCCCACGGCCCCCTCCCACTCCCGTTCGGCTCGGGAGGAGGAGGACCAAGGAGAGACGATGGAGGTGTAGGCGACGGCCGGGGACGCGAGGAGCCGGAGGAGGTGGCACTGGTGTCGGGAAGTGTCGGGAAGACAGGGAGCTGTTTCGCCGCAGCTTGCTGACGGGCAAGAGCGTCGGCGGCATCACGTTCCCGCTCCCAGACGATGGCGGTTGCATGCACGCGCGCTTGTCCCTCCGCAACAGCGACCTGAGCAGCGGCGAGGGCGGCATGGAGGGTGTCGTCAGGTTGGGGAAGAAGCGGCGGTCGGGGTGGTGCCGGGAAGTAGCCACCGGTCCCGGCGCTAAGGGCCAGAGCACCCCAGCCCGGGCCCATAGCGCCTTGCAGGCTGCGACCTGTGCTGCGCGCGCCCCCGTCAGCAGGCTGAGAGCCGGCTGCAGGGAGGAGGCCGGTTGGGGGCGCAAGAGGGAGGGAGCCAGAGGTGCTGTTGGGGGCGTTGGTGCTGCCCGCGCCGAGCAAAGGAGCGCCGAGCAAAGGAGGGGCGCGGAGCAGAGGAGGAGCGCCGAGCAGAGATGCGCCGGAGCTGGCGCTGGTAGACCCGCCGGAGATGGTGCTGCCCGCGGCTGGGCCATTGCTCGAGCTGTGGCCGCCCGCTCCCGGGGGCAGGGTGCCCGCGCCGGAGCCCCGCGCGCCCGCAGCGACGGGCGGCGGCGGAAGGGGAGCAGAGGATGCTGGCGGACCTCCGGCGGCGGCGGACGCTGCGTTGGAGGCGGGCGTCCCGCAGGCGGCGGCGGAGGAGGCTGGCGGCCGGTGGCGCCCGCGCCGGGCTGGAGTCCCGCAGCCGGCGGAGGGGTCGGTCGCCCGGCGGCGCCCGCGCCGGGGTGGGGCACCGCGGCCGGCTGGGCGGAAGGAGGGTCGCGCCGGAGCCCGTCGCGAGCGGCGGGTCGGGGCCGGCCGCGCCCGCGCCTGCAGCACCACCCGCACTGGTGGAGGCAGGGAGGAGGACGCCGGCAGCAGCGGCGGCAGCGGCGCCTGCGCCGGCGTGCAAGGCCGCAGCCGGGCTGGAGGCAGCCACACGGGCCCAGGAGAGGGGATGAGGAAGGGGAGGGAACACCTGGAAGTAGTGGGGCGGGAGAGGAAGGTCCCCGCCGGCCATGGAGGCAGCGGCGGCGCCGGCAGCAGAGGAGAGCCGGCTGGGAGGTGAAACCCTAGCTTGATACCATGTTGAAAAGAGTGAATGGATTGATTGGGCTAGCCCTAGGAGAGTAGCCATATTGTAGTCTTACATGAGACTCATGGGCCTAACACATATACACTCCAACATCCAATAAAAATGTCAAGGGCGTTGAACCCTTGGGTAGCTGGACCTCAGCTACGTAGTTCGTAGCCGCGATCCGTCTTCTAGGGAGCGGTAGGAAGCACGTGAGGAGGAGATAGATTGATTTGATAATATCTTTTGCTTAATTCCAAATGATAGGCGTGCCTCTCTTTATATAGAGAATGAATCAACCCTAAACCTAACTCTAACTGGGCGGCTAAGCTACTGCCTCTTGGGCCTATTAGGCCGGTGGCAGCCTGTTGGCTGCCCATGACAAAAAAGGACCAAGAAACTGAATTGAAAGCCTTAGAAATATCAAGTTTGAGGAGTATGGGCTGAAATAACACAATGTTCATAACCTGATTCTTTGCAATGAAACATTTTCTTTTCTGTAAGTACATTCAATGATAAGTTGATAGGAGAGTATAAAACCTAATTACATTGTAGACCCAGACACTCAGTACACACACATATACACTCCTGAAGAGTTCTGTCCTAGACTGGTTTAGGGGCTGTTCGGTTATCTCGGATTAGACCTGGAATAATTCCAGCTCTTCAAGATCAGTACAAATTAGTGAACCATTCCGACCGAGAATCGTTCCGGGCCTTCATTCCAGGATAACCAAACAAGGCCTTAGACAGATGCTAGTTCATAGATGGACTATGAGACTGTATGACATGCTACATACTATTATCTTACAATTCTCATTCAATTTTGTGAATGAACAGTATTGTTGGTGCATTGAGCATTGGCTTCAGATGCTATATGTTACTCCCTCTGTCCTATATCTAGTTTAAGACTTTTCCAGACAGATTAAGGAAAGTGATTAAATGTCTAAGTTGCCCTTCATTATCTTGGTCAAGTTACATGCGCCAGATACAGATAGCCATGCATGCCTAGCTTATTTGTTGAAACTGTTAAGTATATGAAGGCCCATCTAATATAGGCCCGTATGGCCCATGAGGCTCTATATATAAAGGTATCTCCACTAATGGAGTAATCATCTTCTGAAATTTCAAAGGTTAGTAACAGAAACAAGGAAACCTGCATATTTGTTTGTGCTGCCTGCCATATTTGTGTTTGCATGCTGAGAAGGAAAAGAAAGCGAGGGGTATTTATGAATTTATGAGCCACCACTTGGAACCGCCACCAGAACACAGATATAGCTGTTTTTTTTTTTGAAAGATATAGCTGTATTTGGGACAAAGTTTGAGTTATAAATAGAAAATAGCTAATTCTGGGATGGATGGAGTACACTATTTTTGAATCGCTGATGATGGCATGGCTAAAATGAACTTAACACCCAGCCTCTTTGGAGTGGTTATTGTGACCTAGATCATGTGGTGTAGTAGTGGGCTACCCTTACACTGGAAATTCGAAACAAGTAATGCTAGCAGGCAGTGCCTCTTGGTCTATCCTCAACTCCTGTTAACCCGTTTATGCATAGTTAGTACAATGGAAAGAGTCAATTCTTCGCAGGGTGTTATACAAAGATACAAAGGAATACTTCTTTTTTTTCCATGCTTGTAGTAGTTAGTACCATGCTTGCAGTAGTTAATTATTGTTGTTTCCATGTTGAAAAATTTTCATGAATCTTCTAACGTCTTGGTTATTATTACAGTCAATGGAATCTAGGGACATCATTCCTGATCGAAAACTTCTTGCAAGACTAGTTATAGTAAGAGAAGAAGCTCGGAATATGATGGGAGGTGGCCTTTTAGATGAGAGAAATGATCGTGGTTTGACTACCCTCCCTGAGGCAGAGGTATCTTTAAACATGGAAATCCTAATGTGACATGGTAATCGTGTATTCCATGACTAATTGCAAAATATCAAAGGGTCTTGAGTCTATTTGGATTACTTATCTATGGTTGTTGAGATGCAATGAAGGGACATCATTAATTTGCTTGTTCACGTACATCTGAGTGTATAATATTATTTAGCAATATGATGTTTAAACTACATGAACTTTTCCATTTTATCACTTTGAGGAGTCAATACCTTTAAGGTTTTGTTCTCTTTTCTTCCTATTTATATGAACTCAAATTTGAGTGCCATCCATGATGAGTGCAAAAGGACCATATTGATTTTCTTGCTTATTGACCAAATATGATTTGAGTATGTTTGATAAAGACCCAAATATATTAAAAATGTGAAAGCACGATACAAAGGCTTGGGAATTTTCTTCCCAAGAAACGAACTTCTAGCTCCCTAGCTACTGGATAATGATATTGAAGAGAAAAACCCTAGACTAGGATATTACACTAATACCCTTGACTCTTATACATTAACACCCCCTCTCAAATGCAACGTGAATAAAATGTCGTTGCATTTGGAGAGTTGACACTATGCACTAGACTTATAAAGTACAACAACAACAACAACCAAGCCTCTTAGTCCCAAACAAGTTGGGGTAGGCTAGAGTTGAAACCCAACAAGAGACCCTAGTCACGGTTCAGGCACGTCAATGGCTGCTCTCCATGCATTTCTATCCAAACATAGATCTCTAGCTATATCCCAACTTTTAGATCTCTCTTTATTGCCTCCCCCCACGTCCATTTCGGTCTACCTCTACCTCTCATATGAAAATCTTGAGCTAAAACTCCACAATGCACTGGTGCCTCTGGAGGTCTCCTTTGGACATGACCAAACCACCTCAACCGATGTTGGACCAACTTTTCTTCAATTGGTGCTACCCCTAGCCGGTCATGAATATCGTCATTTCGAACTCGGTCCATCCTTGTGTGGCCACAAATCCAGCGCAACGTACGTATTTCTGCAACTCATTTGTTGGACATGTCTTCTTTTAGTAGGCCAACATTCTGCTCCATACAACATAGCTGGTCTAATCGCTGTCCTATAAAACTTGCCTTTGAGCTTTTGTGGTACCCTCTTGTCACAGAGAATACCAGATGCTTGGCGCCACTTCATCCACCCTGCTTTGATCCTATGGCTAACATCTGCATCAATATCTCCATCCTTCTGTAACATCAATCCAAGATACCGGAAGACATCTTTCTTAGGCACCACTTGGTCTTCCAAGCTCACCTCTCCCTCTTCCTGTGCAGCATTGCCGAAATCACATCTCATGTACTCAGTCTTAGTCCTACTTATTCTAAACCCTTTGGACTCAAGGGTCTGCCGCCACAGCTCTAGTTTCCTATTTACTCCTGTCTGACTTTCATCAACTAACACTATATCGTCTGCAAAAAGCATACACCAAGGGATATCTCCTTGTATGTCCCTCGTAACCTCATCCATAACCAAGGCAAAGAGATATGGGCTCAAGGCTGACCCTTGATGAAGACATATTTTAATCGGAAAGTAATCAGTGTCACCATCATTTGTTCGCACACTGGTCTCAACGTTGTTGTACATATCCTTGATGAGGGTAACATACTTTGTTGGGACTTTATGTCGTTGGTATCTTGTCGTACGCCTTCTCCAAGTCAATGAAAACCATGTGTAGGTCCTTTTGCTCCCTGAACCGCTCCATAACTTGTCTTATTAAGAAGATTGCTTCTATGGTTGACCTTCCAGGCATGAAACCAAATTGGTTCATGGATATCCGCGTCGACCCTCGCAATCTATGCTCAATAACTCTCTCCCACAACTTCATCGTGTGGCTCATCAGCTTAATTCCCCGATAATTAGTGCAGCTTTGGACGTCTCCCTTGTTCTTGTAGATTGGAACCAATATGCTTCTTCTCCACTCCTGAGGCATCTTGTTTGATCAATAGATATTGTTAAACAACTTGGTTAGCCATACTATAGCTATATCCACGAAGCATCTCCACACCTTGATTGGAATACCACCAGGACCCATCACTTTATCCACTTTCATCCTTTTCAAAGCTTCTCTAACCTCCTGCTCTTGGATCCTCCGTACATAACGCCTATTGGTGTCATCAGATGAATCATCCAACCGAACGGTGGAGTTCTCATTCTCCCCATTGAACAAATTATCAAAATATTCTTGCCACCTATGTCTAATATCATCTTCCTTCACAAAGAGTTGCTCCCTCTTATCCTTAATGCACTTGACTTGGTTGAAGTCCCTTGTCTTCCTATCACGAGCCCTAGCCATCCTATAAATGTCCTCTCCTTCCTTCGTATTCAAACGTTGGTAAAGATCCTCGTAAGCCCGCCCCTTCGCCTCCCCCAACGCTCCTTTTGCAGCCTTCTTAACCACCTTGTACTTTTCTACGTTGTCCGCGCACCGATCTTGCACATCTTCATTCCACCACCAGGTGTCTTTTGGATCGCGACCACTTCATTTAGACACTCCAAGCACCTTTGCGGCAACCTTTCGAACGCAAGTTGCCATCTTCTCCCACATGTTGTTTGCATCTCCTTCGTCTTCTCAAGGGCCCTCATCAATAACTCTTTCTTTGAAGCCCTTCAATGCTTCTCCTTTTAAATTCCACCACTTTGTCCTCGCACTCTTGGCTTGTTTGACCCTACGAGCATGCACCAGGAAGCGAAAATCGGCCACTAGTAGCTTGTGTTGAGAAACCACACATTCTCCAGGTATCACCTTACAATCCTCGCAAGTGTGTTTATCCCCCCTTCTTGTAAGGACAAAGTCGATCTGGTTAGAGGAACGACCACTACTAAAGGTCACTAAATGGGAAGGTCTCTTTCTAAAGAAAGTGTTGGCTATCATCAGATCGAAAGTTGTAGCAAAATCTAGGACATCCACTCCCTCCTGGTTCCTACTTCCATAACCGAAACCACCATGAGCCGCCTCAAAACCTGCACTTGAAGACCCTACATGGCCATTTAGGTCCCCTCCTATGAAGAGCTTCTCACTGCTAGGTACAGCTCTAACCAAGCCATCCAAATCTTCCCAGAACTGCCTCTTAACACTCTCATCATGGCCTACTTGAGGGGCATAAGCACTAATTACATTTAGAACCATATCACTAACGACAAGTTTAACTAAGATAATCCTATCTCCTTGTCTTCTCACCTCCACTACTCCATCCTTCAGGCTCTTGTCAATCAAAACTCCTACTCCATTAATATTTAAAGTTGTCCCTTTGTACCAGAGCTTGAAACCAGTATTGTGCACCTCCTTCGCCTTCTGACCCTTCCATTTAGTCTCTTGGACGCACAAGATATTTACACGCCTCCTAACCGCTGTATCAACTAACTCTCTTAACTTACCCGTGAGGGACCCTACGTTCCAACTGCCTAAACGAATCCTAGTTGGCTCGACTAGCTTCCTTACCCTTCTCACCCGCCGAGTCAGATGAGAAGACCCTTGCACATTTTTCACCACATCCGGGCGCCGATGTGGCGCGCCACTAAGGATGCGACGACCCGATCCTTGCTCACTTGGCACCATGCCCAGATCACGACACGGCGCGTCACGAGGGTGACGACCCGGCCCTTGCTCATTTGACACCATGCCTGGGTTCCGACATGGCGCGTCGCTAAGAGGGTTACGCCCCAACGGGATTCTTTTGGGTTTCATCTCCATAAGGTTAGCTAGTTTTTTACGTTGGCTCGCCAAGCCTAACACAACCCTCCTCCTTAACCAGGGCTTGAGACCTTCTATGTTGAGCCACCATAGGCACCCCAACATAGGCGGAGTTAATGCACTAGACTTGTAAAGTAAAAGAGAAGAATTACATCCAAAATCCAAAATAGATGTCGTCGAAGGGTGCAACTCGATCTTGAACAATGTCGATGTAGAAAATGATCTCCACAAGAGGGTACTGCCTTCACAACCCGTACTTCAACAAATACCTCACGTCTTCACGAAACAATACTTCAACTCTTCGACTATGAACCTTGCTTTGGAGACATTGAACTCAATGAGAATAGAGATGTGTCAAATCAAACCAAATGAACTTCAACTATGAACCTTGCTTTGGATACTTTGAACTCGACGAGAATAGAGATGTGTCAAATCAAACCAAAGGAAGTGCAAAACTGGACGCAGTAGGATAGAATGGTGATGACAACAAATAAATTGCCATTGATCATGAAGTGTAGCAAAATGGCTACAAAAGAGGCTGAGAAGGCATAGTTGCATCAATGATGATGATGATTAGCTAAATCAACGGGACTCTGCTATCCAAATCAAAACAATTGGTTGATCCGACAAAATTGCACGGCTTGACAAAATTTATAAACTGGGCTTTGATGGAAATAGACACAGGTAATTGGAGCTAGATCTGATTTCATTAGCCTTAGAGGCAAAGTAAAGTGCAGGGATAAATATAGGGCAGCAAACCTGGCTGCCAAGGAGCCTTGACAAAAGCAAACTTGGCTGCCAAGTTGATGCTAAAGTACACAACATATTCTAAAGTAGATACTAAGCATATTCTCCTATAGATAAGTACAAGAGTTAAGAGGTCTATCAATCTCCCCCTAAGTCTTGTGTCTGGCCTTCTGGGTAACGTGGACCATCCCAATCTTGGCGCGAAGCTTCTAGAACTTAACCCGTCCAAGGGACTTGGTCAGGAAATCAGCAAGCTGGTCTTGAGTGTTGATGTAACCAGCCTTGATGCTCCCCTCCTCCAGGCAGTCTCTAATGAAGTGATACCTCACCCTGATGTGCTTACTGCGCTCATGTGTTGGAGTATATGAGTCTAGGCCCATGTAATAGCTACTATATTGCTACCCTTCTAGGGTTAGCCCATCAATCCAATCACTCATTCTAGCATGGTATCAAGCTAGGGTTTCTTTTTTTTTTCTCTTCTCCTTCCTCCTACCAGGCACCTCCTCTACCGGCGCCGCCGCCGCCGCTAGGCCCTGCCATGGTCGGCGGGCGGCCTCCCCCTCCCCCTCCCACTTACTTTTCCTGCTTTCCTCCCCTCCCCTACCCGTCGTGGGCCCAACTTGTTGCTTCCCAGCCCGGCGCGGGCGCGTTGCTCGTCGAAGGCGCCGCTGGCGGGGGCGGCCATGGCGGGGCGGGTGGCCTTGGCGGCGCGGGGGGCCCTGGCGGGAGCGGACCCGGCGGCGCGGGCGGCCCTGGCGCCGCGGGTGACCCCGACGGCGTCGCCCCGGACGGCCTCGGCGCCGCGGGCGGCCCCGATTGTTGGAATCGGTGGTGACCACCGAGTTCTCGATCTTAGAGCTTGGCTTTAAAGCCGGCCCGGCTCGTTACCAGCTTGCGCTCCACACAGGCCCAGGTCCACCGGAGCTGCAACATATCAAGGACTGGGTCTAACTCAACCCAAAAGACTGTTGGGGTTTAGTCCCACATCGGGTATCGATGGTGGAGGAGCACAACATATAAGGCGTGGCAGTCCTCACCTATAAGGCTAGTCTTTTGGGTTGAGTTAGACCCGGTCCTTGATATGTTGCAGCTCCAGTGGACCTCGGCCTGTGGGGAGCGCAGGCTCGTAACGAGCCGGGCCGGCTTTAAAGCCAACTCCGGTGGACTTGGGCCTGTGGGGAGCGCAGGCTCGTAACGAGCCGGGCCGGCTTTAAAGCCAAGCTCCAAGATCAAGAACTCGGTGGTCACCACCGGTTCCAACAATTGGTATGTAAGCCCAAGGTCAGAAAAGCTAAACCCGATAAAAAAAATCTCGGACGTCACGACATGTCGTGGGCACCTCGATGTGTGACTACGCGGGAGATTGTTGGGGTTTAGTCCTACATCGGGTATCGATGGTGGGGAAGCACAACATATAAGGCGTGGCAGTCCTCACTTATAAGGCTAGTCTTTTGGGTTGAGTTAGGCCCAGTCCTTGATATGTTGCAGCTCCGGTGGACCTGGTCGTGTGGGGAGCGCAGGCTCGTAACGAGCCGGGCCGGCTTTAAAGCCAAGCTCCAAAATTGAGAACTTGGTGGTCACCACCGATTCCAACACCTTCCACACCACTCCTAACCCGGGTATACTCTCCTCGGTTCACCCTCCTTCCTCCTCTCACCCTTCGTCCATCATGGCTGCAAATGGTTCGTGCCTTCCTGCTGTGGGTGCTGCCGACACTCATGGCTCCTTTCGTCTTCCTGACGTTCTTGTTGCTCCTATGGTTCACAACCTTCTTTCTATTCGTCGTTTTACTACTGACAATTCCTATTCTGTTGAATTTGACTCTTCTGGTCTTACTGTGAAGGATTTGGCTTCTCGGTGTCCTCTTCTCCGTGACAGCGCGGGGCCCCTTTACACTCTTCGGTTTCCTCCACCGTCTTCTTCGCCTTCCTCTTCGTCCGCTGCTTTCGTCGCCGTTTCTTCCTCCACTACTTGGCACCGCCGGCTTGGACATCCTGGACATGCTGCCCTGACACAGCTTAGTCGTAGCTCTGCCATACCATGTACTCGAGCTCACGATGAGCATTTGTGTCATGCGTGCTAACTGGGTCGACATGTTCGTCTTCCTTTTCCTACTTCTTTGTCACATGTGACCCATATTTTTGATCTTGTACATTGCAACCTGTGGACATCTTCTGTCATGAGTATTTCTGGTTATAAATGCTATCTTGTGTTGGTGGATGATTTCTCTCACTATTCCTGGACTTTTCCCATTTGTGCGAAGTCTGACACTTTCTCCATGCTTCTTCACTTCTTTGCCTGGGTGTTCACTCAGTTCGGCCTCACCATCAAGGCCGTTCAGTGTGACAACGGGCGTGAGTTCGACAACTCCACGTCTCTTGCCTTCATCTCTCACGGCATGCAGTTGCGCATGTCGTGCCCCTACACCTCTTCCCAGAACGGCAAGGCCGAGCGCATGATTCGCACCACCAACGACACCATACGCACCCTTCTCTTGCAGGCCTTCCTTCCTGCTCGCTTCTGGGCCGAGGGACTTCACACCTCCACATACCTCCTCAACCGTTTACCTTCCACTACATGTTCTACTCTCACTCCTCACCACGCCCTTTTCGGTACCCCTCCTCGCTATGACCACCTCCGCGTCTTTGGGTGTGCGTGTTACCCTAACACCATTACCACTGCTCCCCACAAGCTAGCTCCCCGGTCGACTCTGTGTGTCTTCCTCGGGTACTCCCCGGATCACAAGGGGTACCGTTGCTTTGACCTCTCCTCTCGTCGAGTCCTCATTTCCCGTCACGTTGTGTTCGACGAGTCCGATTTTCCCTTCTCCACCACCACCTCTCCTCCCACCTCCACCCCACCTCCCACCTCTGACCTCGACCTCTCCTCCCTGTTTCCCACTGACGCGGTGGCCCAGCCACCTTTACTGTTTTACCTTGCAGGTTCCCCTCTACCGCGCCCTCCGCCGGGCTCGTGCCCCGGCTCGCCATCCTTTGGGGCTATGCCGGCCCCTGCGCCCTGCGCCGGTCCGGCGGCCACGTCTCCTAGTGCTCCGCCGGACCCTGCGCCCGACGCGGGTCTAGTTGATTTCTGAATTGTAAGTGATGAATTACAACTGAACCTGTGTTACCCTGTATATGATATAAATAAAGAAAGACAAGGGTACGTCTGTCAAGACAGAGGTACAAGTGAATGAATGAATAATCTCCTTTGTTAAATTCCTAATAAGTTTTGTTTCCACTGATTTACTGGTTTCTATTTGGTTCCCGGTGGCTTCCGTTACTTAGTTAATTTCCCCAGTAACGGCGCCAGAAATGCTTGTTGACACTTCTTAATGCAATTGCTTATAATAAACTTTAATGAACTGATTCTAGCAAAAGCCTTCAGAAATGTACAGGACACTCCTAGCATCACTTAAAGTCAAGTTGTCATCCCCAACATAATACTAGAAATGTAATTCATATCTGACACTAGCTCAAAAGATATAAACAAATATTTATCCGCAAGCGTACCTGTTGTAGCAGCATTTCGCTCAAGGTATCTAGGTATTGTTATTTATATTCTACCGAAGATAGCAACGAAGCAGGGAACTAATGAGTATGATTCAAAAGATAACGGAGATTGCTATTCATTCATTCATTACTCACATGTCTAAACAGGGGTAAGACAAGGTAAAGATAATAATGATAGTGATAAAAGCGGGAATTCTAGAGACAGAGCAAACTACTTGGATCAAGCAGAGAGTCATAAGATTAATTAAGAGATTCGAATCCTAAGTTACTTCACATTTACTAAGACTAGTGATTACTCTAGTTAATATACAATCATTTATAGTCAATTAATCTATTATCCATGATCAAGGGACATTACTAAATTAGAATCAAGAACAGAGTAGTGAATTCTAACTTGCAACCGCGTCCTACTAAGATCTACACTCGGAGGGAGGACTACAAAGGACTCAACAGGACTGTCACTCCTGCGATCTACCTCTCGACCCGGAGCATAGGATGTATTCGCAGGTAAACTTAGTCTAAACACCATGTTTACACCAGTTTGACCACTTAACTCTATCCGGAATAAAGCTAAGTACTTTACGAACATGATCATAAACTCTATCATAATCAAATCTATATTAAATATATAACTAGAATAAACTCTAAAACTGAATAAACTGAAATATATTAAAATAGCATAAAGTCGAATAAAGATACAAATTACCGAGTCTTCGACAATGATCCGGAGAATCAGACGAAGCTTCTAGTCGGATATGCCAACAAAGTCGCCTGCCTCTACTTGAATCTAGCTAGACTGAACTCTAATCTTGATGTAGAGCTCTAACTCTTCTCTCTAGAAACCCTAATTCTCTGTCTTCTGTCTTGTCTTCTGATCTTGATTATCTCTGATAATGGAGAGGGGGGTCAGGGGTCTGGTTATATAGCCCTGGGCGAGGAATCGTGATCGTTGGATCAAACCGACTTGAGGTACGGTCTAGATTGGTTCTCAAAGGCGGTGGAAGTAGCTTGCAGAAGACGGAAGCGTGGGGGCTCTGCTGACGACCGACCAGTGGGCCCTGTGGGACCGGTCGGTCCCACAGGTCAGCCTCCTGTGGTGCCCCGCCTCGTGGTGTCTTGTGGTGTCCTCTGGAGTCTTCTAGAAATATCCTGACGTGGCGTTGAAGTAATCTGCGTCGGGTTCCTTCTTGGGGAAGCAATTTAGTTGGTTTTCCTGTTTAATCCCTGGAAAATGTAGAATCACCAAAACTCGTGGAATTTGTTAGTTTAAACCTCCTATTTCTAAGTTGGCAATCCTTTTTGACATTTATTCAAGTATTGTTAACAGTAAATAATGATAGTTAATAGACGTCAACCACTGACCTGGTGTGCCGCCTCAACAAGTCACTCTACGGCCTCAAGCAGGCCCCTCGGGCGTGGTACTCTCGGTTTGCTGCCTTTCTGCTTACCTTAGGTTTTTGTGGAGGCCAAGTCAGATACTTCTCTGTTCATATATCACCACGGCGGGAGGACTGCCTATCTGCTGCTCTATGTTGATGATATTGTGCTCACAGCTTCCAGCCCGCTGCGGCAGATCATCACCTCTCTTTAGCAGGAGTTCGCGATGAAGGATCTCGGTGTGCTCCATCAGTTCCTCGGGGTCACCGTTGAGACTCGTCCAGGGGGTCTCTTTCTTCACCAGCGGCAGTACACTCTCGATATCCTAGAGCAAGCTGGAATGACTGACTGCAAGCCCTGCTCCACCCCAGTTGACACTCAGGCCAAGCTGTCACAGACCGAGGGCGCCACAGTTACCCCCACTGCGTAGAGGAGTCTTGCCGGGGCGCTTCAGTACCTCACCTTCACCCGCCCGGACATCACTTATGCAGTTCAGCAGATTTGCCTCCATATGCATGATCCGCGCGAGCCTCACCTCACGGCTCTCAAGCGCCTCCTTCGCTACCTCCGTAGCACTGTCGACTACGGCCTGCTCCTCCACCGGTCTGCCTCCACTGAGCTCGTGGTCTACACCGACGCTGATTGGGCCGGGTGCCCAGACACTCGCCGGTCCACCTCCGGCTATGCTGTCTTCCTCGGCGGCAACTTGGTGTCTTGGTCGTCCAAGCGCCAGCCTGTGGTCACCCGCTCCAGTGCCGAGGCGGAGTACCGCGCTGTTGCTAACGGCGTGGCTGAGGCCTCCTGCCTCCGGCAGCTCCTTGACGAGCTCCACAGTCCCCTGACCCGGAGCACGCTGGTCTACTGCGACAACGTGAGTGCGGTGTACCTCTCCACCAACCCCGTTCAGCACCAGCGGACCAAGCATGTGGAGATTGATCTACACTTTGTCCGCGATCAGGTGGCCATCGGCGATGTTCGGGTTCTCCACGTCTCGACCACTTCCCACTTCGCCGACATCTTCACCAAGAGCCTCGCGTCTTCGACGTTCTCCGAGTTTCGCTCCAGCCTCAACATCACTAGTGGCTAGTTGAGTCTGTGGGGGACTCGTGTGCTTGTGCTTCTTTTCGTGTCTAGTCTTGAAACTCCGCTGCGTCGGTAGTTCAGACTGCGGGGGGTGTTGGAGTATGAGTCTAGGCCCATGTAATAGCTACTATATTGCTACCCTTCTAGGGTTAGCCCATCAATCCAATCACTCATTCTAGCATCATGGAAGACGAGGTTCTTCACCAAGGCCAAAGCGGACTTGCTGTCCACCCTCAGCTCCACTGCCTCTGCGCCTCTGCCAATGAGATCGCCGAGCAGTCGTGCGAGCCAGATAGCCTGAGTCGAAGCGGTAGTGGCTGTGATGTACTCTGCCTTGCAACTGGACAGAGCCACCACCTGTTGCTTGACCGACGGCCTGCTGATCAGACACTTGCCGAGGAAGAATAGCGTCCCGCTGGTGCTCTTGCTCGTGTTGATGTCACCGGCGTGGTCGCTGTCGTTGTACCCGATGAAGTGTGCCACACCGGGACACCTCGGGTAGTGCAAGCCGTGGTTGGAGGTACCCGCAAAGCGAAGGATCCTCTTGATGGCCTGCTGATGCTCAGTCGTCGGACGCTGCATGAACCGACTGATGTAGCCCACGACGAACGCCAAGTCCGGCTGCTTGTGGACAGGGTAGCGAAGGCTGCCCACAATGCGTCGGTACTGCGTGGCGTCAACCTCCTCCGCCGTGCTGTCGCGGCTCAGCTTCAGCATCTCCTCCATGGGAGTGAGGGCTGGGTTGCAGTCGGTGAGCCTGCCCTGCTCGACGATTCGCTTGGCGTAGGCGGTCTGGCTAAGGGAGATGCCGGAGTTGTCCTGGTGGACCTCAATCCCCAGGTAGAAAGAGAGGAGCCCCAGATCGCTCATCTGGAAGACGGTCTTCATCTCCGCCTTGAACGCCTCCACCTCGTCCTCCATGGTGCCGGTGATCACCAAGTCGTCGACGTAGACACCCACCAGCAGGGCATTGCCTCCCTTGCCCCGCCGGTAGAGAGCAGCCTCGTGAGCGCTCTGCCGGAACCCCATTTGCTTGAGGATGGAGTCCAGCTTAGCGTTCCAAGCTCTAGGCGCCTGCCGCAAGCCGTAGAAGGCCTTGCGCAGGCGAACAACCTTGTTCTCCTTGCCGGGGATGATGAAACCCGGCGGCTAACGGACATAGACCTCCTTCAAGTCACAGTTGAGGAAGGCAGACTTGATGTCCATGTGGTGGACGCGCCAGCCCTCCTGGGCTGCCATAGCGAGAAGGAGGCGAACAAACTCCATGCGTGCGACGAGTGTGAAGGCGTCGTCGAAGTCGACCCCTCCTGCTGAACGAACCCGCGCGCCACGAGTCATGCCCTATGCTTGATCACAGCCCCGGCCTCATCCTTCGTGAGCTTGAACACCCACTTCAGGGTGATGGCACGGTGGCCGGCAGGAAGATCCACCAGCTCCCATGTGTGGTTCTGCTTGACGGCGTCCATCTCCTGCTTCATCGCGGCGCGCCATGCCGCGTCTCCCTCCGCCTCAGTGAAGGAGCGGGGCTCGTCGTCGTCGTGTGCCAAGTGCAGCTCCCCCTCAAAGTCGTGTTGCGCAAGTCCAAGGACGGGTAACTCGCTGAGGAGGTTGTCCATGGTGTAGAGAACAATAGAGTTGGGAAACACCACACACCCTAGGAGGGAGGTGACCTATTATATAGGCCGTATAGGCTTGGCGTACAAGAGATACAACACAAGTACGTATACAACACCAACACGTATACAACACCTATTTGTCTAACACCCGCCCACAGTCACAGGGGGAGAATCACGAACACCAAGACTGGACCTAAAATCAGTATAAAACTGTACAGGAAGACCCTTAGTCATAATATCAGCAAACTGATGGGATGAAGGAACTTGAAGAACACGAACTTCACCCAAGTCCTCCTTCTCTCGGACGAAATGAATATCAATCTCAGTATGCTTCGTTCGACGATGATGGACTGGATTAGCGGTCATGTAAACTGCGCTTACATTGTCACAATAGGCAATCGTAGCCTTCATCAGCGGTATGTGAAGTTCCTGAAGAAGCTGCCGTAACCAGCAACACTCAGCCACAGCATGGGCTACAACACGATACTCCGCCTCAGCACTTGAGCGAGACACTGTTGTTTGGCGCTTAGACGACCAAGAGACAAGAGTATCGCCAAGGAAAACACAGTAGCCTGAGGTGGAGCATCTGGAGTCAGGACAGCCAGCCCAATCGGCATTTACCAGTACCAATATGAAGACCATGAGACAAGGTACCCTTGACATAGCACAGAATGCGCTTGACAAGCGCCAGATGAGACTCGCGGGGATCATGCATAAAGAGACAGACCTGCTGGACTGCATACACAAGATCTGGACGAGTAAGACAGACCTGCTGGACTGCATACACAAGATCTGGACGAGTCAGGGTGAGATACTGTAGGGCTCCAGCTAAGCTCCTGTACTCGGATGGATCAGCAACGGGAGCACCATCTGTAGCGGATAACATGGCCTTAGTATCAACTGGTGTCGTCGTAGAATGGCACTCACTCATACCGGCACGCTGAAGAAGATCCAAAGCATACTGCCGCTGAGACAGAAATAACCCATCTGAAGAACGAGTAACTGAAATCCCCAAGAAATGATGCAGAGTCCCAAGATCTGTCATGGCAAACTCAGAATGAAGCCGGCTAATGATATCAGTAAGCAAGACCTAGGACGAAGCAGTCAACACAATGTCATCAACATATAGCAAGAGATATGCAGTGTGAGGACCAGTGTCAAGGGCCTCAAACCCTCGGGTAGCTGGCCCTCGACTACGAAGTTCGTAGTCTCCTGCCATGTCTTCCAGGGATGGAGGTTTTACCCCTCACGATCTGCTGGGCTTAGGTTGAAGTAGATAGAGAGAAGTAGATTGATTTGATATTGCTTAATATCTCACGTACGGGTTACAATGAATATATATGGCCGGTGACCTTAATCTAAAATAGGAAATAGACTCCTTTAATCTAGGAACTAATAATAGAATCCAACTCTATCTTTCCTGGCTAGCCACGAGCGTCGGTTGAGCCAGCCTCGCTCCTGGCCGCGATCACCGCGCAATCTGCGCGTTCGGCGGCTCGGCGTACGTCGCGGGCCCGCTTCCTCCTAATGTAGGTGCGTCCCCACATGACATCTCTCCCCCCCTCGAGGACCAGCTCGTCCTCGAGCTGGAACGCTGGATAGCGCTCGCGGAAAGTGTCAAGATCCTCCCAAGTAGCTGAAGCTGCAGTCTCCCCCTTCCAATGAACGAGCACCTGCTGAACTCCCCGGGCCAGGCGCGCGCGCGTCACACGCTCGGGCTCAGGCTCGACCGCGCCGTGATGGATGGCCGGCAGGACGGGTGGTGCAACCGGAGTAGGTCCGACATACTTCTTGAGAAGACTGACGTGGAACACATCATGAAGCTTGGCGCGTGGAGGCAACTCGAGACGGACGGCGACGGGGTTGATCATCTCGACGACACGATACGGCCCGAAGAAGCGGGGCTTCAACTTGCCCTTGGTGACCTGAGGCAGCGAAGCTGGAGCGCAATGACGAAGGCGAAGGAGCACAAAGACACGGAGGTTGTCGTAGCGAGGAGGGGTACCGAAGAGGGCGTGGTGAGGAGTGGGAGCAGGACAGGCAGCGGAAGGTAAACGGTTGAGGAGATAGGTGGAGGTGTGAAGACCCTCGGCCCAGAAGCGGGCAGGAAGAGAGGCCTGTAAGAGGAGGGTGCGAATGGTGTCGTTGGTGGTGCGAATCATGCGCTCGGCCTTGCCGTTCTAGGAGGAGGTATAGGGGCACAACATGCGCAACTGCACGCCGTGAGAGAGGAAGAAAGCACGAGACGTGGAGTTATCGAACTCTCGCCCGTTGTCACACTGAACGGCTTTGATGGTGAGGCCGAACTGAGTGGACACCCAGGCAAAGAAGTGAAGAAGCGTGGAGAAAGTATCAGACTTAGCGCGAATGGGAAAAGTCCAGGAGTAGTGAGAGAAATCATCCACCAACACAAGATAGTATTTATAGCCAGAAAAACTCTTGACAGGAGATGTCCATAGGTCACAATGTACAAGATCAAAAATGTGTGTCGCATGTGAAGAGGAGGTAGGAAAAGGAAGGCGAACATGACGACCCAACTGACACGCGTGACACAAGTGCTTATCGGCAGCCCGAGTACATGGTATGTCGGAACTACGACTAAGCTGCATCAAAATGTCTCGGCCGGGATGTCCAAGACGACGGTGTCAGGTAGTGGAGGAAGTCGAGGTGGCGAAAGCAGCTGACGAAGTGGAAGACGGGGACGAAGGAAGATGAAGCGTGTAAAGGGGTCCCGAGCTGTCACATCGGAGCGGCCGGGAGACCAAATCCTTCACAGTAAGACCAGAAGAGTCAAATTCAACAGAACAAGAGTTGTCAGCTGTAAAACGATGAATCGAAAGAAGGTTATGAACCATAGACGGGGCAACTAGGACATTAGGAAGATTGAAGGAGTCATGGGTGCCGGCAGCGCCCACAGAGGTGACAGGAATACAGGACCCATTTGCGACCATAATGGACGAGGGATGGGAAGGAGAAGGAGAGTGAACAGAAGAGAGTATACCAGGGTCACGAGTGGTATGGAACGTGGCCCCTGAGTCGGCGATCCAGTCCTGGCTGACTGGAGGCGTGAGGGTCATGGTGCCGAAGGAGCGAGCCAATGCCGTCGGGTCCCAACCGACAGGCCCAGGCGTCCCAGCAGGTGGAGTCCAAGGCGACGAGATCGGAGGGGCAGCCACAGCCGGCACAGGCCACGGTGCCGGGAACGGAGCCGTGCCCGTGAGCATGGCTGTCGGGGCACGGTGCTCACCACCAGCCACCTGATAGGGCCACATGGAGATGCGCCCGGACCACGGGTTGTGGAAGGATGGCCAGGGTGCACCCCGAGGTGCTGGGGCGGCCGGAGCAGTCCCACGACCGGACCCGGCACCACGGCCGCCCCCACGTCGACGGCGACCGCCACGGCCCCCCCCCACCCCCGCTCGGCCCGGGGGGAGGAGGACCAAGAAGGGACGACGCGGGTGGGGCGGTGGAGCGTGGTGGAGCAGCCGCAGCCAGGGCGGTCGATGAGGACGAGGATCCCGGCGTCGAGTGAGACCCGGACTGAATGCCCTGAGTGAGCTCCTCCATGACAAGGTCGTCACGGACCTGCATGAAGGACGGAAAGGGCCGCTGCCGGGTGATCCATGTCCGCAGGTGGCTGTAGCGGTCACTGAGGCCGCGAAGGACTTGGAGGACCAGGATCCGGTCATCAACCGGACAGCCAAGGTCACCCAGAGAGTCGGCGAGGCCCTTCATGCAGCGGCAGAACTCACCCACGGAGAGGTCCCCCTGAACGGACATGCGGAAGCTCGCATCGAGGCGCAGGGCCCGGGCCTCGGCATTGCCCAGGAACTGCCCCTCGAGAGCCACCCACGCGTGTCGAGCGCCAGGGGTGTTGCGGACCAGATCCTGAAGGTCGAGGGAGATGGTGCCGACGATCCAGGAGAGGACGATGCTATCGAGCCTCAGCCACGCAGGAGTCTGGGCCGCAGCTGGAGTGTCGAGGAGGACATGGTCGTCAAGAGCGTAGCGACGAAGGGTGAGGAGGACCTGGTCCCGCCAACAAGCATAGGAAGGCGACTCCGGCTCCAGGACGACGGTAACCAAGCTGCGGATGTTCTGGACACCTCCCGCCTGGATGTGTAGTTGTGCCACGAGAGGGTCGGCGGGATCGTGCCAGAGGATCGCCGTAGCCAGCGGACGATGAGCCGCAGTGGAGCCGGAGGAGGTGGCGCTTGTGTCGTGATGGGCGGGGAAGACGAGCAGCTGCTCCGCCTCGGCGATACGGCGGGCCAAAGCATCAGCAGCGTCGCGCTCACGCTCCCAGGCAAGTGCTGCAGCCTGGACGCGCGCCTGCCCCGCCGCAGTAGCAGCCCGCGCCGCGTCGAGGGCGGCCGCGAGGGTCGCATCCGCAGCCCCCAGTTGCCCGCCCTGTTGGCCATAGTGCAGGGGCAGCCGCAGGCCCGAGGGAGGTGGAGGGGGCGGGGGGAACGGCTGATGAGGGAGTCCGCCTGTGCCAGGGAGAGGTGCGCCGGGAATGGCACCACCAGGCAGGACGACGAGCTCGGCGAGGGAGGGGAAGAGAGGCGCGCCGCCGGCGAGGGAGGGGAAGAGGCCGGCGCTGGTGGCAGTGAAGCCGCCGGGCGCGGCAGGGAAGCGGGCCGCGCTGGGTGCGTCTCCCGCGCCTGGAACACCGCCCGCGCCGGTGGGAGGAGGACCGCTGGTGGGAGGAGCCCCCCCCCCCCCCCCCCCCCCGCGCTGGCAGGGGGGTCGATGGGGTCGCCCCCGCCTGGGAGGTCGCTGGCGGGGAGCCCGCTGGGCGCGTCTCCCGCGCCGCCAGCGAGGAAGGGGAAGAGGCCGCCGCCTTCCGCGCCCGCGCGCACGCCGCCCGCGGCTGCGGCAGCCCGCGCGCCAGAGCCGTTGGTCCCTTCGCCGGCATGGAGGACGGCCGCGGCGTGACGGGAAGCCGCGATGCGCGCCCAGGAATTTGGATGGGGAAGGGGAGGGAAGTTTTGAAAGTATTGGGGAAGGGAGGGGAAGTCGTCACCGCCGGCCATGGAGGCGGCGGCGGCGCCGGCGGCTGGAAGAGGGCGGCGCCGGCTGGGAGGGGAGAGGAGGGGAGGACCTAGCCCTAGCTTGATACCATGCTGAGAATAGTCAATAGATTACCCAGCCAAACCCTAGGAAGGGTGGCAATATTATTGTCATACATGGGCCTCATGGGCCTTGCCACATGGGCCATATACTCATGCTCCAACAGTCTTCACCAAGGGGCTTCTTTCTTCTGTGTTCATGGAATTTCGCTCCAATTTGAACGTTCGCTCCACCGACATTCTGACTGCGCGGGGGTGTTAGAATTAATTCCTCCTTTTTGTCATCTCCTAGCTGCCCGTGTAATCTCCTAGCTAGCTGTGCCGCCTGCTAGGCTGGGCTGGCCCTTTGGGCTGCCTCTAATCCCTATATAAGTGTAAACCCTCTGTAATCTAATTATCAAGTGATCCAAGCCTGTTGGCTTTCCTCCAATATATCTCATCATTACCTGGGCCGAGGAAGGTGAAGTGGAGGTGTTCAAGGCACAGATGAAGAAGGCGTTCGACATGAGCGACCTTGGGCCTCCTCGGCGTCGAAGTGCGCCAGGATACCAGCGACATCACCCTCTGCCATGCACACTACGCCAAGCGCATCCTCGAGCTCGGCGAGATGGCTGGTTGCAACCCAGCCCACTCGCTGATGGAGAAGCTCAGGCTCAGCCGTCACAGAACTGCGGCTGGCGTTCACCTACAATACAGGGCTGGGACCCTGGACTACAGTCTGCACTACAAAAGGGCGTGCTTCGTTGGTTACTGTGACAGTTATCTCGCCGGCGACATCGACGCAAGCAAGAGCACCAGTGGAACTGTGTTCTACCGTGGTGATTGCTTGGTCAGCTGGCAATCCATCAAGTAGAAGGTGGTGGCACTGTGGAGCTGCGAGGCAGAGTACATTGCCACTACCACTGCAGCAACACATGCTCTGTCGCTGTCAAGGTTGCTGGGTCCTTGGCAGGAAGGTTGATTTGGTAGAGCTGCAGGTGGACAGCAAGTCTGCTCTAGCTCTGGCCAAGAATCCAGTCTTCCATGACAGAAGCAAGCATATCAGGATCAAATGCCATTTCATCAGGAACTACTTGGAGGATGGGAGCATCAAGGCCGACCACATCGCCACTACTAATCAGCCGGCGGACATCCTGACCAAGTCGCTGAGTAGGGCAAAGTTTCAAGAGATGAGGAGAAGGATTGGTCTGAAGCAGATCACTCAGCACTAGGCTTAGGGGGAGATTGATAACTAAGCCTAGTTGCTATGTATCTTTCTATTTCCTTGTCATTTACTTTTCAGGCTTCTGATTGCCTTGTATTAGGATTATGCTCAGCATGTACTTTAAGCATTTGGAATATGTTGTAGCACGTAGACCTTGTATCCCAAGTCACTTGCTCATAAAGGCAGTGGCTGGCTAGGACCTTCTTGAATCCAAAGTTTTGCAACTTCAATTCAATCCAAGCGGCCTATGGCCAAACTGCCCTCTGGGCTTACCTAAATCTGATACGGCGTGGACGCCGAGGAGAGTGCAGAGGGGATCGGAGAAGTAGATGGGATTGAGAATTAGAGCGCAGAGGATAACGGAAAATTGGAGCAACGGGTTCGTCGTCGGTGGCCACGGCTGAATCGCCGGAGGACACCGTCGAAGGGAAAACCCGCCAACTCTGGGAGGTTCTATTTCCTTCGATAAAACTCATTACAATTCCTAAGTGGTACCTTTATAGTCTAGGTACATTCCTTAACAAAATAACCATTAGATCCTAAAAATCCTCCCTCATTATTCTCTTTCTAAATCTGACTAATGACTCAGCCACTCCCGTTGGCTGGGACCTTTCTAGCGCGGCGCCTATATTGCCTACCCACGAAGGAGTCCACAACATTTCCCTCCTCCCCAACAAACAGCTCGTCCGCGAGCTGAAATAACGGGTAGCGCTCCTTGAAGTCTGCAATGGGTTCCCAAGTGGCATCAGCAGCAGAACAGCCGGCCCACTGCACCAACAGCTCCCAGCAGCCACGGTTCAGACGAGCCCGGACCACCTGAGAGGGAGTAGGGACCACCCGCCCACGAAGGATGGCTGGCAATGGTATGATAGCAGCAGGTGGTGGCCCTTCATACTTCTTGAGCAAAGCGACGTGGAACACATCATGTATGCGTGCCTTGGGTGGTAGCTGCAGCCGATACGCGATAGCCCCCAATCGTTCCACAACTTGATAAGGACCGAAATAGCGTGGCCCAAGCTTGGAAGGGGAGACGGCTGTAATGCCCACAGCAGCCCTCTGGTGGAGACGAAGCAGCACCCAGTCACCAACAGAGAACTCCACATGACGGCGCTTCTTGTTCTGGTGCTCTCGCATAGTGTCTTGGGCAAAGATGAGGCCCTCCCGAATCTCGGCTAGGAAGACATCTCGATCCCGGAGCTGTCGATCAACAGCAGCAACACGGGCTGCACCAGGGGTGTAAGACAGCAGTGCAGGGGGTGACCGGCCGTAGACCACCTCAAATGGCGTGGCCCGAAGAGCAGACTGGTATGAAGTGTTGAAGCAGAATTCTGCCCAAGGAAGCCACTGCAGCCAGGAGCGCGGGCGATCTCCAACGAGACACCGCAGCTACATGATGATGATGCGGTTAGTAACCTCGGATTGGCCGTCCGTCTGTGGGTGAAACGCCGAGCTGCGAAGGAGCTTGACGCCGGCAAGCTTGAACAATTCCTCCCAAAAGTGGCTGGTAAAGACTGTGTCGCGGTCGCTCACAATCGAGCATGGGAAACCGTGAAGCCGGGCGATGCTATCGAAGAAAGCCCGGGCCACCGACTGTGCTAAGTAGGGATGGCTCAGGGCCACAAAATGAGCCATCTTGGAGAAGCGATCAACGATTGTCAGGATGACTGATTTCCCACCGACCCGTGGAAAGCCTTCGACGAAATCCATGGCAATGTCACTCCATACTCCAGACGGTACAGGCAGGGGCTGGAGGAGACCCGCCGGATGGAGATGTTCTGATTTGTTACGCTGACAAACAGCACAGCCCCGGATGAAGTCACGGACCAAACGGTGAGTGCGGCTGTTGTAGAACGAAGCCCGTAAGCGATAAAGGGTCTTTTGAGCACCCTCATGGCCGGCCTCATGGGCATCGCGGAGCAGCTGTGGCCAAAGACTGGAGTTGTCTGGTACAAAGACTCGGCTGTTATATAGCAGCAGCCCATCAACCAGCTGCCACCCCTCTGGTGCTGTGCCGGCAGCAAGCTGATTGCACAGTTCTTGCGCTGCTGCATCTTCCTGCAGTTCTGCACGCAAGATGTCATAGTCGGTGAAAAGTGGCCCGGACAGGACCACGAGTGCTGCCTCCTCGTCGCGGCGGGACAGCGCGTCCGCGACGGTGTTGAACTTTCCTGCGCGGTATTCGACCGTGAGGTCATAGCCGAACAGCTTGGACACCCATGTATGCTGAGGAATTGTCGTTAGGCGCTGATCGAGGAGAAACTTGAGGCTCCAGTGGTCGGTTCGAATGGTGAAGGCACGACCCCAGAGATAAGGCCGCCAATGCCGGACGGCCTTGACCAGCCCAATAAGCTCGCGCTCATAGGCCGGCAGCTTGGCGTGGTGGGGAGCAACTGGCCGGCTGAAAAATGCAATGGCGCCGTCACCTTGGTGCAGCACAACGCCAAAACCTGCGCCAGACGCATCGCAGTCCACAATAAAGCGCTTGGTGAAGTCCGGCAGCTGGAGGAGAGGCGCGGTGACAAGCGCCGACTTGAAGGCGAGGAAGGCAGCGTCAGCTTCAGCTGTCCAGGTGAAGGCCTCCCGCTTGAGGAGTGCAGTGAGTGGCGCTGCCACACCACCATAGCCGGCGATGAACTTCCGGTAGTACCCGGTGAGGCCAAGGAACCCGCGCAGAGCACGTGCTGAGCGAGGACGAGGCCAAGCTTCAACTGCTGCAACCTTTTCAGCATCCATGGCGACACCCTCAGCAGAGATAATGTGGCCAAGGTATGCCACAGATGGTTCGCCGAAGTAGCACTTGGACCGCTTGGCGAAGAGACGATGATCGCGCATGAGCTGCAGCACTGCTTTGACATGTTGTAAGTGTTCAGCCCACGAGGGACTGTAGATTAAGATATCATCAAAGAAAACCAAAACAAAGCGGCGGATGAATGGCTTCAGCACATCATTCATGAGAGCCTGAAATGTCGCGCGGTGCGTTGGTGAGGCCAAATGGCATCACGAGGAACTCGAAGTGCCCCCGATGTGTTCTGAAGGCAGTCTTGGCGACGTCGTCCGGATGCATACGCACCTGGTGGTACCCGCTGCGCAAGTCGATTTTGGTGAAGAAGCGGGCACCCTTCAGCTCGTCCAGCAGCTCATCGACCACCGGAATGGGAAACTTGTCCTTGACAGTGGCGTCGTTGAGGGTGCGGTAGTTGACACAGAAGCGCCAGCTATCATCATGCTCGCTCATCGACCACCGGAATGGGAAACTTGTCCTTGACAGTGGCGTCGTTGAGGGCGCGGTAGTTAACACAGAAGCGCCAGCTATCATCATGCTTGCGGACCAGGAGCACCGGGGAGGAAAATGGTGAGGTCGACTCCCGGATGATCCCTTGGCCCAGCATATCCTCACATTGCCGCTCGATCTCATCCTTGAGAAGCTGTGGATACCGATACGGACGTACCGCTACCGGTGGAGAGCTTGGTAGTAGGTGAATCCGATGGTCGTGGCGGCGTGGTGGCGGCAGGCCGCGAGGCTCCTCGAAGATGTCCTGGTAGGATTGCAGCAGCTCCTCCAGGACCGCACGGGGGTCGGCGAGAACGCGAGCGGCAACGCCCCGGCTGCTCACGCCCATCCAGTGATGGGACCGGCCGTTGTACCAGAAGGACATTGCCAGGGCGCCGAAATCCCAGACAATGGGCCCAAGTGTCCGCAGCCACTGGACGCCGAGGACTAGGTCGAAGCCACCCAAGTCGAGCGCGAAACAGTCGATGGAGAACGCCTCGTCGCCGATGGTGACCGGGGTAGCCAGACAGACGCCCGGGCTGTGCACCCGATCACCGTTGGCCACCATCACATTAAGGCCAGCGCGTGGGGAGACGGTGAGACCCAAACGCTGCGCAAGCGCGGAGTGGATGAATGTGTGGGTGGAACCCGTGTCCACCAGCGCCCGCAACGGAACGCCGCCCACTATGACCTGCAACATCATGGAATTTGCAGAATTGAGGCCAGTTAACGCATGGAGGGAGATCTCCAAGTCGTTGATGTCGATGAGAGGGTCTTCGTCGCCGTCCGCCAGGTCCATGAGGAAGACACCACCCTTGGCGGCGCACTTGTGCTCCTTGCTGTACGGCTCCGGGCAAAAGTAACACTGCCCGTTCTGCCGCTTCTCTTGCATCTCCGCTGCCGTGAGACGGCGAAAGCGAGGGCGCGGACCCTCGGTCTTGTTCTCCTGTGTGTGGGCACCTGCAACGCTGGTTGATGTGCTGGCGCGGCGGGCTGAAGGCTTCGGCGCCGTCGAACTGTTGACAGTCGAAGCCTCAATGTGTCGCTGCTCATAAGCCCGTGCGAGACTCATGGCCTGCTGCAGGTTGGTCGGGTGCTACATCTCCACATCTGAGGCCAAGGGCTGACCCAACCTGCCGGTGTACAGATCAATCCTGGTGCGCGTGGCGAGGTGGTCGCAGCGGGAGAGTAGGGCGAGGTAGCACCGTGAATACTCCTCCACCGTCCCTGTGCGACACAGGGCCTTGATCTCAGCGAGGGAATTGGTGCGGATGGGTGGCCCGAAGCGGAGGTTGATGAAGTCCACGAAGCGCAGCCAGGGAATCATGCCGAAGTCACGTTCCATCTGATAGTACCACTCAGCTGTCGTGCCATCGAGGTGCAGTGACGCCATCCATACCTTCTCATCCTCAGGAACGCGATGGCCGCGGAAGAAATTGTCGCATTTGTTGAGCCATGTCAATGGGTCAGACGCCCCGTCGAAGGTCGGGAAGGAGAACTTCGGTGGACGGTGCAGTTCGCGGTGATCGAAGGAGCGGCCGCCACCTCGGTCGAAGTCGTGACCCGTGCGGTCGAACTCGCGACCCGCGCGGTCCCCGTCGCGCCTGCCGCGGCCGTAGTCGCGACCGTCGCGGCAAAATTCGCGCCCACCGCGGAAGGAGTCGCGTCCGCCGCTGTCGTAGAAGTCGCGCCCTTCATCTTCGCGCGCGCCGCGGTTGTAGAAGTCGCGGTCGACGCGGCCCCAGCCGCGCGGCTCGAGCTCGCGGTCGTAGAGCTCCCGCTCGCGAAGCGCGCGCTCGCGAAACGCAGCCCAGGCGCGGTCGCGGTCGGTGTCGCGGCCGTCCGCGTCTTCCTCGCCGCCCGCGAGGTCCTCGTCGCCACCCTGGTCATCGCCCCCGCCGGTGCCCTTGCCAGCGTCGGGCTTACCAGTTTCGATGCGCGCGAGCCGGCCGTCGTGGGAGTTGAGCCTGTTGTTCATGGTGGTGAGTTGGCCCAGGATGCGATCGAGTTTTGCATCAAGTGCCGCAGGATCGAGCCCATTGCCGGACATAGTTGTCGATGCACCGGGAAAGGTCTCCGATACCAAATTGATACGGCGTGGACGCCGAGGAGAGTGCAGAGGGGATCGGAGAAGTAGATGGGATTGAGAATTAGAGCGCAGAGGATAACGGAAAACTGGAGCAACGGGTTCGTCGTCGGTGGCCACGGCTGAATCGCCGGAGGACACCGTCGAAGGGAAAACCCGCCAACTCTGGGAGGTTCTATTTCCTTCAATAAAACTCATTACAATTCCTAAGTGGTACCTTTATAGTCTAGGTACATTCCTTAACAAAATAACCATTAGATCCTAAAAATCCTCCCTCATTATTCTCTTTCTAAATCTGACTAATGACTCAGCCACTCCCGTTGGCTGGGACCTTTCTAGCGCGGCGCCTATATTGCCTACCCACGAAGGAGTCCACAACAAAATCTGAGATCTACTTGTGGTCTTGGGAAAAAAACCACGTTTTTCCAATGTTGCAGAGCAAAATTTGCCTTATTTCTAAAACTAGCGAGGGGAACAAGGCGAAAGAAGTTGAGGACATCCCCTCTCCTACCAACCAGCAAGGTTACCGGAGATGGGGGAGGGAACAGGCCAGATCTGGGTGGCCCTAGTGAATTGAGGAAGAAGGTTCAGTCTCCCAGTCGATCTCGATATGTTTCTTGCCTGATTTGTGTATGCTTGTAACATGGTTTCATCTACAATAAACGAGAATTGAGGTCAGCCAGATGTGAAATAATGGGTCACACAGCTAGTGATGTTAGTGATAGAGTCCCTGTTGCAGGTGTCCTGTCAATCAACCAGGGATATTTTGTTCTTAGAGAAATCGGCAAGAAAGATGCAGTTATAGCCCATTGGCTAGGTGGCAACTGAAAACAGAAGTTTGCAGTTTGCACTAAGACTTGTGGGTAATCGCAAGAGAAGTTAAAACTTATTCTGTAGTTAGAAGGAATGCTGTTTTTTACTGGCTGAAAAATGTGCTCGAGCTATAGAAGATTTATCGAGATCTCCATTTATATGTCATTGAATTCTAGGTATTCTTTCACATCAAATTGACAGGTAAAATTTTTGAGCAAGCTCGTTGCTCTTAAACCTGGGAAGGCATTGGAAAGGGTGATAAAGGATGTTATGAATGGCAGAGGGGAGGGTGCTGATAACATTGAACCAAGTGCTGATTCGCATTCTGAACAGGAGAGTCTAACTGGAGTATTAGGAAGGGTGAGTTTTGAGTTCAAATTGGTTCATTAGTATGTTCAGAAATTATCAGATAATTTGCATTAATAAGTATTCACTGCACATGCTTATGTGACCTTTAGCACAAGCCACGGCCAGTCCGCCCTGGAACGTTCCTTGAGACTGTTTCCAAGGTATTGATCTCATCTTTCATTTTATACAACACATTCAATTTTTTTAGCATGACATAGTGTCTTCCTTTTGTCTGCAATTTTGTCGCATGGTTATAAGGTCCTAGGTGGCGTATATGCAAGTAACACATCTGGCATTACAGCTCAACATCTGGAATGGGTGAGCACCATACTGGTCCATTCTTTGACTGATCTCTTGGCTTATAATCTACTCTTGTATGTCAATCATGATGGGCATGGTTTGACCTTATTTTATCATTTCAGGTACATCAAACAACACTCAAAATTCTTCAGGAAATGGCCTTCTAGCATTGTTATCAGGGATCACTAATAGTTTGTGAACATACGGAGTATATAGATGCACATCCGTAGCATGGTTATCTTTGTCTATTCATGAAGAGAGGCAAAATGATCATTTTAGTGCAAAATAATATTTTTAGTATGTAGTTCTTATCATGTAGAGTGTCAAAAAAATTATATTATAATTTTTTGGCACTTATATAATTTTATATCTATTTTATAAAAATATTGGATGAGGGTCGATGTCTATTGGCCCAATTACACGAAACCATAGTGTCTTCTGGCAAATATTCAAAGTGGATGTGTGCACCGGCCAATTTAGGCCTTTCGGAATGTCCCAGAGCTAATTCTCCCTAATATTTATGATATCAACTAAGTGCAATTAGATTCTCCATTAGTTATATTTCCATAATATGTATATTTGATGGTATAAATCTTTATATTTTTCTCTATAATTTTGGTCAAAGTTGAAAAACTTTGACTCTCCAAGATTCTTGGAACGTCTTATAATTTGGAATGGAGGGAGTAATAATTATGGTTGCGGACCGCAATATTTACGGTTGCGGGATTGTCTATTGCCTTTAAGTGCTAGTGCATCAAAAAGATGATTGTTAGTAATAATATATACGATTACGGGATTTTGGTTGGGGTGGCCTGCCTCGCCGGATCTAGACGGCGCTCCACCGACGCTCTAAATATTATTTATAGCGTTGCGTCCTCAATAGCAGTTCTATAGTATATATATATATGCCCTGTTCCTAGCTACTGCTGCTTAGCTGCTGTTGTTGCTTCTTCTGAACTGATTACCTTTATAAATAGATGTTGCTGCCTATTTGCTTCTGAACTGCTTAGCTGTTGCTGATGCTTCTGAACTGATAACTGAACTTTTTGTGTACTAATGTAGCGATCACTTCATCTTAGCATTCATTAATTTGAAATTGAGAAATGTAGTCATCTTTGACTCTTTGAGAAGAGAAGAAAACAAGTATAAAAATTTTATCAGCCTTTTATAAACATAAGTAACTCCGCCTATGTTGGGGTGCCTATGGTGGCTCAACATAGCAGGTCTCAAGCCCTGGTTAAGGAGGAGGGTTCTGATAGGCTTGGCGAGCCAACGTAAAAAACTAGCTAACCTTATGGAGATGAAACCCAAAAGAATCCCGTTGGGCGCAACCCTCTTAGCGACGCGCCATGTCGGAACCCGGGCATTGTGTCAAATGAGCAAGGGCCGGGTCGTCACCCTCGTGACGCATCGTGTCGTGATCTCGGCATGGTGCCAAGTGAGCAAGGATCGGGTCGTCGCATCCTTTGTGGCGCGCCACATCGGTGCCCGGATGTGGTGAAAAATGTGCAAGGGTCTTCTCATCTGACTCGGCGGGTGAGAAGGGTAAGGAAGCTAGTCGAGCCAACTAGGATTCGTTTAGGCAGTTGGAACGTAGGGTCCCTCATAGGTAAGTTAAGAGAGTTAGTTGATACAGCGGTTAGGAGGCGTGTAAATATCTTGTGCGTCCAAGAGACTAAATGGAAGGGTCAGAAGGCGAAGGAGGTGGACAATACTGGTTTCAAGCTCTGGTACACAGGGACAACTTCAAATATTAATGGAGTAGGAGTTTTGATTGACAAGAGTCTGAAGGATGGAGTAGTGGAGGTGAGAAGACAAGGAGATAGGATTATCTTAGTTAAACTTGTCGTTAGTGATATGGTTGTAAATGTAATTAGTGCTTATGCCCCTCAAGTAGGCCATGATGAGAGTGTTAAGAGGCAGTTCTGGGAAGATTTGGATGTCTTGGTTAGAGCTGTACCTAGCAGTGAGAAGCTCTTCATAGGAGGGGACCTAAATGGCCATGTAGGGTCTTCAAGTGCAGGTTTTGAGGCGGCTCATGGTGGTTTTGGTTATGGTAGTAGGAACCAGGAGGGAGTGGATGTCCTAGATTTTGCTACAGCTTTCGATCTGATGATAGCCAACACTTTCTTTAGAAAGAGACCTTCCAATTTAGTGACCTTTAGTAGTGATCGTTCCTCTAGCCAGATCGACTTTGTCCTTACAAGAAGGGGGGATAAACACACTTGCGAGGATTGTAAGGTGATACCTGGAGAATGTGTGGTTTCTCAACACAAGCTACTGGTGGCTGATTTTCGCTTCCTGGTGCATGCTCGTAGGGTCAAACAAGCCAAGAGTGCGAGGACAAAGTGGTGGAATTTAAAAGGAGAAGCATTGAAGGGCTTCAAAGAAAGAGTTATTGATGAGGGCCCTTGGGAAGACGAAGGAGATGCAAACAACATGTGGGAGAAGATGGCAACTTGCATTCGGAAGGTTGCCGCAGTGGTGCTTGGAGTGTCTAAAGGAAGTGGTCGCGATCCAAAAGACACCTGGTGGTGGAATGAAGATGTGCAAAAGGCTATTAAGGAAAAAAAGGAATGTTATAAGTGCTTGTACCAAGATCGGTGCGCAGACAACATAGAAAAGTACAAGGTGGTTAAGAAGGCTGCAAAACGAGCGGTGGGGGAGGCGAAGGGGCGGGCTTACGAGGATCTTTACCAACATTTGAATATGAAGGAAGGAGAGAAGGACATTTATAGGATGGCTAGGGCTCGTGATAGGAAGACAAGGGACTTCAACCAAGTCAAGTGCATTAAGGATAAGAGGGAGCAACTCTTGGTGAAGGAAGATGATATTAGACATAGGTGGCAAGAATATTTTGATAATTTGTTCAATGGGGAGAATGAGAACTCCACCGTTCGGTTGGATGATTCATCTGATGACACCAATAAGCGCTATGTGCGGAGGATCCAAGAGCAGGAGGTTAGAGAAGCTTTGAAAAGGATGAAAGTGGATAAAGCGATGGGTCCTGATGGTATTCCAATCATGGTGTGGAGATGCCTCGGGGATATATCTATAGTATGGATAACCAAGTTGTTTAACAATATCTATCGATCAAACAAGATGCCTCAGGAGTGGAGAAGAAGCATATTGGTTCCAATCTACAAGAACAAGGGAGATGTCCAAAGCTGCACTAATTATCGGGGAATTAAGCTGATGAGCCACACGATGAAGTTGTGGGAGATAGTTATTGAGCATAGATTGCGAGGGTCGACGCGGATATCCATGAACCAATTTGGTTTCATGCCTGAAAGGTCAACTATAGAAGCAATCTTCTTAATAAGACAAGTTATGGAGCGGTTCAAGGAGCAAAAGAAGGACCTACACATGGTTTTCATTGACTTGGAGAAGGCGTACGACAAGATACCAAGGAATGTTATGTGGTGGGCTTTGGACAAACATAAAGTCCCAACAAAGTATGTTACCCTCATCAAGGACATGTACAACAACGTTGAGACCAGTGTGCGAACAAATGATGGTGACACTGATTACTTTTCGATTAAAATAGGTCTTCATCAAGAATCAGCCTTGAGCCCATATCTCTTTGCCTTGGTTATGGATGAGGTTATGAGGGACATACAAGGAGATATCCCATGGTGTATGCTTTTTGCAGACGATGTAGTGTTAGTTGATGAAAGTCAGACAAGAGTAAATAGGAAACTGGAGCTGTGGCGGCAGACCCTTGAGTCCAAAGTGTTTAGAATAAGCAGGACTAAAACTGAGTACATGAGATGTGATTTCGGCAATGTTGCACAGGAAGAGGGAGAGGTGAGCTTGGAAGACCAAGTGGTGCCTAAGAAAGATGCCTTCTGGTATCTTGGATCGATGTTATAGAAGGATGGAGATATTGATGCAGATGTTAGCCATAGGACCAAAGCAGGGTGGATGAAGTGGCACCAAGCATCTAGTATTCTATGTGACAAGAGGGTACCACAAAAGCTCAAAGGCAAGTTTTATAGGACGGCGATTAGACCGGATATGTTGTATGGAGCAGAATATTGGCCTACTAAAAGAAGACATGTCCAACAAATGAGTGTTGCAGAAATGCGTATGTTACGCTAGATTTGTGGCCACACAAGGATGGACCGAGTTCGAAATGATGATATTCGTGACCGTCTAGGGGTAGCACCAATTGAAGAAAAGTTGGTCCAACATCGGTTGAGGTGATTTGGTCATGTCCAAAGGAGACCTCCAGAGGCCCCAGTGCATCGTGGAGTTTTAGCTCAAGATTTTCATGTGAGGAGAGGTAGAGGTAGACCGAAATTGACGTGGGGGGAGGCAATAAAGAGAGATCTAAAAAGTTGGGATATACCTAGAGATCTTTGTTTGGATAGAAATGCATGGAGAGCAGCCATTGAAGTGCCTTAACCGTGACTAGGGTCTCTTGTTGGGTTTCAACTCTAGCCTACCCCAACTTGTTTGGGACTAAGAGGCTTGGTTGTTGTTGTTGTAACATAAGTGGATCATATTTGTGCATATATAAATGTATTTTTGTGGAGCTGATTATTTCTTCCTTTAAGCAGTTCTTATAGATTTTACGTTTCTCAAGGTGGAGAGCATATACCGGAGAAGAAGGATATGATGACTATTACTTTTCATCAATGTGTATGATCATTTTCTAACCCAATCAAACTGTTATACTATTTTGGCATGTGGTTGACTGTGTAATAGTGCTTTTATCAAGATTTATATAAAGTCCAAGAACTCCTTTAATTGGACACATAGAGCTTGAGTTATAGTTGTTTGAAGTAAGATGACAGATGAGAATCTGTTCAAGTTTGGACAGAGTTACATTCTTGGTGTTGTTTGACTTCCTTTAGCTGTTGAATCTTCTGTCAGTTTTCTACCCAAGTTCGGACAGAGTTGTCTTGTTATCTGTTTTTGCCTATGCTAACAACATAATTAGCTTTTGGTGTAAATAACAAAGTTTTAGATAATTTCATTAGATTTCCATAAAGTCTAATATTACCTTGTTTGGATATGTGTATCTCCATTTATGTTTAAAACAAATGACCGTTGTGATGTTGTCCAGACTCTGTGTGTGGGTGTGTAAGTTGATTGTTGCACATTGTCTTGCCTTGCATGATTGCTTAGTGTTGTTCATGCTTTTGGTGTTGTTAAACTAATATACCTGAGACCTATTGTAATCTTGTGTCTTGATGTATGCATAATGCTTGGGAATGTTAATTACGTATCTAGTTTGTAGAGTTTTGGTCATTTCTTGTAATAACTCTGTATGAATGAGTGCCTTAAACATAGTTAATATAATTAGCATGGAAGCTCTAGTACACCTTAGTTGCACTAGGCTTAATTAGTTCTTGATGGTTAATTAAGTGTTTGTCATAGCTTTACTTGAGTTAGCTTGTATGTCATGCTGAATGTGCCTTGCTATCCAACCATGGTTGACTTGTACATGTGTGATCTAAACATAATTGCAATATACTTTGATCAATGTGTACGATCATTTTCTAACTCAATCAAACTGTTATACTATTTTGGCATGTGATTGATTGTGTGTAGCACCCGGTTTTAAGAACAAAACCGAGCACTCGTCATATGTGTGCCCAGGTAGTCCACACATACAACCACAGATGGAAAAGATATCAAAAACAATGTTCTATATATCGAAAACATATTTATAACTAACACTTACATCAAAGTTAAGCGGAACAGATACTAATCTTCTCTTCAGGCTCCATTCTTCACAAGGACGGTTGACTGGGGGTACATACGCCTAGCACTTCATAACATCTTAACCATGATCCATCTTCAGAGCAGCTTTTACTAATGACTAGAGGTTGAGGAAATAGCAAGAGTGAACACATACCGTACTCAACAAATACAACATGAGGTTCATGAGGCTCAAAAGGTTGACACTTGTTTAACTGCGGTTATCTTTTAATTAGGTCATATTAATAAGCAATTAAGTAGCAACAAAGTAAGCACCAACCCGAATAACCATATTATCAAGTAAACATGAATAACACATAGCAAGAACATAAACAATTAATAATCAATTTCATAAGTTATTATTCCATAAGGAGCTCAGGCCGCTCTTGACCGAGAGCACGACTGATATATCAGTTTAAAGACACTCTGCAGAGGTTGTACATCTTTGTCCGTGAGTCATGATTCCCGTTTGCCAGGGATAGCTAGTCCCATATCACACTGCCAAGGTGCACGGCTGGGTTTCACTATGAAGTCTTTTAAAGGTTCGTCTAACAAGTTAGGACCGCTAGGTTTCTGTGGCCTGCAGGTGTAGAGCCCCCCTTCCAGATGGCACAACAACACGCAACCTATACACATGTGGACAGGAGCTGCACTATACCCGACCCGGAACACACGTCTTGCGCCATTAAGGTAACTACTAACAAGCTAGAAAAGGTCCTCATACTGAGCTAAAGTCAGAGCCATGTAGCCCTCACGGTTGCACTGTAAGTCCTGGGGGAATCCACTTACATATAAGTTATGTTTCTAAAAAGTATTTTTTAGTTGTTCGTTGCATATACCATTAATCAAGTTACATGATCATAGCCATTCGTTTGAGCACTAGCAACATCTACCTAATGCATATCCCAAGGTAACAAGGTATAAGTCAACAAGACTAGGATGTTCCTATAGTTATCAATGCAGATACATGCATATATGAATTTAATATCTTATGGTGAATAGGACAACAAAGGAAATCTCATGCTATACTTGCCTTAAACACTTGTTCGATTCTCACATCATTAGC
Source organism: Coix lacryma-jobi var. lacryma-jobi (assembly GCA_009763385.1). Taxonomy (NCBI): domain Eukaryota; kingdom Viridiplantae; phylum Streptophyta; class Magnoliopsida; order Poales; family Poaceae; genus Coix; species Coix lacryma-jobi. The sequence goes on from CM019831.1 coordinate 87,133,148, forward strand.
TTCGGTCATCACCTTCTGATCTTCAGCGCGCACAACCGATTGTCGTCTACTCGTAGCAAGCACCACACATAGACAAACATACAAACAAACAACGAGAGAACTAAGAACCACGCAACATGAGACAAAACAACACACTAAACGAAAGCTCGTTGCTACGGTCGCGAGATCACACGAAACGATTAAAATAGAGCCAGTGCTGAAAGACATGTCTACCGAGAATTTTATATTATAAAAGAAAGAACTACTGACTTGTTTTATTTTAAATAAATAAGATCATGACAAGATATTAATTCAGATTAGATAAACCATATTTTAATTATAAAGTCGGGTTAGACTAATCATATTTTATTTATAAATATTGTCGTATAATTTAATCAAGTTAAAATTTATTTTCGTAAAATAAAATAAATACGTGAGAGCATCTAAACATAATTTATGTGATAGTGTTTAGCCTAAGCAAATTATAAATTAAAAAAATAATTATGTTAGTGATTAATTAATTTAACATTTATGTATAAAGTATCATAAAACCTATACTGATTTTAATTATAAATCGGTTGTAGGCTTATTAATCAATTTAATATTTAACTTTATATGGAAAAACATGTGATACGAAAAGCATCAGCACCACTGTATAGAGTGCGATGAGATAAAACTAACACAACTGGAACGGACTAAAACGAAGATTAGATGATTGATTGATGGACATTAACAACTGGATGACAGACTTGTAAATAGATCATCTTTTTACTTTGGTCCATCTCCTCTGGAAGGTGGCCATGGTGCTGCTCGTGCTGTACGCATAGGAAGAGGGGGCTTGGCCCGGGGTTGCCTACTAGCCGGCTGGTCAGCAGCATGCGGCCTCGTGCGGCGGGGCTCAGCCACAGTCCGCAGGGGTGGTGGCCTGCTGGGCAGCCTGGTGGAAGGCGCCTCGCCGGCAGGGCGCTGGGCAAGGGCAGCAGCTAGGAAAATTTCCGACAAGTTTACGGAGATAGACGGATAGATCGGGAACTTAAAGAAGTGATTTTGGAGCACAAGAGAAAGGATCTTGAGAAACTCAAACAAGAGGATGGACTTGAGAACAATAAATTTGATTCCAGAAGAAGACAGAAACAGGCCGGATAAAGATAAACGACCTACCAAACGCATTTTGAAAACTTTACTCGACCACAGCGCAAGGGCAAACAACAAACAACCATCACAACAAGCATAACTTGTCAAATCAGTTTAGCAAAATTAAAAATTCTTATTTTACTACAACAAAAGTGGCACTAGCTCAAACTAAACTTGATCCATTTTATACAAATATTAAAAATTATTTATTTTATTGAGTGTTTTCTATGCACAACCTAAAATTAGAAATTTTGGGGAGTGACAAATGTCACATCCGGCCCATTTGGCCCATAGTGGTCCATGTGTGTTAATGAGATATTGTGGAGAGTTTAGTCCCACCTTGGTTGTTTAAAGTGGGATAGACTAACATATAAGGCTTCTAGAGTTCATCCCACCATCCCCGGATTAATCCTTTTAAGTGAAGCGAGGACTAAAGCTTAAGTGGGATGGTGGTAGGTGTGGTTCGCTCAACATGTAGAGTGGATCTAATTCGTTTGAGCTCTAGGGCATTATAAATGGTATCAAAGCTGACCTTCGCGGCCACGGGCACATGCGGGCTGGGGGTTGCGGACATGGTAGGTTCATTGCGTGTGTAGTCTCTGCGTAGAGTACGTCATGACACATGTGCCGACCCTGGGCGCACGGTCGCGTGTGCTAAGTGGGAAACGTTCCTGGTCATCGTTTGCCCGGTTGTGGGTATGTTGGGCTCGACGAGGACGTCGAGTTCTTTGAGGGAGGAGTATGTCACATCCGGCCCATAGTGGCCCATGTGTGTTCATGAGATATTGTGGAGAGTTTAGTCCCCACCTTAGTTGTTTAAAGTGGGATAGACCAACATATAAGGCTTCTAGAGTTCATCTCACCATCCCCGTATTAATCCTTTTAAGCGAAGCGAGGACGAAAGCCTAAGTGGGATAGTGGTAGGTGTGGTTCGTAAGTGGGATAGTGGTAGGTGTGGTTCGCTCAGCGTGTAGAGTGGATCTGAGTCGTTTGGGCTCTGGGGCGTTACATTGTGTCATTGACTTTGCAGTGTTCGAGGCAGCCTCCCGACACCATTCTTTATGGGTTCTATGTGCGTCAATGGATGCGAACGAACGGATATTACTATAATCACCCTGAAGATGTAAGTCGCACTACATCCTAAGCATATGTACGATTACTGTGGGTTCTTGTTGAGGGAGGTTCTTCATGAGCGTGGCGAATTCTTTGATAGAGAGTCGGAGTATGGCACGGATCCAAAGTATGAATCTCTTCGAGCTGCATGCGAGCATCCCTTCTTTTGTTTTTAAAATAGAAACAACATTATATATGTATATATAATATTGTAACATAAATATACTGCTATTTAGCTCGCAACACTCTAAATAATATTTAGAGCGCTAGTCAACTAATGAAAAGTTCTGCAACCATAGAAATTCACTCATAACCATAAAACTACAACCTACCACACCTTATGTTCGTACTTACCACCGCAACCGTATATTTTATACTACAACCGTAAAATTACAGAAATTTATTTTTCCTAATATAAATAGCTTTCTAACCCTAATCTATCATTTTAATCTTTTTTTCTCTCCTCCCATCTCTCCAATACGGCAGCGGCGGCGGCGCCTCTCCCGCTCCCCCCATCCACCGACGGCCCTTGCCTTCCACCCGGTGGCGTCCAGCGGCGACGTCTCCCATCCACCTACGGCGGCATCTACATCCCACTCTTCGGCAGCATCCCCTCCCCTCTTATGCGACAACCGGTGGCGTTGGCCCCTCTCCTCCTCCTCTGACTGAATCCATGCAGGGAGGCGGCGATGGCAGATCTGTGCGGGGACGCGGTGACGTTGCGACGAGGCCGCGGTGGTGCTCCTCTCTGGATTCAGCCGCAGCCCCTCACGCCATAACTGGATTCGGCCGCAACCCCTATGATTGCGGTCTGACAATCCATCCCATGATGGTAGGTATGACGCGCGTTGATCCCTCTGGTGGCGGTGCAGTTGTTGGGTCTTCTTCGGCGAGAGCACTTCTCTCTGCAACATTCCAGCGTATTCGAGCACTTCGTCTGCAGCAGCACATCACATTGAAAGGATCAAGATGCCCAAGAGGGGGGTGAATTAGGCTTTTCTAAAACTTTAGCAAGAATTAAAACCTATTAAGCCCAATTAACCCCCTTGTGCCTAGAAGTGTGTTTCTCTCTATTCTACCGCACAAAAGACCAAGTCTATGCCACTCCTACTCTAGCAAAGCAATTCAATAGTGAATGAACAACAAGTATAATGCGGAATTGAATTGGTTGAAAGTAAATGCGTAAGTAAAGGAGTAGAGATGACAAGACGATCTTTTTGCCGAGGTATCGAGGTGTCAGCACACCCCCTAGTCCTAGTTGGAGCACCCGCACAAGGGTATTGCTCCCCCTTGATCCGCGCAAGGATCAAGTGCTCACTATAAGCTGATTCTTCGCCGCTCCGGCCCGGTGAATCGCTCACTACCGGTCACAAGCTTGCTTGGGTCATCCATAATGCCACCGGATGCTCTCCAAGCTTCACGATCGCCACCAAGCTGTCTAGGTGATGCCGATCACCAAGAGTAACAAGCTAGAACTCTCACTTGACCAACACAAGGCCAAAGAGATGGATGGATGCACACTTGCTACTCAATTCTCACTAGGAGGTGTCTAATTCTCTCAATTAGCAAATCTCTCAACCTCACTAGGGCTCTTGCACTTTCTCACACTCACAATGTGTCTCTCAGCAGATGGAAGTGGCAAGAACAATCTAATGGATGGAGGGAAGGAGTGTAAATACTCCCCCAACCGGTCATCCAAAAGAGCACCAAACAGGGCTCTCTGCGGTGGCATCAGACGCTCCGATGCCTGGCATCGCACGCGCCGATGACCTCGTCCAACGGTCGACTGTACCACCCTGTCAGACCGGTTAAAGGGACATCGGATGCTGGGCAGCGTCCGATGCCACCACATCGGACGTGTCCGATGTGGATTTACCCTCTCTGGAACCTCTCTGCATGGACATCGGACGCTGGCCCTCAGCGTCCGATGTGACGCTCAGTTCACGCACACGTGAACAGTGGCACAAGCGTGTCCGATGTGAATACATCGGTGCGTCTGATGCCACGCATCAGACTAAACCCTAGTCAGGGTGGGCATCAGACGCGTCCGATGTCCACCAGGCCAGCGTCCGATGCCCATGACAAGGGCAAACTCAACTGGGATCGCGATGTGGCCTTAACGACTTTTGATCCTCTCGACATAAGGCATCTCTTTGAGCTACTTAGGGCTATGAAATAACAAGTGTGCACCACACCTACCTCAATAGACTCATCTAGGTCAAGTTACTAATTCACGCTCCCCTTTATAGTACGGCCAAAGGAAAAACAAAGACCTAAGACTACCTAAGTGTCCTCCAACACCATATGACACTTAGCCTAGTCTACCACCGTCTTCGTCGTCCGTCCTTTAAAAACCAAAACGATATCCATCGCCAGGGGACATGAACTCCAAATGCCCGTATCGTCGCCATTACCATGACCTAACTCAATCTTGTTTCTGCAAAACACACGTTAGTCATAGTAATCTTGTGTTTCATCCAATCACCGAAACCACTAGGGGCCAAGATGCGTTCAATCTCCCCCTTTTTGGTGATTGATGACAACACGAGATCGAGTATAGAGAGAAGAGGTTTTTAAATCATGACATGTATGAACTTGCAATAAATAAGAGAAAATGATTAGGGGCAAGCTCATACATATCATGCCATCATCCTGCACTCAACAAGTTAGAGTGAATAGCAAGTGCAAGAGTAAAAAGCTCATATTCATAACAAGTGAGAATTTAGCGCAAGTATACGAGTGAAACAACATGACATGTTATATAGAATATCATAGTAAGCATAAACATGTCACAAGGTCCATAGCACACAAATATAACAAGACAAAGTGCCAAAAGATGCGATAAGTAAAGAGCGTATGTGAAACATAACACATCATAAGAAGCAAAACCCTCTCACATCGCTCCCCTATCGCTATACTCATCCACTCTCCCCTTTTGGCATCAAGCGTCAAACTAAGCGTCAGAGGGCAGAGGTGGTGCAGACGAGCCAGGAGCAGTCTCTGGAGTACGCTGCGTAAACTCGAACTGGTGGAGAAGCTCATCGGAGTCTGTAGAAGAGGCCCCGGCAGACTGACCCTCAGGAACTGGAAGCTGTGGCGAAGCGGTCCGGGTCGGCTCTGGCTGCTGGGCCTGCTCTGTCTGGTCTACCTGCTTGGAAGCCATCTCAGTCTCGGTAGCGGTGACAGCCTGAGTGTCGGAGTGCGGAAGCTCGTGTATCGGAGGTAACTCAGGCTGCACTGTCGTCGTGGTCTCGGATGGAACAGGCTCGGTCTGCTCGGAGGACGCGACTAAACTCGGTAAGGTCTCTGTGGTGGAGTTCACAGGAGCCGTCGATGTCCGCACTGGGTCTGGAAGATCTGGAGTAAGAAATCTAGTAAGCTCACTGAAGGTAGCTGACAGATCCCTGGTCACTGAAGTAGTCGTTGCATAGAGGGACTCTGTCAGTCGTGGAGTGAAACCGGTGCGTAGAGGACTGAAGAGCGGGGCCTCGCCTGGAGGAGTAGTGTAGCTCGTAAACTGAGAGGAGCTGGGGCCCGCGAGCTGCTGCTGAAACTGTGGTGGCTGGCCAAACTGCTGCTGCGGCTGAGGTTGTACCGGTGGCTGCCACTGAAGTTGTTGGTGCTGGGGAGGGGGTTGCTGCCACTGCCACTGAGGCAGACCACTCATGATACGCTCCATGAAGCTGAGAGTCTGTTGCTGCAACTCCAGCATCTGCCACTGTAGGGCGTCTGACCGCTCCTGCGCTTGCTGCTGAGCCACGGCCTGCTGCTGGGCCAGATGCTGCTGCTCCTGTGTGAGCCTCTGTACATCTTGTGTCACTGTGCGCTGCTGCTCCTCCATCCGTGATAGGATCGCAAGTAAGGCAGGGTCGGAGGCAGCAGTACTAGACGTCCCGACCTGTGAGTCGTGAGCTCTAGGCTGGTAGTGGGGCGGGAGCTGGTAGTCCTCGTCCGAGCTGTCAGTGGGGTCCTCTGCGACGTATGTGTCACCACCCTCTAGGTCGGCTAACTCCTGCTCGACGAAGGCCCGGACTGTCTCGTCCTGCTGCTGAGCTAACTCGCGGACCTCAGGTCCCGGGCGTGAACTGGACGGGGCCCCCTACTGCTGTTGCTGCCTGCAGTCCCGACCGTGTCCCAGAAGCTGACTCATGTTGTAGGCGGGGAACACGGTCGCTGAGCCTGTAAGGGACTGGTCGGGGTGACTCCCTGTAGTGGAAGCTACCTTCCAGAGAATGAAGGAGATCCAGTGAGCGTACGGTAGCTGCCGACGGGCCTTGATGCCCTCTGCCACGGTGTCCTCCATCTCGCAAATGATCACATCCATGATATCAAAATCCCTCTACTGAATCAGGTGACTAAGCAACCATAGCTGAAGTCGGGAGATCGACTCTCGGAACCCAACACGGGGTAGCAGGGTGCGCCGGAGCACCTCGTGGAGGATCCGGGCCGCAGGAGTGAGATCCTTCGGCGCACGGCTCGAACCCTCCCCGAAGGGCTCTCTGAAACAGGGGCGCACCAGGTCTGTGGGAGGCTGCTCGCCGCCGTGAGGGCGTCTCGGTGGCTCAGTCTGGCCGTAGCACAAGTCGTGGATCCGGGTCTGAGAGCGACGAAGACCAAACCAATCCCGGATCTCTGACACGAAGAGTGTGTAGTGCGCTCCACCAAAAGCGAACTCAATGGTCTCCCGGTCGGGGTGCACCCACAGCGACGCGTAGAACTGAAAGACCCAGTCCTCGATATAGGAACCAGACCGCCCCAACAGGTCTACGAAGCCAGGTAGGTATGTGAGACTGGGGCGGAGCTGCTCGGAAGCTGTCACGAGGGCCTCTAGGGTGCATACCCTCTGTGAACGCAGGCTGATTCCGGCGTTCCGGTAACCTCTGTAGAAGTCCTCCTGAAGCACGGTGAAGAAGTCCGGACCTGCCTGCTCCTGCCTCTCTCTAGGGAACCACTGCGCAACCGGAACGAGCCTGAGGGTCTGTATCTGGGAGCAGGTGGCTGCCCGGAGGTCCAGTCGCGGGATCGGCGGGGGCGCACGCCTCGATGGAGCACGTGCTCCCCACAGAGGGATGTCGGGCCAGGGTGGCACCGCTGTCCTGCGACGAGTGGACCGGCGCCGGGGAACCTCCTCAGGTACCTCCTCCTCTGCTTTGGCCTCTGCCTCTGCTTCTGCTGCCTCAGCCTCAGCTACCTTGGCCTTTGCCTGGCCCTGCTGCGAGCTCTGGGGCTCGACTCCTGGTGAGGTGAACGTCGTCCGACGACCGGCAGCCATAAGCGTGCCAGTCGGCGAGCCGTGCCGACGCTCGACCTCCTCTATCGCTATGCGCTGGTCTAGAGACAACTGATCCTCAATCCTAAGTCTGCCAGAACTGCTACCACGCTCTGCGGCGTCTGCCACTGCCTGGGCCTGAACTGCCTCCCGCTCCTGACGAGTGCGCTTCCGGCGCATTATAAGCTTCCCCTTCCTGGGTCTCTGACCGGAAGGGGGGGACACGGAGGTGAGTCCCCTGGGCCGCCACTGACGTTCTTGTAGAGCGGCATGGCTGACAAGAACAAGACACACGACCACTGACACTGAAAAATCCCTGGCAAATAGCTGACAAGAAATCCGCTGACCAACTGACTGACTAAAGACTCCCCTGTCACTGATCAACTGCCGCTGTCACTCGCAAGGCTTGGCCTCGATCCGTGCCCGCGGGCTTGGCCCTGAGTTATCTGACACTGCCACTGCCACCTGATCGTGGCCACTGACTCGCTGCGAGAAAGATGGGATATATATAAGCACACATATAATCTAGAGACGAGAAGCCTATCGGAAGCAAAGCATATGGAGATAAGATATGGAATGGGCTTTGCTACCTGACGATCGATGAAACGACCCAAGAGCGAGGGAAGAACAGACGTCCCGGCACCCACGAGTCACGCCAAGGAGGACTGCACAAAAAATTTGAGCGAAAACGGGGTAAAAACTGAAGGAACGTTTATTGGAGCATTTCGTCGAACATCTTGTGGGCAGCGGTTATGGAAAGGGTGGTGGTGCTTACTGCTGCGGGGGATCGAGCCGGAAAGGAGCGTCGGAGGGAATAGGGAGCTCGGGGACGAGTCGAAGACGAACGCCGACGAAACTCCGGCGAGGGGGGGGGGGGTTGGCCCGGGGAGACCCGACGGCGACGGGGGCGCGCAGGCGGTCTCTAGAGGGGGCGCGTGGCTGTGGGCGTGGCGGAGTGGCGGCCGGCGGCGAGGGGCATGGCGGCCGGCGGTGAGGGCACGTGGCGAGCTCAGGCGAGGAGGCGCGACGGTTAGGGTTTGGGGCGCTCGGGGGCGGCGGCACGGGCGAGGGCGAGCGCGAGGAAGACGATGAGGAAGTGACGAGTGGGACCGGCTAGCCGGTGAGAAGAACCTATTGCGCCACTTAAAGGGGCATCGGATGCGCCGATGTAAACACATTGGACGTGCCGATGTAAACACATTGGACGCTCCGATGCCTATGCAAAGAGCTCCAGAACGGCCAAAATCACATCGGATGCGTCCTTTGCCTCAGCATCGAACATTGGGCAGCATCCAATGGATCCTCGGACGCTCCGATGGTGACACATCGGACGTGGCCCTGACACTGTTCTAGCCGGAGCTGTCTACAGTGCAGGGCATCGGACGCTGGGGGAGCGTCCGATGCAGCGTCTGATGCCACATTTTGAGCTATTTTGAAGATTTCTGTTGCGGCTCCCTCTCCCAACCAAGTTCCAACTCAAATAAGAGGCAAATAAACACCAGTTGGAACCTAGTATGAGCATCCTCGCATAAACCCTCAATTTTATAAGTATTTTGCCATAGGCTATATATCATTTTTAGGTAAGATAGGCGATAAAACCCGAGGAGACAACATGTGGCCACCAAAACTAGGGGTCTCAACCAATAGGAGCCACAAATGCTCCCCCTAGCGGTGGACGAACACAGCGGTTGCTCAAAACTTAACCGAAAAGAAATGACAAAGCAACAACCATGCATATGCAATGCATTACGGAATTTGAATCTAGGTTGCTTGTCAAGTTTGCTCATGGGTAAGCTTCTTCACACGCTTTTTAGGGCGGTTATCTTAACCACGTCTGACAAGCTTATGTGCATAGCATAAATTAAACATGGCATATGATACAATGCAATGCAAAGACAACCCCCTTTCACCTTTTGACAAAGTTACTTAGATCAAGCACATTAAGCTCACTTCGCAATCTACAAAGAGTGTTTTCATCTAGGGGTTTTGTGAGGATATCCGTCAATTGATCTTTGGTTCTAACTCCCTCTAAGGATATGTCTTTCTTTGAAACATGGTCTCTAAGAAAGTGATGGCGAATATCTATGTGCCTGGTGCGAGAGTGTTGGACCGGGTTGTTAGCAAGTTTAACCGCGCTCTCATTGTCACACAACAAAGGTACCCTTTCTAGAACTACACCATAGTCTAAAATGGTTTGTTTCATGTAAATGATTTGTGCACAACAAGCACCCGCGGCTATGTATTCCGCCTCGACGGTAGACAAGGCCACACTATTTTGCTTTTTCGAACTCCATGAAACTAGTGATCTCCCAAGCAAATGGCACCCTCCGGATGTGATTTTTCTATCTACTTTGCAACCCGCGTAATCCGAATCGGAATACCCAACGAGTTGGAAGTTAGCTCCTTTGGGATACCAAAGGCCAATGCTTGGGGTGTGCTTTAGGTACCTAAGGATTCTCTTCACCGCTATGAGATGTGATTCCCTAGGATCGGCTTGAAAGCGAGCACACATGCACACACTAAACATGATATCGGGCCTAGATGCGATCACATATAACAAGCTACCAATCATAGAACGGTTGAGAGTTTGATCAACTGGGTTACCTCCCACATCTAGGTCGAGATGTCCGTTAGTTGGCATTGGAGTCTTGATAGGCTTGCAATCATCCATGTTGAAGCACTTGAGGAGGTCTTTTGTATACTTCTTTTGAGATATGAAAGTCCCCTCCTTCAATTGCTTGACTTGGAAGCCTAGGAAGAATGTGAGTTGTCCAATCATGGACATTTCGAACTCCTTCGATATCAAGTCACCAAATTCCTTGCAATAGGCTTCATTTGTTGACCCGAAGATGATATCATCAACGTAGACTTGACAAATGAAGATCTCTCCATCAAGCTTCTTGGTGAATAGTGTGGTGTCAACCTTCCCAATGGTGAAGCCCTTCTCAATGAGGAAGTCCCAGAGGCGCTCATACCATGCTCTAGGGGCTTGCTTGAGCCCACATAGTGCCTTGGACAACCTATAAACATGATTAGGATATCTAGGGTCTTCAAACCCGGGAGGTTGATCAACATAGACTAGTTCATTTATGAAGCCATTTAAAAATGCACTTTTCACATTCATTTGATATAATTTAATGTCATGATGTGATGCATATGCAAGGAGGATACGAATGGCTTCGAGTCTTGCAACCGGTGCAAAGGTCTCTCCAAAATCCAAACCTTCAACTTGAGAGAACCCCTTTGCCACTAGCCTTGCCTTGTTTCTAACAACCTTGCCTTGATCATCTTGCTTGTTCCTAAACACCCATTTTGTTCCAATGACTCTTGCGCCTTTTGGTCGCTCTTGAAGTGTCCAAACTTGGTTGCGGATGAAGTTGTTTAGTTCTTCATGCATAGCATTCACCCAATCCGGATCACCTAGAGCTTCATCTACAATGGTAGGCTCAACAAGAGACACAAAGGAGTGATGTTCAATAAATAAAGCAAGTTTTTGAGATCGAGTCATTACACCCCTTGTTGGACTCCCTATGATGAGATCTTGAGGATGAGCTTGTAGTAGAGGAGTAGTCCTTCGATCAACCACTTGAGGGGCCGCTTGTGGAGCATCAACATCTTGAGCTTGTACCACCATTTGATCATGGGAGACATGAGTATCTTCAAATGGATCTCTCCCATCTTTGTCATCATCTTGTGGTACATTGGATGAGGATGGCTTGTCAATGACTTGCATATCATCATCATCATCTTTAGGCTTGATGGCTCCAACCGGCATGTTCTTCATTGCTTCCCTCAATGGTTCATCACCTACATCATCAAGATTTTCATGCTCTCCTTGAGAGCCATTAGATTCATCAAATTCCACATCATATGTTTCTTCTACCATCCCGGTGGCATGGTTGAATACTCGATATGCTTTGGATTTCAATGAGTAACCAACAAGAAAACCAATATCACATCGGCGTAGAAACTTCCTAGGTGTTGGCGCTTCTTGTAGATGTAGCATTTGCACCTAAACACTCTAAAGAATGATATATCCGGCTTCTTGTTGTTGAGTAGCTCATAGGGGGTCTTGCCAAGGAGACGATGGGGGAACAACCGGTTTGATGCATAGCAAGCGGTGTTGATTGCTTCCACCCAAAATCTTTCTGGTGTAGAGTACTCATCTAACATAGTCCTTGCTAGGGTGATTAGTGTCCGGTTCTTCCTCTCAACTACCCCATTTTGTTGTGGTGTGTAGGTTGCGGAAACTTCATGCTTGATCCCAACTTCATCACAATATTCCTCAATATGGGTGTTGTCAAATTCCCTTCCATTGTAACTTCTTATTTTCTTGATTTTCAAGTCAAACTCATTTTGGGCTCTCTTGGCAAACTTCTTGAATGAAGGGGTTGCTTCGGATTTGTCATGAAGAAAGAATACCCAAGTGTATCTAGAATAGTTATCAACAATCACTAGGCAATAGAGATTTCCACCCAAGCTAGCATATGTTGTTGGCCCAAATAGATCCATGTGTAGTAGCTCTAACTCTCTTGATGTTGATACAAAGGCTTTGGTTGGATGAGTGTTTGCAACTTGCTTGCCGGCTTGACATGCACTACACAATTTGTCCTTCTCAAATTTGATATCCTTCAAGCCCCTAACCAAATCCTTCTTCAATAGCTTGTTGAGAGTGTTCATTCCAACATGTGCCAATCTTCTATGCCATAGCCAACCAAGTGATTGCTTAGTGAACAAACATGTTTTCAAGTTGGCATCTTCGGAGGAGAAATCCACTAGATAGAGATTGTTGTATCTAAAGCCTTTGAATATCACTTGTGTATCATCTTTCTTGGTCACAACCACTTCTTTATCGGTGAACAAACATTGAAAGCCAAGATCACATAGTTGCCCAACGGATAGCAAGTTGAAGCTCAATGATGCAACAAGAAGCACATTGGAGATGGTATAATCATTTGATATTGCCACTTTGCCCAATCCCTTGACATTGCCCTTTGAGTTGTCACCAAATGTTATTTTTCTTGGTCATCGACATTCTCTTCTAGTGAGGTGAACATCCGGGGATCATCGGTCATATGTTGTGTGCAACCACTATCAATCACCCAATGAGATCCACCGGTCTTGTAGTTCACCTACACACAAGAAATCAAGCTTGAGCTTTTGGGACCCAAACTTGTTGAGGTCCCTTAACCTTTTCAACTAGTGACTTTGCAACCCAAATTTGCTTTGGCCTATTCTTGTTAGGAGGCCCCATGAACATGACTTTCATCTTGCCACTAGAGTCTTGTCTAAGCATGTAGTGAGCATTGAAAGCAAAGGGCCTAGCATGCTTGGGCAAGGGTGTGGGTTTTGCCTCTTCACAATCATGAGCAAAGTGTCCTTCCTTTCCACACTCATAGCATCTCCCAATCTTCTTCTTCTTTGGCTTAGTGAAGCTCTTGCATTGCTTCATCTTCTCTTCAAGGAAACCAATGCCATTTCTATTTGTCTTCATCACGGTGTTCATGAGTAGCTCACTTTGAAGACATTGACCCTTGGTGAATTTCTTCAACCCGGTGGTGAGGTGCTCCTTCTCTTTCTTGAGCTTGTCATTCTCTTGTTGGAGCTCTAATTGAGATGGTGTGATCTTGTAATCCCTCTCCATCTTCAATCTCTTGTTCTCTTCTTTTAGCATGTCTAGCTCAAGTGACATGCTATAATCATCATCTTGGGTCTCAACAATGACTTGCTTTGTGGTTGCAAGCTTCTCTAGATCAACCTTGAGCTTTGCATTCTCATTCTTGATCTTGACATAATCATCATAGTGATCGGCCACAACCACATTCTTGCCCTTGCGACTAGCTCTTTGCTCATCATGCTCACTAACCAAGTCCTCACAAGATGTTGCTATGTCACACTTAACAACAAGGTTAGGAGCATCATGTGTCTCATGTGAAAGCATATCATAAGCAATGGTGAGAGTATCATAGTCAACTTTCATTTAAGTGTATTGTTCTTTGAGCAAAGCATAACTAGTGGTAAAGTCACTATGCAACTTATCAAGTTTTTCATTTTTAGCTTTGAGCTCTTTGTTAGAGGACTTGAGCTCCTTGATAGATGATGTCATAGTAGCAAGTTCATCTTTTAGCTCATCACTAGCATGAATAGCATGATCATATTTTTCAACAAGAGATTCATTTTCATCAATAAGCTTTTCATTTTTAGCTCTAGTCTTTCTTATGATTTTAGAGTAGTTGTTTAGCAATTTAACAAGCTCATCATAAGAGGGTGCCTCAAATTCACCATCACTTTCACTATCACTAGAGTCATCATCGCTTTGTACCTTCCGGTCACCCTTAGCCATAAGGCATAGGTGTGTAGATGATGATGGCGACAGTGGTGGTGGTGGAGTAGAAGTCCCAATGACTAGAGCGGCCACCTTCTCCTTCTCATCATCACTATCTTCATCGGATGAGCCACTGGAGGAGTCAATGTCAGTGAGCCAATCACCAACAATGTTAGCTTTACCACCTTTCTTGTGGTATTGCTTCTTCTTGTCATCCTTCTTCTTGTAGGCCTTCTCATTCTTCTTCTCATCTTCACTTGATGAATCATACTTCTTGCCCTTGTTCTTGTTCTTGTAGTTGTCCTTCTTGGGCTTGGTGCATTGATGAGCAAGATGGTCAAGCTCACCGCAACTGTAGCAATCCATTTCAGAGATTGGCCTCCTCTTGCTACTTGTGAAGAACTTCTTCTTTCTTGAGTCAAAGTTGACTCCATTCTTGTGAAGCTTCTTCAACATCTTGGTGGTTCTTCTCACCATGAGAGCGATGTTGGAATCATCCTCTTCATCACTTGAGCTTTCATGGTGCACCTCAATTGCCTTGGACTTGCCCTTCTTGTCATGGCTTGCTTTGAAGGCCAAGTCCTTCTTCTTGTCGGTGGAAGAGCCACCACTTGGTGTGATGTGCATGTACATCTCATGTGCATTGATCTTTCCCAAGATTTGAGTTGGTGTAGCAGTGGAAAGATCGCCTTGATGTAGCACCGTCACAATGTGTCCATATTTCTTAATTGGGAAGACACAAAGGATCTTCCTCACAACATCGGATGGTTGCATTTGTGTGAGGCCAAGTCCATTGAGTTCTTCTACAAGTACATTCAACCGTGAGTACATTTCATTTGCACTTTCATTAGCATGCATATCGAAAGAATGAAGCTTTTGCATAACTAAATGATAGCGTTCCTCACGCTCACTCTTGGTTCCCTCATGGAGCACACAAATGTTTTTCCATAGATCATGGACATTTTTGTGGTTCCGGACACGGTTAAACACATCTTTGCAAATGCCTCTAAAAAGGATGTTTTTGGCCTTTGCATTCCATTTCTCATTTTCCTCCTCATTAGGAGTAAGGCTTGTGCCTTCCTGGCTTGGCAAAGCCGGTGATCGCGGCATCACGGCATTTAACATCAACCGCTTCTAGGTATGACTCCATACAGATTTTCCAATATGGGAAGTCGTCTCCCTCGAACTTGGGAGGTGGTCCATCACCTCCGGACATCTTAACTCTAGGCGGTTAAGCCTAAATCGAGAGCACGAGGCTCCGATACCAATTGAAAGGATCAAGATGCCCAAGAGGGGGGTGAATTGGGCTTTTCTAAAACTTTAGCAAGAATTAAAACCTATTAAGCCCAATTAACCCCCTTGTGCCTAGAAGTGTGTTTCTCTCTATTCTACCACACAAAAGATCAAGTCTATGCCACTCCTACTCTAGCAAAGCAATTCAATAGTGAATGAACAACAAGTATAATGCGGAATTGAATTGCTTGAAAATAAATGCGTAAGTAAAGGAGTAGAGATGACAAGACCATCTTTTTCCCGAGGTATCGAGGTGTCGACACACCCCCTAGTCCTCGTTGGAGCACCCGCGCAAGGGTATCGCTCCCCCTTGATCCGTGCAAGGATCAAGTGCTCACTATGAGCTGATTCTTCGTTGCTCCGGCCCGGTGAATCGCTCACTACCGGTCACAAGCTTGCTTGGGTCATCCACAATGCCGCCGGATGCTCTCCAAGCTTTACGATCGCCACCAAGCCGTCTAGGTGATGCCAATCACCAAGAGTAACAAGCTAGAACTCTCACTTGACCAACACAAGGCCAAAGAGATGGATGGATGCACACTTGCTACTCAATTCTCACTAGGAGGTGTCTAATTCTCTCAATTAACAAATCTCTCAACCTCACTAGGGCTCTTGCACTTTCTCACACTCACAATGTGTCTCTCAGCAGATGGAAGTGGCAAGAACACTCTAATGGATGGAGGGAAGGAGTATAAATACTCCCCCAACCGGTCATCCAAAAGAGAACCAAACAGGGCTCTCTGCGGGGGCATCGGACGCTCTGATGCCTGGCATCGGACGCTCTGATGCCTGGCATCGGACGCGACGATGACCTCGACCAACGGTCGACTGTACCACTCTGTCAGACTGGTTAAAGGGACATCGGCACCACATCGGACGCAATGTGGATTTACCCTCTCTGGAACCTCTCTGCATGGACATCGGACGCTGGCCCTCAGCGTCCAATGCCAGTGTCCGATGTGACGCTCAGTTCACGCGCACGTGAACAGTGGCACAAGCGCGTCCGATGTGAACACATCGGTACGTCCGATGCCACGCATCAGACTAAACCCTAGTCGGGGTGGGCATCGAACGCGTCCGATGTCCACCAGGCCAGCGTCCGATGCCCAGAACAAGGGCAAACTCAACTCGGATCGCGACGTGGCCTTAACGACTTTTGATCCTCTTGACATAAGGCATCTCTCTGAGCTATCTAGGGCTATGAAATAACAAGTGTGCACCACACCTACCTCAATAGACTCATCTAGGTCAAGCTACTGATTCACGCTCCCCTTTATAGTACGGCCAAAGGAAAAATAAAGACCTAAGACTACCTAAGTGTCCTCCAACACCATATGATACTTAGCCTAGTCTACCACCGTCTTCGTCGTCCGTCCTTTAGAAACCGAAACGATATCCATCGCCAGGGGACATGAACTTCATATGCCCGTATCGTCGTCATTACCGTGACCTAACTCAATCCTGTTTCTGCAAAACACACGTTACTCACAGTAATCTTATGTTTCATCCAATCACCGAAACCACTAGGGGCCAAGATGCGTTCACACATCACCCTTCCCCGATGCAAATGTGTGATTCGCTAGATTAGATAGATGGTAGTTCATCAATTGGATCATTCTTCGATATAGATGTGACGGATGTGAGACTGTGTAAATTTTTTTTTTTGAATTGGAGACAAATTTCATTGAATTATGTTTAATACTTCGAGCATTCGGGAATGTTTACGGTAAAAAAGATTGACTTTGGTAATAAAAAATACTAGTAGCTCCTGATACTGATATGATCATTCTTTTTCTATTTATGGTTATATATCAAAGTTTATAAGTTAGCTAAACACTCAATAATTATTGTTTATGGTTACTGGAGCTAGGTGAGCTGGTGTGGTTACGTTTTCTGGTTGGCAGATACATTTTTACTCTTTTACCGTAATAATTACTACTTAAATTCAACGATTTTACTCTTTTATCATAAATAATTATATTTTTTTGACAAGATAAATAATTACTACTTGAAACAACGCAACTGAGTCGAACTAATACGGTTTACTAGATTTTGGGTAATAAAATAATTCTAAAATTAATAGGCTATAAAGAATCAATCAATATTATCACTAATTTCCTTAATTAAAGGCATTAATAATGTGTAAAACAAAAAAATGCTAACTTTTACGGTGCTTATGTTTGTACGAAGAGAGAGTGTTGAGAATGTTGTAGATAACTTTTACGGCTATAAAATGAGAATTAGTAGTAATTTTTATGGTCGTAAAAAAAAGAGAATGATGTGGATAATATTTACGGATGCAAGATGAGAATTAGTAGTAACTTTTACGGTCACGGAAGGAAGGAAGAATGGTGTGGCTCTCTTTTACGGTTGCGGGATGAGAATTAATAGTAACTTTTACGGTTGCGGGAACAAGGTTGACTGATGGCTAGTGAATGTGGCGTAACGGTCCTAATCCCATGGCCCACCGGTCCCCGTCAGCCTCTGATAGCCGAACCGATGTTCCGCGTGATTAAGACTGTTCGTCACTGTGACGGAACGACCCTAATCCCATGGCCCACGTGTCCCTGTCAACCTCTGACAGCCGAACCCATGTTCCATGTGATTAAGACCTGTTCGCCACGGGCTACATCAGTGCCCAATGTCCGCAGGATCATCTCACAATTCGGTTACAGCATTGCATACTTTTACAAATAACATCGAATAAAGAGCGGAAGACTTAAATAACATTAGTTTTACAAAACAGGGTTCCAAATAGAAATTAAGGTGCAGTTATTACAAACCAAGTTCTGATAATAGAAATAGACATAGGCAACATAGTGGAGAACAGCAAAGATACTTATAATCACCCAGCCGAGGGTGTACAACTATTCTTCGGCCTCATCGGCCTCTTCCTGGACGATGGTCACGCAGCAGGGTGCAAGACACATCGGGGACTCTGTCATACCTGCAGCATGGGTAACAAACCCTGAGTACTGGGGTACTCAACAAGACTTACCCGACTAAAGAAAAAGGAGAAGACTCAGGAATGAGAGGCTTAGGGTAGTCAAGGTAAGGCTTAAGCAAGATCAAGTATTTTGCAGAAAAGCATTTTTGTAACCTTATTTTATTTTGAAAGATTCAGTATTCCTCAATTCTTCATCATTCATGATTCATTTTACATTTCAAAACATTCCTAGTTGAGAACCACTCTCCGTTGACAGTCAGTGGACCAAGTCTCCATAACCGAGGAGCAACGTTAATCGGATAAATAATACTCAGCTGAGGATCCCTCCCACTGCATATGTAGCACCCAAGCTTGCATATGCCAACTCGTCTACCACGATTCCTCCAAGATTGGACCCGGTCCTACGCCACCGGAAATACAGTACACCACTCCTTTCCAGGTACGACGACCACGTGGGTACATGCTACTTCCGCCATCTCTCCACTCCCAGTGCGCGGGTGTCGGTCCAATCAAGGATTTCTCGGAGCCAGAGCTTTCCGAAGTATGTGAATAGTTACAAGTCTTGACCAGCAGGCCCCCATACGGATGGTCCCTAATTTTCCAGCCAGAACTATACCTTGGTCATATCTCACCCAAGCGTAATAGTCCTGTCAGTTTTTCAACCATGTCCCGGTCGGTGTCAACTGTTGAGTCCCGGACTACAACATGACGGCACCGTACGCTCGGACACCTCTCCTCGCTATTGACTAGGTACGGATCAGATACCTAGCCACCTAGCCAACAGCCGGGGAGTAAGACCAAATTCCCATAAACATTCCTTAAGTGATCACACTTTTGAAATTGGCATTTTATTGCAAAGTCTAATTCAATAAGCATTGCTAAGCATTTTTTCAAATACTTTTGAAAAGCAGGTATCGGGTGTATCAGTGGTCAAGGTGGATAGTGCATCAATTAGGATAGCACACAACTCCTATAAACCTAATGCAATAATTTAACTCAAAAGCATTTAAGGAAATCATTTTATAAATTCAAGGAAAGGGTTAAATGCACCGGGGCTTGCCTTGAAGAGCAAAGAGGGCAGGCTCGAAGGCGGCGGAGCAGTTGTCGGAACTCGGGTAGCCTCGGGGACAGGTTCGTCGGCGGCTGCCTCGATCTTGACTCCTTCTTCGGTGACTATACGAATGCAATGATGCATGCACATGAGTATGCTATCATGAACAATGCAAAACAGGGCATACAACATGAACCCTAATCATTTTTTCTATTTTCCTTAATTATTAAAAAGGTCATCTTATGAAGTTGCTCCAAAAATTACCAAATTAATCACATAAGTTCATTATGGTGTAGATAGATGGCAAAACAAATTTCATAATTTTTGGAGGTCATTAAGGTGCTCAAATAATTCCAGACATTAATTAACAAAAGGCACTATTTAACAATTAAAGATAAATGCTCAAAAATCAACTTGTTCCAAAAGACTTCAAAATTTCACCAGAGACTAAACATGGCATAGGAAGCTCACAAAAATTTATCTCATGATTTTTGGAGTTATAAATAATTTTCTAAAAATCCAAAACTATCCATTTATTAATTAAAAGAGGGATTTTACATTTTTAAATTCTTGCAGAAAAGTCAAGTTTCATATTTTTATAAAATACTACACAGTGCAAGGAGCATACCATAATTTTATCAGGATTTAAGGAACACAGATTAATTCACACAAAAAAAAGAAAACAGAACACTATTCACATCTTTCAGAAAAAGAAAAAGAGCGCTGTGCTCCTTCTATGAAGGGCTCGGCGAATCGCGCGGGTTCGGGCGAATCGCGCGGGGGCTCGGGCGAAACGGGCTCGGGCGAGACGGAAAGCGACTACTTCGTCCGAGGCCTGGCCCGGAGGCTCGGGCGAAGCGGAGAGCATGCGCTCGCCGAGGCTTGGCTCGGGCGAAGCGGACTCGGGCGAGACGGAGGCTCGGGCGAGACGGAAAGCAAGCGTCCGTCCGAGGCCTGACTGGGAGGCTCGGGCGAAACGGAGTGGAAGCAGAGACCGGAGGCTTCGGGTGCTTACCACGGGTTGGAGGCAGGGCTCGAGGGTGGGCTCGGGAACGTGCTCGAGGGTGAGGCTCGAGGCTGAGGCTCGACACGTGCTCGAGGGTGAGGCTCGAGGCTGAGGCTCGACACGTGCTCGAGGGTGAGGCTCGAGAAGGAGACGACCGCGGTGGCACTCCGGCGAATCGGCGATCCTGCGCAACACACGAGACCGCAAGGGCCTGGTTAGAGTCGCGCGGAGCCGAGGAAGCTGACACAGGGGTCAGGGGAAGATGATCGTGGCCGGAGAGGGAGTATTTGACGAACCCGAGTTCACCGGGTTCCGTCGGAGTTTTGGAAGATGGGGTTACGCCGGGCGATTGGAGGCGGGGGAGGTGAAATTGAGGGGTGGGAAAGCTTCACGAGCTCAAGGCGGAGCTTTCGGGCTAGGTGGTTGAGCGGCGGGAGCTTCGGAGTGGTCTGGCCACGGCGGCGGGGTCGAGTGCGGAGCTCCGGCTCCGGTGGGCCTTTTATAGCCGCGGCCAGGGGGCGGTAGAGAGCAAGGGATGGTGTGGATGAGCTCGGACGAGGCGTGCGCACTCGATTGCGAGCCGGCGGGAAGGACGGCGTGCGCGCAGGGGCCGGGTATGCGTTCGCCGGCGACGGCCACGCGGCGGCGTCGTGCTGGGAGCAGTGGGGGACGGGGCGGAGGTCAACTGGCGCGCGTGCGGGGGCGGCATGATGGCGCGGGCGCAGGCGACAAGTCGGGGGCGGGCGTGCGGCTGCCAGGCGTGCGGCGTGCGCAGCGCGGCGCGCGGCCATGGCCGGGCCCCCCCTACAGTGAGGAAGATGAACAGGGCTATGCCCTAGGGTTTGACTTTGGCTGATCTCTGTATTTTGCAAATTACTTCCAAAACTTGAACTGAGCAGCAAAAACTCAAAACACCAAAGTTGTTCAGAAAAAGAGATCTACAACTTTGTAAAAAAGAATATTTTCAAAATCCAAATAGTTTTTGGACCACATTTGAAAACAGAAAAGGGACACTTTTTGGGATTTGAATAAATTCAAAATTACTTTTGATTTTACATTGAAAGTTGGAAATCTGCTAATATGAAAGTTGTTCTTTTATCAAAACCTACAACTTTGCTAATATACCCTTTTCTGAAACTCAATAGTTTTTAAATAAATTTTGAAAACTGAAAAGGGGACAAAAACTGGAATTTGAATGAATTTGGATTTACTTCAAACTTTGTACAGAAACTTGAAAATTTGTAAATACCAAAGTTGTTTCTCTTGGCCAGATCTACAACTTTACTTTTTGGACCAACCTCAAATTTTGAATAATTTTTGAATTACAAAAAGAGGGATAAAATCCAGGGTTTGAAAATCTGGGTTTTGCAAAGGGATTTGAAATCTGATTTTGGTTTTTGAACTTTGGCCAACACAAAAAAACTTCAAGACATCTAACTGGACAAGAATTACACAAAGCTAGGCACAGAGGTGAAATTACCATTTTTGCCTTATAGGAAGATTTGGGCTTTTAGGGTTTTTGAAAAGAGATTGCTACACAAGTACTAAGCAAACATAAATGCAAGGCAAGAATGATTAATGACTAATGATGATGACATGTCAGGTTAATTACAGTTAAACACCAGAGGTGTTACAGTCACTGGGTTGCATCAGCGCCCATCGTCCGCACGATCATCTCACAATTCGGTCACAGCACTGGATACTTTTACAAATAACATCGGAATACAGAGCGGAAGACTTAAATAACATTAGTTTTACAAACTGAGGTTCCAAATTAAAGGTGCAGTTATTACAAACCATGTTCGGGTAATAGAAATAGGCAACGTAGCGGAGTACAACAAAATAAGATACTTTCAATCACCCAGCCCGAGGGTGTACACTTTAGTCTTCGGCCTCATCGGCCTCTTCCTGGACGATGGTCATGCAGTACGGCGCAAGACACATCGAGGACTCAGTCATACCTGTAGCATGGGTAACAAACCCTGAGTACTGGGGTACTCAACAAGACTTACCCGACTAAAGAAAAGGAAGAAGACTCAGGAATGAGAGGCTTAGGAAGTCAAGGTAAGGCTTAAGCAAGATCAAGTATTTTGCAGAAAAGCATTTTGTAAACCTTGTTTTATTTTTGGAAAGATTCCAGTATTTCTCAATTCTTCATTGCTCATGATTCTTTTTACCTTTCAAAACATTCCTAGTTGAGAACCACTCTCCGTTGACAGTCAGTGACCAAGTCTCCAAAACCGAGGAGCAACGTTAATCCGGATAAATAATACTCAGCTGAGGATCCCTATCCACACTGCATATGTAGCACCCAAGCTTGCAAATGTCAACTCGTCTACCATGATTCCTCCAAGATTGGGCCCGGTCCTACGCCACCCGGAAGTACAGTACACCACTCCTATCCAGGTACGACGACCACGTGGGTACATGCTACTTCCGCCATCTCTCCACTCCCAGTGCGCGGTTGTCGGTCCAATAAAGGATTCCTCGGAGCCAGAGCTTTCC
The DNA here is from genome assembly GCA_009763385.1 of Coix lacryma-jobi var. lacryma-jobi. Lineage (NCBI taxonomy): Eukaryota > Viridiplantae > Streptophyta > Magnoliopsida > Poales > Poaceae > Coix > Coix lacryma-jobi. Next base: position 87,155,770 of record CM019831.1, read on the forward strand.
GAAGTATGTGAATAGTTGCAAGTCTTGGCCAGCAGGCCCCCATACGGATGGTCCCTAAATTTTTCTGCCAGAACCATACCTTGGTTATATCTCACCAAAGCGTAATAGTCCTGTCAGTTTTTCAACCCTGTCCCGGTCGGTGTCAACTGTTGAGTCCCGGACTACAACATGACGGCACCGTACGCTCGGACAACCTCTCCTCGCAATTGACTAGATACGGATCAGATACCTAGCCAATGGCCGGGGAGTAAAACCAAATTCCCATAAAAATTCTTTAAGTGATCACACTTTGAAATTGGCATTTTATTGCAAATCTATTATATAGCATCACTAAGCATTTGCAAATAGTTTTTAAACAGGGCAGGTGGATCTTCTGGTGGAGGTAAACAGTGCAGGTAATAGGTCATCACACAACTCCTATAACCTAATGCAGTAGTTTAACTCAAAGACATTTTAAGTAAACCTTTTATAAAACAAGGAAGGGTTAAAATGCACCGGGGCTTGCCTTGAAGAGCAAAGAGGACAGGCTCGGGGTCGGCAGTGCAGGTGTCGGAGCTCGGGGTCGCCTCAGGGGTAGGTTCGTCAGCGGCTGCTTCGACTTTGACGTTAACTCCTTCGGTCACTATACGGATGCAATGATGTATGCTTATGAGGATGCTGACATGAACAAAATGACACGGGACAAAACCACTGATTCTAGAGTACATTTTCCAACGCGTAAGTAGCTTCTTAGTGTGGACATAAAGTTACTTATCTTTATCCCAAGCAAAATTAATCAACCTAATAAGCATCATTTATCCGACCTAAGCACAAATTATGCATGGCATCACAAACATCATAGACCAAATGGGTGGGGGTCTATGAACAGCAAACAATCCCAAAAGTCACATCACAGGGCATACAACATGAACCCTACTTGATTTTTTAATTATTTAAAAAGGTCATTTTATGAAGTTGCTCCAAAAATTACCAAATTAATCTCATAAGCTCATTATGGTATAAAAAAATGTTAAAACAAATTTCATAATTTTTGGAGGTCATTAAGGTGCTCAATTAAAATCAGTCATTAATTAACAAAAGGCACTATTTACAATTAAAGTAAATGCTCAAAAATCAACTTGTTTCAAAAGACTTCAAAATTTCACCAGAGACTAAACATGGCATAGGAAACTCATAAAAATTTATCTCATGATTTTTGGAGTTATAACTGATTTTCTAAAAATCTAAAACCATCCATTTATTAATTAAAAGAGGGATTTTACATTTTCAAATTCTTGCCGAAAAGTCAAGTTTTTATTTTTATAAAATACTTCAAGGTATAAAGAGTCTACAATGAATTTTTTAGAATTTTTGGAACCATACAGAAAATCACACAAAAAGATGAAAACTGAACAATATTCACATCTTTCAAAAAGGAAAAAGAGCAATGTGTTCCTTCCTCGCAGGGCTCGGGCGAATCGCGCGGCGGACCGCAGGGCTCGGGCGAATCGCAGGCGAGGCGGACGGCGGACCGGCCGCTCGGGGCTCGCGCTGGAAAGCCGAGGGTGGGGAAAGATTCGCGAGCTCACCGTGAGTCGGGAGGGAGGCTCGGCGAGGCGGTGCAGGGTCGGAGGAGGGAGTCCGACGGTGGTGGCGGATCTCTTCGGCGGCGATCGGCGTCCGGCGGCTCTGTCCACCAAAAGAGGTCGCCGAGGGTGCGGTTAGGAGCGCGCTGAGGTGAGGAAGAAAGGGCAGGGGTCGGATGGAAGAGAGAAACACTCACGGCGGCGAATTTCTCGCTTAGCCAAAACGCGGCCGTTTGCCGGAGTCGGGGACGAAGCTTCTGCGCCGGCGAGAGGAGGGCGGTAAAGGTGAAATTGGTTGCTCGGGAAGGTGGAGCAGCTCAAGGCGAAGGCGGTGGAGGGCTCGGCGGGCGCTGGGGTGGTCTGGTGGTTCGGGGTGCCGTGGTGGCGGCAATGGCGGGAGCTCAGTGGCTTTTATAGCCGCGGGGCGGCGCCGGGGGGTCGGGCGAGGGGTGAGGAGCATTCGCGCGGCAGCAACGGAGGTAGGGAGCAAGGTAGGGCGGCTCGGTGTGGGCGGGAGCTCGCGCGCGGGCGCGGCGGCTTGCGGCGGCCGGCAGCTGCGCGCTGTCCGCGGCCGTAGGGGAAGGAGGAGGGTAGGGTAGGGGATGGCGAGGCGGCGGTAGGTAGGGGCTCGGGAGGTCGAGCGCGCTAGCGCTGGCCTCGGGCGACACGGACGCGGGTCAGCCGGCTCGGCGAGGCTGACTCGGCGTGGGCGGAGGTAGGGGACCAGAGAGGTCGAGCGCTTAGCGCTGGCCTCGGCGCGACACGGACGCGGGTCAGCCGGGCTCGGCGAGGCTGAGGCTGCGCCGCCGTCGGCCGGGGCCCCCTTGCTTTAAAGCTCGTGCGCACAGACATCATCCTCCCTTCTAACTAAATTTTTGAAATAACTCCCAAAATTTGAACTGAGCAGCAAAAACTCAAAACACCAAAGTTGTGCAGAAAAAGGGAATCTACAACTTTGTCAACATAAACTTTTTCTGAAACTCAATAGTTTTTTAATAATTTTGTAAACCGAAAAGGGGATAAAATTGAAGTTTGAAAGAATTTGAAATTACTTCTGATTTTATATAGAAACTTGAAAATCTGCAAACACCAAAGTTGTTCCTTATTGCAAGATCTACAACTTTGCTAAAAGGACCAACCTCAATTTTGAATAGTTTTTGAATTAGAAAAAGAGGGGTAAAACTAGAGTTTGAAATTTAGGGTTTTTCAAACGGGATTTAAATTCTATTTCTGATTTTGAACTTTGATCAACACAACAAAAACATCAGGGCACTAAACTGAACAAGGTTCACACAAAGCTAGACACAGAGATGAAATTACCATTTTGCCCTTATAGGAAGATTTGGACCTTTAGGGTTTTAGAAAAAGGAATCACTACACACAAAATACCTTTAGGGAAGGTAAAGGCAAGCAATCATTAGACAAACATTAACGCATGACAAGAATGATTAATGACTAAAGATGATGACATGTCAGGTTGATTACATATTAATCACCAGAGGTGTTACAGCCTTCCCCCCTAAAAGAAATCTCGCCCCGAGATTCCGCGCCTCAAAGGACAAAGACAAAACTTTACATCTACAGAGTTTCGAGAAAGTCGGGATAAGCCTTTGCTAAGAAGTCTTCGGATTCCCAAGTGGCTTCTTCTTCTGAGTGTTGGCTCCACTAGATCTTGTACCATCTTGTGGTAGTCCTCCGGGTAACACGGTCCTTGTAATCCAACACGCAAACTGGATACTCGGAGTATGACAGATCGGGTTCTAACTCAACACCTTCAACTTCCACCATGTGTTCGGGTATTCGGAGACATTTCTTGAGTTGGGAGACGTGAAACACATTATGGACTGCGGAAAGATGATCGGGTAACTTCAGCTTGTAAGCTACCTTGCCACAACGTTCCAGAATTTCAAAGGGACCAATATAGCGTGGTGCTAACTTTCCTTGACTCCAAAACGAGTGACTCCTTGGTGGGTGAGACCTTCAGATACACATAATCTCCGATCTGGAACTCCAAAGGTCGACGTCTCTTGTCAGCATAGCTTTTCTGTCGAGACTGCGCAATCTTCATATTCTCTTGTATTTGCTTGACTTTTTCTTCCATATCTTTTACTAGGTCAACTCCAAAGAATTCCCTATCTCCAGGTTCAGACCAACTGAGAGGTGTATGACAACGGCGACCGTACAGTGCTTCAAAGGGTGTCATTTTAATGCTTTCTTGGTAACTGTTATTATATGAGAATTCTGCCAAGGCTAAACAGTCATCCCAGTATCTGCGAAGGTGAGCACGCAGGCTCTCAACATGTCCTCTAACACTTGGTTGACTCGCTCAGTTTGTCCATCCGTTTGTGGATGATATGTCGTGCTATGCAAGAGTTTGGTTCCAAGTGAGGTATGGAATGCTTTCCAGAATTTTGCGACGAACTGGGTACCACGATCAGAGACAATGGTCTTAGGTACGCCATGGAGTTTTACTATGTTGTTCTTGTACATAGCGGCGTAAGTGGGGACGGTGTAGCTGGTCTTGACTGGCAGGAAGTGAGCTTGCTTAGTGAGGCGATCCACGATCACCCAGATGGAATCAAAACCCCTTGGTGTTTTGGGTTGTCCATTGATAAAATCCATACTGATATCGTCCCACTTCCAAGCAGGTACAGGTAAAGGTTGCAATTCTCCTCCGGGCTTCATGTGCACAGCTTTAACCCTCTGGCAAGTATCACATTGAGCGACATACCGGGCGATTTCAATCTTCATCTTTGTCCACCAGAATCTCTGCCTCAAGTCTTGGTACATCTTGTTGCTGCCAGGGTGGATAGAGAATCTAGTCAAGTGTGCTTCATCAAGATTAACTGCCTCAACTCAGGCACTTTGGAATTACCAGTCGGTTCTTGAACCAAACCACTCCTGCATCATCAATCCTGAAACAATCAGTTTTTCCGGCTCGGATCCTTTCGACGATGTGCTTGATTCCAGGGTTATCTTTCTGTGCAGTGATGATCTGTTCCCTGATAGGTGTTTCTATCCTGATATTATTCAGAGTTCCCTGCGGAACCATCTCAATACCCAGCTTTTCCAATTCATAACATAGGGAAGAACCATAGGGTTTCATCACCAGACAGTTGCAGTATGACTTGCGACTGAGCGCATCGGCGACCACATTTGCTTTTCCCGGATGGTAATGTACTTCGAGATCATAGTCCTTAACCAACTCGAGCCATCTTCTCTGTCTCATATTCAGCTCTTCTTGAGTGAAGATATACTTCAGGCTTTTGTGATCAGTGTACATATTACAGGTACTGCCCAACAAATAATGACGCCAGATTTTTAAGGCATGCACCACTGCTGCTAACTCAAGATCATGGGTTGGATAATTCTCTTCATGTCGCTTAAGCTGCCGGGAGGCATACGCGATCACTCGACCTTCTTGCATCAAAACACAGCCCAAACCAGTACCAGACGCATCACAGAAGACATCAAAGGGCTTTTTGATATTTGGCTGGGCTAGCACTGGTGACGTGGTTAACAGATTCTTCAATGTTTGAAAGGCCTGCTCACAGGCTGGTGACCAGACAAACTTCACAGAATTCTTCAACAACTCGGTGATAGGCTTGGCGATTCTGGAGAAATCCGGGATGAAACGGTGATAATATCCAGCCATTCCCATGAAGCTGCGGACCCCGTGAACAGTGGTAGGTGGCTCCAATCCAGAATGTCTGCCACCTTTCCGGGATCGACTGACACTCCTCCAGCAGATAGGACATGACCAAGGAACTGTATCTGATCTAACCAGAACTCACATTTACTGAACTTGGCATAAAGCTGATGATCTCTGAGGCGGGATAGAACGATACGAAGATGTTCGGCATGTTCTTCAGGGGTTTTTGAGTAGACAAGGATGTCGTCAATGAACACGACCACAAATTTATCAAGCTCCGGCATGAAACCGGAGTTCATGAGGTACATGAAGTGGGCAGGGGCATTGGTCAAACCGAAGGACATGACCAGGTACTCATATAGGCCGTACCTAGTAGTGAAAGCTATTTTAGGAATGTCTTCGGGACGTATTTTTATTTGGTGGTAGCCAGATCTGAGGTCGATCTTGGAGAATACTCTGGCTCCAGCTAGCTGATCAAAAAGAAGGTCGATACGAGGCAAGGGATATTTATTTTTGATGGTGACTTCATTGAGTGGGTGATAATCAATGCATAATCTGAGACTCTTGTCTTTCTTCTTCACAAAGATTGCAGGACAGCCAAGGAGATGAACTTGGGCGAATGAAGCCTTTATCCAGCAACTCTTGTAACTGGATTTTTAGCTCTGCCAACTCTCTGGGAGGCATTCGATAAGCTCTGCGGGATATAGGAGCAGTCCCAGGCTTAAGCTCTATGGCAAACTCAACATCACGGTCAGGAGGTAGGCCAGGTAAGTCTTCTGGAAAAACATCAGGGAATTCGCAGACCACGGGGATGTCCCTGGTCTCCTGAACATAGGTGGTATTCAACTGCGTGGCTGCTAGTTTCGAAGGCATTGGGAGTTGGAGAAGGAGCTTGGAGGTACTGTTAGGAATGTCCACTCTCACAACCCTATTCAGAATGTCCATCATGGCTTTATACTGACACATCCAATTCATGCCTAAAATGACATCTATTTCTGATCACGAAGCACTCTCATGGTGGTAGGAAATACATGTTCCCCAACATCAACTGGTATATTACAAAACTACCTCCTTAATACTTATACGCTACCAGGCGAAAATATGTAGAAATTTCTTTCAACTCCCAATTGATAGTATCCCATGCTTAGAGACAAATGTACGACTGATGAAGGAATGCGATGCACCAGAATCAAACAACACGACTGCGGGATGATAGGCAACGGGAAACCTACCGATCATGACGGGCTCTCCTTCTGGGATGTCGCCGACAGTGTGTAGTAGACTTGCCGTGCTTCTTGACAACTTTGCCTTTCTGAGCATGCTGCTGCTGGACACGGTACTGCTGCTGCTGAGATCCTCCAGGACCCTTCTGAGCGTTCTGAGCATACCTCTTGGGCTTTGGGCACTCACGAGCCCAGTGGCCAGTCTGGCCGCAGTTGTAGCAGGGATGGTTGTAGGCGGTTTGTGGGGTGGTGATACGAACACCTGGGGCGTTCGGCTGCGTGGCACTTTGTTGGTTGGCGTTGTGGGTGGTGGCCGCAGTACGGACGACCACTTGCTGGTGGGGGTAAGGTGGGCGATTTGGTGGTGGCTAGGGTGATAAATGACCCTCTGGCGCTTGTGACTCCAGAGAAACTGCTAGATCCTGCTTTCTTCTTCTTCTTTTCTCTTGGTACTGGCGATTGCTCTCCTCAAAAGCAACAGCCCGGTCAACGGCATCATGATACGAACCGGTCAGGTTATTAGACATACTTCTGCGGATCTTAGGGTGCAGTCCCCTAAGGAAACAGTCCCTCTTCTTCTCGTCCGTGTTGACGTACTCCGAGGCATACTGGCTAAGGTGATTGAACTGACCCACGTACTGCATCACTGTGGAGTCCTTCTGCTGCAGTGCCAGGAACTGATCAAGCTTCATCTTATCCAGAAGGGTGATGAGCACGGAAAGCTGTGCGGAACTCTTCCCAGGTCAACTGATGGCCCTCGGGCTGGGCAGCCAACAGGTTGGCATACCAAGCGCTTGCTGGACCACGAAGCTGCTGAGAAGCGAACCGGGGCTTCTGGGTGTCGGTGCAGTGGAGAAGACCAAACTTCTGCTCCATGGTGCGGAGCCAATCATCAGCTTCAAGGGGTTCATCGGCCTTCGTAAAGACCGGTGGACGGGTTTCGGTGAAATCCACATATGTGGTCTCATGGTTGATGTTGTGGCGACCACGGTGGCCATTGTTCTGTTGCCCTTGGTTTTGAGCCATCAGGTTAGCAGCGGCTGCCAAGGCTGCGATGGCATCTGCTAGCGTAGCAGGTACAGGTGGAGGGTTTGGAAGGTCAGCCTCCTGAGAACTTCCAGCTCCAGTGCGAGTGTTCACAGGCATCTGTTAAGTAACTTGGAACTTAGCATCCATTGATTAAGTTCTGAAAACAACTGACTGACAAACTCCACTGGTACAAAGGTAGATGATTGACAGATGACAACAGACTGATAAGGGGAAAAGATACGAAAAGAAAGATACAAACCCGACTACCAAAAGACAGACTAGCGCCCCAAACCTAGACTAAGGGTTTAGGTAAGCAGGTGGTACAGACACACGGGATCTCCATCCTCTAACAACGAGTCTAGTCCTCATCGATGATGATCATGTCCTCGTCGTCGTCTTCCTCGAGGATGAGCTCAGGCTCAACCTCCTCGTCCTCGTCTTCAGCGTAGATGTTCTCGGCAGGTTCAATCTCCTCGTCCACCTGGCTCTTGCTCTACATCCGGCTCTTCCACTATTCCGTCCTCAGGGTCCTCGACAACCGGGGGAACCATGGGGTGGAGTTGGTCGTACAGCTGGTGTACCTCCTCATGAAGCATGTCATTGAACTGTTCAATCTGAGCTGTGTACTGCCGCAGCCCGTGAAGCTCGGCCCTGGTGACGTCCTCGCGAATCCAAGTGGCATCGCGCTGCTGGATGGCGCGAATCACGTTCCGGTTGGCCTGCTCCAGGGAGGCTCGGGCCTCATAGAACTCCAGACGTGAGTGGTAGAAGTCATGCTCCAAGTTCTCCAGCTCAGCCTTCAGATTCTTGATCTCCTCCTTTAGGTGTTTGCGGGTGCGACGGGGAAAGCGACGACCGTTGGAGGCTTCACCAGTCTCTTCTCCAATGCGTGGTGCCAGCTGGTGGCGTGGCACACCATTTGGTCCAGTCGACTTGCGAGCGGTCAGCTTGATACGAGCCATGTCTGGATAAGGAAAGATGGATGAGGAGTGAAAAGGCTAGCAAGAAAAAGGTAAAGGCATACTACCCCAACGAACTTAGAGAGAAGTTATTATAAACTTAAGTGAATATGACATGATGCATGGATCGTTCCTACGGAACAAGGCAATGCAATAATTAAATAAGGTACATAGGGCTTAAAAATGTTGTCTCGCTAACTAGTGTTGCCATACACAAGACAAGATAAGAGAAGCAATTTGGACCCAAAATAGTCAAGTTTAGTTTGTTTGGACTCAAAGATCTTTTGAAGTTTTCGCAAGAACACTGCAACGTTATAGTGAGATGCTCCGATACCACTCTGTGGCGTAACGGTCCTAATCCCATGGCCACCGGTCCCCGTCAGCCTCTGATAGCCGAAACGATGTTCCGCGTGATTAAGACTGTTCGTCACTGGGCTGCATCAGCGCCCATCGTCCGCAGATCATCTCACAATTCGGTCACAACACTGGATACTTTACAAATAACATCGGAATACAGAGCGGAAGACTTAAATAACATTAGTTTTACAAACTGAGGTTCCAAATTAAAGGTGCAGTTATTACAAACCATGTTCGGGTAATAGAAATAGGCAACGTAGCGGAGTACAACAAAATAAGATACTTTCAATCACCCAGCCCGAGGTGTACACTTTAGTCTTCGGCCTCATCGGCCTCTTCCTGGACGATGGTCATGCAGCAGGGCGCAAGACACATCGGGGACTCAGTCATACCTGCAGCATGGGTAACAAACCCTGAGTACTGGGGTACTCAACAAGACTTACCCGACTAAAGAAAAGGAAGAAGACTCAGGAATGAGAGGCTTAGGAAGTCAAGGTAAGGCTTAAGCAAGATCAAGTATTTTGCAGAAAAGCATTTTGTAAACCTTGTTTTATTTTTGGAAAGATTCCAGTATTTCTCAATTCTTCATTGCTCATGATTCTTTTTACCTTTCAAAACATACCTAGTTGAGACCACTCTCCGTTGACAGTCAGTGACCAAGTCTCCATAACCGAGGAGCAACGTTAATCCGGATAAATAATACTCAGCTGAGGATCCCTATCCACACTGCATATGTAGCACCCAAGCTTGCATATGCCAACTCGTCTACCATGATTCCTCCAAGATTGGCCCGGTCCTACGCCACCCGGAAGTACAGTACACCACTCCTATCCAGGTACGACGACCACGTGGGTACATGCTACTTCCGCCATCTCTCCACTCCCAGTGCGCGGTTGTCGGTCCAATAAAGGATTCCTCGGAGCCAGAGCTTTCCGAAGTATGTGAATAGTTGCAAGTCTTGGCCAGCAGGCCCCCATACGGATGGTCCCTAAATTTTTCTGCCAGAACCATACCTTGGTTATATCTCACCCAAGCGTAATAGTCCTGTCAGTTTTTCAACCCTGTCCCGGTCGGTGTCAACTGTTGAGTCCCGGACTACAACATGACGGCACCGTACGCTCGGACAACCTCTCCTCGCAATTGACTAGGTACGGATCAGATACCTAGCCAATGGCCGGGGAGTAAAACCAAATTCCCATAAAATTCTTTAAGTGATCACACTTTTGAAATTGGCATTTTATTGCAAATCTATTGTATAGCATCACTAAGCATTTGCAAATAGTTTTAAACAGGGCAGGTGGATCTTCTGGGAGGTAAACAGTGCAGGTAATAGGTCATCACACAACTCCTATAACCTAATGCAGTAGTTTAACTCAAAGACATTTTAAGTAAACCTTTTATAAAAACAAGGAAGGGTTAAAATACACGGGGCTTGCCTTGAAGAGCAAAGAGGACAGGCTCGGGTCGGCAGTGCAGGTGTCGGAGCTCGGGGTCGCCTCAGGGGTAGGTTCGTCAGCGGCTGCTTCGACTTTGACGTTTTCTCCTTCGGTCACTATACGGATGCAATGATGTATGCTTATGAGGATGCTGACATGAACAAAATGACAAGGACAAAACCACTGATTCTAGAGTACATTCATCGCGTAAGTAACTTCTTAGTGTGGACATAAAGTTACTTATCTTTATCCCAAGCAAAATTAATCAACCTATTAAGCATCATTTATCCGACCTAAGCACAAATCATGCATGGCATCACAAACATCATAGACCAAATGGGTGGGGTCTATGAACAGCAAACAATCCCAAAAGTCACATCACAGGGCATACAACATGAACCCTACTTGATTTTCTAATTATTAAAAAGGTCATTTTATGAAGTTGCTCCAAAATTACCAAATTAATCTCATAATCTCATTATGGTATAAAAAGATGTAAAAACAAATTTCATAATTTTTGGAGGTCATTAAGGTGCTCATAAAATCAGTCATTAATTAACAAAAGGCACTATTTACAATTAAAGTAAATGCTCAAAAATCAACTTGTTCCAAAAGACTTCAAAATTTCACCAGAGACTAAACATGGCATAGGAAACTCATAAAAATTTATCTCATGATTTTTGGAGTTATAATGATTTTCTAAAAATCTAAACCATCCATTTATTAATTAAAAGAGAGGATTTTACATTTTCAAATTCTTGCCGAAAGTCAAGTTTTATATTTTTATAAAATACTTCAAGTATAAAGAGTCTACCATGAATTTTTCAAATTTTTGGAACCATACAGAAAATCACACAAAAAGATGAAAACTGAACACTATTCACATCTTTCAAAAAGGAAAAAGAGCACTGTGTTCCTCTCGCAGGGCTCGGGCGAATCGCGCGGCGGACCGCAGGGCTCGGGCGAATCGCAGGCGAGGCGGACGGCGGACCGGCCGCTCGGGGCTCGCGCTGGGAAAGCGAGGGTGGGAAAGATTCGCGAGCTCACCGTGAGTCGGGAGGGAGGCTCGGCGAGGCGGTGCAGGGTCGGAGGAGGGAGTCCGACGGTGGTGGCGGATCTCTTCGGCGGCGATCGGCGTCCGGCGGCTCTGTCCACCAAAAGAGGTCGCCGAGGGTGCGGTTAGGAGCGCGCTGAGGTGAGGAAGAGAGGGCAGGGGTCGGATGGAAGAGAGAAACACTCACGGCGGCGAATTTCTCGCTTAGCCGAAACGCGGCCGTTTGCCGGAGTCGGGGACGAAGCTTCTGCGCCGGCGAGAGGAGGGCGGGAAGGTGAAATTGGTTGCTCGGGAAGGTGGAGCAGCTCAAGGCGAAGGCGGTGGAGGGCTCGGCGGGCGCTGGGGTGGTCTGGTGGTTCGGGGTGCCGTGGTGGCGGCAATGGGGGAGCTCGGCTTTATAGCCGCAGGGCGGCGCCGGGGGGTCCGGGCGAGGGGTGAGGAGCATTCGTGCGGCATCAACGGAGGTAGGGAGCAAGGTAGGGCGGCTCGGTGTGGGGGGAGCTCGCGCGCGGCGCGGCGGCTTGCCGGCGGCGGCAGCTGTGCGCTGTCCGCGGTCGTAGGGGAAGGAGAGGGTAGGGTAGGGGATGGCGAGGCGGCGGTAGGTAGGGGCTGGGGAGGTCGAGGCGCTAGCGTGGCCTCGGCGACACGGACGCGGGTCAGCGGGCTCGGCGAGGCTGACTCGGGTGGGCGGAGGTAGGGGACGGAGAGGCGAGCGCTTAGCGCTGGCCTCGGGCGACACGGACGCGGGTCAGCCGGCTCGGCGAGGCTGAGGCTGCGCCGCCGTCGGCCGGGGCCCCCTTGCTTTAAAGCTCGTGCGCAGAGACATCATCCTCCCTTCTAACTGGATTTTTGAAATAACTCCCAAAATTTGAACTGAGCAGCAAAAACTCAAAACACCAAAGTTGGCAGAAAAAGAGATCTACAACTTTGTCAACATAAACTTTTTCTGAAACTCAATAGTTTTTGAGATAATTTTGAAAACCGAAAAGGGGACAAAATTGAGTTTGAAAGAATTTGAAATTACTTCTGATTTTATATAGAAACTTGAAAATCTGCAAACACCAAAGTTGTTCCTTATTGCAAGATCTACAACTTTGCTAAAAAGACCAACTTCAAATTTTGAATAGTTTTTGAATTAGATAAGAGGGGTAAAACTAGAGTTTGGAAATTTAGGGTTTTTCAAAAGGGATTTAAATTCTATTTCTGATTTGAACTTTGATCAACACAACAAAACATCAGGGCACTAACTGAACAAGTTCACACAAAGCTAGACACAGAGATGAAATTACCATTTTGCCCTTATAGGAAGATTTGGACCTTTAGGGTTTTTAAAAAGGAATCACTACAACAAAAACCTTAGGGAAGGTAAAGACAAGCAATCATTAGACAAACATTAACGCATGACAAGAATGATTAATGACTAAAGATGATGACATGTCAGGTTGATTACATATTAATCACCAGAGGTGTTACAGTGAAGCTCTAAATAATATATTTAGAGTGTTGCGCTCCAAATAGCGTATTCTAACTTTTTATGTATATTAATAGTAACTTGCTAAAACTTTTGGTCCAATAGTTTGGTAAAAATAACATAGAAAAGTTTTCCAACTTGGTAAAAACAACATAGAAATACCGGATAGCAAGTGAAGCTGACTTGGTAAATATAGCAAGTAGATGGCATCCGATTCCAACTTGGAAAAATTTAGCAAGTCATATACCAATCTGTTAGAGAACGTTTTTTCTTATTTTCCCAATAAAATAAGGATAGCAAGTCATTTTTTAAACTATTGGAGATGCTCTTAGGTACCAAGTCCATCATCTACTTACCCTACTTTATATATATATAATATAATAATGCATATTTTAATACAATGCACCATCATAGATCTATTCTAAGTCCACTTAAAAAAAACGTCCCCCACTGAGATGGCCTTAGTAAGTCCACGTACGGAATTGTACCCAGAAACTAACTTCATAAAAATTTCCATAAAAAATTAACAATCCAGATTTAATTGGTAACTTTCTCTCTCCTTACTCACATCTAACGGACGAGATTAGATAGATGTATATCCCTTCTCACTCAATCATCTACGCCAGAAACACCACAAAAGAAAAACAACGACGCGTCGGAATCGCGGACGGAAAAAAATTCGCGAATAATCGCTGCAGCTGCCGGCCGCCGCCTCCACGCGGAAACAATGCCGCTCCAGCTGCTGGTCGCCGCCTCCATCCGCGCGATCGGCTAGAGTGGTGCACGCCGCCACAGTCGCCGGTCGCCACCTCCACGTACGCGCATGGATCCGGATCCGGCCATCAGCGCCCTGGATCAAGCGGCCAAGTGCGCCACCTCCATGCGAGATCAGCTGGAGTCGCGCACGCTGCCACAGCCGCCAGCCTCCACCTCCACGCGCGTGGATCCGGATCCGGCCATCAGCGCCCCGGATCAAGTCGTTGGTGTCGCGGATCCGGCGGCTTGCCAAGTGCGACTGGTCAAGGTCGGTGTCCTCGCCCTTGATTGCATTCCCTCGCGTCGGTGTCGACTTCAGCCGCGGTGAGTCCCTTCTCCAGGCTATGATGTCGTCTCTGGGGTGCTAGCGCGGGTGGGGAGGCCCAGGGTCGTAGCGATGCACGGGGCGTCAACATCAAAGGCGACTCCTTACGGGCTAGAACACAATGACGATGGTCGTGACCTCCTCACCTCCTCCTTTGATGCGGACGCCCCTGGAAGGTCCGCTGTTTTTTCTCCTTCATCCCTGCGTATCTGCTAGACTACTTCTTGGAATCTGGTTTCATACTTTCAATTGTGGAAATGTATTTTGGCATGGCCAGGTACTGAGATCTCTATCTAAGATTTATACTATACTGATTGAATTTCTGCAGAGTAGATGACCGTCAATAAAATATTATAGAGATATAGTCATTCGATCATGTGCTCCTGTTTGAATGAACAAAGTAAAGCATCTGGATTGATTAAAGAATGCGGCAGTTTCTCTAAATGATCTAATTTTGCATAAATTTTATTTAGTTTGCAGCATGTTGGGTCCATAGCAGCTTGGTGTGGAGTGAGAAAAAAATTGGAAGTTGAATAAAGTAATTATGGAATAATTTAGAGTTTTTATTATTACACAGAGAAGATCCAATCGAGAAATGAACAAAGAAGAAATCACAATTCCTGCACATCATCTGTATGACCAATCCATACTATAATGGAACACTTAAATTATTTTAGATCTACCCACAAAAACGTCCCCCGCTGAGAGTTCCAACTATTATGCACTTAGTAAAACATACACAGAAAATTGTCTCTATTAAAATCAAGGGCTATCAAGACATATAGATTGGATCCAATGGTTGATAGGAAGGGCTATCAAGACATATAGATTGGATGCAATGGTGGATAGGAAAAGTTTGTGTCCCGCATCATCCCCCTCACCCCTCGCATGCCCTCGCCCCTTCGAACGAATCACGATTGAAAAAAAAAAAAGACCACACGGAGACCGCGGTCACGGGCTCCGCCGGCCCAAGCACGCCTCACATGATTGAAAAAAAAAACTGCGGTCACGGGACGCCGCCGGCGACGTCGTGGCACGTCTCTGCGCTCATCAACCACGGGGGCACTGCCGGCCCAAGCACGCCTCGCGCCGCTACCAAGTAGGGCGACGCCGGCCATGCGTTGCGCCGCCGGAGCACGCAGGTTTACTGCCCCTGTGACTGCGTCAGTCTATGCAGACCCACGCCGAAGCACGCAGGCAGCCGCCGGGCCACGCCTCGCGTTGCCGGTACGCACGGGCTCTATCTTCCCCAACGAGCGGGCTCAACCCGGCCTGTGATGGGCGAGCTCCGCGGCGGGCGTCCCTCAATACGCGTGGCCTCTCCACTGCCGCAGCGGGGGGTGATGCATGAGAGGGTGCTCCCACCAGCCACCAGGTATGTCCGCCCCCTTGGTCTTCCCTTCCTGATGTGCGAAATCGAGCACCCAAACCCTAACTTACTGTATCTGATTTCTGATCGTCGGTTCCGGGAGGGCGACAACTTGGTGACGCAAGTGAAGACAGCCGCTACGGACGGGTACGACACCGGTCAGGTCGAGTATCACGGGTGCGCAAGGACAAGCTGAGCTACAGCTAGGGCTCTTGGGCATTTGGTCAAGGCCGACGCCCGCAGCTGCAGCACCTATAGGTGTTCAGGCTCACCGCCATCGACAGCACCTGCAAGGTCGGCACCTTCGACGAGGCATCACCACCCATCCTCGCTACAGAAAAGGGCCAAGGTGGAGGCTAGGGATGGGGACATCCAGATAGATGGTGGCAACAAGGAGTAGGAGCAGGACCTCGACGAGGTGGTGATGGAGGTCGGCGGCCCATGGCCGGGAGGTCATGGTGGAGATCTGCGTCGGCTCTTCTCCATGTGGCCATGGCAGCCGCGGTTGTCAGCCGTGGTTTTGCACACGATTTTCTAAAATAGGCGGAGTTGCAGTTATCTCTATTTATTCTACAGAAGCAGCTCGTGCTCTCTTTTTGTTTTTTCAGATTGTCAGTCCAGCAGCAGATCAACTACCTTGGCCTACTCATTTTCATTTTCTCTTTGCAGGACTATAGCATCAGCAGCTCGACACTTTCCTGTTCTGTGACCAGTAATGTGACTCGATTTCATTTTCTCTTTGCAATTGCTGCTCTCATGGTCTCCGTCGTCGCCTACAACTTTATGAAACCTTTGAAGTTGCTCTAGTGAGTTAAACCACTCTCTGTGTCTGCACTCTGTGAAAGCCTGCAATTCTTTGAAATTGCAGGGTGAATCCCCAAACAATAAAGCATGGCCCGCGAATTCCAGTTCTTTTGAGACCATTGAATCAACCACTGTCAAATTTATGTTGATATAAAACAAGGGTTGAACCACTGTAGTTTTAGGTTGATCTAAAAACAGTTGAATTTGAGACCACTGAATCTACCATCGAGACCACAGCAGCAAAATAGAATTCATGCATGTCAGTTTTGTGTTTTTTACTTCTTCTAAACACTAAAGAACTAAAATATATGTACTATTTGTAACTGTATCTGAAGTGTAATAAAAATTTACCATTTTTGTGTAGTGTTTGATTGAGGAATAGAATGTATTTTTTGTTGAATGAACATATTGATGTGCTATTATTTGAGAGTGCTTTGTTTACTAAAAAATAATTTTTTTTTCTCGATTCTGAAGCATAACATATTTTCTTTAGATTCCCTAACTAATCAACTAGTACCTGTTTTCCCATGGGCTTGATCATGCAATCCACAACTGATAACTTTTTGCATGATTTTCTATATGTTTTGATGGATTAATCTGGTGCAAGGTTGATCTAAAGGCTTCTATTTTTAGTTATATAGAGATATAACAATTACCTTTCCCTGTCTGTCCTAGATTATTTAGTTAAATAATTTGTGTACTTTCCCTTCCAATTCTACTAGGCTTTTCAATTCACAGGCTTAAAAAGGAGATCCAAACTGCTACTTTGGTTGACTTAATTGCATTAGAAAAGAAGATGATGTTATGTACTTGGATCTAATCTTCTTTTGCCATTAAATTGATTATCTGAAGAACACATGTTCCTCATTTGTCAAATAAACAAACTTATGTGCAAATTTATAGGCTCTGTGAAGTTAGGGGTTTCAGAATGTTCATATGATAGCATGTTCAAATTTCATGTCATTAGTAGATCTATTTTTAGGATGCTTATAAGATAACTCATGCATAGCATGTCCATAAGAATTGCATTTTCAACATAGTGACTTCAGTTAAGCTTGCTGTACAAGCACAAGGCTGCAGCAGCAATCAAATGTGAACGGGCCCATAATGATTAAGTAATTTGTTAATACTTCTAGCCTTATTCTGAATTAGAATGGTCAATCAGTGAAAATACAATCAGAGCCGAATAAAAGCTTTATTCCTGGCTGTCCAATTCTTGTCATTTCCCTTACATAAGCTCTGTGTTTGGTTTGGCAGAGTTAGCTCACATGGCAAGTAGTGTTGTTCATCATTTCTAGAATTGCATTTTTGTGGCCTTCACTAAGAGCGTTAATCATGCAATTACATTGATCTATTCTTTTTAATATCTCTGTAAACAAATATAAATAAAAAATTCTTGGTTCCTACATGGTTCACATAGCACTCAGGATGAGATCAACCAATGCAAGTTGTGTTTATTTATAAGGTGTGACTTATTTTCATGTTTAGGAAAAATTTAAATTCCTATACCATCAAACAGTAATTAGAGATATAATTAATGTTTAGATACATTTATAGAAGGCTCAGAAATGCATTTCAGAATTAATCAGAAAAATAAAACAATCCATTACTTAGCACAAAACAGAATAGTAAACACTTCACAGATAATCAGTGAACATAGTACTGGTATTTCTTTTTTTCAAAAATATCATTTCCCCTATTTTTTTATTTGCGCAGGTGCAGTTGCGTTGCAGATGGTGTATATCCAATGGAAATGATATATGGCCTCTAGGAGAGCTTGCTCTGCACCTCCCTATACACAGCTTTGGTATTCATAGACGTCGTTATTTGTGATAGTCTGGTGCATTTGTCATGACATCATAGGATTTTTAATATTCATACAAACATCATTATTTTGTGACTAGTATTCTTTTCTTGATGCTAGACTATATACAATTTAAGTTCTCATGCTCACATCATAGGTTTGGTTTGGTCAAGTGAGGTGTGAATCGGCCCCACAATCGGGTTTCATGCACTAGAGGCACACAAATCAATGCTAATCCTTACATTTAAGTTTCTCCTAATTGTAGCATATGGTGTTTATTGGCTACAAGCATTGTTTTAAAAGAACTGAACAAGTCAATGTTTTGCATGGACTTTGCTCTAATTTTTTTTTCATGGTTGAGCTACTTGCTGGATTACCATCTGACTAATTTTTGTTGTGAACTTGCAAATTTTTAGTGTTTTAGTCATCTGGATCTTTGGGTTCCACACTCTTGTTTATGAATAATAATCAGCAAGCATTGTTTTTTTCTGGTGGATACATTGGAGCATTTGTCAAGGAAATTAGTATATTTTTGTCAATGGAATACTTTTTGTTGAATAATAGCCCACATTTCCTGGTGGATTTATGATTTTTCAGTAAAGTTCATGCCTTTGATTTGGCAAATGGCAAGCACAATAAATTTAGTCATACTGATTATTTTTTCTAGTTTTTGATCGTAGCCATACAAGTCTCATTGGGACCATCTTCTGATCACGCTTGTGTGAAAAAACAGTCCACCTTGATATGATGGCCCTATTATATTGAGCTGATTATCATAGTTATGTACAAAATTGAAAATTCACGCTTGTGTGAATTCTGTTATGTTTTCTTAGTTATTATGTCAAAGAAGCAACAAAATGGATGTAAAGCGCTGATTATTATATTATTATTTTTTTTTTTGGTTTTGGTAAGAATACTTATTTTCACCAATTTAATAGAAACTTATACCCATTTGAAAGTCGCTTTTCAATATCCAATTTTGGTCGCACAATTTGTTGCAACTCTAAAGATTTACTCATTTTCTAATTCTTGGTGAACGAAGAATAAAAAAATCTTAGAACATGGCAACCAATCTATTCTACACAGACACAAGATTATTTCCTCATGATCACGAATGTAAAAGAGATGTGCTGCACGGGAAAAAAAACTCATATCATGACGTCAAACAAAACTGCACGGAGAAAAAACTGGCAGGCAAAAGTGATAAGAAACAAATAACGGACGTCAAAAAAAACTATATGGAGAAAACTTCTACGAAAAAAATACAGACATCAAAGAAACTATACAGAGAAAAACTACTAAACTAGTACGAAATCAGCTAAGGATGTAGTGTGAGGGTCGTTGGGCTGCCAAATGGAATAATTATTGGGTACCTCGGTACCGAATAGGGAGTCCTATAGGACCTCCTATTGGGAGCCCAGAGCTTCCAATAACTATTGGAAGCCTCACGGCTGCGTGCATGAGTGTAGGACCAGTGCGCACCCAGCAGACCGAATGCGTAGAATCCTGGGTCGCGCTGCGTAAAAACAGTTTTTCTGTCGATATTCCATAAAAATAGTGATTTGTTATAAAACTAACTTTTTTACTGCATAAAAATCTCTCTGCGGGATGGACATGTCACCTGACATAGGCTGACACAGGGGTGACAACACTGACGCATGCCTGCATGCAAAGAATCCAATCCAAATTCTTCCATTTTTTCACGATAACTCTTCAACGAAACATCAAATTCAAAAAGGTTTTCAGCATCTGAATCCTGACATTTTTATGCACGATTCAAGATCCATTTTGAATATTTTTTTGAAAATTTTGAAATTCATAATTTTATACTTTAAGGTATAAAGTTTAATGCTTCTGATTACGCATAAAATCATGTGACTGTGAGCATAGAAACCAGTGGACCCCCGATGTTCTCTAAAAATTTAAAATTTGAATCAAGGCACATTGATACGAAAGTTTTCATCATATAACACTGCATAATTAGGAAGTGAAATTGCATAAAAACCCTACAAACATAGAATCATTCTCCTCTTCCCTCTCCTCTGTGGGATTATTATTTCGAAAATCATATCGAGTACGACCGAACAGGGAGGATGTATTATTAATACGGGGGAGTGCATAGAATCATTTGACCGTGAGCATAAAAAACATGTGCATCATCCGATATTCCCAATAATTGTGAATCATGGCATGTCTATATGAAGGTTTCATCATAGAATAATGCATAATTAACAGGTGAGCAATGAATAGAAATCCTGTGAGGTACATAACTTATGTCTTCGTGTATAGAAATCTAGATACCGCCTTTTGATTTGAATTTAAAATTTGAATTCCACTTAGCCTAATGTATAGAAACTAGTAGCTCGATGTATAGAAATCTTTATTTTCCTATAAAATTTGAAATTTGAATCCTATTGCCATCGAGATTCTATCATTCTCGCGGACTCTTCCGACGCATAGAATGTTGAAAACGAGAGCATAGAAATAACATAACAAATACATATATCTCCGGCATCACTTTTACATCGTGCATAGAAATCTAGAAAACTCAGCATAGAAATCACAAACGTTTCTGAAATAACAGTTTCAACAACGCATACAAACCGATAATTGCAAGCATAAAAACACTAGTTTTCTCGACATATTTGCAGCCACAGTTCTCACTATGTACAATAATGTAGAACCGATAATGTATAGAATGGTATAGAAGCGTACATCCAAAATTATGTAATGTATAGAATTATGTATAATAATGTATAGAATAATGTACCATCCAAGCATAAAAACATTTTTTAATCCTATGCCTGCGTGTGGCCGCGTTATTTAGGGAGACCCGCGCGTGAACAATTTCTAGCTAAGATTTAGAAGAAAAATCAAGCAACGTTGGTCGTAGCTGTCATCCGTGCTGAAAAAAATCAGATCAGTAATCTGAACTAAGAAAAACACACCAAGGGCCTGATTGGTTGCGAAATTTGCAGGAACCTGGCCCATGGAATGCAAGTGTGTTATGATTGGTAGCCTGTATATTTATTTGGGCCTGGCCCGGCGGATGCACACCAGCCCCCGTAGCCTGGCTCCGAGGAAACGAGATTGAAGTCCGTTTCTGGCGAGCCTGGCTCACGCGACGCAGGGGGTGCGCGCTCGCGGTCTTTTTTTTGGCTGCGCGCGTGCAGCCTCCGTTGCGCGGGAAGAGGTTAGGGTTACCTCTCCACTTCGCGCATTTTTTTCCCACCGCGATAAATATCGCCGCCGCCCGTCGCCCTCTCCTCGCGCTCTCCGCCTCACTTCAGTCATCGCTCTCCTCCCGGTTAGTCTGTTCGATCCGCCCTCTTCCTCACTTCCCCTTTCTCCCTCGCACTCCCTCTCTGATGCTTGGCCTGAGCTTGCTCCTTCTTCTGGCTTCTCTATCTCCCTAACTCTAAATCCGTGCGTTGGCTTCTCCATCTCCTAACCCTAAATCCGTGTGTTCTTGTTTTGCAGTGGGTAACGACTAGTCTTTATCCCTGAGAAAGGTTCGTTTTTTGCCTAATCTCTCATCCATTTATCTCGATTTGCTGTGGTCAAGATGAACGAGTAATGGGTCATGGATTTGCCTTGCAGGGGGATTTGAGTTACGGTTGTGATCTAGTTGGAAGGCAATTGAGAACTACAAAGACATGATGACTATATATGGTAGTGGAATGGCAACATGAAAGTATGCTATGGCATCTAGTGAGCCATTAGGTTCCCCCTGTGACTTTGTTGATAGCTCACTAAAACAAGATCTTCTTGATGATGACAAAACTACCAAGGCTGTAAACAATGAGACCAAGTGTCAGGGGGATGGTGCAGCAGCCTCTCTTGGTAAGAGGAAGAGGTCAAGCCTCACTGATGCTGAGACCCATGTGCTGACTAACATGTCTACCATGACAGAAGCTATGAACAATGTTGCTGATGCTATTCGCCATATCAAGCCTGAGGTGGTGCATCCAGACCTCTATGGAGCAGTCATGTACATGCCTGGCTTCACAGATGAAGCCCTGATGGTTGCTTTCTCTCATCTCCTTGACAACAAGGCTCAGGGGATTGCTTTTGTGGGGATGAGTGAGTCCCATCGTGTTCTGTGGATGAGGACCTTCCTCTCCCAAGCACTACTACAATGTCTGAGTAGTGTTCTCTTGGCTGCAGGATTGATCCACCAGCTTTTGTGCAGTGGCATGGCTTTTGTGCAGTGACTAGCCGCCTTCAGCTTTTGTGCAGTGACATGCATTATTTGGAGGGATGTTCTGGTGTAGTGTTTTAGGACACTAAACTTTTGTTGTAACATATTGTGACCCCTTAAACTGCATAATATGTAATTGCAGTTGTAGTAGGATCAGGAGGCAACCTATGTGCTACTCCAAAGGCTGGCTGTGCGCCTCTCCTAAGACTAAATATTTGAGGAGGCATGATGTGGATCAGTCATCTATATTCATGCATGGTTTATGTAATTGGACCTTATGTGTTTGCAATCCAAACTTCTTTGTTGCATTGCTATTTCTGATTGTCATTGCCTATGATGAAACTGCATATTTCTGATTGCCATTGCCTGTGATGGAACTGCATATTTAAATTGCCATTGCCTATGATGAAACTGTCTATTTTCAGTTGCCAATGTCTTTGATGAAACTGCATATTTTCATTTGCTGGTGCCTATGATAAAGTTGACTATTTTGTATTGCCAATGCCTGTGATGAAACTGGAACTTATATTTGGTTGCATTTATGCTCCAAGAGATATGATTGCCACATTTCTGAGGCTACTATGAATTTTCTACATCTAAATCAAATGATTTTCTGAGGCTATAATCATTGTCGTTTTAATTGTATGCTGATATAATTGTTACTATTGTCTGTAAACTTAAAACCAACATGTTGGACCTTAGGGAGGTACTCTTACCACCACATGCAAGAGGTAAGTAGACTCTAGTTCATACAGCTAACCAAACAAGCAAATGTTGCATCTAATGTTCAAACAAGTTTGTTTATTTGTCTAACCAAACAATATCTCGTTGCAGCCTGTCTTCATTGAGCTGAGCAACCAATCATACCCTTCCTGCATGGGCTGAGCCTGGTGGACTGGAGCCTGGCCGGCTGATACGAGCCTGGTTCGGTGTTTCTCGCAACCAATCAGGCCCCAATAGGCTGACCAGGGTGATGATTTTCACGGTTGCCTCTTCATCCTGTCTCTAGGTTGACCGCAAACTCTCCGATTGAGGTCCCGTGCAGCAGTCACAGGCGACGGACAGTGTGCGGATTTTTTGTTTGAGCTTTATACGTGCCTGGTGGCCCGCGTGCTCGGGGCCCCTGTGGACTGCGTGCCCACGCATGTCACCACACGCCCGCCGTTGGCCTGCACACCCGCGGTAGTCGCATGCGGTTGCTGCCTTCCAGCCTAGCTCTAGGGGCACCGAACCATGCTCTAGTGTGGTGGCGGCGCAGAACAGGGAGGTGGCTACGGGATTAGGGTTTAGAGAATTTTATACGGCCCAAGAAGATAGGTTTGTTGGCCGATAAGTGGGCTGCTTTAGTTGTGCAGTAAGGTGGTGATCTGGTGCAACTAGACCAGCTAGTTTTGGTTCGAGCTTCCCTCCCAATAGAGTATATATATAAATAAAAGAACCAACAGGGCCTTCCCAGCTGATTTCATAAACAGGCGTGAATGCACTGGAGCACTGCATACCAAGTTACCAACCATCAGTGAACCGCTAAAAAACTCAAAACAATCGAACTCAAGTACTCAACCAACCAAACACAACATAATTCAGGATCAGACAAAGTATGCTCTTGAGAAAAGAAGTTATTCATAAATGAGATAACTTGAGCAAATCGCTTACAAATGATAATCTGATAAGTAGAGTCTACAAGATAAAGCTGTATCTGGCAGCACACATCGCCTCACCCCAGCCAATCATTATTCTCCAGCAAAAAGCGAACAGCTCCTTCGCTCCGCCCCGAGTAGCAAACTTCATAGGACACAACACCCCGAGTGAGCTGCAAGTCGTGCTGGGCTGCCTAGTACCGGTAGTGGGCAGGCTTGTACGGACCCTCGATGGGCACACTGATGTAGTCAGCCTGGGACTTTGTGAGCTTCGTCAGCTTGGCACCAAGCTTGCCCAAGTGGAGAGCAGCAACCTTCTCATCAAGGTGCTTGGGGAGCACATACACCTTCTTCTCATACTTCCCAGAGCTCTTCTCCTTCCACAGCTCAAGCTGGGCAATGACCTACAATAAAAAATTCAGTAATGTGATCTTGCTAGCCAATCCGTTTACATATGGAGATACCAAGAAAGATTTGGATTCACATGCCTACCTGGTTAGTGAATGAGCAGGACATGACAAAGCTAGGATGGCCAGTAGCACATCCAAGGTTCATCAGACGACCCTCAGCAAGGACAATGATGCCAGTGTTGGTCTCTGGGAACACCCAGCGGTCAGTCTGGGGCTTGATGGTGATGCGCTTGACACCAGGGTACGTTTCAAGACCGAGCATATCAATTTCATTGTCAAAGTGGCCAATGTTGCAGACAATGGCATTGTTCTTCATCTTCCTCATGTGGTCAACCATGATGATATCCTTGTTGCCGGTAGTGGTCACGAAGATGTCAGCCTCAGAGACAACATCCTCCAAGGTAAGGACCTGAAGACCCTCCATCAGAGCCTGGAGGGCACAGATGGGGTCGATCTCAGTAACAATGACACGGGCACCAGCCTGCTTGAGTGCAGCAGCACAGCCCTTGCCGACATCGCCATATCCACAGACAACGGCAACCTTGCCAGCAATCATAACATCTGTGGCCCTCATCAGACCATCAGGGAGGGAATGGCGGCAACCATACAGATTGTCAAACTGTTCAGAGAAGAAACATATCAATATTATAGTTAATCTTAATAGTTGAACTTTGGTACTAACAACATGCTAAACTGTTTATAAGAAAAAATATTTATAATTATGAGTTCAATATATGTATTTAAAATCTAGAAAATCCACAGCAAGACAATTTTATGTTAAGGCCAGATGAAAGTTACAATATCATAAATAAATATGTACTAAGCTAAAAATACATGACAAATCTACAGACTAAGTAAACAGGGTACACGATATTTTATTCGCTATGATGACATAGTGTCATCAAATCCACCAAACATGCAACTAAAGCATCACAAGGACCACATGCAACTAATATTAGAAGTAGCTAAAAATAACTTTTGTGTGACAAGTACGCAACACATTCCCTGCAATTTAGGAGCTATAACAAGTAACTAGAACCAAACATATATCAGCAGCAAAAAGGCTACACAATAAAAGCACCACGAGATACTTTACCGTCAACAATCAATCCCAATAAACAGAATAGATCCATGTCCAATATACTACGTACCAATTATTAACCAGCTTATATAGTGCTACTCTGCAGACTTGACGTAACCATCATTCATCGACAAGCATAGCAGTGAGATATAAACAGCAGCATCAACAAAAAGTCAATCTCAGACTGCTAATCGTACGGGATCTAGATCCACACAACAAGAACGTCAGATCTGAAAGGAAATGGATCCAAAAGAAGGCACGCTTGAATCACCTTGCTCTTGGTGACGGAGTCGTTGACGTTAATGGCAGGGAAGAGAAGGGCGCCGGTCTCCTGCATCTGGTAGAGCCTCTTGACTCGGTGGTGGTCTCCTCAGAGACACCGACAAGCCTCTCCTTCATCTTGCGGTACTTCTTGGGGTCAACCTTGAGCCCGTCGCGGATGATGGTGAGCACGATCTTGAACTCGGCGTTGTCGGTGGACTCCGGGTCGGGGATCTTGCCGGTCTTCTCGTACTCCTCCTCGGCCTTGACACCCTCGTGGATGAGCAGCGTGGCATCACCTCCGTCGTCAACGATGAGGTCGGGGCCGCGAGCCTCACCCCAGTCGAGGCAGCGCTCGGTGCACCACCAGTACTCCTCGAGGTCTCCCCCTTCCAGGCGAACACGGCGGCCGAGTCGCGCGCGATGGCGGCGGCGGCGTGGTCCTGCGTTGAGAAGATGTTGCAGGAACACCCAACGGACCTCAGCGCCGAGAGCGGTGAGGGTCTCGATGAGGACGGCGGTCTGGATGGTCATGTGGAGCGACCCCGAGATCCTAGCGCCGGCAAAGGGCTTGGACGGGCCGAACTCGGCGCGGCACGCCATGAGACCGGGCATCTCGACCTCGGCCAGCTCGATCTCGAGGCGGCCGAAGTCCGCCTGCGAGAGGTCCTTGACCTTGTACTCCCGTCCAGACGAGGTCTTCTCCACAGAGAGCGCCATGGCAGCGGCGGAGGGAGAACTCGCGAATTGGATCTGGGCGTAGGTGGAATGGAACGGACGGAGACGAGCAGACGGCGGAGTTGGATGTAGGGGTGAGGAGGGTTTTATGGGGAGAGACGAGGGCGCGATAACCGTTAGTTTGCGGATGCGGTGATTAGCGGCCGTCGGATCTGAGCGGGGGATTGGTGGGGGTGGGTGAGGTGAGGCAGTCGGATCTGAGCGGGGATTGGTGGGTGTGGGTGAGGTGAGGCCGTGTGGGACCCGTTGGGGGCACACGGGCATGGGTTTTTTTGATAGCCAGTTTTTTTTTTGGTTGTGTTAGGATGATTATTAGGTTGGTGGAGCGGCCACCATCTCTCGTCCCATCACGACTAAAAAAGGCAGTAGCAGCACACGGTTGGCCCCTCGTCTTCGGTCGGTGGTGTCTCTGTTGGCGAAAGACGAAACCAACGGCAGAGGAGAGCGCCCTGGTTTTTACAGCGGCTCCCAACATAAATCACTACTAGAAAACTAGCCAAGGGTTGATCTCTCATGATCTGTAGGCCGATTCCGTCTTCCGAACCCGTGGAGCTATGAATCCTTTTGCAGATTAAGGCCCTGTTAGTTTCCTAAAAATATTGTAATATCGGGTCTCAGCGCCTAGGGTTTTCTTAAGCGACTCAAGGGTGTCGACGTTTGTTCTTCCTCGTTCCCCCGCTCTGTGCCGTTTTCATCCCTGGATCCTAGTCTTTCCTCCTCGCTGAGAAAGATCAAGATCTTCCACCTCATACTACAAGCCCTAACCAGTTTCTAGCCTTTCTGTTCTTTCCCGTGTCCCCCTCTTTCAAACCCTAGCACCGTGATGGAGGGGGTGGAGAGGATGTTGGGTAAGATGAAGCTGTCGGAGGAGGAACGTGGGGGGGGGGAGTGTGAAGATCGGAGGAGCTGGAGAAGTAGGTCTCGTACAGTAGACCCACAGACGGTGGGGAAGGTGCTCGCAGAGAAGCTGGTGGTGGCGGAAACCCTAGAACGAACCCTAGGTCGGGTGTGGTGCCCAATCAAAGGAGTAATATGCAAGTACATGGGTGAGAATTTCTTCTTGTTCACGTTCTTGCAAGCGATCGGAAGAGGCGGGCGCTAGAGGATGTCCCCTGGATGATCACAAAGGATCTGGTGGTCATGGCGGATTTTGATGAGTCCAAAACCCTAGGCGAGATGGAGTTCAACTTCGTTCCCATTTGGGTTAGGGTCTCAAATCTTTCATTCGGGATGATGAATAAAGAGACGGGCAACACTCTTGGGGAGAAGATCGGAACCTTCAAGGATGTGGACGTGGGGGAGGACGGTAGGGGAGGACGGTATGGCGGTGGGCAGAGTGCTCAGGATCAAGGTCCTGATCGATATCCGCAAACCTCTTATGCGGGGAATCATGGTGAAGATGGGCAGTGAGGAGAAGGAGAAGTGGTGCTCGTTCACGTATGAATATCTTCCTGATTTCTGCTACAACTGTGGTCGCATTCGCCATATAGACAGAATTTGTGAGATCCGCTTGGAGAGAGGTGAACCTCAACCTTACCCTCACAATCTATGTTTTATTCCTGAAAAGAGGAAGAACGAGGTGTTGGAGGACAAGAAGTTATGGTCTGCAAGATCGGGTGGTAGAAGCGTTGGTGGGACGGGAAGCCGGGGTTCCTATGACTCGAAGAGTGATCGATGGGGTCCCTCGGGGTTTGGGAGTGATGCTATAAGATGGAGGAAGAAAGAAGGGGGTAAGGAAGGGGAGAAGGGAGTAGAGAAAGGAGAAGAGGTAAACAGCCCGGTGAAGCAGCTGACAGGGGTGATCACGAAGGAGGGTGTAGCAAAGAAGGCCCTATTACCAGCTCTCGGCGAGCCCATGGTGCGTGTCCAACAGTCCATCCCAGAAGCAGAACCACCAGCAGCTGAGGTGTCAAATGCAGATGAGGAGGGGGCAAAGAAAAAGGGTGGTCATTCTACTTACAAGAAAGTGGTGAGGGAGAAGGTGGGTAGAAGTGAAACAAGTAGACTTGAGAGCCATCAAAGAAAGAGGTCTTTACTTGAAGAAGAGGAGGAGGGGATGACTGTACAAGAGGGGGGCAAGCGTGCAAAGGAAGGGGAGCAGGGGCTGTCTGTCTGTATGTCTGTTGAAAATGAGGCGGGACAGACGGACCGGTCCTGCGGGACCCAATGAAGCTAATCGTGTGGAACTGCCGGGGTCTAGGCAACCGCCGGCAGTTCAGGGTCTTTTGGAGCTCTAGAAGACATAAGTGGCGAATGTTCTCTTTCTGTCGGAAACGAAGCTCAACAGATGATGAATGGAGTGGTTCAAGTGGTCTTTGGGCCTTAGCAACATGGTGGTACGAGATTGTGTGGGGCGAAGCGGTGGGATTGCGATGTTTTGGAGGAGGGGTTCTGATGTGGTTTTGAGGAACTTTTCCGATAACCCATTGATGTAAATATTGTGGAGGGTGATGGTTTCAAGTGGCGGTTTATAGCCGTGTATGGTTTCCCTAAGGTAGATGACAAGCACAAGACATGGTCCCTCATCAGAGACTTGCATGCGCAGGAGGATTTACCATGGATTTGTATGGGTGATTATAATGAGATAATGTTTCAGCATGAAAAGGAGGGGGTTGTCCGAAACCTCAGGTGTTAATGTATTGTTTTAGGGAGGCTGCAACGGACTGTGACCTGGACGACCTCGGCTTTGAAGGAGATATCTTCACTTGGTGGAATAACCACCATAGGGTGGAGGGATATGTGAGGGAGCGCCTTGACCGAGTGCTAGAAAACTTGGAATGGAGGTCAAAATTCCCATTATTCCATGTGCTCAATGGGGATCCAAAGCACTCGGACCACAAACTGGTAATTGTCTCGACTGACGAAGGGGCATGGAGGAATGTAGTGAGGTCAAAAGCTTTCTTTTTTGAAGCTGGCTGGCTAGAGGAAGAGGAGTGTAAGAAAGTAGTAAAAGACGGGTGGGAGCAGGGGGTTATGAAGGGAATGACTGAAATGAAGCAACTAGTTGATTGGTTGTTGGCAACCTGTCTAGTTGGAGTACAAATGTGTTGGGGGACTATAGAAGAGAAGGAAAAGTTTGAAAAGAGATTTAGAGAGGAGTCGAAGACAACGATGTCAGCAGAAGGTGTTGCAAGAGATGCTAGACTTAGGTTTCCACTTGACAGGTAGAGAGCAGGTGGATGTGTACTAGAGACAAAGGTCGCATGTGAGGTGGTTAGAGAAGGGTGATAAGAACACATCTTTTTTCCACACGGCCTGTTCAGAGTGAAAAAGAAAGAACCACATTGGGAAGTTAAAAAATGAAGAAGGTGCTTGGGTTGAGGGAGAAGTAGTAAAGGACCAAAAATACTAAAGCGAGGTGACTAGAGGGGGGGTGAAAGGGAGCCTAAAAATTTCTTTCGAAATTCCGGCCTCTGTCCCAAAAAAATCAACCCCAAGAGCAAAGCCGACACGCGTGATGTCCACGACCCAAGTGAATGGGTGGATGTTCCCTTGGAACACAGCGGGACACCACAAAAGCTCCCTCGCCCAAATCCACGCGAGTCAACTAGTGACAAGATGGACTTTGGGTAACCTCAACCTCCCCGAGCAACGCGAGGGGGATTCAGGCGTTTTTGCAAAGCGGGAAGCCCTGTTTCTGTAGAGCACAGAGTCAGGAATCCAACGCAAAAGGCAGAAACCAAATCCGAAGTCGACGAACAAACGGCTGACGAAACAGTGAAGTTTTCACTGCATCGGACGCTGGCAGCGTCCGATGCTAACTCACCGGACGCGTCCGATGCAAATAGGTCCTCTCTGGAACCTTACTGTGTGACCATCGGACGCTGCTACAGTATCTGGTCAGCGTCCGATGCTCAGGCTCCGGCGCGTCCGATGACCAACGGACGCGTCCGATGCCCACCCAAAGCACCAGAACTGACACTGTCACCGGAGCGTCCGATGCTATGAACAGCAGCGTTCGATGCTCCCGTCACCAGCGTCTGATGCCCCCAAAACAACACAGTTCTTCGGTGATTCAACCCGATCTCCTCCGAATCAAAAGCTCTAGGGCTAGATTCGATCTGAGAGGCCACAAGGATGTTAGTGAGCTACTCCTAGAGATCATGGCTCGAACCTAACTCCAAATCGATGAATCGAAAGATTCGGAGCAAAGGAGCAAGAACGAGATCCAAAACGAAATCCGCCCGATCTACTAGCTCGTGAGGAATTAGAGAAACCCTTCGTAGAAAGATGTCTCTCACGATTCTCTAGGAGATGGTCAAATGGATTTGCGAATCTTATTGGGTTACAAGCCACTCCTAGCCACACAAAGCTCGGATGGCAAAAAGCTCAAGAACAAGAGCCCTCTCTCCTCTAACCCTAGCCTTCACTCACAGGACAAAATGAGAGTGGCACCATCCAAGGATAGGTGTCCAACATAGCCCCTTCATCTATATATAGGCACACGTCTGAATGACACAAACACCCTAACATGAAGCACTAACCAAACTAACCCATACCCCCTAGGGGTAAAACCGTCCAACTCTGGCAGTTTCCATCTGACGGCCACGCGCCTTCTCATCCTTCGCTTTGCCTCGACGCAAGCTCCAGGATGCCACCACGTGCCGTCACCGTCGACCACCGCGCCTTCCTCGGGATAGCTTCACCGCCGCGCCAGCCTCTCCACGTCGCCACGCGTCGACCGTCCGCATAGGAACCTCCGCCCGATTTTGAGGCCCAACCGGTAACCCCGCCAGCCCAGGTTTTGAGGCCCAACCTGGCAAACCGTCCACCCCAAGTTTTGAGGCCCAAACTCGGAAACCCCGCCACCCCGAGTTTTGAGGCCCAAACTCGGAAACCGTCGAGGGTAGCTTTTTGAGGCTCAGCTACCGAACCCGCACCGTAGACGGGATGTGGTTCACACACCCGGCCACCGGCACCGATGCCGATACATGTCCAGCCTCCACGCCGGGCACAACGCCTCGCCTTCCTTCTTGACTCGGCCGACGGCACTTGCGCCGCACGCAAGCCCGTTGCCGACCTCCCGCCAAGTGCCCCGACGCCATCGTCTTCCTCTCGACTCGGCCGATGCATCGCACATCCCCATGTGCTCTCGCTTGTCGACGCCAAGTGCCAGCTACCACAGCTGGTCCTCTCCGGTCCGTCGGTCCAAGCCACACGTCGGCCCTTCACCGCTCTAGGTACATCGGCATGGCACGTCCGCCGCACGACACGCCCATCCTTCACTACTCCTGGTCTGTCGGCATGGCACGTCTCTACTTGACCTTCACCTCGCCATCGACCACTGTATCCGAGCTCCACACCTACACATCAACACAGCCAAGAGACACATGTTGCACACGCACACCAACACATGAAACACACCACAACTCAACGCCACCATTAGTCATAAACATTAAGCACATAGCGAGATAATGACTCACCAGGAAAAGCCTCAAACCTTCCTCATCAATGTCAATCATTCATCATATGTTTTCTTAATCTCTCCCTTGATGAATGCATTGACTAAAATAAAACCATAAAGAAGGGTTTGAAGGCAAGCCTCATTCAATGCCCAAAAGCCAACAAAAGCAAACACAAGGCCACTTGATATGAGGAAGGATCATGAAAACTCCAAATAAAAGCTCTTGGTCCCGAAAGAAACGGGAAAAGCGGACAAATCCTCCACACAACCGAAGAGTCAAGAGAAACAAGAGTTTCATGAATCCCAAAAGGCACTCAAAAACCAATCTCAAATCAATTGCCAAACATCATCACACAAAGAAACCAAGGTCTTATCCACTGGGTTTCGAAGTTCTTATCCATTTGGGTTTCGAAATTTCTCTCCCCCTTGATGATTGAATTAACAAAAACTAAGCAAAGAGATGGTTTGAGATACCAAAACCGAAAATCTCATTCAAGTGATCAAAGCCATAGAAGGTCAAAGAACAAAGTCACTTGACATGAGAAGATTATCCATTCAAATGCCCAAAAAGCCAAAGAAATGCTAAAGATGGGGCATTTTAAATGAACATAACTTGGTCCCCAAAGACATGGGCAACGGCTCAACGCAACCAAGCAAATCTGAGCAAAAACTCCACAAAAGAGCAAAAACTCAGACAAGAGCGAAAGACTTGGTTCCCAAAGACATGGGCAACGGCTCAACGAAACCATGTCAAAAATGAGCTAGCCCTCAAGAAGAGGCAGAAAAGGCTCAACACCACTAGCTTAAGGCTCGATATACCAATTGAGGCTGAAACAACGCATTAGAATGCAAAACTGCTAGTCCCTCAAGATAGAGGCACAGAGGCTCAACACAACTAGCAGAAGACTCGATACCAATCACAAGCAGCCAAAATTGTGAAAACAGCTAGTTCCTCCGACAGAGGCAGAATGGCTCGACACAACTAGCTGAAGGCTCCATACCAATCGAAAATACCAAGCAAAAACTGCTAGTCGCTCAAGATAGGCATAACACAGCTCAACACGACTAGCAGGCTCGATACGACTGAAAAAACACAAAAAGAAGCTCAAACCAAATGGAGCACAAACACTCGGAGCACGCGGAGAAGCTGCAAAACAAAACAACTCCCCCTGAACCAAGCCTATACACAAATGCTATGCAACAAAGCTCAGGACACCAATGCACTCCATACCAAATGATGGATACCAATTGAAACACATAAAAGAGCTAAACTCCCCTAGCTCAAAGCTCTCCCCAAAATGCACAACTCTCCCCTTTGTGCCAATACTCAAGCTCCCCCTTGCAAATAGCTTCTCCCCTTGACAAAGGGAACATGTTGAGGGGTTTTGACATTTTTCCACAAAGTTGACACAAACATAAGACAAGTCATCATCAAAAGCATATGGGGGTAGTGTAAAGCATTGAAAATGACCACAAAGAGTATCGGAGCTGGGGGTATGTACACTAAGCTAAAAATGCATGATATGTACAATGCAACAACTTCAAGTGTATAGCAATCAGAATGAAAGATGCTCAAAAGGGTCTGCACTGAAAGTGTAGCAACCAATACAAATGCTAGCAAAGGCTTAAACTGATCAAATGAGTACGAAATATGAACAATTAAGCATATGAGCAGTTTTAAGCCATTTGAAAGGAGTTCACCACTAAATAGCACTTAGCATGAATAGACAGGGAATCAAACAAGTGCTAACTTGAGTATAAAAGGTGACTACCCCTAGCAAAGTTCTATCATCATGCAGTAGGATGAAGCATAAACTTGTGTTTTTTTCAAATTTTATCGGAGATTGCAGCAGTATTAACACAAGTTCATATAAAGCATGTGATTGCGAGAGGTTGAAAGCATGGTCATTGCCTAACTTTTCAACCGGGCTAAGCCATGCAAGAAAGCAATCGGAAGCTTAAAGCTCCGTTTCAGTCTTACACTACACGGCTCAAGTTTAACTCAATTGTGCAATGAGAAACAGTCTCGATACCGTGAGTGCTGACCAATGCAATCTCATCTCGATGTTTTCATTTAACTTAGACTTGGATCAATTTTAAGCACAAGGTAAATATGAACAATCCAAGCAAGTGAATGACTCAGTGCAAGAGACATAGCAACCTAGCATACAAAAGATAGCACAAGTGATCTCAACACATTCTACCCCATGCTAGTTGCCAAACTCAATGGTGAACAAATTAAAGGTTTCATAGTTCATTAATCAAATTCACCATTTGCAAAAATAGCTTAGCTCATAACATGTATCAAGTGATCAAAAGGAGCCTAAGCTACAAGCATCATCATGAATAAACAGGGCATACCAAAAAGAGCATAATCTCATTCTCATTACTCTAAACATGAAGCTCTAAATGCACTAAAATACATGATGAAATGCATGCAAAAGCTAGTCTATCAAAGACAAAGCAAAACTAGCCTAAAAGGAAAACTCAAAACAAAAGGGTATCAGAGA
This sequence comes from Coix lacryma-jobi var. lacryma-jobi, assembly GCA_009763385.1. Classification (NCBI taxonomy): domain Eukaryota; kingdom Viridiplantae; phylum Streptophyta; class Magnoliopsida; order Poales; family Poaceae; genus Coix; species Coix lacryma-jobi. Next base: position 87,189,816 of record CM019831.1, read on the forward strand.
AGTCCAACTAAGATACAACAAGCAAAATGCTTCCCAACTAAAAGGAAAACACACACCAACTCCAAAAGAAGAGCCAAGAAACGCTCAAGTGAACAACCACAAAATCCACATCGGAAAGACCACACAGTAGAAAGAGGTCGATGAAGAAGAGTACCAACCAACCCGAACTCAGAAGTGTGTCGGAGATACCTAATGAGCGCATGACCGCCTGCTGGTGCGATACCCAAGGGGAACGCCTGAATCTGAATGAATCTCGGGGCGCCTGCCTCGCCGGAGTCGTCTCCCCTCGCTGAGGCTGTCGCTCCCACAGGTGCAGCTAGTGCTCGCTGGAGATGCCGCTCGAACGAAACCCCAAGTCATGGAAGTTGGGATTGGGTCTGTGAGCCGAAATGCTCTCTCCAGGTTCCTGTTCTCCTGCACACTCAAAAGCAGAAGAAAACACAAGGCATTGTCTCGTCTAGTGTGACCTCAAGGTCTCCACGAAAATGGTTAGTCCCATATAAGCATAAGGTGAACTCTCAACAAAAGAGGTCTACCTATGAATGATACCGTAAGGAGATCTGAACTCAAACTAGTCAAAACTACCATGCAACAGGATAAGCTCTATATAGCAAATGCAGCCTAAAGCCATGATCAACCAAACACAGCCTAAACCTCAACACATGCTACAATGCAGATAATGGTAGCAATAGATCCAAAGCATGTAACATGATAAAATTGTGAAAGGCTAGTGCTCAACTAATCATATCAACATGGTACATGTAACTACCAAAACTAGCACCTGACAAGTGACACCTAATGAACATCATACCACTACAAATAAAGCTCATGGAGAAGTATGGTAAAGCATGGCATAATGTTCATGAGGATCACTAACTAGCATGAAAAGTGGAATAGCCACCAAAACTGTACACAAGACTAGCATGACATGATATACAAGATAACACATGCTAGACTAAAACAAAACATGATACAAAATAAAATGTACATGCAAAAAAAATAACAAGTGAGCACATGAAAGACCATCTCATACCACAAGATATAGATCATGGATATACAAGGTATGGTGAGTGTATAAGAAGGCTCACCGAGTAGCAAAAGCCTCTTTGGAGGCAAATCTAAGCGGTGTGTAGAGAATCATCAAATCTTGATCACATCTAAAAGATCAAGCTCAATCAGGCGCATGTTCTCCACCCCGCGTCCTCATATCTACACACAAGAGGACAAAGTAACCCGAGTCTTGGATCCCGAAGGGTTAGCAAGCATGTACTTGGGAACCCAAGACTTGGTCACAAAACTCAACTTATCTTGTGGGTTAGCATGATGCAAATGTTGGTTCAAATGCAATTTTGAAGCAACCTTGGAAGCATTCCTCAAAAGGACAACTCGAGGAGAAGAACGAGTCGTACCACGGGAAAAGAGGCAAACATATTCCAAGGTTTTTGTAGAAGAACCAATAGAAGCACCATGAAAAGCATGACGTGGACCAAGAGAAGAAGCACTAGAACCATGTCCACGATCATGACCTATCCTACTAAAAAAGGAGTCATAAAACCCATCAACAAAGAGGGGCTTCTTACTAGGAGCACAAGCGTCCATGCCATGAGAAAGGCTATGAACCACCAACTTCCTAGAAGAACGAGCTTGGCGCAAGCGTTTGGCACGCCGAAAGCAAAAGCTTTCTTGATGCCCATCTTTCTCACAAAAAGAACAATGGTACAAAGGCCTATTGGAAGGCACCCCATTGTCCGACAAGTGAGAAGTCCCTTGGCACTTAGAACAAGAAGCATCAACATTCAACTTGGTGCCAACACTAGGAGCACACGTGCCATGGGAAAGGCTACATGGCTTCCTAAAAGCCTTAGCTCGAATACGTCGCTCGTGTTTGACACGGCGGAAACAAAAATCAAATGAGTGTCCATCCTTCTTGCAAAAGGTGCAATGGAAAACCGGATTGGGAGCACGAGTCCCAAAAATATGAGAAGCACCCTTATCAAGAGAAGTCCCTTGGACATCACTCGAAGAAACAACAAGGTTAGGAGTAGCTATGAAAGAGCTATCCGAAACCTTGGCACAAGTGCTATTGTCAAAAGACTCACGCGCAACACAAGAACTCAACTCTGGTTGCAAAGATGCAGACTTGAAAACACCAACATCGGAGTTGCAAGAAATGCGTGACTCAAAAGACTTAGCACAAAGACTCTTGCATCTTTTGGCTAAAACCTCATTCTCAAACATGAGGCGATCACAAGTACCACAAGGAGCATTTTTCAGATTTTCCATCTCCTCTCTAATGCACTCGACATATGTGGTACGCAAGAGTTCAATTTCTTTTTCAAGGTTGGCACTCATATCATTGTGCTCAACCAACTTAACGCTCATATCATCGCGCAAAGCTCTCAAAGCCAAAACTTCCTTTTCCAAATCAATGCATGAAGTGCACATGAAATCGGTGGGAGAAACATCACCATTTACATCAAGCAAAGAAACATGAACATCACTAGAAGCATGGCAAGCATTTTTATTTAAACAGCAAAGCTACAAGGCCTTGCATTTATCTCAACAATTTTAGCCCTAGCATGCTTAAGTTCATCTACACATGTGGTGTGAGTCAATTTTAATTTATTGATTTCAGCAAGCAAAGACTCACAAGAACCACATGGTTCAGCAGCTTTTGACCTAAGCAAGGCTATTTCAGATTTAGCACGAACAAGATCCTTGCGCAAGTCAAAGCATACAAGACATGGTATGGAAGCATTTGATTTCAACATTTCATTTTCAGATTTCAAGCTAGCAAGAGAAAAGCATAGCTCATCATTCTTCCTAACCATGTCACTACAAGAGGTGCAAGGTAAAGATGCACTAGACTTCCAATAAAAAAGGCCACATTTTAACCTAGCAATAGAGCATTTCAACTTCTTTATCTTTCTATGTAAGGTATCACAAAGCTCATCATATCTAATGTTATCATCACAACAAGCTTCAAATCGTTGGGACAAAATCCCAAGACTAGCGTGAAGTGTACCTTTCTTGGCCTTGCCAAGTTCACGTATACGATCCTTCGTTGAATGCTCATCATCTCCTAGAAAGTCCAGCAAAGCATCCACCTCACGTTCTGCATCAAGAATCGCACTCCTCCTTCTTCCGGCAATGTCATCCTCAATCACATGTCCAAGACTCAAACCTAAGGACAAAGACACACTGGAAGAAGAACTTGGTGCCATTTGCACAAGCACCATTAGTGTTAGCCAAAACACAAGCTCAACACCTTGACAAGCAAAGTCAGAAACACAACCGCTCTCAAAAGGTCGCCTTCGCGGATCCGGAACCGGTTAAGGTAGAGAGATCCTTAACCTGCTCCGATACCAATTGAAGGACCGAATTGGCGACCAGAGGGGGGTGAATGGGAACCTCAAAATTTCTTTTCAGAAATGTTTAGGCCTTTTTCCCAGAAAATCAACCCCAAGAGCAAAGCCGGCACACGTGATGTCCACGACCCAAGAGAATGGGTGGATGTTCCCTAGGAACACAGCGGGACACCACAAAAGCTCCCTCGCCCAAATCCACGCGAGTCAACTAGTGACAAGATGGAACAAACGGCGGACGAAACAGTGAAGTTTTCACTGCATCGGACGCTCCGGACGCGTCCGATGCAAACAGGTCCTCTCTGGAACCTTACTGTGTGACCATCGGATGCTGCTACAGTATCTGGTCAGCGTCCGATGCTCAGGCTCCGGCGCGTCCGATGACCAACGGACGCGTCCGATGCCCTGCGTCCGATGCCCACTCAAAAGCACCAGAACTGACACGTGTCACCGGAGCGTCCGATGCTATGAACAGCAGCATCCGATGCTACCGTGACCAGCGTCCGATGCCCTCGAAAACAACACAGTTCTTCGGTGATTCAACCCGATCTCCTCCGAATCAAAAGCTCTAGGGCTAGGATTCGATCTGAGAGGTCACAAGGATGTTAGTGAGCTACTCCTAAGAGATCATGGCTCGAGCCTAACTCCAAACCGATGAATCAAAAGATTTCGGGGCAAAGGAGCAAGAACGAGATCCAAAACGAAATCTGCCCGATCTACTAGCTCGTGAGGAATTAGAGAAAACCCTTCGGTAGAAAGATGTCTCTCACGATTCTCTAGGAGATGGTTCAAACGGATTTGCAAATCTTCCCTCAAAATAAGAAATCTTGTGAAGATCGAAAGAGGGGAAAACGTGCAACACGAAGAACAAAATCGCAAGACAAATTAAAGCACGAATTTGATCCTTGGATTCAGCAAGATGAATTGTATTAGCGCTCGGTGTATTGGGTTACAAGCCACTCCTAGCAACGCAAAGCTCGGATGGCAAAAAGCTCAAGAACAAGAGCCCTCTCTCCTCTAACCATAGCCTTCTCTCACAGGAACAAAATGAGGGTGGCACCGTCCAAGGATAGGTGTCCAACACAGCCCCTTCATCTATATATAGGCGCACGTCTAAATGACACAAACGCCCTAACATGAAGCACTAACCCAAATACCCCATAGGGGTAAAACCGTCCAACTCTGGCAGTTTCCATCCGGCGGCCACGCGCCTTCTCATCATTCCCTTCGCCTCGACGCAAGCTTCAGGATGTCGCCACGTGCCATCACCGTCGACCATCGTGCCTTCCTCGTGGATAGCTTCGCCGCCACGCCAGCCTCTCCACGCCGCCACGCGTCGACCGTTCCGCATAGGAACCTCCGCCCGGTTTTGAGGCCCAAACCGGTAAACCCGCCAGCCCACGTTTTGAGGCCCAAACCTGGCAAACTGTCCACCCCGAGTTTTGAGGCCCAAACTCGGAAACCCGCCACCCCGAGTTTTGAGGCCCAAACTCGGAAACCGTCGAGGGTAGCTTTTTGAGGCTCAGCTACCGAACCCGCACCGTAGATGGGATGTGGTTCACACACCCCGACCACCGGCACCGATGCCGATGCATGTCCAGCCTCCACGCCGGGCACAACTCCTTCGCCTTCCTTCTTGACTCGGCCGACGGCACTTGCGCCGCACGCAAGCCCGTGTCCGACCTCCCGCCAAGTGCCATGACGCCATCGTCTTCCTCCCGACTCGGCCGATGCATCACACATCCCCATGTGCTCTCGCTTGTCGACGCCAAGTGCCAGCTACCACAGCTGGTCCTCTGGCCCTTCGGTCCGTCGGTCCAAGCCTCACGTCCGCCCTTCACCGCTCTGCGTACGTCGGCATGGCACGTGCGCCGCACGACACACCCATCCTTCACCGCTCCCGGTCCGTCGGCACGACACGTCTTTACTTGACCTTCACCTCACCATCGACCACTATATCCAAGCTCCACACCTGCACATCAACACAGCCAAGAGACACATGTTGCACACACACACCAACACATGAAACACCACAACTCAACGCCACTGGTTAGTCATAAACATTAAGCACATAGCGAGATAATGACTCAACAGGGAAAAGCCTCAAACCTTCCTCATCAATGTCAATTATTCATCATATATGTTCTCAAGTAGAGAAGCAGAATTTTATTACTAACTATTTTATGCATATTTTCACATTGAGCGCCAATGGTGACCCGCAAAGGGTTTTGGATGTTGTCCAACTGAAGGTGTCAACGACAATGAATTCTCAGCTCATTGAAGGACCGAATTGGCAACCAGAGGGGGGGGGGGGTGAATGAGAGCCTCAAATTTCTTCTCGAGAAATCGATGGCCCTTGTCCCAGAGAGTCACCCCAAAAGCAAGACAAGGACTTGATAGTGTCCACGACCCTAGATGTAGGGTGGATGCTTCCAAGAAGCACAACGGGACACTACTAGAGCACAAATGAGCCTCGGAGCGTTTGCAAAACTGCAGCGACGAATCTTGGGAGAAAAACCAAAAGCAGTATCAAACGGTGTCCAAAAATTGTGAAAATTGAACCACAAGTAATAGACACCCTCAGGAAGGTCTCCCAAAAATTGCAGCTAAAAAAATCCAAAGTCTCAATACCGGACATGTCCAGGTTGCCTACCGGACATGTCTCGTATGCACTGCCCAGACCAGTTTTGGGAGAAAATTCCAAAACCCTATCACACGGTGTCCAAAAATTATGAAATTTTAACAGGAGCAAGTAGACACCTAAGGGAAGATCTTCACAAAATTCTAAGTAGACATGTCCGGGTTGCACGCTGCAGCTTCGGAAAATTCAGATTTCGAATCCAAAACTCAATCAAATCAAACGGGGATTCGATCAAACTTCTCCCAAGTGTTCCTCTACGTATTGGGAAGCTAATCCTAGGATATCATCGCTCCAAAACAACTCATCTGTGAGAAATCCAAAGAACACTAGAAAAGGGAAAAGTTTGGAGGACGAAAACGATTTCCGCCCGATCTATGTGCTCGTGAGGTTTCTGAACAAATCCTCCGGTGGAAAGATGCCTCACATGTCCTAGCACAAGATGGTTCAAACGGAATCACAAAACATCCCTCGAATCAAAAGAACTCATGAAATCACCGAGGAGGAAAAGAGAGAAACGCGAAGAACAAAACGCGAACTCAATCCAAATTTCAGCCAACAAGAGGAGCACGAATTTGATCCTTGGATTTCAACAAGATGAAGGATTGTATTAGCTCACGGTGTCGGGTTACAAGCCACTCCTCACAACAACAAAGCTCGGATGGTGAAAAGCTCAAGAACAAGAGCCCTCTCTCCTCTAACCCTAGCCTCTCCTCACAACAACAAAATGAGAATGACAACACCTCCAAGGATGGCTGTCCAACACAGCCTCTTCACATATATATAGGCGCACGTCCGAAGACAAAAATGCCCTTACATGAAGCACTCAACCCAAATACCCCCAGGGGTAAAACCGTCCAACTCTAGCAATTTTCATCCGACAGCCACGCGCCTTCTCATCCTTCGCTTCGACTCGACGCAAGCTCCAGGATGTCGCCATGTGCCGTCACGTTGACCACCGCGCCTTCCTCACCGATAGCTTCGCCGCAATGCAAACCTCTTGGTGCCGCCATGCGTCGACCGCTCCACATAGGAACCTCCGTCCGGTTTTGAGGCCCAAACTGGTAAACCCGCCAGCCCAGGTTTTGAGGCCCAAACCTGGAAACCGTCCACCCCGAGTTTTGAGGCCCAAACTCAGAAACCATCGATGGTAGCTTTCTGAGGCTCAACTACCGAACCCGCGTCGTAGACGGGATGTGGTTCCCACACCCCGACCACCGACACTGATGCCGATGCATGTCCAGCCTACACGTCGGGCGCAACGCCTTCGCCTTCCTTCTTGACTCGGCTGATGGCACTTGCGCCGCACGCAAGCCCGTGTTCGACCTCCCACCAAGTGCCACAACGCCATCGTCTTCCTCCCGACTCGGCCGATGCATCGCACATCCCCATGTGCTCTTGCTCGCCGATGCCACGTGCCAGCTACCACAGCTGGTCCTCCCGCCTCCTGGTCCGTCAGTCCAAGCCTCACATCTGCCCTTCACCACTCTGGGTCCATCGGCATGACACGTCCGCCGCACGACACGCCCATCCTTCAGCGCTCCCGGTCCGTCGGCATGACACGTCTCTACTTGACCTTCACCTCGCCATTGACCACTGTCTCTGAGCTCCACACCTGCATATCAACACTGCCAAGAGACACATGTTGCACACGCACACCAACATAGGTAACACACCACAACTCAACGCCACTGGTTAGTCATAAACATTAAGCGCATAGCGAGATATGGACTCAACCGGAAAAAGCCTCAAACCTTCCTCATAAATGTCAATCATTCATCATATATGTTCTCAATCTCCCCCTTGATGAATGCATTGACTAACAATAAAACCACAAAGGAAGGGTTTGAAGGCAAGCCTCATTCAAGTGCCCAAAAGCCAAGTAAAAGCAAACACAAGGTCACTTGAGATGAGGAAGGATCATGAAAACTCCGAATAAAAGCTCTCGGTCCCAAATGAAACGGGAAAAGCGGGCAAAGCCTCCACACAACCGAAGAGTCAGGAGAAAAACAAGAGTTCCATAAAATCCCAAAAGCACTCAAAAACCATTCTCAACAAATTTGGCAAACAATCATCACAAAATAAACCAAGGTTCTTATCCACTTGGGTTTCGAAATTTCTCCCCCTTGATGATTGAATTGACAAAAACTAGGCACAAGAGATGGTTTGAGATACGAAGACTGAAAACTTGGTCCCCAAAGACATGGGCAACGGCTCAACGCAACCAAGCAAAATCTGAGCCAATCACCACAAAAGAGTGAAAACTCAGACAAAGAGCGAAAGACTTGGTTCCCAAAGACTTGGGCAACGACTCGATGCAATCAAGTCAAAAATGAGATAGCCCTTAAGAAGAGGCAGAAAAGGCTCAACACCACTACCTCAAAAAGACTCCATACCAATCGAAAATACCAAGCAAAAACTGTTAGTCCCTCAAGACAGAGGCAAAACGGCTCAACACGACTAGCAGGCTCGATACCAACTGAGAAAACATAAAGAGAAGCTCAATACCAATTGGAACACAAACACCTGGAGCACATGGAGAAGTAGCAAGGAAAAAGCAACTCCCCCTGAAAACAAGCTTATACACAAAGACTATGCATCAAAGCTCATGACACCAAAAGCACTCCATACCAACTGAACACTCATTACCAATGGAGGCACAAAAAGATACCAATTAAGAGACCATAAAAGAACTAAACTCTCTCTAGCTCAAAGCTCTCCCCAAAGTGCACGACTCTCCCTTATTTTGCCAACACACAAACTCCCCCTTGCAAACAGCTTCGCCCTCTTGAGAGAAGGAAACAAGCTGAGGGGTTTCTGAAATTTTTCCACAAAGTTGACACAAACACAAATCAATTCATCAAATAAATGCACATGGGGTCCGTCAAAAGCACTCAAAGTGACCACAGTGAGCTGAAAGTGTATCGAAGCTAGGGGTATGTACACTAAGATAAAAATTCATGGAATGCACAATGCAACAACTTCAAGTGTATAGCAATCAGAATGAAAAGATGCTCAAAAGGGTGCTGCCCTGAAAGTGTAGCAACCAATACAAATGCTAGCAAAGGCTCAAACTGATCAAATGAATACGAAATATGAACAATTGAGCATATGAGCAGTTTTAAGCCATTTGAAAAGGAGTTCACCACTAAAATAGCACATAGCATGAATAGACATGTTCAACCAAGTGCTAACTCAAGTATAAAAGGTGAACTACCCCTAGCAAAGTTCAATCATCATGCCATCAAATGAAGCATATACTTGTGTTGTTATCAAATTTTATCGGAATTTGCAGCGGTATTAACACAAGTTCAAATTAAAGCATGTGATTGCGAGAGGTTGAAAACATGGTCATTGCCTAACTTTTCAACCGGGCTAAGCCTATGCAAGAAAAGCAATCAGAAGCTTAAAGCACCGGTTTCGGTCTTACACTACACGACTCAAGTTTAACTCAAAAGTGCAATGAGAAACAGTCTCGATACCATGAGGTGCTGACACATGCAATCTCATCTCGATCTTTTCATTTCACTTAGACTTGGATCAAATTTTAAGCACAAGGTAAATATGAACAATCCAAGCAAGTGAATGACTCAGTGCAAGAGACATAGCAACCTAGCATACAAAAGATAGCTCAAGTGATCTCAACACATCCTACCCATGCTAGTTGTCAATCTCAATGGTGAACAAATTAAAGGTTTCATAGTCAATTAGTCAAGTTCACCATTTGCCAAAAATAGCTTAGCTCATAACATGTATCAAGTGATCAAAAAAGCCTAAGCTACAAGCATCATCATTGTTGGGGTGGAACCCACGCCGCAGGCGCCTTCGGCCCGTGGGACTGAGCTTTCACGCGAGAGAGACAACAAGAACGGCCGGAGCCTAAGATTTGAAGCAGCTTTCGTGCGAAAGCGTGCCAGCAAGCGAGTAGGCCCACCAAGCCGAGCTTTCGCGTGAAAGAGGCCGGAAACGGCCCTGGTCTTTGGTTTGGAGCGGTTTTCGTGCGAAAGCGCACCAACGGGCGAGCGAGCCCACCGGGCTGAGCTATCACGCGAAAGAGGCCATAGGTGGCTCAAGCACCTTTCACGCGAAAGAGGCTTGGCGCCTCCGGTGAGGCGCTTTCATCATTCACGACTTCGGTTTTTGAGGTTTTCGCAGGTTGCTGGAAGCTTCGGTCAAAGGGAGCAGGCCCACCGGCCGATGGAAGGAGCCAGGGGACGCCAGGCCCACCGAGGGACGAAGTCACGATGGTGCCCCTCGGGCTGGAGGATGCGGCAGGAGCCGTGAATTAGTTGAGAAGGGCATCGTTGTAATTGCGACATAGTGGTTGGAAGGGCATTCTTGTATTTTTAAACTGATTTGAGTTAGTATAAAAGCTCCGGGCCTCTTGGTGGGAGGGGGAGAGGAGAACACTGTTCACTTCACCCCATACTCTAGTTTACTTCCGTCTTTGCTCCGTGCATTCGCTCGTGCGTCAACCCGCTGTTCCAGGGTTTCGACCCTGAAACAACATTGGCGCCCACCGTGGTTGTCGCCTGAGCTTACCATGCCACCGAGGAAGGCGCCGAAGACGGTCGACAATCTCGAGACGGTTGCCGCGAATAAGGATACCCAGGGCACATTCGCGGCATCCGCTCTAGCCACTCAAATTCCACCGAATACAGCCTCAAATCCACCAGCTTTCGGCGGCACACTCCCGACAGGATCCCAGCTACCGCCGGGAGCGTTCGCAAGCCACGATTTACAGCCCCTGGGTCAGCAGCCTTTTGGCAGAGACGGCACGCCGGAAGGGAACGTCCGGAACGAGCCCAACGATGAAGAAGATGACGATGCTGAAGTTACCAGGCATGCCCGAGCGATCAAAATGTTGACACAGCAACAAGAAGAAATAGAGAAGTTGTTACTGCAAAGAGACCAGCTGCAGCAACAACTTGCGGCAAGAGCAAGGGAAGATGAAACTCACAATGCCATCCGTCAAGCGGAGGCGCAGAGAAGGCAACTCGAGAAAGAAATTCAGGAATTGCAAAGGGCCGGGGGAGGCCCAAACCCAATGATCCAAGAAAACATATTCGTACCGCGGCGAGAGCTGCCGTCAGCTTTTGACAACACCATTGACGAAACTTCCCCGCTCTCGAGAGAGCTACAAGCCCACCCGTGGCCCCTCAACTACAAGCCACGCATCCCAACTTTCGATGGCAAGGCGAATCCACTCAAGTTCTTGGCGAGCTACGAGACAACTGTCTTTTTGGCAGGCAGAGACAATCAAGCCCTGGCGAAATCTCTCATTCTAACAGTTGAGGACGTAGCTCATGATTGGTACACGACCCTCAAACCGCTGTCTATCTATTCGTGGGCTCAGTTGAAGGCCGAATTGCTTGCCACTTTCCAAGGTTTTCGGCCGGATGTCAAGACCACCCGCGACCTCATGAACTGTACCCAGCAGGACGACGAGCCATTATCCGAATATCTCAGACGCTTCATCCAGCTAAAGGCTCAAGCTCCGAATGTGCCGGAAGCGGCAGTGATCGCAGCAGCCATTGAAGGCTTGGGGACTGGGCAGTGCGCTGCTCATTTGTCCAGAGAGCCGCCCAAGTCTGTCAACGAACTATTTGACGTAATGAACGCATACGTAAGATCAGATGATGACTTCCGGCGGCGTAAGGCCACCCGCCTGATACAAAGGCAAATGACAAAAGCAAGCCGCCCACCCCCGGTGCCGAATCAAAGAATTATCAGGCCTTTTCGTTCAATCAACAATCTGCAAGAAGAACTAGCACAATCTATGGTAAATGCAGAAAGACCCAACATGACCAATTTTCAGCAGCAAAGAGGTTTCGATCAAGCTTTCCGTGGAGGACGCGGCGGAAGGGCCGGACGTGGCGGCCGTGATGGAAGAGGCCGAGGAAGGGGACCTAAGCCTCCATATTGCATCATTTGCGACAGCAATTTCGGCCATACCACCCGAGAATGCAAATACAGTAAGATAGCAAAGGAATTGAAAGACAAGGATCAAGCCTCAGCTTCCGGCGAAAGCACCAAACATGTCTTCCACAATTCGCAAGACCTAGCAGCAGGAGTTGTATCGAGCATCAATTATGTAAACACGCCAATGCATCCTCCCTAATATATCCCCTCCCAAAACATGCACTGGTTCAATCCAGCGTATCAGGGTTACCAGTTTCCGATCTTTCCGTCACAGTCCATGGCAGTTTCGTCGCCAATGCAGTACCAGCGTCAGCCAACACCACCTCCAGCGCTTCCGGCTCAAGTCCAGCCTCAGGGACAGCCAGCGCAGCTCAACTACCAGCAGGGTGTAACAACCCGGGTGTTAAAATAATTAAAATAAATTAGAATTTAATAGGAAATGGTCAAGATCCTATATGGAGGAAAAATTTTAACCAGATGTTTGTTGCATTCATACCGTTGCACAATTTTTATTAGGTGAAAAATAAATTTATTAAACCCGTATAGAGCGAATCAAATTTATTCTATTTAGAAAGTAAATAAAAGATTTATGAATTTTTTTAAAAATCAAACTCAAATTTTGTTTTCAAAATCTATGGAAAATGTTTTTAAAAACTTTTTAAATTCATTTTATTTCAAACTGATTTCGAATTGGTTTTCAAATTTGCAAAAGAAGTCAAAAAGAAAAAGAAAGGAAAAGGCATGGACCTCACTCCCTCCCCTCTCAATTCAGCCCAACTCGTCTAACCGGCTGACCCAACCCCTCTCCCCTAAGCCCGTTTTCCCTCTAGGCCAAAACCCTTTTCCCCCCTCCCTCTGCATGGGCCGAGCCCACCTCGAACCGGCCTGCTTCCCACCTTGCGCAAAGCCCATCCTCCTCCCCGGCCCGCACTCCTCCCCCTCCTCCCAATCCCTGCCGCAGCGCGAGCCGTCCCGCCCACCTCTTTTCTCCCCCATTTTGGCCCAGCCAGCCGCGGCCCACGCCCCACCCCCACTCCCTCCGCCTGACCCAGCGCCGCGCCCACCTCCGGCCTGCTCCTCACGGTCCACGCGCGCGCGCTCCCGATGCCAGAACCGCACCCTAGCCTCTCCCTCTTGCTCTCACTAACACGCTGGGTCACACCGTCCTATCATCGACAAGTGGGTCCCACGTGTCATCTCCCTTCCCCAACTCCTTCCCCGCCCTTCACGCTACGCCTCCAACCCCTCGCCGATCCTTCTGTAGTGCAGACGCAGCCGCCACCCTTCTCTCCCTCGCCCTACAAGTATCTAACCACACCGACATGGAGCTGCCTCCGCAAAGCCCTTCCTCGAGCCCTCACCCCGCCTCTAGAGCCTCCCAGGATCACCACCGCTGCCTCGCCATTATAGAGCTCGACCCGAGCTCTCTACTGCACCGGGGAATCCATTATCGACCTCCCTCTGTTCCCCATCGAATCCCGCGGAGCCTGACGCGCCCGAAGAACCCTTCTTCGGCGTAAACCTGCGCCGGATTCACTCCCGCGTCGACCTCGCTAAAGCTCCGAGCTGCGGCAACCCACCTCCGCCGTGGTTTCCACCTCTTCGGCCCGCACCAGCGTTATGCACCCTCCCAGACGAACTGCGGTGAGCTCCGCTGTCTTTTCCCCAATATCCCACGGTCTCTACCGACCCATAGGTCGTTCCCTGGCGAGCTCCAGCCGCTATCCATGGCGGACCACCGCGCCCGATCCCTGGCTGGCAGCCACGCCGCTCTCCCTCTTGCCCTTTTAAATCTGCGCCGTCCGATCCGGCCTCAGCGGCCCAGATTAGAAAGAGCCCCGCGAAGGGGTATGCACCCCGCTCACGGGAGCGTGGACGCAGTCCACGACCGCGAAGCGCCCACGCCCACACCACAGTGCATGCACCGACCAATCGGTGACTGCCACGCGGCGCCACCTCGGCAGTCCGCGCCACGCGGCATCCACGTGGCCGCCACGCCGGCAGACGCCGTGCCGGCGCCCTGTTTTGCAAAAGAGACCCCGAGTTTGTTTCAAATCAACCCGCGCTCCATTGGGTCCTGTGCAACGAGTCGGAGCAAACTTGCAGTTTAACCCCTCCACTTCCAGAGAAATGAGGCACGGTCCGGCGTTTTTCCTTTTCCCGTTTTATTTAATTTAATCATGAAAATCAGTTCAGTTTATTTACAGTTTTGCCATCCAATTTCAAACCCCCATAACTTTCACGTTTTAACTCCGATTTGACCCGTTCAAGTCGCGTTAGATTCGTCTCGTCGAGCTCTACGCAGTAGATCCGTTTATATTCTGTTTTCATACTGTTGATGTACTATTATTTATTTTTGATGTATTATGCCATGTATGATGCTTGGGCCAGAGAGTGCGGAGTTCGAGGACGCTCCAGACCCTTCTTGTGATCTTGCAGTTTCGACCTAGCCCGAAGGCAAGTGTCCTTGAACATCTTGCTCCTGTATTTATTTTATTTTATTTTATTTTGAGTTAGAGTAATTTAGATCCAGTAGATGCATGCAGTCTTAAATTGAATCCCATGTTAAGGTTTACTAGAATTTGTTCATATTTTCCTTGTCACCTGGTTTGGGAGTATATGGGTAGAAGTCATGCTTAGCCTTGCTGTCTTGGGATGGGATAGTGGTTTAATATTAATTCTAATTAATGATCTATGGAACATGTGGGCTGGTAATGAGTAGTATGGTGAGTAGGTAAATCCGGCAGGATGGACCATATTGGTGGTTTTTGTGCCGTGGGACTCGACAGCTGGATTTGGTTTTTGGTTCTGGGCTTGTGCTAGATTTATCCTGCCTGGATCCCTAGGACCCGATTCTTGAAGCCTGTAACCCGGCAAAACAACACAAACCATGAGGCCTATATGGCTCTGGAACTGGCTAATTAATTAGTTTCCTCCAAGTTGAGGGTTCACACGGGGTTTGTTTTATTGGCTCACGAGGGGGCCATGGGGGTCGTAGACCTTTGTACGTGGTGAAACCTTAGAGGTACGTGTGAAACGGGCTTGGAGGCGGCTTTGTAACGGCCTTGTAGTGCGCCCCCGCTGTGCACCTTGGTAGTGTTTAGCGTGATGGGGAACACATGACTCATGGGTAAAGATGTGAGAACTCTGCAGAGTATTAAAACTGATATATCAGGCGTGCTCATGGTCACGAGCGGGCTTGGACTTCTTCGAGATTAGTTGGTGGGTTGGGTCTGGTTCGTTAGGGAAGCCTTATGTGGTCATTAGTCCCATATGACATGGGTATAGAGGCTTCTTCTACGCGGGTTACTGCTTGGTACGGGAGTGACTCCCAGGCTCGGGCACAGACCTGGTGTTATTACGGAAGGTAGCTTTCTATGTCCTGACGTATGGAACTAATACACATAGGACTCCTTGTAACGGCCTGGTTTGGGCCATCTGATGGACTTCAGGTGTGGTTTGCCTGATGGACTTCAGGTTTGGTTGCTTGGTGTGACTCCAAGTGTGGTTGCTTGGTGGACTCCAAGTGTTGGTTGCTCGGTGTGACTCCAAGTGTGGTTTTCTTGGTGCGACTCCGAGTGTGGTTACTGTTCTGTTGGAGACTGTGGTTATAACCTTGTAAATAGGTGCATAGGAAATATGATTTAATAGGATGTGTTGCTTTAGGCGCTTGAGTCAAACAGTGTCAGCCTACCTTTGTTAATAGCCTCATAAGCATTTATTTCCTACACTTGCGGAGTACATTTCGATGTACTCACCCTTCCTCTTTGAACCCCCTGCTACCCCACCCAGACATTGGAGTCTACGACGCGGAGCAGGAGTACCCAGAAGACAACGGATACGACCCCGACAACTTGTACCCAGAAGACGGTGGATATGACCCAGACGACCTATACTAGGATGGCGCAGCCCCCGGTCGACTTTCCTGTGGAGATGGCGTCCAGTTTCCGCGAGTCTACATCAGAGTCTACATGAGTGTCTGTACTTTTCTTTCAGACCCGAGGGTCATTTTTGTAATAAAGTTTGATATATTAATAAAGCATTGTTTTGATATTTACTTTGATATCGATATATGTATGAAAATTGATCCTGACATACATATATTGTGCGCCAATTTTGTTCTTAAAATTGGGGGTGTGACACATGGGCAGGATGCAGAAAATGACACCGGTGCAGTCAACAACATCCTTCCATCACGAGGCACAATTTTCGCCATCATGGGCGGATCCAACTTGGAGCACGAAAGTAAAAGAGCAAGAAGGGACTATCATCAAAGGGTCCAGACCGTATCGCCAAGACTCCCTTTGAACAGACCAGCCTGGTCGCTGATGCCGATATGCTTCGACGAGTCAGACTTCAAAGTTCGCGACTACCCACATTGCGATGCTTTCGTCACCACAGCCAGTGTGGCCGGCATCACCTTGCACAACATCTTGATTGACACAGGCAGCTCAGCCGATATCTTGTTCGTCAAAGCTTTCGAAGCCATGGGAATGGACAGACGGAGTTTGGATCATGCCGGCAACTCTCTGTATGGGTTCGGAGGAAGGAAGATCGATGCTATCAGTAAAAAGCAAATCTTGGTCTCTTTCGCTGAGGGAGAAAGAGTGCGCACTGAAATGGTGACTTTCGATATAGTGAACATGGACTATCCCTATACCTCCATTTTCGGTAGAGGTTTCACCAACAAGTTCAATGTTGTTATCAAGCAAAGCTACTTATGTATGAAAATGCCATCCCCTTTCGGCATCATTACTGTGCACGGAGATCAGCAAGCCTCCAGAAGAATCGAAGGCAAGCTAACCCCCGGTTATAGCCTAATAAACGAGGTGGCAAAGAAAGGAAAAGCGCAAGCAGCCGCTGAAGAGCACGTTACCGCCAGTTCGCCGGAATGTAAGGCTAGGGCAGCCGAAGAGACAGTAAGGATCCCACTCGCAGCTTCAAGGCCCGAAAGAACTGTGCACATCGGCTCAAGCATGCCAGAAGGGGAAAAGAACGCGTTGGTGTCTTTTCTCGCGAACAACGATGATATTTTTTCCTGATCTGCAAATGATTTGCAAGGTGTCAGTAGGGATCTCGCTTAGCATCGTTTGAATGTCGCAAGCGGCTCCAAGCCCAGGAAGCAAAAACTAAGAAAGATGTCAAACGAAAGGGCAGAGGCAGCAAAAGCGGAAGTGCAAAGGCTACTCGATGCTGGAGTGATTCGCCCAGTTCAATACCCCGAATGGCTAGCAAATATAGTTCTGGTGAAAAAGAAGAACGGAAAATGGCGAATGTGTATCAATTTCACCGACCTCAACAAATGTTGTCCAAAGGACCCGTATCCTTTACCACGTATCGACAAGCTGGTCGATATCGCAGTTGGTTGTGAAATAATGAGTTTGTCAGATTGTTTTTTAGGATACCATTAGATATGGCTGCATCCCGACGATGAGGAAAAAACAAGCTTCATCACTCCAACTGGCACATATTGCTATCGGCGAATGCTAGAAGGGCTGCGAAATGCAGGCTCGACTTTCTCGCGGATGACAGACAAGGTCTTTGAGGGCCAGAAGCAGAAGAAGAACCTGTTGGCTTACGTTGATGACATAGTAGTCAAGAGCGACAAGGAGGAAGACCATCAAGCAGACTTGTTGGAAACTTTCGGCAATCTCCGCAGAAGCGGGTTGAAGCTCAACCCAGACAAATGTATTTTCGGCATAAAAAAAGGCAAGCTCCTGGGCTGTCTGGTATTCGCAAGGGGAATCGAAGCCAATCCTGACAAAATAACGGTGATCATCAACATGCAGCCGCCCACAAACCGCAAGCAAGTGCAAAAGCTGACCGGAAGACTAGCATCATTAAACAGATTCATTGCAAGGTCCGCCGAAAAGGGGTTGCACTTCTTCAGAACCTTGCGCAGCTCCGACCCTTTTGATTGGGGGAAGAGCAGTGACAATCTTTCCAACAGCTAAAGGAGTACCTAACGAGGTGTTGATGGTCCTTAAACACCTGTTTTACCATCAACATTTTACCCTAAAGTTCACCAAAAAGGCATGAAATGTAGTCAAATAGGTTTCAAACTAACCAAATTCCACATGTCCATATATTTTTATTTGAATGCAGGATTTGGACCAAATTTGGAGAATGGACCCACCAGGAGACGAGCCCACTCACC
Source organism: Coix lacryma-jobi var. lacryma-jobi (assembly GCA_009763385.1). NCBI lineage: Eukaryota > Viridiplantae > Streptophyta > Magnoliopsida > Poales > Poaceae > Coix > Coix lacryma-jobi. Next base: position 87,207,898 of record CM019831.1, read on the forward strand.
AGGACCCATTTGGGCCCGAGTGGGGTGGCGCCCGCCAAGCAGAGGTGGCGCCCGCCACCCAAATGTGGCGCCCGCCACATGGAGAGGCCCAACTCTCCCCCTTTGTCACATCACTGATCCGTGTGACCATCCCAAGGCCAAATCTTGGCCCTTGGTCACTAGGTCAATGGCATCGGACGACTCAGGAGTGAGTGGCGTGGATCAAGGCCGAATGGCGGTTACTTGGACATGCAACCGACCTACCAACCGACTCTCTGGAGCTCCTGGATGCCGTTGAAGCCAAGGAGGTGCATCCAACGGTTGTGAGGGTGGCGACCGCCACCTAGGGCTAGCGCCCGCCACTAGGGTTAGCCCTAGGTTGGTTGGCTGCCCCCTATAAGTACCCCCTCACTCCTCAAGACTATAAATTCCCCCTGGTGGCACCACTTCATTCGTACCATCGGGTACCATCCCATACCACACCAAGAAGCAACACAAGCAAGTGAGAGTTAGGTTAGTAGCTCAGAGAGCTTAGGCAAGTAGGTAGCTAGTAGAGCAAGGCATCTTTGCCCTCGCGGAAGCGCTGCTCAAGGCTTAGCTCAAGAGTAGAGGCGTGCGAGTGATCGGTCCTGGAGATGGGAAGAGTCTTCCTTCATCTCCAGTTCAAGTTTTGCTCTTGTTACTCAAGCACTTTACTATATTCTATTTCATCATTTCAAGTATTACTTTATTCTACTTATCAGTATTGAGTGGTATACTTGATTGATTGCTTGAGTGCCTAGCTATCCTACAGTTCAATTCACTTAGCCATAGTAGTTAATCTCTACTGAGCTAGTAAGTTTGGGAGTAGTGGTGGAGTTTGGCTTCTCACTCGGGTTAAGACCACTAAACTCTCCAACCTTGCCAAAAAAAGCAGCACTCTCCATCCCCTGAGCAAAGCCTACACCTGGACCTCCTGCAGCACACTTAAATTGGGCAATCATCATCCCAAGCTGCGGCTCACCACAAGACACCCATGGCAAGATGGTCCGAAGGTATGTGTTTTCTTCCTCGGTTTGCATCTTGTCATGCTTCACATTGGCTATCTCCATCTCCAAGCCCTCACACAAAGCACACCTAGACACACAAGTGCTACCCAAGCTGGCCTTCTCAAGAGACACAATCTTGGTATTCTTCTCTGCCAACTCGGATTGCAAGCCTGCACACGACTTGCACACACCTAGCAACGAGGATCTAGCCCTAAGCTCATCCACCTCTCCAACCAAAGCAGCATACTTACCTCTCAAGGTGAGAAGGTCAGTCATGTGCTTGATGCACATCTCACACTCACCCTCTGTGACGGAACGACCCTAATCCCATGGCCCACGTGTCCCTGTCAACCTCTGACAGCCGAACCCATGTTCCATGTGATTAAGACCTGTTCGCCACCGGGCTACATCAGTGCCCAATGTCCGCAGGATCATCTCACAATTCGGTTACAGCATTGCATACTTTTACAAATAACATCGGAATAAAGAGCGGAAGACTTAAATAACAATAGTTTTACAAACCGAGGTTTCAAATGAGATAAGGAGTACGATTATTACGAACCATTGTTCGGGAATTTCAAAGTAGACAACGTAGCGGGAACATTAACATAAAGATACATGTAACACCCAGCCCGAGGGTGCACATTTACTCATCGGCCTCATCGGCCTCTTCCTGGACGAAGGTCACGCAACAGGGTGCGAGACACATCGGGGTCTCAGGCATACCTGCAACATGGGTAACAAACCCTGAGTACTGGGGTACTCAACAAGACTTACCCGACTAAAGAAAAAGGGAGAAGACTCAGGAATGAGAGGCTTAGGGTAGTCAAGGTAAGGCTTAAGCAAGATCAAGTATTTTGCAGAAAAGCATTTTTGTAAACCTTATTTTATTTTTGAAAGATTCAGTATTTCTCAATTCTTCATCATTCATGATTCATTTTACATTTCAAAACATTCCTAGTTGAGAACCACTCTCCGTTGACAGTCAGTGGACCAAGTCTCCATAACCGAGGAGCAACGTTAATCCGGATAAATAATACTCAGCTGAGGATCCCTATCCACACTGCATATGTAGCACCCAAGCTTGCATATGCCAACTCGTCTACCACGATTCCTCCAAGATTGGGCCCGGTCCTACGCCACCCGGAAGTACAGTACACCACTCCAATTTTCCGCCAGCGACAAGTACCTCGGGACTCTAACCCAAGAGTACAGGTCCTGACACGTGGGTACATGCTACTTCCGCCATCTCTCCACTCCCAGTGCGCGGTTGTCGGTCCAATAAAGGATTCCTCGGAGCCAGAGCTTCCCGTAGTATGTGAATAGTTACAAGTCTTGACCAGCAGGCCCCCATACGGATGGTCCCTAATTTTCCAGCCAGAACTACACCTTGGTTATATCTCACCCAAGCGTAATAGTCCTGTCAGTTTTTCAACCCTGTCCCGGTCGGTGTCAACTGTTGAGTCCCGGACTACAACATGACGGCACCGTACGCGCGGACAACCTCTTCTCGACAATGACCACATGCTAGCTAGGCAAGCAGCCATCGAACGGGAAGTAAAGCCAAATTCCCATAAAGATTCTTAAGTGATCACACTTTTGAAAATGACATTTTATTGCAAGTCTAATTCAATAAGCATTGCTAAGCATTTTTCAAATACTTTTGAAAAGCAGGTATCAGGTGTATCAGTGGTCAAGGTGGATAGTGCATCAATTAGGATAGCACACAACTCCTATAAACCTAATGCAATAATTTAACTCAAAAGCATTTAAGGAAATCATTTTATAAATTCAAGGAAAGGGTTAAATGCACCGGGGCTTGCCTTGGATGGCAAAGAGAGCAGACTCGGGGTAGGTATAGGTGTTGGAGCTCGGGGTCGCCTCGGGAGTTGGTTCGTCAACAGCGGCCTCGACTCTGGTACCTTCTTCGTCAACTATACGGATGCAATGATGAATGCTCATGAGAATGATGATATGGACTTATGGTGCAAGACAATTCCACTGAATCTAGATTACTCTTAGGCAAGGCATAATCGAAACCTAGGTTGAGCATAAAAGGTAACCATTTCTTTCTTAAGCATTATTGATGTTAGGCCTTATTATAATTATCCTAAGTATTAACCAAACATATGATCTCAAACATCATAGACCAAAGGGTAGGGGTCTATGAACATCAATCAATCCAAAGATCACATCATTAAACACTTATTACCAACCCTAATCCATCTTTTCTATTTTTCTTATTTTATTTAAAAGGTCATTTTATGAAGTTGCTCAAAAAATTACCAAATTAATCACATAAGTTCATTAAGGCATAAACAGATGGCAAAACAAATTTCATAATTTTTGGAGGTCATTAAGGTGCTCAATTAAATCTAGGCATTAATTAACAAAAGGCACTATTTAGGAATTAAAATAAATGCCCAAAAATCAACTTGTTTCAAAAGACTTCAAAATTTCACCAGGAACTTGTCATGGCATAACTAGCTCACAAAAAGTGATCTCATAATTTTTGGAGTTATAAATCTTTTTCTAAAAATCCAAAACCATCATTTATTAGTTAAAAGGGAGATTTTTCATTTTCAAATTTTTGCAGAAAAGTCAAGTTTTATATTTTTATAAAATACTTCAAGGTGTACAGAGTCTACCATCAAAATTTCAGAATTTTTGGATCAACACAGAAAATCACACAAAAAGATGAAATCTGAACACTATTCACATGTTTGAAGAAAAAGAAAAACGACACTATTCTTCTCCTCCGTCCGCCGGCGACCACCGACGACGGCGGCGCTGCTGCGCCGGCCACGGCAGGAGCTCTGCGGCGAAACCGAGGGTAGGGATGGCATCAGGAGCTCACCGTGAGTCGATACGGGGGCTCGGCGAGGCGAGGGGATGAACGGAGGGAGGTGGTCGACGATGACCGGCGGAGACTCGCGGCGGCGTCCGGCGCTCCGACGAGCCTGAGCACCAAACAAGGCCACAGGGGCGTGGTTAGAGTCGCAAGGGAGTAAGGAAGGTGATGCGGGGGTCAGTGGAGGATGATCAAGGCCGGAGAGGGAGTATTTCACGGTCCCGACCTCGACGGGATTCTCGCCGGAGATGACAACGGCGAGCTACGCCGGGCGAAGGAGAGCAGTAGAGATGAAATTGAGGGGTGGGAAAGCTTCACGAGAACTTGGCGGAGCTTTCGAGCTAGCTGGGAGAAGAGCGGAGGCTCTGGCTTGTGCTGGCGACGGTGGCGGAGGTGAGTTCTACTCCGGCGACATCGTCGGGCCTTTTATAGCCGCGGCGAGAGGCTAGCGGAGCGTGCTCTGGCGAGGATAAGGCTGCTCAGCGCGTGCGCAATCGATTGCGAGACCGAGGGTCAGCGGTTTCGCACGCAGGGCCCGGGCGTTGTGTTCGCCGGCGGCGAACACGCGGCGGCGAGGCGCTGCGGGGTGGGGGACGGGTGCGCGGGGTCAACTCGTGCGCAGACGCGTGCGGAATGATGAACTGAGCATCGGCGTGGGGTTGGTTTGGGCGAAGAAGCTTCGGACACGCGGCGGCATGCGAATCCGACGAGGGAGGTGGCCGGGCCCCCCCTGGGCTCACCGGAGAAGAGGAACAGGGCTATGCCCTAGCTTTTGACTTTGAGCAGATTTTGTATTTTGCGAATTACTCCCAAAATTTGAACTGGGCAACAAAAACTCAAAACATCAAAGTTGTTCAGAAAAATGAGATCTACAACTTTTTCAATAAGAACATTTTCAAAATCGAAACAGTTTTTGAACTATATTTGAAATCAGAAAAGGGGACACTTTTGAGATTTGAATCAATTCAAAATTACTTTGAATTTTAAACTGAAACTTGAAAATCTGCAAATATGAAAGTTGTTCCTTTTATCAAAACCTACAACTTTGCTATTATACACTTTTCCTGAAACTCAATAGTTTTTGAATAAATTTTGAAAACTGAAAAGGGAACAAAAGTTGGGGTTTGAATGAATTTGAAATAACTCAAACTTTTATACTGCAACTTGAAAAGTTGTAAATACCAAAGTTGTTTCTCTTCGACAGATCTACAACTTTGCTTTTTGGACCAACCTCAAATTCCGAATAATTTATGAATTACAAAGAGAGGGGTAAAATCCAGGGTTTGGAAATCAGGGTTTTGCAAAAGGGATTTGAAATCTGATTTTGATTTTTGAACCTTGGCCAACACAACAACACTTCAAGACACCAAAGGAACAAGAATTACACAAAACTAGTCACAGAGATGAAATTACCATTTTGCCCTTGTAGAGAGAAGTGGGCTAATTAGGGTTTTTGCAATAGAGGTATTTCACATAAAATGATACACTTAGCAAAATGCATACACATGAAATCATGATCAAGATGCTTAAAGATGATAATGATGATATGTCAATTTAATTACATGCTAAACACCAGAGGTGTTACACCCTCCTCAGAGACAACTACGGTGGACTTGGCAAACTCAAGCTCCTTCACCGTATCCTCCCACTTCTGCCTAAACTCCTTCCGCTCTCTAGCAGCACGCCTAAGCAGCTTATCTTGACTAAGAAGGGCGATAGTAAGCTTATCGACCTCAGCAGCAAGTTCATCAGGGGTCTGAGATACCTGGGAGGTGTCGTCGTCGTCATCCCGAGGGGTGTCCTCTAGCTGATTGTCGACCTCCTTGCCGAGGGCCATGGTGCAAATGCCCTCGTTGTCGGCGAAGAAACAAAGGCTGTTTAGCTTGTCCTCGATCTTCTTCTTCTTCTCGGACTCGTCGTCGCTTGAGGAAGTGGAGTCATCATCCGAGTCATCGACGTCACTGAGCGTGGTGAAGAAAGCACGCTGCTCAGCCTGGGCCTTCTTCTTGATGTACTCCTTGTTGAAGCTGCCCTTCCGCTTGTGCTTCGCGGGGATGTACTTCTCCTTGCGCTTGTCGGAGTCATACTTGTGCCCATGATCGCCCTTCCCAAAAGCTTGCTTGTTCTTCTTGGGACAGTTGGCGATGAAGTGGTCGGGGTCACTGCACTCGAAACACCCAGAGCGTCCTCCTCCACGGCGATGATTCATGCGGTTGTTGTGAAACCGCGAGAACCAGTTGGCAAGCAAAGCCAACTCATCATCTCCCATGAACTCCAGCTGCTCCTCTGTGACAGAGAGAAGAGAGGAAAGTGTAAAGCCTCCAGAAGGGTTAGCAGAAGAGCCAGAAAGCAAAACCATTGACGGGCCAGAAGGATTCTCATAAGAAGCCCTCGTCATGGCATCAATCTCACTGGACTTGAGCATACTGAAGAGCTCGTCGCACGTGAGAGTCTCATAGTTAGGCGATTCGATGATCGCCTAAACCTTGGAGTCCCACACCGACCAATCGAGAGTGTGTAAAAGCTTGAGAGCTCTCTCATGATCGTCAAAAGGCAACAACTCCTTGTTAGCCATCATCCTGTTGACAATGACCTGAAAGCGAGCGAATAAACTTTCTATGCTCTCGCCAGGCATGTGTCGAAAGTTCTCATACTCCCGCTTGTGCGACTCATAGAGACGGGATTTGACTTGAGTGGTTCCCTCATGAAAACACATGAGGGTCGCCCAAATCTCCTGAGCCGTGGGGAGGTGAGAAACGCGATCAAACTCAGACATGCTCAAACATGAGAAAAGAGCATTACAGGCTCAGCTATTGGCATCATGCTAATTGATCTGCAGCTGAGTCACACGAGCAGCCAAAACCACGTAATCAGCCTTGTTGCAAATCTCCCAGACAGAAGCACCCATGCTTTGAAGATAGGCCGACATGCATATCTTCTAATACGCATAGTTCGTCCCATCGAAAAACGATGGTTTGCCCACGCCGTGATCCATGTCGCCTTCTGTGGATCTGGAACCAGCTAAGGTGGAAGATCCTTAACCTGCTCTGATACCAATTGAAGGACCGAGAAAGCTATCCAAGGCGACCAGAGGGGGGGTGAATGGGAGCTTCAAATTTCTTTCGAAATGTGGAGGCCTCTGTCCCAGAAAATCAACCCCAAGAGCAAACCCGAGACGCGTGATGTCCACGACCCAAGAGAATGGGTGGATGTTCCCTAGGAACACAGCAAGACACCACATAAACTTCCTCACCCAAGTTCACGCAAGTCAACTAGTGACAGGATGGACTTTGGGTAACCTCAACCTCCCCCAAGCAACCCGAGGGGGATTCAGGCTATTTCGCAAAGCGGGAAGCCCAATTTCTGTAGAGCACGAAGTCGGAAATCCAACGCAAAAACCTAAAATCAAATCTGAAGTCGAACGAGCAAACTGCAGATGAAACAATGCAAAACTCACTGCATCGGACGCTGGCAGCATCCGATGTAGAAGCACCGGATGTGTCCGATGCAAAATGACCCAATTTGGAACCTCACTGCATAGTCATCGGACGCTGGCTACAGTGATAGTTCAGCGTCTGATGCTCCACCCTCGGACGCGTCTGATGGCAATGGAGCGTCCGATGGTCAGCGTCCGATGCTCCTTTAAAAACGTTGTTCTTGGACACGTGGCACCTGAGCATCCGATCTGACGAACTCAGCGTCCGATGCCCCCGAGTCCAGCGTCCGATGCCCCCGAAACTGCACAGTTCTTCCGCGGATTCAACCCGATCTCCTCTGAATCAAAAGCTCTAAGGCTTAGACTTGCTATGATGAGTTCCAACGAGGTTAGTGAGCTACCCCTAAGAGATCATGGCTCGAACCTAACTCCAAATCGGTGAATCAGAAGAATTCGGGGCAAGGGAAACAAAAACCAATTCAAAACAAAAATTGATCGATCTACTAGATCGTGAGGTTAGAAGTGAATTCCTTCGGTGGAAAGATGCGCCTCACGATCTAGAGCAACTCAGTTCAAACTGAATCAAAAATCATTCCTCGGATTGGGAGAACAAAGCAAATCACAGAGAGAGCGACAAGCAAAACACAAAGAACACAGCTCAAAACGCGAATCGATCTCGATTTCCAGCCGAAACTTCTCCACCCGAGGAGACAACGAGATTATGGTCTCGTTTCCTCAAAAAAACAAATACACAGCTCAAAATACACAGATTATGGTCTCTGCGGATCTCAGTAGCTACATCAGGGATTGGGAGAGCAGGAAAGCCTAATTGAAAGTAGCAAATGGCTGAGATAGTTTGGGAGGTGGGTGTCTCCCTCTACTTATCCCAATTATTATTCCTACTCTACCCCTAATGATACAGAGCGAACCAGCTAAACCCTAAGGCTATTCTGGACCAACTCGAAGTAGATGGTGATCCGACGGCCACGCTCGCACAACTGGTAGCTTCGCCTCGACGCGACCTCACCGATTGCCGCCATGTGCTACCACCGCTCTGCTTGTCCTTTTCATAGACCTCGCCCCCGATTTTGAAGCCGAAACCGGGAAACTTGTCTTTATGACCAACCCCCGGTTTTGAGGCCGAAACCGGGAAACCCGTCGTCCATCACCTGAGTTTGTAGCCCAAACTCAGAAACCCGCCAGCGCCCAGGTTTTGAGGCCCAAACCTGGAAACCATCCTCAACCCAAGTTCTGCAGCCCAAACTCAAAAACCGGCCGCACCTAGATTTTGAGGCCCAAACCTAGAAACCGTCCACTCGGTGGTTTTTCTATGGCTCAACCACCAAACCGAGCCGTAGAGGGGATGCACCGCCCGTGCACCACGTCCACACACAAGTCTTCACTTGTCGTTGTCCTAGGCTATCAGCCACCATGGCCGATCATCAGGCCACCGGTCCGTCAGTCCAAGCCTTACGTTCGCCCTTCACCGCTCTGGGTCCATCGGCACGACACGTCTCTACTTGACCTTCCCCTTGCCTTTGATCACCGTATCCGTGCTCAACACCTGCACAACACAAGCCAAAGAACATGTGCATCATCCCAGTTGACAATCACTCATCATCTCAAGATCCGGCATACAACGATGTATCCATAGGTTGATCCAAAGATAATGTCATCCACATAGATTTGCAACACAAACAAGTCACTTCCAATCTTCTTGGTGAAGAGAGTGGTGTCAACCTTCCCAATTTTGAATCCTTTGGCTAACAAGAAATCCCTCAATCTTTCATACCATGCTCTTGGTGCTTGTTTCAACCCATATAATGCCTTCTTGAGCTTGTACACATGATTGGGCTTCTTCATATCTTCAAATCCGGGAGGTTGCTCAACATACACTAGCTCATTGATGAACCCATTGAGAAAAGCACCTTTCACATCTATTTGATAGAGCTTGATGTTGTGAGAACAAGCATATGCAAGTAGGATTCGAATGGCCTCCAATCTAGCAACTGGTGCATAGGTTTCTCCAAAGTCAATGCCTTCCATTTGAGTGTATCGTTGTGCAACCAATCTTGCTTTGTTCCTTACAACAAAGCCATCTTCATCTTGCTTGTTCCGAAAGACCCATCTTGTACCAATAACATTTGTGTTCTTTGGTCTTTCCACTAACTCCCAAACATCATTGCGGGTGAAGTTGTTCAACTCTTCATGCATTGCATTCACCCAATCAACATCCATCAAAGCCTCATCAATCTTGGTTGGCTCAATAGATGATACAAATGAGTAGTGTTCACAAAATGATGCCAATCTTGATATTGTTTGCACACCTCTTCTTATGTCACCAACAATTTGATCTAAAGGATGATCTCTTGCAATGTGTGTTGGTTGGAGCACTTGTTCCAGTTGAGCACTTTCACTTGCATAAGCATCTTGTTGATCTTGAGAACCACTAGAGCTTGCAATATCATTATCATGCATGGTTGGAGGAGAGAGCACTTGATCTTTGTCATCTTCGATGTCAATCACTCGCTTTGGCCTAATATCACCAATGTCCATGTTCTTCATGGCTTCCACCAATTGTGTTCCTCTCACATCATCTAGGTTGTCTTGTTCTTCATGTGAGCCATTGGTTTCATCAAACTCAACATCATGGACTTCTTCAACTATTCTTGATGTGTTGTTTCACACTCTATATACCTTGCTTGTAGTGGAGTAACCAAGTAGGAACCCTTCATCACACTTCTTTTCAAACTTGCCAAGTCTTGTGCCCTTCTTCAATATGTAGCACTTGCACCCAAAGACCCGAAAATATGCAATGTTGGGCTTTCTATCATTGAGGAGCTCATATGGTGTCTTCTTCAATAGAGGGTGACAATAGAGCCGGTTGCTATAATAGCATGTCGTGTTGATTTCTTCGGCCCAAAAGGAATCACTCACATTGTATTCACTAAGCATGGATCTTGACATATCAATGAGTGTCTTATTCTTCCTTTCAACTGTCCCATTGGATTGAGGGTATACTTCGCCGAGAATTGATGCTTGATTCCATTTTCATCACATAGCTCATCAACTCTTGTGTTCCTAAACTCACTTCCATTGTCACTTCTCACTTTCTTGATTCTTCTATCAAACTCATTTTGACTTCTCTTGACAAAGGTTTTGAATATGCCAAACACTTCACTCTTGTCAATGAGAAAGAAGACCCATGTGAATCTTGTATAGTCATCCACTATCACAAAGCCATACTTGTTTCCCCCAATACTTGCATATGTAGTTGGTCCAAACAAGTCCATGTGCAACAACTCAAGTGCACGTGTAGTGCTCATCATTCCTTTGTTGGGATGAGTGTTTCCAACTTGCTTTCCCATTTGACATGCACTACATAGCTTATCTTTCTCAAAGTGAACATCTTTTAGTCCTCTAACCATGTCATGCTTCACTAGCCTCTTTAGTTGCTTCATTCCAACATGTCCCAAGCGCCTATGCCATAGCCAACCCATACTTGATTTGGTGAATAAGCATGTTGTCAATTGCGCTTCACTAGCATCAAAGTCCACCAAATAGAGGTTCTCATATGTAAATCCTTTGAAGACTAAATCACTTCAATCAACACTCACTATCTCCACATCATCAACACCAAATATGCATTTGAATCCCAAATCACATAATTGTGCCACAGACAACAAGTTGAAGTTGAGAGATTCCACTAATAGCACATTGGAGATGCTCAAGTCATTGGATATTGCAATCTTGCCCAAGCCTTTGACCTTGCCTTTCTTGTTGTCACCAAATGTGATAGCATCTGCATGATCATTGCCACTAGTGTTGATTGATTTGAACATTCTTCCATCTCCGGTCATGTGTTGAGTGCACCCACTATCAAGCACCCAATGCCTTCCTCCCTCTTTATAATTCACCTACAAAGAGATCAATTATTTTTAGGTACCCAAATCTTTTTGGGTCCTCCAAGGTTAGTCACCAAGCTCTTGGGCACCCAAATTGCCTTCTTCTTTGGGCCAACCATGGGTGCACCAATATACTTAGCCTTCACATCATTAGTGCCCTTTGTAAGCATATAACAAGAATCAAGTCTAATAGATAAAACATGAGCATTGTTCTTGTTCTTGTTCTTGTTTTTGTTAAAGCAATTTTGCTCTATGTGCCCGGATTGCTTGCAATTATAGCAATATCGACCATTGCTCTTCACGAAACTAGTCTTGTGAGGAGCAAAGGCGGCCTTGCCCTTCTTGGGGGTATAGCCAAGTCCCTCCTTGTTGAGTGGACATCTTTGGCTACCCAAGCACTTAAGCAAGCGGGCATCTCCACCATAGGCATTGCCTAAAGTGAGCTCATACACCTTGTTCTTAAGGTTTTCATTTTCTTACACTAATGAAGAATCACATGTAGTAGAAGTAAGCATTTTAGTTGAGCTAGATGATGATGATGCATTGGTGGGAGCAACAATAATAGGAGCATAAAATGATTCATCAAGAATATCACATGTTACTCCTACATTGCATGTCTCTACAACATCCTCAATCTTACTTTGATCAAGGAGGGAGGAGTGGGCTTCCTTAAGCCTAGTGTGAGCTTGGTCAAGCTTCTCATGGGCTTCCTCTAGCCTCTCATGAGTAGACTTGAGCTCATCAAAGGATTGCTCAAGAGCCTTGTTGGCCTTGCGCAATTCTTTGCACTCCTTCCTCTTAGTCTCAATGTAACAGTGAGCATCTTGTAGCATGCTCATGAGGTCCTCCTTTGAGTACTCCTCCTCATCATCACTCTCACTCTCACTTTCACTCTCATCGGATGATACCTTAGTGGCCTTAGCCATGAAGCATGTCGATGGAGTGTTGAAGATAGAAGGCTTGCTTGAGATAGCAAGACTAGCCATAGCCTTCTTCTTGGTGATCTTCCTCTCATCATCACTAGAATCATCATCATCACTTGAGGAAGCATCACTATCCCATGTCACGACATAGGATCCACCCTTCTTCTTCTCTTTCTTTTCTTTCTTCTCTTTCTTGTCCTTCTTGCTCTTCTTGCGGTCATCATCATCTTCATCACTAGAATATGGACAATCCGCAATGAAGTGATCCTTGCTCTTGCATCTATAACACCTTTTAGTTGTGCTTTTGGTTGCATCTCTTCACTTTCTTGCTCCATAGCCTTTCTTCTTCATGAACTTGCCAAACCTTTTCACAAAGAGAGCCATTTCTTCATCATCTATCTCATAACCACTTGAGCTTGCTTCATCATCACTTTCCTCCTTCTTTGCTTTGCCCTTGCTCTTGTTCTTGGAGGATGAAGCCTTGAATGCAACAGTCTTCTTCTTCTTTTCTTCCTCTTGGGCTTCCCCATCCCATTCCACACGGTATGTGTCTTGAGTGACCACATCACCTAGTACTTGATTTGGGGTTACCGTATCCAATCCTTCCCTCACTAGGATTGTCACCAAAGTATCAAACCTTGGTGGTAAGCATCTCAAGAACTTGTGAGAAAAGTCCTTGTCCTCCACCTTCTCTCCCAAGGCCTTCAAGTCATTGATAATGACTTGCAACCGGTGAAACATCTCCGGTATGCTTTCATCATCTTGCATCTTGAACATGGCAAGCTTGTCCTTGAGAATGTATAGCTTGGCACCCTTGACCGCCTTGGTGCCTTCATATGTTTCCTCCAATCTCTCCCATATCTCACTTGCTCTTTCAAGGTCCTTGATTTGCTCAAACACCTTTGTGTCAAATGCTTCATAGAACAAGTTGATTGCCACATCATTCCATTGAAGCTTCTCTTCTTCTCTTGGAGTGGGACTTGCGGTGTCAATTACCACAAAATCATGCTCAATCACTTCCCAAATCTTTCTGTTCATTCCTCTTGTGAATGCACACATCTTCCTCTTCCAACAATCAAAGTTGGTGCCGTCAAAATGTGGTGGCTTCCCCATATAGTTGATTTAAGCCATTTTAACACCGGAGGATGTTAAGCCTCAAACAAACGGTGACCACCGCTCTGATACCACTTGAAAGGTCCAAATTGGCTAGAGGGGGGGGGTGAATAGCCTAATTAAAAATCTATAAAACACTTAGGCAAACACTATTAGTATAACAAATGACGAAGCTTTTTGCGCTAGCCTAATAGTGTGTTGCAAGCCACCTATCCAACAATTCTACCTAATATTTCTATGACACACAATCAACTAGAGCTAATATCTAATGCGGAATAAAACTATCTAGCTCTAGTACAAATATGATATACAAAATGTATATGAGACAAGTATGTGCAATAGATAGACTAAGCAAGCTAATCACAACTAGCTACACAAGGTATATAACAAGAGATATACAACAAGTGATAGTATTTATACAAATGAAATAGCTCAAAGTAAATACACAAAGTAAATGAACTAGATAAAGATGATTTCACCGAGCCTTCGGGATCGCCTAGTAGAGAGCCAATCACCGGTGAAATCCACTCGTGATGCCAATCACCAAGAATGCGAATATGGAGACCAATCACCAAGATATGAAAGCAATTACAATAAGCATACGGGACACCAAGATTTATCCCGAGGTTCACATGCTTGTCGGCACGCTACTCCCCGTTGTGTCGACCAACACTAGGTGACTCGGTGGCTAATTGGCACAAAGCCAAACTCACAAAGAGCACCACAAGAATCTACCACTAGTGAGGTAGCTCAATGACCATGAAGAGAGGTTCCAGAGAGGGCCAAATCACATCGGACGCGTCCGATGGATCCGCATGGGACGCAGGCCAGCATCTGATGCTCCCTGGAAAGCACGCTCGCGCCATGTCACCTGCATCGGATTCTGCAACAGTGTTTCCTCAGCGTCTGTTGCCAGCGTCCGATGCTCTTTCAACATTTGTCAGAAACTAGGGTTTACCATCGGGCGCTCGGACCAACGTCCGATGCTCCTCGGACCAGTGTCCGATGCTCCTGGAGCTCAACACTTCACTTCCGAAAACCGCTGAATCTTGCCTCGCAAGCTCGGCACGAGGGAGAAGGACTATGTGCTAGTCTCTCCCACTTATCCACAACTCCTTAAAATCCCCTTATCCCAAAAGTGCCAACACTACCAAGTGCACATCATTGTATGCAAGTGTGTTAGCATTTTGCAAAGCATTTTCAAGGGGTTTTGTTAGTCACTCACTAGGTCTATAGCATCGATATGTTAGAGAACTCCTAGTGGCACTTGATCACTGCATAAGCCTTGAATTATCTCCTCTTAATAGTACGGCTATGTATCCTAAATGTGATCACACTCACTAAGTGTCTTGATCACCAAAACAAAGAGCCCTATAGGTTATACCTTTGCCTTCGGGCCTCTTTGCTCCGTCTCTTCTCTTCTTCATTTCACCGATGGTAGAGCACTTGATCTCTTCAGTGCTTGTGGCCATCACCATCCTCCGTGGTTGCCACCTTGCTAGCTCCACCACTTGGCTTGGTCACAATCCTTTCTTATAAGCTACACACATGCTTAGCAATAGGATTAGACCAAATAGGTTTCATCAATTAACCAAAACCAAACTAGGGCTTTCACCATCCAACAAAACGAGGGCAGAACGAAAGCCTTCGTGCAATGCAAAACCGACCCTCCAACAAAACGAGAGGGCGGAACGAAAGCCTTCGGGCAATACAAAACTGACCCTCCGACAAAACGAGAGGGCGGAACGAAAGCCTGCGGGCAATACAAAACCAACCCTCCGACAAAATGGGAGGGCGGAACGAAAGCCTGCGGGCAATGCAAAACCGACACTCCAACAAAATGAGAGGGTGGAACGAAAGCCCGTGGCCAATTCAAAACCGACCCTCCAACAAAACGAGAGGGCAGAACGAAAGCCCGCGGGCAACGCAAAACCGACTCTCCGAAAAATGAGAGAACGGTAGCAAAGGTCAGGTTGAGCAACCCTCGCATTGCAATAGGAAGGGCAGCTAGCAGCCCTCAGTCAGCGCAAAACTTAAGCGCCGCCTTAATTTTTCAACCTACCAAAAACCTACCGGGCTCAGCAACCCCGCCAACCACCAAGTACAACCAAATGAATAAATGCACAGACCCGCTACCGCAGAGGCAAGGCAATATAAATAGAGGCTAAAGCGCAGGTCACCCAAGCAACCAAAGTTGCCAAACCCATGCAAGAGTTGCTCCTGAGAGGCACACGCAACAGGCAAAATGCAGATAGGAAGCATCAGGAACCACGGTTTCGCTTTTATGATTGTGTCATCGAAACCGTAGTTAGACAACGCCATCAATTAAATCGCTCCAGGCGAAAGCCTTCCCAAGCGGCAAGGCCGTCTCAAAACCCAGCTAGAAGACAAACAAAAGCAAGCGCGCTGCCGGATGACAGCAATATCACAGATATAGCCAGTTGTAATTCCCTTTGTCGCACCTATAAAATCACTTTGATTAACTGGGTTTCCAAGCGTAGCACATCGCTGGCGCAGAATTGCGCGACTTACGGCCGAGGGGCTGCAACGAAAGCACCATCGCTCGAATGTTATCGCCCCTCGCCTAAGTGTGTGGGGGCGGGCGCGTTTGGACTACTGAGTGAGGGGGTCGCAATGAAAGCACCCTCGCTCGAATGCTACCGCCCCCTCGCCTAAGTGTGTGGGGCGGGCACGTTTTGGCTATCGAGCGACAGGCTCGCAACGAAAGCACCGTCGCGCGAATGTTACCGCCCCTCGCCTAAGTGTGTGGGGGCGGGCGCATTTTGACTACCGAGCGAGGGGCTCGCAACGAAAGCACCCTTGCGCGAATGCTACCGCCCCTCGCCTAAGTGTGTGGGGCGGGCGCGTTTTGACTACCAAGCGAGGGGCTCGCAACGAAAGCACCCTCGCGCGAATGCTACCGCCCCTCGCCTAAGTGTGTGGGGGCGGGCACGTTCTGACTACTGAGCGAGGGGCTCGCAACGAAAGCACCGTCGCGTGAATGCTACCGCCCCTCGCCTAAGTGTGTGGGGGCGGGCGCGTTTTGACTACCGAGCGAGGGGCTCGCAACGAAAGCACCCTCGCGCGAATGCTACCGCCCCTCGCCTAAGTGCGTGGGGGCGGGCGCCTTTTGGCTACCGAGCGAGGGGCTCGCAACGAAAGCACCCTCGCGCGAATGCTACCGCCCCTCGCCTAAGTGTGTGGGGGCGGGCACGTTCTGACTACTGAGCGAGGGGCTCGCAACGAAAGCACCGTCGCGTGAATGCTACCGCCCCACGCCTAAGTGTGTGGGGGCAGGCGCGTTTTGACTACCAAGCGAGGGGCTCGCAACGAAAGCACCCTCGTGCAAATGCTACCGCCCCTCGCCTAAATGTGTGGGGGCAGGCGCATTTTGACTACCAAGCGAGGGGCTCGCAACAAAAGCACCCTCGCGCGAATGCTACCGCCCCTCGCCTAAGTGTATGGGGGCGGGCGCGTTTTGGCTACCGAGCAAGGGGCTCGCAACAAAAGCGCCCTCGCGCGAATGCTACCGCCCCTCGCCTAAGTGTATGGGGCGGGCACGTTTTGACTACCGAGTGAGGGGCTCGCAACGAAAGCACCCTCACGCGAATGCTACCACCCCTCGCCTAAGTGTGTGGGGGCGGGCGCTCTTTGACTACCGAGCGAGGGGCTCGCAACGAAAGCACCCTCGCGCTAATGCTACCGTCCCTCACATAAGTGTGTGGCCGTATGAGTTACAAAAAAGAAAGAGCAAACACAATCCCAAAAACACAAGTCTCTTCTTATTTAAAGTAAGTCTACAGTGCGACCAAGCGCGTGATGGACACACAAATTACTTCCGCGCCCCAAGAAAAACGTTGTATCGGCGCTCATCAGGCGAAAAGGTGCAGTCCTCAGGCTCCAATTTAACGGACGGACCATGATCAAAAGATGACAGCGCGCGCGAAGCCTCGCGTCTCTTTCGCCGAGCCTCCAGGTCATAGCGATCAAAATTGTCATAAAAAGCACGTAAGTGCTCCTCCGTGCGATTAATCTTCTCGGCGCGTTTTCTCAAATAAGCTGAAAGAGACGCTGACGGAAACCTAGAGTGAAAGCTCCTCCACAAGTCACCTCCAATATAAAGGTCGCTGGATCTAATCATTAAAGGGCAAATGTCGAGAACGTCTGACGTTCCCGCATCCGCTTCCTGTTCAATACAACAATCCAACTTAGGTTCAAAAGTTTCAAACAACCTCAGTGTTTTCAGATACAACCGATCCCCCCAATTTTTTTTGCCTAATCACTCGTCTACCGCTTCTCGTGCGCCGTTTTCGTCGCGAGTAGCAGCCGCAGCCGAGCTCTCAGGAACCTCCTCATTCGAACGACAGGAGGTTTCTTCATCATCCGGCTTTGCCTCGCGCGATCGCCGCTCAGAGATGAAATCTGAAAAGATGGATTTGATACGGGCTTTCTCCTCCGGGGTTTACGAATACAAAAAGTCGTCTAACAGATCAGCAGCAGCGAGAGAAACGAAGCACCAAACAAATGAAAACAAAGAGAAGCAGCAGTCAAGCGGAAACGAAATCACCTTGCCGCGTCCCACAGCCGCTTGCATGAGGGACATATCGTTTCTGCCCGCCAGCCAAAACTCATCAAAAAACTTCTTCCCGAGCACTTTTGCTGCTTCCGGGGTCCGCCAGTAGTAGTCCACCTCCTTAACTCGAAGGTCGGCGATGTTGGTGCACCCGACATCCACAAGGCTATGGCCAATAGCTTTGATGACGGTAACCGCAGCATAATCGCGACCAAGCGCCATGTGTCCCTCCAGCGACTCCATTTCCGAGTGTATCCATCCAACGAGGCCATCCACATCATCCACGGGTGGGCTCTCCATTTCAACCCCAATGCTGCGAAGGCATTCGTGGAAGCGCGATGCAACAACAGTCGTCGAAGCCAAGAGCGCCTTCTCCCTTTCGGCCTTGGCGGATCGCAACTGTGACAGTCTTTCCTTAGACTATCGGCTTCCTACTGACTAGCTTTTTGGGAAGTCTTTTCATCCTCGGCTTTCTTTGTTTGCGCCTTCAAATCAGCGGCAAGGCTCTTAATACGATCATCTTTCTCCTGTCGGCTCCGCTCAAGCTTGCGAATGTAAAGTTCACCCTGGCGACACTGGCTACGGGCGATAATAGCAGCCTGCGAAACAACACATTAAAAAGCGTTGCACCACATGAGCTAGAGAGGGGCAAATGGGACGTAAAGTATACAAAGCAATCTAAGCACTCACGCTGGCCAGGTGGAAAGAGAGCGCGTCGCTAAGCTTCGCGCTGTCAACTTTCAGGAGATCCCTTTCAATCTCCGGAGAAACGAATGCCTTCTGTGAGAATTCTACAAACTTCGCAGCCTCATCGCCGTCGCTGGGCCAAACCCCAGCTCGGCGATAGTCAATGAGACAGGCGAGTTGTGCGTCTGAGGCTGCACCCAAAGAACGAGCAATGCGATAAGACTCTTCCCTTGCGTCATCAGTTTCGCTCGACGAACTCAGCCCGGTATAAAAGCAGGGGTTTTCGTAGTCCGAAGGACCCGCATCGAGTATCAACCGCCCATGGCCCAGGAGCTGCCCATCCACCATCTCCTGCGTTAAGTGAATGCATCCACCCAAAAAACAAGACTTACCCACATCAACCGCAGCAGGAGCTGGCATCCTTGAGGAACCGACCCCTTTCTCTCCGATAGCTTCTTTCTCGTTCGGCACCAGAGTCGAAGCCTCAGGGCGCTGAGTCTTCTGCTTCCTCGCCTGACGGTCCGTCGTTTCTGACGGATGAGGAGCCTTCCGAGAGCCAGGCTTGGCGAACGTAGGCAAGTCGGCGATCGAAGCGTCATCATTGAAAGCAGAGTGCGAAAGCTGCACGGTTGCCTTCTTCGGAGCCATATCCGCAGTTCGTAATGCGCTCTGCGAACATGGCAAAAACAGGGTAAGGATAGAGCGAAGGCAAAGGCGAAACGAACCATGAAAAGCACAAATCAGTGCGAAAGCCAATCAGCAACAGAAGGCGCGAAAACTAACCACCCTAGGGTGATCAAATGGATCAACATCCGGAATGGAGTCCAGCGCGCGCCCCCGGCTTTCGCGCAATGGCTTAGCAACCAATCGCCCTATGCGAATGTCGCCAACCTCGGAAGCTTGTTTGCCTTGGCACCACGCCCTTGCGGCCTCGGGTGCGAGCATGGCCTTTCCCTTTTGTCCTTTGAACCTCTTCCTCCTCCTTCCTTTCGTCCAGCAAGGGCCTCTCGTCACACAACACTCCCATCGCGTCAAACGCGCGATTCAAGCGGCGGCTGCGACCGAGATTGCCGAGCTAGAATTCGCTCTCCTTCCATAGATATGGGCCGCAAATCTTCTTCTCTTCACCTTCTATGTGCTTCACATAGGACTCATCGTCGGCGAAGTTGTCGGGTCTCTCAAGCAGCAAAAGGGGGCCTCGATATCCATCTCGGCCAGTAAAACCTTCGAAGGAGGTCACGCTGCAAAGCGGGTTCATCCTGTAACAGACTCGCCCAATAATGTGGCCCACCTACACCTGTCATCTGTCCAACGACCTCTGATCGCTATGTAGGTGTGCCACAAGACTAGATTAATCTGTTGGATACGATCGACGCATCCATAGGTCACAGGAATCATCCGAGTACAATCATTACAGCACATGACATTTCATACAAAATACTAGATCGAAGAATATCAGCGGAAGTCTTACATAAACATAATCTTACAAACTAGGGTTCAATATTACAACATAGGTGATAAAGAGTTCAAGTTGCGATAATACTAAGTGCTGGAATAAACGTCTGAATCATAACCATATTAATAAACCCTGCCCAAGGGCACATCACTCATCCCGATAGCCATCCACTCTTCGACAAGATCCCGGCTTATCTGAAACCGGGCGGTAAGCGCGAGTGCATCTCCACAGTGAATGTTTTCCTCATCATTCAAAGCGACGGGCGGAAGGTGTTTCCCGGGGCATTTCTCCAAAACCGACAAAAGTGGAGAAGCCTTTTTCTCCCCCTTTCCCAACTTAGAAGCAACAGTATCGTCAGAGCAAACTCGGTAATAGAACCAAAAACGAGTCCAATCCGGCCATTTATTCCGATAGGTAAGCGAAATAGAAACGCTACCCCGGGTCTTCCGTGGAACGAAGTTAATGCAACCAATCTCGCTGGGCAGTTTGCTTCCCAAAAAAGGATCATCCACTTTCGTCGGCCGCCGATGAATATCGTAGAATTGCACGAAAACGTCAGCCTGGGGCGTGCAGCCAAGCATCTTCATAGACATCGCGAAAATACCAAGCCTGACGAATGCGTTCGGCGTCAATTGATGCAACTAAATTTCGAACCCAGAAAGGACGTCTGCAATGAATCCCTCGAGTGGAAAGTCCAGTCCCGCAGCGAAGTAATCACGAAAGACGATAGCTTCATAAGGCCGTGGAATGGGCACTTCATCTCCAGGAACGCGACAACTCAAAAGATGGTCTGTTCGCAAAGGTCCTTTCTCGACTAGCGCTTGTAGAGCCGCAGACGACATTCGCGAAGCACCGAGATAAAACAAACAATCGGTCGGCACAAACACCAAACCCGAGTCTCCATCATCAGTAAAGCTGCCACTATGGTCTGGGACCCTCGGAGCCACCCCAGAGCCGATAGAGACGTCAGCGCTACGTTCGCGATGCGAGGATTCTGAGGTCCCACCGCTTTTGCTAGAGGAGCTGGTAGACGATGTCGAAGCAGAAGACGCCATCTAACACAGCGGCAAAAGATGAATAAACAAAAAGCGCATGCGAAAGAGAAAATTCTTAAAGGAACGACTAAAAATAACGAACAAGGCAGACCAAAGTAGACACGCAAAAAAACAACTCACCAGAGCGAAAGGGCTGCAGCAAACCCCACGTGCTCCGGTTAGCGAATGGCACGGCGAATCGTAAGCAAGCCGCTAAGGAACCGAAATGGCTCAAAAGGCTAGGTAACCTGTCTGCCCACAAACTCTGCACATATATACGCGCAAGCGACCTACAGACTGTACGCGGTTCCCAAGGAGATGAAAATACGTCTAGGCACGGGATACAAAGCGTCGCAGCGGCCTGACAAGCCATACAAAGTCATCGAGAAGATGAAAAGACGTCTAAGCATGTGAAACGAAGCGCCACACCGCCCTCTTTTCAAAAAAAAACCTTGGCTTTTAAACAAAGCAAGGGTCCTTTTTTGGGCGGGCATAGGCGCCTAGCGAAAGAGCACGGTCGAACTTCGTCGGCTCACAGATCCAACCGTGAGGGGCTATTGTTGGGGTGGAACCCACGCCGTAGGCGCCTCCGACCCGCGGGACTGAGCTTTTGCGCGAGAGAGACAACAAGAACGACCGAAGCCTAAGGTTTGAAGTAGCTTTCGTGCGAAAGCGTGCCGGCAAGCGAGCAGGCCCGCCAAGCCGAGCTTTCACGCGAAAGAGGCCGGAAACGGCCTGGGTCTTTGGTTTGGAGCGGTTTTCGTGCGAAAGCGCACCAACGGGCGAGCGAGCCCGCCGGGCTGAGCTATCGCGCGAAAGAGGCCATAGGTGGCTCAAGCACCTTTCGCGCGAAAGAGGCTTGGCGCCTCCGGTGAGGCGCTTTCGTTGTTCACGACTTCGGCTTTCGAGGTTTTCGCAGGTTGCTGGAAGCTTAGGTCAAAGGGAGCGGGCCCACTGGCCGAGGGAAGGAGCCAGGGGACGCCGGGCCTACCGAGGGACGAAGTCACGATGGTGCCCCTCAGGCTGGAGGATGCGGCAGGAGCCGTGAATTAGTTGAGAAGGGCATCGTTATAATTGCGATAGAGTGGTTGGAAGGGCATTCTTGTATTTTTAAACCGATTTGAGTTAGTATTGTTTCACCAGAAAAATCACTCTGCGGGATCTCTCTGTGTTTCGTGGGTCGTACTGCTTAGTACTAATATGCGCAGGCGTGCCAGTATACATCCGTATACAAAATAAAATAAATGTGCAATAAAACACAAAGAACAACAGTTCAGGGAAACATCACTTTATTCATTCATTGGAGAATTACAAAGTACAATTTTCCACTTTAATATATATTGCGCCGAGTTTCATCTGACAATCAGAGGATTGTGTGACTTCTAGTTCCTGGGGCCTCTAGGGGCCTTTAGAGGACTCCAGTTAATTACATCTGCAGCATTGGGCCACAAAACACCTCCGATTAAGCTATGCCGATGGTCATCATTGTTGTCTCCAAATAAATTAGAGTTGTCTCCGAGTACATGCATAAGCACAAATATGTGAAAATGGTGAAGTGCTAGAGCCTCGTCGGCCTCTAGCAAGGTATCCGGCCTCGTCGTGCGGATCCTATAATGAAGCCAAGTGTTCGGCCTCATCGGTCGCGAACAAATAATTCTGGCCTCATCGGTCGCGGAAAAGAAATGTTCCAGCCTCGTCTGTCAGGGGAGAAAATGACTTCATATAGATCACCAGCCTTGACGGTGCGGAAATGGGGTTGTGGTAAATGTGAGACTTGTGCTCATGTAATACTTCAGAAATTTCTCCTTCGTATAGATTCTAGAGATCATTGGCGTGACACTTAGTCAGCTCGCCAATTTATATAATTGTGTGTCGACTTGAGCGCTTTGTCATGACTTAGAATTATTTGTGGGTGTTGAACCCAAATGGATTTCGGGCTTATCGGAGCCCATGACATGAATGGACTATTTATTGAGCCACATTTGAAGAACTGATATGGGCTCGTAACATCACGGCGCTATCTTGGAAATATTTATGAGTGCTGAACCCAAATGGGTTTTGGGCCTGGCCGAGCCCGTGACTCGCTGTGGGCTGAGAGATCAATATTAGGCTGTCAATTACATCTGAATAACTTATCGAGCTAGCTTGTGACTTGTGTGCACATATGCTTTGCACGTAAGACATTTGCTTGGTAGTGAATAGCCCTTTCATTTGCTTTCTTGCCTTATACTTCACAAGTACGTACATATACATATATTTCTGGCTGCTATTGTTGGCTTCTCAAGATGGACCGTCACTGGGCCAATGCACCGCTGCTATCACTGATCGCCTGCTCCGAGCATTGCCGGACTTGGTGCTGGGCTGTCTCAATTGCTGCTAACAATGGCGTTGCACGGCTGAAGAACGCCGTCGTGGCTGTAAGTCAGCCCTACTGGCGAGGGCTTTATTTGCCACTACATAGACATCGCCGGGCTGCTGCTTAGGCCGCTGTTGATGGTCATCATCATCGAGTACGAGGCACTTGCTGTGCCACGCATGTTCGTCGTAGTTGATCTGCGGTGCCACCGATCAACAACATAGATAGCCCATCTCTCGCCGCCACGGCCAAGATAGCCACACATGCCTGGTCGTTTCTGCACCAGTGCAGTTCGCCACTGCGTGCTTGCCATGACCTCCACCATTCGCCGCCGGACAAAAACTCTATGTATGTGTTGTTCTGTATGTTGCTGCTGCCATGCACAGAGACAAGCTAGAATCATGTAAATCTAAATATAATTAAAAGAATTCACCATAAGCATTGGCTGCTATGTCGCCGATGATGAGGAAGCCGATGCGCGGTCCACCAGCTCGCCGGGGATGATGCAATGTTCGACGATGGATGATGTCGGAGAAGTCGACGGTGAGAGCGTTGATGGCGCCGCCGCCTCTCATACTTGCCGGTGATGCGTGTATACATGTACGGCGGTGGCGTGCGCGTGGAGAGCGTGTCTGTACAACTAACTATCGGGGCGGCGGCATATTGCGATGGCTGGCCGGTGCAGCCTGGCGGCCCTGTGGATGTTTGTGTTCAGCAGGGCCGGGCAGCGGCGTGACGGAGATGGAGTAGAAGCAGAGCCCCGGCGTATATGTACAGCAGATTGTGTACGTGTGCATGCTAGCAGAGCGGCGGCATCTTGAAGGTGGAGTCCGCCCCCTTGAGACTGACCGCACTCTTTGTACTCTAAATTCATCCTCTATACATCCTAGTCATCAAGATTTTCTTCTCTATATATAATTTTTTCGCACTCATTCATCCTCTATATTATCCTCTATCTACTATGGGACCCATATGTCTATAATTTTTTTTTACAGAAATATATCCATGTGACATCTTATTTTAAAGTATTTATTCAAACAAATTTAATGGTTTAATCAGAATTTAATTTGAGATTTTGGTTTGTGAGTTATAACATTTTTTTAGTTAGTTGCATATGTGGGGCCCACCACTTCATGTTCTCTCTTCTTCTGCGGTCGAACGCCAAGTTTGCCGTTCGGAGTCTGCTTCCAGTTGTTTTCACCGTACCCAGTGCAGCAAATTTCTACGCTATCTACTCCTCCGGTACAGGATCCCAGTGCGGTCAGTCTGAGAGGGAGAAGTTATTCTGCTTTTCACTATGTAAAAGTTTGGCAAATCCAACACCCAATCACAGACACACCCTTAAAACGTGTCTGTAGTAGACATACCTCAGACGACCTTTAAGAACACCCGTCTGTAATAACCCGACAGATGGATTGGCAATGGTACTGTTCTTAGTAATATCAACTATCACAGACGCGCACTAAATTACAGACGCACTTTTGTATGCGTGTCTGTCATAGTAACTAATTACAGACGCGTGTTAAGTTACAGACGTGCCTTCAAACGCCCGTCTGTTATAGGAATATTATCACAGACGCGCGTTGAGTTACAGACGCTCCTTTCGTACGCGTGTCTGTATTTTCCATATGCGTCCTTTAAGACGGCCCACATATGTTTTGGGCCTAGCG
The DNA here is from genome assembly GCA_009763385.1 of Coix lacryma-jobi var. lacryma-jobi. Classification (NCBI taxonomy): domain Eukaryota; kingdom Viridiplantae; phylum Streptophyta; class Magnoliopsida; order Poales; family Poaceae; genus Coix; species Coix lacryma-jobi. The sequence continues at coordinate 87,232,909 of CM019831.1, forward strand.
GGATATACACAATGCTTTGCCACGTACATGTTCGGCCTTTTTAATGCAGAACAAGACAGACGATAACATAGAAATTGGGCCTGTTTGGTGCAGATTTTTATGACTTCAAGTTCATTTCATTTCATCCCAGGAACAAAGTTTTAACCTCACAAACCTGAGATTTGCAACTAGTTTTCACACACAATTATATACAGACATGATTTCTGCACTAGTAGTTAAATGACCTTTTGTGCATCAGCCTTGCAGTTTGCACTAAAAATTTATCCCAAGCCATGGATGTGATTTTGATGACTTCAAATACAACATTTCAACAATATTTTGATGGTCGATGACCCAATTTGTTGACTAAATGCAGCTTAATTTTTCAGGTAGCAAGAACCACCACTCTTATCCAAGACACTCACTGTTAAATCATCACAAGAATATACTCGCTTCCCGGAAACTGGAAGCTCAAACACATTCTTTTTTTTAGTAGACACAAACGGCACTTATAAACCAACCATTTATTTAGCCCTGTCAATATAATCTGACATGAAACATGCAAGGTACAAGTACAAGACGTTCAAAAGAAAACAACCACCACCGAGTTTGAACAATGCTCTGTGGCAAAGATGTCAGACTCCCCACAGCAACAAAAGAGAGTCAGAAATCAGAATGCATATACTTAGTTGATTCCTAATGGCTAGCAGAATAACATCTCTAGAACCACAACTTCTGTCCAAGCAATTTCTAAAACTTGCTTACTGGAGGTCTACAACTGAACTGCTACCATTTTGTAGCAAGGAAACATTTCACGAGTTAAATAACCACACAAAATGGGTCCTAACATTTCAAGATTCATAATTGCATTCAGCACAAATAGTCAAAGACCAAGTACGGGAATGTGGGGAAAAAAAACAGATTACATACAAGCCCAGATAACTATGAACGTTTGGTGACACGGTTCAAGCAAAGAAAGTTTAATGGAAACAGAAACCATAAAGGCTAACATATTAAAAATGTGCTATCTCATCAGATCTCATTCTACCAACTAGTTTGCCCTTCCTCAAGCTCTCAGATGTCATGAGCTCCTCAACTTTCCAAATTTTCAAACCCACATCATAAGTGTTCATGCACTTGAGCCACCAGCACTTGCTCCCTCGCCTGTAAAAGCTGCTCCAAGAGCTGCAGAAATTTACAATTTTTAAGGACAACATTAGATGATTTAGGAATCAACTTTCCCCTTGATAAAGAATTACTTCTCACCTAAGAGTCACGTGGAGGGGCGGTCGCAGTAGTGTCAGGTGCTGGGATCTCAAACCGTGAAGCAAAAGCGACCTCGTCTGACTCCGGAGACTCTGTCGAAGCTGCAGACGGACCGACACGCTCTGTAGGTGGAACTGACTGAACTGGAGCTGCCACACTAGTCAACGCAACGGACACTGGTACTGTAGCCTCAGCAGTAGTGACGGGCGGAGGTTGACTCTCTGAGACCGGCTGCTGCTGCGAGTCGGTGGAACCAACCGAGGAGTGAAGTGTCTCACCGGTGCGCGCCTGTCTGGTGGATCAGTAACACAGGACTTGAAGTAGAGACTAGCTAAGCATGCTCTCCTGTGACCTGACTGTGAGTGGCAGACAATGGAGCTGCAGTAGTCGCCACGATCACTAACTGTGTCTCTGTAGCTGTAAGCCGGAGAGGCTGAGACACATGGGCAGCCTGCGAATCAACACCATGTATTGCTAAAAAGCTCTGACTCTGAGGTACGCTGGACTGTATAGCTGGAGCCAAAGAAACTTGAAGGGGAGCAGCCGCTATCGCTGGAAGTCTCTCAAGCACCTGCTGATGGAACGTGTCTTGCTGAGCCTGTATACTCTCGAACATAGTGAGCATCCGCTCATTGAGCCTAAACTGCTCAGTACGAGCCTCGGTCTCTCTACGTGCCTGCTCAGCGGCTAGGCGCTGCTGCTCTGCGGCCAAACGCTGTTGTTCTGCTGCTAACCGCTGCTGCTCATCTATCATTTTCTCCAGTAAAGCTGCAACCGAAGGATCTGTCACTGGAGGAACTGTAGGAGCTGAACGGGAGCTATTCGCCCTGGCGTCATGAGCACAAGTTGTCATAGTTTGTGGTGGAGGTCCAAAAACCGGCAGCTCGTCGTCATCATCCTCATCATCATAAAGATCATCACAAACATTTTGATCATCCGGAGGATTCTCTGTCTCTGGCTGCTCAACAAAGTCTGAGTCAGGATCTCTATGTCTTGCATCATCCCCAAGTGGTACGGGCCTGTATATCCCAAAGCGTCTTGGATGAGTTTCTCTGGTCATGGCATACTGTGGATACTTGATCAACCTCTCAAAGATGTAACACAGGTAGTGTGCATAGGGAAGCTGACGGCGCTGCCTGCCATCCATCACTGTGTCCTCGATCTCACAGAACAAAAAATCCACAACATCAAACTCTGTGTGAGAGACAAGTGCTCCAAGCAACCATTGCTGCAGGTGTGTCAGGGCCTCTCTATTGCCAACTCGTGGAAGTAGTGTCTTTCTCATTGCTACTTCAAGAACCTGGGCAAGACGTGTCATGTTCCTCGGACCACGTCGAGACCCCTCAATGAACTGTGGACCAAAGATAGGCGTCACATAGTCTGCCGAGGGCTGCTCCCCGCCGTGAGGGCGTCTAGGAGGGGCAACTGTACCATAGCATTTACTATGTAGTTTCATAGATGACTCAGGAAGGCCATACAGAGCACGAATTTCATGAGAAAAAATCCGATAGGTCTCACCCTCAAACCTGAACTTGAAGAAATCATGAGCCGGATCAACCCAAACTGTGGCATAAAAAACCCTGATCCATTTTTCCATATATAATCCTGATCTACACAGAAGATTTTCCAGGCCTGGTAAGTACGAGATGCACTGTGAAATCTCACGAGTACCTGCTGCTCTCCTCAGATATGCCAAGTCTAGAACCCTGTGAGGGCTGAAAGCACACCTCTCAAGTAGCTGTGCTCGGTAGAACGACTCTTGTACAATCGTGCTGAAAAGTGGTGAAGCTAGCTCATCTCGCTCCTCTGGAAACCACTCCTCAACAGCAACACCCCTAAAATGACGAATTCTGCTAGATGTAGCCCCACGAAGCTCTAACAGGCGGGGGTCCTCCGGAGCCTGCTTGATCTCCTGCACATCACGCGCTCTAAAGCGTCGTCTCAGTAAAGGAGGAGGAAGCTCCTCCTCTGGCTCCTCAGCCTGCTGCTCCTGCCTCGACGCACGCTGACTCGGCGTCGGGTGTACAGAGGTGCGTACACGGGACGACCGACGGAGCGGTGTCTGGGGCTGTGATCCTGACTCATGAATCTGAAGAGATCCACTCCTACCACCTCGCACACCTCTGTCGTGAACAAGCGCTGCTATAGCAGCATGCTCGGCCTGTCGATGCTGCCTCTTTCGCTTCTTGGCCTGTATGATTACTGCTTTCTTGCTCCTGTCATTTGGCGGACGCGGAGGGTCCGTACCATCACCACCTCCACCTGGAGGAGGTCGAGGACCCGTACGCTTGGTACGAGCCATAGCAATCACAGACAGGAAGGACTGCAGGAAATACTGCCCAGAAATCACTGTCAAGTCAAGCTGCTAACAGAAAAAAGAAACTCCCCCTGGCTATGTCATCTCTGCCCAGCTGCAACTGCGATAAAAACTGCCCACTGACAGTAGAAACAGTCCACACAAGCTGCCCCTAGGTCACTGCCATCTGTCAAGAACCACTGACACTCAAAGGCTTGGCCTCTGTTCCGTACTCGCGGGCTTGGCCCCGAGTTTAATTTTCAATGCCCACTGACCAAACTGCCTCGGACCAAGTGACCCTGCAGCGATAGAAATAGGTAGAAATATATATAAGAAATTTATTTCTAGAGATAAGGTCCCTGATGGAAGCAAAGCAATTTTAGATGAGAAATTGAACGGAGTGGCTTGCTACCTGACAACTGATGACAAATTGATGACAAAGCAATAGGAAAGGGTGTCACAGGGTCGTATCGTCAACTGCAGCAACGAATTGATAGAAAAGAATGTGCGACAGTGAAGGAGTTTGCATTTGGGCATTTTAGCGAACAGCTTGCGTGCAGGAGTAGTGCTCACCAAGGATGGAACTGCTCCTGGCCGAGTTGACGCCTGGCGGCGAGCATACAGCACAGAACCAGGCAAAGGGGACGCCACGGACGGACTCCTAAGAAGTCAAATCGCCAAGGAAGACGAAGTTGACGGCGAGTAGGTGGAGCATTCCCGTCGGCGGCGGTAGAGAGCTCCGCAGCGAGCAGGTGGCGACCAGCGCGAGGAGCGACGCAGTGGATATGGAGAGCACACGCGGCGGAGAGCGAGACGCGCGGAGGTGGTGCAGCGGCCGGAGTCACAATGTGCGCGGCGGCCGACAGCGAAGCCCAGGGCGGCGCTAGGGTTAGGAGCGAGTGCGGCGCGGGGCGGGCGCGTTCGAGCATGGGCGCGACTTGGCGAGCATGCTGGTGAGGTACGGCGGCCGGCGGCGAGGCTTGTGGTGGCGCGGGCGAATGCACGGGGCGGCGCGCAGTGAAGGTGGCGAGTGCAGCGGCGATTTTGGAAGAGAAGCGCGCGTGCAGGACGTTTTGGGAGAAAGGGATGCAGCTGACGAGACGGGTCCCACGTGATAGAGATTTTTTTTTTAATAAGCTTGCTGCGCTGGCACAGCCACCCCATGGGCGGTGGCACAGCCACCATGGTGGCGGTGACCAAGCCCAGGAAACGACTCAAACCAGCTCTCGGGTGGAAAGTGGCGGTGGCACAGCCACCATGGTGGCGGTGCCCTGTCCTGTGCCAAGGGCCCCTGGGAGCTCTCTGTAAAAAAAGGGGCGGTGGCACAGCCACACTAGGGGCCGTGCACAGCCATTGGCGGTGCACACAGCCATGTCCGGTGCCACTCCCCTCACTAGACATGCTTCTTTTCTCTTTGCGGAAATAGTTGCAGCTATACACTTTGCAGGTGACTAGCCGTAGTGGTGATGGTGAAGCTACTCAGTAAAGCCAAATATACAGGTACGTTTCTATTCAGTTCACTGCAGCCACCAGCAATTAGATTTTCTGTAGTATATTTGCTAGACTTAATCTCATAGACAAAGATTTACCGGAGCCTTAGTTGGTTAGTAGTGTTCTTAAGTAGTCCATCATCTTAGGATTATGGAGGGAAGGAACCACCCTCTCGGTCACTCCATCTCCACGACAGTTCCGGGAGATAAGACTGAGAGCAGAGAAGTCAGATTTCAGTGCCACGAAATCAGTGAAACAAATGCCTGTAAGAATGATTCCCAAGAACATTAATTAGTCATACAAAAGTAGCACAAGGTTATAAACAGATAGGATAAGTGATGAAGCTGTTGCAAAACCAGGCAGTCTTAGATTACAGCTTTGCAACCTGCCATTGTGCTGGAAAGCACATACATGTTCTGTTCTGGGTACCCGAGACAAACCCCATCCCCCAGGTCTCCAAACCTCTGGAAAGCGCAGACATGTTTTGGGCACCGAAGACAAACCCAGTGCCAAGGTCTCCAAGCTCTCTCGAAACTCCAAACATTTTTTGAATACCACAGGCGACCCAGTTGCCCAGGTCTACAGCATACACAACAATAGGAGACAACACATTACAAATGGATTTCATAACATAAAAAAGCAGTCAGCACAGGGGCTTTAGCACACAATGAGACTCATCAGCTCAGAAATATGAACCCAACACACTGGTAAGAGAGTGTGTCGTTGAAAATATCCCATCCACCTAGAAATTCATAGAACACAATTCCATACATCCAGGGGAACATTACAAAGTTGCATTGGGCAAACTAAAAATGACAAAAGACAGCTAAATGAAGGAAAATCACAGTTTAATCTAAACTTCAAGCAGCCCATCTAACTATAATTGTTGACAACATGGTGGACATGGGGAATGGTCTAGATATATTTTGCTTCACCATCAGGTCCAACTGACAGAATGATCTACGTATCTTTCGCTTCATCATCAAGTTCAAGTGACAGATCATCAGCATTTTGAACTTCATCAACCCTGCTTGAGAACAGATTGAACATTGTCAGTGTTCTAGCTTAAGATGCTTAGGTGAAGACTTAGAAAGGTTAGCATATTTTATAACTTCTATAACAGTATGGAGCAGCTTAGAAATTGGAGCAGCTTAGAAATTGCAAAACTCACATGACATTATTTTCTGCGTGCTTGCCGTTTTTGGCGTCTTTCTGCCATGGGGGCATCCTCCTTACGACCGTCTCTTAGGTATGGTGTTCGCTCACTCTCTAAAATCACAGGGATGATGGAAGTATCGAAAGGAGGGATTTCACTGGAATGATTGAATTCTTCCTCGTCCACTTGATTTTCAACTCCGAAAGGCCGCTTTTTACCAGGGAGAACCACTTGTCGTCTCTTGTTTGTAGTGCCACGCACATAAAAGACTTGGGAAACATGCCTTGCTAGTACAAATGGCTCTTCCCTAAACCCAACTTGTTCAAGGTCAACGCATGTGAAGCCATACATGTCTTTTCGTACCGCACTTCCCTGAACCCATCGACAACGAAAAACGGCCACCTTTTCTTCGCCAGGATATGTGAGTTCCCATATCTCTTCAATTTGACCATAATACACTGTCTTCTGCATATTGGTGTCAAATGCATCCACATGAATAGCACTGTTCTGGTACATGCTTTTCTGGTCTTGCTCAATGGTGTAAAAGGTGTAGCCATTTATGTCATAGCCTTGATAAGTTGTGATTGTGAATAAAGGGCGCGCTGCCAGCTGTCGAAGCCTTTTGTCTGGGCAAGAGCTTGAGCTATATAGTCGGTCTTTAAACCAATTGTTGAACTCTCTCATATGTGCCCGCGCAATCCAATCTTCACTCCGATGCGGATTTTGTTGCCTCAACATCTCCTTATGCTCTTCAATGTAAGGTTCCACTCCTGTTGTGTGTTGTAACACTAGAAAGTGGGCTTTGTCAAGGTCATCTGGATTTGGAGTAATTTGCTTCTCCCCAAGACACCCTCTCCCTGCTAGCCTTCCCTCATGGCGAGACTTGGAGATGCCAATTGGATTAATGGGGTCAATGTAACTAAGGCACCAATCGACCACCTCCTCAGTAGAATAGCATTGTGCCATGCTTCCCTCAGGATGAACCCGACTCTTGGCATACCTATTCAAAGTACTCATAAATCTCTCATACGGGTACATGTGGTGGAGGAACATCGGTCCAAGATACTTGATCTCCTTAACCAAATGTATAATGAGATGGACAGACGTGTCAAAGAAAGACGGCGGGAAGTAAGCCTCAAGGAGACACATCACCTCACACAAGTTCTTTTCAACATCGTCCAGTGATTGTTTATCAATGACCTTTTGAGAGATCAAGTTAAAGAAGAAGCAGAGGCTCATGATTGCCTTTCGGGTTTTTTCTGGCAATATGTTCCGGATACCTACTGCAAGCATGGTTGTGAGCATGACATCACAATCATGAGCCTTCATGGGAAGCATTTTGTTTTCTCTTGGATGCACGACCTTTCGGATGTTGGAAGCATATCCAGAGGGAACTTTGACACTACGAAAGAAGTCACACAATTCATGCTTTTCTTTTTGGGTTAGGTTTGCGGCAGATAAACGTGGTTGGGCACTGCTACTATCCAAGTAGAGCTCAGGCCTTATGTCCAATTCCTCTAGGTCCGCTCTTGCTTTTGCATGGTCCTTGGTTTTCAATTTATCATTCATGAGGGTCCCAAGCAAACTCGCACAAACATTCTTTTTCACGTGCATGAGATCGATGCTATGGCGGACCGCTAAGTCTTGCCAGTAAGGCAATTCCCATAGGATTGACACTTTCTTCCACCTTTTCTTAACCTCACTCTTAGCTTTTGCATTGAGCTTTCGCTTTCGGTTTCGGTTTCCAACAACAGTGCTCTCCGGGTCAACTGTAGGTGTTGTATCCTTTACCATCTGGTCATGCACATGTTGTCCATTGGAATGCCTTGGTGCAGATCCTGTCTCCCTCGTGCCATCAAACTGATGTTTCATTTCCCGATATGCATGAGGATGAGGAAGGAAACGTCGGTGCCTTACATAAACCCTCTTCCTCGAGTTATTCAGCCAAACACTCTCTGTGTCATCTAAGCAATGAAAGCAATCTTTTTCTCCTTTGCACTGTCCAGAAACGCTACGATGCCCTGGAATATCAGTAACAGTGGTGAAGAGCATGGCACGCAAGTCGAAAAATTCTTTCCTGAACCCATCGTACACCCTCACACCCTCCTCTTTCCAGAGTTTCAACAAATCATCAATAAGCGGCCTCAAATACACATCGATATTAATACCTGGTTGAGACGGACCAGAGATCAAAACTGACATCATCATGTACCTCCTCTTGTTACACAACCATGGGGGAAGGTTGTAGATAGTTAAGAACACAGGCCAAACACTATATGAGCTATTCATGTTACCAAATGGGTTCATGCCATCTGTGCTCAATGCTATGCGAAGATTCCGTGGCTCATCAGAAAAACTTGTATACTTTATATCGAAGAACCGCCATTGAGTACCATCTGCTGGGTGTCGTAAATAACCATCAACTTTCCGCTTGTCTGAGTGCCAAGTCAACAGTTCTGCATCCTTGGAGGTTGCAAAGAGACGTTTGAGGCGAGGAATTATAGGGAAGTACCAAGCAACCTTCCTAGGAACTTTACTGCGCGTCTCCTCACCGCCATCACCCTCATTTGATCTCTTGTAACGAGAGGCTCCACACTTAGGGCATTTCTTGAGCTCTTTACACTCTTCACCGCGGAACAGGAAACAGTCATTCTTGCAAGCATCAATTTTCTCAAATTTCAATCCCATCGGACAAACAATCTTCTTGGCCTCATATGTAGTCTTGGGCATTTGATTCCCATCGGGAAAAATATCAATAAGCGCTTCTAGCAAATCTTTGAAGCTCCTGTCAGTCCAATGATGTGCTGCCTTCAGTTGGAGAAGCTTTAGTGTGCCTGACAACCTCGTATAGCTCTTATTACAACTTGCAGTGAGTGGTGTCTTCGTATCTTTCAGCAGTTGTTTCAGCTTCTTGAACTCTTTAAGACTGTACCCATCAAAGCCAAGGGCATCACGCACCATCTCATCTAGATTTTCAACCGTAGGGACAGGGCTTGCAAGAATCTCTGCTACAACATCATCACTTAGTTCCTCATCGGCATCATTCTCATGAAGTCCTTCCTCACCATCACGTTGACCAGCAGCCTGTGACTGATCTCGGACATTGACACCTTCTTCTCCATGTTTGTTCCAACATATGTAGTCATCCATGAATCCACGACATATTAGATGGTCGTAGACTGTCAACGGATCCATGAATAGCCTTTGATTCTTACAGTCAACACATGGACACCACATAGATGACTTGTTACTAGTCAACATATCTGTCTCTGCAGCTTCTATGAAAGATTTAGTCCCATTTAAATAGTCATCAGAAGTACGTTTCACAGCATACATCCACCGTCTTCGATCCTCCATAGTCTACAAAAGAAAATGGAAAATAGAAGAATAAGTCATCAATCATATCAAGAAATTGTTACTGTACAAGAATTTTGGCACAATTCATCAGCATTGTTCCGCCATGATATGGTTTGAAACTAGCTAAGTTAAGAATGCAAGTTAATTAATTAGTTGCAATATATTTGATGCTGAGCTCACCTCTGGCCACTGCTGGGCAGCGAAGCCGATCGAGATAAGATGGCGAAGCACTACTGAGAGCGAGAAGCTATAGATCGATTAGCACGAGGGCACACCCGGCGCCTGCAGAGACCGAGATAGAATTAAGCACACGGCCGGATTCCATCAGGCAGTCGATGAATTTGACAATACTCACATAAAAGTTAATTGCAAAGCTATTATTATTAGCAAATTTGGCACTACCTGATGAGCTGAGCTGAGAACACGCCAGCCAGGGACCGAGGAGCGAGGATGTGGTCGCGCCGTCGGTGGACGGAGCTGAGCTGAAGTGGATTGGCAAGTCGGTGGCCTTATCACGCCTCACGTCGCCGGCTGATGTCCCTAGCCGCCGGCGCCGCTTATGTAGGTGCCGCACGCGCGGTGGTGGACAGCTCGACGTCGTGGAGTCCGGGCGGAGACAGGGCGGTGCGCGCGGACGTCGTGGCCGGGGCTGTGACGCCGAGGTTGTTGCGGCGCGGCGCGGCGCGACAGGGGGCGAGGACGGCGGTGCTCGGCGGACGACGGCGCGACACAGACGGGGTCACAGCGAGGCCGCCAGGCCACGGTGTGCTCACGATCGTGGCGAGCGGGATGTGGAAGCAGAGCCGAGGCCGAGAGAAGGAAGAAGGGCTGCGCTGCCCCGCGCACCGCGTACGGCCGGCCGCCTCATTGAGCGGACGAGATCGAGGCGAGCTCTCTGCACCACGATCGCCACCACAGCCGCCGCCTGCCTTGCCGCGCGCACCCCAAGCACCGCTATACGCCGCCGGAACAGCCGCGAGTGCCGGAGGCCGCGCCCGCCACTGGTTATCAGAGAAGTACTACCCCGTCCAAGAAAAGATGCAAGCGATATGTGAGTCAAACAGTTTGAGGAGTCAAACAGGAACGGCTCGTATAAGAATATAAAAAATACTAAATATTCTTTTGATATGTGAGAATTGCATGCAAACTTCAAACTGTCGCGACGCAGACGGGGTCACAGCGATATTATATAAAAAATACTAAATATTCTTGATATTATATAAATATGGTCAAACTTTAAACTGTTTGACTCCTCGATAAATATGGTCAAATTTCAAACTATTTGACTCCTCGATATGTGAGAATTGCATGCTTTTGTGGACGAAGGGAGTACATGACCTCTCTCAAACCCAAAGCACCTGCAAAAATGGAAGCAGTAGAAAGTGCCATAGCCTCAGCCATCAAGACTGAGGAGCAGTTCAGCATTTGTGCTTTGATTTTGAGATGAAGTTTGTTAGCTGGATCTAGGAAGACAATTCCTATACCAGCCGTTCCTGTACTTTGATTTGCATTGTCAGGTTTAGTGGAGGCATCAACAAAACAGGTGACTCTCATCAATGGATGAGAGTAGGAGTCGATCATTTGCGGCTGACAACTCAGCGTTGCAGGGCAATAAGTAATGGCATTCCCTCCTTTGGTACATGCAATTCAAGTTCACACAGACAACAGAGTTTTCATTTTAGAACCACAAATACCATCAGTTCTTACATTGGCATGCCATGATCCGATCCCTAAACCAGACCACCAAAATAACAGGGACACATGTTCCATGGCATCTACTGCACCTAGGGACACCAGCACATACAAAAGCCCCACCCCAACCTGGACTAGCTTGATCCAAACCAGGCATCTATACGAATCTTGCACCAAAAGCGGAAAAGATTGAAATACGGTCGAGCAACATACTAAATTCGACATAAACTAGTCACCTATCCAAACTAGTCATCTACTTCACGTCTTCAGCGCGCAATCATCAACAACAAGCCGATCAGCGTGAAGATCCAGACGATAAGAACAACATCAATGCAGTGGTTCTTGCTCTTTAACTCGCCTTCCAATCCCTGCACAACAGCATCCTTGTCCTGCAACTCCCGCCGCTTCTGGTTGAGCGCCATCTGCTTCCAGTCGAGGTCGCGCTGCATCAGTTGCATAAACATGTTATTGCGCCGAACCTCCCTCGTCTTCTGCTCGAGCTCCATGTGCTTCTGCTCCAGCTCCATCTGCTTCGTCTGCACCTCTGCTTCTTTCCTCGCTACCTCCTCCTCAAGCTGGCAAACTGTATCTCGGAGCTGGCTGAGCAACTCCTGCCCGACGGACCCGGCGCCGCCGCCACCAGGGCTGCTGGAACACGAATCCGGCATTCCCCACGTCGGATAGCGCGGAAACCGTCGCCTCACTCCGCCGCCCGCCGCCGCCGAGAATCGCCGGAACCCTACCCGACTTCACTCGTCGCCTGCCGGAGAAAAAGAAAGAACCGCGCGGTGGCGGAGAGGGGGCGGAAGGAGCGGGGGCTGGCGGAGAAAGAGAGTCGCGCGGTGGCGGTGGTGGGGGCGGAAGGAGCCCGGTGGCGTATTTCAGGGGCCCGGCCCTTGGGCGGGGCGAGAGGGAACAGGAAGCTGGTCAGGTCCGAGACGTGCACGCCCGCTCGTTCGGCCGAGGCCGTGATATGCGCCCGAACGAGCTTACAACTTGAGAGCGGGCGCATATCACGGCCTCGGCCGAACGAGCGGGCGTGCACGTCTCGGACCTGACCAGCTTCCTGTTCCCTCTCGCCCCGCCCAAGGGCCGGGCCCCTGAAATACGCCACCGGGCTCCTTCCGCCCCCACCACCGCCACCGCGCGACTCTCTTTCTCCGCCAGCCCCCGCTCCTTCCGCCCCCTCTCCGCCACCGCGCGGTTCTTTCTTTTTCTCCGGCAGGCGACGAGTGAAGTCGGGTAGGGTTCCGGCGATTCTCGGCGGCGGCGGGCGGCGGAGTGAGGCGACGGTTTCCGCGCTATCCGACGTGGGGAATGCCGGATTCGTGTTCCAGCAGCCCTGGTGGCGGCGGCGCCGGGTCCGTCGGGCAGGAGTTGCTCAGCCAGCTCCGAGATACAGTTTGCCAGCTTGAGGAGGAGGTAGCGAGGAAAGAAGCAGAGGTGCAGACGAAGCAGATGGAGCTGGAGCAGAAGCACATGGAGCTCGAGCAGAAGACGAGGGAGGTTCGGCGCAATAACATGTTTATGCAACTGATGCAGCGCGACCTCGACTGGAAGCAGATGGCGCTCAACCAGAAGCGGCGGGAGTTGCAGGACAAGGATGCTGTTGTGCAGGGATTGGAAGGCGAGTTAAAGAGCAAGAACCACTGCATTGATGTTGTTCTTATCGTCTGGATCTTCACGCTGATCGGCTTGTTGTTGATGATTGCGCGCTGAAGACGTGAAGTAGATGACTAGTTTGGATAGGTGACTAGTTTATGTCGAATTTAGTATGTTGCTCGACCGTATTTCAATCTTTTCCGCTTTTGGTGCAAGATTCGTATAGATGCCTGGTTTGGATCAAGCTAGTCCAGGTTGGGGTGGGGCTTTTGTATGTGCTGGTGTCCCTAGGTGCAGTAGATGCCATGGAACATGTGTCCCTGTTATTTTGGTGGTCTGGTTTAGGGATCGGATCATGGCATGCCAATGTAAGAACTGATGGTATTTGTGGTTCTAAAATGAAAACTCTGTTGTCTGTGTGAACTTGAATTGCATGTACCAAAGGAGGGAATGCCATTACTTATTGCCCTGCAACGCTGAGTTGTCAGCCGCAAATGATCGACTCCTACTCTCATCCATTGATGAGAGTCACCTGTTTTGTTGATGCCTCCACTAAACCTGACAATGCAAATCAAAGTACAGGAACGGCTGGTATAGGAATTGTCTTCCTAGATCCAGCTAACAAACTTCATCTCAAAATCAAAGCACAAATGCTGAACTGCTCCTCAGTCTTGATGGCTGAGGCTATGGCACTTTCTACTGCTTCCATTTTTGCAGGTGCTTTGGGTTTGAGAGAGGTCATGTACTCCCTTCGTCCACAAAAGCATGCAATTCTCACATATCGAGGAGTCAAATAGTTTGAAATTTGACCATATTTATCGAGGAGTCAAACAGTTTAAAGTTTGACCATATTTATATAATATCAAGAATATTTAGTATTTTTTATATAATATCGCTGTGACCCCGTCTGCGTCGCGACAGTTTGAAGTTTGCATGCAATTCTCACATATCAAAAGAATATTTAGTATTTTTTATATTCTTATACGAGCCGTTCCTGTTTGACTCCTCAAACTGTTTGACTCACATATCGCTTGCATCTTTTCTTGGACGGGGTAGTACTTCTCTGATAACCAGTGGCGGGCGCGGCCTCCGGCACTCGCGGCTGTTCCGGCGGCGTATAGCGGTGCTTGGGGTGCGCGCGGCAAGGCAGGCGGCGGCTGTGGTGGCGATCGTGGTGCAGAGAGCTCGCCTCGATCTCGTCCGCTCAATGAGGCGGCCGGCCGTACGCGGTGCGCGGGGCAGCGCAGCCCTTCTTCCTTCTCTCGGCCTCGGCTCTGCTTCCACATCCCGCTCGCCACGATCGTGAGCACACCGTGGCCTGGCGGCCTCGCTGTGACCCCGTCTGTGTCGCGCCGTCGTCCGCCGAGCACCGCCGTCCTCGCCCCCTGTCGCGCCGCGCCGCGCCGCAACAACCTCGGCGTCACAGCCCCGGCCACGACGTCCGCGCGCACCGCCCTGTCTCCGCCCGGACTCCACGACGTCGAGCTGTCCACCACCGCGCGTGCGGCACCTACATAAGCGGCGCCGGCGGCTAGGGACATCAGCCGGCGACGTGAGGCGTGATAAGGCCACCGACTTGCCAATCCACTTCAGCTCAGCTCCGTCCACCGACGGCGCGACCACATCCTCGCTCCTCGGTCCCTGGCTGGCGTGTTCTCAGCTCAGCTCATCAGGTAGTGCCAAATTTGCTAATAATAATAGCTTTGCAATTAACTTTTATGTGAGTATTGTCAAATTCATCGACTGCCTGATGGAATCCGGCCGTGTGCTTAATTCTATCTCGGTCTCTGCAGGCGCCGGGTGTGCCCTCGTGCTAATCGATCTATAGCTTCTCGCTCTCAGTAGTGCTTCGCCATCTTATCTCGATCGGCTTCGCTGCCCAGCAGTGGCCAGAGGTGAGCTCAGCATCAAATATATTGCAACTAATTAATTAACTTGCATTCTTAACTTAGCTAGTTTCAAACCATATCATGGCGGAACAATGCTGATGAATTGTGCCAAAATTCTTGTACAGTAACAATTTCTTGATATGATTGATGACTTATTCTTCTATTTTCCATTTTCTTTTGTAGACTATGGAGGATCGAAGACGGTGGATGTATGCTGTGAAACGTACTTCTGATGACTATTTAAATGGGACTAAATCTTTCATAGAAGCTGCAGAGACAGATATGTTGACTAGTAACAAGTCATCTATGTGGTGTCCATGTGTTGACTGTAAGAATCAAAGGCTATTCATGGATCCGTTGACAGTCTACGACCATCTAATATGTCGTGGATTCATGGATGACTACATATGTTGGAACAAACATGGAGAAGAAGGTGTCAATGTCCGAGATCAGTCACAGGCTGCTGGTCAACGTGATGGTGAGGAAGGACTTCATGAGAATGATGCCGATGAGGAACTAAGTGATGATGTTGTAGCAGAGATTCTTGCAAGCCCTGTCCCTACGGTTGAAAATCTAGATGAGATGGTGCGTGATGCCCTTGGCTTTGATGGGTACAGTCTTAAAGAGTTCAAGAAGCTGAAACAACTGCTGAAAGATACGAAGACACCACTCACTGCAAGTTGTAATAAGAGCTATACGAGGTTGTCAGGCACACTAAAGCTTCTCCAACTGAAGGCAGCACATCATTGGACTGACAGGAGCTTCAAAGATTTGCTAGAAGCGCTTATTGATATTTTTCCCGATGGGAATCAAATGCCCAAGACTACATATGAGGCCAAGAAGATTGTTTGTCCGATGGGATTGAAATTTGAGAAAATTGATGCTTGCAAGAATGACTGTTTCCTGTTCCGCGGTGAAGAGTGTAAAGAGCTCAAGAAATGCCCTAAGTGTGGAGCCTCTCGTTACAAGAGATCAAATGAGGGTGATGGCGGTGAGGAGACGCGCAGTAAAGTTCCTAGGAAGGTTGCTTGGTACTTCCCTATAATTCCTCGCCTCAAACGTCTCTTTGCAACCTCCAAGGATGCAGAACTGTTGACTTGGCACTCAGACAAGCGGAAAGTTGATGGTTATTTACGACACCCAGCAGATGGTACTCAATGGCGGTTCTTCGATATAAAGTATACAAGTTTTTCTGATGAGCCACGGAATCTTCGCATAGCATTGAGCACAGATGGCATGAACCCATTTGGTAACATGAATAGCTCATATAGTGTTTGGCCTGTGTTCTTAACTATCTACAACCTTCCCCCATGGTTGTGTAACAAGAGGAGGTACATGATGATGTCAGTTTTGATCTCTGGTCCGTCTCAACCAGGTATTAATATCGATGTGTATTTGAGGCCGCTTATTGATGATTTGTTGAAACTCTGGAAAGAGGAGGGTGTGAGGGTGTACGATGGGTTCAGGAAAGAATTTTTCGACTTGCGTGCCATGCTCTTCACCACTGTTACTGATATTCCAGGGCATCGTAGCGTTTCTGGACAGTGCAAAGGAGAAAAAGATTGCTTTCATTGCTTAGATGACACAGAGAGTGTTTGGCTGAATAACTCGAGGAAGAGGGTTTATGTAAGGCACCGACGTTTCCTTCCTCATCCTCATGCATATCGGGAAATGAAACATCAGTTTGATGGCACGAGGGAGACAGGATCTGCACCAAGGCATTCCAATGGACAACATGTGCATGACCAGATGGTAAAGGATACAACACCTACAGTTGACCCGGAGAGCACTGTTGTTGGAAACCGAAACCGAAAGCGAAAGCTCAATGCAAAAGCTAAGAGTGAGGTTAAGAAAAGGTGGAAGAAAGTGTCAATCCTATGGGAATTGCCTTACTGGCAAGACTTAGCGGTCCGCCATAGCATCGATCTCATGCACGTGAAAAAGAATGTTTGTGCGAGTTTGCTTGGGACCCTCATGAATGATAAATTGAAAACCAAGGACCATGCAAAAGCAAGAGCGGACCTAGAGGAATTGGACATAAGGCCTGAGCTCTACTTGGATAGTAGCAGTGCCCAACCACGTTTATCTGCCGCAAACCTAACCCAAAAAGAAAAGCATGAATTGTGTGACTTCTTTCGTAGTGTCAAAGTTCCCTCTGGATATGCTTCCAACATCCGAAAGGTCGTGCATCCAAGAGAAAACAAAATGCTTCCCATGAAGGCTCATGATTGTGATGTCATGCTCACAACCATGCTTGCAGTAGGTATCCGGAACATATTGCCAGAAAAAACCCGAAAGGCAATCATGAGCCTCTGCTTCTTCTTTAACTTGATCTCTCAAAAGGTCATTGATAAACAATCACTGGACGATGTTGAAAAGAACTTGTGTGAGGTGATGTGTCTCCTTGAGGCTTACTTCCCGCCGTCTTTCTTTGACACGTCTGTCCATCTCATTATACATTTGGTTAAGGAGATCAAGTATCTTGGACCGATGTTCCTCCACCACATGTACCCGTATGAGAGATTTATGAGTACTTTGAATAGGTATGCCAAGAGTCGGGTTCATCCTGAGGGAAGCATGGCACAATGCTATTCTACTGAGGAGGTGGTCGATTGGTGCCTTAGTTACATTGACCCCATTAATCCAATTGGCATCTCCAAGTCTCGCCATGAGGGAAGGCTAGCAGGGAGAGGGTGTCTTGGGGAGAAGCAAATTACTCCAAATCCAGATGACCTTGACAAAGCCCACTTTCTAGTGTTACAAACACACAACAGGAGTGGAAACCTTACATTGAAGAGCATAAGGAGATGTTGAGGCAACAAAATCCGCATCGGAGTGAAGATTGGATTGCGCGGGCACATATGAGAGAGTTCAACAATTGGTTTAAAGACCGACTATATAGCTCAAGCTCTTGCCCAGACAAAAGGCCTTCGACAGCTGGCAGCGCGCCCTTTATTCACAATCACAACTTATCAAGGCTATGACATAAATGGCTACACCTTTTACACCATTGAGCAAGACCAGAAAAGCATGTACCAGAACAGTGCTATTCATGTGGATGCATTTGACACCAATATGCAGAAGACAGTGTATTATGGTCAAATTGAAGAGATATGGGAACTCACATATCCTGGCGAAGAAAAGGTGGCCGTTTTTCGTTGTCGATGGGTTCAGGGAAGTGCGGTACGAAAAGACATGTATGGCTTCACATGCGTTGACCTTGAACAAGTTGGGTTAGGGAAGAGCCATTTGTACTAGCAAGGCATGTTTCCCAAGTCTTTTATGTGCGTGGCACTACAAACAAGAGACGACAAGTGGTTCTCCCTGGTAAAAAGCGGCCTTTCGGAGTTGAAAATCAAGTGGACGAGGAAGAATTCAATCATTCCAGTGAAATCCCTCCTTTCGATACTTCCATCATCCCTGTGATTTTAGAGAGTGAGCGAACACCATACCTAAGAGACGGTCGTAAGGAGGATGCCCCCATGGCAGAAAGACGCCGAAAACGGCAAGCACGCAGAAAATAATGTCATGTGAGTTTTGCAATTTCTAAGCTGCTCCAATTTCTAAGCTGCTCCATACTGTTATAGAAGTTATAAAATATGCTAACCTTTCTAAGTCTTCACCTAAGCATCTTAAGCTAGAACACTGACAATGTTCAATCTGTTCTCAAGCAGGGTTGATGAAGTTCAAAATGCTGATGATCTGTCACTTGAACTTGATGATGAAGCGAAAGATACGTAGATCATTCTGTCAGTTGGACCTGATGGTGAAGCAAAATATATCTAGACCATTCCCCATGTCCACCATGTTGTCAACAATTATAGTTAGATGGGCTGCTTGAAGTTTAGATTAAACTGTGATTTTCCTTCATTTAGCTGTCTTTTGTCATTTTTAGTTTGCCCAATGCAACTTTGTAATGTTCCCCTGGATGTATGGAATTGTGTTCTATGAATTTCTAGGTGGATGGGATATTTTCAACGACACACTCTCTTACCAGTGTGTTGGGTTCATATTTCTGAGCTGATGAGTCTCATTGTGTGCTAAAGCCCCTGTGCTGACTGCTTTTTTATGTTATGAAATCCATTTGTAATGTGTTGTCTCCTATTGTTGTGTATGCTGTAGACCTGGGCAACTGGGTCGCCTGTGGTATTCAAAAAATGTTTGGAGTTTCGAGAGAGCTTGGAGACCTTGGCACTGGGTTTGTCTTCGGTGCCCAAAACATGTCTGCGCTTTCCAGAGGTTTGGAGACCTGGGGGATGGGGTTTGTCTCGGGTACCCAGAACAGAACATGTATGTGCTTTCCAGCACAATGGCAGGTTGCAAAGCTGTAATCTAAGACTGCCTGGTTTTGCAACAGCTTCATCACTTATCCTATCTGTTTATAACCTTGTGCTACTTTTGTATGACTAATTAATGTTCTTGGGAATCATTCTTACAGGCATTTGTTTCACTGATTTCGTGGCACTGAAATCTGACTTCTCTGCTCTCAGTCTTATCTCCCGGAACTGTCGTGGAGATGGAGTGACCGAGAGGGTGGTTCCTTCCCTCCATAATCCTAAGATGATGGACTACTTAAGAACACTACTAACCAACTAAGGCTCCGGTAAATCTTTGTCTATGAGATTAAGTCTAGCAAATATACTACAGAAAATCTAATTGCTGGTGGCTGCAGTGAACTGAATAGAAACGTACCTGTATATTTGGCTTTACTGAGTAGCTTCACCATCACCACTACGGCTAGTCACCTGCAAAGTGTATAGCTGCAACTATTTCCGCAAAGAGAAAAGAAGCATGTCTAGTGAGGGGAGTGGCACCGGACATGGCTGTGTGCACCGCCAATGGCTGTGCACGGCCCCTAGTGTGGCTGTGCCACCGCCCCTTTTTTTACAGAGAGCTCCCAGGGGCCCTTGGCACAGGACAGGGCACCGCCACCATGGTGGCTGTGCCACCGCCACTTTCCACCCGAGAGCTGGTTTGAGTCGTTTCCTGGGCTTGGTCACCGCCACCATGGTGGCTGTGCCACCGCCCATGGGGTGGCTGTGCCAGCGCAGCAAGCTTATTAAAAAAAAAATCTCTATCACGTGGGACCCGTCTCGTCAGCTGCATCCCTTTCTCCCAAAACGTCCTGCACGCGCGCTTCTCTTCCAAAATCGCCGCTGCACTCGCCACCTTCACTGCGCGCCGCCCCGTGCATTCGCCCGCGCCACCACAAGCCTCGCCGCCGGCCGCCGTACCTCACCAGCATGCTCGCCAAGTCGCGCCCATGCTCGAACGCGCCCGCCCCGCGCCGCACTCGCTCCTAACCCTAGCGCCGCCCTGGGCTTCGCTGTCGGCCGCCGCGCACATTGTGACTCCGGCCGCTGCACCACCTCCGCGCGTCTCGCTCTCCGCCGCGTGTGCTCTCCATATCCACTGCGTCGCTCCTCGCGCTGGTCGCCACCTGCTCGCTGCGGAGCTCTCTACCGCCGCCGACGGGAATGCTCCACCTACTCGCCGTCAACTTCGTCTTCCTTGGCGATTTGACTTCTTAGGAGTCCGTCCGTGGCGTCCCCTTTGCCTGGTTCTGTGCTGTATGCTCGCCGCCAGGCGTCAACTCGGCCAGGAGCAGTTCCATCCTTGGTGAGCACTACTCCTGCACGCAAGCTGTTCGCTAAAATGCCCAAATGCAAACTCCTTCACTGTCGCACATTCTTTTCTATCAATTCGTTGCTGCAGTTGACGATACGACCCTGTGACACCCTTTCCTATTGCTTTGTCATCAATTTGTCATCAGTTGTCAGGTAGCAAGCCACTCCGTTCAATTTCTCATCTAAAATTGCTTTGCTTCCATCAGGGACCTTATCTCTAGAAATAAATTTCTTATATATATTTCTACCTATTTCTATCGCTGCAGGGTCACTTGGTCCGAGGCAGTTTGGTCAGTGGGCATTGAAAATTAAACTCGGGGCCAAGCCCGCGAGTACGGAACAGAGGCCAAGCCTTTGAGTGTCAGTGGTTCTTGACAGATGGCAGTGACCTAGGGGCAGCTTGTGTGGACTGTTTCTACTGTCAGTGGGCAGTTTTTATCGCAGTTGCAGCTGGGCAGAGATGACATAGCCAGGGGGAGTTTCTTTTTTCTGTTAGCAGCTTGACTTGACAGTGATTTCTGGGCAGTATTTCCTGCAGTCCTTCCTGTCTGTGATTGCTATGGCTCGTACCAAGCGTACGGGTCCTCGACCTCCTCCAGGTGGAGGTGGTGATGGTACGGACCCTCCGCGTCCGCCAAATGACAGGAGCAAGAAAGCAGTAATCATACAGGCCAAGAAGCGAAAGAGGCAGCATCGACAGGCCGAGCATGCTGCTATAGCAGCGCTTGTTCACGACAGAGGTGTGCGAGGTGGTAGGAGTGGATCTCTTCAGATTCATGAGTCAGGATCACAGCCCCAGACACCGCTCCGTCGGTCGTCCCGTGTACGCACCTCTGTACACCCGACGCCGAGTCAGCGTGCGTCGAGGCAGGAGCAGCAGGCTGAGGAGCCAGAGGAGGAGCTTCCTCCTCCTTTACTGAGACGATGCTTTAGAGCGCGTGATGTGCAGGAGATCAAGCAGGCTCCGGAGGACCCCCGCCTGTTAGAGCTTCGTGGGGCTACATCTAGCAGAATTCGTCATTTTAGGGGTGTTGCTGTTGAGGAGTGGTTTCCAGAGGAGCGAGATGAGCTAGCTTCACCACTTTTCAGCACGATTGTACAAGAGTCGTTCTACCGAGCACAGCTACTTGAGAGGTGTGCTTTCAGCCCTCACAGGGTTCTAGACTTGGCATATCTGAGGAGAGCAGCAGGTACTCGTGAGATTTCACAGTGCATCTCGTACTTACCAGGCCTGGAAAATCTTCTGTGTAGATCAGGATTATATATGGAAAAATGGATCAGGGTTTTTTATGCCACAGTTTGGGTTGATCCGGCTCATGATTTCTTCAAGTTCAGGTTTGAGGGTGAGACCTATCGGATTTTTTCTCATGAAATTCGTGCTCTGTATGGCCTTCCTGAGTCATCTATGAAACTACATAGTAAATGCTATGGTACAGTTGCCCCTCCTAGACGCCCTCACGGCGGGGAGCAGCCCTCGGCAGACTATGTGACGCCTATCTTTGGTCCACAGTTCATTGAGGGGTCTCGACGTGGTCCGAGGAACATGACACGTCTTGCCCAGGTTCTTGAAGTAGCAATGAGAAAGACACTACTTCCACGAGTTGGCAATAGAGAGGCCCTGACACACCTGCAGCAATGGTTGCTTGGAGCACTTGTCTCTCACACAGAGTTTGATGTTGTGGATTTTTTGTTCTGTGAGATCGAGGACACAGTGATGGATGGCAGGCAGCGCCGTCAGCTTCCCTATGCACACTACCTGTGTTACATCTTTGAGAGGTTGATCAAGTATCCACAGTATGCCATGACCAGAGAAACTCATCCAAGACGCTTTGGGATATACAGGCCCGTACCACTTGGGGATGATGCAAGACATAGAGATCCTGACTCAGACTTTGTTGAGCAGCCAGAGACAGAGAATCCTCCGGATGATCAAAATGTTTGTGATGATCTTTATGATGATGAGGATGATGACGACGAGCTGCCGGTTTTTGGACCTCCACCACAAACTATGACAACTTGTGCTCATGACGCCAGGGCGAATAGCTCCCGTTCAGCTCCTACAGTTCCTCCAGTGACAGATCCTTCGGTTGCAGCTTTACTGGAGAAAATGATAGATGAGCAGCAGCGGTTAGCAGCAGAACAACAGCGTTTGGCCGCAGAGCAGCAGCGCCTAGCCGCTGAGCAGGCACGTAGAGAGACCGAGGCTCGTACTGAGCAGTTTAGGCTCAATGAGCGGATGCTCACTATGTTCGAGAGTATACAGGCTCAGCAAGACACGTTCCATCAGCAGGTGCTTGAGAGACTTCCAGCGATAGCGGCTGCTCCCCTTCAAGTTTCTTTGGCTCCAGCTATACAGTCCAGCGTACCTCAGAGTCAGAACTTTTTAGCAATACATGGTGTTGATTCGCAGGCTGCCCATGTGTCTCAGCCTCTCCGGCTTACAGCTACAGAGACACAGTTAGTGATCGTGGCGACTACTGCAGCTCCATTGTCTGCCACTCACAGTCAGGTCACAGGAGAGCATGCTTAGCTAGTCTCTACTTCAAGTCCTGTGTTACTGATCCACCAGACAGGCGCGCACCGGTGAGACACTTCACTCCTCGGTTGGTTCCACCGACCCGCAGCAGCAGCCGGTCTCAGAGAGTCAACCTCCGCCCGTCACTACTGCTGAGGCTACAGTACCAGTGTCCGTTGCGTTGACTAGTGTGGCAGCTCCAGTTCAGTCAGTTCCACCTACAGAGCGTGTCGGTCCGTCTGCAGCTTCGACAGAGTCTCCGGAGTCAGACGAGGTCGCTTTTGCTTCACGGTTTGAGATCCCAGCACCTGACACTACTGCGACCGCCCCTCCACGTGACTCTTAGGTGAGAAGTAATTCTTTATCAAGGGGAAAGTTGATTCCTAAATCATCTAATGTTGTCCTTAAAAATTGTAAATTTCTGCAGCTCTTGGAGCAGCTTTTACAGGCGAGGGAGCAAGTGCTGGTGGCTCAAGTGCATGAACACTTATGATGTGGGTTTGAAAATTTGGAAAGTTGAGGAGCTCATGACATCTGAGAGCTTGAGGAAGGGCAAACTAGTTGGTAGAATGAGATCTGATGAGATAGCACATTTTTAATATGTTAGCCTTTATGGTTTCTGTTTCCATTAAACTTTCTTTGCTTGAACCGTGTCACCAAACGTTCATAGTTATCTGGGCTTGTATGTAATCTGTTTTTTTTCCCCACATTCCCGTACTTGGTCTTTGACTATTTGTGCTGAATGCAATTATGAATCTTGAAATGTTAGGACCCATTTTGTGTGGTTATTTAACTCGTGAAATGTTTCCTTGCTACAAAATGGTAGCAGTTCAGTTGTAGACCTCCAGTAAGCAAGTTTTAGAAATTGCTTGGACAGAAGTTGTGGTTCTAGAGATGTTATTCTGCTAGCCATTAGGAATCAACTAAGTATATGCATTCTGATTTCTGACTCTCTTTTGTTGCTGTGGGGAGTCTGACATCTTTGCCACAGAGCATTGTTCAAACTCTGTGGTGGTTGTTTTCTTTTGAACGTCTTGTACTTGTACCTTGCATGTTTCATGTCAGATTATATTGACAGGGCTAAATAAATGGTTGGTTTATAAGTGCCGTTTGTGTCTACTAAAAAAAAAGAATGTGTTTGAGCTTCCAGTTTCCGGGAAGCGAGTATATTCTTGTGATGATTTAACAGTGAGTGTCTTGGATAAGAGTGGTGGTTCTTGCTACCTGAAAAATTAAGCTGCATTTAGTCAACAAATTGGGTCATCGACCATCAAAATATTGTTGAAATGTTGTATTTGAAGTCATCAAAATCACATCCATGGCTTGGGATAAATTTTTAGTGCAAACTGCAAGGCTGATGCACAAAAGGTCATTTAACTACTAGTGCAGAAATCATGTCTGTATATAATTGTGTGTGAAAACTAGTTGCAAATCTCAGGTTTGTGAGGTTAAAACTTTGTTCCTGGGATGAAATGAAATGAACTTGAAGTCATAAAAATCTGCACCAAACAGGCCCAATTTCTATGTTATCGTCTGTCTTGTTCTGCATTAAAAAGGCCGAACATGTACGTGGCAAAGCATTGTGTATATCCCGCTAGGCCCAAAACATATGTGGGCCGTCTTAAAGGACGCATATGGAAAATACAGACACGCGTACGAAAGGAGCGTCTGTAACTCAACGCGCGTCTGTGATAATATTCCTATAACAGACGGGCGTTTGAAGGCACGTCTGTAACTTAACACGCGTCTGTAATTAGTTACTATGACAGACACGCATACAAAAGTGCGTCTGTAATTTAGTGCGCGTCTGTGATAGTTGATATTACTAAGAACAGTACCATTGCCAATCCATCTGTCGGGTTATTACAGACGGGTGTTCTTGAAAGTCGTCTGAGGTATGTCTACTACAGACACGTTTTAAGGGTGTGTCTGTGATTGGGTGTTGGATTTGCCAAACTTTTACATAGTGGTGCATGCTGGGCAAATTCACAATGTGTGCCGCAGTAGACGTGTATTCGTTCATACACGTGTTTGTACACGTATACATGCATGGGTCGGTCAAACAACTCACGTACATGGCTGCTTCTTATACCAGAATTAACTAGCTTGTAGAGCATTGCATTGCATGGACTACGATAGTTAGTGGGCCTAATTAGCAACACACTGAGTATTTTATATCTAAATGGTCATCTTGCGCCTGAAAATCTTGGCAAGCCATACGTGTGCCATTATTTTAATACGGGCAATGTGCATGAGCGCCCAATATTATCTTAATTAACATTTGTGCTAATTGATGGCTACTAGTCTACATCTTTGATGCCCAAATATTTATATCTCACATATTTCGTAGGCATTATGTCATTCTCAAATTATTTATAGGCACGTCTCATTCGACTCGTGCTAAATAGGCTATATAATATTATAATATGCTAAAAATTCATCTTACAAATGCCCCCCGCCAAGTTGAGTTCATGCGATGAAAGAGGAGGGACTCGACTTGGTGTCATCCTTCTTGTTTAATCAAGCCCACTTGAACAAGTGCTTTCTTTTATTGTATCACAATTATGTTCGGGCCTGGTAACATTTACGACCCATAGAAGAAAGGGAAATAAAACATCCTCCTTTATGTTATGACCAATCTCTTTTTGGAATCTTTTTTCTTTTTTTATTCACGCTCTTGCGTCTTCATAACTTATTACTCGTCTACACGTGTGACGTAACCATATCACTTGTGTAGGAATGAAAAGGAACAATGAGGCGAAAGACCATACCCCATGTAAACATAGTTGTGTATGATGTAAGTCCATATCACACACAACACTCGAAGGATGCGAAAGACCATACCTCATATAAGCATAAATGTGTATGATGTAAGTCCATATCACACACATTACTCCAAGGAGGCAAAAGACCATACCTCATATAACCATAAATGCGTATGACGCAAGTCCATATCACACGCATTACTCGAAGGAGGCGAAAGACCATACCTCATATAAGCATAAATGCGTATGACGCAAGTCCATATCACACGCATTACTCGGAGGCAACGTATCTGCCTCAGATTAAAAAACCATCGAGGATTGCCTCTTGTACAGCGAAAGACCATGTCGTGGACCATATACTTGATCGACCCGTTGTGACACAAGTCCATATCACAACGGCAAGTATAAAGAAAGTATCATGTAACCATAGTGAAAGTCTATGCTATGGTTTACAACTATCACAGGTGTTCTATTGTGGCCGTTATGCTGTCACAGCACTAGCCAATAAAATCACCCACGATCTTCCTTGTTCTGTAGCGAAAGCCCATACTACTTCTCAAGGGGATTTTATCAACCCTATTGCGGCTGTTTAAACCGTTACAGCGCCAGCCAATAGAATTGAAGGGTTTCACAGATCCACAGGAACCGCTATGGTATGCTTCACTGCTCCCAATTAATAATGTTTATCGATTTACCACGGCCATTAAGTTGTTATGGTGCCTGGTGATAGAATCGAAGGGTTTCACAGATCCACAGGAACCACTATGGTATGCTTCACAGCTCCCAATGAATATGCAATCCTTTTTGCATATGCTTTTTGAAGCAATACATGAAAGAGTGTAATTGGACTGAGGAGATTTTTTTTTTAAAAAAATGTTGGCTTCCCTTTGGTCATCAAGCTATGTGGTGTCATCAATAAATCCACAAGAGAACTCAACCTCAGGGATGATGCGCATGATGTCCTTTCCTGTGTTCGTGATTAAGGACAACATGTTTAGTGAATGTTCCCAAAGCAACGAAAACTTCTTCAATCTGTCATTTCGGCTAGAACAAGCCATCGACCCCGTACTCCTTGAGAGACATTAGGTATGACTGAGAAGAATGGTTTTATGGGTGTATATGGCTTGGGGATGCCTCATTTTTCTGCAAGGATTGTGGAAAGTAGTCACTCTCCAGCACAACCGGGGTGTTACTTTGATTGACTTGAACTTGATTCACACTTTTTTTAGATTCTGAATTGTCCATTGATTTGCTTGGACTTTTTTTTGACTTGGGATTTTGATACTTGCTTGGAAGCCACCCTTCAAGACCTTCGAGATCCCACCTCCCACACTTTGTGAAACTAAATCTCGCGGGCATCATTCTTGTTTTTTTAATGTCCCTTGTTGAAATGTTGGGGTGGCAAGAAGCTGCACACTGCACCTCAACTTTTGTTGGGGCAGGTAGCCCTCTCATGCTCTTTTTCCTATAGTTTTCCCCATATGTGGATGTCTCCGCTGGATGAAGCGAGAGGTAGCACGGGGTATACAAACTTGAACAGCTTCAATTCAAAATCAAATTAGTCTTCATTATTTGGTCCCACACACTTAGCATGTGCCTCTGTGCATTGTGTTCTTTAAGGATATCACCTGCTGACGAGCTCTCAGGTAGACGAATCTTAAATCACCAGCTTAATAATATCGGGGAAGCCTCTTGTTTTTTCAAGAGAAAAAAAAACTAAGGAGCTATATCCCCACCTTTCATTTGATTTAACAAAGGAGGAATATAACGTTCCTTAATGATTATTATTATTTTAAAAAATATATTTTTTAAGATATCGGCCATTGATAGGAGGCATTGGCTGTACTCCTGTATGATCAATCAATTGGTAGGCACCGTCATCGTAGACTTGCTCTACGACATAGGGCCCTTCCCACTTTGAGTCAAATTTTCCTTTGCTTTTGGTCATAATAATGGGTCATCGGAGTGCCAGTACCAGGTCTCCTTTCTTGAAAACTCGTGGTTTGACAAGTTTGTTGTATGCTCGTGTCAAATTTCGGCGATAGAACTCAAGGTTCTGTAGCGCATCGAGGCGGCGCTCTTCAAGTGCGTCAACCTCTTGGAATCGGAGGCGAACTTGCTCATCCTGAGTAAGTTCATCATGAATGGCAACTCGTAGTGCAGGAAGCTCTACCTCTAGAGGTAATACAACTTCTGTGCCAAACACTAGAGAATATGGTGTTGATTGTGTAGGCGTTCGGATAGTGACACGATACGCCCACAAGGCTTCATACAAGCGGTCATGCCAATCTCGCTTGTGTCTTGTGACTGTTTTCTTCAAAATCCCACCAAGTGTTTTATTAAAGGCCTCCGCTAGGCCATTTGCTTGAGGGTAATAACCAGTGGAACAATTCCACTCAATCTTGTATTTGTTCGGAAATCTCGCCATCTTAGTAGATGTGAAGGCTTTTCCATTATCAGACGTTATTCGACGAGGTACGCCAAAGCGGTAAATAATGTGTCGTTCGAGGAAGTTGATGACATTATCAGACTTAATCTCTCTTAGTGGAATTGCCTCAGCCCATCTTGAAAAATAATCGCTGGCCGCTAAGATAAAGCGATGGCCCCGCGAAGATGGTGGCTCGATCATGCCAATCACATCAATGCCCCAGGCATCGAATGGCCACGATGGTATAGTAGGGTGGAGAGGAACTG
Source organism: Coix lacryma-jobi var. lacryma-jobi (assembly GCA_009763385.1). Taxonomy (NCBI): domain Eukaryota; kingdom Viridiplantae; phylum Streptophyta; class Magnoliopsida; order Poales; family Poaceae; genus Coix; species Coix lacryma-jobi. The sequence continues at coordinate 87,261,238 of CM019831.1, forward strand.
GGGGTTGGTGCTTGAAATCCCCATGTATTTGGTAGTCATGACATGACCGCACTATCCTAATGCAGTCTGCCATCATTCGTGGCCAATAGCATCCCATAAGTTTGGTGTTATGGTACATCTTCGGCCCGCTTTGATGTCCGCCACACACTCCAAAATGGACTTCTTTTAGGGCCTTATCAGCCTCTTCTCGAGAAAGACATCGGAGGGGCAGCTCATAGCCAAAGCAACGCCTGTACAGTACACCTGCCTTAAAAATGTATGATGGAACACGTCGCTGAATTTGATGCCGTATGACAGGGTCACTTGGAAGCATCCCGTGTTTAAAATAATCGAGGAATGATTTGCGCCAATCTTGATCATGGACTTTGGTTGTAGTCACAATGTTCACGTCACTTTTTTTAGGGATGAGGTCAAGTACCGCCGGGAGGAGCCATCTTTCTTCTATTTTCACCATAGCTTTCCCATTAGGACGGGCTAACGAGGCCGCAAGTTTGGCCAAAGCATCGGCAGCTGCATTTCCACTTTGAGGAACATGACTAATTTCAATATGTTCAAATTTGGCCATGAGTTTAATGGGACCTCATGATATGGCTTTAGTTTAGGCTTACAGACCTCATATATGCCATTAATTTGTCTCACAATGAGTTGGGAGTCACCATACACGTGTAGGACACGAAGGTCCATAGAGAGGGCCAGTAGTAGCCCAAAAATGAGGGACTCATACTCAGCCTCGTTGTTTGAGCATTCCTCTTTGAGCAGGGAGAATGAGTGGTACATTGTATCTCTACGGGGGGTATTGAAGACTATCCCTGCACCCGCTCTCTTCTTTGGCTTCTTATCAGAGTCGTTATTAAGTGTGGGATGCTCCATTGAAGTATAGCTCCCAAGCAAGCTCGGTATCTATTGCAAGCAAATCTTCATCTAAAAGGTCGATGACTAATGGAGAGTCATCTAGGACTAGATGTGCAGCAAGGAAATCTGCTAAGGCTTAGCCTTTGATGACTTTTTGCAGTACGTAAATTATATCATTCTCCATCACGAGTAAGGCACACTTGCCTATCCTTCTAGTAAGGTCTGGTTGATTCAGGTGATACTTAATAGGGTCCGATTCTGCTAGGCCATTTGCTTGAGGGTAATAACCAGTGGAACAATTCCACTCAATCTTGTATTTGTTCGGAAATCTCGCCATCTTAGTAGATGTGAAGGCTTTTCCATTATCAGACGTTATTCAACGAGGTACGCCAAAGCGGTAAATAATGTGTCGTCTGAGGAAGTTGATGACATTATCAGACTTAATCTCTCTTAGTGGAATTGCCTCAGCCCATCTTGAAAAATAATCGCTGGCCGCTAAGATAAAGCGATGGCCCCGCGAAGATGGTGGCTCGATCATGCCAATCACATCAATGCCCCAGGCATCGAATGGCCACGATGGTATAGTAGGGTGGAGAGGAACTGGGGGTTGGTGCTTGAAATCCCCATGTATTTGGTAGTCATGACATGACCGCACTATCCTAATGCAGTCTGCCATCATTCGTGGCCAATAGCATCCCATAAGTTTGGTGTTATGGTACATCTTCGGCCCGCTTTGATGTCCGCCACACACTCCAAAATGGACTTCTTTTAGGGCCTTATCAGCCTCTTCTCGAGAAAGACATCGGAGGGGCAGCTCATAGCCAAAGCAACGCCTGTACAGTACACCTGCCTTAAAAATGTATGATGGAACACGTCGCTGAATTTGATGCCGTATGACAGGGTCACTTGGAAGCATCCCGTGTTTAAAATAATCGAGGAATGGTTTGCGCCAATCTTGATCATGGACTTTGGTTGTAGTCACAATGTTCACGTCACTTTTTTTAGGGATGAGGTCAAGTACCGCCGGGAGGAGCCATCTTTCTTCTATTTTCACCATAGCTTTCCCATTAGGACGGGCTAACGAGGCCGCAAGTTTGGCCAAAGCATCGGCAGCTGCATTTCCACTTTGAGGAACATGACTAATTTCAATATGTTCAAATTTGGCCATGAGTTTAATGGGACCTCATGATATGGCTTTAGTTTAGGCTTACAGACCTCATATATGCCATTAATTTGTCTCACAATGAGTTGGGAGTCACCATACACGTGTAGGACACGAAGGTCCATAGAGAGGGCCAGTAGTAGCCCAAAAATGAGGGACTCATACTCAGCCTCGTTGTTTGAGCATTCCTCTTTGAGCAGGGAGAATGAGTGGTACATTGTATCTCTACGGGGGGTATTGAAGACTATCTCTGCACCCGCTCTCTTCTTTGGCTTCTTATCAGAGTCGTTATTAAGTGTGGGATGCTCCATTGAAGTATAGCTCCCAAGCAAGCTCGGTATCTATTGCAAGCAAATCTTCATCTAAAAGGTCGATGACTAATGGAGAGTCATCTAGGACTAGATGTGCAGCAAGGAAATCTGCTAAGGCTTAGCCTTTGATGACTTTTTGCAGTACGTAAATTATATCATTCTCCATCATGAGTAAGGCACACTTGCCTATGCTTCTAGTAAGGTCTGGTTGATTCAGGTGATACTTAATAGGGTCCGATTTCGCAATAAGTTGGAACTCATGGGATAGTAGATAATGCCACAGTTTCTTTAGGGCAAATATGAGAGCTATACATGGTTTCTCGATTGGGGACTAATTAAATTTAGCCCCTACCATTGAGTGGCTAAGGTGGTAACATGCCACCTCTTGCCCATTATCATTTACTTGACAAAGTAGGGCACCAACATAAGTAGGTTGTGCCACTATGTATCAAAGGGTGCCCCTTCTTTCTAATGTTGAAGCCTGGTAGGTGAAAGGCCTTGTATTTTATTTCTAGCAAGTGGTGGCCAAGTGGTGCAATGGTGAATGTGCACTAACCATATCATCAAAAGGCATAAAAGTTTGTGCAAAGCATTTTTCAAGAAGCTCCTATTGATTGCATGCATTGTCTTGTTAGTGTTAAGGAGTAGGCAGAATGCCATTGGCGTTTTAGATTACTAGGGCACATAGTTGCCCACAAGTGTTGCTACTATTGGAGGCCACATATGTCAGAATGCCATTAGCGTGACATATAGCTTCTAAAACTGTCAATGTAGACCATCAAGAAGGTGTTGTGCTACAATCAGTGTCGTTAATATAGGAGGGACAACAAAAGATGGTATGCATCATAGGGGGCAAGGGAGGTATAGTGCCACCCTTGATTTTTTTTAATGTAGAAGGCAACACTAGCATACCATCAGCATAATAGGAGACCAGAGAGGAGTGGTGACATCCCTATTGTTGTTGATGTAGAAGGTGACACCGGAGACCACCAACATCATAAGGGGTTGGGGGGCATGGTGATGCCCCCGATATTTTTGATGTAGAAGGCAATGTCGAAAGACCATCGATATTATAGGAGATAAGGGAGGTATGACGACGCTCCCAATGTTGTTGATTGTGGAAGGCGACGCTAAAAGACCATTAGCATCGTATGACATAAGGGCAGCGTTGTGTGATGCCCCCAGTGTTGTTGATGAGGAAGATGATGTTGAACAATCGTCAACGTCTAGGGACCAACGAGGAGTAATTCCCCCAATGTTGTTCTTGCAGCAGGTGATGCCAAAAGACCATTGACATCATCTAGATTGGGGGGTTATGCCTTCCCTTGTCAGTGTTCTGAAGAATACGATGCTGGAGAAACATCAACGTTAAGAGAACCAGAGAATCATGGTGTTTCTCTTAGTGTTGATGTAGACAAAAATGGTGGGATGTCCTCCCTATGTTTGTTGTCATTGAAGAAAGCTCTAAGTTGGGTCACACATAGTCCCGGGTACAAGTGAGCCTGATATGGCAGCTACATTCCATGAATGATAGTGCAACATATATAGCCAGTAATGGCGTCAATTACCATCTTTCTCGCTAGAGTGGGAAAATCATCTTTCGGGCAAGTACAACTTTAGCTGGCTAAAGTCCATGCACACCTAGACTTGCCCGTTCTTTTTCATTATCAGAACTAGTGATGAGCCATTAAGGCTATTATATTTCTTTTATAAACCCAACACATTAGTATGTCATTTTGTAATCTTGGTTGAAAGTGACATATCAATTGCTTATAGGGCGATATAGAGGATCTATCACCCACTTATGAGTGGCAGGCCTAACTAGGGCATGTCTGTGTAACATCTGGTAAAACAATCTCGATATTGCATTATGAATGGTCAACATTCTTCACACTCTTTGGGCGTAAGGGTGACACTCATGAAGGTCGGATGTGGATCATCATCACTCCCCAGGTTCATTTCAGCCCATTCATTAGTGTTGTGATGGACACCATCTTCTAACTGTTATGAGGCAAGGGAAGCATGTAATACATCCCCATGAGAAGCCACCATAGACATTTGCATGAATGAAAGGACATGGTCTTCATCCTAAGGACCATATTTTGCATTAATAGTTATGATTTGCCGTCTGGGGCCATTAATATCTCCTTCACTATTTGAGGTGTCATTTACATAGATTTGATGCCTTGTTTGGAATTAGATGTGCGGCCATTATTGTTTATTCTTTCTGATCAGCTCGTCATTCTTCACATATGCCCAGAGGTAATTGTTGGTTTTGCCACAACTTGATCTTAGCCTTCTTGAGTAAGGGAACCATTCTAGGTTCAACTTTAAAGTGGATAGAACTTCCTCCTCATTTTTTGGTCATCTTTTCAATCCTGGTGACCATATTCTTTATGCTTCCATTTACTTGTGTGGGCTTCATAACATTGTTGCTCATTTTCATGGGCAGGTAGCGAGTCGCCCTAGCTATCGCAAGATACTTAGCCTTGGCCATGGAGCTTTACTCAAAGAAATAAGAGTAATGGTCCTTTTTATAGAAAGGACCCATATGAGGTTTTATGAACCCAATCTCAAAAGCTAATTGGGTTGTTTTTTTTGCCAGAGTGAATTGTTCTGGTGGGGGTGAGGTTCTATGTCCACAATTGGTATGAACCATCTAGCTTTAATTGCTCCAAATGTGCATCTTAATAAGGAGCATGATTTTTGTAGGGCGATCCTCATGTTTAATTTCTAGGGCTCAATTTGATGAGCTCCTTGGCTTGGAGGATGGAGCGCACGAAGCAAGTACCTGCTGAATAAGGTTTTTACATCGGCACAATGCACTTGTAGTTTTAGATGAGGGATTACATTGCATTCCACTTCATCATATTTTGAGGGTCGCCTTCGAGTTGCCCCTAGCTATTAGACTTTTATATAACTGTTTTCAGTGGTTGCACCAAGCTTTAGAGGAGAAATAACGATCTTACTGCATCTTTTAAGGGCAACCTTGGAGATGCCCCTACCTATTGGACTTATGTAAGGAAACTTAAAGTGGTTGCCCCCAGCTTTACAGGAAACAACCCTACTTCATCATCTTTTAAGGGCAACCTTTGAGGTGCCCCTAGCTCTTCAACTTATATAAGGCAACTTCAAGTGGTTGTTTGACATTAACTTTATAGGAAACAACCCTACTTCATCATCTTTTGAGGGCAACCTTGGAGGTGCCCCAGCTCTTCAACTTATATAGGGCAACTTCAAGTGGTTGTTTGGCCTTAACTTTATAGGAAACAACCCTACTTCATCATCTTTTGAGGCAACCCTTGGAGATGCCCCCAGCTCTTGGACTTGTGCAAGGCCAGCTGCCCCCATCTTGTGATGAGAAATATCAACAATATTTTAGTGGCCCAGTGACATCAATGCCACCACAAAGGGTCAAGTTTATTTCTTCATTTTTCTTCTTGGAAGCAACTTTTAGCATGAGGGTAAAGTTCTCCTGGCGTCAAAGCTACGCCATCCCTCGGGCCCATAGTTATATACAAGGGGCAAGATTTGAAGATGAGGTGTTACTTTGTAGTGTTTCTTGAATCCTAGAGGGTTGCCCCCAGCACTTTGGGCAAAAGGAGCCCCAGGGTGGGAAGTATGTGTTCTTTAGGCAGCCCTCAACCACCCACCTGGATCTTGTCATTGGTAGAACAAGGAGGGGCATCCCTATTATGAATGGAAAAAATCACCTTCCCATAAGTGCCTCCAGTTGTTGGGGCATTGTATGATAAGATACAATTTTGCACTTGTCGCTCTGCTCGTTTGACGGGCATCTAGTGTTCCTCTTCATATTGGTAACTTTTAGGTCCATGTTGGTCTTGTTGGGGCCACATTGTAGCACCACACTTGTGATATTTGACTCAACTAAGAGACTAGGATTGTCACCTTTTATGCTTGATGCTTCGTAAAATATACTAGCATGCGCCGGTTCTCCACTTAGCCCAAAAACACACTTATCATCGGCATTGGGAGAAATGACATCACCAAAACTGGGGCGATCATTCCACCGAGTTTGCACGGGCCCTTCTATTTTTACAACTTGTAGGGCCTAGCGAGAATAGCATCTCATGCACGTGATGCCAATAGAGCATCTTGGCAATTTCCTTATGAATTAAGGACTTAACTTTTTTTAAGATGATTCTCCCATTTGAGGGTGAAAAATTAGTTGGTGTAGCCGCCATACTTAGCTACCCTTCCTCCACAACTTCATCTCGAGTAATGTGGGATTTTGTTTGCATCAGGAGCCTCTACTTGTTTGGTTTAATTGTTGATGCTTCTTGATTTGGGCACCTCAACAAAAACATAGAGAGGAACTCTTGAGTATAAGTAAGGTGCTCGTATCTTTTTCTTGGCCTTGGCACACAGTTGGGCATGTAATGCCACAAACGAATTCAGGGACAAGCAAAGAAGTCCCAATAGCTATCACATGATAGGGCTTTAGGGCTGTTGACAGCGGCAGACATACTTGCCCAAAAAAATAGCCCACTCAACCTTTTCCACTTGAATTTTTTTATCAGCGCGACAACATGTAGCATGTATGTGTAGATCTCAGGAGCCGACAACATTTTTTTACGACCATCGAGCATAGCAAAGGTGAGAGGAGAACCATGTCCCACTGGGCGTGCCAATTTGTTTCGCCAGAAAAATCACTCTGCGGGATCTCTCTGTGTTTCGTGGGTCGTACTACTTAGTACTAATATGCGCAGGCGTGCCAGTATAAATCCGTATACAAAATAAAATAAATGTGCAATAAAACACAAAGAACAACAGTTCAGGGAAACATCACTTTATTCATTCATTGGAGAATTACAAAGTACAATTTCCCACTTTAATATATATATTGCGCCGAGTTTCATGTGACAATCAGAGGATTGTGTGACTTCTGGTTCTTGGGGCCTCTAGAGGCCTCCAGTTAATTACATCTGCAGCATTGGGCCGCAAAACACCTCCGATTAAGCTATGTCGTGGTCATCATTGTCGTCTCCAAATAAATTAGAGTTGTCTCCGAGTACATGCATAAGCACAAATACGTGAAAATGGTGAAGTGCTAAAGCCTCGTCGGCCTCTAGCAAGGTATCCGGCCTCGTCGTGCAGATCCTATAATGAAGTCAAGTGTTCAGCCTCATCGGTCGCGAACAAATAATTCCGGTCTCATCGGTCGTGGAAAAGAAACGTCCCAGCCTCGTCGGTCAGGGGAGAAAATGACTTCATATTGCGGAAATGGGGTTGTGGTAAATGTGGGACTTGTGCTCATGTAATACTTCAGAAATTTCTACTTCGTATAGATTCTAGAGATTATTGGCGTGACACTTAGTCAGCTCGCCAATTTATATAATTGTGTGTCGACTTGAGCACTTTGTCATGACTTAGAATTATTTGTGGGTGTTGAACCCAAATGGATTTCGGGCTTATCGGAGCCCATGACATGAATGGACTATTTATTGAGCCACATTTGAAGAACTGATTTGGGCTCGTAACATCACGGCCCTATCTTCGAAATATTTATGAGTGCTGAACCCAAATGGGTTTTGGGCCTGGCCGAGCCCGTGACTCGCTATGGGCTGAGAGATCATTATTTGGCTGTCAATTACATCTGAATAACTTATCGAGCTAGCTTGTAACTTGTGTGCACATATGCTTTGCACGTAAGACATTTGCATGGTACTGAATAGCCCTTTCATTTGCTTTCTTACTTTATACTTCACAAGTACGTACATATACATATATTTCTGGGCTGCTATTGTTGGCTTCTCAAGATGGACCGTCACTGGGCCCACCGCTGCTATCACTGCTCGCCTGCTCCGAGCATTGCCGGACTTGGTGCTGGGCTGTCTCGATTGCTGCTAACAATGGCGTTGCACGGCAGAAGAACGCCGTCGTGGCTGTAAGTCAGCCCTACTGGCGAGGGCTTTATTTGCCACTACATAGAAATCGCCGGGCTGCTGCTTAGGCCGCTGTTGATGGTCATCATCATCGAGTACGGGGCACTTGCTGTGGCACGCATGTTCGTCGTAGTTGATCTGCGGTGCCACCGATCAACAACATAGATAGCCCATCTCTCGCCGCCACGGCCAAGATAGCCACACAGGCCTGGTCGTTTCTGCACCCGTGCAGTTCGCCACTGCGTGCTTGCCATGACCTCCACCGTTCGCCGCCGGACAAAAACTCTATGTATGTGTTGTTCTGTATGTTGGTGCTGCCATGCACAGAGACAAGCTAGAATCATGTAAATCTAAATATAATTAAAAGAATTCACCATAAGCATTGGCTGCTATGTCGCCGATGATGAGGAAGCCGATGCGCGGTCCACCAGCTCGCCGGGGATGATGCAGTGTTCGACGATGGATGATGTCGGAGAAGTCGACGGTGAGAGCGTTGATGGCGCCGCCGCCTCTCATACTTGCCGGTGATGCGTGTATACATGTACGGCGGTGGCGTGCGCGTGGAGAGCGTGTCTGTACAACTAACTATCGGGGCGGCGGCATATTGCGATGGCTGGCCGGTGCAGCCTGGCGGCCCTGTGGATGTTTGTGTTCAGCAGGGCCGGGCAGCGGCGCGACGGAGATGGAGTAGAAGCAGAGCCCCGGCGTATATGTACAGCAGATTGTGTACGTGTGCATGCTAGCAGAGCGGCGGCATCTTGAAGGTGGAGTCCGCCCCCTGAGAGGGAGAAGTTATTCTGCTTTTATAGGCATGAGCTAGGGTAGCAGGTCGAGGCGTTGTGGCAGGGAGCGCCGCCCTCGATCTGTTTTGCCGAAGGAGCGTCACGCGGCCGGATCGCTCAGCGTCAGTTCCGGAGAGCGGGCGACCGACTTCAGTTTTCAAATTTGAACAAGAAAGAGTTATCTCTCTGGCGAGCTTATCTCATCGCATAGTGCTGACCATTAGAACGACTGCACAATGTCACTGATCAGTGGCCCAACTTGGAGAGATCACCATGGCCTATATGCACAGAAGCTAGCCAAAAATGTTATCAGTGTATTTGCCAGCACCGCGTATTTTGAACCTGGCGGCCATGCTTTCGGGGAGACTTCTGGAAGCACTGCATGTTCTGCCGCCTTTGCATGGTGCATGCTGGGCAAATTCAAAATGTGTGCCGCAGTAGACGTGTATTCGTTCATACACGTGTTTGTACACGTATACATGCATGGGTCGGTCAAACAACTCACGGACATGGCTGCTTCTTATATATACCAGAATTAACTAGCTTGTAGAGCATTGCATTGCATGGACTACGATAGTTAGTGGGCCTAATTAGCAACACACTGAGTATTTTATATCTAAATGGTCATCTTGGGCCTGAAAATCTTGGCAAGCCATACATGTGCCATTATTTGAATACGGGCAATGTGCATCAGCGCCCAATATTATCTTAATTAACATTTGTGCTAATTGATGGCTACTAGTCTACATCTTTGATGCTCAAATATTTATATCTCACATATTTCGTAGGTATTATGTCATTCTCAAATTATTTATAGGCACGTCTCATTCGACTCGTGCTAAATCGGCTATATAATATTATAATATGCTAAAAATTCATCTTACAAGTATAAAAGCTTCGGGCCTCCTGGCGGGAGGGGGAGAGGAGAACACTGTTCACTTCACCCTATACTCTAGTTTAATTCCGTCTTTGCTCCGTGCATTCGCTCGTGCGTCAACCCGCTGTTCCAGGGTTTCAACCCTGAAACAACAATCATGAAACAGTAGGGCATACCAAAAAGAGCATAATCTCATTCTCATTGGTCTAAACATGAAGCTCTAAAATGCACTAGAATACATGATGAAATGCATGCAAAAGCTAGTCTATCAAAATCAAAGCAAAAACTAGCGTAAGAAAGACCCAAAACAAAAGGATTATCGGAGAAGTCAAACTATGAAACAACAAGCAAAATGCTTCCTCATCTAAAAGGGAAACACACACCAAACTCATAAGAGAAGAGCCAAGAATTGCTCAAGTGAACAGCCAGCAAAATCCACATCGGAAAGATCACATAGCAAAAGGATCGAAGAAGAAAAGTACCAAAACTCTGAACTCAGAAGTGTGTCGGAGGTACCTCATGAAGCACTTGATCGCCTACTTGTGTGATACCCTAGGGGACACCTACCAACTAAGGCATCTCCCCCTCGCCAGATGTTGTCGCTCCCCCCAGCTAGTGCTCACTGCAGATGCTGCACAAGCGGAACCCCAAGTCATGGAAGAAGTGGGATCGGGTCCGTGAGCCGAAATGCCCTCTCCAAGTTCTTGTTCTCCTGCAAGAACAAAGGCAGAAGAAGCACAAGGCATTGTCTTGTCCAATGTGACCTCAAGGTCTCCACAAAACGATTAGTCACATAATAAGCATATGGTGAACTCTCAACAAAAAGAGGCCTACCTATGAATGATACCGCAAGGAGATCTGAATTCAAACTAGACAAGACTACCATGTGACAGGATAAAGCACTATAGAGCAAAATGCAACCTAGAGACATGATCATCCCAAACACTGCCTAAACCACAACACATGCTACAATGCAAGATAATGATAGCAATAGATCCAAAAGCATGTAACATGATACAAGTGTGAAAGGCTAGTGCTCAAACTAAACATGTCAACAGGGTACATGTAGCTAACCAAAACTAGCACCTGAAAAGTGACACCTAATGAACATCATACCACTACAAATCAAGCTCATGGATAAATATGGTAAAACATGGCACAAGGTTCATGAGGATCACAAACTAGCATGAAAAGTGGATTAGCTACCAAAGCTGTACACAAAGCTAGCATGACATGATATACAAGATAACACATGCTAGACTAAAACAAAACATGATACAAAAGAAAATGTATATGCAAGAACTATACAAGTGAGCATATGAAGGACCATCTCATACCACAAGAAATAGACCATGAATGTATAAGGTATGAGTGTATGTGAAAGCTCACCCAACTGCAAAAGCCTCTTTGGAGGCAAATCTAATTGGGATGTAGAGAACCATCAAATCTTGATCACATCTAAAAGATCAAGTCCCATCAGGCGCATGTTGTCCACCCCGTGTCCTCATATCTACACACAAGAGGACAAAGTAACCCGAGCCTTGGATCCCGAAGGGTTAGCAAGCATGTACTTGGGAATCCAAGACTTGGTCACACATCTCAAAGCACTCAACTTATCATGTGGGTTAGCATGATGCAAATGTTGGTTCAAATTCAATTTTGAAACATCCTTGGAAGCATTCCTTAAAAGGACAACTCGAGGAGAAGAACGAGTTGCACCACGGGAAAAGAGGCAAACATCTCCCAAGGTTTTCTGAGAAGAACCAATAGAAGCACCATGAGAAGCATGACGTGGACCAACACAAGAGACAATATCCCGGACGCATGACATGCACCATGAGAGGCAAACATCTCGGAGAACCAAAGTGCTTTTGTTCCCGGACGCTCGATAAGATACAATATCCTGATAGCCTATGAACATACTCATGTTTTGAAAAAAGATCAGGCAAGGTGGGTTGGGCAGCAATAAAAATTAGACATGAGTAAGCCTTATGACCGAGTAGAATGGGACTTTTTGAGGGCGATGATGCATAAATTGGGATTATGTCAGGCGTGGATCGAGTTGGTTATGAAGTGTTTTTGTAGGGCTAGGAGGATGCTACGCTAGCTGGAAAACAAAAATTTTCGACCTCATAAACCAGGGACTACTGCTAGTTATAGATCACGGGATTACCACTAGACGCGCAGATGTAGCGGAAGATGTCTCGGTGTAGACATGCACGTCGTAGTGATGTCGTGTAGTTGCTCACGTCCGTCCTTCATGTCTCCACGTGCGGTTCGTCCTTGTGCTCTGATGTAGCACCTCCGAGGTATCCCACACGTACAGGGAAGAAGCGTCACACCTCCAGACTGCTAGGTCTGTGAGGAGCAGCGGGCGTGGGCGAAGGGTGACGACGGCAGCTGACTAATGACATGGAGCAAACCCTGGCCGCCCCACCCTCTATTTATAAGCAACCCTAATGAGCCCGCCGATGTGGAGGCCCATTAGCAAACCCTAATCCTAGTCTGATTCGAGTCCTACTCGAATCTGGCTTCCAGCCCCTTAAGTGTGCGACCCTATGGGTTCACGCACACATAGACACGACCCGAGTACTCCTACTCGCCCGATAGTTGACAGCAGCCTCTAGCAAGACGTGTCAACTCCTATGTACGCGCAAAGATCATATCAGACGAACCACCACAATCACATACACGTAATTCCCTTGCCTCACAATATTTGGTCCAACTCATAGGTTAACACTTAACCTAAGCACGACCATGCATTTTATGATCCAATCATTTGAGTGGTCCAGTGATATCTCTCTGGCATGGAGAGGGGCAAATCCGAGAGGGGCAAATCCCATCTTGATCGTCTATGTCTCACAACATGTTTCCTGACAAACCCGAAGACTATCTTTATGACTACCCTGTTACGAAGTAGCGTTTGACAGTCCCTAAGTAAGTCGATTCACATCTTGAGTACATACCACAATCTCAGGTCGAAGGACATAACGTACATGATGTGCAAAGAGATAATAGGAACATCTCATGTGGGATCTGAAGGACCGAGAATGCAAAAGTAAGGCGACCAGAGGGGGGGGGGGTGAATGGGAGCCTAAAAAAATTCTGTCGAAACTTCGGCCTTTGTCCCAAAATCAACCCCCAAAAGCTTCGACCGAAACGTGATGCCCACGACCCTTGGAAGAGGGTGGATGATCCCTAGGATCACAGCGAGGCACCACAAAGCAAGAGCGAACCAAGCACCAAAAGCACCGTCTCAAGTTCGGCCCTAAAAACCGAGTTCCAAACGTAGATAGAGAGCTACGTCGAGAAATCTCCAAATACCTATGCTAACAAGTAGCAAAAATACCTAGATAGGTTATTTGGTCAACTCTAGGGCCAAACGAGAAGTCCGGAAACCAAGCGAAGAAACCGGGAAAGCAAACGTACTGAAACTCAACACTCGAGCCAACTCGCGGACTGTCCGGGCTCAGGTGGCGGACTGTCCGCCGGCCAAAAGAGCGAAACAGCAACGTTGCTGAACAGTCCCTGGACGCTTCCCTGACTGTCCGCGACTCAGTACTGCTGACTGTCCGCGGGTGTTCCAAGTCAGCTCCAACAGCGCGGAGTCAGGCCACTGGTCTGGCCGACCCCGACGCGCGGACTGTCCGCCGGTCAGGTGGCGGACTGTCCACAACCGACCAGAGAGGGCGATTTCGATCGCCTCTCTGCCAAATCTCCCCAAATCCGATCCAAATCAAAATCCCTTGTTCCCAAACTTGGAGAAGATGATCACGAGGTAGTTAGGAGACTATCCCCAAGAAATCATTCGCTCAAATCAATTCAATCAACGGGAATCGAAGAGGAAGGAATATGAACCGAAAAAGCGCCACGAAAATTGAATCGACCCGATCTACTTGTTCGTGAGGAGTTAGATAAATTCCTTCGGTGGAAATGATCTCCTCACTATAAAGAACAAGTTGATTCAAGTGGATTTCAAAAAGACGCAGTAGAGAGGGAGATCGAGTGACGGGAAAATCATGGATGCACCCAATCATCTCCGTTTGACCCAAAACTCATGTTTGGTGGGTTTTTGGCTGTTTCATTTTCGGAGGAACGGTGCCCCAAAACTCGTGCAGGAGGGCCGTTTTAACCACTGATGCACCGAAAAACTCACGGTTGATTTTTTCACAACGGACGCACCCAATCATCTCCGTAGGACCCAAAACTCATGTTTGGTGGGTTTTTGGCACTTTCATTTCCGGAGGAACGGTGCCGCAAAACTCGTATGGGAGGGCCATTTTACCCATTGATGCACCGAAAAACTCACGGTCAAATTTTTCGCAACGGACGCACCCAATCATCTCCGTTTGACCCAAACCTCATGTTTGGTTGGTTTCTGGCACTTTCATTTCCGATGGAACGGTGCCGCAAAACTCGCATGGGAGGGCCATTTTACCCACTGATGCACCGAAAAACTCAGAGTTGAATTTTTCCCAACAGCCGCACCCAATCATCTCTGTTTGACCCAAAACTCATGTTTGGTGGGGTTTTGGCACATTCATTTCCGGAGGAACGGTGCCGCAAAACTCGTATGGGAGGGCCCTTTTACCCACTGATGCTCCGAAAAACACACAATAGAATCTTTCACAACGGACGCACCCAATCATCTCTGTTTGACCCAAAACTCATGTTTGTTGGGTTTTAGGCACTTTGAATTTCCGGAGGAACGGTGCCGCAAAACTCGTGCAGGAGGGCCGTTTTACCCACTGATGCACCCAAATCTCATGGTTGAATTTTTCACAATGGACGCACCGAATCATCTCTGTTTGACCCAAAACTTATGTTTCGTGGGTTTTTGGCACTTTCAATTCCGGGGGAACGGTGCCGCGAAACTCGCGCAGGAGGGTCGTTTTCACCTCTGATGCACCGAAAAATTCACGGTTGCATTTTTCACAACGGACGCACCCTATCATCCCCGTTTGACCCAAAACTCATGTTTCGTGGGTTTTTGGCACTTTCATTTCCGGAGGAACGGGGCCGCAAAACACGCGCAGGAGGGCCGTTTTCACCACTGATGCACCAAAAAATTCAGGATATCTCCGTTTGACCAAAAACACATATTTGGTGGGTTTTTGGCACTTTCATTTTCGGAAGAACGGTGCCAAAAAACTCGTGCAGGAGGGCCGTTTTAACCACTGATGCACCGAAAAACTCACAGTTGATTTTTTCACAACGGACGCACCCAATCATCTCTGTTTGACCCAAAACTCATGTTTGGTGGGTTTTTGGCACTTTCATTTCCTGAGGAACGGTGCCGCAAAACTTGTATGGGTGGGCCATTTTACCCACGGATGCACCGAAAACACACAGTTGAATCTTTCACAACGGACGCACCCAATCATCTCCGTTTGACCCAAAACTGATGTTTGGTGGGTTTTTGGCACTTTCATTTTCGGAGGAACGGTGCTGCAAAACTCGCGCAGGAGGGCCGTTTTAACCACTGACGCACCGAAAAACTCATGGTTGAATTTTTGGCAACGGACGCACCCAATCATCTCTGTTTGACCGAAAAACTCATGTTTCGTGGGTTTTTGACACTTTCATTTCTGGAGGAACGGTGCCGCAAAACTCGCGCAGGAGGGCCATTTTAACCACTGATGCACCGAAAAACTTACGGTTGAATTTTTCACAATGGACGCACCCAATCATCTCAGTTTGACCCAAACTCATGTTTGGTGGGTTTTTGGCACTTGCATTTCCGATGGAACGGTGCCGCAAAACTCGCATGGGAGGACCATTTTACCCACTGATGTACCGAAAAACACAAAGTAGAATTTTTCGCAACGGACGACCCAATCATCTCTGTTTGACCCAAAACTCATGTTTGGGGGGTTTCTGGCACTTTCATTTCCGGAGGAACGGTGCCGCAAAACTCGCGCAGTAGGGTCGTCTTAACCACTGATGCACCGAAAAACTAACGGTTGATTTTTTTCACAACGGACGCACCCAATCATCTCCGTTTGACCCAAAACTCAAGTTTGGTGGGTTTTTGGCACTTTCATTTTCGGAGGAACGGTGCCGCAAAACTCGTGCAGGAGGGCCGTTTTAACCACTGATGCACCGAAAAACTCACGGTTGATTTTTTCACAACGGACGCACCCAATCATCTCCGTTTGACCCAAAACTCATGTTTGGTGGGTTTTTGGCATTTTCATTTCTGGAGGAACGGTGCCGCAAAACTCGTATGGGAGGGCCATTTTACCCACGGATGGACCGAAAACACACGGTTGAATCTTTCACAACGGACGCACCCAATCATCTCCGTTTGACCCAAAACTCATGTTTGGTGGGTTTTTGGCACTTTCATTTTCGGAGGAACGGTGCCGCAAAACTCGTGCAGGAGGGCCGTTTTAACCACTGATGCACCGAAAAACTCACGGTTGATTTTTTCACAACGGACGCACCCAATCATCTCCGTTTGACCCAAAACTCATGTTTGGTGGGTTTTTGGCACTTTCATTTCTGGACGAACGGTGCCGCAAAACTCGTATGGGAGGGCCATTTTACCCATTGATGCACCGAAAAACTCACGGTCAAATTTTTCGCAACGGACGCACCCAATCATCTCCGTTTGACCCAAAACTCATGTTTGGTTGGTTTCTAGCACTTTCATTTCTGATGGAACGGTGCCGCAAAACTCGCATGGGAGGGCCATTTTACCCACGGATGCACCGAAAACACACTGTTGAATCTTTCACAACGGACGCACCCAATCATCTCCGTTTGACCCAAAACTCATGTTTGATGGGTTTTTGGCACTTTCATTTTCGGAGGAACGGTGCCGCAAAACTCGCGCAAGAGGGTCGTTTTAACCACTGATGCACCGAAAAACTAACGGTTGATTTTTTTCACAACGGACGCACCCAACCATCTCCGTTTGACCCAAAACTCATGTTTGGTTGGTTTTTGGCACTTTCATTTCCGATGGAACGGTGTCGCAAAACTCGCTTGGGAGGACCATTTTACCCACTGATGCACCAAAAAACTCAGATTTGAATTTTTCCCAACGGACGCACCCAATCATCTCCGTTTGACCCAAAACTCATGTTTGGTGGGTTTTTGGCTGTTTCATTTTCGGAGGAACGGTGCCCCAAAACTCGTGCAGGAGGGCCGTTTTAACCACTGATGCACCGAAAAACTCACGGTTGATTTTTTCACAACGGACGCACCCAATCATCTCCGTAGGACCCAAAACTCATGTTTGGTGGGTTTTTGGCACTTTCATTTCCGGAGGAACGGTGCCGCAAAACTCGTATGGGAGGGCCATTTTACCCACGGATGCACCGAAAACACACAGTTGAATCTTTCACAACGGACGCACCCAATCATCTCCGTTTGACCCAAAAGTCATGTTTGGTGGGTTTTTGGCACTTTCATTTTCGGAGGAACGGTGCCGCAAAACTCGTGCAGGTGGGCCGTTTTAACCACTGATGCACCGAAAAACTCACGGTTGATTTTTTCACAACGGACGCACCCAATCATCTCCGTTTGACCCAAAACTCATGTTTGGTGGGGTTTTGGCACATTCATTTCCGGAGGAACGGTGCCGCAAAACTCGTATGGGAGGGCCCTTTTACCCACTGATGCACCGAAAAACACACAATAGAATCTTTCACAACGGACGCACCCAATCATCTCTGTTTGACCCAAAACTCATGTTTGGTGGGTTTTAGGCACTTTGAATTTCCGGAGGAACGGTGCCGCAAAACTCGTGCAGGAGGGCCGTTTTACCCACTGATGCACCCAAAACTCATGGTTGAATTTTTCACAATGGACGCACCGAATCATCTCTGTTTGACCCAAAACTTATGTTTCGTGGGTTTTTGGCACTTTCAATTCTGGGGGAACGGTGCCGCGAAACTCGCGCAGGATGCCGTATTCACCTCTGATGCACCGAAAAATTCACGGTTGCATTTTTCACAACGGACGCACCCTATCATCCCCGTTTGACCCAAAACTCATGTTTCGTGGGTTTTTGGCACTTTCATTTCCGGAGGAACGGGGCCGCAAAACTCGCGCAGGAGGGCCGTTTTCACCCCTGATACACCGAAAAATTCAGGATATATCCGTTTGACCCAAAACACATGTTTGGTGGGTTTTTGGCACTTTCATTTTCGGAGGAACGGTGCCGCAAAACTCGTGCAGGAGGGCCGTTTTGACCACTGATGCACCGAAAAACTCACGGTTGATTTTTTCACAACGGACGCACCCAATCATCTCCGTTTGACCCAAAACTCATGTTTGGTGGGTTTTTGGCACTTTCATTTCTGGAGGAACGGTGCCGCAAAACTCGTATGGGAGGGCCATTTTACCCACGGATGCACCGAAAACACACAGTTGAATCTTTCACAACGGATGCACCCAATCATCTCCGTTTGACCCAAAACTCATGTTTGGTGGGTTTTTGGCACTTTCATTTTCGGAGGAACGGTGCTGCAAAACTCGTGCAGGAGGGCCGTTTTAACCACTGACGCACCAAAAAACTCTTGGTTGAATTTTTGGCAACGGACGCACCCAATCATCTAAGTTTGACCGAAAAACTCATGTTTCGTGGGTTCTTGACACTTTCATTTCTGGAGGAACGGTGCCGCAAAACTCGCACAGGAGGGCCATTTTAACCACTGATGCACCGAAAAACTTACGGTTGAATTTTTCACAATGGACGCACCCAATCATCTCAGTTTGACCCAAACTCATGTTTGGTGGGTTTTTGGCACTTGCATTTCCGATGGAACGGTGCCGCAAAACTCGCATGGGAGGACCATTTTACCCACTGATGTACCGAAAAACACAAAGTAGAATTTTTCGCAACGGACGACCCAATCATCTCTGTTTGACCCAAAACTCATGTTTGGTGGGTTTTTGGCACTTTCATTTCCGGAGGAACGGTGCCGCAAAACTCGTATGGGAGGGCCATTTTACCCACGGATGCACCGAAAACACACAGTTGAATCTTTCACAACGGACGCACCCAATCATCTCCGTTTGACCCAAAACTCATGTTTGGTGGGTTTTTGGCACTTTCATTTTCGGAGGAACGGTGCCGCAAAACTCGTGCAGGTGGGCCGTTTTAACCACTGATGCACCGAAAAACTCACGGTTGATTTTTTCACAACGGACGCACCCAATCATCTCCGTTTGACCCAAAACTCATGTTTGGTGGGGTTTTGGCACATTCATTTTCGGAGGAACGGTGCCGCAAAACTCGTATGGGAGGGCCCTTTTACCCACTGATGCACCGAAAAACACACAATAGAATCTTTCACAACGGACGCACCCAATCATCTCTGTTTGACCCAAAACTCATGTTTGGTGGGTTTTAGGCACTTTGAATTTCCGGAGGAACGGTGCCGCAAAACTCGTGCAGGAGGGCCGTTTTACCCACTGATGCACCCAAAACTCATGGTTGAATTTTTCACAATGGACGCACCGAATCATCTCTGTTTGACCCAAAACTTATGTTTCGTGGGTTTTTGGCACTTTCAATTCCGGGGGAACGGTGCCGCGAAACTCGCGCAGGAGGGCCGTTTTCACCACTGATGCACCGAAAAATTCACGGTTGAATTTTTTCACAATGGACGCACCCAATCATCCCCGTTTGACCCAAAACTCATGTTTCGTGGGTTTTTGGCACTTTCATTTTCGGAGGAACGGGGCCGCAAAACTCGCGCAGGAGGGCCGTTTTAACCACTGATATGAGTGCCATAACCCAAAAATACACCGTCAGAAGAGCGAGACTCAAATTTGTCCAGGTTGCCTTTCTTAAGTATAAAACAGTGGCAACCAAAAACTCTAAAATAACTCACTTTGGGCTATTTTCCAAAACGTAACTCATAAGAAGTCTTTTTCAAGAAAGCTCGGAGAAAAATGCGATTTGAAATATAGCATGCAGTGTTCATAGCTTCGGCCCAATATCGCCTAGGAGTCCTATGCTCATCGAGCATCGTCCTGGCCATCTCTACAAGGGTCCAATTCTTCCTTTCTACAACACCATTCTGTGGCGGTGTGTAGGGAGAAGAAAACTGATGCTCCAAACCCAAAGAGTTACAAAACTTCTCAAAGTCTGAATTCTTCAATTCAGAACCATTATCACTATGAATAGCTCGCATTGAGTTCAAAGGGAACTCATTCTGAAGACGCAGAATCAGATTGCGAGCAAAAGAGAAAGTCTCAGTCTTCTCAGCTAAAAAGAAGACCCACGAATATCTCAAAAAATCGTCAACAACAACCAGCACGTACCACTTCCCCCCAACCGAGCTCACCCGAGCCGGACCAACAAGGTCCATGTGTAAAAGCTCTCTAGGGCGCTTAGTCATGACCTGAGTCACTGGATGGTGGGGAGCAGCGACCATCTTCCCATGTCTACGAGAATGGCAAACAAGATCCTTTTCCATGGACAACTTGGGCAATCCTCGGATTAGGCCAAGTGAGCTAAGTCTTGCAAGCAAGTCGAAGCTCAGGTGACCGAGTCTCCTATGCCACTTCCAAAGAACAGAGGAGGAAGGTCCAGCGAAAAGACAACGAGAAATTCCAAACGACTCCGAGAAATTCGCACGAAAGACTTTCCCAAAGGGCGAAATCAAACAAACAAGATTGCCCCGAGGATCCAAAATACGACTGAGATTCTGTTTAAAACGAATCTCATAGTCATCATCAAAGAGTTGCGAAACAGAAAGAAGGTTAAAGTGCAAGTTAGAAACAAGAGCAACATTGCGCAACACAAAGTACTCATTAACTCGCACCGACCTACGAGACAACACTTTACCTTTGCTATTGTCGCCGAAGGTAATAAACTCCTTTCCGGCGACTGGACTAAGACTGGAGAATCACTTGGCGTTTCCGGTCATATGCCTCGAGCACCCGGAATCCACCAAACAAACGTTCTGCAATCGTTTTACCAACATCAATAAAAAGACATAGGGTGAGCATACGGTCCAACACTGGGGTGAGTAAAATGGGAATTATACCAGTGTTGGGCCGACTGCTCAAAAGAACGGTTAGTAGCAAAACCATTCCTACCACGCCTACGGGGAAAGCGATCACCACGTATAGGAAAACGTGGTCCGCTAAGGGAAGAGCGTCCATCGCGATACTCAAAACGCGGTGGGGGAAACGCTTAACAGCAAAGCCACCGCCACGGGGTCCAAAACCTACAAAAGCAGGCTCCCGCCGGGCACGACCTCGTCTCGGCCTAGGCCTAGGAACTTGAGGTATAGGACCTCTAGGCCTAGCAGCACGCCTCTGAACATTCGACACATGTACATCATGGAAAGGATGGTACATGTCCGCATTATTCATCTCCTTTGCACGGTGCTCCTCTCTCTTGCGCCGAAAGCAAAACTCACTCAAGTGTCCATCTCTCCCACAGTGCTCACAATGGTACCTCACCGCTCTCATAGGGGATTGTTGGTACTCACGGTAGTGGGTGTGGATCACTTTGCCCTTCTGTGGCATGAGCTCCTCTTGGATAGGTGGCATGTTGTCTAGCTTGTTATTGAGGTGGTTTGGTTTGGGAGCCCAAGTCTGTTTCTTGGGTGGAGCTCTCAGAGGTTCAATAAACACCCCATCCTTGGTGTTATGCTTGCGAGGCTCTTTGGGTGGAATCTTGGTAAGCTTGGGAGTAGTGGTGGAGTTGGGCTTCTCACACGGGTTCAGACCACTCGACTCTCCAATCTTGCCAAAAGATGAAGCGCACTCAACACCATGAGCAAAGCCTACACCTGGACCTCCAGCAGCACGCTTAAACTGGGCAATCATCATCCCAAGCTGCGGCTCACCACAAGACACCCATGACAAGATGGTCCGAAGGTATGTGTTTTCCTCCTCGGTTTGCATCTTGTCATGCTTCACGTTCGCAATCTCCATCTCCAAACCCTCACACAGAATGCACCTAGTCACACAAGTGCTACCCGAGTTGGCCTTCTCAAGAGACACAATCTTGGCATCCTTCTCTACCAACTCGGATTGCTAGCCTGCACAAGACTTGCACGCACCCAACAACATGGGTCTTGCCCGGAGCTCATCCACCTCTCCAACCAACACAGCATACTTACTTCTCAAAGTGAGAAGGTCAGTCATGTGCATGGTGCACATCTCGCACTCACCCTCCTCAGAGACAACTACGATGGACTTGGCAAACTCCAGCTCCTTCACCGTATCCTCCCACTTCTGCCTAAACTCCTTCCGCTCTCTAGCAGCACGCCTAAGCAGCTTATCTTGACTAAGAAGGGCGGCGGTAAGTTTCTCGACCTCAGCAGAAAGCTCGTCGGGGGTCTGAGATACCTGGGAGCTGTCGTCTTCGTCGTCGTCGTCGTTCTGAGGGATCTCCTCCAGCTGGCTGTCGACCTCCTTGCCGAGGGCCATGGTGCAAAAGCCCTCATTGTCGGCGAAGAAGCAGAGGCCGTTCAGCTTGTCCTCGATCTTCTTCTTCTTCTCGGACTCGTCGTCGCTTGAGGAAGCGGAGTCGTCATCCGAGTCGTCAACGTCGCTGAGCATGGCGAAGAAAGCACGCTGCTCAGCCTGGGCCTTCTCCAAGTACTTCTTCTTGATGTACTCCTTGTTGAAGATGCCCTTCCGCTTGTGCTTCACGGGGACGTACTTCTCCTTGCGCTTGCCAAAGTCGTACTTGTGCCCATGATCGCCCTTACCCGCCACTTGCTTGTTCTTCTTGGGGCAGTTGGCGATGAAGTGGTCCGGGTCACCACACTCAAAGCACCCAGCGCGTCCTCCTCCACGACGACGGTTCATGCGGTTGTTGTGGAACCGCGAGAACTGGTTGGCAAGCAACGCCAACTCATCGTCTCCCATGAACTCCAACTGCTCCTCTGTGACAGAAAGAAGAGAAGAAAGTGCAAATCCTCCAGAGGGGTTAGCAGAAGAGCCAGAAAGCAAAGCCATCGATGGGCCAGAAGGATTTTCATAAGATGCACTCGCCATGGCATCAATCTCACTAGACTTGAGCTTACTGAAGAGCTCGTCGCATGTGAGGGTCTCATAGTTAGGTGATTCGATGATCGCCTGAACTTTCGAGTCCCACACCGGCCGATCAAGAGTGTATAAAAGCTTCAAAGCCCTCTCATGATCGTCGAAAGGCAACAGCTCCTTGTTAGCCCTCATCCTGTTGACAATCACCTGAAAGCGAGCGAATAAACTTTCTATGCTCTCGTCAGACATATGTCGAAAGTTCTCATACTCTTGCTTGAACGACTCGTAGAGATGGGTTTTGACTTGAGTGGTTCCATCATGGAAACGCATGAGGGTAGCCCAAATCTCCCGAGACGTAGCGAGGTGAGAAACACGATCAAACTCCATCATGCTCAAGCATGAGAAAAGAGCATTACGAGCTCGGCTATTGGCATTGTGCTCATCGATCTGATGTTGAGTCACACGAGCAGCCAAGACCACGTAATCAGCAGAGTTGTAAATATCGCAGATGGAAGCACCCAAACTCTGAAGATAGGCTGACATGCGTATCTTCCAATACGCATAGTTCATCCCATCGAAAAACAGCGGTTTGCCCACACCGCGATCCATGTCACCTTCGGTGGATCTGGAACTGGCTAAGGTGGAAGATCCTTAACCCGCTCCGATACCAATTGAAGGACTGAGAATGCAAAAGCAAGGCGACCAGAAGGGGGGTGAATGGGAGCCTAAAAAATTTCTCTCAAAACTTCGGCCTTTGTCCCAAAAATCAACCCCCAAAGGCTTCGACCGAAACGTGATGCCCATGACCCTTGGAAGAGGGTGGATGATCCCTAGGATCACAGCGAGGCACCACAAAGCAAGAGCGAACCAAGCACCAAAAGCACCGTCTCAAGTTCGGCCCCTAAAAACCGAGTTCCAAACGTAGATAGAGAGCTACATCGAGAAGTCTCCAAATACCTATGCTAACAAGTAGCAAAGATACTTAGAGAGGTTACTTGGTCAACTCTAGGGCCAAACGAGAAGTCCGGAAACCAAGCGAAGAAGCCGGGAGAGCAAACGCACTGAAACTCAACACTCAGCCAACTCGCGGACTGTCCGGGGTTCAGATCACGGACTGTCTGCCCAACGGCGGACTGTCCGGGCTCAGGTGGCGGACTGTCCGCCGGCCAAAAGAGCGAAACAACAATGTTGCTGAACAGTCCCTGGACGCTTCCCGGACTGTCCGCGACTCAGTACCGCGGACTGTCCGCGGGTGTTCCAAGTCAGCTCCAACAGCGCGGAGTCAGGCCACTGGTCTGGCCGACCCCGACGCGCGGACTGTCCTCCGGTCAGGTGGCGGACTGTCCGCGACCGACCAGAGAGGGCGATTTCGATCGCCTCTCTCCCAAATCTCTCCAAATCCAATCCAAATCAAAATTCGTTGTTCCCAAACTTGGAGAAGATGATCACGAGATAGTTAGGAGACTATCCCCAAGAAACCATCCGCTCAAATCAACTCAATCAACGGGAGGTGGGTGTCTCCCTCTATTTATCCTAATTCTAGTTCCCACTCTACCACTAACTAATTACAGAGCGAACTAGCTAAACCCTAGGGTTATTCTGGACCAACTCGAAGAAGATGCTGATCCGACGGCCACGCCCGCACAACTGGTAGTGTTGCCTCGACGCAACCTCACCGATTGCCGCCACGTGCCGCCACCGCTCTGCTCGTCCTTTTCCTGGACCTCGCCCTCGGTTTTGAGGCCCATACCGGGAAACCAGCCTTCACGATCAACCCCCGGTTTTCAGGCCCAAACCTGAAAACCAGCCATCCGTCGCCTGAGTTTTGTGGCCCAAACTCAGAAACCTGCAGCGCTCAGGTTTTGAGGCCCAAACCTGGAAACCGTCTTCAGCCCGAGTTTTGTGGCCCAAACTCGGCAAACCCGCAGCACCCAGGTTTTGTGGCCCAAACCTGGAAACCGTCCACCGGTGGTTTTTCTGTGGCTCAACCACCAAACCGAGCCGTAGATGGGATGCACCGCCCGTGCACCCCGTCCACCGACACATGTCCCAAGGTCCTCGACCCGAGCAACACTATGTGAAGGACCTAAAATGCTAAAGCAAGGCGACCAGAGGGGGGGGGGGGTGAATGGGAGCCTAAAAAATATCTTTCGAAATTACGGCCTCTATCCCAATAAAATCAACCCCAACAGCTTCGGACTCAAACGTGATGCCCACGACCCTCGGAAAGAGGGTGGATGATCCCTAGGATCACAGCGAGGCACCACACAAGAGAGCAAACCAAGTCAAGTTCTTACCGAAAAGACCGACTCCCAAACGTAGATAGAGGGCTACGTCGGGATTCCTCCAAATACCGATGCTAACGCGTAGCAAAGATATGTAGAGAGGTTCCTAGGTGAACTCTAGGAGCAAACGAGAAGTCCGGAAACAAAGCGGAAAAGCCAGGAGGGCCAATGCACTAAAACTGCACAAAGTGCAGAATCCCGGACAGTCCGTCGTCAGGCTCCCGGACTGTCCGGTGAAGGCCGGATTGTCCGCCACACGGGGGCCGGACTGTCCGCCGGCCAAAGGACAAAAACAGCAATGCTGCTGGACGCTCCTGCGCGACTCGCGGACTGTCCACGCCTGTCACTGGCGGACTGTCCGCCGGTCACCCGAAGGGAAAAGCACCGAGGCAAACAACCACTGCTCCGGCTGGAATCCCAACTCGCGGACTGTCCGCGGCTGGGGGGCGGACAGTCCGCCACTGCTCAGAACACCCAAAATTGCCACAGGACAAAACCAAAATCGATTGGATCCTCACCAAATCGAATGGGGCTGCAACCAAACTTCTCCCAAGTGTTCTTCTACGTGTTGGGAAGCTAATCCTAGGATATCATCGCTCCAAACCAACTAATCCATGAGAAATCCGAAGAACACTAGTAAAGGGGAAGAAACGAAGAACGAACGCGATTTTGACCCGATCTATGTGCTCGTGAGGTTAGAGGGGAAATCTTTCAGTGTAAAGAAGGAGCTCACGGCAACAAATAATCTGATTCAAACGGAATCGCAAATCGTTGCTCGGAGAGGGAGAACGAGGCAAATCTCCGAGAAGGGAAAAACGACAACGCGAAGAACAAAAACGTGATTCGATCCAAATTGCAGCCAACAAAGAGAGGGGCAAAATTGATCCTTGAATTGCTACTAGATGATGAATTGTGTAGCACTCTGTATCGGGTTACAAGCCACTCCTCGCAGTACAAAACACGGATGGCGAAAAGCTCAAGAACAAGAGCCGGTCTCTCCTCTAGCCCTAGCCTCCTCTCACCTAAACAAAATGAGAGTGACACCTCCAAGGATTGGACTGCCCTAGCAGCCCCCTTCATCTATATATAGGCGCACGTCCAAATGACACAAATGCCCTAACATGAAGCACTAACCCAAATACCCCCTAGGGGTAAAACCGTCCAAACTTGACAGTTTCCATCCGACGGCCACACGCCTTCTCATCCTTCGCTTTGCCTCAACGCAAGCTCCAGGATGCCGCCACGTGCCGCCACCATCGACCACAGCGCCTTCTCGTGGATAGCTTCGCCGCCACGCCAGCCTCTCCACGCCGCCACGCGTCGACCGTCCTTTAGGACCTTCCCCCGGTTTTGAGGCCCAAACCGGGAAACCTGCCAGCCCAGGTTTTGAGGCCCAAAGCTGGAAACCGTCCACCCCGAGTTCTGAGGCCCAAACTCAGAAACCCATGAGCCCAGGTTTTGAGGCCCAAACCTGGAAACCGTCCATCCCGAGTTTTGAGGCCCAAAATCGGGTACCGGCCACCTGAGTTTTGAGGCCCAAACTCGGAAACCGTCGATGGTAGCTTTTTGAGGCTCAACTACCGAACCCGCACCGTAGACGGGATGTGGTTCGCACACCCCGACCACCGGCACCGATGCCGATGCATGTCCAGCCTCCACGCCGGGCACAACGCCTTCGCCTTCCTTCTTGACTTGGCCGACGGCACTTGCGCCGCACGCAAGCCCGTGTCCGACCTCCGCCAAGTGCCACGATGCCATTGTCTTCCTCCCGACTTGGCCGATGCATCGCACATCCCCATGTGCTCTCGCTCGCCGATGCCACGTGCTAGCTACCACAACTGGTCCTCTGGCCCTCTGGTCCGTCAGTCCAAGCCTCACGTCCGCCCTTCACCGCTCCCGGTCCATCGGCACGACACGTCTCTACTTGACCTTCACCTCGCCATTGACCACTGTATCCGAGCTCAACACCTGCACATCAACACAGCCAAGAGACACATGTTGCACACGCACACCAACACGGTAAACACACCACAACTCAACGCCACCGGTTAGTCATAAACAATAAGCGCATAGCTAGATATAGACTCAACCGGGTAAAAGCCTCAAACCTTCCTTATCAAAGTCCATCATTCATCATATATGTTCTCAATCTCCCCCTTGATGAATGCATTAAATAAAAATAAAACCACAAAGGAAGGGTTTGAAGGCAAGCCTCATTCAAGTGCCCAAAAGCCAAGCAAAAGCAAACACAAGGCTACTTGAGATGAGGAAGGATCATGAAAACTCCAAATAAAAGCTCTCGGTCCTGAAAGAAACTAGAAAAGCGGGCAAAGCCTCCACACAACCGAAGAGTCAAGAGAAGCAAGAGTTTCATAAAATCCCAAAAGGTACTCGAAAACCAATCTCAAATAAATTGTTGAAACAATCATCACAAATGAAACCAAGGTACTTATCCATCATCACAAACGAAACCAAGGTACTTATCCACTTGGGTTCACTTGGGTTTCGAAATTTCCCCCCTTGATGATTGAATTGACAAAAACTAGGCACAAGAGATGGTTTGAGATACAAAAACTGAAAACTTGGTCCCCAAAGATATGGGCAATGGCTCAACGCAACCAAGCAAAGGATCGGAGCAACAACTCATAAAAGAGCAAATCTCGATCACACAGCGAAAGACTTGGTTCCCAAAGACATGGGCAACGGCTCGACGCAACCAAGTCAAAAATGAGCTAGTCCTCAAGAAGAGGCAGAAAATGGCTCAACACCACTAGCTCAAGGCTCGATACCAATTGAGGCTGAAACAACGCATTAGAATACAACCAATCACAAACAGCCAAGAATTGGTGAAAACAGCTAGTTCCTCAAGACAGAGGCACATAGGCTCGACGCAACTAGCAGAAGGGTCCATACCAATCGAAAATACCAAGCAAAAACTGCTAGTTCTTCAAAAGAGAGGAAAAACAACTCAACACGACTAGCAGGCTCGATACCGACTGAGAAGAACACAAGGAGAAGCTCAAAACTAAATGGAGCACAAACACTCGGAGCACGCGGAGAAGCAGCAAGACAAAAGCGACTCCCCCTGAAAGCAAGCCTACACACTAAGGCTATGTACCAAAGCTCACTATGAAGGATACCAATTGAAACACATAAAAGTGCTATACCAATTGAAGAAGAACATAAAAGAGCTGAACTCCCCCTAGCTCAAAGCTCTCCCCAAAATGCATGACTCTCCCTTTTGTGCCAACACTAAAACTCCCCCTTGCAAACAACTTCTCCCCCTTGACAAAAGGGAACATGCTGAGGGGTTTTGACATTTTTCACAAAGTTGACACAAACAAAAGGCAAGTCATCAACCAAAAGCATATGGGAGCTATGAAAAGCATTGAAAGTGACCACAATGTGTATCGGAGCTGGGGGTATGTACACTAAGCTAAAAATGCATGATATGCACAATGCAACAGCTTCAAGTGTATAGCAATCAAAATGAAAAGATGCTCAAAAGGGTGCTGCCGTGAAAGTGTAGCAATCAATACAAATGCTAGCAAAGGCTCAAACTGATCAAATGAATACGAAATATGAACAAGTGAGCATATGAGCAGTTTTAAGACATTTGAAAAGGAGTCCACCACTAAAATAGCACTTAGCATGAATAGACAGGAAATCGAGCAAGTGCTAACTCAAGTATAAAAGGTGATGGTTCACCCCTAGCAAAGTTCAATCATCATGCAATAAAATGAAGCATAAACTTGTGTTATTTTCAAATTTTATCGGAATTTGCAGCGGTATTAACACAAGTTCAAATTAAAAGCATGTGATTGCGAGAGGTAGAAAGCATGGTCATTGCCTAACTTTTCAACCGGGCTAAGCCTATGCAAGAAAAGCAATCAGAAGCTTAAAGCACCGGTTTCGGTCTTACACTACACGGATCAAGTTTAACTCAATTGTGCAATGAGAAACAGTCTCGATACCGTGAGGTGCTGACACATGCAATCCCATCTCGATCTTTTCATTTCACTTAGACTTGGATCAAATTTTAAGCACAAGGTAAATATGAACAATCCAAGCAAGTGAATGACTCAGTGCAAGAGACATAGCAACCTAGCATACAAAAGATAGCACAAGTGATCCCAACACATTCTACCCATGCTAGTTGCCACTCTCAATGGTGAACAAATTAAAGGTTTCATAGTTGATTAAACAAGTTCACCATTTGCAAAAATAGCTTAGCTCATAACATGTGTCAAGTGATCAAAAAGAGCCTAAGCTACAAGCATCATCATGAATAAGCAGGGCATACCAAAAAGAGCATAATCTCATTCTCATTGCTCTAAACATGAAGCTCTAAAAAGCACTAAAATACATGATGAGATGCATGCAAAAGCTAGTCTATCGAAGGACAAATCAAAACTAGCCTAAAAAGGAAAACCCAAAACAAAAGGGTATCGGAGAAGTCCAACTGAGATACAACAAGCAAAATGCTTCCCTAACTAAAAAGGGAAACAAACACCAAACTCACAAATAAAGAGCCAAGAAACGCTCAAGCGACGGCCAGCAAGATCCATATCGAAAAGACCACACAACAAAAAGAGGTCAATGAAGAAGAGTACCAAAACCCGAACTCAGAAGTGTGTCGGGGGTACCTCATGAAGAGCATGACCACCTGCTGGTGTGATACCCGAGGGGATGCCTGAATCTGCTGAACTCCGGGGTGCCTGCCTCGCCGAATGATGTGAACAAGGGTGCCCGATCTTCCGAAAGGTTCTAGTAACTCTCGATTTGGTGGAAACGAGACACTCGTCGATCCGTCTTCCGAACAACATGATCCGAAAACCCGCAATCACAGCACCACGTCTCCTTTGGTTATCAACCGGCATTGCACGGTTGACCTCACCAAGAAGGCTAAAGTCCTTGCCTGCGAATCGAAGAACACGAGCAAGAACAAGGAAGAATGCAACCAAATTGCAGATGTATGATTAATCTCATGAGTTGGGGTCTCACAAACTGATGAAACGGCGAAACTATTGTGAACAGAATAATCTAAGCAAAACCCAAAATCCTAACGAAGGTGATGGCTACTGTTTATAGCCCCTAAGGGTCGTCACCCCCTGGACGCGCCCTTCTAATGGCCTCACTGATGATACACGGCCCAACGGACCAAAAACGACGACGTATCACTGGGACAGATTCTGTGCGCTGACTTGTTTCGTCGATTCCCGTTGACTCAAGATGAATTTTGATATGAGACCAGAACCATTGGTTAGCTTGTCGAAATAGCTTTCCAACCATATCTGGTTCGTCAAAAACGAAGTCCGTACGCAACCTGGGTGACCAGTTTAGTGCTGACTGCTCCTGGATTCTGAAACTGACTCGAAGTCAACTTGATCTTGGTCTCCAACTTGCATTAGGCGCCCTTGCTGGTCCTCCACACCTCCAAGCCTTCCTCTATGCATCTCTGGGTCCTCTCCATGGTTCCTAATCAACACATAATCATTAGGTAGCAATCTATTCTCAAAAACATTTAAAGTATTACATAGGAACGAATTCACCTCTAAGTTTAGTTGACGCGCGCGAGCTCGTGTCATTGGACCATGATAACTCAGCGGAGGATCGTTGTGTGTATCCAAAGGAGTGATATCCTCATCATCCTCCCCCTCTTGAATTGGAGTCGTCCTCGACTCAAGCTCAGTATCTTCTCCCAAGTAAGGCTTCAAATCTGCAATGTTAAAGGTAGGACTAACCCCGAAATCGGGTGGCAACTCAAGTTTGTATGCATTATCATTTATTTTCTCAATTATCTTATAAGGACCGGCAGCTCTTGGCATTAATTTAGACTTACGCAGATCTAGAAATCTATTTTTTCTCAAATGTAACCACACTAAATCTCCTGGTTCAAGTTTAACTTCTTTCCTACCTTCACTACCAGCAATTCTATACTTTTCATTCATCCTTTTGATATTTGTTTTAGTTGTTTGATGTAACTTACGAATAAAATCAGCACGTGCACTAGCATCACCATGTGTTCTTTTAGTGGTAGGTAAAGGCAAAAGATCAATAGGAGCTTAGGGGTTAAAACCATACACTACCTGAAAAGGACTTACCTTGGTGGTAGAATGGGTGGCCCGATTATAAGCAAACTCCACATGAGGCAAACATTCTTCCCACATCTTCAAGTTTTTCTTCAAAATAGCTCTCAACATGGTACCCAAAGTGCGGTTCACTACTTCCGTTTGACCATCAGTTTGTGGGTGACAAGTAGTAGGAAACAATAATTTTGTACCCAACTTATTCCATAGAGTGCGCCAAAAGTGACTCAAAAATTTAGCGTCGCGATCTGAAACAATAGTAGAAGGCATACCATGCAAGCGAACAATCTCTTTGAAAAAGAGGTCAGCAATATATACGACATCATCACTTTTATGACAAGGTATAAAATGTGCCATCTTAGAAAAACGATCAACAACAACAAAAATGCTATCCCTCCCCCTCTTAGTCCTAGGCAATCCCAAAACAAAGTCCATCGAAATATCTGCCCAAGGAATAGAAGGAACAGGAAGAGGCATATACAAACCATGTGGATTCAAGCGTGACTTAGCCTTTTGACATGTGGTACAGCGTGCCACGAACCTCTCAACATCTCTCCTCATCTTTGGCCAAAAGAAATGTGTGGCCAACATATCCAACGTCTTCTTAGCACCAAAATGCCCCATCAATCCTCCTCCATGTGCTTCCTGCAACAACAAAAGATGAACCGAACCAACAGGAATGCATAGACGGTTAGCTCTAAACACAAATCCATCATTGATCACACACTTGTTCCATGTACGTCCCTCTTTACAATTCAGCAACACATCATTAAAATCAGGATCAAGCACATATTGTTCTTTTATTGATTCAAGTCCAAAAATTTTATAATCAAGTTGGGACAACAAACTATATCGTCTAGACAAAGCATCAGCAATTACATTATCCTTCCCTTTCTTGTGTTTGATAATATAAGGAAAAGATTCAATAAACTCAACCCACTTAGCATGTCTACGATTCAAATTATTTTGTGAACGAAGATACTTAAGCGATTCATGATCTGAATGTATAACAAATTCTTTAGGCCACAAATAATGACGCCACGTCTCTAAAGAACATACAAGAGCATACAATTCCTTATCATACGTAGAGTAATTGCAAACAGGGCCATATAATTTTTCGCTAAAGTATGCAATGGGCTTACCTTCTTGCATCAAAACACCACCAATGCCAACTCCACTAGCATCACATTCTAGCTCAAAAGTCTTAACGAAGTTTGGAAGTTGCAGCAAAGGCGCGTGTGTAAGCTTGTCCTTCAAAGTATCAAAGGACTCCTCTTGTGCTTTACCCCAATGGAACACCACACCTTTCTTTGTCAACTCATGTAAGGGGGCAGCAATGGCACTAAAATCCTTCACGAAGCGACGATAAAATCCTGCAAGACCAAGAAAACTTCTCACCTGTGTGATGGTTTGGGGCACCGGCCAGCTTTTTATGGCTTCAATTTTCATCTCATCCACCTCGATTCCCTGTGGAGTAACAACATAGCCAAGGAAAGAAACTCGATCTGTGCAAAAGATGCACTTCTCAAGGTTACCAAATAAACGTGCATCACGCAAAGCATTAAAAACAACATGTAAGTGATCCATATGTTCATCCAAAGACTTGCTATATATTAGTATATCATCAAAATAAACCAACACAAATCGCCCAATAAAAGCTCTTAAAACTTCATTCATCAGTCTCATGAAAGTACTAGGTGCATTAGTTAAACCAATAGGCATTACTAACCACTCATATAATCCAAATTTAGTTTTGAAAGCTGTTTTCCATTCATCTCCAAGTTTCATTCTAATTTGGTGGTAGCCACTACGCAAGTCAACCTTTGTGAAAATTACAGAGCCACACAACTCATCAAGCATGTCATCAAGCCTAGGAATAGGATGATGATATCGAATAGTAATATTATTAATGGCTCTACAATCAACACACATACGCCATGAACCAAAATCACAGGAACAGCACAAGGACTAAGGCTTTCTCGTACATACCCATGGTCCAAAAGGTCTTAGACTTGTCGCTGAATTTCCTTAGTCTCCTCGGGGTTGGTTCGATAAGCAGCTCAATTTGGCAATGTAGCTCCCGGAATCAAATCAATTTGATGCTCTATTCCTCTCATAGGTGGCAGCCCCGGGGGTATCTCAGCTGGAAAAACATCCTTATACTCCTGCAAAAGGTTAGTGGCAGCAGGAGGTATCGAGCTAACAACATCATCAAGCGAATACAAAACTCGTTTGCAAACCAAAGAATAACAAATATCATCATCAGAAATTTCAGCAAAGTCACTTTTTATTGCAAGCATTACACCACCCTTCAATTTTATGCCCTCTTCCTTAGAACTAGGTGTAGACTTATCCTTTTTAGGTGGGTAAAGAGAATTAGCAACTTGCTGATTTTCAGATTTAGTATCATGCAAATTAGCAGTTCGTTCTTTATCAGCTTGTACAATTTCAGCAGGGGTCATAGGAACCAAAGTAATTTTCTTTCCTTTATGCATAAAAGTGTATGTATTACTTCTACCATGGTGTATAGCATCATTATCAAATTCCCACGGATGACCCAATAAAAGTGAACAAGCTTCCATAGGCACTACATCATAATCTACAGAATCAACATAGGTACCAATGGAAAAAGAAACTCTACAAGTTTTGTTACCTTAGCTTTAACAGAATCATTCAGCCACTGAATATGGTACGGATGTGGGTGTGGGCG
The DNA here is from genome assembly GCA_009763385.1 of Coix lacryma-jobi var. lacryma-jobi. Taxonomy (NCBI): domain Eukaryota; kingdom Viridiplantae; phylum Streptophyta; class Magnoliopsida; order Poales; family Poaceae; genus Coix; species Coix lacryma-jobi. The sequence continues at coordinate 87,295,178 of CM019831.1, forward strand.
CGTGGACAAACAAAGCTTCTTGATCAAATCAGAACTCACCAAATTATTGCAGCTACCGCTATCAATGATGACACGTGCTCGCCGGTTGTTGATGACAAAGAAAATTTGGAACAAATTGTGGCGTTGCAGCTTTTCAGGTTGTTGTACTTGTGTGCTGAGCACGCGTTGCATGATGACACTCATGTAGGTTGAAGTATCCTCGCTACCAAAGACCTCGCCATCTCCCTGAACCTGTTCTTCTTCTTCAACATCTTCAATATCAGAGGTACTGATGTACCCATCTTCTGTCGCAATGTATGCCCGCTTACTTGGGCAGTCCTTCTGCACATGTCCATATCCAAGACAGCGGTGGCACTGAATGCCAGAAGTGTGTCCCATTGAGGCAACGGAGGATGCACTCTTCGTAGGTTCCTGCACAGAGTTTTTACCTGACCCAAAAGGTTGTGAGGAAGGTGTCCGCTTGCTTGCTGGTGGAGGCGCCCGAAAGGAGGATGCCTTGGGAAGCCCGGAAGATGATCCCATGCGTGGTATGTATGAACTGCCTCCCTTGCTCTTTCTCTGCTTTTCACGCCCCTGCAACTCCTTCTCTGCAAGCATAGCAAACTGAAACAACTGGTTGACAGTGTTAAAATCCTTATAATCAACTATGTCCTGAATTTCCTCCCTCAAACCTGCATAAAAACGAACAATAGAGTCCTCGGGTCCCTCTACTATGCAACATCGCATCAAACCTTTCTGAAGCTCACCATAGTAATCCTGCACAGATTTATCTCCCTGTTCTAAACGCATCAACCTCTTACGTAGCTCTCTATGATATGATGGAGGCACAAATCTATCACACATAGCAACCTTAAGTTCTTCCCAAGTTTTAGGTTGGCAATTATCTGCAACTAATCCAGTCCACCAAATGATAGCAAAATTTTTAAATTCACTAGTGGCTTGTCTAATGTGATGTTGCTCAGGCACAAGGTGGGCACTAAATTTTTGCTCTACTGTCATCTCCCAATCAAGGTATTCCTCAGCATCATAATGTCTCAAAAAAAGGTATTGTAAATTTAACTTTAGCATAAGGATCTTCGGGAGTATGAGTATGATTACCTCGCTGGCGGTTGAAACGTCGAGTGCCACCCATACCTGTGGTGTTTTTGTGAAGACGCTGACGTAATCTGTTTCTCATTGTCGTTGCACGATCAATCTTCCCATCGGCATCATATACCTCATCACCAGCGTCGCTGCTATCAATATCTTCATCGGGTTGTGGCCTGGCTTCTAAGGCAGTTACCCTATCAGTTAGAGTGGATAGTCGTTTGTCCAATCTCTCAAGGGCATTGCCGATCTTGAGGTCAACGAGTGCTTTGGTTACATCCTTGGTCACAGTCTTGTTCATATCTTTTTGAGCATTTGTTAAAACCGATTGTAGTTGCTCTTGGCTAACACACTCTGAAAACTCTTTTGGCGAATTAACGTCTCCTTCGTCACCTGACATTGTGGACACAAAACACAAGCAGCAAAACAGTGAAAGTTATCCCTAATAATCCTACTACTCAGGTGGAGTGGTGCCTCTCAATCAAAAGCAGCAAAAGGTAAACACCTTACCAAGCTCTTACCAGTGTTCTTAGCAGCAAAGCAAAGGATACCAGGAAGGCGTGCGCGTGATTGCAGGGATGCAAAACCAGTGTTGTCCAGAAGAATCTGTGGAGCTTGGATGGCACACAAAGAGACAAATACATATATGTGGAACACAGATCAGAAACAGATAGTAATGCTGAATTATAGTCCAAAGTACTAATTCTTGTTGCCGGTCTAAAGTGTTCTAAGTACCAGGTATGTGTGATAACAAGGTGGAGAAACAAGTATGATGGATAGCAAGAGCAAAAGAAACAAGGAACAAAACAGCACACGCTTACACAACTCACTTTTGCCCTTCTCTATGTGCTCCTCTAGATATTGTTCCTCTTTTGCCCTTCTCTTTCTTCTCTTTTTTTGGTGTCGTTGTTTTTTTGAGAAAATTTGACTTTTTATTTTTATTTTTTTGATATTTTTATTTTACTTAGGAACACAAAAGAAGTAAGCATGAAAAATTTGAGCTTAAACAAGTGAAAGACGTGGCCTGTGGAAAATTCACAAGATACGAACAAAATTAAGAAAAACCTTGTGACCACGAAAAGAGGATCTTGTGACCAGTTTTTGACCAAAATAAAATTTTCTGACCCCGGCAAAGCGGAGGATAGACGGATCCAAATTTTTTTTTCTGATCGATTTCTATATATGGAACGTCGAATTTCGAGTTCGTATGCGAAAACTAGACCAGTTTTAAGAACCCCTCTCCGAATTAGAGGACAAAACGGGAACAATGTGCGCAAAACTAGTCTCCCGGCTAGGGTTTGAAGGAAACGATGGGAGGAAAAACACAAACTGGACTCTAACACGACCTAACCAGCAACAAGACCTTGACTCGGACACAAACTCAACACAACGGACTCTGCAACCGAAGAATGCAAAGGCTATGGCGCGGAAGGGTTGTAGGACGGAAGAAAATATGCCACTGGACTATGGAGCGAAGGCGAAAACACTCGAAACTAAAGATAGATATGAACCTAACGGTATACCTGAAGCTTTGATTACCACTTAATGTGAAAAAGGGTGCCCGATCTTCCGAAAGGTTCTGGTAACTCTCGATTTGGTGGAAACGAGACACTCGTCGATCTGGCTTCCGAACAACATGATCCGAAAACCGGCAATCGCAGCACCACGTCTCCTTTGGTTATCAACCGGCGTTGCACGGTTGACCTCGCCAAGAAGGCTAAAGTCCTTGCCTGCGAATCGAAGAACATGAGCAAGAACAAGGAAGAATGCAACCAAATTGCAGATGTATGATTAATCTCACGAGTTGGGGTCTCACAAATCGATGAAATGGCAAAACTGTTGTGAACAGAATAATCTAAGCAAAACCCAAAACCTTAACGAGGGTGACGGCTACTGTTTATAGCCCCTAAGGGTCGTCACCTCCTGGACGCGCCGTTCTAATGGGCTCACTGATGATACACGGCCCAACGGACCAAAAACGGCGACGCAGCACCGGGACAGATTCTGTGCACTGACTTGTTTCGACGATTCCCGTTGACTCAAGATGAATTTTGATATGAGACCAGAACCATTGGTTAGCTTATCGAAATAGCTTTCCAACGATATCTGTTTTGTCAAAAACGGAGTCCGTACGCAACCTGGGTGACCAGTTTAGTGCTGACTGCTCCTGGACTCCGAAACTGACTCGAAGTCAACTTGATCTTGGTCTCCAACTTGCATCAGGCGCCATTGCTGGTCCTCCACGCCTCCAAGCCTTCCTCTATGCATCTCTGGGTCCTATCCATGGTTCCTAATCAACACATAATCATTAGGTAGCAATCTATTCTCAAAAACATTTAAAGTGTTACATAGGAACGAATTCACCTCTAAGTTTAGTTGACGCGCGCGAGCTCGTGTCATTGGACCATGATAACTCAGCGGAGAATCGTTGTGTGTATCCAAAGGAGTGATGTCCTCATCACCGAAGTCGTCTCCCCCTCGCCTGATGTTGTCGCTCCCACAGGTGCAGCTTGTGCTCGCTGGAGAGCTGCTCGAACGGAACCCCAAGTCGTGGCAGAAGTGGGATCGGGTCCGTGAGCCGAAGTGCTCTCTCCAGGCTCCTGTTCTCCTGCACACTCAAAGGCAGAAGAACCACAAGGCGCTGTCTCGTCCAGTGTGACCTCAAGGTCTCCACAAAGTGGTTAGTCACATAATAAGCATAAGGTGAACACTCAACAAAACAGGTCTACCTATGAATGATACCGCAAGGAGATCTAAACTCAAACTAGTCAAAAACTACCATGCAACAGGATAAAGCACTATATAGCAAAATGCAGCCTAAAGACATGATCAACCCAAACATAGCCTAAACCTCAACACATGCTACAATGCAAGATAATGATAGCAATAGATCCAAAAGCATGTAACATGATAAAATTGTGGAAAGGCTAGTGCTCAAACTAATCATATCAACAGGGTACATGTAGCTAACTAAAACTAGCACCTGAAAAGTGATACCTAATGAACATCATACCACTACAAATCAAGCTCATGGAGAAATATGGTAAAAACATGGCACAATGTTCATGAGGGTCACAAACTAGCATGAAAAGTGGAATACCACCAAAACTGTACACAAGACTAGCATGACATGATATACAAGATAGCACATGCTAGACTAAAGCAAAACATGATACAAAGGAAAATGTACATGCAAGAACTATACAAGTGAGCACATGAAAGACCATCTCATACCACAAGACATAGATAATGGATGTACAAGGTATGAGTATATAAGAAGGCTCACCGAGCTGCAAAAACCTCTTTGGAGGCAAATCTAAGCGGGGTGTAGAGAACCATCAACTCTTGATCACATCTAAAAGATCAAGCTCCATCAGGCGCATGTTTTCCACCCCGCGTCCTCATATCTACACACAAGAGGACAAAGTAACCCGAGTCTTGGATCCCGAAGGGTTAGCAAGCATGTACTTGGGAACCCAAGACTTGGTCACAAAACTCAACTTATCTTGTGGGTTAGCATGATGCAAATGTTGGTTCAGATGCAATTGTGAAACACCCTTGGAAGTATTCCTCAAAAGGACAACTCGAGGAGAAGAACGAGTCGTACCACGGGAAAAGAGGCAAACATCTTCCAAGGTTTTTGTAGAAGAACCAATAGAAGAACCATGAAAAGCATGACGTGGACCAAGAGAAGAAGCACTAGAAGCATGTCCACGACCATGACCTATCCTACTAGAAAAGGAGTCATAAAACCCATCAATAAAGAGGGGCTTCTTACTAGGAGCACAAGCGTTCATGCCGTGAGAAGGGCTATGAACCACCATCTTCCTAGTAGAGCGAGCTTGGCGCAAACGTTTGGCACGCCGATAGCAAAAGCTTTCTTGATGCCCATCTTTCTCACAAAAAGAGCAATGGTACAAAGGCCTACTGGAAGGCACACCATTCTCCGACAAGTGAGAAGTCCCTTGGGACTTAGGACAAGAAGCATCAACTACCAACTTGGTGCCAACACTAGGAGCACACGTGAAGGCTACGCGACTTCCTAAAAGCCTTATCTCGAATTCGTCGCTTATGTTTGACACGATAGAAACAAAAATTGAATGAGTGTCCATCCTTCTTGCAAAAGGTGCAATGGAAAACTGGATTGGGAGCACGAGTCCCAAAAATATGAGAAGCACCCTTATCACGAGAAGTCCCTTGGACATCACTCGAAGAAACAGCAAGGTTAGGAGTAGCTATGAAAGAGCTATCCGAAACCTTGGTACAAGTGCTATCGTCAAAAGACTCATGCGCAACATAAGAACTCAACTCCGGTTGCAAAGATGCAGACTTGGAAACATCAACATCGGAGTTGGAAGAAATGCATGACTCAAATGACTTAGCACAAAAGCTCTTGCATCTTTTGGCCAAAACCTCATTTTCAAACATGAGGCGGTCACAAGTACCACAAGGAGTGTTTCTCAAGTTTTCCATCTGCTTTTCAATGCACTCGCCATATGTGGTACGCAAGAGCTCAATCTCCTTCTCAAGGTTGGCACTCATATCATTGTGCTCAACCAACTTGGCGCTCATATCATCGCGTGCTTGTTTCAAAGCCAAAACTTCTTTTTCTAAATCAGTGCAAGATGTGCAAATGAAATCGGTGGAAGAAACATCACCATTCACATCAAGCAAAGAATCATGAATAGCACTAGAAGCATGGCAAACATTTTTATTTAAAGAGCACAAGCTACAAAGCCTAGAATTTATCTCATCAATTTTAGCCCTAGCATGCTCGAGTTCATCTACACATGTCCTGTGAATCAAACTTAATTCTCTAAGTCTAGCAACAAAAGATTCACAAGAATCACATGGTGACAAAGCATTTGACTTTAGCAAGGCTATTTCAGTTTTAGCACAATCAAGGTCCTTGCGCAAGTCAATGCAAACTAGGCATGGTTCGGAAGCATTGGATTTCAACAATTCATTCTCAGATTTTAAGCTAGCAAGAGAAAAGCCTAGCTCATCATTCTTCCTAACCATGTCATTGCAAGAGGTGCAAGGCAAAGAGGCACTAGACTTCAACTTAGCAATGGAGCATTTTAATTTTTCTACCTTTCTACGCAAGGTATCACAAAGCTCATTATCCCTAGAGCAAGCCTCATATAGGTTGTGCAAAGCCACAAGACCACAAGCAAGTGTACCTCTCTTGGCCTTGCCAAGTTGACATAGGAGATCCTCCGGTGAAAGCTCGTCATGTCGTAGAAGGTTCAGCAGATTGTTCACCTCGCGATCCCTCTCATCAACTGCACTCCTCCTTCTTCCTAAGATGTCGTCCTTGGAAACATTTAAACCAAATGACAAAGACATACTTGACGAAGAACTTGGTGCCACTTCCAAAAGCACCGTTAGTGTTAGCCAAACAAAAGCTCAAACACCTCGACGAACAAAAGTCGGAAACATAACCACTCTCAAAAGGTCGCCTTCACGGATCCAGAACCGGTTAAGGTAGAGAGATCCTTAACTGGCTCCGATACCAATTGAAGTACCAAAAATGCTAAAGCAAGGCGACCAGAGGGGGGGGGGGGGTGAATGGGAGCCTAAAAAATTTCTTTCGAAATTACGGCCTCTGTCCCAATAAAATCAACCCCAAAAGCTTCAGACTCAAACGTGATGCCCACGACCCTCGGAAAGAGGGTGGATGATCCCTAGGATCACAGCGAGGCACCACATAAGAGAGCAAACCAAAACTGCCAAAACTCCGAGTCAAGTTCTTACCCAAAAGACCGACTCCCAAACGTAGATAGAGGGCTACGTCGGGATTCCTCCAAATATCGATGCTAACGCGTAGCAAAGATATGTAGAGAGGTTCCTAGGTGAACTCTAGGAGCAAACGAGAAGTCCAGAAACAAAGCGGAAAAGCCGGGAGGGCCAATGCACTAAAACTGCACAAGCTGCAGAATCCCGGAGAGTCCGCCGTCAGGCTCCCGGACTGTCCGGTGAAGGCCGAACTGTCCGCCACACGGGGGCCGGACTATCCGCCGGCCAAAGGACAAAAACAACAATGCTGCTGGACGCTCCGGCGCGACTCGCGGACTGTCCGCGCCTGTCACTGGTGGACTGTCTGCCGGTCACCCGAAGGGAAAAGCACCGAGGCAAGCAGCCACTGCTCCGGCTGGAACCCCGACTCGCGGACTGTCCGCGGCTGGGGGGGGGGGGGCGGACAGTCCGCCACTGCCCAGAACACCCAAAATTGCCACGGGACAAAACTAAAATCGATTGGATCCTCACCAAATCGAATGGGGCTGCAACCAAACTTCTCCCAAGTTTTCTTCTACGTGTTGGGAAGCTAATCCTAGGATATCATCGCTACAAACCAACTAATCTATGAGAAATCCGAAGAACACTAGTAAAGGGGAAGAAACGAAGAACGAACATGATTTTGACCCGATCTATGTGCTCATGAGGTTAGAGGGGAAATCCTTCGGTGTAAAGAAGGAGCTCACGGCAACAAACAATCTGATTCAAACGGAATCGCAAATCGTTGCTTGGAGAGGGAGAACGAGGCAAATCTCCGAGAAGGGAAAAACGAAAATGCGAAGAACAAAAACGCGATTCGATCCAAATTGCAGCCAACAAAGAGAGGGGCAAAATTGATCCTTGAATTGCTACTAGATGATGAATTGTGTAGCACTCTGTATCGGGTTACAAGCCACTCCTCGCAGTACAAAACGCGGATAGCGAAAAGCTCATGAACAAGAGCCGGTCTCTCCTCTAGCCCTAGCCTCCTCTCACCTAAACAAAATGAGTGACACCTCCAAGGATTGGACTGCCCTAGCAGCCCCCTTCATCTATATATCGGTGCACGTCTAAATGACACAAATGCCCTAACATGAAGCACTAACCCAAATACCTCGTAGGGGTAAAACCGTCCAAACTTGACAGTTTCCATCCGACGGCCACGCGCCTTCTCATCCTTCGCTTCGCCTCAACGCAAGCTCCAGGATGCCGCCACGTGCCGCCACCGTCAACCACCGCGCCTTCTCGTGGATAGCTTCGCCGCCACCCCATCCTCTCCATGCCGCCATGCGTCGACCGTCCTTTTGGACCTTCCCCCAGTTTTGAGGCCCAAACCGAGAAACCTGCCAGCCCAGGTTTTGAGGCCCAAACCTGGAAAGCATCCACCCCGAGTTTTGAGGCCCAAACTCGGAAACCCGCGAGCCCAGGTTTTGAGGCCCAAACCTGGAAACCGTCCATCCCAAGTTTTGAGTCCCAAACTCGGAAACCGGCCACCCGAGTTTTGAGGCCCAAACTCGGAAACCATCGATGGTAGCTTTTTGAGGCTCAACTACCGAACCCACACCGTAGATGGGATGTGGTTCGCACACCCCGACCACCGGCACCGATGCCGATGCATGTCCAGCCTCCACGCCGGGCACAACGCCTTCGCCTTCCTTCTTGACTTGGCTGACGGCACTTGCGCCGCACGCAAGCCCGTGTCCGACCTCTGCCAAGTGCCATGACGCCATCGTCTTCCTCCCGACTCGGCTGATGCATCGCACATCCCCATGTGCTCTCGCTCGCCGATGCCACGTGCTAGCTATCACAGCTGGTCCTCTGGCCCTCTGGTCCATTCGTCCAAGCCTCATGTCCACCCTTCACCGCTCCCGGTCCATCGGCACGACACGTCTCTACTTGACCTTCACCTCGCCATTGTCCACTGTATCCGAGCTCAACACCTGCACATCAACACAGCCAAGAGACACATGTCGCACACGCACACCAACACGGTAAACACACCACAACTCAATGCCACCGGTTAGTCATAAACAATAAGCGCATAGCTAGATATAGACTCAACCGGATAAAAGCCTCAAACCTTCCTTATCAAAGTCAATCATTCATCATATATGTTCTCACTGTGCCCCGCAATTCTCCGCTCGTCGCTATCCCAGGCTGTCAGCCACCACAGCCGATCCTCAGGCCACTGGTCCCTCAGTCCAAGCCTCACGTTCGCCCTTCACCGCTCCCGGTCCATCGGCACGACACATCTTTACTTGACCTTCACCTTGCCTTCAATCACTGTATCCGTGCTCGACACCTACACAACACAAGCCAAAGAACATGCGCATTCTCCCAGTTGACAATCACTCATCACTCGAGACTCGGCATACACCCATGTATCCGCAGGATCACTCCAGCCCCATGTCATACATGTGCCCACATTATTAGTTTGGCATCTCTATGTCTATGACTTGTGAAACATAGTCATCAACTAATACATGTGCTGATCTAATATTCATGTGTATCCTCACATGAACTCCGATTAGGGACAACTATCGAATAACCATAAGAGTAAAAGATTTTCACAGACAATTCACATAATCGCCAATCAATACAAGTTGTCTTTAATGGATATTCAATGAACATATAATAAATCATGGATACAATAGAAATATCATCATCTCTATGATTACCTCTAGGGCATATTCCCAACAGTCTCCCACTTGCACTAGAGTTAATCTTTTAGATATCTAATACCCATAGACCTCACGTGCGCCTCATGCTTAGGCTGTGGAAGAGCCTTTGTTAAAGGATCTGCTACATTCAAATCTTTATGTATCTTGCACATCTTAATCTCATCTCTTCTAACGAACTCTCGAATGAGATGAAATTTCCGCGGTACATGTTTGTTCTTCTGGTGATTCCTTGGCTCCTTAGCCTGCGCAATCGCCCATTGCTATCACAATGTAGAGACAATGGGCTGGACGCATTTGGAAACACACCAAGATCAATGAGGAACCTCCTCATCCAAACACCTTCCTTTGCAGCTCCACTAGCTGCAATGTACTCGACTTCTGCTGTAGAATCGGACACGGTCTCCTGCTTGGAACTTTTCCAACTGACTGCACCACCATTTATTGTGAACACAAAACCCGATTGAGATTGTGAATCATCTGTGTCAGTTTGGAAGCTAGCATCGGTGTAACCATTTAGAATGAACTCCTCCTTTATCCATAGTTTAGGAACACATCTTTAGTCCTTCTCAAGTACTTAAGGATGTTTTTAACAAGTGTCCAGTGACTCTCACCTGGATTAGCTTGATATCTGCTCGCAACACTTAGAGCATATGAGACATCCGAGCATGTACATATCATGGCATACATGATGGAACCAATATCCGAAGCATATGGAACCTTACTCATGCGCTCTCGCTCATCAGATGTCGAAGGACATTATTTCTCGCTAAAGCGCATGCCATGTGACATAGGCAAGAACCCTTTCTTGGACTGTTCCATGTTGAACAGCTTCAACACCTTGTCAATGTACGTTTCTTGGCTTAATCCTATTAGCCTTTTGACCTATCTCTATAGATCTTAATGCCCAGAATATATGTTGCTTCTCCTAAATCCTTCATAGAAAAACTATTATTCAGTGAAGTCTTTATGGTTTGCAACATCGGAATATGATTCCCAATCAACAGTATGTCATCTACATACAAGATTAGAAACACAACAACGCTCTCACTTTCCTTATTGTAAACACAAGGTTCTTCTTCACTTTGATGGAAGCCAAACCCTTTGACCACCTCATCAAAACGAATATTCCAATTTCGAGATGCTTGCTTTAACCCATAAATAGATTTCTTAAGCTTGCATATTTTTCCAGCATTGCTAGGGATCAACAAAACCTTCGGGCTGTATCATATACACGTCCTCTTCGAAACTTCCATTTAGAAAGGTTGTTTTAACATCCATCTACCATATCTCATAGTCATAATAGGCAACAATTGCTTGAATGATCCAGATAGATTTAAGCATCGCTACCGGTGTTGACACTTACTACCGTCGCCACCAAAGTTGCCCTTGGCATCGACACTAGTAATGCTAAGGTATGTTCTCAGAACACTAGAGATAAATTCCACAAGCGCAGAGATTAGATACCGCACTTCACCGGATGTAGACCCAGTTCAATATCAAACCCAAAGGAACGAGGTGATTGTCTTAAGTCTATTGCTTAAACCCTGAGCACTAGCAAAAGCGAGAATATAAAAGATAAAGGGCAACACTAGGGTTTCCAGCTCTAACCTGAGGAAGCTATGCGATTATTATTCTACCATGGATTACGTTGGGAGACCACATCCAGAGTATGGTGATTCCCAAGTAATAAACTCCTGCTAGCCCTATAGACGGGAGTGGACTATGGAAGATTCAACAGGCCTATAAGAGTCACACCCGCGAGCTACCACCGATCCGGAATATAGGGTACACTATGCAAGTAATCGAGTCTAAGCACCACGCTTACATGACGACAACTCCTCTAATTCTAGAGCAACTAGATTAGAGTACTCTAACTAGAATTAGTACTTTAATTAGAGATGCAAGCCAGAAGAATAATAAGAACAAGAACGCTTATTGATAATTAGAAGTTGAAGACCGAAGATTATCCTGATCCAAGCTCTTGACGAACTTGAATCCGCAGGTACAAGCTGAAGAAGTAGATCCGACAGGCTGGAGCTCCTTCTAATCTCCCTCTAATACCTCTCGCTCTCTTCTAATCCTATAGAAGACTAGATCTAATCCCTAATTAGAGGGCTACTAATCTTCTAATTGCTAGATGGCTCTAATCCTCTCCCGATGAATATGATTGGAGTTTCTATCTTGGATCTGATCTGAATGAGGATTGCTTCAGGGAGGGGGGGGGGGGGGTCTGAGGTTTCTTATATAGCCCTGGGGGATGAACCGTGACCTTCCGATCAAACAGACCTTGAACAACGGTTGAGATGCATCGAGGAGGTCGATTAGGGCACGCTCCACGAAGATGGGCCTCGAAGAACCCTGGCCTAGGCCGGCCGGCCTAGGGGTGGGGCCGGCCGGCCCCACCTGGCAGCCGCCAGGCGCTGTCTTCGCTGAGTTGTCTTCTGGAAGCCTCCTGGTTGCCCTAGCGTGACTTTCAATCTTGTTACGCAATCCATCGTGTTGGAGAAGGAATCTATCTCTTTCCATCTGCTGGAAAATACCCTGGAGAACTGGAATTCACCATAGCTATTGGATCTGTCAGTTTAGCCCTTATATTATGTCGCTTGGTGATCACTCCAGGTTGCTTCTAGAAGCTTCCAAGTTGTAACCAATGAGGACTCTTCCATTGGGACTCCATTTGTGGTAAACCATATGTTCGTTTCGATTGTCTCGACGAGCTCTTCTTAATGGTGTAGTCTGATTCGTCACTTGGGATACTTTTATGTAGTGAAATGTTGGTATTCCTGCAAAATAAGTGAGAATGACACAACTCGTGGAACTCGTTAGAATCAAACTCTATTCCTAGGTTGATGGTTATGTTTATTCTCTTTTAGGTGACTTATTGATGGTGTAAGATATGAGTTAGTGACCGTCAACATGCTCTCCCACACTAGATCTTTACTCGTCCCTGAGGAAAGTAGAGCTTCACATTCTCTGTTCATAGAAAAACCTGCACTGTTGGGATTAGTAGTGTTGAAAATAAATTTTATTACCTTTACCCTTCAGTGTTCACAGTTGGAGAGTTTTGTAAGATTTTCTGAAAAGAATGTAGCTTTCCTTCTCCTCCTTGTGATACTCTCAATATTGCTCAAAGTTCTTATCTCCTCACATGAGGCATTGCCTTCTTTTCAAAATTATTAATTATATCTGAGCTTTAAGAAGTGTGTAGTACTTATGCTTTGATTATGTTACTAAGTCAACACTTAGAGCTAGGGAGAGAAGTGTCATACTCCTTAATCAAGATTTTATTTTTGAAAACAATTGTCCTCTCCTGTTTGGTATTTTGCTTAAGAGAAACCATGAGCTATGAGGCTAATTCTACTGTTGAGCACGTGCCCATTTTTTAAGAGAGGTTCCGGACACTTGTCCCTTTTTATTTCCTCGTGATCGATCTTTTTGAGGTTCCGGGCACTTGCCCCTTTTTATTTCCTCGAATATATATATATATATATATTTTGCACAGCTCATGTCTCTTTCACAATAATACTTCGCAAGAGGGACTTAACCTTTTTAAATGATCTTGATTTTAAGAACATGATAAATCTCTCAACCAAATCCATAAAATTTAACTTAGCATCATTACAAAGGTAAGTAGCTAGAGTAACAAAATGATGTCATGATTATTAAGGCTTTAGGAGGAAATATGTTTTTACCACTGAGGAGAAGAATTGCTATTTGATTTTAAGCATTTGAAATAAATTCTCCAAAGACAAGACTTCTAGAGTCAGGTATTATGATAAGCAATTAATTATTCCCAACAGTATCAAGAGATTCTAAGAATAGATCATGTGAGCTATCTCAAGTTATTATCAAGTTTAATTTGGGACACATCTTAAATCTTGTTTCAAGTGGTTTTCAATTCAAAATAGAGGGCAATATGAAGATAGAGAGGGTGTGATACGTACTAGACCTGTAGACGCACGAGAGTGATTCGTCATGTGTGGTCTCAATGAGTGATTCTTGTTTTTCCTGCGATTCTTCGGTCGATCATTCATTTATTGGTTAGGTCCTTCCCCCACACTTGTTCCTGTTACACCTTTATGCACAACATGTGGAGAAAAGACACATATCCAAAACAAAAGTAGAGAGAGAGAGAGAGTAGATAACTAAAACAAAACTTTATTAATAACTTATAAGGCACTTTATTGCACAAGCGAGCAAAATAACTAAATGATTGAAATTAAACGAACTATACACTCTTTAAAGAAACTTTAAGACTCTTAACTCTAACACTTGTGCCTTATAATAATAATAATAATAATAATAATAATAATAATAATAATAATAATAAACTCTCTCACTCTAATTGAGGTGATTAGCTACAGCGCGTGATATGATGTTTACATGAGACTTTAAACCGCTTTGCTTAATCTCCTGTCTATTCATTCTCGTAACCAGGCTGTCACAAATCTTTGTCACAAAGGCTAGGTCTTGCTTAAGCTGAGTGTTAGCTTTGGCAAGGGCATCCACCTGCTTACTAACTCTAATGTAGTCATCGATGAGGTCGTCCACCTGTTCCTCCAACTTCGTCATGGGTTCTCTCTTGCGTTTAGGCTTAGAAGAAGAGGCTTCGGATGGGGACTTCTTACGAGGCTCTACCTGGATCTGTCCAAGGTCAGCTCAGACTCCAGTAATGGCGCAGCGAGATGTGGATGTGTACTTCATACAAGTTACATCTCCAAACTTGTTTGTCTTCAACCCCGTAAGCTGTTCATTGGGTCCTAGGGGCAGAAGATTGACTTCCTTGGAGACACGGAACTTCTTGAGCTCTCCTTGACGTGATCCTCCCTCCATGGCTTGGGCGTAGAAGGATTTGTGTTGAGGTTCCTTGCCCTTCGGCGGCATCATGGCTAGGGGTGTTGGCTCATCAATGGGCACGATCTCCTTCTCGGGCACAACAACGAGGTCTTTCTTAGGAGTGATGACGAGGGACATCAACTTGTCAGAAGGGAGAGGCTCGTTGAAGTTGATCTCGCGATTGCCGGCCATTGGAACAAGGAGAGCTTGAACTGCTGCTTGAGATGAGAATAGATTGGATGGTATGGCTCTAGGCTAGCAGAGGTCTGGTTTTATAGTCCCGGATCAACTAGAAGGAGGTTGATCCATGCTCCGAGGTTCTCGTAACGAAATAGATCGGGAAGTTACGAAAAAGGAATAAGGGGGCTTTAGAAAGGAAAGGGAAGCGACAGGACCCGATCATACACCAGGCCAGGCCGGCCGGCCTAAGGGTGGGGCCGACCGGCCCCCCATTCTCTCCGGAAGGCGGTTCGCTTTTTCGTGGCTCTCTTTTACACTTTTCTAAACCCTATTTACTACCTTTTCTGTTACGAAACCTTTCGGAGGTGGCGGAGGATCAAATTAATGGAAAGTGAGGAATTGGATCACATCCAACTCCTCGGAACTCTTTTCAGGTTCTAGAAAAATCTTAAGGCAATGACCATTTACCTTAAATAACGTACCTTCGTCGTTTTGAAGTGTCACCGCTCCATGGGACAAAGTGCTAATCACCGTGAATGGTCCTTCTCATTTACTTCATAGCTTTCCATGACCGAATAACTTAACCTTGGAATTAAAAAGTAATATCTCGTCTCCCGGGGTGAAGTTCTTTGTCTTGATCCTCTTGTCATTTCATCTTTTGGTTCTCTCTTTTTAGATCTTGGCGTTGTGGTGTGGCAGAACCATCCAAATTATAAGAGCTCAAGTACCGTCTTAGCCAAATTCAGCTGACTTCGACTCGTACTGGAACCCATATAACTCCGGTAGTCCAGAATTCTCGAAGGATTTCAAACAACTTACAACATACAGGATCACATCGTTCAAGTACCACATTCGTGAGGATACAACAGTTGATAATCGAAATCAAGATTAACATCAGAGTGTGAAATCTTAAAAATTATTACAATACTGAGTTTTGAAGTGCGGAAGCTTAAATAAGTTTGAAACACGACCACCACACACGTGGTCCAGATAAAACATTGTTTTTGATACTCACTCCTCCTTTTTCAAATAATGTGCCACCAATAGTCTCAGTCCAGCAAAAGCAAAGGAGAAGCTTCTAGATGACCCTTCACTGGGCCTACTCCTCATCACCCTCCACAGGGTAGAGGCAGTGCTTACAATAGCCGAAGTAGACCTGGCCATCTGCAACAACGGGATAAACCCTGAGTACGGGAATGTACTCAGCTAGACTTACCCGTCCAACTGAAAATAAAAGACACCAAGGGTATGCAAGGCCTTTTGGATGGAGCTGGGAATTTAGTTACGAAAAGCTCAATTTAAGGGAAGTGATAATTAATTGATGGGTGAGCTGTCACATTTTAAGCCTATCTCTTAGTCTAGGTTTGCACCTGAGCTACAACATTCACTTGAGTCTAATCAATCAATAATATAAACCATATCAGGTTGACTTTTCTATATTTTAGTTGAACCTTAAACATCACATGGAGTTGTATCATGGTGAAGCTCGACATAGTTTCCCACTAACCGGGGGAGACGGCGACTCGAATCGAATTACAAATTAGCTGGCGAGAAACCTTTAATACTAACCCACACTTTCCGCGTTGGGTCCATGCATTCGGTAACCTCTCGATACTATTCGTGGTGGTAATCGTCACGGCTCATAGCACGAACCACCCAATTGGAACTAAACGATGGCCATTGCGAGGCAAATCATGTTTCCATACTAGAAGGTGCGGCACAGGTTGAGAGTGGCCCGAACAGCATCTAACCGGCTTCGGGGTCAGTGATTATAGCACCAACAACCCTAAGTAAAAGGGCGCTTTCAAAAATGAACGAGGGCCATCATCGATACAAACCTACACGATCCAACGGACGAGCTGCCCCAAGTTTCCAAACTTGTGCCTTGCCTTCATGTTGAACGTATTTCATTACTACTCAGGTTCTTTTCTATGATAGCAAATATAGCCAACCGTGATCCGGTAAATACCTACCAGAGGTATTACGGAAACATCCTTAACTACTAATTTTATTAAACAGGCTAAGCTATTCTACGTTATAAATAATAACAGGATAACAAGGCAGGTTTAACAAGAATCACGGAATGGTAATGCAGCAAATAGGATTCAATAGACTCCTATACCTAATGCATCACAAATATAAAAGTACTCAATTGAATTAATTGTAAACAATAGGAGGCTTAAAATGCTCCGGGGCTTGCCTTGGGAGAAGACCGAGGCCTCGTGAGAGGGGCACTCGGGCAAGTTAGCTTCTGCTGTGGGGTCGGCCTCCTCGCTCCTGGGCACTTCCTGGATTTCTGGCTTGACGTTTGCCTCCTGCTGTTAACACCAGAAATTCGCACGCATAAGAGTATGACAGGTGGACCCAGCCAACAGTGAAGGGAGGATTCGGCAAAACGATTGGGCGACTATTTGGTCCTCAGAGTTTCGGTGAATGCCTATGCGGTCGGCTGTTTTTGCGAAGCGGCGGCTCCATTCGGGAAATGAATATAGCAAGTAGAACCAGCTTGCGCGAGAAGACACGTAACAATGGAGGGCGCCGAGAAGAATAGGAATAGGATTTGTATCTTTCCAAATTTCATTGTGTAAGTCGTAATCGTCCAGGACTCATGTTTTCGCCCAGGGTATAAATATAAACCCCCGGCCATTGTAAAATTGTTCACAACCATATCAATACAAACCGGCCCCGTGCCACCTTCGAGTCCTTAGTCGTGTCGTCGAGTTCTTCGAGAGGAATCATCGATCCGTCGACATCCGTAAGTTCCGGCAACCTTGTTATCATGTCTAGTATCATGCGGTGGATTTAGATATGATGCAAGTAGTCTTGCTTATTTTCAATGGTCGTGCGGCGGACCCTTGTTAGCGATCAAGAAGTCTTTGCTTATGCTCTGCTTATGGGTAGATACCGTGCGGCAGGCGTTTATTCATATGTTTAGCAGAAGCGAGATAGTTATCGGCTCTGTTAGATTTGGCAAATCTGATAGATTCATTAAGTTATCATGTGTTGTATTGTTTATTTAATTTTGTAACACTCTTCTGCCCAATTTAGATTGATTTTTGTTCAGCCCCTGCTTCACAAGTTTGCTTGTGTCCCTTTAATCGCAAGATCATGATGGTCGAGTTAACTTTCAATCTAGATTGTTACATGTTGCGGGTTCATGCATGTCAACCATAATTAGGCTTTAGTAAAACTGGGTATCGTGCGGCAGATGCAGATTTTAGTTTAGTTTAATCGTGCTTGTTTGTATGTTCCTTCCTCATGGACCCCAATTCGGCTAGCTTGCCGATCTTGGTTAAGCTTATGCGAGTAATAAGTTTTTATAGATCTGTTTGGATACATGCATGCTTTTAGCTTCTTATAATTAGATTGTATCATGTGGTGGATTAATCTAATTATAAGGAGTGGTGTAGACTTAGTTTATGCTTGACGGGTTTTACGAAGACTAGACGTGCGGCAGACTAGTTGGAGTAGCCTATGCATGTGTTGTTTGAATAGATTTATATTTACAAGTTGCCTGTTTACAATTCGCTATGTTTTTGACAATGTCTGTTATTTGTTTAAGCATGCTTTTTCCTCATACATGTATTCGGCAGTTGATATACTTACATGCTTTCTTTTCATATTAGCCGAATAATTCTATAAACATGCTTTGACAGACAACTTCTATAGCTGTGTGCCGTTGTGATTGGCTTTCAAAAGCCGTACATATGGAACTGTCTGGTCTCACCCGACATGTTCCAGTGGTATTCTCACAGTTTTATCCCTTGTTGGTTTTCAGATCAAACCGACTGGCACGTCTCCGGATTTTAAACCGTCCGGGCACCCGATTGAAGCTAAGCTTTTCGGCTTGCCGTGTGTTAGGCGCGGTGTGTCATGTTTTGCGCCAACAGACTTTTTGGCATGCCTGGTCGGACCTCTCTGTTTCAAGATGCCTGAGATCAACGAAGATCAAATTCTGGAAGTGACCATGGATGAGTTGCCATCAGACTCGAAGCTTTTCGTACAACAAGCTTGTGATGAGTTTTACCGCAAGTGCTTGATGACTTTCTCCAAAAACAAGAGCGGCAAGATCTTCCAGAAACAACCGTTCCCAAGGGTTCTCCTTCCTCACCAATCCGACAGAACTGATGAGGAAGATATTCAGAAAATGACCCAAATAGTGTATAAAGCTGTATCAGAGGCCATGACCAATCATCAATCGGCTTTCTTGAATACCTTTCGCGTCGTTATGGTTGGTATTTTCGGCCCAACAATGGATAAACGCTTTGAAGAGGCCGCTGGTCCGATGCAAGGGCCACTGTTATTCCCTGTGCCTCAGCCTCAGAGGAAAAATGTTGAAGACGGCGGAGCTGGTACAAGTGCAGGTGGGATGATCCTGCATGAGACACAACAACCTCCCACAACTTATGGCCAGCTCGCGTTCGGCACAACAGGAAAAGTCCCACAGTCTGCTTTCAGGGTGTCTCCCGCAACGAACAGGATACAAAAGAACATGTTTCGAGATGGATATCAAGAGTTCATTGATTATAATGCAATTAATGCTTTTCCAAGCACAGGCTATAAAAGTTCAGTAGGAGCACATATTGGGGGACAAGCACAAGCGGCTCTAGATTCAAGTGTTGAGCTCATCATGCATAAGATGGCTGATATGATGCAAAATCAATTCGGCCTAAAGCCAAAGAATCAGTCATACGCTTACAAGTCTCCTTACCCAGAGTGGTACAATCGGGTAGCACTTCCCCCAAGGGTAAAACCTCCTACTGATTTTACCAAGTTTTCAGGCCAGGATGACACCAGCACTATAGAACAGATCAACTGCTACTTGATGCAACTTGGAGAGGCATCTGCGGATGAAGCTTGGAGGATTCGGTACTTCCCGTTGTCATTGACAGGACCAGCCTTCTCGTGGTTCACTTCTCTGCCAGCAAATTCTATTAATACATGGGCCGAGTTAGAACAGAAGTTCCACGCGTATTTCTTTACGGGCACTAGTGAGAAGAAGCTGGTCGATCTCATGAGTCTGAAGATGAAACCCAACGAGACGCCACAAGAATATCTACGCAGATTCAGGGAGACCAAAATCCTTTGCTATTCCTTGAATTTACTAGATGATCAATTGCCGGGGATAGCCATAGCTGACATGCTGCCGAGTATCAAGGAGAAGCTATTCGGCATGGAGTTTGATGATCTCGGACAATTGTCACAACTGTTGGCTATGATGAGTAGTCAAGCCCAAGGGTTTAGGAGGAATAATCAATCCCAGAAGGGTGATGTGGCTGCCGAGATGTATCAGGCTTTCTTAGAAGAAGCAGCTGAGTATGATGATGAAGATGAAGTAGCTGCAGCCGAGATAGTCTGGGCTAAAGAGCCGACTCAAGTCAACCAGCAATGGCTGAGGCAGCAAAAAGGTACTTATGACTTTGATGTTTCCAAATCAGATAAATTATTTGAATACTTATTGAAGGAAGGACGCATCAAGTTGCCGGAGAGTCATCTTATGCTGCACCCTGAAGGGTCAAGGACAAGAAATATTGTGGTTTCCATAACACTAGATCCCACTCTATAAACGATTGCCGAGTGTTCAGAGTACGGATCCAGAAAGCTATCCAGGACGGACATCTGAGGTTTGATGGAAAGATGAAAGTTGATGGTAGCCCTTTTGGACAGAATACTGTGTCCTTCTCTGTTAATATGGTTAACGCAGCTGACCCCAGGGGCAAAAACAAGACGAAATTGTTAACCTCTGATAGAGCAAGAGAAGTTGGTACTGTTGACCCGGATCGACAAATCACAAATGAAGAATTTCAGCAACAAGTCCGTTTCCAAAATATCTGAACTGAGAGGGGTGAAGCTTCCAGGCCCAGGGTTACGACACGCATTCTGTTGAATAAATGGCATCGGGAGCAAGAGCGGTACCAAAAGCAGAGGTTTTATGAAGAACAGAAGTTCCTAGAGAAACAACAGAGGTATGAAGAGGAGATATACCGAGAGAAACGAGAAAATATGAGAGAGCAATTGCAATCACACTGGGGATGCTCATTTTTCAAGTATTGTTGGAACGAAGGCTTGAAGCTGCCTGCTAAGAACAACTGCCCTGAATGCAGTGATCAGTATTCTGAATACAAGCAGTCTCGAGTCAACCGTCGTTCGGTCCATGAAAGGCTTGGGGTACGAATCCCTGAGGACGATCGACACTTAAAAATAAATAATTCCGAGGTTTGGCAGTGAAGAGGATTTGCCGATCGAAGTTGGGCTCACACTGGAGAAGAAGAATACCGCGAGTATGTCTGGCAGAAAGGACAGTGGTGTCCACCAGGATTGAGAAAGAGCCAGAAAAGAAGAGTGCAACGCCTAAGGAACAGAGAGTTGACACAAACGGGCGCCAAGACAAAACAAGTTTGGCGTCCTAAAGAGAAGTCTAATGACGATGATCGTTCGGCTGATATATGCATGGCATTCTTTCTTCCATCGGAATTCATAGCTCCCGAAGATCAAGATGTCCAAGAGGAAGTGTTTTCGGATTTTGACGAAGATGAATTCCAAGATCTGTTGGCTCATCTTGTTTTGGCTCAACGGGCAGTTTTTGATAAACCAGCTAAGCATCGACACTTGAAACCACTTTATATGAGGGGGTATGTTAATGGCAAGCCATTAACCAAAATGTTTATTGATGGAGGAGCTGCTATAAATATCATGCCATATACCACCTTCAGAAAGCTTGGGATGGCAAGCGAGGAACTATTGAAGACCGACATGGTGTTGAGAGACTTTGCTGGTAATTCTTCTGATACTCGAGGAGCAGTTCATGTTGAGTTGACGATCAGGTCTAAAACTTTGAATACTACCTTCTTCGTCATTGATGGCAAGGGGGCATACAGTTTGCTATTAGGAAGGGATTGGATACATGCAAACTGATGTGTACCATCAACTATGCACCAATTCCTCATCCAGTGGGTTGGAGATGACATCGAAATTGTCCATGCTGATGATTCGGTGAGTGTTGCTAATGCTGAGCCCGTCTACTGGGAATATGATGGTGTCGAGTGCTTCTCTGGAAGAGCTTGGGAAGCAGGTCCTGTGAATGTTTTCGACAAGGACCAACAGCCGATTCAAACAATCGGCTCTCAGAATAATTTTTGTATAAATTGGTGGCGATGGAGGAAAGTTGAGACCAAGTTTCGTGTCGGTTGATAGGGAATAAAGTATTGGTGATGAAGCCGAAAGAAGACCAATATATGCGAGTTTGATCCAAATTATATATTGATAAACCTTGAAAGGGTTCTGCCTATTTCTCCGTTGCCGAAGCTAAAAGAAGATCAAGAGTTCACGTAAGGTGACGTACAATAGCTTTTGATGAAATTGAAGAATATATGAAGGCACTTCCACAACTTGGTAATCGTCTCAAGTTGTACGTGGCGGCCGATAGCCTTATAATAAGATCGGCCCTTATACAAAATTCAAAGGAAAAGATGAATAACAGCTAGCCTTAGCCGAAAATGTTAGACCCAGAGACGGGTACTCGGCTATGGAGAAATTTTTGATCGTGTATGTGTTGCTTATGAACCAAGCTTCGGCACTACTTGTTAAAAGCGGAACGCATAGAAGTGGATTTAGGAATGTTTGTATACAGAAATAGCCGATGTAAAGCATCGTCTTTAGCGGAAAAAATGCCCTAATGATTTGGAATATAGCCGATATTGTTTATATCGCCTTTAGCACAAAAGTGTTCATAATCCAGGTGGCCCTAGCATTTTTCAAATAGCAGGTTCATCGGGAGAAGAGAAAGGTGAAGTGCAGTAAATAGGATGCCGAGTGACATGACATGTCAGAACAAGATCTATTCGGTTAAGATGACGTCATGCGTTCGGGAAACGTTTCTCTTAAGAGGTGTTGCAATCAGAAAAATCACTGAGATAGTCAGAGATGCAAATAGAATTGTTCAGAGAGGAACAAGTTTCATCTGTTACAGGCTTCATTCACAGATTTGTCCTAGTACAGATTACCCTTGGAATAATTTGATCAGAATAGATTGCGGATCAATAGTTTCGGTAATAGCAGTGGCATGGCCATCATAAATTTCAAGGTCTTCAAATTCATCCGGGTCGCCGCCTGCGAAACCAACTGGTAGAGAGGAGTAATCTTCTTTGGTCTAGGAACTCATTGCCGCTAACCCGAGGGAGACCCCGGCGTGCACACCTTGGATGACGGCCTGATCTATGCGGCCATCTACGGCATCAAGACAAGCTTTGGCTGAGTCCCTATGAGCATTCACCTTGATGGCGACTCTGTTCACCGCCATTTTTAGACGGTCATTCTCGGCAGAAAGAGCTGGAAAGAGGAAGGGATGCGTCAGGCAAAGCAAGTTCAATCAGGAGAAGGGAATCGAACCAAGACTTCGCTGGCCTGTGATAATGTTGCAGAGTTGCCTCCGTTGGTCTGCCCATTCAGTTTCCTCAATGCCATGCTTCTTGGATACATCTTCTATTTCCTTTCGAGCTTTATCCCTTTCCTCACGGTACCGGAGAACATCCAAGTGGGTGAAGCAAGGGGAGTTATCAGACTCAGAGGAATCTGGTGACCCAGGAAAAAGATTGGGGGAAGCCATTGGAGCCGCTGTTTCTGGAAGGAAGGCCCAGTTTTTGGCTGAAAAGGATCCTCACCCTGGAAGGAGGATGAATGGCAAATCAGAAATAAACAAACAAGGAGAGCTACCGTAAGGGGGCAGGAGACTGATTTTTTACCCACGGTGCCGATGAGTTGATGATCGACTTCCTCTTGCCTCGTCTCCGATGGAATGCTTGTCGTAGTCACCGTTTGCCTGCCATTGATCAGACACAAGCAAAGGATTTTCTCTCTGGCTTGAGCTAGAAGCCGAGAAGTAGAGAGTTTTGTGAATCAAACTGTTTGGTTGGAGACAAGAGTGACAGCTTGTGTAGGGTCATATTTATACCATGGCTTGCGCACTGGAAACCAAGCATCGATGTAGGGTCTTTACATTTTATGGGCCGTTATTGGGCCGAAACCAAATCTTTGCTGACCTGAGGAACTCATGATTCCAGAGTCGAAGAGCCGATAAGATTCGGCTAAAGATGGTTGTTGTGTGAAGTGTTCAGTTTCGGTTGATTATTTGGGGACTCACGTTACCGATTGGCACTAAGGAAAGAAGGCTGGAGACGAAAGAATTCCTTGACAGAAACTACCTAGATGTCATCATGAATCAGAAAATTAAAGAAAGACTGGAACTTCGAATCTGAAATAACCGATTACAACAATTGTCTGCAAGGCAAAAGTATCTGATATAATTATTAGAAATAGCCGATGTAATATGCATCGCTGTTGGAGCAAAAATATAAGTGAGTGACTGATGCGCAAAATAGAGCACACATTGATCTCGAAGGATCAATCACAGATTGATTTCAGAAAGACGGACAAAAGAACTTCTTGTTTACAAAAGGAGGGGGCAAGATTACAGTAAGGATGGTCAGTTCGTCCACTCCATCCTGCGCTTAATTGGGAGAAAGTGATCAAAAGAGTCGGCTAGATCTGTTCCGGCTTCATATCATCTACAGAGTGTTCTACTCTATCTTCCAGTTCTCGCTCGCAGACATCAAATCTGCGGTAATCAGCGCCAGAGTGAATCCTCACGGCGTTGAAAGCGAGTGCTGCGTCGTACCCCATGCCGGCACCAGAGATGACGGGGAGGATTCGATTAACCTCATCCACCCACTTCAGAGGCGTCGTACCCATCACATCAGCCGTGATAGCAAGCTTGGTCACAGCAGCTTCGAGGGCATGGAGTTTGGCCGCCAGGGCTGAAAAGAGAAAGAGTAAGTAAAGACAGGAAGGGAGAACAGGGAAAGAAGTGATGAAAAATATTTACCGGCGGCTCGGTTCTGAGCGACGTCACGCTCCCGAGAGATTCGGGTAATCTCCCGATCCTTCCCCTCTAGATCAAATTGAAGGTCTATGACCTTCTGAGTCAAGTCCTCGGGGAGGTCATCACCGATCCTCCTAAACAGAAGCAACAATGTAAGAACAACTGCTTCATTTTCGGAACAAGAAAAAGAAAAGGGAAGGAGCAACCTCTTCTTGGAAATGCTGGAAGCACCAAGCTCGGAGCTGTGTCGACTTGCTACGGAGGACATCTTCTGGATTGGATCGGACGATGATAGGAGAAAAGAAGGGTTTTCTGGTTTGAAGGTTGAAACGGGGGAGTTTGAGAGAGTAAGCCGAAACAAAGTGAAGGGTGACTTAAAAAGACCCCAAGAAGTGCATTGGGAAATGAATCGCCAGGTGAAGTAATTATGACATGCGAGATTTCTACGATGGTGGATGCTTCCAGAGGTTCCACGTATGTATACAGAAAAAAGGAGTTTCGACGTATGCCTCAAAACCTAGGCTCGCGGGTTTCCGAGTTTGGGCCTCAAAACTCGGGGTCGACGGTTTCTAGGTTTGGGTCTCAAAACCTGGGCTGGCAGGTTTCCCGGTTTGGGCCTCAAAACTGGGGGAAGGTCCAAAAGGACGGTCGATGTGTGACAGCGTGGAGAGGCTGGTGCGGCGGCGAAGCTATCCACGAGAAGGCGCGGTGGTCGACGGTG
The DNA here is from genome assembly GCA_009763385.1 of Coix lacryma-jobi var. lacryma-jobi. Classification (NCBI taxonomy): domain Eukaryota; kingdom Viridiplantae; phylum Streptophyta; class Magnoliopsida; order Poales; family Poaceae; genus Coix; species Coix lacryma-jobi. The sequence goes on from CM019831.1 coordinate 87,320,337, forward strand.
GCGGCATCCTGGAGCTTGCGTCGAGGCGAAGCGAAGGATGAGAAGGCGCGTGGCCGTCGGATGGAAACTGTCAAGTCTGGATGGTTTTACCCCTAGGGGGTATTTGGGTTAGTACTTCATGTTAGGGCGTTTGTGTCATTTGGACGTGCGCCTATATATAGATGAAGGGGTTGTGTTGGACAGCTAATCCTTGGAGGTGTCACTCTCATTTTGTTTAGGTGAGAGGAGGCTAGGGCTAGAGGAGAGACCAGCTCTTGTTCTTGAGCTTTTCGCCATCCAAGCTTTGCGTTGCTAGGAGTGGCTTGTAGCCCGACACCGAGTGCTTAACCAATCATCCATTCCGCTGATTCCAAGGATCAAATTCGTGCTTTGATTTGTCTTGCGATTTTGTTCTTCACGTTTGCACGTTTTCCCCTCTTTCAATCTTCACGAGAATTCTTGTTTCGAGGGAAGATTGGCAAATCCGTTTGAACCATCTTGTGTAGCTTCTTGAGAGTCTTCTTCCTACCGAAGGAATTTCTCCAATACCTCACGAACTCACAGATCGGGCGGATTTAGTTTTGGGATTGAGTTCTTGCCCGTTCTTCACCGTTTTCTTCGATTCACCGATTTGGAGTTAGGTTCGAGCCATGATCTCTTAGGAGTAGCTCACTAACATCATTGTGACCCCTCACACAAAGTTAGAGCCCTAGTGCTTTTGATTTGAGGGAGATCGGGTTGATTCGGTGGACGAACAGTGGGCTGGTCGGGGTGACCGGACGCTTCTTCATAGCGATCGGACGCACCCTGATAGAGTCCGGTCTTTGATCACTAGCGCTGACCAGCTCGCGCGACGTGATCGGACGCTGGCTTCAGGATGACCGGACGCTGTTTTCGTGCGTCCGGTCGTTGAAAGGCCAAGCGAAACTGGTTCTGCGAACTGACCGGACGCTCTGTGACAGCGTGACCGGACTCATCGAGCACACTGTTCATTGTGCCTGTTTTCTTGTGACCGGACGCTTGAGGTGTGACCGGACGCTCACCACCAGTGAGTCCGGTCGTGAACAGAGAGCTCCCAGAACGCTGATCAGCTGACCGGATGCGTCTGGTGCCTGTTGACCGGACGCACCAGTGAGTCCGGTCAGTGCAGACAACACGCGTTTTTGTCCGTGTCTTTTGCGTTCGAGCTCCGATTGGAGATCCGCTTTTTGCGTTGGATTCCCAACTTCGTGCTCTATAGAAATCAGGCTTCCCACTTTGTGAAAAAGCCTGAATCCCCCTCGCGTTGAGGTTACCCAAAGTCCATCTTGTCACTAGTTGGCTCACGTGGATTTGGGTGAGGGAGTTTTTGTGGTGTCCTGCTGTGTTCCTAGGGAACATCCACCCATTCTCTTGGGTCGTGGACATCACGTGTGTCAGCTTTGCTCTTGGGGTTGATTTTGTTGGGACAAAGGCCGGAATTTCGGAAGAAAATTTTAGGCTCCCATTCACCCCCCTCTAGTCGCCTTGCTTTAGCATTTTCGGTCCTTCAATTGGTATCAGAGCCAGTTAAGGATCTCTCTACCTTAACCGGTTCCGGATACGTGAAGGCGACCTTTTGAGAGCGGTTGTGCTTTCGACTTTGTTCGTCGTGGTGTTTGAGCTTTTGTTAGGCTGACACTAACGGTGCTTTTGGAAATGGCACCAAGCTCTTCTTCCAGTGTGTCTTTGTCCTTAGGATTGAGTCTTGGACATGCGATTGAGGATGACACTTTGGCATGAAGGAGGAGTGCGGCTCTTGAGGCGGAACGTGAGGTGGAAGCTTTGCTCGACTTCCTAGGAGATGGTGAGCATTCAACGGAGGATCGTATACGTGAACTTGGCAAGGCCAAGAAAGGTACACTTCTCGCTAGTCTTGGGATTTTGTCCCAACGATTTGAAGTTTGTTGTGATGATAACCTGAGATATGATGAGCTTTGTGATACCTTGCATAGAAAGATCAAGAAATTGAAATGCTCTATCAGTAGGTTAAAATGTGGCCTTTTTCATTGGAAGTCTAGTGCATCTTTACCTTGCACCTCTTGTAGTGACATGGTTAGGAAGAATGATGAGCTATGCTTTTCTCTTGCTAGCTTAGAATCTAAAAATGAAATGTTAAAATCAAATGCTTCCATACCATGTCTTGTTTGCTTTGACTTGCGCAAGGACCTTGTTTATGCTAAATCTAAAATAGCCTTGCTTAGGTCAAAAGCTTCTTTACCATGTGGTTCTTGTGAGTCTTTGCTTGCTGAAACTAATAAATTAAAATTGACTCACACCACATGTGTAGATGAACTTGAGCATGCTAGGGCTAGAATTATCGAGATAAATGCTAGGCCTTGTAGCTTATGCTCTTTGAATAAAGATGCTTGCCATGCCTCTAGTGCTATTCATGATTCTTTGCTTGATGTGAATGGTGATGTTTCTTCCACCGATTTCATTTGCACTTCATGCATTGATTTGGAAAAAGAGGTTTTGGCTTTGAGGGTTTTGCGCGATGATATGAGCACTAAGTTGGTTGAGCACAATGATATGAGTGCCAACCTTGAGAAGGAGATTGAGCTCTTGCGTACGACATATGCCGAGTGCATTGAAAAGGAGATGGAAAACTTGAGAAACACTCCTTGTGGTACATGTGATCGCCTCATGTTTGAAAATGAGGTTTTAGCTAAAAGATGCAATAGCTTTTGTGCTAAGTCGTTTGAGTCACGCATTTCTTCCAACTCCAATGTTGATGCTTCCAAGTCTGCATCTTTGCAACCGGAGTTGAGTTCTTATGTTGCGCGTGAGTCTTTTGACGATAGCACTTGTGCCAAGGTTTCGGATAGCTCTTTCATAGCTACTCCTAACCTTGCTGATTCTTCGAGTGATGTCCAAGGGACTTCTCTTGGCAAGGGTGCTTCTCATATTTTTGGGACTCGTGCTCCCAATCCGGTTTTCCATTGCACCTTTTGCAAGAAGGATGGACACTCATTCGATTTTTGCTTTCACCGTGTCAAGCACGAGTGGCGTATTCGAGCTAAGGCTTTTAGGAAGCCGCGTAGCCTTTCCCATGGCACGTGTGCTCCTAGTGTTGGCACCAAGTTGAACGTTGATGCTTCTTGTTCTAAGTCCCAAGGGACTTCTCACTTGTCGGAGAATGGTGTGCCTTCCAATAGGCCTTTGTACCATTGCTCTTTTTGTGAGAAAGAAGGGCATCAAGAAAGCTTTTGCTATCGGTGTGCCAAACGCTTGCGCCAAGCTCGTTCTTCTAGGAAGATGGTGGTTGATAGACCTTCTCATGGCATGAACTCTTGTGCTCCTAGTAAGAAGCCCCTCTTTGTTGACGGGTTTTATGACTCCTTTTCTAGTGGGATAGGTCATGGTCGTGGACATGCTTCTAGTGCTTCTTCTCTCGGTCCACGTCATGCTTTTCATGGTGCTTCTATTGGTTCTTCTACAAAAACCTTGGAAGATGTTTGCCTCTTTTCCCGTGGTACGACTCGTTCTTCTCCTCGAGTTGTCCTTTTGAGGAATGCTTCCAAGGGTGTTTCACAATTGCATTTGAACCAACTTTTGCATCATGCTAACCCACAAGAGAAGTTGAGATTTGTGACCAAGTCTTGGGTTCCCAAGTACATGCTTGCTAACCCTTCAGGATCCAAAACTCGGGTTATTTTGTCCTCTTGTGTGTAGATATGAGGACGCGGGGTGGAGAACATGCGCCTGATGGAGCTTGATCTTTTAGATGTGATCAAGAGTTGATGGTTCTCTACACCCCGCTTAGATTTGCCTCCAAAGAGGCTTTTGTAGCTCGGTGAGACGTCTTATACACTCATACCTTGTACATCCATGATCTATTTCTTGAGGTATGAGATGGTCTATCATGCGCTCACTTGTATAGTTCTTGCATGTACATTTTCTTTTGTATCAGGTTTTGCTTTAGTCTAGCATGTGCTATCTTGTATATCATGTCATACTAGTTTTGTGTACAGCTTCGGTGGTTAATCCACTTTTCATGCTAGTCTGTGATCCTCATGAACATTGTGCCATGTTTTGCCATATTACTCCAGGAGCTTGATTTGTAGTGGTATGATGTTCATTAGGCGTCACTTTTCAGGTGCTAGTTTTGGTTAGCTACATGTATCCTGTTGATATGAATAGTTTGAGCACTAGCCATTCCACAATTTTATCATGTTACATGCTTCTGGATCTATTGCTATCTTTATCTTGCATTGTAGCATGTGTTGAGGTTTAGGCTGTGTTTGGGTTGATTATGTCTTTAGGCTGCTTTTTGCTATACAGTGCTTTATCCTGTTGCATGGTAGTCTTGACTAGGTCGAGTTCAGATCTCCTTGCGGTATCATTCAAAGGTAGATCTCTTTTTGTTGAGAGTTCACCTTATGCTTATTATGTGACTAACCATTTTCGTGGAGACCTTGAAGTCACACTGGACGAGACAATGCCTTGTGCTTTCTTCTGCTTTTGAGTGTGCAGGAGAACAGGAACCTGGAGAGAGCATTTCGGCTGATTCAGGCGTGCCCTTGGGTATCACACAAGCAGGCGGTCAAGCACATCATGAGGTACCTCGGACACACTTCTGAGTTTGGATTTTGATACTCCTCTTCTTCGACCTCTTTCTGCTGTGTGGTCTTTTTGATGTGGATTATGCTGGCTGTTCGCTTGAGCGTTTCTTGGCTCTTTTCTTGTGGTTTGGTGTGTGTTTCCTTTTTAGTTGGGGAAGCATTTTGCTTGTTGTATCTTAGTTGGACTTCTCCGATACCCTTTTGTTTTGGGTTTTTTCCTTTTAGGCTAGCTTTTGTTTTGTTCCTGATAGGCTAGGTTTTGCATGCATTTCATCATGTATATCTTGCATTTTAGAGCTTCATGTATATATTAATGAGAATGAGACTATGCTCTTTTTGGTATGCCCTATTTATTCATGATGATGCTTATAGCTTAGGCTCTTTTTGATCACCTGATACATGTTATGAGCTAAGCTATTTTTGCAAATGGTGAATTTGACTAATCAATTATGAAACCTTTAATTTGTTCACCATTGAGAGTGGCAACTAGCATGGGTAGGATGTGTTGTGATCACTTGTGCTATCTTTTGTATGCTAGGTTGCTATGTCTCCTGCACTGAGTCATTCACTTGCTTGGATTATTCATGTTTACCTTGTGCTTAAAATTTGAACCAAGTCGAAGTGAAATGAAAAGATCGAGATGGGATTGCATGTGTTAGCACCTCACGGTATCGAGACTGTTTCTCATTGCACTTTTGAGTTAAACTTGAGCCGTGTAGTGTAAGACCGAAACCAGTGCTTTAAGCTTCTGATTGCTTTTCTTGCATAGGCTTAGCTCGGTTGAAAAGTTAGGCAATGACCATGTTTTCAACCTCTCGCAATCACATGCTTTTAATTTGAACTTGTGTTAATACCGCTGCAAATTCTGATAAAATTTGATAATGACACAAGTCTATGCTTCATTCTATGGCATGATGACTGAACCTTGCTAGGGGTAGTTCACCTTTTATACTTGAGTTAGCACTTGCTAGATTTCTTGTCTATTCATGCTAAGTGCTATTTTAGTGGTGAACTCCTTTTCAAATGGCATAAAACTGCTCATATGCTTAATTGTTCATATTTCGTATTCATTTGATCAGTTTGAGCCTTTGCTAGCATTTGTATTGGTTGCTACACTTTCAGGGCAACACCTTTTGAGCATCTTTTCATTCTGATTGCTATACACTTGAAGCTGTTGCATTGTGCATATCATGCATTTTTTAGCTTAGTGTACATACTCCCAGCTCCGATACACCATATGATACCCCAATATGCATTTGGTTGATGACTTGTCTTGTGTTTGTGACAACTTTGTTGAAAAATGTCAGAACCCCTCAGCATGTTACCTTTTGTCAAGGGGGAGAAGCTGTTTGCAAGGGGGAGTTTGAGTGTTGGCACAAAGGGGAGAGTCAAGCATTTTGGGGAGAGCTTTGAGCAAGGGGGAGTTTCGCTCTTTTATGTTCTTCTTCAATTGGTATAGCACTTTTATGTGTTTCAATTGGTATCCTTCATAGTGAGCTTTGGTACATAGCCTTAGTGTGTAGGCTTGCTTTCAGGGGGAGTCATTTTTGTCTTGCTACTTCTCCGCGTGCTCCGTGTGTTTGTGCTCCTTTTAGTTTTGAGCTTCTCTTTGTATTTTTTTTTCTCAGTCGGTATCGAGCCTGCTAGTCGTGTTGAGCTGCTTTTGCCTCTCTTTTGAGACTAGCAGATTTTGCTTGGTATTCTCGATTGGTATGGAGCCTTCAGCTAGTTGTGTCGAGCCGTTTTGCCTCTGTTTTGAGGAACTAGCTGGTTTCACCAATTTTTGGCTGTTTGTGATTGGTATCGAATTTTCTGCTAGTTGTGTTGAACCTCTGTGCCTCTATCTTGAGGGACTAGCAGTTTTGCATTCTTATGCGTTGATTCAGCCTCAATTGGTATCGAGCCGTGAGCTAGTGGTGTTGAGCCCTTTTTCTGCCTTTTCTTGAGGGCTAGCTCATTTTTGACTTGGTTGCGTCGAGCCGTTGCCCATGTCTTTGGGAACCAAGTCTTTTGCTCTGTGTGATCAAGTTTTGCTCTTTGTTAAGTTGTTGCTCCGATCCTTTGCTTGGTTGCGTTGAGCCGTTGCCCATGTCTTTGGGGACCAAGTTTTCAGTTTTGGTATCTCAAACCATCTCTTGTGCCAAGTTTTTGTCAATTGAATCATCCAGGGTGAGAAATTTCGAAACCCAAGAAGTAACCTTAAATTTCGAAACCCAAGTGGATAAGTACCTTGGTTTCTTTTGTGATCCAAGTGGATAAGTACCTTGGTTTCTTTTGTGATGATTGTTTGACAATTTTATTTGAGATTGGTTTTTGAGTGCCTTTTGGGATTCATGAACTCTTATCTTCTCTTGACTCTTCGGTTGTGTGGATGCTTTGCCCGCTTTTCCCGTTTCTTTCGGGACCGAGAGCTTTTATTTGGAGTTTTCATGTTCATTCCTCATCTCAAGTGGCCTTGTGTGTGCTTTTACTTGGCTTTTGGGCACTTGAGTGAGGTTTGCCTTCAAACCCTTCCTTTTTGGTATTATTGCTAGTCAATGCATTCTTCAAGGGGGAGATTGAGAACATATATGATGAATGATTGACTTTGTTGAGGAAGGTTTGATGCTTTTACCTGGTTGAGTCTATATCTAGCTATGCGCTTATTGTTTATAACTAACCGATGGCGTTGAGTTGTGGTGTGTTTACCGTGTTGGTGTGCGTATGTGACATGTGTCTCTTGGCTGTGTTGATGTGCAGGTGTGGAGCTCGGATACTGTGGTCGATGGCGAGGTGAAGGTCAAGTAGAGACATGCCGTGCCGATGGACCGGGAGCGGTGAAGGATGGGCGTGCCGTGCGGCGGACGTGCCATGACGATGTACCCAGAGCGGTGAAGGGCGGACGTGAGGCTTGGACTGACGGACCAGAGGGCTAGAGGACCAGCAGTGGTAGCTGGCACGTGGCATCGGTGAGCGAGAGCACATGGGGATGTGCGATGCATCGACCGAGTCGGGAGGAAGACGATGGCGTCGTGGCACTTGGCAGAGGTCGGACACGGGCTTGCGTGCGGCGCAAGTGCCGTCGGCCAAGTCAAGAAGGAAGGCGAAGGCGTTGTGCCTGGCATGGAGGCTGGACTTGCATCGGCATCGGTGCCGGTGGTCGGGGTGTGCGAACCACAACCCGTCTACGGCGCGGGTTCGGTAGCTGAGCCTAAAAAAGCTACCTCGATGGTTTTCGAGTTTGGGCCTCAAAACTCGGGTGGCCGGTTTCTGAGTTTGGGCCTCAAAACTCGGGATGGACGGTTTCCAGGTTTGGGCCTCAAAACCTGGGCTCGCGGGTTTCCGAGTTTGGGCCTCAAAACTCGGGGTGGACGGTTTCCAGGTTTGGGTCCGCCTGCTAATGGGTCGGGTGGAAACGGGTGTTTTGGGGCGGGTTCTCATATGGGGTGTGTGTTAACGGGTCTAAATGGGTGTTATTTTTGTATGGGTCGGGTCAGGTTTGGGTTATAGAAAAACGGGTCAGGGCGGGTTAGTGGAAAGATTGCGCTCATATAACTTAAATTTTAACAAAAGCTACTTTATGTCAGTTGTCACTACCATATCAATATGTGGGCCCCACATCAGAGCCGAACTCTAGAAATAAAACCTTGCGTTCACACTATAAAATTTTACTCGAATTGATTGAAATTTGTTGCATATGATTTATTTTAACAAGTAGCTACTTTATACCAATTGTCACTGCTAGATCAATATGTGGGCCCCATGTCAGAGCCGGACCTTGGAAATAAAAGCTCGCGTTCACACTATAAAATTTTACCCGAATTGACTGAAATTTGTTGCATATGATTTATTTTCACAAGCAGCTACTTTATTCCAATTATCACTGCCAGATCAATATGTGGGCCCCCACATCAAAGGTGGACCCATTTGAACTCATTCTATTAACACAGTGTTTTTTTCTTATGACGGGTTGAGCCCATATGAACGGGGCGGGCTGGAGCGGGTTTATTCACTAAATATTTGAGCGAGACTGGGGCGGGTAAAGACTTCATATGAGAACAGGTTGGGGCGGGTGTGGGGCGGGTTTATCCCCGTTAGCAGGTGGAGGTTTGGGCCTCAAAACCTGGGCTGGCAGGTTTCCCGGTTTGGGCCTCAAAACCGGGGGAAGGTCCAAAAGGACGGTCGACGCGTGACGGCGTGGAGAGGCTGGCGCGGCGGTGAAGCTATCCACGAGAAGGCGCGGTGGTCGACGGTGGCGGCACGTGGCGGCATCCTAGAGCTTGCATCGAGGCGAAGTGAAGGATGAGAAGGCGCGTGGACGTTGGATGGAAACTGTCAAGTCTGGATGGCTTTACCCCTAGGGGGTATTTGGGTAAGTACTTCATGTTAGGGCGTTTGTGTCATTTGGACGTGCACCTATATGTAGATGAAGGGGCTGTGTTGGACAGCTAATCCTTGGAGGTGTCACTCTCATTTTGTTTTGGTGAGAGGAGGCTAGGGCTAGAGGAGAGACCGGCTCTTGTTCTTGAGCTTTTCGCCATCCAAGCTTTGTGTTGCTAGGAGTGGCTTGTAGCCTGACACCGAGTGCTTAATCAATCATCCATTCCGCTGATTCCAAGGATCAAATTCGTGCTTTGATTTGTCTTGCGATTTTGTTCTTCACGTTTGCACGTTTCCCCTCTTTCGATCTTCACGAGAATTCTTGTTTCGAGGGAAGATTCGCAAATCTGTTTGAACCATCTTGTGTAGCTTCGTGAGAGTCTTCTTCCTACCGAAGGAATTTCTCCAATACCTCACGAACTCACAAATCGGGCGGATTTAGTTTTGGGATTGAGTTCTTGCTCGTTCTTCACCATTTTCTTCGATTCAACGATTTGGAGTTAAGTTCGCGCCATGATCTCTTAGGAGTAGCTCACTAACATCCTTGTGACCCCTCACACAAAGTTAGAGCCCTAGTGCTTTTGATTTGAGGGAGATCGGGTTGATTCGGTGGACGAACAGTGGGCTGGTCGGGGTGACCGGACGCTTCTTCATAGCGATCGGACGCACCCTGATAGAGTTCGGTCTTTGATCACTAGCGCTGACCAGCTCGCGCGACGTGATCGGACGCTAGCTTCAGGATGACCGGACGCTGTTTTCGTGCGTCCGGTCGTTGAAAGGCCAAGCGAAACTGGTTCTGCGAACTGACCGGACGCTCTGTGACAGCGTGACCGGACTCATCGAGCACACTGTTCATTGTGCCTGTTTTCTTGTGACCGGACGCTTGAGGTGTGACCGGACGCTCACCACCAGTGAGTCCGGTCGTGAACAGAGAGCTCCCAGAACGCTGATCAGCTGACCGGACGAGTCCGGTGCCTGTTGACCGGACGCACCAGTGAGTCCGGTCAGTGCATACAGCGTGCGTTTTTGTCCGTGTCTTTTGCGTTCGAGCTCCGATTGGAGATCCGCTTTTTGCGTTGGATTCCCAACTTCGTGCTCTATAGAAATCGGGCTTCCCGCTTTGCGAAAAAGCCTGAATCCCCCTCGCGTTGAGGTTACCCAAAGTCCATCTTGTCACTAGTTGGCTCGCGTGGATTTGGGTGAGGGAGTTTTTGTGGTGTCCCGCTGTGTAGGGAACATCCACCCATTCTTTTGGGTCGTGGACATCACGTGTGTCGGCTTTGCTCTTGGGGTTGATTTTGTTGGGACAGAGGCCGGAATTTCGGAAGAAATTTTTAGGCTCCCATTCACCCCCCCTCTGGTCGCCTTGCTTTAGCATTTTCGGTCCTTCAGCATGCAGTGTTCATAGCTTCGTCCCAATATCGCCTAGGAGTCCTATGCTCATTGAGCATCATCCTGGCCATCTCTACAAGGGTCCGATTCTTCGTCTCTACAACACCATTTTGTGGCGGTGTGTAGGGGGAAGAAAACTGATGCTCCAAACCCAAGGAGTTACAAAACTTCTCAAAATCTGAATTCTTAAATTCGGAACCATTATCACTACGAATAGCTCGCATCGAGTTCATTGGGAACTCATTCTGAAGACGCAAAATCAGATTGCGAGCAAAATAGAAAGTCTCAGTCTTCTTAGTAAAAAAGAAGACCCATGAATATCTCAAAAAATCATCAACAACCACAAGCACGTACCACTTCCCCCCAACCGAGCTCACCCGAGCCGGACCAACAAGGTTCATGTGCAAAAGCTCTCCAGGGCGCTTAGTCATGACCTGAGTCACTGGATGGTGGGGAGCAGCAACCATCTTCCCATGTCTACAAGAATGGCAAACAAGATCCTTCTCCATGGACAACTTGGGCAATCATCGGATTAGGCCAAGTGAACTAAGCCTTGCAAGCAAGTTGAAGCTCAGGTGACCGAGTCTCCTATGCCACTTCCAAAGATCAGAGGAGGAAGGTCCAGCCAAAAGACAACGAGAAATCCCAAACGACTCTGAGAAATTCGCACGAAATACTTTCCCAAAGGGAGAAATCAAACATACAAGATTGCCCTGAGGATCCAAAATACGACTGAGATTCGGTTTAAAACGAATCTCATAGTCATCATCGAAAAGTTGCGAAACAGAAAGAAGGTTAAAATGCAAGTTAGAAACAAGAGCAACATCACGCAACACAAAGTGCTCATTAACTCGCACCGACCCACGAAACAACACTTTACCTTTTCTATTGTCGCCGAAGGTGATAGACTCCTTTCCGGCAACTGGACTAAGACTGGAGAACCACTTGGCATTTCCGGTCATATGCCTTGAGCGCTCGGAATCCACCAACCAAACGTTCTCCAATCGTTTTACCTACATCAATAAAAAGACATAGGGTGAGCAAATAGTCCAACACTGGGGTGAGTAAAATGGGAATTGTACCAGTGTTGGGCCGGCTGCTCAACAGAAAGGTTAGTATAAAAACCATTCCTAGCACGCCTACGGGGAAAGTGATCACCACGCACAGGAAAACGTGGTCCGCTAAGGGAAGAGCGTCCATCGCGATACTCAAAATGCGGTGGAGGGAAACGCTCAACTACAAAGCCACCGCCACGGGGTCCATAGCCCACAACTGCAGGCTCCCGCCGGGCACGACCTCCTTGCGGCCTAGGCCTAGGACCTTGAGGCATTGGACCTCTAGGCCTAGCAGCTCTCATTTGAACATTCGGCACATGTACATCATAGAAAGGATGGTACATGTCCGCATTGTTCATTTCCCTTGCACGACGCTCCTCTCTCTTGCGCCAAAAGAAAAACTCCCTCAAGTGTCCATCTCTCCCACAGTGCTCACAATGATACCTCACTGCTCTCATAGGGGGTTGTTGGTACTCATGGTAGTGGGTGTGGATCACTTTGCCTTTCTGTGGCATGAGCTCCTCTTGGATAGGTGGCATGGTGTCTAGCTTGTTCTTGAGGTGGTTTGGTTTTGGAGCCCATGTCTATTTCTTGGGTGGAGCTCTCAGAGGTTCAACAAACACCCCATCCTTGGTGTTAGGCTTGAGAGGCTCTTTGGGTGGAATCTTGGTAAGCTTGGGAGTAGTGGTGGAGTTGGGCTTTTCACACGGGTTCAGACCAAACGACTCTCCGATCTTGCCAAAAGATGAAGCGCACTCAACACCCTGAGCAAAACCTACACCTGGACCTCCAGCAACACGCTTAAATTGGGCAATCATCATCCCAAGCTGCGGCTCACCACAAGACACCCATGACAAGATGGTCCGAAGGTATGTACTTTCTTCCTCAGTTTGCATCTTGTCATGTTGCACATTTGCAATCTCCATCTCCAAACCCTGACAAAGCGCACCTAGACACACAAGTGTTACCCGAGCTGGCCTTCTCAAGAGACACAATCTTGGCATTCTTCTCTGCCAACTCGGATTGCAAGCCTGCACAAGTCTTCCACGCACCAAGCACTGAGGATCTGGCTCTAAGCTCATCCACATCTCCAACCAACGCAGCATACTTACTTCTCAAAGTGAGAAGGTCAGTCATGTGCGTGGTGCACATCTCGCACTCACCCTCCTCAGAGACAACTACGGTGGACTTGGCAAACTCAAGCTCCTTCACCGTATCCTCCCACTTCTGCCTAAACTCCTTCCGCTCTCTAGCAGCACACCTAAGCAGTTTATCTTGACTAAGAAGAGCGGCAGTAAGTTTCTCGACCTCAGCTGAAAGCTCGTCGGGGGTCTGAGATACCTGGGAGGTGTCGTCATCGTCATCGTCATTCTGAGGGATCTCCTCCAGCTGGCTGTCGACCTCCTTGCCGAGGGCCATGGTGCAAAAACCCTCGTTGTCAACGAAGAAGGAGAGGCCGTTCAGTTTTTCCTCGATCTTCTTCTTCTTCTTGGACTCGTCGTCACTTGAGGAAGCGGAGTCGTCATCCGAGTCGTCGACGTCACTGAGCGTGGTGAAGAAAGCACGCTGCTCAGCCTGGGCCTTCTCCAAGTACTTCTTCTTGATGTACTCCTTGTTGAAGACGCCCTTCCGCTTGTGCTTCGCGGGGACGTACTTCTCCTTGCGCTTGCCGAAGTCGTAATTGTGCCCATGATCGCCCTTCCCAAATGCTTGCTTGTTCTTCTTGGGACAGTTGGCGATGAAGTGGTCGGGGTCGCCGCACTTGAAGCATCCAGAGCGTCCTCCTCCGCGGCGACGATTCATGCGGTTGTTGTGGAACCACGAGAACCGGTTGGCAAGCAGAGCCAACTCGTCATCCCCCATGAACTCCAGCTGCTCCTCTATGACAGAAAGAAGAGAAGAAAGTGAAAATCCTCCAGAGGGGTTAGCAGAAGAGCCAGAAAGCAAAACCATTGATGGGCCAGAAGTATTTTCATCAGAAGCCCTCGCCATGGCATCAATCTCACTGGACTTAAGCTTACTGAAGAGCTCGTTGCATGTGAGGGTCTCATAGTTAGGTGATTCGATGATCGCCTGAACCTTTGAGTCCCACACCGACCGATCGAGAGTATGCAAAAGCTTCAAAGCTCTCTCATGATCGTCGAAAGGCAACAACTCCTTGTTAGCCCTCATCCTGTTGACAATCACCTGAAAGCGAGTGAATAAACTTTCTATGCTCTCACCAGGCATATGTCTAAAGTTCTCATACTCCCACTTGTGCGACTCATAGAGACGGGATTTGACTTGAGTGGTTCCCTCATGGAAGCGCATGAGGGTCGCCCAAATGTCACGAGCCGTGGGAAGATGAGAAACGCGATCAAACTCAGACATTCTCAAACAGGAGAAAAGAGCATTATGGGCTCGGTTATTGGCATCATGCTCATCGATCTGCAGCTGAGTAACACGAGCAGCCAAAACCATGTAATCGTCTTCGTTGCAAATCTCCCAAACAGAAGAACCCATGCTCTGAAGATAGGCCGACATGCGTATCTTCCAATACGGATAGTTTGTCCCTTCAAAAAATGGCGGTTTGCCCACGCTACGATCCATGTCGCCTTCTGTGGATCTGGAACCGGCTAAGGTGGAAGATCCTTAACCTGCTTTGATACCAATTGAAGGACCGAGAGTGCTACCAGAAAGTGACCAGAGGGGGCGGGGTGAATTGGAGCTTCAAAATTTCTTTTCAGAAACTTGTCGCCACTGTCCCAAGAAACATCCCAAGAGCAAACCTAGAGCTTGCGAGTGTCCACAACCCTAGAAGTAGGGTGGATGCTTCCAAGAAGCACAGCGGGACACAACACAACCCTAGAAACCCAACGCAAAAGCCGGAAATCAAAACCGACAACGGACGAACGAACTGCGGACGAACACGTGGTGAAGAACCAGCATCGGACGCTGACCTGCGTCCGATGGTCAGGCACCGGATGCATCCAATGCAAAATGACCCTTACTGGAACCTTGCTGGACTGGCATCGGATGCTACTACAGTGAAACCCTAGCGTCCGATGCTGCACCCCCGGCGCGTCCGATGACAACAGACTCTTCGATGGTCAGCGTCCGATGCTCCTTCAAAAACGCTGTCAGATGACATGTGGCTTCAGACGCGTCCGATGTGATGAACACAGCGTCTCATGCTCCCGACGCGAGCGTCCGATGCCCCTGAAACTGCACTGTTCTTTTGTGGATTCAACCCGATCTCCTCCGAATCAAAAGCTCTAAGGCTTAGACTTGGTATGAGGAGTTCCAAGGAGATTAGTGAGCTATCCCAAAGTGATCATGGCTCGAACCTAACTCCAAATTGGTGAATCGAAAGAATTCGGGGCAAAGGGAGCAAAACTCAATTCGAAACGAAAATCAACCGATCTACTAGCTCGTGAGGTTAGAGTTGAATTCCTTTGGTGGAAAGATGCGCCTCATGACCTAGAACAACTCAGTTCAAACAGAATCGCAAAAGATGCAATGATGAAGGAGATCGGTCTCTAGGAAAATCGTGGAGAAAAGCAACCCATGAAGAACAACACCAAAACGCGAATCAAGGCCACAAATTTGCAACCGTGTGGTTACCACACACTACAATAGTGAGATTACGGTCTCACTTCCTCAAAATCTCACGAACACAGAGGTATGATTGTCTTCTCTATGGATCTCAGTTTGCTACAGCAGGGATGTGGGAGAGCAGGAAACCCTAGAAGGCAAAGAGCAAATGACTGAGATAGGATGGGAGGTGGGTGTCTCCCTCTACTTATCCTAATTCTAGTTCCCACTCTACCCCTAACTAATTACATAGCGAACCAGCTAAACCCTAGGGTTATTCTGGACCAACTCGAAGAAGATGCTGATCTGACGGCCACGCCCGCAAAACTGGTAGCGTTGCGTCGACGCAACCTCACCGATTGCCGCCACGTGCCGCCTCCGCTCTGCTCGTCCTTTTCCCGGACCTCGCCCCCAGTTTTGAGGCCAAAACCGGGAAACCAGCCTGCACGACCAACCCCCGGTTTTGAGGCCCAAACCGGGAAACCAGCCGTCCATCGCCTGAGTTTTGTGGCCCAAACTCAGAAACCCGGAGCACCCAGGTTTTGAGGCCCAAACCTGGAAACCGTCCTCAGCCCGAGTTTTGTGGCCCAAACTCGGCAAACCCGTAGAACCTAGGTTTTGTGGCCTAAACCTGGAAACCGTCCACCGGTGGTTTTTCTGTGGCTCAACCACCAAACCGAGCCATAGAAGGGATGCACCACCCGTGCACCCCGTCCACCAGCACATGTCCCCAGGTCCTCGACCCAAGAAACATTGTGCCCCACAAGTCTCCGCTCATCGCTGTCCCAGGCTGTCAGCCACCACAGCTGATCCTCAGGCCTCCGGTCCCTCAGTCCAAGCCTCATGTCCGCCCTTCACCGCTCCCGGTCCATCGGCACGTCACGTCTCTACTTGACCTTCACCTTGCCTTCGATCACTGTATCCGTGCTCGACACCTGCACAACACAAGCCAAAGAACATGCACATCAAACCCGTTGACAATCACTCATCACTCGAGACTCGGCATACACCCATGTATCCGCAGCTGCAGGCGAGGCGGTGCGGGACACGACGAGCATGATTTTGCATGATCGGACAAGGAAA
The DNA here is from genome assembly GCA_009763385.1 of Coix lacryma-jobi var. lacryma-jobi. NCBI lineage: Eukaryota > Viridiplantae > Streptophyta > Magnoliopsida > Poales > Poaceae > Coix > Coix lacryma-jobi. Next base: position 87,336,361 of record CM019831.1, read on the forward strand.
GGATCGCGTCGGGAGTGGCCGTGCGGGATTCGGAACAGGAAAAGGCGGCCACGCGGCGTGCTTGCCGGCGTACGGCGTGGCCGTGGGTCGGGGCCGGCGCGGCGCGGCGTGACGCGCGCGGGGGCGGGCACAGGCGTGGGCCTGGGCCAAAAGGGAAACACCGGGAGAAAATAAATTCCTTTTTCTTTTTCTCAAAATTTTGCAAATTTTGACCATTTTGAAACAGCTTCAAAAACTAAATATTAGACTTTGACCCAAGAATAAAAGTTGCTCAAAATAATTTTCTCTATAACTTTAATATAGGACACATTTTCTGAAAATCATTTCTTAAGCCCTCACATAATTAAAGCAAATTTTTTGCTATAACTCATTTTTGTTCCTATATTTTTAATTACCAAACCACAAAGAATTAGGTCAAGGTGTCTACATGAAAAGTGTTATACTCAATATTATCTATTTTATAAAATTATTTGCCAGGATAGAAATCAAATCAAACAAACAAGTCTTATTGAAACCAAATTTCAAATAAGCAAACAAAAGGCAAAAAGAATTTCTATGCACATGAGATGATGCAATGCAATGCCCATGATAATTAGTAGCTAATGCTATTCCTAATGCAATGCTTGACACTAGGGTGTCACATGTGGTATGCCTTTTCATGCCATTCGTCTAGTTCTGAGAGTTGCATCTTTCTTTTGATTCCTGCTGCTTCCAAGTCCATGTTCCATCTTGTTATTGCCCAGTGAGCTTTGAACTCTAGGTCAACAAGCATGTGACAAGTCTTCCCATAGACGAGTTGATATGGTGACATTCCCAACGGTGTCTTGTAAGCTGTACGGTAGGCCCACAATGCATCTGGTAGTCTGTCTCTCCACTTTGTTCCCATCTCGTTGACTGTCTTCTGCAGAATGTTCTTGATTTTCTTGTTCGATGTTTCTGCTTGGCCACTTGTCTAAGGGTGATAGGGGGTCATGATGTTGTGACAGATCCCATGTTCTGACAAGTATGCACGAAAGTGCTTGTCAATGAAATGAGAACCTCCATCACTAATCACCTTTCTTGGAACTCTGAATCTTGGAAATATCACTTCGTCGAACATTTTCTTGGAGCTTCTGGCATCTGCAGCTTTACATGGTAGGGCTTCAACCCATTTGGAAACGTAGTCGACTGCCATTAAGATGTACTCACTGTTCTTGGATTTTGGAAATGGTCCCATGAAATCAATACCCCAACAGTCAAAGAGCTCGATCTGGATATTATTATTGAGTGGCATGGCATCTCTTGAATTGATATTGCCATGCCTCTAACATGCTCCACATCTCTGGATGAAACTTTTGTGTCGTCATACATGGTTGGCCAGAAAAATCCACTTTGCCAGATCTTGGAATGCGTACGGAATGCCCCATAGTGTCCTCCATAGGGTGATGAGTGGCATCTTTCAATGATGTTGATTCCTTCTTCAGATGGTACACATCTTCTGAGTAGCCCGTCAGAGCACACTCTAAAGAGGTACGGATCATCCCATAGGTGAACATGACTCTCATAGACGAGCTTTCTCTTATCTTTGCCTCTTGGTACGTACCCTGAAACCATAAAATTAACAATATCTGCATACCAGGGGTCAGACCTAGAGACTAGATAGAGTGTATCGTCCCTGAGTGAATCGTTGATAGGTAGTTCCCATGGATTCTCAAATTGCATTCTTGACAAGTGATCAACAATAGAATTCTCTACTCCCTTTTTATCTTTTATTTCTAAATCAAATTCTAGAAGTAACAGAATCCATCTGATCAAGCGAGGTTTAGCATCTTTCTTAGTGAGCAAGTATTTAAGAGCAGCATGATCGGTGTAAACAATAATTTTAGCTCCAACTAAGTAAGATCTAAATTTATCAATGGCAAAACAACAACTAGCAATTCTTTTTTGGTTGTTGCATAATTAAGTTGTGGTCCAGTCAAAGTTTTACTAGCATATGCAATTGTGTGATGCTTCTTATTTTTACATTGTCCTAGCACAACACCTCCTGCATAATCACTTGCATCACACATGATCTCAAAAGGTAAAGACCAATTAGGTGGTTGAATGATCGATGTAGAAATAAGTGCTTTCTTTAGGGTTTCAAAAGCTTTTAAGCATGCATCATCAAATTCAAAGGGTACATCCTTAGCCAAAAGATTAGTAAGTGGTCTAGCAATGTGTGAAAAATCTTTTATAAACCAACGATAAAAACCAGCATGGCCAAGAAAACTTCGTATCCCTTTAATATTAATTATTGAGGGATGTAGTTGATCAATTACTTCAATTTTAGCTTTGTCTACCTCAATTCCACGTTCAGAAATTAAATGACCAAGCACTATGCCCTCTCTAACCATGAAATGACATTTTTCCCAGTTAAGGACTAAGTGCTTTTCCTCACATCTTTGCACAACCTTGTCTAAATTTTCTAAACAGTGATCAAAAGTTTTTCCATAAACAAAAAAATCATCCATGAACACTTCCATAATTTCTTCAATCATATCAGAAAATATAGACATCATGCATCTTTGAAAAGAAGCAGGGGCATTGTTGGGGTGGTACCCACGTCGTAGGCGCCTCCGGCCCGCAGGTCAGAAAGATTTTCGCGCGAAGGTATGTACTGCCGGGCATGCAAGCCCGATGGGCCGAGCTTTCGGGCGAATTGATGCCAGAGATGGCCAGGGCCCATGACTCGAAGCAGCATTCGCGCGAAAGCGCACCAGCCGGCGAGTGAGCCCGCCGGGTCAAGCTTTCGCGCGAAAGAGGCCAACGGCGACCTAGTAACATTCATGCGAAAGGGCCTGGCATTTTTGGTGAGGCACTTTCATCGTTCTCTCATTTGTTTCTCAAGGCTTTCGCAGGTTGCCGGAGATCTCAGTCAAGGGGAGCGGGCCCATCGGTCGGAGGAAGGAACCCGGGGACTCCGGGCTCACCGAAGGACGGTTTCACGATGGTGCCCCACAGGCTGGAGGGAGCGGCGTGAGCCGTGAAGTAGTTGAAAAGGGCATTGTTGTAATTGTAACAGAGTGGATGAAGGTGCATTCCTGTACTTTTAAACTAATTCAGATTAATATAAGAGCCCCAAGCCTCCCAGCTGGGGGGAGAGCACTGTTCATTTTACCTTAACCCTCGTCTACTTCCGCATTCGCCTCACGCATTCGCTCATGCATCAACCGACTGTTCCAGGGTTTCGGCCCTGAAACAACATTGGCGCCCACCGTGGTTGTCGCCCGAGCTTACCATGCCACCAAGGAAGGCATCGAAGACGGTCGACAATCTTGAGACGGTTGCCGCGAACAAGGATGCCCATGACATAATCGCGGCATCTGTGTCAACCAACCAAATTCCACCAAACACAGCCCTAAACCCCCCAGTTTTTGGCGGCACTCTCCCAATGGGAACCCAGCTACCGGCGGGAGCGTCCACAAGCCAGGACTTACAACGATTAGGTCAATAGCCTTTCGGCAGAGGCGGCACGCCAGAAGGGAACGTCCAGGATGAGCCCATCGAAGAAGAAGACGGCGATGCTGAAGTTACCAGGCATGCCCGAGCGACCAGAATGTTGACACAACAGCAAGAAGAAATAGAAAGGCTGTTACAGCAAAGAGATCAGTTGCAGCAGCAACTTGCGGCAAAACCAAGGGAGGATGAAACCCACAATGCCATCCGTCAAGCGGAGGCATAGAGAAGGCAGCTCGAGAAAGAAATTCAGGAATTGCAAAGGGCCGGGGGAGGCCCAAACCCAATGATCCAAGAAAATGTGTTCGTACCGCGGCGAGAGCAGCCGCCAACTTTTGACAATGCCATTGACGAAACTTCTCCGCTGTCGAGAGAGTTGCAAGCCCACCTGTGGCCACTCAACTACAAGCCACACATCCTGACTTTCGATGGCAAATCGAATCCATGCAAGTTCTTGGCGAGCTACGAGACAACTGTCTTTTCGGCAGGCATGGACAATCAAGCCTTGGCGAAATCTCTTATTCTAGCAGTCAAGGACATATCCCATGATTGGTACATGACCCTCAAACCATTGTCCATCTATTCATGGGCCTAGTTGAAGGCCGAATCGCTCGCCACCTTCCAAGGTTTTTGGCCGGATGTTAAGACCACCCGTGACCTCATGAACTGTACCCAGCAGGACGATGAGCCATTTTATGAATATCTCAGATGCTTCATCCAGCTAAAGGCTCAAGCTCCGAATGTGCCGGAAGCCACAGTGATTGTAGCAGCCATTGAAGGCTTGGGGACTGGGCAGTGCGCTGCTGATTTGTCCAGAGAGCCGCCTAAGTCCGTCAACGAATTGTTTGACGTAATGAACGCATACGCAAGATCAGACGATGACTTCCGGCGATGTTAGGCCGCTCGCATGATGCAAAGACATGTGGCGAAAGCAAGCCGCCCACCTCCGGTGCCGAATCAAAGAATTGTTAGGCCCTTCTGGTCAATCAACAATCTATAGGAAGAACCAACACAATCGATGGTAGATATAGAAAGACCCAACATGGCTAATTTTCAGCAGCAAAGAGGTTCTGATCAAGCTTTCCGCGGAGGGCGCGGTGGAAGGATCGGACGCTGTGGCCATGACGGAAGAGGCCGAGGAAGGGGGGACAAGCCTCCATACTACGTTATTTGTGACGACAATTTCGGCCATACCACCTGAGAATGCAAATACAGTAAGATGGCAAAGGAGTTGAAAGACAAGGATCAAGCCTCAGCCTCCGGCGAAAGCACAAAACATGTCTTCCACAATTCGCAAGACCTAGCAGCAGGGGCTGTATCGAGCACCAACTATGTAAACACGCCACTACATCACCCGCAATATATCCCTCCCCAAAACCTGCAATGGTTCAATCCAGCGTACCAGGGCTACCAGTTCTCGATTTTTTCAACACAGTCGGTGGCAGTTTCGTCGCCCATGCAGTACCAGCGTCAGCCAACACCACCACCAGTGCATCCTGCTCAAGCCCAGCCTCAGGGGCAGCCAGCTCATTCCAGCTACCAGCAGGGGCAGGACGCAGAAAATGACCCTAGGGCAGTCAACAACATCCTTCCGTCCCGAGGCCATATTTTCGCAATCACCTGCGGATCCAACCGAGAGCACAAAAGCAAGAGGGCAAGAAGGGATTTTCATCGAAGGGTCCAAACCGTATCACCAAGACACCCGTTGAACAGACCTGCCTGGTCGTTAATGCTGATATATTTTGACGAATCAGACTTCAAGGTCCACGATTATCCACATTGCGATGCTTTCATCGCCACAGCTAATGTGGCTGGTTTCACCTTGCACAACATCATGATTGATACAGGCAGCTCAACCGATATCTTGTTCGTCAAATCTTTCGAAGCGATGGGAATGGACAGGCGAAGCAAGGACCCCGCCGGCAACTCTCTGTACGGGTTCAGAGGAAGCAAGATCGATGCTATCGGCAAAAAGCAAATCCCAGTGTCTTTCACCGAGGGAGAAAGAGTGCGCACTAAAATGGTGACGTTCGACATAGTGAACATGGATTACCCCTATACCACCATTTTTGGCAGAGGTTTCACCAACAAGTTCAACGTGGTTATCAAGCAAAGCTACTTATGTATGAAAATGTCGTCGCCTTTCGGTGTTATTACTGTGCACGGAGATCAACAAGCCTCCAGAAGAATTGAGGGCAAGCCAACCCCCGGTTACAGCCTAATTAACGAGGTGGCAAAGAAAGACGAAATGCAAGCAATCGTTGAAGAGCGCATTATTGCCAGTTCGCCGGAGTGTAAGGCTGGAGCAGCCGAAGAGACAGTGAGGATACCACTGGCAGCTGAAAGGCCCGAAAGAACCGTGCACATAGGCCCATGCATGCCAGAAGGGGAAAAGGACACACTGGTGTCTTTGTTGACGGTCCTTAATGTCAATATTATACCATCAACTAATGCATAAAAAGATATTAAATAAACTATAAAGCATAGTTGTAGGGTTTGATTCTAACAAGTTCCACGAGTTGTGTTGTTCTCACTTGCTTTGCAGGATTTTCAATATTTCACCATATAAAAGTATCTCAAGTGATGAAACAGAGCACACCATTGCGAAGACCTCGTCGAGACGATCGAAACGGACATATGATTTGCTATATTTGGAGTCCCAGAGCGAGAGTCCTCGATGGATACGACTTGGAAGATTCTAGAACATTCCAGAACATTCCAAAAGACACGAGAAGGCGACCCACGGAAGGCGGGGCCCACCTATCATAGAGGCAGACCGACCAGTCTCCCCCTCGGGCCGACCGATCTGCTATAGGGACCAATCTCGCCCCCTTCGCGTGACGCACTCCAACCGACCTCTCCAACATGTTTTGGCCCATTAAGGCCCATGTGCATATGACGAAGGATTTAGTACCACATCGCTTGCCCAAGGTCGAGGGGAGGCCAGGAGCCCCTATATAATAAACCCAGGACCCCCCTGAGGCAACATAACATCATCATTAGGGTGTTTTTGTAGAGGCGTCCCTCGAAGGACAACCTCTCCTCTCTAGAGAATTAGGTTTAGATTTTCCAATGTAATAGATTAGCTCTAGTTGGGAGTTAGGGAGAGCGGAGCTGCGCTTCGGTTCTGGAGGAGTCTTCAGAGTTTTGGTATGTCTTTGTATCTTTTCTTTGTAAGACTTATGCTTTAATATATTTATCTTCTCTATTTACTTTATGCTTTATTATATGATTAGTATAGTTGTTATATCTTGGGATGGGATCTCTGTTCGTATTGAGTGCTCTAGTTATCCTAGGTAATTAGAGTAGTAATCGATAGATTAGACATGGTGTTTAGTCTATAGGTTACCTGAGATTCGATCAATCCCATGGAATAGTTGTGGTAGCCCAGGGGTGACAGCTCTATTAGGCCTTCGTAGTCCACCACGTTCGGATTGATGTTTCTTAGAGCTTTTGGCAGCCTTCCCCTTACTACTTTCTTCCCAGTCTTTTTCGAGAGTCAGAAAGGTACTGTTGCTCCAAAGTGCCAATGTTTATGACTGCTATATCTTTTCATCTTTGTTGCCTTAGAACCCAAGTAATAGAGAAGTATATAGGAACCTTGATCTCTCCCGTTGTCTTCCCACTATAGTTATCTATACATTTATCATTAAATTCTCTTTATTGTGCTTTCATTCATTATCATATCATTTATCAATTACTCCTGCTTTAGTCTAATTAGTACTCTAAGTTAGTAGATGCATGATAGTGAATTATCAGATTCTTGATCCTAGCTTCTCAGTGGTAAAATATAAATAACGATCCTAGAATACTCCCGGTAAAATGCTACAATGATGTTCTGTGCGCTTGCGGAATCTTTCATATTCTTATTTGCACTAACAAATGTCAACAAGCATTTTTGGCGCCGTTGCCGGGGAAGCAAATGGTGTAAAGATTTTGATAATGATCTTGATGTCTGCTAATTTAGTATACCACTAGCTTTAGTAGGATTACCCCTTGTTCTGTTGAGTGTGGAATAGACAGTACATCAGATGTCGTTTCGACCTTATGGCAGGATTCCACAAGAATGAAGAACCCAGGGTGCCTAAACATTCAAGATCCATCATTAATTCGGGAACCTTGCCATCTCACAGGTTTGTGTATACATACATATTATTTATTCTAACCGTGTGTAGATTGGAGAAAAGGTCGCCGTCACACAACAAATCAACTCTCATCCCATGTGACGGATATTTATGCTGCACCACTCACAAATACCAGTTGTGATTCATGGTAAGTATGATCAAGGTGAGACAGTCTTGCTCATGGACTTTAAACTTTATGAGTAGTTATCTTTTTAATTTCTTGCATTCCACTGCATGTTTACTTTGAATCATCCTTGCATCCACTTCATTTAGTTTATGTTTTCTCATATCAAGTCCATAACATCTTTATCTCCTTGCATGCATTCATGTCATATGCATCTAAAAAAATATATTAAAAAAAATTCCTCACTGTGATCATACTCTGTCATCTCTTTTTGAATAAATCTCTTTCATGCTCTCATTCTACCTGTGTTTGCTATAGTATGCTTTTGGTTTGGTTGTGCTTTTCGAGAGTACTTTCAAAGGATTTTAAATTAAGCATGGTGCTTAGGTTAAAATGCCTTCCTTAATCCAATTAGACATGAAGTCTAGTTTGATTATTGAACTGAAAATTGCTAGTCTAGACATTGGATATTTTGTTGGACTAACCCTTGCAGAGAACTCTAAATACACTTTGGGAAAGTCCTGAGATGAATTCACATCAGAGATGAAGCAAGGCATACAGTGAACTGCATAATGAAGACTCAGCTCATTCATCATTGATGAAAGAACTGTGAGTATTAAAGTTTATTTAAGTCTATCTTCTAATGCAAGTTATCTTTTGCCTTGAACCATGTTAAAATGCACCCAACATAAAAATTGCTAGTCTATGCTAAAGTAATCCTAAAATCATCTTTTCATTAGCATGGATGAATAACTCATAGTTGTCGATAACAACCCATGTTTCAAATTCAGGACAATCCTTCGGGTATATGTCCACTAATATTTTCTAGGAGATGAGATTTGCATGTTCATGGTGTGAACTTAAAGATCCAAAAACCAACCCGTGGATAGACAAAACTCATCATCAGACGAGTCACTAGTGATGTCGAAGGCAACCAAGCTTTGAGCCATCCCAAGGCCTAAGCTAGGACACTGATGACGAGCAGGATGCGACTCACCTCGTATGGGACAATCTATGCCTACGCTCATCATTGTCGAAGACATCAACACCGACACCAACAACAAATATCAGGGTGACGATATGCCACTACATTATAACATCTATGAGTCATCCGAAGGAAGTCTGTTGGTGGTTCACTATTGTAACAGAACCGACCAATTTGCACCAGATTAAGCACTGAATCGCTGCTTTCACAGAGATTACAAGTACTTAAGCTCGTACAAACCCGGTAGTCCAGAAATCTCGAAGGATTTCAAGTCATTCAACTTTAACCAAGATCGTAATAGATTAGCGTACATGCCCACAAGGTACATTCAGTTCGCACATAGTTCAAATACATCGGAGTTCAACAGTTATTACAAACCATAGTTTAAATTCAAAAGCGGAAGCAACATAGTTTTGAAACACAAGTCCTTAGTTCACAATACAGTGCCATATGCTTGATCGGTCCACAAAAGCATCAGGGAAGATAAGAGTTGACCATGCCCATGGTCTAGTCACTGCCCTCGACGGGGTACAGACAGTTCTCGCAATAGCCGAAGAAGCATTGCCCATCTGCAACAACAAGGGATAGAACCCTGAGTACGAGAAGGTACTCAGCTAGACTTACCCGTCATAAACCAGAAATAACCGACACCAAGGATTATGCAAGGCTGTATCTGGGGTTGGCCACACTTACCTTTTTTGCATAAAAGCACTTTATTATTAACTAATCATCAATAGAGCATTAGCAGTCACTTTTATGTAATCAGCCTGATTATCTAGATTTGCACCTGATCTAGAGCAAACACTTGACTACTTATTCAAGCAAGAGTGACTATTTCATCAATAGCCTTTCAGATTCATCAACCATAACCATCATTAATTCCATATATTACTACGGTAACACATGCTCAGTCAAGTTACTCACTAACCAGGAGCGATGGCGATTATAATCGATTCCTACCAGCTGGGGATAAAATGTCGCACACTCGCCCGTCACACCCTGCCAGGTGGCCGTTGGCGACCACTTCAGGAGGTTCGAGAACACAACACGCGGGACGGTCATGGGCCCTTCTACACCGGGGGTTATCTCAATGCCAGGTCGCTCAAGCTATTAACTGCCCACGGTCATGCCAGGTCGATCAGGCCCTGCCTGCCCTCGGACCATGCCAGGTCGATCAGAATAGTTGCCCACGGTACATCTGAGGCCCTGGGTGTTAGGCGTCAACATCTCCGTCACCGGCTCGAAAAACCTTACTCGGCTTCACGGGAGGTACCCGCACCTGCTCCGTTAAGTGATTGACGCGTTCAAAATGACTGAGGTGTGCCTTCGTCGGTTCCTGATCGACACAGACGGGAGACTACTAGCACACAGAACCCATGTCCTGCTGCTCCTACATCCCGCCCGGTCTCAAATTAATTATCACATGGTTATCTCCATGATAGCACAAGGCTAAACATGATCAGTATACACCTATATGCGGGAGACAGGAAATCACCCGACTTTTACCGGTCTAAGCAGGCTAAGCATAAACGAGCCTAGACTTATCAGGGATAACAAGGTAATATTTGCAGGTGGACAAGGATAAGTAATAATGCATCAACGGTAGCAATCAATTCCTATAACCTAATGCAACATCCATCATCAGGTTAATTAGAAACATTTGCAAACCGTAGGAGTTAGAATGCTCCGGGGCTTGCCTCGCTCGAAGTCGGAGGGGCGGTGATCACGCCGCTCCGCCATGGCCGCCATCGTGACCTTCACGTGGACCGGTCATCTCCGGCCATGCTACCCTGAGCTGAGCCATGTTCTAGTCTTCTCTACCGTCGTAGTAGCTTAGAGCCAGATGGAGACCTCTCTCGTGTCCTGAGTTCGCCGGACCGCGGGCCAGTCGCGCTGTGTCCGCCATGGACCGCCGCCGTGCATCGCGCCGGACAATGCCGGGGATGCCGAAGCCCGGGAGTTGCTCCAATAGGTCACTTGTGACTTGCTTAGGCTAGTGTTAGTCTTGCCGAGTCGCAAGCCGCCGGGAAGAGTTCCACCGCCGAGTCGCCAGAGCCGCCGCTCCGCCATGGCCGCCGTCGAGCTTGCTCCGGTATCCCTCTGTCTCAGCGAGTCGGTTAGTTGTGTTCGCCTCGCAAACCCGCACCCAGTAATGGTCTCCGTGTCGCCAGAAGTGTCGCCGTCGACGAGCTAGGGCCGGTCAACGACCACGGCGCAAAACTCCGCCGTTGACCGCCGAGCCTGGCCTCGCACGGTAACGTGCCGAGCCTGGCCTCGGTAGCTTGGTCGCCCTGACCAGCGGGCCCCGACTGGCAGCAAGAAAGAAAGAAAGGGAAGCGTTGGGTGCCGTAGGCCTCGGTAAGCCGGGCGTGCCGAGCGTTTGCCTCGAGCCTCGGCTAAGTCACCGAGCCTCGGTTGAGTCAGTAGCCTCGGCCGAATCGGTTGAGAGTGTTTGAGCCTCGGCCGAGTCGCGCCGAATGTGCCGAAGCCTTGCCTCGGGCCTCAGCCGAATCGCGCCGGGCGTGCTGAGCGTTTGTCTTATGCCTCGGGCCTCAGCCGAATCGCGCCGGGTGTGCTGAGCGTTGTCTTATGCCTCGGCCGAACCAAGTTGGAGTCCGTACGTTTAGGGTTGAGTTTCCTTTTTAGTTTGTTTTTGCAGAGTTATGTTTTGGCTTCAAAAATTCCTACAAGGCTCATTTTAAGTCCAAATCCGGTGAAACAAATTTTGTTAGGTCAAGCATGTTTAGATCTATCAGTGAAAACTGTTAAATGCATTTTTGGTGATACTTTTATGTGTAGATTTATTTAATTTAGAAAAGTGCTGATAACTTGGTAAATGCATAACTAATTATGTATAAGTCAGAAAAATGTGATTCCAGTTTTGTTAGGTTTGTATGAATGTGTAGTTTCAGAGAAAAATATAATATGAGGTTGTTCTGTGAATTAATTTGACAGTAGATTTTAAAATGCTTAAATGTCGTTTCCTTGTTTATTTTGTAGTAATTAAAATATGAGGAATATGAACCTGGGAATTTAAGCACATTGCTCTTATGCTAGGAAGTTCAGTAGAAAAATAAGAAATCTGTTGTTTCACACTTTTTGCTAGGGTGTGTAGTTCAAAGCACCTTTCCATAATAGAATTTGTCTTTTTCATAGAGGATGAAGTCTAGGTCCAAATGGGATGAAATTTGGACAGAGGGTTAGATTAAGTGTAATTGATCTCCAGTAATTTTTATAGGTTTTTGTGAAGCTGTCTAGGATAGGTTACTGTTATGGGCCTATTTAACTAGATTTAATTCTACAAATAATTAGAGGGTAATAAACCCGTTAAGCAACTTTGATGCGGTGACAACAAGACTTGGTAAGTATGTCGAATTAAATAAGTGAGTAGCAGTAGATGACATGTGCTTATCTCCTGAATGGTTACTCCATGTTGCATCACCATGCATCCCATGTGCATTCATATTGTTCATTCATGTACCGCATCATGCAGGATCGATAGTGGAAGCCCAGGAGACGCCTCCTAACGTCCCGCCTCCACGCGGCCGGGCCCACTTACATATGGCAGCTTTTCTAGGACATAGACTTCCCTCACAGACCAACACCAGTCTTTTCTGCGCACTTTGTCCTCACTCGTGCGCACCCGGAAAGAACTTCCCGGTCGGTCACCCATCCCTAAATTTCTCCAGGCCAAGCACGCTTAACTTTAGAGTTCTTTGGAGACGGGCTTCCGAAAAAGAAGTTGCAACTTGTTGGTATGAGTATCCTATTATTCCTATTAAGCCTTAGGCCGGGATGTTACATCCTCACCCCCTTAAGAGATCGACGTCCTCGTCGATCAATCCCAAGCCAGGAACGTCCTCTCTTGGCCACGTCCGTGTGTCCAGTGCCAGCACATGTGCCATGCTGTGTGACCACTCTGGGTCCACACCAGCCATGACCACCATGTCTGAGCAACTGCGACACACGCGCCCGTGAAACCGCGAGAGTCGGCTCTGATACCATTCTGTAACGTCCCGCCTCCACGCGGCCGGGCCCACTTACATATGGCAGCTTTTCTAGGACATAGACTTCCCTCACAGACCAACACCAGTCTTTTCTGCGTACTTTGTCCTCACTCGTGCGCACCCGGAAAGAACTTCCCGGTCGGTCACCCATCCCTAAATTTCTCCAGGCCAAGCACGCTTAACTTTAGAGTTCTTTGGAGACGGGCTTCCGAAAAAGAAGTTGCAACTTGTTGGTATGAGTATCCTATTATTCCTATTAAGCCTTAGGCCGGGATGTTACAACTATGAAGACAAGCAGTGCAAGTTGTCCTCACTTCTAATCATTGAAACACAAGAGCTAGTTTAGGGGACAAGGTGGAACAACTTCAACAACAACAAGGTTGACAGTTTCAACTCATGAACATGTTGTTGAAGAAATTTGGGCATCCACCTACATCACAAGCCAGCTTGGGGAAGACACGATTTCGTTGTCCACATGTGCTTCATGATCAAGGGTAGGAACGAGAAATCCAGCTTCAAGACACTTTGATCTCCTACTCATCACTTTGATCAGTACAAGCCGCTAGATGCTGCCCCAGCCAAGAAGAAGAATATGATCCATCACTCATTCTTGGAAGATCGTTCTTGAACACCACAAATGTTGTCATCTATGTTGGACCTGGAGACGTCCACTTTTGGATCTTCAATCAAAGGGATTGCTGCTTCTTCAACAATTACACCACTTATGAGCAGCCGAAGAGAACCAAGAGAAGACGTTGACTCAACTGACAAAGGAAGAACCAACTACCAGGAATTGAGGTGGAAATCATGAAGGATGAAGCCACTGCACTGCAAGAATTCAAAGATGGAAAGATAGTAGCTGAGCCTAAAAATCAAGAGAATAGTTGACAAAGTTTCCATCGTCTGGACCTGTTGAGAACAAGACTCAGCTGACCCACTGTGAGATAGACAAGAGAAGACAAGCTAGTCATGAACAACAACCAGCTAAACAAGAGAAGCTTCTGCAAGGTGGTTCGACGTAATCACTCTTCACTGATAAAGTATCATTTCAAGGTAAGTGATCATCACTTTAAAAGCTTATCCTTGATTCTGGTATGCGCATACATAAAGAACCAAACATGTTTAAGTTGCACCTCACTTGATCTAACCTAATCAACTCAACATGTTCAGTTCTTTACTCTTTGTTCTTAGCTTTACTCTCTTGAATCTCACTATATTAACTAAATGAGCTAAAATGTTGTGCATCTAACCTTTGGAAGATGATATATCACAATTATGAAAAGATCGACACATTATGCATAGATTATTCTTCCTTGGGTTAAGCAATATGATCTATTAAATATTTTAAGGTGCTACTTTCATGCTCATCTTTTGATCCTATCACTCATGTTAAAATTGAATAGAACACATAAACAACAAGTTTATCTTGTGCAATGTGCCTAAGGTTAGAGAGGAATGAACAAACCTTTTAGTTCTGTTGGTGTTTTTCCACCAACAGAGCCCATGCACTTGATCTCTACCTTGTCTTTATGAGCAGGATACACTCTTGAGCAAAACATAGAGGAGTTTGTCAACTCCTAAATTCTACAAAGTGAAGGTCCTGAATCTTCAAGAATATGCACACTGAGCAAGATGCTGCCAGCTTCCACAACTAATGCTTCACTTCAAATTGCTAGGCGAACGAAGAACATGAGTGACACCATATCAAGAGGTGTAGTTATCAAGGTCTACATATCAAGATCAAATGATGCACCTCAGGAATGAACATGGTGAGAAGTCCTGTTCAGAGAACTTAAAACATTGAACCCTCGCTGAAAGGTAAAATCGGAAGTTATCCATATTTATCTTTTCTGCATTAATTTCTCTTTTAGCATGTTTATTTTCTATCATTTGCATAATCATTTCTCCATAGCATATTTACTTTTCTACATTATCATTGCATAATAAAGAAAATAAAAATATTACACTGCATCATAAAACCTAAAAACCCTATGTGAATAATTCTATGGTGTGTAAAAACCCGTAGGGATATTCACCGTGGTGGCGTAAAAATAAAAATGCATTCATTTTGTTAAGCTGTCATTGCATCATAAAAATCAAAATACAAAAATATTGAGAAAGAGATCTTACTGAAACTCTGGACAATTAAGGCTTAAGTGGCCAACAACTAACGCTTAGTCTGTTCCACAAGTCTTGTTGTCTATTTGAGTTTCACAGGATTGAAAGACCAAGAAAAGCTGACGAGCAAGTGGATGTTCTATCCACCGTTGGAGCACTGTTTCCACAACCATCAACATCAATCAAAGCTCTGACAGAGGAAACACATTTCCACCGCCAGTCCGCTACATGGCAAGATCGAACGACTACGTCAACATTCAGCTTGGGGGAAAGCACCCCCGTGTATCCAGGTAAGTATATTTATCCTATTAAGTTTTTCTTTCTATAAATAAATTCAAAATAAAAAAAATGTGAGCACATGAAGGCTCACCCTGAAAAAGAAAAAGAACAAAAATATTTGGGCACATGAAGGCTCGATGCGTTCGAATGGATTAGCTTGGGGGAGGTGCACCCCCGTTACCTTCGTTATTCAAGTATGCCTTACCGCTATCTTAATGTTTTTCAGTAATAGGTTATAGTGTGTGTTAGATTAAATAAATAAAGCACATCAAATCTGAAGAACTCTCTCCCTAATTTCTTAAAATGGAAATGATGAATAGTTGCTCTATTGTAATTTCTATTTAGTACCTAGCCTTCAAGCATGAGTTCTCTTAAGTTTAAAAATTAATAATGTCTTAAAATAAAATTAAATATATCGGTATCAAATGCTTGATCCAGAGTCTAGGTAATTGACAGATATGATATGTGATGATCTGAGCTACTATTATCTTGTTCTAAAACAACATTAGAGTTCCGGAGAGTTTCCAATATTAATATGACCAATAATTGCATTGAGTTAAATTAAGCTTTGTTGACCCTGTGAGAAGTTATCATGCTACTGAATTGAGATCACTTACGCATTTCACCCATCTTCTGCATAAATGCTCATGATTATCTATTGTTATCCTCCGAAAAGTTTACATTTCACCCATCTTCTGCATAAATGCTCATGATTATCTATTGTTATCCTCCGAAAAGTTTGTTGGAAGCATGTGACTATTGAAAAAAAGAAAAAAAAAGGAGGAAAAAATCCGAGGAAATAAAAAGGGACAAGTGTCTGAAACCTCAAAAAGATAGATCCCACGGAAATAAAAAGAGACAAGTGTCCGAAACCTCAAGAAAAGAGAATATCAGAAAAAATGGGCACGTGTCCGACAGTAGAATTAGCCTGATAGCCATGTGTTTCTAATAGACAAAAGAGAGTGATATATTCAAAAGAGCATCTGCCTCCATTCTCCATACACATGCACTTCTCGATTCAATGGTATGGTTGACTTTCTCTTTGGATCCATTGTTTAATTTGACAACATATGTTTTTAAGCTTTTTGAAAATTCATAAAAACTCTGAGATAATGGTGAAGTGAAAGAGCTAGAGACATAGTGCTTGATTTGATCGTTCTATCTTCCAATTACTCAAGATTCAAGGTAAAGTACTAAGCCCCATGATGAATAATATGATATCTTTTTTCTAATCCACATGAGAACTTTTGTTTGAACACATGTGTACTTGTTAGAAGTGCAAATATAGCAGCAACTCCTAATCCATTGTTGAGTTTGACTTTGCTAAGGGACTAGCAAAGTGTAAGCTTGGGGGAACTTGTTGACGGTCCTTAATGTCAATATTATACCATCAACTAATGCATAAAAAGATATTAAATAAACTATAAAGCATAGTTGTAGGGTTTGACTCTAACAAGTTCCACGAGTTGTGTTGTTCTCACTTGCTTTGCAGGATTATCAATATTTCACCACATAAAAGTATCTCAAGTGATGAAATAGAGCACACCATTGTGAAGACCTCGTCGAGACGATCGAAACGGACATATGATTTGCTATATTTGGAGTCCCGGAGCGAGAGTCCTCCATGGATACGACTTGGAAGATTCTAGAACATTCCAGAAGACACGAGAAGGCGACCCACATAAGGCGGGGCCCACCTGTCATAGAGGCAGACCGACCGGTCTCCCCCTTGGGCCGACCGGTCTGCTATGGGGCCCAATCTCACCCTCCTTCGCGTGACGCACTCCAACCGACCTCTCCAACACGTTTTGGCACATTAACGCCCATGTGCATATGACGAAGGATTTAGTACCACATCGCTTTCCCAAGGTGGAGGGGAGGCCAGGAGCCCCTATATAATAAACCCAGGACTTCCCTGAGGCAACATAACATCATCATTAGGGAGTTTTTGTAGAGGCGTCCCTCGAAGGACAGCCTCTCCTCTCTAGAAAATTATGTTTAGATTTTCCAATGTAATAGATTAGCTCTAGTTGGGAGTTAGGGAGAGCGGAGCTGCGCTTCGGTTCTGGAGGAGTCTTTAGAGTTTTGGTATGTCTTTGTATCTTTTCATTGTAAGACTTATGCTTTAATATTTTTATCTTATCTATTTACTTTATGCTTTATTATATGATTAGTATAGTTGTTATATCTTGGCATGGGATCTCAGTTCGTATTGAGTGCTCTAGTTATCCTAGGTAATTAGAGTAGTAATCGATAGATTAGACATGGTGTTTAGTCTATAGGTTATGTGAGATTGCGCTCAATCCCACAGAATAGTTGTGGTAGCCCCAGGGGTGACAGCTCTGTTAGGCCTTCGTAGTCCACCACGTTCGGATTCATGTTTCGTAGAGCTTTTGGCAGCCTTCACCTGACTACTTTCTTCCCAGTCTTTTTCGAGAGTCAGAAAGGTATTGTTGCTCCAAAGTGCCAATGTTTATGACTGCTATATCTTTTGATCTTTGTTGCCTTAGAACCCAAGTAATAGAGAAGTATATAGGAACTTTGATCTCTCCCATTGTCCTCCCACTATAGTTATCTATACATTTATCATTAAATTCTCTTTATTGTGCTTTCATTCATTATCATATCATTTATCAATTACTCCTGCTTTTGTCTAATTAGTACTCTGAGTTAGTAGATGCATGATAGTGAATTATCAGATTCTTGACCCTAGCTTTCCAGTGGTAAAATATAGATACTCCCGGTAAAATGCTACAATGATGTTCTGTGTGCTTGCGAAATCTTTCATATTCTTATTTGCACTAACAAATTTCAACAGTCTTTTCTCGCGGACATCGATGATATTTTTGCCTGGTCAGCAAATGATCTGCAAGGCGTCAGCAGGGATCTCGCTCAGCATTGTTTGAATGTTGCAAGCGGCTCCAAGCCTTGGAAGCAAAAGTTGAGAAAAATGTCAAACGAAAGGGCAGATGCGGCTAAAACCGAAGTACAATGGTTACTCGATGCAGGAGTGATCCGGCCAATCCAGTACCCCGAATGGCTGGCAAACGTTGTCCTGGTGAAAAAGAAGAACAGAAAGTGGCGAATGTATGTCGACTTCACCGACCTCAACAAATGCTTCCCTAAAGACCCGTATCCTTTGTCGCGTATCGACAAGCTTGTCGACATCGTGCTGGTTGTGAAATAATGAGTTTGCTAGATTGTTTTTCAGGTTATCACCAGATATGGCTTCATCCGGACGATGAGGAGAAAACCAGTTTCATCACCCCAACCGGCACATATTGATACCGGCGAATGCCGGAAGGGCTAAGAAATGCGGGCCCAACATTCTCGCGGATGACGGACAAGGTCTTCGAGGGCGAGAAGCAGAAGAAAAAACTGTTGGCTTATGTTGATGACATAGTAGTCAAGAGCGACAAAGAGGAAGATCATCAAGCAGATTTGCTCGAGACTTTCGGCAATCTCCGCAAAAGCGGCTTGAAGCTCAACCCAGACAAATGCATTTTTGGCATAAAAAAGGGCAAGTTCCTGGGTTGTCTAGTATCCGCAAGAGGAATCGAAACCAATCCCGACAAGATAACAA
Organism: Coix lacryma-jobi var. lacryma-jobi; assembly: GCA_009763385.1. NCBI lineage: Eukaryota > Viridiplantae > Streptophyta > Magnoliopsida > Poales > Poaceae > Coix > Coix lacryma-jobi. The sequence continues at coordinate 87,355,055 of CM019831.1, forward strand.
TGATCATCAACATGCAACCGCCATCCAATCGCAAACAAGTGCAAAAGTTGACCACAAGGCTGGCGTCCTTAAACAGATTCATTGCAAGGTCAGCCGAAAAAGGCTTGCCATTCTTCAGAACTTTGTGCAGCTCCGACCCTTTCGATTGGGGAGATGAGCAATGACAGGCCTTTGAGCAGCTAAAGGAGTACCTGACAAAGCTCACAACGCTATCCAAGCCGTCGGCGAAAACAACGCTCTTGTTGTATCTCGCAGCGTCTCACGCTACCGTGAGCGCAGTGTTGGTGGAAGAAAGGGAGCACGAAAACAAGATGACGTAGTTCCCAATCTATTTCATCTCTGAGGCCCTGCTAGGAGCAAAGTTGAACTATTCAGAGCTTGAAAAGATAGCATATACAGTGGTAATGACTTCAAGGAAGCTAAAGCATTACTTTCAATCTTATCACATCATAGTCCTATTAGCCCAACCATTAGAAGCTTTATTTCGCAACATCGAAGCTATCGGCCGAGTAGGCAAGTGGGCGGTGGAGCTGAACGAATACGTGATCGATTTCCAGCACCGGTCAGCAATCAAGTCTCAAGCGTTAGCGGATTTCATAGCAGATTGGACTCCAGCAGCTTTCAACACAGCTCTCGAGTTCGAGGAGCCGGTGTGGACCGTGAACTATGATGGCGCCTGGGGGATGGCGAGAGCCGGAATCTCGGCAATCTTAACACCGCCAAAGGACCAAAAGTCAGATTCGCCGCACGACTGTAGTTCCTTTCAACTAACAACACCGCCGAATATGAAGCGGTGCTGTTGGGTTTACGAAAGCTGCGAGCAATCGGAGCAAGAAGATGCATAGTCAAATCAGATTCCCAAGTGGTCGTCGGCCACGTCGAAAATGAATTCACAGCAAGAGAGCCAGAACTAGCCAAGTAGTTAGCAGTGATTAGAAGAATGGAAAAATATTTCATAGGCTTCACTCTATGTCACATTCCAAGAGCCGAAAACGCAGAGACAGATGAATTGGCCAAAGCTGCAGCACAAAATCTGCCATTACCACCAGACGTGTAATTTAGGTCCTCTTGGCCAAAGCTATAAAAGAAGAGGAAGACCACCCGAGTTCAGTACACACTATCGCTAGCGATGACTGGAGGTCACAAATATTCGCTTACTTAGTCGGAACCTACGAGCCGGAGTCTAGAAAGGATGCCGAAAGGATGGCTAGTAGAGCGAAAGGGTACTCAATAATTGGGAAATAGTTATACAAAAATGGAATAGTAGCCCCCTACTGAATTGCATATGCAGGCAAGAGGGCATTCAGTTACTCCAAGAAATGCACGCCGGAATGTGCGGAGCTCACAGGGGACCTCATGAGATAGCGCATAGAGCAATGAGGCAAGGATGTTATTGGCCATCCGCCGCCTCAGACGCAAGAGAACTGGTTAGGTGTTGCAAAGGTTGCCAGATGTTCGCTAAAAACTAGAAAGCCCCGTCAAGCGAAACCGCGCCAGTAATCCCAACTTGGCCCTTACAAAGGTGGGGCATCGACATAGTGGGACCACTACCAGCAGCTCCGGGCAACCTGCAATTCGCAGCGGTCGCCCTTGAATACTTCACCAAGTGGATAGAGGTGAAGGCCCTTGCAAGCATAACTTCCACCTCCTTAACCAAGTTCGTCTGGCAGAGGATAATCTATCGCTTCGGCGTCCCTTCTTTCATCACTTGTGACAACGGGAAGCAGTTTGATTGTGCCGAATTCAGGAATTTTTGCGACGAAGTCAACATCAAGCTCAATTTCGCCTTAGTAAACTACCCGCAAGCAAATGGGGCTATCGAGAGAGCGAATGGGCTAATCTTTTCGGCAATATCAAAAACTTTGTATGACGCACCAAAAGGCAAATGGCCCAACGCCCTAACGACAGCTATATGGGGACACAACATCTCACGCTCCAGAGCTACCGGCTTCACTCCATTTCGCTTACTATACGACGAGGAAGCACCCCAGAAGAGGTAAAGTTGGGATCGTTTCAGACCAAAATGGCACCAATGACCCAGGAACAAAGGCACCTTGAGCTAGACACTATCGAGGAGGCAAGGCTGCAAGCAGCAGTCAACCTCAAAAAGTATCATGCGGAAACAAAGCACCACAGGGACAAAAGCATAGTCCGGAAGGACATCAAGCCTGGTGACATGGTCACCATTCGACAGCCAGACAAACAAGGTAAGTTGCAGTCACAATGGCAGGGACCTTTCATTGTGGCAAGCATGGCGGCACCCGACGTATTCCGGCTGCTAGACGACAAAGGCGAAGAATCAGCTCACACCTGGAACGCAAGCAACCTGCATCGTAGTTACCCGTAGTCCTTGTTTTTTGCTTTTCTGATGTAAGTTTTTAATTTTCGTTTCTTGTAATCAAAGTCGGCTGCACTCTTTTTCCTCACCGGGGAAGCTCTTCATCGGGGTGCGAGGTTTTTTAATGAGGCAGCTGAATGTAACCGCTACATTATGAAAGCATATGTAATTCCCCAAAAATACGGTGCGACACGCCAAAGGATGAAGTCAACCAAACATAAGGTTGGGACATTCGTCAATTCGATGTGATCAACGAGAATGTCGGTTTGGTGGACGAAAGTAGTCCTCCACGGCCACCGACAACCTCAAAAGCCTGTGGGCAATACATAACTGACCCTCCAACGAGAGGGCAGAATGAAAGCTTGCGGGCAATACAAAACTGACCCTCCAACAAACGAGAGGGCGAAACGAAAGCCTGCGGGCAATACAAAACCGACCCTCTGACAAAACGAGAGGGCGGAATGAATGCCTGCGGGCAATGCCAAACCGACCCTCCAACATAATGGGGGAACGGTAGCAAAGGTCAAGCTGAGCAACCCCTGTGGTGCAACAGGGAGGGCAGCTAGCAGCCTTCAATCAGTGCAAAATTTAAGCGCCATCTTAACTTTTCACCTACCAAAAACCTACCGGCCCCAGCAACCCCGCCAACCACCAAGTACAGCCAAAATAATAAATGCACAGTCCCGCCACCACAGAGGCAGGGCAATATAAATAGACACTAAAGCACAAGCCACCCAACCATCCAAAGCTGCCAAACCCATTTAAGAGTCAATTCCGAAAGGCACACGCAAGAGGCAAAGTGCGAATAGGAAGCATCAAGAACCACAGTTTCGCTTTTATGATTGTGTCATCTGCATCATATTTAGACAACGCCATCAATCAAGTTGCTTTAGGCAAAAGCCCTACCGAGTGGCAAGACCATCTCAAATCCTAGCTAGAAGACGAACAAAAGTGAGCTCGCTGCCGGATGACAATAAGAGCAATATCACAGATATAACCGGTTCTAATTCCCTCTGACGGACTTGTAAAATCGCTTACATTAACCAGGTTTTCAAGTACAGCAAACCGCCAGCGTACGATTGCGCGGCCTACCGGCCGAGGGGCTCGCAACGAAAGCACCCTCGCGCGACTGCTACCGCCCCTCGTCTAAGTGTGTGGGGGCGAGCGTGTTTTAGCTATCGGCCGAGGGGCTCGCAATGAAAGCACCCTCGCTCGAATGCTACGGCCCCTCGTCTAAGTGTGTGGGGGCGGGCGCGTCTTAGCTACCGGCCGAGGGGCTCGCAACGAAAGCACCCTCGCGCGAATGCTACCGCCCCGCGTCTATGTGTGTTAGGGCAGGCGCATCTTAGCTACCGGCTGAGGGGCTCGCAACGAAAGCACCCTCACGTGAATGCTACCGCCCCTCGTCTAAGTGTGCGGGGGCGGGCGCGTTATAGCTACCGGTTGAGGGTCTCGCAACGAAAGCACCCTCGTGCGAAACCTACCGCCCCTCATCTAAGTGTGTGGGGGCGGGCGCGTTTTAGCTACCGGCCAAGGGGCTCGCAACAAAAGCACTCTCGTGGGAATGCTACCGCCCCTCGTCTAAGTGTGTGGGGGCGGGCGCGTCTTAGCTACTGGTCGAGGGGCTCGCAACGAAAGCACCCTTGCGCGAATAATATCGTCCCTCGTCTAAGTGTGTGGGGGCAGGCGCGTCTTCGCTACCGGCCAAGGGGCTCGCAACGAAAGCACCCTCACACGACTGCTACTGCCCCTCGTCTAAGTGTGCGGGGGCGGGCGCGTTTTAGCTACCCGCTGAGGGGCTCGCAATGAAAGCACCCTCGCGCGAATGCTACCGCCCCTCATGTAAGTGTGCGGGGGCGGGCGTGTTTTAGATACTGGCCGAGGGGCTCGCAACGAAAGCACCCTTGCGTGAATGCTACCTGGTGACGAAAATGTGGTCCGCGCCTCACACACAACAAGCCGGAAAAAAGCGTGGCTTCAATTGGTTGCCCGAACGGTTTGGAATCCAGAGACGTGCCAGCCGGTTTGACCTGAAAGCCAATAAGGGATAAAACTGTGAGAATAAAACTGGAACATGCCGGATGAGACCAGACAGTTCCATATTTACGGCTCTGAAGCCACTCACAACAGCATACAGCTAAAGAAGCTGTCTGCTGAACATGTTTATAAGGTTATTCGGCAAATACAAAAAGAAAGCATATAAACGCGCTGGTTGCCGAATAAACATGTAGGAAAAAGACATGCTTGAATACATCATCAAGACATGAAGAAAAATAAACACGTAACTTGTGAATATAAATCTATTCAAACAACACATGCATAGGCTACTCCAACTAGTCTGCCGCACGTCTAGTCTTCGTAAAACCCATCAAGCATAAACTAAGTCTACACCACTCCTTATAATTAGATTAATCCACCGCATGATACAATCTAATTATAAGAAGCTAAAAGCATGCATGTATCCAAACAGATCTATAAAAACTTATTACTCGCGTAAGCTTAACCAAGATCGGCAAGCTAGCCGAGTTGGGGTCCATGAGGAAGGAACATACAAACAAGCACGATTAAACTAAACTAAAACCTGCATCTGCCGCACGATACCCAGTTTTACTAAAGCCTAATTGTGGTTGACATGCATGAACCCGCAACATGTAACAATCAAGATTGAAAGTTAACTCGGCCATCATGATCTTGCGATTAAAGAGACACAAACAAACTTGTGAAGCAGGGGCCGAACAAAAATCCATTTAGACTGGGCAAAAGAGTGTTACAAAATTAAATAAACAATGCAACACATGATAACTTAATGAATCTATCAGATTTGCCAAATCTAACAGAGCCGATAACTATCTCACTTCTGCTAAACATATGTGACACCCCAATTTTAAGAACAAAATTGGAGCACAATATATGTATGCCAGGATCAATTTTCATACATATATCCACATCATAGTAAATATCAAAACAATGCTTTATTAATATATCGTACATTATTACAAAAATGACCCTCGGGTCTGAAAGAAAAGTACAGACTCTCAACAGACTCTGATGTAGACTTCGCGGAAACTGGACGCCATCTCCACAGGAAGGTCGACCGGGGGCTGCGCCATCCTAGTACAAGTCGTCTGGGTCGTATCCGCCGTCTTCTGGGTACTCCTGCTCTGCGTCGGCGTAGACTCCAACGTCTGGGTGGGGTAGCAGGGGGTTCAAAGAGGAAGGGTGAGTACATCGAAATGAACTCCGCAAGTGTAGGAAATATATGCTTATGAGGCTATTAACAAAGGTAGGCTGACTCTGTTTGACTCAAGCGCCTAAAGCAACATATCCTATTAATCCTATTAAACCTATGCACCTATTTACTAGGTTATAACCTCAGTCTCCAACGGTAACAGAACCACACTCGGAGTCGCACCGAGCAAACCACACTCGGAGTCACACCGAGCAACCAACACTTGGATAATCCTATTAAACCTATGCACCTATTTACTAGGTTATAACCTCAGTCTCCAACGGTAACAGAACCACACTCGGAGTCGCACCGAGCAAACCACACTCGGAGTCACACCGAGCAACCAACACTTGGATAATCCGCCTTAATTGTTGTAATCTTGTTGCCCGATCGGCTCTTGCTTCTGTCGTTTCAACGGAAAACTCCTTTTTTTTCTCAGAATAGCCGACCGCATAAGCAGTTGCCGAATCCTTAGAAACTAGCCGACCGCATGGATACTTGCCGAATACCTCATACGCCTATCTCCGCACACTGGCCTATCTGTCATCTCCTCATGCGTGCGAAAATCCGGTGTTAACACGAATATACACTAGTAGAATTCTCCTCATAGCTGGCGCCCCCTTTTTATAGCACAGGCAGTTTTAATTATCACGCGCCTGTGATGTAAAAGGGGGCCCTGACAGTTAACAACCGCCTGTGGAACTTAAACCAACCGCCAGTGTAAATGGTGGTATTTACACAGGCGGTTGGCCAGTGTAAATGCATTTCCACTGGCGGTTGGCTTAGCCAACCCGCCTGTGTAAATACCACCATTTACACTGGCGGTTGGTTTAAGACAGCCACCTGTGTTATCTCTGGTACAAATACCTCCTCTTCCTCCCCGAGCAGCACTGTTTCTCGCCGCCACCTTCCATTGGAGGCGATTTTGGAGGTCCAGATTTTACAAAATACAAGGGGAGAGGTTTTGATCTTCATTTCTTGGAAGGAGATTAACAGGAAAGGTTAGTTTGTGTCCCTCTTGCCTCAATTTGCTCAATTGTTGCTCAATTTGTGAATCACTTTTTAGATCTAGGGTTTCACCCATGAGTGAGAGAGAAGAATACCTACGTTAATGAGTGAGCTTGCTTAAGATGGTTAAATAATGTCTCTCATCTATACTGCTTCGTATTTACTTTTAAATTTTGTTTATGCATGATATCTTTCCTTGTTTCCATGTATAATGCTGTGTTCTTGAGTATTTATGTAGAGAGGGAAATGTAGGTTTTTATATAATATTTATGTTGTTTATTTCTCAATTATTTTTTAGGTTAGTTTGTGTCCCTCTTGCCTCAATTTGCTCATTCTTGCTCAATTTGATGATTCACTTTTTAGATCTAGGGTTTCACCCATGAGTGAGAGAAGAATACCTAGGTTAATGAGTGAGCTTGCTTAAGATGGTTAAATAATGTCTCTCATCTATACTGCTTCGTATTTACTTTTAAATTTTGTTTATGCATGATATCTTTCCTTGTTTCCATGTATAATGGTGTGTTCTTGAGTATTTATGTAGAGAGGGAAATGTAGGTTTTTATATAATATTTATGTTTTTTATTATGTTGTTTATTTCTCAATTGTTTTTTAGGTTAGTTTGTGTCCCTCTTGCCTCAATTTGCTCATTCTTGCTCAATTTGATGATACTTAGGTATTTTAAATTATGCTACTTAGTTTTTTTACTTTAAACCCCAGTAAACTCTAAACACTAGCTAATAATAATTCCTAGCTAACCGCCTATGCTATCTCTGGTATAAATACCCCATCTTCCTCCTCGAGCAGCACTGTTTCTCGCCGCCACCTTCCATTGGAGGCGATTTTGGAGGTCAAGATTTTACAAAATACAAGGGGATAGGTTTTGATCTTCATTTCTTGGAAGGAGATTAACAGGAAAGGTTAGTTTGTGTCCCTCTTGCCTCAATTTGCTTAATTTGATGATTTACTTTTTAGATCTAGGGTTTCACCTAGCAAATATATAATCTCTAGATATGGTTACTTTTTTACATTGATTTCAATCAATTTATTGTTTTTTATAGGTAATGATGGAGAGGTCATTCTGGATGTATAAGTTATCAAGACTAGATCCATTATACATACCCGAGGTCCAAAGGTTTGTTGATGCCGCTAAGAATCATGCTTGGAGTACAAAGAAGACGCACATACATTGTCCATGCATGGACTGCAGAAATGTTGTTGTATTTGATAACACTCAACAAATCCTTTCTCATCTGGTCCGCCGAGGATTTATGAATGATTACTTGATTTGGACAAAGCATGGAGAGGGTAGCTCTGCGCCTTATACAACTGAAAACCCTGCGAACATCGACGTCGATGGTGAAGATATGGTCGATGGTGGGTTTTAGTTTGTACAGGAGACACAACAACCTAACATCGAACATGTTGTGCCAAATGTTGGAGATCATGGTTTCGCAGGAGGAAATGAAGATGTCAGAACTAATGTGCTGCCAAATAATATGGCTGCGGAAGATGCAGAATTTCTAGAGGCAATGTTGCGTCGTCATATGGAAGATCCATCAATATTCTTCATGAAAGGTATGGAGACCTTGATGAAGGCAGCAGAAGAGCCTTTGTATGATGAGTCTAAGGGTTGCACCAAAGAGTTCACGACGCTGCGATCTGTGCTTAAGTTGTTGGTGTGCAAAGCTAGGTATGGTCTTTCTGATGCTGGCTTCGATGCGTTCTTGAGTATTATTGCAGACATGCTTCCTAAGGAGAACAAAGTGCCTGCTAACACATACTATGCCAAGAAGCTAATCAGTCCACTGACAATGGGTGTTGAGAAGATCCACGCGTGCAGAAATCATTGTATCCTGTATCGAGGTGCTGATTATAAGGATTTGGATAGCTGTCCAAATTGTGGTGCAAGTAGATACAAGACGAATAAAGACTACAGAGAGGAAGAGTGTGCTGTCTCCGTGTGTAAAGAAACCAAGCGAAAGAGGACCCAACAAAAGACCTTAAAGAGTAGTTCAAAATCCACCAGGAAAGAAAAACAAGAAGTAGACTATTATGCCCAGAAAAAGATTCTTGCTTTGGTGATGTGGTACCTACCTGTGGTCGATCGTTTGAGGTGTTTGTTCGCTAACCCAGAGGATGCCAAACTTATGAGCTGGCATGCTTGCGATGACCACAAAGATGATGGGAAGCTTCGGCACCCAGCCGATGGCCAGCAGTGGAAACATTTCAATGAAAACCACATGGACTTTGCAAAGGAACCAAGAAATGTTAGGTTCGCATTGAGTACTGACGGAATGAATCCATTTGCTGAGAGGAGCAGCAAGCACAGCACATGGCCAGTGATCCTCACCATCTACAACCTTCCTCCATGGTTGATGCAGAAGCGAAAGTACCTTTTGCTAACCATCCTAATCTTTGGACCTACACAGCCTGGAGTTGACATGGATGTTTTCTTGGAGCCCTTAATGGAGGACATGAAGATATTGTGGGAAACAGGTGTTAAAATGTTCGACGAGTACCGCAAAGAATCATTCACACTGAGAGCAATTATCTTTGTTACGATCAACGATTACCCTGCTCTCTTCACATTATCAGGGCAGTTCAAGGGAAAGGTTGGTTGTGTGGTATGCATAGATGAAACTGCTTACGTGTCCCTTAATGCATCTAAGAAGATAGTGTACATGAGACACAGACGCTTCTTATCGAAAGGACATAGGTACCGTCAGAAAAAGATGGATAAGTATTTCGACAATAATGTTGAACTACAGTCTACTGCTCCAACAGGTAACAGTAAAGGCAAAAGAGTTTTCAACCTAGTCAGCAAACTCAATTTTGTTTTTGGGAAGAAGACAAAAGACAGAAAACCAAGAAAGGATGTCAAACCAACTCCAGGGGCTACATTCAAGAAAAAGTCTATTTTCTATGAGTATTTGTCATATTGGCCAGAGTTAGACGTTCGCCATGCAATCGATGGTATGCATGTCCAGAAGAACGTGTTTGAAAGCCTAATTGGAACCTTACTAGACATGAAGGGGAAGACAAAGGAAGGACTGAAATCACGCATGGACATGGTACAGTTAGACATAAAAAATGAACTTCACCCTGTGCTTCAAGAAAATGGGAAGTACCAGCTCCCGGCAGCAAGCTACAACCTCAACAATGAAGAAAAACATGCGATGTGTGCGTGGTTCAAGCATTTGAAAGTCCCATCTGGGTTCTGCTCAAGCATACGGAGTATTGTGTCAATGAAAGACCTTACACTCACCAACTACAACTCACATCATTGTCATGTCATGCTGACTACTTTCCTCCCTATTGCCACCAGGGCTATAAATCCAGTGTGGATCAAGGTTGCTGTCACACGGTTGTGCTACTTCTTCAACAGGATCTCACAAAAAGTGATTAACCATGATGAGTTGGCGTCCCTTAAGGAATTCGCAGTGGAGACAGTGTCACAGTTTGAGATGTGTTTCCCCCCAGCATTCTTTGATATTATGGTTCACCTTGTGGTCCACTTGGTTCCACAAATAGAGGCTCTGGGTCCCATGTACTTCCATGAGATGTGGACATATGAGCGTTTCATGTCAATACTAAATGGCTATGTATCAACTCGTGCTCGTCCTGAGGCGTCCATGGTAGAGGGGTACTTAACCGAAGAGGCAATTGAGTCCGGAGGTCCTTTCTGCAACAAGGTCCTAAAAGACCAGGTTGCAATAGGTTTACCTCCGTCAAGACATGAGGGCAGGCTGAACGGAAGAGGGAGGATGGGAAAGAAAATAATCGTCCCTCTTGATTACAATCCAATCCTCGAGGCACATCATAGCATCCTACATCAGCTCTCGATAATGGAGCCTTGGATCGAGAAACACATTAATGAGCTTCATGAACATAATCATGGGTGCACTGATGATTGGTTAACGAAGGAACACAAAAAAAAAAAAGTTCACCTCATGGCTTCGGGAGCATGACATACCAGATGGGGAAACAACTGTGGAACGCACCATCAAGGTGTTGGCATCTGGACCATCACGCCAAGTCACGACATGGCAAACTTATGACATTAGTGGTTTCACATTTTGTACGAAGTCCAAGGACAACAAGAGCATGGCACAGAATAGTGGTGTTCGATGTGAGGACTTAGACTCTGAAACTGGTAATGAGACTACATACTTTGGCTTCGTTGAGGACATATGGGAACTTGACTATGGTTCATTTCAGATCCCTGTGTTTCGATGTCAATGGGTTGAAGACAAACATGTTACAGTGGACAACTATGGGGTCAGAGTTCTTGATCTAAGTAAGGTTGGCTACAAAGATGATCCGTGGATAATGGCTAACCGTGCTGCACAGGTCTTCTATGCCGAACAAATCCTTTCTCGTAATGAGAAGAAAAGTACTGACAAGCCGAGGCATGTAGTTTTTCCTGGAAAGCAACAAGCTATAGTAGTTGATGGTGTATCTGACCTGGATGAATTTAACGAGTTCAGCGATATGTCTCTCTTTGTAGATGACCATCTAGTAAGGATAAGGAATGTTGAGCGAACCATCCCACAGAAATCATTGCCCTGGGTGCGACATGATGGAGAAGGAAGAATAGTAGCTGCCTAGATTATTTTTGTTATTTGCCTTGTAATCCATTTATGTAATCTTTATGCCACATTAGAGCCACTTTTATGTATTCAAATCATGAGTTTAAGTGAGTTTTATGTAATCTTTATGCCACATTAGAGCCATTTCTAAAACCCTAAGTCGCACAAAACTCTCTCAAAATTTAAATTTCAAAACTCCGAACATCAAAAATGTAAAAAATGAAGGGATGTCCTATACAAAAGATGTGCACTATGTTGTTACCTACAACTTTGGTATTCAACAGTTCCTCACTAGAGGTCATTAAGTGTGCCATATGTCATCTGCGAGTTGTCGGGCTATTAAATTCGTATAACTTAAAAAAAATTCAGTAATTCACTAGATTTTCAAAAAATCGTCAAATTTGGTATGGTGGCATGTATTGGCCAACTAAACTCCAGGAAAAAGAATGAAATGATTTGAACAAAGTGACAACATAGATGCTTCACAAATGGGCATATCTCTTAGAGAGTTTAAGTGAGTTTTACGGAAGATTGTAGTAGATGTGGACAACATATGCTACAACAGTGTCAAATAAAGTATTGACCAAAACAAAAGTTGTAGATCATGGTGTCCCCTTCAACTTTGGTATTCAAAACTTTCTAATTAGAGCCATATCTTTTAAGATATGGATTTTTTAAGAATTGAAACAATATCTGCATTTAAAAAATGGAAATTGGTTAATACAGGCGGTGGTCAATACCAACCGCCTGTAGAAACCATTTCTACAGGCGGTTGGTATTGACCACCGCCTGTATAATTCTATTTCTACAGGCGGTGGTCAATACCAACCGCCTGTAGAAACAATTTCTACAGGCGGTTGGCATTGACCACCGCCTGTAGAAATGGGCTCCCTATATAGGTCAAGAGTTCACCCCGAAAATTTTCTAAGTGTTGGCGCTAGTTCATTCCAAACCAACGCCGTCAGGCTGCCGAAATTTTCCACCGCCGTTGATCGTCGCGCCACCGTCCCCTCTCCGCTGCGCTCGCCATTTCCGTCGCCGTTGTGAGTCCTCTCCTCCTCCTCCTCCTCCTCTCTCTCTCTGCGCATTCAGCGGCGGCGGCGGCATGGCCGCAGCGGGCGGCGGCGGCAGCGCGCGTGGAGGAAGAGTCGAGGACGGCGTGGGCCGGGAGAGGGAGGGAGAGGGGACTTCGCGGTGGCACGGTGGACGCCGCCACAGGGCGCACGCGCGGTGGCGGGCGCACTGCGACGGCGGGCGTGCAAGGCGGCGGCGGGCGGCAGGCGGCCTGCGGGCGGTGGGCGCGCAAGGAGGCAGAGAGGGAGAGGGGAGTTGGGCCAATTGGGCCGGAGAGGGAGAGAGAGGGGGAGGAGGGGCTTGGGTCGAGAGAGGGAGAGGGGAGTTGGGCCAGGAATTGGGCCGGAGAGGGAGAGGAGGAGGGGAGTTTTTATTTTTCCTTTTTTCTTTTATATAATCATTCAAAATTATATCTTGAGAGGGAGAGGGGAGTCACTCACTACTGGTCAGTCGGTGCCCACGTGTGAATTTCAATATTCAATAGATTATATAAATATCTCAATAGATTTTCAATATTTTTACATATATATATATTTAATATTCTTAACCAAAAAAATATAACATTATTATAAAAAATAGTGAATTTGTATTGTTTTATCTATATAGTTGATTTTTTTATACATGATAAAAGTGTTTACTATTTATGGGGCCACGACCCCAGCTAGCTCCCCTGATTCCGTCTCTATTTCAGGACGTCCGTGAAGGATGTCACGTTGTAACGAAGTAGTTGACGAGTCGAAGCGCTGCATTTTCTTTCCTTTTTCTTTTCTTTTGTGAGTGTGTGTGACGATGACAAGTATGCTAGAGGGACTTCACCACCCTTCTCGTGGCAATTTTTTTTCAAATGAACCCTAGTTTACTTGGCTTTTTCGCAGATAGACGTACGTACAAACCCCGTGCTTGTCCGAACTCTAACCGACTAGATATCCGGCGGACGGTGCGGATCGAAACGTACGTCAACATGCGTTTCTTGACCGGGTTTCTAGTGGCTGGTTTTTTTTTACCTGAGCGCACAATGTCCAACTATTTTCTCGTGGGCGCGCGTGTGTGAACTTTGTGGGCGTCGCGCTTATACTGTTGGTTTTCTCTTAGAGCACATAGAAACCATATTATAGCAGTCTCCATCGGATCAGGTTCATCGATATTAGCATACTAAGAGCTTTGTGCATTTCCACGACGCATCGGCTGGCTTCCCATTCATGTTTTTCACAAACATATTCAAGCATATTCAAGCATAAAACCGATTGAATCCCATGCATGCTTTCACAAACATATTCAAGCACACAAATATGAAATGCCATGTTTTTTTCTTTTTTCTTTTATATAATCATTCAAAAATTCATATCTTGAAAAATGTTAGCGATAAATAGTGAAATAATTTTTTTCTTTTATAAAATCATTCAGTTTGTCGTAACTTCTTCATACCATAGCTAGATCTTTTGATATTATTATATATTTATGTCAGTTTGTCGCGATGAGTTCTTCGCGCAAGGATCAAGCCCCAGGATCTGAACATACGGAACAAGCCCCAGAGTCCGACCCCATGACGAAAGAAGTGACCCACCAAACAGGCAAAGTCCTGGGATCATCCGACCCCACGGAGGAAGTAGAAGGGACCCACGAAATGGGTGAAGCCACAGGGGATGAAACTCCAGAATATGAAAGTGTTAGCGATGACATGGAGCCTCCCGAAGTGAGGAAGGCTCGTCGTGAATTGGAACGTGACCCTGATTATAATCCACAAGCCGATGAGGTAATCCTTGTCTATTATTACATGATTTGGATATACAATGTTTGTATGTAATTACATGATTTCGATCCATAATGTCTATATATAAACCCATCTATACGATTCACAATGTCTATACTCAGGAGGCAATGTCTCAAATGCAAGAACTGATTTGGCAACACGAAGTGGCACAAGCCGAAGATGCACCGGAACCGACCACGACCCCGACCACTGAGAGTTCAAGGAAAAGAAAACGGAGCAATTTGAAACGAGGCGAGAGAGGATTAAACAAGTTTCCAGACGATGTATATGCCATCTCAGATGTTAGCCCGATCGGACAACCCCTAGCTCCTGAGGAGGCCCTACCTAAGTACCGGAACACCATTGGTTTCTGTGTTAGGGACATTCTTGACATCACTATTCGACAGTGGTCCAGTGTGTCAGATGATGACAAGAAAAGAATTTGGGATAAAATCAAGACGAGGTTCCTGTTTCCTCGAAACACACCAGAGGCACTGATAAAGGAATACACAATGAAGCAGTGTGCAATCAGTTTCCGAAACTGGAGGTCAGAGATGAATACCAAGTTTGCAAAGAGAGGGTTGGACCCTACAAGCAGATACAAGATTACTAAAGGACAGTGGGCGGTCTTTTTAGAGCAGAGGAGAGAGCCAGACTTCTTAACTATCAGCGAAGCCAACTCTGCTCTCGCTAAGAAGAACAAGTACCACCACCATCTAGGCACAGGTGGTTACCAGCATCAGGTTCCCAAATGGAGGAAAGAAGAGGCTGCGAAGAAGGCGGCAGGGTTGCCAGCGCTGTCCGAGCAAGTTGGTGAAAGGTCAGCAAATTGGATTCTTGCTCAAAAACCAAAGGAAACTGAGAGCGGTGTGTCCTTTGACGACCCTATGTTTGAAGAAGCAACAAAGAGCATCTTTGCGGTGGCGGCCAAGACGCGGGAAGGGAAATTCAAGCCACGAAGGGAGAGGGACATCCTTACTGCGGGCCTCGGTAACCCTGAGCATCATGGCCGTGTTCGGGGCATCTCATCCAAAGAGGGATGGAAGGATGGATTCGGCCCTCAGTGGCAAGGTGAGTATAAGAAACGTGATCGATACAAGGAAGAAATGGCAAGTTATTTAAAGCAAGAGGCTAAGAAAGAGTTCACGGAGATGATGGCAAAATTGCTAGAAAATCCTCCTCCTGAGTTGATGCAAAAACTAGCGAGTGCGGTTTCAAATCAACAGATTAGCGTTCAGGCACCCCAGATGCAGCTAGTACCAGTGGTGTCACAATGTGCAACCAACATTCCAAGCAGTGTTGCGTCTACGGCGAACAAGGTTCACTATCCGGTTGACGACATTGTTGGTCCCATGTCGTGCTCCCTGGTCATAAGATATGGCATTAACAATCATCGTACAAGGGAAGTAGCCAAGGGCAAAGCAATACCAGGACGCAAATACCATGGAGCTGACATTCCTGAAGACTACTGCAGAGTAGAAGTATCGACCGTGGTTCAAGGATATGAGGATGAGATTCTAGACATCCCCGGTCCAGAGGACATTGAGAAACTCGGACAGGCTATAAACAATTTCATTCTTTGGCCTAGGCGGGACGTCCAGCTGATGGAGCAACCCACTCAGGAGTCATCAAGACCTACCGATCCTCTTCATGACCACCCACCATCACCTCCCCAGTCTATTCCCGACCCTCAATCATCACCTCCGCCAAAGTTAGCACCATCTCCGCAACAATCATCACCTCCGCCACAGTCAGCACCATCTCCGCCACAGGCATCTCCTCCACCACAGTCAGCACCATCTCCACCACAGTCGTCTCCTCCACCACAGTCAGCACCATCTCCACCACAGTCGTCTCCTCCGCCACAGTCAGCACCATCCCCGCCACAGTCATCGCCTTTGCCACAGACACCACCATTGAATTCCCCACCTTCCCCACAACCCGAAGATCCTCTGCCACAAAGCAAGGAGCCACCACCACCGCCAAAAAAGAAATTTCCGGTACCCAAGTTGGTTTCCGCCTACGAGCCAAAGAAGAAAATAGCTGGGACTGCGAAATTTTTAAAAGGAATTGGACAGAAACGCACTTCAGAAGTCGTTGAGTTGTCTGAGCTTCAGAAGTCAGCGAAGCCAGTGCCTAAGGTGATTCCTTGCACTATCAAGGTCCCAACTGCAGAAGATTACAAGTCTATCCCTAAAAATTTGTGTTGGGAAGGCCTCTACTCAAGCGACAGACACTCTTAAAGATTCCAAGCAATATAAAAAGGTTGCATGACTGGTATATGAGAGCCGCTTCTGCTGGCATCGACACCATCAACGTGTGTATCCCACAAAAGGCATTTCTAAGTGAAAATAATATGTGCATCATTAACTTTGAAGACATTTGGTTGATGATGAACCTCGAGAGACTGGACGTACAGATCGTAACGACGTTTGCACTGTAAGTGTTACATAGTTTAAAATGCATTATAGTTGCGTCAATGTTGAAGATCTGACTTGCACATGTGCCTTGCAGAATGCTATATGATCAGCAGGAGATGTATTATGGGCAAGATTTCAATTATTGTGCCAATGAAAGGATTGGCTATCTAAACCCAATTGATATATGCGAAGAACGGCACACTTTCAGAATCGGTGACGACAACATAGAGTTACTGGGCTTAGAAGGTGAGGAACGGGAGAAGAAAATCGCAAAGTTGAAGTTGGCGTATGAATCCCAGTACGTCTTCTACATTGGAATGTCATTGCTGAAGTATCAAAATAGGGAATCGGTAGTGGCCCCGTACCACTTTGGGTAAGTGTGAGTTTCCATATATAGATGCATCATGAATTTGATTCAAATACACAAATGCATCATGAATTTGATTCGTGCAGGGACCACTGGATCTGCTTTTTCATTTATCCTAGGGACGGAAGGGTGCTTGTACTAGACTTCGCAAATTACCCGCCTTCAAGCTATGCAAAATTCATTGAAATGTTAGAGCTGTAAGTCGAGATATGCATTCTTACTTTTGTATTTTGAGAGTTTGTGTATAATTAACATAGTGATTCTTCTATTCGAGATCATAGGGCATATAGGTTTTATAAGATAAAAGGTGGAAAATGCGAGTCCAACATTCAAGGGCAGCCATTGCAAGTTTTTTATGATTGGCCGGTAAGTTGGTGAAAATTTACTCTTATGAATACAAAGCATATATGTACTATACATAGGACCATGGTTGCATGTATAAATATCCACTTTCCCATTATATAGTGCCACAAGCAACCACCTGGGTCCGTCCTCTGTGGATACTATGTGTGTGAGCACATGAGAGAGACTGGTCGATACGTCAGCAACCCTTCCAAGGTACTACAAGTAATAGTCGTGTATGTAGTATTGACCACCATAGTATTGACAAACTATGTACATGCAGGAATATATAAGGTATTGACAAACTTTCTTTGCAGGAATATAAGGAAGACAAGGCAAAGCGCATCACCGAATCTACTTTGTACAACATAGTTGAGGACCTGAGCCTTTTCCTACTGAAGCACGTCATTTCAACGGAAGGGAGGTATCATGATCATGAGAGCGAATTATCGAAGCCAGAGTACCGAGTGCTAACAGAGATTTCTAGGCTAAAACTAACTCGGAATGGTTATTAGACCACCTGTGCAAACTTGGATGTATGTAATGTGCAAACTAGCAACTCTATGGTTGTGAGCACGAAACTTTGATGTACATTTGTGTATGTATGAAATATGTAAATTGCATGTTGTTATATTAATGTATATGCATATATTTAATTTAACAATATAATTGCATGTTCCTATATATTTAATTTTATAATATAATAATTACAATTAACAATATATATAAAACTGGTCTATAATAGCACAGGCGGTTCACTTAACCAACCGTCATTGTAAATATACTATTTACACTGGCGGTTTGTTAAGTGAACCGCCTGTGGAAATCGATTTCCACAGGCGGTTCACAAACAACCGCCTGTGCTGTTGTTCCATTTTCACTGGCCCCCAGCGCAGGCGGTGCTGGAAACCGCCTGTGAAAATGGGTTTTTAACCGACTGTATAGTATGTCTCTGTACCAGTGATATACGCAGAGTAGTATGTATGGTCATATCATTGTTTCATGTCTTATTGATACTAGTAGTTGGCTGCATGTTGAACGTCCGTGAGTAGATACTAGGTAAGGTGGCGCGCTTCACCGCGCCCATATAGGGCAGGGCGCACACAAGCATTCAGTGTTGGAGAACATGACAGGAGCATAGATCATGGACGTATGGTGTATAAAAAAGTTAAGTGTCATTTGTAGGTCAAAAGCACATCATGTTGACAGACGTTTAGGATGCAAAGTAAATCTAGAGATAACAGGAACCACATACGTTTTGTCGCTGAGATTGTGAGAAACCAAATCATGTCAGTAAACTTGTTTCATCTTCTGTAGTTGAAAATAACAGTTTGCATGCACACTATTGCAAGTTGAGGGCCGAACCAGAGGGAAATTCAAACCACCCCGTACAACATAATGAAAGATAAAAACATAAATTAAACTAATTTTGAGTTGTCTTTTGATCAAAAAAATACAAAAAAATTCATAAATTATTACAAAGGAATAGCATTAATAATGATTGATTGCAAGCTTTTTAGTTTTTTTTTCTTACAAACTGGACAAATAATGTATACAAAATTGAACTCAGGAAACTTAACAGCTGATCACTACTGGAGACGGCTCCTTTGCCGAGCGTCCCGATGTTTGCCGAAAGCCAAATATCGGGCGCTCGGCAAAGACTACCTTTGCCCAGAGCCAACGCTCGCACAAAAAAAAAACCCTCGGCAAAAGATTCTATGCCGAGAGCTGAGCCGTCGGCAAAATTTGGCTCTCAGCAAAGGTATATTATGTCGAGGGTTAAGCTCTGGACATAGAACACCCCTCGGCAAAGGCCCAGCTACGCAAAGGGCCCGCCTACGCCGTCAACTTTGCCGAGAGCCAGCTGTTAGGCTCTCGGCAAAGGCTTTTGATATTTTTTTTGTAATTTCTTTGCCGAGAGCCCTGGCCCTGGCTCTCGGCAAAGGCCCTCTTTGCCGAGGGCTTTAGGAAGCTCTCGGCAAAGAATATTTTTTTTGCTCCCAATTTTTTTCTGTGGCCTTGCTATAGTGCTACAAGCCAAGATTTTAAATTTGGTGTATTTTCCATACATCTTGCTATATTTCGCGTATTTTCTTTAATTTCTTGATTTTTTCGCGGGACGCACGTTTGAACTGCAGGTGCATGAAATAATGAAACTCATCGATTCGAAAAATGATATTTATTCTTCCGAGGGTATTTCAACGCCGTATCCAGGGACAGGCGCGGAAACTCGATCGTCTCGTGCACGAGACACGGCGACCAAATTACGTGAAATTGGATTTAAAATTATTAAAATATAAAGGAAGTCAGAAAATCTTGAAAATAGACGGGTGACCTTGACATCGCATGTAGAGGCTATGAAAAAAATTGAGAATATTTGGAGCAAGTGGTGGCGCAAGATAGTTGAAACCTTGAGATCTCCGCATATGATCACATGAATCATATGCAGAGATCTCAGGGTTTCAACCTTCTTGCCCCACCATTTGCTCCAAACATTCTCAAATTTTTTTCATAGCCTCTACATGCGATGTCAAGGACACCCGTCCATTTTCATGATTTTCCGACTTTGTTTGTATTTTTAATAAGTTTAAATTCAATCTCACGCAACTTGGTCGCCGTGTCTCGTACTCGAGACGGTCGAGTTTCCACGCTTGTCCCTGGATATGGCTTCGAAATAACCTCGGAAGAATGAATACCATTTTTCGAATCACTGAGTTTTATTATTTCATGCATGTGCAGTTCAAACGTGCGTCCCGCGGAAAAAATTAAGAAATTAAAGAAAATGCGCGAAATATAGCAAGATGTATGAAAAATACTCCAAATTTGAAATCTTGGCTTGTAGCACTGTAGCAAGGCCACAAAAAAATGGGAGCAAAAAAAAATAATATTCTTTGCCGAGAGCTTCCTAAAGCCCTCGGCAAAGAGGGCCTTTGCCGAGAGCCAGGGTCAGGGCTCTCGACACAAAAATTTCCAAAAAAATATAAAAACATTTTCTTTGACGAGAGCTAGATCAAACGGCTCCCGACAAAGTTTGAGTCTTTGCCGAGAGCCGTCCGATCCGGCTCTCGGCAAAGGCATCCACACTTAAAAAAAGGTTGCGGCGCGGCCTGCCCGCGCACACCCACCCACTCACGCACTCACGCACATCGCCGCCGCCCGGCCGTCCGCCATCCCGCCGCCACCGTCCGGCCGCGCCCCGGCCGGCCCCTCCCCGGCTGCCCCGCGCCTCCGGCCGCGACCCGGCCGGCCCGCGCTCCCCGGCCGGACCCTCCTCGGCAGCTCCTGGCCGGCCCCCGACCCCTCCTCGGCAGTCCCCGGCCGGCCCCTCCCCGGCCAGCCTCTCCCCGGAAGCCTCGGGCCGACCCCTCCCCGGCCGCCCCATGTCCACGGCCGGCCGCTCCAACCACCCTGCGCCCCCGGCCGGCTGGCCTCGGAGCAGGAGGAAGAGGAAGAGGGGAGGACGAGCAGGAGGAAGAGGAGGAGGAGGAGCCCCCGACGGCCTTGTCCTGCTACGTCCCCGCTCCGCTGAAAGACCTACTTTGGTTTTGGTTAATTGATGAAACCTATTTAGTCTAATCCTATTGCTAAGCATGTGTGTAGCTTATAAGAGAGGATTGTGACCAAGCCAAGTGGTGGAGCTAGCAAGTTGGCAACCATGGAGGATGGTGATGGCCATAAGCACTCAAGAGATCAAGTGCTCTACCATTGGTGAAATGAAGAAGAGAAGAGATGGATCAAAGATGCCCGAAGGCAAAGGTATAACCTATAGGGCTCTTTGTTTTAGTGATCAAGACACTTAGTAAGTGTGATAATATTTAGGATACATAGCCGTACTATTAAGAGGAGATAATTCATGGCTTATGCGATGTTCAAGTGCCACTAGGAGTTCTCTAACATATTGATGCTATAGACCTAGTGAGTGAATAACAAAACCCCTTGGAAAATGCTTTGCAAAATGCTAACACACTTGCATATAATGATGTACACTTGGTGGTGTTGGCACTTTTGGAATAAGGGGGTGTTAAGGAGTTGTGGAGAAGTGGGAGAAACTAGTGTATAGTTCTTCTCCCTCCTACCGAGCATGCGAGGCAGGATTCAACGTTTTCAGAAGAGAAGTAGTGTGTTCAGAAGCATCGGACGCTAGGCCGAGCGTCCGCTGGGAAACCCTAGTTTCTGACAAATGTTGAAGGAGCATTGGATGCTGGCAATGGACGCTGAGGAAACACTGTTGCAGAGTCCGATGCAGGTGACGTAGCGCGAGCTTGTCTTGCAGAAAGCATCAGACGCTGGCTTGCGTCTGATGCCAATCCATCAGACGCGTCCGATGTGTTTTGACCCTTTCTGGAACCTCTCTGCATGGTCATCATACGCAGGGGTTGAGCGTCCGATGTGAAGGTGCCGACGCGTCCGATGTGGCGCAGAAAAGTGCTGAAACGAGCAGTGGCATCGGAGCGTCCGATGCCTGGCATCAGCGCGTCCGATGTCACTTTAGCCGTGGCGCGAAGTGAAATGACCGTTGGGATCTGACGGGTTGAATTCATATCAAGGGGACACGTGGCTCCATCTGGAGCATCGGACGCTGGGGCAGCGTCCGATGGTCAAGCATCGGCGCGTCCGATGGCCCGGACTCTGTCCCAACGGCTAGGCCAATTTGAGTGGCCTATTTAAGGGGCTTGGCCGGCTCACTTGGTTTCTCTCTTGCATATTCTGATTCCTAAGCATACTATTGTGCTTTGGCAAGCCTCCCAACTCATCTATCAAGTTGATTTGATCAAACCAAGTGAGATTGAGTGATCTAGTGCGGCGATTTGAAAGAGTTCAATCTAGTGACACTAGTTCTTCGCATCGGCTTTGAGTTTCTTGTTACTCTTGGCATTTGCCTGTGCCTAGACGGCTTGGAGGCGTTGTGGTGTTGTTGGCAAGAGAAGGAGATAGTTCTTGGCCACCACCGATCGTGATTGTGAGAGGTTTTGGAGCCTCACCTCGCCAGAGCGGCAAGAGGCATCCTTAGTGAATTGCTCATGTCATTGAGCTACCTCACTAGTGGTAGATTCTTGTAGTGCTCTTTGTGAGCTTGGCTTTGTGCCAATTAGCCACCGGGTCACCTAGTGTTGGTCGACACAACGGAGAGTAGCGTGCCGACAAGCACGTGAACCTCGGGATAAATCTTGGTGTCTCGTGTGCTTATTGTGATTGCTTTCATATCTTGGTGCTTGGTCTTCATATTCGCATTCTTGGTGATTGGCATCGCGAGTGGATTTCACCGGTGATTGGATCTCTACTAGGCGATCCCAAAGGCTCGATGAAATCATCTTTATCTAGTTTATTTACTTTGTGTATTTACTTTGAGCTATTTCATTTGTATAGATACTATCACTTGTTGTATATCTCTTGTTATATACCTTGTGTAGCTAGTTGTGATTAGCTTGCTTAGTCTATCTATTGCACATACTTGTCTCATATACATTTTGTATATCATACTTGTACTAGAGCTAGATAGCTTTATTCTGCATTTGATATTAGCTCTAGTTGTTTGTGTGACATAGAAATATTAGGTAGAATTGTTGGATAGGTGGCTTGCAACACACTATTAGGCTAGCACAAAAGGCTTCGCCTTTTGTTATACTAATAGTGTTTGCCTAAGTAATTTTGTAGATTTCTAATTAGGCTATTCATCCCCCTCTAGCCAATTTGGACCTTTCAAGTGGTATCAGAGTCGTGGTCACCGTTTGTTTGAGGCTTAACATCCTCCGGTGTTAAAATGGCTCAAATCAACTATATGGGGAAGCCAGCACATTTTGACGGCACCAACTTCGATTGTTTGAAGAAGAAGATGTGCGCATTCACAAGAGGAATGAATAGAAAGATTTGGGAAGTAATTGAGCATGACTTTGCGGTAATTGACCCCGCAAGTCCCACTCCAAGAGAAGAAGAGAAGCTTCAATGGAATGATGTGGCAATCAACTTGTTCTATGAAGCTTTTGACACAAAGGTGTTTGAGCAAATCAAAGACCTTGAAAGAGCAAGTGAGATATGGGAGAGATTGAAGGAAACATATGAAGGCACCAAGGTGGTCAAAGGCGCCAAACTATATATTCTCAAGGACAAGCTCGCCATGTTCAAGATGCATGATGATGAAAGTATACCGGAGATGTTTCACCAGTTGCAAGTCATTATCAATGACTTGAAGGCCTTGGGAGAGAAGGTAGAGGACAAGGACTTTTCTCACAAGTTCTTGAGATGCTTGCCACCAAGGTTTGATACTTTGGTGACTATTCTAGTGAGGGAAGGATTGGATACGGTAACCCCAAACCAAGTACTAGGTGATGTGGTCACACAAGACACATACCGTGTGAAAAGGGATGGGTGAGCCCAAGAGGAAGAAAAGAAGAAGAAGACCGTAGCATTCAAGGCATCATCCTCCAAGAGCAAGAGCAAGGGCAAAGCAAAGGAGGAAAGTGATGATGAAGCTAGTACAAGCCTTAGTGAGATTGATGATGATGAAATGGCTCTATTTGTCAAGAGATTTGGCAAGTTCATGAAGAAGAAGGGCTATGGAGCAAGAAAGAGAAGAGATGCAACCAAAAGCACTACCAAAAGGTGCTATAGATGCAAGAGCAAAGATCACTTCATTGCGGATTGTCCATATTCTAGTGATGAAGATGATGATCACAAGAAGAGCAAGAAGAAAGACAAGAAAGAAAAGAAGGAAAAGAAAGAGAAGAAGAAGGAGAAGAAGAAGGGTGGTTCGTATGTTGTGACATGGGATAGTGATGCTTCCTCAAGTGATGATGATGATTCTAGTGATGATGAGAGGAAGACCACCAAGAAGAAGGCTATGGTTAGTCTTGCTATCTCAAGCAAGCCTTCTATCTTCAACACTCCATCGACAAGCTTCATGGCTAAGGCCACCAAGATATCATCCGATGAGAGTGAAAGTGAGAGTGAGAGTGAGAGTGACGATGATGAGGAGTACTCAAAGGAGGACCTCATGAGCATGCTACAAGATGCTCACTCTTACATTGAGACTAAGAGGAAGGAGTGCAAAGAATTGCGCAAGGCCAACAAGGCTCTTGAGCAATCCTTTGATGAGCTCAAGTCTACTGATGAAAGGCTAGAGGAAGCCCATGAGAAGCTTCACCAAGCTCACACTAGGCTTAAGGAAGCCCACTCCTCCCTCCTTGATCAAAGTAAGATTGAGGATGTTGTAGAGACATTCAACATAGGAGTAACATGTGATATTCTTGATGAATCTTTTTATGCTCCTATTATTGTTGCTCTGACCAATGCATCATCGTCATCTAGCTGAACTAAAATGCCTACTTCTACTACATGTGACTCATCATTAGTGGTAGAAAATGAGAACCTTAAGAACAAGGTGTATGAGCTCACTCATGCTTTAGGCAATGCCTATGGTGGAGATGCCCGCTTGCTTAAGTGCTTGGGTAGCCAAAGATGTCCACTCAACAAGGAGGGACTTGGCTATACCCTCGAGAAGGGCAAGGCCGCTTTTGCTCCTCACAAGACTAGTTTTGTGAAGAGCAATGGTCGGTATTGCTATAATTGCAAGCAATCCTGGGCACATAGAGTAACATTGCTTTAACAAGAACAAGAACAAGAACAAGAACAAGAACAATGCTCATGTTTTATCTATTAGACTTGATTCTTGTTATATGCTTACAAAGGGCACTAATGGTGTGAAGGCTAAGTATATTGGTGCACCCATGGTTGGCCCAAAGAAGAAGGCAATTTGGGTGCCCAAGAGCTTGGTGACTAACCTTGGAGGACCCAAAAAGATTTGGGTACCTAAAAATAATTGATCTCTTTGTAGGTGAATTATAAAGCGGGAGGAAGGCATTGAGTGCTTGATAGTGGGTGCACTCAACACATGACCAGAGATGGAAGAATGTTCAAATCAATCAACACTAGTGGTAATGATCATGCGGATGCTATCACATTTGGTGACAACAAGAAAGGCAAGGTCAAAGGCTTGGGCAAGATTGCAATATCCAATGACTTGAGTATCTCCATTGTGCTATTAGTGGAATCTCTCAACTTTAACTTGTTGTCTGTGGCACAATTATGTGATTTGGGATTCAAATGCATATTTAGGTGTTGATGATGTGGAGATAGTGAGTGTGGATGGAAGTGACTTTAGTCTTCAAAGGATTTAGATATGAGAACCTCTATTTGGTGGACTTTGATGCTAAGTGAAGCTCAATTGACAACATGCTTTGTTCACCAAATCAAGTATGGGGTGGCTATGGTATAGGCGCTTGGGACATGTTGGAATGAAGCAACTAAAGAGGCTAGTGAAGCATGACATGGTTAGAGGACTAAAAGATGTTCACTTTGAGAAAGAAAAGCTATGTAGTGCATGTCAAATGGGAAAACAAGTTGGAAACACTCATCCCAACAAAGGAATGATGAGCACTACACATGCACTTGAGTTGTTGCACATGGACTTGTTTGGACCAACTACATATGCAAGTATTGGAGGAAACAAGTATGGCTTTGTGATAGTGGATGATTATACAAGATACACTTGGGTCTTCTTTCTCGTCGACAAGAGTGAAGTGTTTGGCATATTCAAAACCTTTGTCAAGAGAAGCCAAAATGACTTTGATAGAAGAATCAAAAAGTGAGAAGTGACAAAGGAAGTGAGTTTAGAAACACAAGAGTTGATGAGCTTTGTGATGAATTTGGAATCAAACATCAATTCTTGGCAAAGTATACACCTCAATCCAATGGGATAGTTGAAAGGAAGAATAGGACACTCATTGATATGTCAAGATCCATGCTTAGTGAATACAATGTAAGCGATTCCTTTTGGGCCAAAGTAATCAACACGACATGTTATTATAGCAACCGGCTCTATTATCACCCTCTATTGAAGAAGACACCATATGAGCTACTCAATGATAGAAAGCCCAACATTGCTTATTTCCGGGCTTCGGGTGCAAGTGCTACATATTGAAGAAGGGCACAAGACTTGGCAAGTTCGAGAAGAAGTGTGATGAAGGGTTCCTACTTGGCTACCCCACTACAAGCAAGGCATATAAAGTGTGGAATGACACATCAAGAATAGTTGAAGAAGTCCATGATGTTGAGTTTGATGAAACCAATGGCTCTCATGAAGAACAAGATAATCTAGATGATGTGAGAGGAACACAATTGGTGGAAGCTATGAAGAACATGGACATTGGTGATATAAGGCCAAAGCAAGTGATTGACATTGAAGATGACAAAGATCAAGTGCTATCTCCTCCAACCATGCATGGAAATGATGTTGCAAGCTCTAGTGGTTCACATGATCAACAAGATGCTAGTAGCTCTCTAGTGGATCATCCAAGTGCAAGTGCAAGTGTTCAACCGCAACAAGTGCTACAACCAACACATATTGCAAGAGATCATCCTTTGGATCAAATTGTTGGTGACATAAGAAGAGGTGTGCAAACAAGATCAAGATTGGCTTCATTTTGTGAACACTACTCATTTGTATCATCTATTGAGCCAACCAAGATTGATGAAGCTTTGATGGATGTTGATTGGGTGAATACAATGCATGAAGAGTTAAACAACTTCACCCGCAATGATGTTCCGGAGTTAGTAGAAAGACCAAAGAACACAAATGTTATTGGTACAAGATGGGTCTTCCGGAACAAGCAAGATGAAGATGGCATTGTTGTAAGGAACAAAGCAAGATTGGTTGCACAAGGGTACACACAAATGGAAGGTATTGACTTTGGAGAAACCTACGCACCAGTTGCTAGATTGGAGGCCATTACAATTCTACTTGCATATGCTTGTTCTCACAAAATCAAGCTCTATCAAATGGATGTCAAAAGTGCATTTCTCAATGGATTCATCAATGAGCAAGTGTATGTTGAGCAACCTCCCAGATTTGAAGAAGCCCAACCATGTGTACAAGCTTAAGAAGGCATTATATGGGTTGAAACAAGCACCAAGGGCATGGTACGAAAGATTGAGGGATTTCTTGTTAGCCAAAGGATTCAAAATTGGGAAGGTTGACACCACTCTCTTCACCAAGAAGATTGGAAGTGACTTGTTTCTGTTGCAAATCTATGTGGATGATATCTTTGGATCAACCAACCAAGACTTTTGTGAAGAGTTTGGAGAGATGATGGCTAAGGAATTTGAGATGTCTATGATTGGAGAGCTTAGCTACTTTCTTGGTCTACAAATCAAGCAAATGAAGAAAGGCACATTTGTTAGTAAAGGCAAGTACATCAAGGACATGCTCAAGAAGTTCGGGTTAGATGAAGCAAAAGCAATAACCACTCCAATGGGCATAAATAGATATTTGGATAGTGACTCTAGTGGTGACATGGTGGATCAAAAGCTATATCGGTCAATGATTGGAAGCCTACTCTATGTGACCGCATCAAGGCCGGATGTCATGTTTAGTGTGTGCATGTGTGCAAGATTCCAAGCTTCACCAAGAGAAAGTCATTTGAAGGCGACCACAAGAATATTGAGATATTTGAAGCACACTCCTAATGTTGGACTATGTATCCCAAGGGCTCTCAATTTGAATTGATTGGATACTCAGATTCCGATTATGCAGGATGCAAGGTGGATAGAAAGAGCACATTAGGCACTTGTCAATTGCTTGGAAGATCACTTTCTCATGGTCATCAAAGAAGCAAAATAGTGTTGCACTCTCTACCGCCGACGCCGAATACATATCCGCGGGTAGTTGTTGTGCACAATTGCTTTGGATGAAAGCAACATTGCAAGATTATAGAGTCAAGTTTGGACAAGTCCCATTGCTTTGTGATAATGAGAGCGTCGTCAAAATAGCCACCAACCCAGTTCAACACTCAAGGACAAAGCACATTGATATAAGGCATCACTTCATTAGAGACCATCAAGCAAAGAAAGATATATCTATTGAAAGTGTGGGCACCGATGATCAACTTGCTGATATCTTCACCAAGCCACTAGATGAGAGAAGGTTTTGCAAGCTAAGGAATGAATTGAATATCCTAGATTTCTCCAACATGAGTTGAATGCACCCCCACTTATGACATGCCTCTCCTCCAAGAAAGCAAAGATGAAATTGTTTGGCATGTGCATTCATTCTTACTAGGTTGTGATCTAGTTCATATAGCCATCACATTGCTTATTTAGGCTCATTCATGGTAAATCAAAATGAATATGAAGTATATATGGTACCACTATTGCTTCTATGTTTGACTTGTTCTAGTGGTAGCATATAACTTGTTTGTGAGCTTGTAACTCTTGTGTTTGATCTAGTAAGTGAGCAATGAGTGTTTAACCGACGTGAGTAAGATAACCATTGCAAGATGTGTGAAGAAGCTTACTCTAGAGCAAACCGTGTTAAATATCTTATGCTCATGAGCTAGATTAAGCCACAACTTGATTTAGCATGATCCCCTCAATGTAAATTTGATGGTAAATGTTGTCTCCTTTCCTTAAAACTTGCCCCACCTTTTATGATAATTGTTGACAAAGGGGGAGAAAATGATGCAACAAGATATGCTAATGAAAAGGGAAGATAACAAAGAGTGTAAGTTTCAAATGGTTTGGAGCATGGAAACAACTAAAATTTGAGCTTATAAATAGGGGGAGCAAGCTCATAAACATGTATGTTGCATTTGAAATGTGCATATTCATATGATAGATTGCATTGCTTAAGTTTTTTTTAATTTGATATCCATGCTTATATGATGAATGCTAGTGATAGGACATGATTGATGAATTGATTTACTAGCATGTATAGATCTATAACTAGACATATTTGTTTTTCAAGTAGTTCAAGAGCCTTATTATAATGTTGATCTCACGGGGTTCTTGAGTTTTGATGTATGTCTAATGATAAATGGTGCTATGGATGGTATAACATGTGCACTCCGATTGGTATCATGCTTCAAAGGTCCATTCTTATGCCTTAGCATCATCATTGGTAGTATTGCTCACCCACATTTCTTATCCATACATATGTGCCAAATTTAGAACCAAACTCTATCGCACATATGTAGGGGGAGCCAATACTATCAATGTGGTTACTCAAATTTAAATCACATATCTTTGTATATGTTGTCATCAATTACCAAAAAGGGGGAGATTGAAAGCCCTACTTTGGTTTGGTTAATTGATGAAACCTATTTACTCTAATCCTATTGCTAAGCATGTGTGTAGCTTATAAGAGAGGATTGTGACCAAGCCAAGTGATGGAGCTAGCAAGTTGGCAACCATGGAGGATGGTGATGGCCACAAGCAATCAAGAGATCAAGTGCTCTACCATTGGTGAAATGAAGAAGAGAAGAGATGGAGCAAAGAGGCCCGAAGGCAACGGTATAACCTATAGGGCTCTTTGTTTTAGTGATCAAGACACTTAGTAAGTGTGATCACATTTAGCATACATAGCCGTACTATTAAGAGGAAATAATTCGTGGCTTATGCGATGTTCAAGTGCCACTAGGAGTTCTCTAACATATTGATGCTATAGACCTAGTGAGTGACTAACAAAACCCCTTGGAAAATGCTTTGCAAAATGCTAACACACTTGCATATAATGATGTACACTTGGTGGTGTTGGCACTTTTGGGATAAGGGGGTGTTAAGGAGTTGTGGAGAAGTGGGAGAAACTAGTGTATAGTTCTTCTCCCTCCTGCCGAGCTTGCGAGGCAAGATTCAACGTTTTTCAGAAGAGAAGAAGTGTGTTCAGAAGCATCGGACGCTGGTCTGAGGGGCATCAGACGCTGGTCCGAGGGGCATCGGACGCTGGGCCGAGCGTCCGATGGGAAACCCTAGTTTCTGACAAATGTTGAAGGAGCATCGGACGCTGGCAACGGACGCTGAGGAAACATTGTTGCAGAGTCCAATGCAGGTGACGTAGTGCGAGCTTGTCTTGCAGAAAGCATCAGACGCTGGCCTGCGTCTGATGCCAATCCATCGGACGCGTCCGGTGTGTTTTGACCCTTTCTGGAACCTCTCCGCATGGTCATCAGACGCAGGGGTTTAGCGTCCGATGTGAAGGTGCTGACGCGTTCGATGTGGCGCAGAAAAGTGCTGAAACGAGCAGTGGCATCAGAGCGTCCGATGCCTGGCATCAGCGCGTCCGATGTCACTTTAGCTGTGGCGCGAAGTGAAATGACCATTGGGATCTGACGGGCTGAATTCATATCAAGGGGACACGTGGCTCCATCTGGAGCATCGGACGCTGGGGCAACGTCTGATGGTCAAGCATCGGCGCGTCCGATGCCCCGGACTCTGGCCCAACGGCTAGGCCAATTTGAGTGGCCTATTTAAGGGGCTTGGCCAACTCACTTGGTTTCTCTCTTGCATATTCTGATTCCTAAGCATACTAGTGAGCTTTGGCAAGCCTCCCAACTCATCTATCAAGTTGATTTGATCAAACCAAGTGAGATTGAGTGATCTAGTGCGGTGATTTGAAAGAGTTCAATCTAGTGGCACTAGTTCTTCGCATCGGCTTTGAGTTTCATGTTACTCTTGGCATTTGCCGGTGCCTAGACGGCTTGGAGGCGTTGCGGTGTTGTTGGCAAGAGAAGGAGATAGTTCTTGGCCACCACCGATCGTGATTGTGAGAGGTTTTGGAGCCTCACCTCGCCAGAGCAGCAAGAGGCATCCTTAGTGAATTGCTCGTGTCATTGAGCTACCTCACTAGTGGTAGATTCTTATGGTGCTCTTTGTGAGCTTGGCTTTGTGACAATTAGCCACCGGGTCACCTAGTGTTGGTTGACACAACGAGGAGTAGCGTGCCGACAAACACGTGAACCTCGGGATAAATCTTGGTGTCCCGTGTGCTTATTGTGATTGGTTTCATATCTTGGTGATTGGTCTTCATATTCGCATTCTTGATGATTGGCACCGTGAGTGGATTTCACCGGTGATTGGCTCTCTACTAGGCGATCCCAAAGGCTCGGTGAAATCATCTTTATCTAGTTCATTTACTTTGTGTATTTACTTTGAGCTATTTCATTTGTATAGATACTATCACTTGTTGTATATCTCTTGTTATATACCTTGTGTAGCTAGTTGTGATTAGCTTGTTTAGTCTATCTATTGCACATACTTGTCTCATATACATTTTGTATATCATAATTGTACTAGAGCTAGATAGGTTTATTCCGCATTTGATATTAGCTCTAGTTGTTTGTGTGACATAGAAATATTAGGTAGAATTGTTGGATAGGTGGCTTGCAACACACTATTAGGCTAGCGCAAAAAGCTTCGCCTTTTGTTATACTAATAGTGTTTGCCTAAGTAATTTTGTAGATTTCTAATTAGTCTATTCACCCCCCTCTAGCCAATTTGGACCTTTCATCCGCCCGGTTGGATAGGATGAAGAAGACGACCACCTCGTTGTGCCCCCTTTGTTCGCTCATCGGTCATTGTCGATCGGGCTGCCTGTAAGTCATCCTCGATCGCCCCATCGTCATTGCACATGTGCCACCTAGTTGTGTAGTATGTAGTAGTAGTAAGTAATTGCTAGTAGTAGTAGTTAGTAGTTTGTTAGTAGTAGTGCTATGTGTGTGGATGTCGGCCATCATGCCGCATATATGTGGATGTCGGCCTTCGTGCCGTTGTTTCTTGCAGGTTTCGAAACGTCACCATGCAGGGGGGTTCTGCCAAAATTTCTAATTGATACTATCTTTTTTGTCTTTTCTATAGGAGGAGGACCTGTCAGGGCCAAGCCAGAGATCCTCGGCGACCCCGATCGTCTTTGTCGCTGTCGTAGGTCTGCCTACACTGCACCGACTCTCCACTGCACCGACTCGCCACTGCGCCGCTAGCCTGACTCCACCGGCACCCTAGGTATAAATAACCTCTCCTCCCAGATAAGGGTCGTAGGTCATTCAACCAAGTTAGGCGTCTCCTATCTGAAAGAGATACGTTTGGAGATATGCAGATCTCTGCATATCGATAATTGTGTCTATTTCGGATTGTCCACATTACTTGGACAACCTGCGAATGCGTCGATGAGTTAGTTTCCATGGTCTGCCCTGATTCGAGACGAAGTTTCGGCATCACCTCGCTGTTGTTCTCCGGATACACACTCTCCCTACAGGGACGTGTATCGGGAGAACATCGGGGAGGTGCTACCGAAAATTCTGTCTCAGGTTGGGGCAGACAATGGGAACTGGCCTCATCTACGCATCCGCGGGTGGGATTAGGACCTATCCTCACCTATTCGATGATAGTAGGATGGAAGTACTCGGAGGTAGTTGTAAGTACTCGGATGGATGGCCGTCAGTGGATGTACTCGGGCCGCAGAAGTAGAAGTGATTTCACCAATGAATGGTTGCGCAAGACAGATGCTTTCTTGAACAATGCATTTGGCCTGGCTCGGCGAGGAGAGATGAAAGTATTGTGCCCGTGCAGCAGATGTGGGAACTGGAGAAGGCAAGACAAGGAGAACATGGGTAAACATCTTCTGAACAATGGATTCATGCTGGACTACACCCGGTGGATATACCATGGTGAAGCACATCATTTGAGAGCAGAGGCAGTGCGACCACGTCTGGACGACTTTGATGCTAATGCGGGGTAGCACACATGTTAGATGACTTCCAAGAAGCACAATACGCTGAAGGACGTACGGAGGAGGAGATGGAGAAGACCGCAAAGGCATTTTACGAGATGATGTCTTCAGCACAGAAACCCCTTCACGATCGGACAAGGGTTTCTCAACTGGATGCCATTGGCCGCGTGATGGGGTTCAAGTCCCAGTTCAACCTGAGTCGAGATGCGTTCGATGCTATGTTGGCCCTATTTGGCAGCATGCTTCCAGACGACCACATATTGCCAAAGAGCTTGTACGAGTCACAGAAACTGCTTCGTGCACTGAAGATGCCTTATGAGCAGATACATGCTTGTCCAAATGGGTGTTTCCTCTTCAGGAAAGATCTGAAGGATGTAGATTATTGTCCGAAGTGTAAAGCATCGAGATACATGGAGGTAGACGATGGTGAAGGCCCGAAGAGGCAGCTTTCTATCCCCATGAAAGTCCTGCGTTACCTGCCGTTCACACCGAGGATCCAACGTCTCTACATGACCGAGGAATCCGCGAAATAGATGACATGGCACAAACAAGGTACACGATACAACCCTGAGAAGATGGTACATCCCGCCGATGGTGAAGCATGGGCCCACTTCGATCACATCCATCTTGACAAAGCTAGAGAGGCTCGTAATGTTCGTTTTGCGTTTGCAACAGACAGTTTCAATCCTTATGGACTCATGGCTGTCCCGTACACCTGTTGGCCCGTCTTTGTTATCCCCCTCAATCTCCCCCCCGACGTCCTATTTCAACGTCATACGTTCTTCTTGTCGTTGATAATTCCTGGACACCCGAGGAATAACATGGGTGTGTACATGGAGCCTCTGATTGCTGAATTGGAAACTGCTTGGAATGAAGGGGTATTGACATATGACCGAGCTTCAAGGTCGAACTTCACAATGCACATCTGGTACCAGTACTCACTGCAAGACTACCTGGCATATGGTATATTCTGTGTCTGGTGTGTCGACGGCAAGTTCTCATGCCCGGTTTGTAAGACAACTACGAGATTTATCTAGTTGAAGAAGGGTGGCAAGTATTCGGTGTTCGACCAACATCGACAATTCCTGCCTCTTGACCATCCTTTCAGACGGGACACCAAGAACTTCACCAAAGGTGTCGTGGTGAGAGATCCTCCACCCCAGATGCTGATCGGTGCTGAGGTTCATGCTCAGATAGATGCTCTCAAGTTCAACGAAACAGACGGTCGTTTTGCGGGGTATGGTCAAGAACATATGTGGACTCATAAGTCAGGCTTGGAAAGGCTCCCCTATTATGATGACCTTCTTCTGCCACATAACATTGATGTAATGCACACTGAAAATAACATCGACGAGTCGCTTTGGGGAACACTCATGGACACTGAAAAGTCCAAGGACAACCCTAAGGCTAGGCTAGACCTGGCACTGTTGTGCGATAGACCTAAGCAAGAGATGCTGCCTCCTCAGCCCGGCAGGAGATGGACACGGCCCAAGGCCGATTTCGTCTTGGGTAGGCCACAAAGGAAAGAAATACTTCAGTGGATCCAGGCATTGACATTCCCTGATGGATATGCAGCGAATCTAACGAGAGGAGTCAACTTATCTACTCTGCGAGTCCTAGGAATGAAGAGTCATGACTTCCACGTATGGATCGAGCGGCTTCTTCCAGCGATGGTTCGAGACTATGTTCCTGAGCCTATGTGGGTTGTCCTGGCAGAGTTGAGCTATTTCTTCCGCCAGCTATGTGCTAAGGAGATATCTCGGTCTGTCATTAATGACTTAGAGAAAGCTGCACCTGTTTTGCTCTGTAAGCTGGAGAAAATCTTTCCATTAGGGTTCTTCACTCCGATGCTTCATTTGATCGTACACCTCCCAAATGAGGTTCGAATGGGAGGACCTGTGCAACGACGCTGATGCTTTCCAGTCGAGAGAAATATGAAGACTTTTCGCAAAAAATGTAGAAACAAAGCCAAAATTGAGGCTTCCATTGCACAGGCATTCATTCTGGAGGAGGTGTCGAACTTCTCTGAAGAATACTACTCCGAGAACCTTCCTAGCTGTTTCATGAGATTTTGTAACGAATTTGGTACGGCTCTAATATTTGTGCCCGCAAGCGTTATTATAATTATGTGATCCACACTTGTAGCACACTGTTGATATAGTTATTTATTAGGCTCATAAAATCAGGTTATAGGCATGATATTGGACTCAAGTGACATATTATTAAGTCGGTCGCCCTGAATTTGATCAATATTGGTTTGGGCTTGGAGTTACATTATCTTAGAATAATACTTGTGCCCATTGAGCGATGTATATATTTGAAATTGGATGTGGGTCAAGATAGATATGGTTATATGATATATATATATATATATATATATATATATCATATAACCATACACACACACACACACTTTTGGATGATCTCATGGTGGCATAATTAATTATATTGCCCTATAAATAAATTGTGCTAAGTGAACTGTGAATACAAATTAGTGTGGGTCAACTTTGAACCGATGAGACATGGCTCAGTAAGATTTGTAAGGTGTGTCAATGATTTACGGGATAAAAGAAAAAAATACTGATCATCATAGCCATTAGCTACCAAACTATGTTGAAGGTGCATACGTGTACGACATGATGGCCATACAAGGGAGATATGCATACACGTGTTGCTCGATTGGCCTTGCATGTACTCCCTCGGAATAGGAAATAGAAGTCCTTTACGACAGCGATACAGTCTCCAAAGCATAACTTTGACCACTTATTTCTTCAAAAATATTTATTGTAAAGTAGTATATATATATATTTATGAAAGTACTTTTCAAGACAAATTTATTTATATAATTTTTACATCTCTAAACTCAATAATTTTAAAGTTATTCATGATTTATTTTTCCAATGTTTGACTCAAACTTTATTCAAAAGGATTTCTATTTCCTATATGGAGGGAGTATACACATGTTAATTCGTGTACAACTAGGCGTTCGCAGCGGCTCGTATTTATGTACTCTGTATTTACTCTTACATTCACCGAAGGAGCGCCGCGCGGCCAGCCGGGCCACGTCGCCCCAAAGTCTCTAATTGGTCAGCTCGGCGACGCGCTGGCATCGCTGCCTTCCATTCACTCGCGCCCGCTACTCGCTTTCTCCTCCCCTCCCCCCGCATCGTTCAGTTGGCCTCCTCTCTTCTTTCTCCTCCATCTCTCCTTCCCTCTCTCTCTCTCCAGTGCGCCGCGCTCTCCCTCCCTCCCTCTCGTCCCGGCCGGCAACGCTCCCTGCCACGGCGCGCCGGCCACCACGGCCCGCCCCCGGCTCTCCCCCTCCCCCCCCCCCCCCGCTCCACTCTTCCCTCACGCGGGCTCCTGCAACCGTTTTGCGGCGCCACACGACGGCGCCGGGTGATGCAGCACCACGCCTCCACCAGCCCTCGACGGGACCGGGCGTCACGCCGCCTCTCCGCTCCACCCCCAACCGCAGCACATCGACTGGCCATCGCCGCCATGCCGATCTAGGGTTTCGCCTCCTGTTCACCGGCGGCCGGATGCGAAGGTGCCTCACCCTCTTGTCCTCTTCCCCTCCCTCTCCCTCTCCCTCTCCCTCTCCCCTCCCTGTCTTCCGCCCCGACATCGCCGCCGCGACGAGCTAGGGTTTCGCGCAGCGCCACCGGGCGGTGCGGTGGCCACCCCGCGGTGCTCACCCTCCGCTGCGAGTCCTCCACGCCCCGCTCGCGCTGCAGGGCCGTGGCCACATGGGGTACCAGCACGGCGGTGACAATGACCTAGGGTTTCTTCCCTCTCTCTCTCTCTCTCTCTCTCTCTCTCTCTCTCTCTCTGGCGGCGCTGCGGCGATCGACGACCGCGGCGGTCTCCTTGCGCTGCACGTGTTCATGCCCCCGGCGCCAGGGAAGTCCGACACGGTGCGCCACACCGCCCTCTCTCTCCCCTCTCCCGGTGTGGCGGCCCACCGTCTGCCCCCAGTGGGGCAGTGGCCATCCTCCGCCAAAGTGGAGCGTCGTGGCCGCAGTGCAGCGTGAGCGCCTCCCCTCCGTCTCGATCTACCACCGGGTTGTCGTGCGGACGGTGCAGACAGAGGCATGATCTGACTGACGAGAAATCCTCATCTTTCCCCATCTCCCTCTCTGTGCCCGCTCATGGTGCATATGCCCGATGCTGGTCGGTCGCTGCATGTCGCGGTGGGCACAGACTGTTCTCCGGTGCTCCCGTTCCTCTTATATTTTTGGATTTTTTTGCCTCTCTGATTCTTGACTTCGATGACTACGATTTCTGTCCTAGGGTTTGGCCTACAATGGTTGTTGTTTGAATGTTTGCCTTCTTTGTTTCATCTGTGAGAGGATGCCACGAATTGGCAATCGCATTGGTAGGTATCTAAAAGATGAAAGGTATCCAGTGGTACCGACATTGCTGATTCTCTCAGAGAGGTATGTTCATTTGCGCAACAACCGCAAACAGAAAACTATGTTCATAGCTGCTTGCTTCTTAGGTGCCCTTGATGGTGTATTGTCGATCACCAAAACTATGCTAAGGGCCTCTTTGCTTATGATCTGTTGCTTTTGGCATTGGCCACTTCATGTGATGTGTTCCTCATTGGTTAGGATCTGATGTTGTAGCCACTTGCCATTTGTCATCCTATTTGTTTTTTAGCCTGTGATGAAAATTCCATACCCATTCCTCAAATATATGCTCTGATGTCCATCGCTTGTGAGGTACTGGGCATGACCTATTACTTATATATGCAATTCCTGATGGTAAACCAGTTGTGAACATGCCTTGAAGCTCCAAGTTGATGAACAAATGATGATTGCTATGGTTCCGAGGCCTCCAAAAATGCAGTTTTCTTTCAAAAAAGAATTGTAGCCTTTGCATTGCTACTGCCATAGTTATTTTACAGGTTTCTTGTCATTAAGTGATTCCTCTCTACAAGCACAAGCAGAACATGTTCTCACAGTTTCTACCTTTTGTTTTCATACATGACTATCTCACAGTTCCTTATATTGATTTACAATACTATTTGTTATGGGAAATAGCTTTACATTCTGTCCTCGCTATTCTTTATTTCCCTGCTAAATCTGCATGCAATCACTATCGTATATGCGACATCTTCATAGTGTTTGACAACGCGTTTTTCATTCGATTTTTGGCATATTTTGTACCTGCTCAATGATAATTACGCCAATGATCAATTGATCATTTTTGGGTTTTCCATCTCTTGGCACCTATTCTGTTTTCTGTTCAATGGAGCCGTTCATAGTGTTTCACAACGTGTTTTTCATTTGATTTTTGGCATATTTTGTACCCGCTCAATGATAATTACGCCAATGATCAATTGATCATTTCTGGGTTTTCCATCTCTTGGCACCTATTCTGTTTTCTGTTCAATGGCATGTGATGATTTCCTTCGCTCTCAACTTTCATCATTGGCATAGGTTTACCTCTCAGACTTGCTTATGGTCATTGCCTGCGAAGTTAGTGATCGCATAATTGCGCAGTGTGAGTTTGTGTTCACTGCCTGTGAAGTGATAGATATATTCTTGCTGATTCAAGGATTGTCATCATTGTCGATGATCATTTCTTCTAATGACAAATTATGGAATGCTGATTTTAGGCACACACCCTGTTTTCAAAAAAAACACATTGTTGAGGTTTAGGGTCACATGGTTCAGGTTTCACGGGCGACATGGCCATGCTGAGCGATTTTAGGGTGGCATGTAGTTTTTCCATATGCATGGTATGCTGAACAGCGATGCATGCCTCAAATTCCTGTACTCATTGAATTTTATTTTTTCTGCATTATGGGGTTTATGGAGGTTGACACATTTTTAGTGTCCACTGTGCTTCTCTTCTCAGGCAGCATTTTGGCAAGTGACAGGAACACAACATACCTAAACAAGTAACTGTTGTGACTGACACAGTATGGCCACTACTTTTTTTGGTTAACTTCTGCCATAGGCAACAACAAAATTCTTTGTTCTTCATTGTCAATTCTCCAACCTACCTGATTTTCAAGATAAATCATATTTCTAGGATTCATTTTCCCATGTCCAATAGCATCCGCAGCGGGCCGCGTGGACACGTGGTGCGGCGCCAGCGGGCAGTGCCGGTGCCCGCCGTCGCCGGACGTCCCTCACTCCCCCTGCGCGGCCTCCTGCACGTCGTCTGCGCGACTCCTCCTCGATCCGTCTGCTCGCTGGTTTAATCCCTCCCTCCCTCTCAAACACGAGGTCTCTCTCCCTCTCTAGGGTTTAATCCATCGAGTCTGCCATGTGTGTCGCTTTTGCTTTGAGATCTGAATGCAATCGAGCAAGCTATGACTAAACTGACCCTAGATCTATTGTTCTGGCACTTTCTTTTACCAATCTTTGTGCTTACTGCTTGAATGCATTTTTTTAGTTTCTCAGCTGCTTCGATCAGCTGGATCTTGAGACTGCCTATGTGTACTGCATTTTTTTAGTTCCTCAGCTGCTCGGATCGGCCAGATCTTGAGACTGCCTATGTGTCGTCGATCTGAATGCAATCCAGCAAGCTATGACTAATTTCACCATAAGTTCTAATTGCCTTGACAAACCTTCCTGCCTTGTTCTGGTTCGATATTGTTCCATTTGCCATTTTTTGGTTCCTCCACCTCTAGCCTGTGATGTAATTTCCATACCCATTTCTCAAGGATATGATCTAATGTTTATTGGCTTCTGAGGTACTAGGCATGATCTAGTAGCTGGTATTTATATTATGCAATTTATGGGAGTAAACCAGTTGTAGCTTGGGGCTTGAAAGCATGCCGAAAACATAGTAACCCAGTTGTCGGCATGCCTTTAAGCTCCAAGTTGATGACCAGATGATGATTGATATGTTTTTAATTATGCAATTTATGAGAGTAACACAATTGCGGACATGCCTAGAAGGTCCAGGTTGATGAACAAATGATAATCGGTATGTTTCTGAGGCCTCTAAAAATCTGTCTCCTTTGGGAAAAAACCACTGATCTTTTCAGGTGCATGTTGCACCATAAATGGGTGGGCCACGTTGCCCTAAAATGCTTTGCTTAGCCAGCGGCGAGCCACGTCGCTCCAATAAGCGTCCAGTAAATTGGCGGCTCCCCTTCTTGCGAAAAAAAACTCTCCTCCAATGGGTGACCAGGTTCTCACCTTCACCCTGTACAATGCAGGTGCTAATTGCCTAACAAACCTTCCTGCCTTGTTCTGGTTCGATATTGTTCCATTTGCCATTTTTCTGGTTCCTCCACCTCTAGCCTGTGATGAAATTTCCATACCCATTGCTCAAGGATATGATCTGATGTTTATTCGCTCGTGAGGTACTAGGCATGATCTGGTAGCTGGTATCTTGTATTATGCAATTTATGGGAGTAACCCAGTTGTAGCTTGGAGCTTGAAGGCATGTCGGCAACAAAGTAACCAGTTGTCGGCATGCCTTCAAGCTCCAAGTTCATGAGGGATGATGATTGATATGTTTTTAATTATGCAATTAATGAGAGAGTAACTGAAAGTGCATTCGCCCCCAATGTGGGTTTTGGCTAATTAATGACAATCAAATTAGGGACTAACCGATTTTTAAAAGCATGTATGCAGGTGTTAGTCCTAATAAAGATTTGAAACGTTGAAATCTCGTGAACAAAGCACGTAGGATACATTTGGACATAAAGATGCCTATCTCAAGTAGTGGTTTAAAATTTCAATTTTAAAATTGAGTTATAGGTAAGCCGTACTATGAAGAGGGTCACAAAGTAGGTTGGCTAGATGTGGAGAAAAGTGCTCAAATCAACTAACCTTAGTTCGCTTGAGAGACACCGCACAATCACGAACACGTAGAGGGTAATTTCATATGGTCGGTGGTACCGACCACGGGTGGTCGGTGGTACCGACCATGGCTTCTCTGCGCAGCGCTCAAACACCCTCTCTGTGTTGGTCAAAAATAACCTGGCGGTAGTACCGCCATAACCTCGGTACTACCGGCCTCGGTGGTTCCGACCCCGGTCGGTAGTAACTTGGTTTTGCAACCCTCTCTGTGTAGAGTTGTATTTGACCTAGCGGTGGTACCGCCATAACCTCGGTACTACCGCCCGCGGTGGTACCGACCTATGGCCGGTAGTTTCCAAGTTTGCAAGGCTCTCTGTCCGCGCTGCAATTTGGCCTAGCGGTAGTACCGCCATAACCTCGGTACTACCGCCCGCCGTGGTACCGACGCACGGCCGGTAGTAACCAAGTTTGCAGAGCTCCCTATGTAGGATTGAAAATGGCCTGGCGGTGGTACCGCCATAACCTCGGTACCACCGACCTCGGAGGTACCGACCCTGGTCGGTAGTTTCTGAGGGTCCAAGTCCCTTCTCGTGAGGCTCTCTGTTCGCGACCAATTTGGCCTGGCGGTAGTACCGC
Source organism: Coix lacryma-jobi var. lacryma-jobi (assembly GCA_009763385.1). Taxonomy (NCBI): domain Eukaryota; kingdom Viridiplantae; phylum Streptophyta; class Magnoliopsida; order Poales; family Poaceae; genus Coix; species Coix lacryma-jobi. The sequence goes on from CM019831.1 coordinate 87,396,130, forward strand.
CATAACCTCGGTACTACCGCCCGCGGTGGTACCGACGTGAGGACGGTGGTTGCTTGTTTGGTCAGATCTGGATTCTTTCGACCGTTGTAAACTGGTCGGTGGTACCGGCCTGGGGTGGTCGGTGGTACCGACTAGCCTCGGGACTGAGGGAGTATAAATGCTTCCTCTCTTCACTTTCCACGGTAACCCACTTACTCCATACACTTATTGCTGACCTAACTCGAGACAAACACTCTCCAAGCATGGACTCATCCCCTCTCTCTCCCCCTTTGCTCCTAGATGCATTCCCTTGTGAGATTTGAGCTAGGGAAGTGAGATTCGATAGTGGGAAGCATCAATCTTTGACTTGAGCACTTGGTTTCCATCTAGCCGGCTTGTTTTGTGTCTTTTACTCTTGAGCTCTTCGAGCTCTAGCCGGTTAGGTGTTCTTCGTGGTAGCCCGTATTGATTTACTTGTGAGGGCTCCCCGAAGCATTTGTATTTCCCTGAGATTTCTAGTAGAGATACTCTCGTAGCCTTTGTGGTTGCTTGAGTGAGGCGAGGAGGTGAAATAGACTCCGACCTTTGTGGTCACCTCAACAACGAGGAAGTAGGCACTCCTTAGTGGATTGGCCGAACCTCGGGATAAATCGTGTGTCCCGTGTGCTTGTTGTTGTTGTCCCTATTTTCTCTACTTCACTTGTTATTGTGTTCTTCGTGTTCTTCCTATCCCTATCTCTTTCTTAGGTGGGAAGGCTCGATCTACATCAAGGGGAGCAACCAAGGTTTGGTGAGAGTAGGTTTACCATCTATCATTCTTAGGAAAGTGGGCTAGAATCTTGTATTATCTTCATAGCTTACATTCATCGGATTTGTAGTTTCTTTTAGGATCCCGGTTGTGCCGTTTGTTTGTGTCGGTAGTACCGGTGTTTCACACCCGGTAGTACCTACCCAAACAAATCGGCCTCTCCGGTTGCTATCTAACTACATCTTATAGTTTGTGAAGTTTCAGATAGTCAAAAATCACCTATTCACCCCCCCTCTAGGCTGATTCGGTCCTTTCAGTAACATAGTTGCCAACATGCCTTGAAGCTCCAGGTTGATGAACAAATGATGATTGGTATGTTTCTGAGGCCTCTAAAAACCTGTCTCCTTTGGGAAAAACTGATCCTTTCAAGTGCATGTTGCATCTACTGAATAATATAGACGCTGCAGTTGTATATTTTGTTTCTTCTCATCAATTGAGAACAGGTTGGCGAGCAACCGCGCAGTCTGCATCAGCGAAAAAAATCTTCTTGGTTTCCCTTATTCCCTTTGTGTTCCAGCACCAGGCTCCTATTTTTCCCTTATGCTTTTCCTATGCTAGAGGATTATCCTAATTTGCTATACTGATGACATTCGTTCTTCATGCCATGGGGTTTGTTCAACTTTCATGAAACAGGTTCTACAGACACTGGTGAGCATTTGGTTGGTCTTGTTGTTTTTCATAGCATGTTTTGTAGTAGTAGAATGCCCATGGATTACTCATGTTTTAGGTTAATATTCTACATGTCATATTAGCTTCTAAGCATGCCTGCACATGCAAAATAGTGCTCAATAATATATTGGGTCTGATTACATGGTTTGAAACTTGATGTTAACTGCATGCTTGTTGTCTTAAATTTATTCTCATTTATCGATGTGATCTTTTGGGGAATGCTTCTTACCCTAGCAAGTGACCCCTTCTCTGGTAATAATTAAATTGTCTTTAGTTTCCTAGATTCTTCTTTTAAACAACTGTCACTTGACAATGTAAATTGATTCTTGGGCTTCGCTTTGCTATGAATGGACCAAGGTATTTAAATCTCCTTTAGGTATTTACTACATTTTTGTGATTGTGGATGCATGTTCAATATTGGTAATGTACATGAACTTGGTTCCTTATATGCCCATTTATTCATCTTGGCATGATTTATCAAATTTAATTACACTACAGATATGCATCACATTCCAAAGGAAAAATTTCTTGCCACCATTTTTGTACATTGTCGTGTTAAATAATTTAGTCCTACAATACTTAACCAAGTTTATTTTTCAAACAATTCCCCCAACATATCAGAACTTGCAAGGAAGTCTCCAATAGAGCTATCTGATGCTCCAGTTCTTAAATCTAAATGCAACTCAAAGGTATTTTTTTTCTTTTGTAGTTCTGATTGCAACAAAAGTAATTTTTTGGTTCAAACATAGAGGTAGCATTGCCTCATACTGTTGGAGTAACTGGCAATAGTTTGCCGACGTAACTGGAATGTCAAAGAGCTAAAACAGGTTTCACATTTTATAGTTTTTACTGATTTCATATGATCTGTGGTTTGATGTGTGCCTTCCATCAGTTTTGAATATTAGTTAGCTGGTATATTGACTGCTGGAGTCTTCAGAGGTTCATATTAAATGTAGGCTACATACTGTGACATAGGCAAGGTTCAACGTGCTCCTCAATATCAGTTTTATAATGGCATGTGTTCTGAACAAACCAGTCCTGATTAGTTTCCTACTGTTTTATAGGTGGGGTGAGGGTTTAGGAATGTGCCATACATTTGTGATAATAAGACAATGAGTTCTTAGTAGGCATGATAGCACATCCAACATTTATAGAACAAGGTTAATTTTATATAATCCCTAACTCCAAATCTTCTTGGCTAATTTAGTGTCGACTTAAGGTTACATCATTATGGTGCGAAAAAAGAGTGCTTTCGGCCAGTGTGCTTCACGTTCTAAGACAAACTCCATATTAAACTTCATGAATTTCTTCTGTAATGTGTCATATATACTTTTGAGACTGACCCTGCGGTGTGAGATAATAGAGAAATATTTTTAGGCAAAGTCTATTTTCTATTGGACCATGCTTTGTAATAGTATTAAATAATATTAAATGTACCATACATGACGGTTCTCATGTGGTTTGCAAATTTTATTCCATTGGTGAAACACATTTGACTTTACTGTGTGCATCGATTAGCTTTCGCAGTAGTCTGAGAAGGTTCTGCCTGCTTGAATTTTCGCTGCATCCATAAAATATGTTGCTACATGTTGTTTTTGTTTACTCCATAGTTCATAGTATTGCACCACTTTGTTGCCATTAGGTAATAAGCCCCCTATCCATCCACCCATAAAATTAACTTTCTCAGTAAAATGTTATGTTTTTTAATCCATTTTATTTTTGCTTATATCTTCTTTTTGATTTGTACACAGGTATCAGTTGTTTCTGCTGGAAAGAGTAGATTTCTACATTTGTTTCTGCCGGAAAGAGTAGATTTCTACATTTTTGGTTCAGTATATATGCAAGATCAACTTCGACCCGCCATTAGCAGTTGTCGATCAAAGTGCCATATAGCTTCTTACTTTCGTAGTCGTATTCTCCCTGTCCAACAATTGTTGACAATCCACTACTACTATCATCGCTGCCAGCTGCCGTCTTAGTGCAATAACATCTTCTATCGTCCTTATGTTGTAACAAGACTTTACTTTCAAAATCGTTATGTATATATATTTATTAACTTCTACTACTTTATACCTACTTTTTCACTTTGTTAATGATAAACCAAAATACTTTTTATATGGCGCGCCGGGGCGTGCCATTCCTACTAGTATGTTTTGATTTCCCTACATGCAAGCATGCAGCGAAGCAATCAGGAGACTTCACCAGAAGCTTCTCAGCGGCAAAAACGGTGTTAGTCAATCAATTTATTTATTTAAAAAATCATATATATATATATATATATATATACACACATGCTATACTCCATATGTTCTGGAGTGCGTAGTCCCATGGATCAGCAGCGTGAGATATTTATTTTGTTCGTAGTACTGATTGATCTGGGTGAGCCAGACTTGATAACGGAGCCGTCCATATCTCTCGCTATGACTGAATCGCTGCTGCTCGAGTCTGGCGTCCATCATGCGCTTCACGCTCGCCGCAGCTTGCGCGTGCACTCACCTGCACCGCCCGACGAGGCCACGACCCCAGGCTTCGCGCTACGCCGCTGGTTTGGGCAGGCTTGTACCTATATAAGTAAGAGCTGATGTTCACAGTCGGAACCAGACGCCATCGCCCCCAGGGCCCAGGCTGCCGCACACACGCATCACAACAACCGCGAGGCCGCTGCTCGTGCGCTTGCATCTTGCCGCCACCCGCCGTTCACAAATCGCGCCCACCACACCGCCGTCGTCGCCGAATACAACTCTGCGCCAAGGAAGGTCGCTGTCGCGTGCTGCCGGAGATCAACCACTTCATGGCTGCATCTAAGGGTGAAACTCCCCATCTATGGGTTCTTTTATTTTTATAGGTGTCTTGCCGGAAGTCTGTCGTGGAGATGAGTAGAAAGAGTGCCATGGTGATAGGTGCAGGCCTGGGAAAGCTTGTTTTTATAAGGGTGAAAGCTTGTTTCATTGTTGATTTAGATGCAAAGGAGGTGGGAAGTCTGAGGAGTATGTGTTTACTGCATATTAGTTAAAGGGTCCCTATAGAGGTGTTGTTGTGAGTTCAGAGGTGGTTGTGGATGTTGCAAGTCAAATCAGGAATTAGAGATCCAAAGGCAATATATAGATTGAAGGTGATGTTCAGGGGGGTTTGGTTGAAGAAGCTTTGTTACAAATAGATTAGTGGATGGTGTGGCTGCATATTAGAGAGCAATTTCTTATGAAGTGAGGAGATTGTAGGAGCAAGGAGAAGTGGCAGGGTAGCAGCAGTTGATTTGGTGGTGAACTGAGTTTCAGTAGAGGAGAATAGGAGCCTGAATTTTGATGGCGAGCAGAAGTGTTGAGCTGCAGTTAGAGATGACAGAGGCATAGAGTTTATTATGGGGAGAAAGACTGAAGAGTGCAGTAGATAATTACAGCAGCGATAAGAATTATTGAGTGCCTGATCTGAAGATAGGCTTGTGTGTTGGGAGAAGCATGCAGGGTCTAACGTTCATGAGAGACAGAGTTCTTGTGCTGCAATTAGAAAGGAGGGGTGATAAACTACAGTAGGTACAACAAGGCAATAGAGTGATATGTCAGAAGATGTGATAAATGCAGTAGTAGATTAGCTTTAGCACCAATACTGTGTTGGCAAGATGTAAGATGCTGTTGAGTTGGGATGCCTCAATTTTTAGAAGAAGTAGTAGCCTTTGGATTGTAGGAAATGCTCATAGGAAATCTAAAGGAAACTTTCCTTTCCCTTCAAATCAATAGGAAAACTAGAGGAAAAAAGAATCCACTAGGAGCTCATGGAAGAAATCCTGTACACAAGGAACGAGGCACACAATGGACTAATTGGACCTGCTAGTGCCTAATCTAGGGAGTAGATTGGAATAAGTAGGTTGATTAAAGAAAATAACACGTTTTTACTCCTAAAATCCTTTTTACAATTCCTATGTTTCACCTGTGTGTACCAAAGGCTCTCTTATATAGTTTCCTATGAATTCAATTCCTATAGGATTAGAGGACCATATCACCTTAAATCCTACAATTTTCCTATTCCTATACTTTTCTTATCCTATGTTCCAAAGGAGCCCTAAGGGTTATGCAGTAGAGCAGTGAGATTTAGTAATAGTGATGATCGGATATGTAAAGCAGTCTTGTCCAAGGTGTGAAGAATAACTCTGCACTGAGTTTCAGGGAAAAAGAAGTTAACTGTTGTAGAGTAGAGTTGCTCAGTCCCGATGCTTGCAGAGCATGGACTTGATTTAATTCTCCTATATAGATGCTTTAGTGCAACATTGGTGCAAAGGAGGCAAATTAAGAACTTCAGTGAAGAGTGGAGGTATTTGTGCAGTTGTACGAAGTGCAGTAAGAATGATTTCTTTTAGAAACTAAAGGAGGAGGTGATGCCGGATGAGTGATAGATGATCATTGGTGCATACAGTGCATGAGTTGCATGTTTGAATGAGAGGCTTGTGGCATGTAGTACAGGTTGCAGGACCTGATATATGTAATCATTATTTGTGATGACTGATGAGTAGAGCTAGGCTGTAAACTGTCACCTGAAACGATAAGGCATGGACATTGATAGTGTCCAGCTATGTAACTTTCAGTAGATGTGTTCTTTCAAGTTCAGTACAATCCGTCAGTATATGTTTTGTAATAAGCAAGCTAGTTGGGTAATTAGCATCTGCCTTGATGTGTAAAGCTGCCAGCATGTTTGAAGTACTAAAATTAGCAGATGACTAGTACGTGGCCTATTTTGAGTTGCGGCCCTCTTGCTCTGCGATGAATTAACCCCTTCGGTGCTTGGTGCAACTGATACACATGCAGTCCTTGTATTTTGTTGTCATATCATCCAAGCTGGAAAAGCTATTCTGTAAGAAGGGTCAATCGAGTTCATTGGTCCCTGCCATTCAATGAGAAAAATATTATCCTGCATAATTAGTGAGCAATTAGCTTCGCATGCTAAGTGTTAATTTATCCATTGTCAATATGTGCTTTACAAAATTCAGTAATTGTCGAGCATTTCAGTGTGGTTGTGGTGAAGTGTGATCAACTCCTTGACTGACGAGATTCAGTAATTGTCGAGCATGTCAGTGTGTTTGTGGTGAGGTGTGATCAACTCCTTGACTGACAAGGTTAGGAGAATATTATCGACAATTTACTCCGTGATCGACGAGGTCGGAGATGTTTAGTCTTGACCGACGAGGCAAGACATTTACTTGTTCGTGACCGACGACGCCGAACATTTTCACACACTTCGCTCCAAATTCCGTGACCGACGAGGTCGGATAGCATACACCATTGACTAACGAGGTTGTGGCAATTCTACTATTATTTAATATTGTGTTACTATTACTTGGAGATCACAGCACTCAAGACCAGGAGACACGACCATCAGCGCAGCTTAATCGGAGTTCTTCTGCAGGATGACGTACAGATGTAATTTATCGGCGGCTTTGCGAGGCCCCGGGAACCAAGAACTTCTCAATCGATGACCGTCTGGTTAGTCAGATGTATTAGGCGCAACTCAATGTAATCTCAGTGGGAATGTGTACTTTGTAATTCTCCAAAGAATTAATAAAGATCTGAGTTCCCTGAATTGTTATTGTCTCTTTTATTAATTATTTGTATACTTATATATACTGGCACGCCCGCATATTTATTTATTTAGTTGCGCATTAGGGCTTACTCCCTAGTCGGGAGATGTTTCCTTTCGGCGAAACACTAGCGTGCATAATCCACCGCCTCCTCGTTACAATGCTGGAGAAACTGAATCGAGTCTTAGCCTTTTCCGAGGTCAACTCGGCACAGCAAGTGGATCCACAGTTAAGCAGTTGAACTATGAAGAGTGGCGAAAGATCATGCTATACGTGCTTACCAACCTTGATGAGGTGGACCCGTACATGGGGTAAGTTGTCATCTATCTTCATCCAGTTCGCCGTCACTATTCTGTTGCCAACACTCTTCCTTTTCTTTCATACAATGAATTTCTTCATTTGTTCTCGAATGGACCAAGGCCTCTTTCTGATACGATAGCTGAAACCCTAATTGCAAACGGTGCGGGGCAAGGGAGGCCCGATTTCATTTCTTGGTTCCGACAGAAGGTATCGTCCAACCGAGGTCGTACTCAGTACGACATTCCAACTTTCTCTTACGTTCTGATCGTATAACGATATATCTTGCTTCACCTTGCAGGCTCAGACCGATGCGTCTATGAGTAAAGAGCTGAGACAGGTTGCAAAAGGCTTTGACCGTAGGGTCAAGTCATTTAACGGTTACGACGTGAATGGATACGCTTCCACACATCAAGCTACAAGCAGAGTCGGCCCAATCGAAAAACCACAAATAGCAGAGTTTGTACTCCAGGCAATGACAACCGTGACTACTATGGAAGAATTGAAGAAATATACGAACTTTCTTTTCACGGTGAAAAGCCTTTGAATCCTATCATGTTCAAATGTCATTGGTTCGACCTTGGAGTAACGAGGCTGACACCTAATCTTGGGCTAGCCGAAATTCGATAGGATTCTGTCTATCCAGGAGCCAATGTGTATATTGTGGCCCAACAGGCCACACAGGTTTATTACACGCATACGCGTGCAAAAGCAAAGGGCATCTCTTGGGTTGGTATATTGTGCACAAGATATCACCACATGCTAAACTACCTCTCCCCAACGATGAGAACTATAACTTCAACACAAACACATATGACGGCGAGTTCTTTCAAGAAGCTGGGTTGCAAGGGACGTTGACGATAGACTTAACCGAAGCGATGGAAATGGAAGGAGAGAATGATGACGAGGATGCTGTTGATGAGGTGGTAAATGAGAAGGACATAGAAATGCTAGAACGATTCCGTTTAGGGGAACCAAATGAAGACGACATCCCGTCTTCGGATACTGAGGAGTAGTTAGACATGGTTGACAATGATGAGGAGACTCATGCTCCGACTAATCCGGATGATCCAGATTATTTCTAATACATGTAATATTATGTTATATTTTTAGGATCTAGGGTTTTATTTATATTGCATATATTTTATTATGTTATTTCTAATACAACATTGTTTGTTCTTTTTAAATGCAGGAGGTCGAGGTAAGATGTTGGGAGGACGTCAGAGACGGTTGAGTTGGTTGTACCGGAGCTCGTAGGCCGACGGGCCGTCAATGAGGAGTGGCCACCGCCGGAGGGAGCCGTCTCCAGAGGAGGAGGAGGAGGAGGAGGTCGAGGAGGAGGTGCCGGCCACGCCCAAGGCCCAGGGGCAGGAGGACGAGCAGGAGGAGGACGAGGCGGACGAGGGTTCGGCTGCCTCAGGGGTGTCCACACCCTACTTGAGAGGTCCCGCCAGCCTCCCGACGTTGCCGACACATGCCCAACGCCTAGTGATCACGCCCCTTGGACAAAAGTACATGTTCTAACTACCTGTTCATATGATGAGACTCAAAATTGAAATAGAAGCTAATAATCTTTTTTAATCACTTGTGCAGGCCATGGGACTTTGTGGGGCCTAAAGGCCGCAAACCCAACGACATCCTAGGTCTCCTGTGCCGCAAGCACTACCCCTACATAGTACAGTATGCCGGGAGGCACGAGCTGCCCTGCATCTTTGACCACTACACCATCACCCCAGACCCAGACTTCTCCAACAAGGCGGCGAGGGTCAGAGCGGAGCTGTGGGTAAGTTTTCGTCAAACAACATCACATTCATCATATTTTTTCTTTAATTACTTAGAGTTTGTATTGCGTCAGTATGCAGAACTACTTCAAGTGCGAGCCGGGGAAGGAGGCAGTGGCGGAGGTGGTGGCTACCTGGGCCTGTAGGAAGCTCATCACCGACATGATCTACGAAGCGAGACTGCAGACCATCATCACCTACAACGCCACGGTCTTGGGAAAGAAGGTGAAGAAGGCCGAGGCGAGAGGCATGATGCTAGGCCGGGCGCAGTTCTTGCAGGTAAGTGATTTCTTTTGAGATTAAGCTATTCGTAATTTTCATCTGACACTTATATGTGAAATACTTGATGATGTGTAGATGATCCCCAATGGTGCCAGTCGTTTCCTGAGTGCTGGGAGATGATCGTGGACCAGTGGCTATCCGAAGAGTGGGCGGCCCACCACGCCGAGGCCCGGGAGGCGCGTCTGCAGATGCCAGGTGTACCACACCACCAGGACAACCGCAACCTCGCCGAGTACGCACAAGCTTGGGTACATGAAAAGACTTCCTGAATTACTCGCTCAAATGTTGCCTGATTCTTAATCATCTTGTTGTCTTCGTCGCAGTCCGCGACACACGTTGGCCAGCGTTGCGGCACGTTGCAGGCATACGCCATGTCCCACAAGGGAAAGGCCACAACACTGGAGACCTCCTTCAACCCCGACGACCCCGCCGACAAGTACACCAACTTCAACGTCCACACCCGCCTCACTGACCACTCAGAGGCGGCAAGGGCGGTCCATGGGGACGCCTTTGATCCCGCCACCGAGGACCTGGACGGGAGCATCGTCATGAGGATCGGAGGAGGGAAGAAGCACAATCAGTTCTGGCTTGGCGACGGCGTCATCGACTCGGCCTCCACTCCCACTCTGTCCCAGCTCCAAGCACAGAGCACGAGCGGGAGCGTCCCCATCCACCCACGCCCGTCGCCGAGCTCGAGGTTATTTCTGTTTAACTCATCGTACATTGATCTTTAAATGTTTGCATTGTGCTAACATTCACTTTGTATTATCGCAGGCCCGCCTGGAAAGAGAAGGGCAGGAGCGCCAGCTGTCCGAGACCCAGATACGGTCCCAGATGGGAGCCCAAGCTAAGCAAATGACAGAGCTCATCGCCTTCATGGCCTCCCGGGGCATGGCCGTGCCCCAGACGCCCATGGCTCCTCCACCGCCGTCTCAGGACGCCATAGCTACTACTGTGAGTATCGATACCTTAGTGTTTCATTTCTGCATTTGCTTGTCTGACATAGACGTCTTCCTTTTGCAGCCTCCGTCGGAAGGTTCGAACACCCGCCATGCTCTTGGATGTAACCCGGCCGGGGGTCAAGCAGGTGACACTTATTCTCAGGGGTGGCAATGATGGCCGGGGGTCTAGTACATCGAATTTGGATTGAAAACTTTCATGTTGTATTGTGGTGACGTTGGTATTGAACTCTTTGATGACATATATATATATATGTATTGAACTACGTGATGTGATATATATATATATGTTCTGTGATGTGAAATGTGATATATATATGTGATATGTGATGAATGCGATATATATATGTGATAGTGTCGGAGAAAAGGAAAAACAGAATTAAAAAAACAAAAATTTGCCTCTTTGCCGAGGGTTGCTCTCGGCAAAGGGGGCCTTTGCCGAGTGTTTTGATCATAACCCTCGGAAAAGTTGGGAACCAGAATACCAATTTTCCCAGCTTTGCCGAGCGCTTTGGTCATAGCACTCGGCAAAGGCTTAAGCTTTGCCGAGAGCCAGGCTACGAGCTCTCGGCGAAGAGTTTCCAAAAAAAATGTCTTTGCCGAGAGCCAGCCCAGTGAGCTCTCGGCATAGAAAATACAAAAAAAAATTCCTTTGCCGAGAGCCTTGCCAGGCGACTCTCGGCAAAGAAGTTTCTTTGCCGAGAACCAGTCCAGTGAGCGACACAAAAAATAAAAAAAATGCCTTTGCCGAGAGCCTGGTTAGCCGGCTCTCGGCAAAGAAGCCGTCAACGATGACCTGCCGTTATCGGCTACTTTTCTTTGCCGAGAGCCGCACGGGACCCTCGGCAAAGGTTTTGCCGACAGCCCGACAAAAGGCCCTCGGCAAAGGCTCCTTTGCCGAGAGGTTTTTTGCCGAGAGCTCTTTGCCGAGAGCAACTCTCGGCAAAGGCTTTGCCGAGGGTCATAGAGCCTTTGGGCAATCGGCAGGGCCGCCATTTCCAGTAGTGGATGAGGCAATGAGTGGTACAAAATAGTACTCATGTCCATGTCTAGAATGGGGAAAAGAAACTGTCATGCATTTAGAGAAAAACATGAGGCGATGAGGTTGCGCTGAATATAACAGGGATCATGTCAGGATGAGATTGAACAAAATAGCACAGTAAACAAATGTTTGAATTACATGGAAAGCATAGTCATTCATGCTAGTGTGAGACATATCCGTGCAAAAGTATCATACGTAGTAATGGCAATTAGTGGGGTATCTCTCTTAAAGAGCCTTTTAAACTATTATATGCAGTTAGGATGATGCGGCAATCAATGTCTTTGTATAGTCTAATGCAATGATAATATTGGCAGTGCAAGTGATCTCCAACAGAGCGTAATCATAATGACTCTACCTAACCTAGGGTGATGTTCATAAATATATGCAAGTTTAAAAGTATTCGCCTGAAGAAAATAAACCTAGGAGATTTATAAATCTTGAATTCAAGAAATCCAAATCACAGGGCTGCAAGGAAATAAAATCACACAGGATGAATTGGGTAGATGTGTGGCCAAAATGGCAATACATGACACAATAGACCAAAAGGGCCAAAACTAGATGCAAGGACCTCCAAAGAGAAAACAACTACCTGAATAACACACAAAACTTAGCCCATCAAGACAAAATTTGTTTTTAGCTAAAATGTCCACCTATGTTAATTATGACCAGTTTAGTGTACAACATGGCAAGGCACAAAACTTAAAAATAGCTAAATAAATTCAATGTTGAAAGAAGCAAAGGAACTATTGTATTGTCAATTTAGTTCCATGTCAGATAGAAACCTGCGAACAGATATCCATTTCAGAACTATTCTGCAAGCATCCTTATATGGCCAGAATAGGAAAAAAGATACTAATTTTTGGCTTCAATCTATGCACAAGGCAACCAATGCACTAATCCATAATTAAACATATGTAACTAAATTGTCTTGCAGGAAACTGCAAGAATAGAGGAAGGGCATATGAGCAGGAAACATAGCAAAACATGAATAGCCCATCAACACAAAAATTCTAAAGAGTATCATGACAAAGCTTATACAACAAAAATTCCTCCAAAGTTAGAGTCTGCTTCGGGATAGTTTGGAGGGAAAAATACTTTTTTGATGTGTTGCATGTACAAATAGCCAAGATTTTAATTTAGGAAATGCATTCCACTTTCATCATCAGGAAATGGAAATAGGAAACAAAAATTATTAAACCACTTATACAACCATGCATGCTTGGCCTAATCTCTAAATTTTCTGTCAGCCTTTCTGAATCAATGCACTGTTACATTGATAATGAAGGCCGAAGATTAGCAATTAGCCTAGTTGATCAACAATTTTAGGACCTATTGACAATCAAGGTGCATAGAGGCAATAATATGCATAGTAACTATCTTGTGAAAGCATTAAGTAAATCTTTTCTACGCATGATAGATGCACATATTGGCATGGCCAGTTCCAGAAAAACACATGATGAAGTAAACCAAACTGTAATGTATTAGTTGGTGTACAAAAATAGTACCTCGAATCATCTGTTAGAAGTTTAGGCATTTTCATGATTAATTTAATCCAAAAATATAGTAGTAAATTTATGACAACAAATATGTGCACGTATGAACTACCAGTGGCAAATATGATGAACATACTTATCAAATTTATTAGCACAAAAAACCTTACTGAGTATATAAACAGTAAGATTTGGAAGATACCCAGCAGAGGGACCCAAGCTCATGGCATCGGTGGCTCCATGCGCACTAGTCGACATAGTGTGTTGCTCGAAGTCATGGACCACAGTTGATGCAGGACGATGTTCGCAGTGCAGTCCCTCGAAATTCCACCAGGATGAATAGCCAATCGTTGGGAAGAAGAGCCGATCACTGAAGAGGATAGCTGATCGGATCGATAACGAGCAGTTGCGTTAGATGATCCCCAAAAACCTGATGGTCCACACACTCGTGCAGGGGTCTTAGACACAATGATGGTTTCAGAGGCTTGCTCTCCCAACTCTCTGTGCACACAGAGGTTTGGGATGGAGAAACTTGTGAGCAACTCAACAGTGAAAATGGTGAGACGTGGTTGTGTTTCATCCTGCGATAGACAGAAAAAGAGCCTCACCTTATGTAGCCTTGCAGGGACACTAAGAGATAGGTGTAATTATTGATAATGGTCATGAACACCATGGATGTTACTAGTAGCTGACAAATAAATTGTTTGTTACAAGTAACCCAATCAACCATTAACCCACCTTATAACATCCCACTAATAGCTATAACACACCATGAGTTTCACCTAGCATTAGTCCAAGCTTTGAAATTTTGTTGATTTAATTGTTAAATATAATTGGTCAATTTCAATTAAATCTAACAATCCCCACCAAATTTCAAGGCGTAGAAGAACCCTCAGTTTCGCTGTCGTTTATTATACCAGCGTTTCGGTGGAGACAGTTGAGTTGAACATTCACCTAAAACAGAGGTTACACTTCTTCAAAAGTGAAAAATGGACTATGCCTTAAATTGACAGTTTTGTGTGAAATAAGTTTCACCTAAGAAATTTACTGATACAAGGCTGACTTAAGCATCCCCTTTGTTGTGAAGCATATAAGTCACACTTTCAAGCCTTCATGAGTATCTAGAGATTACCCACATCTTATAGACTGTGACTAGCGGTCGAACTCATATAGGTGTGTTTTTTCTCTCCATCAAGAATGCAAGGCAACAATGATGTAAGCACTAGTGGATCTCATGATCAACAAGATGCTAGTGACTCTCAAATGGCTCAACCAAGTGCAAGTACAAGTGCCCAACAACAAGTGCTCCAACCAACACATATTGCAAGAGTTCATCCTTTGGATCAAATTGTTGATGACATAAGAAGAGGTGTGCAAACTAGATATAGATTGACATCATATTGTGAACACTACTCATTTGTATCATCCTTTGAGCCAACCAAGAATGATGAAGCTTTGATGGACATTGATTGGGTAAATACAATGCATGAAGAGTTCAACAACTTCACCCACAATGATGTATGGGAGTTAGTGGAGAACACAAATGTGATTGGCCCCAAATGAGTCTTCTACAATAAGCAAGATGAATATAGCATGGTTGTAAGGATCAAGGCAAGACTGGTTGCACAAGGTTACACTCAAAGGGTAGGTGTTGACATTGGAGAGACCTATGCTTCCATACGCTTGTTCTCACAACATCGAGCTCTATCAAATGGATGTGAAGAGTGCTTTTCTCAATGGGTTCATCAATGAGCTAGTGTATGTTGAACAAACTTCCGGATTTGAAGATTTGAAGAAACCTAACCATGTGTACAAGAGCTCAAGAAAGCATTGTGTGGTTTGAAGCAAGCACCAAGAGCATGGTATGAGAGATTGAGAGATTTACTACTCTCTAAGGGATTTAAGATGGGGAAGGTTGACACCACTCTCTTCACCAAGAAGATTGGAAATGACTTGTTTGTGTTGTAAATCTATGTGGATGACATTATTGCGAACACATGGTTGATTTGTGCCCTTGTGAGTGGCAACATGTCTCTTGGCTGTGTTGTTGTGCAGGTGTGGAGCTCGAAGGCAGAGGTTGATGGCGAGGTGAAGGTCAAGTAGAGACGTGTCGTGCCGATGGATCGGGAGTGATGAAGGGCGGACGTGAGGCTTGGACCGACGAACCGGAGGGCCAGAGGACCAGCTGCGGTAGCTGGCCCTTGGCTTCAGCGAGCAAGAGCACATGTGATGTGCGATTGCATTAGTCAAGTGGAGACAAAAAAACAATGGCGTCGTGGCACTTGGCGGAGGCCGGACACAGGCTTGCAAGGGGCAAGTGCTTCGGTCAAGTCAAGGAGGAAGGAGAAGGTGTTGTGCTCGGCGGAGGCCATAATGCATCGACATCGGTGTCGGTGGTCGGGGCGTGAGATCCATGCTCCGTCTTCGATGCAGGTTTGGTAGTTGAGCCTCAGAAAACTACCCGCTATGATTTCCAAGTTTGGGCCTCAAAACTCGGGGTGGCCGATTTTCGAGTTTGGGCCTCAAAACTCGGGGTGGACGGTTTCTAGGTTTGGGCCTTGTTGATGGTCCTTAAACACCTGTTTTACCATCAACATTTTACCCTAAAATTCACCAAAAAACATGAAATGTAGTCAAATAGGTTTCAAACTAACCAAATTCCACATGTCCATAGATTTTTATTTGAATGCAGGATTTGGACCAAATTTGGAGAATGGGCCCACCAGGAGACGAGCCCACTCACCAGGACCCATTTGGGCCTGAGTGGGGTGGCGCCCGCCAACCAGGGGTGGCGCCCGCCACATGGAGAGGCCCAACTCTCCCCCTTTGCCACGTCACCGATCCGTGTGACCATCCCAAGGCCAAATCTGGGCCCTTGGTCACTAGGTCAGTGGCATCGGACGACTCAGGAGGGAGTGGCATGGATCAAGGCTGGATGGCGGTTACTCTGACATGCAACCGACCTAACCACCGCCTCTCTGGAGCTCCTGGATGCCGTTGAAGCAGAGGTGGTGCATCCAACGGTGATGGGGTGGCGGCCGCCACCTAGGGCTGGCGCCTGCCACTAGGGTTTGCCCTAGGTCGGCTGGCTGCCCCCTATAAATACCCCCCTCACTCATTTGGGCTATAAATACCCCCCTGAGGCATCACTTCATTCACATCCCACACCACACCAAGAAGCAACACAAGCAAGAGAGGCAGAGAGCAAGTTAGAAGCTCAGAGAGCTTAGGAAAGTAGGTTGGCTAGTAGAGAGAGTATAGCTCTAGTGCCCTCGCTACAGTGCGGCTCTTAGTTTAGCACAACTCAGCATAAGTCTCTGGTAAAAGTAGCGTAGAGCTTGCTAAGAGAGAAGCGGGTGCGAGCGACTGGTATCGGAGGTCGGTTGATTTCCCGGCGTCTTTGGTCTGGTTTGCTCTCTTGTATCTCAAGTACATTTCTCTTTATCCCAGTATTAGTTTAAGCATTACTTTCACTATTACTTTCAGTATTACTTTATCAAGTACCTTGAGTGTGACCTAGCTAGCCTACAGTTCAATTCACTTAGCCATAGTAGTTAATCTCTAGTGTGCTTAGTGATTGATCTTTGCCAATTGGTTGCTTAGTTAGTTTAGTGTTTATCTTATTAAGTCAAGTATTTGCTCTGACGTCTGCAAGGGTGTCTCTATTCAAAGCTAGGGTAGAGATAGTTAGAATATAGTTAAGCGTGGTGCTTAGTTATAGACTTACCTTCAGATACGGCTGGACCCCCGGATAGCTGTGGTAGCAAGCAGGTGGTGACAGCCCTGTGCGCCTTGAATTCCACCACGTAGTTGGCCCAGTTTAACAGTAAGGCTCGTTGTGCTAGCGTTCAACCTATGTAAGTGGTAAAGGCTAGTACGCCTCGGTACTTGACAAGATAGGGATAAAACTTTACTTAACTTAGTTGCTTTATTGTCTTTTGCCTGTCTTGCTTCTTAGTTATCTTGTTTCGCAGTTATCTTGCTTTGTAGTTATCTAGGAGTAGTTAGTTAGTTATATTAGTTACCTTTAGTTATCCTATTTCCCCTATCCACCTATCCATCCACCTTACCTTACCATCCATTTCATCCTTACCTATCCACCCACATATTCTTTCTAGCCTTCCATCCCATCTTTTTCCTTTTCCCTTTTCTTCGACTCTCATCCCCTTCCTTGACTCGACTCATACACCACCCTAGCCTTCCCTTGGGATCAAATAAATCGACACCTGGTACTCCCAGGCGAAGTGCAACTACGACAGTTCTGTGCGCTTGCAGAATCTCCTCTTGGTAGATTGCATTCTCGCTAGCTAGCTCCTACTAGTGTCGGGACTGACAACCCCGCTTGGCATTAGTAGATAGCTGCTTTAGCTACCCTATCCTAGGTGTAGCTAAGAACTACCAACAAGCATTTCTGGCGCCGTTGCTGGGGAAGGCAATCGGTGTATCGGTTGAGTCCGTGTCGAATTTATCTTCGCTTAAGCTCCCGCTTAGCGAATCCCATCTTACCCCATTCTTTCTTTCCTTAGTCCTTCTTATTTTTTTCCTTCATCTTCTTCAACTTCTTTCTTTCTTATCTCGTTCTATCTTCACGATGGCCAACAAGACCATTCGTGAATTTTCTGCTCCTTCTGCCGCTAATGTAGCAATGGGACCAGACGTGATCGATGCCAACCTCAATTTTGAGTTGAAACTGGCTCTGATCACGATGGTCCAAGCTAGCCCGTTCTGTGGCAAGGCTCATGAGGATGCCAATGCTCACCTCCAACAATTTTTGGAGATTTGCGGCACCTTCACCATTAAGGGGATTACCCAAGAAGCCATCCGTCTTCGTCTCTTTCCTTTCTCTTTGCTAGGAAAAGCGAAGCAATGGTTCTATACTAGTCGCAACGCTGTAGACACATGGGACAAGTGTTCCAATGCTTTTCTCGCCAAATTCTTTCCGATAGGCAAGACGAATGCTCTTCGCAACAAAATCTCCAGCTTTACGCAACAAGCCGAGGAATCTATTCCCGAGGCTTGGGAGAGGTTGCAAGAGTATGTCGCTGCTTGTCCGCACCATGGTATGGAGGACTGGCTATTGATCCAGAAGTTCTACCATGGCTTAACCCCACTCTCTAGAAGCCATTTGGATGCCGCCGCCGGCGGTGCATTCTTTTCTCTGAATGTTGCAGATGCTGAGGCTCTCATAGAGAAGATGGTGTCAAACCAAGGATGGAATGATGAGAGACTGCAGCCCCGTAAGCGAGGTATACATTCCCTTAAGGAGGCTGACATGATCGTGGCCAAGATGGACCTGCTGGCAAAGAAGCTGGACAGCTGTGAGAAGATGAACCAACAAGAGAGTGTCCAATCTCTGGAATCTTACATGACTTGTGAAGTCTGTGCAGAAACCGGACATTCTGGGAACCACTGCCCCGAGCTACATGAAGATTTGAACTTCATCAACAACAACAACAGCGGTTTCCACCAACAAAATCAAGGATGGAATCAGCATTCCAACTCTCAAGATAACAATTCATTCCCTCGCTCTAATTTTCATAATTCTGATAATTTCTCGTTCTTAAAGAATTTAGTTTACTCACAAGGTAGAACTACTGAATTCTTGAATAAGAAATTAATGTCGAATGATAAAACTGTGACGGAACCTCCTGGATTATTAGGGCCCACGTGTACCTATCCTTGTCCTACAGACCTCAGATAGCCATACACTGTGCCCAATAGCCCAAAAGACCCACCACGTGTCATCGGGTAACCCGACTCATCCACGTTTCCTTACACCCCCAGGATCATTGCAAGAGTCATCGCAGTATTACAACGTTTCACAAATAATATACATCAGAGAATAAAAGAGCGGAAGTATTACACCATAAGTTTTTACAAACCAGTTGTTCAAACTCACGTCATTATTACAAACCATAGTTTTAAACTTTACCCTAAGTAGTGGAAGGAGCATTAATAAAACCATATTTCACACAAACAACCCCGCCTAAGGGTTGCATTACTCCTCCCCGGACACATCCTCCTCAACGACGGTCACGCAACAAGCCTCGAAACAAGGCTGCTCGTGAGCGTCACCTGCAACAGTGGATTAACAAATCCTGAGTACAAAGGTACTCAACAAGACTGACCCGACAAGAGAAGAGAGGAACAGGTATGCTGGCTTTGGGTAGGCTCAACAGTATTTTTCATTTGCATAAAAGCTTACTAAAGTAGTTCTAGATCCAAATTTTACTTAATCATTTGAATACTTGATAAGAACTGAAAGTAAATCATTAGTGAGAGAGCATCATTATTCTTTCTTACACCGAAACCATTTTCATTCTACGGTGCGGGTCGAAAGATTGAGTCTCCTTAACCGAGGAGCACGATGTTTCGAATCGATTCAACCAGATCTGGGGGTTTTCCACGATCATACGATATATGTAGACCCGTGATCACACATATACCAACCCCAACCTCGGATCCTCCAAACAAGACCGGGTCCGCGCCACCCGAGAGTACTTGTACACCTCCAATCCGGGACTTCGACCCACGAGGGTAGCTAGTACTCCCGCCATCTCTCCACTCCCAGTGCGCGATTAGCCGTTCTCATTTAAGAACCACCAAGGCAGGGCTTACCGTAGCATATGATCGGTACTTCACAGTTTCTCAATCTAGCAGGCCAACAACGGTTAACCCTAATCGACACATCCGGGTTACCCTGCATCTAATCCAAGGATCGACGCAGGTGCCCATCTGGTCTTAACCATCATTCTTTCTCGTTATCATTTCAAGACGATAAGTATCAAAACATTTATCGGAAGCGTGCGAAAGCAAGGCTGAGCATTTCTATCCTTTGCATAAAGCAGGTATCAAGGATCTATATCGATAACAAGGTTGATCATGCATCAACAGGTTTAAAGCATTTATTTGATAAATATTTAATGCATCAAGTTATCAAAAGTAAGTGTAATTGTAAATCCAAGGAAAGGGTTAAATGAACCGGGGCTTGCCTTCGTTGATCGGGAGAATCTGGAACTCCGGATAACTTGGGTCAACTAGACACTCTGAATTTTCTGGATCAAACTCGCCTGGACACTCAAACACTTCCGAAGCTACACGATAAAAGAGTATATGCTTAATGAGATGCTCATGTCATGATCATGGTAAGAATGGAAATTTACACTTGACTTGCAACAATTTGCCCCCACGGTAAAGTTGCAAACCAACAGAACTAACTTATAAACATACATGGTTACAAAGAGTGACTCTTACCTATACCAACCAACAGATCAAGATAATTCACTTATCTTAACCTTTTAAAATTATTCAAAAGAACTTGGGTTTTATGTTTTATAACATTATTTAACCATAAAGAAAACAATTTTAAATAGCCGAAAATAAGTTGTGCAACTAACTATGTTCAAAATAGTTCAAACTTGGTACACAGATTGGTTATGATTCAGAAAGTGCACAAAATAAATTTCAGCATTTTTAGAGTTAAACTTGATTTTATAAAAAATCATTGAAGGCTTATTTAAGAATTAAGAGACATAATTTTTACTGTAAAACAGAATACAGAAACATGTACATATTATATTTTTCATAAAAACTACACTTTTCATAGAACATGCACAAAAATTTTCATAATTTTTGGCTCAACACATTAATTCATACAAAAATAACAACACTAGCATTACCATGCACATAACAGGAAAAAGATTAAAACGTTTGGAAATACAAAACCCTTAATGGGCCGAAACTGACCCAATCGGCCCATCTCCGGCCTACGGCCTCAGACAGCCGGACCCTAGGTGTTAGCGTCCTCTTTCTCCGCTTCGCGCCGAGGCCAGCGGATCTCCGTCTCGCCCGAGGCTAGCTGGTTCTCCGTCTCGCCCGAGGCTAGCAGATCTCCGCCTCCGCCTCGCCCGAGGCCTTCTCCGCCTCGCCCGAGGCTTTCTTCGGCTCGCCCGAGACCTGCGCCCGGTAGCCTCGACTCCTTCTCCGTTTCGCCCGAGACCTTCTCCGCCTCGCCCGAGACCCTCTCCGGCTCGCCCGAGGCTGGCAGCCAAAAGCTTTGACCGAACGCGCACCCGCGTTGACCGGCCTCCAACCTCATCACCGGTGAGGTCTCCGACGACGGTGAGGCCTCCCACAAGCTCGTCTGGATCCCGCGCATCACTTCCACTCTTCACTATCCCTAGCACCTCACGGTCTCGTTGAACCTTCAAACTCCCTCCCTCGACCTCTCTCTCTACCCCGACGACGACACAAGCGGACACGGCGGCACGGCGGCGGCACGCCGGCCAACTGGGAGCTCTAACGAGCCAACGAACAAGCGCATCAGCACCAGAGGCTCACCACGACTCTAGTGAGCTAGGTCTCCGAGGCTGACGTGGCTCCGAACGGTGATGACGACGACGGCGGCGGATCTCAGCGGTGCGGCTCGACGGCGATGACCTGTTCCGGCTGAGACAGAGAGAGACAAGGTCAACAACCTGGTGCTAGAGCAGCAGCAACAGATAAGGAAGAGAAAACGGGGCTCAGGTGAGGATGATAGGGCTCCGAGCTTGCTGACCACGGTGGCGGCGTCGATGGAGGTGTTCGGGACCGGAGACGAAGACGACGACCACGCCGGGCGGCTGCGGGAACGAGCGAGGCTGCAACCTAGCTCTACGGCTCCGCAACGACGAGGCGAACACGGTGACGCAGATGAACGAAACGAACGAGCGCTCAGATGGCCGGCGTAGCTAAGCAGAGGAACGACGGCGACGACGAGCGAACAGAGGAGAAAGCGAAACACGGAGCTTTCCGTGATATAAGAAGGACGAAGGAGAGGGCGGCGGCGTGAAGAACTTGCGCACGCAGCTGCCAAGCAGCTCGCTGGCGCGACGCATGCGCCCCAGCGCGAGCACGGCCCGAGCGGCGCAGCTCGCTGGCGAGCTCTGGACGGTTCCCCCCCTTTGCACTGTTCCTTGCTCTCTCCCCCTTTCTGAAGATTAAAAATTACTTTTGAAACCCAAACTGCACTTCAAGTTTTGCCAACATATGAAATGTAGAGTTTGAAAAGTTGTACAACTTTGCTTTAACACCCTATAGCTAATTTCAACTGGAAATAAGTCAAACTGATCAAAACAGTTCAAATCCAAATCAAATTGAAAATTTGAAAAGGGGACAGATTTAGGGTTTTGTATTAGAAGCAAAATTACTTTTGATTTTGCAATAATACTTGAAAAATGGTCAATGTATAAAATGTTCCTTTTAAAATTCTCTACAACTTTTATGTAAACCTTAAACTCAGATTTCAAATAATTTTTGAAATGTAAGTTTAAAATCAAAAGGGGACCATTTCCAGGGTTTGAATAGATTCAAAATTACTTACAATTTTGTACAGAAACTTTGAAAACTTTAAATACCAAAGTTGTACCTCTTCTCAAGATCTACCAAAAAGCTTTTAGGGTCAGCCCCTAAATATGCACAGATTTTGAGTTAACTGGAAAGGGTTAATTAACTTATATAGAAATTAATGATCTCTTCCCCATTTTTAAGCTAAATAAACTTTGTAACCTTTTGAATTGTTAAACCTGGATCCATGCCTTTACATGACTATAGTCAAAAGGGAATGAACACAAGTTACTTCATAAGGACATTCCAAAATAGGATTTTGAGCTACCTCACAAGCAATAACAAAATGCTCACACATTAAGAATTAAACTCATTTTAGTGAATGCATCTCAAGTGAGCTAGCATATGATGCTATGGAATGGAATGCTTATGATGGCATGACAATATTTTATTCATGTAAACACCTGAGGTGTTACATCCTTTCCCCCTAAAAGAAATCTCGACCCGAGATTTCACCTCAAACTAAACTAACTACTAAAGTTGTGGGGTACGGGGATAAAGATTACAAACTTTTTACAAAACTAGGAACAGGTTCTATTGTCAACCTCTTTCACTGCCCTGACTGTATGGTCGCATAAAACTCAGGAAACTGTTCTATTAGAAATTCCTCGGTTTCCCAAGTTGCTTCCTCCTCAGAATGCTGACTCCATTGAACTTTATAGAACCTGTGAGTGTGTCGTCGAGTTACTCTATCTCGCTGATCAAGAATTTTGATGGGACATTCTGAGTATGTCATATCAGGCTCAAGTTGTACCCCTTCAACATCAACCACTTGGTCAGGAACTCGTAGACACTTCTTCAGCTGAGATATGTGAAACACATTATGAACCTCTGATAGATGAGCTGGTAGTTGAATACGGTATGCCACTTTACCACATTTAGCCAGGATTTGAAATGGCCCAATGTAACGGGGAGCAAGTTTTCCTTTGACCCCGAAACGATAAACACCCTTGATGGGTGACACCTTTAGATACACAAACTCTCCTTGGGCAAACGTCAAAGGTCTACGCCTTTTGTCTGCATAGCTTTTCTGTCGAGATTGTGCTATTTTCATATTCCTTTGTATGAGTTTGACTTTCTGTTCAGTCTCTTGAACTAGATTGACACCAAAGAACCATCTTTCCCCAGGCTCGGACCAATGTAAAGGAGTCCGACATCTTCTGCCATATAAAGCTTCAAATGGTGCCATACGGATACTCTCTTGATAACTATTATTGTATCAGAACTCTGCTAATGGTAAGCACTCATCCCACTTAAACGGAAAGTTAAGAGCACACGCCCTGAGCATATCCTCTAAAATCTGATTTACTCTTTCAGTCTGACCATCTGTTTGTGGGTGGTAAGCTGTACTGTGTAAGAGTTTAGTGCCCAGAGACTCATGTAGACTTTCCCAGAATTTTGAAACAAACTGAGTACCCCTATCTGAGACAATAGTCTTAGGAACTCCATGCAGACTCATAATCCTCTGAAAGTATATCTTGGCATAAGTGGACGCTGAGTAGATGGTTTTGACTGGTATGAAATGTGAAACCTTGGTTAGACGATCTACTATAACCCAAATAGAATCGTATCCTTTGGATGTTCTTGGTAACCCAACAATAAAGTCCATACTGATGTCCTCCCATTTCCACGTAGGAATTGACAATGGCTGCAGTTCACCAGCTGACTTAAGATGAATGGCTTTGACTTTTTGACAAGTATCACATCTGGCTACATACCTTGCAATCTCGATTTTCATCTTAGTCCACCAGAATCTTTGCCTAAGATCCTGGTACATTTTTGTACTTCCCGGATGAATCGCAAACGGGGTAAGATGAGCTTCATCCAGAATCTGCTTCCTCAATTCAGGATTCTTCGGAACAACCAGTCTGTCTTTGAACCAGACCACTTCTGCTTCATCGACTCGGAAACACGAAGCTTTGTCTGCTTTGACTTTCTCTTTGAGGTGAACAATACCCTTGTTTTCTTTCTGAGCAGCTACAATCTGGTCTTTGATAAAAGATTGAACTGATATATTAGACAAACTGCCCTGAGTGATCATCTGAATACCCAGTTTTTCTAACTCGGAACAAAGAGTAAGATCTACTGGTCTGACAATGATACAGTTGCAACGAACCTTCCTACTAAGAGCATCAGCTACCACATTTGCTTTTCCGGGATGGTAATGCACCTCCAGATCATAGTCCTTGATTAACTCTAACCACCTCCGTTGCCTCATATTTAACTCTGACTGAGTGAATATATATTTCAAACTCTTGTGGTCGGTGTATATGTGACATGTGTTGCCCAGAAGGTAATGACGCCAAATCTTTAAGGCGTGAACAACTGCTGCTAACTCTAAGTCATGAGTTGGATAATGTTCTTCATGACGTTTCAACTGTCTGGATGCATAAGCTATCACTCTGCCCTCTTGCATCAAAACACAACCAATCCCGATACCAGAAGCATCACAGTACACATCAAACGGCTTCTCAATATTGGGTTGGGCTAAGATGGGAGCTGTAGTTAAGAATTCCTTTAGCTTCTGAAAAGCTTTTTCACATTTATCCGACCAAACAAACTTGACCTCATTCTTTAACAACTGAGTTATAGGTTTGGCAACTTTGGAGAAGTCTGGAATAAACCTGCGGTAATAACCTGCCATACCCAGAAAACTGCGAACTTGATGAACAGTTCTGGGAGATTCCCATTCAAGAATTTCTTGCACCTTGCCTGGATCCACAGCTACACCTTCAGCCGATAACACATGACCCAGAAATGGAACTTTGTCTAACCAGAACTCACATTTACTGAACTTTGCCTAAAGCTGATGGTCTCTCAGATGACCCAACACTACCCTGAGGTGTTCAGCATGTTCTGGTAGAGTCTTGGAATATATCAGAATGTCATCAATGAATACTACCACAAACTTGTCTAGCTCAGGCATGAATACTGAATTCATCAGGTACATGAAGTGAGCTGGAGCATTGGTCAACCCAAAGGACATGACCAAATACTCATATAGGCCATATCTGGTGGTGAAAGCAGTTTTAGCAACATCTTCAGGCCTTATCTTTATCTGGTGATACCCAGATCTCAGATCTATCTTGGAAAATACCTTAGCGCCCGCGAGTTGATCAAACAGAAGATCAATCCGCGGCAAAGGGAACTTATTCTTTACTGTCACCTCATTAAGCGGACGATAGTCCACACATAGCCTCAATGTTTGGTCTTTCTTTTTGACAAACAAAGCAGGACAACCCCATGGTGATGAACTAGGTCTGACATAACCTTTATCAAGCAGTTCTTGCAACTGAACTTTTAATTCTGCCAATTCCTTAGGTGGCATTCTATAGGCTCGTCGAGATATTGGTGCTGTTCCGGGTTTTAGCTCTATACTGAACTCAACATCCCGGTCTAGTGGTAACCCTGGCAAGTCTTCAGGAAACACATCCGGAAACTCACAGACTACTGGAATATCTTGAATTTCTTTAACAGCGGTTGCACAGACACTGCCGCACATCTGGTCAACGGTTTTCTTGGGAATTGGAAGTTGAATGAAAAGCTCCGAAGTACTATTAGGTATGATCAACCTGACTGTTCTATGCAAGGCATCTAATACTGCCTTTTGCTGGTACATCCAGTTCATTCCTAGGATCACATCTATATCCTGATCCTTGATTACTATCATACTAGTGGGATAAGTATGCCCGGCAAATTCTACGGGCACCTGATGCACCACTTCCTTTGTATATAAACGACCTCCCGGTGTGTGTATAAGGAAATTTTCCTTTGCTTCCCCCATAGGTATATGATACTTTTCAACAAAACTCTTACTGATAAAGGTATGCGATGCACCCGAATCAAATAATAATACGGCAGGATGGTGAGCAACTGAAAACATACCCATCATGACGGGTTCCCCTTCAGGAATATCTGCCGCTTGTGCATAATATACCCGGCCAGTCTTCAGGACGGTCTTATTCTTCTGATTATTATTGTGACCTTGATTCTGCTGTGGCGGTTGCTGTGGCCGCTGCTGGGAATTCTGACCACTTTGCCCCTGTGGAGTATTTGAAATGCTCTACCTGGGATACGGGCAATTACGAGAGAAATGGCCCGGCTTTCCACAGTTGTAGCAGGGGTAATTATGGTTCTGGGGAGTCTGGGTTCGAATGCCAGGCAGGGGCGGAGCTATATTGCTCCTCGTGGGTGCGGCCGCACCCACACAAAATTTAAAAAACAGTGGAAAGTACCAAATTTTTACCATATTTGCACCCACAATTCAAAGATCATTGCACCCATAAGACAAGACGCACCCCTCTCAGATTTGCTCTAGCTCCGCCACTGATGCCAGGGGCATTCGGCTGTCGTGGATAATTAGAGTTCACAACAGTTTTAGCAGATGACTGCTGTGAGCTAGTTTGTTGTTGCTGAGGTGGACGGTACGGCGGACGGTTATGCTGGACTGGATGGTATATGATATGCTGGCGCTTCTTATTGCCACCAAACGATCCAGTTGAACTCCCACTCTTCCTCTTTTTAGCTTCGAGATGCTTGAAATGCTTCTCTTCTGCAGATACAGCTTTATTCACCGCATCATTGAAGGAAATATTATCATCACACATTGCCAGCATCTTCTGCATCTTCGTATTCAGCCCCCTCATGAAGCTACTGCGCTTCTTTTCATCGGTGTTCACATGATCTAAAGCATACTGGGATAGATGATTAAACTTGCCAATATACTGCTGTACTGGCTGATCCCCCTGCCTGAGGGCTAAGAACTCTTCAGTTTTCATCCGCATAACACCCGCTGGAATGTAGTGAGCTTTGAAGGCTCTCGAGAACTCATCCCAGGTAACGCGGTGTCCTGGAGCTTGGGCAGCTTCAAAATTTGCCCACCAAGTTCCCGCAGCTCCCCTCAACTGTTGGGCTGCGAAAGCCGGCTTCTATGTTTCGGTACAGTGAATTAGCTCAAACTTCTGATTCATAGTGCGGAGCCAATCTGCAGCTTCTAAAGGCTCCTCAGCCTTAATGAATACTGGTGGCCTGGTCTCTGTGAAGTCTTGATAAGTACTTTCCTGGGCCTGATGATGATGTCGGCCACGCTGTCCATATGGGGCATTCTGAACTAGGCCCTGCAGCAGACGTGCATTGTCTGCTGTGGCACGCATGAGTGCAGCAATAGCGTCTGCCAGCGTTGGTGGAACTGGGGGTGCATTGGGAACACCCTCCCCATCCTGAGACGAACCAGTCCCATCAGCAGCACGGGTACGAGGCATCTGCTCATAAACAAACCAAACTTTATTGATCTCTGAGTTATGATACAAAAACAACAACTGCTTACATACTCATGTTACATTATTCATGCATAACAGAACTGATACATGATTCAACTAGCTTAAGATCATGTTAAACTAGACTATTACACAGCCCTTACCCCCTCCTAGGGTTAAAGATCCACGCCTGACACTCTAATGGGAGATGATTCACTCGTCACCCTCACTCTCACTGTCGCTGTCATCAGCAGACTCAACCACATCAGGATCTTCCTCACTCTGCCCTTCTACTTCTCCATCATCAATGATTGTACCCATCTCATCTTCAGCTGCATCTTGAGGTGGAGGTGGATGGAGTTGATCATACAGCACATGGACTTCCTCATGTAACTGGTCATTGAATACTTCTATATCCGTCACATATGCCTCCAACTCATGCAGACGGGCTATCGCGGCATCTTCTCGCTGCCAGGCAGTGTTCCGTTCTTCAAGCATCTTAGTCATGAGCTTTTCTGCATTGACTACGCTTCTGTTGGCCCCCTCCAGCTTGAGTTTCATGCCTCCAGCTTTGGCAAGTGCTAAACTCTTCTCCCGAGAGGTGGTAGCCAACTGAGATTTCAACTCATGAACTTCTGCCCGCAAGTCCTCATTGATCTCATAACTCCGGCTGGACTCTTCCTCCATGCGGGATGTGAGTTGGTGCATGGGTACACCATGAGGACCTGTACTCTTGCGAGATTTTTCCTTACCGCGTGGCATCCTAATGAGATAAGATTTTGAATTAGGCAGATAAAGGAAAAATACTTTTTAGATAGCAAGAAAGGATTGGATTCTAACCCTTACCCTACTATACCATATACCACAAGTTGATTAAGCATGATGCATGAAGCATACTTACGCATAAAGCATATAAAATTTAAATTATACTCCTTTATATATAGGAGTAAAAATTTAACAACAATTTCAAGTTAAGGCTTAACTTAACATGCTGCTCCACTTAACAACCTACGATCTACTATTTAAGACAGAACATAGATCGAATAGCATGAACAAGGTAAGTCAAAAGAATTTTGGATCAAACAAGATTCAAATAGTTTTGACTCAAATCATTTTGAAGTTTTTCAACAATACCACAAGACTGCTGCAATGATCGCTCTGATACCAGCTGTGACGGAACCTCCTGGATTATTAGGGCTCACGTGTACCTATCCTTGTCCTACAGACCTCAGATAGCCATACACTGTGCCCAATAGCCCAAAAGACCCACCACGTGTCATCGGGTAACCCGACTCATCCACGTTTCCTTACACCCCCAGGATCATTGCAAGAGTCATCGCAGTATTACAACGTTTCACAAATAATATACATCAGAGAATAAAAGAGCGGAAGTATTACACCATAAGTTTTTACAAACCAGTTGTTCAAACTCACGTCATTATTACAAACCATAGTTTTAAACTTTACCCTAAGTAGTGGAAGGAGCATTAATAAAACCATATTTCACACAAACAACCCCGCCAAAGGGTTGCATTACTCCTCCCCGGACACATCCTCCTCAACGACGGTCACGCAACAAGCCTCGAAACAAGGCTGCTCGTGAGCGTCACCTGCAACAGTGGATTAACAAATCCTGAGTACAAAGGTACTCAACAAGACTGACCCGACAAGAGAAGAGAGGAATAGGTATGCTGGCTTTGGGTAGGCTCAACAGTATTTTTCATTTGCATAAAAGCTTACTAAAGTAGTTCTAGATCCAAATTTTACTTAATCATTTGAATACTTGATAAGAACTGAAAGTAAATCATTAGTGAGAGAGCATCATTATTCTTTCTTACACCGAAACCATTTTCATTCTACGGTGCGGGTCGAAAGATTGAGTCTCCTTAACCGAGGAGCACGACGATTCGAATCGATTCAACCAGATCTGGGGGTTTTCCACGATCATATGATATATGTAGACCCGTGATCACACATATACCAACCCCAACCTCGGATCCTCCAAACAAGACCGGGTCCGCGCCACCCGAGAGTACTTGTACACCTCCAATCCGGGAATTCGACCCACGAGGGTAGCTAGTACTCCCGCCATCTCTCCACTCCCAGTGCGCGATTAGCCGTTCTCATTTAAGAACCACCAAGGCAGGGCTTACCGTAGCATATGATCGGTACTTCACAGTTTCTCAATAGCAGGCCAACAACGGTTAACCCTAATCGACACATCCGGGTTACCCTGCATCTAATCCAAGGATCGACGCAGGTGCCCGTCTGGTCTTAACCATCATTCTTTCTCGTTATCATTTCAAGACGATAAGTATCAAAACATTTATCGGAAGCGTGAGAAAGCAAGGCTGAGCATTTCTATCCTTTGCATAAAGCAGGTATCAAGGAATGATATATCGATAACAAGGTTGATCATGCATCAACAGGTTTAAAGCATTTATTTGATAAATATTTAATGCATCAAGTTATCGAAAGTAAGTGTAATTGTAAATCCAAGGAAAGGGTTAAATGAACCGGGGCTTGCCTTCGTTGATCGGGAGAATCTGGAACTCCGGATAACTTGGGTCAACTAGACACTCTGAATTTTCTGGATCAAACTCGCCTGGACACTCAAACACTTCCGAAGCTACACGATAAAAGAGTATATGCTTAATGAGATGCTCATGTCATGATCATGGTAAGAATGGAAATTTACACTTGACTTGCAACAATTTGCCCCCACGGTAAAGTTGCAAACCAACAGAACTAACTTATAAACATACATGGTTACAAAGAGTGACTCTTACCTATACCAACCAACAGATCAAGATAATTCACTTATCTTAACCTTTTAAAATTATTCAAAAGAACTTGGGTTTTATGTTTTATAACATTATTTAACCATAAAGAAAACAATTTTAAATAGCCGAAAATAAGTTGTGCAACTAACTATGTTCAAAATAGTTCAAACTTGGTACACAGATTGGTTATGATTCAGAAAGTGCACAAAATAAATTTCAGCATTTTTAGAGTTAAACTTGATTTTATAAAAAATCATTGAAAGCTTATTTAAGAATTAAGAGACATAATTTTTACTGTAAAACAGAATACAGAAACATGTACATATTATATTTTTCATAAAAACTACACTTTTCATAGAACATGCACAAAAATTTTCATAATTTTTGGCTCAACACATTAATTCATACAAAAATAACAACACTAGCATTACCATGCACATAACAGGAAAAAGATTAAAACGTTTGGAAACACAAAACCCTTAATGGGCCGAAACTGACCCAATCGGCCCATCTCCGGCCTACGGCCTCAGACAGGCGGACCCTAGGTGTTAGCGTCCTCTTTCTCCGCTTCGCGCCGAGGCCAGCGGATCTCCGTCTCGCCCGAGGCTAGCTGGTTCTCCGTCTCACCCGAGGCTAGCAGATCTCCGCCTCCACCTCGCCCGAGGCCTTCTCCGCCTCGCCCGAGGCTTTCTTCGGCTCGCCCGAGACCTGCGCCCGGCAGCCTCGACTCCTTCTCCGTTTTGCCCGAGACCTTCTCCGCCTCGCCCGAGACCCTCTCCGGCTCGCCCGAGGCTGGCAGCCAAAAGCTTTGACCGAACGCGCACCCGCGTTGACCGGCCTCCAACCTCATCACCGGTGAGGTCTCCGACGACGGTGAGGCCTCCCACAAGCTCGTCTGGATCCCACGCATCACTTCCACTCTTCACTATCCCTAGCACCTCACGGTCTCGTTGAACCTTCAAACTCCCTCCCTCGACCTCTCTCTCTACCCCGACGACGACACAAGCGGATGCGGCGGCACGGCGGCGGCACGCCGGCCAACTGGGAGCTCTAACGAGCCAATGAACAAGCGCATCAGCACCAGAGGCTCACCACGACTCTAGTAAGCTAGGTCTCCGAGGCTGACGTGGCTCCGAACGGTGATGACGACGACGGCGGCGGATCTCAGCGGTGCGGCTCGACGGCGATGACCTGTTCCGGCTGAGACAGAGAGAGACAAGGTCAACAACCTGGTGCTAGAGCAGCAGCAACAGATAAGGAAGAGAAAACGGGGCTCAGGTGAGGATGATAGGGCTCCGAGCTTGCTGACCACGGTGGCGGCGTCGATGGAGGTGTTCGGGACCGGAGACGAAGACGACGACCACGCCGGGCGGCTGCGGGAACGAGCGAGGCTGCAACCTAGCTCTACGGCTCCGCAACGACGAGGCGAACACGGTGACGCAGATGAACGAAACGAACGAGCGCTCAGATGGCCGGCGTAGCTAAGCAGAGGAACGACGGCGACGACGAGCGAACAGAGGAGAAAGCGAAACACGGAGCTTTCCGTGATATAAGAAGGACGAAGGAGAGGGCGGCGGCGTGAAGAACTTGCGCACGCAGCTGCCAAGCAGCTCGCTGGCGCGACGCATGCGCCCCAGCGCGAGCACGGCCCGAGCGGCGCAGCTCGCTGGCGAGCTCTGGACGGTTCCCCCCCTTTGCACTGTTCCTTGCTCTCTCCCCCTTTCTGAAGATTAAAAATTACTTTTGAAACCCAAACTGCACTTCAAGTTTTGCCAACATATGAAATGTAGAGTTTGAAAAGTTGTACAACTTTGCTTTAACACCCTATGGCTAATTTCAACTGGAAATAAGTCAAACTGATCAAAACAGTTCAAATCCAAATCAAATTGAAAATTTGAAAAGGGGACAGATTTAGGGTTTTGTATTAGAAGCAAAATTACTTTTGATTTTGCAATAATACTTGAAAAATGGTCAATGTATAAAATGTTCCTTTTAAAATTCTCTACAACTTTTATGTAAACCTTAAACTCAGATTTCAAATAATTTTTGAAATGTAAGTTTAAAATCAAAAGGGGACCATTTCCAGGGTTTGAATAGATTCAAAATTACTTACAATTTTGTACAGAAACTTTGAAAACTTTAAATACCAAAGTTGTACCTCTTCTCAAGATCTACCAAAAAGCTTTTAGGGTCAGCCCCTAAATATGCACAGATTTTGAGTTAACTGGAAAGGGTTAATTAACTTATATAGAAATTAATGATCTCTTCCCCATTTTTAAGCTAAATAAACTTTGTAACCTTTTGAATTGTTAAACCTGGATCCATGCCTTTACATGACTATAGTCAAAAGGGAATGAACACAAGTTACTTCATAAGGACATTCCAAAATAGGATTTTGAGCTACCTCACAAGCAATAACAAAATGCTCACACATTAAGAATTAAACTCATTTTAGTGAATGCATCTCAAGTGAGCTAGCATATGATGCTATGGAATGGAATGCTTATGATGGCATGACAATATTTTATTCATGTAAACACCTGAGGTGTTACAAAAACCCTTGAGAATATAAATGCTAAATTGGAAGATTTCTCATCTGCCTTGAAAAATCAACTTCGCTTTAATAAGATGTTAGAAACCCAATTAGCTCAACTTGCTGCTATCATACCATCTTTTGAATCTGGCAAAATTCCTGCTAAACCTGACATGGAAACTGCAAATATGGTTGAAATAAAATATTTTAACAATTATGAAGATCAAACCATGACTATTAAAAAGGGTGATCCTGGTAGTCCCATAATTAGATGCTCAATTTTTGGTAAAGTCTTTAAAAATGCCATGTGTGATTTAGGATCGAGTGTGAATATTCTATCTAAAGATTTTTATGAAAACTCATTCTTTCCACCCATGTCATCCACATCTGCCTATGTTGTGCTAGCTGATCAATCCACTTGCTATGTAGAAGAAATAGTTAATGATTTACCTGTTCATATTAGAGGTTCTTATGTTCCTGCTGATTTCATAATACTAGATATGGGAAATAGGAAAGATGTGCCTCTAATCTTAGGTAGACCCATCTTGAACACTGTTGATGCTTGCATATATGTGGGAAGTGGTAAAATGCAAATGACATTAGGAGGGAGGAAGGAAATATTCTCCTTTTCCCGTGGTCCCGCATATGCCGCTAACATACAGGTAGCAAAACCCGTTCGTACCAAGAAGAGGCGCCCAAGAACAAGGTGGAACATAAAGAAAGAACCACCTCCTCCTGAGTTGTGTAATTCACATAACAAAGGAGAGATGCCAAAAGAAGAAGAACCTGATGAAGTACTGAGAGAAGAAGTGCCCAAGGAAAACAAAGGAGAGGTGCCAAAAGAAGAAGAACCTGATGAAGTACTGAGAGAAGAAGTGCCCAAGGAAGAAGAAGACCCACCTGATAAGGATGAAATTCCATGGACCTAAGGTATGGTTTTATTTTTAATTTTTCCCTTCAATTTTCCCTTTTTCGAATAAATAACATATGTCATGCATGAAACTAAAAAAAATCAGTTATCATTAGTTTTATGCATAGGTATATGTTAACTTAGTTAAAATAATAAAATATCATAATAGGATAGTTTCCCTTTTCACAACATTAGATAGTTTCCCTTTTTAATAAAATGAGAACAAGAGCTCCGACTGAGAAGAAGAAGATCTTTCACCAAGAAAAAGCCAGCTTGGGGGATTCTCCCACTCCAATAAGGTATGTCTCAAGCCTACACTTTACATTCAGTTCTTAAATTCTATATCTTTTGAATGTCACATGCTTGCCTAAATAACCATTCCATGAATCAAATTGATAAAATCTGCTTAAACAAGTTGAAACCTGAATAAGATTTGAAATATGTCATGCAAATGCTATTGTTATGGTTTGAATAACTGGTCTTATCTAAGTTGTAGCTTTTGTGGGTTGCACATGCTTAAACTGAAATCATGTTTAGTGAATAAAGTTGGTAAGAAATGGAGTAATTCTTTAAACTTGCTAAGGTGAAATTAGGACCTAATCTGGAGGATTTCTTTTAAAAATTATGAAAACCTTGCTAAAAGTTCCTCCTAGATGTTATCTCATCCCACCACCAGCCAAATATTTGTTAGTCAAAACCACAAAGAGCTTTGTCTATGTTGAGCTTTGTTAGACCTCATAGATCTTAGTAGAGAAGCTTATCATATCTTTTGAATCAAGATTCACACACCCACCATAAATTGCCTACTCTCCACTTTGGAAGTTTGCAACCACCAAATAAATTGCTCATTCTCTACACTGGAGATATGCAATACCTTGCCAAACGTCCCATTGCTAGCCTTATGCTATTCCTACACTGGGAATAAGCATTTCTCTCCCTTTCCCTACTCATTTCAAAAATCCTTTCCTATAGATATCTGGGGAAATCTAGAGCTAAAAAAAGAGAGAGAGATAAAAAAAAGAGTGAGCAAAGTAGCTCAAGAAAGGACAATGTCCTAAGAAAAAAAAATTGAGCAAAGTAGCTCAAGAGAGGACTATGTCCTAAGAAAATGTGAGGACACATCTTTTGTCTACTCACTATGTATTAAAAAAAAGAAGACGAGAGAGAGAGAGAATTATCATTAGCTCTAGACCCCAGAAATTAACTAGGAAGGATTATGAAATACCTCTCTATACACTTCCACATAACCACACATGCACATCTTGATCAATTTTTATGATTTGCTGCTCCTTATGATCTGAGTGTCTAGCTTAGCAATAAACATCAGGCAATTTGCTCATGATTCTTAGCCTACCTATAACTCCACATATCATTCTTTAGCAATAGGAGAGGCTACATTTTGGCCTAAGTGAGGATTTAAACACCATTGAGTGACTGAGTGAATCTTAGAGGACTTAAGCAAGTTGTTATCTTTTGAAAACCTTGAAAAACCTCCAGACAAAATCCTAGTCAAACCTAAGCAAGATAAAAGTTTCCCATCTACTAATTATTTCACTCTTGCATGTTCGAAGTGAAAAGCTATAAGTCCCACATTGCTATGATTTATGATATATGCTAAGTTATTTCTCACTATACAATATGCACTTGCATACATCTTAAGTTGCTATCTATTTCATGCTCAATGCTTAAACCGCATTGTTGCTCGAGGACGAGCAACAGGTTAGCTTGGGGGAGCTTGTTGATGGTCCTTAAACACCTGTTTTACCATCAACATTTTACCCTAAAATTCACCAAAAAGGCATGAAATGTAGTCAAATAGGTTTCAAACTAACCAAATTCCACATGTCCATAGATTTTTATTTGAATGCAGGATTTGGACCAAATTTGGAGAATGGACCCACCAGGAGACGAGCCCACTCACCAGGACCCATTTGGGCCTGAGTGGGGTGGCGCCCGCCACCCAAATGTGGCGCCCGCCAACCAGGGGTGGCGCCCGCCACCCAAATGTGGCGCCCGCCACATGGAGAGGCCCAACTCTCCCCCTTTGCCACGTCACCGATCCGTGTGACCATCCCAAGGCCAAATCTTGGCCCTTGGTCACTAGGTCAGTGGCATCGGATGGCTCAGGAGGGAGTGGCGTGGATCAAGGCTGAATGACGGTTACTCAGACATGCAACCAACCTAACCACCGCCTCTATGGAGCTCCTGGATGCTGTTGAAGCAGAGGCGGTGCATCCAACGGTGGTGGGGGTGGCGGCCGCCACCTAGGGCTGGTGCCCGCCACTAGGGTTTGCCCTAGGTCGGCTGGCTGCCCCCTATAAATAACCCCCTCACTCACTTGGGCTATAAATACCCCTCTGAGGCATCACCTCATTCACATCCCACACCACACCAAGAAGCAACACAAGCAAGAGAGGCAGAGAGCAAGTTAGAAGCTCAGAGAGCTTAGGCAATTAGGTTGGCTAGTAGAGAGAGTATAGCTCTAGTGCCCTCGCTACAGCGTGGCTCTTAGTTTAGCACAGCTCAGCCTAAGTCTCTAGTAAAAGTAGCGTAGAGCTTGCTAAGAGAGAAGCGGGTGCGAGCGACTGGTATCGGAGGTCGGATGATTTCCCGGCATCTGTGGTCTGGTTTGCTCTCTTGTATCTCAGGTACATTTATCTTTATCCCAGTATTATTTTAAACATTACTTTCAGTATTACTTTCAGTATTACTTTATCAAGTACCTTGACTGTGACCTAGCTAGCCTACAGTTCAATTCACTTAGCCATAGTAGTTAATCTCTAGTGTGCTTAGTGATTGATCTTTGCCAATAGGTTGCTTAGTTAGTTTATTGTTTATCTTATTAAGTCAAGTATTTGCTCTGACGTCCGCAAGGGTGTCTCTATTCAAAGCTAGGGTAGAGATAGTTAGAATATAGTTAAGCGTGGTGCTTAGTTATAGACTTACCTTCAAATACGGCTGGACCCCCGGATAGCTGTGGTAGCAAGCAGGTGGTGACAGCCCTGTGCGCCTTGAATTCCACCACGTAGTTGGCCCAGTTTAACAGTAAGGCTCGTTGTGCTAGCGTTCAACCTAAGTAAGTGGTAAAGGCTAGTACGCCTCGGTACTTGACAATATAGGGATAAAACTTTACTTAACTTAGTTGCTTTATTGTCTTTTGCCTGTCTTGCTTCTTAGTTATCTTGTTTCGCAGTTATCTTGCTTTGTAGTTATCTAGGAGTAGTTAGTTAGTTATATTAGTTACCTTTAGTTATCCTATTCGCCCTATCCACCTATCCATCCACCTTACCTTACCATACATTTCATCCTTACCTATCCACCCACATATTCTTTCTAGCCTTCCATCCCCTCTTTTTCCTTTTCCCTTTTCTTCGACTCTCATCCCCTTCCTTGACTCGACTCATACACCACCCTAGCCTTCCCTTGGGATCAAATAAATTGACAACTGGTACTCCCAGGCGAAGTGCTACTACGATAGTTCTATGCGCTTGCAGAATCTCCTCTTGGTAGATTGCATTCTCGCTAGCTAGCTCCTACTAGTGTCGGGACTGACAACCCTGCTTGGCATTAGTAGATAGCTGCTTTAGTTACCCTATCCTAGGTGTAGCTAAGACCTACCAACAGGCCTCAAAACCCAGCAGAGGTTCCTATGTGGAATGGGACGACGCGTGGCGGCATCGCGATGCTTGAGTCGAGGCGAAGCTAGCGGTGAGAAGGCTCGGTGGTCATTGAGACGACACACGGTGGGATCCTGGAGCTTGTGTTGTGGCGAGGCGAAGGATGAGTGAAGGACCGAGAATGCAATAGCAAGGCGACCAGAGGGGGGATGAATGGGAGCTCAAAAATTTCTCTCGAAACTTCGGCCTTTATCCCACAAATCAACCCCCAAAAGCTTCGACCGAAACCGTGATGCCCACGACCCTTGGAAGAGGGTGGATGATCCCTAGGATCACAGCGAGGCACCACAAAACGATAGCAAGTCAAACGCCAAAAGACACCGGCACAAGTTCGACCCCTAAAAACCAAGTCCCGAACGTAGATCGAAGGCTACGTCGAGAAATCCCCAAATACCAATGCTAACAAGTAGCAAAGATACCTAGAGAGGTTCCTTGGTCAACTCTAGGGCCAAACGAGAAGTCCGGAAACCAAGCGAAGAAGCCGGGAGAGCAAACACACTAAAACTCAACAAGCAGCCAACTCGCGGACTCTCCGGGGTTCAGACCGCGGACTGTCTGCCCAACGGCGGACTGTCCGGGCTCAGGTGGCGGACTGTCCGCCGGCCAAAAGAGTGAAACAACAACGTTGCTGAACAGCTCCTAGACGCTTCCCGGACTGTCCGCGACTTAGTACTGCGGATTGTCCGCGGGTGTTCTGAGTCAGCTCCAACAACGCGGAGTCAGGCCACTGGTCAGGCCGACCCCGATGCGCGGACTGTCCGCCGGTCAGGTGGCGGACTATCCGCGACCGACCAGAGAGGGCTATTTTGAACGCCTCTCTCCCAAATCTCTCCAAATCCAATTCAACTGAAAATCCCTAGTTCCCAAACTTGGAGAAGATGATCAGGAGGTAGTTAGGAGACTATCCCCAAGAAATCATCCGCTCAAAACAATCCAATCAACGGGAATTTAAAAGGGAAGAAGTATGAACGGAAAAGCACCACAAAAATGAAATCAACCCGATCAACTTGTTCGTGAGGAGTTAGATGAATTCCTTCGGTGGAAATGTTCTCCTCACTATAAAGAACAAGTTGATTCAAACGGATTTTGAAAAGATGCAGTAGAGAGGGAGATCGAGTGACGGGAAAATTGCGGAGAAACGAAGAATGCGAAGAACACGAACAAAACGCGAATCAACACATCGATCTGCAACCGTGTGGCTACCACACGCTACAACAGTGAGATTACGGTCTCACTTCCTCAAAATCTCCAGTACACAGAGGTATGGTTCTCTGCGGATCTCAGTTGCTACAGTAGGGGATTGGGAGAGCAGGAAAACCTAGAAGGCAAAGAGCAAAATGACTGAGATAGTTTGGGAGGTGGGTGTCAACCCCTACTTATCCTAATTCTAATTCCCACTCTACCCCTAACTAATTACAGAGTGAACCAGCTAAACCCTAGGGTTATTCTGGACCAACTCATGGTAGGTGGTGATCCAATGGCCACGCCCGCATAACTGGTAGCGTTGCCTCGACAGAACCTCACCGATTGCCGCCACGTGCCGCCACCGCTCTGCTTGTCCTTTTCACGAACTTTGCCCCCGGTTTTGTGGCTGAAACCGGGAAACCTGTCTTCACGACCAACCCCCGGTTTTGTGGCCCAAACCGGGAAACCAGCCATCCATCGCCTAAGTTTTGTGGCCCAAACTCAGAAACCCGCCAGCGCCCAGGTTTTGAGGCCCAAACCTAGAAACCATCCTCAGCCCGAGTTTTGTGGCCCAAACTTGGAAACCGGCCGCACCCAGGTTTTGAGGCCCAAACCTGGAAACCGTCCACTCGATGGTTTTTCTGTGGCTCAACCATCAAATCGATGCCGTAGAGGGGATGCACCGCCCATGCACCCCGTCCACACACAAGTCTTCGCTCATCGCTGTCCCAGGCTGTCAGCCACCACAGCTGATCCTCAAGCCACCAGTCCCTCAGTCCAAGCCTCACGTCCGCCCTTCGCCACTCTCTGTCCATCGGCACGGCACGTCTCTACTTGACCTTCACCTTGCCTTCGATCACTGTATCCGTGCTCGACACCTGCAGAACACAAGCCAAAGAACATGCGCATTATCCCAGTTGACAATCACTCATCACTCGAGACTCGGTATACACCCATGTATCCGCAATCTCCCCCTTGATGAGTGCATTGTCAACTACCAACACAAATCATAATGGAATAGAGGAAGGGAGAAAGAAGGAGAGAGAACTCGACCAAATGATCCAAAAGCATAGCAAAGCCGAAGAAGGTCAAGTGGAAAGAGCAAGACAACTTGGTCCCCAAAGACATGGGCAATGGCTCGACGCAACCAAGCAAAGCAAAGCTAGCCCTCAAGAAGAGGTAGAACAGGCTCAACACCACTAGCGAGAAAGCTCGATACCAATTGAAATACCAATTGAAATTCAAGCAGAATAGAGCTAGCCCTCAAGAAGAGGCAGAACGGGCTCAACACCGCTAGCGAGAAAGCTCGATACCAACTGAAAAGCACAAAGGCAAAGGCGCTAGTCCCTCAGGAGGCAAAGGCTCAACACAACTAGCTACCAAAAATGCTCCGAACCAATTGGAAAAGTCAAAATCCGAGCCAGCTCAGACTCCCCCTCCAGTAGTGCACACAACCAAGATAAGATTTCCCCCTTATGATTTGACAAAATTATCCCCCTTAGTTGAAAATGCACTATCAAGTATCTCACCTCCAAATGCATATGAGTTAAAATGCAAGTTAGCAGCTTCAGGAATATAGTCGATAGAATGAGAAGATGCTCGACAAAATGCTGATCCGATGACTCAACAATATGCACAGAATGCTAGCAAAAGCTCAAACTGATAACCAAATACGAAATCTGAATATTGGAGCAGAATGAGCAGTTTTCAGCCAAAAAGGTATTCACCATCAAAATAGCACTAAACATGTATAGACAGGAAGTCAAACAAGTGCTAAACATGTATACAAGGTGAACTACCCCTAGCAAGGTTCAATCATCATGTTATAGAATGAAACATAGACTTGTGTATTCAAATTTTATCGGAGTTGCAGCGGTTAAATTATACAAGTTCAAATTTCATCATGTGATTGCGAGAGGTTGAATGCTTGTCATTGCCTAACTTTTCAACTGTGCGAAGCCTATGCAGAAGCAATCAAAAGCTTAACGCAACAGTTTCGGTCATACACTACACAGCTCAAGTTTAACTCAAAGTGCAATGAGAGACAGTCTCGATACTATGATGTGTTGACAAGCAATCCCATCTCGATCTTTCCAATTCACTTAACTTGGTTCAAATTTAAAACAGAATATGAACATACCAAGCAAGTGAATGACTCAGAACTAGAGAGATAGCAACCTAGCATATATGAATAGCACAAGTGATTTCAACATATTCTGCACATGCTAGTTGCATATCTCAATGGTGAACATTTTCAAGTTTTATGTTCATTAAGCAAATTCACCATTCATAAAATAGCTCAGCTCACAACATGTATCAGTGATCAGAAAGAGCATAAGCTACAAGCACCATCATAAAGCATCGGAGCATATACTATACAGAGCATAGTCACATTCTAAAGATTATATACATGAAGCTCTGAATGTAAATATGCAAGATGAAATGCAAAGATGCATGATGAAACCAATTGAAAGAAAAAGAGTCAGTCTATAATACACGAACCAAAATGTTTCCCCCATTTAAAGGGGAAACACACACCAAGCTCACCTCTAAACCTAGCAAAAGTTGATTGGTCTAAAGGCTTGGTGAAAATATCAGCCAACTGATGATGAGTATCGACATGGCGAAGGTCGATATCACCCTTCTCATAGTGGTCTCGCAAGAAATGAAAGCACACATCAATGTGTTTGGTCTTAGAATGCAGCACGGGGTTCTTAGCAACGCTAATAGCACTCGTGCTGTCACAAAGCAAAGGAACGCGAGAAAAGCTCAGACCAAAATCACGCAAAGTGGCCATCATCCAAAGCAACTGGGAACAACAGCTAGCCGCAGCAACATACTCAGCCTCCGTGGTAGACTGGGCGACACTAGACTTCTTGCGAGAAGACCACGATACAAGAGAAGAACCAATAAACTGACAAGTCCTAGAAGTGGACTTGCGCTCAAGTCGGCAACCGACAAAATTGGCATCAGAATAACCGCAAAGGGAAAGGATGGAGGAAGCAGAGTACCAAATCCCAAACTCAGGTGTGAAGCATAAGTACCTCATAATGCGCTTGACCGCCTGACGGTGAGAAGTGCGCGGCGACGACTGAAATTGCGCGCAAAGACACACCGCGAACTGAATGTCCAGGCATGTCGCCGTCAGGTACAACAGCGACCCGATCGTACTCTGGTACTCTTTTTGGTCCACAGCTTCTCCATCCTTATCTGCATCCAGGGCCATCGTGGTCGACATGGGTGTTGGAAGAGGCTTGGCCTCACCCATATCGAATTTCTTCAGGATATCCTTGGTATACTTACCCTAGTGCACAAACGTTCCCTCTCGAGATTGCTTGATTTGCAACCCAAGGAAAAACGTCAACTCGCCCATCATGCTTATCTCAAACTCCCTGCTCATAGTGTCTGCAAACTTGGCAACCAAAGCGTGAGAAGAACCACCGAAAATGATATCATCCACGTAAATCTGGACCAAGAGAGTGTCATTGCCTTGCTTGAGGAAAAAAAGCGTTTTATCCACACATCCCATTTTAAAACCCTTAGCCAGCAAAAAAGTTTTCAACCTATCATACCAGGCTCTAGGGGCTTGTTTCAAACCATATAAAGCTTTGTGATGTTTAAAAACATGGTTTGGAAACTTGGGATTTTTGAAACCGGGGGGTTGTTTCACATACACCTCCTCTTCTATGTAGCCGTTTAGGAAGGCACTCTTGACATCCATTTGAAAAAGTTTAAACCCTTTGGATGCAGCAAAAGCCAAGAGAATCCTAATTGCCTCCAAACGAGCTACAGGAGCAAAAGTCTCCTCATAGTCTATCCCCTCCTTCTTACTATACC
This sequence comes from Coix lacryma-jobi var. lacryma-jobi, assembly GCA_009763385.1. Classification (NCBI taxonomy): domain Eukaryota; kingdom Viridiplantae; phylum Streptophyta; class Magnoliopsida; order Poales; family Poaceae; genus Coix; species Coix lacryma-jobi. The sequence goes on from CM019831.1 coordinate 87,438,567, forward strand.
CCTGGGCTACAAGTCTGGCCTTGTTTCTTACAACATGGACATCTTCTCCTTGTTTGTTTTTGAAAACCCATTTTGTCCCAATAGGGTGACACTCAGGAGGAAGAGGAACAAGAACCCAAACCCGATTTCTCTCAAAGTTTTCAAGCTCCTCATGCATGGCATTGACCCAATCTGGATTAGATAAAGCGTGTCCAACATCTCGGGGTTCAAAATCAGCAACAAATGCAGAATGCGCAAAGTGAGAGATTTGTTGTGACCTAGACCGAGTGACATGTTCGCCGCTGCTGTCGATCATCTATTGAGGCGGGTGTTGGCGCTGAATGTGTCGTGGCGCCTTTCGAGCTGAAGAGACCTCCCCCTCAACAGCAGTTGGTGCCTCCTCAGGGTACAAAAGGTACCGCTCGAGGTGGCGGATCCCACGGCCCCCAAGTAGTCAAAGAAGAAGGATCGGGGCCGTGAGTGGTAGTAGAGGCCGCTCTTTGCGGCACAAAAGGTGGAGGTGGTGCTAGGTCATCCATCCCTTCAGCACCCTCGTCCTCATCATCAAAAACAGGCTCGCCAACCTCATGATCACCTGCACGCTCAAAACGAGAAGAAGGACAAACCATGGTCTCGTCGAAGGTGACATCGAATGTCTCCATGACTCGGTTAGTATCAAGGTTAAGTACATGATATGCACGAGTATGAGTGCCATAACCTAGAAATAAACCGTCAGAAGAACGAGACTCAAACTTGTCCAGGTTGTCATTCTTGAGTATAAAATAGTGGCAACCGAAAACTCTAAAATAACTTACTTTGGGTTGTTTTCCAAAACGCAACTCATAAGAAGTCTTTTTCAAGAAAGCTCAGAGAAAAATGCGATTGGAAATGTAGCAAGCAGTGCTCATAGCTTCGGCCCAATATCGCCTAGGAGTCCTATGCTCATCGAGCATCATCCTGGCCATCTCAACAAGGGTCCGATTCTTTCTCTCTACAACACCATTCTGTGGCGGTGTGTAGGGGGAAGAAAACTGATGCTCTAAACCCAAAGAGTTACAAAACTTCTCAAAATCCGAGTTCTTAAACTCAGAACCATTATCACTACAAATAGCTCGCATTGAGTTCAAAGGGAACTCATTCTGAAGACGCAAAATCAGATTGCGAGCAAAAGTGAAAGTCTCAGTCTTCTCAGTCAAAAAGAAGACCCACGAATATCTCGAAAAATCGTCAACAACAACAAGCACGTACCACTTCCCCCAACCGAGCTCACCCGAGCCGGACCAACAAGGTCCATGTGTAAAAGCTCTCCCGGGCGCTTGGTCATGACATGAGTCACTGGATGGTGGGGAGCGGCAACCATCTTCCCATGTCTACAAGAATGGCAAACAAGATCCTTCTCCATGCACAACTTGGGCAATCCTCGGATTAGGCCAAGTGAACTAAGCCTTGCAAGCAAGTCGAAGCTCAAATGTCCTAGTCTCCTATGCCACTTCCAAAGATCAGAGGAGGAAGGTCCAGCCAAAAGACAACAAGAAACTCCAAATGACTTCGAGAAATTCGCACGAAAGACTTTCCCAAAGGGCGAAATCAAACACACAAGATTGCCCTGAGGATCCAAAATACGACTGAGATTCGGCTTAAAACGAATCTCATAGTCATCATCGAAAAGTTGCAAAACAGAAAGAAGGTTAAAATGCAAGTTAGAAACAAGAGCAACATCGCGCAACACAAAGTGCTCATTAACTCACACCGACCCACGAGACAACACTTTACCTTTGCTATTGTCGCCGAAGGTGATAAACTCCTTTCCAGCGACCGGACTAAGACTGGAGAACCACTTGGCGTTTCCGGTCATGTGTCTCGAACAGCCGGAATCCACCAACCAAACGTTCTCCAATCGTTTTACCTACATCAATAAAAAGACATAGGGTGAGCATACGGTCCAACACTGGGGTTAGTGAAGTAGGAAGAATACCAGTGTTGGGCCGGCTGCTCAAAAGAACGGTTAGTAGAAAAACCATTCCTAGCACGCCTACGGGAAGAGCGATCACCACGTAGAGGAAAACATGGTCCGCTAAGGGAGGAGCGTCCATCGCGATACTCAAAACGCGATGGGGGAAAACGCTCAACTACAAAGCCACCGCCACAGGGTCCATTGCCCACAACTGCAGGCTCCCGCGGGGCACGTTCTCTTCGCGGCCTAGGCCTAGGAACTTGAGGCTTTGGGCCTCTAGGCCTAGCAGCACGCCTCTGAACATTCAGCACATGTACATCATGGAAAGGATGGTACATGTCTGTGTTGTTCATCTCCTTTGCACGGCGTGCCTCTCTCTTGCGCCGAAAGCAAAACTCACTCAAGTGTCCATCTCTCCCACAGTGCTCACAATGGTACCTCACCGCTCTCATAGGGGGTTGTTGGTACTCACGGTAGTGGGTGTGGATCACTTTGCCTTTCTGTGGCATAAGCTCCTCTTGGATAGGTGGCATTGTGTCTAGCTTGTTCTTGAGGTGGTTTGCTTTTGGAGCCCATGATTGTTTCTTGGGTGGAGCTCTCAGAGGTTCAACGAACACACCATCCTTGGTGTTAGACTTTAGAGGCTCTTTGGGTGGAATCTTGGTAAGCTTGGGAGTAGTGGTGGAGTTGGGCTTCTCACTCAGGTTAAGACCACTAAACTCTCCAACCTTGCCAAAAGATGAAGCACACTCAACACCCTGAGCAAAGCCTACACTTGGACCTCCAGCAGCACGCTTGAACTGGGAGATCATCATCCCAAGCTGCGGCTCACCACTAGACACCCATGACAACATGGTCCGAAGGTATGTGTTTTCCTCCCCGGTTTGCATCTTGTCATGCTGCATATTCGCAATCTCCATCTCCAAACCCTCACACAAAGCGCATCTAGACACACAAGTGCTACCCGAGCTGGCCTTCTCAAGAGACACAATCTTGGCATTCTTCTCTGCCAACTCGGATTGCAAGCCCGCACAGGACTTGCACGCACCCAACAGCGAGGATCTAGCCTTAAGCTCATCCACCTCTCCTATCAACACAACATACTTACTTCTCAAAGTGAGAAGGTCAGTCATGTGTGTGGAGCACATCTCACACTCCTCCTCGGCGACAACAACAGTGGACTTGATAGATTCAAGTTCCTTCACCGTATCCTCCCACTTCTGCCTAAACTCCTTCCGCTCTCTAGCAGCACGCCTAAGCAACTTATCTTGACTAAGAAGGGCGGCAGTAAGTTTCTCGACCTCAGCAGAAAGCTCATTGGGGGTCTGAGATACCAGGGAGGTGTCGTCGTCGTCATTCCGAGGGATCTTCTCCATCTCGCTGTCGACCTCCTTGCCGAGGGCCATGGTGCAGAAGCCCTCATTGTCAGCGAAGAAGCAGAGGCCGTTCAGCTTGTCCTCGATCCTCTTCTTCTTCTCGGACTCGTTGTCGCTTGAGGAAGCAGAGTCATCATCTGAGTCGTCGACGTCACTGAGCGTGGCGAAGAATGCACGCTGCTCAGCCTAGGCCTTCTCCAAGTACTTCGTCTTGATGTACTCCTTGTTGAAGCCGCCCTTCCGCTTGTGCTTCGCGGGGACGTACTTCTCCTTGCACTTGCCGGAGTCGTACTTGTGCCCATGATCCGCCTTGCCAAAGACTTGCTTGTTCTTCTTTGGGCAATTGGCGATGAAATGGTTGGGGTTGCCGCACTCAAAACAACCCGAGTGTCCTCCTCCGCGGCGACAGTTCATGCGGTTGTTGTGGAACCGCGAGAACCGGTTGGCGAGCAAAGCCAATTCATCATCCCTCATGAACTCTAGCTGCTCCTCTATGACAGAAAGAAGAGAGGAAAGTGCAAATCCTCCAGAGGGGTTAACAGAAGAGCCAGAAAGCAAAGCCATCGACAGGCCAGAAGGATTTTCATAAGAAGCCCTCACCATGGCGTCAATCTCACTGGACTTGAGCTTACTAAAGAGCTCATCGCATGTGAGGGTCTCATAGTTAGGTGATTCGATGATCGCCTAAACCTTTGAGTCCCACACCGATCGATTAAGAGTGTGCAAAAGCTTTAAAGCTCTCTCATGATCGTCGAAAGGCAACAACTCCTTGTTAGCCCTCATCCTGTTGACAATCACCTGAAAGCGAGCGAATAAACTCTCTATGCTCTCGCCAAGCATGTGTCGAAAGTTCTCATACTCTCGCTTGTGCGACTCGTAGAGACGGGTTTTGACTTGAGTGGTTCCCTCATAGAAACACATGAGGGTAGCCGAAATCTCCCGAGCCGTAGCGAGGTGAGAAACACGATCAAACTCTATCATGCCCAAGCATGAGAAAAGAGCATTACGGGCTCGGCTATTGGCATCGTGCTCATCGATCTGATGCCGAGTAACACGAGCAGCCAAGACCACGTAATCAACAGAGTTGCAAACATCCCAGATCGAAGCACCCAAACTCTGCAGATTGGCCGACATGCGTATCTTCCAATACGCATAGTTCGTCCCATCGAAAAATGGCGGTTTGCCCACGCCGCGATCCATGTCGCCTTCGGTGGATCTGTAACCGGCTAAGGTGGAAGATCCTTAACCCGCTCCGATACCAAATGAAGGACCGAGAATGCAATAGCAAGGTGACCAGAGGGGGGGGGGGTGAATGGGAGCTCAAAAATTTCTCTCGAAACTTCGGCCTTTGTCCCACAAATCAACCCCCAAAAGCTTCGACCGAAACCGTGATGCCCACGACCCTTGGAAGAGGGTGGATGATCCCTAGGATCACAGCGAGGCACCACAAAGCGATAGCAAGTCAAACGCCAAAAGACACTGGCACAAGTTCGACCCCTAAAAACCAAGTCCCGAACGTAGATGGAAGGCTACGTCGAGAAATCCCCAAATAACAATGCTAACAAGTAGCAAAGATACCTAGAGAGGTTCCTTGGTCAACTCTAGGGCCAAACGAGAAGTCCGGAAACCAAGCGAAGAAGCCGGGAGAGCAAATGCACTAAAACTCAACAAGCAGCCAACTCGCGGACTGTCCGGGGTTCAGACCGCGGACTGTCTGCCCAACGGCGGACTGACCGGGCTCAAGTGGCGGACTGTCCGCCGGCCAAAAGAGCGAGACAACAACGTTGCTGAACAGCTCCTGGATGCTTCCCGGACTGTCCGCGACTCAGTACTGCGGACTGTCTGTGGGTGTTCTGAGTCAGCTCCAACAGCGCGGAGTCAGGCCACTGGTCAGGCCGACCCCGACGCGCAGACTGTCCACCAGTCAGGTGGCGGACTGTCCGCGACTGACCAGAGAGGGCTATTTTGAACGCCTCTCTCCCAAATCTCTCCAAATCCAATTCAACTCAAAATCCCTAGTTCCCAAACTTGGAGAAGATGATCATGAGGTAGTTAGGAGACTATCCCCAAGAAATCATCCGCTCAAAACAATCCAATCAACGGGAATTTAAAAGGGAAGAAGTATGAACGGAAAAGCGCCACGAAAACGAAATCAACCCGATCTACTTGTTCGTGAGGAGTTAGATGAATTCCTTCGGTGGAAATGTTCTCCTCACTATAAAGAACAAGTTGATTCAAACAGATTTCGAAAAGATGCAGTAGAGAGGGAGATTGAGTGACGGGAAAATCGCGGAGAAACGAAGAACGCGAAGAACACGAACAAAACGCGAATCAACACATTGATCTGCAACCGTGTGGCTACCACACGCTACAACAGTGAGATTACGGTCTCACTTCCTCAAAATCTCCAGTACACAGAGGTATGGTTCTCTGCGGATCTCAGTTGCTACAGCAGGGGATTGGGAGAGCAGGAAAACCTAGAAGGCAAAGAGCAAAATGACGGAGATAGTTTGGGAGGTGGGTGTCTCCCCCTACTTATCCTAATTCTAATTCCCACTCTACCCCTAACTAATTACAGAGCGAACCAGCTAAACCCTAGGGTTATTCTGGACCAACTCATGGTAGGTGGTGATCCGACGGCCACGCCTGCACAACTGGTAGCGTTGCCTCGACGCAACCTCACCGATTGCCGCCACGTGCCACCACCGCTCTGCTTGTCCTTTTCACGGACTTCGCCCCCGGTTTTGTGGCCGAAATCGGAAACCTGTCTTCACGACCAACCCCCGGTTTTGAGGCCCAAACCGTGAAACCATCCATCTATCGCCTGAGTTTTGTGGCCCAAACTCAGAAACTCACCAACACCCAGGTTTTGAGGCCCAAACCTGGAAACCGTCCTCAGCCCGAGTTTTGTGGCCCAAACACGGAAACCGGCCGCACCCAGGTTTTCAGGCCCAAACCTGGAAACCGTCCACTCGATGGTTTTTCTATGACTCAACCATCAAACCGATGTCGTAGAGGGGATGCACCGCCCGTGCACCCCGTCCACACACAAGTCTTCGCTCGTCGCTGTCCCAGGCTGTTAGCCACCACAGCTGATCCTCAGGCCACCGGTCCCTCAGTCCAAGCCTCACGTCCGCCCTTCGCCTCTCTCGGTGCATCGGCACGACACGTCTCTACTTGACCTTCACCTTATCTTCGATCACTGTATCCGTGCTCGACACCTGCACAACACAAGCCAAAGAACATGCGCATTATCCCAGTTGACAATCACTCCTCACTCGAGACTTGGTATACACCCATGTATCCAAAATGAGAAGGCGCATGACCATCGTATGAGAACCTGACAGAGTTGAACTAGAATGCCCCTAGCGCTAGCTTGTTCGCTCTATGTATCTAGGGGTAGAAGGGGTATTATGTAATAGGCTATAAATAAGAGAGGCACCCCCTCCTCTCAACCTATCTCTCTAGTTATTCGTTTCAGCAAACTTCTGTTAGGGCTCCCTGTCTCATAGTAGCTGGTGAGATCCGCAGAGATGGAAGCATTCCTTTGTGTATTTTGATTTCAGGAAAGGAGACCATAATCTCTTTGTCTCAGCGTGGGCTTTGGCTGAAATCGTGTTTGGATTAGCGTTTGCGTTTTGTTCTTCGTGTTTCTCTCTTTCCCCTCTCGGTGATTTTGCTTGTTCTTCCGATTTGAGGGATGGTTTTTGATTCTGCTTGAATCATCTTGTGCTAGGACGTGAATGTCATCTTTCCACCGAAAGATTTACACCGAAACCTCACGAGCACATAGATCGGGCTAAAATTGGTTTTGTTCTCCATTCTTTCCCTTTTTGCATGATCTACGATATCTCTTCATTGAGTTGGATTCTAGTGATGATTTCTTAAGATCACCTGGGAGAAGTTTGGTTGCAACCCCTTTCGATTTGGTTAAGATCTGATTGATTTTGGTTTTGTCCCAAGCTATTTTTGTGCAGTCTGCTCATTCGTGGACAGTCTGGGACCCTGACCGCAGACAGTCCGGGGATCGAGGTTTGGTCAGTTCAGTTTAGCATAGTGCAGTGCTGTTGACTGTCCGGTGGACTGTTCGGCGTGCAAATTGCAGACAGTCCGGGACCTGTCCAAACCTATTTCAGAATAGTTGCATTTCTGGGATTTTGCAGTCCAGCAGAGTTCCAGCACAGTTGCATTTTGGGGATTTGACCTGCGAACAATCCAGAGCAGACCTCGGATAGTTCGGCGGTGTAACCTGGACAGTCCGAGCCACAGTCTCGAATAGTCCGAGACCCTGCTACTTGTGCAGCTTTGCCTCGCTCGTTTGGTGCTTGCTCGTGGGCTTTCTCTGACAGTTCCGCTGTACCTTTAGGACATCTCCTAAGGTATCCACCCACCTGTTGTGTTGTGAACTTGCTGCTCTCTCGCACCATTGCTTTTGGGTGACTTTCTGGGACAGAAGCCGTCGATTTCTCAAGAAGAAATTTAAGGCTCCCATTCACCCCCTATAGTCGCCATTTCCGGTCCTTCAATTGGTATTAGAGCCGATTAAGGATCTCTATACCTTAATCAGTAGCGGATCCACTAGGGCAACATGGATCGAGGGTCAGGCAAGGCGCCATTTTTTGATGGCACCGATTACCCCTATTGGAAGATTCGAATGCATGCATATCTCAGTAGCATTGATTCTTCCATGTGGGAGATTTGTGAGGATGAGCAGTACAAGGTCTTAGCAGCCCGTGTTGCGGATACATGGGTGTATGCCGAGTCTCGAGTGATGAGTGATTGTCAACTGGGATAATGCGCATGTTCTTTTGCTTGTGTTGTGCAGGTGTTGAGCACGGATACAGGGATCGAAGGCAAGGTGAAGGTCAAGTAGAGACGTGCCGTGCCGATGGACCGGGAGCGGTGAAGGGCGGACGTGAGGCTTCGACTGAGGGACCGGTGGCCTGAGGATTAGCTGTGGTGGCTGACAGCCTGGGACAGCGACGAGCAGAGACTTGCGCGGCACAGTGTTGCTCGGGTCGAGGACCTAGGGACATGTGTCGGTGGACGGGGTGCACGGACGGTGCATCCCCTCGACGGCTCAGTTTGGTGGTTGAGCCACAGAAAAACCACCGAGTGGATGGTTTCCAGGTTTGGGCCTCTAAACCTGGGCGCTGATGGTTTCCGAGTTTGGGCCACAAAACTCGGGCTGAGGACAGTTTCCATGTTTGGGCCTCAAAACCAGGGCGCTGCGGGTTTCTGAGTTTGGGCCACAAAACTCAGGCGATGGACGGTTGGTTTCCCGGTTTGGGCCTCAAAACCGGGGGTTGGTCGTGAAGGCTGGTTTCCCGGTTTGGGCCTCAAAACTCGGGGAGAAGTCCGGGAAAAGGACAAGCAGAGCGGTGGCGGCACGTGGCGGCAATCGGTGTGGTTGCGTCGAGGCAACGCTACCAATTGTGCGGGCTTGGCCGTCGGATCACCATCAACCACGAGTTGGTCCAGAATAACCCTAGGGTTTAGCTGGTTCGCTCTGTCATTAGTTAGGGGTAGAGTGGGAACTAGAATTAGTATAAGTAGGGGGTGACACCCACCTCCCAAAATATCTCAGTCATTTGCTCTTTGCCTTCTAGGTTTTCCTGCTCTCCCAATCCCTTGTTGTAGCAACTGAGATCCGCAGAGAACCATACCTCTGTGTACTGGAGATTTTGAGGAAGTGAGACTGTAATCTCACTGTTGTAGCGTGTGGTAGCCACACGGTTGCAATTCATGGCTGTGATTCACATTTTGAAGTTGTTCTTCGCGTTTTACTTTTTCTCCATGATTTTCCCGTTGATTGTTCTCCTTCTACGTTGCTCTGTTTGCAAAACCATTTGAATCAACTTGTTCCTTGCAGTGAGGTGATCACTTTCACCAAAGGAATTTAACTGAAACCTCATGAACAAGTAGATCGACCAGTTTTCGCTTTGGATCAACTTTCCTTCCCTTCTCCCGAAATTCTACGATTCATTGATTTGGAGATAGGTTCGAGCCATGATCACTTAGAGATAGCTCACTATCCTCCTTGTGACTCCTCTCACCAAATTTGATCCTTAGAGGATTCGTTTTGGGTGAGATCGAGTCGAATTGGTGAACGAACAGCACTACATCGGGGTGACCGGACGCTCACTGCTCAACGATTGGACGCTGACGCAGTGCGTCCGGTCGTTGAAGGCTGAGCGAAATCGGTTCTGCGTACTGACCAGACGCTCTGTGACTGCGCGACCGGACTCATCGATCACACTGTTCATTGTGCTGCGTGTGACCGGACGCCGGCTCAGTTACTGACCGAACGCTTGTGCACGTTGAGTCCGGTCCAATACAGTAAGGGTCCAGAACCATTTTTGTTGGACCGGACGCGTCCGATCTTGACTGACCGGACGCTCCAGTGAGTCCGGTCAGTGCTGGGTTGCACGTTTTCATCCGCGATTTGTTCGTTCGTTATCAGTTTTGATTTCTGGCTTTTGCGTTGGGTTTCTAGAGTTGTGTAGTGTCTCGCTGTGCTTCTCGGAAGCATCCACCCTGTATCTAAGGTCGTGGACACTCACAAGCTCTAAGTCTGCTCTTGGGGTTGATTCTCTGGAACAGTAGCAACAAGTTTCTGAAAAGAAATTTGAAGCTCCCATTCACCCCTCCTCTGGTCGCTTTCTGGTATCACTTTCGGTCCTTCAATTGGTATCAAAGCGGGTTAAGGATCTTGCACCTTAGCCGGTTCCAGATCCACAGAAGGCGACATGGATCGCGGCGTGGGCAAACCGCTGTTTTTCGATGGGACGAACTATGCGTATTGTAAGATACGCATGTCGGTCTATCTTCAGAGTTTGGGTGCTTCCAACTGGGATATTTGCAACTCTGCAGATTACGTGGTCTTGGCTGCTCGTGCTACTCAGCATCAGATCGATGAGCACGATGCCAATAGCCGAGCCCGTAATGCTCTTTTCTCTTGTTTGAGTATGACAGAGTTTGATCGTGTTTCTCGCCTCGCTACGGCTCGGGAGATTTGGGCTACCCTCATGCGTTTTCATGAGGGCACCACTCAAGTCAAAACCCGTCTCTACGAGTCGCACAAGCGGGAGTATGAGAACTTTCAACACATGCCTGGCGAGAGCATAGAAAGTTTATTCGCTCGCTTTCAGGTGATTGTCTACAGGATGAGGGCTAACAAAGAGTTGTTGCCTTTCGACGATCATGAGAGGGCTTTGAAGCATTTACACACTCTCGATTGGTCGGTGTGGGATTCCAAGGTTCAGGCGATCATCGAATCGCCTAACTATGAGACCCTCACGTGCGATGAGCTCTTCAGTAAGCTCAAGTCCAGTGAGATTGATGCCATGGTGAGGGCTTCTTATGAAAATACTTCTGGCCCGTCGATGGCTTTGCTTTCTGGCTCTTCTGCTAACACCTCTGGAGGCTTTGCACTCTCTTCTCTTCTTTCTGTCACAAAGGAGCAGCTGGAGTTCATGGGGGATGACGAGCTGGCACTGCTCGCCAACCGGTTCTCGCGGATCCACAACAACTGCATGAACCGTCGCCGCGTAGGAGGACGCTCTGGATGCTTTGAGTGTGGTGACTCCAACCACTTCATCGCCAGCTGTCCCAAGAAGAACAAGCAAGCATTTGGGAAGGGCGATCATGGGCACAAGTATGACTCTGGCAAGTGCAAGGAGAAGTATGTCCCCGTGAAGCACAAGCGGAAGGGCGGCTTCAACAAGGAGTACATCAAGACGAAGTACTTGGAGAAGGCCCAAGCTGAGCAGCGTGCCTTATTCGCCACGCTCAGCGACGTCGATGACTCGGATGATGACTCTGCTTCCTCAAGCGACGACGAGTCCGAGAAGAAGAAGAGAATCGAGGACAAGCTGAACGACCTCTGCTTCTTCACCGACAACGAGGACTTCTCCACCATGGCCCTCGGTAAGGAGGTTGACAACCAGCCGGAGGACATCCCTCAGAACAACGACGACGACACCTCCCATGTATCTCAGACCCCCGACGAGCTTTCTGTTGAGGTCGAGAAACTTACTTCCGCCCTTCTTAGTCAAGATACGTTGCTTAGGCGTGCTGCTAGAGAGCGGAAGGAGTTTAGGCAGAAGTGGGAGGATACGGTGAAGGAACTTGAGTATGTCAAGTCCACAGTTGTTGTCACCGAGGAGGACGAGTGTGAGATGTGCTCCAAGCACATGACTGACCTTCTCACTTTGAGGGGGAAGTATGTTGCTTTGGTTGGAGAGGTGGATGAGCTTAGAGCTAGATCTTCAGTGCTTGGTGCATGCAAGTCTTGTGCAGGCTTGCAATCCGAGTTGGCAGAGAAGAATGCCAAGATTGTGTCTCTTGAGAAGGCCAGCTCGGGTAGCACTTGTGTGGCTAGGTGTGCTTTGTGTGAGGGCTTGGAGATGGATATAGCCAATGTGAAGCATGACAAGATGCAAACCGAGGAAGAAAACACATACCTTCGGACCATCTTGTCATGGGTGTCTTGTGGTGAGCCGCAGCTTGGGATGATGATATCTCAATTCAAGCGTGCTGCTGGAGGTCCAGGTGTAGGTTTTGCTCAGGGTGTTGATTCTTCATCTTTTGGGAAGATTGGAGAGTCGAGTGGTCTTAACCCATGTGAGAAGCCCAACTCCACCACTACTCCCAAGCTTACTAGTATTCCACCCAAAGAGCCTCTCTAGCCTAACACCAAGGATGGAGTGTTTGTTGAACCTCCGAGAGCTCCACCCAAGAAACAAACATGGGCTCCAAAACCAAACCACCTCAAGAACAAGCTAGACACTATGCCACATATCCAAGAGGAGCTCATGCCACAGAGAGACAAAGTGATCCACACCCACTACCGTGAGTACCAACAACCCCCTATGAGAGCGGTGAGGTACCATTATGAGCACTGTGGGAGAGATGGACACTTGAGTGAGTTTTACTTTCGGCGCAAGAGAGAGGCGCGCCGTGCAAAGGAGATGAACAACACAGACATGTACCATCCTTTCCATGATGTACATGTGCTGAATGTTCAGAGGCGTGCTGTTAGGCCTAGAGGTCCAAAACCTCAAGTTCCTAGGTTTAGGCCACGAAGAGAACGTGCCCGGCGGGAGCCTGCAGTTGTGGGCTATGGACCCCATGGCAGTGGCTTTGTAGTTGAGCGTTTTCCCCCATCCCGTTTTGATTATCACGATGGACGCTCCTCCCTTAGCGGACCACGTTTTCCTCAGCGTGGTGATCGCTTTTCCCGTAGGCGTGCTAGGAATGATTTTTCTACTAATCGTTCTTTTGAGCAGCCGGCCCAACACTGGTATAATTCCCATTTTACTTACCCCAGTGTTGGACCGTATGCTCACCCTATGTCTCTTTATTGATGTAGGTAAAGCGATTGGAGGACATTTGGTTGGTGGATTCCGGTTGCTCCAGGCACATGACCGAAAACGCCAAGTGGTTCTCCAGTCTTAGTCCCGTTGCCGGAAAGGAGTTTATCACCTTCGGCAACAATAGCAAAGGTAAGGTGTTGTCTCGTGGGTCTGTGCGAGTTAATGAGCACTTTGTGTTGTGTGATGTTGCTCTTGTTTCTAACTTGCATTTTAACTTTCTTTCTGTTTCGCAACTGTTTGATGATGACTATGAGATTCGTTTTAAGCTGAATCTCAGTCGTATTTTGGATCCTCAGGGCAATCTTGTATGTTTGATTTCGCCCTTTGGGAAAGTCTTTTGTCCGAATTTCTCGGAGTCTTTTGACATTTCTCGTTGTCATTTGGCGGGTCCTTCCTCATCTGATCTTTGGAAGTGGCATAGGAGACTTGGTCACTTGAGCTTCAACTTGCTTGCAAGGCTTAGTTCACGTGGCCTAATCCGAGGATTGCCCAAGTTATCCATGGAGAAGGATCTTGTTTGCCATTCTTGTAGACATGGGAAGATGGTTGCTGCTCCCCACCATCCAGTAAACCAGGTCATGACTAAGCGTCCTGGAGAGCTTTTGCACATGGAACTTGTTGGTCCGGCTCGGGTGAGCTCGGATGGGGGGAAGTGGTATGTACTTGTTGTTGTTGATGACTTTTTGAGATATTCGTGGGTTTTCTTTTTAGCTGAGAAAACTGAGACTTTCACTTTTGCTCGCAATCTGATTTTGCGTCTTCAGAACGAGTTCCCTTTGAACTCGATGCGAGCTATTCGTAGTGATAATGGTTCCGAATTCAAGAATTCGGACTTTGAGAAGTTTTGTAACTCTTTGGGTTTGGAGCATCAGTTTTCTTCCCCCTACACACCGCCACAAAATGGTGTTGTAGAGAGGAAAACTCGGACCCTTGTAGAGATGGCCAGGATGATGCTCGATGAGCATAGGACTCCTAGGCGATATTGGGCCGAAGCTATGAACACTGCATGCTATATTTCCAATCGCATTTTTCTCCGAGCTTTCTTAAAAAAGACTTCTTATGAGTTGCATTTTGGAAAAGTGCCCAAGGTGAGTTATTTTAGAGTTTTTGGTTGCCACTGTTTTATACTTAAGAAAGGCAACCTGGACAAATTTGAGTCTCGTTCTTCTGACGGTGTATTTTTGGGTTATGGCACTCATACTCGTGCATATCGTGTACTTAACCTTGATACTAACCGAGTCATGGAGACATCTGATGTCACCTTCGATGAGACCATGGTTTGTCCTTCTTCTCGTTTTGCGCGTGCAGGTGATCATAAGGTTGGCGAGCCTCTTTTTGATGACGAGGATGTGGGTGCTGAAGGGATGGATGATCCAGCACCTCCTCCACTTGATGTGCCGCAAGCGTCGGCTTCTACTATGACGACTCACGGCCCCAACCCCTCTTCGTAGACTACTTGGGGGCCGTGGGATCTGCCACCTCAGGCTGTACCTTTTGTACCCGAGGAGGCACCAGCTGCTGTTGAGGGGGAGATCTCTTCAGCTCGAGAGGCGCCACGACACATTCAGCGCCAACACCCGCCTCAACAGATGATCGGCGGCATCGACGAATGTGTCACTCGGTCAAGGTCACAACAAATCTCTCACTTTGCTCATTCTGCATTTGTTGCTGATTTTGAACCTCGAGATGTTGGACATGCTTTATCTGATCCTGATTGGGTTAATGCCATGCATGAGGAGTTAGAAAATTTTGAAAGAAATCGGGTTTGGGTTTTGGTTCCACCTCCTCTTGAGTGTCACCCTATTGGTACAAAATGGGTTTTCAAAAACAAACAATGAGAGAATGGCCATGTTGTGAGAAATAAGGCCAGACTTGTAGCTCAGGGGTATAGTCAGAAGGAAGGGATAGACTATGAGGAGACGTTTGCTCATGTAGCTCGTTTGGAGGCAATTAGGATCCTCTTGGCTTTTGCTGCATCCAAAGGCTTTAAACTTTTTCAAATGGATGTCAAGAGTGCCTTCTTAAACGGCTACATAGAAGAAGAGGTGTATGTGAAACAACCCCCCGGTTTCGAAAATCCAAAGTTTCCAAACCATCTTTTTAAACTTCACAAAGCTTTATATGGTTTGAAACAAGCCCTTAGAGCCTGGTATGATAGGTTGAAAACCTTCTTGCTTGCTAAGGGTTTTAAAATGGGATGTGTGGATAAAACGCTTTTTCTCCTCAAGCAAGGCAATGACACTCTCTTGGTCTAGATTTACGTGGATTATATCATTTTTGGTGGTTCTTCTCATGCTTTGGTTGCCAAGTTTGCAGACACTATGAGCAGGGAGTTTGAGATGAGCATGATGGGCGAGTTGACATTCTTTCTTGGATTGCAAATCAAGCAATCTCGAGAGGGGACGTTTGTACACCAGGGCAAGTATACCAAGAACATTTTGAAGAAGTTCGATATGGGTGAGGCCAAGCCTCTTCCAACACCCATGTTGACCACGACGGCCCTGGATGCGGATGTGGATGGAGAAGCTGTGGATCAGAAGGAGTACCGAAGTATGATTGGATCGCTGTTGTACCTGACGGTGACACGCCCGGACATCCAGTTCGCGTTGTGTCTTTGCACGTGATTTCAGTCATCGCCGCGCACCTCACACCGTCAGGCAGTCAAGCGCATTATGAGGTACTTATGCTTCACTCCAGAGTTTGGGATTTGGTATTCTGCTTCCTCCACCCTCTCCCTTTGCGGTTACTCTGATGCTGATTTTGCTGGTTGCCGACTTGATCGCAAGTCCACTTCTAGGACTTACCAAATTATTGGATCTTCTCTTGTATCTTGGTCTTCTCGCAAGCAGTCTAGTGTCGCTCAGTCTACCACAGAGGCTGAATATGTTGCTGCGGCTCGCTGTTGTTCTTAATTGGTTTGGATGATGGCCACTTTGCGTGATTTTGGTCTGAGCTTTTCTCGCGTTCCTTTGCTTTGTGACAGCACGAGTGCTACGCTAAGAACCCCGTGCTGCATTCTAAGACCAAACACATTGATGTGCGCTTTCATTTTCTGCGAGACCACTATGAGAAGGGTGATATCGACCTTCGCCATGTCGATACTCATCATCAGTTGGCTGATATTTTCACCAAGCCTTTAGACCAATCAACTTTTGCTAGGTTGAGAGGTGAGCTTGGTGTGTGTTTCCCCTTTTAGATGGGGGAAACATTTTGGTTCGTGTATTATAGACTGGCTCTTTTTCTTTCATTTGGTTTCATCATGCATTTTTGCATTTCATCTTGCATATTTACATTCAGAGCTTCATGTATATAATCTTTAGAATGTGACTATGCTCTGTATAGTGTATGCTCGGATGCTTTATGATGATGCTTGTATCTTATGCTCTTTCTGATCACTGATACATGTTGTGAGCTGAGCTATTTTATGAATGGTAAACTTGATTAATGAACATAAAACTTGAAAATGTTCACCATTGAGATATGCAACTAGCATGTGCAGAATATGTTGAAATCACTTGTGTTTTTCATATATGCTAGGTTGCTATGTCTCTAGTTCTGAGTCATTCACTTGCTTGGTATGTTCATATTCTGTTTTAAATTTGAACCAAGTTGAGTGAATTGGCAAGATCGAGATGGGATTGCTTGTCAGCACATCACAGTATCGAGACTGTCTCTCATTGCACTTTGAGTTAAACTTGAGCTGTGTAGTGTATGACCGAAACTATTGCTTTAAGCTTCTGATTGCTTCTGCATAGGCTTCGCACAGTTGAAAAGTTAGGTAATGACAAGCTTTCAACCTCCCGCAATCACATGCTGAAATTTGAACTTGTGTAACCTAACCGCTACAACTCCGATAAAATTTGAATACACAAGTCTATGTTTCATTCTATAGCATGATGATTGAACCTTGCTAGGGGTAGTTCACCTTGTATACATGTTTAGCACTTGTTTGACTTCCTGTCTATACATGTTTAGTGCTATTTTGATGGTGAATACCTTTTTGGCTAAAAACTGCTTATTCTGCTCCAATGTTCAGATTTCGTATTTGGTGATCAGTTTGAACCTTTGCTAGCATTCTGTGCATATTGTTGAGTCATTGGATCAGCATTTTGTCAAGCATCTTCTCATTCTATGGATTATATTCCTGAAGCTGCTAACTTTCATTTTGACTCATATGCATTTGGAGGGGAGATACTTGATAGTGCATTTTGAACTAAGGGGGAGAAATTTGCCAAATCATAAAGGGGAGAAATTCTCTCAAATCATAAGATCAACTAAGGGGGAGATTTCCTGGTTGTGTGCACTATTGGAGGGGGAGTTTGAGCTGGCTCGGATCTTTCAGATTTTGGATTTTCCAATTGATTCGGAGCTTTTCTAAAGTCTCTAATTGGTTCGGAGCATTTTTGGTAGCTAGTTGTGTTGAGCCTTTGCCTCCTTCTTGAGGGACTAGCGCCTTTGCTCTTGAGCTTTTCAGTTGGTATCGAGCTTTCTCGCTAGCGGTGTTGAGCCCGTTATACCTCTTCTTGAGGGCTAGCTCTATTCTGCTTGAATTTCAACTGATATTTAAATTGGTGTCGAGCTTTCCTGCTAGCGGTGTTGCGCCTGTTCTTGAGGGCAAGGCGCCATTTTTTGATGGCACCAATTACCCCTATTGGAGGATTCAGATGCGTGCATATCTCAGCAGCATCGATTCATCCATGTGGGAGATTTGTGAGGATGAGCAGTACAAGGTCGTAGCAGCCCGTGTTGCGGATACATGGGTGTATGCCGAGTCTCGAGTGATGAGTGATTGTCAACTGGGATAATGTGCATGTTCTTTGGCTTGTGTTGTGCAGGTGTTGAGCACGGATACAGGGATCGAAGGCAAGGTGAAGGTCAAGTAGAGACGTGCCGTGCCGATGGACCGGGAGTGGTGAAGGGCGGACGTGAGGCTTGGACTGAGGGACCGGTGGCCTGAGGATCAGCTGTGGTGGCTGACAGCCTGGGACAACGACGAGCAGAGACTTGCGGGGCACAGTGTTGCTCGGGTCGAGGACCTGGGGACATGTGTCGGTGGACGGGGTGCATGGGCGGTGCATCCCCTCGACAGCTCGGTTTGGTGGTTGAGCCACAGAAAAACCACCGAGTGGACAGTTTCCAGGTTTGGGCCTCAAAACCTGGGCGCTGATCGTTTCTGAGTTTGGGCCAAAAAACTTGGGCTGAGGACGGTTTCCAGGTTTGGGCCTCAAAACCTAGGCGCTGCAGGTTTCTGAGTTTGGGCCACAAAACTCAAGCGATGGACGGCTGGTTTCCCGGTTTGGGACTCAAAACCGGGGGTTGGTCGTGAAGGCTGGTTTCCCGGTTTGGGCCTCAAAACCGGGGGAGAAGTCCGGGAAAAGGACAAGCAGAGCGGTAGCGGCACGTGGCGGCACATGGCGGCAATCGGTGAGGTTGCGTCGAGGCAACGCTACCAATTGTGCGGGCATGGCCGTCGGATCACCATCTACCACGAGTTGGTCCAGAATAACCCTAGGGTTTAGCTGGTTCGCTCTGTCATTAGTTAGGGGTAGAGTGGGAACTAGAATTAGTATAAGTAGGGGGAGACACCCATCTCCCAAAATATCTCAGTCATTTGCTCTTTGTCTTCTAGGTTTTCCTGCTCTCCCAATCCCTTGTTGTAGCAACTGAGATCCGCAGAGAACCATACCTCTGTGTACTAGAGATTTTGAGGAAGTGAGACCATAATCTCACTGTTGTAGTGTGTGGTAGCCACACGGTTGCAATTCGTGGCTGTGATTCGCATTTTGAAGTTGTTCTTCGCGTTTACTTTTTCTCCATGATTTTCCCGTTGATTGTTCTCCTTCTACGTTGCTCTATTTGCAAATCCATTTGAATCAACTTGTTCCTTGCAGTGAGGTGATCACTTTCACCGAAGGAATTTAACTAAAACCTCATGAACAAGTAGATCGATCAGTTTTCGCTTTGGATCAACTTTTCTTCCCTTCCCCCAAAATTCTACGATTCATCGATTTGGAGATAGGTTCGAGGCATGATCTCTTAGAGATAGCTCACTATCCTCCTTGTGACTCCTCTCACCAAGTTTGATCCTTAGAGGATTCGTTTTGGGTGAGATCGAGTCGAATCGGTGAACGAACAACACTACATCGGGGTGACCGGACGCTCACTGCTCAACGATCGGACGCTGACGCAGTGTGTCCGGTCGTTGAAGGCTGAGCGAAATCGGTTCTGCGTACTGACCGGACGCCCTGTGACTGCGCGACCGGACTCATCGATCACACTGTTCATTGTGTTGCGTGTGATCGGACGCTGGCTCAGTTACTGACCAGACGCTTGTGCACGTTGAGTCCGGTCCAATACAGTAAGGGTCTAGGACCATTTTTGTTGGACCGGACGCGTCTGATCCTGACTGACCGGACGCTCTAGTGAGTCCGGTCAGTGTTGGGTTGCACGTTTTCATCCGCGATTTGTTCGTTCGTTGTCGGTTTTGATTTCCGGCTTTTGCGTTGGGTTTCTAGAGTTGTGTAGTGTCTCGCTGTGCTTCTCGGAAGCATCCACCCTATATCTAGGGTCATGGACACTCACAAGCTCTAAGTCTGCTCTTGGGGTTGATTCTCTGGAACAGTAGCAACACGTTTGTGAAAAGAAATTTGAAGCTCTCATTCACCCCCCCTCTGGTCGCTTTCTGGTAGCACTTTCGATCCTTCACATGTTGGTTAGCACCAAATTGATCAACACACTGTGAACAGCAAGGCTCACAACACTCTTTTGGGCAGTCTCTCCCTCCCCGAGTTTGAGCGCATTTCAGAGCTTCAGACGGCTCGAGAGATCTGAGTGAAGCTTTAGATCTATCACGAGGGAACTGTTCAGGTCAAGACCAGACTCCTCGATATGTACAAGCGCGAGTACGAGAATTTCACTCAGTTGGATTGGGAGACGATTGGTGCTATGTTCACTCGCTTTCAGACGATTGTGAATAAGATGTGTGCCAATCGGCCCAACCTACCTTATGACAATCATGAGAGGGCACTCAGGTTGCTATATGACCTGGATCAGAAGGTATGTGAGGTGAAGGTGTCTACCATCATGAAGTCTCCAAGCTATGACATCCTCAATGTGGACGAGCTATCCAGCAAGCTCAAGTTCACCGAGATCGACCACCTGACTTAGGCCAAGCTGAAGAACCCATCTTCACATACCATGGCTTTGGTCTCAGGCAGGGGTGGGTCGACTCTTTCCACTGACACTTCTCCACCTGTTTTTTCTCTATGTTCTCTTCTTTTAGTGACAGAAGAACAACTAGAGGTGTTGCGTTACGATGAGCTCGGCCTTGTCACCCAGAAATTCTCACGGGCCTACAACAATTGCTTGAACCGTTGGTGGGGTAGCAAGGACGACTGCTACGGATGTGGTGATCCCAACCACTACATCCTGGATTGCCCCAACAAGGTCTTCACCGGCAAGAACAATGTTGACACTTCTTAGCGTCAGCAGAAAAGTCCACAAGCGTACGGAAGTATCATTGTAGCACTTCACCCGGAAGTATTCAGGGTATCATATTTTCCACAGGGAACAGTGTGCTATAGTCTCTTGGTCTAGTCCTCCCAGATAAGACAAGGAGAAGGGTAACAAGGGTAGCAAGGTTCTTCTAAGGAACGGGTCCTTATGTGATCAAGCTTAGCCAAACGTAGCTTGCTTCGGTCAATGGGTGGAGACTAGTTTCCCAATCTATGCCGATACAACTCTACCTAGAATCCTGAACGTGGGTGGATTACAAAGGACAGACAGGGCTGTCACCACCTGTCGCCTACCTCCTCAACCGTGGAGACCCAAGCAACCAACCTGCAACCACTTAGGCTAAACACCGCATTTACGCTAAGGGCCAGTACTCTAGCGGTAGCTAGGACTTACACCCTCTCGCTAGAGCACTCACTCGAGGGTGAACGATCGGTCCAGCTAGCTCCAGAAGCGATAAGCTAGAATACAATAAGAACTTAGAACCAAATTTGAACACGAACCTTTATACTTCAAGAAGTACAAAAGATCGTAGAGGTACAAGAGGAGTCATACTGGCGATTCTGGTGTTCCTTCCGTGGAGGTAGCTGACAACTCCAGTACTTCTCCGACTCGTACTGATTTGCTCCCTATTCTAGTTAGCTACTAGAGCTAAGATATATGAGGCACTACTACTTCCATGGATCCCTCTTGAGATATCATCAATGAGCACTTGGATGCCTTGTGAGGAGGATGGAGGCCTTCTTTTGTAGGTGGAGGTGCCTTAGGGGAGTGGAGGACCTCTCCTCCTTTGGAAAGTCCAAACCGACCTCAAACCGCCTTCAAGATGCGCTGCACCTGGACGAAAACCACGTGCACCGCCTTTGCAAAGGCGGTGGGAGTCTCCATGCCAAAACTGGTTGGAAACCGCCTCGATAGTGGTGTGGCCGCACCAGCTAGCCCAAATAGGCCCATCTTTGGTGGGCTGCTTCTTTAAGGCCTCTAGATGGGTCCTGCAAAGTTTGGGCCCATTTGGAGTTCGTTTGATTTGGGTCTTGGGCTTTTTATCATTCCGACAGGGCCCTAATTTGCCTGGTATTGGGCCTATTCCCCCTTGGGCTCATATCGGGTGCATTTACATGTCATATGTTGTATGTGTTGGTGTTGGCACAAAATGTGTTGCACCGTGCCTCACACACAGCAAGCCAAAAAGTGTGGCTTCAATCGGATGCCTGGACGATTTGAAATCCGGAGACGTGCCAGTCGGTTTGACCTGAAAGCCAACAAGGGATAAAACTGTGAGAATAAAACTGGAACATGCCGGATGAGACCAGACAGTTCCATATTTACGGCCCTGAAGCCATTCACAATGACATATAGCTATAAAAGCTATCTGTCAACAAGTTTTAAAGATCATTCGGCTAACTCCAAACATGAGCATATGTAAACAATTGGTTGCCGAATGCACATGCATAAAAAGACATGCTTGAGCAAAAGATAGATTCGAAAATAGCGCATAACCAAGCTCGGCAAATCAGCCGAGTTGGGGTCCATGAAGAAGGAACATGCAAACAAAACGTTCAAACCAATCTAAAACCTGCATCTGCCGCACGATACCTAGTTTTATCAAAGCTTAAGCGTAATTGACAGGTATGAACCCACAACACGTAACAATCTAGATTAGAAATTAATTCGGCCATCATGGTTATGCGATTATTGGAAAAAACAAGTAAACAACTTGCAAAGCAAGGCCGAACAAAGTCAAATCTAGATTGGGCAAAAGAATGTTACAAAACTAATTGAATAAATTATGCAACACATGGTAACTTAATGAATCTATTAGATCTTGCCGAATCTAATAGAGCCGATAACTATCTCGCTCCTGCTAAACATATCAAGCAAACGCCTGCCGCACGGTATTTACTCATAAGCATAGCATAAGCAAAGACTTCTTGATCATTAACAAAGGTCCGCCGCATGACCATTGGAAACGAACAAGACTACTTGCATCACATCTAAATCCACCGCATGATACTAGACATGATAACAAGGTTGTCGGGACTTACGGAGGTCGACGGATCGATGATTCCTCTCGAAGAACTCGACGACACGACAAAGGACTCGAAGATGGCATGGGGCCGATTTGTATTGATATGGTTGTGAACAGTTTTACAATGGCCGGGGGTTTATACTTATACCTTGGGTGAATAAGAGACCTGAAAGGACTATGACTAACAAAACATATCTAAAGGAATCTCAAGATACACGTATATGAATATATTACTTAAACCGCTATGGACACGTACGTACATGCATAGTACGTATCCTTGCTTCCCCCGTCCCAACATGTACTTGAACATTATTGGACACCATGCTTCTGCCAAAAAATAATATGTTCTTATTTCCTTCTCTTATACTGCACATAGCCTAGAGTCCGTTTTATTTTTCTTCTTTGAACGAGATCATCAAATTGGGTATTATTCTGGCCTTTGATTTGGCTACGGTACGTAAAGCAGCTGGCCATCATCTCCATATACTCGTAGGCAATATAGATGTATCCCGATTAAACAAGCCTCTTTTCTTTCCCTCAATTGCACGAACTCTGATCCTCATGTATCTTTATTTCTATATCTTTTCTTCATGCACGTGCAGACCAACTCATGATCTTAATTGCTCTTTACCAAATTTTGGTGTAAACACAGGCCCCCCAAGTTCGGAGTATGAATTCTTCATGCTTCGAATTATTTTTGTCTGATGCTCCTTTTTTCCTGATGACATTCGATCGCAATATTTTGAAGGCTCCACCGGCTTCTCTTGAAATATAAAGAGCCGCATCGGCTTTCAATGCTGATGATAATTTCCAGCCGATCCTCTTCTTCCAAGAAACCGAGTAACTTTACTGGCAGCGATATTTCATTATTCCCGGCCTTACCTTCACATGTGAACTTTGAAGTGTCTATCACACCATCTTGGGTGGTTGAGGAATAGAACGGGTTAGAATCTAGTCATCCTTACTTCTCTAGCTTAGAAAACTTGGGGTTTTGAAAGATTTTTAAATTGAAAACATAGCTTTACTCCTCAAATGATTCTCTCAGATCGCTCAATGTGTATAGTTCTTCACCGAGACACTGTTCATTTTTTTATATACCCTACTTCTAAAAGCCTATGAAATGTCACAGACTTACCTTGCATATATCATAAAGTCAAACCCCAGATCCACGAAGAGAAGTGTCATACTCTTAGACCAAGATGTGCATGTGTGTGGAACATATATTTTTACCTCCTTGATCATGACCCTCTCTTTCTTTTAAAATTGAGAACACAAGGTTGATATGTGCCCTTGTGGTTTCCTTCCTGAGTGATGAGTGATCGATCAACGGACAACATGTCTCTTGGCTGTGTTGATGTGCAGGTGCGGAGCTCGGGCAGTGGTCGAAGGTGAGGTGAAGGTCAAGTAGGGACGTGTCGTGCCGACGGACCGGGAGCGGTGAAGGACGGACGTGGAGCTTGGACCGACGGACCAGGAGACCTGAGGACCAGCTGTGGTAGCTGGCACGTGGCGTTGACAAGCAAGAGGACATGGGGATGTGCGGTGCATCGGCCGAGTCGGGAGGAAGGTGATGGCGTCGTGACACTTGGCGGGAGGCCGAGGAGGATGGCGAATGCACTGTGCCCGGCGTGGAGGCTGGACATGCTCCGACATCGGTGCTGGGACTCGGGGTGTGCGAACCACATCCCGTCTACGGCACGGGTTCGGTAGCTGAGCCTCGAAAAGTTAACCTCGACGGTTTCCGAGTTTGGGCCTCAAAACTCGGGGTGGCCGGTTTCCGAGTTTGGGCCTCAAAACTCGGCGTGGACAGTTTCCAGGTTTGGGCCTCAAAACCTGGGCGCGCGGGTTTCTTAGTTTGGGCCACAAAACTCAGCCTGAGGACGGGTTTCCCGGTTTCAGCCTCAAAACCGGGGGGAAGCCCAGGTTTCCCGGTTTCGGCCTCAAAACCGGGCGGAGGTCCGCAAAAAGCACGGTTGACGCGTGGCGGCGTGGAGAGGCTGGCGCGGCGGCGCAGCTATCTGCGAGGTAGGTGCGGCGGTCGATAGGGCGGCACGTGGCGGCATCCTGAGGCTTGCGTCGAGGCGAAGCTAAGGTTGAGATGGGCGCGGGGCCGTCGGATCAACCATCAGCAGAGTTGGACCGGGATACCCCTAGGGTTGGCCGCTTCGCTCTTGTATCTAGGGGTAGAAAGGGGATTATTGTTTTAGGCTATAAATAAGAGAGGCACCCCTCCTCTCCCTCTATCCTTGCAGTCATTTGTTCCTGAGCACTCTATCTCTAGCCTCCCTCCTTAGGTTCTAATCATACCTCGCTGCAAGCGATCCGCAGAGACGGAAATCATACCTCTGTGTATTTGGATCTTTTGAGGAAACGAGACCGTATTCTCGTTGTCTCCTCGTGTGGAGCAATTTCGGCTGAAATCGAATCGTGTTCTGTGTTCTTCACGTTTTGGTTTTTCATCTCTTGGAGATTTGCCTCATTCTCCCTCTCCACGAGATGATTTTCGATTCCACTTGAATCAATTTGTTCTTGGTCGTGAGCCCCTTCTTTCTACCGAAGGAATTCTCTCCTAACCTCACGAATCCATAGATCGGGTTGATTTTGTGTTCGTACTTAGTTCTTTCCCCTTTTCGGTGATCCACGAATCTCTCTTGATTGACTTGGTTTGGTGCGATGATTTCTTAGGATTAGCACCCTAATACATAGAGGATCACCTGGGAGAAGTTTGATCGAAGTCCCTTTTGATTTGGTGAAGTTCCGATCAATTTGGCTTTTGTCCCGAGCAGTTTTTCTGCTCTCTGTTCATCCGCGGACAGTTCGCGCCCCTAGAGGCGGACAGTCCGGGGATCGGGGCTGGTCAGATCAGTCAGGCGCAGTCCCCTGATTGTTCACTGTCAAGTGAATGGCGGACAGTCCGCGGTACAAACCCGCGGACAGTCCGGGACCTGTCCAGCAGACTTGCAGAACTGTTCTGTTTCTGGTCTTTTGCCGGCGGACAGTACGGACTCCCAGTGTCGGACAGTCTGGCGTTGGGCGGACAGTCCGGGATCCTAACCCCGGACAGTCCGCGATCCTGCAGTCTTTGCAGTTTTGCTCTGAGGCTTTGGCAACTGCTTTTGGGGTTTCTCCAGAGGTTCCGCTGTACCACTAGGACATCTCCTAGGGTATCCACCTACTCGTAAGTCGTGAACTCTCCGGTCGTTTTGAGTCTTTGCTTTTGGGGTGACTTTCTGGGACAAGGGCCATACTATTCACGAGTTGAATTTGAGGCTCCCATTCACCCCCCCTCTGGTCGCTAATCCGGTCCTTCAATTGATATCAGAGTCGGTTAAGGATCTTCTCTACCTTAATCGGTTTCGGATCCTAAGGGCGACATGGATCGAGGGAATGGCAAGGCTCCTTGGTTCGATGGAACGAACTATCCCTATTGGAAGATTCGGATGCGTGCTTATCTCAACAACATCGGATCTTCTGTCTGAGAGATATGTGAGAATGCTGAGTACGTAGTCCTTGCAGCTCGTGTGGGTCAGATCCAGATTGACCAACACGAGGCCAATTCCAAGGCTCGTAACGCTCTTTTGGCCAGCATCTCCCTTCCTGAGTTTGAGCATGTCTCTGAGCTTGAGACGGCACGAGAGATCTGGGTGAAGCTTCAGAGCTATCACGAGGGGACCGCTCAGGTCAAGACCAGACTCTTCGAGACGTACAAGCGCGAGTACGAGAACTTTGTTCAGTTGGAGGGAGAGACGATTGACGCCATGTTCGCTCGTTTCCAAACGATTGTGAACAAGATGCGTGCCAATCGGGCTAACCTACCCTATGACGATCATGAGAGGGCTCTCAAGTTGCTATACGCCCTAGATCGGAGGGTATGGGAGGTGAAGGTGTCGACCATCATAGAGTCTCCATCCTATGATACCCTCACCGTGGACGAGCTGTTCAGCAAGCTCAAGTCCACCGGGATCGATCACCTAATTCAGGCCAAGCTGAAGAACCCATCTTCACATACCATGGCTTTGGTCTCAGGCATAGGTGGATCGACTTTCTCTGCTGACGCTTCACCTCCTCTGCTTTCTTTGTCATCTTTGCTTACAGTCACGGAGGAGCAGATGGAGGCGTTTGGAGACGACGAGCTCGCCCTTGTCATCACCCGGTTCTCGTGGTTTCAGAACAACCGCCTGAATCGCCGGCGTGGTGGCGCACGCGAGGGATGCTACAAGTGTGG
Source organism: Coix lacryma-jobi var. lacryma-jobi (assembly GCA_009763385.1). Taxonomy (NCBI): domain Eukaryota; kingdom Viridiplantae; phylum Streptophyta; class Magnoliopsida; order Poales; family Poaceae; genus Coix; species Coix lacryma-jobi. Next base: position 87,465,019 of record CM019831.1, read on the forward strand.
AGATCTAGACCACTTCATGGCGAACTGCCCCAAGAACGACAAGAACTTCCCCGGCAAGAACCGCAACTCCAGGCGCAAGGGCAAGCCAGAGAACAAGGCCGGGAAGAAGAAGAAGGGCGTCTATCGCCGAGAAGACATGGAGAAGGCTTTCAACGCCGGTCGGCGTGCTTTCCTCGCCACCATCAGCGACGGCGAGAAGACCTCCGACGGCGACTCCAGCGATGATGGGTCCGAGCACAAGACAGAAGAACGCTTCAACGGACTCTGCTTCCTCGGCCACTCCTCCAAGGGCTTGTGCACCATGGCCCTGGATGAAGAAGACTCCAAGTGCCAGGCAAAGGACGCCGATGATGCCAACGGCGACGATGACGACGACGACGACGACGACAGCGCCTCTCAGGTATCAAACTCTTCGGTTGTCGATCGTCTCACTGATGAGTGAGATAGGTTTGCGGATCTAGTCGGTGTTCTGGAGAAGTGGCTTACGCAGGTTTTCCAAGAGCGCGGTGAGTTTAAGGCCAAGATGAAAGAAGCGCTTAAGGAGCTTGAGTTCGCTAGGTCTGAGGTGAAGGTGGTCGATGAGGAGGAGTGTGAGGAGTGCACGATGCATATGACAAACTTTGCCACCCTGCAAACCAAGTATGCCTCTTTGATTGAGGTGTATGATGAGCTGAAGAGTAGGCTAGACTTGGTGGGTGATTGCAAACAGTGTCCTTCCCTGAAGAAGGAGCTGGAGGAAGTGAAGGCGAGGCCTTCTTTGCTGGGTGCGTGCAAGCTTTGCCCTAGCTTGCGAACTGAGTTGGCAGAAGTCAATGCCAAGCTTGCTGAAGCCATGAAGGTCAGCTCAGTTAGCACCTTGGCCGCTCCATGTGAGCAATGCGTGGGGATGGAGCTTGAGATAGCCAACTGTCGGCATGACAGGATGCAAACCGAGGAGGAAAACACATACCTTCGGTCCATCCTGAGTTGGGTGTCATGCAGTGAGCCGCAGTTGGGCATGATGATCAGTCAGTTCAAGAGGGGAACTGATTGCTCGGGAGTAGGCTTTGCTTCAGGTGGGAAGGGCGCTAGTATCTTTGGCAAGATCGGTGAGTTTAGCGGAGTGAACCCGAGTGAGAAGCCATCCGCTATCCCTAAGCTTACCAAGATCACCCCACCTGAGCCTCCCAAGCCTATCACCAAGGATGGTATCCTTGATGAACCTCCCAAGGCTCCACCTCGCAAGCAAGTGTGGATTCCAAAACCTAACCATCTTAGGAACACACTTGACACCCTTCCTGACGTCTCTAGTGATCCCCTTCCGAGAGGCAAGCAGCCAGCCAGTGTGAACAACCCTCGCAACCCTAGGAACCAACAACCCAAGAGAGTGGTGAGGTTTGAGTGCGAGTACTGTCACCGTGAGGGTCACCTAGCTGAGTTTTGCTTTCGGAGGAAGAGAGACGCTAGGAAGGAGTTGGAGCTGAACAACTAGGCCAGGCACCACCCTCTCCATGGTGTGCAAGGTCGGGGAGTTCAGAGGCAGGGCGCTAGACCTAGAGGTGCACCCCCTCAGGTAGCTAGGCCCCAGGCAGCTAGACCACGGGGTGGTGGTCGTGCCCGTCGCGGTTCTGGTCGTCCTCAATACGACCGTGAGCCGAGTGTAAGAGGTTTTGCTGCTCAGTCCCATAGCGGACCACCTTTTCATTATGGTGGTGATCGCTTTGCTCAAATGGGACAAGTAGGTCAGTTTGGAGGTTTTCCGTTCCATAGCGGACCACCCTTTCAAGTTGGTGGTAATCGCTATCCACCCATGGGACGAGGACAGCTTGGTGTTGCTACTAACACTTTTTCTGGGCTTATGACACAGCACTGGTATCCTTCTCAGTATACTAACCCCAGTGTTGTGCCATATGCTCACTTCCTGCCTTTCTATTGATGCAGGAACTTCGGTTGGAGAACATGTGGCTCATGGATTCCGGGTGTTTGCGCCACATGACTGGAAAGAAGGAATGGTTCTCCAGCCTTAGCCCCGTGATGCACAAGGAGTACATCACTTTTGGGGATAATAGTAGAGGTAAGGTTGTTTCTCAAGGAGCTATCCGGCTCAATGAGAACTTTGTCCTTAAGGATGTTGCTTTGGTTTCGAACTTGCATTACAACTTGCTTTCTGTTTCGCAACTTCTTGAGGATGATTGTGAAGTGCGCTTTAAGAAGGGTCTGAGTCGCGTTTTAGACCCTCGGGGAGATCTTGTTTGTTGGATCGTTCCTTTTGGCCATGTTTTCAGAGCCGACTTTTCTCGTTCTTTTGGCTCTGCTAGATGTTTGATGGCTGGTCCTTCTTCTGATTTGTGGAAGTGGCATAGGAGGCTCGGTCACTTGAGTTTTGACTTGCTTGCAAGACTTAGCTCACTTGGCCTAATCCAAGGATTGCCCAAGCTTAAGTTTCAGAAGGACCTTGTTTCCCATCCTTGTCATCACGGGAAGATGGTTGCTGCTTCTCACCCACATGTTAATCAGGTGATGACAAAGCAACCCGACGAGCTTTTACATATGGACACAGTTGGTCCAGCTCGGGTTTGCTCAGCGGGTGGGAAGTGGTATGTTCTTGTGATCGTTGACGATTTTTCGAGGTATTCTTGGGTGTTCTTCATGGAGGGTAAAGATGAAGTGTTTCCTTTTGCTCGTGATCTGATTTTGAAGTTGAAAACTGAGTTTCCTCTTGATACCATTAGAGCTATTCGTAGCGATAATGGTACTGAGTTTGATAACTCTCAGTTTGCTTCTTTCTGTTCTTCTAATGGAATCGAGCATCAGTTCTCTTCTCCTTATGTCCCCCAGCAGAACGGTGTTGTCGAGCGTAAGAACCGGACCCTTGTTGAGATGGCCAGGACGATGCTCGATGAGCATAGGACTCCTAGGCGTTTTTGGGCCAAGGCGATCAACACCGCTTGCCATGTTTCAAATCGCATCTTTCTTCGTGCTTTGATGAAAAAGACTTCTTATGAGTTGCGTTTTGGACGGGTACCCAAGGTGTCTCATTTTCGGGTGTTTGGGTGCAAGTGCTTTATCCTGAAGCAAGGCAATTTGGACAAATTTGAATCTCACTTTGCTGATGGCGTGTTTCTTGGTTATGCTTCGCATTCGCATGCTTATCGAGTTCTTAACCTTGAAATTAACCGGATAGTGGAGACCTGCGAGGTCACATTCGACGAGACTATGCCTTGTGTTTCTTCTGCTTTTGATGTTGCAGGAGAACAGGAGGTGGGAGAGACCATCTTTGTGGAGGAGGAGCAGAGGAATGCCGATTGGGGTGATCCCGAGCCAACTCCACTGGCTGCCCCCATCGACCCTGCGACGTCTACTTCAGCTCGAGGACCCGATCCCACGACATCTTCTTCTTGGGGTCCTCTTGAGCCACCTCTCCAGCGAGCACCCGCTGCACCTGAGGGAGTGACTGCATCTGGCGAGAGGGAGGCGACTTCGGCGAGGCAAGCGCCCCAAAACGTTCAACAAGTTCACCCCCTGCAGTAGATCATTGGCGGCATCGACCAGCGAGTCACGCGGTCGCGAGCGTATGGAATCTCTCACTTTGCTCATTCTGCATTTGTTGCTTCTTTTGAGCCCAAAGATGTTGGACACGCCCTTTCTGATTCTAACTGGGTTAATGCCATGCATGAGGAGTTAGAAAACTTTGAGCGAAACCAAGTTTGGACCCTAGTTCCACCTCCACCAGAATGCCACCCTATAGGTACCAAATGGGTTTTCAAAAACAAAGAGGGTGAGGATGGGATGGTAGTGAGGAACAAGGCTAGGCTAGTAGCCCAGGGTTTTTGCCAAAAAGAGGGGATAGACTATGAGGAAACCTTTGCCCCTATAGCCCGTTTAGAAGCCATTAGAATCCTTCTAGCCTTTGCTGCTTCGAAGGGTTTTAAGCTTTACCAGATGGATGTCAAGAGTGCTTTCTTGAATGGGTACATAGAGGAAGAGGTTTATGTTAAGCAGCCCCCTGGTTTCGAGGATCCCAAGTTTCCAAACCATGTTTATAAACTTTCAAAAGCGTTGTATGGTTTGAAACAAGCCCCGAGAGCGTGGTATGATCGTTTGAAAACCTTTTTACTCTCCAAGGGTTTTAAAATGGGACGGGTCGATAGAACTTTGTTTCTCCTCAAGCAAGGCAATGACACCCTGTTAGTCCAGATTTACGTGGATGATATCATCTTTGGTGGCTCCTCTCACGCACTTGTTGCCAAGTTTGCAGATACCATGAGTAGGGAGTTTGAGATGAGTATGATGGGTGAGTTGGTCTTCTTCCTCGGGTTGCAAATCAAGCAAACCCGAGATGGGACGTTCGTGCATCAAGGAAAGTACACGAAGGACATCCTAAAGAAGTTCGACATGGGCGAGGCCAAGCCTCTTACGACACCCATGGCGACGACTGCTGCGATGGACGTGGACCAGGACAGAGAGGCTGTTGACCAGAAGGAGTACAGGAGCATGATCGGCTCGCTCCTGTACCTGACGGCAACGAGGCCGGACATACAGTTTTCTGTGTGTCTGTGCGCTCGTTTTCAGGCGTCCCCTCGGACTTCCCACAAGCAAGCAGTCAAGCGCATCATGAGGTACCTCCGATACACTCCTGAGTTCGGACTTTGGCACTCTTCTTCTTCGACTCTTTCGCTTTGCGGTTACTCCGATGCGGATTTTGCCGGCTGTCGGCTTGAGCGCAAGTCTACTTCTAGGACTTGTCAATTTCTTGGCTCTTCACTGGTTTCATGGTCTTCTCGCAAACAGTCGAACGTAGCCCAGTCTACTACAGAAGCCGAGTATGTTGCTGTTGCTTCTTGTGTTTCGTAGCTTTTATGGATGGTTGCTACTTTGCATGATTTTGGTCTGGATTTCAGTCGGGTTCCTTTGCTTTACGACAGCACTTCAGCCATTAGTGTAGCAAAGAACCCTGTTCTTCACTCAAAGACCAAACATATCGATGTTCGCTTTTTATTTTCTTCGTGATCATTATGAGAAAGGCGACATTGATCTTAGGCATGTAGACACCCATAACCAGGTTGCGGATATTTTCACCAAGCCTTTGGATCTCTCAACTTTTGCTAGGTTGAGAGGTGAGCTTGGTGTGTGTTTCCCCTTCTAGATGGGGGAAACATTTCGCTTGTTGTACCATAGACTGTCTTTCTGATCCTTTTTGTTTTTGGGTCTTGAGTCTTTCTGTTTTTATTTTGGCTCCGATTCGGAGTTCATCATGCATACATCTTTCATTTTCAAGCTTCATGTCTATATTCCCTAGAATGAATTTATGCTCTGATTAGTGTATGCTTCGATGGTATATGATGATGCTTGTAGCTTAGGCTCTCTTTGATCACTGCTACAAATTGTGAGCTAAGCTACTTTTTCGAATGAAGAACATGTCTAATGAACTTAAAATTTGATACATGTTCACCATTGAGATTGGCAACTAGCATGTGTAGGATATGTTGAGGTCACTTGAGCTATTTCATATATGCTAGGTTGCTATGTCTCTAGTTCTGAGTCTTTCACTTGCTTGGACTGTTCATATCTTGCTTAAAATGAACCAAGTGTTAGTGAATTTAAAAGATCGAGATGGGATTGCTTTGTCAGCACATCACGGTATCGAGACTGTTTCTCATAGCACTTTGAGTTAAACTTGAGCCGTGTAGTGTAAGACCAAAACCGATGCTTTAAGCTTCTGATTGCATATGCATAGGCTTAGCACGGTTGGAAAGTTAGGCAATGACAAGCTTTCAACCTCTGCGGATACATGGGTGTATGCCGAGTCTCTGAGTGATGAGTGATTGTCAACTGGGATGATGCGCATGTTCTTTGGCTTGTGTTGTGCAGGTGTCGAGCACGGATACAGTGATCAGAGGCAAGGTGAAGGTCAAGTAGAGACGTGCCGTGCCGATGGACCGAGAGTGGTGAAGGGCGGACGTGAGGCTTGGACTGAGGGACCGGTGGCCCGAGGATCAGCTGTGGTGGCTGGCAGCCTGGGACAGCGACGAGCGAAGACTTGCGGTCATGTGTTGCCTAAGTCGTGGACTTGGGGACACGTGTCGGTGGACGGGGTGCACGGGCGGTGCATCCCATCTACGGCGTCGGTATGGTGGTAGAGCCAGAGAAAAACCATCGGGTGGACGGTTTCCAGGTTTGGGCCTCAAAACCTGGGTGCTGAGGGTTTCCGAGTTTGGCCACAAAACTCGGGCTGAGGACGGTTTCCAGGTTTGGGCCTCAAAACCTGGGCATTGCGGGTTTGCTGAGTTTGGGCCTCAAAACTCAGATGCTGGTGGGTTGGTTTCCCGATTTGGGCCTCAAAACCGGGGGTTGGCTGTGAAGACTGGTTTCCCGGTTTGGGCCTCAAAACCGGGGGTGCGACGTCCAGGAAAAGGACGCGGAGCGGTGGCGGCACGTGGCGGCAATCGGGAGGTTGCGTTGAGGCAACGCTTCGAGTTGTGCGGGCGTGGCCGTCGGATCTACCTACCACCGAGTTGGTCCAGAATAACCTTAGGGTTTAGCTGGTTCGCTCTGTAAGTAGTGAGGGGTAGAATAGGAATAGAGTAGGAATTAGGAATAGGTTAAGTAGGGGGAGACACCCTCCTCCACGATTATCTCAGTCATTTTGCTCTTTGCTTCTAGGGTTTCCTGCTCTCCCAATCCCCTGCTGTAGCTAGCTGAGATCCGCAGAGAACCATACCTCTGTGTACTGGAGATTTTGAGGAAGTGAGGCCGTAACCTCACTGTTGTAGCGTGTGGTAGCCACACAGTTGCAGATCGATGCGTTGATTCGCGTTTTGGTTCGTGTTCTTCGCGTTCATCTTTTCTCCGTGTTTTTCTCGTCGCTCGATCTCTCTCCATACTGCGTCTTTGTGAAATCCGTTCAAATCATCTTGTTCGTATTTGAAAGGAGATCATTTCCACCGAAGGAATTTATCTAACTCCTTACGAACAAGTAGATCGGGTCGATTTCGTTTTCGTGGCGCTTTTCGGTTCATTCTTCTCCCCTTTTCATTTCCCGGTGATTGAATCAATTTGAGCGGATGATTTCTTGGGGATAGTCTCCTAACTACTCCGTGATCATCCTCTCCAAGTTTGGGAATGTGGGATTTTGATTTGAATCAATTTGAAGAAGATTTGGGTGAAGGGCGTTTGAAATCGCCCTCCCTGAGTGATCGCGGACAGTCCGCCACTCAGGGCGCGGACAGTCCGCGCGTCGGGGACTTGGCCAGAGCATTGGCCGCGAGTCTCTGTGTTTTGGGTCTCGGTTGACCGGCGGACCGTCCGCAGGTATAAACCGCGGACAGTCCGGGACTGTCCAGGGAGTCTGCAGCAACAGTGCTATTTTGGGTTTTCTGCTGGCGGACAGTCCGCCAGTAAACTGTGGACAGTCCGGCCTTGGGCGGACAGTCCGGGACTCCAGGTCCGGACAGTCCGGGATCCTGCTGTTTGTTCCGGTTTAGTGCGTTTGCTCTTTCGGCTTGCTCGCTTGGTTTCCGGACTTCTCGTTTGGCCTTGTAGTTGACCAAGGAACCTCTCTAGGTATCTTTGCTACTTGTTAGCATCGATATTCGGAGATTCCTCGACGTAGCCGTCTATCTACGTTCGGGACTTGGTTTGTGAGGGTCGGACTTGTCTCGGTTCTTTCGGTGTTTGGTTTGTTATCTCTTTGTGGTGCCTCGCTGTGATCCTAGGGATCATCCACCCTCTTCCAAGGGTCATGGGCATCATGGTTTCGGTCGTAGCTTTCGGGGGTTGATTTTGGGACATTTGGCCAAAGTTTCGAGAGAAATTTTTGAGCTCCCATTCACCCCCCCTCTGGTCGCCTTGCTAGTGCTTTCTCGGTCCTTCAATTGGTATCAGAGCGGGTTAAGGATCTTCCACCTTAGCCGGTTCTAGATCCACAGAAGACGACATGGATCACGGCGTGGGCAAACCGCCGTTTTTCGATGGGACGAACTATGCGTATTGGAAGATACGCATGTCGGCCTATCTGCAGAGTTTGGGCGCTTCCATTTGGGATATTTGCAACTCTGCCGATTACGTTGTCTTGGCTGCTCGTGTGACTCAGCATCAGATCGATGAGCACGATGCCAATAGCCGAGCACGTAATGCTCTTTTCTCATGCTTGAGCATGAGTGAGTTTGATCATGTTTCTCACCTCGCTACGGCTCGGGAGATTTGGGCTACCCTCATGCGCTTTCATGAGGGAACCTCTCAAGTCAAAACCCGTCTCTACGAGTCGTTCATGCGAGAGTATGAGAACTTTTGACATATGCCTGGCGAGAGCATAGAAAGTTCATTCGCTCGCTTTCAGGTGATTGTCAACAGGATGAGGGCAAACAAGGAGCTGTTGCCTTTCAACGATCATGAGAGAGCTTTGAAGCTACTCCATACTCTTGATCGATCGATGTGGGATTCCAAAGTTCAGGCGATCATCGAATCACCTAACTATGAGACCCTCACGTGCGACGAGCTCTTTGGTAAGCTCAAGTCCAGTGAGATTGACGCCATGGCGAGGGCTTCTTATGAGAATCCTTCTGGCCCGACTATGGCTTTGGTTTCTAGCTCTTCTGCTAACCCCTCTGGAGGATTTGCACTCTCTTCGCTCTTTTCTGTCACAGAGGACCAGCTGGAGTCTTTGGGGGATGATGAGTTGGCTATGCTCGCCAACCGGTTCTCGCGGTTCCACAATAACCGCATGAACCGTCGCCGCAGAGGAGGACGCTCAGGATGCTACGAGTGCGGCGACCCCGACCACTTCATCGCCAACTGTCCCAAGAAGAAGAACTCATCTGGGAAGGGCGATCATGGGCACAAGTACGACTCCGGCAAGCGCAAGGAGAAGTATGTCCCCGCAAGGCACAAGCGGAGGGGCGGCTTCTACAAGGAGTACATCAAGAAGAAGTACTTGGAGAAGGCCCAGGCTGAGCAGCGTGCGTTCTTCGCCACGCTCAGCGACGTCGACGGCTCGGATGATGACTCCGCTTGCTCAAGCGACAACGAGTCCGAGAAGAAGAAGAGGATCGAGGACAAGCTGAACGGTCTCTGCTTCTTCGCCGACAACGATGGCCTCTGCACCATGGCCCTCGGCAAGGAGGTCGACGGCGAGCTGGTGAACTCCCCTCGGGACGACGACGACGACACCTCCCAGGTATCCCTCACCCACGATGAGCTTTCTGCTAAGGTCGAGTAGCTTACTGCCGCCTTGCTTAGTCAGGATAAGCTGCTTAGGCATGCCGCTTGAGAGCGCAAGGAGTTTAGGCAGAAGTGGGAGGACACGGTGAGGGAGCTTGAGTTTGCCAAGTCCACCATGGTCGTGTCTGAGGAGGCGGAGTGCGAGATGTGCACCACGCACATGACTGACCTTCTCACTTTGAGAAGCAAGTATGTTGCATTGGTAGGAGAGGTGAATGTGCTGAAGGCTAGACCCTCACTGTTGGGTGCGTGAAAGACTTGTCCTGTCTTGCAATCCGAGTTGGCAGAGAAGAATGCCAAGATTGTGTCTCTTGAGGAGGCCAGCTCGGGTAGCACTTGTGTGACTAGGTGCGCTTTGTGTGAGGGTTTGGAGATGGAGATTGCGAATGTGAAGCATGACAAGATGCAAACCGAGGAAGAAAACACATACCTTCGGACCATCTTGTCATGGGTGTCTTGTGGTGAGCCGCAGCTTGGCAATTCAAGCGAGCTGCTGGAGGTCCTGGTGTAGGTTTTGCTCCGGGTGTTGATCGTTCTGCTTTTGGGAAGATTGGAGAGTCGAGTGGTTTGAACCCGAGTGAGAAGCCCAACTCCACCACTACTCCCAAACTTACCAAGCTTCCACCCAAAGAGCCTCTCAAACATAACACCAAGGATGGAGTGTTTGAGGAACCTCCGAGAGCTCCACCCAAGAACCAAGTGTGGCATCCCAAACCCAACCACCTAAAGAACAAGCTAGACACCATGCCACCCATCCAGGAGGAGTGTTTGCCACAGAAGGGCAAAGTGATCCACACCCACAACCGTGAGTACCAACAACACCCTTTGAGAGCGGTGAGGTACCATTGTGAGCATTGTGGGAGAGATGGACACTTGAGTGAGTTCTGCTTTAGGCGCAAGAGAGAGACGCGTCGTGCTAAGGAGATGAACAATGCGGACATGTACCATCCTCTCCATGATGTACATGCACCAAATGTTCAGAGACATGGTGCTAGGCCCAGAGGTCCAGAACCTCAAGTTCCCAGGCCTAGACAGAGGAGAGCTCCGAGGGGAGATGCTAGGCCAAGAGGTGCAGTGCCTCAAGTTCCTAGGCCTAGGCCTCGTAGAGAGCGTGCCCGGCGGGAGCCTGTAGTTGTAGGCTATGGAGCCCGTGGCGGTGGCTTTGTAGTTGAGCGTTTTCCCCCACCGCGTTTTGAGTATCACGGTGAGCGCTCCTTCCATAGCGGACCACGTTCTTCTAAACATGGTGATCGCTTCATTCGTAGGTGTGCTAGGAATGGTTTTTTTCCTAACCGTTCTTTTGAGCAGCCGACCCAACACTGGTATTCTCCTTACTTCACTAACCCCAATGTTGGCCTGTATGCTCATCCTATGTCTTTTTATTGATGTAGGTAAAACGATTGGAGAACGTTTGGTTGGTGGATTCCGGGAGTTCGAGGCACATGACCGGAAACGCCAAGTGGTTCTCCAGTCTTAGTCCGGTCGCCGAAAAGGAGTATATCACCTTCGGCGACAACATCAAAGGTAAGGTGCTGTCTCGTGAGTCTGTGCGAGTTAATGAGCACTTGGTGTTGCGCGATGTTGCTCTTGTTTCTAACTTGCATTTTAACCTTCTTTCTGTTTCGCAACTCTTTGACGACGACTATGAGATTCGTTTTAAACCGAATCTCAGTCGTATTTTGGACCCTCAGGGCAATCTTGTTTGTGTGATTTCGCCCTTTGGGAAAGTCTTTCGTGCGGATTTCTCAGAGTCTTTTGGCATTTCTCGTTGTCTTGTGGCTGGACCTTCCTCTTCTGATCATTGGAAGTGGCATAGGAGACTTCGACATTTGAGCTTCGACTTGCTTGCAAGGCTTAGTTCACTTGGCCTAATCCGAGGATTGCCCAAGTTATCTATGGAGAAGGATCTTGTTTGCCACCCTTGTAGACACGGGAAGATGGTTACCGCTCCCCACCATCCAGTGACTCAGGTCATGACCAAGCGCCCTGGAGAGCTTTTGCACATGGACCTTGTTGGTCCGGCTCGGGTGAGCTCGATTGGGGGGAAGTGGTATGTGCTTGTTGTTGTCGACGATTTTACGAGATATTCATGGGTCTTCTTTTTAGCTGAGAAGACCGAGACTTTTTCCTTTGCTCGCAATCTGATTTTGCATCTTCAGAACGAGTTCCCTTTGAACTCGATGCGAGCTATTAGGAGTGATAATGGTTCCGAATTCAAGAATTCGGATTTTGAGAAGTTTTGTAACTCTTTGGGTTTAGAGCATCAGTTTTCTTCCCCCTACACACCGCCACAGAATGGTGTTGTGGAGAGGAAGAATCGAACCCTTGTAGAGATGGCCAGGACGATGCTCGATGAGCATAGGACTCCTAGGCGTTATTGGGACGAAGCTATGAACACTGCATGCTATATTTCCAATCGCATTTTTCTGAGAGCTTTCTTGAAAAAGACTTCTTATGAGTTGCGTTTTGGGAAACTGCCCAAGGTGAGTTATTTTAGAGTTTTTGGTTGCCATTGTTTTATACTCAAAAAGGGCAACTTGGACAAGTTTGAGTCTCGTTCTTCTGACGGTGTGTTTTTGGGTTATGGCACTCACACTCGAGCTTATCGCGTACTTAACCTTGACACTAACCGAGTCATGGAGACATCCGATGTCACCTTCGACGAGACCATGGTTTGTCCTTCTTCTCATTTTGAGCGTGCAGGTGATCACGAGGTTGGCGAACCTCTTTTCGATGATGATGAAGAAGGTGCTGAAGGGATAGATGACCCAACACCTCCTCCACCTGCTATGCCGCCAAGAGCGGCTTCTACGACGACTCACGGCCCCGACACATCTTCTTCCTGGGGGTCGTGGGATCCACCACCCCGAGCGGTACCCTTTGTACTCGGGGAGGCACCAGCTGCTGTTGAGGGGGAGGCCACTTCGGCAAGGGAGGCACCACGACACATCCAGCGCCAGCACCCGCCTCAACAGATGATCGGCAACATTGACGAACGGGTCACTCGGTCCAGGTCTCAAATCTCTCACTTTGCTCATTCTGCTTTTGTTGCTGATTTTGAGCCCCGAGATGTTGGACACGCTTTGACAGATCCAGATTGGGTCAATGCCATGCATGAGGAGCTTGAGAACTTTGAGAGAAATCGGGTTTGGGTTCTAGTGTCTCCACCTTCTGAGTGTCATCCTATTGGGACAAAATGGGTTTTCAAAAACAAATAGGGAGAAGATGGCCATGTTGTGAGAAACAAGGCCAGACTCGTAGCCCAGGGTTATAGTCAGAAGGAGGGGATAGACTATGAGGAGACGTTTGCTCCTGTAGCTCGTTTGGAGGCTATTAGGATACTCTTGGCTTTTGCTGCATCCAAAGGTTTCAAACTTTTTCAAATGGATGTCAAGAGTGCCTTCTTGAACGGCTACATAGAAGAGGAGGTGTATGTTAGACAACCCCCCGGTTTCAAAAATCCCAAGTTTCCAAACCATGTCTTTAAACTTCACAAAGCTTTGTATGGTTTGAAACAAGCCCCTAGAGCCTGGTATGATAGGTTGAAAACCTTTTTGCTTGCTAAGGGTTTTAAAATGGGATGTGTAGATAAAACGCTCTTTCTCCTCAAGCAAGGCACTGATACTCTCTTGTCCAGATTTACGTGGATGATATCATTTTTGGTGGTTCTTCTCACGCTTTGGTTGCCAAGTTTGCAGATACTATGAGCAGGGAGTTCGAGATGAGCATGATGGGCGAGTTGACGTTTTTCCTCGGGTTGCAAATCAAGCAATCCCGGGAAGGGACGTTCGTGCACCAGGGCAAGTACACCCGGGACATTTTGAAGAAATTCGACATGGGTGAGGCCAAGCCTCTTTCGACACCCATGGCGACCACGATGGCCCTGGATGCGGACAAGGAGGGAGAAGCAGTGGACCAGAAGGAGTACCGGAGTATGATCGGATCGCTGCTCTACCTGACGGCGACACGCCCAGACATCCAGTTCGCGGTGTGTCTGTGCGCGCGATTTCAGTCGTCGCCGCGTACTTCTCACGATCAGGCGGTCAAGTGCATAATGAGGTACTTATCCTTCACTCCAGAATTCGGGATTTGGTATTTTGCTTCCTCCACCCTCTCGCTTTGTGGTTATTCTGATGCCAATTTTGCTGGTTGTCGTATTGATCGCAAGTCCACTTCTGGGACTTGTCAGTTTATTGGTTCTTCTCTTGTATCGTGGTCTTCTCACAAGCAGTCTAGTGTCGCCCAGTCTACCACGGAAGCTGAGTATGTTGCTGCGGCTAGCTGCTGTTCCCAGTTACTCTGGATGATGGCCACTTTGCGTGATTTTGGTCTGAGCTTTTCTCGTGTTCCGTTGCTTTGTGACAGCACGAGTGCGATTAGCGTTGCTAAGAACCCCGTGCTGCACTCGAAGACCAAACACATTGATGTGCGCTTTCATTTTCTACGAGACCACTATGAGAAGGGTAATATCGACCTTCGCCATGTCGATACTCATCATCAGTTGGCTGATATTTTCACCAAGCCTTTGGACCAATCAACTTTTAATCGGTTGAGAGGTGAGCTTGGTGTGTGTTTCCCCTTTTAGATGGGGGAAACATTTTTGACTCTTGTATGATACACTGACTTTGTGTTTTTCAGTTGTTTTTGCTTCCTTTTGGTTTCTTCATGCATCTTTGCATTTCAGCATATGCTTTTACATTCTGAGCTTCATGAATATAGTCTGAAGAATGTAACTATGCTCTGTGTAGTCTTTGCTCCGATGCTTTATGTAGATGCTGTAGCTTATGCTCTTTCTGATCACTAATACATACTGTGAGCTGAGCTATTTTTGAATGGTGAAATTTGATAATAAACTTAAAACTTGAAAATGTTCACCATTGAGATATGCAACTAGCATGTGTAGAATGTGTCCAAGTCACTTATGCTATGTATATATGCTAGGTTGCTATGTCTCTAGTGTTGAGTCATTCACTTGCTTGGTATGTCATATTCTGTTTAAAATCTGAACCAAGTTAAGTGAATTGAAAAGATCGAGATGGGTTTGCTTGTTAGCACCTCATAGTTTCGAGATTGTTTCTCATTGCACTTTGAGTTAAACTTGAGCTGTGTAGTGTATGACCGAAACTGTTGCTTTAAGCTTCTGATTGCTTATGCATAGGCTTCTCACAGTTGAAAAGTTAGGCAATAACAACATTCAACCTCTCGCAGTCACATGCTGATTTTGGAACTTGTGAAATTTCACCGCTGCAACTCCGATTAAAATTTGAAATCACAAGTACATGCTTCATGTTTCATTTGGTATCAGCATGATGATTGAACTGTGCTAGGGGTAGTTCACCTTGTATACATGTTTAGCACTTGTTTGACTTCCTGTCTATACATGTCGGTGCTATTTTGATGGTGAATACCTTTTCGGCTCAAAACTGCTCTTTGTGCTCTCATTTCAGACTTAGTGATCAGTTTGAGCCTTTGCCTAGCATTCTGTGCATTTTCTGAGTCATCGGATCAGAACTCTATAGAGCATCTTTGCACTCTTTTGAGTATACTCCTGAAGCTCCTAACTTGCATTTTGACTCATATGCATTTTCTGAGGGGGGGCACTGATAAGTGCATTTTCAACTAAGGGGGAGAAATTGCAAATCATAATCCTCCATTTTGCTTAGGAGGAGCCTTTTTGGTTGTTTGCAATAATCGAGGGGGAGTTTGCTCCGGATGAGTTTTTGACATATTCAATTGGTTTGGAGCGGTTTGCTAGTTGTGTTGAGCCTTTGCCTCTTTCTTGAGGGACTAGCATTTGTGCTTTTCAGATTTTCAATTGGTGTCGAGCTCTTTTTCTTGAGCTGGTAACAGTTGGTATCAAGTTTTCTTTGCTAGTTGTGTTGAGCCTCTGTGCCTCTATCTTGAGGGACTAGCATTTTGCTTTGATATTTTCAATTGGTATTTGCTAGCGGTGTTGAGCCTGTTCTACCTCTTCTTGAGGGCTAGCTTTGCTTTGCTTGGTCGCGTCGAGCCGTTGCCCATGTTTTTGGGGACCAAGTTGTTTCGCTCTTTCCACTTGACCTTCTTCGGCTTTGCTATGCTTTTGTGTCATTTGGTTGAGTCCTCTCTTCTTCTCCTTCTTCTTTCTTCTGCTTCCTTTATGATTTGTGTTGGTAGTTGGCAATGCACTCATCAAGGGGGAGATTGCGGATACATGGGTGTATGCCGAGTCTCTGAGTGATGAGTGATTGTCAACTAGGATGATGCGCATATTCTTTGGCTTGTGTTGTGCAGGTGTCGAGCACGGATACAGTGATCAGAGGCAAGGTGAAGGTCAAGTAGAGACGTGCCGTGTCGATGGACCAAGAGTGGCGAAGGGCAGACGTGAGGCTTGGACTGAGGGACCGGTGGCTCGAGGATCAGCTGTGGTGGCTGGCAGCCTGGGACAGCGATGAGCGAAGACTTGCGGTCATGTGTTGCCTAAGTCGTGGACTTGGGGACACATGTCGGTGGACGGGGTGCACGAGCGGTGCATCCCATCTACGGCGTCGGTTTGGTGGTAGAGCCAGAGAAAAACCATCAGGTGGACGGTTTCCAGGTTTTGGCCTCAAAACCTGGGTGCTGAGGGTTTCCGAGTTTGGCCACAAAACTCGGGCTAAGGACGGTTTCCAGGTTTGGGCCTCAAAACCTGGGCGCTGCGGGTTTGCTGAGTTTGGGCCTCAAAACTCAGATGCTGGTGGGCTGGTTTCCCGGTTTGGGCCTCAAAACCGGGGGTTGGCTGTGAAGGCTGGTTTCCCGGTTTGGGCCTCAAAACCGGGGGTGCGACGTCCAGGAAAAGGACGCGGAGCGGAGGTGGCACGTGGCGGCAATCGGGAGGTTGCGTCGAGGCAACGCTACGAGTTGTGCGGGCGTGGCCATCGGATCTACCTACCACCGAGTTGGTCCAGAATAACCTTAGGGTTTAGCTGGCTCGCTTTGTAAGTAGTGAGGGGTAGAATAGGAATAGAGTAGGAATTAGGAATAGGTTAAGTAGGGGGAGACACCCTCCTCCCCGATTATCTCAGTCATTTTGCTCTTTGCTTCTAGGGTTTCCTGCTCTCCCAATCCCCTGCTGTAGCTAGCTGAGATCCGCAGAGAACCATACCTCTATGTACTGGAGATTTTGAGGAAGTGAGGCCGTAACCTCACTGTTGTAGCGTGTGGTAGCCACACGGTTGCAGATCGATGCGTTGATTCGCGTTTTGGTTCGTGTTCTTCGCATTCATCTTTTCTCCGTGTTTTTCTCGTCGCTCGATCTCTCTCCATACTGCGTCTTTGTGAAATCCGTTCCAATCATCTTGTTCGTATTTGAAAGGAGATCATTTCCACCGAAGGAATTTATCTAACTCCTTACGAACAAGTAGATCAGGTCGATTTCGTTTTCGTGGCGCTTTTCGGTTCATTCTTCTCCCCTTTCGATTTCCCGGTGATTGAATCAATTTGAGCGGATGATTTCTTGGGGATAGTCTCCTAACTACTCCGTGATCATCCTCTCCAAGTTTGGGAATGTGGGATTTTGATTTGAATCAATTTGGAGAAGATTTGGGTGAAGGGCGTTTGAAATCGCCATCCCTGAGTGATCGCGGACAGTCCGCCACTCAGGGCGCGGACAGTCCGCGCGTCGGGGACTTGGCCAGAGCATTGGCCGCGAGTCTCTGTGTTTTGGGTCTCGGTTGACCGGCGGACAGTCCGCAGGTATAAACCGCGGACAGTCCGGGACTGTCCAGGGAGTCTGCAGCAACAGTGCTGTTTTGGGTTTTCTGCCGGCGGACAGTCCGCCAGTGAACTGTGGACAGTCCGGCCTTGGGTGGAGAGTCCGGGACTCCAGGTCCGGACAGTCCGGGATCCTGCTGTTTGTTCCGGTTTAGTGCGTTTGCTCTTTCGGCTTGCTCGCTTGGTTTCCGGACTTCTCGTTTGGCCTTGTAGTTGACCAAGGAACCTCTCTAGGTATCTTTGCTACTTGTTAGCATCGATATTCGGAGATTCCTCGATGTAGCCGTCTATCTACGTTCGGGACTTGGTTTGTGAGGGTCGGACTTGTCTCGGTTCTTTCAGTGTTTGGTTTGTTATCTCTTTGTGGTGCCTCGCTGTGATCCTAGGGATCATCCACCCTCTTCCAAGGGTCGTGGGCATCACGGTTTCGGTCGTAGCTTTCGGGGGTTAATTTTGGGACATTTGGCCAAAGTTTTGAGAGAAATTTTTGAGCTCCCATTCACCCCCCCCTCTGGTCGCTTTGCTAGTGCTTTCTCGGTCCTTCAACCTCTCGCAATCACATGCTGAATTTGAACTTGTGTTAATAACCGCTGCAATTTCTCCGATAAAATCTGAAAACACAAGTTTATGTTTCACTCTATAGCTTGATGATTGAACTTTGCTAGGGGTAGTTCACCTTGTATACATGTTTAGCACTTGTTTGACTCCCTGTCTATATACATGTTCAGTGTTGTTTTGATGGTGAAACCCCTTTCTGAATGGCTCAAAACTGCTCACTTGACTTATGCATTCAATATCTTGTATTCGGTGATCAGTTTGAGCCTTTGCTAGCATTTTTACTTGTTTCTATGTAGTCGGATCAGCACTCTTTAGAGCATTTATTCACTCTCTCGAGTATATACCTGAAGCTGCTAACATGCATTTTTAACTCATATGCATGAGCTTGACTCCGATAGGCATGACCTAGCTCCGTCTTCCTTACTTGAGCCTTTTACCCTTCTCTTTTGATTGCAATTTGCCCCCAAGGGGGAGAATGCTTCTGGTGGTGTCAATTTGTAATTTATGCTTCTCTTGTTGAGGGGGAGTTCTTTGAATAAGGGGGAGTCTTCTTGCTTATGTTGCTCTGAGTCTGCTTTTATTTGATATCGATCGTTTCACCTAGTTGTGTCAAGCCTCTGTGCCTCTGTCTTGAGGGACTAGCTATTTTTCATCATATTTTGATGGTTCTTGATTGGTATCAGGCTTACTGCTGGTTGTGTTGAGCCTCTGTGCCTCTATCTTGAGGGACTAGCAGTAGCTTCTTCTTATGCAGTCTTCATTTGGTATAGAGCCTTCAGCTAGTGGTGTTGAGCCCTTTCTGCCTCTTCTTGAGGACTAGCTTGTTTTTGACTTGGTTGCGTCGAGCCGTTGCCCATGTCATTGGGAACCAAGTCTTGTGCTCTGTTTTTTGATCGAGTTTTGCTCCTTGATGAGTTGTTGCTCCGATCTCTTGCTTGGTTGTGTCGAACCTTTGCCCATGTCTTTGGGGACCAAGCTTCGCTTATCTCGATTTGTCCGTCTTCGACCTTTTCTCTGGTCTTTGGGCATTTCGAGTGAGTTTTTCTCTTTGTACCCAATTTCGCTTTCTTCCCATTTTGGTTACGGTTACTATGAGTTGACGATGCACTCATCAAGGGGGAGATTGAGAACACAAGGTTGATATGTGCCCTTGTGGTTCCCTTCCTGAGTAATGAGTGATCGATCAACGGACAACATGTCTCTTAGCTGTGTTGATGTGCAGCTGCGGAGCTCGGGCAGTGGTCGAAGGTGAGGTGAAGGTCAAGTAGGGATGTGTCGTGCCGATGGACCGGGAGCGGTGAAGGACGGACGTGGAGCTTGGACCGACGGACCAGGAGACCTGAGGACCAGCTGTGGTAGCTGGCACGTGGCGTTGACAAGCAAGAGGACATGGGGATGTGCGGTGCATCGGCCGAGTCGGGAGGAAGGTGATGGCGTCGTGACACTTGGCGGGAGGCCGAGGAGGATGGCGAATGCACTGTGCCCGGCGTGGAGGCTGGACATGCTCCGGCATCGGTGCTGGGACTCGGGGTGTGTGAACCACATCCCGTCTACGGCACGAGTTCGGTAGCTGAGCCTTGAAAAGCTACCCTCGACGGTTTCCGAGTTTGGGCCTCAAAACTCGGGGTGGCCGGTTTCCGAGTTTGGGCCTCAAAACTCAGCGTGGACGGTTTCCAGGTTTCGGCCTCAAAACCTGGGCGCGCGGGTTTCTGAGTTTGGGCCACAAAACTCAGCCTGAGGACGGGTTTCCCGGTTTCAGCCTCAAAATCGGGGGGAAGCCCAGGTTTGCCGGTTTCGGACTCAAAATCGGGGGGAGGTCCGCAAAAAGGACGGTTGACGCATGGCGGCGTGGAGAGGCTGGCGCGGCGGCGCAGCTATCTGCGAGGTAGGCACGGCGGTCGACAGGGCGGCACGTGGCGGCATCCTGAGGCTTGCGTCGAGGCAAAGCTAAGGATGAGATGGGCGCGGGGCCGTCGGATCAACCATCAGCAGAGTTGGACTGGGATACCCCTAGGGTTGGCCGCTTCGCTCTTGTATCTAGGGGTAGAAAGGGGATTATTGTTTTAGGCTATAAATAACAGAGGCACCCCTCCTCTCCCTCTATCCTTGCAGTCATTTGTTCCTGAGCACTCTCCCTCCCTGCTTAGGTTCTAATCATACCTCGCTGCAAGCGATCCACAGAGACGGAAATCATACCTCTGTGTATTTGGATCTTTTGAGGAAACGAGACCGTATTCTCGTTGTCTCCTCGTGTGGAGGAATTTTGGCTGAAATCGAATCGTGTTATGTGTTCTTCACGTTTTGGTTTTTCATCTCTTGGAGATTTGCCTCATTCTCCCTCTCCACGAGATGATTTTCGATTCCACTTGAATTAATTTGTTTTTGGTCGTGAGCCCCTTCTTTCTACCGAAGGAATTCTCTCCTAACCTCACGAATCCATAGATCAGGTTGATTTTGTGTTCGTTCTTAGTTCTTTCCCCTTTTCGGTGATCCACGAATCTCTCTTGATTGACTTGGTTTGGTGCGATGATTTCTTAGGATTAGCACCCCAATACATAGAGGATCACCTGGGAGAAGTTTGATCAAAGTCCCTTTTGATTTGGTGAAGTTCCGATCAATTTGGCTTTTGTCCTGAGCAGTTTTTCTGCTCTCTGTTCATCCGCGGATAGTCCGCGCCCCCAGCGGCGGACAGTCCGGGGATCAGGGCTGGTCAGATCAGTCAGGCGCAGTCCCCTAATTGTTCACTATCAAGTGAACGGCGGACAGTCCGCGGTACAAACCCGCGGACAGTCCGGGACCTGTCCAGCAGACTTGCAGAACTGTTCTGTTTCTGGTCTTTTGCCGGCGGACAGTCCGGACTCCCAGTGTCGGACAGTCCGGCGTTGGGCGGACAGTCCGGGATCCTGACCCCGGACAGTCCGTGAACCTGCAGTCTTTGCAGTTTTGCTCCGAGGCTTTGGCAGCTGCTTTTGGGGTTTCTCCGGAGGTTCCACTGTACCACTAGGACATCTCCTAGGGTATCCACCTACTCGTAGGTCGTGAACTCTTCGGTCATTTCGAGTCTTTGCTTTTGGGGTGACTTTCTAGGACAAGGGCCATACTATTCACGAGTTGAATTTGAGGCTCCCATTCACCCCCCTCTGGTCGCTAATCCGGTCCTTCAAAAATGCTTCTGAGAGTATAGGCTATTTCATTCTCACTGGCGGGTATCTAAGTACCCATTGTTTTCTCTCTTTTTGGCGGGTATTGGAGTACCCATTGTTTTCTCTCTCTCTTTATCATGCTCTTTGGCATGCCCCCTTTTTTTTAAAGCACTTTGGCATTTTTAATATAGCCCACACTCTCTTTGGCATATGAATATTTCTAGAGAGAGTCAAAATATAAACTAGAACATTTTTAGTGGATGGAAAGGACATGTCTTGCGTAACTCTTAGCATAAGAATTAGCATTTTATAGGTGGGTGTGCGTGAGTCTTGATCATGAGAGCATGATAAATCTCTCACAAGGGTCGCAACAGTTTGACAAAACTCAATGCAAAAGAAAGGAGCATATATGTAAGGTTTTTAATGAGATTAACATATGGCCTTGGTAGGAAAAACGACATCATTGATGAGACAAGCTATTGATTTTATGTTTTTATAAGAAAAAATTCCCAAGTACTTTGCAAAAAGAAGCAAGGTTCCTTTCATCATACCATATCTCATTCTTCAACTACTTAGATGACATGATTTTTATTGTACACAAGTGATAGGAAAAGCAAGGAATAAATAATATGCGAGCCAAGCGTTACCTCATATCTGCATCTACATTGATCCATTCTGAGCTTAGTCATTCCAGTATGCTCTGCGACCTCCTTGGTGAGTTTTGATAGCTGGTGACACCCCTGTCACCGAAGAAGTCAGGAGTGATGGCGGCCTTTTAATACTCAAAGTCGATTATTTGTGTGCTGATAATATTTTCTTGGTCACTATCCGCTTTTCACCATTTGTACACAAATATTAACCATTAGCCGATTCATCTGTTGTGCATTTTTTTTAAGAGCAGACCCCCCAAGGCTCATCGGCTATCTAGAGGCAACATTCTTGAACACTAGCCTCGTCCATATGCTACTAATCATTAATTATCCTTAGTCAAAAGAATGGTCTAGATTCCCCTGCTCCAACCGAATCAACAACAGTGATCATCTTTGTCTATCTTTATTGGTTTCACCTTTTAGCCAAATAATTAAATGCAAGTAAAAATGCACACGACTACTTTCATTGCTTAATCGGCTATTGCTTATTTGTCTGATCGGTTGTTTGTTCATTTGTCCGATTGACTGTTGCTTCTCTGTTGATAACGCAAAAATTGCAGGTTGGTGATGGGTCTGCTAGGCAACGTGTAATCGGTCATGAACTGAGCTATGACATCATATTTCGGTTGCTAATCGTTGATGGCTGCGACAATTGTACTTCCTCTGGTGCATGAGTGTACGTGCATGATTAGCAATCGGTCACCTCCGGCAATCAGCTTGTTTGACCGCTTTCCTCTCTATACAATAGCCGATGGAAGGATAGTCTTCCATATCTTGAAATCGGCTATCATAGGCTAATATTTCCTTTACGTACAATATAGTTCATTCGGCTTTTATTATCACTGGCAGCCGATACTCATTAGCATGGTTAACGAGCTAGTTTTGCTCCAAACGACTATATTGGAAATCCTTGTATAAACATCCTGCCTAGATTTTTCCAAACCACTAATCACGGAAGCGTGATATCCGGTAAGCTTCTGATTTATTCTTAGCCAAGTTGCAGACTTCCTTCCAAATAAATCCGAACTACTCAGTTCGGTCATAGCCGTTGTTTTGATCAGTCTGATCGTGACCTTTATTTTTTTCCAAAATTTGCCAAAGAGTAGCTGATGAACATACCACGGTCTTTGGCAATCGAAGCAGGGATCCTTTGCACATATGTCTTTTCCTCCATAATAATACGTCATTTTTTAACTATGCATCATCTCCTCTTGACATACATTGGTTCGATGGCTTCCTACTCTTATCAGATGGATGTCTCTTTTATACAGCCGAGGCAGGATAGTCGATCAGTACTCCTTGGCCGAATAAATAATTGGCGCAAAATTTTCTTGACGGTCTGGCTGCTATTCCTTTGCTTGATCGGCTCTTGCCTTCTTAAGTACTCATAATCGACTAACTGTTGTCCAATATACTGCTTTGCCGATACTACTTGAATCGGTTGTTGTATGACTCTAATTGCATATGAAGTAAGAAGCAGACAAAGATTCATTCCTTTCCTTGAGCTTGATAAAATATTTTCCCATTTATTTAGTCGATGTGCTCTCAGCCGACTCATGTACGTGATCATTGAAAGAAAGGAACCATTGATCACGCATCTCTCCCTTTTCTAAAATATCCGATTGAATATATCCTCAGAATCGAATCGGCCTGCTGGAATGATGTTCAGAGCATGCATGGGCCTGACTAGATGACCTGAAAGAAGACAGCCTTCTGTGGCAACAGATGGTGTAGCGGATGTACTTGGTACGCGACAGCATTGGGTTGGAAGCCATGTCCTTAAATAGCACCTGTATGATCTCAACAGCGGCGTGATCCATCACGTTCTGGCATACGCAACTGTTGTCCGCCAGTTCTTGACGGACAAAGTTTTATTTGTGGCCGAACCTCACGGTATTAATGGTCGTTGTTGCATCTATCAGAGCTGATATATTTATATAATCAAAGTTATACTTTTCAGATTGGCTGTGAATACTATTACCTTTACATGATTCCCCATTCGGCTTTGAAGTTGTGCTGTCGGCATGTTACCCACACCATCACCAGTTATGACGCAGACGTGTCTAGTCACTTCATGATCTCATATTTGTGCTTCAGGATTATCCTGACAGACTTGTCTTCCTTCTGGATCAGAACATCCGTCTCGCTAACCAGGATCATCCTGGCGGACTTGTAGTTATCTAGTAGGGTAATGGCCAGGTACATGTTGTATTTATGTCAGGGCTCTCCACCATTCCTGCTGATAGCCAGTTGGCCATCGATGATCATCTTTATATTTTCACCCAGCTGGAGCATATATCAGACGATCCTCATGATGTATCAAACAGTGGTACGAGACTGATGTACGTCTTTGCCAAGCATGATGATTTGGTGAAAAATATCGAGCCGATCACAGGTGCCAACCATCTATTTGCAAATAATCGGTTGTTTCAGATCCCGTAGCTGCTCTCTGATTCTAGCTCCTTATACTAAAGGCCATCCGATCAATACACCATTAAATATATTGAAATACCTCTTATCGGCTATTAGCTTGATGTCTTGGTTCATTTTAGCCGATGCAGTATAATCGTACTCAATAAATCCTAGCTGCATATATTTCTTTCTATATTTCCTTTCCTTTGTCTTTCGTGGAAAGATTCTCTAACCTCGTAGCCGATTTCGTCTTACAAAGTGATCAGCTTGGTTTGGACAGCAAATACTCATGTACGGGCATGATCTGTGTATTCAGCAACCCCGAGTTGTTGTCGTGAGCATGATGGCATGGTGAACCAGGTTATCGGCAAATCAGGGAATGTCGAAGAAATTTTAGTCGTTAACATGTTGCTGTTCAGCCGAACGCAGGTTTCAAGTCCAGCTATTATAATGTTTTGGTTTATCATGCTTGGACATGTCAACAAAAGCTCGATTAACATTTGATTAATTCCATTAATCAAATAAACAATTCAGTCCCCTTGCCTCATCACCATGCCTTAATCAACTGTCGTCTGATACCTTGATTTTCGGCTAACTATATCAATGCTAGAAAAATATACTCTGAATATCCTCAATATTCGGGGCTGATTCTTCGCGTGACGATGATAACTCCAGCCGATTCCTGTATGCATATCGGCCAATTAGTATATTTTCTTGTGTTGTTGTATCCACTGATGTAACACCCCAGGTGTTCGCCGTCAGTTAAGCCGTCAGTTGAGCACGGACTTGGTATATCAAGCAACGATGATGAACTAAATTCAAGGTTAGTCAGTGATGACAGAAGTGTCAGGATCAATCTCAGAGGCAGAACCTCCGTTTGAATTATTCGGGAAATAATTAATGGAGCCAATTAATAATGATCACCAATTTATGAATATTCAAGATTAATGCTAAACCAGGATTTTTCAAGTGTCCCATCTTAGTTCCTGTCTATAGTAACCGGTGAAAAAGTTTCGCGAAGTTTGGAATCAAAAAGTCACATGAAATGACGAGTTGCAGCTTTGCCTGTAATGACCGATTAACTGAAGAAAATCATTCGGGTTCAACCAAGTGTTGCAGTTATGCCCAATCAACTATATATGAACTCACGGTCAAAAGTTATGAAAGTTCCATGTTGAGCAGATGACCAGAAAATGTTCCAACCGACGAGAAACCCTGATTTGGATCCTACCGGGTGACTACTTTGACCGGCGTTGAACGGTATTTTCGAATGTTTGCATGTCAGAGCGCCTTTAAACGAAAGTTGTAGTGCAGATCGAAAGGAACAAATTTCGTTTTATGGCCGAGACCTAGATCGGTGCCGAAAATAGTGAAAACGAGCTCGCAAGATAAGTTAACGCAGTTTTCAGGTTTCGGAAATTGGTTAAGTCTGTACTGCAAAATTGGAATTTCGCTCGCCGCGAAGCTGCCGTCGACGACCGTTACCAGGCAAACCATTGGGAATCTGACCATGTGCCTTTAACGAAAGTCGGAGTATTCGGCGAGACGACGACAACAAAATTAGTTTCGTCAGAATCGGAGTCCGTTTGTGCAGTGTTCGTAATTTTGGAGTTTGACCGAAAGTTTCCAGAAACTTGCCAAAATAGGAAAGAAATTTCTCGGTAAAATTGTCGTGGCCGACCACGGGCCTGACCAGCCGGCCGTGTGGCTTCCCTCTTCTGCACCCCTGCCCGTGAAAAAAAAGTGGAGACCCAGCCCCACTTCTTCCCGGCCTCCCCATTCTATCGGTTCTTCTTTTCTCCCATTCTTCCCGTTCACCACGAGAACGGCGACCGTGGCTGCAGACCTCGGCTTCCTTCCATGGCCGCTGCTCCTCTTCTCTGCGCCTCCTCCTCTTTTCCTTGGACGAGCGGCAAACTAGCGCTCCTCACCTCCTCCCTTCTTTCCCTGGCCTCCCTGCGCGCTCGCCAGAACCGCGCGGCTCCGCGCGCGCCTCCGTGGCCGGGTGTTCCAGCGCCGCCAGCAGAGCACAGGCAGACAGCAGTAGCAGCGCTTGCAAGCAGCCCTGGTGGAGGCAGCCGGCAGCAACGCCAGCCCGTGGCCCAAACCCAGTCTCCAGCCCGGTTCCCCTCCTCCCATGCCGACATCCCGAGCTTTCTCCCGTAAAACAACGGTGAAAAGGTAAACTTGTGAAGCTGAAACTCTTTGTAGGTGTTTTTATGTAAAGTTGTATGACTCATTAGATTTACTAATTGCTCCTTAATTGTTTTCTGCAGATCCAGGGGTCTTAAATGCAAAATCAGTTTTTATTTACGTTTTTGTTTAATTAGCAAATGTGGCTGAAAATGGCAAAATGCGTAATAAATTGTGGGTTTGTCCAAAAATTGCAAGTGAGCACTTTTTGGAATCCTTGTGAGTAGATCTGTCCAGTGGTTGCATAATATGTGGGTTGTTAGTGTAAAGTTTGTGCTTTGATGTTTTATTTATGTTAAATAGGCTTAAATCGGGAGAAAATGATGTCTACTGTTATGTTGCTTGAAATGATGTGAAATTTTTATGATAGGCTCCTCTGGTCATGTGTGTGCCGTCATAAAAATTTCAGGATTTTTGGTGCATGTATGAATTAGTTATGATTTTATCTTGTTCTCAGCTCATTAAATGGATTAAAATGGTTTGTGATAAATGTTTGCAAGTAGAAATAGAAAAGGTGGTTCCACTGCCTTCCTATGATGTTGTTACAGCTTGGATAATTTTATGCTGGCCATGTGTTTGCAGAAAATATGATTTATAGAATTTTGTTGCTCTCACATGCATATTAGTAAATAGAACTTGCCCTGTTTTTGATAAATAAATTATAATACTTGAGCATGTCATATTTTACAGTGGTCATGATTTGGCATTGTCTATCACCTGTAAAAATATGAGGCCGAAATTATATGTTTGCAACATCACTTAAAGATAATGCCTATGATTAATGATTATCAAATTAAAAGAAATATTGCAATGGATCAACATGTATATATCTATGTGCTTGTCTTTGCTGCAATGTTGATCTAAGATAAATGATGTATAATCATGTTTAAAGTGTTAGAAGTGTTCCATAGCTCATTTGTGTGCTTACATGTTCACCAAGAAAATAGTGAAGTGAATGTATTAATTGCTGAAATGTGGCTGCATGTATAGTTCTTGTTGTGGTGATTAATTCATAATGTAAATGTTGTTTTCTGTAGATTTGGTCTATACAAAAGTTGTAGATAACATCTTAATATAGCTTGTCACCAAATTGCATGGCCATAGGCTTAACAGTTTAAGAGATGTGGCTGTTGTAAGATTGCTGTCATGTTTTGCCAACAATCTGTCCAGATCTGAATATTTGGATTGTTTCACCTAGTTAACTTGTGATTCATGCTTAGGTGATTATAGAGTATTTGTAGTTCTTTTAATAAGCTTTTTAAATTGTCTTAGCTTATGTTCATTGGAGTTATATAACTTGAGTTATGACTATTTTAGTACAGATGGCTAAATCTGTCCAAGTCTGGACAGAGATGCCTATTTATGTTAATTTGACCTTGTTAACTTGTGAATCATCTTAAGATTATTATAGATGATTTGTAGAAAACTTAATAACCTTTCTAAAAAGTCTAGGGGCAAGTTCCCAGGTGCTATAGATCTTTAGTTATGGTTGTTTTAAGTTACTGTTGTTGATGTGTGGCTAGTTCTGTCCAAGTGTGGACAGAGCTGCACTAATCATGTTGTTTGACCTTGTTAATGATTGATTCACCTTGAGCTAACAATACGAAAGATTTAGATAATCTTGTAAGATTTCTAGAATGTCTAATTGCATGCTCATGTGATGTTTATATTGTGAGTTATGCTTCTCTGAAGCTCTGTCTGTCCTGCTATCCAATAGTTGGACACAGCTGCATATTTATTTGTTTTTGAGGTAGATAACCTTTGAATTAGCTCTTGTCATAAATAATAAAGTTGTAGCTAATCTTGTTAGTTTTCCAGAAAGTCTTAGTGCACCTTGTTTGGAAGTCTGTAGCATGAGTTATGATTAAAAGAGTGGACTGCTGTCCTATCATTCGGAGTGGTGTTTGTGCTCTATTACTTGTTTGTGAAATGCGCTTAGAGGTGTGCTAAGTTATCCCGATTGCTTATGTGAAACCATGATGAATGCTTGTTATTAGTGCTTGTGCTCAGTGTTTACTAGTAGTTACTTGTGCTATGTGCTTATGCTTGCTTAATATATTACTTCATGAGCATTCATTCATATGCATTGTGCATCTCATATCTAGGTTCGCTAGATGGAAGAACGTCGAGCGAAGGACGTCGTGATGGAGCTAGACCTCAGGATGATGGTGTTGGTGAACCACAAGTCACTGGAGTGGTGACGTTCCCGAAGTTGATGTCAACTAACACTAGCATAAGTGTTGTTTCCCACGCAAGCCCCGGAGCATTCTAAGTCTCCTACCATTCTTTTATAAATGCAATCGAGTCAATATAATGATTGTTGCATGAAGTTATAGGAGTTGAATGATACCGTTGATATATGCATTACTTACTTATCCTTGTCCACCAGCAATTATTATCTTGATATCTCTGTTAGGTCTAGGCTCGATTATATGCTTAGCCCTGCTTAGACCGGTAAAAGTCGGGTGATTTCCTGTCTCCCGCATATAGGTGGATACTGATCATGACTAGCCTGGTGCTATCATGGAGATAACCATGTGATAATTAATTTGAGACCGGACGGGATGTAGGAGCAGCAGGACATGGGTTCTGTGTGCTAGTAGTCTCCCGTCTGTGTCGATCAGGACCCGACGAAGGCACACCTCAGTCATTTTGAACGCGTCAATCACTTAACGGAGTAGGTCAGAGTACCTCCCGTGAAGCCGAGTAAGGCTATTCGAGCCGGTGATGGAGATGTTGACGCCTAACACCCAGGGCCTTATATGTACCGTGGGCAACTATTCTGAGCAACCTGGCATGGTCCGTGGACAGGCGGGGCCTGATTGACCTGGCATGACCGTGGGCAGTTATAGCTTGAGCGACCTGGCATTGAGATAACCCCCGGTGTAGAAGGGCCCATGACCGTCCCGCGCGTTGTGTTCTCGAATTTCCTGAAGTGGCCGCCGACGGCTGCCTGGCAAGGTGTGATCGGGCGAGTGTGAGACATTTTATCCCCAGCTGGGTAGGAATCGATTATAATCGCCATCGCTCCTGGACAGTGAGTAACTTAACTAGACATGTGTTACCATAGTAACTTATGGAACTAAAGATAGTTATGGTACTGAATCTGAAAGGCTATTGATGAAATAGTCACTCTTGCTTGATTAATTAGCCAAGTGATTGCTAAAGATCAGGTGCAAATCTAGTTAATCAGGTTAATTACATAAAATTTACTGCTAATACTCTAATGATGATTATTCAATAAAGAAAATGCTTTTATGCAAAAAGGTAAGTATGGCCAACCCCAGATACAGCCTTGCATACTCCTTGGTGTCATTTATTTCTGGTTTATGACGGGTAAGTCTAGCTGAGTACATTCGAGTACTTAGGGTTTATCCCACCTTGTTGCAGGTGAAAGTTTGGTCTGCCGAAAGGTGATGGCCAGTGCCGGTGGGCTCGTCAGTTCCATACTTCTTCTCTTATGCTGTTGTTGGAAGATGTCACTCAAAGCTAGCAAAGTATTTCAACTTATGTTATGGTATTTATTTCAAAGTTATGTTGTTCTTCTAAATTAAGTGTAACTCAACTTGTATCATTATTTGTGAACTCTATTGTAATATTATTTCCGCTGCAAAGCTCCATGGACATGATTTGTATTTGCTTGACCATGCGATCTTGGTTGAGATGTTGGAAAAGTTTGAAATCCTTCGAGATTTTCGGACTACCGGGTTTATATGGGCTCAAGTGTGCCAATTCAGCTGCTCCGGCAGATGTTTTTGCACTTGTGTTCTTATAAATTGGTCGGTTCTGTTATAGCTGGCATCGGAGCAAGGTTAAGCATAATACTGTCATGTGCATGGTTTTAAAACAAAGTTTTGTTTTGAAAAGCCTATTTTATCTAAAAAGCTTTAGCTAGTAGACAAGTTTGTCAAAACCTAATTTGTAAACTATGTGCTAGCGACAACCTCCAGTCATGCCCAACTAGGACTTTCAGGTGGCTTAGTTAAGTAATACTAACTTTGGGGGTTTCACTTTCTTGCAACGACACGTCGACTCAAAAGGTACGTGTAGATGACCGCACTATGCTACCCTGTGGTCTAATGTTGGAGGTAGCCCTCGCATATGATGTACTCATATATGTGGGGTAGTTGAATTTATTTTATGCAACGTCGCACCTACGCTCAGGTAAGTGTGAGTTGTGAGAGCATGACCAAACAAACGTTGGTCTAGGGAAGAGCTAGTTTGGTACTGGAACCTGTACTCGTAAGCACACGAATGCGGGTGAAGGTATTTAATTGTGGGAGTAATACCTTTCTGATGGGTGCATATACTACTTACGTGTATACTGGGTATGCACCTAACATAGTATCTAGATTTAAATTCCTGCAATGTATTTATATCTATTGTGGGAATGGGCTGAAATGAGATTTTCTGCAGGTACGCTAACCTCGAATGCGTATGTATAGTTGACGACTAGCTATATCGAGAGTGCGTGTTATGCCACCGACCTAGAACGTGATTGCTACCTCAGGTTGGCAATTTGTGAGGACGTATAGGACGAGCATACATCTTCTTGTGCATTGCTCATGAACATGCTTTTCTCACCTTTATTCTAATAATAAACAACTTGTTGTCAAGTGTGACTAATATAATAATAAAACTTTATAGTTGTTGGTGCATCAAATGCTTCCCCACCTTTGTTCCTGTAATGATGAAAACTTGTTGTGAACTGGTGCTTCTATGTGATGTGCTAGATTGCTTGTAAAAGTTAGAAATAAATTTCCTGTTTGATGAGGTATGTTGCCCTGAATTAGATGTGATCTGGTCTTGCTCATGATGTTTGGTAGTGTGCAAGGTTTTATATGAGTGTTTCTATGTCGTCTAGATAAGTGATTGCTTGTTTAGACTAGAAGTAAATACCTGTATGATGTTGTTCAGATAACCCTGCTAGCTCATCAGGATTGATGTTATCTTGCTCGCATGGCAAAACTGTGCTAAGCTTGTAGGTTCAATGTTTTAAGCTAAGAAACTCCTCTTTGGGGTGAAACCAATTGGGTTAGTTCATTTTGAAATGCTCCATCTAAAGAAACAAATAAAACATGTTGTTTGAGACTGTTAGTATACAGTTTTCTTTGAGTATGCTAAGTGCTTCCTAAATATGTAATTCTAGTTTTTTGTTAGCTTAAACATGCATTAGCAAGGAATGTACTACACATGTTGTTTAATTGCTTTTTCCTGCTATAATGATGTAATTCTGTTCCCTGCTTGTTGACTTGCAATCATGAGAACTAGAGTTATATAAATTAAAGTTTGTGAAACTAATTTTCATACGTCACTAGTATCATGTTGCTGCAAGGAAAATATAAAACTTGTTGTTTAACAACATTAAATAGTTTAAACCTGTTTAAGTTGTTTTAAGCATGTTACTTGCTCGATTTGTGTAGGCTATTTACTTGCTCAAATAGGCTGAGATGCTAGTAATAGCCTACTAAATGCATGAGTGAGCTGCTATAATCTTCCTAGAATTCTCTGGGAGTAGATTGAAACAGCTCTCTGTCTTACCTTGCTAAGTTAGATAAATTAATAAGTGCATGTAAGAAAACTAATTTGTGTTAATCATGGACTGTCTAACATGTTTAAGATGTATACAAACTGTTTTTCATACATGGTTATGCCTAAAATTATGTTTTTATAAGTGCACCACGCTTTATAATTGCTCTCTAACCTAGCGCTAATCTTTACTAGTCATATGCTTGTAAGAACTAAAAGCTTGCAACTAATTGAAGTGGCTGCAATTTAGCTTTTCTAACATGATTAGAATGTTTTAAACTGATAATTGCGCTTGATTGTACCCAAAAATCAAGTTGCGGCATGCTGCTTGTTAGTTGTTGTTACTTAGTGTCTGTTTATTCCTTCTTGGAATATAGATTATGCATGAGTTTGTTACTTGTTGTTACCTCATATGCTAAATAAGTGAGTTGCAACTTAAAAATATAAACTGCTTATAGTTAACAAACAAGTATACCCTAGTTTGCTTGGTATGTTTGCTCCTAAATAGAGAGTTGTGCTCCAATCTAGTAAACAGGAAATAAAATAGTGGCAACCTCTTTTCACCATGTTTTGCATGTCTATGGTTGCTTGCGTGCTATAGATAGATGCTTGCCTAGTTTGAGCTTGGTGGTTAGTGTTGGTTGCTTTAGCTGATTGATTGTGTGTTCTAAATGCTTGATAAGGCTGTGTATAGGTGTGTTGTTATCTAAGTGATGCCTTGATTAGTCAACCCTTGTCCTCGGTGAGTGCATGAGTGGTTTGTCAGCCTTCGGTTAGAAGTGTAGCCCAAGCCCCTTTGACCTTCCGAGATGCCTTTAGTTGAACCAATGTTGCTTAAAGGCCTGTGTTTGTGTGTCTAGTTTTGATGGTTTGGTATGCTTGTGCCAAAAACCTGTACCTAGGCCTGTCCATGCCCTTTGTTGGACCAGTTGGCCCTAGCTACCCTTCCAAAAATCCTAGTTCTGAACCGTGGTATGCCTATGCTTGTTGTGCAGCCATGCCTCTAACCCAACCTGTAGACCCAAGCTTGGTCTTAAGTGTTGCCAAAGCCATAGATGCTTAGTACCCTTTGTTGTGAAGGCCCTTGTTTGTTTGACTAGCCAAGTTTAGTTCCTGCAAACCTCAACCTTTGACCATAGTTTGGCTTGCCCAGTTGTGGAGACCATGTCCAAACTTATATATCCCCTCGGTTGCTCTTGTGTTGCTGCTTGGCCAAATCAAATTCCTAAAATCTTCCGTCTTGTCATGACTTTGATGTGCACCAGACGAATCCTTGTTATCTTGTACCATGTTTGTCTTGGAAATCGCGTCCTAGTGATTTTCCAAACCTTGTGATCATCCTTGTTTTGCTAGCTCATGCCTTGCACGTTGAAGGACCGAGAAAGCACTAGCAAGGCGACCAGAGAGGGGGTGAATGGGAGCTCAAAAATTTCGCTCGAAACTTTGGCCTATTGTTCCCAAAATCTACCCCCAAAAGCTACGACCGAAACCGTGATGCCCACGACCCTTGGAAGAGGGTGGATGATCCCTTGGATCACAGCGAGGCACCACAAAGCGATAGCAAACCAAACGGCGAAAGCACCGGAACAAATTTGACCCCAAGAACCAAGTCCCGAACGTAGATAGATGACTACGTCGAGAAACTCCTAAATACCTATGCTAACTAGTAGCAAAGATACCTAGAGAGGTTCCTTAATCAACTCTAGGGCCAAACGAGAAGTCCGGAAACCAAGCGAAGAAGCCGGGAGAGCAAACGGACTAAACCGGAGGCTACAGCAGGATCCCGGACTGTCCGCCGGTACGGTCGCGGACTGTCTGCCCTGTGGCGGACTGTCCGGGCTCAGGTCGCGGACTGTCCGTCGGCCAAAAGAGCAAAACCGCACTGCTGCTGAAGTCCCCTAGACAGTTCCCGGACTGTCCGCGAGTCCCAATGACGAACTGTCTGCGGTTCAAAAAGAACTTGTCCGTACAAGCTGCGCAGCCACGGACTCGGCTGGAGCCTGACCCCCGGACTGTCCGCGCCCTCAGTGGCGGACTGTCCGCAGATGAACAGAGAGGGCGATCTTGATCGCCCCTCTCACGAATCTCTCCAAATGTGATCCAAATCAAAATCTCACGTTCCCAAACTTGAAGAAGATGATCACGGGGTAGTTAGGAGACTATCCCCAAGAAATCATCCGCTCAAATCGATTCAATCACTGGGAAATCGAAAGAGGAAGATCAAGAACGAAAAAGCACCACGAAAACGAAATCAACCCGATCTACTTGTTCGTGAGGAGTTAGATGAATTCCTTTGGTCGAAATGACATCCTCTCGAAAACGAACAAGATGATTCAAACGGATTTCGCAAAGACGCAGTATGGAGAGAGATCGAGCGACGGGAAAAACGCGGAGAAAAGAGGAACGCGAAGAACACGAACCAAAACGCGAATCAAGTCATCGATCTGCAACCGTGTGGCTACCACACGCTACAACAGTGAGGTTACGTCCTCACTTCCTCAAAATCTCCAGTACACAGAGGTATGGTTCGCTGCGGATCTCAGCTAGCTACAGCAGGGGATTGGGAGAGCAGGAAACCCTAGAAGCAAAGAGCAAATGACTGAGATAGATGGGGAGGTGGGTGTCTCCCCCTACTTATCCTAATTCTAACTATTCCTAATTCCCACTCTACCCCTAAATACTTACAGAACGAACCAGCTAAACCCTAAGGTTATTCTGGACCAACTCGATGGTAGGTGGATCCGACGGCCACGCCCGCACAACTCGTAGCGTTGCCTCGACGCAACCTCCCGATTGCCACCACGTGCCGCCACCGCTCTGTCGTCCTTTTCCCGGACATCGCACCCCCGGTTTTGTGGCCCAAACCGGGAAACCAGCCTTCATAGCCAACCCCCGGTTTTGAGGCCCAAACCGGGAAACCAGCCCACCAAGCCTGAGTTTTGTGGCCCAAACTCAGCAAACCCGCAGCACCCAGGTTTTGAGGCCCAAACCTGGAAACCATCCTCAGCCCGAGTTTTGTGGCCAAACTCAGAAACCATCCGCGCCCAGGTTTTGAGGCCCAAACCTGGAAACCGTCCACCCGATGGTTTTTTCTCTGGCTCTACCACCAAACCGAAGCTGTAGAGGGGATGCACCGCCCGTGCACCCCGTCCACCGACACGTGTCCCCAAGTCCACGACTTAGGCAACACATGACCGCAAGTCTTCGCTCGTCGCTGTCCCAGGCTGTCAGCCACCACAGCTGATCCTCGGGCCACCGGCCCCTCAGTCCAAGCCTCATGTCCGCCCTTCGCCACTCTCGGTCCATCGGCACGACACGTCTCTACTTGACCTTCACCTTGCCTCTGATCACTATATCCGTGCTCGACACCTGCACAACACAAGCCAAAGAACATGCGCATCATCCCAGTTGACAATCACTCATCACTCAGAGACTCGGCATACACCCATGTATCCGCAATCTCCCCCTTGATGAGTGCATTGTCAACTACCAACACAAATCATGATAGAAAGAGAAGGAGGAAGAAGGAGAAGAGAGAACTCGACCAAATGACCCAAAAGCATAGCAAAGCCGAAGAAGGTCAAGTGGAAAGAGCAAGACAACTTGGTCCCCAAAGACATGGGCAACGGCTCGACGTGACCAAGCAAAGCAAAGCTAGCCCTCAAGAAGAGGTAGAGCAGGCTCAACACCGCTAGCAAATACCAATTTGAAAAATCGAAGCAAAATGCTAGTCCCTCAAGATAGAGGCACAGAGGCTCAACACAACTAGCAAGAAAGCTCGATACCAAAACCTTACGGTCAAACTCCCCCTCGAATAGTGCACACCACTAAAACACTCCCTCTTAGTTGGACTCAAGAAAGCATATGATTTGCAAATTCTCCCCCTTGGTTGAAAATGCACCATCAAGCCAAAAGAGTCGAAAGCAATTTTCTCCCCCTTAGAAAATGCACCAATCAAAAGTGCCAACAAGAGAAGTTCTCCCCCTTCCAACATGCATATGAATCAAAATGCAAGTTAGCAGCTTCACGAATATAGTCGAGAGAATGCAAAGATGCTCTACACAGTATAAGTCCAATGACGCAACTGAAGCACACATGCTAGCAAAGGCTCAAACTGATCACCAAATATGAACTATGAACATATGAGCAAAATGAGTAGTTTTTAGCCAAAAGGTATTCTCCATCAGAATAGCACTACACATGTATAAACAGGAAAACAGCAAGTGATAATCATGTATACAAAGTGAACTACCCCTAGCAAAGTTCAAACATCATGCTATAGAATGAAGCATATACTTGTGATTTCAGTTTTAAATCGGAGTTGCAGCGGTGAAATAACACAAGTTCAGAAGTTTAGCAGATGTTTGCGAGAGGTTGAGAGCTTGTCATTGCCTAACTTTTCAACTGTGCGAAGCCTATGCAGAAGCAATCATAAGCTTAAAGCAACAGTTTCGGTCATACACTACACAACTCAAGTTTAACTCAAAGTGCAATGAGAAACAGTCTTGAAACTGTGATGTGTTGACAAGCAATCCCATCTCGATCTTTATAATTCACTTATCTTGGTTCAAGTTTTATTTCAGAATATGAACAGACCAAGCAAGTGACAGACTCAGAACTAGAGACATAGCAACCTAGCATATATGAAAAGCACGAGTGTATTCAACACATCCTACACATGCTAGTTGCATATCTCAATGGTGAACATTTACAAGTTTTATGTTTGTTAAGCAAATTCACCATTTAAAACTAGCTCAGCTCACAACATGTATTTAGTGATCAGAAAGAGCATAAGCTATCAACATAAGCATCGGAGCATACACTACACAGAGCATAATTTCATTCTAATGATTATATCCATGAAGCTCATAATGTAAAAGTGTATGCTAAAATGCAAAAAGAGAAACAAAGACAAACGAAAAAGGAGTCAGTCTATAATACAAGATCCAAAATGTTTCCCCCAACTAAAAGGGGAAACATACACCAAGCTCACCTCTCAACCTAGCAAAAGTTGATTGGTCCAAAGGCTTGGTAAAAATATCTGCCAACTGATGATGAGTATCGACATGGTGAAGGTCGATATCACCCTTCTCATAGTGGTCTCGCAGAAAATGAAAGCGCACATCAATGTGTTTGGTCTTCGAGTGAAGCACGGGGATCTTAGCAACACTAATGGCACTCGTGCTGTCACAAAGCAAAGGAACGCGAGAAAAGCTCAGACCAAAATCACGCAAAGTGGCCATCATCCAGAGTAACTGGGAACAGCAGCTAGCCGCAGCAACATACTCAGCCTCCGTGGTAGACTGGGCGACACTAGACTGCTTGCGAGAAGACCACGATACAAGAGAAGAACCAATAAACTAGCAAGTCCCAGAAGTGGACTTGCGATCAATACGGCAACCAGCAAAATTGGCATCGGAATAACCACAAAGCGAGAGGGTGGAGGAAGCAGAATACCAAATCCCAAATTCTGGAGTGAAGGATAAGTACCTCATAATGCGCTTGACCGCCTGACGGTGAGAAGTGCGCGACGACGACTGAAATCGTGCGCACAGACACACCGCGAACTAGATGTCCGGGCGTGTCGCCGTCAGGTACAGCAGCGACCCGATCATACTCCAGTACTCCTTCTGATCCACTGCTTCTCCCTCCTTGTCCGCATCCAGGGTCGTCGTGGTCGACATGGGTGTTAGAAGAGGCTTGGCCTCACCCATATCGAATTTCTTCAGAATGTCTCGAGTGAACTTGCCCTGGTGCACGAACGTCCCCTCCCGGGATTGCTTGATTTGCAACCCGAGGAAAAACGTCAGCTCGCCCATCATGCTCATCTCAAACTCCCTGCTCATAGTATCTGCAAACTTGGCAACCAAAGCGTGAGAAGAACCACCGAAAATGATATCATCCACGTAAATCTGGACCAAGAGCGTATCAGTGCCTTGCTTGAGGAGAAAGAGCGTTTTATCTACACATCCCATTTTAAAACCCTTAGCAAGCAAAAAGTATTTCAACCTATCATACCAGGCTCTAGGGGCTTGTTTCAAACCATACAAAGCTTTGTGAAGTTTAAAGACATGGTTTGGAAACTTGGGATTTTCGAAACCGAGGGGTTGTCTAACATACACCTCCTCTTCTATGTAGCCGTTTAAGAAGGCACTCTTGACATCCATTTGAAAAAGTTTGAAACCTTTGGATGCAGCAAAAGCCAAGAGTATCCTAATAGCCTCCAAACGTGCTACAGGAGCAAAAGTCTCCTCATAGTCTATCCCCTCCTTCTGACTATATCCCTGGGCTACGAGTCTGGCCTTGTTTCTCACAACATGGCCATCTTCTCCCTGTTTGTTTTTGAAAACCCATTTTGTCCCAATTGGGTGACACTCAGAAGGTGGAGACACTAGAACCCAAACCCGATTTCTCTCAAAACTCTCAAGCTCCTCATGCGTGGCATTGACCCAATCCGGATCCGTCAAAGCGTGTCCAACATCCCGGGGTTCAAAATCAACAACAAATGCAGAATGAGCAAAGTGAGAGATTTGCCTTGACCGGGTGACGCGTTCATCGATGCTGCCGATCATCTGCTGAGGCGGGTGCTGGCGCTGAATGTGTCGTGGCGCCTCCCTTGCCGAAGTGGCCTCCCCCTCAACAGCAGCTGGTGCCTCCTCGGGTACAAATGGTACCGCTCGAGGTGGCGCATCCCACGGCCCCCAGGAAGAAGAGGTGTTGGGGCCGTGAGTCATCGTAGAAGCCGCTCTTTGCGGCACAACAGGTGGAGGAGGTGCTGGGTCATCTATCCCTTCAGCACCTTCTTCTTCATCATCGAAAAGAGGCTCGCCAACCTCGTGATCACCAGCACGCTCAAAGCAAGAAGAAGGACAAACCATGGTCTCGTCGAAGGTGACATCCGATGTCTCCATGACTCGGTTAGTGTCAAGGTTAAGTACACGATAAGCTCGAGTGTGAGTGCCATAACCCAAAAACACACCGTCAGAAGAACGAGATTCAAATTTGTCCAAGTTGCCCTTTTTGAGTATAAAACAATGGCAACCGAAAACTCGAAAATAACTCACCTTGGGCAGTTTTCCAAAACGCAACTCATAAGAAGTCTTTTTCAAGAAAGCTCGGAGAAAAATGCGATTGGAAATGTAGCATGCAGTGCTCATGGCTTCGGCCCAATATCGCCTAGGAGTCCTATGCTCATCGAGCATCGTCCTGGCCATCTCTACAAGGGTCCGATTCTTCCTCTCTACAACACCATTTTGGGGCGGTGTGTAGGGGGAAGAAAATTGATGCTCTAAACCCAAAGAGTTACAAAACTTCTCAAAATCCGAATTCTTGAATTCGGAACCATTATCACTCCTAATAGCTCGCATCGAGTTCAAAGGGAACTCGTTCTGAAGACGCAAAATCAGATTGTGAGCGAAGGAGAAAGTCTCAGTCTTCTCAGCTAAAAAGAAGACCCACGAATATATCGAAAAGTCATCAACAACAACAAGCACATACCACTTCCCCCCAATCGAGCTCACCCGAGCCGGACCAACAAGGTCCATGTGCAAAAGCTCTCAAGGGCGCTTGGTAATGACCTGAGTCACTGGATGGTGGGGAGCGGCAACCATCTTCCCATGTCTACATGAGTGGCAAACAAGATCCTTCTCCATATGCAACTTGGGCAATCCTCGGATTAGGCCAAGTGAACTAAGCCTTGCAAGCAAGTCGAAGCTCAAATGTCCAAGTCTCCTATGCCACTTCCAAAGATCAGAGGAGGAAGGTCCAGCCACAAGACAACGAGAAATGCCAAAAGACTCCGAGAAATTCGCACGAAAGACTTTTCCAAAGGGCGAAATCAAACACACAAGATTGCCCTGAGGATCCAAAATACTACTGAGATTCGGTTTAAAACGAATCTCATAGTCATCATCGAAAAGTTGCAAAACAGAAAGAAGCTTAAAATGCAAGTTAGAAACAAGAGCAACATCGCGCAACACAAAGTGCCCATTAACTCGCACCGACCCACAAGACAACACCTTACCTTTGCTATTGTCGCCGAAGGTGATAAACTCCTTTCCGGCGACAGGACTAAGACTGGAGAACCACTTGGCGTTTTCGGTCATGTGTCTTGAGCAACCGGAATCCACCAACCAAACGTTCTCCAATCGTTTTACCTACATCAATAAAAAGACATAGGGTGAGCATACGGTCCAACACTAGGGTTAGTGAAGTAGGGTGAATACCAGTGTTGGGCCGGCTGCTCAAAAGAACGGTTAGCAGAAAAATCATTCCTAGCACGCCTACGGGGAAAGCGATCACCACGCTGAGGAAAACGTGGTTCGCTGGGGAAGGAGCGCTCACCGCGATACTCAAAACGCGGTGGGGGAAAACACTCAACTACAAAGCCACCGCCATGGGGTCCATAGCCTACAACTACAGGCTCCCGCCGGGCACGTCCTCTCCTCTGCTGCCTAGGCCTAGGAACTTGAGGTTCTGGACCTCTGAGCCTAGCAGCTCTCCTTGGAGCTCTCCTCTGAACTTTAGGCACATGTACATCATGGAAAGGATGGTACATGTCTGGATTGTTCATCTCCCTAGCACGGCGTGCCTCTCTCTTGCGCCGAAAGCAGAACTCACTCAAGTGTCCATCTCTCCCACAATGCTCACAGTGGTACCTCACCGCTCTCAAAGGGGGTTGTTGGTACTCACGGTAGTGGGTGTGGATCACTTTGCCCTTTTGTGGCATAAGCTCCTCTTGGATGGGTGGCATGGTGTCAATCTTGTTCTTGAGGTGGTTTGGTTTGGGAGCCCATGATTGTTTCTTGGGTGGAGCTCTCAGAGGCTCAACAAAGACCCCATCCTTGGTGTTAGGCTTGAGAGGCTCTTTGGGTGGAAGCTTGGTATGTTTGGGAGTAGTGGTGGAGTTGGGCTTCTCACTCGGGTTCAAACCACTCAACTCTCCAATCTTCCCAAAAGCTGAAACATCAACGCCCGGAGCAAAGCCTACACCAGGACCTCCAGCAGCTCGCTTGAATTGGGAGATCATCATCCCGAGCTGCGGCTCACCACAAGACACCCATGACAAGATGGTCCGAAGGTATGTGTTTTCCTCCTCGGTTTGCATCTTGTCATGCTTCACGTTTGCGATCTCCATCTCCAAACCCTCACAAAGAACACACCTAGCCACACATGTGCTACCTGAGTTGGCCTCTTCAAGAGACACAATCTTGGCATTCTTCTCTGCCAACTCAGATTGCAAGACAGGACAAGTCTTGCACGCACCCAACAGCGAGGGTCTAGCCTTCAGCTCATCCACCTGTCCTACCAACGCAGCATACTTACTTCTCAAAGTGAGAAGGTCAGTCATGTGCGTGGTGCACATCTCGCACTCCACCTCCTCAGAAACCACCACGGTGGACTTAGCAAACTCAAGCTCCCTAACCGTGTCCTCCCACTTCTGCCTAAACTCCTTGCGCTCTCTAGCGGCACGCCTAAGCAACTTATCTTGACTAAGGAGCGCGGCAGTAAGCTTCTCGACCTCAGCAGAAAGCTCATCGAGGGTCAGAGATACCTGGGAGGTGTCGTCGTCGTCGTCCCGAGGAGTGTCGCCGCCGACCTCCTTGCCGAGGGCCATGGTGCAGAGGTCGTCGTCGTCGGCGAAGAAGCAGAGGCCGTTGAGCTTGTCCTCGATCCTCTTCTTCTTCTCGGACTCATCGTCGCTTGAGGAAGCGGAGTCGTCGTCCGAGTCGTCGACGTCGCTGATGTAACACCTCATGTGTTTACATGAATAAAATGTTTGTGACGTAATGACCCTAATCCCATGGCCCACTGATCACTATCGACCACTGACAGTCGATCCGTACAGCCAAGAGATTAAGACCGGGTTCGCCACTGGGCTACATCAGTGCCCGATGTCCACAGGATCAGCTCACAATTCAGTTACAATCTCTTGAACATTTTGACAAATAACATCGGAGTAAATAGCGGAAGACTTAAATAACAATAGTTTTACAAACCAGTGTTCAACATAAACTTAAAGTGAAGTTATTACAGACCATAGTTCAAATAGAGTTGGCAGGGTAGCAGATGACAACAACTAAAAGATAAAGATACATCACCCAGCCCGAGGGTGAATAATCACTCATCGGCCTCATCGGCCTCTTCCTGAACAACAGTCACACAGCAGGGTCCAAGGCATACTGAGGAATCTGCCATACCTGCAACATGGGTAAAAGAACCCTGAGTACAAAGGTACTCAACAAGACTTACCCGACTAAAGAAAAGGGAGAAGACTCAAGAATGCAGGCTTAGGGTAGTCAAGGTAAGGCTTAAGCAAGTTCAAGTATTTTGCAGAAAAGCATTTTTGGTAAACCTTATCTTTATTTTGAAAGATTCGGTATTCCTTGTTCCATCATAATCCTTGATTCATTTTACTTTCCAAAACAAACCTAGTTGAGAACCACTCCCTGTTGACAGTCAGTGACTAAGTCTCCATAACCGAGGAGCAGCGTTAATCCGGATAAATAATACTCAGCTGAGGGTCCCTATCCACACTGCATATGTAGCACCCAAGCTTGCATATGCCAACTCGTCTACCACGATTCCTCCAAGATTGGGCCCGGTCCTACGCCACCCGGAAGTACAGTACACCACTCCAATCCGGGACTCTAACCCACGTGGGTACATGCTACTTCCGCCATCTCTCCACTCCCAGTGCGCGGTTGTCGGTCCAATAAAGGATTCCTCGGAGCCGAAGCTTTCCGTAGTATGTGAATAGTTGCAAGTCTTAGTCAATCAGGCCCCCATACAGGTGGTCCCTAAATTTTCCAGCCAGCGACAAGCACCTCGGGACTCTAACCCAAGAGTACAGGTCCTGTCAGTTTTTCAACCCTGTCCCGGTCGGTGTCAACTGTTGAGTCCCGGACTACAACATGACGGCACCGTACGCAAGGACAACCTCTCCTTCCCATTGACTAAGTACGGATCAGATACTTAGCCAACAGTGGGAGTAAACCAGAAATTCCCATAAATGTTCTTAAAGTGATCACACTTTGAAATTGGCATTTTTATTGCAAATCTATCATATAGCATTGCTAAGCATTTTGCAACAGTTTTTGAAAAGCAGGTATCGGGTGTATCATTGGTCAAGGTAGATAATGCATCAGATAGGATTTCACTCAACTCCTATCAACCTAATGCAATAATTTAACTCAAAACATTTATAAAAGCAAGGTAGGGTTAAATGCACCGGGGCTTGCCTTGGATGGCAAAAAGAGCAGAGTCGGGGTAGGTATAAGCGTCGGAGCTCGGGGTTGCCTCGGGGACAGATCCTTCGGCGGCTACCTCGACTTCAGGGCCTTCTTCGTCAACTATACGGATGCAATGATGAATGCTCATGAGAATGATGATATGGACTTATGGTGCAAGACAATACCACTGATTCAAGATTACTCTTAGGCAAGGCATAATCGAAATCTAGGTTGAGCATAAAAGTTAACCATTTCTTCCTTAAGCAAAATTGATTAAACTAGACTTTATCATAACTATCCTAAGCATCAACCAAACATAGCATCACAAACATCATAGACCAAAGGGTAGGGGTCTATGAACATCAAGCAATCCCAAAAGTCACATCACAGGTCATTCAACGCTAACCCTAATCACCTTTTCTATTTTTCTTAATTATTTAAAAAGGTCATTTTATGAAGGTGCTCCAAAAATTACCAAATTAATCACACAAGTTCATTAGGGTACAAGTATATGGCAAAACAAATTTCATAATTTTTGGAGGTCATTAAGGTGCTCAATTAAATCTAGGCATTTAATTAACAAAAGGCACTATTCCTTAATTAAAATAAAGCTCAAAAATCAACTTGTTCCAAATGGCTTCAAAATTTCACCAGAGACTTGTCATGGCTTAACTAGCTCACAAAAAGTGATCTTACAAATTTTGGAGTTATAAATCATTTTCTAAAAATCCAAAACCATCATTTATTAATTAAATGGGAGATTTTTCATTTTCAAATTTTTGCACAAAACTCAAGTTTCATATTTTTATAAAATACTTCAGAGCATAAAGAGTCTACCACAAAATTTTCAGAATTTATGGATCAACACAGAAAATCACACAAAAATATGAAATCTGAACACTATTCACATGTATGGAGAAAATAGAAAACGGCACTGTTCTTCTCCTCCGCTCGCCGGCGACCGGCCGATGGCGGCGGCGCTGCTACGCCGGCCACGACGAGGCGTCTCAGGCGAAACCGAGGAGATGGGAGGCTTCAGGAGCTCACCGTGAGTCGATTAAGCGGCTCGGCGAGGGAAGGGGATGAACGGAGGGAGGTGGTCGACGGTGGCCGGCGGAAGC
The DNA here is from genome assembly GCA_009763385.1 of Coix lacryma-jobi var. lacryma-jobi. Lineage (NCBI taxonomy): Eukaryota > Viridiplantae > Streptophyta > Magnoliopsida > Poales > Poaceae > Coix > Coix lacryma-jobi. Next base: position 87,508,785 of record CM019831.1, read on the forward strand.
TTTACGGCGGCGATCGTCGTCCCGATGATCCTGCGCGACACAAGTGACCGCAAGGGGTCGGTCAGAGGCGCAAAGGAGCAAGGAAGGTGATGCGGGGGTCGGAGGGAGATGATCAAGGCCGGAGAGGGAGTATTTCACGATCCCGACCTCGACGGGATTCTCGCCGGAGATGGGAACGGCGAGTTACGCCGGGCAACCAGGGACGGTAGAGACCAAATTGAGGAGTGGGGAAGCTGCACGGGCTCAAGGCGGAGCTGTTGAGCTAGTTGGTTGAGCGGCGGGAGCTCTGGAGTGGGCTGGCCACGGTGGCGGAGGTGGGTGAGTGAGCTCGGCTCCGGCGGGCCTTATATAGCCACGGCTAGCGGCCGGTAGAGTGCTCGGAGAGGTGTGGACGAGTTCGGCCGAGGCACGCGCAATCGATTGCGAGGCCGAGGGTCAGCGGTTTGGTTGCGCAGGGTCGGGCGCACGGCTCACCGGCGGCGAACGCGTGGCGGCGACGAGCTGCGGGCGGTAGGGGCCGGGAGAGAAGGTCAGCGCTCGCGTGCGGGCGCGGAGGGAACCAGGGGACATCGGCGCCAGGTTGCAGGCGCGTGGGGAGCAGCCAGGCGTGCGGCACGCGCGACGCCGGCGACTGGCCATGGCCGGGCCCCCCCCCCTACCGGAGAAGATAAACAGTGCTAGGGGTAGGGTTTGACTTTGGCTGATCTCTGTATTTTGCAAATCTCTCCCAAAATTTGAACTGTGCGACAAAAACTCAAAACACCAAAGTTGCTCAGAAAAACGAGATCTACAACTTTGTCAATATGAACATTTTCAAATTCCAAATAGTTTTTGAACACATTTGAAAACAGTAAAGGGGACACTTTTTCAAACTTGATTCAAATCATCATTACTCTAGATTTCAAACTGAAACTTGAAAATCTGTAAACATGAAAGTTGTTCCTTTTATCAAAACCTACAACTTTGCTATTATACACTTTTCCAGAAACTCATTAGTTTTTGAACTAATTTTGAAAACTGAAAAGGGGACAAAAACTGGAGTTTGATTGAATTTGAAATAACTCAAAACTTTGTACTGCAACTTGAAAATTTGTAAATACCAAAGTTGTTTCTCTTTGACAGATCTACAACTTTGCCTTTTGGACCAACCTCAAATTTTGAATAATTTTTGAATCACAAAAGAGGGATAAAATCCAGGGTTTGGAAATCAGGGTTTTGCAAAAGGGATTTGAAATCTGATTTTGATTTTGAACTTTGGCCAACACAACAACACTTCAAGACATCCAACTGAACAAGAATTACACAAAGCTAGGCACAGAGGTGAAATTACCATTTTGCCCTAGTAGAGAGAAGTGGGCTAAATAGGGTTTTTGCAATAGAGATAAATCACATAAAATGATACACTTAGCAAAATGCATACACATGAAATCATGATCAAGATGCTTAATGATGATAATGATGATATGTCAAGTTAATTACATGCTAAACACCAGAGGTGTTACAATGTTGCCATGTCATCAAAAGCATTTCATAGCATCATGTGCTAGCTCATTTTGAGATGCATTCACTAAAATAAGTGTAATTCCTAATATGTGAGCAACTTTGTTTATATGTTTGTGATGCAGCTCAAACACCTAATTTGGAATGTCTTTATGAAGTAACTTGTGTTCATTCCTATTTGACTAAAGTCATGTAAAGCATGAATCCAAGTTCAACAATTCAAAAGAATATGAAATTTATTTAGCTTAAAAATGGGGAAAATCAATAAATTCCTATATAAGTTAATTAGCCCTTTCTAGCTAACTCAAAATCTATGCATAATTAGGGGTTGACCCTAAAAGCTTTTTAGTAGATCTTGAAGAGAAGTACAACTTTGGTATTCAAAGTTTTCAAAGTTTCTGTACAAAATTTAAAGTAATTTTGAATTTACTCAAACCCTAGAAATGGTCACTTTTTTACTTTAAGCTTGTATTTCAAAAACTATTTGAAATCTGAGTTTGAGATCTACATCAAAGTTGTAGAGAATTTCAAAATGAACATTTCATACATTGACCATTTTTCAAGTGTCAATGCAAAATCAAAAGTAATTTTGCTTCTACTGCAAAACCCTAGTTCTGTCCCTTTCAAATTTTCAATTTGAAATTGATTTGAAATGTTTTGACCAAATTGACCTATTTCCATTGGAAATCAGCCAAAGGGTGTTAAAGCAATATTGTACAACTTTTCAAGCTCTACATTTCATATTTTGACAAATCTTGAAGTGTAGTTCAAATTTCAAAAGTAATTTTGAAAATTCAGAAAGGGGGGATAGAGCCTTGAACAGTGCATGAAGGGGAGAAGCTCCTGGAGCTCGCCAGCGAGCTGCTTGATCGCGCTGGGGAGCATGCCCTGCGCCAGCGAGCTGCTTGCTAGCTTCGCGCGCGAGTTCAACACGCCGCCGCCCTCTCCTTCATCCCTATCGCACCGCAGAAACGTCGTATCTCGCTTTTCTCCTCTGCTTGCTCGCTGTCGCTTTGCTCGGTTACGCCGGCCATCTGAGAGCTCCTCCGCTCCATTTGATTGCGCCAACACGCTCGCCTCATCATTGCGGAGCGATAGCGCTAAGTTGCAGCTCCTCTCGCTCCCGCATCAGCCCGACGACCGTCGTCTTCCTCCCTGCCGGCCAAACTTCCGCCGAGTTCTAGTTCACCATTGTCAGGTGAGCTCGGGGCCTTATTGGCCAAACCATCTACACCTACCTCTTCTCCTTGATGTGCTGGTTACGGTCAGCTCGCGTTTGAGTTCTCTACCGCTCTGGCTTGAGCAGTCCACGGAGGTTGCCGCCGGTGAAAGCTCTGCCATCGCCGCCGCCGTAGTCCACCTCGGTCCAGTGCTTCTCGGGTCAGGGTAAGGTGCGCATCATAGTCGTGATGAGTCCCTAAGCATGTTGCGTCCGTGAGTTTGGTCTCTATCTTGTCCTTGTGGCCAGTCCGCATGGCTCGCCATCGGCGCAAGCGCCGCCATGGCCGCCACCGTGGACCGCACATGTTCGAGTCGTTTCCATCCAAGTTAGGGGGCACATCATGGTCGCGAGGTGTATCTTGGGGTGATCCTACCTTAGTCTAGGTCGCTACCGAGCCCTAGCGGCCGGAACATCGCGTCGCCGCCGTGCTCGGCGTGGCCGAGCCGCCATAGCCGCGGTCAGCCCGAAATCGAGTGGGTCCTAGAGCTAGAAAGGGGTGGAATCGATGCGCGAGGTCAAGACGGAGCCGCTGAGGCCCTCGCCGTCGCCGGAGACTTTGCCGGAGAGGGGGGCCGACGGCCAGTCAACGCGCCGAGCGGCCGGTCAAGGCCGGTCGGGCGCTGGCCTGGGCGTGAGGGGGAAGAAGAGAGGCTGACACCTGGGGCCCGGTTGTCAGCGGCCGTGGGCCGAAGTTGGGCCGAGCCCATTAAGGGTTAGAAGAGTTTTTCTTTTTCTGAAATGGGTGAATAGTGTTAGATTTTGTCTTTTTGATATCTTTTTGTAGGAAGCTCCAAAAATTGTGAAATTTTTTGTGTAGCTTTCCCAAGCTGTCTAATATTTATGAAAAATATGAAACTTGAGTTTTGAGAAAATTTTGAAACTGATTTAAATAGGCCTTTTAATTAATAAATGATCTTTAATGATTTTTGTAGGCTTATTTAAATAGCCAAAAATCATGAAACTTTTTTTGTCACTGTTTTTAGATGAAAAGGTATCTTCACAAAAATTTTGAGCTCTGTTGAAGAAAATAAATTTTATTCTTATTTATATGCTTTATTTAATCATTTAAATGTTTATAGTTAATTTAATTATGTAGATTTTTTTATGTGTATCCAAAAATGCTGAAATTTGTTTTGTGCACTGTTTGGAGTATAACCAAGCTGTGTAAATAGTTTGAACTAGTTTAAGCATAGTTTGCTTCACAACTTAATTTCGTGCTAATTAAATTGCTTTCTTTATAAATAAGTAGTGTTGTTAAATATGAAAACCTAAGTTTCTTTATGGTAGAATTGAAGGTTAAGATAAGTGAATTATACAAGATGCTCATGTCATTCATGTAAACCATGTATGTTTATACAAATTGGCTTTGTTGGTTTGCAACTGTACCGTGATGGAAAGTTATTACAAGATAAATGTTTATAGCTTAGAAAATTTCCATCTTTACCATGATCATGACATGAGCATCTCATCAAGCATGCACTCTATTATCGTGTAGCTTCCGAAGTGGTCGATTGTCTGGACGAGGTTGGTCCAGGGAGTTCCGAGTGTCCTGTTGATCCAGAATATCAGGAGTTTCCGACTTTTTCGGTCAACGAAGGCAAGCCCCGGTTCATTTAACCATTTCCTTGGATTTACAATTACACTTATTTTCGATAACCTGATGCATTAAATGTTTATCAAATAAATGCTTTAAACCTATTGATGCATGATCAACCTTGTTATCGATATATCATTCCTTGATATCTGCTTTATGCAACTGATAGAAATGCTTAGTCTTGCTTTATGAAGCTTTTGATAAATATTTTAAATGCTTACTGTTTTGGAATGACAATGAGAAAGAATGATCGTTAAGACCAGACGGGCACATACATCGAACCTTGTGTTGGAGTAGGGTGACCCGGATGTGTCGAGATAGGGTTAACCGTTGTTGGCCTGCTAGATTGAGAAACTGTGAAGTACCTATCATATGCTACGGTAAGCTCTGCCTTGGTGGTTCTTAAATGAGAACGGCTAATCGCGCACTGGGAGTGGAGAGATGGCGGGAGTACTAGCTACCCTCATGGGTTAAAGTCCCGGATTGGAGGTGTACTAGTACTCTCGTGTGGCGCGGACCCGGTCTTGTTTGGAGGATCCGAGGTTGGGGTTGGTATATGTGTGATCTAGGGTCTACATATATCGTATGATCGTGGAAAACTCTCAGATCTGGTTGAATCGGTTCGAATCATCGTGCTCCTCGGTTAAGGAGACTCAATCTTTCGACCCACACCGTAGAATAAAAGGGAACTTGCTGAAGAAAGAAGGATAATGATATTTCATTAATATTCACTTTCAGTTCTTACCAAGTACTTAAATGATTAAGTAAAAATTTGGGTCTAGAACTACTTTAGTAAGCTTTTATGCAAATGAAAAATACTGTTGAGCCTACCCAAGCCAGCATACCTGTTTCTTCTCTTCTCTTATCGGGTAAGCCTTGTTGAGTACCTTTGTACTCAGGGTTTGTTAATCCCCTGTTGCAGGTGACGTTCACGAGCAACCTTGCTTTGAGGCTTGTTGCGTGACCGTCATTGAGGAGGACATGTCCGGGGAGGAGTAATGCAACCCTTAGGCGGGGTTGTTTGTGTGAAATACAGTTTTATTAATGTTGCTTCCACTACCTAGGATAAAGTTTGAAACTATGGTTTGTAATAACGACGTGAGTTTGAACAACTGGTTTGTAAAACTTATGGTGTAATACTTCCGCACTCTTATCTCTGATGTATATTATTAGTGAAATGTTGTAATACTGCATGACTCTTGCAATGATCCTGGGAATGTAAGGAAACGTGGATGAGTCGGGTTACCCGATGACACGTGAGGGGTCTTTTGGGTTATGGGGCACAGGGTATGATTGTCTGAGGTCTGTAGGACAAGGACAAGTACTCGTGGGCCTTATTAATTCAGGAGGTTCCGTCACAGCTGAGCGTGGCGAAGAATGCACGCTGCTCAGCCTGCGCCTTCTCCAAGTAATTGGTCTTGATGTACTCCTTGTTGAAGCCGCCCTTCCGCTTGTGCTTCGCGGGGACGTACTTCTCCTTGCACTTGCCGGAGTCATACTTGTGCCCACGATCGCCCTTCCCAGAATGCTTGTTCTTCTTGGGACAGTTGGCGATGAAGTGATCGGGGTCGCCCCACTCGTAGCATCCTGAGCGTCCTCCTCCGCGGCGACGGTTCATGCGGTTGTTGTGAAACCGCGAGAACCGGTTGGCAAGCAAGGCCAACTCGTCGTCTCCCAAAGACTCCAACTGCTCCTCTGTGACATAAAGAAGAGAATGTAAAGCAAAGCCTCCAGAGTGGTTAGCAGAAGAGCCAGAAAGCAAAGCCATCGACGGACCAGAAGGATTTTCATAAGAAGCCCTCGCCATGGCATTGATCTCACTGGACTTGAGCTTACTGAAGAGCTCGTCGCACGTGAGGGTCTCATAGTTAGGTGATTCGATGATCGCCTGGACTTTGGAATCCCACACCGACCGATCAAGAGTATGCAAAAGCTTCAAAGCCCTCTCATGATCGTCGAAAGGCAACAGCTCCTTGTTAGCCCTCATCCTGTTGACAATCACCTGAAAGCGAGCGAATAAACTTTCTATGCTCTCGCCAGGCATATGTCGAAAGTTCTCATACTCTCGCTTTAACGACTTGTAGAGTCGGGTTTTGACTTGAGAGGTTCCCTCATGGAAACGCATGAGGGTGGCCCAAATCTCCCGAGCCGTAGCGAGGTGAGAAACGCGATCAAACTCACTCATGCTCAAACATGAGAAAAGAGCATTACGTGCTCGGCTATTGGCATCGTGCTCATCGATCTGATGCTGAGTCACACGAGCAGCCAAGACAACGTAATCAGCAGAGTTGCAAATATCCCAAATGGAAGCACCCAAACTCTGCAGATAGGCCGACATGCATATCTTCCAATACGCATAGTTCATCCCATCGAAAAACGGCGGTTTTCCCACGCTGCGATCCATGTCGCCTTCTATGGATCTGGAACTGGCTAAGATGGAAGATCCTTAACCTGCTCCGATACCAATTGAAGGACCGAGAAAGCACAAGCAAGGCGACCAGAGGGGGGTGAATGGGAGCTCAAAAATTTCTCTTGAAACTTTGGCCTATTGTTCCCAAAATCTACCCCTAAAAGCTATGACCGAAACCGTGATGCCCATGACCCTTGGAAGAGGGTGGATGATCCCTAGGATCACAGCGAGGCACCACAAAGCGATAGCAAACCAAACGGCAAAAGTACCGGAACAAATTTGACCCCAAGAAACAAGTCTTGAACGTAGATAGACGGCTACGTCGAGAAACTCCTAAATACCTATGCTAACTAGTAGCAAAGATACCTAGAGAGGTTCCTTGATCAACTCTAGGGCCAAACGAGAAGTCCGGAAACCAAGCGAAGAAGCCGGGAGAGCAAACGGACTAAACTGGAGGCTACAGCAGGATCCCGGACTGTCCGCCGGTACGGTCGCGGACTGTCTGCCCTGTGGCAGACTGTCGGGGCTCAGGTCGCGGACTGTCCGCCGGCCAAAAGAGCAAAACCGTACTGCTGCTGAAGTCCCCTGGACAGTTCCCGGACTGTCCGCGAGTCCCAACGACGGACTGTCCGCGGTTCAAAAAGAACTTGTCCGTACAAGCTGCGTAGCCACGGACTCGGCTGGAGCCCGACCCCCGGACTGTCCACGCCCTTAGTGGCGGACTGTCCGCGGATGAACAGAGAGGGCGATCTTGATCGCCCCTCTCACGAATCTCTCCAAATTCGATCCAAATCAAAATCTCACGTTCCCAAACATGGAGAAGATGATCACGGGGTAGTTAGGAGAATATCCCTAAGAAATCATGTGCTCAAATCAATTCAATCACCGGGAAATCGAAAGGGGTAGATCAAGAACGAAAAAGCGCCACGAAAACGAAATCAACCCGATCTACTTGTTTGTGAGGAGTTAGATGAATTCCTTTGGTCGAAATGACCTCCTCTCGAAAACGAACAAGATGATTCAAACGGATTTCGCAAAGACGCAGTATGGAGAGGGATCGAGCGACGGGAAAAACGCGGAGAAAAGAGGAACGCGAAGAACACGAAGCAAAACGCGAATCAAGTCATCGATCTGCAACCGTGTGGCTACCACACGCTACAACAGTGAGGTTACAGCCTCACTTCCTCAAAATCTCCAGTACATAGAGGTATGGTTCTCTGCGGATCTCAGCTAGCTACAGCAGGGGATTGGGAGAGCAGGAAACCCTAGAAGCAAAGAGCAAATGACTGAGATAGATGGGGAGGTGGGTGTCTCCCCCTACTTATCCTAATTCTAACTATTCCTAATTCCCACTCTACCCCTAACTACTTACAGAGCGAACCAGCTAAACCCTAAGGTTATTCTGGACCAACTCGATGGTAGGTGGATCCGACGGCCACGCCCGCACAACTCATAGCGTTGCCTCGACGCAACCTCCCGATTGCCGCCACGTGCCGCCACCGCTCTGCCGTCCTTTTCCCGGACGTCGCACCCCCGGTTTTGTGGCCCAAACCGGGAAACCAGCCTTCACAGCCAACCCCCGGTTTTGAGGCCTAAACCGGGAAACCAGCCCACCAAGCCTGAGTTTTGTGGCCCAAACTCAGCAAACCCGCAGCACACAGGTTTTGAGGCCCAAACCTGGAAATCGTCCTCAGCCCGAGTTTTGTGGCCAAACTCAGAAACCATCCGCGCCCAGGTTTTGAGGCCCAAACCTGGAAACCGTCCACCCGATGGTTTTTCTCTGGCTCTACCACCAAACCGAAGCTGTAGAGGGGATGCACCGCCCGTGCACCCCGTCCACCGACACGTGTCCCCAAGTCCACGACTTAGGCAACACATGACCGCAAGTCTTTGCTCGTCGCTGTCCCAGGCTGTCAGCCACCATAGCTGATCCTCGGGCCACCGGTCCCTCAGTCCAAGCCTCACGTCCGCCCTTCGCCACTCTCGGTCCATCGGCACGGCACGTCTCTACTTGACCTTCACCTTGCCTTTGATCACTGTATCCGTGCTCGACACCTGCACAACACAAGCCAAAGAACATGCGCATCATCCCAGTTGACAATCACTCATCACTCAGAGACTCGGCATACACCCATGTATCCGCACACGTAATGCCTATCCATGCAAGATTTATCTGCATCATGTGGGATTCCTCACTGGTTGTGGATTTGGTAATAGTGTCTTGGTTAAGAACTAATGGTGCCGCGACGAAACCGGGAACCTCTTGTGGCGGCCGACACAAGTTTGTGCAGCTCGGCACGCGCTGGTACCGTGGGTTATAATCAAGATCTATTATAGAACTACGCCAATGTGTTATCTTTCATGAAGCTTCCTCCTTGATTATCTCCCATATTCCTTCAGAAAAATACTTATGTCGGCTCGGATAAGGCAGTGTTTCTTTCTGAAAATGGCAAGAAGGATGTCCTTTTTAAGAATCGGTCAAGGATGAAAGCAATAACGGACTGTAAGAAGTGGCAGACAAGGGACTCTGTTTGATCAACAACAAGAGTGAGCATCGTATATGGTCATAGTGAAGCAAGGTGGCATTGAATTCTTAAAAGTGGGCGAGTATCAGCTGAAGGATAAGTAACAGAAATGGTGTGTTGTTGATCCAGATACCTCAGGTCCAGAAGTTTACCGTCTGAACTTAATACATATATCGACATGATGATCATGTAGTCAACCCAATCTTCTCAGATGTGTCTGATTCTCTGCTGACTTTGGTGGTGACTAAGTGCATTGATACCCGACAGTGCATACAGTAAGAGCTGAAACCTTGGAACTTCTCAGCGTTGAGAGGCAACTGATTAGTTTCGGTCATTAAAAAGCCAATCTCCAGTTCAGAAATGACTCTTTGGTAGCTATGAAGGCTATGTCTCACATAACAATATTATGCAAGAAGTCTGTACACCCACTGATATTGTTTACGTCACTCGTACATCCAAGTCCCTGACATGTTCCAGCCAACTCTATCTGGGAAAAATTTTCAATGGTAATACAAAACGGTACACCAGCCTAGTAACTCAGTCAGAATTATATCTGGAGTAAGGACTGTTTGGTGATATGTTTGGCTACTATGAAAAGATTATTCCAGATTATTTCGGATGAAGCCAGAAGGGATTTTTAGAATCAGTCCCTTATTCTTGAGTAATCAAGGTGTCCTACCAAAAATCAACTCTTAGAAGTGCAAATTGCTGACAATTAAAGTGTCAAACGGCAGATTTCAGATTATGTTCCTGCATTGTTGAGTGAATTTGAGAAGATTGCTCTATGACCCAAGTAGTACAGCAAGTCAGCCTCACTGAATTGCAACTACACCATGAAGAAGAATGATATTGATCTGCTTGGCAGTACAGAGATTCAGTAACCTGATATTTCTATCCAAGAGGTTGCATCAAATTTAACCTGAGTGACTATTGTAGCTTAAGGAATAAGAATTTCTGTACAGAAGGAGCGAAAATGTGAAATTGGTGGAGTCAGCTATCACATTCACCGCTCTCTTATCAGATTCGGATAATATAGTGTTATCATCAGAGGCAGAGAACTGCACACATGGAACCTTATGTGGCTTTCCATTGATTGCTATCTAATTGATCAAACATTCACAAGTAGTATATACAATGGTTGCTGTCAGTCAGTTCCTGACCATCTTGAGGATGTGTATTTGCTATAGTCTCAATCGGACGAAGGCCCAAAAATTTGAAGTACTATTATCTTCGATTCCCTCTAAAGTAATAATGTAGTTTTGGTTCCCTTTTAATCCGACAGTGATATTGTGAGTGTACCTCAATGCTCGATAGAAGTCAGTAAAGTAGATTCTTCTGACAAAAGCTAGTAACCAGAAAACGACATGAAGGATCAGAAAGTTGTTCTGTTCCTAACAGTTTCTGTTCTATCGATAAATCAGTAACTTGAGCGGTCAATAGCCTATGATTAAGGATGGGTGCTATGCTTCTCTTCCCTTGAAAAGTCTTTCGTCCGGAATCTCGGGACGAGATTCTTTTAAGGGGAAGGGCTGTAACACCCCAGGTGTTCGCCGTCAGTTAAGCCGTCAGTTGAGCACGGACTTGGTATATCAAGCAACGATGATGAACTAAATTCAAGGTTAGTCAGTGATGACAGAAGTGCCAGGATCAATCTTAGAGGCAGAACCTCCGTTTGAATTATTCGGGAAATAATTAATGGAGCCAATTAATAATGATCGCCAATTTATGAATATTCAAGATTAATGCTAAACCGGGATTTTTCATGTGTCCCATCTTAGTTCCTTTCTATAGTAACTGGTGAAAAAGTTTCGCGAAGTTTGGAATCAAAAAGTCACATGAAATGACGAGTTGCAGCTTTGCCTGTAATGGTCGATTAACTGAAGAAAATCATTCGGGTTCAACCAAGTGTTGCAGTTATGCCCAATCAACTATATATGAACTCACGGTCAAAAGTTATGAAAGTTCCATGTTGAGCAGATGACCGGAAAATGTTCCGACCGACGAGAAACCCTGATTCGGATCCTACCGGGTGACTACTTTGACCGGCGTTGAACGGTATTTTTGGATGTTTGCATGTTAGAGCGCCTTAAACGAAAGTTGTAGTGCAGATCGAAAGGAACAAATTTCGTTTTATGGCCGAGACCTGGATCAGTGCGGAATATAGTGAAAACGAGCTCGCAAGATAAGTTACAACGCAGTTTTCAGGTTCCGGAAATTGGTTAAGTCTGTACTGCGAAATTGGAATTTCGGTCGCCGCGAAGCTGCCGTCGACGATCGTTACCGGGCAAACCATTGGAAATCTGACCAAGTGCCTTTAACGAAAGTCCGAGTATTCAGCGAGACGACGACAACAAAATTAGTTTCGTCAGAATCGGAGTCCGTTTGTGCAGTGTTCGTAATTTTGGAGTTTGACCGAAAGTTTCCGGAAACTTGCCAAAATAGGAAAGAAATTTCTCCGTAAAATTGTCGTGGCCGACCACAGGCCTGACCAGCCGGCCGTGTGGCTTCCCTCTTCTGCGCCCCTGCCCGTGAAAAAAAAAGTGGAGACCGAGACCCTCTTCTTCCCGGCCCCATTCTATCGGTTCTTCTTTTCTCCCATTCTTCCCGTTCACCACCAGAACGGCGACCGTGGCTGCAGACCTCGGCTTCCTTCCATGGCCGCTGCTCCTCTTCTCTGCGCCTCCTCCTCTTTTCCTTGGACGAGCGGCAAACTAGCGCTCCTCACCTCCTCCCTTCTTTCCCTGGCCTCCCTGCGCGCTCGCCAGAACCGCGCGGCTCCGCGCGCGCCTCCGTGGCCGGGTGTTCCCGCGCCGCCAGCAGAGCACAGGCAGACAGCAGTAGCAGCGCTTGCAAGCAGCCCTGGTGGAGGCAGCCGGCAGCAACGCCAGCCCCTGGCCCGAACCCAGTCTCCAGCCCGGTTCCCCTCCTCCCATGCCGACATCCCGAGCTTTCTCCCGTAAAACAATGGTGAAAGGGTAAACTCTTTGGTCTTTATGTAAAGTTGTATGACTCATTAGATTTACTAATTGCTCCTTGATTGTTTTCTGCAGATCCAGGGGTCCTAAATTTAAATCAGTTTTTATTTACGTTTTTGTTTAATTAGCAATTGTGGCTGAAAATGACAAAATGCGTAATAAATTGTGTGTTTGTCCAAAAAATGCAAGTGAGCACTTTTTGGAATCCTTGTGAGTAGATCTATCCAGTGGTTGCATAATATGTGGGCTGTTAGTGTAAAGTTTGTGCTGTGATGTTTTATTTATGTTAAATAGGCTTAAATAGGGAGAAAATGATGTCTATTGTTATGTTGCTTGAAATGACGTGAAATTTTTATTATACGCTCCTCTGGTCATGTGTGTGCCGTCATAAAAATTTCAGGATTTTTGGTGAATGTATGAATTAGTTATGATTTTATCTTGTTCTCAGCTCATTAAATAGATTAAAATAGTTTGTGATAAATGTTTGCAAGTAGAAATATAAAAGGTGGTTCCACTGCCTTCCTATGATGTTGTTACAGCTTGGATAATTTTATGGTGGCCATGTGTTTGCAGAAAATACGATTTATAGAATTTTGTTGCTCTCACATGCATATTAGTAAATAGAACTTGCCCTATTTTTGATAAATAAATTATAATACTTGAGCATGTAATATTTTTACAGTGGTCATGATTTGGCATTGTCTATCACCTGTAAAAATATGAGGCCCAAATTATATGTTTGCAACATCACTTAAAGAAAATGCCTATGATTAATGATTATCTAATTAAAAGAAATATTGCAATGGATCAACATGTATATATCTATGTGCTTGTCTTTGCTGCAATGTTGATCTAAGATAAATGATGTATAATCATGTTTAAAGTGTTAGAAGTGTTCCATAGCTCATTTGTGTGCTTACATGTTCACCAAGAAAATAGTGAAGTGAATGTATTAATTGCTGAAATGTGGCTGCATGTGTAGTTCTTGTTGTGGTGATTAATTCATAATGTAAATTTTGTTTTCTGTAGATTTGGTCTATACAAAAGTTGTAGATAACATCTTAATCTAGCTTGTCACCAAATTGCATGGCCATAGGCTTAATAGTTTAAGAGATATGGCTGTTGTAAGATTGCTGTCATGTTTTGCCTACATTCTGTCCAGATCTGAATATTTGGATTGTTTCACCTAGTTAACTTGTGATTCATACTTAGGTGATTATAGAGTATTTGTATTTCTTTTAATAAGCTTTCCAAGTCCATTGGAGTTATATAACTTGAGTTATGACTGTTTTAGTACAGATGGCTAAATCTGTCCAAGTCTGGACAGAGATGCCTATTTATGTTAATTATACCTTGTTAACTTGTGAATCATCTTAAGATGATTATAGATGATTTGTAGAAAACTTAATAACCTTTCTAAAAAGTCTAGGGGCAAGTTACCAGGTGCTATAGATCTTTAGTTATGGTTGTTTTAAGTTACTGTTGTTGATGTGTGGCTAGTTCTGTCCAAGTGTGGACAGAGCTGCACTAATCATGTTGTTTGACCTTGTTAATGATTGATTCACCTTGAGCTAACAATACGAAAGATTTATATAATCTTGTAAGCTTTCTATAATGTCTAATTGCATGCTCATGTGATGTTTATATTGTGAGTTATGCTTCTATGAAGCTCTGTCTGTCCTGCTGTCCAACAGTTGGACACAGCTGCATATTTATTTGTTTTTGAGGTAGATAACCTTTGAATTAGCTCTTGTGGTAAATAACAAAGTTGTAGCTAATCTTGTTAGTTTTCCATAAGTCTTAGTGCACCTTGTTTGCAGGTCTGTAGCATGAGTTATGATTAAAAGAGTGGACTGTTGTCCTATCATTCGGAGTGATGTTTGTGCTCTATTACTTGTTTGTGAAATGCGCTTAGAGGTGTGCTAAGTTATCCCGATTGCTTATGTCAAACCATGATGAATGCTTGTTATTAGTGCTTGTGCTCAGTGTTTACTAGTAGTTACTTGTGCTACGTGCTTATGCTTGCTTAATATATTACTTCATGAGCATTCATACATATGCATTGTGCATCTCATATCTAGGTTCGCTAGATGGAAGAACGTCGAGCGAAGGACATCGTGATGGAGCCAGACCTCAGGATGATGGTGTTGGTGAACCACAAGTCGCTGGAGTGGTGACGTTCCCGAAGTTGATGTCAACTAACACTAGCATAAGTGTTGTTTCCCAGGCAAGCCCCAGAGCATTCTAAGTCTCCTACCATTCTTTTATAAATGCAATCGAGTCAATATAATGATTGTTGCATTAAGTTATAGGAGTTGAATGATACCATTGATATATGCATTACTTACTTATCCTTGTCCACCAGCAATTATTATCTTGATATCCCTGTTAGGTCTAGACTCGATTATATGCTTAGCCCTGCTTAGACCGGTAAAAGTCGGGTGATTTCCTGTCTCCCGCATATAGGTGGATACTGATCATGACTAGCCTGGTGCTATCATGGAGATAACCATGTGATAATTAATTTGAGACTGGGCTGGATGTAGGAGCAGCAGGACATGAGTTCTGTGTGCTAGTAGTCTCCCGTCTGTGTCGATCAGGACCCGACGAAGGCACACCTCAGTCATTTTGAACGCGTCAATCACTTAACGGAGTAGGTCGGAGTACCTCCCGTGAAGCCGAGTAAGGCTATTCGAGCCGGTGATGGAGATGTTGACGCCTAACACCCAGGGCCTTATATGTACCTTGGGCAACTATTCTGAGCAACCTGGCATGGTCCGTGGACAGGCGGGGCCTGATTGACCTGGCATGACCGTGGGCAGTTATAGCTTGAGCGACCTGGCATTGAGATAACCCCCAGTGTAGAAGGGCCCATGACCGTCCCGCGCGTTGTGTTCTCGAATTTCCTGAAGTGGCCGCCGACGGCTGCCTGGCAAGGTGTGATCGGGCGAGTGTGAGACATTTTATCCCCAGCTGGGTAGGAAATCGATTATAATCGCCATCGCTCCTGGACAGTGAGTAACTTGACTGGGCATGTGTTATCGTAGTAACTTATGGAACTAAAGATAGTTATGGTACTGAATCTAAAAGGCTATTAATGAAATAGTCACTCTTGCTTGATTAATTAGCCAAGTGATTGCTCAAGATCAGGTGCAAATCTAGTTAATTAGGTTAATTACATAAAATTGACTGCTAATACTCTAATGATAATTATTCAATAATGAAAATGCTTTTATGCAAAAAGGTAAGTATGGCCAACCCCAGATACAGCCTTGCATACTCCTTGGTGTCATTTATTTCTGGTTTATGACGGGTAAGTCTAGCTGAGTACATTCGAGTACTCAGGGTTTATCCCACCTTGTTGCAGGTGAAGGTTAGGCCTGCCGAAAGGTGATGGCCAGTGCCGGTGGGCTCGGCAGTTCCATACTTCTTCTCTTATGCTGTTGTTGGAAGATGTCACTCAAAGCTAGCAAAGTATTTCAACTTATGTTATGGTATTTATTTCAAAGTTATGTTGTTCTTCTAAATTAAGTGGAACTCAACTTGTATCATTATTTGTGAACTCTATTGTAATATTATTTCCGCTGCAAAACTCTGTGGACATGATTTCTATTTGCTTGACCATACGATCTTGGTTGAGATGTTGGAAAAGTTTGAAATCCTTCGAGATTTCCGGACTACCGGGTTTATATGGGCTCAAGTGTGCCAATTCAGCTGCTCCGACAGAGGTTTTCGCACTTGTGCTCTTATAAATTGGTCGGTTCTGTTATAACTGATTCCTTTCCTGAATAGCCGATTCCAAAGATGACATGCAGATAATTAGCTATCGACCAACTTCCCTCGGCATGACCCCTTAATACTCAATCGGCTATTTATAGCAGCATGCAACTAAATCAGAATTTGGACTTCATCTCTTTGAACATCTCCATGGAAATCTTCCTTTTATTTATCTCTTCATGTGCATACCATGCCATGATATATTTGGAGACTGATACATTCATGTCATGATATATTTGAAGGCATTTTATTTTTAGAAGGAACCATATCGGCCAATTCTATCTTTAGGAGAAGCTCATTAGCTTCTTTAATTGGTTTCTATGTCCCTGCACGGAGCAAATCCACCTATCCATGCTATCTGTGCCTTTGTAGATGCCATGTACACTTAGTTGATCAGCAGTTATCCCGTGCATACACGTTGAATCGGCTGTTTTCATGCATATTCGGCAATTGGTCATCTCTAGCAATCAGTTTGTACAGTCATATTCTTCTCGTATAATAGCCGATGGAGTTAAGGGAAACAACTGATTCTTATTTATGCAGGCATTTGACAATCAAACAAGAATTATGGTCCCACTGGGCGTGCCAAAAAGTGTGTTGCACCGTGCCTCACACACAACAAGCCGAAAAGCGTGGCTTCAATCGGATGCCCGGATGATTTGAAATCCGGAGACGTGCCAGTCGGTTTGACCTGAAAGCCAACAAGGGATAAAACTGTGAGAATAAAACTGGAACATGCCGGATGAGACCAGACAGTTCCATATTTACGGCCCTGAAGCCATTCACAATGACATATAGCTATAGAAGCTATCTGTCAACAAGTTTTAAAGATCATTCGGCTAACTCCAAACATGAGCATATGTAAACAATTGGTTGCCGAATGCACATGCATAAAAAGACATGCTTGAGCAAAAGATAGATTCTAAAATAGCGCGTAACCAAGCTCGGCAAATCAGCCGAGTTGGGGTCCATGAAGAAGGAACATGCAAACAAAAACGATCAAACCAATCTAAAACGTGCATCTGCCGCACGATACCTAGTTTTATCAAAGCTTAAGCGTAATTGACATGTATGAACCCGCAACACGTAACAATCTAGATTAGAAATTAATTCGGCCATCATGGTTATGCGATTATTGGAAAAAACAAGTAAACAACTTACAAAGCAAGGCCGAACAAAGTCAAATCTAGATTGGGCAAAAGAGTGTTACAAAACTAATTGAATAAATTATACAACACATGGTAACTTAATGAATCTATTAGATCTTGCCGAATCTAATAGAGCTGATAACTATCTCGCTCCTGCTAAACATATCAAGCAAACACCTGCCGCACGGTATTTACTCATAAGCATAGCATAAGCAAAGACTTCTTGATCATTAACAAAGGTCCGCCGCACGACCATTGGAAACAAACAAGACTACTTGCATCACATCTAAATCCACCGCATGATACTAGACATAATAACAAGGTTGTCGGGACTTACGGAGGTCGACAGATCGATGATTCCTCTTGAAGAACTCGACGACACGACAAAGGACTCAAAGATGGCACAGGGCCAATTTGTATTGATATGGTTGTGAACAGTTTTACATTGGCCGGGGGTTTATACTTATACCCTGGGCGAATAAGAGTCCTGAAAGGACTACGACTAACAAAACATATCTAAAGGAATCTCAAGATACACGTATATGAATATATTACTTAAACCGCTATGGACACGTACATACATGCATAGTACGTATCCTTGCTTCCTCCGTCCCAACATGTACTCGAACTTTATTGGACACCATGCTTCTGCCAAAAAATAATGTGTTCTTCTTTCCTTCTCTTATACTGCACGTAGCCTAGAGTCCGTTTTATTTTTCTTCTTTGAACGAGATCATCAAATTGGGTATTATTCTGGCCTTTGATTTGGCTACGGTACGTAAAGCAGCTGGCCCATCATCTCCATATACTCGTAGGCAATATAGATGTGTCCTGATTAAACAAGCCTCTTTTCTTTCCCTTAATTGCACGAACTCTGATCCTCATGTATCTTTATTTCTATATCTTTTCTTCATGCACGTGCAGACCAACTCATGATCTTAATTGCTCTTTACCAAATTTTGGTGTAAACAGTTGGAGCCTATTTGTAGTCGTTTACGTGAATGCCCTCCTGCAATTGACCAAACACCAAAACTTGTGGAAATAGTTAGTTGTAAGCCCTATTCTTTGTTTGATGTTAGTTTTATGCGAGTCTTGGTGGTTATAAGGTATGAGTTAAAGACTGCCAACAAACTCCCCCACACTTACCCCTTTGCTCGTCCTCGAGTAAAGTTTTAGAGATAAAAGTAAACACAAGCATAACATTCCTGGGATACACAACTATTATAAAGATCCTTCCAAAACATTCCTTACACATGTGGGATATGTGGTGCTGTCTAACATGTTTCCTTGGGATGTTGAAAAGTGGAACAACTCTCAAAGCAAAGTTATCTTCCCTAATTCGTATCTTAGCAACTTGGAGGTTTTCAATGTTTTATTAAGAAAAACATAGTTCACTTTTTTATACTCCTCAAATGATGCTCTCGGATCACTCGATGGTGTATGATTCCTCACCAAGGCATAGCAGAGTTTTGCCTTCTTTTGTTGTCCCTACTTCTTAAAAGGCTTATGTGGAGCTTGGTAGGGATAAACATGATTGCATACTTGTATTGCATGTATTGTGAAGTCAAATAAAGGATCCAAAGAGAGAAGTGTCATAATCTTAGATCACGATGTGCATGTGTGTGGACTATGATATGAAAATACTCCTTTTGTGGATATGATCTCTCTCTATAACTTACCTTGAGACATGACTATCTTTCTCTCTCTTTTTTTAAACATGAGCCTTCATGTGCTCATCATTTTTTGTGGGTATTGAATATACCCCTAATTCTACTGCGGGCACTTGCCCATTTTTTTCTTTTTCTTTCTTTGGGACCTTCATGTGTCCCTTTTTTCATATATTTTTGCATAGCCCATGTCTCTTCTTCTAAAACATATATGTAGAGAGAAATCACTATTCTAAATCATGGAGTATAAAAAAAGACATTTTTTGTCTACCCCCAGTGTAGGAGCAGAGCTTTTTGGTGGAGCTAAATGGAGGCATATTTTTGCGCACTCCCAATGTAGGAGCGGCAAGTATATGTGGAGTGTACGTGATCTTGATCTTGGGAGCATGATAATTCTCTCAACAAGGGTCAACAAGACGACCAAATTCAACACAATCATAAGCAGAGTATGTAGAAAGCCTAAAACTTTTTGCAAGATAATAAATTTGGCTTTGGTAGGAATTTTCTCACCAAATGAGGAGTATGTGATACTATGGTTTTATATCATTTTCAAAACAAATTCTCCAAGTACTTCGAATAGAAATGGTAGGATTCATAAGCCAGAACTATATCACACTTCACAACATCTTAGTCATCATGATTTTCCTATTAAAATATTCTTCCACAAGCATAAGTACGTGTACATGGAACAAACTTTATGCAGGCTTCTATCTCAAAGATGTTATGAACATGTCACTTTTCAAATTTTAAGATAAAGTGTGGTTAAGTTCCTTGCAAGGAAGTAAGAAGCAGTTGATGGTTCATTGAGTTTAATTTTAGTGGTCAAGTTTTATGTATGTTTAAACTCAAGAACTTAAGGAAGTTGAGGAGAGTGTTGCACAAACCATCATTTGAAGATGTAGGATTGATGAAGATTCAAAGGTGGTTTGGCTGAATTGTAAGTTTAGCCAATCCTTCCTTGAGCTAGTGGTCCTGTCCTTCTGCATGTCAAGGCGATCGATGTTTGTGCAACATGTGGGGGGAGATCTCGTAAGTGTGGTTGTTGAACTTGAGAGATCTCCCCCACACTTTATTCTTTTACCTATTTTTATTTAGCACAAAAACAAAAAAGGAAATACAACTAGGGCTCTGCCAGCCGGAATACTAGGGAGCCTAGATTTTATTTTTTATTATATTTTTTTAAGATGGCAATAGAGAGAATGAACACATACATGCTTAAGGAAAGCTGAAACATAAAGCTCAAGAAAACATGGATCAAAAAGGTTGCCATTGTTTTAAGAGAGAGAGCTTCATATATATATATATATATATATATATATATTGAAAAGGATTTTTTTTCCAATTCACCAAACTTCTTGTTTTTGAAAAACGACTCAAACAAAGCTAAGGTAAAACATGCAACACAACTCTAGCCTTGGTTCATCTCCATCGAAAGAATTACTTCTATTGCTTACGAGAGTAGCTCAAGGTTCATTAATCAAAATTAAACTCCATATTCAAACTTGATTAAAGAAGGTCACTTTAACCTAAGCACCATGCTTAATTTAAAAGAACCTATGGATGTAGCATATGACAACATCCAAACTAGAGCATATGACATAAGCAAAGGAAGCATGAATTTGAATGGTATAAGGAGACAAACATGAGTAAACGGGTTGGTGAACTTTTATTACCTTTGGATACCTGAGTGTGTTTACCGGCGGCATCTGTAGATTTGAGTTTTGAGTTTGCCATAGCGTGGCTTAACGGTCGGACTCAGGCCAACAACAAGGCTAGGTCACACACGTGGTGGTGTGTATGAACCGTGGGCCTTGACGATGCTAGCAACGGCCTTCAAAAGAGGAGCACTTGTCTTGCTTGTAGGAGTGGAATGCGGCTATGCCAGGCTTATATGAGATGATAAATATATCAAGACTTGCACGCACGAGGTGGAGTCAGGTGGATCATGGATGTTTGTGATGAGACCACTCTGCCTCTCCTTCCTCTTCCACTCTCTTCTTTTTATTTCTTTTGTATATCATATTATATTTTTTTCTTTTTATATTATTTATTTATTTATTTATTTATTTTTTACTCGTCTTCTTTCCTTTCTTCTATTTTTTACTCTCTTTTTTCTTCTATTTTCATATCTATTGTTTTTTATCTTTATATTTTTCCCCATTTTTTTGGAAGACACGTGGGTGTTTGTGATGGCCATGTGGTGCCACTAAAGTTCTTCTCTTTTTTCCACCATTTCTTTTCAGCAAGATCAAGCCTTTCTTCTTTTTTTTGGAGATGGAACTTGAGCTTCTCAACATCCTCCCCCACACTTGGACTTTTATGTAAAAGTCAAAGTGTGGCATGTTGAGGGACTTAGTGTTCCATCAGTAGCAGTGTAGCTCTCATGCTTCTTGTCATTGTATCTTCCCCCAATCTTCTTGATCTTAACCCGTAAGGTTAGCGAATACGAATACCTGAAGGTGCATACAAATAAGATAACATATTCTTACTTTTATTGAAAAGGAAGATGGTGTTTTTAGCAAGGTGAGCTAGCATAACCTTTGGTGTTTATAGAACATGACGTTCTTAGAGTCCTTCCCCACACTTAAACTTTTGTGAAAAACTAAAGTGTGTCAGGTTGGGGCCTCCTTTTGAGTGTGTTCCAAAACATCAGAATTGTTGTGGTCGATGTAGCTCCATGTTGTCGTGCATCGTTTATCCCTTGTTCTTCTTAGTTTCAACCTGAAATGGTTATCGACCAAGAATACCCGCGGGTGCATTCTAGCCTAACAACATGATCTTGCGATTATTGGAGAACAATACAACTTTTTTTATATGATAATCTGGGGTATCTCCCGGTAGTGCTTTGATTATGGTCATAAGCATGATTTGGGAAACCTTTTGAAAATTCTTTTATGTTGATGAGGTGGTTTCCCCTCCAACACCAACCTTTTGAGGACCTAATCTGCAAAACTCATGACAAGATACAAAATTTGCAAGATTTATGATAAACAAACCTATCTACAACGAGCCTTTTAAGGATTCTAGGGATAGAGAGCAAAAAGGGGTTTGAAGATGAGGTTAGAGTTGTAGATTAGCGTGACAATTTTTTTTCAAATGAGCATGGATGTAACACCCTAGGTGTTCACCGTCAGTTGAGCACAGACCTGGTATATCAAGTGACGATGACGAACTGAATTCAAGGGTAGTCAGTGATGACAAAAGTGTCGGGATCAATCTCAAAGGCAGAACCTAAGCTTGAATTATTCGGGAAATAATTAATGGAGACAGTTAATAATGATTGCCAATTTATGAATATTCAGTATTTATGCTAAACATGGATTTTCATGGGACCCACCTCCATTCCTGTCTATAGTAACTGGTGAAAAAGTTTCATGAAGTTTGGAATCAAAAAGTCACATCAAACGACAAGTCGCAGCTTTGCTATTACTGGCTGATTAACGGAAGAAAATTATTCGGGTCCAACCAAGTATTGAAATTATGCCCAATCAACTATATATGAACTCACGACCAAAAGTTATGAAAGTTCTGTGTTGAACAGATGGCCAGAAAATGTTCCGACCAACGAGAAACCCAAAATCGGATCCTATCGAGTGACTGCTTTGACCGGCGTTGAACGGTATTTTTAGATGTTCGCATGTCAATGCGCCTTAAATCAAAGTTGTAGCACAGATCAAGAGGAACAAATTTTGTTTTATGGCAGAGACCTGGATCGGTGCCGAAAATAGTGAAAATGAGCTCGCAAGATGAATATAACACAGTTTTCAAGTTCTAGAAATCAGTTTAGTCTGCACTGCGAAATTAGAATTTCGGTCACCATGAAGCTGCCGTTGACGATCGTTACTGGGCAAACCATTGGGAATTTGACTCAGTGCCTGTAACAAAAATCAGAGTACTCGTTGGGACGGCGACAACAAAATTAGTTTCGTCGAAATCGGAGTCCGTTTGAGTAGTGTTCGCAATTTTGGAGCTTACCCGAAAGTTTTTAGAAACTTTGCCAAATTGGGAAAGAAATTTCTCCAGCTTTTGCCTTGGCCGACAGACCGGCGTTCGACCCGAGGCCCCGCTCCTCCCCACGCGACAAAAAAAGTGGAGTGCCTCCTGCTCCCTCGGTCTCTCCCATTTTCCCGGTGCCTCCTCTTCTCCATTCGGTCTCTCTATTTCTCTCCTACATTAGAAGGAAACCAGCAGCACCCCTCCCTTCATCCATGGCCGAAGCTCGAGCCTCTGTAGCAGGGTGCAGGCAGCAGCTCCCTGCCCCTTCTCTTCTCCCTTGGCGTGCAGCTACAGAGGCCTCCTATTCTCTTCTTCTTTCCCCTTTCTGCTGCAACCAGCCGCAGCACCATCGCCGGCCAGAGGCCGTGAGTCCGCGACTCCCTCTGGTGTCGCCGGCCAGAGGCCGCGAGTCCGCCACTCCCTCTGGTGCGGTACGCGCTGCCCGAGCGCGCAGGGCCAAGCCCTCTCTCCTGGCTGCAGCGGCGCCAAAGCAGCGGCCAGCAGACCTGGCGCTCCTCCTCTCCTACCCTTTTCTTCCCTGGCGAGCGTCAGCTAGAGGCCGCGGCCTTCCGAGACCCGCCATCCCAGAGTCGCGACTCCGTGGTCGCCGGTCAGCTGATGCTGCAGCAGGCGCCAAGGGCAGTCCCTAGCAGAAGCCGCCGCCCAACAGTGGCTCAAGGCAGCCTCAAACCCTAGCCGGCCATCTCCCCAAGTCCGACGACCTTCCTCCGGTTCCCGTCGTCTTCCCGTTGATCTCCCATGAATCCAGGGTGAAATGATATTCTAGTAAAGCTGAAACTCTTTATAAGTATTTTTGTGTAAATCTACATGACTCATAAGATTTCTAACAAGTCGTTTAATGATTTGTGCAGATCCAGGGGTCTCTGATGCATAATCTGTTTTTTTTTCGTTTTCTATTAATTAGCAAATCTAATGCAAAGTTGTAAAATGCATAATAATATGTATGTTTGTCCAAAAATTGCATATGTGAACTTTTTGGAATCCTTGTGAAAAGCTTTGTCCAGTGAATGTATAAAATGATGTGTCTTAGTGGATAGTTTCTGCTGTGATAATTTATTTGTGTTAAATAGTATTAAATAGGGAAAAATGATAGCTGCTGTTGTATTGCTTAGTTTATTGTGAAATTTTTGTGGTAGGCTTTTCATGTTCTATATGTGCTATGATAAAATTTTCAGGATTTTTGGTGCATGTATGAATTAGTTATGAAGTTATCTTACTTTCAGCTCATTAAATGAATTAAAATGATTTGTGATAAATGTTTGCATGTAAAAATAGAAATGACGGTTCCACTGCCTTTGTATGATGTTGTTGTAGCTTAGATAATTTTAGTATGGCCATGTGTGTGCAGAAAATATGATTTATAGAATTTTGTTGCTCTCACATGCATATTAGTGAATAAAACTTGCCCTATTTTTATTAAATAAATTATAATACTTGAGCATGTAATATTTTTACAGTAGTCATGATTTCGCATGGTATATCACCAACAAAAATATGAGCCCCAGATTATATGTGTGCTTTTCATAAGCTTTCTAAATTGTCTTGAATCACTATTTTTGGTGATCTTGAGTTACATGTGTTTGAAGTTAAGATTCAGAATTTGTCCAAGTCTGGACATATTTGCTTGTTTGGGTTGTTTGACCCTCATAACTACTTAATCACCTTGTAATAATAATAAATAAGTTGTAGACAACTTAATAGGGTTTCCAATAAGTCTAATATGAAGTCTTTTGGTGCTCTAGATCTCTAGGTATGGTTGTTTAAATTTGTTATTGATATTGTGCATCAAGTTTTGTCCATGTGTGGGCTGAGCTGCAATAATCATGTTATTTGAATTTGTTAACTAATGATTCACCTTGAGCTAATCATAATAAAGGTTTATATAATTTTGTAAGCTTTCTAGAATGTCTAATTGTATGATTATGTGATGAATATTTCTTGGGTTATGCCTTTCTGAAGTTCTGTCAGCTTTTCTGTCCAAGAATTGGACAGAGCCGCTTTGCCCTCTATTTTCGACCAGGTTAACCTCTGATTTAGCCTTTGTGTCGAATAGCAAAGTTGTAGGAAATCTTGTTAGATTTCCACAAAGTCTTAGTAAACCTTGTTTGGATGTCTGTAGCTCGAGTTATGTTTAAATTAGTGGACTACTGTCCTGCTATCAAGAATTTGAAGTGTGACTTGTGTTCGCAAATAGATTGCTTGTTAGGTCTAACTTTCATGAGTTAATTAGTAAGCTAAATAACCCTTTAAATATTATTAACCTACTAGTTGTTTGATAATAGACTTAATTAGGTTATGATTGTTAGTGTCTTGCACTAGCTTAAGTAAATTAACTTAGGTACTATGTCGATAGACCTTATCATAGTTGTCTTATATGTCTTATGTTGCATCGTGAGTGTTTGTCTTACATTCATACGCTCGCATTGTGCATCTCATTTAGGTACGATAAATGCATCATGAAGGACGTGATGCTGAAGCTAAACCCAAAGATGGTGTTGGGTGGCCATCCCGAAGAACGTGTTTGGCGAACCCTACAAGTTTCTAGAGCGGTGATATTCCCGAAATTGGTGCCGACTAACACTAGCTTAAGTGTTGTTCCCAGGCAAGCCCCGGAGAATTTCACTCCCTACGATTTGCAATTGTTTAAAAAATTAACAAGCTATGTTTGTTGCATTAGGTTATAGGAGTTGATTGCTACCGTTGCTGCATTACTTACTTATCCTTGTCCACCAGCAATTATTATCTTGATATCCCTATTAGGTCTAGGCTCGAACATGCTTAGCCCTGCTTAGATTGGTAAAGTCGGATGATTTCCTGTCTCCCGCATATAGGTGGATACTGATCATGACTAGCCTGGTGCTATCATGGAGATAACCAGGTGATAATTAATTTGAGACCGGGCGGGATGTAGGAGCAGCAGGACATGAGTTCTGTGTGCTAGTAGTCTCCCGTCTGTGTTGCTTAGGACCCGACGAAGGCACACCTCAGTCATTTTGAATGCGTCAATCACTTAGCGGAGTAAGTCAGAGTACCTCCAGTCAAGCCGAGTAAGGCTATTCGAGCCGGTGATGGAGATGTTGACGCCTAACACCCAGTGCCTCAGATATACCGTGGGCAACTATACTGAGCAACCTGGCATGGTCTGTGGGCAGGCGGGGCCTGATCGACCCGACATGACCGTGGGCAGTCATAACTTGAGCGACCTGGCACTGAGATAACCCCCGGTGTAGACGGGCCCATGGCCGTCCCGCAAATTGTGTTCTCGAATTTCCCGAGTGGCAGCTTACGACTGCCGTAGCTGGACGTGTCGCGCGAGTGTGCGAAATTTTGTCCCCAGCTGGGTAGGAATCAATTATAATCGTCATCGCTCCTGGACAGTGAGTAACTTGACTGGGCATGTGTCACACCCAATTTTAAGAACAAAATTGAATGTAATAACTCATGTGTGCCCAGAAATCAATCACACACATAAGCCACAAATTAAGAAGTACCATCACATATGTTTATTACATAACGAATATTATTCAAAGTCTTTACATAGCAGCGGATAAATAAAGTATCTCTCGCGGTAGCTCCATCACAGGGAAGATGACTGGTTGACAGCAAGTCTAGAACTCTTCAGGGAAGTCGTCATTACCATAGCAATCTGTTACCCATCCGGGATTTTTATCCAAGTAGAAAGAAAATAAACAAGCATAAGTACATCTCGTACTTAACAAGTGTAACATGGGGTTCATGAGGCTCAATTAAGGCTGACACTGGTTAAACTGCAGTAGCTTTTAGTTGGCACAATTTTAGCATTAGATAGCATCAATAATATCCATCCCAATTAAACATGTGATCAATGTGAACATGAACCCATTGAACAAGATAACAATTTCACATTAAAACATTATTAAAGCAACAACTAAACCATAAGAATTCCAGGTCGCTCATAACCGTGAGCACGGCTGATATATCAGTTTTACACTCTGCAGAGGTTGTACACTTTACCCGATGAGTCGTGATATCCAGATGCCCGGGTTAATTACTCCCATAACACTTCCGAGGTGAGCGGGCAGGACACACGCAAAGCCTTTCAAAGGTTCGTCTAACAAGTTAGGGCCGTTAGTTCTTAAGGCAAGGGGATGTAGAGCCCTCCTTCCAGGTGGCACAATAACACGCAGCCTCTACTCACGTGGACAGAAGCCGCACTATATCCGTCTCGGCAAGATCCAACGCGCCTATACAGGTGTCCACTAACAAGCTAGAAAAGGTCCTTATACTGAGCTAAGGTCAGAGCCATATAACTCCCATGGTTGCACTGTTGTCCTGGGTGATCCCTTATAGCAGTTCCTAAACCATGTTGCTATAAAAGCCAATTTTACCAAGTTGCATATATCATTAAATTCAGATTCACATGATCAAAGTTTAATTTGAGCACTAGCATAGTTCTACCCAATGCATACTGAGGATAACAAGGCACAAGATCAACACCTAGGATAAATCTAAATAGGCATCAAGGTAGACACATGCATATGGTGATTATAGTGACTTATGGTTATTAGGACATCAAGGAGGATCCCATGCTATACTTGCCTGATTCAGCGAACTCTGGTTGCTCTTGGTTGTCATAGAAGGGTTCCTGATCACCAGCGTATGTCTCACCGTCTATACTCGATTACCACATCAACACACAATCATCGGGACAACAATCATGCAAAGCAAACAAGCTATAATTAGAACATTGCACCAACAACAAGAAATAATATAAAAAGTTTGAAAACAGAAACTACGGTCTACCACGATCACATAAACGCGACGATCACGAAAAACGGAATTATAACGCGAAAGTTATGAGCTAAACCAGTTACAAAACCTTAGTTAGTAGATTAAACCTAACTCAAATTTTAAGTACTAAAAATAGTATACATTTTCATATAGATAGATAGATCTTTTCAAAACAAATCTAACGCAACTTGAACGGACTAGATCGGACTAAAAACATAGAAGGTATAAGCATTTGAAACTGGGGGCAAAACTGTAAATAAATTGAAATTGAATTTTGAATTTAACTGATTTAAATCGAATATCAGATTAGATTGGACTGCGCCTCAATTTGGAAGAAACGCAGGGACATCAAGGCAAGTTTTCACAGACTCAGAGCACAGTGCTCAAAAGGACGGCGGGTTGAGGTCCAAGAAATTGTAATGGCCTTTTTGCAAAACGACCGGCGAAGAGGTATCGAGCGTTTCTGACCATCCGCTCTGAGATGGACGCTCCAGATTAGATCTGGGAGGACACCGGCGGCGCTGTTATGCCGGCACAGAGGAGGGAAGTAGCTCGCGGCGGCGCCATGGCCGGTAGGCGGCGGCGCTTGCTCGGGTTAGGGCTACGGTGCAGTAGAGACCTCGAGGCTTGGTCCGATCGAACGAGAAGCTCAAGGCGAACTCACCGGAGGTGTTGATGGCGTCGATGTTGGCTCAGGGACGGCGAATCGCTTGATTTGGCGGCGACGGGGTCCCTGTGAACAACGGCGAGGTCGGGTAAGCGGTTTAGATGACGAAAACAGAAAAGGAGAGGTCGAGTGTGATCACGAGGTCGACCCAAAGCTTTGGCGGAGCTTCGAAGCGGCTGAAAATCCTCAGAGCGTCAGGTGGACGGCGGCGGGGATCTTGCGGGTGGCGGAGCGATCGGTGCTGGCTGTTTAGAGCACGAGAACGAGAGATATTTGCGGGAGGAGAGGCGGCGGTTTCCTGGGGATCTATTTAAGGGGTCGGCTCGGCCGATTAGGCAAGCGAAGACGCGTGAGGAGGATGGATTCGAACTCAACTTCGAGTTCGAGCCGGATACGGGAGGGAGGGGATCGAGCTGACATGCGGGCCAACGGCGTCAGCGAGAGAGAGAGTGAGAGAGACGCGCGCGGGCGGGCGGCGAGCGGAGCTGGGCCATCGGCGCGGGGCTGCGGCGCTGTGCGCAAGTTGGGCCAGGCGGCGGCCCACGCGGGCGAAGGAGAGAGAGAAAGGGGGGGGGGGGAAAGCGGGTCGGCGAGAGGAGAGGAGCGGGCCGGCCAGGCTGGTTCGGGCCGAAAGGCAGGGAAGAAAGGGAGGGAGAAAGAAAATGCTTTTCCTTTTTTTAGAATTGAGTTTTCAAAAGCAAATTTGAAATCCATTTGAATTCAAACATGTTTTGAGTAAAACCATTCATCACAAAAATATAATATGCACCAGCATGTATGCATCATCATGGTCTTTGGCCTAAGATTTATTTTTAGCTTTTGCAAATAATTTATTAACTAGGTTTTATGCAACACATAAAAATGCATAATTAAATCATATTGCCTATTTTTAAATTGATGCAAATTTTGGGATGTTACAATTCTACCCCCCTTAAAGAATCTCGACCTCGAGATTCCAGCGATGCTTACTCAAACAACTGTGGGTATAACTTTCTCAGATCCTCTTCTCTTTCCCAGGTTGCCTCTGCTTCTGAGTACCGATTCCACTGAACCTTGCAC
This sequence comes from Coix lacryma-jobi var. lacryma-jobi, assembly GCA_009763385.1. Taxonomy (NCBI): domain Eukaryota; kingdom Viridiplantae; phylum Streptophyta; class Magnoliopsida; order Poales; family Poaceae; genus Coix; species Coix lacryma-jobi. The sequence goes on from CM019831.1 coordinate 87,538,116, forward strand.
ATCTTTATTATTCTGCTCCTGGTAACTCTTTCAGCTGTTTCCAAAATCTTTGTCGGATACTCATCATAAGTCAAATCTTCCTTAACTGTGAGCTCTTCCAACGGTATTTGCTCTTCGGGCACTCGTAGGCACTTCTTCAACTGAGAAACATGAAACACATCATGCACTCCTGACAAGCTTTCAGGTAATTCTAAATGATACGCCACTTCACCACGTCTTTCAAGAATCTTGAATGGTCCAATATACCTGGGTGCTAGCTTTCCTTTCTTATTGAACCTTTTCACATCTCTCATCGGTGACACCTTTAGGTAGACATAATCACCTACTGCAAAAGATAGATCTCGACGACGGTTGTTTGCATAACTCTTCTGTCGGGACTGAGCGGCTCTCAGGTTATCTCTGATTATTCTGACATGTTCCTCGGCATTCCTCAACACATCAGGTCCAAACACTTGACTTTCACCTGTCTGATCCCAAAACAACGGTGTTCTACACGATCTCCCATACAAAGCTTCAAACGGTGCCATCTTAAGACTCTCCTGATAGCTGTTGTTGTACGAGAACTCTGCATAACACAAATTCTTGTCCCAACTGGTGCCATACTGCAATGCACAAGCTCTCAACATGTCCTCTAGAATCTGATTCGTTCTTTCTGTCTGTCCATCAGTCTGCGGATGATAAGCAGTACTGAAATTCAATCTTGTACCCAAAGCTTCATGTATACCCTTCCAGAAATGTGACGTAAACTGCGATCCTCTATCAGACACGATCTTTCTTGGAACTCCATGTAGACAGACTACTTTTTCCATGTATAAATCTGCTAACTTTGCCCCATCGTAAGTAGTCTTGACGGGTATAAAGTGAGCAACTTTGGTCAATCGATCAACTATTACCCATATGGAGTCATATCCTCTCTGAGTACGAGGCAAACCAACTATAAAGTCCATACCGACTTCTTCCCACTTCCATTCAGGTATCTTCATCGGTTGTAACAAACCAGCGGGTCTCTGATGTTCTGCCTTCACCCTCTTACATGTATCACACAGAGCGACGTACTCGGCTACATCTCGCTTCAGTCCATCCCACCAATACTTTTTCTTCAGATCAAGGTACATCTTAGTGCTTCCAGGATGAATGGAGTAAGCTGACTCATGCACTTCTCGCAGTATAGTCTCACGTATCTCCTTGATTTCAGGCACACATAACCTCTTCCCATGCCATAACGTACCATCATCATCTAATCGAAAACCTGGTGCTTTGCCAAGAACAATATTATCGGCTAACTGCTTCAACTTCTCATCTGCCATTTGACCCTTACGTATCTCTTGCATCAATACCGGTTCAAGTACCAATTCCATTCTATTGATCACAATCCCCAGATTCAGATGTGCAAACTCAGCACACAGTTCTTCTGACATAGGAGCAATTCGGATTCCATTGGCATGGCTCTTTCTACTTAAGGCATCTGCTACTACATTAGCCTTACCGGGATGGTAGTGTATTTCCAAATCATAATCCTTAATCAATTCCAACCATCTGCGCTGTCTCAAGTTCAGATCAGACTGAGTGAATATGTACTTCAAGCTCTTATGGTCGGTGTAGATGTCTGTCTTGTGACCCACTAGATAGTGTCTCCAAATCTTCAATGCATGGACAACAGCTGCCAACTCTAGATCATGTGTGGGGTAATTCAGCTCATGCTTTCTCAACTGCCTCGATGCATATGCTACAACTCTGCCTTCTTGCATAAGAACACAACCCAAACCTTGACGAGATGCATCACAATAAATCGAGAAGTCCTTACTTAGATCTGGTAGTATTAACACTGGAGCTGTGGTCAGACGTTTCTTCAACTCCTCAAAGTTAGCCTGACATTTATCGGTCCAGACAAACTTAGCATTCTTCTCTAGCAGAGCTATCATTGGCTTAGTAAGCTTGGAGAATCCTTCAATGAACCTTCTGTAGTAACCAGCCAATCCAAGGAAACTACGAATCTCGGTCACATCTGTTGGTGGCTTCCAATTCAACACATCTTCAACCTTGCCTGGATCTACTGAAATGCCTCCATTAGAGATAACATGTCCAAGGAAAGAAACTTCCTTCAACCAAAACTCACACTTGCTACGCTTGGCATACAACTTGTGCTCTCTGAGTTTTTGTAGTACTAACCTCAGATGTTCAGCATGATCTTCCTTGTTCTTAGAGTATACTAGAATATCATCAATAAACACAACAACGAACTTGTCGAGATATTCCATGAACACCTTGTTCATCAAATACATAAAGTAGGCAGGTGCATTGGTCAATCCAAAGGACATGACTGTATACTCATACAACCCATACCTGGTAGTGAAAGCTGTCTTTGGAATATCAGATGCTCGAATCTTCAACTGATGGTAACCAGAACGCAGATCAATCTTAGAGAACACACATGCACCCTTAAGCTGGTCGAACAGATCATCAATCCTCGGCAACGGGTACTTGTTCTTGATGGTAACTTCATTAAGCGATCTATAGTCAACACACATCCGTTGACCACCATCCTTCTTGTCAACAAAGATAACAGGAGCTCCCCAAGGTGATGAACTAGGATGAATAAACCCTTTTTCTTGTAACTCTTTAATTTGTTTCTTAAGTTCTTCTAATTCAGGTACTCCCATCCTATATGGTCTTTTAGCTATGGGTGCAGTTCCAGGTAAAAGTTCAATAATAAATTCAATGTCGCGATTAGGTGGCATACCTGGCAAGTCCTCGGGGAACACATCCGGAAATTCATCCACCACTAGATCTTCCTGGAAAGCCTCTTCATTCATCTGGTTCACGGTTGCAGTCGGTGTAGGTTGTAGCACTACCCTCACACTGATTCTGTCTCCCTTAGCTATAGTAACTGTCACAACTTTATCTTGACACTGTATATCTGTCTTACACCTCTTCATCCAGTCCATACCCAGTATCAAATCAATGCCAGCTGTTCTCAGCACAATTGGGGATACTGAGAAATCTACCCCCCCTAGGGACACATCTATAGGCATACACTGAAGCGTAGCTTGCAATCCTCCACCCGGTGAGGAAACCATTATGGGGGTTTTCATGAGGCTAACAGGTAGGTTATGCATTCTAACAAATGTATGTGATATGAAAGTATGCGATGCACCAGAATCGAAAAGAACTATAGCGGGGATGGAGCTGATATTGAACGTACCAAGCATAATTTCTGGCGCCTCCTGCACGGTCTCTGCGGACACGTGGTTCACCTTGCCTGAGTTAGGTGATGGATTCGGTCGTCCCCTTTGATTATTGTTCTGGTTTTGCGGAGTCTGCTGGTTCTGCTTCTTAGGGCAGTTGTAGGAGAGGTGACCAGCATCACCACAGACAAAACACTTGTTGGGAGTGTTAGGTGCACTATTCTTCATGGGGGTGCTGACAGGGGTACCTTGGCGTTGAGCTTGATTGTTAGGCTGTTGCTAGGGGCGTTGATTATTACCCTGCTGCTGGTATGAAGGACGTTGCTGGGCTTGGTTGCGGTTCCACTGGGTAGTCGGTCCCTGGTACCTCTGCTAATTGCCTGGTGCGAAGTTGGAACGAGGGCGGTTGTTACTACCAGAGGACTGACCTTGGAGCTTCCTTTTTCTAGCCTCCATCTCCTTGCGCTTGTTGTCAACCACTATAGCACGGTTGACTAGAGTCTAGTAACTGGCATACTCATTGGACATTAACTGCAGTGCCAGTCCGTCATTCAGACCCTTGAGGAAGCGACGCTGCTTGTCAGCATCCTGAACAATATCAGCGGGAGCATAGCGTGACAATTGAGCAAACTTGTCACGGTACTCAGCAACGGTCATGGCTCCTTGGCGCAGAGATCTGAACTCTTCCTGCTTCAACTCAATCAGACCAGCAGGGATATGGTACGCTTTGAAGTTGGTCTTGAATTCCTCAAAGGTGACAGGTGGGGCATTGTTGGCTTGACCGAACTGAAACGATTCCCACCAATCCAGAGCAGCTCCTTGCAACTGACCAGAAGCATAGAGCACCTTCTCCTGGTCATTGCATTGCGCGATGGTAAGCTGACGTTCAATAGCACGAAGCCAGTCATCAGCCTCCAGGGGATCAGCGGCATGAGAGAACACTGGCGGGTGACCCTTCAAAAACTCACCCCTCTTGTCCCTCACTTGCATCGGTGGTGCTCCTCCAACTGGCTGATTCTGCATATGTTGCATCATGGTTTGCATAAATTGGGCTTGGATGCCCATCAACTGCTGAATGTCAACTGGGGGTGGTGGTGGTGGGTTAACAGGTGCTCCCCGACCACGGCCACGTCCACGTCCACCTCCAACTCCACCTCCTCTGGCGGCCATCTGTGTTTCCAAACAGGGATCAAGGTTAGTGAACTTTTCAAGAAAAGATCACTTATATGAGAGGAAACAGGAGATCTGAAAATTTCTGGGCGAGATCCAGTAACAGCAGAACAGAAAAACAGTCATAACCTGAGTTCCAAAATTCCAAACAGTGCGTGCCATACACGGTTGGAAAGATGACGAAATTATCTACAACTTTTATTTAAGTGACTTTCCCAGATTCTGTCGTTAAGTTAGTCGAAAACAGAGAACAAACAGATCTGTTCAGAGCTCAAAACTGTGCAGAAACTCTAACTTGAAACAGCCATATCTCACAAACCATAACAGCTATTGAGGTGATTCCAGAGACATTGGTTAGATGTAGGAGTCTATTTTCCACCATAAAATTTTCAGCCATGTTGCACGAACAGAACTTAAGATATAACCAAAAGATCACAGGTTGCTCCAGAAAACATCATAGGACAAGATATAACTAACCCTCTTATTACTCATAAACGTTATGTCTAACTATGAGATTTATAGACAAGCCCACAAAGTCTCAACACTCATTACAAAGATTCAAATCACACATAAGCATAATAATAATCCAACTCACACATAAAGAAGCACACTAGCACAAAATTTAACTAGACTCGACAAAACGCTTACTAAAATCGTCTTATTACATAGAAGGGTGACCTATGCCTATTTGTAGAGCGGTTCACGGAGCCTCTTGTACATAGGGGGTTGGTTGAGAAGTTCCAAGAGCCCATCAATGGTGCTATAGCATCTTTTGAGATCTTTTCCCAGGGATATCACCTCCTTTTCCAAGTCCGCGTTAGACCTTTCTGTGTCAAGGAGAAAATCTCGTGTGGCCTTCACGGTTGGAGTTGCATTGGGGTCTTCTACCATAGCCTCCCTATTCTCACTGTTCCAATAGGGCAGGTAGCGGTATGCATCATCCCTCATGTCTTCAATGCGACGACCCCGGAACGCTTTGTAGGCTTCAACCGCCACGGCTTCCAAGGCTGACGCTAGAGTGGACCGACGAGCCCTGTGGCCAATCACCATCTCATGCAGGTATAGGCCACTCTCTGGTTCTCGGACGGTGACAGTCACTCTTGCCTTCCAGTAGGTCCTTTCCACGGGATGGTTGTACCTTCAGTGGGTGTACTGTACGATGATGTTCTTGTCGGGGTAGTAGGCATCAAAAAGTCCCATCAGCCTGTGATGTGTGGGACTCTGGGCAGCTGTGGGCGCTCCGACGAGATACCCGGAGTCCACGTCCCAACCCATCGGAAGCTCTTCATCGTCTTCGATCTCTAGCACTTCTGGGGGCACTGGTGCGGGAGGTACTGGAGCTTGTGGGGCTGGAGCTTGTGGTACAGGTGCTGGTGGTGCTTGCTCCTGGGGCGCTGGCGCTGCTGGGGGTGCTTGTACTGGTGGTGCCGACTCTTGAGGTGCTGGTACTAGTGGTGCCGGCTCTTGCAGTGCTACCTCCTGCTGTTCTGGCTCCTGGGGTGCTTGCGGAACGGGGCTGCCTACCCTCAGGCCTGACCTCATGCGACCACCGACAGACTTGCGGGCGGTACGACGAGCCATCTATGGAATAGACCAAGAGACAGATACAATAGAATCAATATATTTATATAATAGAGCAAGTAGAGAGAAGCATATAATTTTGATAAATTAACAAGGTTAAGAAAAATAGCAAGAATTTAGAAGCAAAGACCACTAAAACGACCATAACTAACTAGGCTTGCGTCCTACAGTCAACATAGCTCCGATACCAATTTGTCACACCCAATTTTAAGAACAAAATTGAATGTAATAACTCATGTGTGCCCAGAAATCAATCACACACATAAGCCACAAATTAAGAAGTACCATCACATATGTTTATTACATAACGAATATTATTCAAAGTCTTTACATAGCAGCGGATAAATAAAGTATCTCTCGCGGTAGCTCCATCACAGGGAAGATGACTGGTTGACAGCAAGTCTAGAACTCTTCAGGGAAGTCGTCATTACCATAGCAATCTGTTACCCATCCGGGATTTTTATCCAAGTAGAAAGAAAATAAACAAGCATAAGTACATCTCGTACTTAACAAGTGTAACATGGGGTTCATGAGAGTCAATTAAGGCTGACACTGGTTAAACTGCAGTAGCTTTTAGTTGGCACAATTTTAGCATTAGATAGCATCAATAATATCAATCCCAATTAAACATGTGATCAATGTGAACATGAACCCATTGAACAAGATAACAATTTCACATTAAAACATTATTAAAGCAACAACTAAACCATAAGAATTCCAGGTCGCTCGTAACCGTGAGCACGGCTGATATATCAGTTTTACACTCTGCAGAGGTTGTACACTTTACCCGATGAGTCGTGATATCCAGATGCCCGGGTTAATTACTCCCATAACACTTCCGAGGTGAGCGGGCAGGACACACGCAAAGCCTTTCAAAGGTTCGTCTAACAAGTTAGGGCCGTTAGTTCTTAAGGCAAGGGGATGTAGAGCCCTCCTTCCAGGTGGCACAATAACACGCAGCCTATACTCACGTGGACAGAAGCCGCACTATATCCGTCTCGGCAAGATCCAACGCGCCTATACAGGTGTCCACTAACAAGCTAGAAAAGGTCCTTATACTGAGCTAAGGTCAGAGCCATATAACTCCCATGGTTGCACTGTTGTCCTGGGTGATCCCTTATAGCAGTTCCTAAACCATGTTGCTATAAAAGCCAATTTTACCAAGTTGCATATATCATTAAATTCAGATTCACATGATCAAAGTTTAATTTGAGCACTAGCATAGTTCTACCCAATGCATACCGAGGATAACAAGGCACAAGATCAACACCTAGGATAAATCTAAATAGGCATCAAGGTAGACACATGCATATGGTGATTATAGTGACTTATGGTTATTAGGACATCAAGGAGGATCCCATGCTATACTTGCCTGATTCAGCGAACTCTGGTTGCTCTTGGTTGTCGTAGAAGGGTTCCTGATCACCAGCGTATGTCTCACCGTCTATACTCGATTACCACATCAACACACAATCATCGGGACAACAATCATGCAAAGCAAACAAGCTATAATTAGAACATTGCACCAACAACAAGAAATAATATAAAAAGTTTGAAAACAGAAACTACGGTCTACCACGATCACATAAACGCGACGATCACGAAAAACGGAATTATAACGCGAAAGTTATGAGCTAAACCAGTTACAAAACCTTAGTTAGTAGATTAAACCTAACTCAAATTTTAAGTACTGAAAATAGTATACATTTTCATACAGATAGATAGATCTTTTCAAAACGAATCTAACGCAACTTGAACGGACTAGATCGGACTAAAAACATAGAAGGTCTAAGCATTTGAAACTGGGGGCAAAACTGTCAATAAATTGAAATTGAATTTTGAATTTAACTGATTTAAATCGAATATCAGATTAGATTGGACTGCGCCTCAATTTGGAAGAAACGCAGGGACTTCAAGGCAAGTTTTCACAGACTCAGAGCACAGTGCTCAAAAGGACGGCGGGTTGAGGTCCAAGAAATTGTAATGGCCTTTTTGCAAAACGACCGGCGAAGAGGTATCGAGCGTTTCTGACCATCCGCTCTGAGATGGACGCTCCAGATTAGATCTGGGAGGACACCGGCGGCGCTGTTATGCCGGCGCGGAGGAGGGAAGCAGCTCGCGGCGGCGCCATGGCCGGTAGGCGGCGGCGCTTGCTCGGGTTAGGGCTACGGTGCAGTAGAGACCTCGAGGCTTGGTCCGATCGAACGAGAAGCTCAAGGCGAACTCACCGGAGGTGTTGATGGCGTCGATGTTGGCTCAGGGACGGCGAATCGCTTGATTTGGCGGCGACGGGGTCCCTGTGAACAACGGCGAGGTCGGGTAAGCGGTTTAGATGACGAAAATAGAAAAGGAGAGGTCGAGTGTGATCACGAGGTCGACCCAAAGCTTTGGCGGAGCTTCGAAGCGGCTGAAAATCCTCAGAGCGTCGGGTGGACGGCGGCGGGGATCTTGCGGGTGGCGGAGCGATCGGTGCCGGCTGTTTAGAGCACGAGAACGAGAGATATTTGCGGGAGGAGAGGCGGCGGTTTCCTTGGGATCTATTTAAGGGGTCGGCTCGGCCGATTAGGCAAGCGAAGACACGTGAGGAGGATGGATTCGAACTCAACTTCGAGTTCGAGCCGGATACGGGAGGGAGGGGATTGAGCTGACATGCGGGCCAATGGCGTCAGCGAGAGAGAGAGTGAGAGAGACGCGCGCGGGCGGGCGGCGAGTGGAGCTGGGCCATTGGCGCGGGGCTGCGGCGCTGTGCGCAAGTTGGGCCAGGCGGCGGCCCACGCGGGCGAAGGAGAGAGAGAAAGGGGGGGGGGAAAGCGGGTCGGCGAGAGGAGAGGAGCGGGCCGGCCAGGCTGGTTCGGGCCGAAAGGTAGGGAAGAAAGGGAGGGAGAAAGAAAATGCTTTTCCTTTTTTTAGAATTGAGTTTTCAAAAGCAAATTTGAAATCCATTTGAATTCAAACATCTTTTGAGTAAAACCATGCATCACAAAAATATAATATGCACCAGCATGTATGCATCATCATGGTCTTTCGCCTAAGATTTATTTTTAGCTTTTGCAAATAATTTATTAACTAGGTTTTATGCAACACATAAAAATGCATAATTAAATCATATTGCCTATTTTTAAATTGATGCAAATTTTGGGATGTTACAGCATGTGTTACCGTAGTAACTTATGAACTAAAGATGGTTATGAGGTTGAATCTGAAAGGCTATTGATGAAATAGTCACTCTTGCTTGATTAATTAGCCAAGTGATTGCTCTAGATCAGGTTCAATTCTAGTTAATCAGGTTGATTACATAAAATTGACTGCTAATACTTTAATGATGAATATTATTAATGAAAATGCTTTTATCCAAAAAGGTAAGTATAGCCAACCCCAAATACAGCCTTGCATACTCCTTGGTGTCACTTTATTTCTGGTTTATGACGGGTAAGTCTAGCTGAGTACATTCGAGTACTTAGGGTTTATCCCACCTTGTTGCAGGTGAAGGTTAGGTGTGCCGAAAGGTGATGGCTAGTGTCGGTGAGCTCGGCAGTTCCATACTTCTTCTCTTATGCTGTTATTGGAGGATGTCACTCAAGCTAGCAAAGTATTTCAACTTATGTTATGGTATTCATTTCAAAGCTATGTTGTTCTTCTAAATTAAGTGGAACTCAACTTGTATTATTATCTGTGAACTCTATTGTAATATTATTTTCGCTGCAAAGCTCCGTGGACATGATTGGTATTTGCTTGACCATACGATCTTGGCTGAGATGTTGGAAAAGTTTGAAATCCTTCGAGATTTCCGGACTACCGGGTTTGTATGGGCTCAAGTGTGCTAATTCAGCTCCTCCGGCAGAGGTTTTCGCACTTGTGCTCTTATAAATTATATGGTTCTGTCACAGCTGGTATTGGATCAAGGTTAAGTATAATACTGTCATGTGCATGGTTTTGAAACAAAGTTTTATTTTGAAAAGCCTATTTTATCTAAAAAACTTTAGCTAGTAGGCAAGTTTGTTAAAACATAGTTTTATAAACTATGTGCTAGGGACAACCTCCTGTTATGCCCAATTAGGACTTTCAGGTGGCTTAGTTAAGTAGTACTAACTTTGGGGTTTTTTACTTTCTTGCAACGACACGTCGACTCAAAAGGTACGTGTAGATGACCGCACTATGCTACCCTGTGGTCTAATGTTGGAGGTAGCCCTCATATATGATGTACTCATATTTGTGGGGTAGTTGAATTTATTTTATGCAACGCTCAGGTAAGTGTGAGTTGTGAGAGTATGACCAAACAAACGTTGGTCTAGGAGAGAGCTAGTTTGGTGCTGGAACCTGTACTCGTAAGCACACGAATACGAGTGAAGGTATTTAATTGTGGGAGTAATATTATTCTGATGGGTGCATATACTGCTTACGTGTATTACGTGTATACTGGGTATGCGCCTAAGATAGTATCTAGATTTAAATTCCTGCAATGTATTTATATCTGTTGTAGGAATGGGCTGAAATGAGATTTTCTGCAGGTACGCTAACCTCGAATGCTTATGCACAGTTGACGACTAGCTATATCGAGAGTGCGTGTTTGCCACCGATCTAGAACGAGATTGCCACCTTAGGCTGGCAATTTGTGAGGACGTATAGGACGAGCATAAATCTTATTGTGCATTGCTCATGAACATGCTTCTCTCACCTTTGTTCTAGTAATAAACAACTTGTTATCAAGTGTGACTAAAGTAATGATAAAACATAATGGTTGTTTGAGCATCAAATACTTCTCCACCCTTGTTCCTGTAATGGTAAAGTTATTGTGAACTAGTGCTTCAATATGATGTGCTAGCTTGCTTGTAAAAGTTAGAAATAAATTTTCTGTTTGATGAGGTATGTTGCCCTGAATTAGATGTAATATGGTCTTGTTCATGATGTTTGGTAGGGTGCAAGGTTTTATATGAGTGTTTCCATGTCGTCTAGATAAGTGATTGCTTGTTTAGACTAGAAGTAAATACCTGTATGATGTTGTTTAGATAACCCTGCTAGCTCATCATGATTGTGTGTGGTCTTGCTTGACTTTTTGTATGCTAGAAGAGTAGTTAGACAATAAACTTTTAACTGTTAAAAGTTTCCCCTATGTTGAAATGTCCTGTAGTAACTAAATGGCTTGTGTGATGTTATCCTGCTTGTGTGGCAAAACTGTGCTAAGCTTGTAGGTTCAATGTTTCGAGTCAGGAAACTCCCTTTTGGGTGAAACCAATTGGGTTAGTTTTGTTTTGAAATGCTCCGCCTAAAGAAACCATAAAACTTGCTGTTTGAGACTGTTTTGTATGCAGTTTTGTTTGGGTATGCTAAGTGCTTCCTAGACATGTAATTCTAGTTTTGTTAAGCTTTGTGTTAACATGCTCTAGCAAGGAAATGTTCTACACCTGTTATTTAAATGCTATAATAATGTAATTCTGTTTCATGCTTATTTTCTTGCAATCATGAGAACTAGAGTTATTTGAATTAGAAGTTTGTGAAATCAATTTTCATACCTCACTAGTATCATGTTGCTGCAAGAAAAATGTAAAACTTGCTGTTTGACAACATTAAATAACTTAAACCTGTTTAAGTTGTTTTAAGCATATTTACTTGCTAGATTTGTGCAGGCTGTTTTACTTGCTCAAATAGGCTGAAATGCTAGTAATAGCCTACTAAATGCATTAGTGGCTGCCATAATCTTCCTAGACTTCTCTGGGAGTAGATTGAAACAACTCTATGTCTCACCTTGCTAAAGTAGGTAAAGTAATAAGTGCATCTAAGAAATTTAATTTGGGTTAATCATGAATTGTCTAACATGTTTAAGATGTATACAAACTGTTTTTCATACATGGTTATGCCTAGAATTATGTTTTTATGTGCACCATGCCATATAACTGCTCTCTAATCTAATTTTAATCTTACTAAGTCATATGCTTGTAAGAACTAAAATCTTGCAACTAATTTAAGTGGCTCAATTTGTCTTTGCTAACATGTTTAGAATGTTTTAAACTGTTGCTGAGTGTACCCAAAAAATTAAGTTGTTGCATGTTTCTTGTTAGTTGTTGTTATCAAGTGTTTGTCATTCCCGTGTGGGAGTATAGACTATGCATGAGCTTGTTGCTTGATTGTTAACTTCATATGCTAGTTAAGTGAGTTGTAACTCAAAATTATAAATTGCTTATAGTTGACAAACAAGTACGCCCTAGTTTGCTTGGTATGTTTGCTCCTAGATATAGAGTTGTGCTCTAATCTAGTAAACAGGAAATAAAAGAATGACAACATCTGTTCACCATGTTTGGCGTGCTTATGTTCGCTTGTGTGCTATAGATAGATGCTTGTCTAGTTTGAGATTGGTGATTAGTGTTGGTTGCTTAAGCTGATTGTTTGTGTGATCCAAATGTTTGTTATGGTTGTGTGTAGATGTGCTGTTATCTAAGTGATGCCTTGTTTAGTCAACCTTTGTCCTCGTGTGAGTACATGAGTGGTTTGTCAACTTCCTGTTAGAATCGTGCTCGAGCCCTCTTGACCTTCCGAGATATCTTTAGTAGAACCCTTGTTGCTTAAAGGCATGTGTTTGTGTGTCTAGTTTTGATGGTTTAGAATGCTCATGCCAAAAACCTGAACCTATGCCTGTCCATGCCTTTTGTTGGACCAGTTAGCCCTAGTCAACCTTCCAAAAAAATCCTAGTTCTAAACTGTGGTATGCCTATGCTTGTTGTGTAGCCATGCCTCTAACCAACCTGTAGATCCAAGTTTGTCCTTAAGTGTTGCCGAAGCCATAGATGTTCGGTACCCTTTGTTGTGAAGGCCTTTGTTTGTTTGACCAAGCCAAGTTTAGCTCTTGTTAACCTCAACCTTTGCCATAGTTTGTCTTGCCTAGTTGTGGAGATCTTGCCCAAACCCATGTATCCCCTCGGTTGCCTTTTGTCGCTGCTTGGCCAAATCAAGTTCATGAAATCTTTCATCTTGTCATGACCTTGATGTGCATAGGACGTATCCTTGTTGTCTTGTGCCATGTTTTGTCCTAGAAATCACATCCTAGTTGGTTTCCCGAACCTTGTGATCATCATTGTTGTCCTAGCTTATGCCTTGCATGTGATGCCTATCCATGCAAGATTTATCTGCATCATGTGGGATTTCTCATTGGTTGCAGATTCGATGGTGGTGTCTTGGTTAAAAACTAATGGTGCTACGACGAAACCGAGAGCCTCTTGTGGCGGCCGACACAAGTTTGTGTTGCTCGGCACACATTGGTATCGTGGTTTGTTGTCAAGATACATTATGGGAACTGCGACAATGTGTTATCTTTCATAAAGTATTCTCCTTGTTATCTCCTATATTCCTTTAGAAAAATCCTTATGTCGGCTCGGATAAGGCAGTGTTTCTTTCTGAAAAATGGCAAAGAGCATGACTTTTCAAGAATCGGTCAAAGATGAAAGCAATAACGGACTGTAAGAGGTGGTAGACAAAGAGTTCTGTTGATCAACAACACAAGAGTGAGCATCGTATATGGTCATAGTGATGTAAAGTGGCACAATATATTTGAGGCAGGCCAGTAACAACTAAGGAATGAGCAACAGAAATGATATGTTATTGAGGCAGATACCTGAGGTCCAGCAGTTTTCTGTCTGAACATAATACATGTATTTGCACGATGATCTTGTAGTCAACCCAATCTTCCCAGATGTATCTGATTCTCGGCTGACTTTGGTGGTGACCATGTGCATTAATATTTGACAGTGTTTGCAGTAAAAGCTGAAATCTTGGAGCTTTTTAGTGTTGAGAGGCAACTGATTAGTTTTGGTGATTAAAAAGCTAATATCCAATTCAGAAATGACTCTTTGGTAGCTATGAAGGCTATGTCTCACAGAACAAGGTTATCCTCGAAATCTTTAAACCAACTGATTGTTGTGGCACTTGTACATCCAAGTTTCTGACATGTTCCAGCTAACTCCATCCTGGAGAGATTTCAATGGTAATACAAGACAGTCCACCAGCCTAGTAACTCAGTCAAAATTATGCCTCAAGTAAGGACTACCTGGTAATACATTTGAGTACTATGGAAAGATTTATTCCAGATTATTTTGGATGAAGCTAAAAAGGACATTCAGAATCAGTCCCTTATTCTTGAGCAGCCAAAGTGATCTACCAAAACTCAACTCTTAGAAGTGCAAAATGATGGCAATTGAAGTGCGTCAAACATCAGATTTCAGATTATGCTTCCACATTACTGCTGAGAGAATTTAAGAAGATCGCCCTATCACCCAAGTAGTGCAACAAATCAGTTCCAATGCAACTACACCATGAAGAAGAACGATGCTGATCTGCTCGATAGTACAACGATTCAGTAACTCAGTATTTCTATCGAAGAGGTTGCATCAGATTTAACCTAAGTGACTGTCGCAGCTTAACAAATAAGGATTTCTATGAAGAAGGATCAGTGGGAACGTGGAATTGGTAGAATCAGCTATCATATTCACGCTCTCTTATCAGATTCAGATAATATAGTGTTATCATTAGAGAACGAGAATTGCACACATGGAACCTTATGTAGGTTTCCCTGTAGTGCTATCTGATTGAGCAGATATTCACAATAGTACAAACAATGATGGCTGTCAGTCAGTGCCTGACCGTCTCGAGGATATATTTTTGCTATGGTCCAAATCGGATGAAGATCCAATATTTGTAATAATATTATCTTGGATTCCTCCCAATGTAATAATGTAATTTTGTTTTCCCGTCAACCCAACAACAATGTCTAGAGTGCACCTCAATGTTCAATGGGAATCAGTGAAGAAAATTCTTCTAACAAAAGCTAGTAATCGGGATATGACATGAAAGATCAGAAAGTTGTCCTGTTCATAACAATTTATGTTCTATCGAGAAGTCAGTATCTTGAGCTGTTAATAGCCTGTGATCAAGGATGAGTGCTATGCTTCTCTTCCCTTGAAAGGTCTTTCATCCGTAATCTCGGGACGAGATTCTTTTAAGGGCGAAGGGCTGTAACACCCCAGGTGTTCACCGTCAGTTGAGCAGTTAGTAGCAGTCAGTTGAGCACAGACCTGGTATATCAACGACGATGAAGAACTACACTCAAGGGTAGTCAGTGATGACAAAAGTGTCAGGATCAATCTCAAAGGCAGAACCTCAGTTTGAATTATTCGGGAAATAATTAATGGAGCCAGTTAATAATGATTGCCAATTTATGAATATTCAGGATTTATGCTAAACATGGATTTTTTATGTGACCCACCTCCATTCCTGTCTATAGTAACTGGTGAAAACGTTTCATGAAGTTTGGAATCAAAAATTCACGTGAAATGACAAGTCGCAGCTTTGCCATTACTGGCTGATTAACGGAAGAAAATCATTCGGGTCCAACCAAGTGTTGCAATTATGCCCAATCAGCTATATATGAACTCACGACCAAAACTTATGAAAGTTCCGTGTTGAACAAATGGCTAGAAAATATTCCGACCAACGAGAAACCCTAAATCGGATCCTACCGGGTGACTCCTTTGACCGGCATTGAACGGTATTTTCGGATGTTCGCATGTCAATGCGCCTTCAACCAAAGCTGTAGTACAGATCGAGAGGAACAAATTTCGTTTTATAGCCGAGACCTGGATCAGTGCCAAACAGAGTGAAAACGAGCTCGCAAGATGAATATAATGCAGTTTTCAAGTTCCAGAAATCAGTTAAGTCTGTACTGCGAAATTAGAATTTCAGTTACCGCGAAGCTGCCGTCGACGATCGTTACTAGGAAAACCATTGGGAATTTGACTGAGTGCCTGTAACGAAAATTATAGTACTCATCGGGACGGCGACAACAAAATTAGTTTCATCGAAATCGGAGTCCGTTTGAGGAGTGTTCGCAGTTTTGAAGCTTACCCGAAAGTTTCCAGAAACTTTGCCAAATTGGGAAAGAAATTTCTCCAGCTTTTGCCATGGCCGACAGACCGGCGTTGGACTCGTGGCCACGCTCCTCCCCACGCGACAAAAAGAGCCGAGCGCCCCCTGCTCCCTCGGTCTCTCCCATTTTCCCCGTGCCTCCTCTTCTCCATTCGGTCTCTCCCTTTGTCTCATACAGCAGAAGCAAACCAGAGCACCCCTCCCATCATCCATTGCCGGAGCTCGAGCCTTTGTAGCAGGGTGCAAGCAGCAGCTCCCTGCCCCTTCTCTTCTCCCTTGGCGTGCAGCTGCAGGCGCCTCCTATTCTCTTCTTCTTTTCCCCTTTCTGCTGCAGCCAGCCGCAGCGCCGTCGCCAGCCAGAGGCCGCGAGTCCGTGACTCCCTCTGGCGTGGTACGCGCTGCCCAAGCGCGCAATGCCATGGCCTCTCTCCTGGTAGCAGCAGCGCCAAAGCAGCGGCCAGCAGACCTGGCGCTCCTCCTCTCGTGCCCTTTTCTTCCCTGGCGAGCGTCAGCCAGAGGCCGCGGCCTTTCGGGACCGTGCCATCCCAGAGCCGCGACTCCTTGGTCGCCGGTCAGCTGATGCTGCAGCAGGCGCCAAGGGCAGTCCCTAGTAGAAGCCGACGCCTAGCAGTGGCTCAAGGCAGCCCCAACCCTAGCCGACCATCTCCCCAAGTCCGGTGACCTTCCCTCCGGTTCCCTTGTCTTCCCGTCGATCTCCCGTGAATCCATGGTGAAAGGGTGTTCCAGTAAAGCTGAAACTCTTTATAGGTGTTTTTGTGTAAAGCTACATGACTCATAAGATTTCTAACAAGTCCTTTAATGATTTGTGCAGATTCAGGGGTCTCTGATGCATAATCAGTTTTTATTTTTGTTTTCCATTAATTAGCAAATCTGATGCAAAGTTGTAAAATACATAATAAATTGTATGTTTGTCCAAATATGCATATCTGGACTTTTTGGAATCCTTGTGAAATTATCTGTCCAGTGAATGTACAAAATGATGTATGTTAGTGGATAGTTTCTGCTGTGATAATTCATTTGTATTAAATAGAATTAAATAGGGAAAATGATAGCTGCTGTTGTATTGCTTAGTTTGCTGTGAAATTTTTGTGGTAGGCTTGTCATGGGCTATATGTGCTATACGGTGGTTCTACTGCCTTCCTATGATGTTGTTGTAGCTTAGATAATTTTATTATGGCCATGTGTGTGCAGAAAATATGATTTATAGAATTTTGTTGCTCTCACATGCATATTAGTGAATAAAACTTGCCCTGTTTTTATTAAATAAATTATAATACTTGAGCATGTAATATTTTTACAGTAGTCATGATTTGGTATTGTCTATCACCAATAAAAATATGAGCCCCAAATTATATGTTTGCAACGTCACTTAAAAATAATATCTATGTTTATTAATTATTTAATTAATAAAAGCACAGTGATACATGAAAGTATATATGTTTGAATGATTGACTTTGTTGCATATTTATCTGAGATAAGTGTTGTGCCCTCATATTTATGTGTTTGATGCATGTTGTAGTTCATATGTATTGGCTGCAAGTCCAGTTTCTGTTGTGGTGGTTAGTTCATGATCTAAATGATATTTTATGTAGCTGTGTTCTGTACAAAAGTTGTAGATGACTTTCTCATCTTGCTTGTCCTAAAATTTCATGATTTTAGGCCAAGTGGTTTGGGAGTTATACATTTTAGAAGTTTGCTGTCAGGTTTTCATTGCTTTCTGTGCAGATCTAAAACAGTGAACTGTTTGGCTAAGTTAAATTATGAATCATGTATTGATGTTAATAGAAGAGTTGTAGTCCTTTTTATAAGCTTTCTAAATTGTCTTGAATCACTATTTTTGGTGATCTAGAACTTGAGTTACATGTGTTTGAAATTAAGATTCAGAATCTGTCCAAGTCTGGACAGATTTGCTTGTTTGGGTTGTTTGACCCCGATAACTGCTTAATCACCTTGTAATAATAATAAATAAGTTGTATACAACTTAATATGGTTTCCAATAAGTCTAATATGAAGTCTTTTGGTACTCTAGATCTATAGATATGGTTGTTTAAAGTTGATATTGATATTGTGCATCAAGTTCTGTCCATGTGTGGGCTGAGCTGCAATAATCATGTTATTTGACTTTGTTAACTAATAATTCACCTTGAGCTAATCATAAGAAAGGTTTAGATAATTTTGTAAGCTTTCTAAAATATCTAATTGTATGATTATGTGATGAATAGTTCTTGGGTTATGCCTTTCTGAAGTTCTGTCAGCTTTTCTGTCCAAGAATTGGACATAGCTGCTTTGCCCTATATTTTCAACGAGGTTAACCTCTGATTTAGCCTTTGTGTCGAATAGCAAAGTTGTAGAAAATCTTGTTAGATTTCCAGAAAGTCTTAGTTTACCTTGTTTGGATATCTATAGCTCGAGTTATGTTTAAATTAGTGGACTACTGTCCTGCTGTCCATAATTTGAAGTGTGACTTGTGTGTGCAAATGGATTGCTTGTTAGGTCTAACTTTCATGAGTTAATTAGTAAGCCAAATAACCCTTTAAATATTTGTAACCTACTGGTTGTTTGATAATAGACTTAAATAGGTTATGATTGTTAGTGTCTTGCACTAGTTTAAGTAAATTAACTTAGGTACTATGTCGATAGACCTTATCATAGTTGTCTTATATGTCATATGTTGCATCGTGAGTGTTTATCTTACATTCATACGCTCGCATTGTGCATCTCATTTAGGTACGATAAATGCATCGTGAAGGACGTGATGGTGTAGCTAAACCCGAAGATGTTGTTGGGTGTCCATCCCGAAGAAGGAGTTTGGCGAACCCCACAAGTTTCTGGAGCGGTGATGTTCCCGAAATTGGTGCCGACTAACACTAGCTTAAGTGTTGTTCCCAGGCAAGCCCCAGAGCATTTCACTCCCTATGGTTTGCAATTGTTTAACAAATTAACCCACTATGTTTGTTGCATTGGGTTATAGGAGTTGATTGTTACCGTTGTTGCATTACTTACTTATCCTTGTTCACCAACAATTATTATCTTGATATCCCTGTTAGGTCTATGCTCGAACATGGTTAGCCCTGCTTAGATCGGTAAAGTCGGGTGATTTCCTGTCTCCCGCATATCGGTGGATACTGATCATGACTAGCCTGGTGCTATCATGGAGATATCCATGTGATAATTAATTTGAGACCGGGCGGGATGTAGGAGCAGTAGGACATGGGTTATGCGTGCTTGTAATCTCTCGTCTATGTTGCTTAGGACCCGATGAAGGCACACCTCAGTCATTTTGAATGTGTCAATCACTTAGCGGAGTAGGTCGGAGTATCTCCCGTGAAGCCGAGTAAGGCTATTCGAGCTGGTGAAGGAGATGTTGACGCCTAACACCCAGGGCCTCAGATGTACCATGGGCAACTATACTGAGCAACCTGGCATGGTCTGTGGGCAGGCGGGACCTGATCGACCCGACATGGCCATGAGCAGTCATAGCTTGAGCGACCTGACACTAAGATAACCCCCAGTGTAGAAGGGCCCATGGCCGTCCCGCAAATTGTGTTCTCGTATTTCCCGAGTGGCAGCTTACGACTGCCGTAGCTGGACGTGTCGGGCGAGTGTGCGACATTTTATCCCCAACTGGGTAGGAATCAATTATAATCGTCATCGCTTCTAGACAGTGAGTAACTTGACTGGGCATGTGTTACTGTAGTAACTTATGGAACTAAAGATGGTTATGAGGTTGAATCTGAAAGGCTATTGATAAAATAGTCACTCTTGCTTGATTAATTAACCAAGCTCTAGATCAGGTTCAAATCTAGTTAGTCAGGTTGATTACATAAAATTGACTACTAATAATTTAATGATGATTATTATTAATGAAAATGCTTTTATCCAAAAAGGTATGTATAGCCAACCCCAGATACAGCCTTGCATACTCCTTGGTGTCACTTTATTTCTGGTTTATGATGGGTAAGTCTAGTTGAGTACATTCGAGTACTCAGGGTTTATCCCATCTTGTTGCAGATGAAGGTTAGGCCTGCCGAAAGGTGATGGCTAGTGCCGGTGGGCTCGGCAGTTCCTAGCAAAGTATTTCAACTTATGTTATGG
Source organism: Coix lacryma-jobi var. lacryma-jobi (assembly GCA_009763385.1). Classification (NCBI taxonomy): domain Eukaryota; kingdom Viridiplantae; phylum Streptophyta; class Magnoliopsida; order Poales; family Poaceae; genus Coix; species Coix lacryma-jobi. The sequence goes on from CM019831.1 coordinate 87,558,077, forward strand.
TATTCATTTCAAAGCTATGTTGTTCTTCTAAATTAAGTGGAACTCAACTTGTATTATTATCTGTGAACTCTATTGTAATATTATTTCTGCTGCAAAGCTCCATGGACATGATTGGTATTTGCTTGACCATGCAATCTTGGATGAGATGTTGGAAAAGTTTGAAATCCTTCAAGATTTTCGGACTACCGGGTTTGTATGGGCTCAAGTGTGCTAATTCTGCTGCTCCGGCAGAGGTTTTCGCACTTGTGCTCTTATAAATTGGACGGTTCTGTCACAATGGACTTGGCACGGTAGGAAGGAGATAACTTCCATGCTCATTGTTGTCTCAGGGCTGAGACCCTGTAACAGCCGTTTGACGCACTAGCGAATGCACGAGGCGAGAACGAAAGTAGATGAGTGTTAAGGTGAAATGAACAGTCCTCCCCCCTCCCCGTACAAGGAGAGGCAGGGGTATTTATATTAATCCAGACTGAGATCACAAGTACAAAGATGTCCTGCCAACTTCCCCGTTACAATTACACAAATGCCCTTCCCAACTACTCTGCGGTTTCCTCGGCCCGCTGGGCCTCAAGGGCTTCGTCGTAACTTCACCTCGTGGTGTTGGCTCGGACCCGCACAACTTCTCTCTCCGACCAGTGGGCCCCCCTTTCCTTGACCGAGGACTCCGACGACTGTTGACACCTAAAGTGGCAAACGGGTAAACCGCAAGCGTACGGTTGTCAAGGTAGCCTTCACCAGGAGTATTCCAGGTATCGTATTTTCCACAGTGGACGTGAAGTGGTCTTAACAAAGAACTAAGCTCATCCTATGATGATGAGAACATATATGATGAATGATTGACTTTGATGAGGAAGGTTTGAGGCTTTTACCCGGTTAAGTCCATATGTTGCTATGCGCTTAATGTTAATGACTAACCGGTGGCGTTGAGTTGTGTTGTGTTTCTGTGTTGGTGTGCGTGTGCAACATGTGTCTCTTGGCTGTGTTGATGTGCAGGTGTGGAGCTCGGATACAGTGGTCAATGACAAGGTGAAGGTCAAGTAGAGACGTGCCATGCCGACGGACCGGGAGCGGTGAAGGATGGGCGTGCCGTGCGGCGGACGTGCCATGCCGATGTACCCAGAGCGGTGAAGGGCGGACGTGAGGCTTGGACTGACGGACCAGAGGGCCAGAGGACCAGCTGTGGTAGCTGGCACGTGGCATCGGCGAGTGAGAGCACATGGGGATGTGCGATGCATCGGCCGAGTTGGGAGAAAGACGATGGCGTCGTGGCACTTGGCGGGATGTCGGACACGGGCTTGCGTGCAGCGCAAGTGTCGTCGGCCGAGTCAAGAAGGAAGGCGAAGGCGTTGTGCCCGGCGTGGAGGCTGCACATGCATCGGTATCGGTGCCGGTGGTCGGGGTGTGCGAACCACATCCCGTCCACGGTGCGGGTTCGGTAGCTGAGCCTCAAAAAGCTACCATCGACGGTTTCTAGGTTTGGACCTCAAAACCTGGGTGGTCGGTTTCCGAGTTTGGGCCTCAAAACTCGGGATGGACGGTTTCCAGGTTTGGGCCTCAAAACCTGGGCTCGCGGGTTTCCGAGTTTGGGCCTCAAAACTCGGGTGGACGGTTTCCAGGTTTGGGCCTCAAAATCTGGGCTGGCAGGTTTCCCGGTTTGGGCCTCAAAACCGGGGGAAGGTCCAAAAGGACGGTCGACGCGTGGCGGCGTGGAGAGGCTGGCGCGGCGGCGAAGCTATCCACGAGAAGGCACGGTGGACGACGGTGGCGGCACGTGCCGACATCCTGGAGCTTGCGTCGAGGCGAAGCGAAGGATGAGAAGGCGCGTGGCCGTCGGATGGAAACTGTCAAGTCTGGATGGTTTTACCCCTAGGAGGTATTTGGGTTGAGTGCTTCATGTGAGGGCGTTTTGGTCTTCGGACATGCGCCTATATATATGAAGGGGGCTGGTTAGGGCAGCCCATCCTTGGAGGTGTCACTCTCATTTTGTTTAGGTGAGAGGAGGCTAGGGGTGAGAGGAGAGACCAGCTCTTGTTCTTGAGCTTTTCGCCATCCGCGTTTTGTACTGCGAGGAGTGGCTTGTAACCCGACACAGAGTGCTACACAATTCATCATCTAGTAGCAATCCAAGGATCAATTTCTCCCCTCCTCTTTGTTGGCTGAAATTTGGATCGAATCGTGTTTTTGTTCTTCGCGTTTTGGTTTTTCCCCTCCCGGAGATTTGCCTCGTTCTCCCTCTCCGAGTGACGATTTGCAATTCTGTTTGAATTATATTGTTCTATGTCGTGAGCTCCTTCTTTCCACCGAAGGATTTCTTCTCTAACCTCACGAGCTCGTAGATCGGGTCGAAATTGCGTTCGTTCTTCGTTCTTCCCCCTTTTCTAGTGTTCTTTGGATTTCTCATGGATTAGTTGGATTGTAGCGATGATATCCTAGGATTAGCTTCCCAACACGTAGAAGAACACTTGGGAGAAGTTTGGTTGCAGCCCCGTTCGATTTGGTTGAGTTCCAATCGAATTTGAGTTTGATACGGGCTGTTTTTAGCCTTTGTGGGCATTCCCGGACTGTCCGGGACTTATCCCCGGACTGTCCGGGGGTCGGGGCTGTTCATGGGCAGCAAGGTCGCTGTTTTCATTTTTGAACGGCGGACTGTCCGGGACTCGTTCCCGGACTGTCCGGGTTTCAATAGCGGACAGTCCGCGGTTCACTAGCGGACAGTCCGCGACTGCACAGTTTTGCTGATTTCGTCCGTATCTTTTGCATACGAGCTCCGATTTGTGATCCATTTGTTGCGTTGGTTTCCTAACTTCTTAAGGATAATTCCAAAATACTTTTGCCACCATTGGTCAAAGTATTTTTGGTCGGACACTTCCTTCTTCTACATAGGAGTTAAGTGTTCCGCTTTCAGAGTTTTGTTTGTTCTAGCGGTTGTATCTTTTGCGTTCGAGCTCCGATTTGAGATCCGTCTGTTGCGTTAGTTTCCTAACTTCATAAGGATCTTTCCAAGGTGCTTTTGCCACTAGTTGGACTAAGTAGTTTTGTTCGAACACTTTCCTCTTCTCCATAGGAGTGGGGTGTTCCGTTATCGGAAGTTCGATTGTTCTAGGAGCTTGCTTGTGCAGTTTTGCCCCGTTGCTTTGGTGCTACGTTTTGGGGGTTCTTCGGTAGTTCTGCTGTACCTCTAGGACATCTCCTAGGGTATCCACCTATTCGTAGGTCGTGAACTCACCGGTTGTTTGAGTCTTCGTTTTTGGGGTGATTTTCTGGGACAAGGGCCATCATTTCTTGAGAAGAAATTTGAGGCTCTCATTCACCCCCCCTCTGGTCGCCAATTCGGTACTTCAATTGGTATTGGAGCCAGTTAATGATCTCTCTACCTTAACCGGTTCTGGATCCGCGAAGGTGACCTTTTGAGAGCAGTTGTGTTTCCGACTTTGCCTGTCGAGGTGTTGAGCTTGTGTTTTGGCTAACACTAACAGTGCTTTTGGAAATGGCACCATGTTCTTGTTCCAGTGTGTCTTTGTCCTTAGGTTTGAGTCTTGGACATGCGATTGAGGACGACACTTTGGCAAGGAGGAGTACGGCTCTTGAGGCGGAACGCGAGGTGGATGCCTTGTTGGGCTTCCTAGGAGATGATGAGCACTCGACGGAGGATCGTATACGCGAACTTGGCAAGGCCAAGAAAGGTATTCTTGCTGCTTGTCTTGGGATTTTATCCCAACAATTTGAAGCTTGTTGTGATGATAACCTGAGATATGATGAGCTTTGTGATACCTTGCATAGAAAGATCAGGAAATTGAAATGCTCCATCACTAGGTTAAAATGTGGCCTTTTTCATTGGAAGTCTAGTGCATCTTTACCTTGCACCTCTTGTAGTGACATGGTTAAGAAGAATGATGAGCTATGCTTTTCTCTTGCTAGCTTAAAATCTGAAAATAAAATGTTGAAATCAAATGCTTCCATACCATGTCTTGTTTGCTTTGACTTGCGCAAGGACCTTGTTTATGCTAAATCTGAAATAGCCTTGCTTAGGTCAAAAGCTTCTTTACCATGTGGTTCTTGTGAGTTGTTGCATGCTGAAATTAATAAACTAAAATTGACTCACACCACATGTGTAGATGAACTTGAGCATGCTAGGGCTGAAATTATTGAGATAAGTGCTAGGCCTTGTAGCTTGTGCTCTTCGAATAAAGATGCTTTCCATACTTCTTGTGCTAATCATGATTCTTTGCTTGATGTGAATGGTGATGTTTCTTCCACCGATTTCATTTGCACATCATGCATTGATTTGGAAAAAGAAGTTTTGGCTTTGAAGGTTTTGCGCGATGATATGAGCGCTAAGTTGGTTGAGCACAATGATATGAGTGCCAACCTTGAGAAGGAGATTGAGCTCTTGCATACCACATATGCCGAGTGCATTGAAAAGGAGATGGAAAACTTAAGAAACACTCCTTGTGGTACTTGTGACCGCCTCATGTTTGAAAATGAGGTTTTGGCTAAAAGATGCAAGAGCTTTTGTGCTAAATCGTTTGAGTCACGCATTTCTTCCAACTCCGATGTTGATGTTTCCAAGTCTGCATCTTTGCAACTTGAGTTGAGTTCTTATGTTGCGCGTGAGTCTTTTGACGATAGCACTTGTGCCAAGGTTTCGGATAGCTCTTTCATAGCTACTCCTAACCTTGTTGTTTCTTCGAGTGATGTCCAAGGGACTTCTCTTGACAAAGGTGCATCTCACATTTTTGGGACTCGTGTTCCCAATCTGATTTTCCATTGCACCTTTTGCAAGAAGGATGGACATTCATTCGATTTTTGTTTCCGCCGTGTCAAACACGAGCGGCGTATTCGAGCTAAGGCTTTTAGGAAGCCACGTAGCCTTTCCCATGGCACGTGTGCTCCGAGTGTTGGCACCAAGTTGGTTGTTGATGCTTCTTGTTCTAAGACCCAAGGGACTTCTCACGTGTCAGAGAATGGTGTGCCTTCCAGTAGGCCTTTGTATCATTGCTCTTTTTGTGAGAAAGATGGGCATCAAGAAAGCTTTTGCTATCGGCGTGCCAAACGCTTGCGCCAAGCTCGCTCTTCTAGGAAGTTGGTGGTTCATTGCCCTTCTCATGGCATGAACGCTAGTGCTCCTAGTAAGAAGCCCCTCTTTGTTGATGGGTTTTATGACTTCTTTTCTAGTGGGATAGGTCTTGGTCGTGGACATGCTTCTAGTGCTTCTTCTCTTGGTCCACGTCATGCTTTTCATGGTGCTTCTATTGGTTCTTCTACAAAATCCTTGGAAGATATTTGCCTCTTTTCCCGTGGTACAACTCGTTCTTCTCCTTGAGTTGTCCTTTTTAGGAATGCTTCCAAGGGTGTTTCACAATTGCATTTGAACCAACATTTGCATCATGCTAACCCACAAGATAATTTGAGATTTGTGACCAAGTCTTGGATTCCCAAGTACATGCTTGCTAACCCTTCGGGATCCAAGACTCGGGTTGCTTTGTCCTCTTGTGTGTAGATATGAGGACGCGGGGTGGAGAACATGCACATGATGGAGCTTGATCTTTTAGATGTGATCAAGATTTGATGGTTCTCTACACCCCGCTTAGATTTGCCTCCAAAGAGGCTTTTATAGCTCGGTGAGCTTTCTTATACACTCATACCTTGCACTTTCATGGTCTATTTCCTGTGGTATGAGATGGTTCTTCATATGCTCACTTGTATAGTTCTAGCATATACATTTTCTTTTGTATCATGTTTTGTTTTAGTCTAGCATGTGCTATCTTGTATATCATGTCATGCTAGCCTTGTGTACATCTTTGGTGGTTATTCCACTTTTCATGCTAGTTTGTGATCCTCATGAACATTATGCCATGTTTTACCATTCTTCACCATGAGCTTTGCTTGTAGAGGTATGATGTTCATTAGGTATCACTTTTCAGGTGCTAGTTTTGATTAGCTACATGTATCCTGTTGATATGATTAGTTTGAGCACTAGCCTTTCCACAATTTTATCATGTTACATGCTTTTGGATCCATTGCTATCATTATCTTGCATTGTAGCATGTGTTGAGGCTTAGGCTGTGTTTGGGTAGATCATGTCTCTAGGTTGCATTTTGCTATATAGTGCTTTATCCTGTTGCATGGTAGGCTTGACTAGTTTGAGTTCAGATCTCCTTGCGGTATCATTCATAGGTAGACCTCTTTTTGTTGAGAGTTCACCTTATGCTTATAATGTGACTAACCGTTTTGTGGAGACCTTGAGATCACAATGGACAAGACAATGCCTTGTGTTTTCTTCTGTTTTTGAGTGTGCAGGACAACAGGAGCCTGGAGAGAGCATTTCGGCTCACGGACCCGATCCCACTTCTGCCTCGACTTGGGGTTCCCTTCGAGCAGCTCTCCAGCGAGCACTAGCTGCACCTGTGGGAGTGACAGCATCAGGCGAGGGGGAGACGACATCGGCGAGGTAGGCGCCCCGGAGTTCAGCAGATTCAGGCGACCCCTCGGGTATCACACCAGCAGGCGGTCATGCGCATCATGAGGTACCCCTGACACTTCTGAGTTCAGGTTTGGTACTCTTCTTCTTCGACCCCTTTTTCTGTGTGGTCTTTTCGATGTGGATTTTGCTGCCTGTCGCTTGAGCGTTTCCTGGCTCTTCGCTTGTGAGTTTGATGTGTGTTTCCCTTTTAGTTGGGGAAGCATTTTGGCTGTTGTATCTTAGTTTGACTTCTCCGATACCCTTTTGTTTTGGGTTTTCCTTTTTAGGCTAGTTTTGTTTTGTCTTTGATAGACTAGCTTTTGCATGCATTTCATCATGTATATCTTGCATTTTAGAGCTTCATGAATATAGTAATGAGAATGAGATTATGCTCTTTTTGGTATGCCTTGTTTATTCATGATGATGCTTGTAGCTTAGGCTCTTTTTGATCTCTTGATACATGTTATGAGCTAAGCAATTTTTGCAAATGGTGAACTTGATTATTCAACTATGAAACCTTTAATTTGTTCACCATTGAGATTGGCAACTAGCATGGGTAGGATGTGCTGAGATCACTTGTGCTATCTTTTGTATACTAGGTTGCTATGTCTCTTGCACTGAGTCATTCACTTGCTTGGATTGTTCATATTTACGTTGTGCTTAAAATTTGATCCAAGTCTAAGTGAAATAAAAAGATTGAGATGGGATTGCGTGTGTTAGCACCTCACGGTATCGAGACTGTTTCTCATTGCACAATTGAGTTAAACTTGAGCCGTGTAGTGTAAGACCGAAACCGGCGCTTTAAGCTTCCGATTGCTTTTCTTGCATAGGCTTAGCCCGGTTGAAAAGTTAGGCAATGACCATGCTTTCAACCTCTCGCAATCACATGTTTTAAATATGAACTTGTGTTAATACCGCTGAAATCTTCGATAAAATTTGAAAATAACACAAGTTTATGCTTCATTCTATGGCATGATGATTGAACTTTGCTAGGGGTAGTTCACCTTTTATACTTGAGTTAGCACTTGCTCGATTTCCTGTCTATTCATGCTAAGTGCTATTTTAGTGGTGGACTCCTTTTCAAATGGCTTAAAACTGTTCATATGCTTAATTGTTCATATTTCGTATTCATTTGATCAGTTTGAGCCTTTGCTAGCATTTGTATTGATTGCTACACTTTCAGGGCAGCACCCTTTTGAGCATCTTTTCACTCTGATTGCTATACACTTGAAGCTGTTGCATTGTGCATATCATGCATTTTTAGCTTAGTGTACATACCCCCAGCTCCGATACATCTTGTGATCACCCCCATATGCTTTTGGTTGTTGACTTGTCTTGTGTTTGTGTCAACTTTGTGGAGAATTGTCAAAACCCCTCAGCATGTTCCCTTTTGTCAAGAGGGAGAAGCTGTTTGCAAGGGGGAGTTTGTGTGATGGCAAAAAAAGGGGAGAGTCATGCATTTTGGGGAGAGCTTTGAGCTAGGGGGAGTTTAGCTCTTTTATGTCCTTCTTCAATTGGTATAGCTCTTTTATGTGTTTCAATTGGTATCCACCTTTTGGTATGGAATGCAATTGGTGTCATGAGCTTTGTTGCATAGTTTTTGTGTATAGGCTTGTTTTCAGGGGTAGTTGTTTTGTTTTGCAACTTCTCCGCGTGCTCCAAATGTTTGTGCTCCCTTTGGTTTGAGCTCCTTTTTGTGTTTTCTCAGTTGGTATCGAGCCTGCTAGTCGTGTTGAGCCGTTTTGCCTCTGTCTTGAGGGACTAGCAGTTTTTTGCTTGGTATTTTTGATTTGTATGGAGCCTTCAGCTAGCTGTGTCGAGCCACTTTTGCCTCTATCTTGAGGAACTAGCTGTCTTCACCAATTTTTGGCTGTTTGTGATTGATATCGAGTCTGCTAGTTGTGTTGAGCCTATGTGCCTCTATCTTGAGGGACTAGCAGTTTTGCATTCTAATGCATTGTTTCAGCCTCAATTGGTATCGAGCCTTGAGCTAGTGGTGTTGAGCCATTTTCTGCCTTTTCTTGAGGGCTAGCTCATTTTTGACTTGGTTCCATCGAGCCGTTGCCCATGTCTTTGGGAACCAAGTCTTTTGCTCTGTGTGATAGAGTTTTGCTCTTTCATGAGTTATTGCTCCAATCATTTTTGACTTGGTTGCGTCGAGCCGTTGCCCATGTCTTTGGGGACCAAGTTTTCAGTTTTGGTATCCCAAACCACCTCTTGTGCCTAGTTTTTGTCAATTCAATCATCAAGGGGGAGAAAAAGGGGGAGAAATCTCGACCCAAGTGAACCCAAGTGGATAAGTACCTTGGTTTCTTTTGTGATGATTGTTTGACAATTTATTTGAGATTGGTTTTCGATTACCTTTTGGGATTTCATGAAACTCTTGTTTTATCTTGACTCTTCGGTTGTGTTGAGGCTTTGCCCGCTTTTTCCGTTTCTTTCCGAACCAAGAGCTTTTATTTGGAGTTTTCATGATCCTTCCTCATATCAAGTGACCTTGTGTTTGCTGTTGATTGGCTTTTGGGCACTTGAATGAGGCTTGCCTTCAAACCCTTCCTTTGTGGTTTTATTTTTAGTCAATGCATTCATCAAGGGGGAGATTGAGAACATATATGATGAATGATTGACTTTGATGAGGAAGGTTTGAGGCTTTTACCCGGTTAAGTCCATATGTCGCTATGCGCTTAATGTTTATGACTAACCGGTGGCGTTGAGTTGTGTTGTGTTTCTGTGTTGGTGTGCGTGTGCAACATGTGTCTCTTGGCTATGTTGATGTGCAGGTGTGGAGCTCGGATACAGTGGTCAATGACAAGGTGAAGGTCAAGTAGAGACGTGCCATGCCGACGGACCGGGAGCGGTGAAGGATGGGCGTGCCGTGCGGCGGACGTGCCATGCCGATGTACCCAGAGCGGTGAAGGGCGGACGCGAGGCTTGGACTGACGGACCAGAGGGCCAGAGGACCAGCTGTGGTAGCTGGCACGGGGCATCGGCGAGCGAGAGCACATGGGGATGTGCGATGCATCGGCCGAGTCGGGAGGAAGACGATGGCGTCGTGGCACTTGGCAGGAGGTCGTTCACGGGCTTGCGTGCGGCGCAAGTGCCGTCGGCTGAGTCAAGAAGGAAGGTGAAGGCGTTGTGCCCGGCGTGGAGGCTGCACATGCATCGGCATCGGTGCCGGTGGTCGGGGTGTGCGAACCACATCCTGTCTATAGTGCAGGTTCGGTAGCTGAGCCTCAAAAAGCTACCATCGACGGTTTCCAGGTTTGGACGTCAAAACCTGGGTGGCCGGTTTCTGAGTTTGGGCCTCAAAACTCGGGATGGACGGTTTCCAGGTTTGGGCCTCAAAACCTGGGCTCGCGGGTTTCTGAGTTTGGGCCTCAAAACTCGGGTGGATGGTTTCCAGGTTTGGGCCTCAAAACCTGGGCTGGCAGGTTTCCCTGTTTGGGCCTCAAAATCGGGGGAAGGTCCAAAAGGACGGTCGACGCGTGGCGGCGTGGAGAGGCTGGCGCGGCGGCGAAGCTATCCACGAGAAGGCGCGGTGGTCGACGGTGGCGGCACGTGGCGACATCCTGGAGCTTGCGTCGAGGCGAAGCGAAGGATGAGAAGGCGCGTGGCCGTCGGATGGAAACTGTCAAGTCTGGATGGTTTTCCCCTAGGGGGTATTTGTGTTGAGTGCTTCATGTGAGGGCGTTTTGGTCTTCGGACATGCGCCTATATATATGAAGGGGGCTGGTTAGGGCAGCCCATCCTTGGAGGTGTCACTCTCATTTTGTTTTGGTGAGAGGAGGCTAGGGTGAGAGGAGAGATCGGCTCTTGTTCTTGAGCTTTTCGCCATCCGCGTTTTGTACTGCGAGGAGTGGCTTGTAACCTGACACAGAGTGCTACACAATTCATCATCTAGTAGCAATCCAAGGATCAATTTCTCCCCTCCTCTTTGTTGGTTGAAATTTGGATCGAATCGCGTTTTTGTTCTTCGCGTTTTGGTTTTTCCCCTCCCGGAGATTTGCCTCGTTCTCCCTCTCCGAGCGACGATTTGCGCTTCTGTTTGAATCAGATTGTTCTATGTCATGAGCTCCTTCTTTCCACTGAAGGATTTCTTCTCTAACCTCACGAGCTCGTAGATCGGGTTGAAATCGCGTTCGTTCTTCGTTCTTCCCCTTTTCTAGTGTTCTTCAGATTTCTCATGGATTAGTTGGATTGAAGCGATGATATCCTAGGATTAGCTTCCCAACACATACAAGAACACTTGGGAGAAGTTTGGTTGCAGCCCCGTTCGATTTGGTTGAGTTCCAATCGAATTTGAGTTTGATACGGGCTGTTTTTAGCCTTTCTCGGCATTCCCGGACTGTCCGGGACTTATCCCCGGACTGTCCGGGGGTCGGGGCTGTTCACGGGCAGCAAGGTCGCTGTTTTTATTTTTGAACGGTGGACTGTCCGGGACTCATTCCCAGACTGTTCGGGGTTCAATAGCGGACAGTCCGCAGTTCACTAGCGGACAGTCCGCGACTGCACAGTTTTGCTGATTTCGTCCGTATCTTTTGCATACAAGATCCGATTTGTGATCCGTTTGTTGCGTTGGTTTCCTAACTTCTTAACGATCATTCCAAAGTACTTTTTCCACCATTGGTCAAAGTATTTTTTGTCGGACACTTCCTTCTTCTACATAGGAGTTAAGTGTTCCGCTTTTGGAGTTTCGTTTGTTCTAGCGGCCGTATCTTTTGCGTTCGAGCTCCGATTTGAGATCCGTCTGTTGCGTTAGTTTCCTAACTTCATAAGGATATTTCCAAGGTGCTTTTGCCACTAGTTGGCCTAAGTAGTTTTGGTCGAACACTTTCCTCTTCTCCATAGGAGTGGGGTGTTCCATTATCGGAAGTTCGATTGTTCTAGGAGCTTGCTTGTGCAGTTTTGCCCCGTTGCTTTGGTGCTTCGTTTTGGGGGTTCTTCGGTAGTTCTGCTGTACCTCTAGGACATCTCCTAGGGTATCCACCTATCCATAGGTCGTGAACTCACCGGTTGTTTGAGTCTTCGTTTTTGGGGTGATTTTCTGGGACAAGGGCCATCATTTCTCGAGAAGAAATTTGAGGCTCCCATTCACCCCCCCTCTGGTCGCCAATTCGGTCCTTCAGATGATACAAGGGTATAAGATAGATTTGGTTGAGAGGATCTCTATGGTTATGAAACTAGATAGGTAAGTTAGATACAAAGGTTGTTCACTTCGGGTTACTAAGCCGTTTAGCAACAGAAAGGGATTAGAAGGGTGCTAAACCACCTAGCACAAGAAGACCTACGTTTTAATAACTTGGCCAAATGTGGTGGAATCAAAGGCTAGATAGGGCTATCACCACCTACTAGCTACCACAAACAAACCGTTGAACAAGCCGCAGACACAGGTAAGCGTATAATCTAGACACCACGTCTACACTATATCTTACTACTCTAATCTGAATTCCGATGATATTGACTAGAGTACCGGGTTAAGGGCGGTGAACCAATGAACAACAAAAATAAATACTTTACTTGAACTAAGGATCAAAAACCATAAAAGAATCTCGAGTGCTTACTTACAAAGAATGCCGCATCCGCCGAGGCACAGCTTGGAGGAGACTCCCGACAGACCCGGGACTTCCTCCGCACTCTCCTCACTCTCTCCCTATGATTGATAGTACTACAACTTGAGAGTAGTTTCTCCTTGGTGTGCATACAAATGAAGAGCTCTAGGGGGGTATGTATAGCTTGGAGGTGGAGTAGCGGCTACTCCGGTGCCACGTCAGCGATCCGCGTGCTCTCCTTCCTTGGCCATTGGATCAAAACCGTAATAGCAACCGACCTTGATGAATGGCTAGGATATTGTTCACGTGTGAAACATGTGCTTTGCCACCGACTTGGATGAAGCTCACCATGGGGTCGGCCGACCCCACTCTATGACATGTGGCCCCGGGGTACATCTTCTAGAAGGTGGAGATGTCATCCTGATGAAAAGTGCAGATGGGCCCCACCAAGGGGGGGTCGGCCGACCCCCCTATGACAGGGCTGGCCCACCTTCTTCTCTCCCTTGGTGACCCCACATGTCATGGAGCAAGTCTTGTGATGATGGTTGCATTTGGTTTCGGTGTGGACCCATGAATCCATGTGCTTCTCATCTTGCACCATTGAGTAAAAGCACATGTTTGATCCAAGGGTTAATATTGGCTTGAACATGCTTCTCTTGGATCATGCCATGTCACCCTGGCCGAGGTGGCCCCAAGGTGGGGTCGGCCGACCCCCTTGGTTGGCCCACCTGGCCTCATTTTGTTCATTTTGCCATCTCCTACAAGTTGACAAGCTAAGAGTACAAGTGGAACTTATTAGTGATAAATATGCTCATGATATGCTATACTTCCTTGAAACCGAGGCCTGTTGACGGTAGTTTGATAAGATAAACATGCTATAACTTCCGTCAACAAGATCCCCCACACTTGAATCTTTGCTCATCCTCGAGTAAAGGTTAGAGAAAGTGAACAAGTGATTATTACATACTTAAAATGATAATGATCATAAAGCATCATTCATAACATAGTTTATACAAATGGATTATGTGGTACTGTCTATCATATATCCTTTAGATGTTGAGAAAAGGAACAAATCTCAAAGCAAAGTCATCTCCCTGAATTCTTGTTCTTGGTACTTAGAGTTTTTAGGACAGTTTGAAAGGAAAACACATAGTTCATACTTACTCCTCATATAGTACTCTCAAGACACTCTTATAAGTGTTTGGTTCCTCACCAAGGCATAGCATGTGATTGCCTTATTTTTGTGTTATCCTAATCTATCAGGCTTATGTGGAGCTCGGTAGGGATAAACAAAGTAGCATACTTGTTTTGCATATATTGTAAAGTCAAAACAAGGATCCAAGGAGAAGAATGTCATAATCCTAGATCAAGATGTTCATGTGTGTGGAAAGTATGTGGACTAGAATGCTCCTTTAATATAATCTCTCTACTTTATTTTACCTTGAGACATGGCTAGCATTTTTTTTCAACAATGGACCTTCATGTGTCCATATTATATATATATATATATATTTTTGGTGGACCTTCATGTGTCCATTTTTTAGTGGACCTTCATGTGTCCACATTTTTTTCTTTTGCTTAGCCTTAATGTCTCTTTTTACTAACCAGAGTTAGAGATATTGTAGAACTTTAATGTACGGAGCATCTATAGAGTGGAAATGAATGGCATCTGCAGGCATACTTCCAGTGTAGAAGTTGCATATATAGATGGTGTGTACATGATCTTGATCTTGGGGTTATGACAAAATTCTCGACTAGGGTCAACAAGGTTTGACCAAACTCAGGACAAAAACAAGTAGCATGTGTGTAAAAGGTTTTGATCATGTATGCATATGGATGGTTTTGGTAGGTATTTCTCACTATAGAGGAGTAAATGATACTATGGTTTTGAGATATTTTCAAAAACAAATCTCTAAGCACCTTAAACAAAAACAGGTTTGAGTCTTAAGCCAAGATTTATCTCACTTTTAACAACATCTTAGTCAATACAGTTTCCTAATTTAGTTTACCCATGAGTATAAACATATAAGAACATGGTTTTATGTCATTAACATTCTTAGCATATCATAACTCCAGTTACTTTGTAGCTTTTTATTATATTCAGAATAAGGAATGAGTGTGAAACTGCTTGAACCGAGAGGAGAGAGGGGAAACGAACCAAACAACAGTGTTGAGCTTACTGTGCAGAGGTGAGCTGGTGGGCCCAGGTCACCATGGTGGGGTCGGCCGACCTCACAAGGAGCTGAGGCCTACGCCTCTCCATCCTTGTGTGGTTGCGTCCTTCCATGAATACTCAAGACTTTTGTGTTCTCCAGTGCATTTGTGCAACTTGGGGTCACAGACCCCCACACTTCATCGAAGTTGTACCTGGCTTTTATTCATAGACAACAAAGGTGACAATACAAAGGACTCTTCTGGTGGGAAACACCAGAGAGTTAGAATTTATTCAAATAGAGCAATGCATAAAACAAACATGGAGGGGAAAGTAAACAAGTTAAAGAGAAAGGATAGGCATGTGAACAAGAAACAACATGATGAATGTTTTTTTTTAAAGTTGGATCATGGAATAGTTTGAATTCAATCATGTCTATTTCCTCATCTAGTTTGTCTGGTTCAAAGAAAACTTTTAAACATTGACCATTTACCTTAAATATTTTACCTTCATCATCTTGAAGTGTGATAGCTCCATGAGATGAAGTGTCGATGACTTCAAATGGCCCTTCCCATTTGCTTCGAAGCTTTCCATGTCCAAATAGCTTAACTCTTGAGTTGAACATAAGTACGTTGTCTCCTGGCTTGAACTCCTTTTTCTTTATTCTCTTGTCATGCCATCTCTTTGTTTTCTCCTTGTAGATTTTGGCATTGTGGTATGCTTTCTCCCTCCATTCTTCTAACTCTGAAATTTGCATTTTTCTATGCCTCCCAGTAGCTTGTAGGTCCATATTCCATTTCTTTATGGCCCAATGTGATCGAAATTCCAACTCGACTTGGAGGTGACAAGTCTTCCCATATACGATATGGTATGGTGACATGCCAATGGGTGTCTTGAATGTTGTCCTATAGGCCCAAAGTGCATCAGGTAGCTTGTCCCTCCATCCTTTCCCCATCTCATTTACTGTCTTTTGCAGGATGTTTTTGATCTGTTTGTTTGATGTTTCTGCTTGTCCAATTGTTTGGGGATGGCATGGAGTTGCAACATTATGTTGGATACCTTGCTCTTCTAGGAACCGTCGGAAACTCCCATCAATGAAGTGAGAGCCCCCATCACTTATCGCCAACCTTGGGGTTCCAAATCGTGGAAATATGGTTTCTTCAAACATCCTTCTTGAGCTCTTGGCATCTGCTGCTTTGCACGGCATTGCTTCAACCCATTTGGACACATAGTCCACGGCCACCAAGATGTACTCGCAACCACGAGACTTGGGAAAAGATCCCATGTAGTCAATGCCCCATGCATCAAAGAGCTCCACTTGAAGGTTGTTTGTCAGCGGCATGGCATCTCGGGCATTGATGTTCCCATGCTTTGGCACCTCACACATCTCTTGATGAAGTTTTTTGTATCTTCATACATGGTTGGCCAAAAGAAGCCACTTTGCTAAATCTTTGCATGGGTTCTGAATGCCCCATAGTGCCCTCCATATGGTGTGGCATGACATCTCTCAATGATCTTGATTGATTCTGCTTTAGGGACACATTTCCTCAGAAGACCATCATTGCAGACTCTATAAAGGTATGGCTCATCCCAAAGATGTACCCGACTCTCTTGTATGAGCTTCTTTTTGTTTGCTCCTGGTGGTACATGTCCTGCAACCATAAAATTCACAATATTCGCATACCAGGGGTTGGAGTCCGTGATCTTGAGAAGTGTGTCATCCTTGAGGTAGTCATTGATTGGCAGATCCTGTGCGTCTTGGAATTGTATTCTGGACAAGTGATCGGCAAAAAAAATTTCTACTCCTTTTTTATCTTTTATTTCCATGTCAAATTCTTGGAGTAGCAAGATCCATCTTATTAAACATGGTTTTGCATCTTTCTTAGTGAGCAAGTATTTCAAAGCAGCATGATCGGTATAAACAATTACTTTTGCTCCAACTAAGTAAGATCTAAACTTATCAATAGCAAAAACAATAGCTAGGAGCTCTTTTTCAGTTGTTGCATAATTAAGTTGAGGTCCAGCCAAAGTTTTGCTAGCATAAGAAATTCCATGATGCTTTTTACCTTTTGTTTGACCAAGAACGGCACCGACAACACAATCACTTGCATCACACATTATTTCAAAAGGAAGCGTCCAATCAGGGGGTTGGATGATTGGTGCAGAGACAAGTGCTTTCTTGAGAATGTAAAAAGCATTTAAACACTCATCAGTAAAATCAAAGGGTGCATCTTTAGCAAGCAAGTTTGTTAAAGGACGAGCAATTTGAGAGAAGTCTTTTATAAAATGCCTATAAAAACCAGCATGCCCGAGAAAACTTCTAACACCCTTGACATTCGTGGGAGGTGGAAGTTGTTCTATGACTTCTATCTTAGCTCTATCCACCTCGATTCCACGCTCAGACACTCTATGTCCTAGCACTATGCCTTCCCGAACCATGAAATGACATTTTTCCCAATTTAGGACTAAGTGCTTTTCCTCACATCTTTGTAAGACCTTGTCCAAATTTTTAAGACAATCATCAAAGGTTTTTCCATAGACAGAGAAATCATCCATGAATACCTCCATGATTTGCTCGATCATGTCAGAGAAGATGGACATCATGCACCTTTGGAAAGAAGCGGGAGCATTGCATAAACCAAAAGACATACGGCGATATGCATATGTCCCATAAGGGCATGTGAAGGTCGTCTTACTTTGGTCGTTGGGATGGATGGGGATTTGATGATAACCTGAATAACCATCAAGGAAACAAAAGAAAGAGTGTTTTGCTAACCGCTCCAACATTTCATCAATGAAGGGCAACGAAAAGTGATCTTTCTTTGTAGCCTTGTTAAGCCTTCGGTAATCTATGCACATCCTCCAACCCGTAATGGTTCATTGAGGGATCAAATCATTTTTATCATTTTGAACAACTGTAATGCCTCCCTTCTTAGGCACGACTTGCACTGGGCTAACCCACTCACTATTTGGAACAGGGTAGATTATGCCTGCGTGTAAGAGTTTTAAGACTTCTCTCTTCACAACTTCTCTCATCGCATTGTTCAACCTTCTTTGAGGCTCCCTAGAAGGTGTGGATTCAGGATCGATAGGGATGTGATGTGTACAAAGAGCGGGACTAATCCCTTTGATATCTTGAAGAGAGTAGCCTAATACAGATCGATATTTCTCCAAAACAGTGATGAGTTTAAAGTTCTCCTCCATAGAAAGTTTATCACTAATGATTACGGGAGATTCTCGATCACCATTGAGGAACACATACTTGAGACCTGAGGGGAGGGGGGTTGAGTTCAATGGGAGGTTTTGAGGGTGGTTCGGACTCCTTCAAATCTATGGGTTCATCCAAGTTGTCCTCTTCTTGGATGAAATGTTGAGCATCATCTTCAAGATTTGGTTCAAAAGATTCTAGAAGAGAGGTTGTCATCACTTCCTCCATTGGAATATGCTCGGGATTTGACTCTGCTTTTGAATTTGCAGATCGTGTTAAGGGAACAGAAAGGTTCACACTTTTCCCGAGGTTGACATGAAGGCTCCCCGAATGTTGACCTTCTTGTAGGAGCTTTTCAAGGGGATGCCCAATCAAAAGATCAAAATCAGAAATCTCGAAGATATAGAAGTTTAAGAGAATTGTGATTTCATTGATTGTGATTGGGACCATGCGTGCAATCCCATGACACTTTATGACTTCTACAGATGGAATTTTGAGGAGTTTGTCAGTCGGAGTTAGAGGTTCATCACTAGCAAAGAGGGCATATGCTAGAGAATCAGACATGATGCTCACTCCGACGGTGGGATTGTAAAAAGAGTCTAATGCAACATCTTTCATGAAACAACGAATAGTTGTGGAGGGAGAAATGATCCGAATTACTTCGGATGAAGTTTTAGCCTCCTTAAGCCACTCATTGCTCGTGATGGATGTTAGCTCTTTGATCGTATCCTTAAGATAGCTTGGAGAATGAAGGTTTGGAGTAGATGATGCAGAAGATCTCTTTTTCACGGGGAAATTCGAGGTATTTCCATAATCGGAATCAGAGAAAAGATCATCCTCGATTTCAAAAGGGAATTCCAAAGGTTGAATTTCTTCTTCCTTTAGAGGAGTTAGGTCTTGTGGTGTTTTTGGTTCAGGAGCGATAGCTAAATCATGGAATTGGGGTGGTTGTGATTCAACTACTTGGACCTCTTCTTCTTCCTTGGGAGATGATTCCTTTTCTACCTCTGGGAGCTCCTCAAGAATGTCGGGGTAAGGAGTGTTTTCAAGGATTTTATCAAGAATGGACCTCGCTTCACTCGCGGATAGATGAAGGAAAGCTCCTCCAGAGGCTATATTAAGGAATTGTTCAGAGTCCTTGCTAAGACCCATATAAAAATGTTGTAAAAGCATTGGGTCAGGTATAGCAAGGTCAGGGCCTGAAGAGACAAGATCTGTAAAACGGACCCATGATGCACCTAGAGGCTCCTTCTCTTTTTGCTTAAACGTTAGGACCTCCGTTCGAAGATGGACAACACGAGAAATGGGAAAGAAGGCTACACAAAATTTGGTTTGAAGGGTTTCCCATTCTCCTTGTACACTCTCTACGTGGCGAGCATACCAATGTTTAGCTATCCCCATCAGAGAAAATGGGAATAGCTTCCATTTCAGGGTATCTCGTGTCATGCCTTGAATATGAAGACATGAGCACAATTGCTCAAATTCACGCAGATGAGAATATTGACTCTCATCTTCGCTCCCAGAAAAGGGATCTGCCTGAACCATCGCTATGAAACCAGGGCGAAGCTCATAGCGAACAGCCAAGATGGCTTTGGATGATTTAGGTGGCTCCAAACTAGCGCCCTTTGGAGCACCATATTGAAAGAGAGGTGTTTGATCCATGATGTAAAATGTAAATGAAATTGATGAAATTGGCAACTCAATTCTATATTAAGAACAGCTACCGTTCCCCGGCAACGGCGCCAGAAAGCTTGTTGACACCTAAAGTGGCAAACGGGTAAACCGCAAGCGTACGGTTGTCAAGGTAGCCTTCACCAGGAGTATTCCAGGTATCGTATTTTCCACAGGGAACGTGAAGTGGTCTTAACAAAGAACTAAGCTCGTCCTATGAAGACACAAGGGTATAAGATAGATTTGGTTGAGAGGATCTCTATGGTTATGAAACTGGATAGGTAAGGTAGATAGAAAGGTTGTTCACTTCAGGTCACTAAGCCGTTTAGCAACAGAAAGGGATGAGAAGGGTGCTAAGCCACCTAGCACAAGAAGACCTATGTTTTAATAACTTGGCCAAATGTGGTGGAATCAAAGGCTAGATAGGGATGTCACCACCTACTAGCTACCACAAACAAACCGTTGAACAAGCCGCAGACACAGGTAAGCGTATAATCTAGACACCACGTCTACACTATATCTTACTACTCTAATCTAAATTCCGATGATATTGACTAGAGTACCGGGTTAAGGGCGGTGAACCAATGAACAACAAAAGTAAATACTTTACTTGAACTAAGGATCAAAAACCATAAAAGAATCTCGAATGCTTACTTACAAAGAAGGCCGCTCATGGAGCAAGTCTTGTGATGATGGTTGCATTTGGTTTCGGTATGGACCCATGAATCCATGTGCTTCTCATCTTGCACCATTGAGTAAAAGCACATGTTTGATCCAAGGGTTAATATTGGCTTGAACATGCTTCTCTTGGATCATGCCATGTCACCCTAGCCGAGGTGGCCCAAAGGTGGGGTCGGCCGACCCCCTTGGTGAGCCCACCTAGCCTCATTTTGTTCATTTTGCCATCTCCTACAAGTTCACAAGCTAAGAGTACAAGTGGAACTTATTAGTGATAAATATGCTCATGATATGCTATACTTCCTTGGAACCGAGGCCTGTTGATGGTATTTTGATAAGGTAAAACATGCTATAACTTCCGTCAACAACGACCTGCGAAAGAGCTCATGACAAGACCAGTGCGGCGAAAGTATCTTACAAGGAGTGCGAACTCACATTCGCACGATAGCCGCTCGGACCGTGCCCTCGACACATTTGCGCGATAGCCGCTCGAACCGTGCCCTCGACACATTCGCGCGATAGCCACTCGAACCGTGCCCTGGACTGTTTGCTTAGACTGCATTCGGCGCCCCTTTCGAGCGAAAGCGCACCCGACCATGTCGGCCTGCTTCCGCCCGAAAGTACTTTCGTCCGCTCCTTTCCAGCGCCTCTTACGAGACGGAAAAATGCTCTCGATTCCGATGGCGTGCTTCCGCTCGACGACCTCACCCGAAACGCGGGCTAGGGATGCCTGTGCCCTGGGTACCGTCCCAACAAGCCCTTCACGGTTGAACCCATAAGCCCGCATGGTTCGACCATGTCCTTTCGTTGGGCACCTACTCCCGCCCACAAAAGTTCATCGCTTTCGCTGTGAAACCGAATTAGAGGAAATTTTTTTGTTTATATTTACCTTATTATTATTATTTTTTTGATTTATTTTATTTTATTTTATTATATGTATATTTATTTTTTATTTATTTTTACTATATATATATTTATTATTTTTTATTATTATTTTATTATTTTTAATGGACCTGCACCACTTGTGCGTGACTTGACGCTTCGGGTTCGATGGCTGCGACGCTTCGTTTTTCGTGCGCATACGTCTTTTCGTTTTCTCAAGGAGCGCGCCAGGTCTGCCGTTTGAACGTGTATATAAACGAGGGGAGGTGGTCATCAAGTGAGTTTTCGTGGCGCTTGCTTCATCTATTTTTCTCGCCGCTTCCGCGTCTGCCGCTACACCCGATTCATCAAGATAGCTTTCGCTGCCTCACTTCGCTGCGTCAGCCTTTCGACCTGGTTAGTGTTGTTTATACTTTCCTTTCCTTTCATCTATCTATGCGTTCTTTTAAGTTGTTACTTTTAAGATTCCCGTTTTCGCATAGACTCTTGTTTATTTTGTGTTTCGCCGCCATGTTAGATGGTGTCTTCCACTTCCACATCATCCACCAGCTCTTCTAGCGAAAGTGATGAGACTTCTGGGTTGTCGCCTCACGAACATAGTGTTGATGTTTCTATTGGTTCTGGGGTTGCTCCACGGGTCCTGGACCACAACGGCAGTCTGTTTGACGAAGGAGATTCTGTTTCAGTGATGGTTCCTACCGACTGCTCATTCTACCTTGGAGCTTCGCAGGTGTCATCTGCAGCTCTACATTCTTTGATCGAGAAAGGGACATTGCGGATGGATCACCTCGCTAGCTGTCGTGTTCCTGGAGACGAGGAAGTTCCTCTTCCGCGGCCCTATGAAGCAGTCATTTTTCGTGATTACTTTGTCGTGGGACTAGACTTTCCGCTTGAGGGATTTGTGGCGGATGTTCTTTCTGGGTTTGAGATTCAGATGCATCAACTAACTCCGAACGCATTCGTCAGACTCAGCGTATTCGCTATGGCGATGAAGATGCTTGGCTGCACACCTCGGGCCGATGTTTTCGTGCGATTCTATGATATCCACCGGAGGGTTTCGAAAGTAAACGATCCTTTTCTGGGGAAGGAGCTACCCAGCAAAATAGGCTGCGTCAACTTTGTTCCGCGGAAAACCCGAGGCAGCATTTCTATTTCACTTACGTATCGGAACAAATGAACTGACTGGACTCACTTTTGGTTCTACTATCTGGTTTGTTCTGATGATGTGGTTGACGCCCAAATGGCTAAAGGGAGTAAGAAAGCGTCTCCGCTTGTTTCGGTTTTGGAGAAGTATCCGAGCAAGCATCTTCCGCCTGTCGCCTTGACCGAAGAGGAGAGAATTAGGTGTGGTGACGCCTTCTTGCTTACTGCTCGGTTTCAAATAAGTCAGGACCTTGTCGAGGAGTGGATGGCTGTGGGGATGAATCCGCTCTGCAGCGAGACTTCATTTGAAGGTTTCGCTGACCAAGGTGGCTACCGAGGGCCCCGCTTGCTGATTGAAAGGCCTAGCAATTTTGCTGATGATGAATCTTATGTCAATTTATTGAAAGAGAACCTAGGAAGATTTGCGGGCCGTATCTGCGGAAAGAAAGCGAATTTCAACTTGGCAATCTGGGCCGTGGCCGCCACTTGAATCGCACATTTCACATGATGGGAGTCAAATATGTTGAAAGACCCTTGCTTGACGAAAGCAAGGAAGAAACCGAAGATTCGAGGGCGAAAGGCAAGGGTCCGGCTCGCCGACGTGGTCGGAGTGGCGTGATCCCTAGGTGGAAAGCTGCCGAGGTTGGTGACATTCTCATAGGGCGCTTGATTGCCAAACCCCCGCGAAAGAGCCAAGGGGGAGCGTTGGACTCGATCCCCGACATTGATCCGTTCGATCACCCGAGGGTGGTTAGTCTCCGCGCCTTTTGTTTCGGCTTGGTTATCTGTACTCCCTTGGGTTTTTGTGATGCATTATCGTTTCCAGCTTTCGCTATGGATTTGACTTACCCTGTTTTTGTCGTGCCCACAGAGCACGTCGCGAGCTACGGAGATGGCGCCGAAGAAAGCGAGTGTGCAACTTTCGCACTCAGCTTTCGACGATGATGCTTCTATCGCCGACCTTCCCACATTCGCCAAGCCTAGTTCACGGAAGGCCCCGCGTCCGTCAGAAATAGCGGATCGTCACGCGAAAAAGCAAAAGACTCAACGCCCCGAGGTTTCGACTCAGGTGTCCAACGAAAAAGAGGTTGCTGGGGAGAAGGGGGCCGGTTCCTCGAGAATGCCAGCTCCCGCTGCAGTTGACAAGGGTAAGTCTCGTTTTTTGGGTGGATGCATTCGCTTGACGCAGGAGATGGTGGATGGGCAGATCCTAGGCCATGGGCGGTTGATCCTTGACGCGGCACCTTTGGACTACGAAAACCCCTGCTTTTATACCAGGTGGAGCTCGTCGAGCGAAACGGACGACGCAAGGGAAAAGTCTTATTGCATTGCTCATTCTTTGGGTGCAGCCTCAGACGCTCAACTCGCCTGTCGTATTGACTATCGTTGAGTTGGTGTTCTGCCTGGCGACGGCGATCAGACTATGAAATTTGTAGAGTTCTCGTAGAGAGCATTCGTTGCTCCAGAGATTGAAAGGGATCTCCTGAAGGTTAACAACGCAAAGCTTAATGATGCGCTCTCCTTTCACCTAGCTAGCGTGAGTGCTTAGCTTCCTCATGGACTTTACGTTCCATTCCCCTCTTTTTGGTTGACGTTGATGTAGCGCTTGTTCATTTTATACGCTATTTCACAGGCTGTTGTTATCGCTTGTAGCCAAAGTCACCGAGGCGAGCTTTACATTTGCAAGCTTGAGCGTGGCTGACAGGAAAAAGATGATCAAATCAAGAGCCTTGCTGCAGATCTAGAGGTGCAGACGAATAGGGTCGAGGACGAGCAGACTTCTTGGAAGGCGAGTCAGCGGGAGGTCGAAAGTCTGAAGAATGAACTGTCGCAGTTGCGGTCCGCGCAAGCCGAAAGGGAGAGGATGCTTTTGGCTTCGACGACCGGCGTTGTGTCGCGCTTTCGCAAATGCCTCCGCAGCATTGGGGTTGAAACGGAAAGCCCGCCCGGGAACAATGTTGATGGCCTCATTAAATGGATTCGCTCGGAGATGGAGTCGCTAGAGGGGCACATGGCCCTTGGCCATGACTATGCTGCGGTTACCGGCATCAAGGCTATCAATTATAGCCTTGTAGATGTCGGCTGTACCCAGATCTCTGACCTTCCAGTTAAGGAGGTGGACTACTGCTGGTGGACTCCCGAAGCGGCGAAGGTGCTCGAGAAAAGGTTTTTCGACGAGTTTTGGCTGGCAGGCGGGAACGATATGTCCCTCATGCAAGCGGCAGTGGGACGCGACAAGGTGATTTTGTTTTCGCTTGCCTTCAGATTTGCTTGGTGCTATGTTTCTTGCTGCGATTGAAGTGGGTGACGGCTTTGCTTATTCACAAACCCCGGAGGAGAAAGCCCGAATCAAGTCCGTCTTTTTGGATTTCATCTTGGAGCGGCGGACACGCGAAGCCGAACCAGATGATGAAGGGACTCCCTGTCGCTCGAATGAGGAAATTCCTGAAAGCTCGGCTGCAGCTACCACTCGTGACGGAAACGACGCACAAGATGCGGTAGATGAGTGAACAGGCCATGTCTTTTTTCTGGGAGTCGGTTGTATCCGTAAAGGCTACTGTCGTTTGTAACTTTCGAACTTAAGTTGAATTGTTTTATTGAACAGGATGCGGATGCGGGAACACCGGACGTTCTCGACATTTGCCCGTTAATGATTAGATCTGGTGATCTTTGTGTTGGAGGTGACTTGTGGAGGAGCTTTCGTTCTAGGTTTCCGACAATGTCGCTTTCATCTTACTTGAAAAAACGCGCCAAGAAAATTAAACACACAGAAGAGCACTTGCGTGCCTTTTATGACAATTTTGACCACCGTGAGCTTGAGGCTAGGCGAAAGAGACGCGAAGCTTCGCGCGCACCGTCGGCTTTCGACGACGGTCCGTCTATTAAAGTGGAGTATGAAGACTACGCCTTTTCGCCTGACGAACACAAATATAATGTTTTCCTCGGATCACAAAAATAGCATGCACATTCGTCAAATGTTTGATCAGACTGTACAAACTTCTTTGAATAAAGAAGAGGTGGATTGGTGAATGTGTCTCTTCTAAGTTCTTCGGAAATCGATGGCTACTTTCTAGAAACACTCTCTTTCTTTTTTGAGTTCTTGACTGACTTGCAGGCAATGTGAAGGTACTCTCGTAGCGAGCCCTTCGCTCAAAAATAGGAAAATGCCCGCCCCCACACTTTCTAGTCGAGGTGAGGTAGCATTCGCGCGAGGGTGCTTTCGTTGCGAGCCCCTCGGCCGGAAGTTGAAAAACGTCCGCCCCCACACTTTCTAGTCGAGGGGTGGTAACGTTCGCGCGAGGGTGCTTTCGTTGCGAGCCCCTCGGCCGGAAGTTGAAAGACGCCCGCCCCCACACTTTCTAGTCGAGGGGCGGTTTCATTCGCGCGAGGGTGCTTTCGTTCCGAGCCCCTCGGCCGAAAGTTGAAAGACGCCCGCCCCACACTTTCTAGTCGAGGGGCAATTTCATTCACGCGAGGGTGCTTTCATTGCGAGCACCTCAGCCGGAAGTTGAAAGACGCCCGCCCTCACACTTTCTAGTCGAGGGGCGATAGCATTCGCGCGAGGGTGCTTTCGTTACGAGCCCCTTGGCCAGACCTGGAAAGCGCCCGCCGCCCTTATTTTTAGTCAAGGGGCGATATCATTCACGCGAGGGTGCTTTCTTTGCGAGCCCCTCGGCCAGACTTGAAAAACGTCTGCCCCCTATTTTTAGTCGAGGGGCGATAGCATTCGCGCGAGGGTGCTTTCGTTGCGAGCCCCTCGGCCAGACCTGGAAAGCGTCCGCCCCCTATTTTTAGTCGAGGGGCGATAGCATTCGCGAGGGGGTGCTTTTATTGCGAGCCCATCGGCCAGACCTGGAAAGCGTCTGCCCCCTATTTTTAGTCGAGGGGCGATAGCATTCGCACAAGGGTGCTTTCGTTGCGAGCCCCTTGGCCAGACTTGAAAAATGTCCGCCCCCCTATTTTTAGTCGAGGGGCGATAGCATTCGTGCGAGGGTGCTTTCATTGCGAGCCCCTCGGCCAGACTTGAAAAACGTCCGCCCCCTATTTTTAGTCAAGGGGCGATAGCATTCGCGAGGGGGTGCTTTTATTGCGAGCCCCTCGGCCAGACGTGGAAAGCGTCTGCCCCCTATTTTTAGTCGAGGGGCGATAGCATTCGTGCGAGGGTGCTTTAGTTGGGAGCCCCTCGGCCAGACTTGAAAAACGTATGCCCCCTATTTTTAGTCGAGGGGCGATAGCATTCGCGCGAGGGCGCTTTCGTTGCGAGCCCCTCAGTCAGAATTGTTTGATCGTCTGCCGGCGACATGTTTCGCTTCTTAAAAATTATGTTGAAAGAATATTGGTTAGACGAAGCGATTTTCGAATAGGATAAAGAAGACTACAGCTGGCTATATCTAAGATATTGCCATTATTGTCTTCCGGCAGCGGACTTGATCTTCTCTCGTCACTGGCTTGGGCTTGGGACCGCTTTTCCACTTAGAAAGGCTTTCGTCTAGAACACTTTTGAAGACGATGTTGTCTGACTGATGTGCCGATGACACAATCATTAAAGCGAAATCACAAGTCCCGATGCTTCCTATTCGCAGCTCACTTATTTGGAATATCTTTCAGATGCAACTGAGTGCGCTTGGCAGCTTGGTTGCTTGGATGCCTTGTGCTCTAGCCTCTATTTATGGGCTTTGCCCATGGGTGTAGGGCTGCGCTTTTATTATGCGGCTGCACCCAACAGTTGTTGGATTATCAAAGCTGATAGGTTTTGTTAGGTGCAGAGTTAAGGGGGTGCTTCTAATTTGGTGTTGGGTGGGTGCCGTTTCGTACCACCTCGGCTTTGCTGGAAGGCGGGTACATACCCGCCCACAGGCTTTCTATTCCACCCTCTCATTTTGTCGTAGGGGGTTGTTTTGTGCTGCCCGCAGGCATTTTATGCCGCCCTCTTATTTTGTTGGAGGGTCGGTTTGTACTGCCTGTAGGCTTTCGTTCTGCCCTCTCATTTTGTTGGAGGGTCAGTTTGTGTTGCCCGTAGGCTTTCGTTCCGCCCTCTCATTTTGTTGGAGGGTCGGTTTGTGTTGCCACTTGGCTTTTTATCTTCCACCTTCTCATCATGCTGGAAGGTGGGTATTCGTTTGCCAACGGGCTTTTGAGATTGTCGAGGTCTATGAAGGACTTCTGTTGTCCATCAGGCCGACATTCTTGTTTGTTACATTAATTTGACGAATGCCTCAACCTTATGTGCGGTTGATTTCGTCATCGAGTGCGTACGCGGTTGCTTGGGGAATTCCGAATGCTTTCATAAGGTGGCGGTTACATTTGGCTGCCTCGTTAAAAAACCTCGCACCCGACGAAGGGCTTCTCCGGCGAGGAAAAAGAGTGCAACCGATTTTGATTACAAAAATTGAAACTGAATACTTACATCAAAATTACAGGAAACAAAAGGAACTAAGGATAAAAAAGTCGCAGGT
Organism: Coix lacryma-jobi var. lacryma-jobi; assembly: GCA_009763385.1. Classification (NCBI taxonomy): domain Eukaryota; kingdom Viridiplantae; phylum Streptophyta; class Magnoliopsida; order Poales; family Poaceae; genus Coix; species Coix lacryma-jobi. The sequence goes on from CM019831.1 coordinate 87,585,279, forward strand.
TGCTTGCGTTCCAGGTGTGAGTTGTTTATTCACCCTTCTCATCCAGCAACCGGAATACCCCGGGTGCCGCCATGCTTGCCACAACGAAGGGCCCTACCATTGAGAGTGCAGCTTACCTTGTTTGTCTGGCTGCCGAATGGTGACCATGTCGCCGTGCTTGATATCCTTTCGAATTAGGCCTTTTTCCCTATGGTGCTTTGTTTCTGCGTGGTACTTTTCAAGATTGAGGTGCAGCCTTACTTCCTCGATGGTGTCTAGCTGGAGGTGCCTTTGCTCTTGGGTCACTGGCACCATTTCGGTCCGGAAGGACCCCAATTTTACCTCTTCTGGGGTGACCGCCTCCTCACCGTACAACAAGCAAAACAGAGTGAAGCCGGTAGCTCTGGAGCGAGAGATGTTGTGGCCCCATACGGCTGACGTCAGGGCATTCGCCCATTTTCCTTTTGGTGCATTGAACAAGGTCTTTGATATTGCTGTGAAGATCAACCCATTCGCCCTTTCGATGGCCCTGTTTGCTTGTGAAGGACCGAATTGGCGACCAGAGGGGGGGGGGGTGAATGGGAGCCTCAAATTTCTTCTCGAGAAATGATGGCCCTTGTCCCAGAAAATCACCCCAAAAGCGAAGACTCAAACAACCAGTGAGTTCACAACCTATGAATAGGTGGATACCCTAGGAGATGTCCTAGAGGTACAGCGGAACTACCGAAGAACCCCCAAAACCAAGCGCCAAAGCAACGGGGCAAAACTGCACAAGCAAGCTCCTAGAACAATCGAACCTCCGATAACGAAACACCCTACTCCTTTGGAGAAGAGGAAAGTGTTCGACCAAAACTACTTAGGCCAACTGGTGGCAAAAGCACTTTGGAAATATCCTTATGAAGTTATGAAACCAATACAACAGACGGATCTCAAATTGGAGCTCGAACGCAAAAGATACCGACGCTAGAACCGTTGAAACTCCGAAAGCGGAACACTTAACTCCTATGGAGAAGAAGAAAGTGTCCAAACCAAAATACTTTGACCAATGGTGGAAAAACTACTTTGGAATGATCCTTAAGAAGTTAGAAAACCAACGCAACAAATGGATCTCAAATCGGAGCTCAAATGCAAAAGATACGGACGAAATCAGCAAAACTGTGCAGTGGCGGACTGTCCGCTAGTGAACCGCGGACTATTCCCTTTTGAACCCCGGACAGTCCGGGAATGAGTCCCGGACAGTCCGCCGTTCAAAAATGAAAACAGCGACCTCACTACCCGTGAACAGCCTCGACCCCCGGACAGTCCGGGGATGAGTCCCAGACAGTCCGCCATTGTCCAAAAAGCCCAAAAACAGCTCGGGACAAAACCAAAATCGATTGGATCTTCACCAAATCGAACGGGGCTGCAACCAAACTCTCCCAAGTGTTCTTCTACGTGTCGGGAAGCTAATCGTAGGATATCATCGCTCCAAACCAACTAATCCATGAGAAATTGGAAGAACACTAGAAAAGGGGAAGAACGAAGAACGAACACGATTTCGACCCGATCTATGTGCTCGTGAGGTTAGAGAAGAAATCCTTCAGTGGAAAGAAGGAGCTCACGACATAGAAAAATTTGATTCGAACGGAATCACAAATCATCGCTCGGAGAGTGAGAACGAGGCAAATCTCCGGGAGGGGAAAAACCAAAATGCGAAGAACAAAAACGCGAATCGATCCAAATTTCAGCCAACACAAGAGGAGTAAGAAATTGATCCTTGGATTGCTACAGGATGATGAATTGTGTAGCACACTATGTCGGGTTACAAGCCACTCCTCGCAACAACAACGCGTGGATGGCGAAAAGCTCAAGAACAAGAGCCACTCCTCTCTCTAACCCTAGCCTCCTCTCAAATGAACAAAATGAGAGTGACACCTCCAAGGATGGGCTGCCCTAACCAGCCCCCTTCATATACATAGGCGCACGTCCGAAGACCAAAACGCCCTCTCATGAAGCACTGACCCAAATACCCTCTTGAGGGTAAAACCGTCCAACTCGGTCATTTTCCATCCGACGGCCACGCACCTTCTCATCCTTCGCTTCGCCTCAACGCAAGCTCCAGGATCCGCCACGTGCCGTCACCGTCGACCACCGTGCCTTCCTCACCGATAGCTTCACTGCAACGCAAGCCTCTCGGTGTCGCCACGCGTCGATCGTTCCGCATAGGAACCTCTACCCGGTTTTGAGGCCCAAACCGGTAAACCTGCCATCCTAGGTTTTGAGGCCCAAACCTGGAAACCGTCCACCCCGAGTTTTGAGGGCCAAACTCGGAATCCCGCGAGCCCAGGTTTTGAGGCCCAAACCTAGAAACCGTCCATCCCGAGTTTTGAGGCCCAAACTCGGAAACCGTCGAGGGTAGCTTTTTGAGGCTCAACTACCGAACCCGCACCGTAGACGGGATGTGGTTCACACACCCCGACCACCGGCACCGATGCTGATGCATGTCCAGCCTCCACGCCGGGCACAACGCCTTCGCCTTCCTTTTTGACTCGGCTGAGGGCATTTGCGCCGCACGCAAGCCCGTGTCCGACCTCCCGCCAAGTGCCACGACACCATCGTCTTCCTCCCGACTCGGCTGATGCATCACACATCCCCATGTGCTCTCGCTCGTCGATGCCACGTGCCAGCTACCACAGCTGGTCCTCTGGCCCTCTGGTCCGTCGGTCCAAGCCTCACGTCCGCCCTTCAACGCTCTGGGTACATCATCATGGCACGTCCGCCGCACGGCACGCTCATCCTTCACCGCTCCCGGTCCGTCAGCGTGACACGTCTCTACTTGACCTGCACCTAGCCATCGACCACTGTATCTGAGCTCCACACCTGCACATCAACACAACCAAGAGATACATGTTGCACATGCACACCAACACAGAAACACCACAACTCAACGCCACCGGTTAGTCATAAGCATTAAGCGCATAGCTAGATATAGACTCAACCAGGAAAAGCCTCAAACCTTCCTCCCAAAAGTCAATCATTCATCATATATGTTCTCAGCTTGCGGGTAGTTTACTCATGCAAAATTAAGCTTGATGTTGATTTCGTCTCAGAAGTTCCTGAACTCTATGCAATTGAATTGCTTTCCGTTATCACAAGTGATGAAGGAAGGGACACCGAAACGACAGATTATCCTTTGCCACATGAATTTGGTTAAGGAGGCGGAAGTTATGCTTGTGAGTGTCTTTGCCTCTATCCATTTGGTGAAATATTCGAGGGCGACGGCTGTGAATCGCAAGTTTCCCGGAGCTGACGGTAGTGGTCAAACTATGTCGATGCCCCACATTTGCAAGGGCCAAGTTGGGATCACTGGCGAAGTTTTGTTTGCTGGGGCTTTTTGTTGCTTGGCGAACATCTAGCAACCTTTGCAGCACTTGACTAATTCCTTAGCATCTGTGGCGGCGGAAGGCCAATAAAATCCCTGCCTCATTGCTTTGTGTGCTATTTCGTGAGGTCCCCTGTGCGCTCCGCACATTCCAGCGTGCATCTCCTGGAGCAGTCGGATGCCTTCTTGCTTGATTATGCATTTTAACAGCAGGGCTACCGTTCCGCTTTTGTAAAGTTGTTCGCCGATGACCGAGTAGCTTTTTGCTCTGCTGGCCATTCTTTCGGCGACTTTTCTTAATTCCTGCTCATATGTCCCGGTTAAGTAATCATATATTTGGGATCTCCAATCATCACTGACGATGGTGTGTACTGAACTTAAGTGGTCTTCCTCCTCTTGTACTGCTTTAGCCAAAAGGACCTGGTAAAAAACATCTGGTGGTAATGGCAGATTTTGCGCTGCAGCCTTGGCCAACTCGTCCGCCTCTGTGTTTTCGGCTCTGGGAATGTGCCGGAGAGTGAAACCTGAAAAGTATTTTTCCATTCTTCGAACCGCTACTAGATATTTCGCCTGCTCTGGCTCTTTTGCTGTGAATTTCTTTTCGGCTTGCCCGATGACCACTTGGGAATCTGATTTGATTATGCATCTTCTTCTCCGATTGCACGTAGCTTTCGTAGGCCCAGCAATACTGCGTCATATTCGGCGATGTTGTTTGTTGTGAGAAACTGTAGCCTTGCGGCAAATCTTACTTTTGGGCCTTTTGGTGGGGTTAAGATCGCCGAGATTCCGGCTCCAGCCATGCCCCATGCGCCATCACAATTCATTGTCCATCCTGGTTCCTCACTCGAGGGAAGTGTCGAAAGCCGCGGGAGTCCAATCCGCTATGAAATCTGCTAGTGCTTGGGACTTGATAGCTGACCGGTGCTAGAAATCGATCACGTATTCATTTAGCTCCGCTGCCCATTTGCCCACTCGGCCGATAGCTTCGTTGTTACGAAATAAAGCTTCTAGCGGCTGTGCTGATAAGACTATGATATGATGGGACTAGAAGTAGTGCTTTCACTTCCTTGAAGCCATCACCACTGTGTATGCTATCTTTTCCAACTCTGAATAGTTTAGTTTTGCCCCTGACAAAGCCTCAGAGATGAAATAGATTGGGAACTGCGTCATCTTGTTTTGGTGCTCCCTTTCTTCCACTAACACGACACTATTGGTAGCGTGGGAAGCTGTGAGATACAGCAATAGTGTGGCTCCCGCCGATGACTTGGATAGTGTTATGAGTCTTGTCAGGTATTCCTTCAGTTGCTGAAAAGCTTGCCGTTGTTCTTCTCCCCAGTCGAAAGGATCAGAGCTGCACAGAGTTCTGAAGAAAGGCAATCCTTTTTCAGCGGACCTCACAATGAACCTGTTTAGGGATGTCAGCCTCCCGGTCAAGTTTTGCACTTGTTTGCGACTCGAGGGCGGTTGCATGTTCATGATCGATGTTATCTTGTCGGGGTTGGCTTCAATTCCCCTTGCAGATACGAGACACCCCAAGAGCTTACCCTTCTTGATGCCGAAAATGCATTTATCTGGATTGAGCTTCAAGCCGCTTTTGCGGAGATTGCCGAAAGTTTCCAGCATATCTGTTTCATGTTCTTTCTCTCTGTCGCTCTTGACTACTATGTCATCAACATAAGCCAACAAATTTTTCTTCTCCTTCTGGCCCTCGAAAACATTGTCGGCCATTCGTGAAAAAGTTGGGACTGCATTTCTTAGCCCTTCTGGCATTCGCCGGTAACAGTATGTGCCAGTAGGGGTGATGAAACTTGTTTTCTCCTCATCGTCATGATGCAGCCATATCTGATGATAACCTGAAAAACATTCTAGCAAACTCATTATTTCACAACCGGCTGCGATATCGACCAGCTTGTCGATACGCGGCAAAGGATACAGGTCCTTTGGGCAGCATTTGTTGAGGTCGGTGATGTCGATACACATTCGCCAGTTCGCATTCTTCTTTTTCACCAGGACCACATTTCCCAGCCATTCGGGGTATTGGACTAGGCGAATCACTCCTGCATCGAGTAGCCTTTGTACTTCCGCTTTCGCTGTGTCTGCCCTTTTGTTTGACATTTTTCTCAGCTTCTGCTTCCGGGGCTTGGAGCCGCTTGCGATATTTAAGCGATGTTGAGCGAGATCCCTGCTGACTCCTTGCAAATCGTTTGCCGACCAGGCAAAAATATCATCATTGTCTGCCAGGAAAGACACCAATGCATCCCTTTCTCCTTCTGGCATGCTCGAACCGATGTGCACGGTTCTTTCGGGCCTTGAAACTGTGAGTGGGATTCTTACCGTTTCCTCGGCTGCTCCAGCCTTGCTTTCCAGCGAACTAGCAATAACGTGCTTTTCAGCGGTTGCATTTCATTTTTCTTTGTCACCTCGTTTATTAGGCTGTAATCGGGGTTGTCTTGCCCTCAATTCTTTTGAAAGCTTGTTGGTCTCCGTGCACGGTAATGATGCCGAAAGGGGAACGACATCTTCATACATAAGTAGCTTTGCTTGATAATGACATTGAACTTGTTGGTGAAGCCTCTACCGAAAATGGCGGTGTAGGGGTAGTCCATGTTCACTATGTCGAAAGTCACCGTTTCGGTGCACACTCTTTCTCCCTCGGCGAAAGACACCAGAATTTGCTTTTTCCGATAGCGTCGATCTTCCTTCCTCTGAACCCATACAAGGAGTTGTCGGCCGGATCCAGGCCCCGCCTGTCCATTCCCATCGCTTCGAAAGCTTTGATGAACAAGATATCGGCTGAGCTGCCTGTGTCAATCAAGATGTTGTGCAAGGTAAAACCGGCCACGTTGGCTGTAGCAACGAAGGCATCGCAATGTGGATAGTCGCGAACTTTGAAGTCTGACTTGTCGAAACATACCGGCATCAGCGACCAAGCTGGTCTGTTCAACGGGAGTCTTGGCGATATGGTCTGGAGCCTTCGATGATAGTCCCTTCTTGCTCTTTTACTTTCATGCTCCAGGTTGGATCCGCCAGTGATGGCGAAAATATGACCCCGTGATGGAAGGATGTTGTTGACTGCACTAAGCTCATTTTCTGCATCCTGCCCCTGCTGGTAGTTGAGTTGTGCTAGCTGTCCCTGAGGCTGGGCTTGAGCCGGAAGCACTGCTGGCGGTGTTGGCTGATGCTGGTATTGCATGGGTGATGAAACTGCCACCAACTGTGATGGAAAGATCAGAAACTGGTAACCCTGATACGCTAGATTGAACCAATGCAGGTTTTGGGCGGGGATATACTGGGAAGGATGTAGGGGCATGTTTACATAATTGCCGCCCGACACAGCCCCTGCTGCCAGGTCTTGCGAATTGTGGAAAACGTGCTTGGAGCTTTCGTCGGAAGCTGAGGCTTGATCCTTGTCTTTTAACTCCTTCGCCATCTTGCTGTATTTGCACTCTCGGGTGGTATGGCCGAAATTGTCGTTGCAGATGACACAATACGGGGGCTTGGCTCCCCTTCCGCGGCCTGTCCCGTCACGGCCGCCACGTCCAGCCCTTCCGCTGCGTCCTCCGCAGAAAGCTTGATCGAACCCTCTTTGCTGCTGAAAACTGGCCGTGTTGGGTCTCTCTATATCTGCCATCGACTGGGCTGGTTCTTCTTGCAGAGTGTTAATTGACCGGAAGGGCCTAACAATTCTTTGATTCGACACCGGAGGTGGGCGGGTTGCTTTCGTTATTTGCCTTTGCATCAGCCGGGCGGCCTTTCGCTGCCGAAAGTCATCGTCTGATCTTGCATATGTGTTCATCACGTCAAATAATTTGTTGACGGACTTCGGTGTCTCTCTGGACAAATGAGCAACGCACTGCCCTGTCCCCAAGCCTTCAATAGCTGCTGCGATCACCGCGGCTTCCGGCACATTCGGAGCTTGTGCCTTTAGCTGGATGAAACGTCTGAGATATTCGAACATTGGCTCGTCGTCCTGCTGGGTGCAATTCATGAGATCGCGGGTGGTCTTGACATCCGGCCGGAAGCCTTGGAAAGTGGCGAGCAATTCGGCCTTCAACTGAGCCCACGAATAGATAGACAGCGGCTTGAGGGTCGTGTACCAATCATGAGCTACGTCCTCAACTGCCAGAATGAGAGATTTTGCCAAGGCTTGGTTGTCTCCGCCCGCCGAAAAGACGGTTATCTCGTAGCTTGCCAAGAACTTGCGTGGATTCGCCTTTCCTTCGAAAGTTGGTATGCGGGGCTTGTAGTTGAGGGGCCAGGGATGAGCTTGCAGCTCCCTCGAGAGTGGAGAAGTTTCATCGATGGCGTTGTCGAAAGCTGGCGGCTGCTCTCGCTGCGGTATGAATATGTTTTCTTGGACTATTGGATTTGGGCCTCCCATGACCCTTTGCAACTCCTGAATTTGTTTTTCCAACTGCCTTCTCTGCACTTCCGCTTGACGAATGGCATTGTGAGTTTCATCCTCCCTTTCTCTTGCTGCAAGTTGCTGCTACAGCTGATCTCTTTGTAGTAGCAGCTTCTGTATTTCTTCTTGCTATTGTGTCAACATTTTGATCGCTCGGGCGTGCCTGGTGACCTCAGCATCATCGTCGTCCTCCTCAACGGGCTCGATTTCGACGTGCCCCTCCGGCGTCCCCTCTCTGCCGAAAGGCTGCTGGCCCGGAGGCGGCATCTCCTGGCTTGAAGATGCTCCCATCGGTGGCCGGTGTCTAGGTGGAACCGAGCTAGCGAAAGCTTGGGGATTTTGGTTTGGTGGAATTTGGGCTGTGGGAGCGGCTCCTGTGATTGTGACTTGGGTATTTAAATTCGCAGCGGCTGCTCTTTCGGTCTCTTGAGGATCCACCATCTTCGTCGTCTTCCTTGGTGCCTTGACAAGCTCGGGCAACAACCACGGTGGGTGCCAATGTTGTTTCAGGGCCGAGACCCTGGAACAGCCGGTTGACGCACGAGCGAATGCATGAGGCGAGAACGAAAATAGACGAGTGTTAAGGTGAAATGAACAGTCCTCCCCCCTCCTCGTACAAGGAGAAGCAGGGGTATTCATATTAATCCGGACTGAGATCACAAGTACAAAGATGTCCTGCCAACTGCCCCGTTACAATTACACAAATGCCCTTCCCAACTACTTTGTGGCTTCCTCGGCCTGCTTGGCTTGAAGGGCTTCGTCGTGCGGCAAAAGTATCTTACAAGGAGTGTGAACTCACATTCACGCGATAGCCGCTCGGACCGTGCCCTTGACACATTCGCATGATAGCCGCTCGAACCGTGCCCTCGACACATTCGCGTGATAGCCACTCGAACCGTGCCCTCGACTGTTTGCTTAGACTGGCTTCGGCGCCCCCTTTCGAGCGAAAGCGCGCCCGACCATGTCGGCTTGCTTCCGCCCGAAAGTACTTTCGCCCGCTCATTTTCAGCGCCTCTTACAAGATGGAAAAACGCTCTCAATTCCGATGGCGTGCTTCCGCTCGAGGACCTCACCCGAAACGCAGGCTAGGGATGCCTGTGCCCTGGGTACCGTCCCAACACTCATGGAAATTTGAGGTAAAAGATGATTGTGAATTGGGAAGCTCGAATGTATTCCCAAAGTCAGCTTCACATGAAGGGTTCCCCTCAAATTCAAAGAAACATGTCGGTGCTTCCTCTTTAGGAAGATCAAGAGTTTCTCCTAAATTGTCCTCTTCTTGGATGAAATGTTCAGCATCTTGTTCAGGACAACCCAGGGGTCTCGAAAGGTTGCACCGACATAACCATTTCAGGCTCATTTGTGAAGGAGAGGGGTTCAACCATGGAATTTTTGGCTTGAACGATTGGTATGGAAAAGTTTTCCCTCTCTATCTTGACAACAAATTCCCTAGTTTTTGAAGATTCTTCAAAATGTTTTTGTTGGGGAAGCCCGATCAAGACATCAAAGTCTTGAATGTCAAAGACATGAAAGTCTAGCATCAACTTGAAATTGACATACTTAAGTGGTATGCTATGAAGGATGCCTAGACTTTTCACTCTTGACTTTGATTCTAGCTTTGGTGCTTATTTGTTGGGATGAAAGGTTCATGAACGAACAGGTTCGCAAAAGATCAGGACATGATGTTCACCCCAACAATAGGATTGTAAAGCACTTCCATCCAGTCTGTGTCAATTTTAGCATGGATGATTGAACAAGAGGGACTGGTCCGAGTTTCTTCGGAAGAGAGTTCCGCTTGTTCCACCCAATCGCTACTTATAATGGAAGGCAACTCCTCAGTATGAAGGATTTCTTCAGGTGGTTCAAGAGGAGTGACGAGAACTAGAGGCTTCTTGTGGCATGAATGCTTCGAGGTATCTACGTACTCGTCAAGGCATTCTTCCTCGAAGAATGGAAAATCAGAAGGGAAGAAAATCTCCTTCAGAGGTTCTGTTAGCGATGAGGGTCTCTGAGTTTGAATCTCAGGCTCGGTTTTAACCGAAGAGACCTCCTCATGCTCGGGTTCGTCTTCCACTAGGTGGGGATCAGGAAATGGAGTGTTCGCTAGAATAAGGTCTAGTAGAGCTTCTCCTTCCTCTGTGGTTTTGCACATGAACGGTCCTCCAGCAGAAATGTCAAGTTGTAGGGCAGACTCCTTGTTCACCCCTAACCAAAATTTGCGGATACATGGGTATGCCAGGTCTCTGAGTGATGAGTGATTGTCAACTGGGATGATGCGCATGTTCTTTGGCTTGTGCTGTGTAGGTGTCGAGCACGGATGCAGTGATCGAAGGCGAGGTGAAGGTCAAGTAGAGACGTGCCGTGCCGATGGACCGAGAGTGGCGAAGGGCGGACGTGAGGCTCGGACTGAGGGATCAGAGGCCCGTGGATCAGCTGTGGTGGCTGGCAGCCTGTGGCAGCTACAAGCGAAGACTTGCAGTCATGTGTTGCCTGAGTCGTGGACTTGGGGACATGTGTCGGTGGACGGGGTGCACGGGAGGTGCAACCCATCTACGACGTCGGTTTGGTGGTAGAGCCAGGGAAAAACCATCGGGTGGACGGTTTCCAGGTTTGGGCCTCAAAACCTGGGTGCGGATGGTTTCCGAGTTTGGCCACAAAACTCGGGCTGAGGACGGTTTACAGGTTTGGGCCTCAAAACCTGGGCGCTGAGGTTTTGCTGAGTTTGGCCTCAAAACTCATATGCTTGGTGGGCTGGTTTCCCGGTTTGGGCCTCAAAACCGGGGGTTGGCTGGAAAAGGCTGGTTTCCCGGTTTGGGCCACAAAACCGGGGTTGCAGAGCGAGGGCGGCACGTTGCGGCAATCAGGAGTTTGCGTCGAGGCAACGCTACGAGTTGTGCGGGCGTGGCCGTCAGATACACCTACCACCGAGTTGGTCCAGAATAACCTTAGGGTTTAGCTGGTTCGCTCTGTAATTAGAGAGGGGTAGAGTAGGAATTAGAAATTAGGATAAGTAGAAGGAGACACCCTCCTCCCTTCCTATCTCAGTCATTTGCTCTTTGCTTCTAAGGTTTCCTGCTCTCCCAATCCCCTGCTGTAGCTAGCTGAGATCCGCAGAGAACCATACCTCTGTGTACTGGAGATTTTGAGGAAGTGAGGCCGTAACCTCACTGTTGTAGCGTGTGGTAGCCACACGGTTGCAGATCAATGTGTTGATTCGCGTTTTGTTCGTGTTCTTCGCGTTCTTTGTTTCTCCGCGATTTTCCTGTCACTCGATCTCTCTCTCCCGTGCGTCTTTGCGAAATCCATTTGAATCATCTTGTTCGTATTTGAAAGGAGATCATTTCCACCAAAGGAATTTATCTATATCCTTACGAACGGGTAGATCGGGTTGATTTTGTTTTTGTGGCACTTTTCGGTTCATCCTCCTCCCCCTTTTGATTTCCCGGTGTTTGACTCGATTTGAGCGGATGATTTCTTGGGGATAGTCTCCTAACTACTCCGTGATCATTCTCTCCAAGTTTGGGAATGTGGGATTTTGATTTGAATCGATTTGGGATTGATTTGGGTGAAGGGCGAACAAATTCGCCCTCCCTGAGTGACTGCGGACAGTCCGCCACCCAGGGCGCGGACAGTCCGCGCATCGGGATTCAGCCGAGCAGTGGCTGCGTGTCTCGGTGAACAGTGCTGAAACTTGACCGGCGGACAGTCCGCCGTTGTGTTTGGCGGACAGTCCGGGAACGTCCAGGGACTTTGCAGCAACCTTGCTGTTTGGCGAGTTTTGCCGGCGGACAGTCCGCCACTCGCCCGCGGACAATCCGGCACTACCGTGGACAGTCCGGGACCGTACCGGCGGACAGTCCGGGATTTGGCTGTGTCTTCCAGCTTAGTGCGTTTGCTCTCCCGGCTTGTTTGTTTGGTTTCCGGATTTCACGTTTGACCCTAGAGTTGACCAAGGAACCTCTCTAGGTATCTTTGCTACTTGTTAGCATAGGTATTTAGGAGTTTCTCGACGTAGCCGACAATCTACGTTCGGGACTTGGTTTTTGGGGTTGTGTTCGAGCCGGAGCTTTTGGCATTTGGTTTGCTATCTTCTTGTGGTGCCTCGCTGTGATCCTAGGGATCATCCACCCTCTTCCAAGGGTCGTGGGCATCACGGTTTCGGTCGCAGTTTCTCGGGGTTGATTTTGGGACATTTGGCCAAAGTTTTGAGAGAAATTTTTGAGCTCCCATTCACACCCCCTCTGGTCGCCTTGCTAGTGCTTTCTCGGTCCTTCAATTGGTATCAGAGCGGGTTAAGGATCTTCCACCTTAGCCGGTTCCAGATCCACAGAAGGCGACATGGATCGCGGCGTGGGCAAACCGCCATTTTTCGATGGGACGAACTATGCGTATTGGAAGATACGCATGTCGGCCTATCTGCAGAGTTTGGGTGCTTCCATCTGGGATATTTGCAACTCTGCCGATTACGTGGTCTTGGCTGCTCATGTCTTTCAGCTTCAGATCGATGAGCACAATGCCAATAGCTGAGCCCGTAATGCTCTTTTCTCATGTTTGAACATGAGTGAGTTTGATCGTGTTTCTCACCTCGCTACGGCTCGGGAGATTTGGGCTACCCTCATGCATTTCCATGAGGGAACCTCTCAAGTCAAAACCCGACTCTACGAGTCGTTCAAGCGAGAGTATGAGAACTTTCGACATATGCCTGGCGAGAGCATAGAAAGTTTATTCGCTCGCTTTCAGGTGATTGTCAACAGGATGAGGGCTAACAAGGAGCTGTTGCCTTTCGACGATCATGAGAGAGCTTTGAAGCTACTTCATACTCTTGATCGATCGGTGTGGGATTCCAAAGTTCAGGCGATCATCGAATCACCTAACTATGAGACCCTCACGTGCGACGAGCTCTTCATCAAGTCCAGTGAGATCGATGCCATGGCGAGGGCTTCTTATGAGAATCCTTCTGGCCTGACTATGGCTTTGGTTTCTGGCTCTTCTAACCCTTCTGGAGGTTTTGCTCTTTCGTCTCTCTTTTCTATCACAGAGGACCAGCTGGAGTCTTTGGTGGATGACGAGTTGGCAAGGCTCGCCAACCGGTTCTCGCGGTTTCACAACAACCGCATGAACCGTCGCCGCGGAGGAGGACGCTCAGGATGCTACGAGTGGGGCGACCCCGATCACTTCATCGCCAACTGTCCCAAGAAGAAGCATTCATCTGGGAAGGGCGATCATGGGCACAAGTACGACTCTGGCAAGCTCAAGGAGAAGTACGTCCCCGCGAGGCACAAGCGGAGGGGCGGCTTCGACAAGAAGTACATCAAGAAGGCCCAGGCTGAGCAGCGTGCGTTCTTCGCCACGCTCAGCGACGTCGACGGCTCGGATGATGACTCCGCTTGTTCAAGCGACGACGAGTCCAAGAAGAAGAAGAGGATCGAGGACAAGCTGAACGGCCTCTGTTTCTTCGCCGCCGACGACGACTTCTGCACCATGGCCCTCGACGGCGAGCTAGTGAACTCCCCTCGGAACGACGACGATGACGACACCTCCCAGGTATCTCTCACCCACGATGAGCTTTCAGCTGAGGTAGAGAAGCTTACTGCCGCCTTGCTTAGTCAGGATAAGTTGCTTAGGCGTGTCGCTAGAGAGCGCAAGGAGTTTAGGCAAAAGTGGGAGGATACGGTGAAGGAACTTGATTCTGTCAAGTCCACCGTAGTTGTCACAGATGAGGAGGAGTGTGAGGCGTGCACCACGCACATGACTGATCTTCTCACTTTGAGAAGTAAGTATGTTGCGTTGGTAGGAGAGGTGGATGAGCTCCGGGCTAGACCCATGCTGTTGGGTGCGTGCAAGACTTGTCCTGTCTTGCAATCCGAGTTGGCAGAGAAGAATGCCAAGATTGTGTCTCTTGAGGAGGCCAGCTCGGGTAGCACTTGTGTGACTAGGTGCGCTTTGTGCGAGGGTTTGGAGATGGAGATTGCAAATGTGAAGCATGACAAGATGCAAACCGAGGAGGAAAACACATACCTTCGGACCATCTTGTCATGGGTGTCTTGTGGTGAGCCACAGCTCGGGATGATGATTTCCCAATTCAAGCGAGCTGCTGGAGGTCCCGGTATAGGCTTTGCTCAGGGTGTTGATCTTTCTGCTTTTGGGAAGATTGGAGAGTCGAGTGGTCTGAATCCGAGTGAGAAGCCCAACTCCACCACTACTCCCAAACTTACCAAGCTTCCACCCAAAGAGCCTCTCAAGCATAACACCAAGGATGGGGTCTTTGTTGAGCCTCCAAGAGCTCCACCCAAGAACCAGCAATGGGCTCCCAAACCCAACCACCTAAAGAACAAGCTGGACACAATGCCACCTATCCAGGAGGAGTTGCCACAGAAGGGCAAGGTGATCCACACCCACAACCGTGAGTACCAACAATCCCCTTTGAGAGCGGTGAGGTACCACTGTGAGCACTATGGGAGAGATGGACACTTGAGCGAGTTCTGTTTTAGGCGCAAGAGAGAGGCGCGCGGTGCTAGGGAGATGAACAACCTGGACATGTACCATCCTTTCCATGATGTACATGCGCCGAATGTTCAGAGGAGAGCACCGAGACGTGCTGCTAGGCCCAGAGGTCCAGAACCTCAAGTTCCCAGGCCTAGGCAGCAGAGAGCTCCGAGGAGAGACACTAGGCCTAGAGGTGTTGAACCTCAAGTCCTTAGGCGTAGGCCTCGTAGAGAGCGTGCCCGGCGGGAGGCTGCATTTGTAGGCTATGGACCCCATGGCAGTGGCTTTGCAGTTGAGCGTTTTCCCCCACCGCGTTTTGAGTATCGCGATGGACGCTCCTCCCTTAGCGGACCACGTTTTCCTCAACGTGGTGATCGCTCCTCCCGTAGGCGTGCTAGGAATGGTTTTTCTGCTAACCGTTCTTTTGAGCAGCCGGCCCAACACTGGTATTCTCCTTACTTCACTAACCCCAGTGTTGGACCGTATGCTCACCCTATGTCTTTTTATTGATATAGGTAAAACAATTGGAGAACGTTTGGTTGGTGGATTCTGGGTGTTCGAGGCACATGACCAGAAACGCCAAGTGGTTCTCCAGTCTTAGTCCGGTCGCCGGAAAGGAGTATATCACCTTCGGCGACAACATCAAAGGTAAGGTGCTGTCTCGTGGGTCTGTGCGAGTTAATGAGCACTTTGTGTTGCGCGATGTTGCTCTTGTTTCTAACTTGCATTTTAACCTTCTTTCCGTTTCGCAACTCTTTGACGACGACTATGAGATTCGTTTTAAACCAAATCTCAGTCGTATTTTGGATCCTCAGGGCAATCTTGTTTGTGTGATTTCGCCCTTTGGGAAAGTCTTTCGTGCGGATTTCTCGGAGTCTTTTGGCATTTCTCATTGTCTTGTGGCTGGACCTTCCTCTTCTGATCCTTGGAAGTGGCATAGGAGACTTGGACATTTGAGCTTCAACTTGCTTGCAAGGCTTAGTTCACTTGGCCTAATCCGAGGATTGCCCAAGTTATCAATGGAGAAGGATCTTGTTTGCCACTCTTGTAGACACGGGAAGATGGTTGCTGCTCCCCACCATCCGGTGACTCAGGTCATGACCAAGCGCCCTGGAGAGCTTTTGCACATGGACCTTGTTGGTCCGGCTCGGGTAAGCTCGGTTGGGGGGAAGTGGTATGTGCTTGTTGTTGTCCACGATTTTTCGAGATATTCATGGGTCTTCTTTTTAGCTAAGAAGACCGAGACTTTCTCCTTTGTTCGCAATCTGATTTTGCGTCTTTGGAACGAGTTCCTTTTGAACTCGATGCGAGCTATTAGGAGTGATAATGGTTCCGAATTAAAGAATTTGGATTTTGAGAAGTTTTGTGACTCTTTTGGGTTAGAGCATCAGTTTTCTTCCCCCTACACACCGCCTCAGAATGGTGTTGTAGAGAGAAAGAATCGGACCCTTGTAGAGATGGCCAGGACGATGCTCGATGAGCATAGGACTCCTAGGCGATATTGGGCCGAAGCTATGAACACTGCATGCTATATTTCCAATCGCATTTTTTTCGTGCTTTCTTGAAAAAGACCTCTTATGAGTTGCGTTTTGGAAAACTACCCAAGGTGAGCTATTTTCGAGTTTTTGGTTGCCATTGTTTTATACTCAAAAAGGGCAACTTGGACAAGTTTGAGTCTCATTCTTCTGACGGTGTGTTTTTGGGTTATGGCACTCACACTCGAGCTTATCGTGTACTTAACCTTGACACTAACCGAGTCATGGAGACATCCGATGTCACCTTCGACGAGACCATGGTTTGTCCTTCTTCTCATTTTGAGCGTCCAGGTGATCATGAGGTTGGCGAACCTCTTTTCGATGATGAAGAAGAAGGTGCTGAAGGGATAGATGACCCAACACCTCCTCCACCTGATGTGCCGCAAAGAGCGGCCTCTACGACAACTCACGGCCCCGACACTTCGTCTTCCTGGGGGCCGTGGGATCTGCCACCCCGAGCGGTACCCTTTGTACCCGGGGAGGCACCAGCTGCTGTTGAGGGGGAGGCCACTTTGCCAAGGGAGGTGCCACGACACATTCAGCGCCAGCACCCGCCTCAGCAGATGATCGGCAGCATCGACGAACGCGTCACCCGGTCAAGGCAAATCTCTCACTTTGCTCATTCTGCATTTGTTGCTGATTTTGAGCCCCGAGATGTTGGACACGCTTTGATGGATCCGGATTGGGTCAATGCCATGCATGAGGAGCTTGAGAACTTTGAGAGAAATCGGGTTTGGGTTCTAGTGTCTCCACCTTCTGAGTGTCATCCTATTGGGACAAAATGGGTTTTCAAAAACAAACAGGGAGAAGATGGCCATGTTGTGAGAATCAAGGCCAGACTCGTAGCCCAGGGATATAGTTAGAAGGAGGGGATAGACTATGAGGAGACGTTTGCTCCTGTAGCTCGTTTGGAGGCAATTAGGATACTCTTGGATTTTGCTGCATCCAAAGGTTTCAAACTTTTTCAAATGGATGTCAAGAGTGCCTTCTTAAACGGCTACATAGAAGAGGAGGTGTATGTTAGACAACCCCCCGGTTTCGAAAATTCCAAGTTTCCAAACCATGTCTTTAAACTTCACAAAGCTTTGTATGGTTTGAAACAAGCCCCTAGAGCTTGGTATGATAGGTTGAAAACCTTTTTGCTTGCTAAGGGTTTTAAAATGGGATGTGTAGATAAAACGCTCTTTCTCCTCAAGCAAGGCACTGATACTCTCTTGGTCCAAATTTACGTGGATGATATCATTTTCGGTGGTTCTTCTCACGCTTTGGTTACCAAGTTTGCAGACATTATGAGCAGGGAGTTCGAGATGAGCATGATGGGCGAGTTGACGTTTTTCCTCGGGTTGCAAATCAAGCAAACACGAGAAGGAACGTTTGTGCACCAGGGCAAGTACACCAGAGATATCCTGAAGAAGTTCGACAAGGGTGAGGCCAAGCCTCTTCCAACACCCATGGCGACCACGATGGCCCTGGATGCGGACAAGGAGGGAGAAGCAGTGGACCAGAAGGAGTACCGGAGTATGATCGGGTCGCTGCTGTACCTGACGGCGACACGCCCGGACATCCAGTTCGCGGTGTGCCTCTGCGTGCGCTTTCAGGCGTCGCCGCGCACCTCTCACCGTCAGGCGGTCAAGCGCATTATGAGGTACTTATCCTTCTCTCCAGAATTCGGGATTTGGTATTCTACTTCTTCCACCCTTTCCCTTTGCGGTTATTTCGATGCCGATTTTGCTGGTTGTCGTATTGATCGCAAGTCCACTTCTGGGACTTGCCAGTTTATTGGTTCTTCTCTTGTTTCGTGGTCCTCTCGCAAGCAGTCTAGCGTCGCCCAGTCTACCACGGAGGCTGAGTATGTTGTTGCGTCTAGCTGCTGTTCCCAGTTACTCTGGATGATGGCCACTTTGCGTGATTTTGGTCTGAGCTTTTCTCGTGTTCCATTGCTTTGTGACAGCACGAGTGCGATTAGCGTTGCTAAGAACCCCGTGCTTCACTCGAAGACCAAATACATTGATGTGCGCTTTCATTTTCTGCGAGACCACTATGAGAAGGGTGATATCGACCTTGGACATGTCGATACTCATCATCAGCTTGCTGATATTTTTACCAAGCCTTTGGACCAATCAACCTTTAATCGGTTGAGAGGTGAGCTTGGTGTGTGTTTCCCCTTTTAGATGGGGAAACACTTTGGATTTTGTATGATACACTGACTTTTTGTTTTCAGTTGTTTTTGCTTCTTTTTGATTTCTTCGTGCATCTTTTGCATTTTAGCATACGCTTTTACATTCTGAGCTTGATGTGTATAATCTGAAGAATGTAACTATGCTCTGTGTAGTTTTTGCTCTGATGCTTTATGTTGATGCTGTAGCTTATGCTCTTTCTGATCACTAGTGCATACTATGAGCTGAGCTATTTTTGAATGGTGAATTTGTTAATGAACTTAAAACTTGAAAATATTCACCAGTGAGATATTCAACTAGCATGTGTAGGATGTGTTGAAGTCACATGTGCTTTTCATATATGCTAGGTTGCTATGTCTCTAGTGTTGAGTCATTCACTTGCTTGGTAAGTCATATTTTGTTTAAAATCTGAACCAAGCTAAGTGAATTGGAAAGATCGAGATGGGTTTGCTTGTTAGCACCTCACAGTTTCGAGACTGTTTCTCATTGCACTTTGAGTTAAACTTGAGTTGTGTAGTGTATGACTGAAACTGTTGCTTTAAGCTTCTGATTGCTTATGCATAGGCTTCGCACAGTTGAAAAGTTAGGCAATAACAAGCATTCAACCTCTCGCAGTCACATGCTGTTTTCTGAACTTGTGTAATTTCACCGCTGCAACTCCGATTAAAATCTGAAATCACAAGTATATGCCTAAATTGGTATCAGCATGATGATTGAACTGTGCTAGGGGTAGTTCACTTGGTATACTTGCTTAGCACATTTGACTTCCTGTCCATACATGTCTTGTGCTATTTTGATGGTGAATACCTTTTTCGGCTTAAAACTACTCACATGTTCATATTTCTTTCCTAGTGATCAGCTCGAGCCTTTGCGAGCATTCTGTGCATTTTTTTGAGTCATCAGATCAGAACTCTGTCGAGCATCTTTGCACTCTTTTGAGTATACTCCTGAAGCTCCTAACTTGCATTCTGACTCATATGCATCTTGGAAGGGGAGAAATCTGCGTGTTAGCACTTTGTGCTGCATTTTCTGAGGGGGAGCTTTGACTCTTGACAAGTGCATTTTCAACTAAGGGGGAGAAATTGCAAATCATATTTCCTGGTTGTTTGCACTATTCAAGGGGGAGTTTGTTTCCGGTTGAGTCTTTGACATTTTCAATTGGTTTGGAGCAGTTTGCTAGTTGCGTTGAGCCTTAGCCTCTATCTTGAGGGACTAGCATTTGCTTTTCAGATTTTCAATTAGTGTCGAACTCTTTTTGGTAACAGTCGGTATCGAGCTTTCTTTGCTAGTTGTGTTGAGCCTCTGTGCCTCTATCTTGAGGGACTAGCATTTTGCTTTGATATTTTCAATTGTTTTTTGCTAGCGGTGTTGAGCCTGTTCTACCTCTTCTTGAGGGCTAGCTTTGCTTTGCTTGGTTGCGTCGAGCCGTTGCCCATGTCTTTGGGGACCAAGTTCTTTCGCTCTTTCCACTTGACCTTCTTTGGCTTTGCTTTGCTTTTAGGGTCATTTGGTCGAGTTCTCTCTTCTCCTTCTTCCTTCTTCTCTTTCTATTATGATTTGTGTTGGTAGTTGACAATGCACTCATCAAGGGGGAGATTGCGGATACATGGGTGTATGTCAGGTCTCTGAGTGATGAGTGATTGTCAACTGGGATGATGCGCATGTGCTTTGGCTTGTGCTGTGCAGGTGTCGAGCACGGATGCAGTGATCGAAGGCGAGGTGAAGGTCAAGTAGGAATTTATCTATCTCCTTACGAACGGGTAGATCGGGTTGATTTCGTTTTCGTGGCACTTTTCGGTTCATCCTCCTCCCCCTTTTGATTTCCCGATGTTTGACTTGAATTGAGCGGATGATTTCTTAGGGATAGTCTCCTAACTACTCCGTGATCATTCTCTCCAAGTTTGGGAACTTGGGATTTTGATTTGAATCGATTTGGGATTGATTTGGGTGAAGGGCGAACAAATTCGCCCTCCCTGAGTGACCGCGGACAGTCTGCCACTCAGGGCGCGGACAGTCCGCGCATCGGGATTCAGCCAAGCAGTGGCTGCGTGTCTCGGTGAACAGTGCTGAAACTTGACCGGCGGACAGTCCGCCGTTGTGTTAGGCGGACAGTCCGGGAACGTCCAGGGACTTTGTAGCAACCTTGCTGTTTGGCGAGTTTTGCCGGCGGACAGTCCGCCACTCGCCCGCGGACAGTCCGGCCTACCGCGGACAGTCCGGGACCGTACCGGCGGACAGTCCGGGATTTGGCTGTGTCTTCCGGCTTAGTGCGTTTGCTCTCCCGGCTTGTTTGTTTGGTTTCCGAATTTCACGTTTGACCCTAGAGTTGACCAAGGAACCTCTCTTGGTATATTTGCTACTTGTTAGCATAGGTATTTAAGAGTTTCTCGACGTAGCCGACAATCTACGTTCGGGACTTGGTTTTTGGGGTTATGTTCGAGCCGGAGCTTTTGGCATTTGGTTTGCTATCTTCTTGTGGTGCCTCACTGTGATCCTAGGGATCATCCACCCTCTTCCAAGGGTCGTGGGCATCACGGTTTCGGTCGCAGTTTCTCGGGGTTGATTTTGGGACATTTGGCCAAGTTTCGAGAGAAATATATGAGCTCCCATTCACCCCCCCTCTGGTCGCCTTGCTAGTGCTTTCTCGGTCCTTCAAAATTGTTGTAACAACACATGATTGGGTAGAGACAAGTCTGGACCTGATCTTGAAAGAATTAAAAATCTTTCCTAGGCAGCACCTAGCATTTCCTTCCCTTTTTGTTGGAAGTTGAGTATCTCTTGTCATAGGTTTGCAATACGAGATATGGGAAAGAATGTGAGACAGAATTTGTTCCTCAGTTCTTTCCAATCTTCGTTAACCTTTCCTATGTTATTGTTGTACCATTGTTTCGCCCTCTCAGAAAGAGAGAACGTAAATAACTTCCAACGCAGTGTTTCTTGTGACATGACTGCAATTGTCAGGCACGCACAGAGTAACTCAAACTCCTGTAAATGAGGGTAGGGGTTTCCACGATAGTACCCCGAGAAGGGTTGTACACGAACCATGGCTATAAAGCCAGGGCGGAGTTCATAGCCAGAAGCTGTGATTGACTTTGACGACCGTAGTGGCTCAAAGAACTCGGCCCATGGAGCAGATAGGTTTTGGATGGTGGTTTGCTCCATAGGTAAGGACAAAGAAAAGAAAGATAAAAACAAAGATACATGGGCGAACTAGGTTTAGAGACTAAAGACGACAACCGCTCCCCGGCAACGACACCAAAAATGCTTGTTGACACTTCTTAGCGTCAGCAGAAAAGTCCGCAAGCGCACGAAAGTATCATTGTAGCACTTCACCCAGAAGTATTCAGGGTATCGTATTTCCCACAGGGAATGGTGTGCTATAGTGTCTTGGTCTAGTCCTCACAGATAAGACAAGGAGAAGGGTAACAACGGTAGCAAGGTTCTTCCAAGGAACATGTCCTTATGTGATCAAGCTCAGCCAAACGTAGCTTGCTTCGGTCAATGGGTGGAGACTGATTTCCTAATCTATGCCGATACAACTCTACCTGGAATCCTGAACGTGGGTCGATTACAAAGGACAGACAGGGCTGTGGGGAAATAACCTCCGTATACCCCCATGGACAAACTTGGGCCCTTCGTCAAGGACAGCCCAACTCGCGAGGCCTTACAGCACGTGACCAGCTCGTCGTGCTCGTCAAGGACTCTCCAGAAGTCTTGCCCGCGAAATAAAATCCTAGAGTTAGATCCGGATTCCTTGCCTTAAGGAACCGCTTGTAATCTGATAAATGTTGACACCTCGGGTGGCACGCAGAAGAAACCGCAAGTGCACGACTGTCAGTTGTAGCTTTTCACCTCAGAGTATTCCGGGGTATCGAATCCACGAGGAACGCGAAGTGATTTTGAGAAAACTAGGGGATAAGGATATCTAGGATAGATGAAGGGAACGGGAGCTATCTACTGGGGTAGATCCTAGTTCTATTAGACTTCTAGTGATTTAAGTTCTTTAATAGTGTACTGTGGGCGTACTAGCCTTTACCACTGACTTAGGTTGAACACTAGCACAACAAGCCCTACTGTTAAACTATACCAACTACGTGGTGGAATTCAAGGCGCACAGGGCTGTCACCACCTGCTTGTTACCACAGCTATCCGGGGGCCTAGCCGTATTCACTGGCAATATATAGCCTAAGTACCACACTTAATCTATATATTACTACTACTAGCCCTGTACTAGAACTAGAGCACTTGAAACTAATATCAAGCAATGAAATAAATACACAAGTACTGAAAATAAATACTTGAAGATAAAATAAGATACTAAGTTACCAAAGTAGAAGCGCAGAGCAAAGAGAAGCAGAGGTCTCCGACAACTCCGGAACTCTCCAGACTTCTACTCTTCTCCTCTCCAGCTCCTCTTCTAGTGAGGCACTCACACTCTCTCTGATCTCTCTAGCATAGCAAGTGTGCTATTCTAACCAAATGGTGAGGAATGATGTGAGGCTCCCCGAATAAGAGCTTTTGAGGCCTAATTATAGTGCTAAGAAGCTAGGGGGTACTTATAGAGTGAAGGGGAGGTCGGTTAGGGTTTAGGGGTTGGCGCCCGCCACCAAACCCTGGCGCCCACCACCCCTCAGCCGTCCATTGCAACTGCCATTCATCCAACGGTCTTCACTTGCTCTCCTAAGTCAGTTTGAGGGTCGGTTAGGGTTTAGACACGTGTCCAAAGCCCACTATCCAGGTGATACTCATCTTAGCCCATGGATCAAACCGACTTAGTGTGCAATGGCCAGGATTCGAGTTTGAGGTGACTCCCATGGATCGATGACGTGGCTTGGGCCACTTTGGGCAGGATGGACCTGGCCGCCGCCAGTAATAGGTGGCGGCCGCCACCTTGCTCAAGCCCAAATGGGCCAGAGTGGCTTGGCCTTGCTCCTGGTACTCTTGTTTGGCCCAAATTCCATCATTTCCTGCATTAAGATAAGAAACTATGCACATGTGGAAATAGGTTAGTTATAAACCAAATCTTCAAATTTTTATGTTGTTTTACCTTGGTTTTGGGTGAAATGTTGATGGTGAAATGATGCTTTAAGCACCATCAACAAGCTCCCCCACACTAACCTCTTGCTCGTCCCGAGCAAGCATGGACTTTAAGAAATGCAACAATTTTATTGAACTAAGTATTCACACAAGATGTTCAACTACCTATATTCTTGTTTAGTAACCTTTCCAAGTGGCTAATAAATCATACCTATGGCGGTTGAGAGATAGAATAGCTTGCAAATAAGAGAAACACACTTTCCTCTTTTACATACCTTGGGGTTTCAGGATATTTTCAAAAAGAAAATTATGGTTCATTGAATCTCTCCTTAAATCTCAAGGCACTCATGGTGTATATCCTCACTTTATGGCAAAAAAAATGCCAGAGTCTATCCTATGGTTTATGTGGAGTTTATAGGGAAAGGAAGGAATGTAAGGCACTTCTATCTCTCTTTTATTGCTAAGTCAAGTTTAGGATCATGGGAGAGTACAGTCATGCACTAGCCAAGGTATAGGGTGGACTAACTCAACTCCTTTGTTCTTTTTGAAACTCTTCTCTTACCAAGGATCATGGCTATATGCATCTCTCTCTTTTTTTTGAATACTTGGACACTTGTCCTTTTTAGAGCATTTGCTCTTTTTTTTGAATACTTGGACACTTGTCCTTTTTAGAGCATTTGCTCTTTTTTTCTTTTTTTTCTTTTTTTAGATACTATATAGCCATGTCCTTTGAAGGGATGAGAAAATTTATTCAACTCTTTTAGAACAAAATTTTGGAGGAGAACTACATGAGTATACTCTCGGTGTGAGAGTTGTCTCAAAAGGCATGGTTTGCCTTGGCTTTTAGAGCATGACTAAACTCTTCTACCTAGATCAACTATTCTTGACAAGGCTCAAAGATTGATTTAGAAGGCCATATGGGCTGTTCTCCTATACTTTAATATTTTGGCTTTGGTAGGTGGATAGGAAAGAAAGATCATGAACCATGGTAATTTTGGTTTTCAAAATAAAAACTCCCAAGGTTGAAGCAGAGTACTAATGCAATTTCAATTACTACTTCTATATCTTATCAAGCAACAACCTAGGTTGATTTCCCTATCAAAATGAGTAGGCTACTCCACATGAATAAAAGGTAGAATAATATGTCGTGCAAACGCTCAATTCAAAAGAAATTGTTTCAACATTTTCCTAGCTGCATTTTTAGTTCAAACCGAGACATCCAGTGATCCAAATTGTACAGAATTTAAAACACAGGTTTAGGGGTTCACCGGGGGTGTTTCGGTGCAGAGTGGCCTGGCGGCCGCCAGTAATAAGTGGCGGCCACCGTGGGCTTTGGCCCACACGGCTTGCAAACAGCGTGGTAGCTACCTTGCTAAGTTCAGGTTACGGCTTTGAACATTCTATCACCTTTTACAGAGGTGTTTAGAGAGGGGATTTCCCCCACACTAGAAGTTTTGGTACTTTTTATTTTTAAAATGGATAAACTTGATGAAGGGAAAAATAAGGGTGTCTTTTATTCATTATATAAAAATTTCCTAAACAAATTTCTAAAATTGAAATTTAAACAAACTGAAATTTAAATCAAGCAAAATTCACTAGCAACTACGTGGTGGAATTCAAGGCGCACAGGGCTGTCACCACCTGCTTGCTACCATAGCTATCTGGGGGCCTAGCCGTATTCACTGGCAATATATAGCCTAAGTACCACACTTAATCTATATATTACTACTACTAGCCCTGTACTAGAACTAGAGCACTTGAAAGTAATATCAAGCAATGAAACAAACACACAAGTACTGAAAATAAATACTTGAAGATAAAATAAGATACTAAGTTACCAAAGTTGAAGCGCAAAGCAGAGAGAAGCAGAGGTCTCCGACAACTCCGAAACTCTCCAGACTTCTACTCTTCTCCTCTCCAGCTCCTCTTCTAGTGAGGCACTCACACTCTCTCTGATCTCTCTAGCATAGCAAGTGTGCTATTCTAACCAAATGGTGAGGAATGATGTGAGGCTCCCCGAATAAGAGCTTTTGGGGCCTATTTATAGTGCTAGAAAGCTAGGGGGTACTTATAGAGTGAAGGGGAGGTCGGTTAGGGTTTAGGGGGTGGCGCCCGCCACCAAACCCTGGCGCCCGCCACCCCTCAGCCGTCTATTGCAACCGCCATTCACCCAACGGTCTTCACTTGCTCTCCTAAGTCGGTTTGAGGGTCGGTTACGGTTTAGACACGTGTCCAAAGCCCACTATCTAGGTGATACTCATCTTAGCCCTTGGATCAAGCCATCTTAGTGTGCAATGGCCAGGATTCGAGTTTGTGGTGACTCCCATGGATCGATGACGTGGCTTGGGCCACTTTGGGCAGGATGGACCTGGCGGCCGCCAGTAATAGGTGGCGGCCGCCACCTTGCTCAAGCCCAAATGGGCCAGAGTGGCTTGGCCTTGCTCCTGGTACTCTTGTTTGGCCCAAATTCCATCATTTCCTGCATTAAGATAAGAAACTATGCACATGTGGAAATAGGTTAGTTATAAACCAAATCTTCTACTTTTTATGTTGTTTTACCTTGGTTTTGGGTGAAATGTTGATGGTGAAATGATGCTTTAAGCACCATCAACAATAAGGACTCAACAACTGTAACCCAGCTCCCCGACTATATAAGGTGAGCAGGGACCCCCTCTCATCTCAGGTCCATCAGACCCGAGATCAACTGAGATCCCATCGGATCTCACATCATCCCAGATCCCATCAGATCATCCAATCAGAAATACAAACCAGCCACGAGAACACAGGACGTATGGTATTACGGCGACTTGCCGGCCTGAACCTATCTAAATTGCCGTCCCTTGTCCCTGTGTTCACGCTTTGCAGACATCTCGCATGCCTCCATCGCTCAATCTACTACCTTGGGCATACCCCTCGGTAGACAATCGACCATATTTCATCAGTAGTTGGCGCGCCAGGTAGGTGGTGTGTGCTACGACACCATGATCTGCCAAGCGGTCATCTTCCTCGACTCCATGATCCTCCCGAGCCCGGTGTCTCCTTCCAGATCGGATCTATCATCTAGACCATCAGTGATGCCATCCTCGCTCCACAGATCATGGAAGCCACGCAGCTTTATGCGCCGGACACCTGAAGGATCGAAAGTGCTACCAGAAAGCGACCAGAGGGGGGTGAATGGGAGCTACAAAATTTCTTTTTAGAAACTTGTTGCCACTGTCCCGAGAATCACCCTAAGAGAAAACCTAGAGCTTGCAAGTGTCCACGAGCCTAGATGTAGGGTGGATGCTTCCAAGAAGCACAACGGGACACAATACAACCCTAGAAACCCAATGCAAAAACCGAAAATGGACGAACAAGCCGCGGACGAAAACGTGCTGAAGATATAGCATCGGACGCTGGCCTGCATCTGATGGTTAGGCACCGGACGCTTCCGATGCGAAATGACCCTCTCTGTTACCTTACTGGATAGGCATCGGACGCTGGCTACAGTGAAACCCTAGCGTCTGATGCTTGACACCCGGACGCGTCCGATGGCAACGGACGCTCCGATGGTCAGCGTACGATGTCCCTTAAAAACGATGTCAGATGACATGTGGCACCGGACACGTCCGATGTGATAAAAACAGCGTCCGATGCTCCCGACTCGAGCGTCCGATGCCCTCGAAACTGCACTGTTCTTCCGCGGATTCAACCCGATCTCCTCCGAATCAAAAGCACTAAAGCTTAGACTTGGTATGAGGAGTTCCAAGGAGGTTAGTGAGCGACCCCTAAGAGATCATGGCTCAAACCTAACTCCAAATCAGTGAATCGGAAGAATTCGGGGCAAGCGAACCAAAACTCGGTTTGAAACGAAAATCAACCGATCTACTAGCTCGTGAGGTTAGAATAGAATTCCTTTGGTAGAAAGAGGTGCCTCACGATCTAGTACAACTCAGTTCAAATGGAATCAAAAAAGACGCAGTGAGTAGAGAGATCGATCACCGGGAAAATCGTGGAGAAAACAAAGAACGCGATGAACAAGTTCAAAACACGAATCGAACCATGAATTGGCAGCCGAAATTCGTCCCCACGAGGAGACAATGAGATTACGGTCTCGTTTCCTCAAAAAGCAAATACACAGAGGTATTGTTCACCGTCTCTACGGATCTCAGTAGCTACAGCAGGGAATTGGAAGCAGGAAACCCTAGAGATAAAATAGCAATGGCTGAGATAGTCTGGAGGGAGGGGCTGCCTCTCCTTATATAGCCTAATACACTTATTCCCCTTCTACCCTTACTGCTAATTATAGAGCCAACCAGCTAAACCCTAGGGTTATTCTGGACCAACTCGAAGAAGATGCTGATCCGACGGCCACGCCCGCACAACTGGTAGCGTTGCCTCGACGCAACCTCAGCGATTGCCGCCACGTGCCGCCATCGCTCTGCCTGTCCTTTTCTCATACTTCGCCCCCGGTTTTGTGGCCGAAACCGGGAAACCTGTCTTCACGACCAACCCCCGGTTTTGACGACCGCCTCTCCCGTCACGGCCGCCACGTCCAGCCCTTCTGCTGCGTCCTCCACGGAAAGCTTGATCGAACCCTCTTTGCTGCTGAAAACTGGCCATGTTGGGTCTCTCTATATCTGCCATCGACTGGGCTGGTTCTTCTTACAGATTGTTAATTGACCGGAAGGGCCTGTCAATTCTTTGATTCGACACAAGAGGTGGGCGGCGGGCTGCTTTCGTTATTTGCCTTTGCATCAGCCGGGCGGCCTTTCACTGCCGGAAGTCATCGTCTGATCTTGCATATGCGTTCATCACATCAAACAATTTGTTGACGGACTTCGGTGTCTCTCTGGACAAATGAGCAACGCACTGCCCTGTCCCCAAGCCTTCAATAGCTACTGCAATCACCGTTGCTTCCGGCACATTCGGAGCTTGTGCCTTTAGCTGGATGAAACGTCTGAGATATTCGAACAATGGCTTGTCGTCCTGCTGGGTGCAATTCATGAGATCGCGGGTGGTCTTGACATCCGGCCGGAAGCCTTGGAAAGTGGCGAGAAATTCGGCCTTCAACTGAGCCCACGAATAGATAGACAGCGGCTTGAGGGTCATGTACCAATCATGAGCTACGTCCTCAACTGCCAGAATGAGAGATTTTGCCAAGGCTTGGTTGTCTCCGCCCGCCGAAAAGACAGTTGTCTCGTAGCTTGCCAAGAACTTGCGTGGATTCGTCTTTTCGTCGAAAGTTGGTATGCAGGGCTTGTAGTTGAGAGGCCAGGGATGAGCTTGCAGCTCCCTCGAGAGTGGAGAAGTTTCATCGATGGCGTTGTCGAAAGCTGGCGGCTGCTCTCGCTGCGGTATGAATATGTTTTCTTGGACTATTGGATTTGGGCCTCCCATGACCCTTTGCAACTCCTGAATTTGTTTTTCCAACTGCCTTCTCTGCACTTCCGCTTGACGAATGGCATTGTGAGTTTCATCCTCTCTTTCTCTTGCTGCAAGTTGCTGCTGCAACTGATCTCTTTGCTGTAGCAGCTTCTGTATTTCTTCTTGCTATTGTGTCAACATTTTGATCGCTCGAGCATGCCTAGTGACCTCAGCATCATCGTCGTCCTCCTCAACGGGCTCGATTTCGACGTGCCCCTCCGGCGTCCCCTCTCTGCCGAAAGGCTGCTGGCCCAGAGGCGGCATCTCCTGGCTTGAAGATGCTCCCATCGGTGGCCGGTGTCTAGGTGGAACCGAGCCAGCGAAAGCTTGGGGATTTTGGTTTGGTGGAATTTGGGCTGTGGGAGCGGCTCCTGTGATTGTGACTTGGGTATTTAAATTTGCAGCGGCTG
The DNA here is from genome assembly GCA_009763385.1 of Coix lacryma-jobi var. lacryma-jobi. Classification (NCBI taxonomy): domain Eukaryota; kingdom Viridiplantae; phylum Streptophyta; class Magnoliopsida; order Poales; family Poaceae; genus Coix; species Coix lacryma-jobi. The sequence continues at coordinate 87,614,072 of CM019831.1, forward strand.
CTCTTTCGGTCTCTTGAGGATCCGCCATCTTCGTCGTCTTCCTTGGTGCCTTGACAAGCTCGGGCAACAACCACGGAGGGTGCCAATGTTGTTTCAGGGCCGAGACCCTGGAACAGCCTGTTGACGCACGAGCGAATGCACGAGGCGAGAATGAAAGTAGACGGGTGTTAAGGTGAAATGAACAGTCCTCCCCCCTCCTCGTACAAGGAGAGGCAGGGGTATTTATATTAATCCGGACTGAGATCACAAGTACAAAGATGTCCTGCCAACTGCCCCGTTACAATTACAAAAATGCCCTTCCCAACTACTTTGTGGCTTCCTCGGCCTGTTGGGCTTGAAGGGCTTCGTCGTAACTTCGCCCCGCGGTGTTGGCTCAGACCCGCACAACTTCTCTCTCCAACTAGTGGGCCCCCCTTTCCTTGACCGAGGACTCTGATGACCTGCGAAAGAGCTCATGACAAGACCAGTGCGGCAAAAGTATCTTACAAGGAGTGTGAACTCAGATTCGCGCGATAGTCGCTCGGACCGTGCCCTCGACACATTCGCACGATAGCCGCTCGAACCGTTCCCTCGACACATTCGCGTGATAGCCACTTGAACCGTGCCCTCAACTGTTTGCTTAGACTGGCTTCGGCGCCCCCTTTCGAGTGAAAGCGCGCCCGACCATGTCGGCTTGCATCCGCCCGAAAGTACTTTCGCTCGCTCGTTTTCAGCGCCTCTTACAAGATGGAAAAACGCTCTCGATTCCGATGGCGTGCTTCCGCTCGACGACCTCACCCGAAACGCAGGCTAGGGATGCCTGTGCCCTGGGTACCGTCCCAACACTCATGGAAATTTGAGGTAAAAGATGATGTTGAATTGGGAAGCTTGAATGTATTCCCAAAGTCAGCATCACATGAATGGTTCCCCTCAAATTCAAAGAAACATGTCGGTGCTTCCTCTTTAGAGTTTCTCCTAAATTGTTCTATTCTTGGATGAAATGTTCAACATCTTTTTCAGGACAACCCAGGGGTCTCGAAAGGTTGCACCGACATAACCATTTCAGGCTCATTTGTGAAGGAGAGGGGTTCAGCCATGGAATTTTTGGCTTGAACGATTGGTATGGAAAAGTTTTCCCTCTCTATCTTGACAGTAAATTCCCTAGTTTTTGAAGATTCTTCAAAACGTTTTTGTAGGGGAAGCCCAATCAAGACATCAAAGTCTTGAATGTCAAAGACATGAAAGTCTAGCATCAACTTGAAATTGACATACTTAAGTTGTATGCTATGAAGGATGCCTAGACTTTTCACTCTCGACTTTGATTCTAGCTTTGGTGCTTATTTGTTGGGATGAATGGCTCGTGAACGAACGGGTTCGCAAAAGATGCGGACATGATGTTCACCCCAACAATAGGATTGTAAAGCACTTCCATCCAGTCTGTGTCAATTTTAGCATGGATGATTGAACAAGAGGGACTGGTCCGAGTTTCTTCGGAAGAGAGTTCCGCTTGTTCCACCCAATCGCTACTTATAATGGAAGGCAACTCCTCTGTATGAAGGATTTCTTCAGGTGGCTCAAGAGGAGTGACAAGAACTAGAGGCTTCTTGTGGCATGAATGCTTTGAGGTATCTACGTATTCGTCAAGGCATTCTTCCTCGAAGAATGGAAAATCAGAAGGGAAGAAAATCTCCTTTAGAGGTTCCGTTAGCGATGAGGGTCTCTGAGTTTTAATCTCAGGCTCGGTTTTAACCGAAGAGACCTCCTCATGCTTGGGTTCGTCTTCCACTAGGTGGGGATCAGGAAATGGAGTGTTCGCTAGAATAAGGTCTAGTAGAGCTTCTCCTTCCTCTGTGGTTTTGCACATGAACGGTCCTCCAGCGGAAATGTCCAGCTGTAGGGAAGACTCCTTGTTCACCCCTAACCAAAATTGTTGTAACAACACATGGTTGGGTAGAGACAAGTCCGGACCTGATCTTGAAAGAATTAAAAATCATTCCTAGGCTGCACCTAGCATTTCCTTCTCTTTTTGTTGGAAGTTGAGTATCTCTTGTCATAGGTTTGCAATACGAGATATGGGAAAGAATGTGAGACAGAATTTGTTCCTCAGTTCTTTCCAATCTTTGTTAACCTTTCCTATGTTATTGTTGTACCATTGTTTCGCCCTCTCAGAAAGAGAGAACGTAAATAACTTCCAACGCAGTGTTTCTTGTGACATGACTGCAATTGTCAGGCACGCACAGAGTAACTCAAACTCCTGTAAATGAGGGTAGGGGTTTTCATGATAGTACCCCGAGAAGGGCTGTACATGAACCATGGCTATAAAGCCAGGGCGGAGTTCATAGCCAGAAGCTGTGATTGACTTTGACGACCGTAGTGGCTCACATAACTCGGCCCAAGGAGCATATAGGTTTTGGATGGTGGTTTGCTCCATAGGTAAGGACAAAGAAAAGAAAGATAAAAACAAAGATACATGGGCGAACTAGGTTTAGAGACTAAAGTCGACAACTGTTCCCCGGCAACGGCACCAAAAATGCTTGTTGACACTTCTTAGCGTCAGCAGAAAAGTCCGCAAGCGCACGAAAGTATCGTTGTAGCAGTTCACCCAGAAGTATTCAGGGTATCGTATTTTCCACAGGGAAAGGTGTGCTATAGTCTCTTGGTCTAGTCCTCACAGATAAGACAAGGAGAAGGGTAATAACGGTAGCAAGGTTCTTCTAAGGAACATGTCCTTATGTGATCAAGCTTATCCAAACGTAGCTTGCTTCGGTCAATGGGTGGAGACTGATTTCCTAATCTATGCCGATACAGCTCTACCTGGAATCCTGAACGTGGGTCGATTACAAAGGACAGACAGGGCTGTGGGGATATAACCTCCGTATACCCCCATGGACAAACTTGGGCCCTTCGTCAAGGACAGCCCAGCTCGCGAGGCCTTACAGCACGCGACCAGCTCGCTCGTGCTCGTCAAGGACTCTCCAGAAGTCTTGCCCGCCAAGGAAGATCCTAGAGTTAGATCCGGATTCCTTGCCTTAAGGAACCACTTGTAATCTGATAAGTGTTGACACCTTCGGTGGCACGCAGATGAAACCGCAAGCGCACGGCTGTCAGTTGTAGCTTTTCACCTCAGAGTATTCCGGAGTATCGAATCCATGAGGAACGCGAAGTGATTTTGAGAAAACTAGGGGGATAAGGATATCTACGATAGATGAAGGGAACGGGCACTATCTACTGGGTAGATCCTAGTTCTATTAGACTTCTAGTGATTTAAGTTCTTTACTAGTGTACTGTGGGCGTACTAGCCTTTACCACTGACTTAGGTTGAACACTAGCACAACGAGCCCTACTGTTGAACTAGACCAACTATGTGGTGGAATTCAAGGCGCACAGGGCTGTCACCACCTGCTTGCTACCATAGCTATCCGGGGGCCTAGCCGTATTCACTGGCAATATATAGCCTAAGTACCACACTTAATCTATATATTACTACTACTAGCCCTGTACTAGAATTAGAGCACTTGAAACTAATATCAAGCAATGAAACAAACACACAAGTACTGAAAATAAATACTTGAAGATAGAATAAGATACTAAGTTACCAAAGTTGAAGCGCAGAGCAGAGAGAAGCAGAGGTCTCCGACAACTCCGAAACTCTCCAGACTTCTACTCTTCTCCTCTCCAGCTACTCTTCTAGTGAGGCACTCACACTCTCTCTGATCTCTCTAGCATAGCAAGTGTGCTATTCTAACCAAATGGTGAGGAATGATGTGAGGCTTCCCGGATAAGAGCTTTTGGGACCTATTTATAGTGCTAGAAAGCTAGGGGGTACTTATAGAGTGAAGGGGAGGTCGGTTAGGGTTTAGGGGGTGGCGCCCGCCACCAAACCCTGGCGCCCGCCACCCCTCAGTCGTCCATTGCAACCGCCATTCATCCAACGGTCTTCACTTGCTCTCCTAAGTCAGTTTGAGGGTCGGTTAGGGTTTAGACACGTGTCCAAAGCCCACTATCCAGGTGATACTCATCTTAGCCCTTGGATCAAACCGTCTTAGTGTGCAATGGCCAGGATTCGAGTTTGAGGTGACTCCCACGGATCGATGACGTGGCTTAGGCCACTTTGGGCAGGATGGACCTGGCGGCCGCCAGTAATAGGTGGCGTCCGCCACCTTGCTCAAGCCCAAATGGGCCAGAGTGGCTTGGCCTTGCTCCTGGTACTCTTGTTTGGCCCAAATTCCATCATTTCCTGCATTAAGATAAGAAACTATGCACATGTGGAAATAGGTTAGTTATAAACCAAATCTTCTACTTTTTATGTTGTTTTACCTTGGTTTTGGGTGAAATGTTGATGGTGAAATGTTGCTTTAAGCACCATCAACAAGCTCCCCCACACTAACCTCTTGCTCGTCCCGAGCAAGCATGGACTTTAAGAAATGCAACAATTTTGTTGAACTAAGTTTTCACACAAGATGTTTAACTACCTATATTCTTGTTTAGTAACCTTTCCAAGTGGCTAATAAATCATACCTATGGCGGTTGAGAGATAGAATAGCTTGCAAATAAGAGAAACACACTTTCCTCTTTTACATACCTTGGGGTTTCAGGATATTTTCAAAAAGAAAATCATGGTTCATTGAATCTCTCTTTAAATCTCAAGGCACTCATGGTGTATATCCTCACTTTATGGCAAAAGAAATGCCAGAGTCTATCCTATGGTTTATGTGGAGTTTATAGGGAAAGGAAGGAATGTAAGGCACTTCTATCTCTCTTTTATTGCTAAGTCAAGTTTAGGATCATGGGAGAGTATAGTCATGCACTAGCCAAGGTATAGGGTGGACTAACCCAACTCCTTTGTTCTTTTTGAAACTCTTCTCTTACCAAGGATCATGGCTATATGCATCTCTCTCTTTTTTTTTGAATACTTGGACACTTGTCCTTTTTAGAGCATTTGCTCTTTTTTTTGAATACTTGGACACTTGTCCTTTTTAGAGCATTTGCTCTTTTTTTTCTTTTTTTTAGATACTATATAGCCATGTCCTTTGAAGGGATGAGAAAATTCATTCAACTCTTTTAGAACAAAATTTTGGAGGAGAACTACATGAGTATACTCTCGGTGTGAGAGTTGTCTCAAAAAGGCATGGTTTGCCTTGGCTTTTAGAGCATGACTAAACTCTTCTACCTAGATCAACTATTCTTGACAAGGCTCAAAGATTGATTTAGAAGGCTTTATGGGTTGTTCTCCTATACTTTAATATTTTGGCTTTGGTAGGTGGATAGGAAAGAAAGATCATGAACCATGGTAAGTTTGGTTTTCAATACTAATGCAATTTCAATTACTACTTCTATATCTTATCAAGCAACAACCTAGGTTGATTTCCCTATCAAAATGAGTAGGCTACTCCACATGAATAAAAGGTAGAATAACATGTCGTGTAAACGCTCAATTCAAAAGAAATTGTTTCAACATTTTCCTAGCTGCATTTTTAGTTCAAACCGAGACATCCAGTGAACCAAATTGTACAGAATTTAAAACACAGGTTTTGGGGTTCACCGGGGGTGTTTCGGTGCAGAGTGGCCTGGCGGCCGCCAGTAATAAGTGGCGGCCGCCGTGGGCTTTGCCCCACACGGCTTGCAAATAGCGTGGTAGCTACCTTGCTAAGTTCAGGTTACGGCTTTGAACATTCTATCACGTTTTACAGAGGTGTTTAGAGAGGGGATTTCTCCCACACTAGAAGTTTTGGTACTTTTTATTTTTAAAATGGACAAACTTGATGAAGGGAAAAATAAGGGTGTCTTTTATTCATTATATAAAAATTTCCTAAACAAATGTCTAAAATTCAAATTTAAACAAACTGAAATTTAAATCAAGCAAAATTAAACTTAATCTAACTAAAAACCTAACTAGACACCCTAAAGCTAATCTAATCTACTGAAGGAGCCTCGTAGAGATCCTCGAAGCCCGTCTCTTTGAAGAGATGCTTGATCTTCGAGGTGCAGCTCTTGCGGAGGATGGTGAACCGATCCTTTATATCCATTCGCCAGAGGGCTATCTCTGCGACTTGATCCTTCAAGGCGCTCTTCTCCTTGCGCAATTTCATCACCTCGGCGGCGAGTTTTTCGAGGGTTAACCCCTCCTCACCACCGCTATGCTCCATCTCACCGGGGACTCCTGCCGGCGATGGGTTGAGACGGCGACGCACGGATGGCTCAGAGAGCGACCCATTGGAGTCATGAGTGCTCACCTCGCGCTCACGCAGCGCCTTCTCATAATGCCCATCGGGCATCCTCACGCCATACCTCTAGTTTAGCCCTTTTTGGATTGGGGCTGTAACTACGGGTGCGACTGTCCGAGCCAAAGCTGGCCTGGGTTTTCACCCTTGACGGAGTGGGCGTCTCATCGCCCCTGGCCTTGACGGTCGGAGACTTCCTCGGGGTGATCTCCCCCGTGGTCGGCCTGGTGGGCGTCCTCAAGTTTTTCCCGGGTGGCGTCACCGGAGGAGGATGAAGACGGAGCGGAGGCGAGGCCAGGGGGCGCTTCACCCCTGGCGGCCGCCCAGAAGGGGTGGCGCCCGCCACTGGAGTGGTGGCTGGTGCCTTCCCTGTACCCTCCGGTGGTGTCCCCTAGACATAAGTTCCATCAGGCAGCACCATTGCCAAAGGAGGCACGTCAAGCACCTCCATGTCGTCGTCGATCAATGGCCGGATGATGGCTTTGGTGGAGGACGACATGGATCCTTGAGGGTTGTAGGACACAGATTTTCATGGAGATGACATGGTTTTGGAGGAGGCTTGGCTAGACTTCGTGAGTGGATGGAGGAAGAAGAAGGAGTTCTTCTTTTAAGAAGGGGAGAAGTGGAGGAATAAGCCTTAGATGAACTAACACGTCCTCATCTCTTCCTTCTTTCACTCTCCCGAGCTCGGGATTAGTTGCCACGTGGAGGGGGGCCTCTAAACCACCGCCTAGCGTGGCGGGCGCCAGGGTTTGGTGGCGGCCGCCACTCCTCCTTCGCCGGGCACCGAGCGGAAGAAGGTAAGCCTCCTAAAATTCAAAGTTCCAAGGTCGAAATGGCTTGGTTGGGCCTAAAGAGGCCTTTCTCGGGGTTTTGGATGGACTAGGTGCATGAAATGGACAAGGGATAAACCGGGTCCATCCATTAATCGTCATGGGCTTGAGCTATTTCAAAGTTAATTATATCAATTTCGTTTAGCTCATTTTTATCAAAGTCATAAAATATTTTTAATCTTTGTCCATTGACTTTGAAGATATGCCCATTGTCACTTTCTAATGTGATGGCTCCATGGGAAGAGGTTGCAACAACCTTGAAAGGTCCTTCCCATTTGCTTCGAAATTTACCATGTCCGAAAAGTCGAACACAGGAGTTAAAGAGTAAAACTTTATCTCCTACTTCAAACTCTTTCTTTTTGATCCGTTTATCATGCCATCTCTTAGTCTTCTCTTTATAGAGCTTGGCACTATGATAGGCTTTCTCTCGCCATTCTTCTAGTTCAGAAATTTGCATCTTCCTATTTTGGCCAGCTTGGTCAAGGTTCATGTTCCATTTCTTAATGGCCCAATGAGCTTTGAACTCAAGTTCAACAGGAAGATGACAAGTTTTCCCATAAACTAGTAGGTATGGGGACATTCCAATCGGGGTCTTATAGGCGGTCCGATAGGCCCACAGAGCTTCAGGTAACTTATGTTTCCATCCCTTTCCCATTTCTTCTACCGTCTTTTGCATGATATTCTTTATTTGTTTATTGGATGTTTCAGCCAGTCCACTTGTTTGGGGGTGGTATGTAGTGGCTACATTATGTTGGATTCCTTGACTAGCTAAGAAATGTCGGAAGCTCTTATCTATGAAATGAGGGCCTCCGTCACTAATGACTAGTCTAGGAACTCCAAAATGAGGAAAGATGTTTTCTTTGAACATTTTCTTCGAATGTTTAGCATCTGCCGCTCGACAGAGTATGGCTTCTACCCATTTTGAGACATAATCCACTGCCACAAGAATATACTCGGCGTCATAGGATTTAGGAAAGGGGCTCATGAAATCTATACCCCAAACATCGAACAACTCAACTTGGAGATTGTTCACGAGAGGCATAGCATCTCGGGCATTAATGTTACCATGCTTTTGGCAATGAGGACAACGTCTCACATAATTCTTTGTGTCATCGTACATGGATGGCCAATAAAACCCACTTTGCCATATTTTAGCATGTGTCCGAAAAGCTCCATAGTGTCCTCCATATTCGGCGGAGTGACATCTATCTATGATTTTTGTTGCTTCTTCTATGGGGACACATTTTCTCAAGAGTCCATCTGCACAAACCTTTATAGAGATATGGTTCATCCCATAGGTGCGTTCTGCTTTGATATAGCAGTTTCTTTTTATTCTCCCCCGGTGGGACATAGCCGGTGACTATAAAATTCATGATGTTTGCATACCAAGGGTTGGTATACGTGACTTTTAGAAGGGTATCATCGCGAAGGAAGTCATTTATTGGAAGATTGTCTGAATTATTGACTTGTAGTCTAGACAAGTGATCAGCTACTGAATTCTCTACTCCTTTCTTGTCTCTTATTTCCAGGTTAAATTCTTGAAGCAGTAGGATCCAGCGGATCAACCTTGGCTTAGCATCTTTCTTAGTGAAGAGATATTTTAGAGCAGAGTGATCGGTATAAACAATCGCCTTAGCTCCCACTAAGTAAGATCTAAACTTGTCTATGGCAAAGACTACGGCCAAAAGTTCCTTTTCTGTGGTTGCATAGTTTAGCTGGGGGCCAGTCAGGGTCTTACTAGCATAAGAAATAGCATAATGCTTCTTATTTTTAGTTTGACCAAGGACGGCCCCCACAGCATAATCACTAGCATCACACATGATTTCAAACTACAAATTCCAATCTGGGGGTTGAATGATTGGTGCAGAAGTTAGAGCCTTTTTCAGAATATTGAAAGCTTGTAGACAATCCTCGTCAAATTTGAATGGGACGTCTTTTGCTAACAGGCTCGTTAAGGGTCCAGCGACTTGTGAGAAATCCTTAATAAACCTTCTATAAAAGCCAGCATGGCCGAGGAAGCTTCAGATTTCTCTCACATTAGTGGGTGGTGGCAATTGTTCAATTATATTGATTTTGGCTTTATCCACTTCTATCCCACATTCTGAAATTCGATGACCTAGGACAATTCCTTCCCGCACCATGAAGTGACACTTTTCCCAGTTAAGGACTAGGTCCTTCTCTTCACAGCGTTGGAGGACTTTGTCTAAATTGGCTAGGCAATCGTCAAAGGTTTTCCCATAGACCGAAAAGTCATCCATGAATACCTCCATGATTTGTTCAATCATGTCGGAAAAGATGGACATCATACATCGTTCGAAAGATGCCAGCGCATTGCAAAGTCCAAAGGACATGCGTCTATAGGCATAAGTTCCATACGGGCATGTGAAAGTGGTCTTACTTTGGTCATCTGAATGGATTGGAATTTGGTGATAACCGGAATATCCATCCAGGAAGCAAAAGAAGGAATGGTTTGCCAATCTCTCTAGCATCTCATCTATAAAAGGAAGTGGGAAATGATATTTCTTTGTGGCTTTATTCAGCTTCCTATAGTCTATACACATCCTCCATCCAGTGACAGTGCGTTGAGGGATTAACTCATTTTTCTCATTCTTAACGACTGTCATGCCTCCTTTCTTTGGAACTACTTGCACGGGACTTACCCATTCACTATAAGGAACTGGATAAATAATTCCCGCGTGCAAGAGTTTCAGAACCTCGTTTTTCATGACTTCACGCATAGTGTTATTAAGTCGTCTTTGAGGTTCTCTTGAAGGGGGTATCTCAGGATCGAGAGGGATACGATGGGTGCAGAGATTTGGACTAATTCCCTTCAAATCTTGAAGTGAATAGCCAAAGACAGATTGGTGTTCTTCTAAGACAAGGGTCAACCTACGGACTTCCTCTTCAGATAGCTTACTGCTAATGATTACGGGAGTCTCAGGGTCATTGTTTAGAAAAATGTATCTCAGGCCTTCAGGTAGAGGTTTTAGCTCTATGGAAGGTCGAGATGGCTTTTCCGATTCGTCTAAGCGAAACGGTTCATCTATCTCGGCTTCTTCTTCGACAAAGAACTCAGAATCTTCTTCAAAATTAGGCTGAGCCAACTCATGAAGAGTAGAGGTTCTAGCTTGATCGAGAAGATCTGGTTCTGGTGGTTGTTCGGCAATATAATTTAATGCACGAATGAAAGGTACTGAGTACTCTTTTCCACCGATTTGAGCATTAAAGTGCTCTTGACATGGTCCTTGCAAGGCAAGTATGGACCACGGTTGTCCTAAGAAAACGTCAAAAAGGACTACATCGAAAATGTAGAAATCTAAGACCATGTCTGCTCCATCTACATGGATGGGGACCATCTTTAGGATTCCTTCACTTTCCAAGATGTCACCATTTGGGACTCTTAAACACCGTTTAGTTGGTTGTCGTTCAAGGTCGGGGAATGTTCTGGATACGTAATTACTAGCAAGAACATTAATTCCCACGACAGGGTCGTAAAAGGCAAAGGCCCTTTCTCCCCTAATTCGACAATCTATTATGCTAGGTACTTTATCTATGCGAGGGATGTTTTCTGATACTTTGGCTTCCATTGTCCATTCATGACTCATGACAGTTGAAAGTTCCAAAAGACGCTCTCGGCTATAGATTCCATCAGAGGACTCAAGAAGTGGTTTGTCGGATGGGAGAGCTCGAACGGAGTAGTTCATAGCATTTCCGTAATCCTCAAACACATCATCCTCTATCTCGCCCAAAAATTCCGAAAGAATTTCTCTCCTAGATGTGGACGGAATAGGCTCCGCTAAGTCCAGCGAGCTAGACTCGGGCTCTTCTTGTTGTTCTACGGTTGAAACTTGAGTTTCTATGACTTCTTCCTCAGGGATTTCATCGGAAACTCCAGTATAAGGAGTGTTCTCGAGAATTCTATCAAGAACCTCCTTTCCACCTCGTGGAGAAAGATGAAGAAACACTCCACCTAATGAATGATCAAGATGAAGAGCGCTCTCTTTCTCTAAACCGACATAAAAATGCTGAAGGAGCACTGGATCGGGTATGGCTAAATCGGGTCCTGAATTGATTAAACCAATAAAACGGTCCCAAGCCTCTCCTAATGTCTCCTTATCATTTTGTCTAAAGGTCAACACTTCTACTCGTAGTCGTACCACTCAGTGGATAGGGAAATACGTCAAGATAAACTTGGTCCGTAAAGTTCCCCAGTCTCCTCTGGCACTTCCCACAGTTCGAGCATGCCATGTTTTAGCTGCTCCCGTCAAAGTGAACGGAAACAGCTTCCACTTGACAGTGTCAGGTGAAATGCTTGGAATGTTCAAGCATGCACAGACTTGCTCAAACTCACATAGATGTGTGTAGGGATTTTCTGATCCCGTAAACATGCTCTCCTGAACTTTGTTAATAAAGTCAGGGCGCAATTCGTAACTATCAGCATATATAGGTTGTGATGATAAATGTGGCTCTAATCGCAAACTCTTAGGAGCTGCAAATTGTAAGATAGATTGATTCTCCAAGCGGAGAGGGTAAAGATGATCCTAACTCTAGTCTCAAAAATCAGCTATTGTTCCCGGCAACGGCGCCAGAAAAGCTTGTTGACACCTCGGGTGGCACGCAGAAGAAACCGCAAGCGCACGGCTGTCAGTTGTAGCTTTTCACCTCAGAGTATTCCGGGGTATCGAACCCACGAGGAACGTGAAGTGATTTTGAGAAAACTAGGGGGATAAGGAAATCTAGGATAGATGAAGGGAACGGGCACTATCTACTGGGGTAGATCCTAGTTCTATTAGACTTCTAGTGATTTAAGTTCTTTACTAGTGTACTGTGGGCGTACTAGCCTTTACCACTGACTTAGGTTGAACGCTAGCACAACGAGCCCTACTGTTAAACTAGACCAACTACGTGGTGGAATTCAAGGCGCAGAGGGCTATCACCACCTGCTTGCTACCACAGCTATCCGGGGGCCTAGCCGTATTCACTGGCAATATATAGCCTAAGTACCACACTTAATCTATATATTACTACTACTAGCCCTGTACTAGAACTAGAGCACTTGAAACTAATATCAAGCAATGAAACAAACACACAAGTACTAAAAATAAATACTTGAAGATAAAATAAGATACTAAGTTACCAAAGTTGAAGCGCAGAGCAGAGAGAAGCAGAGGTCTCCGACAACTCCGGAACTCTCCAGACTTCTACTCTTCTCCTCTCCAGCTCCTCTTCTAGTGAGGCACTCACACTCTCTCTGATCTCTCTAGCATAGCAAGTGTGCTATTCTAAACAAATGGTGAGGAATGATGTGAGGCCCCCCGAATAAGAGCTTTTGGGGCCTATTTATAGTGCTAGGAAGCTAGGGGGGTACTTATAGAGTGAAGGGGAGGTCGGTTAGGGTTTAGGGGTGGCGCCCGCCACCAAACCCTGGCACCCGCCACCCCTCAGCCATCCATTGCAACCGCCATTCATCCAACGGTCTTCACTTGCTCTCCTAAGTCGGTTTGAGGGTCGGTTAGGGTTTAGACACGTGTCCAAAGCCCACTATCCAGGTGATGCTCATCTTAGCCCTTGGATCAAACCGTCTTAGTGTGCAATGGCCAGGATTCGAGTTTGAGGTGACTCCCACGGATCGATGACGTGGCTTGGGCCACTTTGGGCAGGATGGACCTGGCGGCCGCCAGTAATAGGTGGCGGCCGCCACCTTGCTCAAGCCCAAATGGGCCAGAGTGGCTTGGCCTTGCTCCTGGTACTCTTGTTTGGCCCAAATTCCATCATTTCCTGCATTAAGATAAGAAACTATGCACATGTGGAAATAGGTTAGTTATAAACCAAATCTTCTACTTTTTATGTTGTTTTACCTTGGTTTTGGGTGAAATGTTGATGGTGAAATGATGCTTTAAGCACCATCAACAATAAGGACTCGACAACTGTAACCCAGCTCCCCGACTATATAAGGTGAGCAGGGACCCCCTCTCATCTTAGGTCCATCAGACCCGAGATCAACAGAGATCCCATCGGATCTCACATCATCCCAGATCCCATCGGATCATCCAATCAGAAATACAAACCAGCCAAGAGAACACAGGATGTAGGGTATTACGGCGACTTGCCGGCCTAAACCTGTCTAAATCGCCGTCTCTTGTCCATGTGTTCACGCTTTGCAGACGTATCGCACGCCTCCGTCGCTCAATCTACTACCTTGGGCATACCCTCGGTAGACTATCGACCATATTTCGTCGACAGTTGGCGCACCCGATAGGGGGTGTGTGCTACGACACCATGATCTGCCAAGCGGTCATCTTCCTCGAATCCATGATCCTCCCGAGCCCGGTGTCTCCTTCCAGATCGGATCTGTCATCTGGACCATCAGCGATGCCGTCCTCGCTCCGGAGATCGTGGAACCCACGCAGCTTCCTGCGCCGGACACCTGAAGGATCGAAAGTGCTACCAGAAAGCGACCAGAGGGGGGGGTGAATGGGAGCTACAAAATTTCTTTTCAGAAACTTGTTGCCACTGTCCCGAGAATCACCCTAAGAGCAAACCTAGAGCTTGCATGTGTCCACGACCCTAGATGTAGGGTGGATGCTTCCAAGAAGCACAGTGGGACACAATACAACCCTAGAAACCCAACGTTGGCCTGCGTCTGATGGTTAGGCACCGGACGCTTCCGATGCGAAATGACCCTCTCTGGAACCTTACTGGATAGGCATCGGACGCTGGCTACAGTGAAACCCTAGCGTCCTATGCTTGACCCCCGGACGCGTCCGATGGCAACGGACGCTCCGATGGTCAGCGTACGATGTCCCTTAAAAACGCTGTCAGATGACATGTGGCACTGGACGCGTCTGATGTGATAAAAACAGCGTCCGATGCTCCCGACTCGAGCGTCCGATGCCCTCGAAACTGCACTGTTCTTCCGCGGATTCCACCCGATCTCCTCCGAATCAAAAGCACTAAAGCTTAGACTTGGTATGAGGAGTTCCAAGGAGGTTAGTGAGCTACCCCTATGAGATCATGGCTCGAACCTAACTCCAAATTAGTGAATCGGAAGAATTCGGGGCAAGGGAACCAAAACTCGATTTGAAACGAAAATCAACCGATCTACTAGCTCGTGAGGTTAAAGGAGAATTCCTTTGGTAGAAAGAGGTGCCTCACGATCTAGTACAACTCAGTTCAAATGGAATCGAAAAAGACGCAGTGAGTAGAGAGATCGATCACCGGGAAAATCGTGGAGAAAACGAAGAACGCGATGAACAAGTTCAAAACACTAATCGAACCATGAATTGGCAGCCGAAATTCGTCCCCACGAGGAGACAATGAGATTACGGTCCCGTTTCCTCAAAAAGCAGGGAATGGGAAGCAGGAAACCCTAGAGAGAAAATAGCAATGGCTGAGGTAGTCTGGAGGGAGGGGCTGCCTCTCCTTATATAGCCTAATACACTTATTTCCCTTCTACCCTTACTGCTAATTATAGAGCCAACCAGCTAAACCCTAGGGTTATTCTGGACCAACTCGAAGAAGATGCTGATCCGACGGCACGCCCGCACAACTGGTAGCGTTGCCTCGACGCAACCTCACCGATTGCCGCCACGTGCCGCCAACGATCTGCTTGTCCTTTTCTCGGACTTCGCCCCCGGTTTTGTGGCCAAAACCGGGAAACCTGTCTTCACGACCAACCCCCGGTTTTGAGGCCCCAACCGGGAAACCAGCCGTCCATCGCCTGAGTTTTGTGGCCCAAACTCAGAATCCTGCCCGCACCCAGGTTTTGAGGCCGAAACCTAGAAACCGCCCTCAGCCCGAGTTTTGTGGCCCAAACTCGGAAACCGGCCGCACCCAGGTTTTGAGGCCCAAACCTGGAAACCGTCCACTCGGTGGTTTTTCTGTGGCTCAACCACCAAACCGAGCCGACGAAGGGATGCACCGTCCGTGCACCCCGTCCACCGACATGTGTCCCCAGGTCCTCGACCCAAGCAACACCATGTCCCACAAGTCTCCGCTCGTCGCTGTCCCAGGCTGTCAGCCACCACAGCTGATCCTCAGGCCACCGGTCCCTCAGTCCAAGCCTCACGTCCGCCCTTCGCCGCTCTCGGTCCATCGGCACGGCACGTCTCTACTTGACCTTCACCGTGCCTTCGATCACTATATCCGTGCTCGACACCTGCACAACACAAGCCAAAGAACATGCGCATCAAACCTGTTGACAATCACTCATTACTCGAGACTCAGCATACACCCATGTACCCGCAATCTCCCCCTTGATGAGTGCATTGTCTACTACCAACACAAATCATAATGGAATAGAAGAGGAATAAGAAGGAAAAGAGAGAACTCAACCAAATGACCCAAAAGCATAGCAAAGCCGAAGAGGGTCAAGATGAAAGAGCAAGACAACTTGGTCCCCAAAGACATGGGCAATGGCTCAACGCAACCAAGCAAAGTAAAGCTAGCCCTCAAGAAAAGGTAGAACAGGCTCAACACCGCTAGCGAGAAAGCTCGGTACCAAATGAAGAGCATATAGGCGAAATCGCTAGTCCCCCAAGAAAGAGGCAAAGGCTCAACACAACTAGCTACCAAGAATGCTCCGAACCAATTGGAAAATTCATCAAACAAAGCGAGCAAAACTCCCCCTCCAATAGTGCACACCCCCTTATGATTTGACAAGGTTCTCCCCCTTAGTTGAGAATGCACCATCAGGTAAACTTCTCCCTTCTAAATGCATGTGAGTCAAAAATACAAGTTATCAGCTTTAGGGATATAGTCAATAGAACGAAAAGATGCTCTACAAGGTATATCTCCAATGACTCAACAATAAGCATAAATGTCAGCAAAGACTCAAACTGATCACCAAATACGAAATATGAACATATGAGCAAAGTGAGCAGTTTTAGTCATGCCGAAAAAGATGTTCACCACAAAAATAGCACTAAACTTGTATAAACAGGAAGTCAAACAAGTGCTAAACATGTATACAAGGTGAACTACCCCTAGCAAAGTTCAATCGTCATGCTATAGAATGAAAGGGGTTGTTGTCACCATCGGACGCGTGCACGAGCGCCTGCCCTCTGCGCTACGGTGGCCAACAGCTCTCCCAAGGGACGTCCCGACCTCTCTACGTGTGCATGAGCGCCTGCCCTCTGCGCTACGAAGGAAAGGCTAACTTGGGCTAGGAATTCTGAGGCTACACGCCCAGCGCTCGCATTCGTGCTACCCACGCGCTCAACGAACGGTCTCCATTCGCCTAGGTCATGCCACGATCGAGCCTCTCAGAAAAGACCCTGTCCTTGGTACCTCCCTATGCGTGCACGAGCGCCTGCCCTCTGCGCTATGGGATGCCAGCACCGGTTCCTTGGGCGACGCCCTTGACTCCTACGCGCAAACGAGCTCCGCGCTCTATGCTACGGATCCTGGGATAACCCAAGGCCGAACTGTCCATCGCTACGGCTCATGACTATTGGGTCTGCGGAATTCGGGGAATATGCAAAACACGCCGACTCGCTACAAGTTTTGCCTCTATTCGCCCAAGAGTCTATTTACAGACTACTCTCCTATGTTACACTCCATGGCTGCCCGACAGCAAAAAGATCTACATCAGCGACCAGGGCCTCCACGACTGGCTCTGCCTCCATCTCCAGATGCTCCATGTCTCCCTCTAAAGCTTGGGGACTTCGTCAAACTGCAGTCATCCTTCGCCACTGGTTTTTCTCCATATTTTATTTGTACATCATCATGTACTACTGCTCTCCATGTTTATTTTTCAGGGACTTCGCCTTCGCTCGTCGCTGAAGCTCGAGGACTTCGCCATTCGTCGTCGTTGACCAGGCTCGTCGCCGCCTTCGCTCGTCGCCGCCATCGCTCGTCGTCGACCAGGCTCGTCACCGCCTTCGCCCGTCGCTGCCGTCGCTCGCCGTCGACCAGGCTCGTCGCCGCCTTCGCCCGTCGCTGCTGTCGCTCGCCACCGACCAGGCTCGGGGACTTCGCCTTCGCTCGTTGCTGCCTTCGCTCGTCATCGACCCAACTCTTCGCCGCCTTCACTCATCGTCGTCTTCACCCGTCATCAACCGGGCTTGTCACCGCCTTCGCCCGTCGTCGCCGCCGCTCGTCGTTGACCAGGCTCGTCGCCCCCTTCGCCCATTGCCGCCGTCGCTTGCTGCCGACCAGGCTCGGGGACTTCGCCTTCGCTCGTCGCCATCCAGGCTCGGGGACTTCGGCTTCGCTCCTCGCCGCCTTCGCTCATCTCCGACCAGGCTTGTCACCGCCTTCGTTCGTCGCCGACCGGGCTCGTCGCCGCCTTCGCTCGTCATCGTCTTCGCTCATCGTCGACCAGGCTCCTCGCCGCCTTCGCTCGTCTCCGACCAGGCTCGTCACCGCCTTCGTTCGTCACCAACCAGGCTCGGGGACTTCGCCTTCCCTCGTCGCCGTCCAGGCTAGGGGACTTCGCCTTCATTCGTCACCGACCAGGCTCGGGGACTTCGCCTTCGCTCGTCGCTGCCTTAACTCCTTGCCGTCTTCGCTCATCGTCGTCTTCGTTCACCACCGCCATCATTCGTCGCTGTCTTCTGTTCCCTAAGCAGAAGGTCGTAGGTTCATCAACCTGTCGCCGACCAGGTTCATCGACCTGATCTTCGCCCGTCGCCTAGGCTCGTTGGCCTGGCTTTCGCTCATTGCTAGTGTGCATCAAGTCGCTCCATGCTGTTCGGATCAGGGTGTTGATTTTGGGCAGCTCATCGGGCACTTGCTCAATGCTCGACAAGCTCGGCACCACGTGTCTTCAACACCTACTACCAAGCTCGGGGACTAAGTGGATACACTTCACCTTGCGGTGAATGTATTTTCTTTTTCTCTGACAATTCAAGGATGCTCCGTCAAAGAGGACTTGCACAGACTTCTACTAGGACCTCGTTGTTCCTTATAGTCTTGCAAGCTCCAAGTGGATACACTTCACTAGAAGAAAGCTCTTCAAAAAATTTCTTGAGCACCATACATCCTACTGGCAAGCCTTACTTGATCGACATCGACTTCACCTGTTCGGATCGCCAGTCAAGCTGGTCGACATCGACTTCGCCTGCTCGGACAAGCTCAAGACGACATCGCCAACAGATACAAAGTGCTCGGGAACTAGATGTGGGGATATTACCTCCGTATACCCCCATGTACCAACTTGGGCCCTTCATCAAGGACAGCCTAGCTCGCGAGGCCTTACAGCATGCGACCAGCTCGTGGTGCTTGTCAAGGACTCTCCAGAAGTCTTGCCCGCCAAGGAAGATCCTAGAGTTAGATCCGAATTCCTTGCCTTAAGGAACCGCTTGTAATCTGATAAGGACTCGACAACTGTAACCCTGCTCCCCGACTATATAAGGCGAGCAGGGACCCCCTCTCATCTCAGGTCCATCTGACCCGAGATCAACTGAGATCCCATCGGATCTCACATCATCCCAGATCCCATCGGATCATCCAATCAGAAATACAAACCAGCCACCAGAACACAGGACGTAGGGTATTACGACGACTTGTCGGCCTGAACCTATCTAAATCGCCGTCTCTTGTCCCTGTGTTCACGCTTTGTAGACGTCTCGCAAGCCTCCGCCGCTCAATCTACTACCTTGGGCATACCCCTCGGTAGACTATCGACCATATTTCGTCGACAAGGGCCGTCACCACCTACCGCCTACCTCCTCAACCGTGCAGACCCAGGCAACCAACCTGCAACCACTTAGCCTAAACACCGTGTTTACGCTAAGGGCCACTACTCTAGTGGTAGCTAGGACTTGCACCCTCTCGCTAGAGCACTCACCCGAGGGTGAACGATCGGTCCACCTAGCTACGAAAGCGATAAGCTAGAATATGCGGATACATGGGTGTATGCCGGATCTTGTGATGATGAGTGATTGTCAACTGGTATGATGCGCATGTTCTTTGGCTCGTGTTGTGCAGGTGTTGAGCTCGGATACGGTGATCAAAGGCAAGGTGAAGGTCAAGTAGAGACGTGTCGTGCCGATGGACCCGGAGCGGTGAAGGGAAAACGTGAGGCTTGGACGGACCGACCGGTGGCCAGAAGATCAGCCGTGGTGGCTGATAGCCTGGGACAACGACAAGTGAAGACTTGTGTGTGGACGGGGTGCACGGGTGGTGCATCCCCTCTACGGCTCGGTTTGGTGGTTGAGCCACAGAAAAACCACCGAGTGGACGGTTTCTAGGTTTGGGCCTCAAAACCTGGGTGTTGGCCGGTTTCTTAGTTTGGGCCACAAAACTCGGGCTGAGGACGGTTTCTAGGTTTGGGCCTCAAAACCTGGGTGCGGCCGGTTTCCGAGTTTGGGCCACAAAACTCGGGCTGAGGACGGTTTCTAGGTTTGGGCCTCAAAACCTGGGCGCTGGCGGGTTTCTGAGTTTGGGCCACAAAACTCAGGCGACGTACGACAGGTTTCCCGGTTTTGGCCTCAAAACCGGGGGTGAGGTCCGTGGAAAGGACGAGCAGAGCGGTGGTGGCACGTGGTGGCAATCGGTGAGGTCGCGTCGAGGCGACGCTACCAGTTGTGCGGGCATGGTCGTCGGATCACCATATACTTTGAGTTGGTTCAGAATAATCTTAGGGTTTAGCTGGTTTGCTCTGTGTATAATTAGGGGTAGAGTGGGAATAGGATTAGCATAAGTAGAGGGAGACACCCACCTCCCAACTCATCTCAGCCATTGCTATTTTCATTCTAGGGTTTCCTCACTCCCATTCCCTGTTGTAGCTAACTGAGATCCGCAGAGACGACAATCATACCTCTGTGTTCATGAGATTTTGAAGAAGTGAGACCGTAATCTCACTATTGTCTCATGTGGTAGCCACACGGTTGCAATTCGTGGTTTTGATTCGCGTTTTGAACTTGTTCTTCGCGTTCATCGTTTCTCCATGATTTTCCTGTCACTCAATCTCCCTCTACACTGCGTCTTTCTCAAATCCACTTGAACCAACTTGTTCTTTGATGTGAGGAGATCATTTCCACTAAAGTAATTCATCTAACTCTGAAGGACCGAGAATGCAATAGCAAGGCGACCAGAGGGGGGGGGTGAATGGGAGCACAAAAATTTCTCTCGAAACTTTGGCCAAATGTCCCAAAATCAACCCCGAAAAGCTTCGACCAAAACCGTGATGCCCACGACCCTTGGAAGAGGGTGGATGATCCCTAGGATCACAGCGAGGCACCACAAAGCGATAGCAAACCAAACGGCAAAGGCGCCGGCACAAGTTTGACCCCCAAAAACCAAGTGCCGAACATAGATAGACGGCTACGTCAAGAAGCTCCTAAATACCTATGCTAACAAGTACCAAAGATACCTAGAGAGGTTCCTTGGTCAACTCTAGGGCAAAACGAGAAGTCCGGAACCCAAACGAACAAGCCGAGAGAGCAAACGCACTAAACCGGAGGCTACAGCAGGATCCCAGACTGTCCGGCAGTACGATCGCAGACTGTCTGCCCAGTGCCGGACTGTCCGGGCTCAGGTCGCGGACTATCCGCCGGCCAAAAGAGCAAAACCGCATTGCTGCTGAAGTCCCCTGGACAGTTCCCGGACTGTCCGCGAAAACCAACGGCGGACTGTCCGCTGGTCAAACTTCGGCACTGTGCGCCGAGACACACAGCCACTGCTCGGCTGAGTCCCGACGCGCGGACTGTCCGCCGGTGAAACCGTGGACTGTCCGCGAACGCGCAGAGAGGGCGATTTCAGTCGCCTTCTCCCCAAATCTCTCCAAATTTGATCCAAATCAAAATCCCACGTTCCCAAACTTGGAGAAGATGATCATGGGGTAGTTAGAAGATTATCCCCAAGAAATCATCCGCTCAAATCGATTCAAACACCGGGAAATTGAGAGGGGAAGATCAAGAACAAAAAAGCGCCAAGAAAATGAAATCAACCCGATCTACTTGTTCGTGAGGAGCTAGATGAATTCCTTCGGTGGAAATGATCTCCTCACTATAAAGAACAAGTTGATTCAAACAGATTTCGCAGAGACGCAATAGAGAGGGAGATCGAGTGATGGGAAAATCACGGAGAAACAAAGAACGTGAAGAACACGAACAAAACGCGAATCAAGTCATCGATCTGCAACCGTGTGGCTACCACACGCTACAACAGTGAGGTTACGGCCTCACTTCCTCAAAATCTTCAGTACACAGAGGTATGGTTCTCTGCGGATCTCAGCTAGCTACAGCAGGGGATTGGGAGAGCAGGAAACCCTAGAAGCAAAGAGCAAATGTCTGAGATAGAATGGGAGGAGGGTGTCTCCCTCTACTTATCCTAATTCTAATTCCTACTCTACCCCTCTCTAATTACAGAGCGAACCAGCTAAACCCTAGGGTTATTCTAGACCAACTCGATGGTAGGTGGATCCGACGGCCACGCCCGCACAACTGGTAGCGTTGCCTCGACGCAACCTCACCGATTGCCGCCACTGCTCCGCTTGTCCTTTTCCCGGACGTCGCACCCCCGATTTTGTGGCCCAAACCGGGAAACCAGCCTTCACAGCCAACCCCCGGTTTTGTGGCCGAAACCGGGAAACCCAACGTCTGTCGCCTGAGTTTTGTGGCCCAAACTCAGAAACCCGCAGCACCCTGGTTTTGTGGCCCAAACCTGGAAACCATCCTCAGCCCGAGTTTTGTGCCCAAAACTCGGCAAACCCGCAGCACCCAGGTTTTGTGGCCCAAACCTGGAAACCGTCCACCCGATGGTTTTTCTCTGGCTCTACCACCAAACCGAAGCTGTAGAGGGGATGCACCGCCCGTGCACCCTGTCCACCGACACGTGTCCCCAGGTCCTCGACCCAGGCAACACCGTGCCCGCAAGTCTCCGCTCGTCGCTGTCCCAGGCTGCCAGCCACCTCAGCTGATCCTCGGGCCACCGGTCCCTCAGTCCAAGCCTCACATCCGCCCTTCGCCACTCTCGGTCCCTCAGCACGGCACGTCTCTACTTGACCTTCACCTTGCCTCTGATCACTGTATCCGTGCTCGACACCTGCACAACACAAGCCAAAGAACATGCGCATTATCCCAGTTGACAATCACTCATCACTCAGAGACTCGGCATACACCCATGTATCCGCAATCTCCCCCTTGATGAGTGCATTGTCAACTACCAACACAAATCATAATAGAAAAAGAAAGAAGGAAGGAGTGAGAGGAGTAAAACTCGACAAAATGACCCAAAAGCATAGCAAAGCCGAAGAAGGTCAAGTGGAAAGAGCAAGACAACTTAGTTCCCAAAGACATGGGCAACGGCTCAACGCAACCAAGCAAAGCAAAAGCTAGCCCTCAAGAAGAGGTAGAACAGGCTCAACACCG
This sequence comes from Coix lacryma-jobi var. lacryma-jobi, assembly GCA_009763385.1. Lineage (NCBI taxonomy): Eukaryota > Viridiplantae > Streptophyta > Magnoliopsida > Poales > Poaceae > Coix > Coix lacryma-jobi. Next base: position 87,636,422 of record CM019831.1, read on the forward strand.
CTAGCAGGAAAACTCGACACCAATTGGAAAATCAACTGAACATCAAGCAAAACAGAGCTAGCCCTCAAGAAGAGGCAGAACGGGCTCAACACCGCTAGCAGATACCTATTGAGAAATCGAAGCAAATGCTAGTCCCTCAAGACAGAGGCACAGAGGCTCAACACAACTAGCAGAGAAAGCTCGATACCAAAACCTTACGGCCAACAGGAAGCAACAAACTCCCCCTCGAATGGTGCACACAACCAGGAAATCACTTAAAATCCCACTCGGAAAACAAAAATCCTGAGTCGAACACAGAGAGCACATATGATTTGCAATATCTCTCCCCCTTAGTTGAAAATGCACTTATCAAGTAAGAAGTCTCCCCCTCAGAAAATGCATCATCAAAAAGATGCCAACAAGAGAATCTCTCCCCCTTTCACAATGCATATGAGTTAAGATGCAAGTTAGCAGCTTCAGGAATATAGTCGATAGAATATGAAGATGCTCGACAAAATGCAGAACCGATGACTCAACAATATGCACATAATGTTAGCAAAGGCTCAAACTGATCACTAAATACAAAATATGAACATATGAGCAAAGTGAGCAATTTTTAGCCAAAAGGATTCACCATCAAAATAGCACTTAGACAAGTATAGACAGGAAGTCAACCAAGTGCTAAACATGTATACAAGGTGAACTACCCCTAGCAAAGTTCAATCATCATGCTATGGAATGAAACATAGACTTGTGTATCCAAATTTTACCGGAGTTGCAGCGGTTTGAGTTACACAAGTTCAAATCTTAGCATGAGATTGCGAGAGGTTGAAAGCTTGTCTTGCCTAACTTTTCAACTGTGCGAAGCCTATGCAGAAGCAATCAGAAGCTTAAAGCAACAGTTTCGGTCATACACTACACACCTCAAGTTTAACTCAAATTGCAATGAGAAACAGTCTCGAAACTGTGATGTGTTGACAAGCAATCCCATCTCGATCTTTCTAATTCACTTCACTTGGTTCAAATTTAAAGCAGTATATGAACAGACCAAGCAAGTGATCAACTCAGAACTAGAGACATAGCAACCTAGCATATATGAAAAGCACAAGTGTGATTTCAACATATTCTACACAGGCTAGTTGCACATCTCGGTGGTGAACATTTTCAGGTTTTAAGTTCATTAAACAAGTTCACCATTTGAAAATGGCTCAGCTCATAACATGTATCAGTGATCAGTAGGAGCAGAAGCTACAAGCATCAGTAAGTAGCATCGGAGCATACACTAAACAGAGCATAGTCACATTCTAATGATTATACACATGATGCTCTGAATGTAAAAGTGCAAGATGAAATGCATGAAGAAATGCAAAACTCGAAAAGATACCAATTGAAGAAAAATGAGGAACAAAAAGTCAGTTTATGATACAAAAGCCAAAATGTTTCCCCCATCTAAAAGGGGAAACACACACCAAGCTCACCTCTCAACCTAGAAAAAGTTGATTGGTCCAACGGCTTGGTGAAAAGATCAGCCAACTGATGATGAGTATCGACATGGCGAAGGTCGATATCACCCTTCTCATAATGGTCTCGCAAAAAATGAAAGCGCACATCAATGTGTTTGGTCTTCGAGTGCAGCACGGGGTTCTTAGCAACGCTAATAGCACTCGTGCTGTCACAAAGCAAAGGAACATGAGAAAAGCTCAGACCAAAGTCACGCAAAGTGGCCATCATCCAGAGTAACTGGGAACAGTAGCTAGCTGCAGCAACATACTCAGCCTCTGTGGTAGACTGGACGACACTAGACTGCTTACGAGAGGACCACGATACAAGAGAAGAACCAATAAACTGGCAAGTCCCAGAAGTGGACTTGCGATCAATACGACAACCAGCAAAATCGGCATCGGAATAACCGCAAAGGAAGAGGGTGGAGGAAGCAGAATACCAAATCCCAAATTCTGGAGTGAAGGATAAGTACCTCATTATGCGCTTGACCGCCTGACGGTGAGAAGTGCGCAGCGATGATTGAAATCGCACGCACAGACACACCGCGAACTGGATGTCCGAGCGTGTCGCCATCAGGTACAGCAGCGACCCGATCATACTCTGGTACTCCTTCTGGTCCACTGCTTCTCCATCCACATCCGCATCCAGGGCCGCCGTGGTCGGCATGGGTGTTGGAAGAGGCTTGGACTCACCCATGTCGAACTTCTTCAGGATGTCCTTGGTGTACTTGCCCTGGTGCACGAACGTCCCTTCTCGGGATTGCTTGATTTGCAACCCAAGGAAAAACGTCAACTCGCCCATCATGCTCATCTCAAACTCCCTGCTCATAGTGTCTGCAAACTTGGCAACCAAAGCGTGAGAAGAACCACCGAAAATGATATCATCCACGTAAATCTGGACCAAGAGTGAGTCAGTGCCTTGCTTGAGGAGAAAAAGCGTTTTATCCACACATCCCATTTTAAAACCCTTAGCAAGCAAAAAGGTTTTCAACCTATCATACCAGGCTCTAGGGGCTTGTTTCAAACCATACAAAGCTTTGTGAAGTTTAAAAACATGGTTTGGAAACTTGGGATTTTCGAAACCGGGGGGTTGTCTCACATATACCTCCTCTTCTATGTAGCCGTTTAAGAAGGCACTCTTGACATCCATTTGAAAAAGTTTAAAACCTTTGGATGCAGCAAAAGCCAAGAGTATCCTAATTGCCTCCAAATGATTTACAGGAGCAAAAGTCTCCTCATAGTCTATCCCTTCCTTCTGACTATATCCCTAGGCAACTAGTCTGGCCTTGTTTCTCACAACATGGCCATTCTCTCCTTGTTTGTTTTTGAAAACCCATTTTGTCCCAATAGGGTGACACTCAGGAGGAAGAGGAACCAAAACCCAAACCCAATTTCGCTCGAAATTTTCTAACTCCTCATGCTTGGCATTGACCCAATCCGGATCAGATAAAGCGTGTCCAACATCTCGGGGTTCAAAATCAGCAACAAATGCAGAATGAGCAAAGTGAGAGATTTGTTGTGACCTTGACCGAGTGACACGTTCGCCGATGCTGCCGATCATCTGTTGAGGCGGGTGCTGGCGCTGGATGTGTCGTGGCACCTCCCGAGCTGAAGTGATCGCCCCCTCAACAGCAGCTGGTGCCTCCTTAGGTACAAAGGGTACTGCTCGAGGTGGCGGATCCCATGGCCCCTAGGAAGAAGAGGTGTCGGGGCCATGAGTGGTAGTAGAAGCTGCTCCTTGCAGCACAGTAGGTGGAGGGGTGCTGGATCATCCATACCTTCAGCACCCTCGTCCTCGTCATCAAAAAGAGGCTCACCAACCTCATGATCACCTGCACGCTCAAAACGAGAAGAAAGACAAACCATGGTCTCGTCGAAGGTGACATCTGATGTCTCCATGACTCGGTTAGTGTCAAGGTTAAGTACACGATATGCACTAGTATGAGTGCCATAACCCAAAAACAGACCGTCAGAAGAACGAGACTCAAACTTGTCCAAGTTGCCCTTTTTGAGTATAAAACAATGGCAACCAAAAACTCGAAAATAACTCACCTTGGGCAGTTTTCTGAAACGCAACTCATAAGAAGTCTTTTTCAAGAAAGCTCAGAGAAAAATGCGATTGGAAATGTAGCATGCAGTGCTCATAGCTTCGGCCCAATATCGCCTAGGAGTCCTATGCTCATCGAGCATCATCCTGGCCATCTCTACAAGGGTCCAATTCTTCCTCTCTACAACACCATTCTGTGGCGGTGTGTAGGGGGAAGAAAACTGATGCTCTAAACCCAAAGAGTTGCAAAACTTCTCAAAATCTGAATTCTTGAATTCGGAACCATTATCACTCCTAATAGCTCGCATCGAGTTCAAAGGGAACTCGTTCTGAAGACGCAAAATCAGATTGCGAGCAAAGGAGAAAGTCTCGGTCTTCTCAGCTAAAAAGAAGACCCACGAATATCTCGAAAAGTCATCAACAACAACAAGCACATACCACTTCCCCCCCAACCGAGCTCACCCGAGCCGGACCAACAAGGTCCATATGCAAAAGCTCTCCAGGGCGCTTGGTCATGACCTGAGTCACTGGATGGTGGGGAGCGGCAACCATCTTCCCATGTCTACAAGAGTGGCAAACAAGATCCTTCTCCATATGTAACTTGGGCAATCCTCGGATTAGGCCAAGTGAACTAAGCCTTGCAAGCAAGTCGAAGCTCAAATGTCCAAGTCTCCTATGCCACTTCCAAAGATCAGAGGAGGAAGGTCCAGCCACAAGACAACGAGAAGTGCCAAAGGACTCCGAGAAATTCGCACGAAAGACTTTTCCAAAAGGCGAAATCATACAAACAAGATTACCCTGAGGATCCAAAATACGACTGAGATTCGGTTTAAAATGAATCTCATAGTCATCATCGAAAAGTTGCGAAACAGAAAGAAGGTTAAAATGCAAGTTAGAAACAAGAGCAACATCGCGCAACACAAAGTGCTCATTAACTCGCACCGACCCACGAGACAAGACTTTACCTTTGCTATTGTCGCCGAAGGTGATAAACTCCTTTCCGGCGACTGGACTAAGACAGGAGAACCACTTGGCGTTTCCGGTCATGTGCCTTGAGCAACCGGATTCCACCAACCAAATGTTCTCCAATCATTTTACCTATATCAATAAAAAGACATAGGGTGAGCATATGGTCCAACACTGGGGTTAGTGAAATAAGGGGAAGACCAGTGTTGGGCCGGCTGCTCAAAAGAACGGTTAGAAGAAAAACCATTCCTAGCACGTCTACGGGGAAAGCGATCACCACGCTGAGGGAAACGTGGTCCGCTGGGGAAAGAGCGCTCACCGCGATACTCAAAACGCGGTGGAGGGAAACGCTCAACTGCAAAGCCACCGCCACGGGGTCCATAGCCTACAACTGCAGGCTCCCGCCGGGCACAACCTCCCTGACGCCTAGGACCTTGAGGCACTGCACCTCTAGGCCTAGCAGCTCTCCTCGGAGCTCTCCTCTGAACATTCGGCACATGTACATCATGGAAAGGATGCTACATGTCTGTGTTGTTCATCTCCTTTGCACGGCGCGCCTCTCTCTTGCACCGAAAGCAAAACTCACTCAAGTGTCCATCATGCCCACAGTGTTCACAATGGTACCTCACCGCTCTCAAAGGGGGTTGTTGGTACTCACGGTAGTGGGTGTGGATCACTTTGCCCTTCTGTGGCACAGGCTCCTCCTGGATAGGTGGCATTGTGTCCAGTTTGTTCTTGAGGTGGTTGGGTTTGGGATGCCACACTTGGTTCTTGGGTGGAGCTCTCGGAGGTTCCTCAAACACTCCATCCTTGGCGTTAGGCTTGAGAGGCTCTTTGGGTGGAATCTTTGTAAGTTTGGGAGTAGTGGTGGAGATGGGCTTCTCACATGGGTTCAGACCACTCGACTCTCCAATCTTGCCAAAAGACGACACATCAACACCCGGAGCGAAACCTACACCTGGACCTCCAGCAGCACGCTTGAACTAGGAGATCATCATCCCAAGCTGCGGCTCACCACAAGACACCCATGACAAGATGGTCCGAAGGTATGTGTTTTCTTCCTCGATTTGCATCTTGCCATGCTTCACATTGGCAATCTCCATCTCCAGACCCTCGCACAAAGCGCACCTAGCCACACAAGTGCTACCCGAGCTGGCCTTCTCAAGAGACTCAATCTTGGCAATCTTCTCTGCCAACTCGGTTTGCAAGCCAGGACAAGTCTTGCATGCACCCAACAACAAGGGCCTAGCCCGGAGCTCATCCACCTCTCCTACCAGCGCAACATACTTACCTCTCAAAGTGAGAAGGTCAGTCATGTGCGTGGTGCACATCTCACACTCGGCCTCCTTAGACACGACCACGGTGGACTTGGCAAACTCAAGCTCCCTCACCGTGTCCTCCCACTTCTGCCTAAACTCCTTGTGCTCTCTAGCAGCACGCCTAAGCAGCTTATCCTGACTAAGCAAGGCGGCAGTAAGCTTCTCGACCTCAGCAGACAGTTCATCGGGGGTCAGAGATACCTGGGAGGTGTCGTCGTCGTCATCGTCGTTCCGAGGAGTGTCGCCGTCGACCTCCATGCCGAGGGCCATGGTGCAGAAGCCCTTGTCGTCGGCGAAGAAGCAGAGGCCGTTGAGCTTGTCCTCGATCCTCTTCTTCTTCTCGGACTCGTCGTCGCTTGAGGAAGCGGAGTCGTCATCCGAGTCATCGACGTCGCTGAGCGTGGCGAAGAAAGCACGCTGCTCAGCCTGGGCCTTCTCCAAGTACTTGGTCTTGATGTACTCCTTGTTGAAGCCGCCCTTCCGCTTGTGCTTCGCGGGGACGTACTTCTCCTTGCGCTTGTCGGAGTCGTACTTGTGCCCATGATAGCCCTTCCCAGAATGCTTGTTCTTCTTGGGACAGTGGGCGATGAAGTGATCGGGGTTGCCGCACTCGAAACAGCCCGAGCGTCATGCTCCGCGCCGACGGTTCATGCGGTTGTTGTGGAACCGCGAGAACCGGTTGGCAAGCAAAGCCAACTCGTCGTCTCCCAAAGACTCCAACTACTCCTCTGTGACAGACAAGAGAGAAGAAAGTGCAAATCCTCCAGAGGGGTTAGCAGAAGAGCCAGAAAGCAAAGCCATTGATGGGCCAGAAGGATTTTCATAAGAAGCCCTCGCCATGGCATCGATCTCACTGGACTTGAGCTTACTGAAGAGCTCGTGGCACGTGAGGGTCTCATAGTTAGGCGATTCGATGATCGCCTGAACCTTGGAATCCCACACCGACCGATCAAGGGTATGCAAAAGCTTCAAAGCCCTCTCATGATCGTTGAAAGGCAACAGCTCCTTGTTAGCCCGCATCCTGTTGACAATCACCTGAAAGCGAGCGAATAAACTTTCTATGCTCTCGCCAGGCATATGTCGAAAGTTCTCATACTCTCGCTTGAACGACTCATAGAGACGGGTTTTGACTTGAGAGGTTCCCTCATGGAAACGCATGAGGGTAGCCCAAATCTCCCGAGTCGTAGCGAGGTGAGAAACGCGATCATACTCACTCATGCTCAGACATGAGAAAAGAGCATTACGGGCTCGGCTGTTGGCATCGTGCTCATCGATCTGATGCTGAGTCACACGAGCAGCCAAGACCACGTAATTGACAGAGTTGCAAATATCCCAAATGGAAGCACCAATACTCTGCAGATAGGCCGACATGCGTATCTTCCAATACGCATAGTTCGTCCCATCAAAAAACGATGGTTTGCCCACCCCGCGATCCATGTCGCCTTCTGTGGATCTGGAACCGGCTAAGGTGGAAGATCCTTAACCCGCTCTGATACCAATTAAAGGACCGAGAATGCAATAGCAAGGCGACCAGAGGGGGGTGAATGGGAGCACAAAAATTTCTCTCGAAACTTTGGCCAAATGTCCCAAAATCAACCTCGAAAAGCTTCGACCAAAACCGTGATGCCCACGACCCTTGGAAGAGGGTGGATGATCCCTAGGATCACAGTGAGGCACCACAAAGCGATAGCAAACCAAACGACAAAGGCGCCGGCACAAGTTCGACCCTCAAAAACCAAGTCCCGAACGTAGATAGATGGCTACGTCGAGAAGCTGCTAAATACCTATGCTAACAAGTAGCAAAGATACCTAGAGAGGTTCCTTGGTCAACTGTAGGGCCAAACGAGAAGTCCGGAACCCAAACGAACAAGCCGGGAGAGCAAACACACTAAACCGGAGGCTAACAGCAGGATCCCAGACTGTCCGGCAGTACGGTCGCGGACTGTCTGCCCAGTGCCGGACTGTCCGGGCTCATGTCGCGGACTATCCGCCGGCCAAAAGAGCAAAACCGCATTGGTGCTGAAGTCCCCTGGACAGTTCCCGGACTGTCCGCAAAAACCAACGACGGACTGTCCGCCGGTCAAACTTCGGCACTGTGCGCCGAGACACACAGACACTGCTCGGCTGAGTCCCGACGCGCGGACTGTCCGCCAGTCAAACCGCGGACTGTCCGCGAACGCGCAGAGAGGGCGATTTCAGTCGCCTTCTCCCCAAATCTCTCCAAATTCGATCCAAATCAAAATCCCACGTTCCCAAACTTGGAGAAGATGATCACGGGGTAGTTAGAAGACTATCCCCAAGAAATCATCCGCTCAAATCGATTCAAACACCGGGAAATTGAGAGGGGAAGATCAAGAAGGAAAAAGCGCCAAGAAAACGAAATCAACCCAATCTACTTGTTCGTGAGGAGCTAGATGAATTCCTTCGGTGGAAATCCATTTGAATCAACTTGTTCATTTTTGAAAGGAGATCACTTCCACCGAAGGAATTCATCTAACTCCTCACGGTTGTAGCGTGTGGTAGCCACATGGTTGCAGATCGATGTGTTGATTCGCGTTTTGTTCGTGTTCTTTGCGTTCTTCGTTTCTCCGTGATTTCCCCGTCACTCGATCTCTCTCCCTACTGCGTCTTTGTGAAATCCATTTGAATCAACTTGTTCGTTTTTGAAAGGAGATCACTTCCACCGAAGGAATTCATCTAACTCCTCACGAACAAGTAGATCGGGTTGATTTCGTTTTCATGGCGCTTTTTCGTTCTTGATCTTCCCCTTTCGATTTCCTGGTGATTGAATCGATTTGAGCAGATGATTTCTTGGGGATAGTCTCCTAACTACCCTGTGATCAACTTCCCCAAGTTTGGGAATGTGGGATTTTGATTTGGATCGAATTTGGAGAGATTTGGAGAGGAGGCGACTGAAATCGCCCTCTCTGCTCGTTGGCGGACAGTCCGCGGTTTTGACCGGCAGACAGTCCGCGCGTCGGGATCGAGCCTGGTCAGTGGCTGCGGGTCTCGGTCGCGTTACTGTTCCTTGACCGGCGGACAGTCCGCCGAAGGAACTCGCGGACAGTCCGGGAATCGTCCAGGAACTATTCAGCAGCTTCGCTATTTTGGTATTTGACCGGCGGACAGTCCGCCGTTGGTTTTCGCGGACAGTCCAGGAACGTCCAGGGAGGTTCCAGCAGAGTTGCTATTTCTCGTGTTTGGCCGGCGAACAGTCTGCCATCCCCTCGTGGACAGTCCGCAGTAGGGGCGGACAGTTGTAACACCTCTGGTGTTTAGCATGTAATTAACTTGACATATCATCATTATCATCTTTAAGCATCTTGATCTTGATTTCATGTGTGTCATTTTATGTGAAGTACCTCTATTGCAAAAAACCCTATTTAGCCCACTTCTCTCTACTAGGGCAAAATGGTAATTTCATCTCTGTGATTAGCTTTGTGTAATTCTTGTTCCTTTGGTGTCTTGTAGTTTTGTTGGGTTGGCCAAAGTTCAAAAATCAGAATTTGATTTCAAAACTCTTTGCAAAACCCTGATTTCCAAATCCTGGATTTTATCCCTCTTTTGTAATTCAAAAATTATTAAAAATTTGGGGTTGGTCCAAAAAGCAAAGTTGTAGATCTGTCAAAGAGAAACAACTTTGGTATTTACAAGTTTTCAAGTTGCAGTACAAAATATTGAGTTATTTCAAATTCATTCAAACCCCAACTTTTGTTCCCTTTTCAGTTTTCAAAATTAACTTAAAAACAAATGAGTTTCAGGAAAAGTGTATAATAGCAAAGTTGTAGGTTTTGGCAAAAGGAACAGCTTTCATGTTTACAGATTTTCAAGTTTCAGTTTGAAATCCAGAGTAATTTTGATTTGAATCAAGTTTAAAAAAGTGTCCCCTTTGCTGTTTTCAAATATTGTTCAAAAACTATTTGGAATTTGAAAATGTTCATATTGACAAAGTTGTAGATCTCGTTTTTCTGAGCAACTTTGGTGTTTTGAGTTTTTGTCGCACAGTTCAAATTTTGGGAGAAATTTGCAAAATACAGAGATCAGCCAAAGTCAAACCCTACTCCCTAGCACTGTTCCTCTTCTTCCTAGGGACAGGGGGGGCCCGGCCATGGCGCCCCGCCGGCGTCGCGCGTGCCGCGCGCCTGGCTGCTCCCCACGCGCCTCCAACCTGTCGCCGATGTCCCCTGGTTCCCTCCGCGCCCGCACGCGAGCGCTGACCTTCTCTCCCGTCCCCTACAGTGCTCTGCGCGTCGCCGCCGCGTGGCCGATCGCCGGCGAGCACACGCCCGAGCCCCGGCTGCACGCCATCACCCCCGCCAGAGCGCAATCGAGTGCGCACGCGTCCGCCAAGCTTATCCACCCACCCTCGAGCTCTCTACCGGCCTCTGGCCGCGGCTATAAATGGGCCGCCGGAGCCCGACTTCCTCACTCACCTCCGCCGCCGTCGCCAGCTCACACCAGCGCCTCCCGAGCTCAACCACCTAGCTCAGCAGCTCCGCCTTGGTCTGGTGAAGCTTCCCCACCCTCCAATTTCACCTCTACCGTCCCCGTTTGCCCGGCGTAACTCGTCGTTGTCATCTCCGGCGAGAATTCCGTCAAGGTCGGGATCGTGAAATACTCCCTCTCCGGCCTTGATCTTCCTCCACTGACCCCCGCATCACCTTCCTTACTCCTTTGCACCTCTGACTGACCCCTTGCGGTCACTTGTGTCGCGCAGGATCATCGGGACGACGATCGCCGCCGTGAGCTTTCCGCCGGCCACCGTCGACCACCTCCCTCCGTTCATCCCCTCAACGCGCTGAGTCCTCTAATCGACCGCCGGTGAGCTCCTGAACCTTTCCATGCCCTCGGTTTCGCCGCGGAGTGCCCGCAGAGGCCGGCGCAGCAGCGCCGCCGCCGTCGGCCGGCCGCCGGTGAGCGAGGGAGAAGAACAGTGCCGTTTTTCTATTTCTTCATACATGTGAATAGTGTTCAGATTTCATCTTTTTGTGTGATTTTCTGTGTTGATCCATAAATTCTGAAATTTTTGTGGTAGACTCTTTATGCTCTGAAGTATTTTATAAAAATATGAAACTTGAGTTTTGTGCAAAAATTTGAAAATGAAAAATCTCCCTTTTAATTAATAAATGATGGTTTTGGATTTTTAGAAAATGATTTATAACTCCAAAATTTATGAGATCACTTTTTGTGAGCTAGTTATGCCATGACAAGTCTCTGGTGAAATTTTGAAGGCATTTGGAGCAAGTTGATTTTTGAGCTTTATTTTAATTAAGGAATAGTGCCTTTTGTTAATTAATGCCTAGATTTAATTGAGCACCTTAATGACCTCCAAAAATTATGAAATTTGTTCTGCCATATACTTGTACCCTAATGAACTTGTGTGATTAATTTGGTAATTTTTGGAGCACCTTCATAAAATGACCTTTTTAAATAATTAAGAAAAATAGAAAAGGTGATTAGGGTTAGCGTTGAATGCCCTGTGATGTGACTTTTGGATTGCTTGATGTTCATAGACCCCTACCCTTTGGTCTATGATGTTTGTGATGCCTTGCTATGTCCATACTTAGGCTTAATAAAGGTTGCTTAATTAAATTTGTTAATATTGCTAAAAAGGGATAAGTAATCTTTTGTCCACTTTAACCACCACTCATACTTTGCAAAGCTATACTCTAGTTTTATCCTATGCACCTTGTTCATACTAGCATTCTCATGAGCATTCATCATTGCATCCGTATAGTTGACGAAGAAGGCCCTGAAGCCGAGGTAGCCACCGAAGGATTTGTCCCCGAGGCAACCCAGAGCTCCGACACCTATACCTACCCCGAGTCTACTCTTTTTGCCATCCAAGGCAAGCCCCGGTGCATTTAACCCTACCTTGCTTTTATAAATGTTTCCTTAAATGTCTTTGAGTTAAATTATTGCATTAGGTTGATAGGAGTTGAGTGAAATCCTATCTGATGCATTATCTACCTTGACCAATGATACACCCGATACCTGCTTTTCAAAAACTTTTTGCAAAATGCTTAGCAATGCTATAAGATAGATTTGCAATAAAAATGCCAATTTCAAAAGTGTGATCACTTTAAGAATATTTATGGGAATTTCTGGTTTACTCCCACTATTGGCTAAGCATCTGATCCGTACCTAGTCAATGGGAAGGAGAGGTTGTCCTTGCGTACGGTGCCGTCATGTTGTAGTCCGGGACTCAACAGTTGACACCGACCGGGACAGGGTTGAAAAACTGACAGGACCTGTACTCTTGGGTTAGAGTCCCGAGGTGCTTGTTCCTGGCTGGAAAATTTAGGGACCACCTGTATGGGGGCCTGCTGACTAAGACTTGCAACTATTCACATACTACGGAAAGCTTTGGCTCCGAGGAATCCTTTATTGGACCGACAACCGCGCACTGGGAGTGGAGAGATGGCGGAAGTAGCATGTACCCACGTGGGTTAAAGTCCCGGATTGGAGTGGTGTACTGTACTTCCGGGTGGCGTAGGACCGGGCCCAATCTTGGAGGAATCGTGGTAGACGAGTTGGCATATGCAAGCTTGGGTGCTACATATGCAGTGTGGATAGGGACCCTCAGCTGAGTATTATTTATCCGGATTAACGCTGCTCCTCGGTTATGGAGACTTAGTCACTGACTGTCAACAGGGAGTGGTTCTCAACTAGGTCTGTTTTGGAAAGTAAAATGAATCAAGGATTATGATGGAACAAGGAATATCTGAGTCTTTTCAAAATAAGGAACAAAGTTTGAAAAATGCTTTTCTGCAAAATACTTGAACTTGCTTAAGCCTTACCTTGACTACCCCAAGCCTGCATTCCTGAGTCTTCTCCCTTTTCTTTAGTCGGGTAAGTCTTGTTGAGTACCTTTGTACTCAGGGTTCTTTTACCCATGTTGCAGGTATGGCAGATTCCTCAGTATGCCTTGGACCCTGCTGTATGACTGTTGTTCAGGAAGAGGCCGATGAGGCCGATGAGTGATTATTCACCCTCGGGCTGGGTGAAGTATCTTTATCTTTTAGTTGTTGTCATATGCTACCCTCCCAACTCTATCTATTTGAACTATGGTCTGTAATAACTTCACTTTAATACTATGTTGAACCCTGGTTTGTAAAACTATTGTTATCTAAGTCTTCCGCTATTTACTCCGATGTTATTTGTCAAAATGTTCAAGAGATTGTAACTGAATTGTGAGATGATCCTGCGAACATCGGGCACTGATGTAGCCCAGTGGCGGAACCCGGTCTTAATCTCTTGGCTGTACGGATCGACTGTCAGTGGTTGACAGTGATCAGTGGGCCATGGGATTAGGGCTGTTACGTCACAGAGTGGTATCGGAGCATCTCCCTACGACGTTGCAATCTTTTTGCGAAAACTTCAAAAGGTTTTTAAGTCCAAAACTAAACTTGACTATTTTGAGTCCAAATTGCTTCTCTCATCTCATCTTGTCTTTGGTAACTAGTAGCAAGACAACTTGTATAAGCCCTATGTACCTTACCTTAATAGTTGCATTGCCTTGTTCCGTAGGAACGAATCATGCATCATGTCATAATCACTTAAGATAATAACTTCCTCTCTAAGTCTGTTGGGTTAGTATGCCTTTACCTTTTTTCTTGCTAGCCTTTCTCACCAATAACCTCTTGTCCAGATATGGTCATCATCAAGCGGACTGCTCGCAAGTCGACTGGACCGCATGGTGTGCCGCGTCACCAGCTGGCGCCACGCACCGGAGAAGAGACTGGAGAATCCTCCAACGGACGTCGCTTGCCCCGCCGCAACCGCAAGCAGCTGAAGGAGGAGATCAAGAATCTAAAGGCTGAGATGGAGAACATGGAGCATGACTTCTATCTTTCCCGCATGGAGTTTTATGAGGCACGAGCTTCCCTGGAGCAGGCCAATCGGAACACGGTTCGCGCTATCGAGCAGCGCAATGATGCTTGGACCCGCGAAGACGTCACCAGAGCCCAGCTCCATGGACTGCAGCAGTACACTACCCAGATTGAGCAGTACAATGATATGCTTCATGAGGAGGTACATCAGCTGTACAACCAACTTCACCCCGTGGTTCCACCAGTTGCTGAGGACCCCGAAGACGGAGTCGTGGAGGAACCTGAAGTAGAACATGAGCCAGATCTGAATGAAGAAGTGGAACCTGCAGAAGATGTCCATGCCGAGGACGAGGATGAGGAGGAATAGCCCGAACTCATCATCGAAGATGAAGACGATGATGAAGACATGATCATCATCGATGACGACTAGATTCGTTGTGTCTATGCCATCTGCTCACCTAAAGCCTTAAGTCTAGGTTTGGGGCGTTAGTTGGTCTTCTGTCTAGTCGAGTCTGTACCTGGTCTTGTACCTTTCCTTTGTCAGTCGGTGGTTACCTATCGAACCTCTGTATCAGTTATCTACCCTTGCATCAATGAATCTTATCAGTCAGTTTCGTTCAAAAGCAATCTTTGGATGCTAAGTTCCCAAATTCTTAACAGATGCCTGTGAACACCCGCACTGGAGCCGGAAGTTCCGGAGATGCCAACCTTCCAAACCCTCCACCAGTTCCTGCTACCCTGGCAGATGCCATTGCAGCCTTGGCCGCCGCTGCCAACCTGATGGCCCAGAACCAAGGGCAGCAGAACAACGGCAACCGTGGTCGTCGCAACAACCAAGAAACAACCTACGTGGACTTCACTGAAACCCGACCACCGGTCTTCACGAAGGCCGATGAACCTCTCGAGGCTGACGACTGGTTACGCACCATGGAACAGAAGTTCAGTCTTTTACACTGCACAGAGATCCAGAAGCCTCGGTTCGCTTCTCAGCAGCTCCGTGGTCCCGCAAGTGCCTGGTACGCCAACCTGTTGGCTGCCCAGCCTGAAGGTCACCAGCTGACCTGGGAAGAGTTCCGCACCGCTTTCAGAGCACACCACATCCCGTCAGGTCTGATGAAGATGAAGCTTGATCAGTTCCTAGCCCTGCAACAGAAAGATTCCACCGTTATGCAGTACGTGGGACAGTTCAACCACCTGAGCCAGTATGCCTCCGACTATGTCAACACAGAGGAAAAGAAGAGAGATTGTTTCCTTAGGGGTCTGCACCCTAAGATTCGCAGAGGTCTATCCAACAACCTCAACGGATCCTATCATGATGTCGTTGACCGTGCTGTCGCTTTCGAGGAAAGTAATCGCCAGTATCAGGAGGAGAAGAAGAAGAAGAAGGCTGGGTCTAGCAGCTTCTCCAGCAACCATAAGCGCCCAAGCATCATCTATCACCCCAGCCACCACCAAAACTGTGCCCCATACCCTCATCAGCAAGTGGTCGTTCGTACTGCGGCCACCACTCATAATGCCAACCAGCAAAGTGCCACTCAGCCGAACGCCCCAGGTGTTCGTGTCACCACCCCTCAAACAGCTTACAACCATCCATGCTACAACTGTGGCCAAGTTGGTCACTGGTCTCGCGAGTGCCCAAAACCCAAGAAGAATGCTCAACATGCACAGAAAGGCCCTGGAGGATCACAGCAGCAGCACCGCGCACCGCAGCAGCACGTCCAGAAGGGCAAGTTTGTCAAGAAGCACGGGCAAGTCTACTTCACCACCGTCAGTAACATCCCAGAAGGAGAGCCCGTCATGCTCGGTAGGTTCCCTGTTGCCAATCATCCTGCAGTCGTCTTGTTCGATTCTGGTGCATCGCATTCCTTCATCAGTCGCACTTTTGTCATCAAGCATGAGTTACCCATGGGGGAGTTAAAAGAAAGTTTCTGTATACTTTCGCCTGGAGGGCGGATAAATACTAAGGAAGTGGTCCGCAGTATACCAGTAATGTTGGGGGAACATGTCTTTCCTACCACCATGATAGTACTTCGCAATCAAGAGATAGATGTCATCTTAGGCATGAATTGGATGTGTCAGTATAAAGCCATGATAGACATCTTGAATAGAGTTGTGAGAGTGGATATTCCTAACAGCACCTCCAAACTCCTTCTCCAACTTTCTATGCCTCAAAAACCAGCAACCACTCAGTTGAATACCGCCTGTGTTCCGGAAGTCAGGGATATTCCCGTGGTCTGTGAGTTCCCTGATGTCTTCCCAGAAGATCTACCTGGTCTGCCTCCCGACCGTGATGTTGAGTTTGCCATAGAGCTAAAGCCCGGGACTGCTCCTATATCCCGTAGAGCTTATCGAATGCCTCCCAGAGAGTTGGCAGAGCTGAAGATCCAATTGCAAGAGCTTTTGGATAAGGGTCTCATTCGTCCAAGTTCATCTCCTTGGGGCTGTCCTGCTATCTTTGTGAAGAAGAAGGACAAAAGTCTTCGTCTGTGCGTTGACTATCGCCCGCTCAATGAGGTCACCATCAAAAATAAATATCCCTTGCCTCGCATTGACCTTCTTTTCGACCAGTTGTCTGGAGCCAGAGTGTTCTCCAAAATTGATCTCAGATCTGGCTATCACCAAATAAAAATCCGTCCAGAAGACATTCCTAAAACAGCTTTCACCACCAGATACGGACTATATGAGTACTTGGTCATGTCCTTTGGCTTGACCAATGCCCCCGCTCATTTCATGTATCTCATGAACTCTGTGTTCATGCCAGAGCTCGATAAATTTGTAGTCGTGTTCATTGACGACATCCTTGTCTATTCAAGAACTCCTGAAGATCACGCCAAGCATCTTCGAATCGTCCTTTCTCGTCTCAGAGATCACCAGCTGTATGCCAAGTTCAGTAAATGTGAATTCTGGCTAGATCGAATTCAATTCCTTGGTCATGTCCTGTCCGCTGAAGGTGTGTCAGTTGACCCTGAAAAAGTGGCAGATATCTTGGATTGGAAGCCACCTACCACTGTCCGCGAAGTTCGTAGCTTCATAGGAATGGCTGGATACTATCGTCGTTTCATCCCAGATTTCTCCAGAGTCGCCAAGCCTATCACAGAGTTGTTGAAGAATTCCGTGGATTTCGTTTGGTCACCAGCCTGTGAGCAAGCCTTTCAAGCCTTGAAGAAACTGCTAACTACATCACCAGTCCTAGCTCAACCAGATATCGAGAAACCCTTCGATGTATACTGTGATGCATCTGGTACTGGTTTGGGCTGTGTTTTGATGCAAGAAGGACGAGTAATCGCTTATGCCTCACGACAGCTTAAGCGACATGAGGAAAACTACCCCACCCATGATCTTGAGCTAGCAGCAGTCGTGCATGCCTTGAAGATTTGGCGTCACTATCTGTTGGGCAGCACCTGCAATATGTATACGGATCACAAGAGCCTAAAGTATATCTTCACTCAAGAAGAATTGAATATGAGGCAGAGAAGATGGCTTGAGTTGATTAAAGATTATGATCTCGAAGTACATTACCATCCTGGTAAGGCAAATGTAGTTGCCGATGCCCTCAGTCGCAAGTCACACTGCAACTGTCTGACGACGAAGCCCTATGATCTTTCCTTGTGCCATGAACTTGAAAGGATGGGTATCGAAATGATTCCGCAAGGAAGCTTGAACAATGTCAGCATAGAAACATCCATCAAGGATCAAGTCATTGCTGCTCAAAAGGATAACCCTGGAATCAAGCACATCATCGAAAAGGTCCAGACCGGAAAGGCTGATTGCTTCAGGATCGATGATGTAGGAGTTGTTTGGTTCAAGAACCGTCTAGTAGTTCCCAAGGTGCCTGAATTGAGACAGTTAATCCTTGATGAAGCACACTTGACCAGATTCTCTATTCACCCCGGCAGTAACAAGATGTACCAAGACTTAAAGCAGAGATTCTGGTGGACTAAAATGAAGATTGAGATTGCCCGGTATGTCGCTCAGTGTGATACCTGCCAAAGAGTCAAGGCAGTACACATGAAGCCTGGAGGAGAATTGCAACCTTTGTCAGTACCCGCTTGGAAATGGGACGACATTAGTATGGATTTTGTCAATGGACTACCCAAGACCCAGAAAGGTTTTGATTCCATTTGGGTAATCGTGGACCGACTCACTAAGCAAGCTCACTTTCTGCCAGTCAAGACCAGTTACACCGTCCCCACGTATGCCACTTTGTACAAGAACCACATAATAAAACTTCATGGCATACCCAAGACCATTGTCTCTGACCGTGGTACCCAGTTTGTCGCTAAGTTTTGGAAAGCGTTCCATGCCTCGCTTGGAACCAAGCTCTTACATAGCACAGCTTATCATCCTCAAACTGATGGACAAACGGAGCGAGTCAACCAAGTGCTGGAGGACATGTTGAGAGCCTGTGTTCTTACCTTCGCAGATACTTGGGATGACTGTTTGCCTTTGGCAGAGTTCTCTTATAATAACAGTTACCAAGAGAGCATCAAAATGGCACCCTTTGAAGCACTGTACGGCCGCCGTTGTCGTACACCCCTCAGTTGGTCTGAGCCCGGAGAAAGAGAATTCTTTGGAGTTGACCTGGTCAAAGATATGGAAGAGAAAGTCAAGCAGATACAAGAGAATATGAAGATTGCCCAATCTCGACAGAAGAGCTACGCTGACAAGAGACGTCGACCTCTGAAGTTTCAAGTTGGAGATTATGTATATCTCAAGGTCTCACCAACCAAAGGAGTCACTCGTTTTGGAGTCAAGGGAAAGTTAGCACCCCGCTACATTGGTCCGTTTGAGATTTTGGAATGTTGTGGCAAGGTAGCTTACAAGCTGAAGTTGCCCGATCATCTCTCCGCTGTCCACAATGTTTTCCATGTCTCCCAACTCAAGAAGTGTCTCAGAGTACCAGAACATGTCGTGGAAGTTGAAGGTGTCGAGCTAGAGCCTGATCTATCTTACTCAGAATATCTAGTTCGCGTGTTGGACCACAAGGATCGCGTTACCCGAAGAACCACCACAAGATGGTACAAAATCCAGTGGAACCAGCACTCTGAAGAGGAAGCCACTTGGGAATCTGAAGACTTCTTAGCAAAGAACTACCCCGACTTTCTCGAATCCCTGTCTATGTAAGGTTTTGCCTTTATCCCTTCTTGGTCCTTCCTTAAGACGCAGAATCTCGGGGCGAGATTTCTTTTAGGGGGGGAGGCTGTAACACCTCTGGTGTTTAGCATGTAATTAACTTGACATATCATCATTATCATCTTTAAGCATCTTGATCTTGATTTCATGTGTGTCATTTTATGTGAAGTACCTCTATTGCAAAAAACCCTATTTAGCCCACTTCTCTCTACTAGGGCAAAATGGTAATTTCATCTCTGTGATTAGCTTTGTGTAATTCTTGTTCCTTTGGTGTCTTGTAGTTTTGTTGGGTTGGCCAAAGTTCAAAAATCAGAATTTGATTTCAAAACTCTTTGCAAAACCCTGATTTCCAAATCCTGGATTTTATCCCTCTTTTGTAATTCAAAAATTATTAAAAATTTGGGGTTGGTCCAAAAAGCAAAGTTGTAGATCTGTCAAAGAGAAACAACTTTGGTATTTACAAGTTTTCAAGTTGCAGTACAAAATATTGAGTTATTTCAAATTCATTCAAACCCCAACTTTTGTTCCCTTTTCAGTTTTCAAAATTAACTTAAAAACAAATGAGTTTCAGGAAAAGTGTATAATAGCAAAGTTGTAGGTTTTGGCAAAAGGAACAGCTTTCATGTTTACAGATTTTCAAGTTTCAGTTTGAAATCCAGAGTAATTTTGATTTGAATCAAGTTTAAAAAAGTGTCCCCTTTGCTGTTTTCAAATATTGTTCAAAAACTATTTGGAATTTGAAAATGTTCATATTGACAAAGTTGTAGATCTCGTTTTTCTGAGCAACTTTGGTGTTTTGAGTTTTTGTCGCACAGTTCAAATTTTGGGAGAAATTTGCAAAATACAGAGATCAGCCAAAGTCAAACCCTACTCCCTAGCACTGTTCCTCTTCTTCCTAGGGACAGGGGGGGCCCGGCCATGGCGCCCCGCCGGCGTCGCGCGTGCCGCGCGCCTGGCTGCTCCCCACGCGCCTCCAACCTGTCGCCGATGTCCCCTGGTTCCCTCCGCGCCCGCACGCGAGCGCTGACCTTCTCTCCCGTCCCCTACAGTGCTCTGCGCGTCGCCGCCGCGTGGACGATCGCCGGCGAGCACACGCCCGAGCCCCGGCTGCACGCCATCACCCCCGCCAGAGCGCAATCGAGTGCGCACGCGTCCGCCAAGCTTATCCACCCACCCTCGAGCTCTCTACCGGCCTCTGGCCGCGGCTATAAATGGGCCGCCGGAGCCCGACTTCCTCACTCACCTCCGCCGCCGTCGCCAGCTCACACCAGCGCCTCCCGAGCTCAACCACCTAGCTCAGCAGCTCCGCCTTGGTCTGGTGAAGCTTCCCCACCCTCCAATTTCACCTCTACCGTCCCCGTTTGCCCGGCGTAACTCGTCGTTGTCATCTCCGGCGAGAATTCCGTCAAGGTCGGGATCGTGAAATACTCCCTCTCCGGCCTTGATCATCCTCCACTGACCCCCGCATCACCTTCCTTACTCCTTTGCGCCTCTGACTGACCCCTTGCGGTCACTTGTGTCGCGCAGGATCATCGGGACGACGATCGCCGCCGTGAGCTTTCCGTCGGCCACCGTCGACCACCTCCCTCCGTTCATCCCCTCACCGCGCTGAGTCCTCTAATCGACCGCCGGTGAGCTCCTGAACCTTTCCATGCCCTCGGTTTCGCCGCGGAGTGCCCGCAGAGGCCGGCGCAGCAGCGCCGCCGCCGTCGGCCGGCCGCCGGTGAGCGAGGGAGAAGAACAGTGCCGTTTTTCTATTTCTTCATACATGTGAATAGTGTTCAGATTTCATCTTTTTGTGTGATTTTCTGTGTTGATCCATAAATTCTGAAATTTTTGTGGTAGACTCTTTATGCTCTGAAGTATTTTATAAAAATATGAAACTTGAGTTTTGTGCAAAAATTTGAAAATGAAAAATCTCCCTTTTAATTAATAAATGATGGTTTTGGATTTTTAGAAAATGATTTATAACTCCAAAATTTATGAGATCACTTTTTGTGAGCTAGTTATGCCATGACAAGTCTCTGGTGAAATTTTGAAGGCATTTGGAGCAAGTTGATTTTTGAGCTTTATTTTAATTAAGGAATAGTGCCTTTTGTTAATTAATGCCTAGATTTAATTGAGCACCTTAATGACCTCCAAAAATTATGAAATTTGTTCTGCCATATACTTGTACCCTAATGAACTTGTGTGATTAATTTGGTAATTTTTGGAGCACCTTCATAAAATGACCTTTTTAAATAATTAAGAAAAATAGAAAAGGTGATTAGGGTTAGCGTTGAATGCCCTGTGATGTGACTTTTGGATTGCTTGATGTTCATAGACCCCTACCCTTTGGTCTATGATGTTTGTGATGCCTTGCTATGTCCATACTTAGGCTTAATAAAGGTTGCTTAATTAAATTTGTTAATATTGCTAAAAAGGGATAAGTAATCTTTTGTCCACTTTAACCACCACTCATACTTTGCAAAGCTATACTCTAGTTTTATCCTATGCACCTTGTTCATACTAGCATTCTCATGAGCATTCATCATTGCATCCGTATAGTTGACGAAGAAGGCCCTGAAGCCGAGGTAGCCACCGAAGGATCTGTCCCCGAGGCAACCCCGAGCTCCGACACCTATACCTACCCCGAGTCAACTCTTTTTGCCATCCAAGGCAAGCCCCGGTGCATTTAACCCTACCTTGCTTTTATAAATGTTTCCTTAAATGTCTTTGAGTTAAATTATTGCATTAGGTTGATAGGAGTTGAGTGAAATCCTATCTGATGCATTATCTACCTTGACCAATGATACACCCGATACCTGCTTTTCAAAAACTTTTTGCAAAATGCTTAGCAATGCTATAAGATAGATTTGCAATAAAAATGCCAATTTCAAAAGTGTGATCACTTTAAGAATATTTATGGGAATTTCTGGTTTACTCCCACTATTGGCTAAGCATCTGATCCGTACCTAGTCAATGGGAAGGAGAGGTTGTCCTTGCGTACGGTGCCGTCATGTTGTAGTCCGGGACTCAACAGTTGACACCGACCGGGACAGGGTTGAAAAACTGACAGGACCTGTACTCTTGGGTTAGAGTCCCGAGGTGCTTGTTCCTGGCTGGAAAATTTAGGGACCACCTGTATGGGGGCCTGCTGACTAAGACTTGCAACTATTCACATACTACGGAAAGCTTTGGCTCCGAGGAATCCTTTATTGGACCGACAACCGCGCACTGGGAGTGGAGAGATGGCGGAAGTAGCATGTACCCACGTGGGTTAAAGTCCCGGATTGGAGTGGTGTACTGTACTTCCGGGTGGCGTAGGACCGGGCCCAATCTTGGAGGAATCGTGGTAGACGAGTTGGCATATGCAAGCTTGGGTGCTACATATGCAGTGTGGATAGGGACCCTCAGCTGAGTATTATTTATCCGGATTAACGCTGCTCCTCGGTTATGGAGACTTAGTCACTGACTGTCAACAGGGAGTGGTTCTCAACTAGGTCTGTTTTGGAAAGTAAAATGAATCAAGGATTATGATGGAACAAGGAATATCTGAGTCTTTTCAAAATAAGGAACAAAGTTTGAAAAATGCTTTTCTGCAAAATACTTGAACTTGCTTAAGCCTTACCTTGACTACCCCAAGCCTGCATTCCTGAGTCTTCTCCCTTTTCTTTAGTCGGGTAAGTCTTGTTGAGTACCTTTGTACTCAGGGTTCTTTTACCCATGTTGCAGGTATGGCAGATTCCTCAGTATGCCTTGGACCCTGCTGTATGACTGTTGTTCAGGAAGAGGCCGATGAGGCCGATGAGTGATTATTCACCCTCGGGCTGGGTGAAGTATCTTTATCTTTTAGTTGTTGTCATATGCTACCCTCCCAACTCTATCTATTTGAACTATGGTCTGTAATAACTTCACTTTAATACTATGTTGAACCCTGGTTTGTAAAACTATTGTTATCTAAGTCTTCCGCTATATACTCCGATGTTATTTGTCAAAATGTTCAAGAGATTGTAACTGAATTGTGAGATGATCCTACGGACATCGGGCACTGATGTAGCCCAGTGGCGGAACCCGGTCTTAATCTCTTGGCTGTACGGATCGACTGTCAGTGGTTGACAGTGATCAGTGGGCCATGGGATTAGGGCTGTTACGTCACAACAGTCTGGGACCCCAGGGCCGGACAGTCCGCGGACTGGCTGAAGCATCCGGTTTTGTGCGTTTGCTCTCCCGGCTTCTTCGCTTGGTTTCCGGACTTCTCGTTTGATCCTAGAGTTGATCAAGGAACCTCTCTAGGTATCTTTGCTACTTGTTAGCATAGGTATTTAGGAGTTTCTCGACGTAGCCGTCTATCTACGTTCGGGACTTGATTTTTAGGGTCGAATTAGTTCCGGTGCTTTTGTCGTTTGGTTTGAAATCGCTTTGTGGTGCCTCGCTGTGATCCTTGGGATCATCCACCCTCTTCCAAGGGTCGTGGGCATCACAGTTTCGGTCCTAGCTCTTGGGGGTTGATTTTGGAATATTTGGCCAAAGATTCGAAAGAATTTTTTAGCTCCCATTCACCCCCCCCCTCTGGTCGCCTTGCTAGTGCTTTCTCGGTCCTTCAATTGGTATCGGAGCGGGTTAAGGATCTTCCACCTTAGCCAGTTCCAGATCCACAGAAGGCAACATGGATCGCGGCATGGGCAAACCGCCATTCTTTGATGGGACGAACTATGCGTATTGGAAGATACGCATGTCGGCCTATTTGCAGAGTTTGGGTGCTTCCATTTGGGATATTTGCAACTCTGCTGATTACGTTGTCTTGGCTGCTCGTGTGACTCAGCATCAGATCGATGAGCATGATGCCAATAGCCGAGCACGTAATGCTCTTTTCTCATGTTTGAGCATGAGTGAGTTTGACCGTGTTTCTCACCTCGCTACGGCTCGGGAGATTTGGGCTACCCTCATGCGTTTTCATGAGGGAACCTCTCAAGTCAAAACCCGACTCTACGAGTCGTTCAAGCGAGAGTATGAGAACTTTCGACATATGCCTAGCGAGAGCATAGAGAGTTTATTCGCTCGCTTTCAGGTGATTGTCAACAGGATGAGGGCTAACAAGGAGTTGTTGCCTTTCGACGATCATGAGAGGGCTCTCAATCTTTTGCATACCCTTGATCGGTCGGTGTGGGATTCCAAGGTTCAGGCGATCATCGAATCACCTAACTATGAGACCCTCACGTGCGATGAGCTCTTCAGTAAGCTCAAGTCCAGTGAGATCGATGCCATGGCGAGGGCTTCTTATGAAAATCCTTCTGGCCCGTCGATAGCTCTGCTTTCTGGCTCTTCTGCTAACCCCTCTGGAAGCTTTGCTTTGCATTCTCTTCTTTCTGTCATAGAGGAGCAGTTGGAGTCTCTGGGAGACGACGAGTTGGCTTTGCTTGCCAACTGGTTCTCGCGGTTTCACAACAACCGCATGAACCATCGCCGCGGAGGAGAACGCTCGGGCTGTTTCGAGTGCGGCGACCCCAACGACTTCATCGCCAACTGTCCCAAGAAGAACAAGCATTCTGGGAAGGGCGATCATGGGCACAAGTATGACTCTGGCAAGCGCAAGGAGAAGTATGTCCCCGCAAGGCACAAGTGGAAGGGCAGCTTCAACAAGGAGTACATCAAGACCAAGTACTTGGAGAGGGCCCAGGCTGAGCAGCGTGCTTTCTTTGCCATGCTCAGCGACGTCGACGACTCGGACGACGACTCTGCTTCATCAAGCGACGACGAGTCCGAAAAGAAGAAGAGGATCGAGGACAAGCTCAACGGCCTCTGCTTCTTCGCCGACGACGAGGGCTTCTATACCATGGCCCTCGGCAAGGAGGTCGGCGGCGACACTCCTCGGGACGACGACGACACCTCCCAGGTATCTCTGACCCCCGATGAACTTTCTGCTGAGGTCGAGAAGCTTACTGCCGCGCTCCTTAGTCTGGATAAGTTGCTTAGGCGTGCCGCTAGAGAGCGCAAGGAGTTTAGGCAGAAGTGGGAGGACACGGTGAGGGAGCTTGAGTTTGCCAAGTCCACCATGGTCGTGTCGGAGGAGACCGAGTGCGAGATGTGCACCACGCACATGACTGACCTTCTCACTTTGAGAGGTAAGTATGCTGCGTTGGTAGGAGAGGTGGATGAGCTGAAGGCTAGACCCTCGCTATTGGGTGCGTGCAAGACTTATCCTGTCTTGCAATCTGAGTTGGCAGAGAAGAATGCCAAGATTGTGTCTCTTGAAGAGGCCAACTCAGGTAGCACATGTGTGGCTAGGTGTGTTCTTTGTGAGGGTTTGGAGATGAAGATTGCTAATGTGAAGCATGACAAGATGCAAACTGAGGAGGAAAACACATACCTTCGGACCATCTTGTCATGGGTTTCTTGTGGTGAGCCGCAGCTCGGGATGATGATCTCCCAATTCAAGCGAGCTGCTGGAGGTCCTGGTGTAGGTTTTGCTCCGGGTGTTGATCTTTCTGCTTTTGGGAAGATTGGAGAGTCGAGTGGTCTGAACCCATGTGAGAAGCCCAACTCCACCACTACTCCCAAACTTACCAAGCTTCCACCCAAAGAGGCTCTCAAGCCTAACACCAAGGATGGGGTCTTTGTTGAGCCTCCGAGAGCTCCACCCAAGAAACAATCATGGGCTCCAAAACCAAACCACCTCAAGAACAAGCTGGACACCATGCCACCCATCCAGGAGGAGCTTATGCCACAGAAAGGCAAAGTGATCCACACCCACTACCGTGAGTACCAACAACCCCCTTTGAGAGCGGTGAGGTACCATTGTGAGCACTATGGGCGAGATGGACACTTGAGTGAGTTCTGCTTTCGGCGCAAGAGAGAGGCGCGTCGTGCTAGGGAGATGAACAATCCGGACATGTACCATCCTTTCCATGATGTACATGTGCCGAATGTTCAGAGGAGAGCTGCTAGGCCCAGAGGTCCAGAACCTCAAGTTCCCAGGCCTAGGCAGCGGAGAGGTCGTGCCCGGCGGGAGCCTGCAGTTGTAGGTTTTGGACCCTGTGGTGGTGGCTTTGTAGTTGAGCGTTTTCCCCCACCACGTTTAGAGTATCGCGGTGAGCGCTCCTTCCCCAGCGGACCACGTTTTCCTCAGCGTGGTGATCGCTTTCCCCGTAGGCGTGCTAGGAATGGTTTTTCTGCTAACCGTTCTTTTGAGCAGCCGGCCCAACACTGGTATTCTTCCTACTTCACTAACCCCAGTGTTGGACCGTATGCTCACCCTATGTCTTTTTATTGATGTAGGTAAAACGATTGGAGAACATTTGGTTGGTGGATTCCGGTTGCTCGAGGCACATGACCGGAAACACCAAGTGGTTCTCCAGTCTTAGTAAGGTCGCCGGAAAGGAGTTTATCACCTTCGGCGACAATAGCAAAGGTAAGGTCTTGTCTCGTGGGTCGGTGCGAGTTAATGAGCACTTTGTGTTGCGCGATGTTGCTCTTGTTTCTAACTTGCATTTTAACCTTCTTTCTGTTTCGCAACTCTTTGACGACGACTATGAGATTCGTTTTAAACCGAATCTCAGTCGTATTTTGGATCCTCAGTGCAATCTTGTGTGTTTAATTTCGCCCTTTGGAAAAGTCTTTCGTGCGAATTTCTCGAAGTTTTTTGGCACTTCTCAATGTCTTGTGGCTGGACCTTCCTCCTCTGATCTTTGGAAGTGGCATAGGAGACTTGGTCACCTGAGCTTCGACTTGCTTGCAAGACTTAGTTCACTTGGCTTAATCCGAGGATTGCCCAAGTTGCATATGGAGAAGGATCTTGTTTTCCACTCTTGTAGACATGGGAAGATGGTTGCCGCTCCCCACCATCCAGTGACTCAGGTCATGACTAAGCGCCCTGGAGAGCTTCTACACATGGACCTTGTTGGTCCGGCTCAGGTGAGCTCGGTTGGTGGGAAGTGGTATGTGCTTGTTGTTGTTGACGACTTTTCGAGATATTCATGTGTCTTCTTTTTAGCTAAGAAGACTGAGACTTTCTCCCTTGCTCACAATCTAATTTTGCGTCTTCAGAATGAGTTCCCTTTGAACTCAATGCAAGCTATTAGAAGTGATAATGGTTCCGAATTCAAGAATTCGGATTTTGAGAAGTTTTGTAACTCTTTGGGCTTAGAGCATCAGTTTTCTTCCCCCTACACACCGCCACAGAATGGTGTTGTAGAGAGGAAGAATCGGACCCTTGTAGAGATGGCCAGGAGGATGCTCGATGAGCATAGGACTCCTAGGCGATATTGGGCCGAAGCTATGAGCACTGCATGCTACATTTCCAATCGCATTTTTCTTCGAGCTTTCTTGAAAAAGACCTCTTATGAGTTGCGTTTTGGAAAACTGCCCAAGGTGAGTTATTTTCGAGTTTTCAGTTGCCATTGTTTTATACTCAAAAAGGGCAACTTGGACAAGTTTGAGTCTCGTTCTTCTGACGGTCTGTTTTTGGGTTATGGCACTCACACTTGAGCTTATCGTGTACTTAACCTTGACACTAACCGAGTCATGGAGACATCAGATGTTGTTAACACCAGATTTTCGCACGCGTAGGAATATGACAGGTGGGTCCGGCCAGCAGAGGAGACAGATTCGCCAAAC
This sequence comes from Coix lacryma-jobi var. lacryma-jobi, assembly GCA_009763385.1. Classification (NCBI taxonomy): domain Eukaryota; kingdom Viridiplantae; phylum Streptophyta; class Magnoliopsida; order Poales; family Poaceae; genus Coix; species Coix lacryma-jobi. The sequence goes on from CM019831.1 coordinate 87,663,795, forward strand.
GATCGGCAGCTGTTTGGTCCTCAGAGTTTCGGTAACTGTCTACGCGGTCGGCTATTTCGTGAGACCATGGTTCCATTCGGAAAACGCGTATTGTGAGTAAAGCTGGCTTGCACGGGAAGACACGTGGTGATGGAAGGCACCAAATAATGTAGGGTTCATATCTTTCCGTATTTCATTGTAAAGTCGTAATCGTCTAGGACTCATGTTTTCGTCCAGGGTATAAGTATAAGCCCTCGACCATTGTAAAATTGTTCACAACCACATCAATACAACCGGCCCCGCGCCACCTTCGAGTCCTTATAGTCGTGTCGTCGAGTTCTTCGAGAGGAATCATCGATCCGTCGACCTCCGTAAGTAACGGCAACCTTGTTATCATGTCTAGTATCATGCGGTGGATTTAGATATGATGCAAGTAGTCTCGTATGTTAAGCTTAGTATCGTGCGGCGGATTTAAGCTTATGACGGGAAGTTTTTACCTATGACTTGTATCGTGCGGCGGATTGAGTCATGAGTAAAAATAGTTATCGGCTCTGTTAGATTTGGAAGATCTAATAGATTCATTAAGTTATCACGTGTTATATGTTTTATTTATTTAACTCGTACAACACTTTTTGCCCAATCTAGATTGATCTTCGTTCGGCCTTGTTGCACGGGTTTGCTTGTGCTTTGCTAATTATAAGATCATGATGGCCGAATCGACTTCCAATCTAGGTTGTTACATGTCGCGGGTTCATACATGCCGATGATGTTTAGGCTTTGATAGAGCTGGGTGTCGTGCGGCAGGTGTAGGTTTTAGATTAGTTTAACCATGCTTGGTTTGTATGTTTCCTCTTCATGGACCCCAGTTCGGCTAGTTTGCCGATTCTGGTTAAGCTTACATGAGTAATGAGTATACATAGATCTGTTCAGATGTATGTGTGCTTTTAGCTTCTTATAATTAGATCGTATCATGCGGTGGATTAATCTAATTATAAGGAGTGGTGTAGATTTATAGCAAGTGGTATCATGCGGTGGATTAGCTTTGCTTGAGTTTATGCCTGACGGGTTCATGAAGGCTGGACGTGCGGCAGACTAGCTGGATTGGCCTATGCATATGTTATCTGAATAGATCTGTATTTACAAGTTACCTCTTTTATCCTTTTGTCACGTATGTATTCGGCATTCGACATGTTTACATGCTTTCTCTTTATACTTGCCGAATGACATCTTAAACCTGTTTCGACAAACAGCTTCTATAGCTGTGTGTCATCGTGATTGGCTTCCAAAGCCGTGCATATGGAACTGTCTGGTTTTTACCCAGCATGTTCCAAGGTATTCTCACATTTTATTCCTTGTTGGTTTTTAGGTCAAACCGACTGGCACATCTCCGGGTTCGATACACCCCGGGCTCCCGATTGAAGCTAGCCTCGTTCGGCTTGCTGTGTGCCCTTGACGCGAGACGCCACGTTTTTTGTCAACACACTTTTTGGCACGCCTGGTGGGACCACTTCATTTCAAGATGCCTGAGATTAACGAAGATCAAGTCTTCGAGGTGACCATGGACGATTTGCCGCTAGAGTCAAAAGATCTGGTGCAGCGAGCTTGTGATGAATTCCAGCGCAAGTGCTTAGATACCTTCTCCAAGAATAAAAGCGGCAAAGTCTATCAGAAGCAGACGTTCCCGAAGATTGTTCCTCATCACCAACTTGAGCTACCTGATGGTAGCGAAGAAGCGGCTCTCCAGAAGATGGCGGATATGATGCATAGGATTGTATCAGGAGCAGTGACCAGTCATCAGTCGGCTTTCCTGAACACCTTTCGTGCGGTCATGGTTGATACTTTCGGTCCGAACGCAGATAAGTATTTTGAAGAAGCTGCTGGTCCAGTGCGGGGGCCATTGTTGTTCCAAGTACCTCAACGCCGAAGAGTTGTCGAAAACAGTGGAGCCGGCCCAAGCACGGGTGGGATGGTGTCTCAGGAAACACAACAACTTCCCCAGACCTATGGCCAGCTCACATTCGGCACAACAGGGAACGTCCCACCATCTGCTTCTAGAGTATCTCCTGTGGCAAACAGGATCCAGAAAGATATGTTTGGAGACGGATATCGGGAATTTATGGACTATAACTCGATTAACGCTCTTCCAAATCCCGGATACGGGAGTTCAGCAGGGTTACATGCTGGGGGGCAGACACAAACAGCTCCTGATTCAAATGTTGACCTCATCATACATAAGATGGCTGATATGATGTAGAATCAGTTCGGCCTAAAACCGAAGAATCAAATATACACGTACAAGTCTCCTTACCCTGAATGGTACAATCGGGTAGCTCTTCCTCCGAGGGTCAAACCTCCTACTGACCTTACCAAGTTCTCGGGCCAAGATGATACCAGTACGAGGGAACACATCAGCCGTTAGCTGATGCAGCTTGGTGAAGCATCTGCAGATGAAGCTTGGAGGATTCGATACTTCCCGTTGTCGTTGACAGGACCAGCCTTCTTTTGGTTCGCCTCACTGCCAGCGAATTCCATCAGTACGTGGGCGGAGCTGGAGCAGAAATTCCACTCATACTTCTTTACGGGAACCAGTGAGAAGAAGTTGGTCGATCTCATGAGCTTGAGGATGAGACCCGGCGAGACACCGCAAGAGTATCTGCGCCGATTCAGGGAAACCAAAAATCTCTGCTATTCTCTGAATTTGCCGGATGACCAGTTACCGGGGATAGCCATAGCTGGCATGTTGCCGAGTATCAAAGAAAAGTTATTCGGCATGGAATTTGAAGACCTCGGGCAGTTATCACAAAGGTTAGCAATGATGAGCAATCAAGCTCAGGGATTCAAGAGGAACAATCAGTTCCAGAAGGGTGATGTAGCTGCCGAGATGTATCAGGCTTTCCTAGAGGAAGCAGATGAATATCATGATGAAGATGAGGTGGCTGCAGCCAAGATAACGTGGTCTAAAGAGCCGACTCAAGTCAACCAACGGTGGCTGAGGCAACACAAAGGTACTTATGACTTTGATGTGTCCAAGTCAGACAAATTATTTGAATACTTGTTGAAGGAGGGACGCATCAAGTTGCCGGAGGGTCATCCTATGCTGCTTCCTGGGGGCGTCAAAGACAAGAAGTATTGTGGTTTCCATAACACTAAGTCCCATTCCATAAATGATTGCCGAGTGTTCAGAGATCGGATCCAGAAGGCTATTCAAGGCGGACATCTGAGGTTCGATGGAAAGATGAAGATTGATGGTAGCCCTTTTGAGCAGAATACTTGACGCGAACCCGTTAGGGTTTTTGCCCGATCTTTCGATGAGAAACGGGGATAACTCGATTGGTGGATGGAGATGACGTTCACGGCCCGACTACAGCCCTCAAGACCGCGCCTTAGCAACCGATACACCACGTCCAATAGCCGTCACGATCTTGTGGAGCGCGACAACCAGCCCCTAGGGCTCCCGTCCTGCAAGCAATCGAAGAACTAGCAAGAACGAGGAAACAAGCACTGAATTTGCAAGATGAAATTGAAGGCTTCAAACTGAATCTTAATCAACAATGGGGTTCCGAAGACAAGGAGACGGGCGGCAGATCCTGCACGCGCACCGACAAGCAAGTAGCTAAGGCTAAACTTGATCTAAACAAAACCCAACCCGACCATGGCGGCTATAGAGGGATATAAGTAGATGGATTGACGACCAAAAGAGTGTTGGGGTCGTCCTCCAACCCTAGGACGCGTCCCTAATGGACCCAACTTGATACATGGGCCATAAGCCCAAAATGAGGTGACGCAGCACCCTGGACAGCAAGACCTGTCGACGGTAATTGGATCATTGCCGCTGCTGCCGAACAGATATTGATGTGGGACTTGATTCATATGAAAGTAAACTTGATAAGCTTTCCAACAAGTCCTGAAGCGCCTGAATCCGAATCCGTATGCAACCGTGGTGGCGGTCACAAGTTGGTGCTTTGCTGCAGTCCGAATCCAGCTAGCGCGAGTCCTTCTCCCTTTCAGTCTTCTGCTCGGTTCCTAATCAAAACAAGAGTGCACGCGTTTCCATTGTCTAAACAAGATGGACAAGAGCTTATCATGGAACTCACTTGATGATTAAGTTGACGAGCACGAGCACGAGTAAGAGGACCAGCTATAGGTTGTGTCGGAGAGGATGTATCGCTGGTGTTGATGTCCTCATCATCCTCCCTTTCTTGCATTTGAGTCGTCCTCGACTCAAGCTCATATTCCTCACCCAAATAAGGCTTCAAATATGCAATGTTAAATGTGGGACTAACCCCAAAATGTGCAGGAAGATCAAGCTTATATGCATTCTCGTTAATTCGTTGCAGCACTTTAAAAGGACCATCAGCTCTAGGCATCAATTTGGATTTTCTCAGTTCTGGAAATCTATCTTTTCGCAAATGCAACCAAACCAAATCCCCAGGTTCCAGAATCAATTGCTTTCTACCTTTATCTCCAACACATTTGTACTTAGCATTCATGCGCTCTATGTTTTCTTTAGTGGCTTCATGCAATTTTAACATCAATTCAGCACGTTGCTTAGCATCAAAATTCATTTTTTCAGAACTTGGCAAAGGCATTAAATCAATAGGAGCACGTGGCAAGAAGCCATAGACAATCTCGAAAGGACACATTTTTGTAGTAGAATGCAATGAACGATTATAAGCGAACTCAATATGAGGCAAACATTCTTCCCACATCTTAATATTCTTCTTTAAAACAGCCCTTAACATAGTGGATAAAGTTCTATTCACTACTTCAGTTTGACCATCAGTTTGGGGATGACAAGTGGTGGAAAATAAAAGCTTAGTCCCCAATTTAAACCACAAAGTCTTCCAAAAATGACTAAGAAATTTAGCATCACGATCAGAAACAATTGTGTTGGGCACACCATGTAAGCGAACAATTTCTCGAAAGAACAAATCAGCAATATTTGTAGCATCATCAGTTTTATGACATGGTATGAAATGTGCCATCTTAGAAAATCTATCAACAACCACAAACACACTATCACGTCCCCTCCTAGTCCTTGGTAATCCCAACACAAAATCCATAGATATATCCTCCCAAGGAGCATTAGGAACAGGAAGAGGTAGATACAAACCGTGGGGATTTAACCGTGACTTTGCCTTTTGACATGTTGTGCAACGAGCAACAAACCTCTCCACATCTCTCTTCATCCTTGGCCAAAAGAAATGACCAGCAAGTATGTCCTCGGTCTTCTTTGCTCCAAAATGTCCCATCAAGCCACCTCCATGTGCTTCCTGCAACAACAACAAATGAACAGAGCTAGCTGGAATGCATAGCTTGTTAGCTCTAAACACAAACCCATCACTAACGATGAATTTGTTCCATCCTTTTCCATCTTTACAATGCAGCAACACGTCTCTAAAATCAGCATCGTGAACATATTGGTCCTTAATTGTTTCTAACCCAAAGATCTTATAATCAAGTTGATTCAGCAAAGTATATCTCTGTGACAAAGCATCAGCAATAATATTCTCCTTCCCTTTCTTGTGTTTAATAATATAAGGAAAAGATTCAATAAATTCAACCCATTTTGCATGCCTACGATTCAGTTTTCCTTGACTACGAATATGTTTTAAAGATTCATGATCAGAATGGATAACAAACTCTTTGGGCCACAAATAATGCTGCCATGTCTCTAATGTTCGAACAAGAGCATAGAGTTCTTTATCATAAGTAGAATAATTGAGAACAGGCCCACTTAATTTCTCACTAAAATATGCAATAGGTTTTCCCTCTTGTAACAAAACACCTCCCAGACCAATTCCACTAGCATCACATTCAAGCTCAAAAGTCTTATTAAAATCAGGAAGTTGTAGGAGAGGCGCATGAGTTAACTTATCTTTCAACATGTCGAATGAATTCTCTTGTGTTTTGCCCCACTCAAAAGGCACCCCCTTTTTGGTAAGCTCATTCAATGGTGCAGCAATGGTGCTGAAATCCTTCACAAAACGGCGATAGAATCCAGCAAGTCCTAGGAAACTCCGCACCTGGGTGATAGTCTTTGGGACAGGCCATCCCTGTATAGCTTCCACCTTGGCTTGATCAACCTCAATTCCCTGTGGAGTTACAACATAACCAAGAAAACACACTCGATCGGTGCAAAAGGTGCACTTCTCAAGGTTACCAAATAAACGTGCCTCGCGTAGTGCATTAAAAACAGCACGTAAATGATCAAGATGTTCATCCAATGATTTGCTGTAAATTAATATATCATCAAAATATACGACAAAAAATTTCCCAATGAAAGCACGCAAAACCTCGTTCATTAATCTCATGAAAGTACTAGGTGCATTAGTTAACCCAAAAGGCATGACTAACCACTCATATAAACCGAACTTAGTTTTGAAAGCAGTTTTCCATTCATCTCCCAATTTCATACGAATCTGGTGGTACCCACTACGTAAATCAACTTTTGAAAACACAATAGCACCACTCAGTTCATCTAGCATATCATCTAATTGTGGAATAGGGTGTCGATATCGAATGGTGATATTATTAATAGCTCTACAATCAACACACATACGCCATGTTCCATCTTTCTTAGGCACTAAAATTACTGGAATAGCACAAGGGCTAAGGGATTCTCGCACATAACCTTTGTCCAGTAGTTCTTGCACTTGTCGCTGAATTTCCTTTGTTTCTTCCGGGTTTGTCCTGTATGGCGCACGGTTTGGCAAAGATGCACCAGGAATAAGATCAATTTGGTGCTCAATCCCGCGTAATGGTGGCAGCCCCGCTGGTACCGCACTTGGAAACACATCGGAATACTCCTGCAAAACGTTAGCAACAGCAGGGGGCAAAGAACATTGCATATCCTCAATTGAAATCAAAGCATCCTTGCATATCAAAGCATAAGCAACAGAAGTGGATGCATTGAACTCATTAATATCTGATTTGGTAGCTATCATACAACGTCCTTTCAGTTTTATCTCATCTTTGTTACCAATTACAGATTTATCATTTTTATTGCTCTCGCTCTTTGCTTTAGTAGCCCTTGCAACATCAATTTGCATAATAGTTTCAGGGGACATAGGATGCAGCACAATTTTTGATCATGGTATAGAAAAGAATACTGATTTGATCTACCATGATGCATAGAATCTCTATCAAATTGCCAAGGTCTACCAAGCAGAATGTTACAAGCTTGCATAGGCACAACATCACATTCAACAATATCTTTGTAGGATCCGATGGAAAAATTGATTCTCACAAGTCTAGTTACCTTTGCCTTACCACTGTTGTTCAGCCATTGGATGTAGTAGGGATGCGGGTGTGGTTTGGTGTTGAGGGCAAGTTTCTGCACCATATCGCTGCTTGCCAAGTTGTTGCAGCTACCTCCATCAATGATCATGCGGCAAGAACGCTCTTTGATGACACACTTTGTTTGGAATAAAATATGTCGCTGATTTTGCTCCGCCTTCTCCATTTGTGCACTAAGCACTCGCTGCACGATCAAGCTTTCATAGTGGTCCGCTTCACCTGCATTAATATGTTCTTCTATTTGTTCTTCATTACCTGCATGGTCAGTCGCAAGCAGTGCAAGCGTGTCTTCATCAAAATCACTAGCAAATGAGCACTCACCATCATCTTTGACAATCATAACTCGCTTGTTTGGACAGTCACGCATCATGTGTCCATATCCCTTGCACTGGTGACATTGTATGTTGCTTGTTCTACCCGTCGATGCCATGGATGAAGTACTCGCAGCAGGCTTTTGCATCGTCTTTGCAACTGAATTTGTGGGAGCAGCTCGAGACTTGTCACTAGATGATGGAGTAGACATACGTGTAGATGGAGTTGTAGTCATGCGTTGCTGCCATGAATTAGCCTTCCCTGCAGAAATATTAGTCCTTGCGCTAGCATGTCGTCCCTGCACTTCCCTTTCAGCTTTACAAGCAAGATGAAACAAACGGGTTACACTATTGTATTCTTTGTAAGCGAGGATGTCCTGAATTTCCCGATTTAACCCACCCAAAAATCTAGCCATAGCCGGTTCCTCATCCTCCTCTAGGTTACAACGCAACATACCCGTTTGTAATTCCTGATAATATTCTTCTACACTTTTAGCACCTTGTCTCAATTGCTGCAACTTATTTATCATATCACGGGCATAGTAAGATGGAACAAATCTAGCTCTCATGGCTCGTTTCAGCGCATCCCAAGTTCTAGGTAAGTTATTAGGATTTTTCTTTCCATATTCTATCCACCAAACAGAAGCAAAATCTGTAAACTCACTAGTAGCAGCCCTAACACGTGTAGTCTCAGGAAATTCATGACATGCAAACTTTTGATCAACAGCAATCTCCCAAGTAATGTAGGCATCAGGGTCATATTTACCATCAAAAGGAGGTATCTTAAATTTAATCTTACTGAAAGCATCATCATTATTGTGTACCTCGCGTCGGCGGTTGCCACCCATACCTCTACGGTTGTGAGGTAGGCGTCGTCGATCACGAGCGTCTTGATCCTCATGCTCAGTATCAGCAGTGTAGTCATCTTCATGACTACCGTGCTCTTGATCTCCCTCCTTTTCTTCTTTATGCTTCTCTTTATCTTCGGTGTGGAAGTCATCAAATCGCCTTAGGAGAGCAGCAAGGCTTTTGTCCACACTAGCAACGGATTCCTCCAAACTTGTAAGCTTGTTGTTTGTGGCAATCTGCGTAGCCTCCAACTGCCCCAGCTTTTCATTTGTCACCTGCAAGTCATTATCAAGTCCCTCTGTGTGCAGCTTCACCTTCCTTTCAAAATGTTGTATGATGCCCTTAGTGCGAGGTGTATGTAGTGTTTCGTTATCATCATCTCCCCCTGTCATGGTTCAAAAACAAAGACAACAAGAAAGGCAAGTGAAGAAATAAAAGCCCTACAACTACTAGGATGTAGCTACAGCAAGTCTCTCACACTCAACTTGTTACACAAGTTCTTACCAATTCTTACCTTGCTTGACAGGAGGGGTCGTCTACCAACAAGTCTTCAGCAATGGATGAAGTGTATCGGTGCTGCGGCACAAGACCTGTCAAGCTGTAGAGTATGTGGAGCTATAGGTGGGCTGAAACAATGATCGAACTAGCACCACGTCAGTTATAAAGGCGAGCTGAATAAACGTTCGACGACGGTACTGTGCTGGTCCTAGGCTAGACCGTGCTAGAGACGCGAGCTTGGACACAAAGGAAAACCACAGCACACCCCTGAAAACAAGGTGGAACAAACCTAAAATCAATATGAAAAACAGCCCCTTTTCTTTTGAATCTTTTCTCTTTTCTTTTTTTTTTGGGCAACCTCAAAATCTGATTATATGAACAAAAGAATACAAAGGAGCAATTCGCTACACACACTTTTTCCGAAAGTACAGGGGTATTCCGGTAAGAAGAAGATACTCTCTCTCTCTCTCTCTAGAGTAAGGCCGAACAAGTATGGAGTTATCTTTCTTTTGGATCACAGAAGGACTCACGTAGATGGAGTTCAGGATATATTAACAAGCGGACTCCAAGTTCTACTCGGTTTCCACTCAGACCCAACCACAAATGGATTCCACCTATTGCCGAGTTCTACTCGGTTTCCTTTTTTTTATCACGTTGGTGGAACTCAGATTGGAACTCAACTCGATCCGGACCAAGACCACAGTTCAATTCGGACTTCACAACAGATTCGACAGAGAGAAGATATGGTAATACTCGGCTGTGTAAAGATGGTGACAAGAACTCGAAACTCTAAAGGACTAGACACTAAGACCAGCAACTCGACACAAACCGAAGCAACGCAAATTCAACAAGCCCTAACTAAATGGTACTTAGCCAAGGCACAAAGGTTTAATAGGATTATGGAAAAACTAATCTACTATATTTTTTTTGGCTTTTCTGGACTATAAGAAATTAATTAAAAACAACAATGGATTAGAAGTCTCTCACCGAAGAACCTTGCTCTGATTACCAACTGACGCGAACCCGTTAGGGTTTTTGCCCGATCTTTCGATGAGAAACGGGGATAACTCGATTGGTGGATGGAGATGACGTTCACGGCCCGACTACAGCCCTCAAGACCGCGCCTTAGCAACCGATACACCACGTCCAATAGCCGTCACGATCTTGTGGAGCGCGACAACCAGCCCCTAGGGCTCCCGTCCTGCAAGCAATCGAAGAACTAGCAAGAACGAGGAAACAAGCACTGAATTTGCAAGATGAAATTGAAGGCTTCAAACTGAATCTTAATCAACAATGGGGTTCCGAAGACAAGGAGACGGGCGGCAGATCCTGCACGCGCACCGACAAGCAAGTAGCTAAGGCTAAACTTGATCTAAACAAAACCCAACCCGACCATGGCGGCTATAGAGGGATATAAGTAGATGGATTGACGACCAAAAGAGTGTTGGGGTCGTCCTCCAACCCTAGGACGCGTCCCTAATGGACCCAACTTGATACATGGGCCATAAGCCCAAAATGAGGTGACGCAGCACCCTGGACAGCAAGACCTGTCGACGGTAATTGGATCATTGCCGCTGCTGCCGAACAGATATTGACGTGGGACTTGATTCATATGAAAGTAAACTTGATAAGCTTTCCAACAAGTCCTGAAGCGCCTGAATCCGAATCCGTATGCAACCGTGGTGGCGGTCACAAGTTGGTGCTTTGCTGCAGTCCGAATCCAGCTAGCGCGAGTCCTTCTCCCTTTCAGTCTTCTGCTCGGTTCCTAATCAAAACAAGAGTGCACGCGTTTCCATTGTCTAAACAAGATGGACAAGAGCTTATCATGGAACTCACTTGATGATTAAGTTGACGAGCACGAGCACGAGTAAGAGGACCAGCTATAGGTTGTGTCGGAGAGGATGTATCGCTGGTGTTGATGTCCTCATCATCCTCCCTTTCTTGCATTTGAGTCGTCCTCGACTCAAGCTCATATTCCTCACCCAAATAAGGCTTCAAATATGCAATGTTAAATGTGGGACTAACCCCAAAATGTGCAGGAAGATCAAGCTTATATGCATTCTCGTTAATTCGTTGCAGCACTTTAAAAGGACCATCAGCTCTAGGCATCAATTTGGATTTTCTCAGTTCTGGAAATCTATCTTTTCGCAAATGCAACCAAACCAAATCCCCAGGTTCCAGAATCAATTGCTTTCTACCTTTATCTCCAACACATTTGTACTTAGCATTCATGCGCTCTATGTTTTCTTTAGTGGCTTCATGCAATTTTAACATCAATTCAGCACGTTGCTTAGCATCAAAATTCATTTTTTCAGAACTTGGCAAAGGCATTAAATCAATAGGAGCACGTGGCAAGAAGCCATAGACAATCTCGAAAGGACACATTTTTGTAGTAGAATGCAATGAACGATTATAAGCGAACTCAATATGAGGCAAACATTCTTCCCACATCTTAATATTCTTCTTTAAAACAGCCCTTAACATAGTGGATAAAGTTCTATTCACTACTTCAGTTTGACCATCAGTTTGGGGATGACAAGTGGTGGAAAATAAAAGCTTAGTCCCCAATTTAAACCACAAAGTCTTCCAAAAATGACTAAGAAATTTAGCATCACGATCAGAAACAATTGTGTTGGGCACACCATGTAAGCGAACAATTTCTCGAAAGAACAAATCAGCAATATTTGTAGCATCATCAGTTTTATGACATGGTATGAAATGTGCCATCTTAGAAAATCTATCAACAACCACAAACACACTATCACGTCCCCTCCTAGTCCTTGGTAATCCCAACACAAAATCCATAGATATATCCTCCCAAGGAGCATTAGGAACAGGAAGAGGTAGATACAAACCGTGGGGATTTAACCGTGACTTTGCCTTTTGACATGTTGTGCAACGAGCAACAAACCTCTCCACATCTCTCTTCATCCTTGGCCAAAAGAAATGACCAGCAAGTATGTCCTCGGTCTTCTTTGCTCCAAAATGTCCCATCAAGCCACCTCCATGTGCTTCCTGCAACAACAACAAATGAACAGAGCTAGCTGGAATGCATAGCTTGTTAGCTCTAAACACAAACCCATCACTAACGATGAATTTGTTCCATCCTTTTCCATCTTTACAATGCAGCAACACGTCTCTAAAATCAGCATCGTGAACATATTGGTCCTTAATTGTTTCTAACCCAAAGATCTTATAATCAAGTTGATTCAGCAAAGTATATCTCCGTGACAAAGCATCAGCAATAATATTCTCCTTCCCTTTCTTGTGTTTAATAATATAAGGAAAAGATTCAATAAATTCAACCCATTTTGCATGCCTACGATTCAGTTTTCCTTGACTACGAATATGTTTTAAAGATTCATGATCAGAATGGATAACAAACTCTTTGGGCCACAAATAATGCTGCCATGTCTCTAATGTTCGAACAAGAGCATAGAGTTCTTTATCATAAGTAGAATAATTGAGAACAGGCCCACTTAATTTCTCACTAAAATATGCAATAGGTTTTCCCTCTTGTAACAAAACACCTCCCAGACCAATTCCACTAGCATCACATTCAAGCTCAAAAGTCTTATTAAAATCAGGAAGTTGTAGGAGAGGCGCATGAGTTAACTTATCTTTCAACATGTCGAATGAATTCTCTTGTGTTTTGCCCCACTCAAAAGGCACCCCCTTTTTGGTAAGCTCATTCAATGGTGCAGCAATGGTGCTGAAATCCTTCACAAAACGGCGATAGAATCCAGCAAGTCCTAGGAAACTCCGCACCTGGGTGATAGTCTTTGGGACAGGCCATCCCTGTATAGCTTCCACCTTGGCTTGATCAACCTCAATTCCCTGTGGAGTTACAACATAACCAAGAAAACACACTCGATCGGTGCAAAAGGTGCACTTCTCAAGGTTACCAAATAAACGTGCCTCGCGTAGTGCATTAAAAACAGCACGTAAATGATCAAGATGTTCATCCAATGATTTGCTGTAAATTAATATATCATCAAAATATACGACAACAAATTTCCCAATGAAAGCACGCAAAACCTCGTTCATTAATCTCATGAAAGTACTAGGTGCATTAGTTAACCCAAAAGGCATGACTAACCACTCATATAAACCGAACTTAGTTTTGAAAGCAGTTTTCCATTCATCTCCCAATTTCATACGAATCTGGTGGTACCCACTACGTAAATCAACTTTTGAAAACACAATAGCACCACTCAGTTCATCTAGCATATCATCTAATTGTGGAATAGGGTGTCGATATCGAATGGTGATATTATTAATAGCTCTACAATCAACACACATACGCCATGTTCCATCTTTCTTAGGCACTAAAATTACTGGAACAGCACAAGGGCTAAGGGATTCTCGCACATAACCTTTGTCCAGTAGTTCTTGCACTTGTCGCTGAATTTCCTTTGTTTCTTCCGGGTTTGTCCTGTATGGCGCACGGTTTGGCAAAGATGCACCAGGAATAAGATCAATTTGGTGCTCAATCCCGCGTAATGGTGGCAGCCCCGCTGGTACCGCACTTGGAAACACATCGGAATACTCGTGCAAAACGTTAGCAACAGCAGGGGGCAAAGAACATTGCATATCCTCAATTGAAATCAAAGCATCCTTGCATATCAAAGCATAAGCAACAGAAGTGGATGCATTGAACTCATTAATATCTGATTTGGTAGCTATCATACAACGTCCTTTCAGTTTTATCTCATCTTTGTTACCAATTACAGATTTATCATTTTTATTGCTCTCGCTCTTTGCTTTAGTAGCCCTTGCAACATCAATTTGCATAATAGTTTCAGGGGACATAGGATGCAGCACAATTTTTTGATCATGATATAGAAAAGAATACTGATTTGATCTACCATGATGCATAGAATCTCTATCAAATTGCCAAGGTCTACCTAGCAGAATGTTACAAGCTTGCATAGGCACAACATCACATTCAACAATATCTTTGTAGGATCCGATGGAAAAATTGATTCTCACAAGTCTAGTTACCTTTGCCTTACCACTGTTGTTCAGCCATTGGATGTAGTAGGGATGCGGGTGTGGTTTGGTGTTGAGGGCAAGTTTCTGCACCATATCGCTGCTTGCCAAGTTGTTGCAGCTACCTCCATCAATGATCATGCGGCAAGAACGCTCTTTGATGACACACTTTGTTTGGAATAAAATATGTCGCTGATTTTGCTCCGCCTTCTCCATTTGTGCACTAAGCACTCGCTGCACGATCAAGCTTTCATAGTGGTCCGCTTCACCTGCATTAATATGTTCTTCTATTTGTTCTTCATTACCTGCATGGTCAGTCGCAAGCAGTGCAAGCGTGTCTTCATCAAAATCACTAGCAGATGAGCACTCACCATCATCTTTGACAATCATAACTCGCTTGTTTGGACAGTCACGCATCATGTGTCCATATCCCTTGCACTGGTGACATTGTATGTTGCTTGTTCTACCCGTCGATGCCATGGATGAAGTACTCGCAGCAGGCTTTTGCATCGTCTTTGCAACTGAATTTGTGGGAGCAGCTCGAGACTTGTCACTAGATGATGGAGTAGACATACGTGTAGATGGAGTTGTAGTCATGCGTTGCTGCCATGAATTAGCCTTCCCTGCAGAAATATTAGTCCTTGCGCTAGCATGTCGTCCCTGCACTTCCCTTTCAGCTTTACAAGCAAGATGAAACAAACGGGTTACACTATTGTATTCTTTGTAAGCGAGGATGTCCTGAATTTCCCGATTTAACCCACCCAAAAATCTAGCCATAGCCGGTTCCTCATCCTCCTCTAGGTTACAACGCAACATACCCGTTTGTAATTCCTGATAATATTCTTCTACACTTTTAGCACCTTGTCTCAATTGCTGCAACTTATTTATCATATCACGGGCATAGTAAGATGGAACAAATCTAGCTCTCATGGCTCGTTTCAGCGCATCCCAAGTTCTAGGTAAGTTATTAGGATTTTTCTTTCCATATTCTATCCACCAAACAGAAGCAAAATCTGTAAACTCACTAGTAGCAGCCCTAACACGTGTAGTCTCAGGAAATTCATGACATGCAAACTTTTGATCAACAGCAATCTCCCAAGTAATGTAGGCATCAGGGTCATATTTACCATCAAAAGGAGGTATCTTAAATTTAATCTTACTGAAAGCATCATCATTATTGTGTACCTCGCGTCGGCGGTTGCCACCCATACCTCTACGGTTGTGAGGTAGGCGTCGTCGATCACGAGCGTCTTGATCCTCATGCTCAGTATCAGCAGTGTAGTCATCTTCATGACTACCGTGCTCTCGATCTCCCTCCTTTTCTTCTTTATGCTTCTCTTTATCTTCGGTGTGGAAGTCATCAAATCGCCTTAGGAGAGCAGCAAGGCTTTTGTCCACACTAGCAACGGATTCCTCCAAACTTGTAAGCTTGTTGTTTGTGGCAATCTGCGTAGCCTCCAACTGCCCCAGCTTTTCATTTGTCACCTGCAAGTCATTATCAAGTCCCTCTGTGTGCAGCTTCACCTTCCTTTCAAAATGTTGTATGATGCCCTTAGTGCGAGGTGTATGTAGTGTTTCGTTATCATCATCTCCCCCTGCCATGGTTCAAAAACAAAGACAACAAGAAAGGCAAGTGAAGAAATAAAAGCCCTACAACTACTAGGATGTAGCTACAGCAAGTCTCTCACACTCAACTTGTTACACAAGTTCTTACCAATTCTTACCTTGCTTGACAGGAGGGGTCGTCTACCAACAAGTCTTCAGCAATGGATGAAGTGTATCGGTGCTGCGGCACAAGACCTGTCAAGCTGTAGAGTATGTGGAGCTATAGGTGGGCTGAAACAATGATCGAACTAGCACCACGTCAGTTATAAAGGCGAGCTGAATAAACGTTCGACGACGGTACTGTGCTGGTCCTAGGCTAGACCGTGCTAGAGACGCGAGCTTGGACACAAAGGAAAACCACAGCACACCCCTGAAAACAAGGTGGAACAAACCTAAAATCAATATGAAAAACAGCCCCTTTTCTTTTGAATCTTTTCTCTTTTCTTTTTTTTTGGGCAACCTCAAAATCTGATTATATGAACAAAAGAATACAAAGGAGCAATTCGCTACACACACTTTTTCCGAAAGTACAGGGGTATTCCGGTAAGAAGAAGATACTCTCTCTCTCTCTCTCTAGAGTAAGGCCGAACAAGTATGGAGTTATCTTTCTTTTGGATCACAGAAGGACTCACGTAGATGGAGTTCAGGATATATTAACAAGCGGACTCCAAGTTCTACTCGGTTTCCACTCAGACCCAACCACAAATGGATTCCACCTATTGCCGAGTTCTACTCGGTTTCCTTTTTTTTATCACGTTGGTGGAACTCAGATTGGAACTCAACTCGATCCGGACCAAGACCACAGTTCAATTCGGACTTCACAACAGATTCGACAGAGAGAAGATATGGTAATACTCGGCTGTGTAAAGATGGTGACAAGAACTCGAAACTCTAAAGGACTAGACACTAAGACCAGCAACTCGACACAAACCGAAGCAACGCAAATTCAACAAGCCCTAACTAAACGGTACTTAGCCAAGGCACAAAGGTTTAATAGGATTATGGAAAAACTAATCTACTATATTTTTTTTGGCTTTTCTGGACTATAAGAAATTAATTAAAAACAACAATGGATTAGAAGTCTCTCACCGAAGAACCTTGCTCTGATTACCAACTGACGCGAACCCGTTAGGGTTTTTGCCCGATCTTTCGATGAGAAACGGGGATAACTCGATTGGTGGATGGAGATGACGTTCACGGCCCGACTACAGCCCTCAAGACCGCACCTTAGCAACCGATACACCATGTCCAATAGCCGTCACGATCTTGTGGAGCGCGACAACCAGCCCCTAGGGCTCCCGTTCTGCAAGCAATCGAAGAACTAGCAAGAACGAGGAAACAAGCACTGAATTTGCAAGATGAAATTGAAGGCTTCAAACTGAATCTTAATCAACAATGGGGTTCCGAAGACAAGGAGACGGGCGGCAGATCCTGCACGCGCACCGACAAGCAAGTAGCTAAGGCTAAACTTGATCTAAACAAAACCCAACCCGACCATGGCGGCTATAGAGGGATATAAGTAGATGGATTGACGACCAAAAGAGTGTTGGGGTCGTCCTCCAACCCTAGGACGCGTCCCTAATGGACCCAACTTGATACATGGGCCATAAGCCCAAAATGAGGTGACGCAGCACCCTGGACAGCAAGACCTGTCGACGGTAATTGGATCATTGCCGCTGCTGCCGAACAGATATTGACGTGGGACTTGATTCATATGAAAGTAAACTTGGTAAGCTATCCAACAAGTCCTGAAGCGCCTGAATCCGAATCCGTATGCAACCGTGGTGGCGGTCACAAGTTGGTGCTTTGCTGCAGTCCGAATCCAGCTAGCGCGAGTCCTTCTCCCTTTCGGTCTTCTCCTCGGTTCCTAATCAAAACAAGAGTGCACGCGTTTCCATTGTCTAAACAAGATGGACAAGAGCTTATCATGGAACTCACTTGATGATTAAGTTGACGAGCACGAGCACGAGTAAGAGGACCAGCTATAGGTTGTGTCGGAGAGGATGTATCGCTGGTGTTGATGTCCTCATCAATACTGCGTCTTTCTCTGTTAACATGATCAATGTAGCCGATCCCAGGGGTAAGGGTAAGATGAAAGTTTTAACCTCCGATAGAGCGAAGGAAGCTGGCACTATTGATCCCGATCGGCAGGTTACAAGAGGAAGACTTCAGCGGAGAGTTCGGTTCCAAGATAGCCGAATTGAGACGGGTAACAGCTCCAGACCCAGGGTCACGACGCGCATTCTGTTGAATAAGTGGCGTTGGGAATAGGAACGGTACCAGAAGCAGAGGCTTTATGAAGAACGGAAGTTCCTGGAGGGGCAGAAGAGGTACGAGGAAGAGATGTACCGAAAAGAACGAGAAGATATGAAGGAACAAGAACAGTATCATTGGGAATGCTCGTTCTTCCAGTATTGTTGGAACGAAGGCTTGAAGTTGCCTGTTAAGAACAACTGCCCTGAATGCAGTAGTCAGTACTCTGAGTACAGGCAATCTCGAGTCAACCGCCGTTCTGTCCATGAAAAGCTTGGGGCACGAATCCCTGAGGACGATCGGCGCTTAAAAATAAATAATTCTGAGAATCGGCAGGGAAGATTTGCCGATCAAGGTTGGGCTCATACTGAAGAAGAAGAATACCGTGAATATGTCTGGCAAAAAGGGCAATGGTGCCCGCTAGGTTTAAGGAAAAGCCAGAAAAGGAGAGTGCAGCGCTTGAGGAACAGAGAGTTGGAGCAAGCGGGCACTGAGATGAAACGGGTTTGGCGTCCTAAAGAGAAGCCAGATGGAGGTAATCGTTCGGCTGATACATGCATGGCGTTCTTTCTCCCGTCAGAGTTTGTAGCTCCGGAGAATCAAGATGTCCAGGACGAGACATATTCAGACTTCGATGAAAGTGAATTTCAGGACTTATTAGCTCATCTCATCTTGGCTGAAAAGGCAGTATTTGATAAACCAATCAGACACCGACACTTGAGGCCATTATATATGAGGGGGTATGTCAATGGCAAGCCATTAACCAAGATGTTCATTGATGGAGGAGCTGCCATAAATATCATGTCGTATACCACTTTCAGGAAGCTTGGCATGACAAGTGAAGATCTACTGAAGACCGACATGGTATTGAGGGATTTTGTGGGAAATTCTTCTGACACCTGAGGAGCAGTCCATGTCGAATTAATGATTGGGTCTAAAACCTTGATCACTACCTTCTTCATCATTGAGGGCAAGGGGTCATATAGTTTGTTGTTGGGAAGAGATTGCATACATGCAAACTGTTGTGTACCATCAACTATGCATCAGTTCCTCGTACAGTGGATTGGAGATGACATTGAGATCGTTCATGCTGATGATTCGGTTAGTGTTGCTAATACAGAACCAATCTATTGGGAGTATGAAGGTGTCGAGTGTTTCTCTGGAAGAGCCTGGGAAGCAGGACCTGTGAATGTCTTTGACGAGGACCAACAGCCGATTCAGACAATCAGCTCTCAGAGTAATTTTTAAATCTAACTAATGGTAATGGAGAAAGCTAGAGCCAAAGTCTCATATCGGCTGACAAGGAGTAAAGTGTTGATAGTGAAGCCAAAGTTGGATCAATGTGTGCAAGTTGGGATCTCGTATGATTCAAAATCTGCAAGCCTTTAAGGGAACTTCAATTATTTCTTCATTACCAGAGCTCGTGGAAGTTCAGAGAAGATTCATACAAGGTGACGTGCAACAGAAGCTTTTGATGAAATTGAAGAAGTATGGAGGCACTTCCACAACTTGGGGATTATTTTGAGTTGTACGTGACGGTCGGTAGCCTTATAGTAGGATCGGCCCTTATTTTTTGAGTTTAGAGGAAAGATAATTAGCAATTTGTTTTAGCCGAAAATGTCAAACCTGAGAGAGGGGTATTCGGCTGTAACAAGGCTTTTTGGTTTGTGCACTTGTCAGTTGAAGCTTTGGCACTACTTGTTGAAGCCGAACGCATGGGAGTCGTGTAACTCGAAAGATATTTTGTATACAGCCGATGTGAAAAAACATCGCCTTTAGCAGAAAAAATGTTTCAAGGAATTAAGTTATAGCCGATATTTTTACATATCGCCTTTAGTACAAGGATATTTATGACCTTGGTAACCCTGGCATTTTCAAATTGGTGGGTTTATTGGGGTAAGAGAAAGGTGAGAAACAATAAGTGAAGATGCCGAGTGACATGACATGTCGGAGGTGAGATTCAGTCGGCTAAGACGACGTCATACATTCGGCAAACGTTCTTCTGAAGAAATTCTGCAATCGGGGAAATCACTGAAGGATTGAAAGATGCAGATAGACGCTATTCAGAGAAGCACAAGTTCATCTGCTGCAAACTTCATTTATAGATCCATCCTAAGTACAAGCTACCCTTGGAATAATTTGTTTACAATGGATTGCGGATCAACAATCTCAGCAATAGCAGCGGCATGGTTATCATAGATTTCAAGATCTTCAAACTCATCTGGGTCACATGCGAATCCAACTGGCAGGGAGGAGTAATCTTCTTTGGTCCAAAAACTTATTGCTGCTAGCCCGAGAGAAATTCCGGCACGCACACTTTCGATGACATACCTGATCTACACGACCTTCAGTAGTATCAAGGCTAGCCTCAGTTATGTTCTCGTGAACATTCTTCTCTACGGGAAAAAAGCTGACAAAAGGAAAAAATGTATCAGGCATGTGTAAGTTTGATCAGAGGAGAAGGTCTTATAAGGATTTTATTGACCTATGATGGCGTTGTAGGTCTGTTTCCACTGATACGGCTATTCAGTTTTTTCTTCGGTGTCATATCTCCTGGGCAAGTCTTCTTAGAAGAGAGCCTGAGCTTAGTCAAAGATAAGATGAATGAAGGAAGCTATCACAAGGGGGCAGAGAATAGTCTTTACTCGATGTCGGTGAATCGGTGCTCTGTTGTCCCCTGTTTCAACTATGAAAGGGACGTTTATTGAGATCACTACTACTGGGCATTGATGGAATTCTTGAGCAGAAGAGGTTTTTCCTCTTTGGTTTGAGCCAAGAGCATAGGATTGGGATTTTGGTGAATCTGGCTCGAGGTTGAAGATAGTGGTTTGTCTAAGATCATATTTAGAGCTGTAATCTACGCATTAGAAGACCAGGCGTCAGGCTGGGGTCTTTCGCGATTATTGGGCCGATATTGGGCCAAACCAAATCTATGCTGATCCAAGTGGTTTAGGGTTTTTGGAGTCTAAAAGGCTGATCAAGGTTCGGCTGACATAAGATTGCAATTGTGAGGTACTCGGTTTCGGTTAATTACTCGAAAAAAAGCTCTGAATCATCAGTTGGTACTGAAGACAAAAGACTGAAGGGGTGCTATCCTGGTACCATCATAAACCGAAAAACCGGAAGGGTGATTGAAGAGACGCCAAATCTGAGATAATCGGTTGGGTTGAACATGGTCATCAACAACAATCGATCAGATGTGCATCACTAAGAAGAGAATCAGTAGCTAGTGCACTGGATAGAACATGCATTGATCTCGAAGGATCAATCTCAGGTTGGTTTCAGCAGGACGAACGGAGGAGTTTTCACTTATCTACAAAAGGGGAAGCAAATTACAATAAAGAGTCAGTTCGTCCATTCTATTCTATTCCTACTCGGAAGATCAAAGTCAAAGGAATCGGCCAGATCTGTTCCAGCTTCTTTCATGTCATCGACAGAGTGTGCCACCCTGAATTCTAGTCCTCGCTCACAAACATCAAAATGACGGTAGTCGGCACCGGAGTGGATCCGAACAGTGTTGAAGGCGAATGCTGCACCGTAACCCATGTCAGCCCTGGAGATGTCAGGGAGGACCCGGTTGACCTCGTTTACCTGCCTCAAAGCCGTCGTACCTAGCACGTTGGCTGTGACAGCAAGATCGGCAATGGCAGCTTCGAGGGAGTGAAGTTTAGCCTCCAGAGCTAAGAAGAGGAAGGATCAATAAAATAGGGAAGAAGAATAGGGAAAGAACATTGGAAGGATGCTTACCAATGGCCTGTTCCCGAGCGACATCACGCTCTCGAGAGACTCGGGTGATCTCCCGATTCCTCCTTTCTAGATCAAATTGAAGATCCGTAATCTTCTGAGCAAGGGCCTCAGGAAAGTCGTCATCGACCCTCCTAGACAAGAACAGCAATGCGAGGGCAACTGCTTCATCTTCGAACAAAAAGCGATTAAAGAGAAACCTTCTCCTGGAGGTACTGGAAGCCCCAAGCTCAAGGCTATGACGGCTCGCCTGAGAAGACATCTTCTGGCTGATTAGGAATAGCAAGAGAGAAAGGGGGTTTTCTGGTTTGCAAACAAAGCAGGAGAAGTCGAGAAGCACGGGCCAAAATCAAGTGATAGGGGGAGTTTAAAAGGTCCCGAGTGCATAGGGAGATGAATTGGCAGGTACGGTAATTATGGCGAGTGAAGGCAGATGCTTCTGGGGGTTCCACGTCAGTGCGAAAAGGAAAAGAAATTTTGGAATAAACATTTATCCCAAAATTAGGGGGCATGTGTTAACACCAGATTTTCGCACGCGTAGGAATATGATAGGTGGGTCCGGCCAGCAGAGGAGACAGATTCGGCAAACGATCGGCAGCTGTTTGGTCCTCAGAGTTTCGGTAACTATCTACGCGGTCGGCTATTTCGCGAGACCGTGGTTCCATTTGGAAAACGCGTATTGTGAGTAAAGCTGGCTTGCACGGGAAGACACGTGGTGATGGAAGGCACCAAATAATGTAGGGTTTATATCTTTCCGTATTTCATTGTAAAGTCGTAATCGTCTAGGACTCGTGTTTTCATCCAGGGTATAAGTATAAGCCCTCGACCATTGTAAAATTGTTCACAACCACATCAATACAACTGGCCCCGTGCCATCTTCGAGTCCTTATAGTCGTGTCGTCGAGTTCTTCGAGAGGAATCATCGATCCGTCGACCTCCGTAAGTACCGGCAACCTTGCTATCATGTCTAGTATCATGCGGTGGATTTAGAAATGATGCAAGTAGTCTCGTATGTTAAGCTTAGTATCATGCGGCGGATTTAAGCTTATGACGGGAAGTTTTTACCTATGACTTGTATCGTGCGGCGGATTGAGTCATGAGTAAAAATAGTTATCGGCTCTGTTAGATTTGGCAGATCTAATAGATTCATCAAGTTATCACGTGTTATATGTTTTATTTATTTAATTTGTACAACACTTTTTGCCCAATCTAGATTGATCTTTGTTCGGCCTCGTTGCATGAGTTTGCTTGTGCTTTTACTAATTATAAGATCATGATGGCCGAATCGACTTTCAATCTAGGTTGTTACATGTTGCGGGTTCATACACGCCGATCATGTTTAGGCTTTGATAGAGCTGGGTGCCTTGCGGCAGGTGCAGGTTTTAGATTAGTTTAACCATGCTTGGTTTGTATGTTTCTTCTTCATGGACCCCAGTTCGGCTAGTTTGCCGATTCTGGTTAAGCATACATGAGTAATGAGTATATATAGATATGTTCAGATGTATGTGTGCTTTTAGCTTCTTATAATTAGATCATATCTTGCGGTGGATTAATCTAATTATAAGGAGTGGTGTAGATTTATAGCAAGTGGTATCATGCGGTGGATTAGCTTTGCTTGAGTTTATGCCTGACGGGTTCATGAAGGCTGGACGTGCTGCAGACTAGCTGGATTGGCCTATGCATATGTTATCTGAATAGATCTGTATTTACAAGTTACCTCTTTTATCCTTTTGTCACGTATGTATTCGGCATTCGACATGTTTACATGCTTTCTCTTTATACTTGCCGAATGACATCTTAAACCTGTTTCGACAAACAGCTTCTATAGTTGTGTGTCGTAGTGATTGGCTTCCAAAGCTGTACATATGGAACTGTCTGGTTTTTACCCAGCATGTTCCAAGGTATTCACACATTTTATTCCTTGTTGGTTTTTAGGTCAAACCGACTGGCACGTCTCCGGGTTCGATACACCCCGGGCTCCCGATTGAAGCTAGCCTCGTTCGGCTTGCTGTGTGCCCTTGACGCGAGACGCCACGTTTTGTGTCAACAGATGTCACCTTCGACGTGACCAGGGTTTGTCCTTCTTCTCGCTTTGAGCGTGCAGGTGATCACGAGGTTGGTGAGCCTCTTTTCGATGATGAAGAAGAAGGTGCTGAAGGGATAGATGACCCAGCACCTCCTCCACCTGCTGTGCCGCAAAGAGCGGCTTCTACGACGACTCATGGCCCCGACACATCTTCTTCCTCGGGGCCATGGGATCCGCCACCTCGAGCGGTACCCTTTGTACCTGAGGAGGCACCAGCTGCTGTTGAGGGGGAGGCCACTTCGGCAAGGGAGGCGCCATGACACATTCAGCGCCAGCACCCGCCTCAACAGATGATCGGCAGCATCGACGAATGCGTCACCCGGTCAAGGCAAATCTCTCACTTTGCTCATTCTGCATTTGTTGCTGATTTTGAACCCTGGGATGTTGGACACGCTTTGACGGATCCAGATTGGGTCAATGCCATGCATGAGGAGCTTGAGAACTTTGAGAGAAATCGGGTTTGGGTTCTAGTGTCTCCACCTTCTGAGTGTCACCCAATTGGGACAAAATGGGTTTTAAAAAAAAACAGGGAGAAGATGGCCATGTTGTGAGAAACAAGGCCAGACTCGTAGCCCAGGGATATAGTCAGAAGGAGGGGATAGACTATGACGAGACTTTTGCTCCTGTAGCACGTTTGGAGGCTATTAGGATACTCTTGGCTTTTGCTGCATCCAAAGGTTTCAAACTTTTTCAAATGGATGTCAAGAGTGCCTTCTTAAATGGCTACATAGAAGAGGAGGTGTATGTTAGACAACCCCCCGGCTTTGAAAATCCCAAGTTTCCAAACCATGTCTTTAAACTCCACAAAGCTTTGTATGGTTTGAAACAAGCCCCTAGAGCCTGGTATGATAGGTTGAAAACCTTTTTGCTTGCTAAGGGTTTTAAAATGGGATGTGTAGATAAAACGCTCTTTCTCCTCAAGCAAGGCACTGATACTCTCTTGGTCCAAATTTACGTGGATGATATCATTTTCGGTGGTTCTCCTCAAGCAAGGCACTGATACTCTCTTGCCAAGTTTGCAGATACAATGAGCAGGGAATTTGAGATGAGCATGATGGGAGAGTTGACGTTTTTCCTCGGGTTGCAAATCAAGCAATCCCGGGAAGGGACGTTTGTGCACTAGGGCAAGTACACCCGGGACATTCTAAAGAAATTCAATATGGGTGAGGCCAAGCCTCTTCCAACACCCATGTCGACCACGACGGCCCTGGATGCGGACAAGGAGGGAGAAGCAGTGGACCAGAAGGAGTACCAGAGTATGATCGGATCGCTGTTGTACCTGACGGCGACACGCCCGGACATCCAGTTCGCGGTGTGTCTGTGCGCGCGATTTCAGTCGTCGCCGCGCATTTCTCACCGTCAGGCAGTCAAGCGCATTATGAGGTACTTATCCTTCACTCCTGAGTTTGGGATTTGGTATTCTGCTTCCTCCACCCTTTCCCTTTGTGGTTATTCCGATGCCGATTTTGCTGGTTGCCGTATTGACCGCAAGTCCACTTCTGGGACTTGCCAGTTTATTGGTTCTTCTCTTGTTTCGTGGTCTTCTCGCAAGCAGTCTAGTGTCGCCCAGTCTACCATGGAGGCTGAGTATGTTGCTGCGGCTAGCTGTTGTTCCCAGTTACTCTGGATGATGGCCACTTTGCGTGATTTCGGTCTGAGCTTTTCTCGCGTTCCTTTGCTTTGTGACAGCACGAGTGCTATTAGCGTTGCTAAGAACCCCGTGCTTCACTCGAAGACCAAACACATTGATGTGCGCTTTCATTTTCTGCGAGACCACTATGAGAAGGGTGATATCGACCTTCGCCATGTCGATACTCATCATCAGTTGGCTGATATTTTCACCAAGCCTTTGGACCAATCGACCTTTAGTCGGTTGAGAGGTGAGCTTGGTGTGTGTTTCCCCTTTTAGATGGGGGAAACATTTTGGTTCTTGTACAATATACTGACTCTTTTTCATTTGTCTTTGTTTCTCTTTTGCATTTCAGCATACGCTTTTACATTCTGAGCTTCATGTATATAATCTTTAGAATGTAATTATGCTCTGTTTAGTATGCTCCGATGCTATTTGTTGATGCTAGTAGCTTATGCTCCTTCTGATCACTAATACATGATTGTGAGCTGAGCTATTTTTAAATGGTGAATTTGCTTAACAAACATAAAACTTGTAAATGTTCACCATTGAGATATGCAACTAGCATGTGTAGGATGTGTTGAATACACTCGTGCTTTTCATATATGCTAGGTTGCTATGTCTCTAGTTCTGAGTCTGTCACTTGCTTGGTCTGTTCATATTCTGATATAAAACTTGAACCAAGATAAGTGAATTGTAAAGATCGAGATGGGATTGCTTGTCAACACATCACAGTTTCGAGACTGTTTCTCATTGCACTTTGAGTTAAACTTGAGCTGTGTAGTGTATGACCGAAACTGTTGCTTTAAGCTTCTGATTGCTTCTGCATAGGCTTCACACAGTTGGAAAGTTAGGCAATGACAAGCTCTCAACCTCTCGCAATCACATGCTAAATTCTGAACTTGTGTAATCTTTACCGCTGCAACTCCGATAAAATTTGGATACACAAGTCTATGTTTCATTCTATAGCATGATGGTTGAACTTTGCTAGGGGTAGTTCACTTTGTATACATGATTAGCACTTGCTGTTTTCCTGTCTATACATGTGTAGTGCTATTTTGATGGTGAATACCTTTTTGGCTAAAAACTGCTCACTTTGCTCATATGTTCATAGTTCATATTTGGTGATCAGTTTGAGCCTTTGCTAGCTTATATGTGTTCCAGTGAGTCATTGGAGCTATACTGTTTAGAGCATCCTTGCATTCTATCGACTATATTCCTGAAGCTGCTAACTTGCATTTTGACTCATATGCATTTTGGAAGGGGGAGAACTTCTCTTGTTTGGCACTTTTGATGGTGCATTTTCTGAAGAGGAGGAAATTGCTTTCGGTTCCTTATGCTTGATGGTGCATTTTCAACTAAGGGGGAGAATTTGCAAATCATATGCTTCCTTGAGTCCAACTAAGAGGGAGTATTTTAGTTGTGTGCACTATTCGAGGGGGAGTTTGACCGTAAGGTTTTGGTATCGAGCTTTCTTGCTAGTTGTGTTGAGCCTCTGTGCCTCTATCTTGAGGGACTAGCACTAGCATTTTGCTTCGATTTTTGAAGTTGGTTTTGGCTAGCGGTGTTGAGCCTGTTCTACCTCTTCTTGAGGGCTAGCTTTGCCTTGCTTGGTTGCGTCAAGCCATTGCCCATGTCTTTGGGGACCAAGTTGTTTTGCTCTTTCCACTTGACCTTCTTCGGCTTTGCTATGCTTTTGGGTCATTTGGTCGAGTTCTCTCCTCTCCTTCTTCCTCCTTTCCTCTTTCCATTATGATTTGTGTTGGTAGTTGACAATGCACTCATCAAGGGGGAGATTGCGGATACATGGGTGTATGCCGAGTCTCTGAGTGATGAGTGATTGTCAACTGGGATAATGCGCATGCTCTTTGGCTTGTGTTGTGCAGGTGTCGAGCACGGATACAGTGATCAGAGGCAAGGTGAAGGTCGAGTAGAGACGTGCCGTGCCGAGGGACCGAGAGTGGCGAAGGGCGGACGTGAGGCTTGGACTGAGGGACCGGTGGCCCGAGGATCAGCTGTGGTGGTTGGCAGCCTGGGACAGTGACGAGCGGAGACTTGCGGGCATGGTGTTGCTTGGGTCGAGGACCTGGGGACACGTGTCGGTGGACGGGGTGCACGGGCGGTGCATCCCCTCTACAGCTTCGGTTTGGTGGTAGAGCCAGAGAAAAACCATCGGGTGGACGGTTTCTAGGTTTGGGCCTCAAAACCTGGGCGCGGATGGTTTCCGAGTTTGGCCACAAAACTCGGGCTGAGGACGGTTTCCAGGTTTGGGCCTCAAAACCTGGGTGCTGCGGGTTTGCTGAGTTTCGGCCACAAAAGTCAGGCGTTGGTGGGCTGGTTTCCTGGTTTGGGCCTCAAAACCGGGGGTTGGCTGTGAAGGCTGGTTTCCCGGTTTGGGCCACAAAACCGGGGGTGCGACGTCCGGGAAAAGGACAGCAGAGCGGTGGCGGCACGTGGCGGCAATCGGGAGGTTGCGTCGAGTCAACGCTACGAGTTGTGCGGGCGTGGCCGTCGGATCCACCTACCATCGAGTTGGTCCAGAATAACCTTAGGGTTTAGCTGGTTCGCTCTGTAAGTAGATAGGGGTAGAGTGGGAATTAGGAATAGTTAGAATTAGGATAAGTAGGGGGAGACACCCACCTCCCGATCTATCTCAGTCATTTGCTCTTTGCACCTAGGGTTTCCTACTCTCCTAATCCCCTGCTGTAGCTAGCTGAGATCCGCAGAGAACCACACCTCTGTGTATTGGAGATTTTGAGGAAGTGAGGCCGTATCCTCACAGTTGTAGCGTGCGGTAGCCACACGGTTGCAGATCGATGTGTTGATTCGCGTTTTGTTCATGTTCTTCGCGTTCTTCGTTTCTCCGTAATTTTCCCGTCACTCGATCTCTCTCCCTACTGCGTCTTTGCGAAATCCATTTGAATCAACTTGTTCGTTTTTGAAAGGAGATCACTTCTACCGAAGGAATTCATCTAACTCCTCACGAACAAGTAGATCGGGTTGATTTCGTTTTCATGGCGCTTTTTCGTTCTTGATCTTCCCCTTTCGATTTCCCGGTGATTGAATCGATTTGAGTGGATGATTTCTTGGGGATAGTCTCCTAACTACCCCGTGATCATCTTCTCCAAGTTTGGGAACGTGGGATTTTGATTTGGATCGAATTTGGAGAGATTTGGAGAGGAGGCGACTGAAATCGCCCTCTCTGCCCGTTGGCGGACAGTCCGCGGTTTTGACCGGCGAACAGTCCGCGCATCGGGATCGAGCCTGGTCAGTGGCTGCGGGTCTCGGTCGCGTTACTGTTCCTTGACCGGCGGACAGTCCGCCGAAGGAACTTGCGGACAGTCCGGGAATCGTCCAGGAACTGTTCAGCAGCTTCGCTGTTTTGGTATTTGACCGGCGGACAGTCCGCCGTTGGTTTTCGCGGATAGTCCGGGAACGTCCAGGGAGGTTCCAGCAGAGTTGCTGTTTCACGTGTTTGGCTGGCGGACAGTCCGCCATCCCCTCACGGACAGTCCGCAGTAGGGGCGGACAGTCCGGGACCCCAGGGCCGGACAGTCTGCGGATTGGCTGAAGCCTCCGGTTTTGTGCGTTTGCTCTCCTGGCTTCTTCGCTTGGTTTCCGGACTTCTCGTTTGATCCTATAGTTGATCAAGGAACCTCTCTAGGTATCTTTGCTACTTGTTAGCATAGGTATTTAGGAGTTTCTCGACGTAGCCGTCTATCTACGTTCGGGACTTGATTTTTGGGGTCGAATTTGTTCCGGTGCTTTTGCCGTTTGGTTTGAAATCGCTTTGTGGTGCCTCGCTGTGATCCTAGGGATCATCCACCCTCTTCCAAGGGTCGTGGGCATCACGGTTTCAGTCCTAGCTCTTGGGGGTTGATTTTGGAACATTTGGCCAAAGATTCGAAAGAATTTTTGAGCTCCCATTCACCCCCCCTCTGGTCGCCTTGCTAGTGCTTTCTCGGTCCTTCAGTAGTTGGCCCAGTTTAGCAGTAAGGCTCGTTGTGCTAGCGTTCAACCTAAGTAAGTGGTAAAGGCTAGTACGCCTCGGTACTTGACAAGATAGGAATAAAACTTTACTCAACTTAGTTGCTTTATTGACTTTTGCCTGCCTTGCTTCGTAACTATCTTGCTTCGTAGTTATCTTGCTTTGTGGTTATCTAGGAGTAGTTAGTAGTTAGTTAGTTATCCTTAGTTATCCTAAACCCTTTATCCACCTATCCATCCACCTTACCTTAGCCATCCATTTCATCCTTACCTATCCACCCATATATTCTTTCTAGCCTTTCATCCCCTCTCTTCCCTTCTCTCCTTTTCCCTTTTCTCCTTTCTTTGAC
Organism: Coix lacryma-jobi var. lacryma-jobi; assembly: GCA_009763385.1. Lineage (NCBI taxonomy): Eukaryota > Viridiplantae > Streptophyta > Magnoliopsida > Poales > Poaceae > Coix > Coix lacryma-jobi. Next base: position 87,693,378 of record CM019831.1, read on the forward strand.
TCTCATCCCCTCCTTGACTCAACTCATACACCACCCTAGCCTTCCCTTGGGATCAAATAAATTGACACCTCGTACTCCTAGGCAAAGTGCTACTACGATAGTTCTGTGCGCTTGCAGAATCTCCTCCTGGTAGATTGCAACCTCTCTAGCTAGCTCCTACTAGTGTCGGGATTGACAACCCCGCTTGGCATTAGTAGATAGCTGCTTTAGCTCCACTCCTTTAGGTATAGTGACCGGACTTGCTACAAGCACTTCTGACGCCGTTGCCAGGAATAGATTTCATAGTCTACTCCTAGTAACAACGTTAGCAAGTGCCAGTAAGCATTTCTGGGCCGTTACCGGGGATAGTTGCCTAGCTCTATCTTTAGTGAAGCTAAGAACTACCAACAAGCATTTCTGGCGCCGTTGCCGGGGAAGGCAATCGGTGTATCGGTTGAGTCCGTGTCGAATTTATCTTCGCTCAAGCTCCCGCTTAGCGAATCCCATCTTACCCCATTCTTTCTTTCCTTAACTCTTCTTATCTTTTTCCTTCATCTTCTTCAACTTCTTTCTTTCTTATCTCGTTCTATCTTCACAATGGCCAACAAGACCATTCGTGAATTTTCTGCTCCTTCTGCTGCTAATGTAGCGAAAGGACCAGACGTGATTGATGCCAACCTCAATTTTGAGTTGAAACCGGCTCTTATCACGATGGTCCAAGCTAGCCCGTTCTGTGGCAAGGCTCATGAGGATGCCAATGCTCACCTCCAACAATTCTTGGAGATTTGCGGCACCTTCACCATTAAGGGGATAACCCAAGAAGCCATCCGTCTTCGTCTCTTTCCTTTCTCTTTGCTAGAAAAAGCGAAGCAATGGTTCTATACCGATCGCAACGCTGTAGACACATGGGACAAGTGTTCCAATGCTTTTCTCGCCAAATTCTTTCCGATGGGCAAGACGAATGCTCTGCGCAACAAAATCTCTAGCTTTACGCAACAAGCTGAGGAATCTATTCCCGAGGTTGGGAGAGGTTGCAAGAGTATGTCGCCGCTTGTCCGCACCATGGTATGGAGGACTGACTATTAATCCAGAACTTCTACCATGGCCTAACCCCATTCTCTAGAAGCCATTTGGATGCCGCCGCCGGCGGTGCATTCTTTTCTCTGAATATTGCAGATGCTAAGGCTCTCATAGAGAAGATGGTGTCGAACCAAGGATGGAATGACGAGAGACTGCAGCCCCGTAAGCAAGGTATGCATTCCTTTAAGGAAGCCGACTTGATCGTGGCCAAGATGGACCTGCTGGCAAAGAAGCTGGACAGCTGTGAGAAGATGAACCAACAAGAGAGTGCCCAATCTTTGGAATCCTACATGACTTGTGAAGTCTGTGGAGAAACCGGACATTCTGGGAGCCACTGCCCCGAGCTACATGAAGATTTGAACTTCATCAACAACAATAACGGTTTCCGTCAACAGAATCAAGGATGGAATCAGCCTGCAAATTCTCAAGGTAACAATTCATTCCCCCGCTCTAATTTTCATAATTCTGATGATTTCTCGTTCTTAAAGAATCTAGTCTACTCTCAAGGTAGAACTACTGAATTCTTGAATAAGAAATTAATGTCGAATGATAAAACCCTTGAGAATATAAATGCTAAGTTGGAAGATTTCTCATCTGCTCTGAAAAATCAATTAAGCTTTAATAAGATGTTAGAAACCCAATTAGCTCAACTTGTTGCTATCATACCATCTTTTGAAACTGACAAATTTCCTGCTAAACCTGACATGGAAACTGCAAATATGGTTGAAATAAAATATTGTAACTATTATGAAGATCAAACCATGACTGTTAAAAAGGGTGATCCTGGTAGTCCCATAATTAGATGCTCAATCTTTGGTGAAGTCTTTAAAAATGCCATGTGTGATTTAGGATCGAGTGTGAACATTCTATCTAAATTTTTTTATGAAAACTCATTCTTTCCACCCATGTCATCCACATCTGCCTATGTCGTGCTAGCTGATCAATCCACTTGCTATGTAGAAGGAATAGTCAATGATTTACCTGTTCATATTAGAGGTTCCTATGTTCCTGCTGATTTCATAATACTAGATATGGGAAATAGGAAAGATGTGCCTCTAATCTTAGGTAGACCCTTCTTGAACACTATTGATGCTTGCATATATGTGGGGAGTGGTAAAATACGAATGACATTAGGAGGGAGGAAGGAAATATTTTCCTTCTCCCATGGTCCCGCATATGCCGCTAACATGCAGGATGCAAAGCCCGTTCGTACCAAGAAGAGGCACCGAAGAACAAGGTGGAACAGAAAGAAAGAACCACCTCCTCCTGAGTTGTGTAATTCACATAACAAAGGAGAGGTGCCAAAAGAAGAAGAACCCGATGGAGTACTAAGAGAAGAAGTGCCCAAGGAAGAAGATCCACCCGATAAGGATGAAATTCCATGGACCTAAGGTATGGTTTTACTTTTAATTTTTCCCTTCAATTTTCTCTTTTTCAAATAAATAACATATGTCATGCATGTAACTAAAAAAAATCAGTTATCATTAGTTTTATGCACAGGTATATGTTAACTTAGTTAGAATAATAAAACATCATAATAGGATAGTTTCCCTTTTCACAACATTAGATAGTTTCCCTTTTTAATAAAATGAGAACAAGAGCTCCGACTGAGAAGAAGATCTTTCACCAAGCAAGAAGCCAGCTTGGGGAGACTCCCGCTCTGATAAGGTATGTCTCAAGCCTACACTTTACATTCAGTTCTTAAATTCTATATCTTTTGAATGTCACATGCTTGCCTAAATAACCATTCCATGAATAAAATTGATAAAATCTGCTTAAACAAGTTGAAACCTGAATAAGATTTGAAATATGTCATGCAAATGCTATTGTTATGGTTTGAATAACTGGTCTTATCTAAGTTGTAGCTTTTGTGGGTTGCACATGCTTTAACTGAAATAATGCTTAGTGAGTAAAGTTAGTAAGAAATGGAGTAATTCTTTAAACTTGCTAAGGTGAAATTAGGACCCAATCTGGAGGATTTCTTTTAAAAATTATGAAAACCTTGCTAAAAGTTCCTCCTAGATTTTATCCCATCCCACCACCAGCCAAATATTTGTTAGTCATTAGTCAAAACCACAAAGAGCTTTGTCTGTGTTGAGCTTTGTTAGACCTCATAGATCTTAGTAGAGAAGCTTATCATATCTTTTGAATCAAGATTCACACACCCACCATAAATTGCCTACTTTCCACTTTGGAAGTTTGCAACAACCAAATAAATTGCTCATTCTCTACACTGGAGATATGCAATACCTTGCCAAACGTCCCATTGCTAGCCTTATGCTATTCCTACACTGGAAATAAGCATTTCTCTCCGTTTCCCTACTCATTTCAAAAAAATCCTTTCCTATAGATATCTGGGGAAATCTAGAGCTAAAAAAGAGAGAGAGAGAGATACAAAAAAAAATTGAGCAAAGTAGCTCAAGAAAGGACTATGTCCTAAGAAAAAAAATTGAGCAAAGTAGCTCAAGAGAGGACTATGTCCTAAGAAAATGTGAGGACACATCTTTTGTTTACTCACTATGTGTCCAAAAAAAAAGAAGAGAGAGAGAGAATTATCTTTAGCTCTAGACCCCAGAAATTAACTAGGAAGGATTATGAATTATCCCTCTATACACTTCCACATAACCACACATGCACATCTTGATCAATTTTTATGATTTGCTGCTCCTTATGATCTGAGTGTCTAGCTTAGCAATAAACATCAGGCAATTTGCTCATGATTCTTAGCCTACCTATAGCTCCACATATCATTCTTTAGAAATAGGAAAGGCTATATTTTGGCCTAAGTGAGGATTTAAACACCATTGAGTGATTGAGTGAATCTTGGAGGACTTAAGCAAGTTGTTATCTTTTGAAAACCTTGAAAAATCTCCAGACAAAATCCTAGTCAAACCTAAGCGAGATAAAAGTTTCCTATCTACTGCTTTATTTCACTCCTGCATGTTTGAAGTGAAAAGCTATAAGCCCCACATTGCTATGATTAATGATATATGCTAAGTTATTTCTCACTATACAATATGCACTTGCATACATCTCAAGTTGCTATCTATTTTATGCTCAATGCTTAAACCGCATTGTTGCTCGAGGACGAGCAACAGGTTAGCTTGGGGGAGCTTGTTGATGGTCCTTAAACACCCATTTTACCATCAACAGTTGACCCTAAATTCACCAAAAAGGCATGAAATGTAGTCAAATAGGTTTCAAACTAACCAAATTCCACATGTCCATAGATTTTTATTTGAATGCAGGAATTTGGACCAAATTAGGACATTTGAACCACCAGAGGCCAAACCCACTCAGCAGGGCCCAATTGGGCCTTAGGGAAGTGGCGCCCGCCACCCCTAGGTGGCGCCCGCCACAAGGGTGAGGCCCAGAATTCCCCCTGCCACGTCACTGATCCATGTGACTACCCCAAGGCCAAATCTTGGCCCTTGGTCACTAGGTCGGTTTTATCGGAGGGCTACGGAGGGGAGTGGCATGGATCATGACCTAAGTCGGTTGCTAGGATATGCAACCGACCTCCAAACCGCCTTGGACAACCACCTGGAGGCCGTAGGATCAGTGATGATGCATCCAACGGCCAGTGGACTAGCGGCCGCCAGTAGGGGGTGGCGCCCGCCACCTGACCTAACCCTAGGTCGGTTGGCTGCCCCCTATAAGTACCCCCGTCACTCCTCAAGATTATAAATACCCCCCTGGTGGCACCACTTCATTCGTACCATCCCGTACCATCACATCCCAGTATATCCCAGAGAAACACCAAGCAAGAGAAGCAAGTGAGAGTTAGGTTAGAAGCTCAGAGAGCTTAGGCCAGTATGTAGCCAGTAGAGCAAGGCATCTTGGCCCTCGGGGTAGCGCTGCTCAAGGCTTAGCTCAAGAGTAGAGGCATGCGAGTGATCGGTCCTGGAGCTGGGAAGAGTCTTCCTTCATCTCCAGTTCAGGTTTTGCTCTTGTTACTCAAGCACTTTACTATATTATATTTCATCATTTCAAGTATTACTTTATTCTACTTATCAGTATTGAGTGGTATACTTGATTGATTGTTTGAGTGCCTAGGTATCCTACAGATCAATTCACTTAGCCATAGTAGTTAATCTCTAGTGAGCTTAGTGTTTGATCTTTGCCAATAGGTTGCTTAGTTAGTTTAGTGTTTATCTTATTAAGTCAAGTATTTGCTCTGACGTCCGCAAGGGTGTCTCTATTCAAAGCTAGGGTAGAGATAGTTAGAATATAATTAAGTGTGGTGCTTAGTTATAGACTTACCTTCAGATACGGCTGGACCCCCGGATAGCTGTGGTAGCAAGCAGGTGGTGACAGCCCTGTGCGCCTTGAATTCCACCACGTAGTTGGCCCAGTTTAACAGTAAGGCTCATTGTGCTAGCGTTCAACCTAAGTAAGTGGTAAAGGCTAGTACGCCTCGATACTTGACAAGATAGGAATAAAACTTTACTCTCAACTTAGTTGCTTTATTGACTTTTGCCTGCCTTGCTTCGTAACTATCTTGCTTCGTAGTTATCTTGCTTTGTGGTTATCTAGGAGTAGTTAGTAGTTAGTTAGTTATCCTTAGTTATCCTAATCCCTTTATCCACCTATCCATCCACCTTACCTTAGCCATCCATTTCATCCTTACCTATCCACTCATATATTCTTTCTAGCCTTCCATCCCCTCTCTTCCCTTCTCTCCTTTTCCCTTTTCTCTTTTCTTCGACTCTCATCCCCTCCTTGACTCAACTCATACACCACCCTAGCCTTCCCTTGGGATCAAATAAATCGACACCTGGTACTCCCAGGCGAAGTGCTACTACGATAGTTTTGTGCGCTTGCAGAATCTCCTCCTGGTAGATTGCAACCTCTCTAGCTAGCTCCTACTAGTGTCGGGATTGACAACCCCGCTTGGCATTAGTAGATAGCTGCTTTAGCTCCACTCCTTTAGGTATAGTGACCGGACTTGCTACAAGCACTTCTGACGCCGTTGCCAGGAATAGATTTCATAGTCTACTCCTAGTAACAACGTTAGCAAGTGCCAATAAGCATTTCTGGGCCGTTACCGGGGATAGTTGCCTAGCTCTATCTTTAGTGAAGCTAAGAACTACCAACAGCGGCCGCCACCTAGGGCTGGCGCCCGCCACCACACTCACCCCCCTGACCTAACCCCAGGTCCATAAGTACCCCCCTAGGTCCCTTAGGCAATAAATAGGACCCCCCGAGCTCATTTGTACTCAGACCTCACCTCATTAGTCCCACTCTCTTGTAAGTGAAGCTCTGGTGAAGTAACACTCTAGTTGAGAGACTTAGAGTGAGAGCAAGAGTGAAGAAGAGAAGAGTTGGAGTTGTAATAGAGGATCTTCCAAGTCTCTGGTATAATTCCAAGTCTTTCTTCATTTATCTTAATGTTCTTCTACTTTCAGCATTTACTTTAAGTTCTTTACTTATTGTTCTTGTTGAGTGCTTTCGATCATAGATAACTTAGTATTTAGTTTGTATCTAGTTTGGGTTCTTCGCTGAGTAATCAGTGCTCTAGTTTTGGATGCAAGATTAGAGTAGTATATATTAGTGTAAGCGTGGTGCTTAGACTAGTTATACCTTAGTTTGTGGCTAGCCCCCCGGATAGCTGTGGTAGCAAACAGGTGGTGACAGCCCGGGGAGCCTTGAATTCCACCACGTAGTGGGGTTAGTTCTTAAATCATAAACCTCGTTGTGCACGTCTGAGGTAAATAGTCCAGAGGGTGTGTACAGTTCGAAGAACTAGATAAAACCTTTATTGCTAAGTTAGTTGTGATCGTAAGTGTGTAGGAAAACATTAATCTGTTCATCGGCCAGACCCCGCCGATTTAGTTTAGTTAGTCTTTCTTTCTTCTTCTTTTTAGTAGTAGTAGAAACCAACCCCCGTTCATACATTTCGATCAACCTTGCTAGAGTCACTAGTTGTTCATAGCAGTTCTAGTGTTAGTTCTGCCATAGTAGCTTCCCTGTGGAAATAAATACGATACTAGGTTACTCCCGGGTGAAGTGCTACAATTGACTTATTCTGTGCGCTTGCAGAATTTACCAATAGTCATAAGAATAGTTAGTTATACTTCTTACATTAAGAAGTACCAACAAGCCTTTCTGGCGACGTTGTCGGGGATAGATTTCATAGTCTACTCCTAGTAACGACGTTAGCAAGAGTCAATAAGCATTTCTGGCGCCGTTGCCGGGGAAGCAATTGGCTAGAATTAATTCTTTGTGATTTCTATTGAATTAACCTCTGTAGTTCTAGCGGGTATATACATTGTTCGTTGTTTGTGATCGTTCAAGTAGTCATGGCCGGATTCAATCTTTCGAGCGACTATCAAGAAGATCCTGAGGCTATTCTTAGGAGAGCGAGAGCTAATCTCACTCCTCCAAGGAAGAACCTGGAGTTTCGCGAGAGGAGTTCATCAAGACAAGGATCCCAGTCAAAAGTGACTGACGAACCAAGCTGCTCCATCGATCAATCAACATCAACGTCAACCAAAACACTTTGTGAGTATTCCATGCCTACTCTTGCTCACATTCCAGTGTTACCTTCTACTAGTAATGTAGATTTTGAGCTTAAACCTCATCTAATACGAATGGCTCAAGCTATAGCATTTAATGGCAAACCTTCCGAGGATGCCAATGCTCACCTCCGGAATTTTCTGGAGATATGTAGTACAATTTCTGTGCAGGGAGTTTCGTAGGATGCCATTAGACTTCGTCTTTTTCCATTTTCATTAGTGAAAAAAGCGAAGCAGTGGTTCCTCTTCAACTCTGGACACCTGCTGACATGGGTGAGATGCGCGGATCAATTCCTCAACATGTTCTGCCCGATCAGTTGAACTATTCTTTTCCGTAGCAAGATTTCCAACTTTGGACAGGGAGACGAACAAATAATCACTGATGCTTGGGAGAGACTACAAGAGTATGTTGAATACTGTCCTCACCATGGTATGCAAGACTGGTACTTGATCCAGAGCTTCTACCATGGACTCCAGCAAGAATCTCGACAACACATTGATGCTGCCGCCGGAGGTGCATACCTCTCTCTCACTGCAGAGAAGGCAACCAAACTGATCGAGACAATGGTGGCAAATCAAGGATGGACAGAAAAACATGCTAGAGGTATGTCTGAAATTAAGCAAGCTGATCTTGTTACCCTGCAAACTTTGGTAAAATTGCTAGAGCAAAGAATAAATGAGAAGAGAGATCGTGCTGCAAAAGAGTACTACGCCAAGCAAAGAGCCGCTTCGTCAAGTGAAGGCCAATAAGAAATTAAGAAAGAGGATGCAAAATCCCTTCTTAATAATGGTGGCTACGGAGAACCTCCAATTCCAATGATCCAACAATGGAATAATAAAGGTATGCCTCAAACCTCTGTATTTAATTCTCCTATTGGAAAATTAGTTTCTAATCAAGGTAGAATTAATGATAGAATAAATAATAAATTAATTGAACATGATAAAATGTTAGAAGGAATTTATGCTAAACTGAAAGATTTTTCTGAAGCATTTAAGGAACAAAATAATTTTAATAAGAGATTAGAGCAAACAGTAGATAACATTAAATCTCAAATTAAATACTATGAGGAGGTAAAAGTTGTAACCACGAGAGGTGGTAAATCCACTCGTGATCCACCTCATCCTAATTTGGTTCCTAGTAGTAATTCGGTTGCAAAGAAAAATATTGTTAATGTTGAAGAAGACGAAGAAGAGGAGACCCCAGCTGAACCTTCATCCAAGGTACGAACTGCTCCTCGTGAATTCTATGATACACATGTATTACCTTTTCCAGATCGAAACAGAAATTCGACGGAAGACGACCAATTTAATAAATTCATCGAGGTAATTCAAAAATTATATATACATGTGCCATTTATTGACGCTATGCAGGTTCCAACTTATGCAAAACATTTGAGAGACATGCTCAATAAGAAGAAACCAATTCCAAGTAGGGATGTGGTTAAATTGACCGAAGATTGCAGTGCGGTCATTTTAAACCAACTCCCAGAAAAGAAGAAAGACCCAGGAAATCCAACGATTGCATGTTCAATTGGAGAGCAGCACTTCGAGCATGCACTCTGTGATCTGGGAGCAAGCGTCAGTGTCATGCCAGAGGTAATATATGATAAATTAAATCATCATACCTTGTTCCCTACTTCTATGTGTTTGCAGCTAGCCGATCAATCGCTCCGATATCCCACGGGAATAGCAGAGAATATTCCGGTGAAAATCTGGAATCTCTTTGTCCTGGTGGATTTTGTGGTTTTGGATATTAATCCCGACCACCGAACGCCATTGATCTTGGGACGGCCATTTCTGAACACTGCAAAAGCCACCATTGATGTAGGAGCTGGAGAAATTCAGCTCCACATCAGTGGAAAGGAGGAGAAATTCCACTTCCCACCGCGACCGGAAAAACACCCGTCATCAAGGTTCGTCGGTGCCTACATTCATCCACAACCACCACGAAGGCAACACTAATCGAGAATCCAAAGCGGATAACCAAGTTAAGTTAGGCTAAAGTAAGTCTTTATCCCCCCCCCATTTAAATTTTTGTTTTTACTTAAGCAAGTTATTTTTCTGCAAAATAGATGCTTAGTACGGAGATTAGGTGAAGCCTAGGGGGCTCAGGGCAGCCTTAGGGGTGGCGCCCGCCACCCCATGCTGGCGCCCGCCACCCCATTTGGCCCTTTTCCACTTAGCCAATCAACTAGACTATTATCCCTAACTCATAGACTCAAATAACACCAGGAGAGACCCATGCCTTTGCTCTTTTCAATGCACTCATTCACTCCCATGTCTCCTCCTCTCTCTTCAACTTCACTCCAACTTTTGGACACTTCTCCACTCAAAAATTCTGGTGAGAAGTGATGAGGAGAGCACAAGTGAAAGAAGGAGTGGCTTTGAGTGGGAATTTCCCACAAAGGGGTGGCGCTCGCCACTTTTCCCTGGAGCCCGCCACCTCAATTTTCACATTTCTGCACGAAACTGCTCCCGAGTAAGTTTCCCACCATCCTTGGTATAAAGTATGACCAGGATGAAGAAGTGGTCTTTGAAATTTTCAGCCCACTTGCCCCATTTAGGAGGTTACACTCTTTGCACTTTGCACCGACACTGCCACTTTATTCCCCACTTGGAATTTCAGTGGACATTACAAGGGAAACTCATGTGTCGGTTGCAGACAAAATTGGGCAAGGTGGGGTGGCGCCTGCCACTTATTCTTGGCGCCCGCCAGGTGGGAGGGGCTCTCAGCCTTCCCCCTTCCATCCTCAGCCTATAAATACTACCCACACCCCATGCAAGTTCCTGCACCTCACTCAAAACACAAAAACACCAACCACCTGGAGCACTAGCAAGAGAGTCATGGGCCCTCTCAAGAGCTTCTTCACCAGCAAGAAGAAGAAGAGTAAGGGTGAGGGAAGTTCGTCGAGGGCAAACACTCACATTCGCTTTGCTGGGAGTGATGAGGAGAGTGCCGGGTGGGGTACTGTTGGTATAAATTAACGCACACTCTACTTTATCCGCAAGCGCACAGATAAGATCTACCGAAGTAGCACATCACCGGAGTAACCCAGTTTTAATATCGAACCCAAAGGAACGGATAGTGTTAAGTCTTAAAGTCTAACCCCTGAGTAGCTAACAAGGACGGAGAATGTAGAAGTATAGAGGGGATCATTAAGGCGGTCTAAATCCAATTCAAGAGTGATATGTTTATATTATTCTTAGTGGGGAAGTTGCCATAAAAGGTCACAAACAGAGTATGAGTCTTTTATGCAAATGTATAATCCTACCCAGCCTACACACGGGTAAGTGGACTATAGAACAATAAACAAGGCTATAAGAGTCACCCTTGCGAACAACCACTACTACCGGCGTTATAGGAGGCATATATGAGCTATCAAGTCTAAGCACCACGCTTACACTATCCAACTACTCTAACTCTAGAATGACTAGAATTAAAGTACTCAAAAGAGAGTCATAAATCTTTAAGAATAATAAGAACAATAGCTCAAACTTAAATATAGACGTTGATTACCGAAACAATCGCTGAAGTTGATGATGAACTTGAATCCATAGGTACAAGATGAAGAAGTGGATCCGACAGGCCGGAGCTCCTTCTTGATCTCTTCCTCTCTCTCTCTCTCTCTCTCTCTCTCTCTCTCTCTCTCTCTCTCTCTCTCTCTCTCTCTCTCTCTCTCTCTCTTCTAGTTCTAGTATAAGACTAGGTTCTAAACCTAAACTAGAGGGGTAACTAGTCTTCTACTTGATAGCTGGCTCTTGATCACAACTAGATGAACTAGATCTAATTCTAGATGAACTAGAAGAGATTCATCTAGAGGGACCTCTACTTCTAATTGAAACCCTAGTTTCTGATGTGGAGATGAATAATGAAGATGGAGATGCCTGGAGAGGGGGGGTCTGGAGTTGCTTATATAGCCCGAGGTGGAGTAGAGGGCAAGGAATCGCCATGTCATCGATCCGCGTCTCGTTTATCGCCCACCGTTGGATCAAACCGACTTCAGGGACGGTGGAGATGCATCCTAGGAGGCGGTGGAAGAAGGTTCCAGAAGGCGGAGGCGAAATGGCCTCCGTGGCCGACCGGTCGGTCTCCATGTGGGACCGGTCGGTCTGGCCCAGTGGGCCCACGTGGTGGCCCGCCTCGTGGTGTCTTCTGGTGTCTTCTAGATCATTCTTTTGCAGATTTCGTTGCGAAATTAATATCTTTTCATCCGGGACTCCGAATATAACAAATGATATGTCCGTTTTGATCGTCTCGACGAGCTCTTTGCAATGGTGTACTCCAATTCATCACTTGAGATACTTTTATATGGTAAAAACATGGATGTCCTACAAAATAAGTGAGAGCACCAAAACTCGTGGAACTTGTTAGTTTCAAACCCTACAACTATGCTTTGTAATTCATTTAGTGTCATTTCATGCAATAGTTGTTGGCTAATTATGTGCATTAGTGAGCGTCAACAGGTACTCCATCCACCAACAAAATGTCGGTGGATCGGAACTCTCCGCCCACACACCAGGCCGGACCGACCATCCGCGTCCTGAACTCCGTCAATGATATCATCTGGCAGAGTGATCGGGAACGGCAGGCCCGGAACATCCTCATTGAGAGGGAGTTCATTCACGCCTGCCACATCGACGATAACTTGCTAAGTCGCACTGGTATGGACAATGAGTTTCTCTATAACTTTCGAACCTTGGGATGTGAAGATGCATGGAAGGTTAATGAGGAGGGAATCCTTCCCCTCACAATGGAATTTTTGGCCACAATGCAAATATCTGCTAATCACATAAAATTTTGGCTTTTTAATGAAGAACATTCTTTAACATGGAAGCAGTTCAGCAAGAATTTAAACTTTGATGATTCATGCTTGCTGAGCTTGGAATCTGCCTATACGGGATTTAATAGAAATGAATTTTGGAAAAGTATTGCTGGGAACAGAGACCCAGGCTTGCCCCGTACAAGTAATATCCACAACCCCACGCTCAAGTTTTTCCACAAATATATTAGTATCACACTCTTTCCAAGACCTGACTTAAGACCAATTAAAAAGCCCGAAATGTTGTTGCTTTATGCTCTAGTCAGTATACGATCGCGCGCAGTAACTGGGAGTCCTATTACACCTAAGGCCAACTTCCATTCACCAAACCCAGGTTCATCTCGTGTAGTGATTGTGGACTCGTAGAAGGATATGGAGTCAACGGTTGATGTATCAGACTCGACCCTGTCTTTCGTAGCATGCATTCCCATCTGTGTTGCAACTAATTCGGTAAGCTACGTGTCCGGTGCACGGAAAACAGCCTTCGGTCTCCCAACCTTACTCATGGCAACCTTCCGGCCGCCCAACGACCTATAACGCTAGTCACTACTCCCACTGGGGCTAGGAAGTAAGCCCCACAACCCAAAGCGGCAAAGAACAAATAGAATTTGCTACAAAAGCCGGCTAACGGGGGTATTCCGCCAAGGCCATGGCAAACTACTAGTCTAAATTTAATCAACGCACTGGAAATATTGAAATGACATCATGGATAAATAGACTGGCTTTAAACATGGGTCTGCTAAACACAGCTATATACTCTAACATTCCTAGTGACCGAGAACTTTTGACCATGGAACACTTCTCGCAAGGACACCTCTTGCATGAGAACCAAGAGACCGGTGAGATTCACATGATCTACCAAGATTATGTGAATAAAATCGCTCTTCTTGACATGTCACTTTGGTTGGTGAATGCACCAACTTTACTTTTGGCCCTGGAAACCGAGGCAGAACAAAACCGCAGGTTGGCTCGAGAGAACACCATGCAGGTTCCCAGGAGGAGTACGCGAGCGTAGACCCGTGCAGCAGAAGAAGCCGCAAGAGCCGCAGCGGCGGCACAGGAGTTTGACCCTTTTCATGCAGGGCAGTATGGAGGAGGAGCACATTATGGTAATTTGACACCCCCTGGCTCACACCAAGTAGGGGGTCGAACTGGCAGCAACCACAACATCCGCAGTGGGGATACGGCCATGAGGCGTCCATTCACTCATCCTAATTGGGGAGTTCATCCCACTCTTTGGGAGGATCCACCCGGTACACTGGCCGTGGTGATGAGTTCTTCCATAGGGGAATCTCGCCACAGGCCGCCCGCCATTCGTCCTTTCACCAAGACGAGTGGATGCGCGATATGGGATATCTTCAGCACCAAATGAATGGACTCACCATGGATACTTCCGAAATTCGTCAGGACATGAACGACTTGAACCAAAATTTCCAGGAATTCCGCTAGGAAACTGGTGGAGAACTGGGTAATATTTCTTCTCTCCTGCAGCAGAACCAACAGAGCTGGGACGACATGTACCGTCGTCAGGGATGGATGTAACCCAACCGCGCCACAAGCCAGCTTGGGGGAGGACCCCATCAAAGAGGTAAGTATCACTACCGTCTTTATTTCTGTCAGTTTTATTTCAGTAATTCAAATTTGAGTTTTATCTTAGTTAATTTGCAGCTTAAAAAAATATATTAATAATAAATAAATAAAATAAATGAAACGCTCCCATCGTAAGTCTTTTTAATGAATAAAAACAATGCATGCCATGCATTAGAGTTATCATGGGAGAACGTATGCTAGAACTAAACTTGAGACATGAGCATTAGACTAAGTAAAGGGGAAGTAAGTTTCTACTTTGACTTGAGCGAGTCAAGTTTGTGGAGTAGTTATTTTGAAAATTTTAAAAACTTGCTCTAAGTACTTCTGTGGCAAAGAAAGTCCTACCAAAGCCAAATAATTTTTACTCTTAGAGTAGGAGCTTCCACTAGCTGCATGTTAGTGTTGAGCTAGTTAGACTTTTGTTGATAGTCATGGTAGAGAAACTTGTCATATTTTTAGACCAAGGAATTGACTTGCACCCACCTATATAGTGCTATTCTTACACTGAGAATACGCACACAACATGTCTTTATTTCCATTCATTGTTAGGAATACTCCATGGCAGAATATCATGCTCCATAATGAAATCTCAGGGACATGGCTATAGTAGTTAAAAAAAGAAAGAAAAGAGCAAGTTCTCTAGAAAGAAAAGATTATTCAAAAGAGCAAGTGCTCTAGAAAGAAAATTCAAAAGAGCAAGTGCTCTAGAAAGAAGAGAATATCCAAAAGAGCAAGTGCTCTCATTCATAGCCATGATCCCACAAATGAGATAGAAAGGAGAAGTGCCATGAAAGTATTAGCCACAATAAATACCACACACTTGCACATTCCTGGTCTGAACCTATGACTTGTTGCTCCTTTGCTCCATTTGTCTAACTTAGCAAAATTATGCTAGCATTGCATGCTCACTTTTATCCTACCCATTAAACCCCACATAAAGTCTTAGTGAGAGGATAATTCTTCCACATACAACATGAGTGATTGAGTGAGCCACAGAAGTTACTAAGCATGCTTTCTTTTGAACAAAACTTGCAAAAGCTCCACATATCTTGATTAGCAAAATAGGCAAGGGAAAGACAAACCTTCTTTCTTGCTGGACTTTTGTTCTAATCTTGAGTGCAGGGAAGGCTACCAATTCCATGGTGATGAAAATAATATGGGCATACACAACAAAAACACAGAGTTTCCAAATTTAAGTTCATGCTTGCTCGAGGACGAGCAAGAGGTAAGCTTGGGGGAGCTTGTTGATGCTCACTAAATGTCATATTCTTAGCATCAACAAGGTCATATAATACAATACAAGGGCCTAAAATCAACCAAAAACCTTTTATAAACTAACAATTTCCACTTGTCCTTGAGTTTTATGTGAATGTAGGAAATTGCAGGGTTTTTGAGCAAAATGACCAAGAGGACCCACCAGGAGGCGAGCACACTCACCTGGGCTCACTTTGGGCCAAGGTGGGGTGGCGCCCGCCACCCCTCACTGGCGGCCGCCAGGGGAGTGAGGCCCAAACTCCTCCCCTGCCACGTCACTGATCCAGGGGAGGCGTGCCACACTCATTTGCAGCCATTGATCACTTAGGTCATTGCATCCAAGGGCCAAGAAGGGATGTCACATGGATCATGACCCAATTGCCCATGTGACGGTTATTTGGACATGCAACCGACCTTGGAACCGCCTCCCTGGAGCTCTTGGATGCCGTTGAAGCAAGGTCAGTGGATCCAACGGCCAGGGGTGGCGGCGGCCACCTAGGGCTGGCGCCCGCCACCGCACTCACCCCCCTGACCTAACCCTAGGTCCATAAGTACCCCCCTAGGTCCCTTAGGCTATAAATTGGACCCCCGAGCTCATTTGTACCCAGACCTCACCTCATTAGTCCCACTCTCTTATAATCGAAGCTCTGGTGAAGTAACACTCTAGTTGAGAGACTTAGAGTGAGAGCGAGAGTGAAGAAGAGAAGAGCTGGAGTTGTAATAGAGGATCTTCCAAGTCTCTGGTATAATTCCAAGTCTTTCTTCATTTATCTTAATGTTCTTCTACTTTCAGCATTTACTTTAAGTTCTTTACTTATTGTTCTTGTTGAGTGCTTTCGATCATAGATAACTTAGTATTTAGTTTGTATCTAGTTTGGGTTCTTCGCTGAGTAATCAGTGCTCTAGTTTTGGACGCAAGATTAGAGTAGTATATATTAGTGTAAGTGCGGTGCTTAGACTAGTTATACCTTAGTTTGTGGCTAGCCCCCCGGATAGTTGTGGTAGCAAACAGGTGGTGACAGCCCTGGGAGCCTTGAATTCCACCACGTAGTTGGGTTAGTTCTTAAATCATAAACTTCGTTGTGCACGTCTGAGGTAAATAGTCCAGAGGGTGTGTACGGTTCGAAGAACTAGATAAAACCTTTATTGCTAAGTTAGTTGTGATCGTAAGTGTGTAAGAAAACATTAATCTGTTCATAAGCCATACGCCGCCGATTTAGTTTAGTTAGTCTTTCTTTCTTATTCTTTTTAGTAGTAGTAGAAACCAACCCCCGTTCATACATTTCGATCAACCTTGCTAGGGGCACTAGTTGTTCATAGCAGTCCTAGTGTTAGTTCTGCCATAATAGCTTCCCTGTGGAAATAAATACGATACTCGGTTACTCCCGGGTGAAGTGCTACAATTGACTTATTCTGTGCGCTTGCGGAATTTACCAATAGTCATAAGAATAGTTAGTTATACTTCTTACATTAAGAAGTACCAACAAGCCTTTCTGGCACCGTTGTCGGGGATAGATTTAATAGTCGACTCCTAGTAACGACGTTAGCAAGAGTCAACAGCCATCACCCCTCCTACCCTTGCCCTACAAGTATGTGCCCCACCCTGACCTTGCGTCGTCTCCGCAACACCCCTCACCTAGCCCACACCCGCATCAAGAGCCTCTAGAGGCCCCCACCGCCTTCACCACTGGAGGGCTCTGGCGAGCTCTCTGTCGCACGATAGAAACCACCATCGGCCGTGTTCTCTCCTCCTTCGGCATCGCGGACGCACGACGCATCATGGGGACTCGACTTCGGTGTCGATACGCGCCAGAATCACTGCCGCTTCAACCTCGCTGGAGTTCCGAGCCGCAACGCCATCAACGCCGTCGTGCGCACCAAACAGGTTTCCTCCGGCCGCACGGACCCCTCAGTGAGCTCGGAAATCTTCCTCGCTTTCTCCCAGTGCCTCTGTTTGGCTTAGCCTTGGCCAGTAGGTCCTTTCCCGCATGCACTGGCAAGCGCCACGACGGCGCCCATTGTCCGTCGCCGCGCGCAGCGTCGCTGGCGCCGCCTCCTTCTCCCCGAGCCTTCCTGGGTCATCAGATCTATCTCGATTGGTCGAGATTAGATTGGGTTACCGAAACGGTATGAGACGGGTTCATGCGCCTGTAGACTCAATCCACCCACGCCACCTCGGCGGGTTCACAACGCACATGGCACACTCGTCCAATCCCTGCTAGCCACATAGTGCCTCGTCATCGCCACGCCAGTTGTGC
This sequence comes from Coix lacryma-jobi var. lacryma-jobi, assembly GCA_009763385.1. Lineage (NCBI taxonomy): Eukaryota > Viridiplantae > Streptophyta > Magnoliopsida > Poales > Poaceae > Coix > Coix lacryma-jobi. The sequence continues at coordinate 87,710,877 of CM019831.1, forward strand.
ATCAGCGTCGTTTTGCGTAAGAGCCCCTGCGGTTCCAGGGAACTAACCCGCGATCCAGAGCTCCTGTTCGCTGAGTCTCTGAAAGTTTGCGGTTTAGCCCTTGCATTTACGAGATTTTGAGGCGCAGTCCTCACCACCATGCACACAACGCCGCCCAGCTGGCGCACCCAGCCAACCAGGCGTTGCCACCTGACGCCACGTCGGTGTCACGCCTGTAGTCGAATAGCACAACATTTTACACAAAAGCCCTTAATCTTCGTGAGAATCAACCCACAGTCCGAAGCACCTGTACACCGAGTCTAGTTAAAATCGCGTCCCAGCCCCTGCAGTTCATTTGAATTGAGGCCCTGTCCAGTTGGCTTTAAAATTAAGATTTGAATTATTGAAATCATGAATTTGAGTTCAAATTATTTACAGATTTGCCACCCGACTTCAAATACCCATATCTTTTATGTTGTAATTATGATTTGACCCGTTCAAGTTATGTTAGATTCGTCTCGTCGAGCTCTACGCGTTAGACAACTTTATATATTGTGTTCATACTGTTGATGTACTGTTATTTGTTTACTTTGTTTGGGCCATGTTTGATGTTTGATCCAGAGAGTGCGATCTACGCGGAACCCTCAGATCAAGACTGTGCCTTTGTTGATTCGACCCAGCCCGAAGGCAAGTATCCTTGAACATCTCACTCCCATATTTATTTTCTATTTTGGTATTAGAGTAGTTACATCTTGTAGATGCATGCAGTGTCTCCAAATTCGAATCCCATGTTAGGGTTTACTAGAATTTGATATATTTTCCTTGTCACCTAGATTTGGGAATATGGGTAGATGTAACACCCGGTTTTCCGAAGAATAGCAAGTGCCCTCTATATGTGTGCCCAGGAAGTCCACAAGACACATATAGCAACAAATAAGGAATTTATCAAAGACAATGTTTTATTATATATCGAAACATAGATACAACAAGACTTACATCTAAATCAAAGCAGAGCGGAAACTACTCTTTGGGACTCCATACTCCACAGGGACAGTTGACTGGGGGAACACTCGCCTAGAACTCTTAGAACATCTTCTGTAACTCCTCACTTGATTCCAACATCTGGTACCCATCTGAGATTTTCATTGATTGTACGCAAAGCAAGGGTGAGCGCACCATACTCAACAAGTATAACATGAGGGATGCAAGGCTCAAAAGGCTAGACATGGCTGAATTGCGGTAAGCATTTTTAGTTGGTCATATTTTATTTATTAGACCTATGTCTCTATGTCATGCTTAAGCTCCCATGGTGAAAGTATAATTAAGTATCATCAAGATTATCATCACCCACATTATTTCATAGAACTGTCTCAAAAAGGATCCAGGTCGCTCCTGACCGAGAGCTCGGCTGATATATCAGTTTATTCTTAACTCTGTAGAGTGTGTACAACTTTACCCACGAGTCATGATTGCCCATTGCCCGAGGCGGCAACCTCTTAACTCACTACCAAGGTAAGTCGGCAGGGATCACTACGAAGCCTTTCCAAAGTTGGTCTAACAAGTCGTAGCCGCTAAGGTTTCCATGTCCCAAGAGTTATGAACACCTCCCCACTAAGGTAACACCCCATCCTCCAAAGTAATTACCCTAGTGGGACCGGGCCATAACTACATGGTATGCCCCTCTTGCCCTTTTGGTAAGCTACAGACGAGCTAGAACATTCAGAGTACTTAGCTAAGACCAGAGCCATGTAGTCCTCATGGTTGTACTGTAAATCCTGGGTTGTCGCTTTAAGATTCAGAACCAACATTTGTTCCATAAATCATTAATCAAGATTAATTGTCATTTTAATATTCGGTATTTGCAAGCTAAGCAGAACTACCCATATGCACAACCCAAGGTAACAAGGAATACAGGATAACAAAGCTCTAGGTAAAATCTCTAGGGGTTCATCATATTAGACACATGCATATGAAAAGGTGATTAAAAGATTGTTGAGTAACAAAGGAACTCATGTTACACTTGCCTTCCAAAAACTTGCATTGATGGTTCCACTCCTTCAAAGATCTGCTTCACGACCACCTTGGACTACTCGAACTCTAAACGGGATCAAATGCACCACACAAGCATCCAAACCGGTCATCACATGCAAACAAATACATTTCTATTAGAACAGTACACCAAACAGTACTAAAACAAGATAAAAAGCTTATAAACTATTCTACGCATTTCTACGGACACATGAGCGCAAGAATCACTCTAATCGAACTTTTAAATCAAAAGATATGTTGAAAACAAGGTTCAAATGGCACTTTTGTAAATAAACCGAACTCGTTTTGATTTAAAACAATTGAAAACGCATTTTCTGCGCAATAAAGGATGGCGGCTCCTATTTTTGAAAATTGCAGGGGCTAAACTGAAAGAAAACAAAGCTTTTTAAAACAGAGATGGACTGCAGGTTGATTTTGGAAAACGCCAGGGGCTTTTTAGCAAAAAGGTGCGCACGTGCCGGATGACTAGACGAGCTGGCTGAGCTGGCTGCCACGCAGCGCGATCGGGTTGGCGCAGTTCACCACAGAGGCGTGGACGTGCGGGATCGGAGCGGTGGGCCGAGTCTACAGCTGCCTCGGTGGACCGGCTACAAAACGAAGTGTTATCTTCTAATCTGGGCCCTTCGTGATCGGATCGACGGCTCAGGGCGAAGGGGAAGGAGTTGGACGGCGAAGCGGCGCTCCCGCGGCGGCGCTCCATGGATGGCCGGCAGAGCACGGCGGCGCTCCATCAGAACGGCGCTCTCGGCCACCCCTGACACAACCGAGGCCACCGGAGAGGTCTCCGAGGCCACGCGAATTCAAGGGAGGGGCTTTGTGGCGGAGGGGGGGGTCACCAGAGCGGCAACTACTCACGGCGGCACCATGGATCAGATCCAGAGCTCGCGAATTAAGCGATTGGGAGCTCTAAACTCGAAGGCAAGGGCGTAGGGAGGGAAAGGAAGTTACCGCGACTCGATTGGGAGGCTCACGATGCCGGGGACGGGCTCTGTGGGTGCTGGCGCCGAGCGAAGGGCGAGAAGGGGAGGAGGAGAGCTCGTTGAAGGGAAAATATGGGCTCGACCGGGGCTTTATAGGGCGCTGGCTCGGTAGGGGAGGGGTCGGCGCGCGACGGTTACTGCTCGGGCTTCAAAGCCGAGCTTGGAGGCAGCCATGATGGCCATCACCACTCGGGAGGAGTGGTAACATCGGTGAAGCGGTGCGGCCGGGGACGATGGCTCGGTGGAGAAGACGGGGAAGTCGCTGACATGCGGGCCCCACGGACCAGAGAGAGAAAGGGGAAAGCAGCGCTGCGCTACTGCGGCTGACGTGCGGGCCCCAAGCATCGGCGAGAGAGAGAGAGTGGGGACGCACTGTCGGTGTAAGAGATGGAGAGGGCGGGCAAGTGGGTGGCAGGCCACGGTTGGGCTGGGATGCGGCTTGCGCGCTCAGGATGGGACGGGAAGAAGGAATGGGCCGCGAGCAGGCTGGAAATTGCGCGCGAAAGGGAAAGGGAGGCGGGCTGTTGGGTGCCAAGCTGGGCCAAGCCCAAGCGGGAGGGGGAGAAGGGAAGCGAGGGGGAGGCGTCTGCGGGCTGGGCTGCATGGCAGGTGAGACCAAAAGGGTGGGAGAGGGGAAGGGAAAAGGAAAAGACTTTTCTTTTTATTTTCAAAGCAAAACTTGCTCAAATTCAAACTAGGTTTGAATTCAAACCACCCAACACTATTCCAACACTCAAACAAAATATTATGCACCGGCATGAATGCAACAAAAATGTTTCTAAGCCCTAGGGTTCATGTTAATAATTCAAAAAATAATATTTGACCTAAGTTAAATGCTCAGAAAAATTAAATAAAGCTCAAATTTATTACTAACTTTGGAAAATGAAATTTTAGGGTGTCACAAATCTACCCCCTTAGGATGAATCTCGTCCTCGAGATTCGGACGATGATTCGAAGAGATAAGGATACTCTGATTTGAGATCGTCTTCTCTTTCCCAAGTTGCATCATCTTCTGAAAGTCGGCTTCAGTGAACTTTGATAAAGATAACACACTGGCTTAAGAGATTGATAAGGAACATAGAATTGAACCCCAACGATCTAATCCTACAAACTTAAGCCTTAACTTTTAGCCAGATGAAGATGTGGTCATCACTCCACAACTCATCACAATCATGACAAAGATCCAAATCAATCATGATCGTAAAGTCAAACATACAACCACTTAGTTGCACATGACATACATAAGACTCAACTCAACAATCGTTTCTAAATGTTCTTATTTTATGAATGGCAAGTCTCTTAATGGACAACAGAGGTGACAACTTCATTCTAGGTCACGGTAAAACAAGATCCAAAAGTTTTGAGTATCAAGAATTTGCAATAGAACAGTGATAAGAAGTTAAGCATACTTTTTAATATAATACAAGGTAAACAGAGATTGAAGTAAAACTTTTTAAACGACCATTTCTAACTAGGCTTGCGTCCTACAGTTAACATTGCTTTGATACCAATTTGTAACACCCGGTTTTCCGAAGAATACCAAGTGCCCTCTATATGTGTGCCCAAGAAGTCGACAAGACACATATAGCAACAAATATGGAATTTCTCAAAGACAATGCTTTATTATATATCGAAACATAGATACAACAAGACTTACATCTAAATCAAAGCAGAGCGGAAACTACTCTTTGGGACTCCATACTCCATAGGGACGGTTGACTGGGGGAACACTCGCCTAGAACTCTTGGAACATCTTCTGTAACTCCTCACTTGATAACAACATTTGGTACCCATCCGGGATTTTCATTGATTGTACGCAAAGCAAGGGTGAGTGCACCATACTCAACAAGTATAACATGAGGGATGCAAGGCTCAAAAGGCTAGACACGGCTGAACTGCGGTAAGCATTTTTAGTTGGTCATATTTTATTTATTAGACCTACGTCTCTATGTCATGCTTAAGCTCCCATGGTGAAAGTATAATTAAGTATCATCAAGATTATCATCACCCACATTATTTCATAGAACTGTCTCAAAAAAGATCCATGTCGCTCATGACCGAGAGCTCGGCTGATATATCAGTTTATTCTTAACTCTGTAGAGTGTGTACAACTTTACCCACGAGTCGTGATTGCCCATTGCCCGAGGTGGCCAACCTCTTAACTCACTACCAAGGTAAGTCGGCAGGGATCACTACGAAGCCTTTCCAAAGTTGGTCTAACAAGTCGTAGCCACTAAGGTTTCCATCTCCCAAGAGTTATGAACAACTCCCCACTAAGGTAACACCCCATCCTCCAAAGTAATTACCCTAGTGGGACTGGGCCATAACTACATGGTATGCCCCTCTTGCCCTTTCGGTAAGCTACAGACAAGCTAGAACATTCAGAGTACTTAGCTAAGACCGGAGCCATGTAGTCCTCATGGTTGTACTATAAATCCTGTGTTGCCGCTTTAAGATTCAGAACCAACATTTGTTCCATAAATCATTAATCAAGATTAATTATCATTTTAATATTTGGTATTTGCAAGCTAAGCAGAACTACCCATATGCACAACCCAAGGTAACAAGGAATACAGGATAACAAAGCTGTAGGTAAAGTCTCTAGGGGTTCATCATATTAGACACATGCATATGAAAAGGTGATTAAAAGGTTGTTGAGTAACAAAGGAACTCATGTTACACTTGCCTTCCAAAAACTTGCGTTGATGGTTCCACTCCTTCAAAGATCTGCTTCACGACCACCTTGGACTGCTCGAACTCTAAACGGGATCAAATGCACCACACAAGCATCCAAGCCAGTCATCATATGCAAACAAATACATTTCTATCAGAACAGTACACCAAACAGTACTAAAACAAGATAAAAAGCTTATAAAACTATTCTACGCATTTCTATGGACACATGAGCGCAAGAATCACTCTAATCGGACTTTTAAATCAAAAGATATATTGAAAACAAGGTTCAAATGGCACTTTTGTAAATAAACTGAACTCATTTTGATTTAAAACAATTAAAAACGCATTTTCTGCGCAATAAATGATGGCGTCTCCTATTTTTAAAAACTGCAGGGGCTAAACCGAAAGAAAACAAAGCTTTTTAAAACAGAGATGGACTGCAGATTGATTTTGGAAAACATCAGGGGCTTTTTAGCAAAAAGGCGCGTGCGTGCCAGATGACTGGATGAGCTGGCTGAGCTGGCTGCCACGCGGCGTGATCGGGTTGGCGCGGTCCACCACAGAGGCGTGGACGCGTGGGATTGGAGCGGTGGGCCGAGTCTACAGCTACCTCGGTGGACCGGTTACAAAACGAAGAGTTATCTTCTAATCTGGGCCCTTCGCGATCGGATCGACGGCTCAGGGCGAAGGGGAAGGAGTTGGACGGCGGAGCGGCGCTCCCGCGGCGGCGCTCCATGGACGGCCGGCAGAGCACGGCGGCGCTCCATCGGAACGGCACTCTCGGCCACCCCTGACACAACCGAGGCCACCGGAGAGGTCTCCGAGGCCACGCGAATTCAAGGGAGGGGCTTTGCGGCGGAGGGGGGTCACCAGAGCGGCAACTACTCACGGCAGCACCATGGATCAGATCCAGAGCTCGCGAATTAAGCGATTGGGAGCTCTAAACATGAAGGCAAGGGCGTAGGGAGGGAAAGGAAGTTACCTCGACTCGATTGGGAGGCTCACGATGCCGGGGACGGGCTCTGTGGGTGCTGGCGCCGAGCGGAGGGCGAGAAGGGGAGGAGGAGAGCTCGTCGAAGGGAAAAGATGGGCCCGACCGGGGCTTTATAGGGCGCTGGCTCGGTAGGGAGGGGGTCGGCGCGCGACGGTTACTGCTCGGGCTTCAAAGCCGAGCTTGAAGGCAGCCATGATGGCCATCACCACTCGGGAGGAGTGGTAACATCGGTGAAGCGGAGCGGCCGGGGACGATGGCTCGGTGGAGAAGACGGGGAAGTCACTGACATGCGGGCCCCATGGACCAGAGAGAGAAAGGGGAATGCAGCGCTGCGCTACTGCGGCTGACGTGTGGGCCTCAAGCGTCGGCGAGAGAGAGAGTTGGGACGCGCTGTCGGTGTAAGAGAGGGAGAGGGTGGGCAAGCGGGTAGCAGGCCACTGTTGGGCCGGGATGCGGCTTGCGCGCTCAGGATGGGAGGGGAAGAAGGAATGGGCCGCGAGCAGGCCGGAAATTGCGCGCGAAAGGGAAAGGCAGGCGGGCTGCTGGGTGCCAAGCTGGGCCAAGCCCAAGCGGGAGGGGGAGAAGGGAAGCGAGGGGGAGGCGTCTGCGGGCCGGGCTGCAAGGCAGGTCAGACCAAAAGGGTGGGAGAGGGGAAGGGAAAAGGAAAATACTTTTCTTTTTATTTTCAAAGCAAAACTTGCTAAAATTCAAACTAGGTTTGAATTCAAACCACCCAACACTATTCCAACACTCAAACAAAATATTATGCACCGGCATGAATGCAACAAAAATGTTTCTAAGCCCTAGGGTTCATGTTAATAATTCAAAAATTAATATTTGACCTATGTTAAATGCTCAAAAAAATTAAATAAAGCTCAAATTTATTACTAACTTTGGAAAATGAAATTTTAGGGTGTCACAGTAGAAGTCATGCTTAGCCTTGCTGTGTTGGGATGGGATGGTTAATAATAAATGCTTCTGATTAATTATCTATGGAACATGTGGGCTGGTAATTTAGTGGTATGGTGAGTAGGTAAATCCGGCAGGATGGACCGTTGGCGGTGTGGTTGCCATGGACTTGGCGTACGGTTGCTGTGTGACTCGGCGTTACGGCTTGCCATGGACTTGGTGTAGGTTTGGGTTTGTGGTTTGTTATCCTATCTGGATCCTGTCGGTGTTTCTACCCCGGGGGTCTGACACCAACGAGTAATATGATCGCGTGCTCTCTTCCTAGATGGTGATGCAAGATGACACAAGGATTTATCCTGGTTTGGGCAAAGAAGGCCCTACGTCCAGCAGGGGGAGGAGATTCTTGTATTACTTGCACCTAAGTGCTTGTACAGGGGCAATACAAGCTCAATGAGCGTGGACCGGAGTCCGGACTCGAGTGTGTGTGTGTGTGTGTGTGGACTCGTGTCGCGCAAGCCCGTGTGTAACCGGGTGCGTGAAGACCCTTGGTGTCCTCTTTTATAGAGCAAGAGGAGGCTAGGGTTACACACGAATGATACAAGAGTCGGGATGTACAATGCCCAATACGACGGAGGGTAGGAACCCCGTCTTGTCGAGGTCACTGGAGCTGACGTGGGCGATGCTGTTGAGTCGTCCCTGAAGCGTGGCTTCCATCCCGGGCGTGGACGTGGAGGCATGGCGACGTGGAGGCCGTGCAGCGCCCATTCCGGCTCGTACAGGACATGGCAGAGTCCCTCTGGGTCTTGGGGTACCTGTCCTCCAATAGCATGAAAGCGGTCAGGGCTCGAGGGGCGCAGGGCCGGCCTCAAGGTGGTGCCTACGGGGGGCTCGAGTCCCCGCAGGTATGGGCAAGTCCCGGGAAACCCGATCGCATAGCGGGTAGCCAGGCCTGGAGTCGTGACTCAAGTGTGCAACAACGCAGAACATGGCCCAACAGTGTTGTACTTGTGCCTTTTGCCCATGCTTGTGGTGAAAACAAGATTTGACTTTGCCCTGGTTCACTGTGGCACACGTCGGGTTCCAGAGGACATGACCGGAGTAGGTGAACGCATTAAATGCGTAGTGTGGGATTGACATCCGATGTCTGTGCCACTCGAGGGAGGCGTGATGTGTCTCGAGGGATAGGTTACCAGACTAGTGAGGCTCGAGGTCCCCGCGTGGGGTCTCGAGGAGCGGTGCAGGGCTCGAGGCCTATGTGCCGGGGCTCGAGGGGTAAGCTGCCGTGAGGCGGACAGTAAGGCTTCGGCGGCCCTGGGCTCCCTGGTGATGGGCCGGCGTTGTAGGCCTCGAGGGGTTGGCTTTTGAGAAGGTTAGACTTGTTAGGTTTCTTATTAATTGGTGTTCTAGGCTTAACCTATTTGTTTTGCGTTGATTGGGGGTACCCCTTCTGTGGTCCCCCGACAGTAGCCCCCGAGCCCTTGTTTGAGTGCTGGCACTCGAGCAGGGGCTCTCTACTGGGATCTAGAGGGATGGCTAACTGGCTCTCGAGGATTTGGTTGTTTTGATTCCGTGGGTGTCGCGCGAGCGACACCCACGGGTGTAGCCCCCGAGGCCACGGGGGAGTGGTCAGGACTCCCTCGTGGGCTTTTTTCACGAGTGTAAGTGTTAGTTGCGTTTTTTAGGTTCGGGAGTGTCGAGCCTCCGAGTTTTTTGACCCTCTTTCGTCGAGGGGTGCCAGGCTGAACTGACCGGCTAGCTCTTCGAGCTGTCCGGCACGCCGGTTGCCCTGGCTTGTCATCCCGCGAGTCCTTTCGATCGGATGCGAGGGGGGATGCCTCGTACTACCACGAGTGGGCGAGTATCGAGGTTCCTGGTGAGCTAGTAACGGGGGAATCCAAGTGAGATCTCGTGCCCCATTCGATGGGGTCGACTAAAGCCCGGAGGCGATCTCATAAAGCATGGGCGCTCGGTCTGCAGGAGTGCCGGGTCCATTCGATAGGACCCGGTGGCTCGACGCCTCCCTCCATGGGGATCTCACTGCACGTCGTGCGCCCTGCCTTGGATACACGTGAGGGGCCTCGAGGGCTTGGCCCTCGAGCGATGCTGCGAGTGGTGCCCCTTGGTGTCCCTAACTCGGGTGCTCGAAGCCGGCTGTCGAACCCTCTTCAAGGGCCAGCCTTCGCTGCCTCGAGGCTTGGAAGGGCCGGGGCCCGTTTTTACCTTCGTGAAGAATCCTCCATCGTCTGGGAATTCTTCTGCCCGTTGGGCGCGCCTTTTTAGGCAGAAACTGTCAGGGAGGGCGACGGACGTGAAGTTGGAGCGGCGGTCGTGGTGGGCCCAGGTAGCGGAGTGAATGGGGAGTTGCCGCGTGTACCTGTCAACCAGCTCGAGATTCGGTTAGGTGGGCGCATTAAATGCGTGCAGTTACCTTTTTTCCGTCGTGGGAGACCCCGCCCGTCGGGGTTTTCTCTTATAAATACCGAGTGAGGGGAGAGGATCCCTTTACTTTGCCTTTGCCTTCACCGCCGCCGTAGCTTCCACACGCCTCCTTCCCGAGCCAGCAATTGGGAATCTTCCCGGCCGTCCGTCCACCGCTCAGATCTCCGCCGTCGCCGCCATGGCCGCTTCGTCCCAGGTGCTGCCGGCCGAAGACTGGAGACCGACGAAGACGACGCGGCAAGAGCTGGAGACGCTGGTGGAGCGGGGGCTTCTCCGCCCCAACCCACAGGAGGGTCCCGCGTGGTGGATTCTCCCGTCGGCGGACCACCGGGAGCCGCACCCGCCGGAGGGGTACGTGGTGAGCTTCACGCGCTACCACCGCATGGGGCTCGGCGTCCCGCCGAGCCGCTTCATGCGGGGGCTGGCCCACCACTTGAGGTGGAGCTGCAGCACTTCTCTCCCAACTCCATCTCGCACGCCGCCATCTACGCCGCGGTGTGCGAGGGGTATCTGGGAGATGTTCGTCCACCTCTTCCGGGGCATGCTCTTCCACAAGGCCGCGAAGCCGAGCGGGAGGAGGCTCGCGCGCATGGGCTCCCTCACCATCACCACGAGGACCGGGCCCTCGTCGGCCAACGTCCCCCGCGACTACCTCCGCTACAAGTTATCCACCAACCAGGCGGGGTGGGACGACCACTGGTTCTACCTGCGGAACGAGGGCGGGCTCCTTCCGCAGTACACCGGTAGGGTCATCACCCAGCGCCCGGAGAAGTGGAACTGGGGCGTCGCGGCGGACAGGCAGCGCCACCTGTTGCCACTGATGAACACGATGCGGACGCTGGTGGAGGAGAAGAAACTGACCGTCCAGGCGGTCATTTGGGCGTTCCATCAGCGGAGGGTCCTTCCTATGGAAGACCGCCCCCTTCTCATGTTCGAGATGGGGCCAAACGCCCCGCTCGAGGCGCTGAACCAGTCGAGGATGGCCGAGGAGGGGCTGTCTCGGAACAAGGGTACCTCCCGGGTGACGGTCACGGTTCACGGGTCGTTCCGCCTTGAGGAGGCCGACCTGATCGCCATGGCACCCGACGCGGGGTGTCTCGACCTGGTAAGCCATCCTCGAGTCAGGCTGTCCCGAGCCTCCCCTCCTTTCTCTTTCTCCGAACCTTGCTTACTCTCCTTGTGGTTTTCCTTATCAAGTTTTCTTTTTTGGCAGGGGGCGTTCACATGTCGCGCGTCGAGGCCCCGGTGAGGGAGGACGCCGCGGAAATACAGGTGAGGCGCCTCTCTGCTCAAAAGGATAAGGAGAGTAAAGATGCCAAGAAGAAGAAAGAGAAAGAGAGGAACTTGCGACGGGTGGCTCGGGAGCAGAGGCTAGCGAAGGCTCGTCGTAACCGGCAGCCTGGAGAGGAGTCCCCCGAGCTCAGTTCCTCGAGCTCGGAGGAGGAGGACGATGATGAGGAGGAGAGTGATGACGAAGGGATGGATGTGCGTCTGAGGCGCGCGGGGATCGTCGACGTCAGGACTGGCCGCTCCTCTGTGCAGGAGAATGTCTTCGAGGTCCCCCGGGCGAAGGGATCGCGCGGGACGCAGCCGCGGAAGGTCGCGTCAGGCCCAGCCTTGTCGGAGGCTCAGGGCACGTCGAGCTCCGTACCGGACGTGCCCGCTGATGCGAGGAAGCCTCGAACTAGGAGCGCCATCGCCGCGGCGCAGAAGGAGGCCCACGACCGCGTCGACCCAGGCGGGGGGTCTCAAGAGGGGCCGGACCTCGAGAAGCGGCCAACAAGCGTCGGGAAGGACTCCGGGGCCCGAGACCGCCGTGAGTCCGTCGAGGGCGACATCGAGCCCGCGGAGGAGCGGGCAGCCTGAGAGGGCGTCAAGCCCCCGCCACCATGACCGTCGATGGGGGAGACCTCGGTCGTCTCGTGACGGGTCGCGAGCGACCCCGGAGCCCGTCGCTGCACCACCGCCGGGAGAAGGAGGCAGACGCGGGGGCATGACCGCCCTCTCGAGCGCCGGTAGGTCCCGGAGCCCGCGCCGGGAAAGGCGCCAAGATGACCGCTCGAAGGAGGCGCAGTCGCCCCCCGGGACAAGAGACCAAAGGAGAGCTCCCCGCCGGGGTCGAGCCACGGGAAGCACCGGGAGCCTTCCCCCCATCCGAGCCATACGGAGATGGCTCAGGGGCGTGGCTCGAGCCAAGGGGCGGGCTCGAAGCCCCCGAGCGGGTCCGGCGATTCGGGGAAGAGGCCGCACCGTCGCTTTGGGTAAGTAGCGTTCCTCAACTCCGTTGGTAGTGAGGCCTTACCTCTTTACCTAGAGTCATGTGTGCCATTTCTGGTTTTTTAGGGAAAAGTGCTCCGAGCAGGAGGCGGACCCCGCGGCGTCTAAGCGGGCTAAGACCTCGAGCTCTGCTGAGGAACAAGCACCTAGAGGTATGGCTCCTTCTTCTGCTGGAGAGGCCGCTTGGCTGGTGAAGGCTCGAGCAGCCATGGCTCGAGGAAGCCAGTTGGCTGCTGCAGATCTCGGTGGTGCCGTCGCCATCGACCACGGGGGTCGAGGCTCTTTCCTGATTCTGACGACTTTGTTCTCCTTTTCAGCAGGGACCGCGACTCCTGGCGCCGAGCCTGCCGTTACTGCGTCCGTCGCAGCTCCACCTCCGCCACCTCCTCCTCCACCTCCCCCTTCAGTGGCGCCTACCGAGCAGGCCACTCTCCCCCCGTCACGACGACCATCTCGGGGGGAATACCCGAGACAGGCGTGGCCTCGTCGGCGTCTGGGACTGAGGGGGCAATGGCCCTCGAGACCCCAGTCGACGCGAGCCGGCCCGCGGAGAAGGGAAGGAGGGAGAGGCGTCGGTGGAGAAGGTGCCGATGGTGGAGGAGCTCCTGGACGAGCTGGAGCGGGTGCCGTCCCCGGTCGAGGGCTCAATACTGGCGCTCGAGGCACCGACCAGGGACGACAAGACGCCGGAAAACCCAGCGAGGGAGGAGAGCTTGGGGACGAGCCACCCCTCGAGCGATCCGCTACCGCTCGAGTCCCCGCCTCCGCGCGAGGCCGCGCCATCGCCTCGGGAGGGGACAGAGCAGCAGGAGGAGACGGCGGAGGGGCGAAGGGAGCCGCAGCCTGTGCGCCGGTTGGTGGGCCACAGCTGGCGCCGCTCGAGCCGGAGGAGGAGGGCCTGCCCCTCGTCGAGATTGATCGACCGGCGTGGCCGTATCCTGACGCGTCGAGCCCGACCAGCGCCGTTATCCTCGCCGAGGGGTCGACTCGGCAGGGGGCCCCACGGGAGGCGCGGTTGATCTTCAGAGAGGTGGCCGAGCTCATGGCGGAGGCGGAGAGGTCCTTCTTGGAGGAGGCGGACAAGTCCGCGCAGGTGGCGGCCGCCCTTGCGAAGGCGGAGGGGGAGCTCCAGGGGCTTCGCGCCGAGCTGGGTCGGAACGCGCAGATGGCGAGCCGGCTCAATCCGGCACAGGCGGAGACCCAGGCGGCTCGTGACGAGGCCGCCCAAGCTAAGAGGGAGGCCACCACCGCTCTGGCCACGGTGGAGGCGTCAAAAAAGGAGGCCACCGACGCTCGAAGCGAAGCCGCCACCGCGCCCGTCCGCGGCAGAGGCGGCGAAGAAGGAGGCCGTCGACGCCCAAAGCGAAGCCGCCACCGCCCGTCTGTCTCGGCAGAGGCGGCAAAGAAGGGGCCGAGGAGGCCAAGAGCGAGGCTGCCACCGCCCTGGCTGCAGCGGAGGTGGCGCGGCAGGAGGTGATCCGGAAGGATCTGGCCCTTGCGGAGACGGGCAAGCTGGTCGAGGACCTTAGGGGCGAAAAACTCGACGCGCTATCCCAGAAGCGTACACTCGAGCAGCGCGTCGAGGTCCTTACCAGCGACTTCGCCGCTCAGGGCGTGCACTGCCAAGGTAATCTTCATGCCTCATCTTGCTTTGATTTCGAGATTTTTGCCACGCCGCGGACTTACCCCCTTCTATTTGTTGCACAGATCTTGAGAAGACCTCCGGGGAGCTCCACGAGACGAATAAGGCTCTCGTGGAGCAACTCTGAGGTGAAACCATGGTGGCGGAATGAGCGCGCGTCACCCTTGACAGGCTCGGCTCCATGTGGGGTGTCGATCCGGTGGCCACGGCCGAGGGCACGGTGGCTCGAGGTGACGCCCTGGTTGACGCCCTGTGCTTCTTTGACGTGGCCGCGCGGGACCGCGTCCGGAGCGCTCTCCACCCTGGTGTAAAGCAGGCGCTCGCGGCCGTCCGCTCCAGCTTCCGCTACCCGGTCAATGTCTTCGCCAAGGGCTTCGTCGAGATCGAGGGGAAGGACGAAGAGTGGAACGATCGCCGCGTCGACAAGATCCTGGAGAAGGTGGAGAGGTCGGGGGCGGCACTCGCGAAGCTCTTCGAGGGGGACATGCTTCGCTCGGAGGGCGATGTCCCTATAGTGGTGCAGGTGGCCCCCGTCCTCCTGGCCCGGACGTTGAGGCTGAGCCCACGGCAGAAGACCTTGGGGAGGAGTACCAGACCGATGAAGAGTGAGGCCTGCGTGCCAAATTTGGGCGTCGAGGCCCTTGTAAAAATTTATGTCATGACTTGTGGCCCGTCGAGGCCAACGCATGTGTATATGACTCGTTTGTTTAAAGAAGCTATTTTCTTTTCAAATTTATTCGATCATTTCTCTTTGTTGCTAGCTCGAGCTTCAACCGGCTTGGTCTGTGTTCCTTCGATACGCGTCACGAGTTCCTCGAGGGGAGGCGTAGGTAGGGTACCGTAGCCCAGGGGTGTAGGTGACCGTCTACATCGACACCCCCCGACTCTTGGAGGCTCGGGGTATTTACGGATTTAGACGCTGCTAGTATGCTCGAGGTGTGAATCGAGACGAGGGTTGAATTTTTTGAAAGAGAAAAGCGCTTTTTCCGGAGTCTGGGGAGGGGGTTCCCCCCTGTCAGCCCCCGAGGCAGGCTCGACCCTGAGCAAGGCAGGGTCGAGGCTACCTTAAGTTGCTAAGTAATATGAAAGATGGTGCACGAGTTTGCTCATTCATATTCAACGTGTTTGTACAAAGCAACAGAATGAACAAGGCCTCGAGGCCCTTAAGGGTAGAAGCGACGTAGCTGAGATATGTTCCATGCGTTCGCCAGGATCCTGCCTTAACCGTCGTAGAGATTGTACGTTCCTGGCTTGAGCACTTCAGCTACGGTGTATGGGCCCTCCCATGGAGGGGTGAGCTTGTGGCGCCCTCGATTATCCTGCAGCCGTCGAAGCACGAGGTCCCCCACCGCCAAGTCCCTCTTGCGCACGTGCTTGTCGTGGTAGCATCGAAGTGTTTGCTGGTAGCGTGCGGAGTTGATGAGCGCCATGTCTCGAGCCTCCTCGAGCTGGTCCTTGGCGGTGGCAAGCCTCTCGTCGTTGGTTTGCTCGTTGTAGGCTCAAAGTCGAGGGGAGCCGTACTCGAGGTCCGTAGGCAAGACAGCCTCGGCGCCGTAGGTTAGGAAGAACGGAGTGAACCCAGTGGCTCGAGTCGGCGTAGTCCTGAGGCCCCACAGCACCGAGGGGAGCTCTGCGGCCCACCCCTTTCCAAAATTCTTGAGGGTCTTGAACAGACTTGACTTCAGTCCGTGGAGCATCATGCCGTTGGCGCGCTCGACCTGCCCGTTGCATTGAGGGTATGCAACCGAGGCCCAGCTCACGCGGATGTTGTTGTCATCGCAGAAGCTGATGAACTTTTTGCCCATGAATTGCGTGCCATTGTCAGTGATGATGACGTTAGGCACCCCAAACCGATACGTGATGTCGGCGATGAACTCGACGGCCTTCTCAGAAGTGGGGTCGCCTATAGGCTTAGCCTCGATCCACTTGGTGAACTTGTCGATGGCCACGAGCACATGTGTGCACTTTCCAGTTGTCATCCTGAGGGGACCCACGAGGTCGAGCCCCCAGATGGCAAACGGCCACGTGATGGGGATCATCTGCAGGGCGTGCGTGGGCTAGTGCGTTTGCTTGGCGTAGAACTGACACCCTTGGCAAGCTCGAACCAAGCGCTTGGCATCTCCGATAGCGGTTGGCCAGTAGAAGCCTTGGCGGAAGGCGTTCCCCACCAAGGTCCTTGGCGCTGCGTGATGGCCGCAAGCCCCCGAGTGCATGTCGTCGAGGAGCCTGCGTCCTTCCTCGAGGGGGATGCAGCGCTGAAGGATTCCTGATGGGCTTCGTCGGTGCAGCTCTCGTTCGTCGCCGTAGATGACGTAGGTCTTGGCCCTTCGAGTGATGCGTCGAGCCTCCGTCTTGTCTTCTGGTAGCACGCCTTGTGTCAGGTAGTCGAGGAAGGGCGTTCGCCAGTCGAGGGGTCATGATGAAGGAGTGGCGGGTGGCGTCGATCTGCATTGCCTCAGCGAATGTCTAGGGGTCGTTCTCGAGGGGTGGCGTTGAGGGTCGAGCCCCCGTGTCCGGCTCGAGGGGTGGCGTCGAGGGGCCAGCCCCCGGGCCGATCTTGATGGATGGCTCAAGAATGTCCCTCGAGAAGACGGTTGGTGGGACGGTGCCGCACGTGGATGCTAAATTAGCCAGCTCGTATGCGGCCTCGTTGTACTTTCGAGCGATGTGGTTGAGCTCGAGGCCGTAGAACTTGTCTTCTAGCTTGCGCACTGCTCCGCAGTATGCTTCCATCTTGGGATCGATGCAGCTTGAGGCCTTCATGACCTGGTTGATGACGAGCTGCGAGTCCCCTCGAACGTCGAGGCGTCGGACCCCAAGCTCAAGGGTGATACACAGCCCGTTGACGAGGGCCTCGTACTCAGCGACGTTGTTGGAGGCGGGGAAGTGCAGACGCAGCAGGTAGCGCATGTGGACTCCGAGGGGTGAGACGAAGAGCAGGCCCGCGCCTACCCCTGTCTTCATGAGGGACCCATCGAAGTACATAGTCCAGAGCTCGGCTTGGATTTGCGCCGGCGGGAGCTGGGTGTCGGTCCATTCAGCAACGAAGTCCGCCAACGCTTGCGACTTGATGGCTTTTCGTGGAGCGTAGGTGATAGCTTCCCCCATTAGCTCGGCAGACCATTTGGCAACATGCCCCGTGGCCTCCCGATTGTTCATAATTTCTCCGAGGGGGAAGGATGATACCACCGTTACAGGATGAGCGAGGAAGTAGTGCTGGAGCTTGCGCCTCGTGATGATACTGCCGTAGAGCAGCTTCTGGATGTGCGGGTACCGGACCTTGGCCTCGGAGAGCACCTCACTGATGAAGTACACCCCGACCGTTGGACTGGTAGCGCGTGACCCTCCTCGTGTCTCTCGACGACTACGACCGCGCTGACCACCTGGGTAGTTGCGGCCACGTAGAGGAGGAGAGGCTCGGGGGATCGTCACCCTGGGCTGGTCGTGGTGGTACGAGAATTGGCGCGGAAGTCAGCAATCCCTTCAACTTGGTTAGGGCCTCCTCGGCTTCGATGGTCCATGCAAAGGGCTTCGTTTTCTTCAGCAGGGCGTAGAGGGGTAGCGCCTTTTCCCCTAGCCTTGAGATGAACCTGCTGAGAGCGGCTAGGCAGCCCGTCACTTTCTGTACGCCCTTGAGGTCTCGGACTGGGCCCATCCTCGTGACTGCTGAGATCTATTCGGGGTTGGCCTCGATCCCCCGATGTGAGACAATGTAGCCAAGTAGCATGCCCCGAGACACACCAAAGACACATTTCTCGGGGTTGAGTTTCACATTCTTGGCCCGGAGGCACTCGAACGTGGTCTCGAGATCGCTGATGAGGTCCCCGACTTTGTTGGTCTTAACCACGATGTCATCGACGTAGGCCTCGACGGTTTTGCCTATGTGTTCGCCAAAGATATGCTGCATGCAATGCTGATACGTTGCCCCGTCGTTCCGAAGGCCGAAGGGCATTGTAACATAGCAATACATACCAAAAGGCATAACAAAAGAGGTAGCGAGTTCGTCGGATTCTTTCATCTTAATCTGGTGGTAGCCGGAATACGCGTTGAGGAACGAAAGTACTTCACTCCCCGCAGTGGAATCGACAATCTGATCAATTATAGGTAAAGGAAATGGAACCTTTGGGCATGCTTTATTCAGACCAGTGTAATCTACCACATCCGCATTTTTCCATTCTTTTTCTTGACTAGTACAGGTTTAGCTAGCCACTCCGGGTGAAATACCTCCTTGATGAATCCAGCCGCCAAAATCTTGTGCACCTCCTCACCGATGATCCTGCGCTTCTCCTCGTCGAAGCGGCGCAGGCGTTGCCTCACCGGTCTGGACCCGGCCTGGATCTCCAAAGCATGCTCGGCGACTCCCCTCGGTATGCCTGGCATGTCCGAGGGGCTCCACACAAACGTGTCGATGTTCGCGCGGAGAAAGTCGACGAGCACTGCTTCCTATTTAGGCTCGAGGCTGGCGCTGATGGCAAGCGTCTTGCCATTGGTCGAGGTCAGGTCGATGGGTATCTGCTTGGTGTGCTCCGCCGGCTCGAAGGTGCTAGCGTGGCGCTTTGCTTTAGGGGCCTCCTCGGTGGCCAGGGCAGCTAGGGCCTCGAGCGAGTTGAGTTGGACGTTTTCCTCCCCACGCTCGACGCACTCCACGTCGCAGTGGTACGCGTGCTCGTACGAGGTGTCGACGGTGATGACCCCTTTTGGCCCCGGCATCTTGAGCTTCAAGTATGTGTAGTTGGGGACCACCATGAACTTGGCGTAGCCGGGCCTGCCGATGATGGCTTGGTAGGTCCCTTGGAACCCGACCACCTCGAAGGTGAGCGTCTCCCGGCGGAAGTTGGCCGGCGTGCCAAAGCAGACAGGCAGGTTGATGTGCCCGAGGGGGTGTGCCTTCTTCCCTGGTACGACTCTGTGGAACCCCCAAACGCTGGGTCGGAGCTGGTCCCTCGAAATCCCCAGGAGGTCGAGGGTCTCGAGGTATATGATGTTGAGGCTCGAGCCCCCATCCATCAACACCTTGGAGAACCGTACATCGACGATGACGGGGTCAACGACAAGAGGGTATGCTCCCGGATTTACGACATGATCCGGATGGTCATCACGGTCGAATGTGATCGGCGCATCAGACCAGTCGAGGTACCGGGGGGCGTCGTGGCGGAGTGCAAAGACCTCCCGGCGCTCCTTCTTTCTCTCTCGAGCCGAGAGCCCGACGGTCGGGCCCCCGTAGATCATGAAGCAGTCGCGCACCGTGGGGAAGTCCGCGTCCTCGTCGTCGTGTCGATTGTTGTCCTTGCCCTTAGGCGCGTCCTCCTTCTTGACGCCGAGCTTGGAGTAGAAGCCCTTCATCAGTCGGCAGTCCTTCAACTTGTGATTCACGGCACCCTTGTGATAAGGGCAGGGGTCCTCGAGCATTTTGTCAAAGATCGCCCCGTCAAGGGGGCCTCGAGGCTTCTTATGCTCGAGGGCGCCCACGAGCGTTTCTTCATCGTCTCGTCGTCATCGGCGTCGCGCTTCGCCTTCTGACCTTTGCCTTTGTTCTTTTTCTTTTTGTTGCTGTTGTTGTTGCGGTTCTTGACGTTGTTGCCCTTGCTCGAGCCCTCCGGTGCGGCCACCGCCTTGCCTTGTCCGTGGAGCGGCAAAGAAGGCCCCCACTGCCCTCGTCGCCTGAGGCAAAGCTGGTGACACAGTTCATACAGATCCTCGACTGTCTTGGGACGGTAGCGCCCTAGCTCGTGGACTAGCTCTTGGCACATCGTGCCTGCGAGGAATGCCAAGATGACATCCTCATCAGGCACGTGGGGGAGCTCGAGGCGCTGCTTCGAGAATCGTCGAGCGAAGTCACGGAGGGGCTCGTCCGCTATCTGCCTGCAACGTCGTAGATCCCAGGGGTTGCCTGGGCGCACGCAAGTCCCCTTGAAGTTCCCGTCGAAGACCCTGACTAGGTCGGCCCAGTCACTGATCTGATGTGGCGGGAGCCCCTCGAGCCAACGACGGGCGGTGTCCGAGATGTAAGTGGAGCTGGCGTATAATCACGCGATCATCGTTCTTTGCCCCCACCCAGTTGGCACCCAGACGGAACAGTCGGAGAGCCATAGCCTCTTAGGCTCGACCTCCCCGTCATACTTCATGATGTTGGTCGGTGGTCAGAAGCGATCGGGGAGGGTCGAGGTGCGGATGGCCCGGCTGAAGACCCTGGGGCCCGGGGGCTTGAGGGTTTGCCGGTCTTCGTCACTGTCGTAGCGGCCCCCTCGATGGGCACTATAGCCACACTCCTCGACCCCTTTGTCCTTGCGCCGGCGGCTGGCATCGCGCCGGCATTGTAGCACTCCTTCCTCGGCCTTTGGTGATCGCCTCCCGCAGCGCGCGAGCTGCGCCGCCTGGTCGTCGTTGCGTGAGGTGATGCACACGGTGCCGGGGGCTCATCGCGCGCGTCATCGGGGTCTGAGGTGGCCGGTTGTCGACGTCCTCTCCCGGACTGGCCTGGCTCGAGGGGCGTTCGACTGGTGGACGGACATCTCACGCTCCTGCGGGGAGCGTCTGCTGGCTTTCCCAAGGCCGCCCCGCGGCGGCGCGAGGCTGAGCTCTCGGCCTACTGCACAGCGGCTGTCTCGAGGAGGTTCTTCATTTCCCCGAGCATGCGCCTGGCGTCAGGGTTGGAGACGGCGGGTAGATCACAGAGCAGCATTGCGGCCGCCACCACGTTCTGCCAGGCTCGCGGGAAACGCACCTCGGGGCGTGATGGTGCCCCGTCCTCGAGGATCTGACCGGGGACCTCTCGAGCGCGGCCACGAACACCAGCGCCTCGAGGCTGGGCTTGTTCCTACACTAGGGTTTTCTCGAGCTGCAGCAGGCGTTGTCGGCCTCCTCAGCCTTGGCGATGGCCTCCCGCAGCTGCTGACGACCTGCGTCGCCCGGTCGCGCTGTGCTGAGATGGTGCAGCCGGTGCCGGGGTTTGTTCCTCCCCTGAACGCGTGATCCGCCTGCCGCAGCCATGTCTCCGGGCTCTTCGAGGTTGAGCGCGGCCCTCTAGTGTCGTCGTCGCCATCATCCTCGACATCGTCCACGACCCCTCGAGCTGGAAGCACTTCTGGTGGGATCCCAGAGGTCAGGGTCGTGGGTCGTATTCGTCTGAGTCAGAGCTATTGACGTCGTGCCGCCTTGGCTCGTGCTGGGACTGCAGCTCGCGGCGCCACTCTCCGATGGTGGCTCGCCGGGGTGGCTCGATGACTCGTGAGAAGCTGCGGTCGACGTGCGCGGGGTAGATGATCTCCAGGTCGGCGGTCGCGTCGTAGGATTGCGCCCGGACGTTCCTCCCGCTCTGCCGCCGCCCGGTCCTGGCGGCGCTCGTCGAGGTGGTGGGTAGACAGCTGCGGAGTTGTTGTGGCCGAACGGGTACCGCTGGCGTCGAGCGCGGTACACCTGTGCGGGAGGAAGCCAGGTGTGTGTCGACAGAGCACGGCTCTGGGGCCTCTGGCCAGGCTCCCGGTCTGTGCGCATGACGAACGCGAACTCGCTGGGAGAGTGCGCGCGCGCCCTAGAAGTCTCCTGTCGTGCGCCGGGCAGGTTCCTCTCGGGGACCCCGTGCCGGCCGCGGGGAAGTGGTGCAAGCGCGGGCACCGCCTGTGCCTGGCGACGATGCTGACGATGGCACCGCTCACGAGGTGGAGACGCGTGGTGGTGCGGGCGACGCGCCACGCCTCCCGCGCGGTGGTGGCGTGACACGCCCTCCGCTCGGGCCCTCCGTGGAGAGCAGGGTCAGCTCGTTGCCGCGCCGGTGGCTAGGAACTCGAGGCTCCCGAACCAGATGACGGCACCAGCAGAGAACGAAGGAGTGGAGAGAAGCCATCCAGGATACAACGAGAAATCGACTCGGACACGCGAAGGCCCCTACCTGGTGCGCCAACTGTCGGTGTTTCTACCCCGGGGGGTCTGACACCAACGAGTAATGTGATCGCGTGCCTCTTCTTCTGGATGGTGATGCAAGATGACACAAGGATTTATCCTGGTTCGGGCAAAGAAGGCCCTTACGTCAGCAGGGGGAGGAGATTCTTGTATTACTTGCACCTAAGTGCTTGTACAGGGGCAATACAAGCTCAATGAGCGTGGACCGGAGTCCGGACTCGAGTGTGTGTTTGTGTGTGTGTGGGACTCGTGTCGTGCAAGCCCGGTGTAACCGGGTGCGGTGAAGACCTCTGGTGTCCTCTTTTATAGAGCAAGAGGAGGCCAGGGTTACACAGGAACGATACAGGAGTCGGGATGTACAATGCCCAATACGACGGAGGGTAGGAACACCGTCTTGTCGAGGTCACTGGAGCTGACGTGGGCGTTGCTGTTGAGTCGTCCTTGAAGCATGGCTTCCATCCCGGGCGGTGGACGTGGAGGCGTGGCGACGTGGAGGCCGTGCAGCGCCCATTCCGGCTCGTATAGGACGTGGCAGAGTCCCTCGGGTCTGGGGTACCTGTCCTCCAATAGCATGAAAGCGGTCAGGGCTCGAGGGGCGCAGGGCCGGCTCGAGGTGGTGCCTACGGGAGGCTCGAGTCACCGCAGGTATGGGCAAGTCCCGGGAAACCAATCGCACAGCGGGTAGCCAGGCCTCGAGTCGTGACTCTAGTGTGCAATAGCGCAGAACATGGCCCAACAGTGCTGTGTACTTGTGCCTTTTGCCTATGCTGTGTGGTGAAAATGAGATTTGACTCTGCCCTGGTTCACTGTGGCACACGTTGGGTTCCAGAGGACATGACGGAGTAGGTGAACGCATTCAATGCGTAGTGGGGATTGGCATCCAATGTCTGTGCCGCTCGAGGGAGGCGTGATGTGTCTCGAGGGATAGGTTTACCGTACTATGAGGCTCGAGGTCCCCACGGGGGTCTCGAGGAGCGTGGTGCAGGGCTCAAGGGGTAAGCTGCCGTGAGGCAGACAGTAAGGCTTCGGCGGCCCTGGGCTCCCTGGTGATGGGCCGGCGTTGTAGGCCTCGAGGGGTTGGCTTTTTGAGAAGGTTAGACTTGTAGGTTTCTTATTAATTGGTTGTTCTAGCTTAACCTATTTGTTTTGCCGTTGATGGGGGTACCCCTTCTGTGGTCCCCGATAGATCTCTAGGACCCGGTTTTGGATAAGTAACCCGGCAAAACAGCGCAAACCATGAGGCTTATATGGCTCTTGGACTGGATACGTAATTAGAGAAGCCTTATGTGGTTATTAGTCTCATATGACATGGGTACAAGGCTTCTTCTACGCAGGATACTGGTTGGTACGGGAGACCGGCTATCAGGCTCGGGCACAGACCTGGTGTTATTACGGAAGGTAGCATCTATGTCGTGACATATGAGAACTAATACCCATAGGAGGACTCTTTGTAATGGCCTTGTAGTGTGACCCCGCTGTGCACCTTGGTAGTGTTTAGCGTAACGAGGAATGCACGATCAGGGTAAGATGTGCGAACTCTGCAGAGTAATAAAACTGATATATCAGTCATGCTCACGGTCATAAGTGGGCTTGGACTTCTTTGAGATGAGTGGTTACTGGTTTCTGGTTCGGGTGGCCTGATGGACTTCATGTGTGGTTTGTTTGATGGACTTCAGGTGTGGGTTCTGCTTTGTGTGACTCCAAGTGTTGGTTGCTCGGTGGATCTCGAGTGTGGTTTGCTCGGTGTGACTTCGAGTGTTGTTATTGTTAAGTTGCGGATTGTGGTTATAACCTAGTAAATAGGTGCATAGGATTAATAGGGTTGTCGCTTTAGGCGCTTGCGTCAAACAGAGTCAACCTACCTTTGATAATGGCCTCAAAAGCATATATTCCTACACTTGCGCAGTACATTTCGATGTACTCACCCCCCCTTCCTCTTTGTCCCCCTGCTACCCCACCTAGACGCTGGTAGAATCTGGAATCTACGACGGGGAGCAGGAGAGCAGAGTACTCAGAAGATGGTGGATTCGACCCTGAATGACTTGTATAGGATGGCGCAGCCCCTAGTCGACCTTCCTGTGGAGATGGCATCCAGTTTCCACGAGTCTACATCAGAGTCTACATGAGAGTCTGTACTTTTCTCTTGACCCAAGGGTCACTTTTGTAAGACTGTTCGATATATTTAATAAAACATTGTTTGATATTTACTATGATGTCGATATATGTATGAAAATTGATCCTGGCATACATATATTGTGCCCTCGATTTTGTTCCTAAAATCGGGGTATGACAGAGTGTATCAAAGCCGTGTTGACCGTAGGACGCTAACCTAGTCAGTCGTCGAGTTTACAAAACTATTTTACAAATCCACACCTCATTCCCACTTCTATAGACCCTTTCTATGCTGAAAATTCAAACTTTATTTTAAAGTAGGTCCTCCAATCATAAGATGCCCACCATAACTGATTGATCTCGTAGTGCGCTGATTAACATGTACTTGTGCACTTGTTTGATTTGCTTCTTTGTAATGACTGTAGCCTCCTGAATCTCAGGACGAGATTCAACTTAAGGGGTAGGTTTTATACACCCTTGTGTTTAATTAAATAAAAATAATATAATTTAATTAAGAAATGTCCAAAGCCAAGAGGAGGAAAATTTTAGCCACGTGTTGATGCATTCATGCCGTTGTACAGTTTTATTGGGTGAAAAAGGATTTTGTAAACCAGGATAGGGCGAATCGGTTTATTCTATTGAGGAAATAAATAAAAGATTTATGAAATTTTACAAAATCAAACTCAAGTTTTATTTCAAAACCTAGGAAAATATTTCTGAAATTTTCAAACTCAATTTGATTTCAAACTTATTTGATTTTGATTCCAAAAGAATTTGAACATAATTTGGAAAGGAAAAAGAAAGCAAAAGAGTAACAAAGGCAACTGGGTCACCTCTCTCTTTGGCCCAACCCCCTCTCCCAATCCTCCTCTCTTCTCCCCGCTCGGCCTGCCAGCCCTCTCCCTCCCGCAAGCTCCGGCCCATCCGCTCACTGGCCCACCTACACTCCCCCCCCCCTCAGCACGACACGTTGCACCCACCCACCACAGTGCTAGCCTAGCCGCTCCCTCCGGCCCAAGCTGTCGCGCCAGCCCAACCGCCCCGGCGCATCTCGCACCTCCCCCCTTCTGGCTGACTCACAGTCCCTGCCTATCAGCACCCATCCCCACCTCCCCTCTCACTACATCGTGGGGCCACCCGTTAGCTCCTCCCCCAACCTCCTCCCCACCCTTTCCGTCAAACCAAGCGCTCGTGCGTCGCCCGAGCGGCTGTGACAACGCGCCATCAGGCCTCCTACCGTCGCCTTGCAAGTATGTGCCCCCACCACCCCTGCACCACCTCCGCAACACCCCTCACTGAGCCCTTGCCCGCATCAAGAGCCTCCAGAGGCCCTATCGCCGCCTTCGCCACTGGAGGGCTCTGGCGAGCTCTTTGCCGCACGAGAGAAACCACCACCAGCCGTGTTCTCTGCTCCTTGGCATCACGAACGCCGACGCATCCAGGGGACTCGACTTCGGTGTGGATACGCGCCAGAATAACTGCCGCATCAACCTCGTAGAGTTCCAAGCCGCAACGCCATCACCGCCGTCGCGCGCACCAACCAGGGTCCTCCTCCCCCGCGCGGAACCCCTTGGTGAGCTCGGAAATCTTCCCCCGCTTTCTCCCAGTGCCTCTGTTTGGCTTAGCCTCGCCAATAGGTCCTTTCCCGCACGCATCGGCAAGCGCCACGATGGCACCCATGGCCCACCACGGGCTCAGCGTCGCTGGGCCGCCTCCTCCCCGAACCTTCCTGGACCGTCAGATCTATCTCGATTGGTCGAGATTAGATCGGGTTACCGAACCGGTATGAGCGGGTTCATGCGCCTGTAGAATCAGTCCACCCACACCACCTCGGCAGGTTCACAGCGCACATGGCAAACTGGTCCCAATCCCCGCTGGCCACGTAGCGCCCGGCCATCGCCACGCCAGCTGTGCGTCAGCGCCGTTTTGTGTAAGAGCCTGCGGTTCAGGGAGCTAACTCGCAATCCAGAGCTCATGTTCACTGAGTCTCTGAACGTTTGCGGTTTAGCCTTGCGTTTATGAGATTTTGAGGGCAGTCCTCACCACCGTGCACACAGCACCGCCCAGCTGGCGCACCCAGCCAACCAGGCGTTGCCACCTGGTGCCACGTCAGTGTCACGCCTGCACTCGAATAGCACAACAGCATTTTTTAGAAAAGTCCTCAATCTTAAGGAGAATCAACACGCAGTCCGAAGCACCTGTATACTGAGTCTAGTTAAAATCGCGTCCCAACCCCTGCAGTTCATCCGAATTGAGGTCCGGTCCAGTTGGCTTTAAA
Organism: Coix lacryma-jobi var. lacryma-jobi; assembly: GCA_009763385.1. Classification (NCBI taxonomy): domain Eukaryota; kingdom Viridiplantae; phylum Streptophyta; class Magnoliopsida; order Poales; family Poaceae; genus Coix; species Coix lacryma-jobi. The sequence goes on from CM019831.1 coordinate 87,737,111, forward strand.
TTCAGTTTTGAATTATTGAAATCATGAATTTGAGTCAAATTATTTACAGATTTTCCACACGATTTCAATGCCCATATCTTTTGTGTTTAAGTCCGATTTGGACCGTTCAAGTTATGTTAGATTCATCTCATCGAGCTCTACGCATTAGACAACTTTATATATATTTTCATACTATGATGTTCTGTTATTTATTTACTTTGTTGGGGCCATGTTTGAAGTTTGATCCAGAGAGTGTGATCTACGCGGAACCCTCAGATCAAGACTATAACTTTGTTGATTCGACCCAGCCCGAAGGCAAGTGTCCTTAAACATTGCTTCTGTATTTATTTCCATTTTGGTATTAGAGTAGTTAGATCTTGTAGATGCATGCAGTGTCTCTAAATTTGAATCCCATGTTAGGATTTACTAGAACTTGTTGTATTTTTCCTTATCACCTGGATTTGGGAATATTGGTACAAGTCATGCTTAGCCTTGCTGTTTTGGGATGGGTATGGTTAATAATAAATGCTTTCGATTAATGATCTATGGAACATGTGGGCTGGTAGTTTAGTAGTATGGTGACTAGGTAAATCTAGCAGGATGGACCGTTGGCGGTGTGGTTGCCATGGACTTGGCGTACGGTTGTCGTGTGACTCGGCGTTACGGTTTGCCATGGACTTGGCGTTGTCTTGGGTTTGTGGTTTGTTATCCTGCCTGGATCCCTAGGACTCGGTTCTTGGACAAGTAACCCGGTAAAACAGCGCAAACCATGAAGCCTATATGGCTTTGGGACTGGCTAAGTAATTAGAGAAGCCTTTTGTGGTTATTAGTCTCATATGACATGGGTACAGAGGCTTCTTCTACGCAGGATACTGCTTTGTATGGGAGACCGGCTCCTAGGCTCGGGCGCAAACCTGGTGTTATTACGAAAGGTAGCATCTATGTTGTGACATATGAGAACTAATACCCATAGGAGGACTCTTTGTAACGACCTTGTAGTGTGACCCCGCTGTGCACCTTGGTAGTGTTTAGAGTGATGGGGAATGCACGACTCATGGGTAAAGATGTTTGAACTTTGCAGAGTAATAAAACTGACATATCAGCCGTGCTCACAATCACGAGCGGGCTTTGAGTTCTTCGAGATTAGTTGGTTTCTGGTTTCTGGATCGGGTGGCCTGATGGACTTCAGGTGTGGATTGTGCTTGGTGTGACTCCAAGTGTTGGTTGCTCGTTGGATCTCTGAGTGTGGTTTGCTCGGTGTGACTCCGAGTGTTGTTACTATTACTATTGGAGACTATGGTTATAACCTAGTAAATAGGTGCATAGGATTAATAGGATTTTATAGGGTTGTGTCGCTTCAGGCGCTTGAGCCAAACAGAGTCAGCCTACCTTTGATAATAGCCTCATAAGCATATATTTTCTACACTTGCAGAGTACATTTTGATGTACTCACCCTTCCTCTTTCTCCCCCCTGCTACCCCCCCCAGACGCTGGAGTCTACAACGAGGAGCAGGAGTACTCAGAAGATGGTGGATTCAACCCTGATGACTTGTACTAGGATGGCGCAGCCCCCGGTCGACCTTCTTGTGGAGATGGTGTCCAGTTTCCACGAGTCTACATCAGAGTCTACATGAGAGTCTGTACTTTTCTTTTGGACCCGAGGGTCATTTTTGTAATAATGTTTGATATATTAATAAAAGCATTGTTTTGATATTTACTGTGATGTCGATATATATATGAAAATTGGTCCTGGCATACATATATTGTGCCCTCGATTTTGTTATAAAAATCAGGGTGTGACACGGCCCCACCACTAGGTTGGTCGTCCTGGCCTGGACTCCCCCCGAGTCCCGTCGCCTCTCTTTCCCTTCTAGAGTCCCCCTTATTCCTTTTTCGTGACTTTCCGATCAGTTTTGTTATGAGATCTTTGGAGCTTGGATCAACCCCTCCAAAAAGTTGATCCGAACTATAAAACTGGACCCCTGCTAGCCCCAGGGCCATACCATCCAATCTATTCTCCTCCAAACAGCAACTCAAGCTCTCCTTGTTCCAATGGTCGGCAATCGCTGGTTTGACATCAACGAGCCTCTCCCTTTTGATGAGTCGATGGCACTTGTCGTTGCCTCAAATAAAGACCTCTCTGTCGTACCGCCAAAGGAGCTCGCTCTTGTGCCCGAGAAGGAGATCGTACCCATTGACGAGTCGACACCTCTCGCCTTTGTATTGCCAAAGGGCAAGGAGCCTCATCATCAATCCTTCTACGCCCCAGTCCATGGTGGAAGGATCCCATCAAGAGGAGCTCAAGAAGTTCCATGTCTCCAAGGAGACCGATCTTCAACCTCCAAGACCCAACGAGATGCTCACGGGGTTGAAGATGAACAAGTTTGGAGATGTAAGTTGCATGAAGTACACATCCACATCTTGTTGCGCCATTACTAGAGTTTGAGCTTTGCTTGAACAGATCTAGGTGGTACCCTCTAAGAAGAAGTTCTCATCTGAACCTTCATCTAGCAAGCCCAAGCAAAAAAGAGAATCCATAGCAAAGTTGGAGGTGTAGGTTGACGACCTCGTCGATGAGAATATCAGAGCGCTAAGCTTAAACAAGACATAGCTTCTCTGACTAAAAACATGTGAAAACTTGATCAAGAGAGTGGATGTGCAAGAGGTTAAGCACTGTGGTTTGAAGTCCTATGTAAACATCCTTTCACGAACCATAGCTAACCACCTCAATTAGTAAGAGAGTTTAGTAGTTTCGATAAGGCACATGTGTTAGAGTTTTAAAAGTCTTAGAGTTTCTTTAAGTTTCAATCAGTTTAGTTAATTTGCTTAATTGTGTAATAAAGTGCCTTATTTATGTTATCAATAAAGCTTTGTTAGAGTTATCTACTCTCTCTCTACTTTTTGTTTGGATATGTGTCTTGTCTCCACATGTTGTATATGAAGGTATAAGAGGAACAAGTGTGGGGGAAGGCCCTACCAATAAATGGAAGATCGACCATGAAACATAAGCATTCGACAACCAAGACCACAACATGAACGAAGCAGACCCTGGATGGGCATTGAATTAGTCCGACCAGCCCATGGGCCAGGCCGACCAACCTCCTGCTCTCCACTCACGGTTTCGTATCGTACGTATCACATACTCTCTATTTTGCTACACATTGCTTTCTGTTTTGAATCAAAATTGAACAAGATTTAAAATAAGTCCCAAACAAAACTTGATAATAACTTGAGATAGCTCACATGTACTATTCTTAGAATCTCTTGTTACTGTTGGCAATAATTAATTGCTATCATAATGTCTGACTCTACAAGTCTTGTCTTTGAGAAGTTTTTTTTCAAAAACTTAAAATTAAATAGGAATTCTTCTCCTTAGTGGTAGAAACATGTTCCTCCTAAAGCCTTAATAATCATGGCATCATTCTGTTACTTTAGCTACTTACCTTTGTAATGACATCATGGCTTTGGTTGAGAGATGTATCATATTCCCAAAATCAAGATCTTCTAAAAGGTTAAAAAGAGAAAGTCCCTCTTGAGAAGTAATATTGTGAAAGAGACATGAGCTATGCAAGATATATATCCGAGGAAATAAAAAGGGGCGAGTACCCGAAACCTCAAAAAGATTGATCACGAGGAAATAAAAAGGACAAGTGTCCAGAACCTCGAGTAAAAAATGGGCATGTGCTCAACAGTAGAATCAGCCTCATGGTGCCTTTGACATGATGTACCAAACAAGAGAAGACAAGTTTTTCAAAAATAAATCTTGATCTAGGAGTATGACACTTCTCTCCCTAGCTCTATGTGTTGATCGGATGACATGATCGAAGGATGAGTGCTATAAAACTTCTTAAAGCTCCAGATATAATTAATAAATTTGGAAAAGAAGGCAATGCCTCATGTAAGGAGATAAAAAACCTTGAGCGACATTAAGAGTACCACAGGAAGGAGAAGGAAAGCTATGTTTTATAGAAAAATCTTACAAAACTCTCCATCTGACAAGGCTGAAGGATAAAGGTAATAAAATTGTTTCAACACTTCTAATCCCAGCAGTGCTGGTTTTTCTATGAACAGTAAGTGTGATGTTATACTTTCCTCAGGGATGAGTAAAGACCTAGTGTGGGGGAGCTTGTTGATGGTCACTAACTCATATCTTATACCATCAATATGTCACCAAAGAGGGAACAAAAGTGACCATCAACCTAGAATAAGTTTTGATTCTAACGAGTTCCACGAGTTGTGTCGTTCTCACTTGTTTTGCAGGAATATCAACATTTCACTACATAAAAGTATCTCAAGTGATGAATCAGAATACACCATTGCGAAGAGCTCATTGAGACGATCGAAATGGACCTAGGGTTTGCTATGTTTGGAGTCCTGATGAGAGTCCCTGCTGGATACGACTTGGAAGATTCTAGAACAACTTGGAGTAGCCACCAAGCAACATAATTCAAGGATTAAAGCGACATATTCCACAGCTTTGGTGAATTGCTATTCTCCAGGGACTTTTCTAGCAGATCGAAAGAGGTAGAGTCCTACTCCAACATGATGGTTTGCGCAAACGGAACTGAAAGCCACGTTAGGGCAATGAGGAAGCTTCTAGAAGATGAAAGAGCGAAGGCGGTGCCTGGCGGCTACCAGGTGGGGCCGGCCGGCCTGGGCCAAGACTCCCCTCGGCCCATCTTCGTGGAACGTGACCTAACCGACCTCCTCGGCGCATCTCAACCCTTGTTCAAGGTCGGTTTGATCGAGGGTCACGGTTCATCCCACCGGGCTGTATAAGCAGCCCCTGACCCCCAGAGGCAAAGCAAGAGATCCAAGTTCAGAAACCCTAATTCATATTCTTCAGGAGAGGATCCGAGCCTAGCTATCAAGTAGAAGCCTAGTACCCCTCTAATTAGGGATTAGATCTAGTCTTGTATAAAATTGAAGAGAGAGAGAGGTAGAAGATCTAGAATGAATTTCGGCCTATCAGATCTAATACTTCGCCTTTGTTGATGGTCCTTAAACACCCGTTTTACCATCAACAATTGACCCTAAAGTCCACCAAAAAGGCATGAAATATAGTCAAATAGGTTTCAAACTAACCAAATTCCACATGTCCATAGACTTTTATTTGAATGCAGGAATGGACCAAATTTGTTCATTTGAACCACCAGAGGCCAAACCCACTCAGCAGAGCCCAATGGGCCTTAGGGGGGTTGCGCCCGCCACCCCTAGGTGGCGCCCGCCACAAGGGTGAGGCCAAGAATACCCCCTGCCACGTCACTGATCCATGTGACTACCCCAAGGCCAAATCTTGGCCCTTGGTCACTAGGTCGGTTTGATCGGAGGGCTACGGAGGGGAGTGGCGTGGATCATGACCTAAGTCGGTTGATAGGACATGCAACCGACCTCCAAACTGCCTTGGACAACCACCTGGAGGCCGTAGGATCAGTGATGATGCATCCAACGGCCAGTGGACTGGTGACCGCCAGTAAGGGGTGGCGCCCGCCACCTGACCTAACCCTAGGTTGGTTGGCTGCCCCCTATAAGTACCCCCCTCACTCCTCAAGACTATAAATACCCCCTGGTGGCACCACTTCATTCGTACCATCCCGTACCATCCCGTACCATCCCACAACACACCAGGAAGCAACACAAGCAAGTGAGAGTTAGGTTAGAAGCTCAGAGACCTTAGGCAAGTAGGTTAGCTAGTAGAGAGAGTATAGCTCTAGTGCCCTCGCTACAGCGCGGCTCTTAGTTTAGCGCAGCTCAGCCTAAGTTCTTGGTAAAATGAGTGTAGAGCTTGCTAAGAGAGAAGCGGGTGCGAGCGACTGGCATCGGAGGTCGGTTGATTTCCCGGCATCTCTGGTCTAGTTTGCTCTCTTGTATCTCAAGTACATTTATCTTTACCCAGTATTACTTTAAGCATTACTTTCAGTATTACTTTCAGTATTACTTTATCAAGTACCTTGAGTCTGACCTAGCTAGCCTACAGTTCAATTCACTTAGCCATAGTAGTTAATCTCTAGTGTGTTAGTGATTGATCTTTGCCAATAGGTTGCTTAGTTAGTTTAGTGTTTATCTTGTTAAGTCAAGTGTTTGCTCTGACGTCCGCAAGGTGTCTCTATTCAAAACTAGGGTAGAGATAGTTAGAATATAGTTAAGCGTGGTGCTTAGTTATAGACTTACCTTCAGATACGGCTGGACCCCCGGATAGCTGTGGTAGCAAGCAGGTGGTGACAGCCCTGTGCGCCTTGAATTCCACCACGTAGTAGTTGGCCCAATTTAACAGTAAGGCTCGTTGTGCTAGCGTTCAAACCTAAGTAAGTGGTAAAGGCTAGTACGCCTCGATACTTGACAAGATAGGAATAAAACTTACTCAACTTAGTTACTTTATTGACTTTTGCCTGCCTTGCTTCATAACTATCTTGCTCTGTAGTTATCTTGCTCTGTGGTTATCTAGGAGTAGTTAGTAGTTAGTAGTTAGTAATTAGTTCGTTATCCTTAGTTACCCCATTCTATCTATCTAGTTATCCACCTTACCTTAGCCATCCATTTCACCCTTACCTATCCACCCAAATATTCTTTCTAGCCCTTTCTCCTTTTTCCTTTTCTCTTTTCTTCGACTCTCATTCCCTCCTTGACTCAACTCATACACCACCCTAGCCTTCCCTTGGGATCAAATAAATCGACACCTGGTACTCCCAGGCGAAGTGCTACTACGATAGTTCTGTGCGCTTGCATAATCTCCTCTTGGTAGATTGCATTCTCGCTAACTAGCTCCTACTAGTGTCGGTACTGACAACCCCGCTTGGCATTAGTAGATAGCTACTTTAGTTACCCTATCCTAGGTGTAGCTAAGAACTACCAACAAGCATTTCTGGCGCCATTGCCAGGGAAGGCAATCGGTGTGACGGTTGAGTCCGTGTCAAATTTATCTTCGTCTAAGCTCCCGCTTAGCGAATCCCATCTTACCCCATTCTTTCTTTCCTTAGTTCTTCTTATCTTTTTCCTTCATCTTCTTCAACTTCTTTCTTTCTTATCTCATTCTATCTTCACGATGGCCAATAAGACCATTCGTGAGTTTTCTGCTCCTTCTGCCGCTAATGTAGTGATAGGACCAGACGTGATCGAAGCCAACCTCAATTTTGAGTTGAAACCGGCTCTGATCACGATGGTCCAAGCTAGCCCGTTCTGTGGCAAAGCCCATGAGGATGCCAATGCTCATCTCCAACAATTCTTGGAGATTTGCGGCACCTTCACCATTAAGGGGATAACCCAAGAAGCCATCCGTCTTCATCTCTTTCCTTTCTCTTTGCTAGGAAAAGCGAAGCAATGGTTCTATACCGATGGCAACGCTGTAGACACATGGGACAAGTGTTCCAATACTTTTCTCGCCAAATTCTTTCCTATGGGCAAGACGAATGCTCTGCGCAACAAAATCTCCAGCTTTACGCAACAAGCCGAGGAATCTATTCCTGAGGCTTGGGAGAGGTTGCAAGAGTACGTCGTTGCTTGTCCACACCATGGTATGGAGGACTGGCTATTGATCCAGAACTTCTACCATGGCCTAACCCCACTCTCTAGAAGCCATTTGGATGCCGCCGCCGGCGGTGCATTCTTTTCTCTGAATGTTGCAGATGCTAAGGCTCTCATAGAGAAGATGGTGTCGAACCAAGGATGGAATGACGAGAGACTGCAGCCCCGTAAGCGAGGTATGCATTCCCTTAAGGAAGCCGACATGATCGTGGCCAAGATGGACCTGCTGGCAAAGAAGCTGGACAGCTGTGAGAAGATGAACCAACAGGAGAGTGTCCAATCTCTGGAATCCTACATGACTTGTGAAGTCTGTGGAGAAACCGGACATTCTGGGAGCCACTGCCCCGAGCTACATGAAGATTTGAACTTCATCAACAACAATAACGGTTTCCGTCAACAGAATCAAGGATGGAATCAGCCTGCAAACTCTCAAGGTAACAATTCATTCCCCCGCTCTAATTTTCAGAATTCTGATAGTCTCTCATTCTTGAAAAATTTAGTTTACTCACAAGGTAGAACTACTGATTTCTTGAATAAGAAATTAATGTGGAATGATAAAGCCCTTGAGAATATAAATGCTAAATTGGAAGATTTCTCATCTGCTCTGAAAAATCAACTTAGCTTTAATAAGATGTTAGAAACCCAATTTGCTCAACTTGCTGCTATCATACCATCTTTTGAAACTGGCAAAATTCCTGCTAAACCTGACATGGAAACTGCAAATATGGTTGAAATAAAATATTTTAACTATTATGAAGATCAAACCATGACTGTTAAAAAGGGTGATCCTGGTAGTCCCATAATTAGATGCTCAATCTTTGGTGAAGTGTTTAAAAATGCCATGTGTGATTTAGGATCGAGTGTGAATATTTTATCTAAAGATTTCTATGAAAACTCATTCTTTCCACCCATGTCATCCACATCTGCCTATGTTGTGCTAGCTGATCAATCCACTTGCTATGTAGAAGGAATAATTAATGATTTACCTGTTCATATTAGAGGCTCCTATGTCCTGCTGATTTCATAATACTAGATATGGGAAATAGGAAAGATGTGCCTCTAATCTTAGGTAGACCCTTCTTGAACACTGTTGTCGGTGTTTCGAACCCGGGGGTATGACACCAACGAGTAATGTGATCGCGTGCTCTCTTCCTGGATGGTGATGCAAGATGACACAAGGATTTATCCTGGTTCGGGCAAAGAAGGCCCTACGTCCAGCGGGGGAGGAGGTTCTTGTATTACTTGCACCTAAGTGCTTGTACAGGGGCGAATACAAGCTCAATGAGCGTGGACCGGAGTCCGGACTCGAGTGTGTACGTGTGTGGACTTGTGTGTTGTCTATCGGAGTTGTGTGACCGTGGACTCGCGTCTTGTCCTCTGCGCGCGAAGGGCCCTGGCGTCCCCTTTTATAGAACATGAGGAGGCCAGGGTTTACACAGGATAGATATGTACAGCGCTCGATATGGCGTAGGGTAGGAATCCTGTCTTGTCGGGGCTACTGGAGCCGATGTGAGCGTTGCTGTTGAGGCATCCTTGGGGCGTGGCCTCCATCCCGGGCACGGACGTGATGACGTGACGATGTAGAAGCCGTACAGCACCCATTCCGGCACGCACAGGACACGACGGGGTCCCTCCGGATCTTGGGGTACCTGTCTTCCAATAGCATGAAAGCGGTTAGGGCTCGAGGGGCGCGGAGCCGGCCTCGAGGTGGCGCCTACGGGGGCTCGAGCCCCCGCGAGTATGGGCAAGTCCCGGGACGCCCGGGCGTATAGCGGGAACCCAGGCTCCGGGATGGGGCTCGAGCGTGCGTTAGTGCAGGGCATGGCCTAACAGTGCTGTACTGACGCCTTTTTGCCCATGCTTGTGGTGAAAACGAGACTTGACTCTGCCCTGGTTACTGTGGTACACGTCGGGCTGGAGAGGACATGACTAGCGTAGGTGGAGACATTAAATGCGTGGTATGGGGCTGGCGTCCGATGTCTGCGCCGCTCGAAGGAAGCATAAAAGCGTCTCGAGGGATAGGCTGCCATGCCAGAGAGGCTCGAGGTCCCCGCGTGGGGTCTCGAGGTGCGGCGTTCGGCTGTGGGGGGCTCGAGCCCTATATGCCAGGACTTGAGGTTTTAGTGGAGTGCTCGCCCGAGGTCTGGCTTGGCGGGCCAGCGTTGTGGGCCTCGAGGGGTTGGTCTCGTTATGTTTGTTATTTACCGGTGTTCTAGGTTTAACCTATTTGTTCGCGTTGATTGGGGGTACCCGTTTTGTGGACCCCCGATAGTAGCCCCCGAGCCCTTGGTCGAGTGCTTGCACTCGAGCAGGGGCTCCCGACTGGGAGCTCGAAGTTTAGCTAACTAGTCTCGAGGGTTTGGTCGTTTTGATTCCGTGGGTGTCGTGCGAGCGACACCCGCGGGTGTAGCCCCCGAGGCCACGGGGGAGTGGTTAAAACTCCCTCGTGGGCTTTTTTGCAAGTTTTAGTTGCGTTTTTTAGGTCCGGGAGTGTTGAGCCCCCGAGTTTTTTAGACCCTCTTTCGTCGAGGGGTGCCAGGCTGAACCGACCGGCCGGCTCTTCGAGCTGTCCGGCACGCCGGTTGCCCTGGCTTGTCATCCCACGAGTCCTTTCGATCGGATGCGAGGGGGGATGCCTCGTACTACCATGAGCGGGCGAGTATCGAGGTTCCCGGTGAGCTGGTAACGGGGAATCCAAGTGGGACCTCGTGCCCCGTTCGATAGGGGTCGACTGTAGCCCGGAGGCGATCTCATAAAGCATGGGTGCTCAGTCTGCAGGAGTGTCGGGTCCATTTGATAGGGCCCGGTGGCTCGATGCCTCCCTCCGAGGGGATCTCACTGCACGTCGTGCTCCCTGCCTTGGATACACGTGAGGGGCCTCGAGGGCTTGGCCCTCGAGTGATGCCGCGAGTGGCGCCCCTTGGTGTCCCTGACTCGGGTGCTCGAAGCCGGCTGTCGAACCCTCTTCGAGGGCCAGCCTTTGCTGCTTCGAGGCTTAGGGCCGGGGCCCGTTTTTACCTTCGTGAAGAAGCCTCCGTCGTCAGGGGATCCTTCTGCCCGTTGGGCGCGCCTTTTTAGGCGGAAACCGTCGGAGAGGGCGGCGGACGCGAAGCCGGAGCGACGGTCGTGGTGGGCCCGGGTAGTGGAGCGAATGGAGAGCTGCCGCGTGTACCCTGCATCCGGCTCGAGACGCGGTTAGGTGGGCGCATTAAATGCATGCGGTTACCTTTTTACGTCGTGGGAGACCCCGCCCGTCGGGGTTTCCCCTTATAAATATCAAAAGAGGGGAAAAGGAACCCTTTACTTTGCCTTTGCCTTCACCACCGCCGTAGCCTTCACGCGCCCTCTCCTTCGAGCTAGTAGATTGGGGATTTTCCGGCTGCCCGTCCGCTGCTCGGGTCCACGCCGCGCCACCGCCATGGCCGCCCAGACACAAGTGCTGCCGGCCGAAGACTGGAGCCCGTCGAAGGTGACGCAGAGCGAGATGGACTCGTTGGTGGCCCAGGGGCTTCTACGCCCCAACCCGGAGGAGGGACCCGCGTGGTGGGTTATCCCGTCGGCGGAGCACCGGGAGCCGCACCCGCCGGAGGGGTACGTGGTGAGCTTCACGCGCTACCACCGTATGGGGCTCGGCGTCCCACCGAGCCGCTTCATGAGGGGGCTGGCCCACCACTACGAGGTGGAGCTGCAGCACTTCTCCCCCAACTCCATCTCGCATGCCGCCATATTCGCCGCGGTGTGCGAGGGGTACCTGAAGATGGAGCCGCACTGGGAGATGTTCGTCCATCTCTTCCGAGGCGAGCTCTTCATCAAGGCCCTAAAGCCCAGCGGGAGGCGGCTCGTGCGCATGGGCTCCCTCGCCATCACTGCGATGTCTGGGACCTCGTCGGCCAATGTCCCCCGCGAATACCTGCGATACAAGCTTTCCACCAACCAGGCCGGGTGGGACGACCATTGGTTCTATCTGCGGAATGAAGGTGGTCTCTTTCCGCAGTACACCGGCAGGGTCCTCACTCAACGCCCGGAGAAGTGGACCTGGGGCGTCGCGGCGGACAGGCAACGCCACCTGGCCCCGCTGATGAAGATGATGAAGACGCTGGTGGATGAGAAGAAGTTGACCGTGCAAGCGGTCATTTGGGCGTTCCACCAGCGAAGAGTTCTCCCGGCGGACCGGCCCCTTCTTATGCACGAGATGGGGCCGAAGGCCCAGCTCGAGGCGCTTAATCGATCGAGGATGGCCGAGGAGAGGCTGTCCCAGAACGAGGGCGTCTCCCGGGTGTCAATCACGATTCAGGGGCCGTTCATCCCTGAGTACACCGACCTAGTCGCCATGGCACCCGACGAGGGGTGCCTCGACCTGGTAAGCCTCCCTCGAGCTGAGCTGTCCCGAGCCTTCTCCCCCTTTCTCCTCCTTCGAACCCTTTGCATTCTTCTTGTGGTTTGTCGTCACGCTTCTTTTTTTTTGCAGGGGGCGTTTACTTGTCGCGCGTCGAGGCCCCGGTGAGGGAGGACGCCGCGGATACTCAGGTGAGGCGCTCTCTGCTCAGAAAGACAAGGAGAGCAAGGATGCCAGGAAGAAGAAAGAGAAAAACAAAAAACTTGCGTCGCTTGGCTCGGGAGCAGAGGCTGGCGAAGGCTCGTCGCAACCGTCAGCCTGGAGACGGGTCCCCGAGCTGAGCTCCTCGAGCTCGGAGGAGGAGAGCGATGATGAGGAGGAGAGCGACGAAGGGATGGATGCGCGCCTGAGGCGTGCGGTCGTCGATGACAGGGCTGACCGCTCCTCTGTGCAGGAGGGTATACTGGAGGTCCCCCGGCGAAGGGACCGCGCAGGACGCAGCCGCGGAAGGCGGCGCCGATCCCTGCCTCGTCGGGGGCCCGAGGTCCGTCGAGCTCTGCGCCGGACGTGCCCCCGGTCGTGAGGAAGCCCCGAACCCGGAGCGCCTCTGCCACAGCACCAACGGAGGCCGCCCCCGCGTCAGCCCAGGCGGAAGGTCTCGAGAAGGGCCGAGCCTCGAGGGGCAGTGACCACATCGGGAGGGGCTCGGGTCCGACCGCCGCGAGCCATCGAGGTCGGGGTCGAGCCCGCGGAGGAGCGGGCGCCAGGAGGAGGTGTCGAGCCCGCGCCATCACGAGCGTCGGGGAGGGAGCCCCCGGGCGTCTCGTGCCTAGGGGCGTGAGCGTCCCCGGAGTTCATCGCCGCACCGCCGCCGGGACACAGAAGCGGATGCGGGAGGGCGCGACCGCCAGCGCGAGCGCCGGAGCAAGTCCCGGAGCCCGCGCCGGGGCGGGCGCCACGATGACAGCACGAGGGAGGTGCGGTCGCCCTCCCGCGATGTGGGGCGGAAGGAGGGATCTCCCTCGAGGTCGAGCCACGGGAGGCGTCGGGAGCCCTCCCCCCATCCCAGCCCTGTGGAGATGGCCCAGGCGCAGGGCTCGAGCCGCGGGGTGGGCTCGAAGCCCCTGAGTGGGTCCGGCGATTCGGGAAGAAGCCCAGCCGCGCTTTGGGTGAGTAATTTTCTTGGACCTCGTCGGTAGCGAGGCTTTACCTCTTTACTTTTGATGACACATGCCATCTCTGGTTTCTCAGGGGGAAGCGCTCCTACCAGGAGGTGGACCTCGCTTCGTCCAAGCGGGCCAAGACCTCGAGCCCTGTCGAGGCACAAGCACCTCGAGGTATGGCACCTTCCTCCGCTAGAGAAGCCGCTTGGCTGGAGAAGGCTCGAGCTGCCATGGCTCGAGGAGGCCAGATGATCGTCGCAAATTTTGGTGAGGCCGTCGCCATCGACCGCAGGGGTCGAGGCACTCTTCCTAGTTCTGATATCACTGTCATCTCGTATTGCAGGGGCCACAGCTCACGGCATCGAGCCCGCCACTACCACACCCACTGAAGCGCTGCCTCCTCCCCCTCCTCCTCCTCCCATGATGGCGCCAGTTGGGAGCGCCACCCTTCCTCCCCCACGACGGCTGTTCGGGGGAAGCGCCTGGGGCGAGCACGGCCCCGCCGGTGTCTGGGGCCGAGGGGACTGCGCCCCTCGAGGCTTCGACCAACACGAGCCAGGCTGCGGAGGAGGGAAAGGGGGGAGAGGCGTTGGCGGAGGAGGAGCCGACGGTGGAGGACCTCCTGAACGAGCTGGAGCAGGGGCCGCTCCTCGCCGCGGGCTCGATGATGGTGGAGGGCCCGAGGCGCCGGCTAGCGCGGACAAGGCGCCGGAGGGCCCGGCCAGGGAAGAGCCGGGGCTCGTGCCGTCGGGCGGCGGGCCGCAGTCGGGGCAGCTCGGGGCGGAGGAGGATCTGCCCGACATCGAGCTTGACCGACCAGTATGGCCGTTCACCGACGCGCCGAGCCCGTCCCTCGCCATGGTCTCCGTCGAGCAACCGGTCCAACGGGGGCCCCGCGCGAGGTGCGGTCCATCTTCCGGGAGGTGGCCGAGCTTATGGCGGAGGCGGAGCGGTCCTGCTCCGAGGAGGCGGGCCGGTCCGCACAGGTGTCGGCCGCCCTCACGAGGGCTGAGGCGGAGCTTCAAGATCTCCGCGCTGAGCTGAGCCGGAACGCCCAAATGGCGAGCCGGCTCAACGAGGCGGAGGCGGAGGTCCGGGCGGCTCGAGGTGAGGCCGCTCGATCCAAGGAGGAGGCCGCCGCCGCTCTCGAGGCATCGAAGGGGAGGCCCGGGCCGCCTCGCTTCCAGGCCGCCATCCATCAGGGGAGGACGCCCGCGCCGCCGGTCCCGCCGCAGCGAGGCGGAGAAAGGGCCGAGCGCTCGCGATGCCGCCGCCGCTCGCCCGGAGTGAGAGCTGAGGAGGCGTGCGAGGAGCGACGCCCGTATGAGGCCAGTGCGCGAGGCCGCAGAAGCGAGGCAGGAGGCGGCGAGAAAGAGCGCCGAAGGAGCAATGAATGCATGCGTGCTGGCGGTCAGGCGGAGCGTGCGAAGAGGAGGCCGAGCGACGCCGAAGAGCGGTGTCGCCACCGCCCGAGCTGCCGAGGGGGCGGCGCGGCAGGAGGTGATCCGAAAGGATCTGGCCCTCGTGGAGGCGGGCAGGCTGATCGAGGAGCTTAGGTCCGAGAAGCTCCTCATGCTGGCCGAGAAGCGCAGGCTCGAGCAGCGCGCTGAGGGCCTTACCAGCGACCTCGCCACACTGGGGCAACATTGCGATGGTGAGGCTTACACCTTGTCCTTGTTTGGGTCCGAAGTTTTTTGTTACGACGCCGCAGTCTCACTCTTCTCGTTTTGTTGCGCAGGAGTCGAGAAGACGGTCGAGGAGCTCCGCGGGACGAACCAGGCTCTCTTGGACCAACTCCAAGACGAGACGATGGTGGCGGAGCGGGCTCGCACTTCCCTCGACCGCTCGGCCCCATGTGGGGTGCTCCTCCAGTGGCTGCGGCAGAGGTGCGGTTGCCCCGAGGCGACGCCTTGGTCGACGCCTTGTGCTTCCTCGACGCAGCCACGCGGGACCGTGTCCGGCAAGCTCTCCATCATGGCGTAAAGCAGACGCTCGCGGTTGTCCGCTCCGGCTTCCGCTTCCCGGTCCACGTTGTCGCCAACGGCTTCATCGAGATCGAGGGGAAGGACGAGGAGGGGAACAACCGCCGTGTCGACAAAATTTTGGAGAAGATGGAGAGGCCGGGGACGTCGCTCGCGAAGATCTTCGAGGAGGACGTGCTGCCTCCTGACGCCAGCAGCGGTGTCGAGGGCCCCCCTCCCTCTAGCTCGGGTGTCGAGGCTGAGCCCGCCGTGGAAGACTCGGGAGGAGTACCACACCGACGAAGATTAGGGCCTGCGTGCCAAATTTGGGCGATGAGGCCCTTGTAAGAATTTTATGACATGAATGAGGGTCCGTCGAGACCCGTATGTATATATGACTTGTTTGTTTAAAGGAGTTGTTTTCTTTTCAAACTTATTTGACCACTTCTCTTTGTTTGCAAGCTTGAGTTTCTGCTAGCTTAGTCTGTGTTCCTTCGATACGTCGCGAGCCCCTCGAGGGGAGGCGTAGGTAGGGTACCGTAGCCCGGGGGTGTAGGTGGCCGTCTACGTCGGCGCCTCCCGACCCTTGGAGGCTCGAGGTATTTTGGGATTTAGACGTCGCTAGTTCACTCGAGCACGAGTCGAGACGAGGGTCGAATTTTTGAAAAGAAAACACGCTTTTTTTTCGGAGTCTGGGGGCGAGGGTCGAATTTTTAAAAGAAAACGCGTTTTTTTTCCGGAGTCTGGGGGCGGTTACCCCGTTGTCAGCCCCGAGGGAGGCTCGACCTGAGCAAAGCAGGTCGAGGCTACCTTAAGATGCTAAGCAAATGAAAGACAATGCACGAGTTTTGTTCATTCATTTTGGGCGTGTTTGTACAAGCAACAAAATGAATGAGGCCTCGAAGCCTTTAAGGGTAGAAGCGACGTAGCTGATATGTTCACGCGTTCGCCAGGATCCTGCCTCGATCGTCGTAGAGCTTGTACGTTCCTGGCTTGAGCACTTCAGCTACGGTGTATGGGCCCTCCCATGGAGGGGTAAGCTTGTGGCGCCCTCATTATCCTGCAGCCGTCGAAGCACGAGGTCCCCCACCGCCAGGTCCCTCTTGCGCACGTGCTTGTCGTGGTAGCTCGAAGTGTTTGCTGGTAGCGCGCGGAGTTGATGAGCGCCACGTCTCGGGCCTCCTCGAGCTGGTCCTTGGCGTTGGCGAGCTTTTCGTCGTTGGTTTGCTCGTTGTAGGCTCGAAGTCGAGGTGAGCCGTACTCGAGGTCGGTAGGCAAGACGGCCTCGGCGCCGTAGGTTAGGAAAAAAGAGTGAACCCGGTGGCTCGACTCGGCGTAGTCCTGAGGCCCCACAGCACCGAGGGAGCTCTGCGGCCCACCCCTTTCCGAATTTTTTGAGGGTCTTGAACAGCCTCGGCTTCAGCCTTGGAGTATCATGCCGTTGGCGCGCTTGACCTGCCCGTTGCATTGAGGGTATGCGACCGAGGCCCAGGTCACGCGAATGCTGTTGTCGTCGCAGAAGTTGGTGAACTTTTTGCCCGTGAATTGGGTGCCATTGTCAGTGATGATGACGTTAGGCACCCCAAACCGGTACATGATGTTTGCGATGAACTCGACAGCCTTCTCGGAGGTGGGGTCGCCTATGGCTTAGCCTCGATCCACTTGGTGAACTTGTCGATGGCCACGAGCACGTGTGAGTGCCCTCCACTTGTCTTTTTGAGGGGACCTACAAGGTCGAGCCCCCAAACGGCGAATGGCCAAGTAATTGGGATCATCTGCAGGGCATGTGCGGGTTGGTGCGTCTGCTTGGCATAGAATTGACACCCATGGCATGCCCGGACCAAGCGCTTGGCGTCTCCAACGGCGGTCGGCCAATAGAAGCCTTGACGGAAGGCGTTCCCAACCAGGGTCCTTGGCGCTGCGTGGTGGCCGCAAGCCCCCGAGTGCATGTCGTTGAGGAGCTTGCGTCCTTCTTTGAGTGGGATGCAGCGCTGAAGGATCCCGGTCGGACTTCGTCGGTACAGCTCCCGTTCGTCGCCGTAGATGACGTAGGTCTTGGCCATTCGAGCGATGCGTCGGGCCTCCGTCTTGTCTTCTGGTAGCACGCCTTGCGTCAGGTAGTCGAGGAAGGGCGTCCGCCAGTCGAGGGGTCGTGATGAACAAGAGGCGGGTGCGTCGATATGCATCGCCTCAGTGGATGTCGAGGGGTCATTCCCGAGGGGTGGCGTTGAAGGTCGAGCCCCCGTGTCTAGGTCGAGGGGTGGCATCGAGGGGCCAGCCCCTGGGCCGATTTTGACGGATGGCTCGAAAACGTCCCTCGAGAAGACGTCTGGTGGAACCGTGCCGCGCGTGGACGCCAACTTTGCCAGCTCGTCTGCGGCCTCGTTGTACTTTCGAGCTATGTGGTTAAGCTCGAGGCCGTAGAACTTATCTTCTAGCTTGCGCACCTCCCCGCAGTACGCTTCCATCCTGGGATCGATGCAGCTCGAGGCCTTCATGACCTGGTTGGCGACGAGCTGCGAGTCCCCTCGAACGTCGAGGCGTCGGACCCCGAGCTCGAGGGCGATGCGCAGCCCATTGACGAGGGCCTCGTACTCGGCGACGTTGTTGGAGGCGGGGAAGTGCAAGCGTAGCAGGTAGCGCATGTGGACTCCGAGGGGTGAGATGAAGAGCAGGCCTGCGCCTGCCCCCGTCTTCATGAGGGATCCGTCGAAGTACATGGTCCAGAGCTCGGCTTGAATCTGCGCCGGCGGGAGCTGAGTGTCGGTCCATTCAGCAACGAAGTCTGCCAACGCTTGCGACTTGA
Source organism: Coix lacryma-jobi var. lacryma-jobi (assembly GCA_009763385.1). Taxonomy (NCBI): domain Eukaryota; kingdom Viridiplantae; phylum Streptophyta; class Magnoliopsida; order Poales; family Poaceae; genus Coix; species Coix lacryma-jobi. The sequence goes on from CM019831.1 coordinate 87,754,877, forward strand.
TGGCTTTTCGCGGGGCGTAGGTGATGGTCTCCCCCATTAGCTCGGCGGACCACTTGGCGATGCGCCCCGTGGCCTCCCGATTGTTGATGATCTCACCGAGGGGAAAGGACGACACCACCGTTACGGGATGAGCGAGGAAGTAGTGCTGGAGCTTGCGCCTTGTGATGATGATGCCGTAGAGCAGTTTCTGGATGTGCGGGTACCGGACCTTGGCCTCGGAGAGCACCTCACTGGTGAAGTACACCCGTCGTTGGACCGGCAACGCATGACCCTCCTCGTTCCTCTCGACGGCTATGACCGCGCTGACCACCTGAGTGGTTGCGGCCACATAGAGGAGGAGGGGCTCGGGGCGATCGTCACCCTCGGCCGTTCGTGGTGGCACGAGAATTGGTGCGGAAGTCAGCAACCCCTTCAACTTGGTTAAGGCCTCCTCGGCTTCGCGCATCCACGCAAAGTGTTCCGTCTTCTTTAGCAGGCGGTAGAGGGGTAGCGCTTTTTCCCCTAGCCTCGAGATGAATCTGCTGAGAGCGGCTAGGCAGCCTGTCACTTTCTGCACACCCTTGAGGTCTCGAATGGGCCCATCCTCGTGACGGCTGAGATTTTTTCAGGGTTTGCCTCGATCCCCCGTTGTGAGACAATGTAGCCAAGTAGCATGCCTCGAGCACACCAAAGACACACTTCTCGGGGTTGAGCTTCACATTCCTGGCCGGAGGCACTCGAACGTGGTCTCGAGATCGCTGATGAGGTTCCCGACTTTCTTGGTCTTCACCACGATGTCATCGACGTAAGCCTCGACGGTTTGCCTATGTGTACACCAAAATATGCTGCATGCAACGTTGGTACGTTGCCCCGGCGTTTCGAAGGCCGAAGGGCATTGTAACGTAGCAATACATACCAAAGGCGTAATAAAAGAGGTTGCGAGTTCGTCGGATTTTTTCATCTTAATTTGGTGGTAGCCGGAATATCAAGAGGAACGAAAGCACTTCGCACCCAGCAGTGGAATCGACAATCTGATCAATTCTAGGTAAAGGAAATGGAACTTTTGGACATGCTTTATTCAGACCAGTGTAGTCTACACACATCCGCATTTTTCCATTCTTTTTCCTAACTAGTACAGGGTTAGCTAGCCACTCTGGGTGAAGTACCTCCTTGATGAACCCAGCCGCCAAAAGCTTGTGCACCTCCTCGCCGATGATCCTGCGCTTCTCCTCGTCGAAGCGGCGCAGGCGTTGCTTCACCGGTCTGGACCCGGCCTGGATTTCCAAGGCGTGCTCGGCGACTTCCCTCGGTATGCCCGGCATGTCCGAGGGGCCCCACGCAAACATGTCGATGTTCGCGCGGAGAAAGTCGACGAGCACTGCTTCCTATTTAGGCTCGAGGCTGGCACTGACGGCCAGCGTCTTGCCATCGGTCGAGGTCGGGTCGACGGTATCCGCTTCGTGTGCTCCGCCGGCTCGAAAGTGCCAGCGTGGCGCTTCGCTTCAGGGGCCTCCTCGGTGGCCAGGGCGGCTAGGGCCTCGAGCGAGTCGAGCTGGACGTTTGCCTCCCCACGCTCGACGCACTCCACGTCGCAGTGGTACGCGTGCTCGTAGGATGTGTCGACGGTGATGACCCCTTTTGGCCCCAGCATTTTGAGCTTCAAGTACGTGTAGTCGGGAACCGCCATGAACTTGGCGTAGCCTGGCCGGCCGATGATGGCGTGGTAGGTCCCTTGGAATCCAACCACCTCGAAGGTGAGCGTCTCCTGGCGGAAGTTAGCCGGCGTGCCAAAGCAAACCGGCAGGTCGATGCGCCCGAGGGGGTGGGGCCTTCTTCTGGTACGACTCCGTGGAATCCCCCGACGCTGGGTCGGAGCTGACCCTCTGAAATCCCCAGGAGGTCGAGGGTCTCGAGGTATATGATGTTGAGGCTCGAGCCCCCATCCATCAACACCTTGGAGAACCGTACGTCGACGATGATGGGGTCGACGACGAGGGGGTACGCCCCCGGGTTTTATGACACGGTCGGATGGTCGTCACGGTCGAACGTGATCGGCGCATCAGACCAATCAAGGTACCGGGGGGCGTCGTGGCCGAGTGCAAAGATCTCCCGGCGCTCCTTCTTTCTTTCTCGAGCTGAGAGCCCGACGGTCGGCCCCCCCGTAGATCATGTAGCAGTCGCGCACCGGGGGGAAGTTGCCGTCCGCGTCCCCTCCGCCGCGCCGATTGTATCCTTGCCCTTGAGCGCGTCTCTTTTCTTATCGCCGAGCTTGGAGTAGTAGCCTTTCAACAGTCGGCAGTCCTTTAACTTGTGATTTACGGGCCCCTGTGGTAAGTGCAGGGATCCTCGAGCATCTGGTCGAAAACAGCCCCGTCAGGGGGGCCTCGGGGCTTCTTAGGCTCGAGGGCGCCTGCGAGCACCTCTTCGTCGTCGTCGTCATTGGCGTCGCGCTTCGCCTTCTGACCCTTGCGTTTGTTCTTCTTCTTTTTGTTGTCATTATTGTTGTCGTTCTTGGCGTCGTTGCCTTGTTCGAGCCCTCGGCGCGATCACCGCCTTACCTTTGTCCGTGGAACGGCCAAAGAAGGCCCCCACTGCTTCGTCGCCTGAGGCAAAGCTGGTGACGCGATCCATCAGTCCTCGACCGTCCTGGGACGGTAGCGTCCTAGCTCATGAACTAGCTCTTGGCATGTCGTGCCCGCGAGGAACGCTGAGATGACGTCCTCGTCAGGCACGTGGGGGAGCTCGAGGCGCTGCTTCGAGAACCGCCGAGCAAAGTCACGGAGGGGCTCGTCCGCCGCCTGCCTGCAACGCCGTAGGTCCCAGGGGTTTGCCTGGGCGCACGCAGGTCCCCTTGAAATTCCCGTCGGAGACCCTGACTAGGTCGACCCAGTCATCGATCCGATCCGGCGGGAGCCCCTCGAGCCACCGGCGGGCGGTGTCCGAGAGGTAAAGTGGGAGTTGGCGTATGATCACACGGTCGTCGTTCTTTGCTCCGCCCAGTTGGCAGCCTAGGCGGAAGTCCGAGAGCCAGAGCTTGGGCTCGACCTCCCCGTCATACTTCACGATGTTGGTCGGCGGTCGGAAGCGGTCGGGGAGGGTTGAGCTGCGGATGGCCCGGCTGAAGACTCTGGGGCCCGGGGGCTCGAGGACTTGCCGGTCCTCGTCGCTGTCGTAGCGCCCCCCTCGATGGGCGCTATAGCCACGCTCCTGGGCCCCCTTGTCCTTGCGCCGGCGGTTGATGTCGTTGCGGGCGTCGTTGGGGTCTCGAGGTGGCGGTTGTCGACGATCCGTTCGCGGACTGGCCTAGCTCGAGAGGCGTCCGGCTGGTGGACGGATGCCTCGCGCTCGTTGCGGGGCGTGTCCGCCGCTTCCCCGAGGCTGCTCCGCGCCGGCGTGACGCCGAGCTCTCGGCCTGCTGCACAGCGGCTGTCTCGAGGAGGTTCTTCATTTCCCCGAGCATGCGCCTGGCGTCGGGGTTGGAGACGGCGGGCAGGTCACGGAGCATCATCGCCGCCGCCACCACGTTCTGCCCGGCTCGCGGAAGCATACCTCGGGTCGTGCTGGTGCCCCGTCCTCGAGGATCCGCCGGTGGACCTCTCGAGCCCGACCTCGAGCTCCGGCTCCTCGGGGCTAGTGGTTCCTGCATCAGGTTTGCCGGAGCTGCAGTAGGTGTCGCCGTTCTTCCTCGGCTTTGGTGATTGCCTCCTGCACCTGCGCGATTGCGCCGCCCGGCCGTCGTCGTGCTGAGGCGGTGCAGCGGTGCTGGAGGTTCGTTCCTCCCCTGAACACGTGATCCGCCTGCCGCGGCCACGTCGCTGGGCCCTCTAGATCGAGCGCTGGCCTGCCGTCGTCGCCCTCGTCCTCGGTATCGCATGCGACCCCCTCGAGTTGGAAGCACTCCCTGGTGGGATCCCAGAGGTCGGGGTCGTGGTAGTCGTATTCGTCGGAGTCGGAGCTGTCGACGGCGTGCCGTCTTGGCAGATGCTGGGACCGCAGCTCGCGGTACCATTCTCCGACGGTGGATCGCCGGGGAGGCTCGATGGCTCACGAGAAGCCGCGGTCGACGTACGCGGGTGGACGATCTCCAGGTTGGCCATGGCTGCAGTAGCACGCCCGGGCACTCCTCCTGGTCTGCTGGCGGTCGGTCCCGACGGCGCTCGTTGAGCTGGCGGGCGTAGGCTGCTGCGGAGCTGTCGAGGCCGAACGAGAACCGCTGGCGTCGAGCGCGGTACACCCCGTGCGGGAGGAGGCTGGGTGGCGTCGACGGTGCACGGCTCGGAGGCCTCTAGCCTGACTCCTGGTCCGTGCGCATGATGAACGCGAAGTCGCTGGGTGGCGCGGGCGCGCCCCTGGAAGTCTCCGGCCGTGCGCCGCCGGCAGGCTCCTCCTTGGAAACTCCGCGCCGACCACGGGGAAGTGGGTGTGCGCCGCCGGCACGGCCTGTGCCTGGCGGCGACAGTAACGACGGCGCCGCTCACGGGGTGGCGACGCGTGTGGTGTGGGCGACGTGCCACGCTCCTCGCACGGGGTGGCGTGACACGCCCTCCACTCGGGCCCTCCATGGAGAGCAAGGTCGGCTCGTTGCCGTTGTCGGTGGCCAGGAACTCGAGGCTCCCGAACCAGATGACGGCACCGGCAGAGAACGAAGGAGTCGAAGCAGCCATCTAGGAAACAGCGAGAAACCGACTCGACACGCGAAGGCCCCTACCTGGCGCGCCAACTGTCGGTGTTTCGAACCCGGGGGTATGACACCAACGAGTAATGTGATCGCGTGCTCTCTTCCTGGATGGTGATACAAGATGACACAAGGATTTATCCTGGTTCGGGCAAAAAGCAAAGTCCCTACGTCCAGCGGGAGGAGGTTCTTGTATTACTTGCACCTAAGTGCTTGTACAGGGGCGAATACAAGCTCAATGAGCGTGGACCAGAGTCCGGACTCGAGTGTGTACGTATGTGGACTTGTGTGTTGTCTATCGGAGTTGTGTGACCGTGGACTCGCGTCTTGTCCTCTGCGCGCGAAGGGCCCTGGCGTCCCCTTTTATAGAACAAGAGGAGGTCAGGGTTTACACAGGATAGATATGTACAGCGCTCGATATGGCGTAGGGTAGGAATCCTGTCTTGTCGGGGCCACTGGAGCCGATGTGAGCGTTGCTGTTGAGGCGTCCTTGGGGCGTGGCCTCCATCCCGGGCGCGGACATGATGACGTGACGATGTAGAAGCCGTACAGCACCCATTCCGACACACACAGGACACGGCGGGGTCCCTCCGGATCTTGGGGTACCTGTCTTCCAATAGCATGAAAGCGGTTAGGGCTCGAGGGGCGCGGAGCCGGCCTCGAGGTGGCGCCTACGGGGGGCTCGAGCCCCCGCGAGTATGGGCAAGTCCCGGACGTCCGGGCGTATAGCGGGAACCCAGGCTCCGGGATGGGGCTCGAGCGTGCGTCAGTGCAGGGCATGGCCTAACAGAGTGTACTGACGCCTTTTTGCCCATGCTTGTGGTGAAAACGAGACTTGACTCTGCCCTGGTTACTGTGGTACACGTCGGGCTGCAGAGGACATGACTGGCGTAGGTGGAGACATTAAATGCGCGGTATGGGGCTGGCGTCCGATGTCTGCGCCGCTCGAAGGAAGCATAAAAGCGTCTCGAGGGATAGGCTGCCGTGCCAGAGAGGCTCGAGGTCCCCACGTGGGGTCTCGAGGTGCGGCGTTCGGCTGTGGGGGGCTCGAGCCCTATATGCCAAGACTCGAGGTTTTAGTGGAGTGCTCGCCCGAGGCCTGGCTTGGCGGGCCAGCGTTGCGGGCCTCGAGGGGTTGGTCTCGTTATGTTTGTTATTTACCGGTGTTCTAGGTTTAATCTATTTGTTCGCGTTGATTGGGGGTACCCCTTTTGTGGACCCCCGACAACTGTTGATGCCTGCATATATTGAATGCAAATGCTAATGGAAGATGACATAGGAGATGCAAGGAAATATCTATACCTATGAGTTCAAATCAAATGACGAGGGAGGAAGGAAATATCTCTTTCTCCCGAGAGTCCGCATATGCCCTCAACAGTAGGTAGCACCACCCTTCGTAGAAGAAGGGCGCCCAGAACAAGGTGAACAGAAAGAAAGAACCACCTCCTGAGTTGTGTGATTCACATAACAAGGGAGAGGTGCCAAAAGAAGAAGAACCAGATGGAGTACTTAAAGAAGAAGCACCCAAGGAAGAAGATCCACCCGATAAGGATGAAGCTCCATGGATCTAAGGTATGGATTTACTTTTATTTTTTATTTCCCTTCAATTTTCCCTTTTTCAAATAAATAACATATGTCATGCATGTAACTAAAAAAAATCAGTTATCATTAGTTTTATGCATAGGTATATGTTAACTTAGTTAGAATAATAAATATCATAATAGGATAGTTTCCATTTTCACAACATTAGATAGTTTCCCTTTTTAATAAAATGAGAACAAGAGCTCCAACTGAGAAGAAGAAGATCTTTCACCAAGCAAGAAGCCAGCTTGGGGCAGACTCCCGCTCCGATAAGGTTTGTCTCAAGCCTACACTTTACATTCAGTTCTTAAATTCTATATCTTTTGAATGTCACATGCTTGCCTAAATAACCATTCCAAGAATCAAATTGATAAAATATGCTTAAACAAGTTGAAACTTGAATAAGATTTGAAATATGTCATGCAAATGCTATTGTTATGGTTTGAATAACTGGTCTTATCTAAGTTGTAGCTTTTGTGGGTTGCACATGCTTAAACTGAAATCATGCTTAGTGAATAAAGTTAGTAAGAATAGAGTAATTCTTTAAACTTGCTAAGGTGCGGAAATTAAGACTAATCTGGGATTTCTTTTAAAAAAATTATGAAAAACTTGTTAAAAGTTTCCTCCTTAGAGTTTATCTCATCCCACCACCAGCCAAATATTTGTTAGTCATTAGTCAAAACCACAAAGAGCTTTGTTTGTGTTGAGCTTTGTTATACCTCATAGATCTTAGTAGAGAAGCTTATCATATCTTTGAATCAAGATTCCACACACACCCACCATAAATGCCTACTCTCCACTTTGGAGGTTTGCAACCACCAAATAAATTGCTTATTCTCTACACCGAAGATATGCAATACCCTGCCAAACATCCCATTGCTAGCCTTATGCTATTCCTACACTGGGAATAAGCATTTCTCTCCCTTTCCCTACTCATTTCAAAAATCCTTTTCCTATAGATAACCTGGGGAAATCTAGAGCTAAAAAAAGAAAGAGAGAAAAATGAGCAAAGTAGCTCAAGAAAGGACTATGTCCTAAAAAAAAGTGAGCAAAGTAGCTCCAAAGAGGACTATGTCCTAAGAAAATGTGAGGACACATCTTTTGTCTACAAACTATGTATCCAAAAAAAACTAGAGAAAATTATCATTAGCTCTAGACCCCAGAAATTAACTAGGAAGGATTATGAAATATCTCTCTATACACTTCTACATAACCACACATGCACATCTTGATCAATTTTTATGATTTGCTGCTCCTTATGATCTGAGTGTCTAGCTTAGCAATAAATCAGGCAATTTGCTCATGATTCTTAGCCTACCTATAACTCCACATATCATTCTTTAGAAATAGGAGATGCTACATTTTGGCCTAAGTGAGGATTTAAACACCATTGAGTGATTGAGTGAATCTTGGAGGACTTAAGCAAGTTGTTACCTTTGAAAACCTTGAAAAACCTCCAGACAGAATCCTAGTCAAACCTAAGCAAGATAAAAGTTTTCCTATCTACTGCTTTATTTCACTCTTGCATGTTTGAAGTGAAAAGCTATAAGCCCCACATTGCTATGATTTATGATACATGCTAAGTTATTTCTCACTATACAATATGCACTTGCATACATCTTAATGTGCTATCTATTTCATGCTCAATGCTTAAACCGCATTGTTGCTCGAGGACGAGCAACAGGTTAGCTTGGGGGAGCTTGTTGATGGTCCTTAAACACCCGTTTTACCATCAACAATTGACCCTAAAGTCCACCAAAAAGGCATGAAATGTAGTCAAATAGGTTTCAAACTAACCAAATTCCACATGTCCATAGATTTTTATTTGAATGCAGAAATTTGGACCAAATTTGGACATTTGAACCACCAGAGGCCAAATCCACTCAGCAGGACCCAATTGGGCCTTAGGGGGTGGCGCCCGCCACCCCTAGGTGGCGCCCGCCGCCCCTAGGTGGCGCCCGCCACAAGGGTGAGGCCCAGAATCCCTCCTGCCACGTCACTGATCCATGTGACTGCCCCAAGGCCCAATCTTGGCCCTTGGTCACTAGGTCGGTTTGATTGGAGGGCTACGGAGGGGAGTGGCATGGATCATGACCTAAGCCGGTTGCTAGGACATGCAACCGACCTCCAAACCGCCTTGGACAACCACCTGGAGGTCATAGGATCAGTGATGATGCATCCAACGGCCAGTGGACTGGCGGCCGCCAGTAGGGGGTGGCGCCCGCCACCTGACCTAACCCTAGGTCGGTTGGCTGCCCCCTATAAGTACCCCCTCACTCCTCAAGACTATAAATATCCCCAGGTGGCACCACTTCATTCGTACCATCCCGTACCATCCCACAACACACCAGGAAGCAACACAAGCAAGTGAGAGTTAGGTTAGAAGCTCAGAGAGCTTAGGCAAGTAGGTTAGCTAGTAGAGAGAGTATAGCTCTAGTGCCCTCGCTACAGCGCGGCTCTTAGTTTAGCACAGCTCAGCCTATGTTCTTGGTAAAATGAGCGTAGAGCTTGCTAAGAGAGAAGCGGGTGCGAGCGACGCATCGGAGGTTGGTTGATTTCCCGGCGTCTCTGGTCTGGTTTGCTCTCTTGTATCTCAGGTACATTTATCTTTAACCCAGTATTACTTTAAGCATTACATTCAGTATTACTTTCAGTATTACTTTATCAAGTACCTTGAGTGTGACCTAGCTAGCCTACAGTTCAATTCACTTAGCCATAGTTGTTAATCTCTAGTGTGTTAGTGATTGATCTTTGCCAATAGGTTGCTTAGTTAGTTTAGTGTTTATCTTGTTAAGTCAAGTGTTTGCTCTAACGTCCGCAGGGTTGCTCTATTCAAAGCGGGTAGGTAGAGATAGTTAAAATATAGAAGCGTGGTGCTTAGTTAGTTATAGACTTACCTTCAGATACGGCTGGACCCCCGGATAGCTGTGGTAGCAAGCAGGTGGTGACAGCCCTGTGCGCCTTTAATTCCACCACGTAGTTGGGTCCCAGTTTAACAGTAAGGCTCGTTGTGCTAGCGTTCAACCTAAGTAAGTGGTAAAGGCTAGTACGCCTCGATACTTGACAGGATGGAATAAAACTTTACTCAACTTAGTTACTTTATTGACTTTTGCCTGCCTTGCTTCATAACTATCTTGCTCTGTAGTTATCTTGCTCTGTGGTTATCTAGGGAGTAGTTAGTAGTTAGTAGTTAGTAATTAGTTAGTTATCCTAGTTACCCATTCTATCTATCTAGTTATCCACCTTACCTTAGCCATCCATTTCACCCTTACCTATCCACCCACATATTCTTTCTAGACCTTCTCCTTTTTCTTTTCTCTTTTCTTCGACTCTCATCCCCCTCCTTGACTCAACTCATACACCACCCCAGCCTTCCCTTGGGATCAAATAAATCGACACCTGGTACTCCCAGGCGGAAGTGCACTACGATAGTTTCTGTGCACTTGCAGAATCTCTCTTGGTAGATTGCATTCTCGCTAGCTAGCTCCTACTAGTGTCGGGACTGACAACCCCGCTTGGCATTAGTAGATAGCTACTTTAGTTACCCTATCCTAGGTGTAGCTAAGAACTACCAACAGCCTTGTACCTGCGGATTCAAGTTCTTCAAGAGCATGGATCAGGATATTCTTTGGTCATCAACTTCTAATTATCAGTAAGAAACATTGTTCTTATTGTTCTTCTTGCTTGCAACTCTCTTTTGAGTACTTTAATTCTAGTAGTTCTAGGATTAGAGGAGTTGTCGTCGTGTAAGCGTGGTAGTTAGACTCAATGACTTGCATAGTGTACCCTATATTCCGGACTGGTGGTAGCTCACAAGGGTGACTCTTATAGCCTTGTTGAATCTTCTATGGTCCACCTCTTGTCTATAGGCCGAGTAGGAGTATATTACTTGGGAACAACCATACTTTGGATGTGGTCTCCCAACGTAATCCACAGTTGAATAATAATCGCATAGCTTCCTGAATTAGAGTTGGAAACCCTATTTATCCCCTTTATCTTTCGTGTTCTCATCCTTGTTAGTGCTCAGGGTTTAGCAAAATACTTAAGACAATCGCGCTATTCCTTTATGTTCGATTTTAAAACTGGGTCTACATCCAGTAAAGTGCGGGTATCTAATCTATGCGCTTGCTAATTATCTCTTGTGCCTAGAGAAAATACAAATGTCTTTCTGGTGCCATTTCCAGATTAGGGCTTATCTCTACTCTTGGTAGCAATGTTAGTAAGTGTCAACACCCGTCGTGGTTCCGGTCGTGCTCAATACGATCATGAGCCGGGTGTAAGAGGCTTTTCTATATCGTCCCATAGCGGACCACCTTTTCAGCTTGGTGGTGATCTCTATCCTTAGATGGGACGAGGCGAGTTTAGATGTTTTCCGTTCCATAGCAGATCACTCTTTCAGTTTGGTGGTGATCGCTCTTTCCATAGCGATCACCACCAAACTGAAAGAGTGGTCCGCTATGGGACGAGGTCTTCTAGGTGTTTGGTGGCAGGTCCTTCTTCTGATCTGTTGTTGGCATTTCTTAGCGCAACCACTGGAGGATAGATTTAAGATCCATCCTCGGCGATCATGCCAGAAATACTTACTGGCATCTCTTAGCATCATCACTAGGGTAGGCCATCATCCCTGGGCACGGCGCCAGGAATGCCTGTTGACATTCCTTAACGACATTGTCGATGAAATATGGTCGATAGTCTACCGAGGGGTATGCTCAAGGTAGTAGATTAGACGGCGGAGGTGTGCGAGACGTCTGCAAAGCATAAACACAGGGACGAGAGACGGCGATTTAGACAGGTTCGGGCCGGCAAGTCGCCGTAATACCCTACATCCTGTGTTCTGGTAGCTGGTTTGTATTGCTGGATAGGAATATCACGTGAGATCGGGTGATCTCGGATCTGATGGAGATGAGATGAGAGGGGGTCCCTGCTCGCCTTATATAGTCGGGGAGCAGGGTTACAGTTGTAACAGATTACAAACGGTTCCTTAAGGCAAGCAATCCGGATCTAACTCTAGGATCTTCCTTGGAAGGCAAGGCTTCGTGAGTGTCCTTGACGAGCACGACGAGCTGGTCGCGTGTTGTAAGGCCTCGCGAGCTGGGTTGTCCTTGATGAAGGGCCCATGTAGGTCCATGGGGGTATACGGAGGTAATATCCCCACAGCTAGTCCCCGAGCACTTTGTATCCTTTGGCGACGTCGTCTTGAGGTTGTCCGAGCAGGCGAAGTCGACGTTGACCAACTTAATTGGCGATCTGCACAAGTGAAGTCGATGTCGACCAAGTAAGGCTTGCCAGCACGATGTAAGGTGCTCAAGAAAATTTTTGAAGAGCTTTCTTTTGGTGAAGTGTATCCACTTGGAGCTTGCAAGACTATAAGGGACAGTGAGGCCCTAGTAGAAGTCTGTGCAAGTCCACTTTGATAGAGCGTCCTTGAATTGTCAGAGAAAATAAAATACATTCACCGCAAGGTGAAGTGTATCAACTTAGTCCCCGAGCTTGGTAGTAGGTGTTGAAGACACGTGGTGCCGAGCTTGTAGAGCATTTAGCAAGTGCCCCGATGAGCTACCCAAAATCAGCACCCTGATCCGAATAGCATGGAGCAACTTGATGCACACCGGCGATGAGTGAAGGTGATGACGAGCAAAGACAAAGTCCCCGAGCCTGGTCGGCGATGAGCAAAGGTGAAGTCCTCGAGCCAGGTCAGCAACGAGCGATAGCGACGGCAAACGAAGGTGATGACGAGTGAAGGTGACGACGAGCGAAGGCAACGAGCCTGGTCGACGACGAACAAAGGCGAAGTCCCCGAACCTGGTCGGCGACGAACGAAGGCGAAGTCTCTGAGCATGGTCGATGACGAGCGAAGGCGAAGTCCATTAACCTGGTCGACGACGGGCGAAGGCTAGGTTGATGAACCTGGTTGGCGACGGATTGATGAACCTACAACCTTGTGCTTCGGAAACAGAAGGTGGCGACGAGAGATGGCGGCGGTGAGCAAAGATGACGGCGAGCGAAGGTGGTGATGAGCGAATGCGGCGGCGAGCGAAGGTGGTGACGAGCGAAGACAGCGACGAATGAAGTCCCTGAGCTTGGATGGCAACGAGCGAAGGTGAAGTCCCCGAGCCTGGTTGGCGACGAGCGAAGGCGAAGTCCCTGAGCCTGGTCGACGATGAGCGAAGGCGAAGTCCCCGAGCCTGGTCGACGACGAGCGAAGGCAAAGTCCCCGAGCCTGGTCAACGACGAGCGAAGGCGAAGTCCCCGAGCTTGGTCGGCGACGAGCGAAGGTGGTGGCGAGCGAAGGCAGCGACGAGCGAAGGTGACGAGCCTGGTCGGCGATAAGCGAAGGTGAAGTCCCTGAGCTTGGTCAACGACGAGCGAAGGCAAAGTCCCTGAAAAATAAATATGAAGAGCAGTAGTACATGATGATGTACACAAAGTATGGAGAAAAACCAGTGGCGAAGGATGATTGTAGCTTGTCGAAGTCCCTGAGCCTGGAATCACGAAGCATCTAGAGACGGAGATGCAGCCGGCCGTGGAGGCCCTGGTTGCCGATGTAGATGTTTTCGTTGTCGGGCAGCCATGGAGTGTAACATAGGAGAATAGTTTGTAAATAGACTCTTGGGCAAATAGAGGCAAAACTTGTAGCGAGTCAGCATGTTTTGCGTATCCCTGAATTCCGCAGACCTAATAGCCGTGAGCCGAAGCGATGAACAGTTCAGCCTTGGGTTATCCCATGATCCATAGCGTAAAGCGTGGAGCTCGTTTGCGCGTAGGAGTCAAAGGCGTCGCCCAAGGAACCGCTGCTGGCATCCCATAGCGTAGAGGGCAGGCGCTCGTGCACACGTAGGGAGGTACCATGGACAGGGTCTTTTCCGAGAGGCTCTATAATGGCGTGACCTGGGGAATGGAGACCGTTCGTCGAGCGCGTGGGTAGCGCGTATACAGGCACTGGGCATATAGCCTTAGAGGTCTCACCCGAGCTTAGCCTTTCCTTCATAGCGCAGAGGGCTGGCGCTCATGCACGCGTAGAGAGGGCAGGACGTCACTCAGGAAGGAATGTTGGCCACCATAGCACAGAGGGCAGGCGCTCATGCACACGTATGGAGGTGACAAAAACCCCAACTCTGAGGCCTCCTCAACATTAGCCAGCCTGCTTGGAGAGGTTGGCGAATCGTATGGAGAGGTCAGCGAACGTCTAGAGTGGTCGGCGATCATTTGGAGAGGTCGACGATGATGAAGTTGATGTAGACACGGAGGTCGAAGGTGGCGCCGGAGATCTCGTGGATGGTCGGCGATGAGCGAAGGCGATGACTAGTCGGGTCGGCGATGAAGGCGATGGAGGCGACGACGGGCCCGGTTGACAACGAGCGAAGGCAACGACGAGCCTGGTTGATGACGAGCGAAGGCGGCGACGAGCCGGGTCGACGACGAGCGGAGATGGCGATGAGCCAAGTCGATGATGAGCGGAGGTGGCTGAAGGACCGAGAAGCACTCAGAAAGCGACCAGAGGGGGGGTGAATGGGAGCTTCAAATTTCCTTACGGAAACTAGTAGCCACTGTCCAAGAATAAACCCCAGAAGCAAACCCTAGAGCTTGCAAATGTCCACGACCCTAGATGTAGGGTGGATGCTTCCAAGAAGCACAGCGGGACACTAGACAACTCTAGAAAGCCAACGCAAAAGACAGAAATCAATTCCGTCAACGAACGAGCGAACCGCGGACAAAACGGTGTGAAAACAGTAGCATCGGATGCTGCTTGCGTCCGATGCCAGACCACCGGACGCGTCCGATGCGAAAACTGCCTCTCAGGAACCTTACTGTTCCACCATCGGACGCTGTGAACAGTGAACAACCAGCGTCCGATGCTTTGGCTCTGGCGCGTCCGATGGCCAACGGACGCGTCCGATGCCTAGCGTCCGATGCCACTACAAACGCTCAGAAAGTGACACGCGTCATCGGAGCGTCCGACGCTTAGAACCCTAGCGTCCGATGCTCCCCAGCGTCCGATGCCCCCAAAAACTGTGCGGTTCTTTGATGATTCAACCCGATTTCCTCCGAATCAAAAGCTCTAGGCCTGGGATTCGATCTGAGGGGTCACAGGATGTTAGTGAGCTATCTCTAAGAGATCATGGCTCGAACCTAACTCCAAATCGGTGAGATCAAAAATTTCGGGACAAGGAAGCAAAAACACGATCCAAAACAAAAATCGATCGATCTCCTAGACCGTGAGGTTAGAGGTTAATTCCTTCGGTGGAAAGAAGTGCCTCATGATCTAGAACAACTTGGTTCAACCGGTTTTGCAAAAGATGAACCAACCAAAGGGATCAAACGACGGGAAGAACGTGGAGAAAAAGGATTCCGCGAAGAACACCAATGAAACGCGAATCACAACCACGATCTTGCAGCCGAAGCGCAAACACACGTTACGACAAGGAGGTTACGGCCTCCTTTCCTCAAAATCACCAGTACACAGAGTCCAGTCTCTCTGCGGATCTCAGCAGGCTACAGCAGGGGATGGGAGAGCAAGAAACCCTAAGTGCGAAAGAGCAAATGACTGAGATACGGGAGGAGGGTGTCTCCCCTGACTACTTATCCTATTCTAGAATAAGTCTATTTCCTACTCTACCCCTCTCTATTCTAATTACAGAGCGAACCAGCTAAACCCTAAGGTTATTCTGGACCAACTCAAGTGGTAGGTAGATCCGACGGCCACGCCCACACAGTCGTCCGCGTTGCCTCCACGCAACCTTCCGATTGCCGCCACGTGCCGCCCTCGCTCTGCACCCCGATTTTGTGGCCCAAACAAAACCAGCCTTTTCCAGCTATCCCCGGTTTTGAGGCCCAAACCGAGAAACCAGCCCACCAGCGTCTGAGTTTTGAGGCCAAACTCAGCAAACCCTCAGCGCCCAGGGTTTGAGGCCCAACCTGGAAACCGTCCTCAGCCCGAGTTTTGTGGCCAAACTCGGAAACCCTCAGCCCAAGTTTTGTGGCAAACTCGGAAACCGTCCACGCCCAGGTTTTGAGGCCCAAACCTGGAAACCGTCCATCGATGGTTTTTCCCTGGCTCTACCACCAAACCGACGTCGTAGAGGGGATGCACCGCCCGTGCACCCCGTCCACCGACACGTGTCCCCAGGTCCTCGACCCGAGCAACACCGTGCCCCGCAACGTCTCCGCTCGTCGCTGTCCAGGCTGCCAGCCACCATAGCTGATCCTCAGGCCTCCGGTCCCTCAGTCCAAGCCTCACGTCCGCCCTTCACTGCTCGATCCATCGGCATGGCACGTCCGCCGCACGGCACGCCCATCCTTCATCGCACCCAGTCCCATCGGCACGGCACGTCTCAACTTGACCTTCACCTTGCCCTCGATCACTGTCTCCGTGCTCGACACCTGCACAACACAAGCCAAGAACATGCGATCAAACCGTTGACAATCACTCATCACTCAGAGACTCGGCATACACCCATGTATCCGCAATCTCCCCCTTGATGAGTGCATTGTCAACTACTCACAAAAATCATAATGAGAGAAGAGAAAGAGAAAAGAAAGAAGAAGGAGAGAAGAGAACTCGACCAAATGACCCAAAGCATAGCAAAGCCGAAGAAGGTCAAGTGGAAGAAGTGAAAACTTGGTCCCCAAAGACATGGCACGCTCGACGCAACAAGCAAAGCAAAGCTAGCCCTCAAGAAGAGGTAGAACAGGCTCACACCGCTAGCAAAATACCAATTGGAAATCAGAGCTAAAAATGGCAAAATGCTAGTCCCTCAAGATAGAGGCACAGAGGCTCAACACAACTAGCACGAAACCACTCCGAACCAATTGAAAAACAACCGAAAGGTCTCCGAATCAATCAAAATCAACCTCAATGCCAAATGAGGAAAATGTTGCTAGTCCCTCAAGACAGAGGCAACGACTCAACACAACTAGCAAAACTCCCCTCGACACGTGCAAGCAACCCAGGACTCCCCCTTAGCAAAAGCTCCCCCTTAGTTGAACTCCAGGAGACATATGATTTGCAAAAACAAAACTCTCCCCCTTATTTGAAAATGCACTTATCAAGCACAACCTCTTCTCTTGAGCCCACAACTCCCCCTTCCAAAATGCATATGAAGTTAGAAATGCAAGTTAGCAGCTTCAGGCATATAGTCAAAAGAGTGCAAAAATGCTCTAATCGGTATAGCTCCAATGGCACAACTAAGCACTCAAATAGCGAAGGCTCAAACTGATCACACATACGAAATATGAAGCATATGAGCAAGTGAGCAGTTTTTAGCCAAAAAGATAGTCACCATCAAAATAGCACTACACATGTATAGATAGGAATCCAGACAAGTGCTAAACTGTATACAAGGTGAACTACCCCTAGCAAAGTGCAATCATCATGCATAGGAATGAAGCATATACTTGTGATTTCAGTTTTATATCGGAGTTGCAGCGGTAAAGAATTCACAAGTTCAATTATTTAGCATGTGATTGCGAGAGGTTGAAAGCTTGTCTTTGCCTAACTTTTCAACCGAGCGAAGCCTATGCCGAAGCAATCAGAAGCTTAAAGCACGGTTTCGGTCATACACTACACGGCTCAAGTTTAACTCAAAGTGCAATGAGAAACCGTCTCGATACGTGATGTGTTGACAAGCAATCCCATCTCGATCTTTTCAATTCACTAAACTTGGTTCAAATTTTAAACATGATATGAACAGACCAAGCGAGTGAATGACTCAGAACTAGAGACATAGCAACCTAGCATATATGAAAAGCAGGAATGGACTCAACACACCCTACAATGCTAGTTGCATATCTCAATGGTGAACATTTCCAGATTATATACATTAAGCAACTTCACCATTTCAAAAATAGCTCAGCTCATAACATGTATTAGTGATCAGAAGGAGCATAAGCTACAAGCATCAATCATAAGCATCGGAGCATACTAAACAGAGGATAGTTACATTCTAGTGATTATAAACATGAAGCTCAGAATTTAAATGCGTATGCTAAAATGCAACAAAAAAAATCTAAGTAAAAGAGTCAGACTAGGATACAACTCAAATGCTTCCCCCATCTAAAAGGGGAAACACACACCAAGCTCACCCCTTAACCTATTAAAGGTTGATTCGTCTAAAGGCTTGGTGAAAATATCAGCCAGTTTGGTGATGAGTATCGACATGCGAAGGTCGATATCACCCTTCTCCTGGTGGTCTCGCAAGAAATGAAAGCGCACATCAATGTGTTTGTTTTCAAGTGAAGCACGGGGTTCTTAGCAATGCTAATAGCACTCGTGCTGTCACAAAGCAAAGGCACTCGAGAAAAACTCAAACCAAAATCACGCAAAGTGGCCATCATCCAGAGTAACTGGGAACAGCAGCTAGCCGCAGCAACATACTCAACCTCCGTGGTAGACTGGGCGACACTAGACTGCTTGCGAGAAGACCACGAACAAGAGAAGATCCAATAAATTGGCAAGTCCCAGAAGTTGACTTGCGCTCAATGCGACAACCAGCAAAATCGGCATCGGAAATAACCGCAAAGCGAGAGGGTGGAGGAAGCAGAATACCAAATCCCGACTCAGGTGTGAACGAAGGTACCTGAAGATGCGCTTCACCGCCTGACGGTGAGAAGTGCGCGGCGATGCCTGAAAGCGCGCGCACAGACACACCGCGAACTGAGTGTCCGGGCGTGTCGCCGTCAGATAGAGTAGCGACCCGATCATGCTGCGGTACTCCTTCTGGTCCATTGCTTCTCCATCCACATCCGCATCCAGGGCAGTCGTCGTCGACATGGGTGTTGGAAGAGGCTTGGCCTCACCCATATCGAACCGCTTCAGCAAGTCCTTCGTGTACTTGCCCTGGTGCACAAACGTCCCCTCCCGGGATTGCTTAATTTGCAACCCGAGAAAGAATGTCAGCTCGCCCATCATGATCATCTCGAACTCCCTGCTCATAGTATCTGCAAACTTGGCAACCAAAGCGTGAGAAGAACCACCGAAAATGATATCATCCACGTAAATCTGGACCAAGAGCGTGTCTTCGCCTTGCCGGAGGAGAAAGAGCGTCTTATCTACACATCCCATTTTAAAACCCTTAGCAAGCAAAAGGTTTTTAACCTATCATACCAGGCTCTAGGGGCTTGTTTCAAACCATATAAAGCTTTGTGAAGTTTGAAGACATGTTTGGAAACTTGGGATTTTCAAAACCGGGGGTTGCTCACATAAACCTCCTCCTCTATGTAGCTGTTTAAGAAGGCACTCTTGACATCCATTTGAAACAATTTGAAACCTTTGGATGCAGCAAAAG
The DNA here is from genome assembly GCA_009763385.1 of Coix lacryma-jobi var. lacryma-jobi. Classification (NCBI taxonomy): domain Eukaryota; kingdom Viridiplantae; phylum Streptophyta; class Magnoliopsida; order Poales; family Poaceae; genus Coix; species Coix lacryma-jobi. The sequence goes on from CM019831.1 coordinate 87,773,396, forward strand.
CCAAGAGTATCCTAATAGCCTCCAAACGAGCTACAGGAGCAAACGTCTCCTCATAATCTATTCCCTCCTTCTGACTATAGCCTTTCGCTACAAGCCGGGCCTTGTTTCTAACAACGTGGCCATCCTCTCCTTGCTTGTTTTTGAAAACCCATTTTGTCCCAATAGGCTTACAGTCAGGTGGAGGTGGAACTAGAACCCAAACCCGATTTCTCTCAAAGTTTTCTAACTCCTCATCATGGCATTGACCCAATCCGGATCCGTCAAAGCGTGTCCAACATCCTCTCAGGGCTCAAAATTAGCAACAAAAGCAGAGTGAGCGAAGTGAGAGATGTGCCTGTGACCTGGAGCGAGTGACTCGCTCGCCGATATCGCCGATCATCTGCTGGGGGGTGCTAGCGCTGGATGTGTCGTGGCGCCTCCCGGATGAAGTGACCTCCCCCTCATCAGCAGCTGGTTAAACCCGGGTACAAAAGGTACCGACGAGGTGGAGGATCCACGGCCCCCAGGAAGAAAGGTGTCGGGGCCGTGAGTCGTCGTCGATGGCGCTTGTCGGTGGTAAAAAAGGGGTACCCCAATCAACGCAAACACCCGAGCATCAATCTCCGCCTCGCCGGCCCTCCCAGCCAGGGCTCGGGCGAACGCTCAATCTCCGTCTCGCCCGAGCCCTCCCAGCCAGGACTCGGGCGAACGCTCGCTCTCCGTCTCGCCGAGCCCTCCAGCCAGGGCTCGGGCGACAGCTCTATCTGTCTCGCCCGAGCCTCCCAGCCAGCCTCGGGCGAACGCCCCATCTCCGTCTCGCCCGAGCCCTCCAGCCAGGCCTCGGGCGAACGTCCCATCTCCGTCTCCGCGAGCCCTCCCAGCCAGGCCCGGGCGAACGCTCGCTTCCGTCTCGCCCGAGCATCCCAGCCAGAACTCGGGGAACGCTCCATCTCCGTCTCCCCGAGCCCTCCCAGCCAGGCCTCGGGCGAACGCTCTTTCTCCGCCTCGCCCGAGCCTCTGAGCCAGGCCTCGGGCGAGCACGATCGCTCTCCGTCTCGCCGAGCCCTCCAGGCCTCGGGCGAGCGTGCCCCTAACCCTCGAGCCTAACGCACGGGCCTCGAGCGGTACAGACAGCCGTACCAGCCCCATACCACGCATTTAATGCCTTCACCTACTCTGGTCATGTCCACTGGTGCACAGCACGTACCACAGTAACTCGGTGTAAAGGTCAAGTCTCGTTTTCACCACAAGCATGGGCAAAAGGGCACCAGTACACACTGTTCGGCCATACCATGCACTGTAACACCTCGAGGCCGGCTCCGAGCCCCTTGAGCCCCTGCAAACGCCACCTCGAGGCCGGGTCTTGCGCCCCCTCGAGCCCCCGTGGCACCACCTCGAGGCCGGCCGGCCCCTCGAGCGACAAGCTCTTCACTCTTGAAGACAGGACTCCAAGACCTGGAGGGACCCGCTACGTCCTGTACAACCGGGAATGGCGCTGTACCGCTTCCACTCCGCACGCCTCCATGACTGGATGGCCCTCCGGGGCTGGACCCGGGGGGGGAACCGCGCCGGGGTGGACACGCTTCAAGGACGCCTCTAACAGCAACGCCCACGTTGGCTACAGCAGCCTCGACAAGACAGAGTTCCTACCCTCGCCACCGACCGAGCGCTATACATGTCCATCCTGTGTAAGCCCGTCCATCCTGTAAGCCCTGGCTCCTCTTGTTCTATAAAAGGGGACGCCAGGGCCCTTCACCAAGGGAGGAAGAGGGAGAGACGTGGAAAAACACGTTAGAGCGCCTTACACCCATACACTTAAGTCCGGACCCGGTTCCACGCTCACCAAGCTTGTATTCGCCCTGTACAAGCACTTAGGTGCAAGTAATACAAGAACATCCCCCCCCCCCGCTGGACGTAGGGCCTTCTTTGCCCAACCAGGATAAATCCTTGTGTCCCTTGCATCACCCATCCAGGAAGAGAAGCACGCGATCATATTACTCGTTGGTGTGATACCCCGGGTACGAAACACCGACAGTTGGCGCGCCAGGTAGGGGTGGCGTGTCCGAGACATTTTCTCGCTATCTCCTGGATGGCTTCTTCGACTCCTCGTTCTCTGCCGTGCCGTCGTGTGGTTCGGGAACCTTGAGTCCCTAGCCGCCGGCAACGGCAACGAGCTGACCCCGCTCTCCACGGAGGGCCCGAGCGGAAGGCGTGTCACACCACCCCGCGCGGGGGGCATGACGCGTCGTCTGCACCACCACGCGTCGCCACTTCGCGAGCGGCGTCGTGGTCACCATTGTCGCCAGGCACAGGCGGTGCGGCGGCGTACGCCCACTTCCCCGCGGCTGGCGCAGAATCCCCGAGGGGAGACCTGCCCGGCACGCGGCCGACGACCTCCAGGGCACAGGAGCGCCCAGCAAGTTTGCGTCCGTCACACGTGCGGACCGGCACGTCTGGTATCCCACCAGGGAGTGCTTCCAGCTCGAGGGGGTGGTGAGCGAGGCGGGGACGACGACGACGACGACGTCAGGCCAACGCTCAACCTCGGAGCGCCCAACGACGTGGCTACGGCGGGCGGTTCGCGCGTTCAGGCAAGAAGCAAATCCTCGGCCTCGGTTGCACCGCCTCAACACGACGATAGCCGGGCGGCGCAACTCGCACAGGTGCGGGAGGCAATCCCCAGACCGAGGGGAACGACAACGCCTGTTGCAGCTCCAGCAAACTCTGATGCAGGAACACCCCAGCCTCGAGGAGCCGGAGCTCGAGGTCGGGCTCGAGATGCCACACGACGGACCCTCGAGGACGGGGCGCCAGCACGCCCGATGTGTGCTTCCCGCGAGCCGGGCAAAACGTGATGGCGGCCGTAATGCTGCTCGCGATCTGCCCGCCGTCTCCAACCCCGACGCCAGACGCATGCTTGGGGAAGTAAAGAGCCTCCTCGAAACGGCCGCTGTGCAGATAGCCGAGAGCTCGGCCTCGCGCCAGCGCAGGGCAGCCTCGGAGAAGCCAGCAGACGCACCCCGCAGCAAGCACGAGACGTCGGTCCGCAACAGCCGGACGCCCCTCAAGCCAGACTAGCCCAAAAGCGGGTCACGGACAGCCGGAAACCCTCGAGCCCCCGGGCCCCAGGGTCTTCAGCCGAGCCATCCGCAGCTCGACCCTCCCCGACCGCTTTCGACCACCGACCCACATCGTAAAGTATGACGGGGAGGTCGAGCCCAAGCTCTGGCTCTCAGACTTCCGCTAGGCTGCCAACTGGGCGGAGCGAAGGGCGACGACCGTGTGATCATACGCCAACTCCCACTTTACCTCTCGGACACCGCCCGCCGGTGGCTCGAGGGGCTCCCGCGGATCAGATCCATGACTGGGCCGACCTAGTCAGGGTCTTCGACAGGAATTTCAAGGGGACTTGTGCGCGCCCAGGCAACTCCTGGGATCTGCGACGTTGCAGGCAGGCAGCGGACGAACCCCTCCGCGACTTCGCTCGGCGGTTCTCGAAGCAGCGCCTCGAGCTCCCTCACATGCCTGATGAGGAGGTCATCTCAGCGTTCCTCGCAGGCACGACGTGCCAAAAGCTGGTCCACGAGTTAGGGCGCTACCGTCCCAGGACGATCGAAGACTTGATGGATCAGGTCACCAGCTTCGCCTCCGGCAACGAGGCAGTGGGGGCCTTCTTTGCCACTCCGCGGGCCAAGGCGAAGGACAGAAGGCAAGGCGCGATGACGAGGACGACGACGAAGAAGAAGTGCGCGTGGGCGCCCACCGCAGACGAGCTGGCTAAGTTGGCACCCACGCACGACGCCGCCCCTCGAGCTAGACGTGGGAGTTCGACTTCGACGTCACTCCTCGGGCTGGGCTCGGGGGCTCGACCTTCGATGCCCCACCTCGAGCCGGACTCGGGGGCTCGACGTCCCTTCGATGCCCCTCCTCAAGCCGGACTCGGGGGCTCGACGTCCCTTCAACGCCCCTCCTCGAGCCGGACTAGGGGGCTCGACGTCCCTTCGACGCCCTCCTAGCCGGACTCGGGGGCTCGACGTCCCTTCGATGCCCTCCTCGAGCCGGACTCGGGGGCTCGACGTCCCTTCGACGCCCCTCCTCGAGCCGGACTCGGGGGCTCGACGTCCCTTCGACGCCCTCCTCGAGCCGGACTCGGAGGCTCAACCTTCGACGCCCCTCCTCGAGCCGGACTCGGAGGCTCAACCTTCGACGCCCCACCTCGAACGGACTCGGGGGCTCGGCCTTCGACCTTCAGCGCTGCCCCACGAAAACAACCCCGAGCCCGACTCCAGCTCGGAGCGTCGAACAGCTACGTCGTTTTCTATCCCTAAAGCCTCGAGGCTTCGTTCATTTCTCGTATTTTGTGCACACGTCGCATCTTGAATGAATAAAAGTTCATTTCCAAGTTCTTTATTTCGTTCAAATCAAAGGTAGCCTCGACCCTGCCTTTCTCAGGGACGAGCCTCCCTCGGGGCTGTCAGCGGGCATCCCCCCTCAGACTCCGGAAAAAGCACGCCTTCTTTTCAAAAATTCGACCCTCATCTCAATTCGCACCTCGAGCGCACTAGCAACGTCTAAGTCCCTAAAATGCCTCGAGCCTCCAAGAGTCGGGGGGCGTCGACGTAGACGACCACCTACGCCCCAGGGCTACGGTACCCTACCTACGCCTCACCTCGAGGAACTCGCGACGCATGTCGAAGGAAAACAGACTAAGCCGGTAAAAGCTCGAGCTCGCGACGAAGAGAGATGATCGAATAAATTGAAAAGAAAACAGCTTCATTAAATAAATAAGTCATACGCGTATGACTGGCCTCGACGGCCCATAAGTTTTGACACGAATTTTTACAAGGGCCTCGACACCCAAACTTGGCACGCAGGCCGCGGTCTGGTACTCCTCCCCAGGATCTTCTGCCGCACGCTCAGCCTTGACGTCCGAGCCAGAAGGAGGGAGGGCCCCTACACCGCCGTCCGCATCAGGAGGCAGCATGTCCTCCTCGACATACCGGCGCCGTCTCCAGATGGCAAAAAAGGTAATCGAATACCTTTAATGTGCCTATCTAACCTCGTCTCAAGCGGTTGACAGGTACACCCAGCGATTCCGCATTCGCTCAACTACCGGGGCCCTCCGCGACCACCGCTCCGACCTCCTGACCGTCGTCTTGGTGCCACGAACTCCACTCCCGACGAAGGCTTCTTCACAAAGGTAAAAACGGGCCCCGGCCCTAAGTCTCGAAGCAGCGAAGGCTGGCCCTCGAAAAGGGTTCGACAGCCGGCTTCGAGCACCCGAGTCAGGGACACCAAGGGGCGCCACTCACGGCATTACTCGAGGGCCGAGCCCTCGAGGCCCCTCACGTGTATCCAAGGCGGGGAGCTCGACGTGCGTGAGATCCCCTCGGAGGGAGGCATCGAGCCACTGGGTCCTATCGAATGGACCCGGCACTCCTGCAGACTGAGCACCCATGCTTTATGAGACCGCCTCCGGGCCACAGTCGACCCCTATCGAACGGGGCACGAGCTCTCACTTGGATTCCCCCGTTACCAGCTCACCGGGAACCTCGATACTCGCCCGATCCGTTCGTGGTAGTACGAGGCATCCCACCCCGCATCCTTTCAAAAGGGTTCAGCGGGATGACAAGCCAGGGTAGCCGCGTACCGTATAGCTAGCCGGACGGTCGGCTCAGCCTGGCACCCCTCGACGAAAGAGGGTTAAATAACTCGAGCAGTTGCGACTGATCTTTTTCCTTTGTGTGAGCATGAGATTTTCAGGCTTCGGTCGAACACCCTCCGAGCCAGGCCTCGGGCAGAGTTTCCCACGACAAAGAAGAAAGGCGCGCCAGCGGGCAGAAGGTTTCCCAGCGACGGAGGTTTCTTCAAAAGGATCCAAAACTCGGGGACTCGACACTCCAACACCACTAACACTCGCAAAAAGCCCACGAGGGAGTTCCAACCACTCCCCCGTGGCCTCGGGGGCTACTGTCGGTGGTACAAAAAAGGGGTACCCCAATCAACGCAAACACGAGCACTCAATCTCCGCCTCGCCCGAGCCCTCCCAGCCAGGGCTCGGGTGAACGCTCAATCTCCGTCTCGCCCGAGCCCTCCCAGCCAAGCCTCGGGCGAACGCTCGCTCTCCGTCTCGCCCGAGCCCTCCAAGCCAGGCCTCGGGCGAACGCTCTATCTCCGTCTCGCCCGAGCCCTCCCAGCCAGGCCTCGGGCGAACGCCCCATCTCCGTCTCGCCCGAGCCCTCCCAGCCAGGCCTCGGGCGAACGTCCATCTCCGTCTCGCCCGAGCCCTCCCAGCCAGGCCTCGGGCGAACGCTCGCTCTCCGTCTCGCCCGAGCCCTCCCAGCCAGACCTCGGGCGAACGCTCCATCTCCGTCTCGCCCGAGCCCTCCCAGCCACGCCTCGGGCGAACGCTCTTTCTCCGCCTCGCCCGAGCCCTCTGAGCCAGGCCTCGGGCGAGCACGATCGCTCTCCGTCTGCCCGAGCCCTCCAGGCCTCGGGCGAGCGTGCCCCTACACCTCGAGCCTTAACGCACGGGCCTCAAGCGGTACAGACAGCCGTACCAGCCCCATACCACGCATTTAATGCCTTCACCTACTACTCGGTCATGTCCACTGGTGCACAGCACGTACACAGTAACTCGGTGTAAAGGTCAAGTCTCGTTTTCACCACAAGCATGGGCAAAAGGGCACCAGTACAGCACTGTTCGGCCATACCATGCACTGTAACACCTCGAGGCCGGCTCCGCGCCCCTTGAGCACCTGCAAACGCCACCTCGAGGCCGGCTCTGCGCCCCTCGAGCCCCCGTGGCACCACCTCGAGGCCGGCCCCGCGCCCCTCGAGCCCTGACAAGCTCTCTCACTCTTGGAAGACAGGTACTCCAAGACCTGGAGGGACCCCGCTACGTCCTGTACAAGCCGGAATGGGCGCTGTACGGCTTCCACTCCGCCACGCCTCCATGACCGCGCCCGGGGTGGAGGCCACGCTTCTAGGACGCCTCTACAGCAACGCCCACGTTGGCTACAGCAGCCTCGACAAGACAGAGTTCCTACCCTCCGCCATACCGAGCGCTATACATGTCCATCCTGTGTAAGCCCGTCCATCCTGTAAGCCCTGGCCTCCTCTTGTTCTATAAAAGGGGACGCCAGGGCCCTTCACCAAGGGAGGAAGAGGGAGAGACGTGGAAAAAACACGTTAGAGCGCCTTACACCCATACACTTAAGTCCGGACCCGGTCCACCCACGCTCAAGCTTGTATTCGCCCCTGTACAAGCACTTAGGTGCAAGTAATACAAGAACATCCCCCCCGCTGGACGTAGGGCCTTCTTTGCCCGAACCAGGATAAATCCTTGTGTCCTCTTGCATCACCATCCAGGAAGAGAAGCACGCGATCATATTACTCGTTGGTGTGATACCCCCGGGTACGAAACACCGACACCGCTCTTTGCGGCGCGGCAGGTGGAGGGGTGGATCATCCATACCTTCAGCACCCTCGTCCTCGTCATCAAAAAGGGGCTCTCCAACCTCATGATCACCTGCACGCTCAAAACAGGAAGAAGGAGAAACAAGAGTCTCATCGAAGGTGACATCTGATGTCTCCATGACTCGGTTAGTATCAAGGTTAAGTACACGATATGCTCTCGTGTGAGTGCCATAACCCAAAAATACCCCGTCAGAAGATCGAGACTCAAACTTGTCCAGGTTCCCCTTTTTCAAATAAAACAGTGGCAACCGAAGACTCTAAAATAACTAACCTTGGGCTGGCGACCAAAACGCAACTCATAAGAAGTCTTCTTCAAAAAAGCTCTCAGAAAATGCGATTTGAAATGTAGCATGCAGTGTTCATAGCTTCGGCCCAAAAGCGCCTGGGAGTCCTATGCTCATCGAGCATCGTCCTGGCCATCTCAACAAGGGTCCGATTCTTCCTCTCTACAACACCATTTTGGGGCGGTGTGTAGGGGAAGAAGAAAACTGATGCTCCAACAAGCGGTTACAAAACTTCTCAAAATCCGAATTTTTGAATTCGGAACCATTATCACTTCTAATAGCTCGCATCGAGTTCAAAGGGAACTCGTTCTGAAGACGCAAAATCAGATTGCGAGCGAAGGAGAAAGTCTCAGTCTTCTCAGTCAAAAAGAAGCCCACGAATACCTCGATCAACAACAACCACCAAAACATACCACTTGCCACCAACCGAGCTCACCCGAGCCGGACCAACAAGGTCCATATGTAAAAGCTCTCCAGGGTGCGAGGTCATGACCTTAGTCACTGGATGGTGAGGAGCGGCAACCATCTTCCCATGCCTACAAGAATGGCAAACTAGATCCTTCTCCATCGAAAGCTTGGGCAATCCTCGGATTAGGCCAAGTGAGCTAAGTCTTGCAAGCAAGTCGAAGCTTAAATGACCGAGCCTCCTATGCCACTTCCAAAGATCGGAGGAAGAAGGACTAGCCAAAAGACAGCGAGAAGAACCAAACGACTCCGAGAAATTCGCACGAAAGACTTTCCCAAAGGCGAAATCAGACATACAAGATCGCCTTGAGGATCTAAGATGCGACTAAGGTTCGGTTTAAAATGAATCTCGTAGTCATCATCAAAAAGTTGCGAAACAGAAAGCAAGTTAAAATGCAGGTTAGAAACAAGAGCAACATCGCGCAACACAAAGTGCTCATTAACCTGCACCGATCCGCGAGACAACACCTTACCTTTACTATTGTCGCCGAAGGTTATGTACTCCTTTCCGGCAACAGGGCTAAGGCTGGAGAACCACTTGGCGTTTCCGGTCATGTGCCTCGAGCAACCGGAATCCACCAACCAAATGTCCTCCAACCGTTTTACCTACATCAATAAAAAGACATAGGGTGAGCATACGGTCCAACACTGGGGTTAGTGAAGTAAGGAGAATACCAGTGTTGGCCGGCTGCTCAAAAGAACGGTTAGCAGAATAACCATTCCTAGACTGTCTACGGGGGTAGCGATCACCACGCACAGGAAAACGTGGTCCGCTAGGGAAGAAGCGCTCACCGCGATACTCAAACTGCGGTGGGGGATAGCGCTCAACTACAAAGCCTCCATCAACGGGTCCAAAACCTGCAACTGCAGGCTCCGCCGGGCACGCTCTCTACGAGGCCTAGGCCTAACAACTTGAGGCACTGCGCCTCTAGGCCAAGCAGTACGTCTCGATGCTCTCCTCTGAACATTCGGCGCATGTACATCATGAAAAGGATGGTACATGTCCGGGTTGTTCATCTCCCTAGCACGGCGCGCCTCTCTCTTGCGCCTAAAGCAGAACTCGCTCAAGTGTCCATCTCTCCTACAGAAATCACAATGATACCTCACCGCACGCAAAGGGGGTTGTTGGTACTCATGACTGTGGGTGTGGATCACTTTGCCCTTCTGTGGCAACTCCTCATGGATAGGTGGCATTGTATGCAGCTTGTTCTTTAGGTGGTTGGGTTTGGGATGCACACTTGGTTCTTGGGTGGAGCTCTCGAAGGTTCCTCAAACACCCCATCCTTGGTGATAGGCTTGACCGGCTCTTTGGATGGAAGCTTGGTCAGTTTGGGAGTAGTGGTGGAGTTGGGCTTCTCACTAGGATTCAGACCACTCGACTCTCCAATCTTCCCAAAAGCAGAAATATCAACACCCTGAGCAAGACCTACACCAGAACCTCCAGCAGCTCGCTTAAATTGGGAGATCATCATCCCGAGCTGCGGCTCACTACAAGAGACCCATGACAAGATGGTCCGAGGTATGTGTTTTCCTCCTCGGTTTGCATCTTGCCATGCTTGACATTCGCAATCTCCATCTCCAAACCTCACACAAAGCGCACCTAGCCACACTAGTGCTACCTGAGTTGGCCTCCTCAAGAGACACAATCTTGGCATTCTTCTCTGCCAACTCAGATTGCAAGACAGGACAAGTCTTGCACGCACCTAACAGAGAAGGTCTAGCCTTCAGCTCATCCACCTCTCCTACCAACGCAGCATATTACCTCTCAAAGTGAGAAGGTCAGTCATGTGCGTGGTGCACATCTCACACTCAACCTCTTCCGACATGACCACGGTGGACTTGGCAAACTCAAGCTCTCTCACCGTGTCCTCCCACTTCTGCCTAAACTCCTTGCGCTCTCTAGCGGCACGCCTAAGCAACTTGTCCTGACTAAGGAGCGCGGCAGTAAGCTTCTCAACCTCAGCAGAAAGCTCGTCGTGGGGAGGGATACCTGGGAGGTGTCGTCGTCGTCGTCGTCCCGAGGGGTGTGCTCCAGCTTGCCATCGACCTCATCACCAAGCGCCATGGTGCAAAAGCCGTCGTCGTCGGCGAAGAAGCAGAGGCCGTTCAGCTTGTCCTCGATCCTCTTCTTCTTCTCGGACTCATCATCGCTTGAGCAAGCGGAGTCGTCATCCGAGCCGTCGACGTCGCTGAGCGGGCGAAGAATGCACGCTGCTCAGCTTGGGCCTTCTCCAAGTACTTCTTCTTGATGTACTCCTTGTCGAAGCCGCCCCTTCGCTTGTGCCTCGCGGGGACATACTTCTCCTTGCGCTTGCCGGAGTCGTACTTGTGCCCATGATCGCCCTTCCCAGATGAATGCTTCTTCTTGGGGCAGTTGGCGATGAAGTGTTCGGGGTCGCCACACTCATAGCATCCTGAGCGTCCTCCTCCGTGGCGACGGTTCATGCGGTTGTTGTGGAACTGCGAGAACCGGTTGGCGAGCATTGCCAACTCGTCATCCCCCAACGATTCAAGCTGGTCCTCTGTGACAGAAAAGAGTGAAGAAAGAGCAAAGCCAGCAGAGGGGTTAGCGGAAGACCAGAAACCAAAGCCATAGTCGGGCCAGAAGGATTCGCAAAAGAAGCCCTCGACATGGCGTCAATCTCACTGGACTTGAGCTTACTAAAGAACTCATCGCATGTGAGAGTCTCATAGTTAGGCGATTCGATGATCGCCTGAACCTTGGAATCCCACACAGATCGATCAAGAGTGTGCAAAAGCTTCAAAGCACGCTCATGATCGTCAAAAGGCAACTGCTCCTTGTTAGCCCTCATCCTGTTGACAATCACCTGAAAGCGAGCGAATAAACTTTCTATGCTCTCGCCAGGCTGATGTCGAAAGTTCTCATACTCACGCTTGAACGACTCGTAGAGTCGGGTTTTGACTTGAGAGGTGCCCTCATGGAAACGCATGAGGGTGTCCCAGATCTCCCGAGCCGTAGCGAGGTGAGAAACACGATCAAACTCACCCATGCTCAAACAAGAAAAGAGAGCATTACGGGCTCGGCTATTGGCATCGTGATCATCGATCTGTTGCTGAGTGACACGAGCAGCCAAGACCACGTAATTAGCAGAGTTGCAAATATCCCAAATAGAAGCACCCAAACTCTGCAGATAGGCCGACATGCGTATCTTCCAATACGCATAGTTCGTCCCATTAAAGAACGGCGGTTTGCCCACGCCGCGATCCATGTCGCCTTCTATGGATCTAGAACCGGCTAAGGTGGAAGATCCTTAAACCGCTCCGATACCAATTGAAGGACCGAGAAGCACTCAGAAAGCGACCAGAGGGGGGGTGAATGGGAGCTTCAAATTTTCCTTACGGAAACTAGTAGCCACTGTCCCAAGAATAAACCCAGAAGCAAACCTAGAGCTTGCAAATGTCCACGACCCTAGATGTAGGGTGGATGCTTCCAAGAAGCACAGCGGGACACTAGACAACTCTAGAAAGCCAACGCAAAAGACATAAATCAATTCCGTCAACAAACGAGCGAACCGCGGACAAAACGGTGTGAAAACAGTAGCATCGGATGCTGCCTACGTCCGATGCCAGACCACCGGACCCGTCCGATGCGAAAACTGCCTATCGGGAACCTTACTGTTCCACCATCGGACGCTGTGAACAGTGAACAACCAGCGTCCGATGCTTTGGCTCCGGCGCGTCCGATGGCCAACGGACGCGTCCGATGCCTAGCGTCCGATGCCACTACAAACGCTCAGAAAGTGACACGCGTCACCGGAGCGTCCGACGCTTAGAACCCTAGCGTCCGATGCTCCCGTGTCAGCGTCCGATGCCCCCGAAAACTGTGCGGTTCTTTGATGATTCAACCCGATTTCCTCCGAATCAAAAGCTCTAGGCCTGGGATTCGATCTGAGGGGTCACAAGGATGTTAGTGAGCTATCTCTAAGAGATCATGGCTCGAACCTAACTCCAAATCGGTGAATCAAGAAATTTCGGGACAAGGAAGCAAAAACACGATCCAAAACAAAAATCGATCGATCTCCTAGACTGTGAGGTTAGAGGTAATTCCTTCGGTGGAAAGAAGTGCCTCATGATCTAGAACAACTTGTTCAACCGGTTTTGCAAAGATGAACCAACCAAAGGGATCAAACGACGAGAAGAACGTGGAGAAAAAGGATTCCGCGAAGAACACCAATGAAACGCGAATCACAACCACGATCTTGCAGCCGAAGCGCAAACACACGCTACGACAAGGAGGTTACGGCCTCCTTTCCTCAAAATCACCAGTACACAGAGTCAAGTCTCTCTGCGGATCTCAGCAGGCTACAGCAGGGGATGGGAGAGCAAGAAACCCTAAGTGCGAAAGAGCAAATGACTGAGATACGGGAGGAGGGTGTCTCCCCTGACTACTTATTCTATTCTAGACTAAGTCTATTTCCTACTCTACCCCTCTCTATTCTAATTACAGAGCGAACCAGCTAAACCCTAAGGTTATTCTGGACCAACTCAAGTGGTAGGTAGATCCGACGGCCACGCCCGCACAAGTCGTCCGCGTTGCCTCCACGCAACCTTCCGATTGCCGCCACGTGCCGCCCTCGCTCTGCACCCCCGGTTTTGTGGCCCAAACCGGGAAACCAGCCTTTCCAGCTATCCCCGGTTTTGAGGCCCAAACGGGGGAAACCAGCCCACCAGCGTCTGAGTTTTGAGGCCAAACTCAGCAAACCCGCAGCGCCCAGGTTTTGAGGCCCAAACCTGAAAACCGTCCTCTGCCCGAGTTTTGTGGCCAAACTCGGAAACCCTCAGCCCGAGTTTTGTGGCCAAACTCGGAAACCGTCCACGCCCAGGTTTTGAGGCCCAAACCTGGAAACCGTCCATCGATGGTTTTTCCCTGGCTCTACCACCAAACTGACGTCGTAGAGGGGATGCACCGCCCGTGCACCCCGTCCACCGACACGTGTCCCCAGGTCCTCGACCCGAGCAACACCGTGCCCCGCAAGTCTCCATTCGTCGCTGTCCCAGGCTGCCAGCCACCACAGCTGATCCTCAGGCACTCCGGTCCCTCAGTCCAAGCCTCACGTCCGCCCTTCACTGCTCGATCCATCGGCATGGCACGTCCGCCGCACGGCACGCCCATCCTTCATCGCACCCAGTCCATCGACATGGCACGTCTCAACTTGACCTTCACCTTGCCCTTGATCACTGTCTCCGTGCTCGACACCTGCACAACACAAGCCAGAGAACATGTGATCAAACCCGTTGACAATCACTCATCACTCAGAGACTCGGCATACACCCATGTATCCGCAGTGGCGACGAGCCTGGTCGGTGACGAGCAAAGGCGGCAACGAGCAAAGGCGACGAGCCTGGTCGATGATGAGCAACGACGGTGACGGGCGAAGGCGGCGACGAGCGAAGTCCTCGAGCCAGGTCGGCGACGAGCGTAGTCGACGACGAGCGAAGACGGCGACGAGCGAAGGCGACGACGAGCGAAGGCGATGAGCCTAGTCTGTGACGAGCGTAGGCGACGACGAGCGAAGACGGCGACGAGCCCGGTCGATGACGAGCGTAGGCGATGACGAGCAAAGACGACGATGAGCCCGGTCGATGACGAGCGAAGGCGGCGATGAGCCTGGTCGACGATGAGTGACGGTGGCGACAGGCGAAGGCAGCGACGAGCCTGGTCGACGACGAGCGACGGCGGCGACGGGCGAAGGCGGCGACGAGCCTGGTCGACGACGAGCGAGAACGGTGACGGGCGAAGGCGGCGACGAGAAGTGGTCGATGACGGAAGGACGTGCGAGGCGAAGGCGGTGATGAGCCCGAACAATGACGGGCGAAGGCGGTGACGAAGGCGGCAACGATCCTGATCGACGACGAGCGACGGTAGCGATGAGCCCGGTCGATGACGAGCGAAGGCGGCGAGGAGCCGGGTCGACGACGAGCGGTGGCAGTGTAACACCTCTGGTGTTTAGCATGTAATTAACTTGACATATCATCATTATCATCTTTAAGCATCTTGATCATGATTTCATGTGTATGCATTTTGCTAAGTGTATCATTTTATGTGAAGTACCTCTATTGCAAAAACCCTAATTAGCCCACTCTCTCTACTAGGGCAAAATGGTAATTTCACCTCTGTGCCTAGCTTTGTGTAATTCTTGTTCCTTTGGTGTCTTGAAGTTTTGTTGTGTTGGCCAAGGTTCAAAAATCAGAATTTGATTTCAAAACCCTTTGCAAAACCCTGATTTCCAAATCCTGGATTTTATCCCTCTTGTTGTGATTCAAAAATTATTCAAAAATTGGGATTGGTCCAAAAAGCAAAGTTGTAGATCTGTCAAAGAGAAACAACTTTGGTATTCACAAGTTTTCAAGTTCCGTACAAAATATTGAGTTATTTCAAATTCATTCAAACCCCAACTTTTGTTCCTTTTCAGTTTTCAAAATTAGTTCAAAAACTAATGAGTTCTGGAAAAGTGTATAATAGCAAAGTTGTAGGTTTGATAAAAGGAACAACTTTCATGTTTACAGATTTTCAAGTTTCAGTTTGAAATCCAGAGTAATTTTGATTTGAATCAAGTTTGAAAAAGTGTCCCCTTTACTGTTTCAAATATTGTTCAAAAACTATTTGGATTTGAAAATGTTCATATTGACAAAGTTGTATATCTCATTTTTCTGAACAACTTTGATGTTTTGAGTTTTTGTCGCACAGTTCAAATTTTGGGAGAAATTTGCAAAATACAGAGATCAGCCAAAGTCAAACCCTAGACCTACTACTGTCTTCTTCCTCGCGTAGGGGGGGGGGCCGGCCATGGCCGCCGCCGGCGCCGCGTGCGCCACGCGCCTGGCAGCCGCTCGCCTGCTCCGACCTGCCGCCGCTGTCCCTTGTTCCCTCGCGCCCGCACGCGAGTGCTGACCTTCTCTCCCGTCCCCACAGTGCCAGCGAGCCGCCGCCGCGTGTTCATCGCCGGTGAGCACACGCCGAGCCCCGGCTGCACGCCATCACCCCCGCCAGAGCGCAATCGAGTGCGCACGCGCTCGCCGTGCTTATCCACACACCTCGAGGTCTCTACCGGCCCTGCCGCGCCTATAAGAAGCCGCCGGAGCCCGAGCTCCCTCACTCACCTCCGCCGCCGTCCAGCTCACACCAGCGCCTCCCGAGCTCAACACCTAGCTCAACAGCTCCGCCTTGATCTGGTGAAGCTTCCCCACCCTCCAATTTCACCTCTACCGTCCCCGTTTGCCCGGCGTAACTCGTCGTTGTCGTCTCCGGCGAGAACCCGGCGAACTCGGGTACGTGGAATTCGCCGTCTCCGGCCTTGATCATCCTCCACTGACCCCCGCATCACCTTCCTTACCGTGCGACTCTAACCCGGCCATCGCGGCTCCGTGTTGCACAGGGTCGCCAGGACGCCGTCGCCGCCGCTAGCCGTCCGCCGGTCACCGTCGACCTCCTCCACCGTCCATCCCCGTCCCTCACCGAGCTGCCCAATCGACTCGGTGAGCTCCCTTGTGCTCCCTGTGCTCTTGGTTTCACCCCGGACCCTGGCTTGGCCGGCGTGCCGAGCGCCGCCCGTTTGTGGTCGCCGGCGTCGAGCAGCGCCGCCGCGGCCGTTCCTTTTTATTTTCAAGATATGAATAGTGTTCAGATTTTCTTTTTGTGTGATTTTCTGTGTTGATCCTAAATTCTGAAATTTTGTGGTAGACTCTTTAACCTTGAAGTATTTTATAAAAATATAAAACTTGACTTTCCTGCAAAAATTTGAAAATGAAAAATTCCCTTTAATTGAAAAATGAAGGCTTTGGTATTTTTAGAAGTGTTCTATAACTCCAAAAATCTTGAGATAAAAATTTGCAAGCTAGTATGTCATGATGAGTCTCTGGTAAAATTTTGAAGGCATTTGGAGCAAGTTGATTTTTGAGCTTTATTTTAATTAAGGAATAGTGCCTTGTTAATTAAATGTCTAGATTTAATTGAGCACCTTAATGACCTCAAAAATTATGAAATTTGTTTTGCCATATACTTGTACCCTAATGAACTTGTGTGATTAATTTGGTAATTTTTGGAGCACCTTCATAAAATGACCTTTTTATATAATTAAGAAAAATAGAAAAAGGTGATTAGGGTTAGCGTTGAATGCCCTGTGATGTGACTTTTGGGATTTGCTTGATGTTCATAGACCCCTACCCTTGGTCTATGATGTTTGTGATGCTATGTTTAGATGATGCTTAGGATAATTATGATAAAGTCTAGTTTAATCGACATTGCTTAAGGAAGAAAGGTTACCTTTTATGCTCAACCTAGATTTCGATTATGCCTTGCCTAAGAGTAATCTAGAATCAGTGGTATTGTCTGGCACCTTAAGTCCATATCATCATTCTCATGAGCATTCATCATTGCATCCGTATAGTTGACGAGAAGGACCCTGAAGTCGAGGTAGCCACCGAAGGATCTGTCCCCGAGGCAACCCCGAGCTTCGACACCTATACCTACCCCGAGTCTGCTCTTTTTGCCATCCAAGGCAAGCCCCGGTGCATTTAACCCTACCTTGCTTTTATAAATGTTTTCTTTAAATGTTTTGAGTTAAATTATTGCATTAGGTTGATAGGAGTTGAGTGAAATCCTATCTGATGCATTATCTACCTTGACCAATGATACACCCGATACCCGCTTTTCAAAAACTATTTGCAAAATGCTTAGTAATGCTATATGATAGTTTTGCAATAAAAATGCCAATTTCAAAAGTGTGATCACTTTAAGAATATTTATGGGAATTTCTGGTTTACTCCCACTATTGGCTAAGTATCTGATCCGTACCTAGTCAATGGGAAGGAGAGGTTGTCTTTGCGTACGGTGCCGTCATGTTGTAGTCCGGGACTCAACAGTTGACACCGACCGGGACAGGGTTGAAAAACTGACAGGACCTGTACTCTTGGGTTAGAGTCCCGAGGTGCTTGTCGCTGGCTGGAAAATTTAGGGACCACCTGTATGGGGGCCTGCTGACTAAGACTTGCAACTATTCACATACTACGGAAAGCTTCGGCTCCGAGGAATCCTTATTGGACCGACAACCGCGCACTGAGTGGGAGAGATGGCGGAAGTAGCATGTACCCACGTGGGTTAAAGTCCCGGATTGGAGTGGTGTACTGTACTTCCGGGTGGCGTAGGACCGGGCCAATCTTGGAGGAATCGTGGGAGACGAGTTGGCATATGCAAGCTTTGGTGCTACATATGCAGTGTGGATAGGGACCCTCAGCTGAGTATTATTTATCCGGATTAACGCTGCTCCTCGGTTATGGAGACTTAGTCACTGACTGTCAACAGGAGAGTGGTTCTCAACTAGGAATGTTTTGAAATGTAAAATGAATCATGAACGATGGAGATTTGAGGAATACCGAATCTTTCAAAAATAAAATAAGGTTTACAAAAATGCTTTTCTGCAAAATACTTGACTTGCTTAAGCCTTACCTTGACTACCCTAAGCCTGCATCCTGAGTCTTCTCCCTTTCTTTAGTCGGGTAAGTCTTGTTGAGTACCTTTGTACTCAGGGTTCTTTACCCATGTTGCAGGTATGGCAGATTCCTCAGTATGCCTTGGACCCTGCTGTGTGACTGTGTTCAGGAAGAGGCCGATGAGGCCGATGAGTGATTATTCACCCTTGGGCTGGGTGAAGTATCTTTATCTTTTAGTTGTTGTCATATGCTACCCTGCCAACTCTATCTATTTGAACTATGGTCTGTAATAACTTCACTTTAATGTTATGTTGAACCCTGGTTTGTAAAACTATTGTTATCTAAGTCTTCCGCTATTTACTCCGATGTTATTTGTCAAAATGTTCAAGAGATTGTAATGAATTGTGAGATGATCCTGCGGACATCGGGCACTGATGTAGCCCAGTGGCGGAACCCGGTCTTAATCTCTTGGCTGTACGGATCGACTGTCAGGGGACAGTGATCAGTGGGCCATGGGATTAGGGCGTTACGTCACAGAGTGGTATCGGAGCATCTCACTACGACGTTGCAATCTTTTTGCGAAAACTTCAAAAGGTTTTTAAGTCAAAAACTAAACTTGACTATTTTG
Organism: Coix lacryma-jobi var. lacryma-jobi; assembly: GCA_009763385.1. Taxonomy (NCBI): domain Eukaryota; kingdom Viridiplantae; phylum Streptophyta; class Magnoliopsida; order Poales; family Poaceae; genus Coix; species Coix lacryma-jobi. The sequence goes on from CM019831.1 coordinate 87,791,681, forward strand.
AGTCCAAATGTTCTCTCATCTCATCTTGTCTTTGGCAACTAGTAGCAAGACAACTTGTATAAGCCCTATGTACCTTACCTTAGTAGTTGCATTGCCTTGTTCCGTAGGAACGAATCATGCATCATGTCATAATCACTTGGATAATAACTTCCTCTCCAAGTCTGTTGGGTTAGTATGCCTTTCCTTTTTCTTGCTAGCCTTTCTCACCTATAACCTCTTGTCCAGATATGGTCTTATCAAGCGGACTGCTCGCAAGTCGACTGGACCGCATGGTGTGCCGCGTCACCAGCTGGCGCCACGCACGGAGAAGAGACTGGAGAATCCTCCAACGGACGTCGCTTCCCCGCCGCAATCGCAAGCAGCTGAAGGAGGAGATCAAGAATCTAAAGGCTGAGATGGAGAACATCGAGCATGACTTCTATTTCCCGCATGGAGTTTTATGAGGCACGAGTTCCCTGGAGCAGGCCAATCGGAACACGGTTCGCGCTATCGAGCAGCGCAATGATGCTTGGACCCGCGAGGACGTCACCAGAGCCCAGCTCCATGGACTGCAGCAGTACACTGCCCAGATTGAGCAGTACAATGATATGCTTGAGGAGGTACATCAACTGTACAACCAACTTCACCCGTGGTCCACCTGTTGCTGAGGATCCAGAAGATGGAGTCGTGGAGGAACTGAAGTAGAACATGAGCCAGACCAGAATGAAGAAGTGGAACCTGCAGAAGATGTCATGCCGAGGACGAGGATGAGGAGGAAGAGCCCGAACTCATCATCGAAGATGAAGATGACGATGAAGAGGTGATCATCATCGATGACGACTAGATTCGTTGTGTCTGTGCCATCTGCTCACCTAAAGCCTTAAGTCTAGATTTGGGGCGTTAGTTGGTCTTTGTCTAGTCGAGTCTGTATCTTGTCTTGTACCTTTCCTTTGTCAGTTAGTGGCTATCTATCGAACCTCTGTATCAGTTATCTACCCTTGCATCAATGAATCAGTCAGTTTCGTTCAAAAGCAATCTTTGGATGCTAAGTTCCCAAATTCTTAACAGATGCCTGTGAACACCCGCACTGGAGCCGGAAGTTCCGGAGGTGCCAACCTTCCAAACCCTCCACCAGTTCCTGCTACCCTGGCAGATGCCATTGCAGCCTTGGCCGCCGCTGCCAACGTGATGGCTCAGAACCAAGGGCAGCAGAACAACGGCAACCGTGGTCGTCGCCAACAACCAAGAGACAACCTACGTGGACTTCACTGAACCCGACCACCGGTCTTCACAAAGGCCGATGAACCTCTCGAGGCTGACGACTGGTTACGCACCATGGAACAGAAGTTCAGTCTTTTACAATACACAGAGATCCAGAAGCCTCGGTTCGCTCTCAGCAGCTCGTGGTCCAGCAAGTGCTTGGTATGCCAACTCTTGGCTGCCCAGCCTGAAGGTCATGAGTTGACCTGGGAAGAGTTCCGCACCGCTTTCAGTGCACACCACATCCCGTCAGGTCTGATGAAGATGAAGTTGGATCAGTTCCTAGCCCTGCAACAGAAAGATTCCACCGTTATGCAGTACGTGGGACAGTTCAACCACCTGAGCCAGTATGCCTCCGACTATGTCAACACAGAGGAAAAAGAAGAGAGATTGTTTCTTAGGGGTCTGCACCCTAAGATTCGCAGAGGTCTATCAACAACCTAAACGGATCCTATCATGATGTCGTTGACCGTGCTGTCGCTTTCGAGGAAAGTAACCGCCAGTATCAGGAGGAGAAGAAGAAGAAGAAGGCTGGGTCTAGCAGCTTCTCCAGCAACCACAAGCGCCCAAGAATCATCTATCACCCCAGCCACCACCAAAACCGTGCCCCATACCCTCATCAGCAAGTGGTCGTTTGTACCGCGGCCACCACTCATAATGCCAACCAGCAAAGTGCCACTCAGCCGAACGGCCCGGTGTTCGTGTCACCACCCTCAAACAGCTTACAACCATCCATGCTACAACTGTGGCCAAGTTGGTCACTGGTCTCGCGAGTGCCCAAAACCCAAGAAGAATGCCCAGCATGCACAGAAAGGCCTGGAGGATCACAGCCGAGCAACGTGCACCAGCAGCAGCAGTCCAGAAGGGCAAGTTTGTCAAGAAGCACGGGCAAGTCTACTCACCACCGCCAGTGAACATCCCAGAAGAGAGCCCGTCATGCTGGTAGGTTCCCTGTTGCCAATCATCCTGCAGTCGTCTTGTTTGATTCTGGTGCATCGCATTCCTTCATCAGTCGCACTTTTGTCATCAAGCATGAGTTACCCATGGGGGAGTTAAAAGAAAGTTTCTGTATACTTTCGCCTGGAGGGCGGATAAATACTAAGGAAGTGGTCCGCAGTATACCAGTAATGTTGGGGGAACATGTCTTTCCTACCACCATGATAGTACTGCGCAGTCAAGAGATAGATGTCATCTTAGGCATGAATTGGATGTGTCAGTATAAAGCCTTGATAGACATCTTGAATAGAGTTGTGAGAGTGGATATTCCTAACAGCACCTCCAAACTCCTTCTCCAACTTCCTATGCCTCGAAAACCAGCAACCACTCAGTTGAATACCGCCTGTGTTCCGGAAGTCAGGGATATTCCCGTGGTCTGTGAGTTCCCTGATGTCTTCCCAGAAGATCTACCTGGTCTGCCTCCCGACCGTGATGTTGAGTTTGCCATAGAGCTAAAGCCCGGGACTGCTCCTATAGCCCGTAGAGCTTATCGAATGCCTCCCAGAGAGTTGGCAGAGCTGAAGATCCAATTGCAAGAGCTATTGGACAAGGGTCTCATTCATCCAAGTTCATCTCCTTGGGGCTGTCCTGCTATCTTTGTGAAGAAGAAGGACAAAAGTCTTCGTCTGTGCGTTGACTATCGCCCACTCAATGAGGTCACCATCAAGAATAAATATCCCTTGCCTCGCATTGACCTTCTTTTTGACCAGTTATCTGGAGCCAGAGTGTTCTCCAAAATTGATCTCAGATCTGGCTATCACCAAATAAAAATCCGTCCAGAAGACATTCCTAAAACAGCTTTCACCACCAGATACGGCCTATATGAGTATTTGGTCATGTCCTTTGGCTTGACCAATGCCCCCGCTCATTTCATGTATCTCATGAACTCTGTATTCATGCCAGAGCTCGATAAATTTGTAGTCGTGTTCATTGACGACATCCTTGTCTATTCAAGAACTCCTGAAGATCATGCCAAGCATCTTCGAATCGTCCTCTCTCGTCTCAGAGATCACCAGCTGTATGCCAAGTTCAGTAAATGTGAATTCTGGCTAGATCGAATTCAATTCCTTGGTCATGTCCTGTCCGCTGAAGGTGTGTCAGTTGACCCTGAAAAAGTGGCAGATATCTTGGATTGGAAGCCACCTACCACTGTCCGCGAAGTTCGCAGCTTCATGGGAATGGCTGGATACTATCGTCGTTTCATCCCAGATTTCTCCAGAGTCGCCAAGCCTATCACAGAGTTGTTGAAGAATTCCGTGGATTTCGTTTGGTCACCAGCCTGTGAGCAAGCCTTTCAAGCCCTGAAGAAACTGCTAACTACATCACCAGTCCTAGCTCAACCAGATATCGAGAAACCCTTCGATGTATACTGTGATGCATCTGGTACTGGTTTGGGCTGTGTTTTGATGCAAGAAGGACGAGTAATCGCTTATGCCTCACGACAGCTTAAGCGACATGAGGAAAACTACCCAACCCATGATCTTGAGCTAGCAGCAGTCGTGCATGCCTTGAAGATTTGGCGTCACTATCTGTTAGGCAGCACCTGCAATATGTATACGGATCACAAGAGCCTAAAGTATATCTTCACTCAAGAAGAATTGAATATGAGGCAGAGAAGATGGCTTGAGTTGATTAAAGATTATGATCTCGAAGTACATTACCATCCTGGTAAGGCAAATGTAGTTGCCGATGCCCTCAGTCGCAAGTCATACTGCAACTGTCTGACGACGAAGCCCTATGATCTTTCCTTGTGCCATGAACTTGAAAGGATGGGTATCGAAATGATCTCGCAAGGAAGCTTGAACAATGTCAGCATAGAAACATCCATCAAGGATCAAGTCATTGCTGCTCAAAAGGATAACCCTGGAATCAAGCACATCATCGAAAAGGTCTAGACCGGAAAGGCTGATTGTTTCAGGATCGATGATATAGGAGTTGTTTGGTTCAAGAACCGTCTAGTAGTTCCCAAGGTGCCTGAATTGAGACAGTTAATCCTTGATGAAGCACACTTGACCAGATTCTCTATTCACCCCAGCAGCAACAAGATGTACCAAGACTTAAAGCAGAGATTCTGGTGGACTAAAATGAAGATTGAGATTGCCCGGTATGTCGCTCAGTGTGATACCTGCCAAAGAGTCAAGGCAGTACACATGAAGCCTGGAGGAGAATTGCAACCTTTGTCAGTACCCGCTTGGAAATGGGACGACATTAGTATGGATTTTGTCAATGGACTACCCAAGACCCAGAAAGGTTTTGATTCCATTTGGGTAATCGTGGACCGACTCACCAAACAAGCTCACTTTCTGCCAGTGAAGACCAGTTACACCGTCCCCACGTATGCCACTTTGTACAAGAACCACATAGTGAAACTTCATGGCATACCCAAGACCATTGTCTCTGACCGTGGTACCCAGTTTGTCGCTAAGTTTTGGAAAGCGTTCCATACCTCACTTGGAACCAAGCTCTTGCATAGTACGGCATATCATCCGCAAACTGATGGACAAACGGAGCGAGTCAACCAAGTGCTGGAGGACATGTTGAGAGCCTGTGTTCTCACCTTCGCAGATACTTGGGATGACTGTTTGCCTTTGGCAGAGTTCTCTTATAATAACAGTTACCAAGAGAGCATCAAAATGGCACCCTTTGAAGCACTGTACGGCCGTCGTTGTCGTACACCCCTCAGTTGGTCTGAGCCCGGAGAAAGAGAATTCTTTGGAGTTGACCTGGTCAAAGATATGGAAGAGAAAGTCAAGCAGATACAGGAGAATATGAAGATTGCCCAATCTCGACAGAAAAGTTACGCTGACAAGAGACGTCGACCTCTGAAGTTTCAAGTTGGAGATTATGTATATCTCAAGGTCTCACCAACCAAAGGAGTCACTCGTTTTGGAGTCAAAGGAAAGTTAGCACCCCGCTACATTGGTCCGTTTGAGATTTTGGAATGTTGTGGCAAGGTAGCTTACAAGCTGAAGTTGCCCGATCATCTCTCCGCTGTCCACAAAGTTTTCCATGTCTCCCAACTCAAGAAGTGTCTCAGAGTACCAGAACATGTCGTGGAAGTTGAAGGTGTCGAGCTAGAGCCTGATCTATCCTACTCAGAATATCCAGTTCACGTGTTGGACCACAAGGATCGCGTTACTCGAAGAACTACCACGAGATGGTACAAAATCCAGTGGAACCAGCACTCTGAAGAAGAAGCCACTTGGGAATCTGAAGACTTCTTAGCAAAGAACTACCCCGACTTTCTCGAATCCCTGTCAATGTAAAGTTTTGCCTTTATCCCTTCTTTGTCCTTTCGTAAGACGTGGAATCTCGGGGCGAGATTTCTTTTAGGGGGGAAGGCTGTAACACCTCTGGTGTTTAGCATGTAATTAACTTGACATATCATCATTATCATCTTTAAGCATCTTGATCATGATTTCATGTGTATGCATTTTGCTAAGTGTATCATTTTATGTGAAGTACCTCTATTGCAAAAACCCTAATTAGCCCACTTCTCTCTACTAGGGCAAAATGGTAATTTCACCTCTGTGCCTAGCTTTGTGTAATTCTTGTTCCTTTGGTGTCTTGAAGTTTTGTTGTGTTGGCCAAGGTTCAAAAATCAGAATTTGATTTCAAAACCCTTTGCAAAACCCTGATTTCCAAATCCTGGATTTTATCCCTCTTGTTTTGATTCAAAAATTATTCAAAAATTTGGGATTGGTCCAAAAAGCAAATTGTAGATCTGTCAAAGAGAAACAACTTTGGTATTCACAAGTTTTCAAGTTTCTGTACAAAATATTGAGTTATTTCAAATTCATTCAAACCCCAACTTTTGTTCCCTTTTCAGTTTTCAAAATTAGTTCAAAAACTAATGAGTTTCTGGAAAAGTGTATAATAGCAAAGTTGTAGGTTTTGATAAAAGGAACAACTTTCATGTTTACAGATTTTCAAGTTTCAGTTTGAAATCCAGAGTAATTTTGATTTGAATCAAGTTTGAAAAAGTGTCCCCTTTACTGTTTTCAAATATTGTTCAAAAACTATTTGGAATTTGAAAATGTTCATATTGACAAAGTTGTAGATCTCATTTTTCTGAACAACTTTGATGTTTTGAGTTTTTGTCGCACAGTTCAAATTTTGGGAGAAATTTGCAAAATACAGAGATCAGCCAAAGTCAAACCCTAGACCTACCTACTGTTCTTCTTCCTCGCGTAGGGGGGGGGGGGCCCGGCCATGGCCGCCTCGCCGGCGCCGCGTGCGCCACGCGCCTGGCAGCCGCTCGCCTGCTCCCGACCTGCCGCCGCTGTCCCCTTGTTCCCTCCGCGCCCGCACGCGAGCGCTGACCTTCTCTCCCATCCCCCACAGTGCCCAGCGAGCCGCCGCCGCGTGTTCATCGCCGCTGAGCACACGCCCGAGCCCCGGCTGCACGCCATCACCCCCGCCAGAGCGCAATCGAGTGCGCACGCGCTCGCCGTGCTTATCCACACCACCTCGAGGTCTCTACCGGCCCCTGGCCGCGCCTATAAGAAGGCCGCCGGAGCCCGAGCTCCCTCACTCACCTCCGCCGCCGTCGCCAGCTCACACCAGCGCCTCCCGAGCTCAACCACCTAGCTCAACAGCTCCGCCTTGATCTGGTGAAGCTTCCCCACCCTCCAATTTCACCTCTACCATCCCCGTTTGCCCGGCGTAACTCGTCGTTGTCGTCTCCGGCGAGAACCCGGCGAACTCGGGTTCGTGGAATTCGCCGTCTCCGGCCTTGATCATCCTCCACTGACCCCCGCATCACCTTCCTTACTCCCGTGCGACTCTAACCCGGCCATCGCGGCTCCGTTTGTTGCACAGGGTCGCCAGGACGCCTGTCGCCGCCGCTAGCCGTCCGCCAGTCACCGTCGACCTCCTCCACCGTCCATCCCCGTCCCTCACCGAGCTGCCCAATCGACTCCGGTGAGCTCCCTTGTGCTCCCTGTGCTCTTGGTTTCACCCCGGACCCCCTGGCTTGGCCGGCGTGCCGAGCGCCGCCCGTTTGTGGTCGCCGGCGTCGAGCAGCGCCGCCGCGGCCTGTTTTTCCTTTTTATTTTCAAGATATGAATAGTGTTTAGATTTCATCTTTTTGTGTGATTTTCTGTGTTGATCCCTAAATTCTGAAAATTTTGTTGTAGACTCTTTACACCTTGAAGTATTTTATAAAAATATAAAACTTGACTTTCCTGCAAAAATTTGAAAATGAAAAATTCCCCTTTTAATTGAAAAATGAAGGCTTTGGTATTTTTAGAGAGTGTTCTATAACTCCAAAAATCTTGAGATAAAATTTGCAAGCTAGTTATGTCATGATGAGTCTCTGGTAAAATTTTGAAGGCATTTGGAGCAAGTTGATTTTTGAGCTTTATTTTAATTAAGGAATAGTACCTTTTGTTAATTAAATGTCTAGATTTAATTGAGCACCTTAATGACCTCCAAAAATTATGAAATTTGTTTTGCCATATACTTGTACCCTAATGAACTTGTGTGATTAATTTGGTAATTTTTGGAGCACCTTCATAAAATGACCTTTTTATATAATTAAGAAAAATAGAAAAAGGTGATTAGGGTTAGCGTTGAATGCCCTGTGATGTGACTTTTGGGATTTGCTTGATGTTCATAGACCCCTACCCATGGTCTATGATGTTTGTGATGCTATGTTTAGATGATGCTTAGGATAATTATGATAAAGTCTAGTTTAATCGACATTGCTTAAGGAAGAAATGGTTACCTTTTATGCTCAACCTAGATTTCGATTATGCCTTGCCTAAGAGTAATCTAGAATCAGTGGTATTGTCTGGCACCTTAAGTCCATATCATCATTCTCATGAGCATTCATCATTGCATCCGTATAGTTGACGAAGAAGACCCTGAAGTCGAGGTAGCCACCGAAGGATCTGTCCCCGAGGCAACCCCGAGCTCCGACACCTATACCTACCCCGAGTCTGCTCTTTTTGCCATCCAAGGCAAGCCCCGGTGCATTTAACCCTACCTTGCTTTTATAAATGTTTTCTTTAAATGTTTTGAGTTAAATTATTGCATTAGGTTGATAGGAGTTGAGTGAAATCCTATCTGATGCATTATCTACCTTGACCAATGATACACCCGATACCCGCTTTTCAAAAACTATTTGCGAAATGCTTAGTAATGCTATATGATAGTTTTGCAATAAAAATGCCAATTTCAAAAGTGTGATCACTTTAAGAATATTTATGGGAATTTCTGGTTTACTCCCACTATTGGCTAAGTATCTGATCCGTACCTAGTCAATGGGAAGGAGAGGTTGTCTTTGCGTACGGTGCCGTCATGTTGTAGTCCGGGACTCAACAGTTGACACCGACCGGGACAGGGTTGAAAAACTGACAGGACCTGTACTCTTGGGTTAGAGTCCCGAGGTGCTTGTCGCTGGCTGGAAAATTTAGGGACCACCTGTATGGGGGCCTGCTGACTAAGACTTGCAACTATTCACATACTACGGAAAGCTTCGGCTCCGAGGAATCCTTTATTGGACCGACAACCGCGCACTAGGAGTGGAGAGATGGCGGAAGTAGCATGTACCCACGTGGGTTAAAGTCCCGGATTGGAGTGGTGTACTGTACTTCCGGGTGGCGTAGGACCGGGCCCAATCTTGGAGGAATCGTGGGAGACGAGTTGGCATATGCAAGCTTTGGTGCTACATATGCAGTGTGGATAGGGACCCTCAGCTGAGTATTATTTATCCGGATTAACGCTGCTCCTCGGTTATGGAGACTTAGTCACTGACTGTCAACAGGGAGTGGTTCTCAACTAGGAATGTTTTGAAATGTAAAATGAATCATGAACGATGAAGATTTGAGGAATACCGAATCTTTCAAAAATAAAATAAGGTTTACAAAAATGCTTTTCTGCAAAATACTTGATCTTGCTTAAGCCTTACCTTGACTACCCTAAGCCTGCATTCCTGAGTCTTCTCCCTTTTCTTTAGTCGGGTAAGTCTTGTTGAGTACCTTTGTACTCAGGGTTCTTTTACCCATGTTGCAGGTATGGCAGATTCCTCAGTATGCCTTGGACCCTGCTGTGTGACTGTGGTTCAGGAAGAGGCCGATGAGGCCGATGAGTGATTATTCACCCTTGGGCTGGGTGAAGTATCTTTATCTTTTAGGTGTTGTCATATGCTACCCTGCCAACTCTATCTATTTGAACTATGGTCTGTAATAACTTCACTTTAATGTTATGTTGAACCCTGGTTTGTAAAACTATTGTTATCTAAGTCTTCCGCTATTTACTCCGATGTTATTTGTCAAAATGTTCAAGAGATTGTAACTGAATTGTGAGATGATCCTGCGGACATCGGGCACTGATGTAGCCCAGTGGCGGAACCCGGTCTTAATCTCTTGGCTGTACGGATCGACTGTCAGTGGTGGACAGTGATCAGTGGGCCATGGGATTAGGGCCGTTACGTCACAGGCAGCGATGAGCCTGATTGATGACGAGCGAAGGCGGCGAGGAGCCAGGTCGACGACGAGCGGAGGCGGCGAGGAGCTGGGCCGACGACCAGTGAAGATGGCGACGAGCCCGATCAATGATGAGTGTTGACGCGCTTCAGACGAGCATTGGTGTTGGCGATGTAGCGGTGATCACGCCAACGGTGATCCGACTTCTGACGAGAAGACTCGGGGTGATCCGACTTAACGACGGTCACAGTGTCCAGAGCGGTGGTCGCGTCCTCCATCGCGCTGTTCATCGCGGCGTTCATCATCGCGACGATGCTCCTGAGATCATGATCGTCGACGTGGGCGCTTGTAATGGCAATGAGCATCATTGGTGTCGGCGTAGGAGTTGGCGATCGTCTGAAAGGTGAACGTTGTGCCGCGTAGCCCGTAGGGTATAGAGATCGACGATGAAGCGCGACTGGCGAGCCATGGAGCGAAGCGAGGAGCTGGATGTCGATCCAATCTTGGACGGTGAGCAGGTCAGAGATGAGCCCAGTCGACGATGAGTGAAGGCGACGACTAGTGAAGGCTGCGACGAGCGAAGGCGACGACGAGCGAAGGCGGCGACGAGTGAAGACGGCGAGGAGCCTGGTCGACGACGAGTGAAGGTGGCGAGGAGCCTTGTCGATGACTAGCGAAGTCGGCGACGAGTGAAGGCAGCGAGGAGCCTGGTCAATGATGAGCGAAGGCGATGAGCTTGGTCGACGACGAGCGACGGTAGCGACGGACAAAGGCGGCGATGAGCCCGATCGATGACGAGCGACGGCGGTGACGATCCTGGTCGACGACGAGCGAAGGCGGCGACGATCCTGGTCGACGACGAGTGAAGGCGACGACGAGCAAAGGTGGCGATGATCCTGGTCGACGATGAGCGATGACGGTGACGATCCTGGTCGACGACGAGCGATGACAGCGATGAGCTGGATGTAGATCCGATCTTAGCGGCCGGCGGGTTGGCGATGAGCCCGGTTGACGATGAGCGAAGGCGGCAACGAAGGCGGCGACAATCCTGGTCAACGACGAGCACGGTCGACGACCAGCGAAGGCGGCGGCAAGCCGGATGTAGATCTGATCTTGGGCGGCGGGCGGGTCGGTGATGAGCCCGGTTGACGATGAGCGAAGGCGGCGGCGAAGGCGGCGACTACGTTGATGCAGTCGGTGATCCTCTTGTTGGCCCGGTCGATGGCCTTGACCAGGTCGCCGCGGCGGATGGATCTTGGCGCACATGGCGCCGGCGCGATGACACGCTGGGTGGACGGCGAGGCGTTCGACGCAGCAAGCTGCGCAGACTCCACGATCTTCGGAGCAGGGACGAGGTCACCGACAGTCCAGATCATAGATCCGATCTGGAAAGTAGTGCCGGCCACCGGAAGAACCATGGAGCGAGGAAAAGTGACCGCTTGGCAGATCATGGTGTCGTAGCACACACCCCCTACCTGGCGCACCAACTGTCGATGAAATATGGTCGATAGTCTATCGAGGGGTATGCCCAAGGTAGTAGATTAGACAGCGGAGGCATGCAAGACGTCTGCAAAGCGTAAACACAGGGATGAGAGACGGCGATTTAGACAGGTTCGGACCAGCAAGTCGCTGTAATACCCCACGTCCTGTGTTCTGGTCGCTGGTTTGTATTGCTATATTGGAGTATCACGTGAGATCGGGTGATCTCGGATCTGATGGAGATGAGATGAGAGGGGGCCCTACAGGGCTGTCCTTGACGAAGGGCCCATCTAGGTCCATGGGGGTATACGGAGGTAATATCCCCACAGACATACACCGAGTATGTTGGTTCCTAGCGACGCTACCAAAAGATGTCAGTGTCAGCCTCAGACGCAGCCCTCTAGCTATACATTCGGTCTCGGCGCCGAAGTGCGATGGCACTTCATATACCAAGACATGTGACTTTAGCGACGGCCTAAGAGGCTAGCCTGGTAAACCAATTCGTTTACAGACAGGGTCCGCAAGCGCACAGGGTTACCATTGTAGCATTTCACCGGGAGTATTCCAGGTATCGTTATTTATATTTTACCACAAGGAAGGCTAGATGCGAAGGATTCAAGATATACTTATGACAAGAACATAATTCATGCATAGTTGACCAATTAACCATAGCAGGAGGATAAACGGTAATTTGTATAGTGGGATCATCACACACACATCCTTAAGATACATGGAGCTTTTACAGGGATAGAAGAACGAATAAAAGAATAAAGAATATCCTACGGAGCATGGATCTGAACAAGGTCATGTTAATGAATCAAGCATACATGTTGTGATCATGTTAATGTTAATGTTAGATATTGAATGGATTAGGAGACTCGAGAACACTGGTCTGCCAACAGGATACACCGGGCAATTTAGACTCCTACCCTAAAGCCAAACATGGGGGATTACAAGGGACGGACAGGGCTGTCACCATCTATCGCCTACACCTCAACCGTGGACTAAGCCAGGCATTCCCCCAACTCCATATACCTGAGAACCACTCTCACATACATGAAGAACACTTGCACCCCCTCGGGTCCCCAACCCTACGGATTGACAGGAAAAGGGCACAAGCGCACCCGAAGGTACGACAAAACACCACCCAACACTTAACACTAAGCTAGAAAGATCTAAACATGTTGAATGAACAATAGTGGTTGTGGTCATGATGAACATAGATCTAAAACTATGAACTAGTTCTATAACGACGAACGATTTACAATAACATAGCTCTAATTCAAGAACATAACAATGTTAATAATAAGAGAACAAAAACAAGTATGAAAATAAAAACTTAGTATTCATACCAAGTTGATCCTTACAACTTCTCCTCCTCTCTTTCAAATAGCACTTGCTCCAACTACTAGAGGAACTAATCTAAGGTAGAGAGCTCAAAATACAAAGTGGAATGACTAAGCAATGTGTTGATGTGTGATGACCTATTTGAGAGGGAGCTCTACCCCTATATTTATACTACAACAAGGTCGGTTCGGGTGATGTAAGTATGGAAACCCACATAACCGACCTATGCATGCCGCCATGCAACCGCCATAGGAGGCCGGTGGCCAGTGGGGCCAGGCATAGTGCGCCCGCACCCCTGGTCGATCCGCTAGCCACCGCCTTTGTGTGGTGGGCCATGGGCTCGGTGCACATGGTGGCTTTGGTGGTTTCCAGCCCGGATGTGATCTTTAGATGGGCTTCTTCCTTATTCCTTGGTTTTACGCTTTGTTGGAAAGTGTATTCTTCTCGCCTTTTCCATTGTATTCACTTCTGTTGGAAAGTGTGCTTTGTTTTGTCCTTGGTTGGCTCATAAAAGTTGTCGGTAAGCACCACCAACAAACCCCCCAAGCTTACCCCTTGCTCGTCCCGAGCAAGCATTACTTTAAGTTGTTGATCAGGAGTTGCTGCAATGTCGATCATCTTTCAAAGTTGCTACGCTTATAATTGAGAATTCTTCTTTGATTTAAATGAATTGGCATTCTACTCACCCTTTTACCTTGTTACCTGTGGGCCGTTGTAGCAATCTCTGAGTCTTTGGAGGTTGCGATACTGGCCGATTTTCATAGACCTTCTTATCTTTTTATTCTTTGATCTACTGTCAATCTGGAGGTTTTAAATATTTTGAAATTCAAAAGGTAGTTCCTCAAATGATACACTTGATCGCTCATTGTGTATTTGATCCTTACCAAAGGCTTTTGGAAGTTGCCTTTCTTTTCCCTACCAACTTATGAAACCTTATGTGGCGCTTTAGGTAGAGAATGAAGTGAGGCATACTTGTATTACATGTGTTGCTATGTCAAAAACTGAACCACATGGAGATCCAAGTCATATACCTTGATCGAGATGTGCAGGTGTGTGGAAATATTTTTTTTTTCGAGCTCCTTGGTCAAATCTCTCCCTCTTTTGGAAATTTTTTTGAGAGTATGGGCTATATTTCTCCTTTTCTTTTTCTTTTTCTTTTTCAGGTGGGTATTGAGCATACCCTAATTCTACGTCAGGCACTTGCCCATTTTTTCCAACATGCCTTTTGGCATGGATTATTATTATTATTTTTTCATAGCCCGTAACTCTTTTAGACTTTTTGTAAGAGAGAGAAGTGACAAGTGGATGGAGCTTTTATTTGGTGGGTGGATGGATGGCATGTTGTGTGTAACACTCGGTGTAAGAGTTAGCGATGTTTGTGGAGTGTGCATGAATCTCGGATCATGGGTGTATGACAAGAATCTCAACATAGGTCACAAACAATTTGACAAAGCTCAATGTAATTACAAGTAGCATATGAGTGGAAGGTTTCTTTTGAATGAATAACTCATATGGCTCTGGTAGGATATATGATCATTGAGGAACTTGCAATTTTAATATTTTGAAAATGAAAACTCCGGATGTCAAGTGTCAATTAGAACAAAGTCATAGCAAAGTCTATTTCATCGAATCAAATCAAGCGACAACTTTAGACAAGGATCATGCTTATGCTACCCATGAGTTTCAAGCTTACAGGATGAATAGTTTAAGCCAATAAACTTAAATGCTAGGGAATTCAAAATTATAATCTAAGCAAGGTTGAAACATGAAACAGAGACACTATTCATCATTTCAACAAGGACATAACAAAAGCATGCTTGACATACAGATGTTCATGAAATGTTTTTACACATGCTAGAGATGTTTAATATAGAAGTACAAAAGTGATTTTCCACACTCTGCAATTCGACCCCGACTTCCTCGAGAAGATAGGTATGGAAGGCTCTCGTTTCCTAACCATCCAATTCTTATGCACTGCGGTAGAAGTAGAGAATGGATTTACCTTCCGCATGTTTAACAATTTGTCTCTAGTACCATGGAAGGATTTTGCGTCTCATGTCAGCTTTAGTAAGAAATGCTCTACCGGTCTTGGCCAATCACTTAAGAGTTTTAACCGCCACAAGTTTTGGGGTGAAATTTCTGGCCGAACGGTAGTTGGCAAGTTCCAGCTTCGCAACATGCTAATTCATCATCCCACTTTGAGGCTTATACATCGTTGGATAGCTATGACTCTGTTTTCTAGCCAGGACATTTGCTTTATTAGAAATGATGAATTGAGATTACCTTTTGCAATAGTCCACAAAATTAAAATTGAATATCAAGGAATTCAACCTCTACCCCAGGAATATGAAGTTGACCTAGAGGAAGGTGTAAACCTAGAAAGTGATAATATGAAGAGTGAGATTTCGGATGATCTTGAAGAGGAACAAGCACTCGTGGAAAATCACAATACAAATAGATGACTTCACATGAAATGAGAATTCAATTAGGTTATGAAGTCCGGACAATAACAACCAAGGTGTTATATGAAGTTCGGATATGTTTTTGAGTTCAGTGTTTTGTTGGCAAGTCAGTTGTAACCCTTGTTTTAAGGGGGGGTAGCCGTTCAGTCGAACCTCCATGATATCAAGTATAAAAGATCTGTCATGAGTCGCTTGTCAAGTTGGTTTACATGTGAAGATGTTGAAATGTCTAATCAAGTTCTCTTTTCCATCTTTCCAAATTCTTTTGTTGTTCTCTTCATGCCAAGTCTCTTCGAATCTCGAGGACGAGATTCTTTTTAAGGGGGTAGGTTTGTGACAACCTGAAAATCGCTTTTGGAAAATAGAGTTTAATATGACTTTGTTTATTTATTTTTCATGAAACATATAGGTTAAATAATATTTTTTTGGTGAATTAATAAAATAAGTTGGGGCTTAGAAATATTTTTGTTGCATTCATGCTGGGGCATATTATTTTGTTTGAGTGTAGGAATAGTGTTGAGTGGTTCAAATTCAAATTTTGGTTTGAATTAGAAAAAACCTTTTTGAAACAAATGAAAAAGGCTTTCTTTTTCCTTTTCCCCCTCTCCCACCCTTTCGGCCCAGCCAGAAAGCCGGCCTAGCCCGTGGCCGCGCCTCCCTCCCTCTCCCCGCGCTCACCCGCTTGGGCCTTGGCCTGCTCACGCCCGCCTCTCTCTCCCTTCACCCCCGCGCGCAACCGGCCCAGCTCCCGCGCGGCCCACTCGACCACGCGCCTCGGCCCAACACGTCAGTCGCTCCTCGCGTCGCCTGCCAGCCGGGCCCGCCTATCGGCGACCCACCCTTTCCCCTACCTCGCGCCCGCCTGCTCAGCGCCCGCCGCCGACCTCTCCGCTCCCAAAACCGACGCGGCGCTGCCGCCTGCGCTCGGTGGCGCACCCGCACCGCTTCGCCGCCCTCCTCGAGCCCTATATAAACCAGAGCAGGGCCCCTCGTGCCCTCCTCACACCCCCCTGCTCACCCTGAACCTCGTCGCCGTTCGCAAAGCCACGCCGGCCACCCTAGCTCACACCCGAGTCCTTCCAGGTGATGCCGCGGCCGCCCGAAAGCTCACCCGAGCACTTTTCCCCTCTTGCAGATCCACTTCCCCGCCATCCGACGCCAAGGTGAGCTCTCTGTCGATGCTGAGTCCTCCATCACGCTCGCCGTCACCCCCGCAACCCCTCGGTACCCTTCGCGTAGTCAACCGAGCCCGGGAGCGCTCGTTCGGCGAGCTCCCGAGCCGCTCCCAAGGCGCGTCGTCGTGCTCCGGCAGCCGCCCACCGCACGCGCCGCCGTAGCCGCCCCTGCGCCATTCGTTTGACAATGGGCAGCCAGGATTAGATCCAAACCCCAAAGGGGTATACACCGGGTTCGTGAGCCCATGGACCCGCAGCCGTGCGCGCGGTCCACCACCAGCTGGTGGACCGGCCAATCCCGTCGCGCCGCGTGGCGGCGTGTCAGCACTAGCGCGACAACCGCTGCCTCTTTTGCAGAAAGGCCCCTGAGCTTTTGCAAAATAAACCCGCAGTCCAAGCGCGGTTCAAAGTAATTAGTTTTAGGTCTTGTTTTCCTTCATTTTAGCCCCTGAGCTTTCTGGTTTTTGAACCCACCGTCCAGAGCCTGAGTTTTTGCAACCTAGCCCCTCTGGTCTATGTTTAATCGCGTTTAGGTCCTCGGTTTTCATGAGTTAGCCCCGAAAAATGAGTTTTATTTACAAAAGTGCTCCTGAAACTTGTTTTCTTCATAACTTTCTCGTCTTTAGTCCGATTAGAGTGATCTTTACGTTCATGTGATCGTATCAACGAGTAGAATAGCTTTATATATGTTTCTCTACCTGTTTTTGATGCTTGGTGTACTATTCTAATAGAAACATTAATTGTTTGCATGTGATGATTGGATTGGATGCTTGTATGGTGCTGTTGATCCCGTTTAGGCAGACCGAGTTGTTCAAGGTTGTCGTGAAGCAGATCTTCGAAGAAGCGAGACCAACAACACAAGTTATTGGAAGGCAAGTATAACCTATGGTTTCCTTGTTACCTATTAACTGCAAGACTAAATATTCATTATGCATGTGTCATTAACTTGATGAACCATAGGACAAACCTAGTTTCACTTGATCTTATTACCTTGTACCTATGGAAGGGTTTTGCATAATATGTTTAGTAATGCTATGCACTATTAATTGCTAAATGTTAATATTGATTAATGATTATGGAACAATGTTAAAAGAGGCTTTTTAACCACATTTGGGCACTGGAGCATGTTGTACGCTCAGTGACCCACCCCAGGGACTATCTTTTAAAGCGGCCACCCGGGAGATCCCGTGCAGCCTTGGGAATCATATGGCTCTGATCTTAGTTGTATAACTAGACTTTCTCTAGCTTGTAGTAGTTACCGAAAGGCGCTAGAGGGGAGCCTAGGCTTTAGAATGGCTTCCTTGCCTATCAAGATGTGTACTGGTCGGCTGTTAGGTCTGCCATCTTGAAGGGGGCCTCCATTCGCCTAGATGCTGAAACCTTGCGGCTACTACTTGTTAGGGTAGCTAGTGAAAGGCTACGTAGTGAAATCCTGCCGTACTTCCATAGAGGAGGTAATGTGGGCCTTGCAAACCCCGGCATATGGGAATCACAGCCTAAGTTGAAAGTGTACGACCTCTGCAGAGTGTAAACCTGATATATCAGTCGTGCTCACGGATACGAGCAGCTCGGATCCTTTTTAAGCAGTCCATGGTGGGGTATGTTGGTGGTTGGTTGGTTACCTCTTTAATTTTAACATAATGATTATCACTTACCATGGGACAACAGGGTTCATACATCTAGTAATATAAGGTGAATATAAAATATGATCAACTTAAAATGCTGACCGCAGTTAACCGAGTCAAACCTCTTGAGCCTTGCATCCCCGTAGTTGTACTTGCTGAGCATGGTGAGCTGACGCTTGTCGTTGGTTCACAAAAATCCTGGATGGGTACTAGATGGTGGTTTCAAGTGAAGAATTACAGAAGATGTTCCAAGAGTTCTAGGCGGGTGTTCCCCCAGCCAAGCGTCCCTGTGGAGTTTGGAGTCTGGAAGAGTAGTTTCCGCTCAGCTTTGTTTTAGATGTAAGTCTTGTTGTAACTATGTGTCGATATGTAATAAAGCATTGTCTTTGGGAAAATTCCATATTTGTTGCTATATGTGTCTTGTGGACTTCCTGGGCACACATATAGTGGGCATTTGGTATTCTTCAGAAAAACGGGTGTTACAATCGCGTACGCTTGAAATTCTCGTTCTCTCTCGAGGAAGATGTTGGTGTCGTCCGCGCTTGCTATACCGGCTTGGCTTGCGGTCGGCGGAGAATCTCCTCGTATCGAGCTCTCTTCTTGATCAACAGAGTAGGGTGCGCTTCGGCTTTCATGAGCGCTTCTCCCTGCCACTCTCTTCATTGCACCAGAGAGAGCTCTTCCAAAACCCTTCATGATCTTTGTGGAGTGGAGCTAGAGAGGGGTTTTGGGCAAGGTCTTGCTGCTAGTATGTTGGGAGCACACTTGCTGAGCCCCCGCACTTGTGCAGGGGAGGGGCGAAGGTGGCCAAGCGTCGGAAGCGGTAGCGAAGGTAAGGCGGAAGTGGAAAGATGCTCAATTCCCCAAAGGGTCGTCCCCTTACACTGTTCATCCCCTTGGTATTTATAGGGAATACCAAGGGGCACGGGCCAAATTACAAAAGGGTACAGGGAAGATTCCTCACCTCCACGCAGGGAGGAAGGGCAAAAGCGTAAATACACAGCAGAAGCGGAAACCCTAATCGGCCATCCTCTAATGCGCCGCCACCTGGTTCTTGTTCACCTTCGGGGGAGAGGTGCGGAGGTTCTGACCTTCGGCCGTGCTCGCCCTTGGGCCCGCACCCCTTCGCCGTCTGCCGGGCCTCCGGCTATACTCGCCTTCGGGGGAGAAGACCGAAGATTTGACCTTCGGCCGTGCTCGCCGGACCTTCGGCTTCGCTTGCCTTCGGGACAGCGCACACTCGCCGCTCGCTTGAACCTTCGCTCCAAGCGAAGGTGGCGTTGTGAGCCAGCGAGGGTTGCTTGCAGTGCGACTGTCGACTTCGACCTGCACAGAATGCAACAAAGCAACGAGGGTCGGACCCATGTCCGGAGGTCAGGGTACTGATCCGAAGAAGAGAGGGACTTCGCAAGGACACATAGATTGCGCGAGGGTTGTTTCCTTGGACACCAGCTTGGGCGTCGCTTCTGCCAAGGGTTCCTTCCCCCAACAGTAGCCCCTCGTTGTCTTGGATCTAAAAAACCGTGTTTAGGCCCAAGCAGCGTCTTTCAATGGGGACAGTAAATGGGACCCTCGACAACGACGCCCGCGACTGCTTTGGGCTGGGCCATTGTAGTGTTGTT
The DNA here is from genome assembly GCA_009763385.1 of Coix lacryma-jobi var. lacryma-jobi. Classification (NCBI taxonomy): domain Eukaryota; kingdom Viridiplantae; phylum Streptophyta; class Magnoliopsida; order Poales; family Poaceae; genus Coix; species Coix lacryma-jobi. Next base: position 87,811,056 of record CM019831.1, read on the forward strand.
TGTACTGTTGAAGCCCGTTTCGTTTTTAGCGCCGCGTTTTTCGATTGCTGTGCCGATTTTGTCGGGTGTGCGGGTTCGTTTCCTGGCGTATAAATAGAGAGGGTTGGTGAATGGGTTGGATTGTGCTTTCCTCTGCTATAGTTGTCCTGCTGTCGCGATTTGCTTTGTAGCGAGGGTTTGTTTTAGCTTGTGCGCGAGGGTAGAGGCGGGTGCTTGCTGTTTGATAGCTTTGGTAGCCGAAGGGATGGCTAGATTGAAGCAGACTGCTCGGGCTGATTCTCCTGCTGTCGCGGATGAAGGTATTACCTTCGAGTTTGGTCTGAGCTGGGTTTGTGCCAGTGAGATTGCATCATATGTGAGGTGGGGCTGGGTTGAGGAGGGCAAGGCGAGGACCAGTGTTGGGGAGACAGTGCCGAAGCCGGATGCGGATGAAGTTGTAGTGTTTGAGGAGTTCCTTTCGGCTGGTCTTCGCTTTTCAGCTGATTCCTTCGTGACTTCGGTCCTGCGAAGGTTCAATTTGCGCTTCCATCAGCTTATGCCTTCTTGCTTCACAAAGATGTCAGTTTATGTCTGGGCCTGCAGATCTCAGGGGATTGTCCCCCATGTCGAGGGTTTTGTCCGCACTCATCGCGTTCATATGCAGCCTCGCAAGATTACGGACAGCGAGGGCAAGAGTAGCCATGGACAGTTCACGGTGTACACTTTCTGCCATCGTGCCGGCGCGGAGCTGCCGGTGCAGGCGCAGAAGAACAAGTGGAGCAGCGGGTGGCAGGAGTTTTGGTTCTATTACAAGCTCAGTGATAGCTCCGAGCTTTGCGGTGAGCTTCTGGTGCTTGGAGATGTGAGCGCCGAAGCTAAGATGAGCGTCGAGGCTCATGCTGCTGTTGATTGCCTGAGGGTTGTTGCGCGTTATCAGTGTGCGCGTGATTTGGTGGAGGAATATTGTTGTGCCAAGATTTGGCCTCTTGGCCGGAGGCGGACGTGGTTTACGGCGGAGAGTGACCCCAGGTACGAGGGTAGGGGCTTGAAAAGGCCGAGTTTGGATCTGGAGAAGGTTTGGGAGAAAACTCTTAAGAAATTTCCAAGGCGCGAGGATGGGAACGAAACTATCTGTAAGCGGGTTCAGCAGTGGGCAGAGGAGCTTGTTGGGAAGCTATCCACGTTGGAGGTCAAGGCTATCCACAGCTCTGTTGGTAGCGAAGGTCGGGTAAACAGGATGTTTGACATTCTTGGCATTCGTTATGCTAATTGGCCTGCTCCGTCGAGTGATGACGCGCCGAAGAAGAGGAAGCGTAAAGCTTCGGAAGAAAAAGAGATCGTCTCTCGGCCAAAGAGGGGCCGTGGGCGAGGCCGTGGCGGAGCTAGTGGCCGAGCGAAGGTGCTTGCGACGAAGTTCGCTGCTGGCTCTGGTGCTGCAGGTACTTCCTCCTCCTCAGCCGTAGCCCCAAGCGGCCGAGGTGCCGGAACAGTTGGGGGACGCGTGCCTCGCGTTGGAGGGATCAGCGCTTTGATTCAGATTTCGGGCGACGAGGATGAATCTGATGATGATGAGGTGGAGGAGAAGGACGGAAAGGAGGGGGAGACGGACGAGGGTTCGTCCGATGAAAGCAGCGAGAGTTCTAGTGAAGGACATGACACGGAAGAGGCGGTGTCCATTGGAGGCGGAGCCTCGCCGGGTGCTGGAACGAGGGTTGCCCAGAGCTCGGTTGATATCGCTCAAGATATTGAGCCAGGTAGCCCTCGACGAGGGTCGATTCCCAGCTTTGCGGGCTCGCACCTTTGGGTGGAGGGGTTTGAGTTTGATGGGGAACTTGACTCCGCGCGAGCCCGGGGGAAGAGACCGTTCGGCGAGGCGAGTCGGTCGAGCCTCCCGGAATATGCTAAAAAGCTTGGGATTTCTGATCCGGCAACTGAGCTGTTCACTAGTCCGGACCTTCGGGATTGCCACTTGCAGTGTAGCCCGGAGGAAAGGCGTTTTCTAGGCCGAATCTTCGGCCGGATTTGTGTGCCGGAGGCAGAGGTTCTACTTGCGGACCAAGCAGTTGGTGACACCTTCGACGACGTTGACGTCAAGTTGGCGGAGCTAATGCTCTTGAACCGCTCAGCGAGGCGGAAGGTTGGCTCCGACATGGAATTTATGAGAAACCATATGACTGATCTTGAGAAGGAGAATAGCAGACTGGCCCGGAGCCTAGAGAATAAAGAAATTGAACTGAAGAATGCTTCGGAGAAGGCCGCGAAGACTCGAGAGGAGGCAGTTGAACTGGCGAAGCGTAATGCTGATCTGATTGCCGCGGGAGAGGAGAAAGACAAGGCTTTGGCCGAGGCCGAGGGTCGGCAAGGGGATTTGAACAAATCTTGGCGGGCGAGTATGGAGAATGTTAAACGTAAACTTGATCGTTGTCTGACCGAGGCTGGAGGCTCTGCCGGAGAGCCATTGCCTGCAGCTGACACGGAGGCCTTCGAGGGCTGGTTGGGTAACGAGCTTGATGTGTTTAGCTCGTTAGTTTCCAATGCAGCCGATTTTGGTGGCTACGCCGGGGCCTTGGCAATGGCGAGCACGCTTCGTCTGGCGGATTATGATCATCTTCGCAAGATCAAAAGGCCGAACCATGCCTTTCCGTCGGTTGATGAAGTTCGCCGGATGAAGGTTGATGACGCAGAAGTTCGAAACTGTGCGATGCGTTTGCTTCGCAAGTTTTGGATCTCCGGAGGTGGCCGAGCTCTCGCCTTCGAAGAAGCTGCCGAGGCTACACGTCAGGTTCGCATCCTTTTTAAGATTTTTGATTTTGTTGGTTTGTTTTAGAGGGGTTGTTGTTGATTTTGGCGAGGTTTGTCTTTTGTTTTGCTTATAGGCTCGACGAGATGCGATGCCCTCGCCGCCCACGGAAGCTGCAGCGAGGGGTGGCTCCGAAACCGACCCTGAGCCAAGTTGTGCGGGGGTTACACTGGCCGAGATCGAGGCGTTGACCGGGGACGTGCCGATCACTGAAGGAAACGCGGCGCAGGCAACGGCGATGGAAGAGGAGCCTGCTACGAATGTCGAGGCTACTATGGAGGAGTCCACGGCGGAGGAGACGTCAGCTGGGACCTCGACTGTCGCCGTTGGCGAGGATTCGGAGACTATCCGAGGGGAAGCTGGTCAGGTGTGATCCCTGGGATTGTTGTGGCGAGGTGGCCGTTTTGTAGATACTGTGGTTGTAGAGACTTGATGAAGCTGAAACAACTTTTGTATTTTTGTGAAACATGCAGGTTCCTGATGGAACCGTGCGAAAAGTGTTGGACGTCACTCCGCTGATGTTAAATTACCAAGATGTTTTTATAACTGGTGAATCGTGGGCTCGCGCTAGGTTTAAACATCCTTCGCTTTCCTTTGAACGTTTTTGGTGGTCAAAGGTGCAAAGGTATGATTTAAAGAATGGTAGGTCGGATCGTTTTTGGCGCGAGGCGGATTATACTGATCGTCAAGCCGACCGCTATTTGTTTGGATCTTCTTCGGTCCCGCAAGCTAGCGGAGATGATGATATTGATGAGAACATAGCTTTGGAATATTTATTCGGGCAAAGGGAGCTTGGTGTTGGTTCGGATGGGGCGCTTTTGATTCCGAAGGAAGAACCTTCGGAAGTTATTGAGACGAGGCATAGATACATGTATAGGGCGAGGGTTTTATCCGGGGAGCTGCCGATTGTCTCTGCAGCTCCTTTGTTGTGGGGACCCCTGGTTCCAGTAGAGGGGGGGTTTGAGGAGGCCGAAGGTTTCGGTGATTTGATGTTGATTGAGGGGAGCGATGGTTCCTTGTAAAGAATTTTTTATTTTTCGGATATGTTTGTTGTTGTAACGTTACTTTGTAATAGTATGAGAAAGGTGTATGGGTTGTGTGCCATGTTTGCTGCGCTATTTAATGTTTGTTATATTGTTTAATAGCGAGGCCTCGTTTTACTTTTAACGAGGCTCGCGCACTGTTCACGTGAGCTTGTTTTGAAAAAACAGCGACGCCCCCTTTTTCCTTTAGTGGGGCTCACGCATTTGCTCTCGTGAGCTTGTTTTGAAAAAACAGCAACGCCCCCTTTTTCTTTAGCGAGGCTCGCGCATTTGCTCTCGTGAGCTTGTTTTGAAAAAAAACAGCGACGCCCCCTTTTTCCTTTAGCGAGGCTCGCGCATTTGGTCTCGTGAGCTTGTTTTGAAAAACAGCGACGCCCCCTTTTTCTTTAGCGAGGCTCGTGCATTTGCTCTCGTGAGCTTGTTTTGAAAAACAGCGACGCCCCCTTTTTCTTTAGCGAGGCTCGCGCATTTGCTCTCGTGAGCTTGTTTTGAAAAAAAACAGCGACGCCCCCTTTTTCCTTTAGCGAGGCTCGCGCATTTGCTCTCGTGAGCTTGTTTTGAAAAACAGCGACGCCCCCTTTTTCTTTAGCGAGGCTCGCACATTTGCTCTCGTGAGCTTGTTTTGAAAAAACAGCGACGCCCCCTTTTTCTTTTAGCGAGGCTCACGCAATGCTTTTTAACACGCTGATTTGGAGAGGACAGCGACCCGTACGTCTATAGTCATTCTTTCGAGGGTGCTACAAAGGTCGATGGTTTGGAGTTTGCGGTTTGCAAAACGGTGCGACAGTTGCTATGCCGAGACTCTGCTGGACGAGGGTGCCACATTGGTCGGGCGAGGCGGGAGAAAGTGCACCCGCCCGGGGCCTGACTTGGAGGTCTCGGGTGAGACGGAGAATGCGCGCCCGCCTGAGGCCTGACTTGGAGGGCTCGGGCGAGACGGAGAATGCGCGCCCGCCCGAGGCCTGACTTTGCTTGTGCGAGCGTGCTCGACTTTTTGGACTTCGCGCCTCCCCTTATTTCAGGCGGAGGTGAAGTTTGCTAGTTTGCGAGCCCCTGTCGTTTGTGCCAGGGTGCTCGACTTTTTTGGACTTCGCGCCTCCCCTTATCTTAGGCGGAGGTGAAGTTTGCTTTTTTGCGAGCCCCTGTCGTTTGTGCCAGGGTGCTCGACTTTTTGGGACTTCGCGCCTCCCCTTATCTTAGGCGGAGGTGAAGTTTGCTTTTTGCGAGACCCTGTCGTTTGTGCCAGGGTGCTCGACTTTTTGGGACTTCGCGCCTCCCCTTATCTTAGGCGGAGGTCAAGTTTGCTTTTTTGCGAGCCCCTGTCGTTTGTGCCAGGGTGCTTGACTTTTTGGGACTTCGCGCCTCCCCTTATCTTAGGCGGAGGTGAAGTTTGCTTTTTTGTGAGCCCCTGTCGTTTGTGCCAGGGTGCTCGACTTTTTGGGACTTCGCGCCTCCCCTTATCTTAGGCGGAGGTGAAGTTTGCTTTGAAAAGAAAAGTAATGTTTTTCGAAGCAATCTTAGCAGGTTTTCATCGAATGTAGCGCTTTTGAAAGAGACCCGCTTTTTCGATGTTTTGGAGATTTTACTTTTTTTTGGGGGGTTCTAACCTGTATTAATGCTTTGGATACTGCCTCGTTAAAAAACCTTACGCCCCTTCGTAAGGAAAAAGAGTGCAGCTCCTGTTTTTGTTAAGTACATGAATGTAGATAACGTAAGATGCGACAAAGATTACATATCGCGAGGGCTCGCTAAGGCTCCGCTATGGGTAGAATTTGCGAAGGTCGTCAATGTTCCAGGTGTGTGGTAGGATATTGCCTTCGCTGTCGGAGAGATGGAAGGAGCCTGGACGATTGCATTCTGCGATCAGGAATGAGCCTGTCCACTTAGGCTGAAACTTTCCGGCCATGTTGGCGTTTTGTTTACGGATGAGGACGAGGTCACCCTTCTGCAAGTTTTTGATTCTGACCTTTTTATCTCTCCATTTTTTGGTCTCTTCCTGATACTTGCGAAGGTTGTGCACTGCGCTGCATCTTGTTTCTTCTAGTAAGTCTTTGTCAGTCAGGTTAGCTGGCTCATCATTTGCGAGGGTTGTTCTTGGTGAAACGTATTTTAGCTCCTCTGGTAGCACGGCTTCTTCGCCGAACAGAAGTTTGAAGGGTGTGAATTTGGTTGCTCTGCATTCGGAGGTATTGTGAGACCAGGTGACTGAAGTTAGCTCGTCTGCCCATTTGCCTTTGGGTCTGCCTTGCAACTTTTTGGATATGGATTGGAAGATTGTTGCGTTGGCTCTTTCAACTAGGCCATTGGATTGCGGGTGTCGGACTGAGGCGAAGCATAGAATTGTTCCGATTTGTGCGCAGAATTCTTTGAAAACCTCGCTGTCAAACTGGGTGCCACTGTCGACGGTTAGATGTTGGGGAACTCCGAAACGACAAACTATTTGCTACCAAAAAAACTTTTTTACTACGAGGGAGGTTATGGAGGACAGCGGTCTTCTTTCAGTCCATTTTGTGAAATACTCCACTGCTACCACCGCATAGCGAAGGTTCCCCGGAGCCGTCGGTAGTGGACCCACGAGATCCATTGCCCACCTTTGCAGAGGCCAAGTTGGGCATATGAGGGTTGTGAGAGCCCCTGGGGTGTTTTGGTTTTTTGCTGTCAGTTGACAACCCTCTCACTGCTTGACGATGGTTTCAGCATCTCTCAGCGCAGTTGGCCAGTAGAAACCTTGCCGGAAAGCTTTTCCTACTAGTGCCCTCGGGCCATTATGTGAACCACATATACCTTCGTGGATGAGTTTGAGAATGTCATTACCTTCGGACTGTGACACGCACTTGAGCCAAGGTGAGGTTACCGAAGCTTTGAATAGGGTGTTATCCACAATCTTGTACCCTCGCACTCTTTGTTTTAGTCTGTTCTCTTCTTCTTTAGAGCTGGGTTCATGGAGTCCTTTGATGTAGGCCATGATAGGTGCTCTCCAATCCTCGCACTGAATTGCGCTGATCAGCTTGATGCTGACTTCGGGAGCTTCGAAGGCTGACCGGGTGGTAACCTCGTAGAACACATCCGGTGGAAGCTGTAGCTGATGTGCGGCTGCTTTGGCTAAGCAATCAGCCTCGCTGTTTTCGGTTCTTGATATTGCTTTTACAGTTATGCCGAGGAAGAAGGATTCTAACCTTCGGACATATTGAAAATATTTTTGGAGCTCTGGATCTTTTGCTTTGTAGTTCTTTTCAATGTGCCCCGCAATGACTTGAGAGTCTGTGTTGATGAGTGCCCTTCGGACTGATAACGATCGTAGCCTTGAGAGTGCCAGAATGATAGCTTCGTACTCTGTAGAGTTGTTTGTGCACTTGAAGTCAAGCCTTCTTGCGTATCTCAGCTTCGACCCGGAGGGCGAGATTAGAACGGCCGAGGCACCGGCTCCAGTTGCACCCCAGGCCCCGTCGACGTAAACGATCCAAAACTGGTCGTGCTGCAGCTCACCGGGGCGAGGGTCGGGTGTCCATTCTGCTATGAAATCAGCCAGCACTTGTGATTTGACTGCTGTTCTGCCAACGAAGGTTATGGCATAACTGTTAAGCTCGACTGCCCATTTTGCTATTCTTCCAACTGCTTCGTTGTTTTTGAAAATGTTCTCGAGGGGGTACGACGAAGGTACATGGATCTCGTGCGCCTGGAAATAGTGCTTGAGCTTTCTTGATGCCATAACGACGGCGTATGCTATTTTCTCAAGCTCCGAATAGTTTCTGTTTGGGCCTTCGAGGGTTTCTGAAACATAGTAGATTGGGGCTTGTCTGGTCTTGTTGTTTTCGCGGTGCTCCTTGATGAGGACTGCGCTTGCTGCGTGTGGCGAGGCTGCGATGTAGAGTAACAATAAATCTCCCTTGCTTGGGCTGGTTAGGGCAGTCAAGCTGGTCAGATACTTTTTCAACTCCTCGAAGGCCTTTTGCTGCTGGGGACCCCAGTTGAATGGAGCGTTGCTTTTGAGTGTTTCAAAGAAGGGTAACCCTCGCTCTGCGGATCTGGAGATGAATCTGCTAAGTGCTGCTAAATGACCGGTCAGACGCTGAGCTGCTTTCTTGGTCGCCGGAGGTTCCATGTTCATGATGGCATCAATCTTCTCAGGGTTAGCTTCGATTCCTCTGGCTGAGACGATGCAACCTATCAATTTACCTTCGCTTACCCCGAAAACACATTTTTCTGGGTTTAGTTTCAGTCCGGCGGACCGGAGGTTGCTGAATACCCTCGATAAGTCTGGTATGTGGTTCTCTTTTAGTTCACTCTGGACAACAAGGTCGTCGACATAGGCAGAGACAGCCTGCTCATCCTTGAAAACTTCGGAGGTCATGCGAGCGAAGGTTGAGCCTGCATTTTTCAAACCTTCTGCCATCCTTCGGAAGCAAAAGGTGCCCGAGGGTGTGATAAAGCTTTTTTTTCTTCGTCTTCTTCATTCATCCAAATCTGGTGATAGCCTGAAAAGCAATCAAGGAGGGATAGCATTTGGCAACCTGCCGCTCTGTCGACCAGGGTGCTTATATTTGGGAGGGGGAAGTCATCCTTCGGACAGGCTTTGTTCAAGCAAGTGAAATCGACGCACATTCGCCATTTTTTGTTCTTCTTTTGGACTAGGACCACATTTGAGAGCCAAATTGGGTATTTGACTGGGCGAATGACGCCTGCGTCCAAAAGCCTTTTCACCTCAGCCTTCGCTGCCTCCTTTCTTTCTTCTGACATCTTGCGGAGCTTTTGTTTGATTGGGCGATAGCCCGTTTTGATGTTCAGGCTATGCTCGATCATTGATCTGTTGACTCCTTTTAGGTCTTCTGCGGACCAAGCGAAGGTGTCGGAGTTTCCTTTGAGGAAAGTGATGAGGTTGTCTTCAGATTGAGGGTCTAGATTGGCTGAGATGATCACCTTTCTTTCGGCGTTACCCTCGAAGAGTTGTACTTGTTTGGTTTCCTCCTTTGGCACTGCCTTCACTCTGTCATTGTAGACTTCACCCTCGTCGCTGATACCGGGGTTTTGAGGTTTTGACAAATTGTGTACATTGCGTTGCCCCGGGGCTACGTTTCCTTCAGCTGTCCTTGCAATGTCCTGGTCCCCGAATACTGCGACCACACCCTTTGGAGTGGGAAGCTTCATGCATAGGTAAGCGGGATGGATGACCGCATTGAACGCGTTTGTGACCCCTCGGCCGAAAATGGCATTGTATGGGTAGAACATGTCGACGACGTCAAATGTTATATGCTCCGTCCTGCAGTTGATTTCGTCGCCGAAGGTCACAGGCAGAGAAATTTTTCCGATAGCTCTCACTTGTTGACCACCGAAGCCGTATAGGGGGTTGTTTGCAAGTTGCAGAAGGTTTCTATCAAGCTTCATGCTGTCGAAGGTTGAAGCGAACAAGATATCAGCGGAGCTTCCTGTATCGACCAGTATTTTGGTGACAGTCCACCCAGCGAGGTTGGTTTCGATCACCATAGCATCGGTGTGAGGGTAATCTCTCAGCTTCATGTCACTGGAATCGAAGGTTATGGGGATGTGAGACCAACGGCCAAATCTATGGGGTCCTTCGACGGCTACGTGGTGGACTCATCTGGCATGTTCCTTCCTATGCCGTTTGTTACCATGGTCTTCATTTGAACCGCCGGTGATAGCTAGAATCACACCGAAGGTTGATGTTGGATTGTTGATGGTCGTTTGGCTCGGGGCTTCGGCTTTGACAGGTTGTGGTGCTGGTAACGCGGGGATTGGCGGTGGTGGTGGCAGAGCGTTGCTAGCTTGGTAGGTTGTTGGAATTTGGTTTTGGGGGGTAGTTGGGTATGTGACTGTGTAAGTTGGATTTTGGCGTTGTGGGATGGTGGTTGGCTGATAAGAGGTTTGGTTGTGGAGTGGGTGATGAGTGTAAGAGGGTTGTTGCGAAGGTAGGCCGTAGTTTATGGGGGTATAGTGGTATGGTGGATTTGGTGGGTGGAAACTTGGTTTCCTTGTGTGGTTGATGGTTCGGGTGTCGGACGAAGCAGCTTTCCTGGATTCCTGGTATTCTTTTCCCTTGGCGAAGCATTCGCATTGCTTTGTTGTGTGTCCCTTTCCCATTCCACAGAAGTGACAATACATGTTGGCAGGATCTCGCTGCTGGTACCGCTGATTCGGCGGAGGTGGCAAACCCTGCGGGCTTGGTTGCTCGGAGGTTGAGCGTTCCGTCTTTGATCTTGGCAATTTGTTGCTTTGTTGATTGCACCGACATTGCTTTGCTCTTGGCGAAGGTTGCTTTCTCTCGGTTGAGGCCTCGGCTGTGGCCTCTGCTGAGACCTTCGAGCATCGGACTTCGCTCTGAAGTCCATATCAGCTCTACAGTATCTTTCCATTGTTTCATGCAACTCTTCGATTGAGTTTGCCAGTTTTCTGGCAAATTTTGAGGAGCGTGGTCCTGGGCGCAGGCCACTAACTGCAGCGAGGATGACAGCCTCGTCAGATATCCCTGGGGTCCTTGCTCTGATTTGAATAAACCTTCGCCAGTAATCTTGGAGCGGCTCACGCTCTTCTTGCTTGCAATTGAACAGCTCGATGGGGTTTGACGGGGCTGGAGTGATGCCCTTGAAATTTGTACACAACTTGTCTCTGAGGGTGGCCCAGGAATCCACAGTTCCGGGGCGAAGGTTGCTGTACCATGTTTGTGCGATGTCTCGCAGAATGATGACAAAGGATTTTACCATTGTTGATTCATCACCGCCTGCTGCGGCAACTGCTGCTTCGTAGCTCATGATGAACTGGCGAGGGTCGGAGAGTCCATCATAGCGAGGTAGGTTTTGTGGATTGTAACATGGTGGCCAGGGCTGAGTTTGGAGTATTTGGGAGAGTGGTGACTTTGGATCATACGGCATTTGGTGTTGCTGATGCCTTCGCTGAATGCGAAGGTTTTGTTCTCTCTCATCTGGGTAGAGTTGGCGAAAGTTTGGGTGTCTCACAGGATATGGCTCTGGGTGTACTGGTGGTGGTGGGGGTGGTGGATGGTGACGAAGGTTTTGTTGATTCGGCTCCTTATTCCCCTCTTGCAGCGGGGGTATCTCCTCATCATTCCAGCCTTCGGCTTCGGCTTCTGCCGCGGCGAGGGATTCCTTCATACGGCGAAGCTGCTCCCTGGCCTTGTCAGCCCTCTATCTGATCGAGCGCAATCGGTTATGCCTCTCAAGCTGTTCCAGGCGCCTCTTCTTCTCTTGCAGCTCAGCCTCGAGCCTTTCAAGGGCCTCGAGGCCCATCTCTTCTTCTTTCCCTCCCCTTCTCCCGAAGTGTGCGGGTGCGGCTGCGTCGCCACTCGGACCTGGGGGCCCAGGGATTGGGGTTCTGGGGTGACGTTCTCTCCCCCCGAGGGTTGCACAATTTCTTCTGCAGGAGGGACCACCGCCGCTGTCTCTCTGGCTACACGTTGGTCCCTCGCTGGGTGAGCTCTTCTGTTTCCTGCCATGTCAAAATTTACTCGATCCCCACGGACGGCGCCAAACTGTTGGGAGCACACTTGCCGAGCCCCCGCACTTGTGCAGGGGAGGGGCGAAGGTGGCCAAGCGTCGGAAGCGGTAGCGAAGGTAAGGCGGAAGTGGAAAGATGCTCAATTCCCCAAAGGGTCGTCCCCTTACACTGTTCATCCCCTTGGTATTTATAGGGAATACCAAGGGGCACGGGCCAAATTACAAAAGGGTACAGGGAAGATTCCTCACCTCCACGCAGGGAGGAAGGGCAAAAGCGTAAATACACAGCAGAAGCGGAAACCCTAATCGGCCATCCTCTAATGCGCCGCCATCTGGTTCTTGTTCACCTTCGGGGGAGAGGTGCGGAGGTTCTGACCTTCGGCCGTGCTCGCCCTTGGGCCCGCACCCCTTCGCCGTCTGCCGGGCCTCCGGCTATACTCGCCTTCGTGGGAGAAGACCAAAGATTTGACCTTCGGCCGTGCTCGCCGGACCTTCGGCTTCGCTTGCCTTCGGGACAGCGCACACTCGCCGCTCGCTTGAACCTTCGCTCCAAGCGAAGGTGGCGTTGTGAGCCAGCGAGGGTTGCTTGCAGTGCGACTGTCGACTTCGACCTGCACGGAATGCAACAAAGCAACGAGGGTCGGACCCATGTCCGGAGGTCAGGGTACTGATCCGAAGAAGAGAGGGACTTCGCAAGGACACATAGATTGCGCGAGGGTTGTTTCCTTGGACACCAGCTTGGGCGTCGCTTCTGCCGAGGGTTCCTTCCCCCAACATAGTACCTTGCTCAAACTTTATGGAAGTGGTGTGAAGGTGAAGTATGAAGCTAGGAGATGGAGTGTGAGTGAGTAATATGGAGGAGTGAGGATGAGATGAGCACAACTAGCACCTCAGGTATTTATAGAGCTGGTGACCGGCCAAGGGAGAGAGAGCAACGACTAGGAGCCGTTGGCCAAGTTTGAGAGCCGTTGGGCTCCGGCGTGGTGCGGCCCCTATGGGCCCCACTCAGCCTCCCCTTTGTCTGGTGGCTTCCAACGGATAGTTGGAGCTACTAGCCGTTGGGCACTTCCTCTAGAAAAATCTTTTCTCCTAGTTTTGTAAATTTCCACAAAATTTGATGCTTTTGAATTTTGTAAATATTTTGGGAAAAAAAGAAATAGCAATATAAAAATTCTTTTATTCAGAAAATAATTTTTAAATATTTTTCCATGAATTTTGAAAAAATTGATTCTAAAAGCAAATAATTTTAACTTTTGACATTTTTCTATGCATGGTTAAAATCAAATATGACTTTTGAAAACATTTAAAATGAGCTTTGAAAAATGGATAACTACCATTTTACCTCTGGCTGAGGACATACCATTTATAGCCTGGTAGTAAGGCTATACCTCCTCTACATTCCCGTAGTAGAAGCTTTCGACCCAGGAGTTGGAGGTGGTTGCTTCTTCTTCCGCCATACTGGCCATGGTTTGGCCGATGGTGGTGGAGTAGGCATGACCGGCTTCGGGTTCTTCACTTTCCATTGCTTCCATGTTGGTTCACGATGGAAGTATCCATTGAACCGGCATCTTATGGTCATCTCTGGAAGCTGAAAATGAATCCACCCTCCGGAGACGAATATCACGGTGTTAGCCGTGTTCAAGAACGGTTGTCCAAGGAGGAGCGAGACGTCGTCATTTTTCCATGTGTCCAGGATGATGAGGTCGACGGGGATGTAGTTATCTTTGATGCGGATCAAGATGTCCTTAGCAACCCCCTCTGGCCTGCATATCGTGTTGTTGGCCATCTGGAGCGTGATGTTGGTGGCCGATAACGGACCACCAAGGATCTTCTCGTATACCGCTTTGGAGAGGATGTTGATGCTTGCTCCAAGGTTGCAAAATGCATTATGAAACTTGTGTGCCCCAATAGCACACTTGATAGTTGGTCAGCCCGGATCCTCCTTCTTTGCCATGAAGGGTGGATGAAGATAGTAATGGTAGATGGGCCAACTTGGGCCTTACTGTACCTCGCAGTGATGAGCTTGACGGACTCGAGGGGGGTCTCAGGTTACCCTAGGATCTTTCCCGAGTCGTTAACTGAGATTGTCTCTGCAATCTGAGCTAGTTGTGTCTCGATCATTTTGTTGAAGCTCGGTTGGTTCTTCACTACCGAGGCTAGGCCCTCAATCTTGGAGTTCATTCCTTCTAGGGTCTTGTCGTTGTGGGCAAGCCTCTTTGAGATGCTTTTGTTAATCTTCGCTTGCCCTAGCACAAGATCCTTGAAGGTAGGTGTGTTGGAGTTGTTGGAGTTGTTGGAGTTGTAGCCCTGGTTACCTCCTTGATATGGAGGCCGATGTTGATTGTTCCATGAGTTTCCGCCCTGCGGGCGAAACCCGTTGTTGATGTACGCAGCATCTTTGCAGGTCTTAGGGCAATCATTCCCCGAGTGCCCAGTTTCTCCACACACTTTGCACGTCATGTGTGCATCCATGGCTTGGACGGTACCTTTTTCTTCTCTTGCCGATGTCTTCTCGTCCAGCCTCTTGAGTAGAAGATCTATTTTTGCGGTAAGCATATCCGCCTCCTTTACGGTATGCATACCTTTTTGTGACTTAGCTTGGGGTCTTCCATCCCCCAAAGCTTGGTTCACCATCACCTTGTCAATCAGGGCCTTAGCCCCATTGACAGTCAGGGACATGAATGCCCCTCCAGCCGCAGCATCCAGGTGCCCCCTTGACATGGGCGTGAGCCCCTTGTAGAAGGTTTGGAGCACCAGCCATTCTTCCATCCCGTGATGGGGACAGGCTGCAATGTATTCTTGCAGCCGTTCCTTTGCCTCAGGCATGGATTCGGTTGAGTTTTGTTGGAAGCTGGTAATTCATCCCCACAGGGCAGTTGTTTTGCCCAAGGGGAAGAATTTCGCAAGGAACGCCGCCAAACATTTGTCCCACGTGGTGACATCTATCGGGTTCTTGTAGAACCATTGTTTCGCCTTTCCTACGAGGGAGAAGGGAAACAGTCGGAGCCTGATGACATCTGGCATGATGTCCTTCACAGAGCTCCCGAAAGTTTTGCAGGTGTCCGTTCGCGTCCTCGCTTGGCAAACCACAAAATGGGTTTGCCTGCACCATCGTGATGAGGCCAGTCCTCAGCTCAAAAGCCTTGTCACCGGTGTTGACATCGGGCCCAGAGGGCATGTTGGGAACAACGGGGACGGAGAAGTCGCATAGGGTCTTGGCCATGACGAGAGTTGAGCTTGGTGCAGAAACTGGTGGCTCTTCTGTCGGGGGCGGAGCCGCGGAGGAGGAAGAAGATTTCTTCTTTCTCCTACCGATAGGTTCTGGGTTATCGGTGAAGTCTTCCAGTAGAAAGAAACCACGCATACACTATCTTGTTTTCATCCACAACAGAAGAAAACAGTAAAAGATTATCTTGCATGATCAATTAGCAATTATATAGATATTAGTTCATGATCATGTTCTATCTGAATCTTTTGTATCTATTCCTTCCCCGGTAATGGCGCCAGAAATGCTTGTTGGCATTTCTTAGCGCAACCACCGGAGGATAGGTTTAAGATCCATCCTCGGCGATCACGCTAGAAATACTTACTGGCATCTCTTAGCATCATCACTAGAGTAGGCCATCATCCCCGGGCACGGCGCCAAGAATGCCTGTTGACATTCCTTAATGACATACACCGAGTATGTTGGTTCCTAGCGACGCTACCAAAAGATGTCAGTGCCAGCCTTAGACGCAGTCGCTCAAGCTAAACATCCAGTATCGGCGCCGAAGTGCGATGGCACTTCATATACAAAGACGTGTGACTTTAGCGATGGCCTGAGAGGCTGGCCTGGTAAACTAATTCGTTTACAGATAGGGTCTGCAAGCACACGGGGTTACCATTGTAGCATTTCACCGGGAGTATTTCAGGTATATTGTTATTTATATTTTACCACTGGGAAGGCTACATGTGAAGGATTCAAGATATACTTATGACAAGAACATAATGCATGCATAGTTGACCAATTAACCATAGCAGGAGGATAAACGGTAATTTGGATAGTGGGATCATCACACACACATCCTTAAGATACATGGAGCTTCTACAGGGATAGAAGAACAAATAAAAGAATAAAGAATATCCTACAAAACATAGATCTAAACAAGCTCATGTTAATGAATCAAGCATATATGTTGTGATCCTGTTAACGTTAATGTTAGATATTGGACGGATTAGGAGACTCGGGAACACTGGTCTGTCAGTAGGATACACCGGGCAATTTAGACTCCTACCCCAAAGCCGAACGTGGGGGATTACAAGGCACGGACAGGGCTGTCACCACCTGCCACCTACCCCTCAACCGTGGACTAAGCCAGGCATTCACCCAACTCCATATACCTGAGAACCACTCTCACGTACATGAAGAACACTTGCACCCCCTCGGGTCCCCAACCCTATGGATTGACAAGAAAAGGGCACAAGCGCACCCGAAGGTACGACAAAACACCACCCAACACTTAACACTAAGCTAGCAAGATCTAAACATGTTGAATGAAGAACAGAGTGTTTGTGTTCATGATGAACATAGATCTAAAACTATGAACTAGTCTAGAATGACGAATGATGAACAAGAACATAGCTCTAATTCAAGAACATAACAATGTTGATCATAAGAGAACAAGAACAAGTATGAAAAGAGGAACTTAGTATTCATACCAAGTTGATCCTTACAACTTCTCCTCCTCTCTTGCAAGTAGCACTTGCTCCAACTACTAGAGGAACTAATCTAAGGTAGAGAGCTCGAAATACAAAGTGGAATGATTAAGCAATGTGTTGATGTGTGATGACCTATTTGAGAGGGAGCTCTACCCCTTTATTTATACTACAACAAGGTCGGTTCGGGTGATGTAAGTATGGAAACCCACACAACCGACCTATGCATGCCACCATGCAACTGCCATAGGAGGTCGGTGGCCAGTGGGCCAGGCGTGGTGTGCCTGCACTGCTGGTGCGGCCGCTGGCCACTGCCTTTGCGTGGTGGGTCGTGGGCTCGGTGCACATGGTGGCTTTGGTGGTTTCCATCCCAGATGTGATCTTTAGATGGGCTTCTTCCTTATTCCTTGGTTTTACACTTTGTTGGAAAGCATATTCTTCTCGCCTTTTCCAATGTATTCACTTTTGTTACCTGTAAAACAATGATTCTCCAATACAAGTGGAAATAGGTCAATGTGATAACATATGTATGTAAGTGTGCTTTGTTTTGTCCTAGCTTGGCTCATAAAAGTTGTCGGTAAGCACCGCCAACATCTGTGGAAGTGGCATATGAGACTTGGACATTTGAGCTTTGACTTGCTTGCAAGACTTAGTTCACTTGGCCTAATCCAAGGATTGCCCAAACTTAAGTTTCAGAAGGACCTTGTCTGTCACCCTTGTCATCACGGGAAGATGGTTGTCGCTTCTCACCCACCTGTGAACCAGGTGATGACTAAGCGACCCGGCGAGATTTTACACATGGACACGATTGGTGAAAGGTCCTAGTTTGGTTTTGGTAATTGAGTGACAACTTAGGTGGACTAATATGTGTTTGAAGTGAATTACACAGGTGATTAGTCCACAGGTGATCATGTGTGAGCAACATATGCCATAAAGGTGAAATGGCTTGGAGGATGTTGCAAGGCTCATGCATGTGATGAAGGAGCTTAATGCACATGAAACATGACATGGAGTCATGTGGCTAAGATGGTAAAGATCAAGGCAAAACTTGGCTTGATGGACCGGTTGCGAAGGTGAAGGGCAAGTTGGAGGCTTTGAAGCCATTGGTACCGAGTGTCGGGAGGCTTAAGCAAGACTTGGCGCCGAAGGACTGAAGCAATGGTGAAGAGCAAGTGAGGTCAAGATCAATGGACCATGGAGGCCATGTGATGATATGAAGTGGATCATATCATTTAATCGAGGTTGGTGCATGTGTTGCATCAACACCAAGGAGATGGAATGGAATGCGCAAGGCAAAGGTATATTTATAGGGCATTTCATTTCACCGGTCATAGGTGAGTAGAGAAGTTGATGACCGGGTATAGGATAGATGGTCGTACTATCAAGAGGAGCAAACTTGTTTGCATATCGGTAATCTAGTGCCACTTGAGTGATCTAACATTGCGATGTTGCTAGGATCGAGTGGCGTTGTGAGTGCAAGTGAAAATCCTTTGAAAAATGATTGTGAAAATGCTAACACACATGCACATGATGGTGTTGTTGACGTAAAAAATCGGTTCAGTCACACCAACACACTCGAGCGCACGGTCCTCAGAGGGTGTACGGAGTAAGGTCCTGACCTCCTGAACCTTCAGCAGATGGCGGTGCTGAATCTTAGTGAGATCGACTTTGGGCGTGCCAGTCAATTTGACCTGCAATCGACAAGGAGAAGAAAAAGTTGTCAAATTGTGGAACCTGTCGGCTTAGTTCCAGACAGTTCCAAATTGTACAGCTCTGATATAGCCACTTGTTGTTAGGATATTGAGTACAAAGTCAACTCCCAAGAAATTGCATAAAGTAATGAAAAATATATAAGGCAAAACGGTTGTGATATATGTAAAGAAGTATATTGGCAGAATAAAGATCTATGTGTACGTCTAAGCGACATGAAACCAACGTATCGACTAATTGCACGAGCAGTTCTATTTGTTAATGGTGGGGTATCTCCATACAGCCATAATAACAAATAGATCGATAAAATAACTTAAACATCAACAGTGGGGTGTCTCCATACAGCCATAATGATGATTAAGCTAGATCACGTCTTATGCAAAGAGTAGATCCGTTAATTCCAAGCCACTTAAAAGAACACATTATGAAGAAAGCATAACTGGATCGGCTATTTTAGCCAATGCAGGGTCCATGAGGCACGAACAAGATCTACCCGTTAAAACCATGATTTAATCTAAAATCAAACATACCTAATCTATCATATGTATCAGTGGGGTTCGAGAATATAGCCATAATAAATATGCTAAACCAAATTTGTTTGTTCTTAGATCAAACCATGATTTTATCGAATATCTCGAACGCACAGCATGTAACAACCAAGATTGACAAAATAGTCGATAAGAAGCTTAGATCGGCTATTCTCTTCGATGTGAGTATATAAGATCTTTAGGTAGCCGATCTAAACAACTTTTAAGCTTTAACTGTTTTGTCAATTTTGATTGGGCAAGATGTTGTTTAAAACATAAAGGAACAAATTAAAACATGAAACAACATTTTGATAAGTTAATGAATCTATTAGCTTGCCAAACCTATAGAGCTGATAACTAGTCAAGATCGACTAAAGTAAGAGATTGGTCAGAGTCAAGATAGTCTTACGAAAGGCGATTTTAGACCGATAACTAGTCATGTCATAGCTTAACAAGAGTTTGGTCGATGCCAAATACAGCCTTATTGTACAATGACAAGAGCCATTGGTGAAACTTACAAGCAAACTGGAGGTCGGTCGAAGCCGATGCAACCCTACCTGATTGAAGGTCTCGCCGAGATCTACATTACTCCTACTCCTAGGGTTTTGGCCGGTGGCCGATGTGTTGATTGATTGGATGTCTTTACAAAATTCGGGTTCCTAACTATTTATAACCCGGTTGACTCCTGTCCTAACACGACTAGGTTACACAATAGGTAAAACAAAAGACGACCCGAACTTGAACTCCTTGGCTGAGCCCGACACGTCTTTGAAACCCATCATGCTGGTTCACACGAATTATCCTGGTCATGCTTGGACCCATATAAGCTTCTTTATTTTTTGGCCGATCCCCTCCTTAATAAACCAGTCGTTTGTGCTCACAAAATAATACTCTTTTGGTCCAAAATCTAGTGTAAACAGGTGTACACTTGGTGGTGTTGGCACATTTGCAAAGGAGAAGGTGTTGGAGT
Organism: Coix lacryma-jobi var. lacryma-jobi; assembly: GCA_009763385.1. Lineage (NCBI taxonomy): Eukaryota > Viridiplantae > Streptophyta > Magnoliopsida > Poales > Poaceae > Coix > Coix lacryma-jobi. Next base: position 87,830,246 of record CM019831.1, read on the forward strand.
TGATTTGGATCAACTCGGAGAAGAGAAGGAGGCTTTTCGGTATGTTCCGAACTCTAGGATGGGTCTTGGATTGGAATTCTGTACTAACCCTTTGTGAGTTGGATTAGCTATGTTTGTGGGATGTGTAGTCCTCTGAGTTAGCTTTCCAAAATGTCCAAGATCATCGAAATCAGAGTTCGGAGCTAAGAGTTATGACCATTTTAGCGCGGAGATCAGGTTGCTGAAGTCGGTAGTACCGACCCTGTGGCCGGTAGTACCAACCCCTTCGTCCGTAGATCGCAAGCTCTCTGTGTTGGGCCATTTTTGGCCTACCGGTAGTACCGCCATAGGGCCGGTAGTACCGGGCTCGGTAATACCGACCAGGGGGTCGGTGGTACCGAGGTCTGGGGCAGTTTTGGAGGTGTTCTGTGTAGATCCAAAGTTAGCCTACCGGTAGTACCGCCATAGGGCCGGTACTACCGACCGTTGGTGGCACCAAGGTTTGAGGCAGTCTGGTGCTCTCTGTGTGGATCAAGTTTGGTCTGTCGGTAGTACCACCATAGGGCCGGTACTACCGACTCCCGGTGGTACCGACCAGAGGGTTGGTGGTTCCATCAGGTCAACGCTTCGTGTAACGGCTATAAGTAAGGTAGTCGGTACTACCGACCCAGGGGTCGGTACTACCGACCGAAGCGCAGTTTGCCCAGTGAAGGGGCATAACAGCTAGTTGGCCCTTGGGGCTATATATGGTCGTTGAGACCGGCTTTGGGCAGGTTGGTTGAGCACTCCAAAGCCTTGGTGGCTTGTGTGGATGTGCTAGAGAGCCCTCTAACACACATATGCTTTAGTGCTTATCCGTTTTTGTGAGAAGAGCAATCCTAGTGTGTTGCTTTGAGAGATAGCATCGAGTGGCACTAGGTGTTCGAGTTGCAAGCCGATGGTGCTTATTACTCTTGGAGGTTGTCACCTCCTAGATGGCTTGGTGCGTGTCTCCATCGTGAAGCCCGCGTGAAGATTGTGCATGGCTCCAGTGAAGCTTTGTGAGGGGCATTGTGCTCTCCTCGCGGGAGATCACGAAGAGCAACTCTAGCGGAGAAGAGGCATGAAGAGCGCCAAGTGGTCCGACCGGATCGAAAGCTAGAGCTCTTGGTGAGCACTCCATCGTGGAGAGGTTGGCTTAGTGTCACCACTAGCGAGAGGATCGGCGACAACCTTGGGCTTGCTTCAACGGGGACTAGCTTGGTGACAACCAAGTGAACCTCGGGATAAAATCCTGTGTCCCCGTCTCTTGTTGATCTTGTTATTCTTGTTTCCTTGCATATTACGCTTGTTCTTGTATTCTTCGTGTTCTTCCTCCCTTCATCACTCTATCTTAGGTTGGGAAGACTCGATCTACCTTTTGGCAAGGAATCAAGACGTGGGGAAGCTACATTCATCATCTACATCATCTAGGGAAGTGGGGTAATTGCTAGATCTAATATTGCATCTCATCCCCTTTGATTTTGTAGCTCCCTGCAGGTGCTCGGTAGTACCAGTCTAGAAGCCCGGTAGTACCGGTATCGGTAGTACCGGCCTATAGCCCAGTAGTACCGACTGCCTGGTGTTTGCACTAGCTTGTATTGCAATACTATCTCTTGTGCTAGTGTTTAGTTGCTTAGTTTGTGTAGCTAAGTTGAGCTCTCTAATTTGGCTTGTGTAGCCTTGTTATTGAGCATTGCTAGTGAGCTTAGGCTTTGTTCTTTGCTTGCTAGATTGCATAGGAGCTCCACCGTGCTTGAGGTACTAGATGCATAGGCTTGTGTGACCTTGCTTCTAGAATTAGTTAGGTGAGCACTAGCTAGCCCGACACCTTATTTGCATTGATTAGGATCTTTAGTAAGGTGTCATAGAGTATAGGTAGAGGGGTGTAGTCTTGTTTACACTAGATTTTGGACAAAAAAGATTATTATTTTTGTTGGTAGTTCTTAGCTTCACTAAAGATAGAGCTAGGCAACTATCCCCGGTAACGGCCTAGAAATGCTTGTTGACACTAGCCAACGTCGTTACTAGGAGTAGACTATTGAATCTATTCTAGACAATGGTGTCAGAAGTGCTTGAAGCAAGTCCGGTCACTATACCTAAAGGAATGAAGCTAAAGCAGCTATCTACTAATGTCAAGTGGGGTTGTCAATCCCGACACTAGTAGGAGCTAGCTAAAGAGATTGCAATCTACAAAGAGGAGATTCTGCAAGCGCACAGAACTATCGTAGTAGCACTTCGCCTGGGAGTACCAGGTGTCGATTTATTTGATCCCAAGGGAAGGCTAGGGTGGTGTATGAGTCGAGTCAAGGAGGGGATGAGAGTCGAAGAAAAGAGAATAGGGAAAAAGGAGAGAATGGAAGGCTAGAAAGAATATGTGTGTGGGTAGGTAAGGATGAAATGGATGGCAAGGTAAGGTGGATAACCAGATAGATAGATAGAATGTGATAACTAAGGATAACTAACTAATTACTAACTACTAACTACTCCTAGATAACCACAGAGCAAGATAACTACGAAGCAAGATAGGCAAATGCCAAACAAGCAACCTAGTTAAGTAAAGTTTTATTCCTATCTTATCAAGTATCGAGGCGTACTAGCCTTTACCACTAACTTAGGTTGAACGCTAGCACAACGAGCCTTACTGTTAAACTGGGCCAACTACGTGGTGGAATTCAAGGCGCACAGGGCTGTCACCACCTGCTTGCTACCACAGCTATCCGGGGGTCCAGCCGTATCTGAAGGTAAGTCTATAACTAAGCACCACGCTTAACTATATTCTAACTATCTCTACCCTAGCTTTGAATAGAGACACCCTTGCGGACGTTAGAGCAAATACTTGACTTAATAAGATAAACACTAAACTAACTAAGCAACCTATTGGCAAAGTTCAAACACTAAGCTCACTAGAGATTAACTACTATGGCTAAGTGAATTGAACTGTAGGATAGCTAGGCACTCAAGCAATCAATCAAGTATACTACTCAATACTGATAAGTAGAATAAAGTAATACTTGAAATGATGAACTAGAATATAGTAAAGTGCTTGAGATACAAGAGCAAAACCTGAACCGGAGATGAAGGAAGACTCTTCCCAGCTCCAGGACCGATCACTCGCACGCCTCTACTCTTGAGCTAAGCCTTGAGCAGCTCTCCCGCGAGGGCAAAGATGCCTTGCTCTACTAGCTACCTACTTGCCTAAGCTTGGCTAGACCCTAAGCTATTAGCTCTCTGGCTCTAGCCTTGCTTCTCTTGCTTGTGTTGCTTCTTGGTGTGTGGTATGTTGAAGTGATGCCTCAGGGGGGTATTTATAGCCTTGTGGAGTGAGGGGGGTACTTATAGGGGGCAGCCAACCAACCTAGGGCTAACCCTAGTGGCGGGCGCCAACCCTAGGTGGCGGCCGCCACCCTCATAACCGTTGGATGCACCGTCTTTGCTTCAACGGCATCCAGGAGCTCCAGAGAGGCGGTGGTTAGGTCGGTTGCATGTCTGAGTAACCGCCACTCGGTCTTGATCCACGCCACTCCCTCCTGAGCCGTCCGATGCCACTGACCTAGTGACCAAGGGCCAAGATTTGGCCTTGGGGTGGTCACACGGATCAGTGACGTGGCAGGGGATAATGTGGGCTTCACCCTTGTGGCGGGCGCCACCTAGGGGTGGCGGGCGCCACCCCACTAGGGCCCAATTGGGTCCTGGTGAGTGGGCTCGTCTCCTGGGGGGTTCATTCTTCAAATTTGGTCCAAATCCTGCATTCAAATAGAAATCTATGGACATGTGGAATTTGGTTAGTTTGAAACCTATTTGACTACATTTCATGCCTTTTTGGTGGACTTTAGGGTCAATTGTTGATGGTAAAACAGGTGTTTAAGGACCATCAACAAGCTCCCCCAAGCTAACCTGTTGCTCGTCCTCGAGCAACAATGCGGTTTAAGCATTGAGCAAGAAATAGATAGCAACTTAAGATGTATGCAAGTGCATATTGTATAGTGAGAAATAACTTAGCATATATCATTAATCATAGCAATGTGGGGCTTATAGCTTTTCACTTCAAACATGCAAGAGTGAAATAAAGCAGTAGATAGGAAACTTTTATCTTGCTTAGGTTTGACTAGGATTTTGTCTGGAGGTTTTTTCAAGGTTTTCAAAAGATAACAACTTGCTTAAGTCCTCCAAGATTCAGTCAATCACTCAATGGTGTTTAAATCCTCACTTAGGCCAAAATGTAGCCTCTCCTATTTCTAAAGAATGATATGTGGAGTTATAGGTAGGCTAAGAATCATGAGCAAATTGCCTAATGTTTATTGCTAAGCTAGACACTCAGATCATAAGGAGCAGCAAATCATAGAAGTTGATCAAGATGTGCATGTGTGGTTATGTGGAAGTGTATAGAGAGATATTCCATAATCCTTCCTAGTTAATTTCTGGGGTCTAGAGCTAATGATAATTCTCTCTCTCTCTCTCTCTCTCTCTCTCTCTCTCTCTCTCTTTTGGGATACATAGTGAGTAGACAAAAGATGTGTCCTCACATTTTCTTAGGACATAGTCCTCTCTTGAGCTACTTTGCTCACTTTTTCTTAGGACATAGTCCTTTGTTGAGCTACTTTGCTCACTTTTTTTTATATCTCTCTCATTTTTTTTAGCTCTAGATTTCCCCAGATATCTACAGGAAAGGATTTTTGAAATGAGTAGGGAAAGGGAGAGAAATGCTTATTCCCAGTGTAGGAATAGCATAAGGCTAGCAATGGGATGTTTGGCAAGGTATTGCAAATCTCCAGTGTAGAGAATGAACAATTTATTTGGTGGTTGCAAACTTCCAAAGTGGAAAGTAAGCAATATGGTGGGTGTGTGTGTATCTTGATCAAAAGATATGATAAGCTTCTCTACTAAGATCTATGAGGTCTAACAAAGCTCAACACAGACAAAGCTCTTTGTGGTTTTGACTAACAAATATTTGGCTGGTGGTGGGATGGGATAAAATCTAGGAGGAACTTTTAGCAAGGTTTTCATAATTTTTAAAAGAAATCCTCCAGATTAGGTCCTAATTTCACCTTAGCAAGTTTAAAGAATTACTCCATTTCTTACTAACTTTATTCACTAAGCATGATTTCAGTTAAAGCATGTGCAACCCACAAAAGCTACAACTTAGATAAGACCAGTTATTCAAACCATAACAATAGCATTTCCATAACATATTTCGAATCTTAGTCAGGTTTCAACTTGTTTAAGCAGATTTTATCAATTTTATTCATGGAATGGTTATTTAGGCAAGCATGTGACATTCAAAAGATATAGAATTTAAGAACTGAATGTAAAGTGTAGGCTTGAGACATACCTTATTGGAGCGGGAGTCTCCCCCAAGCTGGCTTCTTGCTTGGTGAAGGATCTTCTTCTTCTCAGTCGGAGCTCTTGTTCTCATTTTATTAAAAGGGAAACTATCTAATGTTGTGAAAAGGGAAACTATCCTATTACGATATTTTAATATTCTAGCTAAGTTAACATATACCTATGCATATAACTAATGATAACTGATTTTTTTTAGTTACATGCATGACATATGTTATTTATTCGAAAAAGGGAAATATGAAGGGAAAAAATTAAAAGTAAAACCATACCTTAGGTCCATGGAGTTTCATCCTTATCGGGTGGATCTTCTTCTTCCATAGGCACTTCTTCTCTCAGTACTTCATCAGGTTCTTCTTCTTTTGGCACCTCTCCTTTGTTATGTGAACTATACAACTTAGGAGGAGGTGGTTCTTTCTTTATGTTTCACCTTGTTCTTGGGCGCCTCTTCTTGGTACGAACGGGTTTTGCTTCCTGCATGTTAGCGGCATATGCGGGACCACAGGAAAAGGAGAATATTTCCTTCCGCCTTCCTAATGTCATTTGCATTTTACCACTCCCCACATATATGCAAGCATCAACAGTGTTCAAGAATGGTCTACCTAAGATTAGAGGCACATCTTTCCTATTTCCCATATCTAGTATTATGAAATCAGCAGGAACATAGGAGCCTCTAATATGAACAGGTAAATCATTAACTATTCCTTCTACATAACAAGTGGATTGATCAGCTAGCACAACATAGGCAGATATGGATGACATGGGTGGAAAGAACGAGTTTTCATAGAAATCTTTAGATAAAATGTTCACACTCGATCCTAAATCACACATGGCATTTTTAAAGACTTCACCAAAGATTGAGCATCTAATTATGGGACTACTAGGATCACCCTTTTTAACAGTCATGGTTTGATCTTCATAATAGTTAAAATACTTTATTTCAACCATATTTGCAGTTTCCATGTCAGGTTTAGCAGGAATTTTGCCAGATTCAAAAGATGGTATGATAGCAGCAAGTTGAGCTAATTGGGTTTCTAACATCTTATTAAAGCTAAGTTGATTTTTCAGAGCAGATGAGAAATCTTCCAATTTAGCATTTATATTCTCAAGGGTTTTATCATTCGACATTAATCTCTTATTCAAAAAATCAGTAGTTCTACCTTGTGAGTAAACTAAATTTTTCAAGAATGAGAAATTATCAGAATTCTGAAAATTAGAGCGGGGGAATGAATTGTTACCTTGAGAATTTGCAGGCTGATTCCATCCTTGATTCTGTTGACGGAAACCGTTGTTGTTGTTGATGAAGTTCAAATCTTCATGTAGCTCGGGGCAGTGGCTCCCAGAATGTCTGGTTTCTCCACAGACTTCACAAGTCATGTAAGATTCCAGAGATTGGACACTCTCTTGTTGGTTCATCTTCTCACAGCTGTCCAGCTTCTTTGCCAGTAGGTCCATCTTGGTCACGATCATATCGGCCTCCTTAAGGGAATGCATACCTCGCTTACGGGACTGCAGTCTCTCATCATTCCATCCTTGGTTCGACACCATCTTCTCTACGAGAGCCTTAGCATCTGCAACATTTAGAGAAAAGAATGCACCGCCGGCGGCGGCATCCAAATGGCTTCTAGAGAGTGGGGTTAGGCCATGGTAGAAGTTCTGGATCAATAGCCAGTCCTCCATACCATGGTGCGGACAAGCAGCGACATACTCTTGCAACCTCTCCCAAACCTCGGGAATAGATTCCTCGGCTTGTTGCGTAAAGCTGGAGATTTTGTTGCGCGGAGCATTCGTCTTGCCCATAGGAAAGAATTTGGCGAGAAAAGCATTGGAACACTTGTCCCATGTGTCTACAGCGTTGCGATCGGTATAGAACCATTGCTTCGCTTTTCCTTACAAAGAGAAAGGAAGGAGACGAAGACAGATGGCTTCTTGGGTTATCCCCTTAATGGTGAAGGTGCCGCAAATCTCCAAAAATTGTTGGAGGTGAGCATTGGCATCCTCATGAGCCTTGCCACAGAACGGGCTAGCTTGGACCATCATGATCAGAGCCGGTTTCAACTCAAAATTAAGGTTGGCATCGATCACGTCTGGTCCTATCGCTACATTAGCGGCAGAACGAGCAGAAAATTCACGAATGGTCTTGTTGGCCATCGTGAAGATAGAACGAGATAAGAAAGAAAGAAGTTGAAGAAGATGAAGGAAAAAGATAAGAAGAGTTAAGGAAAGAAAGAATGGCGTAAGATGGGATTCGCTAAGCGGGAGCTTAAGCGAAGATAAATTCGACACGGACTCAACTGATACACCGATTGCCTTCCCCGGCAACGGCGCCAGAAATGCTTGTTGGTAGTTCTTAGCTTCACTAAAGATAGAGCTAGGCAACTATCCCCGGTAACGGCCCAGAAATGTTTGTTGACACTAGCCAACGTCGTTACTAGGAGTAGACTATGGAATCTATTCCAGGCAATGGTGTCAGAAGTGCTTGAAGCAAGTCCGGTCACTATACCTAAAGGAATGAAGCTAAAGCAGCTATCTACTAATGTCAAGTGGGGTTGTCAATCCCGACACTAGTAGGAGCTAGCTAGAGAGATTGCAATCTGCCAATAGGAGATTCTGCAAGCGCACAGAACTATCGTAGTAGCACTTCACCTGGGAGTACCAGGTGTCGATTTATTTGATCCCAAGGGAAGGCTAGGGTGGTGTATGAGTCGAGTCAAGGAGGGGATGAGAGTTGAAGAAAAGAGAAAAGGGAAAAAGGAGAGAATGGAAGGATAGAAAGAATATGTGGGTGGATAGGTAAGGATGAAATGGATGGTAAGGTAAGGTGGATAACCAGATAGATAGATAGAATGTGATAACTAAGGATAACTAACTAATTACTAACTACAAACTACTAACTACTCCTAGATAACCACAGAGCAAGATAACTACGAAGCAAGATAGGCAAATGCCAAACAAGCAACCTAGTTAAGTAAACTTTTATTCCTATCTTATAAAGTATCGAGGCGTACTAGCCTTTACCACAGACTTAGGTTGAATGCTAGCACAACGAGCCTAAACTGGGCCAACTACGTGGTGGAATTCAAGGCGCACAGGGCTGTCACCACCTGCTTGCTACCACAGCTATCCGGGGGTCCAGCCGTATCTGAAGGTAAGTCTATAACTAAGCACCACGCTTAACTATATTCTAACTATCTCTACCCTAGCTTTGAATAGAGACACCCTTGCAGACGTCAAAGCAAATACTTGACTTAATAAGATAAACACTAAACTAACTAAGCAACCTATTGGCAAAGTTCAAACACTAAGCTCACTAGAGATTAACTACTATGGCTAAGTGAATTGAACTATAGGATAGCTAGGCACTCAAGCAATCAATCAAGTATACTACTCAATACTGATAAGTAGAATAAAGTAATACTTGAAATGATGAACTAGAATATAGTAAAGTGACTGAGATACAAGAGAAAAACCTGAACCGAAGATGAAGGAAGACTCTTTCCAGCTCCAGGACCGATCACTCGCACGCCTCTACTCTTGAGCTAAGCCTTGAGCAGCGCTCCCGCGAGGGCAAAGATGCCTTGCTCTACTAGCTACCTACTTGCCTAAGCTTGGCTAAACCCTAAGCTATTAGCTCTCTGGCTCTAGCCTTGCTTCTCTTGCTTGTGTTGCTTCTTGGTGTGTGGTATGTTGAAGTGATGCCTCAGGGGGGTATTTATAGCCTTGTGGAGTGAGGGGGGTACTTATAGGGGGCAGCCAACCGACCTAGGGCTAACCCTAGTGGCGGGAGCCAGCCCTAGGTGGCGGCCGCCACCCTCATAACCGTTGGATGCACCGTCTTTGCTTCAACGGCATACAGGAGCTCCAGAGAGGCGGTGGTTAGGTCGGTTGCATGTCTGAGTAACCGCCACTCGGTCTTGATCCACGCCACTCCCTCCTGAGCCGTCCGATGCCACTGACCTAGTGACCAAGGGCCAAGATTTGGCCTTGGGGTGGTCACACGGATCAGTGACGTGGCAGGGGATAATGTGGGCTTCACCCTTGTGGCGGGCGCCACCTAGGGGTGGCGGGCGCCACCCCACTAGGGCCCAATTGGGTCCTGGTGAGTGGGCTCGTCTCCTGGTGGGTTCATTCTTCAAATTTGGTCCAAATCCTGCATTCAAATAGAAATCTATGGACATGTGGAATTTGGTTAGTTTGAAACCTATTTGACTACATTTCATGCCTTTTTGGTGGACTTTAGGGTCAATTGTTGATGGTAAAACAGGTGTTTAAGGACCATCAACAATTTTGTAAGCACAAACGGCTGGTTTACTATGGAAGGAATCGGCCAGAAAAAACTAAGAAGCTTATATTGGTTCGAGCGTGACCAGAAGAATTCGTGTGGACCAGCGTGATGGGCTTCGAAGACATGTCGGACTCGGCCAAGGAGTTCAAGTTCGGGTCGTTTTTTATTTTACCTATTATGTAACCTAGTCGTGTTAGGACAGGAGTCAATCGGGTTATAAATAGTTAGGAACCCGAATTTTGAAAAGACATCCAATCAATCAACACATCGGCCACCGGCCAAAACCCTTGGAGTAGGAGTAACGTAGATCTCGGCGAGACCTTCAATCAGGCAGGGCTGCATCGGCTTCGACCGACCTCCGGTTTGCTTGTAAGTTTCACCAATGGCTCTTGTCATTGTACAATAAGGCTGTATTTGGCATCGACCAAACTCTTGTTAAGCTATTACATGGCTAGTTATCGGTCTAAAATCGCCTTTCGTAAGACTGTCTTGACTCTGATCAATCTCTTACTTTAGTCGATCTTGACTAGTTATTGGCTCTATTGGTTTGGCAAGCTAATAGATTCATTAAGTTATCAATGTTGTTTCATGTTTTAATTTGTTCCTTATGTTTTAAACATCTTGCCCAATCAAAATTGACAAAGCAGTTAAAGCTTAAAAGTTGTTTAGATCGGCTACCTAAAGATCTTATATACTCACATCGAAGAGAATAGTCGATCTAAGCTTCTTATCAACTATTTTGTTAATCTTGGGTGTTACATGTTGTGCGTTCGAGATATTCGATAAAATCGTGGTTTGATCTAAGAACAGACAAATTTGGTTTAGCATATTTATTATGGTTGTATTCTCGAACCCCACTGATACATATGATAGATTAGGTCTGTTTCATTTTAGATTAAATCATGGTTTTAACGGGTAGATCTTGTTCGTGCCTCATGGACCCTGCATCGGCCTAAATAGCTGATCCAGTTATGCTTTCTTCATAATGTGTTCTTTTAAGTGGCTTAGAATTAACTAATCTACTCTTTGCATAAGACGTGATCTAGCTTAATCATCATTATGGTTGTATGGAAACACCCCACTATTGTTGTTTAAGTTATTTTATCGATCTATTTGTTATTATGGTTGTATGGAGACACCCCACTGTTAACAAATAGAACTGCTCGTGCAATTAGTCGATACGTTGGTTTCATGTCGCTTAGACGTACACATAGATCTTTATTCTGCCAATATACTTAGGCTTATCGGCTATTTATCTGCTCCGGATACTTCTTTACATATATCATAGTCGTTTTGCCTTATATATTTTTTAAATACTTTATGCAATTTCTTGGGAGTTGACTTTGTAGTCTGTTGACACTCAAAAGTGTCATAGATAAAGATGAATTTAGAAGAGGTATTCGGCCTGTAATATTAGGGTTGAATTTATCTTTTAAGAGATCAGATGTTGAGTGGGCCTGATCATTTTGGATTTCCGATCACTCATGTTATGTCCAACCAGGTGGCCCTGGTCGGAGACCTTATGATAATGATAAATGTTGAGTCCGATGCTAAGTATGTGGATCCTTCTCTTGTAAGGACGATTTATGTGGATCTTTCTCTTGTAAGGACGATTTGTTGATCAGTATGGGCTGATAAAGCCCATTAGACCGATCTGGTCGATCTAAGGATCGGCGAGATCAGGGTTACCTTGTCATGTCCGGATTGGATTCTATATGTTGATAGAGTCCGGATAGGAAACTTGGAGATCGTATCTAGAGATGTTTCCTATTGGGATAAGACCAACCCCTCTATATATATGAGAGGATCATGGCCGATTGAGGCATCCAACCCTAATCGATCAAAACCAATCTACTACCCTTTTTACCCCTTTTTCCTCTACCTTGTTGTTCGGCGCGTCTCCCGGCGAGACTCGACGGCGTTCTAGGCGGCCTTGCTAGTCCTAGAACAACCTCTACGTGCTTCTCCCCGACGGGTCTTCCTAGGAGGAGTTCTAGAGATATCAACACAGGAGTCCAAAACCCTAGATCGATCTAAACCGGTCTCTAGATCGGTTTTCGTCGGTTTAGCCAGGGTCCCTGCTGACTTAGGTTGAACTGCAACCTCTCCGGGCATTCTAGCCCTGCTGGTGTTTGATTCAGATCACTTCCGGTGTCAACATAGTCAATATCCTAACAACAAGTGGCTATATCAGAGTCGTACAATTTGGAACTGTCTGGAACTAAGCCGGCAGGTTCCACAATTTGACAACTTTTTCTTCTCCTTTTCGATTGCAGGTCAAATTGACTGGCACGCCCAAAGTCGATCTCACTAAGATTCGGCACCGCTATCTGCTGAAGGTTCAGGAGGTCAGGACCTTGCTCCGTACACCCTCTGAGGACCATGCGCTCGAGTGTGTTGGCGTGACTGAACCGAATTTTTACGTCAACACATTCTTTTGGCACGCCCGATGGGACACAATCGTCTGATCATGCCATCGGTAATGATGAAGTGCTAAACGTAACGATGGAGGATCTCCCACATGAGGTCCTACGCCTAATAGAACAGATTGTTGAGCAATATCGGGGTATGTGTTTGCTGAGCTTCAGCAAGACCAGAGACAAAAAGGTTATTCAGAAGACTCATCTTCCAAGGGTGATTCTGGAAGGGCATGAGGATCCAATGATCCAGATACAACACAATGCTATGCGAGAAGTGATCAGCAAAGCCATGTCTACTACTCTGATGAACCACAATGAAGATTTTCTCAACAGTCTCACAAATGCCATTAAGGAGGCCTTCAACTTAGGCGATGATAGAAGGGGTCCGGTATATACCATGAGAAACAATCAAGGAGCTGGAAACTCTACTGGACCTCAGATCAATGGCCCTAATGGCAGTGGAAACCAAATGATTGTCAGCCCTGGAGGTGTGACACCACAGCCGATGCAACAGCCGAATATGAGTAATAACATGTACTCATCGGCTACAAAAAATAGCTCCCCATGCAAGGCGCATTACTAGAGATTTCAATGCGCCACCATATCAAGGGAATGTAACACCTGGTGATATTCCTCAAGGATATCATTATGTTTCAGATTATTATCCTTGGATGCTCAGGAGAACCCGGGATATCATGGCAATGCCTTCGGGGGGCAGAACATCGGCCATTAGAGGCCGGTGAATCAAATTGATCAACTAATGAGTCGAGTAACTGATTTGGTTCAAAAGCAATTTGGCTTAACGCCAAAATCTATAATGACTAGCTACAAAAAAGCCATATCCAGAGTGGTTTGATCAGGTTGTTCTTCCTCCAAGATATAGAATCCCTGATTTTACCAAATTCACAGGAACTAGGTCAGTAACAACCATGGAACATGTAACCCAGTTTCTAGTCCAGCTTGGGGAGATTGGTTATGAATCAACACTTAAAGTCAGAATGTTCCCTTTATCTCTATTTTGTTCGGCTTTTTCATAGTTTTCATCTCTACTACTCAATTCCATTCAAAGCTGGGAAGATTTGGAAGACAAGTTTCATAAATACTTTGACTATGGAATATTCTGACTTGGCCGTTCGCCGGAGGAGAAGGACTACGGAAAGGTTAGGGTTTTCCTCGGGTGAATGAGAAGTTTCGGAGCACAAAGAAGTTGATGAAGAGGAAATCATTACCCGAGCACACAGCGGCGAGTCACCGGAGGACCGTCCACGGACTCTGATTCCTCAGCGGGACGCTTACCGTGGTTATCCGTCATTGATTTGATCGACGGTTGAAGAAGAAGGGCAATCGGTGGTTGAGGAGAGCAAAGGCCGAAGAGTGAGGCAATGAATGCATGGTGTGTTCGAGAAACCGGCATTTTGGTATTTATAAGTAAGGCTCGAGAAGATGAAAGGGCGTTGGTTCGGAGCACCTTCGAATTCAAATCTTAAGGTGGATCGACTAAATAAGTCATTTTAATACTAATCGGCTAAAAGAAAGGTCGTCTAGGTAATATCGGCTAAGAATAGCTGATAAAGCATCAAATGTTAACAAGTGAATAGCAAAAAGTGTGATGTTTACACAGATAAACCGGAGACTGAAGATTACAAACGAATGAAGTTGCATGTTTAACATGGATCTTAATGCATTCAAGGCATTCAAACGAATTGCATCTATGTCATCGATCTCTTTCTGGTCTTCTTCGCTCGAGCCTGGAATTGGTTTCTTTTTGGTCTTGATGTCCTGGAGCTCACCATGGAGAAGTGCTATCTTTTTCTTCTACTCACAAAGTGCAACAAGGATCTTTTCCAAGTTCTCCTTCCCCGATTTGATTTGCTCATTAATGACCTTGAGCCTGCTCAGCAACTGATCTCTTTCAGCTTCTAGAGATGACAAGTTGCTAATATGGACAGTGGAGTCTGCATTAAGACGGTCTATGGTGTTCTTTGCAGAGACCATGCCAGAGATACAGTGCTCTTCATGTTCTGGCAGATGCACTTGAGCTTCATGTGCCCTGAGCTTAGCCTTGGCCTTGGAAAGCTTCGGCCCAAGAAATTCTATGTGGGCGACAGAGGTTAAGATTTCCTTTAGATTTTCTGGTATGTCATTCTTAACCAGATCCAGAATATCTCTGATTCCCCTTGCATCTTGTACCAAATCGGCTATATTGACCTCCAGAAGGGGGATTAAGAGTTGAAGTCGAAGCTTAACTTCTTCAGGAAGTTCTATTGGAGATCTTGGTGCAGGGGTTTCCTCTTCATCCATATAATCTTTCACGTTGAAGGGGATGATAGGGGAAGAAGACTCTCTTTGCTCCTGAAAAGGTAGATGTGTAAGTAATCACAAATGAAAGGTTATTTAAAAGAGATAGTGTTATTTGAAGTACTTGGTAAGATGGAATAATCTGAAGCTCAAGAGCAGCCGATGAAGACTCAAGAAGAGCATATGAAAGAGATTTTTATCAGGTTTTAAGATCACCTATTGAAAATAAAGTCAATCGGTTAAAAGTTATACCTAGTTGAGGGAGCTCTTGATCAGTGTCAGGGAAAGGGAGCGTTTCAGATTCAACATTTTGAGTATCAACCTGCTCCAGAGGTAACTTAACATTCTGAGTATCAATCTGCTCCTGGAAATCAAAAGATAGAAAGAGTTACAGACTTGGTAATGATAACAAGGAGAGGCAGATTTTTATTACCTCTGTATTGGCATTTTTGATCAAGGATTGGTTGCTGTCAGAGGTGTCTCTTTTCTTCTTTTTGGATACAGCCTTAGCAGTTGGCTTGTCAGTTTTCTGTTTCTTGGAGGAGCCAGCTTCCTTTATGAAAGTGCTAAGGGTCTGATCATCTGGGATATTAGAGACTTTCCTCTTCATCAAGGTCTTGATGGTAGGAGCATCACAGCCAATCCTTGGATTTGGACACCATATGTTATTTCTGGGGGATTCAAGGTGACCAAATCCTGCAAGCGTTTGACATATGACATCAAAGGGAAACAGGTGGTAAAGATATAGAATTTGACAACAAACTGAGTCATACCTCATTAGTTGCTTGGAAGTCTGAATCCAACTTCAGGCAGTAAGTGGCCACGACTTCACTAAAGAGGTGAGTGCTCCACTGTTGCCACCAGTCTTGGAAAGAGACTGAAGAGAAGGGTCTGCAATTCCATTCCTTGACCATCTTCAAGGAGACAGATTGCTCTAGTTTGAATATTTTGTTATACTCCAAAGCAGAGTCTACTGCTTCTCTTGGTCTAAGCTTATCGGCAAAATAAAGAGCTGGGGGCACTTGGCCAAAGCCTATTTGCCTCGCTGCCATGACAGGATGATAAAATTCATAGGACATGGGAGGTTTTTCCCTACCATGCCTAATTTCAGTAGGCAGAAGACAGGGCTTTATCAGTTGGCATAAGATTTTCATACCTTCATCATCACATTCTCTATGAAATCTGAAGGTATATGGATTCTCAAGTTCTGCAATGTCTGGATATTGAAACCAGTTGAAGATAGCTGCAGGTATTCCTTTATAGAAAATCTTGAAGAAGAAGCTAGCTGGTTCATCAATAAATATCGTGGCAGCAGCTTCTCCAAACGAAGTGTATCTTCTTACCTTGGCATTATCAGATAGTAGCTGTTGATGGTCCTTAAACACCCGTTTTACCATCAACAATTGACCCTAAAGTCCACCAAAAAGGCATGAAATGTAGTCAAATAGGTTTCAAACTAGCCAAATTCCACATGTCCATAGATTTTTATTTGAATGCAGGAATTTGGACCAAATTTGGACATTTGAACCACTAGAGGCCAAACCCACTCAGCAGGGCCCAATTGGGCCTTAGGGGGGTGGCGCCTGCCACCCCTAGGTGGCGCCCGCCACAAGGGTGAGGCCCAGAATCCCCCCTGCCATGTCACTGATCCATGTGACTACCCCAAGGCCCAATCTTGGCCCTTGGTCACTAGGTCGGTTTGATCGGAGGGCTACGGAGGGGAGTGGTGTGGATCATGACCTAAGTCGGTTGCTAGGACATGCAACCGACCTCCAAACCGCCTTGACAACCACCTGGAGGCCGTAGGATTAGTGATGATGCATCCAACGGCCAATGGACTGGCGGCCGCCAGTAGGGGGTGGCGCCCGCCACCTGACCTAACCCTAGGTCGGTTGGCTGCCCCCTATAAGTACCCTCCTCACTCCTCAAGACTATAAATACCCCCCTGGTGGCACCACTTCATTCGTACCATCCCGTACCATCACATCCCAGTATATTCCAGAGAAACACCAAGCAAGAGAAGCAAGTGAGAGTTAGGTTAGAAGCTCAGAGAGCTTAGGCAAGTAGGTAGCTAGTAGAGCAAGGCATCTTCGCCCTCGCGGTAGCGCTGCTCAAGGCTTAGCTCAAGAGTAGAGGCGTGCGAGTGATCGGTCCTGGAGCTGGGAAGAGTCTTCCTTCATCTCCACTTCAGGTTTTGCTCTTGTTACTCAAGCACTTTACTATATTCTATTTCATCATTTCAAGTATTACTTTATTCTACTTATCAGTATTGAGTGGTATACTTGATTGATTGCTTGAGTGCCTAGCTATCCTACAGTTCAATTCACTTAGCCATAGTAGTTAATCTCTAGTGTGCTTAGTGATTGATCTTTGCCAATAGGTTGCTTAATTAGTTTAGTGTTTATCCAAGTGTTTGCTCTGACGTCCGCAAGGGTGTCTCTATTCAAAGCTAGGGTAGAGATAGTTAGAATATAGTTAAGCGTGGTGCTTAGTTATAGACTTACCTTCAGATACGGCTGGACCCCCGGATAGCTGTGGTAGCAAGCAGGTGGTGACAGCCCTGTGCGCCTTGAATTCCACCACGTAGCTGGCCCAGTTTAACAGTAAGGCTCGTTGTGCTAGCGTTCAACCTAAGTAAGTGGTAAAGGCTAGTACGCCTCGATACTTGACAAGATAGGAATAAAACTATACTCAACTTAGTTACTTTATTGACTTTTGCCTGTCTTGCTTCGTAACTATCTTGCGTCGTAGTTATCTTGCTTTGTGGTTATCTAGGATTAGTTATTAGTAGTTAGTAGTTAGTTAGTTATCCTCGGTTATCCTATTCCCTCTATCTATCTATATCTATCTAGTTATCCACATTACCTTAGCCATCCATTTCACCCTTACCTATCCACCCAAATATTCTTTCTAGCCCTTTCTCCTTTTTCCTTTTCTCTTTTCTTCGACTCTCATCCCCTCCTTGACTCAACTCATACACCACCCTAGCCTTCCCTTGGGATCAAATAAATCGACACCTGGTACTTCCAGGCGAAGTGCAACTACGATAGTTCTGTGCGCTTGCAGAATCTCCTCCTGGTAGATTGCAATCTCTCTAGTTAGCTCCTACTAGCGTCGGGATTGACAACCCCGCTTGGCATTAGTACATAGCTGCTTTAGCTCCACTCCTTTAGGTATAGTGACCGGTCTTGCTTCAAGCATTTCTGACGCCGTTGCCGGGAATAGATTTCATAGTCTACTCCTAGTAACAACGTTAGCACGTGCCAATAAGCATTTCTAGGCCGTTACCGGGGATAGTTGTCTAGCTCTATCTTTAAGTGAAGCTAAGTGTTTCGCCGAAAGGAAACATCGCTCGACTAGGTGGAGAGTCGCTCTAGTGCGTGAATGGATAAATAAATGCGCGGACGTGCCAGTATACTATTGTATACAAAAATAAATTAAATGGACAACAAAACTCAGGGAACTCTGATCTTTATTAATTCTGTAGAGAATTACAAAGTACACGTTCCCACTCGGGATTTATATTTCATTGCGCCTAATACATCTGAAAGACAGGTCAATGTGCAGTTCTTGGTTCCCGTGGCCTCGTGAAGCCGCCGGTTAATTACATCTGCAAGTCATCCCGCAGATGACCTCCGATTAAGCTGCGATGATGGTCGTATCTCTTGATCTTGAGTATTGCAATCTCCAAGTATGCATGAATAATAATAGAACATAAATAGCAATAAAATGCCAGCATATGCTATCCGGCCTCGTCAGTCACGGAGTTTGGAGCGAAGTATGTGAAAATACTCGGCCTTGACAATCCCGAACAAGTAAATGTCCTGCCTCGTCAGTCAGGACTAAACATTCCCGGCCTCATCGGTCACGGAGTTTGGAGTAAATTTTATGAAGCGTCCGGCCTTGTCGGTTAGGAACATATGAATGCCTTGCCTCATTGGTCAGGGCTAAATATCTCCAGCCTCGTCGACAACAGTGTGAGACAATGATTGTATTTCTCAGCCCCGTCGGTCTAGAAGCTTAATCTTAACTTCACTACAAACACATCAATATGTCTGCTAATTTCTGATTTAATTGTGCACACACACAGAGATGGCAGCAGTCCACTCACCATACTACACACTTCAATCATGTTGACAAGCTCATGGCCACTAGCGTGCGTATAAACGAACGCTAATTTTCTATCCCAAATTCTAAGAGCTGATCGACTAATAGTTCCATATTTTGATTTACATACAGAGGCCCCATCAGGGTGCACGTCACAGACACAAGCCATCACTAGAATTACAAGCATAACCCATCATGAGAATTACACAGTATATACTATCTCCTTCAGTTGACACTTCAAAGCATATACTAATTAATATACTGAATGTATTGCATCTTGCTCGCAAGTTACACAGCACGTGCACGGATAAACTGCGGAAACTTGGGCACACATCTATCGAAGACTTTAGAGCTGCTGAACATATTGCATCTCTGCAGTGGGCGCCAACCTTTATTACTTGCTTATATCAGGTTCTGCAACTTCTCATTCAAACAAACAAATCATACACTGCACATGTGATTATTTATTCCCCATCCAGCATCTAACATTGTTACTGAACTTCGTCAGGCTGCACAAATGTCTCCACTCTTTACTGAAATTTCCAGTCTGCCTCTTTTACATCAACGCTATACTAAAGCATCTGTATAGCTGAGCTAAATCAAGTCCACGCCAAATCAGGACTGAACAATTCTACTCCTCAAGTGCCTGCAACACGTACTTCTACAGCGAACCTCACTTGTCTTTCAGCTCTGCATTCCTCTAATCTTTTGGCGTAGCACCACTACCTACTGTCAAACAGCAAGACAAGCTTCTGCTCCCATGCTCCATTCATCATTATTTATGACTTGCATTTTGCCTCAATGCGGACTGATCAAGCGTGTACTACTACTGCCCTCCTGGACTATGTGCACATAATTCCCATGACGAAATCAGCATACACCCCTACACATGCCTGAACTTGAACTGTTTAAGGAACCTTGTTTGGCTGTCTTTGAAGTTTCAGTAGTCTTCGTTTCACACAGAGTACCACTTTACATCTCTGATCATGAAACAACTAACTCACACATGCTGGGTGCTATACTGCTCTGCAGCCCTTCTTCTATTTTCTAAGCAAATAACCTCTACTTCTCATGGAGATTAATATCCCTTTTGCTGAATCAAACTTGCCAAGTACCAATATTATACTACTGCAACTCTCTGTTGGACTGCTGCTGCACTGCACCTCCCCTTTGCTACTTCTCTGACTGAAATCTGAACCTTCACATTGCAGCCACTGGATCTCTCTACTGCTTTCTTAAATGTAAGACCTCTCCTCTCTAATTACAACACAGCACCTCCGCCTATTCAACTCTGTCACTTCTTTAATTGTCTTCTAGCCTTCCTCGAACGTGTGCTAATTTTTATCTCTCTCTTCTTTCTAATTGCATCCTGACACCTTGCCATAAAAATTCAGACTCCTTATCTTCTTTACTGAATCTAACTTGATTGTACTAACAGGTTCAATCTCCACTGATCTGACAATTCCCCTGCTCCTGATATTACTTTCTAATCTAAGGCTACCACACTGCATCCACTACTCTCTGCCTTGCCTTGATCTGCTATTGCCTAACTGCTACTTCTCAACAACCGGATTCTAACATCAGCAGCATCAACACTGACTTGGAAACTCACATCAACACATTCACATGGAACAGCTTGTAAATGCTTTCTCTTTTTCTGATCGATCTATACCACAACATCAACTAGATCCTTCAGTCCTTCAACCTGATTTGCATCTGAATCTACACTGCAGTCATCTCAACTGGACACCTGCACCTAGCGCTCAGCCCTCCCCCTCTCCTGTTCTTCTCGATGTACACCACAATACCCACCAAATCATCCAGCCCTTCAACCTAATCTGCACTTGCATCTACAATACAGCCATCTGCGCTTCACATCTGCCCCAAGCACCACGACCAGACCCCCTCCACCAGCCAATCAGCAAACCTAGCAAAAGAAAAGCACGTAATAACAGGGATTCTCACCATTCAACAAACCCGCCATCTGGATTGATCTCCGGTGATGCGCCGTTGACCTTCCTGGGCGCAGAGCAGCAACGAATTGGGGCGGACGCAAGGTGAAGAGCTGTGTCAGCGGCGGCGGCAGCAATGCGTATGCGCGGCAGCCTGTGGGTAATGGTGTCTTGCCTGCGTGTGGCAGCCTGGGGGCAATGGCCTCTGATCTCCCCTCTCCCCCGGAACTGCCCTGCTCTTATACACGAGGGACCCTGGAGCTCGTTGGAGTCATGGTCCGAGGAATTCTATGTGAGCGCCGTTTCTCCACCTCAGGATGTGGAGGATATTTCTCGCCTCGTGGTAGTGGACGGTAGAATGAAGGACGGCCATCTAATCTGCCGTGAGTCCGTGGCTGATACCCGATATTTCTATTTTTTTAGCGGAGAGGCTCCTTCGTGCGTTCGTGTAGTCGTTAGGATAAAGGCACCTGCTGCCATGTGTGTGTACAACCACGTATTTCGTATATGCATGTGTACATTTATATTAGGTAAGGAATTCACCGTGCTGGATAAATTGATGTGGGTCAAATGTGTACGTCTTTGGTCCATTAAAATATATACTTGTCCATCACGTACAAAGATTAATTGTCTGATAACGGTGCAATAATCATAGACACATGTACCTTGCTACATGACAATGACGATCACTAGATTAAATATTTTCTTAAACCGTAGATCATCGATATTGACTTGCAATTCTTGTCGAGTCATATGGATAAAAATAAATTATTGTTAGACCCGGGTGTTGATTGGGCATATACGTTTGCTCGGCACAACTTACTTTACAGGGCAATATCACTAATCATATCACCGTAAAATTTCCCAAATATATCTTGTGCAAACATATTTCTCTCGACGTCAGCATCAATAATCAAAGTACTTGTATTTTTTATACTTGTGACTGAACAATGATCGTCAAACCGGCTCAACCATAAATAAAATCTATCACTCAATATGCAAGCATTAGTCAAGGTAATGCAGGTTTATAGACGGGCATAAATATTACGCCGCGCATAAAATGTTACAAAATATCGCATTACACTAAGAACTACCAACAGTAGCTTTTCTTGGCCATCTGGATATAATGATGGGAAAGACAAAGTTCTCAAATTTGGGGTTGTCAGTCTGTGAGATGAAGATTGAGCCAAAGTTGAAGCAACCACCAAGGGCCTGTTATTGATGGGATGCCTTTGTTCGCCATCAGATTTTGAGCTACTTTATTCAGTATACTGTATAAGGCACCCAAGAGATACTTTCCTAGGGGTATGTCTGAGTTCACAGGCAGCTTTTCTGCTAATGCCAGAAAGTTTGAAGTTGGGCCACAGCTCTGCCCACAGAATAAATATTTCTCCAACAACATGTTCAGAAAAAACATATGCTCTCGTTCTGAAACACTGGACTGGGGAGTGTTGAAGGAGGCGATATAGCTGGACCAACCACCAGATTTGAGGTTTCTGAGTTTGATGGAAGGTTTGACTTGAAGACTGTGGGGGTTGATTGATCTAGTGATGTTTAAGCCAGTCAACATGTGTATAGCGGCTAAAGTTGGAGTCATGGGTCCTTGCTTGAACATGAAAGTATTGAAGGTCCCAGACCAAAAGTAATAGGCAGCCTTCAGCATCGATTCATTCCTCTTCATGTCAGCTAAGGACATAGTGATACACTGGTCCAAGTTACGAAGGATCCAATCTGATTTTTTCTTGTTTTCTACCTTGATCAATCAATCCCTCCAACCTGGGATAATTGATGGCCAGTTCCTGAAAGGAGTTTTTCCCCAATGCTTTAGAGCAAAATCAGAGTTCTTGAAGGGGATTCTTTGAGTCTCGGCCGTAATGACTTCAGTAGGATCAAGATTGCCTACTGGGCCGAGGAAGAAGTTATTTGGGCTATCTTGAATCGGGATAAGGATTTGATCGTGAAGCGCCTGAAAATTCAAATATCGAAGAAGAAGGGTGATAGGAAACCCGAAATTTACCTCAGGAATAGAATCTTGAGTCACCATTTGACCTACGGAAGCACCAAATTAGAGCAATCAAAGGATTTTTGTTTGGTTTAAGTGGCGGCAGATGTCTTTGGAAACTAGGGTTCGAGAATGGCCCTAAAGGAGAAAGAGTAACGGTTGGGAAGACCACTCGGCTGATTGCTAAAAGAAGGATTAGTCGATCGGACCCCAAGGAAGACAAAATGACATTTTTGGAATGAAATAAATTTCATCCCAAAATTGGGGGGCATGTGTTTACACCAGATTTTGGACCGAAAAGATCATTATTTTGTAAGCACAAACGGCTGGTTTACTAAGGAAGGAATCGGCCAGAAAAAATTAAGAAGCTTATATTGGTTCGAGCGTGACCAAAAGAATTCGTGTGGACCAGCGTGATGGGCTTCGAAGACGTGTCAGACTCGGCCAAGGAGTTCAAGTCCGGGTCATTTTTTATTTTACCTATTATGTAACCTAGTCGTGTTAGGACAGGAGTCAACCGGGTTATAAATAGTTAGGAACCCGAATTTTGAAAAGACATCTAATCAATCAACACATCGGCCACCGGCCAAAACTCTAGGAGTAGGAGTAACGTAGATCTCGGCGAGACCTTCAATCAGGCAGGGCTGCATCGGCTTCGACCGACCTCCGGTTTGCTTGTAAGTTTCACCAATGTCACTTGTCATTGTACAATAAGGTTGTATTTGGCATCGACCAAACTCTTGTTAAGCTATGACATGGCTAGTTGTTATCGGTCTAAAATCGCCTTTCGTAAGACTGTCTTGACTCTGATCAATCTCTTACTTTAGTCGATCTTGACTAGTTATCGGCTCTATTGGTTTGGCAAGCTAATAGATTCATTAAGTTATCAATGTTGTTTCATGTTTTAATTTGTTCCTTTATGTTTTAAACAACATCTTGCCCAATCAAAATTGACAAAGCAGTTAAAGCTTAAAAGTTGTTTAGATCGGCTACCTAAAGATCTTATATACTCACATCGAAGAGAATAGCCGATCTAAGCTTCTTATCGACTATTTTGTCAATCTTGGCTATTACATGCTGTGCGTTCGAGATATTCGATAAAATTGTGGTTTGATCTAAGAACAGACAAATTTGGTTTAGCATATTTATTATGGTTGTATTCTTGAACCCCACTGATATATATGATAGATTAGGTCTGTTTGATTTTAGATTAAATCATGGTTTTAACGGGTAGATCCTGTTCGTGCCTCATGGACCCTGCATCAGCCTAAATAGCCAATCCAGTTATGCTTTCTTCATAATGTGTTCTTTTAAGTGGCTTGGAATTAACAGATCTACTCTTTGCATAAGACGTGATCTAGCTTAATCATCATTATGGTTGTATGGAGACACCCCACTGTTGATGTTTAAGTTATTTTATCGATCTATTTGTTATTATGGTTGTATGGAGACACCCCACTGTTAACAAATAGAACTGCTCGTGCAATTAGTCAATACGTTGGTTTCATATCGCTTAGATGTACACATAGATCTTTATTCTGCCAATATACTTAGGCTTATCGGCTATTTATCTGTTCCGAATACTTCTTTACGTATATCACAGCCGTTTTGCCTTATATATTTTTCAATACTTTATGCAATTTCTTGGGAGTTGACTTTGTAGTGAATATCCTAACAACAAGTGGCTATATCAGAGCCGTACAATTTGGAACTGTCTGGAACTAAGCCAGCAGGTTCCACAATTTGACAACTTTTTCCTCTCCTTGTCGATTGCAGGTCAAATTGACTGGCACGCCCAAAGTCGATCTCACTAAGATTCGGCACCGCTATCTGCTGAAGGTTCAGGAGGTCAGGACCTTGCTCCGTACACCCTCTGAGCACCGTGCGCTCGAGTGTGTTGGCGTGACTGAACCGAATTTTTACGTCAACAAGTCTTGGCTAGACCGATAGTTTAAATTCCGCATTTGTTTCGGTTAACCGCTACGTTTAATTTTAAAAAGGACTATTCACCCCCCTCTAGTCTGCCATCTCGACCTTTCAAGTGGTATCAGAGCTAGGTCTCTCATTTGTGGTCTTCACCGACCCGAGAGGATGGCAACTTACGGGCTAGGCATTGATTGTCCACATATTTTTTATGGAACTCACTTTACACGATGGAAAACTTGGATGATGTGTAATTTCAAGTTTATTTGCCCTCAAATGTGGTGGATCGTAGATGTAGGCTTTTCTCATGTGTTGGATGAAAATAATCTAACTCAAGCACAAGAGAAATGCCTAGATCTCGAGTGCCAAGCTACTAACATCATTTTTAGATCTTTGCATGATGATATCTTTAGTGAAATCATGGATATGGAGTCCTCCCATAACATGTGGAAGTATCTCAATGACAAGTATGGGAGTGCTCCAAATGATGATGATGTTAGTGAGCCCAAGGAAGAGGCACATGAGGGTGTTGAGCATCACCACAACATGATAGTTGTGGAAGATTGCTCCACCTCATGGTCAAGTGATGAAGATGATGATCAATCCACAAGATCACTTGACAAGGATGATGGCTATGAGAGTGATGTTTCCACAAGCTCTTCCTCTACACCACATTGCTTCATGTCACACGGTGACACTAAGGTATCATTTGCAAATGTGGTAGTTGATTGTAATGATCCAAATGTAGAGATTGTATGTAGACTCACCAAAGCTTTAGAAAATGAGATGGCTAAAACAATGAAATTGACAAAAGAAAACTCATCTCTAAAGAATGCATGTGAACAACAAAAGCCTTGGTCATGATGAGCTTAAATTGACTCATGAGGAACTTAGTGTTGCTCATGACAACTTGCTACAAGACCATGCTTTTCTCACTAAGAAGCTTTCTAATGTAGAAACTAAAACTAGTGAGATCTCATCATTTGGGTCAAATGATCAATCACACATTTGTGCTAACCCATGTGATGTAGAGAAGAAGCATGTATCCACCTGTTGTAATGATTTATTATCTATGCCATGTTCTTCACATATAGATGTTTGTTCTACTTCCTTGTCTTTTGAGACTAACATTTTGAAGGAGAACAATGAGCTCAAAAGTGAAGTGAAGAACTTAAGCAACAAGTTAGAGAGGTGGTGTAGATCAAAGGTCACCCATGAGCACATGATGAAGAATCAAAGAAGCTATGGTGACAAGAGTGGCATTGGTTTCAACAAGAGCAATGTCAAAGGGAAGAGGTGGGGCAAGAGAAGATACGAAAGAGAAATGAAGAAGCAAGAACAAGAAAAGCTATTTCATTTCATGTGCTATCGGTGCCATGAGATGGGACATCTTGCAAATGCTTGCCCCAACAAGAAGAAGCCCCAAGAGAAAAGAAAGATCAACCATGAAGATGGTGATATGGGGAAGAAGACAAGAAGGGGATGTAGAAGATCAAGATCAACACAAGACCTCACCCAAGTCAAGTGCTATAGTTGTGATGAATTGGGCCACCTAGCTTCGGGTTGTCCAAACAAGCTTGAGGAGAAGACTCAAGCAAACAAGAAGAAGCAAGGCAATGAGAAGCAACACATGAGCAAGGAAGAAAAGGCTCAATCCAAGAGAAGTTGCTACTCATGCCAGGAAAGGGGACACATGGCTAGTTCATGTCCCCTAGGTAAAACTTCTAAGCCTATTTCAATTGATGATAATCTTGTGCTTAGAAAGGATGGTAATGGTACCTCATTGGCTGCTATTGCAACACATCCCGCTATTCATACTAAGGCATTGCCTAAGTATGTTGCTCCTAACTTGAGAGGACCCAAACAAGTTTGGGTACCATCAAAGAGTGGATGAATGTGTGTAGGTACCATGGCATTGGAGGCTTGATTCAATTTGTTCCATGTTGATCATCATGTGATTGAATCAAGTAATAAAGCCTAGTGCAAATCCATCTCAATGCCAAGTTAAGTGAAGTCAAGTCCAAGTGCAAAACATACAAGTGCAAAAGATCAAGTTGTGGTGGTTGATTGGAAATATTTGAAGGCTTGCAAATGGTAGATGAAGAAGCTTGTTATTTGATGATCATGAGCTAACAAGGTATATATCTAGTTGATCACATTCATTTAGATGCATATGAGATGATTGAATTGGTTATATATGCATATGTTGCTTGCTATGAGAAGTTTGAATGGATAAATTGCTTAGTAATCAAGTTTGAGTTAGTTTGATTGGATATGTTCACAAGATGACCTTTAGTAAGTGGTTTGAATGGATATATGTCTTGTGAGAATGTTCAAACAAGTTACCTTCAAGTTTGATTCAATTTGGAGAACTATAGCTCAAATATAGAAATCTGTCCAAAATCTGAAATCTGAGCTAGCTGAGATGATAGCCATGTTTGGATGATCAAATCTAATTGGACTGGCTTGAAATTTGGTACACATGCTCTACACTTATGGTATTAGTTGCTATGCAAAATTCATGATAATTGGATAAGTGATGCTTCGGTTTTGGAGTGGATCTTGTCAACTATAATGCAGCAGTTTTCAGCATGTAGTAGAATGGAAAGAATTGAAATCTGGTAGCAATCTATAAATCCAATGAAGCTCAAATTTTTATGGCTGCTAGAACACTTAGAGAAGCACATCTCCACCAAATTTCATAGTTATTGGACTTATATTTTGGGAGATATGCATGTTTCTTCGAGAAGGATAGAATCTGCCAGAAAAGTGTCAATTATTGGATTGATCTAGAGTCACTTTGATTGAAAGGCCCTCAAGTTGGAATCAAGTTTATAAGTGGTTGAGGGACCTATGTTTGGTTTTGACATGAGCTAGAAGTATGACAAATATGAGTACAAGTTCATTTGATTGAGGAGTGTATTTGGCACACATTTGGTACTCAAATTGAAGATCAAGACAAACATCAAGATGAAGAGAAAGATCAAGTCCTAGTATCAATTAAAGATCTTTTGGAAGAAAGAAAAGTGTTGGGACGGTACCCTGACCGCAGGCGCCTACAACCCGCAAATCCGAAGGATGCCAAGGTTTTCGTGCGAAAGGGAGCATTCGCGCGGAAGCACGCGTTTCGGCTCGCAGGCCAAGGGAAGGCGGAGGCTTTCGTGCGAAAGGGAGCATTCGCGCAGAAGCACGTGTTTCGGCTCGCAGGCCAGGGGAAGGCGGAGCTTTCGGGCGAAAGAGAGCATCCACGCGGAAGCACGCGTTTCGGCAAGCGGACCAAGGGAAGGCGAAGCATTCGTGCGGATGGTGGCATTCGCGCGAAAGGAGCCCGGCGCTTCCGGCGGGAGTTTTCGTCGTTCATGACCTTGGTTTTTCACAGGTTTTCGCAGGACGCCGGAAGCCTGGGTCAGAGAGAGCGGGCCCACCGGCCAGGAAAAGGAGCCGGGGGATGAAGGGCCCGCCAGGGGGGCAAAGTTACGATGATGCCCCTCACGCCGGGAGAAGCAGCGTAAAGCCATGGAATAGTTGACTAGGGCATCGTTGTAATTGTAACAGAGTGGTTGGAAGGGCATTCTTGTACTTTCAAACTGATCGGGATTAATATAAAAAGCTCTCAGCCTCCCAGGGAGAAGAGGGAGAGCACTGTTCACTTCACTCAACCTCCCACTCTCTTCCGTTTACTTCCGCATTCGCTCTGTGCATTCGTTCGTGCGACAACCTGCTGTTTCGGGGTCTCGGTCCCGAAGCAACATTGGCGCCCACCGTGGTTGTCGCCCGAGCTTACCATGCCGCCAAGGAAAGCGTCGAAGACGATCAACAATCCGGAGACGATCGCCGCAAAGAAGGATGCTTTCGGCACCGTCGCGGTTTCAGTCCCAACTAGCCAGGTTCCACCAAACACAGCCACAGAGCCACCACCTTTCGGCGGCGCTTTGTCGATAGAAACGCAGCCGCCGCCGGGAGCATCGACGAGCCAGGACGTGCAGCCTCAGGATCAGCGGACATTGGGCAGAGACGGCACGCCGGATGGACATGTCGAGGACGAGTTCGATGATGAGGATGAAGACGATGACGAAATCACAGGACACGCCCAAGCAATCAAGACGCTGGCTCAGTAGCAAGGGGAAATCGAAAGGCTGTTGTTGCAAAGAGACCAGCTGCAGCAGCAGTTGGCGGCGAAAGCAAGAGAAGACGAGACTCGCAACGCCATTCGGCGAGCTGAGGCGCAGAGGAGGCAACTCGAGAAGGAAATTCAGGAGCTGCAAAGGGCCGGGGCGGACCCAAATCCGATAGCACAAGAAAACGTATTCATACCAAGGCGAGAGCAACCGCCAGCTTTCGGCAACGCCATCGACGAAACCTCTCCACTCTCGAGGGAGTTGCAAGCTCATCCGTGGCCACTCAATTACAAGCCCCGCATTCCGACTTTCGACGATAAAGCAAACCCACGCAAGTTCTTGGCAAGCTACGAGACAGCTGTTTTTTCGGCAGGCGGAGACAATCATACTTTGGCAAAATCTCTCATCCTGGCAGTCGAAGACGCGGCCCACGATTGGTACACCACTCTGAAGCCACTGTCTATCTATTCGTGGGCACAGCTGAAGGCCGAACTGCTGGCCACTTTCCAAGGATTCCGACCGGATGTCAAGACCACGCGGGACCTTATGAATTGCACCCAGCAAGACGACAAGCCACTTTCGGAGTACCTCAAATGTTTCATCCAGCTGAAAGCTCAAGCTCCGAATGTGCCGGAAGCCGCGGTGATCGCAGCAGCCATCGAAGGCTTGGGGACTGGGCAGTGCGCCGCTCATTTGTCCAGGGAGCCGCCGAAAGATGTCAAGGAATTGTTCGACGTAATGAATGCGTATGCGAGGTCGGATGATGACTTTTGGCGACGCAAGGCCGCCCGCCTGATGCAGAGGCAAGCGACGAAAGCAAGTCGACCATCGCCCGTGCCGAATCAGAGGATTCTCAGGCCTTTTCGTTCAATCAACAATTTGCAGGAAGAACCAGCACAATCAGCGACAGGCATGGAGAGGCCTGACGTGGCAGACTTTCACCCCCAAAGGGGGTTTGATCAACCGTTCCGCGAAGGGCGCGGTGGAAGGACAGGACGCGGCGGTCGAGACGGTAGAGGCCGCGGAAGAGGGCCCAGGCCACCGTATTGCGTCATTTGTGACGGCAATTTTGGTCACACCACTCGGGACTACAAATACAGCAAGATGGCGAAGGAGCTGAAAGATAAGGATCAAGCTTCAGCCTCTGCCGAAAGCTCCAAGCATGTTTTCCACAATTTGCAAGACCCGACAGCAGTGGCGGCAGCATGCAGCAATTACGTAGGCGCACCCATGCATCCTCCACAGTACATGCATCCCCAAAATTTACATTGGTACAATCCGGCGTATCAGGGTTATCAGCTTTCGGTCTTTGCGCCGCAGTCGGTGGCAGTTTCGTCACCTATGCACTATCAGCGTCAGCCAACGCCGCCACCAGCGCTTCCGGCTCAAACCCAACCTCAGGGGCAGCAAGCACAGCCAGGCTACCAGCAGGGGCAGGAAATGGAAAACGAAACCAATGCAGTAAACAACATCCTCCCGTCAAGAGGCCACATTTTCGCCATCATGGGTGGATCTAACCTCGAGCACGAAAGTAAGAGAGCTAGAAGG
Organism: Coix lacryma-jobi var. lacryma-jobi; assembly: GCA_009763385.1. NCBI lineage: Eukaryota > Viridiplantae > Streptophyta > Magnoliopsida > Poales > Poaceae > Coix > Coix lacryma-jobi. Next base: position 87,860,236 of record CM019831.1, read on the forward strand.
GACTATCACCGAAGAGTCCAGACAGTATCACCAAGACATCCACTGAATAGGTCAGCTTGGTCACTAGCGCCGGTATGCTTCGACGAGTCCGATTTCAAAGTCCGCGACTACCCGCATTGTGACGCTTTCGTCGCCACGGCCAATGTGGCAGGTTTCACCTTGCATAACATTCTAATCGACACCGGAAGCTCGGCAGACATCCTGTTCGTCAAAGCTTTCGAGGCGATGGGATTCGACAGGCGCAGTTTGGACCCCACCGGCAATTCGTTGTACGGGTTCGGAGGAAGAAAGATTGATGCTATCGGCAAAAAGCAAATTCATGTATCTTTCGCCGAAGGGGAAGGAGTCCGCACTGAAACGCTAACATTCGACATAGTAAACATGGACTATCCATATACCGCCATTTTCGGCAGAGGTTTCACCAACAAGTTTAACGTTGTCATCAAGCAAAGCTACCTGTGCATGAAGATGCCATCCCCTTTCGGCATTATCACTGTACATGGAGATCAGCAAGCCTCTAGAAGAATTGAGGGAAAACCAACCCCAGGCTATAGCCTTATCAATGAGGTGGCGAATAAGGGCGAGATGCAAACAACCACCGAAGAGCATGCTATCGTCAGCTTGTCGGAATGCAAGGTCGGGGCAGCCGAAGAAACGGTAAAGATTCCGCTTGTGGCCTCCAGACCCGAAAGAACTGTACACATCGGGTCGAGCATGCTGGAAGAAGAGAGAAGCACTCTGGCATCTTTCCTCGCAAACAACGATGACATTTTCGCTTGGTCAACAAACGACTTGCAAGGCGTCAGCAGGGATCTCGCCCAGCACAGTTTGAACGTCGCAAGCGGCGCTAAGCCCAGAAAGCAGAAACTGAGAAAAATGTCAAACGAAAGGGCCGACGCGGCGAAAGTCGAAGTGCAAAGATTACTCGATGCAGGAGTAATCCGACCAGTCCAGTACCCCGAATGGCTGGCGAACGTTGTTTTGGTGAAAAGAAGAATGGAAAATGGCGAATGTGCGTCGATTTCACCGACCTCAACAAATGCTGCCCGAAGGATCCGTATCCTCTGCCTCGTATCGACAAGCTTGTCGACATTGCATCCGGTTGTGAGGTAATGAGCTTGCTAGATTGTTTTTCAGGTTATCACCAGATATGGCTCCATCCCGACAATGACGAGAAGACCAGCTTTATCACCCCTATGGGTACATACTGCTACCGGTGAATGCCGGAAGGGCTGCGAAACGCAGGCCCAACATTCTCGCGGATGACTGACAAGGTGTTCGAAAGCCAGAAGCAAAAGAAAAACTTGTTGGCTTACGTTGACGATATAGTGGTCAAGAGCGACAGGCAGGAAGATCATCAAGCAGACTTACTTGAGACTTTTGGCAATCTCCGAAAAAGTGGTTTGAAGCTCAACCCTGACAAGTGCATTTTCGGCATCAAGAAAGGCAAGCTCCTCGGTTGCCTGGTTTCGGCAAGAGGAATTGAAGCCAATCCCGACAAGATAGCGGCAATCGTCAACATGCAACCGCCCTCAAGCCGAAAGCAAGTGCAAAGGTTGACAGGAAGGCTGGCATCTTTGAACAGATTTATCGCAAGGTCCACCGAAAAAGGGCTACCATTCTTCAGAACTTTGCGTAGCTCCGACCCATTCGATTGGGGAGAAGAGCAGCGGCAGGCTTTCCAGCAGCTTAAAGAGTACCTGACAAAGCTAACCACGTTATCTAAACCGTCGCCGGAAGCGACACTTTTGTTGTATCTCGCAGCATCTCACACCACCGTAAGCGCAGTGTTGGTGGAAGAGAGGGAGCACGAAAACAAGATGTTGCAGTTCCCGATCTATTTCGTCTCTGAGGCCTTGTCGGGGGCAAAACTGAACTATTCAGAGCTAGAAAAGATAGCATATACGGTGGTAATGGCCTCCAGGAAGCTAAAGCATTACTTTCAGTCTCATCACATCATAGTCCTATCGGCTCAGCCATTGGAAGCCCTGTTCCGCAACAACGAAGCTATCGGACAAATTGGCAAGTGGGCGGCGGAGCTAAACGAATATGTGATCGATTTCCAACATCGATCCGCAATCAAGTCGTAGGCGTTGGCAGATTTCATAGCAGATTGGAGTCCCGCGGCTTTCGACACAACTCTCGAATTCGAGGAGCCCGTATGGACCGTAAATTGTGATGGTGCCTGGGGAATGGCTGGAGCCGGAATCTCGATGATCCTGACCCCGCCAAGAGGACCAAAGGTGAGATTCGCCGCAAGGCTGCAATTCCTCACAACCAACAACACCGCCGAATATGAAGCCGTGCTATTGGGATTACGAAAGCTCTGAGCAATCGGAGCGAGAAGATGCATAGTCAAGTCAGATTCGCAGGTCGTTGTTGGTCACGCCGAAAAGGATTTCACAACAAGAGAACCAGAGTTAGCCAAGTATCTGGCAGCAATCAGAAGAATGGAGAAGTATTTTGCCGGTTTCACTTTGCGTCACATCCCAAGAGCCGAAAACACAGAGGCAGATGAACTGGCCAAAGCTGCAGCACAAAATCTGCCACTACCACCAGACGTGTTTTATCAAGTCCTTTCAGCCAAAGCCGTAAAAGAGGAGGAAGATCATCCAAGCTCGGTACACGCTATCGTCAGTGATGACTGGAGGTCGCAGATATTCGCTTATCTAGCCGGGACATACGAGCCGGAGTCTAGGAAAGATGCCGAAAGGATGGCCAGCAGAGTGAAAGGTTACTCAATCATCGGAGAGCAGTTGTTCAAAAACGGGATAACAGCTCCTCTTCTAAAATGCATAAGCAAACGCGAAGGCATCCAGCTTCTCGAAGAAATGCACGCCGGAATGTGCGGAGCGCACAGAGGGCCTCACGAAATAGCGCATAGAGCAATGAGGCAAGGATTTTATTGGCCTTCCACCGCATCAGACGCCAGAGAGCTGGTAAAATGTTGCAAAGGTTGCCAGATGTTCGCCAAAAATCAGAAAGCCCCAGCAAATGAAACCACGCCGATAGTACCGACCTGGCCCTTGCAAAGATGGGGCATCGACATAGTCGGCCCGCTACCGGCAGCTCCGGGCAACCTGCGTTTCACAGCAGTTGCTCTCGAGTATTTCACCAAGTGGGTGGAAGCGAAGGCTCTTGCTAGCATAACTTCCACCTCCTTAACCAAATTCGTCTGGTAGAGGGTAATCTGTCGCTTCGGTGTTCCGTCATTCCTCACCTGCGACAATGGGAAGCAATTCGACTGCGCCGAATTCAGAAGTTTCTGTGATGAGCTCAGCATAAAGCTTAACTTCGCCTCAGTAAATTACCCACAGGCAAACGGGGCTGTCGAGAGAGCGAATGGCCTAATCTTCTCGGCAATTTCGAAATCCTTATACAACTCGCCGAAAGGCAAGTGGGCCAACACCTTAACAACGGCTATGTGGGGACACAACATCTCACAGTCCAGAGCTACCGGCTTCACCCCGTTTAGGCTATTTTACGGCGAGGAAGCAGTCACACCGGAAGAGGTAAAGCTGGGCTCCTTCCGAACCGAATTAGCCCCAACAACCCAAGAACAAAGACACCTCGAACTCGACACTATTGAAGAAGTAAGATTGAAGGCTGCAGATAATCTCAAAAAGTACCATGCCAAAACAAAGCATCACAGGGACAAGACGATACTCTGAAAGAATATCAAGCCTGGAGACATGATCACCATTCGGCAGCCAGACAAGCAAGGTAAGCTGCAATCGCAATGGCAAGGCCCCTTCATCGTGGCAAGTATGGCCGCACCCGGTGTATTCCGGTTGTTGGATGACAAGGGCGAAGAATCAGCCCACACATGGAATGCGAGCAATCTGCGCCGTTTTTACCCGTAATTTATCTTTTTGAACTTCGATGTAAATTTCCTTTCCATCTTTCACCATTTTTGTAATCAAAGGTCGGCTGCACTCTTTTTCCTCGCCGGGGAAGCCCTTTATCGGGGTGCGAGGTTTTTTAACGAGGTAGCCGAGTGTAACCGCTACATCACGAAAGTAAACGTAATTCCCCCAAAATATCGCGTGGCTCGGTAAAAGACGAAGTCAACCAAACATAAGGTTGAGACATTCGTCATTAAAATGTGTTGAAAAGAGAATGTCGCGGAGGTTGGGCGAAAGAGACCCTTCACATCCAGCGACAATCTCGAAAGCCCGCGGGCTAAGTGAAAACCGACCCTCCGACAAAACGAGAGGGCGGAACGAAAGCCTGCGGGCTATGAAAAAACCGACCCTCCGACAAAACGAGAAGGCGGAACGAAAACCTGCGGGCTATGAAAAAACCGACCCTCCGACAAAACAAGAGGGCGGAACGAAAGCCTGCGAGCTATGAAAAAACCGACCCTCCGACAAAACGAGAGGGCGGAACGAAAGCCTTCGGGCTATGAAAAAAACCGACCCTCCAATTAAACGAGAGGGCGGAACGAAAGCCTGCGTGCAAAGCAAACCGTCCCTCCAACAATACGGGAGGACGGTAAAAGTCAAGCTGAGAAAACACAATGGGGTCCACAACGTCAGGAAAGACACATGGCAGGCACCAGTAGTTGCAAAAGAATAAACGCCATAATAAGTTTTCACCTACCAAGCGTTCAGAAGTACAACCAAGGAATTAAACGCAGTACTCTCATACCAGGGGCAGGACGATATAAATAAACGCCAAGTTGTAAGCCTCCCAACCATCCAAAGCTACCGATTCTATTCAAATATCAGTCCCAAAAAGTTGGCTCAAAAGCAAAATGCGAATAGGAGGCACCAGGAACCGGGGTTTCGCTTTGATGATTGTGTCACCGGCATTGCGTCTAGCTACCGTCACCAATCCAGTAACTTTAGGCGAAGGCCCTATCAAGTAACACATCCATCCTAAGCTGCGGCTAGGAGACAAGCGAAAGCAAGCGCGCCGCTAGATGACAACAGGAGCAATATCATAATCATAGTCAATTGTAAGCCTCCTCATGTCGCATTCATAAAGACACTTTAGTCAACCGAGTTATCAAGCGCGAATGCTACCGCCCCTGGTCTAAGTGAGTGGGGGCGGGCGCGTTTTTACTACCGGCCAAGGGGCTCGCACCGAAAGCTTCCTCGCGCGAATGCTACCGCCCCTCGCCTAAGTGAGTGGGGGCGGGCGCGTCTTTACTACCGGCCGAGGGGCTCACACCGAAAGCTCCATCGCGCGAATGCTACCGCCCCTGGTCTAAGTGAGTGGGGGCGGGCAAGTTTTTACTACCGGCCGAGGGGCTCGCACCGAAAGCTTCCTCACACGAATGCTACCGCCCCTCGCCTAAGTGAGTGGGGGCGGGCGAGTCTTTACTACCGGCCGAGGGGCTCACACCGAAAGCTCCATCGCGCGAATGATACCGCCCCTGGTCTAAGTGAGTGGGGGCGGGCGCGTTTTTACTACCGGCTGAGGGGCTCGCACCGAAAGCTTCCTCGCGCGAATGCTACCGCCCCTGGTCTAAGTGAGTGGGGGCGGGCGCGTTTTTACAACCGACCGAGGGGCTCGCACCGAAAGCTTCCTCGCACGAATGCTACCGCCCCTCGCCTAAGTGAGTGGGGGCGGGCGCATTTTTACTACCGGCCGAGGGGCTCGCACCGAAAGCTTCCTCGCACGAATGCTACCGCCCCTCGCCTAAGTGAGTGGGGGCGGGCGCGTTTTTACTACCGGCCGAGGGGCTCGCACCGAAAGCTTCCTCGCACGAATGCTACCGCCCCTCGCCTAAGTGAGTGGGGGCGGGCGCGTTTTTACTACCGGCCGAGGGGCTCGCACCGAAAGCTTCCTCGCACGAATGCTACCGCCCCTCGCCTAAGTGAGTGGGGGCAGGCGTGTCTTTACTACCGGCTGAGGGGCTCGCACCGAAAGCTTCCTCGCACGAATGCTACCGCCCATCGCCTAAGTGAGTGGGGGCGGGCGCGTCTTTACTACCAGCCAAGGGGCTCGCACCGAAAGCTTCCTCGCGTGAATTCTACAGCCCCTCGCCTAAGTGAGTGGGGGCGGGCGCGTCTTTACTACCGGCCGAGGAGCTCACACCGAAAGTTTCCTCGCGCGAATTCTACCGCCCCTCGTCCAAGCATTCAAGGGCGGACGCGTCCAATCTATCGGCCAAAAGGGCCCGTAACGAAAGCACTATCGCGCAAACATGTATGATGACAGTGACTAAATCACTCGGCGCAAGGTTCCCGCTTCGTCTATCGTGCGAAAGACACAGCAAAAACAGCAATCCGCGCGAGGTAGCAAATCATACGACCGTCCAAGTGACAATCAAGCGAAAGAATGAAAAAATCGCGCATTCGCAAATAGCGATTAACACCGAAAGATAGAACTAACTGCGACACTTTTCATTACGCAGGACTTGTGAGGTAAAGTTGGTACAAGGTAATTCAGGGCCGCGAACTACTTTCGCGGCCAAGGAAAATGTTGTATCGCCTTTCATCTGGCGAAGGCAAGGCATCTTCGGGCTCCAACTTAACGAATGTGGCACCCTCGAAGCCCGGCGGCGCGCGCGAAGCCTCGCGCCTCATTCGCCTCGACTCAAGTTCGCGTCGATCGAAGTTTTCATAAAAAGCGCGTAGCCGCTCTTCTGTGCGCCTAAGTTTCTTAGCATGTTTTTTCATGTAAGCCGAAAGCGACGCCGTCGGAAACCTAGAGCGAAAACTCCTCCACAAGTCACCGCCGACACAGATATCGCCTGACTTAATCATTAACGGGCAGATGTCGAGAACATCCGGCGTTCCCGCATCCACGCCCTGTTCAAGATACAACATTCCAACTTAAGTCCCAAAATTTACACAAGGTCCAAGAACAAGCTACCAGCACAATAAAAACGGGCCCCACAAAATCATTCGTCTACCGCTGCGTCTTGAGAGGCATTCGCGTCGCGAACAGCAGCAGCGGCCGAGCTCTCAGGGGCTTCATCATTAGGCTAGGGCGGACTCGCCTCGTCTTCCGGCTCGGCCTCGCGCGCCCGTTTCTCGGAAATGTACTCCGAAAACACCTGCCGAATGTGCGCCTTCGCCTCCGAAGTCTGCACAAAGGAGCGAAATCTCAGAAGAAGCACCACTTAAGCCACAGGATGCTGCAGAAAAAGTGAGAGCTAACAGAGAAGTCATGCGAAAGCTTAGGCGGTCGGTAGAAGATACCTTTCCGCGAGCCACTGCGGACTGCATGAGTGACATATCATTCCCGCCAGCCAGCCAGAATTCATCAAAAAATCTTTTCCCTAGGACTTTCGCCACTTCGGGGGTGCGCCAATAGTAGTCAACTTCCTTGACCGAAAGCTCCGCGATATGGGAACAGCCGGCGTCCACAAGGCTATGACCGATCGCCTTGATGCCGGTAACGGCGGCGTAGTCTCGGCCAAGGGCCATGTGTCCCTCCAGCGACTCCATCTCGGAGCGAATCCAGCCAACGAGGCTATCGACGTTACGCTCTGAGGGACCATCCGCCTCGACGCCGATGCTGCGAAGGCACTCGCGGAAGCGAGTCACGGCCTCCTCAGCAGAAGTTAAAAGAACTCCCTCCCTTTCGGCTTGGGTGGCCCGCAGCTGCGAAAGCTCCTTCTTGAGGCTTTCCACCTCTTTCTGACTTGCTTTCCTCGAGGTGCGCTCAGCGTCGACCTTCTTGGTCTGCTGCTCAAGGTCGGTGGCGAGTTTCTTCACTTGTGTGTCGAAATTCTTCATTTGAGTATCAAGCTCCTGCTTCTCGCGCTCGAGCTTGCGAATATACAGATCCCGTTGATTGCTTTGGCTGCGAGCGACAACGGCAGCCTGCGAACAGCAGCGAAACAGCGGTGAAAAGAAAGATCGAAAGAGCCACAAAGCTTGCAGCGAAATCAAACACTTACGCTTGCCTGGTGAAAAGAGATGGCGTCGTCGAGTTTCAGAAAGTTAACTTTCAGGAGATCCCTTTCGATCTCCGGCGCAACAAAAGCTTTTTGTGAGAATTCCACAAACTTAGTGGCCTCCTCGCTGCCGTCAGGAAGAATTCCAGCCCGATGATAGTCAAGCCGGCAAGCGAGTTGGGCGTCCGAAGGCGCACCTAAAGAACGAGCAACGCGATAAGACTCCTCTTTCGCCTCGTCAGTATCATTCGATGAGCTCAAGCCAGTATATAAGCACGGGTTCTCGTAGTCTGAGGGCACCCCGTCGATAACCAGCCGCCCATAACCCAAGAGCTGCCCCTCCACCATTTCCTAGGTCAGACGAATGCAGCGCGGCGAAAGGCACAGCTTACCTTTGTCAGCAACAGCAGGAGCAGGCATTCTCAGGGATGCGCTCTCCTTCTCGCCAGCAGTGGCCAATTCGCCTGGCGCCCGTGCAGAGGTGTCTGGGCGAAAAGCTTTCGTTTTCTTCGCCAGACGCTCCGCGGCATCGGGCGGACCAGAGGGCTTTCGGGCGCCGACCTTCGCGAATATTGGCATCTCAGCAACCGAAGCATCATCATCGAAGGCCGTGCGCGAAAGAGGCATGCTTGATTTCTTCGGCGCCGTCCCAGCAGCGAGAGCGGAGCTCTGCAAAACAAACGACAAGACAAGACAGGTCACACGCGCATCATCAATATCAGAAATGAATTTTTCGAGCGAAAGGAAAAGCAAAAACTACGAAAAAATGAAAGACAAAACAAAAGGGAGGCAAAGAAACTAACCACCCACGGATGATCAAAAGGATCAACGTCGGGGATCTACTCCATCACTCTTCCTTGGCTTTTAAGCATCGGCTTCGCAACAAGGCGTCCGATGCGAATGTCCCCAACCTCAGCGGTTTTCCTCCGAGGGATCACTCCGCTACGCCCACCACGCCGACCCGCGCCTTTTCCTTTCGTTTTTGAACCTCCAGTTTCTTCCTTGCCTTCGTCAACTAGGGGCCTTTCGGCATACTTAACGCCCATCGCATCGAAAGCCCGAGTCAAGCAGCGGCTCCGGCTGAGATTGCCGAGTTGAAACTCGCTCTCTTTTCGCAAGTACGGACCGCATATTTTCTTTGTCTCATCTTCGATGTGTTTCACATAACTATCATCATCAGAGAAATCCGCAGGTCTCTCTAGCAGCAGGAGGGGGCCCCGATACCCGTTCTTGTCAGAAAAATCTTCGAAAGAAGTCACACTGCAGAGCGGGTTCATACCAATGGCCATCCATTCGTCGACCAGATCTCGGCTGATCTAAAATCGTGCTGTGAGTGCGAATGCGTCCCCACAGCGAATTGCCTCCTTGTCGCCCAGCACAACGGGCGGAAGGTGCTTCCCAGGACATCTATCCAAAACCGACACAAGAGGAGACCCCTTTTTCTCTCCCTTACTCAACTCAGCGGCGACGGTTTCGTCTGAGCACACGCGGTAGTAGAACCAGAAACGGTTCCAATCCGGCCACTTGTTCCGATATGTAAGCGAAATGGAAACACTACCCCGTGTCTTCCGCGGAACGAAATTGATACACCCGATTTCGCTAGGCAGCTCGTTTCCCAGGTAGGGGTCGTTTACTTTCGTCGGGCGACGGTGAATATCATAAAATCGCACGAAACGTCTGCCCGCGGCGTGCAATCTAACATCTTCATCGCGTGAGCGAAAACGCTGAGTCTGACAAACGCATTCGGTGTCAACTGATGGAGCTGTATCTCGAACCCCGAAAGGACGTCCGAGATGAACTCTTCAAGAGGAAAATCTAGCCCGGCAACGAAGTAATCGCGAAAGACGATGGCTTCGTTGGGCCGTGGAATGGGCACCTCCTCGTCTCCAGGGACGCGGCAATTCGTGAGGTGATCTCTCCTTAGAGGCCCCTTTTTGACCATTGTTTGCAAGACGGCGGCCGTCATTCGCGATGCGCCCAGGTAAAAAGAACAATCGGTAGGGACCGAAACCAAGCCATAGTCGCCATCGTTAGACAAACTTCCGCTGTGGCCTAGAACTCGTGGAGCACTTCCAGATCCAATGGACACTTCAACGCTATGTTCGCGGTGAGATGACTCGGAAGCGCCTGTACTTTCGCTAGATGAGCCCGAGGTCGACGTTGAACTGGAAGACGCCATCTAACATGGCGCGAAAGACAAATAAACAAACAATGTACGCGAAAGGAAGAAAGAAAAGGGGGAGCGAAGACGTGCAACCAAACAAACTTAGACAACCAATTTGCAGGACATAAGACAAAAAGAGACGAAAACAAGAGGAGAGAACTACGCACCACACTTATCGCCCAACGAATGATCGAAGAAGACACCAGCAACTTTCGCCGAAAGCGAATGAAGTAAGGCTTTGCGTGTGAGCGGCAACGGGAGCGGGGACGCGTCAACAGGCCAGGTAGCCTCCCCATCCCAAAGCCCGTTGTTTATATACGAGCGGCCAGGACACGGTTTTCGAGGAAAAACGAAAAGACGTTTAGGCACGGAGTTCTAAGCGTCGCAAAGGCATCCCATCGTGACACACGGTTTTCGAGGAAGACAAAAAGACACCCAGGCACGGACAACGAAGCATCAAAACGGCTTGGCAGGCGTAACACGATGTTAAGGGTGACAAAACCCCCCTTCGTTCGAAAAAAACCTGGTTTCGAAATGAAACAAAGGTTTTTTGGGCGGGCGTAGGCGCCTAGCGAAAGGACACGGTTGAACGTCGCGAGCTTACGAATCCGACCATGAGGGGCTATTGTTGGGACGGTACCCTGACCGCAGGCGCCTACAACTCGCAAATCCGAAGGATGCCGAGGCTTTCGTGCGAAAGGGAGCATTCGCGCGGAAGCACGTGTTTTGGCTCGCAGGCCAAGGGAAGGCGGAGGCTTTCGTGCGAAAGGGAGCATTCGCGCGGAAGCACGCGTTTCGGCTCGCAGGCCAGGGGAAGGCGGAGCTTTCGGGCGAAAGAGAGCATCCGCGCGGAAGCACGCGTTTCGGCAAGCGGACCAAGGGAAGGCGGAGCATTCGTGCGGATGGTGGCATTCGCGCGAAAGGAGCTCGGCGCTTCCGGCGGGAGTTTTCGTCGTTCATGACCTTGGTTTTTCACAGGTTTTCGCAGGACGCCGGAAGCCTGGGTCAGAGAGAGCGGGCCCACCGGCCAGGAAAAGGAGCCAGGGGACGAAGGGCCCGCTAGCGGGGCAAAGTTACGATGATGCCCCTCACGTCGGGAGAAGCAGCGTAAAGCCATGGAGTAGTTGACTTGGGCATCGTTGTAATTGTAACGGAGTGGTTGGAAGGGCATTCTTGTACTTTCAAACTGATCAGGATTAATATAAAAAGCTCTCAGCCTCCCAGGGAGAAGAGGGAGAGCACTGTTCACTTCACTCAACCTCCCACTCTCTTTCGTTTACTTTCGCATTCGCTCTGTGCATTCGTTCGTGCGACAACCTGCTGTTTCGGGTTCTCGGTCCCGAAGCAACAAAAAGGACTCAAAGAAGAACTCAAAGAAGAATTCAAAGTCACATTTCAAGAAGAGTTCAATTGGATCAATCAAACAAGGTCAATTCAAGTGAGTATCAAGGATGTTTCTTTGGAGAGAGGTCACTTCTCCCTTTTGTAGGGGCTTGCCGGGCTTGCCGCCTTTGGTAGGTTAACCAAGCAAGGCTTGGAAGGCTAACATGGAAGTGGTGATCTAAAGTGTCATTTGAGATGCTTAGTTGAAGAAATCAAAAGGGTTGATCTAAAGAAGCAAGCAACACCCAAGATAGACAAGCAAATCATGCCAACTCAAGTGGTATTCATATGCAAGCTATGATCAATTGAAGAAGCAAGCCAACCACAACAAGATAGTGCACTTGATCATATGGGTGAAGATTTATTCTATCAATTGGTATCTATTGGTCTTCACCATGGACTTCACATTGCTATTTCAAAGTAGGAATCAAAATGACTAACCTCTACTCCAAGATAGCAAGGTATCAATGTTTGTCATATGCATTCATACCATGCTAGGGACTTGATTAGAGCATATAGACATTCTTATGATACTACCTAGGAGCATTCATGAAAATCAAATGATTTTAATGCTTATATGATGCCATTATTGCTTCTATGCTTTACATGATCTAGTGGTAAAATATAACATGTTTATGGGCTTGCAATCCTAGTGTTTAATCTAGAGAATGAGCAATGGAACATTTAACCAACGTGAGTAAGATAACCATTGCAAAATGTGTGAAGAAGCTTACTCTAGAGCAAACCGTGTTGAATGTTTCATGCAAATGATCTAGGTTGAACCACAAATGAAATAAAACAAACATCTATCTCTTAACATTTTCAACCTCTTTTATGCAAACCTTTTATGGAAATAGATGACAAAGGGGGAGAGAATGTAACAAAGATAATATGAAAATGATTTTTGAGCACACAAGTAGGGGGAGCAAGCTCATGAACTTGGTTGTTGCATTTGATATGTACATAATCATGTGCTTGCTTGGATTGCATAAGTTTTTAAATCTTATATGCATGCTTGTGTGGTGTATGCTAGTTATAGGATTTAATTGATGATTTGATAACTAGCATGCACAGGTTGATAGCTAGACTTGTGCTTTTCATGCAAAACTAGACCCTTGCTTTTAATGTTGATCTCACGGGGTTTTCTAGTTTTTATGATGTCTAGCTACTTGTGGTGCTAAAGAAGGTGTACAAGTATGAACTTCATCGATATCACGCTTCAAAGGTTATTCTATACACCTTAGCACCTCTTGGTAGTAATTACTCTCGCACACTTTGGTATCTATGCATATGTGCAAGCTTCATTTCCAAACACTCTAGCATATATGTAGGGGGAGTTAATACTACCATTTTGGGTTTGTGATACTTGTCCAAAATCCTTTACACATGGTAAAATAGCTTGGGCAAGCAACATGAATCCAAACCAAGTTAGCAATTTACATTCTTGTGAAGTGCTAGCTTGCAATAAGCATAATTTCCATATCTTTGTAGAGTTGTCATCAATTACCAAAAAGAGGGAGATTGAAAGGTCATACTTTGGTTTTGGTAATTGAGTGATAATTTAGGTGGACTAATATGTGTTTGAAGTGAATTACACAGGTGATTAGTCCATAGGTGATCATGTGTGAGCAACATAAGCCATAAAGGTGAAATGGCTTGGAGGATGTTGCAAGGCTCATGCATGTGATGAAGGAGCTTAATGCACATGAAACATGACATGGAGTCATGTGGCTAAGATGGTAAAGATCGAGACAAAACTTGGCTTGATGGACCGGTTGCGAAGGTGAAGGGCAAGTTGGAGGCTTTGAAGCCGTTGGTACCGAGTGTCGGGAGGCTTAAGCAAGACTTGGCGCCAAAGGACCGAAGCAATGGTGAAGCAAGTGAGGTCAAGATCGATGGACCATGGAGGCCATGTGATGATGTGAAGTGGATCATATCATTTGATCGAGGTTGGTGCATATGTTGCATCAACACCAAGGAGATGGAATGGAATGCGCAAGGCAAAGGTATATTTGTAGGGCATTTCATTTCACCGGGCATAGGTGAGTAGAGAAGTTGATGACCGGGTTTAGGATAGATGGCCGTACTATCGAGAGGAGCAAACTTGTTTGCATATCGGTCATCTAGTGCCACTTGAGCGATCTAACATTGCGATGTTGCTAGGATCGAGTGGCGTTGTGAGTGCAAGTGAAAATCCTTTGAAAAATTATTGTGAAAATGCTAACACACATGCACATGATGGTGTACACATGGAGGTGTTGGCACATTTGCAAAGGAGAAGGTGTTGGAGTTTATTTGGATCAACTCGGAGAAGAGAAGGAGGCTTCTCGGTGTGTTCTGAACACTAGGATGGGTCTTGGATTGGAATTCTGTACTAACCCTTTGTGAGTTGGATTAGCTATGTTTGTGGGATGTGTAGCCCTCTGAGTTAGCTTTCCAAAATGTCCAAGATCATCGAAATCGGAGTTCGGAGCTAAGAGTTATGGCTGTTTTAGCGCGGAGATCAGGTTGCTGAAGTTGGTAGTACTGACCCTGAGGCCGGTAGTACCGACCCCTTCGTGCACAGATCACGAGCTCTCTGTGTTGGGCCATTTTTGGCCTACAGGTAGTACCGCCATAGGGGCGGTAGTACCGGGCTCGGTAGTACCAACCAGGGGGTCGGTGGTACCGAGGTCTGGGGCAGTTTTGGAGGTGTTCTGTGTAGATCCAAAGTTGGCCTACTGGTAGTACCGCCATAGGGCCAGTACTACCGACCATTGGTGGCACCAAGGTTTGAGGCAGTCTGGTGCTCTCTGTGTGGATCGAGTTTGGCCTGTCGGTAGTACCGCCATAGGGCCGGTACTACCGACTCCTGGTGGTACCGACCAGAGGGTTGGTTGTTCCATCAGGTCAACGCTTCGTGTAACGGCTATAAGTAAGGTAGTCGGTACTACCGATTCAGGGGTCGGTACTACCGACCGAAGCGCAGTTTGCCCAGTGAAGGGGCATAACAGCTAGTTGGCCCTTGGGGCTATATATAGTCGTTGAGACCAGCTTTGGGCAGGTTAGCTGAGCACTCCAAAGCCTTGGTGGCTTGTCTGGATGTGCTTGAGAGCCCTCTAACACACATATGCTTTAGTGCTTATCCATTTGTGTGAGAAGAGAGATCCTAGTGCGTTGCTTTGAGAGATAGCATCGAGTGGCACTAGGTGTTCGAGTTGCAAGCCGGTGGTTCTTATTACTCTTGGAGGTTGCCACCTCCTAGACGGCTTGGTGCATGTCTCCATCATGAAGCCCGCGTGAAGGACCGAGTACTTAACCAGAAAGCGATCAGAGGGGGGGTGAATGAGAGCCTAAAAATTTCCCTTGAAACTTTGGCCTCTATCACGAAAATCAACCCCCAAAAGCTTTGATCGAAACGTGATGCCCACGACCCTTGGAAGAGGGTGGATGATCCCTAAGATCACAGCGAGGCACCACCAAATGAGAACGAGTTAATATCCAAAAGCTCTGGCTCAAGTTCAACCTCAAAAACTGACTCCCGAACGTAGATGGATTGCTACGTCAGGAAATCTCCAAATACTGATGCTAACAAGTAGCAAAGATACCTCGAGAGATTCCTTGGTGAACTCAAGGGCCAAACGAGAAGTCCGAAAACCAAGCGGAAAAGCCGGGAGAGCAAACGCACTAAAAATGACAAGTCTGTGAGTTCCCAGACAGTCCGCGGGTACGGTCCCGGACTGTCCGCCCTTACTGCAGACTGTCCGCGAAAGGATGGCGGACTGTCCGCTGGCAAAAACCCCGAAACAGCACTGCTGCTGCAAGTCCCCTGGACAGTCCCGGACTGTCCCCGAATGACAACGGCGGACTGTCCGCCGGTCAACCTAGACAGGAACAGTTGACCTACGCAGCCACTGGTCTGGCTCGAGCCCGATGCGTGGACTGTCCGCCGGTGGAACCGCGGACTGTCCGCGACCACCCAGTGAGGGCGATTTCGGTCGCCCTTCACTCAAATCTTCCCAAATCCGAATCAAACTAAAATCCCTTGATCCCAAACTTGGAGCAAATGATCACAAGATAGTTACGAGACTATCCCCAAGAAATCATCCGCTCCAATCAACTCAATTAACGGGAAATCGAAAGGGGAGATGTATGAACCAAAAAAGCGCCACGAAACTTGAATCGACCCGATCTACTTGTTCGTGAGGAGTTAGATGAATTCCTTCGGCGGAAATGTTCTCCTCACGTCAAAGAATAAGTTGATTCAAGTGGATTTGAAAAGGACGCAGCGAGGAGGGAGATCGAGTGACGGGAAAATCATGGAGAAACGAAGAACGCGAAGAACAAGTTCAAAACGTGAATCAAGACCACGAATTGCCAGCTGAAATTCGTCCCCCCGTGGAGACAACGAGATTACGGTCTCGTTTCCTCAAAAAGCAAATACACAGAGGTATTGTTCACCGTCTCTGCGGATCTCAGTAGCTACAACAGGGAATGGGAGGCAGGAAACCCTAAGATGAAAATAGCAATGGCTGAGATGGTTTGAAGGGAGGGGCTGCCTCTCCTTATATAGCCTAATACAATTATTCCGCTTCTACCCTTACAAGTAATGAGTGAGCAGGCTAACCCTAAGGGTATTCCTGACCAACTCGAAGTGTAGTCGATCCGACGGCCACGCCCGCACAACTGGTAGCTTCGCCTCGACGTGACCTCACCGATTGTCGCCACGTGTCGCCACCGCTCCGCTCGTCCTTTTCCCGGACCTCGCCCCCGGTTTTGAGGCCGAAACCGGGAAACCTGTCTTCACGACCAACCCCCGATTTTGAGGCTGAAACCGGGAAACCTGTCATCCGTCGCCTAAGTTTTGTGGCCCAAACTCAGAAACCCGCCAGCGCTCAGGTTTTGAGGCCCAAACCTGGAAACCGTCCTCAGCCCGAGTTTTGTGGCCCAAACTCGAAAACCGGCCACACCCAGGTTTTGAGGCCCAAACCTGGAAACCGTCCACTTGGTGATTTTTCTGTGGCTCAACCACCAAACCGAGCCGTAGAGGGGATGCACCGCCCGTGCACCCCGTCCACACGCAAGTCTTCACTTGTCACTGTCCCAGGCTATCAGCCACCACGGCCGATCCTCAGGCCACCGGTCCGTCAGTCCAAGCCTCACGTTTGCCCTTCACCGCTCCGGGTCCATCGGCATGACATGCCTCTACTTGACCTTCACCTTGCCTTTGATCATAGTATCCGTGCTCAACACCTGCACAACACAAGCCAAAGAACATGCGCATCATCCCAGTTGACAATCACTCATCACTCAAGATCCGGCATACACCCATGTATCCGCACCGCGTGAAGATTGTGTGTGGCTCCAGAGAAGCTTTGTGAGGGGCATTGTGCTTGCCCCGCAGGAGATCGCGAAGAGCAACTCTAGTGGAGAAGAGGCGTGAAGAGCGCCAAGTGGTCTGACCGGATCGAAAGCTAGAGCTCTTGTGAGCACTCTATCGTGGAGAGGTTGGCTTAGTGTCACCACTAGCGAGAGGATCGGCGGCAACCTTGGGCTTGCTTCAATGGGGACTAGCTTGGTGGCAACCAAGTGAACCTCAGGATAAAATCTTGTGTCCCCGTCTCTTGTTGCTCTTGTTATTCTTGTTTCCTTGCATATTACGCTTGTTCTTGTATTCTTCGTGTTCTTCCTCCCTTCATCACTCTAGCTTAGGTTGGGAAGACTCGATCTACCTTTTGGCAAGGAATCAAGACGTGGGGAAGCTACATTCATCATCTACATCATCTAGGGAAGTGGGGTAATTGCTAGATCCGATATTGCATCTCATTTCCTTCGATTTTGTAGCTCTCTGCAGGTGCTCGGTAGTACCGGCCTAGAAGCCCGGTAGTACCGGTGTCGGTAGTACCGGCCTATAGCCCGATAGTACCGACTGTCTGGTGTTTGAACTACCTTGTATTGCAATACTATGTCTTGTGCTAGTGTTTAGTTGCTTAGTTTGTGTAGCTAAGTTGAGCTCTCTAATTTGGCTTGTGTAGCCTTATTATTGAGCATTGCTAGTGAGCTTAGGCTTTGTGCTTTTCTTGCTAGATTGCATAGGAGCTCCACCGTGCTTGAGGTACTATTGGTAGTTCTTAACTTCACTAAAGATAGAGCTAGGCAACTATCCCTGGTAACGGCCCAGAAATGCTTGTGGACACTTGCTAACGTCGTTACTAGGAGTAGACTATGGAATCTATCCCTGGCAACGGCGCCAGAAATGCTTGTAGCAAGTCCAGTCACTATACCTAAAGGAGTGAAGCTAAAGCAGCTATCTACTAATGTCAAATGGGGTTGTCAATCCCGACACTAGTAGGAGCTAGCTAGAGAGATTGCAATCTACCTAGAGAAGATTCTGCAAGCGCACAGAACTATCGTAGTAGCACTTGGCCTGGGAGTACCAGGTGTCGATTTATTTGATCCCAGAGGAAGGCTAGGGTGGTGTATGAGTCGAGTCAAGGAGGGGATGAGAGTCAAAGAATAAGAAAGGGAAAAGGAGAGAAGAGAAGAGAGGAGATGAAAGGCTAGAAAGAATTTATGAGTGGATAGGTAAGGATGAAATGAATGGTTAAGGTAAGGTGGATGGATAGGTAGATAGAGGGAAAAGATAACTAAGGATAACTAGTATAACTAACTAATACTAATAACTACTCCTAGATAACTACGAAGCAACATAGGCAAATGCCAAATAAGCAACCAAGTTAAGTATAGTTTTATTCCTATCTTGTCAAGTACCGAGGCGTACTAGCCTTTACCACTGACTTAGGTTGAACGCTAGCACAACGAGCCTTACTGTTAAACTAGACCAACTACGTGGTGGAATTCAAGGCGCACACGGCTGTCACCACCTGCTTGCTACCACAACTATCTGGGGGTCTAGCCGTATCTAAAGGTAAGTCTATAACTAAGCACCACGCCTAATTATATTCTAACTATCTCTATCCTGGCCTAGAATAGAGACACCCTTGCGGACATCAGAGCAAATACTTGACTTAATAAGATAAACACTACACTAACTAAGCAACCTATTGACAAAGATCAAACACTAAGCACACTAGAGATTAACTACTATGGCTAAGTGAATTGAAATGTAGGATAGCTAGGTACTCAAGCAATCAATCAAGTATACTACTCAATACTGGTAAGTAGAATAAAGTAATACTTGAAATGATGAACTAGAATATAGTAAAGTGCTTGAGTTACAAGAGCAAAACCTGAACCAGAGATGAAGGAAGACTCTTCCCAACTCCAGGACCGATTACTCGCACGCTTCTACTCTTGAGCTAAGCCTTGAGCAGCGCTTCCGCGAGGGCAATGAGGCAAGGATGCCTTGCTCTACTAGCTACCTACTTGCCTAAGCTTGGCTAAATCCTAAGCTATTAGCTCTCTAGCTTTAGCCTTGCTTTCCTTTCCTTTCCTTGCTTTCCTTGCTTGAAATGAAGTGACACCTCCAGGGGGGTGTTATAGTAGAGAGGTGGAGTAGGGGCTACTCCACCGCCACATCATCGATCCGCGTGATGATGGATGAGAGCCCTTGGATCGTAACCTCCTTCAGATCAATGGTGGAGAAGAATTAAGCATGTGCTTCTTTAATTCAACATGTGCTCCTTTGCATGGCGGCATGCATGATCCATGCCACTCCCTCCTGAGCCCTCTGATGCCACCGACCTAGTGACCGAGGGCTAAGATTTGGCCCTAGGGTGGTCACACGGATCAGTGATGTGGCAGGGGAGAAGTTTGGGCGCCACCTAGGGGTGGCGGGCGCCACCCCACTAGGGCCCAAATGGGCCTTGGTGAGTGGTCTCGGCCCCTGGTGGGTCCATTCTCCAAATTTGGTCCAAATCCTGCATTCAAATAAAAATCTATGAACATGTGGAATTTGGTTAGTTTGAAACCTATTTGACTACTTTTCATGCCTTTTTGGTGAATTTTTGGGTAAAATGTTGATGGTAAAACAAGTGTTTAAGGACCATCAACAAGCTCCCCGAAGCTAACTTGTTGCTCGATGCGGTTTAAGCATTGACCATGAAATAGATAGCACTTAAGATGTATACAAGTGCATATTGTATAGTGAGAAATAACTTAGTGTATATCATTAATCATAGCAATGTGGGGCTTATAGCTTTTCACTTCAAACATGCAAGAGTGAAATAAAGCAGTATATAGGAAAATTTTATCTTGCTTAGGTTTGACTAGGATTCTGTCTGGAGGTTTTTTTTAAGGTTCTCAAAAGATAAAAACTTGCTCAAGTCCTCCAAGATTCACTCAATCACTCAATGGTGTTTAAATCCTCACTTAGGCCAAAATGTAATCTCTCCTATTTCTAAAGAATGATATGTGGAGTTATAGGTAGGCTAAGAATCATGAGCAAATTGCATAATGTTTATTGCTAAGCTAGACACTCAGATCATAAGGAGCAGCAAATCATAAATATTGATCAAGATGTGCATGTGTGGTTATGTGGAAGTGTATAGAGAGATATTTCATAATCCTTCCTAGTTAATTTCTGGGGTCTAGAGTTAATGATAACTCTCTTTTTTTTTACTCGATACATAGTGAGTAGACAAAAATGTGTCCTCACATTTTCTTAGGACATAGTCCTCTCTTGAGCTACTTTGCTCACTTTTTTTATATCTCTCTTTTTTAGCTCTAGATTTCCCCAGATTGTCTATAGGAAAGGATTTTAGAAATGAAAAGGGGGAAGAGAGAGAGAAATGCTTATTCCCAGTGTAGGAATAGCATAAGGCTAGCAATGGAACGTTTGGCAAGGTATTGCATATCTCCAGTGTAGAGAATGAGCAATTTATTTGGTGGTTGCAAACTTCCAAAGTGGAGAGTAAGCAATTTATGGTGGGTGTGTGTATCTTGATCAAAAGAAATGATAAGCTTCTCTAATAAGATCTATGAGGTCTAACAAAGCTCAACACAAACAAAGCTCTTTGTGGTTTTGACTAACAAATATTTGGCTAGTGGTGGGATGGGATGAAATCTAGGAGGAACTTTTAGCAAGGTTTTCATGATTTTTAAAAGAAATCCTCCAGATTTGGTCCTAATTTCACCTTAGCAAGTTTAAAGAATTACTCCATTTCTAACTAACTTTATTCACTAAGCATGATTTTAGTTAAAACCTGTGCAACCCACAAAAGCTACAACTTAGATAAAACTAGTTATTCTAACTATAACAATAGCATTTGCACGGCATATTTTATTTCTTATTCAGGTTCTAACATTTTTAAGCAGATTTTATCATTTTTACTCATGGGATAATTACTTTGGCAAGTATATAACATTCAAAAATTTTGAAAAGATATAGAATTTAAGAACCGAACATAAAGAGTAAGGTTGAAACATACCTTATTGGCGCGAGGATCTCCCCCAAGCTGGCTTCTTGCTTGGTGAAGGGTCTTCATCTTTCTCGGTCGGTGCTCTTGTTCTTATTTTATTAAAAAGGAAACTATCTAATGTTGTGAAAAAGGGAAACTATCCTATTATGATATTTTATTATTCTAGCTAAGTTAACATATACTTATGCATATAACTAATGATAACTGAATTTTTTTTCCTTTTTTTTAGTTACATGCATGACATATGTTATTTATTTGAAAAAGGGAAATTTAAAAGTAAATCCATACCTTAGATCCATGGAAATCCTTATTGGGTAGATCTTCTTCCTTGGGTGCTTCTTCTTTAAGTACTTCATCGGGTTCTTCTACTTTTGGCACCTCTCCTTTGTTATGTGAATTACACAACTCAGGAGAAGGTGGTTCTTTCTTTCTGTTCCACCTTGTTCTTAGGCGCCTCTTCTTGGTACGAACGGGTTTTGCTTCCTGCATGTTAGCGGCATATGCGGGACCACGGGAAAAGGAGAATATTTCCTTCCTCCCTCCTAATGTCATTTGCATTTTACCACTCCCCACATATATGCAAGCATCAACAGTGTTCAAGAAAGGTCTACCTAAGATTAGAGGCATATCTTTCCTATTTCCCATATATAGTATTATGCAATCAGCAGCAACATATGAACCTCTAATATGAACAGGTAAATCAGTGACTATTCCTTCTACATAGCATGTTGATTGATCAGCTAGCATGACATAGGCAGATGTGGATGGCATGGGTGGAAAGAACGAGTTTTCATAGAAATCTTTAGATAAAATGTTCACACTCGATCCTAAATCACACATGGCATTTTTAAAGACTTCACCAAAGATTGAGCATCTAATTATGGGACTACCAGGATCACCCTTTTTAACAGTCATGGTTTGATCTTCATAATAGTTAAAATATTTTATTTCAACCATATTTGCAGTTTCCATGTTAGGTTTAGCCAGAATTTTGCCAGTTTCAAAAGATGGTATGATCGCAGCAAGTTGAGCTAATTGGGTTTCTAACATCTTATTAAAGCTAAGTTGATTTTTCAGAGCAGATGAGAAATCTTCTAATTTCGCATTTATGTTCTCAAGCATTTTATCATTTGACATTAATTTCTTATTCAAAAATTCAGTAGTTCTACCTTGAGAGTAGACTAGATTCTTTAAGAACGAGAAATTATCAGTACTTTGGAAATTAGAGCGAGGAAATGAATTATTACCTCGAGAGTTGGAGTGTTGATTCCATCTTTGATTTTGTTGACAGAAACCGTTGTTGTTGTTGTTGTTGTTGTTGATGATGAAGTTCAAATCTTCATGAAACTCGGGGCAGTGGTTCCTAGAATGTCCGGTTTCTCCACAGACTTCACAAGTCATGTAGGATTCAGAGATTGGACACTCTCTTGTTGGTTCATCTTCTCACAGCTGTCCAGCTTCTTGGCCAGCAGGTCCATCTTAGCCACGATCATGTTGGCCTCCTTAAGGGAATGCATACCTCACTTACGGGGCTGCAGTCTCTCGTCATTCCATCCTTGGTTCGACACCATCTTCTCTATGAGAGCCTTAGCATCTGCAACATTCAGAGAAAAGAATGCACCGCCGGCGGCGGCATCCAAATGGCTTCTAGAGAGTGGGGTTAGGCCATGGTAGAAGTTCTGGATCAATAGCCAGTCCTCCATACCATGGTGTGGACAAGCAGTGACGTACTCTTGCATTCTCTCCCAAGCCTCGGGAATAGATTCCTCGGCTTGTTGCGTAAAGCTAGAGATTTTGTTGCAAAGAGCGTTCGTCTTGCCCATCGGAAAGAATTTGGCGAGAAAAGCATTGGAACACTTGTCCCATGTGTATACAGCGTTGCGATTGGTATAGGACCATTGCTTCGCTTTTCCTAGGAGAGAAAAAGGAAAGAGACGAAGACGAATGGCTTCTTGGGTTATCCCCTTAATGGTGAAGGTGCCGCAAATCTCCAAAAATTGTTGGAGGTGAGCATTGGCATCCTCATGAGCTTTGCCATAGAACGGGCTAGCTTGGACCATCGTGATCAGAGCCGGTTTCAAAAATTGAGGTTGGCATCGATCACGGCTGGTCCCGTCGCTACATTGGCGGCAGAAGGAGCAGAAAACTCATGAATGGTCTTGTTGGCCATCGTGAAGGTAGAACGAGATAAGAAAGAAAGAAGTTGAAGAAGATGAAGGAAAAAGATAAGAAGGACTAAGGAAAGAAAGAAAGGGGAAAGATGGGATTCGCTAAGCAGAAGCTTAAGCGAAGATAAATTCGACAAGGCCTCGAAGGATACACAGATTGCCTTCCCCGGCAACGGCGCCAGAAATGCTTGTTGGTAGTTCTTAACTTTACTAAAGATAGAGCTAGGCAACTATCCCCGGTAACGGCCCTGAAATGCTTGTGGACACTTGCTAACGTCGTTACTAGGAGTAGACTATGGAATCTATCCCTGGCAACGGCGCCAGAAATGCTTGTAGCAAGTCCAGTCACTATACCTAAAGGAGTGAAGCTAAAACAGCTATCTACTAATGTCAAATGGGGTTGTCAATCCCGACACTAGTAGGAGCTAGCTAGAGAGATTGCAATCTACCTAGAGGAGATTCTGCAAGCGCACAGAACTATCATAGTAGCACTTCGCCTGGGAGTACCAGGTGTCGATTTATTTGATCCCAGAGGAAGGCTAGGGTGGTGTATGAATCGAGTCAAGGAGCGGATGAGAGTCGAAGAATAAGAAACGGAAAAGGAGAGAAGAGAAGAGAGGAGATGAAAGGCTAGAAAGAATTTATGAGTGGATAGGTAAGGATGAAATGAATGGTTAAGGTAAGGTGGATGGATAGGTAGATAGGGGGAAAAGATAACTAAGGATAACTAATATAACTAACTAATACTAATAACTACTCCTAGATAACTACGAAGCAAGATAAGCAAATGCCAAATAAGCAACCAAGTTAAGTATAGTTTTATTCCTATCTTGTCAAGTACCGAGGTGTACTAGCCTTTACCACTGACTTAGGTTGAATGCTAGCACAACGAGCCTTACTGTTAAACTAGACCAACCACGTGGTGGAATTCAAGGCGCACAGGGCTGTCACCACCTGCTTGCTACCACAACTATCCGGGGGTCTAGCCGTATCTGAAGGTAAGTCTATAACTAAGCACCACGCCTAATTAAATTCTAACTATCTCTATCCTGGCCTAGAATAGAGACACCCTTGCGGACGTCAGAGCAAATACTTGACTTAATAAGATAAACACTAAACTAACTAAGAAACATATTGACAAAGATCAAACACTAAGCACACTAGAGATTAACTACTATGGCTAAGTGAATTGAAATGTAGGATAGCTAGGTACTCAAGCAATCAATCAAGTATACTACTCAATACTGGTAAGTAGAATAAAGTAATACTTGAAATGATGAACTAGAATATAGTAAAGTGCTTGAGGTACAAGAGCAAAACCTGAACCGAAGATGAAGGAAGACTCTTCCCAACTCCAGGACCGATTACTCGCACGCTTCTACTCTTGAGCTAAGCCTTGAGCAGCGCTTCCGCGAGGGCAATGAGGCAAGGATGCCTTGCTCTACTAGCTACCTACTTGCCTAAGCTTGGCTAAATCCTAAGCTATTAGCTCTCTAGCTTTAGCCTTGCTTTCCTTTCCTTTCCTTGCTTTCCTTGCTTGAAATGAAGTGACACCTCCAGGGGGGTATTTATAGTAGAGAGGTGGAGTAGGGGCTACTCCACCGCCACATCAATGACCCGCGTGGTGTTGGATGAGAGCCCTTCGATCGTAACCTCCTTCACATCAATGGTGGAGAAGAATTAAGCATGTGCTTCTTTAATTCAACATGTGCTTCTTTGCATGGTGGCATGCATGATCCACACCACTCCCTCCTGAGCCCTCCGATGCCACCGACCTAGTGACCGAGGGCTAAGATTTGGCCCTAGGGTGGTCACACGGATCAGTGACGTGGCAGGGGAGAAGTTTGGGCGCCACCTAGGTGGCGGGCGCCACCCCACTAGGGCCCAAATGGGCCCTGGTGAGTGGTCTCGGCCCCTGGTGGGTCCATTCTCCAAATTTGGTCCAAATCCTGCATTTAAATAAAAATCTATGGACATGTGGAATTTGGTTAGTTTAAAACCTATTTGACTACTTTTCATGCCTTTTTGGTGAATTTTTGGGTAAAATCATGATGGTAAAACAAGTGTTTAAGGACCATCAACAGGTACTAGTTGCATAGGCTTGTGTGACCTTGCTTCTAGAATTGGTTAGGTGAGCTCTAGCTAGCCCGTCACCTTATTTTCATTGATTAGGATCTTTTGTAAGGTGTCATAGAGTATAGGTAGAGGGGTGTAGTCTTGGCTAGACCGATAGTTTTAATTCCGCATTTGTTTCGGTTAGCCGCTACGTTTAATTTTAAAAAGGACTATTCACCCCCCTCTAGTCCGCCATCTCAACCTTTCAATTGGTCCAGCTCGGGTCTGCTCAGCGGGTGGGAAGTGGTACGTTCTAGTGATCGTGCGAACACAAGGTTGATATGTGCCCTTGTGGTTCGATCCTAAGTGATGAGTGATTGATCAATAGGCTCACCGGGAGGGGTGAGTGGCAACATGTGTTCTTGGCTGTGTTGTTGTGCAGGTGTGGAGCTCGGAGGCAGTGGTCAATGGCGAGGTGATGGTCAAGTAGAGGCTTGCTGTGCCGACCGACCGGGAGCGGTGAAGGGCGGACGCGAGGCTTGGACCGTCAGACCGGAGGGCCGGAGGACCAGCTGCGGTAGCTGGCGCTTGGCTTCAGCAAGCAAGAGCACATGGGGATGTGCGATGGCATTGGCCAAGTCGAGAGGAAGACAATGGCGTTGTGGCAGTTGGCGGGAGGTCGGACACGGGCTTGCATGGGAGATGCAAGTGCCATCGACCGAGTCAAGGAGGAAGGCGAAGGCGTTGTGCTCGACGTGGAGGCTAGACTTGCATCGGCATCGGTGTCGGTGGTCGGGGTGTTGGAACCACACTCCATCTACGGGACGAGTTCAGTAGTTGAGCCCCAAAAAGCTACCCTCGATGGTTTCTGAGTTTGGGCCTCAAAACTTGGGGTGGCCGGTTTCTAAGTTTCGGCCTCAAAAGTCAGGGTGGACAGTTTCCAGATTTGGGCCTCAAAGTCTGGGTTGTTGGGTTTGTCAGTTTGGACCTCAAAACTGGGCAGAGGTTCCTATGCGGAATGGGTCGACACGTGGCGGCACTAAGAGGCTTGCGTTGCAACGAAGCTATCGGTGAGAAGGCGCGGCGGTCGACGTGATGGCACATGGCGGTATCCTAGAGCTTGCGTCGAGGTGAAGCGAAGGATGAGAGGGCGCGTGGCCGTCGGATGAAGCCATATCAGAGTTGGACTAGAATACCCCTACGGTTAGCTAGTTTGCTCTTGTATCTAGGGGTAGAAGGGGACTATTCTATTAGGACTATAAATAAGGATGGCAGCCCCTCCATCCTCTCTATCCTTGCAGCTTCATTTCATTTCACACAGACTCTATTTTCTGTTAGGGTTTCTTCCTCTAGCTACTTGTGATTTGCAGAGACGGCAATACCTTTGTGTATTTGGTGATTCTCGGGAAAAGGGACCGTAATCCCTTTGCCTCCTCGTGGGAACAAGTTATAGCTGAAATCGAGATCAAATTCGCGTTTTGCTTTGTGTTCTTCGCGTTTCTCTCTTGGCCTCCTTGGTGATTTGGTTCGTTCTTTCAATCCAAAGGATGGTTTTTGATTCTGCTTGAACTATCTTGTGCTAGGACGTGAGTGTCATCTTTCTACTGAAGGATTTACTCCCAAACCTCACGAGAACAAAGATCGGGCTAAATTCGCGTTCGTTCTTCCTTTCTTCCCCTTTTCTAGTGATCTTTTGATATCTCGAGTTTGAGTTGGTTTGGAGCAATGATTTCCTAGGATTAGCTCCCCAATATGTAGAGGATCACTTGGGAGAAGTTTGGTTGCAGCCCCGTTCGATTTGGTTGAGATCGTATCAAATTTGGTTTTTGACCCGAGCTGTTTTCAGCTTTTTGTTCATTGGTCGACTGTCTGCGCTCCCTGTAGCGAATTGTCCAGCCATCCGGCCTCGGCCAGAATAGAAGAGTTCAGCGAAGTATTGTGGTCGGCCAAGTGACCGGCGGACAATCCGGAACCAGGCCGCAGATAGTCCGGGCCTGGACCAGAACTATTTCCAAATAGTTGCTTTGCTGGCTTTTGCCTAGCGGACAGTCCGGCACCAGTGGCAGACAGTCTGGTATCAGAAGTCCGGACAGTCCGGGATCCTGCTGCTTGAGCTGTTTTGCCTCGTTTGTTTGGTGCTAGCTCGTCGACCTTCTTCGGCAATTTGCGGATACATGGTTCATGGTTGTATGCCGGATCTTGAGATGATGAGTGATTGTTAACTGGTATGATACGCATGTTCTTTGGCTTGTGTTGTGCAGGTGTTGAGCTCGGATACGGTGATCAAGGGCAAGGTGAAGGTCAAGTAGAGACATGCCGTGCCGATGGACCCGGAGCGGTGAAGGGCGGACGTGAGGCTTGGACTGATAGAACGGTGGCCTGAGGATCGGTCGTGGTGGCTGACAGCCTGGGACAGCGACAAGTGAAGAGTTGCGTGTGGACGGGGTGCAAGGGCGGTGCATCCCCTCTACGGCTCGGTTTGGTGGTTGAGCCACAGAAAAACCACCGAGTGGACGGTTTCCAGGTTTGGGACTCAAAACCTAGGGGCTGGCCGGTTTTCGAGTTTGGGCCACAAAACTCGGGCTGAGGACGGTTTCTAGGTTTGGGCCTCAAAACCTGGGCGCTGGCGGGTTTCTGAGTTTGGGCCACAAAACTCAGGCGACGGACGACAGGTTTCCCGGTTTCAGCCTCAAAACCGGGGGATGGCCCAGGTTTTCCGGTTTCGGCCTCAAAACCGGGGGGAGGTCCGTGAAAAGGACGAGCGGCGCTTGGCGGCACGTGGCGGCATCCGGTGAGGTCGCGTCGAGGCGAAGCTACCCGATGTGCGGGTGTGGCCGTCGGATCAACATCAACCTCGAGTTGGTTAGGAATACCCTTAGGGTTAGCATGCTCGCTCATTAGCTATAGGGGTAGAAGGGGAATAATTGTATTAGGCTATATAAGGAGAGGCAACCCCTCCCTCCAAACCATCTCAGTCATTGCTATTCTCATTCTAGGGTTTCCTGCTTCCCATTCCCTGTTGTAGCCACTGAGATCCGCAGAGACGGTGAACAATACCTCTATGTATTTGGATTTTGCGGAAATGGGACCAGATTCCCATTGTCTCCTCATGGGGACAAATTTCAGCTGGAAATCATGATTGTGATTTGTGTTTTGAACTTGTCCTTCATGTTCTTCTTTTCTTCATGATTTTCCCGTCACTCGGTCTCCCTCCTCGCTGCGTCTTTTTCGAATCCACTTGAATCAACTTGTTCTATGATGTGAGGAGAACATTTCCACCGAAGGAATTTAACTCTACCCTCACAAACAAGTAGATCAGGTCGATTCAAGTTTCGTGGCAACTTTTTCGTTCCTACACCTTCCCTTTCGATTTCTTGTTGATTGAGTTGATTTGAGCGGATGATTTCTTGGGGATAGTATCCCAACTACCTCGTGATCATATTCTCCAATTTTGAGATCAAGGGATTTTGATTTTGATTGGATTTGGGGAGATTTGGGTGAAGGGCGACCAAAATCGCCCTCTCTTGGCACTCGCGGACACTCCGCTGCTGTGCCCGCGGACAGTTCGCGCATCGGGACTTGGCCAAATCAGTGGCCGCAAGTCTCGGATGTTTGAGTCTAGGTTGACTGGTGGATAGTCCGCCGTTGCAACCTGCGAACAGTCTGGGACTGCCCAGAGCTATTTCAGCAGAGGTGTTGTTTTGCTCTTTTGGCCGGCGGACAGTGCGCCACCGGAACCCGGACAGTTCGTCGTTGGGCAGACAGTCCGTGGACTGGACTCCGGACAGTCCGGGATTTGGTTGTGTGTTGATTTTTAGTGTGTTTGCTCTCCCGGCTTTTCGGCCTGGTTTTCGAACTTCTCGTTTGGTCCTAGAGTTAACCAAGGATCCTCTTTAGGTATCTTTGCTACTTGTTATCATAGGTATTTGGAGTTTTCTCGACGTAGCCTTCTATCTACGTTCGGGAGTCGGTTTTTGGGGTTGAACTCGAGCCGGAGCTTTTGGTGTTTGGCTTGCTCTCGTTTGGTGGTGCCTCGCTGTGATCCTAGGGATCATCCACCCTCTTCCAAGGGTCGTAGGCTTCACGTTTCGGTCGAAGCTTTTGGGGGTTGATTTGTGAGACAGAAGTCAAAGTTTCAAAAGAAAATTTTAGGCTCTCATTCACCCCCCCCCCCCCTCTGGTCACTTTCTTGTAGCGTTCTTGGTCCTTCAACTGGTATCGGAGCGGGTTAAGGATCTTCCACCTTAGCTGGTTCCAGATCCACAGAAGGCGATATGGATCGCGGCGTGGGCAAACCGCTGTTTTTCGATGGGACGAACTATGTGTATTGGAAGATACGCATGTCGACATATCTTCAGAGTATGGGTGCTTCGATTTGGGATATTTGCAACTCTGCAGATTACGTGGTCTTGGCTGCTCGTGTGACTCAGCATCAGATTGATGAGCACGATGCCAATTGCCGAGCCTGTAATGCTCTTTTCTCCTATCTGAGCATGTCTGAGTTTGATCGTGTTTCTCACCTCGCTACGGCTCGGGAGATTTGGGCTACCCTCATGCATTTTCATGAGGGAACCACTCAAGTCAAAACCCGTCTCTACGAGTCGCACAAGCGAGAGTATGACAACTTTCGACACATGCCTGGCGAGAGCATAGAAAGTTTATTCGCTCGCTTTCAGGTGATTGTCAACAGGATGAGGGCTAACAAGGAGTTGTTTCCTTTCGACGATCATGAGAGGGCTCTCAAGCTTTTACACACTCTCGATCGGTCGGTGTGGGACTCCAAGGTTCAGGCGATCATCGAAACGCCTAACTATGAGACTCTCACGTGCGACGAGCTCTTTAGTAAGCTCAAGTCTAGTGAGATTGACGCCATGGCGAGGGCTTCTTATGAAAATCCTTCTGGCCCGTCGATGGCTTTGGTTTCTGGCTCTTCTGCTAACACCTCTGGAGGCTTTGCTTTGTCATCTCTTCTTTCTGTCACAGAGGAGCAGCTAGAGTTCATGGCGGACGACGAGTTGGCCCTGCTTGCCAACCGGTTCTCGCGGTTCCACAACAACCGCATGAATTGTCGCCGCGGAGGAGGATGAGGTGGCTGCTACGAGTGTGGAGGCTCGGACCACTTCATCGCCAATTGCCCGAAGAAGAACAAGCAAGTCTTCGGCAAGGCGGATCATGGCCACAAGTATGACTCCAGCAAGCGCAAGGAGAAGTACGTCCCCGCCAAGCATAAGCGGAGGGGCAGCTTCAACAAGGAGTACATCAAGGAGAAGTACTTGGAGAAGGCCCAGGCCGAGCAGTGTGCCTTCTTCGCCACGCTCAGTGACGTCGATGACTCGGATGACGACTCCGCTGCATCAAGCGATGACGAGTCCGAGAAGAAGAAGAAGATCAAGGACAAGTTGAACGGTCTTTGCTTCTTCACCGACAATGAGGGCTTCTGCACCATGGCCCTCGGCGATGAAGTCAATGGCGAGCTGGAGGAGATCCCTCGGAACGACGACGATGACGACGACACCTCCCAGGTATCACAGACCCCCGATGAGCTTTCTGCTGAGGTCGATAAACTTACTGCTGCCCTCCTTAGTCAAGATAAGCTGCTTAGGCGTGCTGCTAGAGAGAGGAAGGAGTTTAGGCAGAAGTGGGAGGATGCGGTGAAGGAGCTTGAGTCTGTCAAGTCCACCGTTGTCGTAACAGAGGAGGATGAGTGTGAGATGTGCTCCAAGCACATGACTAACCTTCTCACTTTGAGGGGGAAGTATGTTGTGTTGGTTGGAGAGATGGATGAGATGAAGGCTAGACCAGGGTTGCTGGGTGCGTGCAAGTCTTGTGCAGGCTTGCAATCCGAGTTGGCAGAGAAGAATGCCAAGATTGTGTCTCTTGAGAAGGCCAGCTTGGGTAGCACTGGTGTGTCTAGGTGTGCCTTGTGTGAGGGTTTAGAGATGGAGATTGCAAATGTGCAGCATGACAAGATGCAAACCGAGGAAGAAAACACATACCTTCGGACCATCTTGTCATGGGTGTCTTGTGGTGAGCCGCGGCTTGGGATGATGATTGTCTAATTCAAACGTGCTGCTGGAGGTCCTGGTGTTGGTTTTTCTCAGGGTGTTGAGTATGCTAAATCTTTCGAGAAGGTTGGAGAGTTTAGTGGTCTTAAGCCGAGCGAGAAGCCCAACTCCACCACTACTCCCAAACTGACCAAGATTCCACCCAAAGAGCCTCTCAAACCTAACACCAAGGATGGAGTGTTTGTGGAACCTCCAAGAGCTCCACCCAAGAAACAGACATGGGCTCCAAAACCAAACCACCTCAGGAACAAGCTAGACACAATGCCACCAATCCATGAGGAGCTTTTGCCACAAAAGAGCCAAGTGATCCACATCCACTATTGTGAGTACCAACAACCCCCTATGAGAGCGGTGAGGTACCACTGTGAGCACTGTGGGAGAGATGGACACTTGTGGGAGTTTTGCTTTCGGCGCAAGAGAGAGGAGCGTCGTGCAAAGGAGATGAACAACTCGGACATGTACCATCCTTTCCATGATGTACATGTGTCGAAGGTTCAGAGGAGAGCTGCTATGCCTAGAGGTCCAATGCCTCAAGGTCCTAGGCTGCAAGGAGGTCGTGCCCGGCGAGAGCCTGCTTTTGTAGGTTATGGACCCCGTGGTGGTGGCTTTGTAGTTGAGCGTTACCCCCACCGCATTTTGAGTATCGCGATGGACGCTCTTCCCTTAGCGGACCACGTTTTCCTGTGCGTGGTGATCGCTTTCCCCGTAGGCGTGCTAGGGATGGTTTTTCTACTAACCGTTCTTTTGAGCAGCCGGCCCAACATTGGTACACTTCCCATTTTACTCACCCCAGTGTTGGACCGTATGCTCACCCTATGTCTTTTTATTGATGTAGGTAAGGCGATTGGAGAATGTTTGGTTGGTGGATTCCGGGTGCTCAAGGCATATGACCGGAAACACCAAGTGGTTCTCCAGTCTTAGTCCAGTTGCCAGAAAGGAGTTTATCACCTTCGGCGACAATAGCAAAGGTAAAGTGTTGTCTCGTGGGTCGGTGCAAGTTAATGAGCACTTTGTGTTGTGTGATGTTGCTCTTGTTTCTAACTTGCATTTTAACCTTCTTTATGTTTTGCAACTCTTTGATGCTGACTATGAGATTCATTTTAAGCCGAATCTCAGTCGTATCTTGGATCCTCAGGGCAATCTTGTATGTTTGATTTCGCCCTCTGGGAAAGTCTTTCGAGCGAATTTTTCGTAGTCGTTTGGAATTTCTCGTTGTCATTTGGCTGGACCTTCCTCCTCTGATCATTGGAAGTGGCATAGGAGACTAGGTCATCTGAGCTTCGACTTGCTTGCAAGGCTTAGTTCACTTGGCTTAATCCGAGGATTGCCCAAGTTGTGCATGGAGAAGGATCTTGTTTGCCATTCGTGTAGACATGGGAAAATGGTAGCTGCTCGCCATCATCCGGTGAATCAGGTTATGACTAAGCGCCCTGGAGAGTTTTTGCATATGGACCTTGTCGGTCCGGCTCGGGTGAGCTCGGTTGGGGGGAAGTGGTATGTGTTTGTTCTTGTTGATGACTTTTCGAGATATTCGTGGGTTTTCTTTTTAGCTGAGAAAATTGAGACTTTCACCTTTGTTTGCAATTTGATCTTGCGACTTCAGAACGAGTTCCCTAAGAACTCGATGAGAGCTATTCGTAGCGATAATGGATCCGAGTTTAAGAACTCAGATTTTGAGAAGTTTTGTAACTCATTGGGTTTAGAGCATCAGTTTTCTTCCCCCTACACACCGCCACAAAATGGTGTTGTAGAGAGGAAAAATCGGACCCTTGTTGAGATGGCCAGGATGATGCTCGATGAGCATAGGACTCCTAGGCGGTATTGGGCCGAGGCTAAAAACATTGCATGCTACATTTCCAATCGCATTTTTCTCCGTGCTTTCTTGAAGAAAACTTCTTATGAGTTGCAATTTGGGAAGCAACCCAAATTGAGTTATTTTAGAGTTTTTGGTTGCCACTGTTTTATACTCAAGAAAGGCAACTTGGACAAGTTTGAGTCTCGCTCTTCTGACAGTGTATTTTTGGGTTATGGTAATCATACTCGTGCATATCGTGTGCTTAACCTTGATACTAACCGAGTCATGGAGACATCCGATGTCACCTTCGACGAGACTGGGCTTTGTCCTTCATCTAGTTTTGAGCGTGCAGGTGATCACGAGGTTGGCGAACCTCTTTTTGATGATGAGGAAGAAGGTGCTGAAGGGATTGATGATCCAGCACTTCCTCCACCTGCTGTGCCGATTGGGTCGACTTCGACCACGACTGCACGCGGCCCCGACCCTTCTTCCTCTACTACATGGGGGCCATGTGATCCACCACCTCGGGTTGTACCATTTGAACCCGGGGGAGCACCAGCTACTGTTGAGGGGGGGTTACTTCAGCAAGAGAGGCGCCACGACACATTCAGCGCCAACACCCACCTCAACAGATGATCGGCGACATCCATGAACGCGTCACTCGATCAAGGTCACAACAAATTTCTCACTTTGCTCATTCTACATTTGTTGCTGATTTTGAACCCCGAGATGTTGGACACGCTTTTTCTGATCCGGATTGGGTCAATGCCATGCATGAGGAGCTTGAAAATTTTGAGAGAAATCGGGTTTGGGTTCTTCTTCCTCTTCCTCCTGAGTGTCACCCTATTGGGACAAAATGGGTTTTCAAAAACAAATAAGGAGAAGATGGTCATGTTGTGAGAAACAAGGCCAAACTTGTAGCCCAGGGGTATAGTCAGAAGGAGGGGATAGACTATGAGGAGACTTTTGCTCTTGTAGCTTGTTTGGAGGCAATTAGGATCCTCTTGGCTTTTGCTGCATCCAATGGTTTCAAACTTTTTCAAATGGATGTCAAGAGTGTCTTCCTAAACGGCTACATAGAAGAAGAAGTGTATGTGAAACAACCCCCGGTTTTGAAAATCTCAAGTTTCCAAACCATGTTTTTAAACTTCACAAAGCTTTGTATGGTTTGAAACAATACCCTAGAGCCTGGTATGATAGGTTTAAAACCTTTTTGCTTGCTAAGGGTTTCAAAATCGGGTGTGTGGATAAAACACTCTTTCTCCTCAAGCAAGGAAATGACACTTTATTGGTTCAGATTTACGTGGATGATATCATTTTCGGTGGTTCTTCTCATGCTTTGGTTGCCAAGTTTGCAAATACTATGAGGAGGGAATTTGAGATGAGCATGATGGGCGAGTTGACATTTTTCCTCGGGTTGCAAATCAAGCAATCCCGAGAAGGGACATTTGTGCACCAGGGCAAGTACACCAAGGACATATTGAAGAAGTTTGATATGGGTGAGGCCAAGCCTCTTCCAACACCCATGTCGACCACGACGGCCCTGGATGCGGACAAGGATGGAGAAGCTATGGACCAGAAGGAGTACCGGAGTATGATCAGGTCGCTGCTGTACCTGACGGCAACACGCCCGGACATTCAGTTCGTGGTATGCCTTTGCGTGCGCTTTCAAGCGTCACCGCGCACTTCTCACCGTCAGGCGGTCAAGCGCATTATGAGGTACTTATGCTTCACACCCGAGTTTGGGATTTGGTATTCTGCTTCTTCCACCCTCTCCCTTTGCGGTTACTCGGATGCTGATTTTGATGGTTGCCGACTTGAGCGCAAGTCCCCTTTTGGGACTTGTCAGTTTTTGGGTTCTTCCCTTGTATCTTGGTCTTCTTGCAAGCAGTCTAGTGTCGCACAGTCTACCATAGAAGCTGAATATGTTGTTGTGGCTAGCTGTTGTTCCCAGTTGTTGTGGATGATGGCCACTTTGCGTGATTTTGGTCTGAGCTTTTCTCGAGTTCCATTGCTTTGTGATAGCACGAGTGCGATTAGCGTTGCTAAGAACCTCGTGCTGCATTCTAAGACCAAACACATTGATGTGCGCTTTCATTTCTTGCGAGACCACTATGAGAAGGGTGATATCGACCTTCACCATGTTGATACTCATCTTCAGTTGGCAGATATTTTCACCAAGCCTCTGGACCAATCAACCTTTGCTAGGTTGAGAGGTGAGCTCGGTGTGTGTTTTCCCTTTTAGTTGGGGGAAACATTTTGGTTCTTGTATCATAGACTAACTTCTTTTATCTTGTTTTTGTTTTCTTTTTGCATTTCATCATATTTGCATCTTTACCTTTTCGAGCTTCATGTCTATAATCTATAGAATGAATTTATGCTCTGATTAGTGTATGCTCCGATGATACATGATGATGCTTGTAGCTTAGGCTCTTTTTGATCACTGATACATGTTGTGAGCTGAGCTACTTTTCAGAATTGTGAATATGCTTAATTCAACATAAAATTTGAAACATGTTCACCATTGAGTTTGGCAACTAGCATGTGTAGAATGTGTTGAAGTCACTTGTGCTTTTCATATATGCTAGGTTGCTATGTCTCTAGTTCTGAGTCTTTCACTTGCTTGGTATGTTCATTTTCTGTTAAAATTTGAACCAAGTCTAAGTGAATTGAAAAGATCGAGTTGGGATCACTTGACAACACATCACTGTATCGAGACTGTTTCTCATTGCACATTGAGTTAAACTTGAGTCGTGTAGTGTAAGACCGAAACCGTTGCTTCAAGCTTCTGACTGCTTATGCATACGCTTAGCTCGGTTGAAAAGTTAGGCAATGTCAAGTTTTCAACCTCTCGCAATCACATGCTGAAAATTCAAACTTGTGTAATCACCGCTGCAACTCCGATAATTTTTTGAAAACACAAGTCTATGTTTCATTCTACAGCATGATGATTGAACTTTGCTAGGTGTAGTTCACCTTGTATACATGTTTAGCACTTGTGTAACTTCCTGTCTATACATGTTTGATGCTATTTTGATGGTGAAACCCTTTCTGAATGGCTTAAAACTGCTCATTTTGCTCATATGTTTATATTTCGTATTATGTGATCAGTCTGAGCCTCTACTGGCGTTTATTCTTATTGTTGAATCATTGGATCAG
Organism: Coix lacryma-jobi var. lacryma-jobi; assembly: GCA_009763385.1. NCBI lineage: Eukaryota > Viridiplantae > Streptophyta > Magnoliopsida > Poales > Poaceae > Coix > Coix lacryma-jobi. The sequence continues at coordinate 87,896,239 of CM019831.1, forward strand.
CATTCTTTAGAGCATCTATTCCTTCTATTGATTATATACCTGAAGTTGCTAACCTGCATTGGTGACTCATATGCATTTGCCTTGTTGTGCGCATTTTCAACTAAGGGGGAGAAATTTGACAAATCATGTCCCTAGTTGTGTGCACTATTGTAGGGGGAGTTTGCGTGCTTGTTTTTGTTGACAAGCTTTGTTGGTCAATTGGTTCGAAGCAGTTTTTTAATTGTTTTGGAGTGTTTTTCATCTTGTGTGGTTTTTCAATTGGTTTGGAGCGGTTCTGCTAGTTGTGTTGAGCCTTTGCCTCTTTCTGGAGGGACTAGCTTGTCTTTGTCTTTCTTGCTCCGACCTTCTTGCTAGTGGTGTTGAGCCTGTTCTACCTCTTCTTGAGGGCTAGCTTTGCTTCTCTTGGTTGCGTCGAGCCGTTGCCCATGTCTTTGGGAACCAAATTGACTGGCTCACTCCATTCGATTTTTCCTGGCTTTGCTTCGCTTTTAGTCGACTGGTTGAGCTCACTTACTTCTTCTTCCTTCTTTCTTCTATCTTCATATGATTTGTGTTGGTAGTTGACAATGCACTCATCAAGGGGGAGATTGCGGATACATGGGTGTATGCCGGATCTTGAGATGATGAGTGATTGTCAACTGGTATGATGCGCAAGTTCTTTGGCTTGTGTTGTGCAGGTGTTGAGCTCGGATACGGTGATCAAGGGCAAGGTGAAGGTCAAGTAGAGACGTGTCGTGCCGATGGACCCAGAGCGGTGAAGGGCGGACGTGAGGCTTGGACTGACGGACCGGTGGCCTGAGGATCGGTCGTGGTGGCTGACAGCCTGGGACAGCGACAAGTGAAGACTTGCGTGTGGACGGGGTGCACAGGCGGTGCATCCCCTCTACGGCTCGGTTTGGTGGTTGAGCCACAGAAAAACCACTGAGTGGACGGTTTCCAGGTTTGGGCCTCAAAACGTAGGGGCTGGCCGGTTTCCGAGTTTGGGCCACAAAACTCGGGCTGAGGACGGTTTCCAGGTTTGGCCCTCAAAACCTGGGCGCTGGCGGGTTTCTGAGTTTGGGCCACAAAACTCAGGCGACGGACGACAGGTTTCCCGGTATCAGCCTCAAAACCAGGGGATGGCCCAGGTTTCCCGGTTTCGGCCTCAAAACCGGGGGGAGGTCCGTGAAAAGGACGAGCGGCGCTTGGCGGCACGTGGCGACATCCGGTGAGGTCGCGTCGAGGCGAAGCTACCCGATGTGCGGGCGTGGCCGTCGGATCAACATCAACCTCGAGTTGGTCAGGAATACCCTTAGGGTTAGCCTGCTCGCCCATTAGTTGTAGGGGTAGAAGGGGAATAATTGTATTAGGCTATATAAGGAGAGGCAACCCCTCCCTCCAAACCATCTCAGTCATTGCTATTCTCATTCTAGGGTTTCATGCTTCCCATTCCCTGCTGTAGCCACTGAGATCCGTAGAGACGGTGAACAATACCTATGTGTATTTGGATTTTGCGGAAATGGGACCGGATTCCCATTGTCTCCTCGTGAGGATGAATTTCGTCTGGCAATCGTGATTGTGATTCGCGTTTTGAACTTGTTCTTCGTGTTCTTCTTTTCTTCACGATTTTCCCGTCACTCAATCTCCCTCCTTGCTGCGTGTTTATCGAATCCACTTGAATCAAATTGTTCTTTTATGTGAGGAGAACATTTCCACCGAAGAAATTTAACTCTACCCTCACGAACAAGTAGATCGGGTCGATTCAAGTTTTGTGGCAACTTTTTCGTTCCTACACCTTCCCTTTCGATTTCTCGTTGATTGAGTTGATTTGAGCAGATGATTTCTTGGGGATAGTCTACCAACTACCTCGTGATCATCTTCTCCAATTTTGAGATCAAGGGATTTTGATTTGGATCGGATTTGGGGAAATTTGGGTGAAGGGCGACCGAAATCGCCCTCTCTGGGCACTCGCGGACAGTTCGCCGTTGTGCCCGCGGACAGTCCGCGCATCGGGACTTGGCCAGATCAGTGGCCGCGAGTCTCGGTTGTTTGAGTCCAGGTTCACCGGCGGACAGTCCGCCGTTGCAACCCGCGGACAGTCCGGGACTGTCCAGAGCTGTTTCAGCAGAGGTGCTGTTTTGCTCTTTTGGCCGGCGGACAGTCCGCCACCGGAGCCCGGACAGTCCGCCGTTGGGAAGACAGTCCGCGGACTGGACACCGGACAGTCCGGGATTCGGCTGTGTGCTGATTTTTAGTGTGTTTGCTCTCCCGGCTTTTCGGCTTGGTTTTCGAACTTCTCGTTTGGTCCTAGAGTTAACCAAGGAACCTCTCTAGGTATCTTTGCTACTTGTTAGCATAGGTATTTGGAGTTTTCTCGACGTAGCCTTCCATCTATGTTCGGGAGTCGGTTCTTGGGGTTGAACTCGAGCCGGAGCTTTTGGTGTTTGGCTTGCTCTCGTTTGGTGGTGCCTCGCTGTGATCCTAGGGATCATCCACCCTCTTCCAAGGGTCGTAGACATCACGTTTCGGTCGAAGCTTTTGGGGGTTGATTTGTGAGATAGAAGTCGAAGTTTCGAAAGAATTTTTAGGCTCCTCACCCCCCCCCTCTGGTCGCTTTCTGGTAGCGTTCTCGGTCCTTCACAATTCTGTTGTACCTTTAGGACATCTTCTAATGTATCCACCCACCTGTTGGGTCGTGAACTAGCCGCTCTCTTGTGTCGTTGCTTTTAGGTGACTTTCTGGGACAGAGGCCGAAGATTTCTCCAGAAGAAATTTGAGGCTCCCATTCACCCCCCCCCCCTCTGGTCGCCAATCCGGTCCTTCAATTGGTATCGAAGCCGGTTAAGGATCTTTCATACCTTAATTGGTTTCGGATCCACAAGGTGACATGGATCGAGGGTCAGGCAAGGTACCATTTCTCGATGGCACCAATTACCCCTATTGGAAGATTCGGATGCGTGCATATCTCAACACCATCTATTTTTCCGTGAGGGAGATTTGCGAGGATGAGCAGTACGAGGTCTTGGAAACCTGTGTTGGTCAACACCAAATTGATCAACACACTGCGAACAACAAGGCTCGCAATGCTCTTTTGGGCAGCCTCTCCATGCCTGAGTTTGAGCATATTTCCAAGCTTCCTACGACTCGAGAGATCTGGGTGAAGCTTCAGAGCTATCACGAGGGGACCGCTCAGGTCAAGACCAGACTATTCGAGACGTACAAGCGCGAGTACGAGGATTTCACTCAGATTGATGGGGAGATGATTGACGATATGTTCACTCGCTTTCAGACGATTGTGAACAAGATGCGTGTCAATCGACCCAACCTACCTTATGACGATCACGAGAGGGCACTCAAGTTGCTATATGCCCTAGATCGAAAGGTATGGGAGGTGAAGGTGTCGACTATCATTGAGTCACCCAGCTATGACACCCTCACCGTGGACGCGCTATTCAGCAAGCTCATGTCCACCGAGATCGATCACCTGACTCAGGGCAAGCTGGAGAACCCATCATCACACACCATGGCTTTGGTCTCAGGCAAGGGTGGATCGACTCTTTCCGCTGACACTTCTCCACCTATCTTCTCTTTGTCTTCTTTGCTTTCTGTTTTACAACTTCTTAAGGATGGATTTGAAGTGCGCTTTAAGACCGGAATGTGCAGAGTTTTGGATTCTCGGGGCGATCTTGTTTGTTGGATTGTCCCCTTTGGTCGTGTCTTCCGAGCCAATTTTTCTCGCTCTTTCGGCTCTTCTAGATGTTTGGTGGCAGGTCATTCTTCTGATTTATGGAAGTGGCATAGGAGACTTGGACATTTGAGCTTCGACTTGCTTCCAAGACTTAGCTGACTTGGCCTAATCCAAGGATTGCCCAAGCTTAAGTTTCAGAAGGACCTTATCTGTCACCCTTGTCATCACAGGAAGATGGTTGCCGCTTCTCAGCCACTTGTTAACCAGGTGAAGACCAAGCGACCCCGCGAGCTTTTACACATGGACGTTGTTGGTCCAGCTCGGATCTGCTCAGCAGGTGGGGAGTGGTACGTTCTAGTGATCGTGGACGATTTTTCGAGGTATTCTTGGATGTTCTTCATGGAGGGCAAGGACGAGGCTTTTTTCTCATGCTCGAGATTTGATTTTGAGGTTAAAAACCGAGTTCCCCCTGACACCATTAGAGCTATTCGCAGTGACAATGGTACTCAATTTGCCTCTTTGTGTTCTTCATGTGATAACTCCACAAGATTTATTCATAAAGTCCCTACCAATTTCCACATTTCATAATGTGTTATTGAGTTTGGTATGCGTCGATTTGAGAATTGCAAGCTTTATGGGGACTCCTTTTGAAACTATAACCTATAACATCATATTGTACTCTTTTCCTCGATAAGTTTTTCCTCACATAGGTTTATCACAGAAGGTTTTTAATAAGGCAATATCAATGCAAGTCATGTGTCATATCCCTAATTTTCCCCACCGGGATTTTTTGTACGGGGTATCTAAGACATAATCTATGTCATATCTTTTGTTTCTCCCACAGAGGTTTTGAGAGGGTATCAAAGACATAATTATAATTATGAATATAAATATGTATCAATGATTACTTCACGGGAGAGTTTCCTCTTCGTAACCTATGTTATGTATATAAATATATATCAATAATTAATAAAAAATGCTCGATGATTTATTCTATTCTCACGTGTCCTCTTTACATTACTCGCAATTAAACTCCTCTATTATGTATATAAATATGTATCAATAATTAATAAAAAATGCTCAATGATTTATTCTATTCTCACATGTCCTCTTGCATTACTCGCAATACTATGCTTCCAAATCCAGACCCCACAAACCCGCTAGTTTTGACTTTTACCCATTAATAAACCTATGGATAGAAAAATTGACTCATAAGCTTACCTAAGGGTAAAAACTCATGGAGTTTAGGGTACTCATTGCCATCATAACCCATACCTCAATTTCCACCTAATTCCTGTTACCCTTTCTACCTCAGCATCCAAACGTCACCAGAGGGAGTATGTCGAAATCGAAAGAAAGAAAATAAAGGAAAACATAAAAAAAGTCATTTTCTCCCTGTATTCAGGACCAGGATTCATCCCAACGTTCTCACCCCTACATACATTCTATTAAGATAAAATGCTGGCTAAATAACACACTACAAACATGACCCTACCCATGCTGCACCAGTTAAAAAAATACTATGAATAAATCGTCTCAAAGCAACAGTTACTTCAGAGGAAAAACGTACCACGGACTACATTGTCTAACCATGTGAACCAAAAAGCACAATACCATAGGGTGGTACCATTAACACATTCTCTTTTTACCAAAAAAACAAATCTTCGATCAACAAAGGATCAGATCAGGTGCGCATGAAAATAACCCATATAGCTCGCAACCACATGATATCGCCAGAGGAACCACATGACCCATCAGCAACACATGGCAACCCAATACATCCTACATTTATTCTAGCACAAGGCAACACCGAGAGATGATAACTCATACACTAATGTACCTAGAACACCACCCTCTTGTTAAACGCTATTCTACACCCATGAAAAATAAAACCATAGGGGAGAATATGGGAGAACATAAAATACACAATTTACAGGGAAACTACTCTGCAGCGACGCCTATACAGGTGGGTGGGAGGGCAGAGAGAAGACACAAATGAGGTGCAAAGAATTAGTTGGCTCGCCAGACCCAGCCAGCCATCATCATAGAGGAGGGGAGGGGGGGACCTCTACTAATTACACAGCTACAGAAGCCAGCCGCTTGCTAGAGGCGGTAGGAGAGCGCCCCAGCACTATAGCAACGAGACTAGCACTATGGTGGCAATCTTCGCCGCTGTTGTGCCATCTTCGTATGAGCATGCATCCTATCGGTATACATTGGGAGGCGCCTTATCTCATCAATTTCTTCGAGAAGCTTTTCCTCGGTAATGTTATCTGTGATACTCCTCATCACCTGCAGATGATGCAAATAAACTGTAAGAATACTGCAGTGGTTTCACTTTCCCACCCGGAGTACTTGTTTCAACAGTGGGCAAAATATGATGCTCAACCACCCACAAAAACAATGATGCCCAACTGTGAATAGAACAAGTTTGTTTTAACTGACACTTGGAGAATTGCTGAAGTGACCATTTTAGAGAGGGGGCTCCTAAAAGATAAAGGCAGAAAATTCAACTCGTAAGGAGAGCTAGCCATGCAAACAGAATACTATGATCCAATGTGACAGACCAACTGTACTTTGGAAAATGATTTTACCCTAATAGCATGACCATTTCAAACACATTTAAATTGTCAAGCAAAGATCAAGATGAGAATTACATACAGCAATATTTTTAAAAGAAAAAAAATTAACAGATGAATTAAAACAGAAAGTATAATAAAACTAGCCTTCCGGTATGTGTTGATGTCGTTTGGAGTCGATTTATCAGATCTAATACGCATACAGGCCCAACACTGTTCTTCCTTATTCCAGGAGCACTCAACAATCCTCCCAGCAACAGAGGATGGATCTACATCGTCTGTACAAGGTTAAGAACAGCAATAAATATACAACAAATAGAATAGTAGGGCAGTAAAATGGAAACATATGTCATTAAAAGATAACACTCCTATATTTTAAAATTTGTTAAAGAATATTATTTCAGCACTCTAAGAGACCAATAACTACACAATGAACGAGATCATCATGAAAATTGAAATGCATGTTACCAGTAAATGCTATCCGGGCACCATCCATAAGTTTCTTTTTTCCTCTCTCATAAAGGAAAACCAGCTGACGATTATCATTTGTAAGCTGCAAACAAAACCCAAATTTCAAAATAGTACCTTCCCAGTGACTAATCCATTTAAAACAAGATAGTTAAAAATGGTCATAAGACCTCAAAGAGAAAGTCCACAGAATTCATCTCGGGGTATTTCCACTTCAGAAGACCTTCATGAGTACGAGTAACATATGGATCATCCCAGCCCTGCAAGAACAATTGAAGCATCAGCCAAGTAAAAACAAAATTTATATGTAAATAACCACGGAATAAATAGTTACAAACAAGAGGCCGCAATAGGGACAGGAGTTCCATATATAGCACCATTTAAAATTATGCATCCACATTCCACAACAAAATGTTCTAAACTATATATAATTCTTAACAAATAGGAAACTACTCCATGAGTTAACAAAAAAACATATAGAACTTCAGTTGAAACCAATGTTCAAAAAGGCGGGCTGCCTAGGCCCGCCTAGGCGCAATTAGTAGCTGGGCGAGGGGCGCCTCACCTATGGGGGTAAGCTGACCCCTAGGTGGCGCCAGCTCATCGGCGGCGCTGGTGGGGGAGGTGGAGGAAGATCCATCAACCCGGGGACGACGGGGCAGAGCGCCGACCGAGGAGACAGGGACATCGGGCACCAGAGGAGGAGCAGGCATGGCAGGAAGGAGGCGGGCGGCGGTGGAGGTGGCAGGGGCGACTGGGAAGAAGCGGGCGGTGATGGAGGCGGCAGGGAGGAGCATCGTGCGGCTGCGGATTGCAGGTGCGGGCGCACGGCGTGTGCGGTGATGGAGGCGGCAGGGAGGAGGAGCATCGTGCGGCTGCGGATTGCAGGTGCGGGCGCACGGCGTGTGCGGTCTGACTGCAGGCGTGCCCTGCGGGTGGAACTGGAGGGTGATGAGGCGGATGGTTTAGGGTTGGAGTGGGAGATGGGCTTGGACTCTTGGGAGATGAGAGAGTTGGGCCGTTAAATGGGCCTTCTTTTCTCTTTCTCCCTATTCCATGACCACTGAGATGCTATTTTTTCTGTTCTTTTAAGTATTTATGCACATATTAGCTATTGCCTAGAAAAACGCCTTGAGACGCCTAGGCTAACCTAGGCTGTGGCCATGGGTCATCGCCTAGAAACCGCCTAGCGCCTTCTTGAACATTGGTTGAAACCAATTGTAAACACACACATAACATACGTGAATAGTCAAAATGGAAAACAAAATATATGTGAATTATCAAACGAGCAGCAGGAAATAAGGTGTTTAGTTTTATCTAGCTGTAAACACCATATAACCACATGAGGTGCACCCTCCCAAAAAAACAATCTCGAACAGGAAATTGACATGGTCATAACTAAAAATAAAAATGTGCAATTAGAAAATAAGTCCAACAAAGATAAGAAATCTAACAAATAGGTATCTGCATATAAATTTTATTTACCAAAGCAGTGCACATTGAAAATGGAAACAGCACTAAAAAATGATCATTATCAGGCTCGTTCGGTTCAGTCCCGGTTGCACACAAAACCAAGTAAACCAGAATCATCCCATTTGCTAGTTAGATTGCAGCCAAATAAAAATATATCAAACTACTATAACCATTTCTGTTCTTGTTTGAAATACCACAGATTGCACCATACACCATATAAAGCAGACAACATGCCTTACCATCTTCGTAACATAATAAACAAACAGAAAAAATAATCTTACCTGAAATATAAGGCCATCAGCATCATGGCACAGCGATGGAATGAACTCCTTAAGAACCCTTTTTACTGTTGAGAGCAGCCAAAAATCCTTTCTCCTAACCTGGTAATGTCATATAATAAACAAAAAAAACGGAAAATTAACTCTGCAGGACTCATGAGTTGAACATTATAATTCAGAAGGAATCCTCGAATGTGATACCGAAAATAATTCCATGTCATATTTGTACAGCGGATTGCTCTTAGCGCCACTCTCAAATTGTTTTTTCTCATGATAACGCGGCCGTATTATTTCATCTTCTAGCATTTTCCACCTTTCAGAAAATGGCAGCTGCATACACAAATTTCCATAGTTGAAGATAATCCCAAGCCATAACAATGTGTGTTTTTATATCACCCTACGGTACAATAAAGCTTGGAGCTCACATACAGAAGTTACAGCAGAAAAAATAAACACACCCTAAACTACAGTTCACTAATCATAAATAAACACACCCTCAACTACAGTTCACTAATCGTGTGGCAACATGAACCTTGTAGGCCAATCTGCTAGCCAGACTAAGCAAATATGATTATGGCGAAGATGACCAAAATATTGTTGGTCTGGACATCAGAGTGTAGGTACCAAAAAATAATTCAGAAAGGATGCTTACACATCTCTTTTCTTTACTAAGGGTGCCAAAGTTTCATGGATAAAAGAGTAAGTCAGCAATAAGTAAATAACAAAATGTTACCCCCTCCATTCCAAATTATAAGACATTTTAGCTTTTTTTAGATACATAACTTTGAAGACGGTGAGAGTATCGAATTCGATTCTGACATGCTTTGTATTTAGATATACGCTATGTCTAGATACATAGTAAAAAGTGTATCTAGGAAAGCCAAAACATCTTATAATTTGGAACAAAAGGAGCATATAATTCCAGAACATATTACCTTAGTTTTGGACACTGAACCAAGCGCCATAAGATCATATGCCAAGTACCTTCTCTTCAAGCCTGAATCTGGTACTGTGTCTATAATCATCTCTCCATCAATCAAGGTCATATCATGCAGACCCTTTATAGCAAAGAAACAAGATTAAAGTTCTGAAATAAGAAGCATGTTCTATGATTGTTTCTCCAGCACAATCAGAACCTTACTTCGAGGCTCTTATGGGGAAAACGCATCTGAACCCTTCTAAAGCAAAAATTCCGATCAATCAAGAAACAACCATCTCTCATTATAAGCATCATATATCGTGTACCGTCAGCTTTCCATGTAGCAAAGTAGTATCGCTGTCTAAGTAGTTGCAGATTTTCACTGAACAAAGCAAAATGAGTGCATTAGATAAAAAAGGATATATGTAGAACGTATGAACTAAAATTAGGACCTATACAAAAAGAAACAAAACTTCTAATGCTCTGAGAATAGAAATTTTAAAGCAAAATATTGGCATTGGATTAAAAGGAACTCGTGTGACAGAATTCCAAAAAAAAACTGCATGATGCAATCCTTTAAGCTTATTTAATGCATCCATCTGCCTAACCCCTAGGCTTCTTTTTGACTTTATAAAAATTAGCATGTACTATTTGGTTCCTTACAAGATTTTCTATATGCCTTTTATATAACATAGGAACAAAAAATATCATAATGCACAGAAAATTGAGTTACTGATTGATGTTACTCACCTGTTAAGAGAAACTGGATGTGATCCAGGAAATTGTGAATGCCCCCTTCCCTATATACAAATAAAGGTGATCAGAGTACTCTAAACAAAAAGGCACTAGTTTGGGAGCAACACATGCATAAACTTAGAAATTTACGTTACAAACCAATCCAACTCATAGATGTAATAAAACATGATATATCTATCTATAGACTGAAAAAAGTTTAATCATGACAAAATTCTATTAGTTCCCAGCAATTCCAAAATGTCATTTATGAGCCTTATTAACTTGTCAAGATTCCAGATAGATTATGTCAAAAAATGCATTGTTAATGTACCACCTTGTAAATGTAGCACAAAAGTATTTTGCCAGCCCAGCATGTCAAACTCTCACATTCTCAGCCTGCATTGCATGACATGAAATATTCATGCATCTGCTGCTCCATGCTAACTTTTAAGTTACGGTGCCACAAATTAAATAGTTACTGAATATGGGTTTGGTGATATTAGAATTCTACAAAAGGTTAGCAATCATCATAGTCCATGTTTTCATTGTAAAGCATATCGAAATTAATACATAATATATTGGGTAGAAGTAGAAATAGATTACTTACAAGGGGCATTTCAAGCAACCGATAACATACGAGTCGCAAAGCTTCTTGCTGGTCATATGGCACTTCGTCCCCTAACACATCGTCATTGGTGATGACTTTATCCTCTGATTCATTCTGCAGACATATCGTTGTGTCAAAACATTAAGAAACAATGCAAACGGCATTGTTTAGCAATGAAACCATATAGTGAGGTAATACCAAGCGCACAAGCAATAGTTAACTCTATCCATGGACAAGATAAGTAGATCTGATAATTTCCTATAAGTTTGAAGAAAACACTTACACGCTGTGGTTCAGGATCACCATTGTCATCATCGTCATCCTGCTTAGCTTCGCCATTTAAATCGAGATCATCTGGTCTCTTCCATTCTGGTGTTGGAGGGCATGCTAACATCATATTCTCAGGGACCTCATGGTAAAATGAATACAGTGCTTCAATGTAGTCCCTCTTGTATATGCCAGGTGGCCGCCTTTGAGCAAATATATTTATTGCCTAGAAAAAAAACAGTAATGTAATACTGAAGAATAGAATCAATCAAATATCATTTGGGGTCTAGTATCCCTACCTCGGCAACACAAGACACGTGTGTACGCATAAGGTAATGAATAATCATGAAACCCGTACGATTATGACCATGGGTACAGTGAACCAGAATATATTTAGGATTCTTCAAATGTTTTTGTCGGTCAAGGAACATCATTGCCTGAAAGAACCAACAAAATTTATTAACAAAGATGGCTTACAGGAAGCTTTTCTTAAAAATGGTGGCTATTGACCTGAACAGGCATTTGTTCTACACAGCGGAGATTGATGATAGTTGGGAAATTATCTTATACCATTTACACCAAGATGCTTTAGGCAAAAAGAAAATGACCAGACTACTGATAAGCAGTGTCCAAATCAATTTATTATAGAGAATCCAAGATCTGAAAATGCAAAAAGGTGCAGGCCCCTTTGAAATTAGTGATAGCCTTATCATGTGTTTGGTTGAGAGGTTGGAGTAGGTCGGAGTGGGTTGGACCAGTTTTGATAGTGTTTGGTTGGGAGTTCGTGTGGGTTGGGTTGGTTCCTATAGGGAATATTCGGTACAGATGCGGGTCGAGTTGGTTTCTAAAATTCGAAGGGACAGGGGTGACCCAGTTTTTGCGCGTGCGCATGGCCGGACGGAGCCGAGGAGCTGCGACCCCCACTGGTGTTAGATTCCTAGAACCAAACACGGGACTGGGTTGAACCCGCCCCCCTCAACCAAACAGCAAATGAGGTTCATCCCATCCCTAAAATCTAGATTGGGTTCAACCCATCCCTGACGAACCTAGAACCAAACACACGATTAACTAACGGGTACGGTAAGGAAAATGATGAAAGGAGAGGAATCACTGCAGATTGCTCCTTCATTCAAACTCGCAAAGGTTACATGTACATGAGATAGTACCCTCATTCAGCCTGATCAGTAGTGGGTGTTTGTGTGTGTGGGTTTGGGTCTATGTATGACTCTCTCTTCTATCTATTAAGTATTAATACAATGATACGCAGCTCTCCTGCGTGTTCGAGAAAAAAAAAGCTGTGCACATTTGGCTGCACTACAGCTGCTGCTTTTGCTGTCAGTGAGATGAAACTTGGAACTGCAGTATGCAGTCACTGAGATGAGCACTGGAATCTTTGCAGCGGCAGCTAAAATAATCACAGCCAAGCAGGCTGATTATATTTGCTATAGTAACCGACCTGGCGACCTGCTACAGGGCTAGTACATCTTATACATACAGCTAGCAGCAACTATGTTCTAGATAGTACATACACAAAACAAATTTTGCTCCTTCACTGCCCCTGCTATATTCTACTACTACTGCAGCAGTTAAAACAACAACGCCCTAGACAACAGTAGCAGCTCCTCCCAGCTGTTGCTGTGCATGTATTTCAGTAGTCAAAACCAAATTGCCTTTTTTACTCAAAAAAAATAAATTACTTATCCAACAATTAGCAATACAATGAGCATGCAGCAGTCCAGCAGAACACAGAAAAGGTATTAAGTGTGAAATGTAAAACATCGCATAAACCTGATGAGTGATGATAATAAACAATACGCCTAAGAGCTAGCAGATGAGAACAGAATAGCAAGAGATGGAATGTGTTTGCCTCGACAATAGGCTCACAACAGCGACTAAGTGCGATTAAAAGTGGATTTATAGGGATGTAAACGGGACAGATATTCCCAATATCCGTCTGATCCAAAAGGGTTTAAACCCTACTTTGGATAATTCATATATGAATCCAGAGATTTAGTATCTGTGCTGCATCCAAATCCGTATACTCAAAGTTGGTTTTTTGTTACATTATGATATAAGATGTCAATATCCGACGCATCTGACACTATCCGTACTTGACTCTGAATCCCAGAAAGAGACAATTACCCGTATTCGGTATCTATAATATCTGTTTGTATCCGATCTGGTTTCATCCCTAACTGGATTGGATTAGTTCGTGCTGGATCTGCCTGATCGGCAACTCTTTATAAATGTATAGGTTTGGTCCATTACAACGAAAAAATGAAGCTTACAACCAACCTCACCAACTCTAGTAAAACCAACAAATCTCCTAGAGCTTTTTACCTGTATGGCCTTGAAAAAGATAACTCTTCCTTGTGTGACCTTTTTTCTTTTGAACTTGTCTCTATGACCCTAAAACAAACTTTCATTCCTTCTATGGCCTTCCATCCATTTTCGCCACTTGACGGTGTTAATTCAAGGGTAAAAAGACCGTTTTGCCCCTGGCATAAAAAAAATACAATTTTGTTTGTTTGTTGTATATTTAGAGTAATATTAAACAAATAAATTTATACGTAACAATATTTCTTTTATGTGAAATATTGTCATGTGTGAATTTATTTGTTTAATATTAATCCAAATATACAAAAAAATAAAACTGCATTTTTTTATGCTAGGGGTAAAACAGTCTTTTTACCCTTGACTTAACACCGTTAAGTAGCAAAACAGACGGAAGGCCATAGAAGGAATAAAAGTTCGTTTCAGGGCCATAGAGGTAAGTTCAAATAAAAAAGGACCATACAAGGAAGAGTCATTATTTCTAAGGCCATGTATAGGTAAAAAGCTCAATCTCCTAACATCGGCTAACTTAACCAATAAGCCACCACCTAACAATTTCCAATCCACCTCTACCTCTAAGATTCAGATAAGCACACCTTATCCTCGATATGCTTCTTGCATCACTCATATTGCCAAAACAGGCATCCACAATAAGGTAGGTAGAATAAATAAAATAACTAGGAGCATAAGCAATGGTGTCCAGGGGTGGAACAGGAAACAAAATTCTTGATAGTAGCACATCAGCACCCCCCCCCCCCACCCCCAAAAAAGGAAAAATGAACATATATAATATCCAGAGTCAAATATAATGCTTATGCATAGATATGCATGATTGTACCTCATAGACAAACTTATTAACAGATTCATTGTCAGGTACAGCATCTCTCCCCTTGCATGCAATCTAAACCAAAAAAATTGTTAGTTGAGAAAAAGGTCCTTGAGAAACAATAAAGCATTTAAGCTATGCGATCTCACCTTCGCATACTTAGTACCTTGCCTCGTCCATTCTGCTGGTAAATAATACCGGGTGGTATTTGTCAAATCAATCACCAGACCTATCTGAAATGGGAAAACAAAAGGTCAATACAGAATGTATGTCAGCCTAATTAAAACGGCTATTTTGCACAATATTTGGCTAAACGAAATGTGACCAATTTTTAGCATTTATGTTAGCACTGATGCATACAAATGCACATAAGAAATGGCATAACAAAGAAAAACTATGATGAAACAATATTTTAACTCTACCGAATTCCACAAACCCCACCTACCAATGCCATAAGCCTAAGTGATTTGTCATCTATGTGCATATGGAATACATGCCACTATCTATGCAGAGGTGTTTGGGAATAAGAGGGTGATCATAGAATATCAGGACTAAATAGGAGCACCGATGAGCCACAACCACAAGCAATCAGTGACTAATCATCAATGTTTTCAGGTCGTCCGATTAATCGCGATTAATCGTCCTAGTCGCCCCTGGGGTTCGATCAGGAGGTCCGACTCGATCAGTTCGACCAAAAAGCTGGTCGTCCGATTAGTCGTCGACTAATCGCGACTAATCGCGATTAGTCGTCCGACCAGGACATGGACAACCAGCTTTATTTCTCTGTTTTGGGCCTCTTTTAACTGGGCGGGCCTAAGGGCTAGTGGGCTTTGAAGTTTGGCCTGTTAGGAACTTAGGGTTACACTGAATATAGAAGGCACGCGGGGAAGAGAGGCATGAAGGGACGGCGGCCGCAATTTCCCCCGCGCTCGCAATTTCACTTCCCCGCGCGCGTCTTCCCTCCCTCGTGCGCGTCCCTCCCCCACGCGCTTTTCCCTCCTCCCCGCGCGGCTTCCCTCTCTCTCACCTCCTCTCTGGTCGTCTGCTCTGTGGTGAACACTAATGCAGTCTTGATGCTTCCTTATTGTGTATAATATAGTGTATATATAGAGGTATATATATAGGTGTATGTCCTGATATATATGGACAACCAGGGTCGACCAGGGACGATTAATCGGCCTGGACGACAACTAATCGTGATTAGTCGTCTGGTCGGTCCCAGGTCGACCAGGTTCGACCAGCCGACCTGAAAACATTGCTAATCATCAAAGCCATATCCTAGCACCCATATCCTCCACTGTCACCTCATATGCCCTAGCTATCTATGTCATCCACTGGATGCCACCTCCCACAATCCTCGACACCACCGACAACCCCAAGCATAACAATGCACAAGAAGAGCGATGAGCCCCGCCCACAAGCACCTACAAAGCTCTGTAACCCGTACACCCCTGAATCCCCTATATACTGGCCCACTCCCATCTAAGATAGAGGTCCACTAATACCTCCCAAAGCGAACAGAGAGATCAGCCAATAACTGGACTGGTTCCCCTCATTGTATTTATTTCTTCTGCAGACTCTCCCTCCTCCCTTCTTTTGGCTTAGCACTTTCTCACCTATGTAGCAACTAGGCCAACGCATTAAAACACTGGTTGAAATGAACTGGAGAACATAACACTGGAGTGCGCACCACAAAGAACTAATTGTTCTGGTTTATGTTAATACAGATAAATTCAGCCTTTTGCCTTCTTTTGCTATTCAGGGGCATCAAAGGTGACGATGGCACTGGAAATATTTGGAAGGATCTCAGAACAAGAGCATGCAAAGATGGTATATCTGTGCAGGAGAAATATCACTGTGGGGCGAAGACAAGGAAATGGAAGGATGATTTGCTGTGCACTGCTGGACCAAAAAAAAAGGCTGTTGCACATTGCTCCAAAAAGGTGGGTTCCTAACGGACCTACTCCCTCCGTCACTATTTAACTGTCGTCTGGGAAACGTGTCTGTGAGGGGAACACGGTTTTCTAGAGACAGTTATTTAGGGACGGAGGGAGTATGTGGTACCAGACAACTAAGAACCACCCTCCCATCTAGCATATATCACCCAGTGCTGATTAGGAAATAAATGCCACGTAACACCTCTTCTTTTAAAAGACTCTTGTAGGCAAGAAAAGAACTCATTTCTAGGGGGCAGAATGATGTCAATGAACCAAATTTCTGTATACAACAAATGTTAAACAGAAAACGAGACTACCTTCACATGATAATTAGTATAGTAGGAGGGATTACAGTATGGTCCACAAGAACAAGCAAGCAATACTTACTTCGCGGCCAGCTTTTCTTTGTTTGTTAACTAGTTGCTTTGAGGAGTATCGCTTCCCAGGAGGCACCGACTCATTGAATGTTTCATCAAGAGGAACTTTAGATGGTATGATTTTATCTATTGGCTCACCAAATGCAGGACATTCCAACCAGCCTGAAATCACACCAAGATATTACATATAGAATCCACAGGAAAAAGAATAGTGGAAGAGAAGAATAATGAATAGGCAGGGGGGCACAAGGTGGAATGTATTAGTAACCCAAACTATTCAGAAAATTGGCCAATACTTCGTACCCTGAGGTGCCTCTTTAATGCGACTATGCCTTTTGGGTTGAGGAGCATAATAATCATTCCTAATCTGCTGGGAATGTAGCCTTGACCCATCATCCTGCTGCTCTCTCTTTAGTCTCCTGCGTCTCTCATCACGCTCCTGTCAAAACCAGCAAGATCACATAGAAGGTATGGTTCGATAAACCGCTTGCAGACTCGATATGAAAAGAAAACTAAAATTAACTGTTTTAAAAGCCGCAAGGTCCTTCTGGCACATATAGCTAAACAATGCATGCATACCAGCATGTATGCAACATAAAGGCAGTCAAAAGTAAATCACCCTTCAACAAGAAAACATATTGAACTTCAAAATCATGGTTCTACACATCTATAACAAATCCAATGCATAGTCACTATGCCCGTGGTGCACATTAAGATAACAAATTGTCCACATATTTAAGATATATTGTTAAGAGCTTCGCTCACTTTGTGGAGTTCATTTCCTAATCTAATAGTGTCAACCCAGCAAACATAAACGTGGGTACTAAACAACATTTATCATAACGAATCAGCAATCATTAGTAAGATCCACGAAAAGATATGCCAAGGGCACGGTACATGGAATGAATATCAGCACCAATGAAGATAGTTGTGTACCCGACGCAATGTTGCAACAGCAGATTCAACATGTTCCTCCTGAGCATACTCAACCTCAACAGGCTCATCATAAGGCTGCTGCTCATCATCGTCAGGCACTGGTGATGCGTTCAAATCCATATCCATAGAGAAGGTCATTCAACGCTAACTACTTCATATATTCTGCAATCAGTTCGACTGGACTTGCACCTAACAGAAAATGGTGAAAATGGTGTACTCAGACACTTATTTGGATAATAAAGAAACAGTATTAGAGATATCCCAAGCTACCAGAAGCAAATAAATTGGCATGCATTCAAAGAATTAGTGCGACCAGAAAATGGTGTACTCAGAGAATTATGTGGAGAAAGAATGAGTATTACAGATATTCCAAGCTACCAGAAGCAAATAAACTGGCATGCATTCAAAGAATTCATGCGAGGACAGCGCGTGCCGGTCAGTCAACCCTTGTGTGAATACCCGCAAGTATGGGGAACCCCAAGTATGGAGGCGTCCCAGGCAATCATTAGAAGCGGATAGAGAAACAAGAATTAGCTGAAACAGCGCATGCCTAGCAAAGCGAGCGGCCGCGAGGAGCACACGCACCCGGAAGCAGCTAGGGTTCGCGAGCACGCGCCCAATTCCCCACGCCCGTTCTCTCCCGGAGCCGCGCGGGGCCCAGTCCAAGAATCCTCGGCGCGCTGAGCTAGCGGAACCACCTCTCCCCGGGTATTTAATAAAAAAACACAGCGGGATGGACGGGACCCTACCTCGCGCGGCGGGCGGAGGTCGCCGAGGCCCGCCCCCTTTCTCCCCGCGGGGTGCGGCGGAGCGGACCCTTGACGCCGCGCCGACGGGCACAGCGGCAGGAGACGAGGACCGACGGCGAGGCGGGGGCGTTCGGAGCGGAGGCAGGGGATGGGGGAGGGATCTGCGGGTTAGGGTTTGGGAGCCGCCATACGACGGGTGGACGGCCGAGAGGGGAAGCTGGGGTCCGATGTCCGAACCGAATCGGGTCGAGCGAGGGGAACAGCAGTCTCCAGTCGGGGCTCGTGGCCAGGAGAGGACGTGGGATTTATGAGATGCCCAGATGAACTCGGCGCACCACGTGCGCCCGTGCGCCCTCCACGTGGCGTGGATGCTACGGCGCCAGTGGGTCCAGGCCGAGGGAATGATGACGGCAACGACAGGAAAGGAGGGGTTTTCGGTGCATGGGCATACTGGCATAGGCAGACCAAATCAGGTGACAAGCACACTTTTTGCTATCACAAATTTTCTTCCTCTAGCCGTTGCTATAGGATATACGGAACTACTAGCGCTAGCGTCCGATCCGAGCGCTAGCGTCCGGACGCTTACTCTGTTATCTATCTATGTTAACGCATCTCATATACGCATCGTTCGTGTAACCCCTCCGCTTGCACATCCATACACATGGGCCTAACTTTCAATGAGATGTCCTCTTCGGCATGCCAAATATACTTGCTTCTCGCTCCTCATCCTCATTCCTCCTCATCCGTTCACCCTCAGCTCCCCCTCCCCGCACACGGACCCCTAACCCACCGTGCCCCGGCGCCAGCACCCAACACGCCGCGCGCCAAGTTTATCAGCTCGCTACGCTTCATTCCCCAGCACCCCTTGCCTCACCGAAGAGCATAAAACACGTGCAACATAAAAAAACTTAAGTGCAACATACGCCTCAAACAGATGAAACATCAAGAACATACAAATTGCAACATATATAAAACACATTTGCAATCACCGGCTAGAACACTTACAACTGGCAACGTAAAAACAATTGCTGCAACAGAAAGAAGAAAACAGATGAAACATTTTGGAATGTATTGTTGCAACATATCCATGAAACATGTACACTATCCAAATCAAATGTCTGCATCATTACGTCTGAGAACAGATGAAATATTTCGAACAAACGCTTGCAACATGCTTGTAAAAACACTTGCAACATATGTAACATGTGCAAAATAATACTCCTCGATCTACTTTTGCAACATTCATATGATTCAACTGCAACATACCTTTGAAACGTATGAAACAATTGAAACATATAATTACAACATAGGAGGGAGAGAGATCCTGGCGTGGGGAGCGCCATGGCCACCGTCGTGTGGGGAGCTCAGGTCATCGGGGTGAGAGACGACGCCGCCGAGGGTGGGGAAGGTGTCGTACCGGGGTGGGGAAGGGTTGCAGACTCTCCAACCATGCTCACCCCATGGATCTCGTCGGATGTGAGTGGAACTCGCTTGTACTCCATGGATCTAGCAGGAGTAGGAGAGAGGGTCGCTGGATGTGCAGACATTGGGGGCTCCGGTGGGGGAGGATGTTGTTGCGGAGGAAGGAGCCATCGGAGGTGAGAAGAAGGAGACTCCGGAGTAGGAGACCATGCTGTAATCGGATGGCCGGCCGGCTGCAACTGGAAGCCCTAGTTTAATTTTGGTTAATTGATGAAACCTATTTGGTCTAATCCTATTGCTAAGCATGTGTGTAGCTATTAAGAAATGATTGGGACCAAGCCAAGTGGTGGAGCTAACAAGGCGGCAACCATGGAGGATGGTGATAAGACACAAGTACTCAAGAAATCGAGTGTTCTACCCTTGGTGAAACGAAGAAGAGAAGATATGGACCAAATAGGCCCGAAAGCCAAGGTATAACCTATAGGGCTCTTTGTTTTGGTGGTCAAGACACTTAGCGAGTATGATCACATTTAGGATACATAGCCGTACTATCAAGAGGAGATTATTCACGGCTTATGCGGTGTTCAAGTGTCACTAGGTGTTCTCTAACATATCGATGATATAGACCTAATGAGTGACCAACAAAATCCTTGAAAATGCTTTGCAAAATGCTAACACACGTACACAAGTGATGAAACACTTTGGTGTTGGCACATGGAAGCAAGGGTAGAAGTTAGACATTGAAAGGTGTTGTGTTAGGGGCATCGGACGCTGCTGGCGGCAGCATCGGACGCTGGGCCGAGCGTCCGGTGGCAAACCCTAACCACTGACATTTGTTGAGGGAGCATCGGACGCTGGCAACGGACGCTGGCAAAACACTGTTGCAGAGTCCGATGGCTATGACGTGGCGCGAGCGTACTTTCCAGGGAGCATCGGACGCTGGCCTGCGTCCGATGCCGATCCATCGGACGCGTCCGATGTGTTTTGGAGCATTCTAGAACCTTACTGTTGTGTCACCGGACGCAGGGGTTGAGCGTCCGGTGCTATCGTTCCGGCGCGTCCGATATAGCGCCAAAATAAGCTGAAAAGAGTGAGTGGCATCGGAGCGTCCGATGCCTGGCATCGGCGCGTCCGATGCCACATTAACCATGGCGCGAAGGAATATGACCGTTGGGATCTGACGGCTCGAATTCGTATCTGGGGACACGTGGTGCTCATCGGAGCATCGGACGCTAGGGCAGCGTCCGATGGCCCCGACACCGGCGCGTCTGATGCCCCTGTTTCAGGCCCAACGGCTAGGCCGACTTGTGTGGCCTATTTAAGGGGGTTGGCCGGCTCACTTGGACTTACTCTTGCACATTTTGATTCTTAAGCATTCTAGTGAGCTTTGGCAAGCCTCCCAACTCATCTCCCAAGTTGATTTGATCAAACCAAGTGAGATTGAGTGATCTAGTGCGTGATTTGAAAGAGTTCAATCTAGTGGCACTAGTTCTTCGCATCGGCATTGAGTTTTCTTGTTACTCTTGGCATTTGCCGGTGCCTAAACGGCTTGGAGGCGTTGAGGTGGATTTGGCAAGTGAAGGAGATTGTTCTTGGGCACCATCGACCGTGATTGTGAGAGGTTTTGGAGCCTCACCTCGCCGGAGCGGCAAGAGACATCCTTAGTGGATTGCTCGTGTCATTGAGCTACCTCACTAGCGGTAGATTCTTGTGACGCTCTTTGTGAGCTTGGCTTTGTGTCAATTAGCCACCGGGTCACCTAGTGTTGGTCGACACAACGGAGAGTAGCGTGCCGGCAAGCATGTGAGCCTCGGGATAAATCTTGGTGTCCCGTGTGCTTATTGTGATTGCTTCCACATCTTGGTGATTGGTCTTCATATTTATATTCTTGGTGGTTGGCATCTTAAGTGGATTTCATCGATGATTGGCTCTCTACTAGACGATCCCGAAGGCTCGGTGAAATCACTTCTATCTAGCTCATTTACTTTGTGAATTTACATCGAGCTATTTATTTATGTACTTCTATCACTTGTTGTATATTTTTGTCATATACCTTGTGTAGTGATATTTTGATTAGTTTACATAGTTCATTCTTTGCACACACTTGTTTTTCTTCTATCATCTTGGTAATAGTTGTGCTAGAGCTAGTTTATTCCGCATTAGTTTCTAGCTCTAATTGCTTGTGTGCTATAGTTATATTAGGTAGAATTGTTGGATAGGTGGCTTGCAACACACTATTAGGCTAGCGCAAAAAACTTCGCCATTTGTTATACTAATAGTGTTTGCATAAGTAATTTTGTAGATTTCTTAATTAGGCTATTCACCCCCCTCTAGCCAATTCGGACCTTTCAAGTGGTATCGGAGCCGTGGTCACCGTTTGTTTGAGGCTTAACATCCTCCGATGTTAAAATGGCTCAGATCAACTATATGGGGAAGCCACCACATTTTGACGACACCAACTTTGATTGTTGGAAGAGGAAGATGTGTGCATTCACAAGAGGAATGAATAGAAAGATATGGGATGTGATTGAGCATGACTTTGCGGTAATTGATCCCACAAGTCCCACTCCTAGAGAAGAAGAGAAGCTTCAATGGAATGATGTGGCAATCAACTTGTTCTATGAAGCCTTTGACAGAAAAGTGTTTGAGCAAGTCAAAGACCTTGAAAAAGCAAGTGAGATATGGGAGAGATTGGAGGAAACATATGAAGGCACCAAGGCGGACAAGGGTGCCAAGCTATACATTCTCAAGGACAAGCTCGCCATGTTCAAGATGCAAGATGATGAAAGCATACCAGAGATGTTTCATCGGTTGCAAGTCATTATCAATGACTTGAAGGCCTTGGGAGAGAAGGTAGAGGACAAGGACTTTTCTCACAAGTTCTTGAGAAGCTTACCACCAAGGTTTGATACTTTGGTGACTATCCTAGTAAGAGAAGGATTGGACACGGTAACCCCAAACCAAGTACTAGGTGATGAGGTCACACAAGACACATACCGTGTGGAACGGAATCGGGGAGCCCAAGAGGAAGAAAAGAAGAAGAAGACCGCTGCATTCAAGGCTTCATCCTCCAAGAGCAAGAGCAAGGGAAAAGCAAAGAAGGAGGAAAGTGATGATGAGGCAAGCTCAAGTGGTTGTGAGATAGATGATGAAGAAATGGCTCTCTTTGTGAAGAGATTTGACAAGTTCATGAAGAAGAAGGGCTATGGAGCAAGAAAAAGAAGAGATGCAACCAAGAGAACAACCAAGAGATGCTATAGATGCAAGAGCAAAGATCACTTCATTGCGGATTGCCCTTACTCTAGTGATGAAGATGTTGATGACCGCAAGAAGAGCAAGAAGAAGGACAAGAAAGAAAAGAAAGAGAAAAAGAAGGAGAAGAAGAAGGGTGGATCCTATGTTGTAACATGGGATAGTGATGCTTCTTCAAGCAATGATGATGATTCTAGTGATGATGAGAGGAAGACCATCAAGAAGAAGGCTATGGCTAGTCTTGCTATCTCAAGCAAGCCTTCTATCTTCAACACTCCATCGACATGCTTCATGGCTAATGCCACTAAGGTATCATCCGATGAGAGTGAAAGTGAGAATGAGAGTGACGATGATGTGGAGTACTCAAAGGAGGACCTCATGAGCATGCTACAAGATGCTCACTCTTACATTGAGACTAAGAGGAAGGAGTGCAAAGAATTGCGCAAGGCCAACAAGGCTCTTGAGCAATCCATTGATGAGCTCAAGTCTACTCATGAGAGGCTAGAGGAAGCCCATGAGAAGCTTGACCAAGCTCACACTAGGCTTAAGGAAGCCCACTCCTCCCTCCTTGATCAAAGTAAGGTTGAGGATGTTGTAGAAACATGCAACATAAGAGTAACATGTGATATTCTTGATGAATCTTTTTATGCTCCTATTATTGTTGCTCCCACCAATGCATCATCATCATCTAGCTCAACTAAAATGCTTATTTCTACTACATATGATTCATCATTAGTGGTAGAAAATGAGAACCTTAAGAACAAGGTGTATGAGCTCACTCATGCTTTAGGCAATGCCTATGGTGGAGATGCCCGCTTGCTTAAGTGCTTGGGTAGCCAAAGATGTCCACTCAACAAGGAGGGACTTGGCTATACCCCCAAGAAGGGCAAGGCCGCTTTTGCTCCTCACAAGACTAGTTTTGTGAAGAGCAATGGTCGGTATTGCCATAATTGCAAGCAATCCGGGCACATAGAGCAAAATTGCTTTAACAAGAACAAAAACAAGAACAATGCTCATGTTTTATCCATTAGACTTGATTCTTGTTATATGCTTACAAAGGGCACTAATGGTGTGAAGGCTAAGTATATTGGTGCACCCATGGTTGGCCCAAAGAAGAAGGCAATTTGGGTGCCCAAGAGCTTGGTGACTAACCTTGGAGGACCCAAAAAGGTTTGGGTACCTAAAAATAATTGATCTCTTTGTAGGTGAATTATAAAGCTGGAGGAAGGCATTGGGTGCTTGATAGTGGGTGCACTCAACACATGATCGGAGATGGAAGAATGTTCAAATCAATCAACACTAGTGGCAATGATCATGCGGATGCTATCACATTTGGTGACAACAAGAAAGGCAAGGTCAAAGGCTTGGGCAAGATTGCAATATCCAATGACTTGAGCATCTCCAATGTGCTATTAGTGGAATCTCTCAATTTCAACTTGTTGTCCGTGGCACAATTATGTGATTTGGGATTCAAATGCATATTTGGGGTTGATGATGTGGAGATAGTGAGTGTTGATGGAAGTGATTTGGTCTTCAAAGGATTTAGATATGAGAACCTTTATTTTGGTGGACTTTGATGCTAGTGAAGCTCAATTGACAACATGCTTATTCACCAAATCAAGTATGAGTTGGCTATGGCATAGGCGCTTGGGACATGTTGGAATGAAGCAACTAAAGAGGCTAGTGAAGCATGACATGGTGAGAGGGCTAAAAGATGTTCACTTTGAAAAGGACAAGCTATGTAGTGCATGCCAAATGGGAAAGCAACTTGGAAACACCCATCCTAACAAAGGAATGATGAGCACTACACATGCACTTGAGTTGTTGCACATGGACTTGTTTGGACCAACTACATATACAAGTATTGGGGGAAACAAGTATGGCTTTGTGATAGTGGATGACTATACAAGATACACATGGGTCTTCTTTCTTGTTGACAAAAGTGAAGTTTTGGGGGTATTCAAAACCTTTGTCAAGAGAAGTCAAAATGAGTTTGAAAGAAGAATCAAGAAAGTAAGAAGTGACAATGGAAGTGAGTTTAGAAACACAAGAGTTGATGAGCTATGTGATGAATTTGGAATCAAACATCAATTCTCGGCCAAGTATACACCTCAATCCAATGGGATAGTTGAAAGGAAGAATAGGACACTCATTGATACGTCAAGATCTATGCTTAGTGAATACAATGTGAGTGATTCCTTTTGGGCCGAAGCAATCAACACGACATGCTATTATAGCAACCGACTCTATTGTCACCCTCTATTGAAAAGGACACCATATGGGCTCCTAAATGATAGAAAGCCCAACATTGCTTATTTCCGGGTCTTTGGGTGCAAGTGTTACATATTAAAGAAGGGCACAAGACTTGGCAAGTTTGAAAAGAAGTGTGATGAAGGGCTCCTACTTGGTTACTCCACTACAAGCAAGGAATATAGAGTGTGGAACAACATATCAAGAATAGTTGAAGAAGTCCATGATGTTGAGTTTGATGAAACCAATGGTTCCCATGAAGAACAAGACAATCTAGATGATGTGAGAGGAACACAATTGGTGGAAGCTATGAAGAACATGGACATTGGTGATATAAGGCCAAAGCAAGTAATTGACATAGAAGATGCCAAAGATCAAGTGCTCTCCCCTCCAACCATGCATGGCAATGATGTTGCAAGCTCTAGTGGTTCTCAAGACCAACAAGATGCTAGTACAAATGCAAGTGCTCAACCGCAACAAGTGCTCCAACCAACACATTTTGCAAGAGATCATCCTTTGGATCAAATTGTTGGTGACATAAGAAGAGGTGTGCAAACAAGATCAAGATTGGCTTCATTTTGTGAATACTACTCATTTGTATCATCTATTGAGCCAACCAAGATTGATGAAGCTTTAATGGATGTTGATTGGGTGAATGCAATGCATGAGGAGTTAAACAACTTCACCCGCAATGATGTTTGGGAGTTAGTAGAAAGACCAAAGAACACAAATGTTATTGGTACAAGATGGGTCTTCCGAAACAAGCAAGATGAAGATGGCATTGTTATAAGGAACAAAGCAAGATTGGTAGCACAAGGTTACACTCAAATGGAAGGCATTGACTTTGGAGAAACCTATGCACCGGTTGCTAGATTGGAGGCCATTAGAATTCTACTTGCATATGCTTGTTCTCACAACATCAAGCTCTATCAAATGGATGTGAAAAGTGCTTTTCTCAATGGATTCATCAATGAGCTAGTGTATGTTGAGCAACCTCCCGGATTTGAAGAATTGAAGAAGCCCAACCATGTGTACAAGCTCAAGAAGGCTTTATATGGGTTAAAGCAAGCACCAAGAGCATGGTATGAAAGATTGAGAAACTTCTTGCTAGCAAAAGGGTTCAAAATTGGGAAAGTTGACACCACTCTCTTCACCAAGAAGATTGAAAGTGACTTGTTTGTGTTGCAAATATATGTGGATGACATTATCTTTGGATCAACCAACCAAGACTTTTGTGGAGAGTTTGGAGAGATGATGGCTAAAGAGTTTGAGATGTCTATGATTGGAGAACTTAGTTACTTCCTTGGTTTACAAATCAAGCAAATGAAGAAGGCACATTTGTTAGTCAAGTTAAGTACATCAAGGACATGCTCAAGAAGTTTGGGTTAGATGAAGCAAAAGCAATAACCACTCAAATGGGCACAAATGGACATTTGGATAGTGATTCTAGTGGTGACATGGTGGACCAAAAGTTATATCGGTCAATGATTGGAAGTCTTCTCTATGTGACTGCATCAAGGCCAGATGTCATGTTTAGTGTGTGCATGTGTGCAAGGTTCCAAGCTTCACCAAGAGAAAGTCATTTGAAGGCAACCAAAAGAATATTGAGATATTTGAAGCACACTCCTAATGTTGGACTATGGTATCCCAAGGGCTCTCAATTTGAATTGATTGGATATTCGGATTCCGATTATGCGGGATGCAAGGTGGATAGAAAGAGCACATCAGGCACTTGTCAATTGCTTGGAAGATCACTTGTCTTATGGTCATCAAAGAAGCAAAATAGTGTTGCACTCTCTACCGCCGAAGCCAAAAACATATCCGCGGGTAGTTGCTGTGCACAATTGTTATGGATGAAAGCTACATTACAAGATTATGGAGTCAAGTTTGGACAAGTCCCATTGCTATGTGATAATGAGAGTGCCGTCAAAATAGCCACCAACCCAGTTCAACATTCAAGAACAAAGCATATTGACATAAGGCATCACTTCATTAGAGATCATCAAGCAAAGAAAGACATATCTATTGAAAGTGTGGGCACCGATGATCAACTTGTCGATATCTTCACCAAGCCACTAGATGAGAGAAGGTTTTGTAAACTAAGGAATGAATTGAATATCCTAGACTTCTCCAACATGAGTTGAATGCACCCCCACTTATGACATGCCTCTCCTCCAAGAAAGCAAAGGTGAATTTGTCTGTCATGTGCATTCATTCTTATTAGGTTGTGATTTAGTCCATATAGTCATCACATTGCTTATTTAGGCTCATTCATGGTAAATCAAATGAATTTGAAGTCTATATGGTACCACTATTGCTTCTATGTTTGACTTGATCTAGTGGTAGCATATAACTTGTTTGTGAACTTGTAACTCTAGTGTTTGGTCTAGTAAGTGAGTTATGGGTGATTAACCAATGTGAGTAAGATAACCATTGTAAAGATGTGTGAAGAAGCTTACTCTAGAGCAAACCGTGTTAAATATCCTATACTCATGAGCTAGATTAAACCATAACTTGACTTAGTTTGATCCCCACACATGAATCTCATAATACAAAGGTTGTCTCCTTTCATTAAAACTTGCCCCACTTTTATGATAACTGTTGACAAAGGGGGAGAAAATGATGATAAAGATATGAAGATATGAGGAGAAATGCTAAAAATGCTAAAGATAAAAAGAGACATGCTAAGTAAACCTTCAAATGGGATCAGAGCATACAAATAGGGGGAGTAAGCTCATAAACATGTATGTTGCATTTGAAATGTGCATATTCATATGTTTGATTGCAATGCATAAGCTACTTATTTTCATATTCATGCTTATGTGGTGAATGCTAGTGTTAGAACATGATTGATGATATGACTCACTAGCATGAGTAGGATGATAACTAGACATATTTGTTGTTAAGTGGTTCAAGAGCCTTATTATTATGTTGATCTCATGGTGTTCTTGAGTGTTGATGTATGTCTAATGATAAATGATGCTAAGGATGGTTTAACATGTGCACTCCGATTGGTATCACGCTTCAAAGGTCCATTCTTATGCCTTAGCATCATCATTGGTAGTATTGCTCATCCACATTTAATATCCATACATATGTGCCAAATTCAGAACCAAACTCTATGACACATATGTAGGGGGAGCTAATACTATCAATGTGTTTACTCAAATTTAAATCACATATCTTTGTATAGGTTGTCATCAATTACCAAAAAGGGGGAGATTAAAAGCCCTAGTTTAATTTTGGTTAATTGATGAAACCTATTTGGTCTAATCCTATTGCTAAACATGTGTGTAGCTATTAAGAAAGGATTGGGACCAAGCCAAGTGGTGGAGCTAACAAGGCGGCAACCATGGAGGATGGTGATAAGACACAAGTACTCAAGAAATCGAGTGCTCTACCCTTGGTGAAACGAAGAAGAGAAGATATGGAGCAAATAGGCCCGAAAGCAAAGGTATAACCTATAGGGCTCTTTGTTTTGGTGATCAAGACACTTAGCGAGTGTGATCACATTTAGGATACATAGCCGTACTATTAAGAGGAGATTATTCACGGCTTATGCGGTGTTCAAGTGCCACTAGGTGTTCTCTAACATATCGATGATATAGACCTAGTGAGTGACCAACAAAATCCTTGAAAATGCTTTGCAAAATGCTAACACACGTACACAAGTGATAAAACACTTTGGTGTTGGCACATGGAAGCAAGGGTAGAAGTTAGACATTGAAAGGTGTTGTGTTAGGGGCATCGGACGCTGCTGGCGGCAGCATCGGACGCTGGGCCGAGCATCCGGTGGCAAACCCTAACCACTGACATTTGTTGAGGGAGCATCGGACGCTAACAAAACACTGTTGCAGAGTCCGATGGTTATGAAGTGGCGCGAGCGTACTTTCCAGGGAGCATCGGACGCTGGCCTACGTCCGATGCCGATCCATCGGACGCGTCCGATGTGTTTTGGAGCGTTTTGGAACCTTACTGTTGTGTCATCGGACGCATGGGTTGAGCGTCCGGTGCTATCGTTCCGGCGCGTCTGATGTAGCGCCAAAATGAGCTGAAAAGAGTGAGTGGCATCGGAGCGTCCGATGCCTGGCATCGGCGCGTCCGATGCCTGGCATCGGCGCGTCCGATGCCACATTAACCATGGCGCGAAAGAATATGACCGTTGGGATCTGACGACTCGAATTCGTATCTGGGGGACACGTGGTGCTCATCGGAGCATCGGACGCTGGGCCCCGACACCGGCGCGTCCGATGCCTCTGTTTCAGGCCCAACGGCTAGGCCGACTTGTGTGGCCTATTTAAGGGGGTTGGCCGGCTCACTTGGACTTACTCTTGCACATTTTGATTCTTAAGCATTCTAGTGAGCTTTGGCAAGCCTCCCAACTCATCTCCCAAGTTGATTTGATCAAACCAAGTGAGATTGAGTGATCTAGTGCGTGATTTGAAAGAGTTCAATCTAGTGGCACTAGTTCTTCGCATCGGCATTGAGTTTTCTTGTTACTCTTGGCATTTGTCGGTGCCTAGACGGCTTGGAGGCGTTGAGGTGGATTTGGCAAGTGAAGGAGATTGTTCTTGGCCACCACCGACCATGATTGTGAGAGGTTTTGGAGCCTCACCTCGCCGGAGTGGCAAGAGGCATCCTTAGTGGATTGCTCGTGTCATTGAGCTACCTCACTAGCGGTAGATTCTTGTGGCGCTCTTTGTGAGCTTGGCTTTGTGTCAATTAGCCACCGGGTCACCTAGTGTTGGTCGACACAACAGAGAGTAGCGTGCCGGCAAGCACGTGAGCCTCGGGATAAATCTTGATGTCCCGTGTGCTTATTGTGATTGCTTCCACATCTTGGTGATTGGTCTTCATATTTATATTCTTGGTGGTTGGCATCTTAAGTGGATTTCATCGGTGATTGGCTCTCTACTAGACGATCCCGAAGGCTCGGTGAAATAACTTCTATCTAGCTCATTTACTTTGTGAATTTACGTCGAGCTATTTATTTGTGTACTTCTATCACTTGTTGTATATTTTTGTCATATACCTTGTGTACTAATATTGTGATTAGTTTTCATAGTTCATTCTTTGCACACACTTGTTTTTCTTCTATCATCTTGGTAATAGTTGTGCTAGAGCTAGTTTATTCCACATTAGTTTCTACACTACAAACTTTTGACCCTTTTGCCACGCTTTTTTGACGCAACGACAAGATTTGGTTGCAATACAGGGTGTTATCGCAACCATTTGCGTTGTTGGTTGCGATAGGTCAATTTTTTACCACGCAAATTGTTTTGTGGCACAAAGTGCGGAGATCGTTGCAATAAATAAGCGCTATCGCAACCAATTATAGACCTGTTGCAATAGGTAATCACTGTTGCCACGATTATATTTGCGTTGCGGGCAGTTTTAATGGCGTTGCAAAATCGAGAAGATATTACAATGCTCTTTAATCGATAGTTGCAATAAGTGATAAGTTTTGCCACGATAGCTTTGATGTTGCAAGTAGTTTTATTGCGTTGTAATATCAAGAAGATATTGCAACTATTTATTAATGGTTGTGACAGAGCACGTATCTTGCAACGTCCATTAGTCATTGCAATACCTTAGTTCACCATCCATATGCAGTATCATTGTAAATATTTAGTTAAAAAAATATTTATGTTGATAAAACAAAATCTACCCTACTAAAGCACTAACAATTTTCTTTACTTGGTATACCAAATAAACTTCCTCCGCTGAGAGGGTCACCCTTCGCACACCCCAAAAAATGTACCCAGAAAAATAACTCCATAGAAATCAACCATCCAGATTAATTCTCAATCTTCTCTCTCATTAGTCACTCAAATCCGACGATCAGGATCGCGTGTATGGTATCATCAGCATCGCCCGCACCCGCACGCGCTCTGCCACCCACACGTGTTGTGTGGCAGAACCAGAGATCGAATCCCCACCTACTCCATATAATAAATAAAATAAACGTAGAGAAACTCATGGCGCAGAAGTAAAAAATACGAGGCACGGTCAGGAGCCGGCGGCGGCAGCTCCGCTCCACGCGCAGGAGCTCTCGCGCTTAGGGTTTGGGCGAAAGACACGTCGGCTGCTTAGGCAACTTGGGCGTGTGCGGGGTGCGTGATCGTGGCACGGCGGCTAGGTGACCCAATGCTGCGCGTGGTGCCGGACGCGCGAGGGCGGGATCAGACGGAGACATCAGGGAAGGGCGCACCAGGCGAACCGGGGGGCTTGGGGTCGCGGTGTTGTCCCACTCCCATCGCAGCAAGTAAGCCAAGCGGGGGCGGGCCATCGCACGACGATGAACAAATTACCGACCCGACCCAGATCGTGCTCGTGGTCGCCGAGCGCCCGGGCCAAAATCACGACGAAGTGCGGCAAACGGACGACGAGTGCCGCACGGCATCGCGGGACGCGGAAATCAAACTAGCTGGCACGACATGCCGTGACCTGGCAATTCCCAGGAGACCCTGCAAGATCCACAGCTGTCGGCGTCCACCTTCTTCTCCTCTCACGGTCGCTCGGCTCCTATGTGCATAGTGAGATGAAGGAGGTAGTGGTAGTGGTTGTCACCTACCTTGGGCGGTTGGGCCATTCCTCTCTGCCTCCATCCGGCCTTTACCACAAACCCTATCTGATCATAGCAGCCATGGTCGCCATCGCCGTGTTCCTCACTTATCGCTGGCTCGTATGGCACCAGTGCCGCAACCCTTGTGGCAACGAGGATCTACGAAAGCTGCTGGAGACCTGGAGTTCGACTTTCAGCTATAGACCAAACCGGCGTCTAGTGTATGTAGCCTATATGTAAGACGGGCAAATTACCCGTTACCCATTACCCAAACCCAATTTACCCGAACCCGAACTACCCGAACCCAGAATACCCGATCATAAATTCGAATAGCAACTCTAGAAACCTGAAATTATTTTGGGTAATTCGGGTAATATGTCTCGGTACCCGAACTACCCATATAACCCGATCTGTATATTTTTTGAGCTTACCAATTTGTACTAAGATCATTGCCACTCACGATGCCCCTTGAGTCCTTCACGTTCACAAGCTTGTGGCCTAGCCCACTTAATAACAAGCAGCCGAGCACCTTGTATAGAAAAAGCGAGTCGCCAATGATGATATTTTTGTTTGTAAAAAAATGATGGTATTTCTGAACCGTACGTCTATGCCATGTCTATTTGTTCTAGTCTCTAAAAATGTTGTAAAATTGTTGTATGTTGCTTTGTATATTTATTACTCTATAAAATATTGTGAAAAACTATTGTTTATTATTTTAAAATGTAGCTAGAATTCTATTAAAAGCGATGCTTTTTAAATTTCGGGTAGAACAGGTATTACCCGAACTCGGACCCGAAATATCGGGTACCCAAAAATTCGGGAAACTCGAATGCCCAGGCCCGGCTATATGATAGCAGCAGGACTAACTATATACTCTGTATATCAATTCTCCGAGCAGATGAAAGCCTGGGCGAAGCAGGAGTTAAGACTCGTGAACTGATGTTTTTCTATGCAAAACTAATGCATAAAAATAATCACATTTGGCAGGAGAATGTTGAAGCCTAAATAATCAAGTTAGTTTTCTCGTGTCCAACAAATCTCTACTGCTAAAAAGACTGACTATGTGTTTGGTCAATAAATCAAAACTTAGCAGGTTTGTTATCTTCTTCTTTCTTCAGTAAATAATATTTTACATGTCTGATCCTATGTTCCAAGCTTTAAGACAGAAGGCATATTTATATTTTCATATATGCTTTTCAATGTTGCATGGGTAATATAGATATAATATTGATCTCTAAAATATGGGAGGGCTGTGGAGTTTCAGATTTTCCGTGGCGTTAGCACGGCCACTATGCTAGTATATGTAATTAGTCAATAGAATATCATATGAGTTGAATCCTATTAATTACGTCACTTGATTAAAACACTACAATGGTTAATTAAAAATATTGTAAAAAAGCTAGTAGAAGGTTTTGAACCCGAGACCTACTGTTGGTTGCGATAAGTAAAATTTAAAAAAACCACAATGGTTAACTAAAAATATAGTAAGAAATGCTTGTAAAAGGTTTTGAACTTGAGATGTCACAGTTCTTACCATTGGACCATAGTCATATTTATGTTAGCCATAGCTACAAGATTTATAGAAATAATATAAACCTAGGTATTGAAATAAGATCTAATTTTTCTATATGCATGGTATATGCGCTTCCCAAGGTGTCGTACAGGCATCATCTTCCCCAGGAGTCGCGACCCCTTGCATCAAAAAAAAAAAGACTCGCGACCCTCTATTGCTTCGTGTGGCCATGCAGTGGAGCTGTGAAAGGCACGTAGGCAACGCTGCACGCAAGAGCCACTGAACAAGTTGTACAGCTTGATGTTATAGTACAAGCCAAATAAAATGATCTTGATGATTTCTAGATGACCAATGCTGGTACACTACGTACTGATTACTACTACTAGTGAGCTGAGTCTAAAATAGCAAATACATGTACTAATTCCAAACTCTGTCAGAGTTTCAAAACTGTATTATAGATGAGCATGTAAGTGAGTTCAGAGTTTCAGTGGACAGGCCTGAAACTCACTTTCCAAACTCTGTACCTTGTCTCATACAGTGGTAGACCAAATAGAGGTATGGTATAAACACAGACTTGGGTTGGTTCACCATTATCTCCAACAAGAGTACAACCAAAAACTCACTAAGTTGAGCAGTAGAAATTACTGAAAATCAGTACATGCTGACTGCAGTTATGTTCAGAACATTCAGAGAAATGATCATTGAAATAAATATAAGGGTCGACGCCTCACCGTTCAGCTTTCCTTCGGTCGCCTCCAGTTTCAGCTTCGGACGCATCCTGTTCGAAGTCGGAGTCCGAATCGGGATCGACGATGAGCAGCACGGGCATGAACACTGGCCGAGCGAGTTCCGCGCTTGTGTCCGAACATTCTGGCTACGCTTGCCGCCGGTCATGGTCGCCGTCTCCGCCGCCCCCGCCACTGCCATCGAGGCCTCGCCACTGTCACCCGTGGGGATGGGGAATTTGGAGGAGGTATGGTGTATGGGATTGAGGGAGGTGGTGTGCTGCACGGGATGAGGAATTTGGGGGAGGTGGTGCGTGTAGGGGGAGGTGGTGTAGTGTGTGGTGGGGTTCAGTAGTGGGCCGGTCCATTAGCGCGAACGAGTTTATTGTTGCCCTGCTATTGCTATGTTCTATAACTTTAGTACCACCTCGAATATTTAAGGAGAGGCAACACAGTTTCAAAATGGAAGTGTTAGAACCACCTCGAACTTTTTATACCATGCTCTGTATGAACTGATTTGTGCACTTCGCTAGGTCTACTTGGGCCGTGCGTTGCTGGGCTTCTGTGTGCGATTGAGCCTGTTTGCCTCCAATATGCGGTCGAGCCTGGTGATGCACTTGAGGTCTGCTTGGGCCGTACGTTGCTGAGCTCCTGTGTGTGATTGAGCCTGTTTGCCTTCCAGCCTGGTGTTGCACTTGGCTCTATGCAGGCCCTAGTTAGTGCCAATTTTTTTTGGATTTATTTCATTCTATATTTCATATTTTGTATCTAAACTTTTCAATTCAATATTATATAATTCCATATTTTATATTTTTGTCTAATCTTTCAAATTGAACGCATTGAGTTTTTCAAAAATGTAATCATAGTTTTCATTTTTTTATCTAAAATTTTCAATTCAATAATTCTATATTTTATATTTTTTTGTCTAATCTTTTAAATTGAATGCATTGAATTTTTCAAAAATATAATTATAGTTTCTAAAACATAGTTTTTTTTTAAAAAAATCTTAATATAGTTTTTCTAGGTAGCTCGCTCGACATGGCTGGTTAGTTAGCGAGCTCAAGCTAACTCAGCTCGGCTCATTAGCGACCTCCTCTAGCTAGATCAGCTCTTTAGGCTCGACCATGCTGTAATCGGATGGCCGGCCGGCTGCAGCTGGAAGCCCTAGTTTGATTTTGGTTAATTGATGAAACCTATTTGGTCTAATCCTATTGCTATGCATGTGTGTAGCTATTAAGAAAGGATTAGGACCAAGCTAAGTGGTGGAGCTAACAAGGCGGCAACCATGGAGGATGGTGATAAGACACAAGTACTCAAGAAATCGAGTGTTCTACCCTTGGTGAAACGAAGAAGAGAAGATATGGAGCAAATAGGCCCGAAAGCAAAGGTATAACCTATAGGGCTCTTTGTTT
Organism: Coix lacryma-jobi var. lacryma-jobi; assembly: GCA_009763385.1. Taxonomy (NCBI): domain Eukaryota; kingdom Viridiplantae; phylum Streptophyta; class Magnoliopsida; order Poales; family Poaceae; genus Coix; species Coix lacryma-jobi. The sequence continues at coordinate 87,931,530 of CM019831.1, forward strand.
TGGTGGTCAAGACACTTAGCGAGTATGATCACATTTAGGATACATAGCCGTACTATCAAGAGGAGATTATTCACGGCTTATGCGGTGTTCAAGTGTCACTAGGTGTTCTCTAACATATCGATGATATAGACCTAGTGAGTGACCAACAAAATCCTTGAAAATGCTTTGCAAAATGCTAACACACGTACACAAGTGATGAAACACTTTGGTGTTGGCACATGGAAGCAAGGGTAGAAGTTAGACATTGAAAGGTGTTGTGTTAGGGGCATCAGACGCTGCTGGCGGCAGCATCGGACGCTGGGCCGAGCGTCCGGTGGCAAACCCTAACCACTGACATTTGTTGAGGGAGCATCGGACGCTGGCAACGGACGCTGGCAAAACACTGTTGCAGAGTCCGATGGCTATGACGTGGCGTGAGCGTACTTTCCAGCGAGCATCGGACGCTGGCCTGCGTCCGATGCCGATCCATCGGACGCGTCCGATGTGTTTTGGAGCATTCTGGAACCTTACTGTTGTGTCATCGGACGTAGGGGTTGAGCGTCCGGTGCTATCATTCCGGCGCGTCCGATATAGCGCCAAAATAAGCTGAAAAGAGTGAGTGGCATCGGAGCGTCCGATGCCTGGCATCGGCGCGTCCGATGCCACATTAACCATGGCGCGAAGGAATATGACCGTTGGGATCTGATGGCTCGAATTTGTATCTGGGGACACGTGGTGCTCATCGGAGCAGCGTCCGATGGCCCTGACACCGGCGCGTCCGATGCCTCTGTTTCAGGCCCAACGGCTAGGCCGACTTGTGTGGCCTATTTAAGGGGGTTGGCCGGCTCACTTGGACTTACTCTTGCACGTTTTGATTCTTAAGCATTCTAGTGAGCTTTGGCAAGCCTCCCAACTCATCTCCCAAGTTGATTTGATCAAACCAAGTGAGATTGAGTGATCTAGTGCGTGATTTGAAAGAGTTCAATCTAGTGACACTAGTTCTTCGCATCGGCATTGAGTTTTCTTGTTACTCTTGGCATTTGTCGGTGCCTAGACGGCTTGGAGGCGTTGAGGTGGATTTGGCAAGTGAAGGAGATTGTTCTTGGCCACCACCGACCATGATTGTGAGAGGTTTTGGAGCCTCACCTCGCCGGAGTGGCAAGAGGCATCCTTAGTGGATTGCTCGTGTCATTGAGCTACCTCACTAGCGGTAGATTCTTGTGGCGCTCTTTGTGAGCTTGGCTTTGTGTCAATTAGCCACCGGGTCACCTAGTGTTGGTCGACACAACAGAGAGTAGCGTGCCGGCAAGCACGTGAGCCTCGGGATAAATCTTGATGTCCCGTGTGCTTATTGTGATTGCTTCCACATCTTGGTGATTGGTCTTCATATTTATATTCTTGGTGGTTGGCATCTTAAGTCGATTTCATCGGTGATTGGCTCTCTACTAGACGATCCCGAAGGCTCGGTGAAATAACTTCTATCTAGCTCATTTACTTTGTGAATTTACATCGAGCTATTTATTTGTGTACTTCTATCACTTGTTGTATATTTTTGTCATATACCTTGTGTAGTGATATTGTGATTAGTTTACATAGTTTATTCTTTGCACACACTTGTTTTTCTTCTATCATCTTGGTAATAGTTGTGATAAAGCTAGTTTATTCCGCATTAGTTTCTAGCTCTAATTGCTTGTGTGCTATAGTTATATTAGGTAGAATTATTGGATAGGTGGTTTGCAAAACACTATTAGGCTAGCGCAAAAAGCTTCACCATTTGTTATACTAATAGTGTTTGCCTAAGTAATTTTGTAGATTTCTTAATTAGGCTATTCACCCCCCTCTAGCCAATTCGGACCTTTCAGCAGCCCTCGTTGTGTGAGAGAGAGGGGGACAAAGGAAAGAAGGAGCAGCGCACAACCATGGTCGCAGGAGTTGCGCACGAGAGGATAAGTGTAGGCAGGCGGTGGAGTAAAAGATGCCTCTCATTTTTTAATGGGCCATGCGGACTCGTTAGATTGAAGTTGCGGGAGACAAAAGGAGAACGCGCCACCCGTCTGGAAAAGTACGGACGTCTGAGGTATATCATTTCCGTTAAACTTTTATACTAAAAGTACAAGGATCACATGATAAGATAATAATACTATAAAATTAAATACTAAAATTAAAGTGATAGTCAATACAAAAGACAAAATTCATGTAAATAGATAGGTGATTCCTAGGCGATCATGGCATCGTCCGGCGACATCGGAGGATTAGCTTCCGGTTAAAGATGTTAATGGGTACCAGAAACCCGAAACCCGATAGATTCTTACCCTATTAGGGTGAGGATATGAGTTGACTTTTCTACTTATGGGTTTGTTAAAGGACAAAAAGTTAAATCCAGTGGGTTTATGGGTGTGGGTCTAGAAGCATAGTACCCAACTCGTAAATCCATGGGTTTTTTAAACCCGGTCTATAACTCAAAAATATTTATCTACCCTATAAAAAAGTTTACAAATTATTTATTTTAATTAATTTCATCATATTGGATTACCCATCGTCCTAAATCTTATGAAAAATATGAGCAATTTGAATATGTTAAAAAACATAACCATTAACTATAATATTTTTGAAAGAGGAAAAAGACAAAAATTAAAATATGGTTTTGGTGACCTTGCTTCCGTGTATAAGAGAAGCATATATATAGCTATATAAACAAATCGAGAGTAGAACATAATAAACTTAAAAAATGAAACGTGGTTCCATAAACTCATGGGCATAAGTTGAATTCATGGGCGACCCGATGGTCACTTGAAACCCGATGGACATAAGTTTGGACACAAAATAAAACTCGTGATAGTTCATGAGTTTTTTAGCGGGTTGACTTTAGGTTCGTGGGCATGGGTGAAAGGTCCTAAATGGCTAGAGGGGGGTGAATAGCCTAATAAAAATTCTACAACAACATTAAACACCTTTGTTCATAACTAAATGGCGAAGCACAGGTTGCACTAGCTCTAAGTCAAATGGAAGGCACCTATTCACAATTCAAAATAATTATGATCTCTATTGTCACACAATGGCTTGGTTGCGAAATTACAACTATGTGAGCAATATGAACAAGTAATTATGCTACTCTACATAATAAGCAAAGTAACTAGCAACAAGTAGATACAATTACTCCTAGCAACGAAGAGGTAATGTAAATATGAAGGACCGAATTGGCGGCCAGAGGGGGTGAATGGGAGCCTCGAATTTCTTCTAGAGAAATGATGGCCCTTGTCCCAGAAAATCACCCAAAAGCAAAACCAACAAGCGTGATGTCCACGACCCAAGTGATTGGGTGGATGTTCCCTAGGAACACAGCGGGACACCATAAGAAAGCTCACACAAAAAGCCGGAACGAAGATCGGACGAACACCAAAGAAACCGCGGACGAGAACATGCAAAACTGCTCTGACCGGACTCTGGGGTGCGTCCGGTCAATGATGATCGGACGCGTCCGGTCAGAGAAACTCAGTCTCAGTTGCTATCTGTGTTGGACCGGACACTGTGCCGAGTGCGTCCGGGCAACACTTGAACCAGTGTCCAGTCACTACTACCTGATGAGTAGTAGCGATGCGTCCGGTCAGAAGCAACTGGTGCGTCCTATCAGGTTCTCGCGAAACTAAGCAGCAGAGCCTTCAACGACCGGACTCACTGGTTAGAGTCCGATCATCCCGTGGCCTGAGTCTGGTCACCCCGAAACAGTGCAGTTCGTCCACTGATTCGACTCGATCCCCCTCAAATCAAAACCACTAAGGTTCAAACTATGTGAAGGGAGTCACAAGGAGGATAGTGAGCTACTCCTAGGAGATCATGGCTCGAACCTATCTCCAAATCAATGAATCGAAGAAGTTCGGGGAAAGGAGATGAACACGATCCAAAACGAAAATGATTCGATCTACTAGCTCGTGAGGTTAGAGATGAATTCCATCAGTGAAAAGAAGCGCCTCATGATCTAGCACAAGTGGGTTCAAACGGAATCGAAAACCGTCTCACGGAGAAGAAGAACTAGGCAAATCTCCGAGAGGGCAAAAACCTAAAACGCGAAGAACACATGAACAAGTGACGAATCGAACTCGATTTTAGTTGTGTCTCAAACCCACGAGACAACAACGAGATTATGGTCTCATTTCCTCAAAATCCAAATACACAGAGGTATGATTATTGTCTCTCTGTGGATCACATGCAACAGTATGGAAGAAAACCTAAGCGAAGGCTAGAGAATGAAAGCTGCAAGGATTGGGAGAGAGGAGGGGCTGCCTCTCTACTTATAGCCTAATACACTTATTCCCCTTCTACCCCTAGATACAAGAGCGAACAGGCCAACCCTAGGGGTATCCCGGTCCAACTCTGCCAAGTCTTGATCCGACGGCCACGCGCCTTCCTCATCCTTAGCTTCGCCTCGACGCAAGCCTCAGGATGCCGCCACATGTCGTCCTGTCGACCGCCGAGCCTTCCTCGCCGATAGCTTCACCACAACGCAAGCCTCTCGGCGTCGCCACGCATCGACCGTCCTTTTTGGACCTCTCCCCGGTTTTGAGGCTAAAATCGAGAAACCAGTCCTCAGGCTGAGTTTTGTGGCCTAAACTTAGAAACCCGCCAGCCAAGGTTTTGAGGCCCAAACCTGGAAACCATCCACGCCGAGTTTTGAGGCCCAAACTCAGAAACCGGCCACCCCGAGTTTTGAGGCCCAAACTCGGAAACCATCGAGGGTAGTTTTTTGAGACTCAACTACCAAACCCGCGTCGTAGATGGGATGTGGTTCGCACACCCCGACCACCGGCATCGATGTCGATGCATGTCCAGCCTCCACATCGGGCACAACACCTTCGCCTTCCTTCTCGGCCTCCCGCCAAGTGTCACAACGCCATCGTCTTCCTCCCGACTCGGCCGATGCACCGCACATCCCCATGTGCTCTTGGCCGCCGATGCCACGTGCCAGTTACCACAGCTGGTCCTCGGGCCTCCTGGTCTGTTGGTCCAAGCCTCACATCCGCCCTTCACCGCTCTTGGTCCATCGGCACGGCACATCTCTACTTGACCTTCACCTCGCCATTGAGCACTATCTCCAAGCTCCACACCTGCACATCAACACAGCCAAGAGACACATGTTGCCTATTGACCGATCGCTCATCACTCAGAAAGGAACCACAAGGGCACATATCAACCTTGTGTTCGCAATCTCCCACTTGATGAGTGCATCGTCAACATAGAGTATCTATAATCAAAGAGAAAAGAAAATAGAAGTAGATAGAAGAAGAAACTCATTCGAGATGTCCAAAAGCCAAGATAAAAGCCGAAGAAGGACAAATCGAGATAAGCAAAGCTTGGTCCCTAATGACATGGACAACAGTTTGACACAACCAAGCAAAGGATCGGAGCAACAACTCAACAAGAAGCAAAACTCGATCACACAAAGTGAAAAGACTTGGTTCCCAAAGACATGGGCAATGGCTCGACGCAACCAAGTCAAGAACCAGCTAGTCCTCAAGAAGAGGCAGAAATGGCTCAACACCACTAGCTGAAAGCTCGATACCAACTGAAATTGAAGACGCATAAACCTGTGAAACTGCTAGTCCCTCAAGATAGATGCATAGAGGCTCAACACAACTAGCAGAAAGCTCCATACCAATTGAAACTCAGGCACACAAAAGAGCAAAGCAGAAATACTCCCCCTCACTAAAAGAACTCCCCCTCAACAAGTGAAGCACAAAGTTGCAAATTGTTACCATACCTAGAAATTCTCCCCCTTGGGGGCAATTTACAATCAATCAAGATGGGGAAATGGAGCTCAAATAAGCGAAACGGAGCTAGGCCATGCCTATCGGAGCAAGAAACATGCATATGAGCCTAAAATGCATGTCAGCAGCTTTAGGTATATAGTTGTTAGAGTGAAAGAATGCTCTAAAGAGTGTTGATTCGACAACTAAGCAACAAGCATAAGTGCTAGCAAAGGCTCAAACTGATCACAGAATACGGAATATGAACAAAGAAGCTTAGTGAGCAGTTTTAAGCCATTCAGAAAAGGGGTTTCACCATCAAAAATAGCACTGAACATGTATAGACAGGAAATCGAACAAGTGCTAAACATGTATACAAGGTGAACTACCCCTAGCAAAGTTCAATCATCATGCTATAGAATGAAACATAGACTTGTGTTTTTCAAATTTTATCGGAGATTTGCAGCGGTGATTAACACAAGTTCAGATTTTAGCATACGATTGCGAGAGGTTGAAAGCTTGTCATTGCCCGACTTTTCAACCGAGCTAAGCCTATGCATAAGCAATCAAAAGCTTGGAGCATCGGTTTCGGTCTTACACTACACGACTCAAGTTTAACTCAATGTGCAATGAGAAACTGTCTCGATACCGTGATGTGCTAACAAAGCAATCTCATCTTGATCTTTTCAAATTCACTTAGACTTGGTTCAAATTAAGTAGAATATGAACATACCAAGCAAGTGAATGACTCAGAACTAGAGACACAGCAACCTAGCATATATGAAATAGCACAATTGACTTCAACACATCCTAAACATGCTAGTTGCCAATCTCAATGGTGAACATGTATCAAGTTTTATGTTCATTGAGCATATTCACCATTCATAAAAGTAGCCCAGCTCATAACATGTATCAGTGATCAAAAAGAGCCTAAGCTACAAGCATCATCATATAGCATCGAAGCAAAACTATTCAGAGCATAAGTTCATTCTAAAGATTATAGACATGAAGCTCGAAAATGCAAAGTGCACATGATGAGATGTATGCAAAAGTTAGTCTATAAGAAATAGAGCGGAAAAAACTAGACTAAAAGTATCAGAGCAAAAATAAAAACAACCCAAAACAAAAGGGTATCAGAGAGTCAGTCTATGATACAACAAGCAAAGTGCTACCCCCATCTAAAAGGGGAAACACACACCAAGCTCTCCTCTCAACCTAGCAAAGGTTGAGAGATCCAAAGGCTTGGTGAAAATATCTGCAAGCTGGTTATGGGTGTCTACATGCCTAAGGTCAATGTCGCCTTTCTCGTAGTGATCACGAAGAAAGTGAAAGCGAACTGAAGGACCGAAGGTGCAACACAAAGGCGACCAGAGGGGGTGAATGGGAGCTTCAAATTTATTTCAGAAACTTTTAGCCTCTGTCCCGAGAATCAACCCCAAGAGCAAACCTAAAGCTTGCTAGTGTCCACGACCCTAGATGTAGGGTGGATGCTTCCAAGAAGCACAACGAGACACTACACAACTCTAGAAACCCAACGCAAAAGCCTGAAACCAAATCGGAAATCGGACGAACGAATGCGGACGAAAACGTGCAAATCTGCACTGACCGGACTCTAATGAGCGTCCGGTCAGGTTGGATCGGACACGTCTGGTCTGCTCGAGAGTGTTTTCGAAGCTCTCTGTGTTGGACCGGACTCACAATACGGAGCGTTCGGTCACAACATGCAAAGCGTCCGGTTAGAGGAATCGAACGATGAACAGTGCGAACGTAGAGTCCGGTCATAAAGAGGAGCGTCCGGTCAACTTTACGCAGAGTGGACAGTGAGGCCTTCAACGACCGGACTCACTGACTAGAGTCCGATCTCTTCGAGTCGTGCGTCCGGTCACCCCGACTGCGTGCTGTTTGTCCACCGATTTGACTCGATCTCACCCTAAATGAAACCTCTAAGGCTCAAACTTTGTGAGAAGAGTCACAAGGATGATAGTGAGCTACTCCTAGGAGATCATAGCTCGAACCTATCTCCAAATCGATGAATTGAAGAAGTTCGGGGGAAGAGAATGGAAAATTCGATCCAAAACGAAAACCAATCAGTCTACTTGCTCGTGAGGTTTGAGTTGAATTCCTTCGGTGGAAATGATCTCCTCACTTCAAAGAACAAGTTGATTCAAGTGGATTCGAAAACGACGCATCATAGAGGGAGATTGAGCGATGGGAAAATTGAGACAAAAAGCAAAACACGAAGAACAACTCAAGAACGCGAATCACAATCTCAATTGCCAGCCGAAAATCGTCCCCACGAGGAGACAACGGGAATCCGGTCTTGTTTCCGCAAAATCCAAATACACAGAGGTATGATTCACAGTTTGTGCGGATCTCAGTAGCTACAACAGGGATGTGGGAGAACAGGAAACCCTAAGTGAAAGTAGCAAATGGCTGAGATAGTTTGGAGGGAGGGGTTGCCTCTCCTAATATAGCCTAATACAATTATTCCCCTTCTACCCCTACTGCTAATGAGAGAGAAGGCTAACCCTAAGGAAATTCCTGTCCAACTCGAAGTGTAGTCGATCCGACGGCCCACGCTCGCACATCCGGTAGCTTCGCCTTGACGCGACCTCACCCGATGCCGCCACATGCCGCCACTCGCCATTCGTCCTTTTCTGGACCTCCCCCTAGTTTTGAGGCTGAAACTGGGAAACCAGTCCTTAGGCTAAGTTTTGTGGCCCAAACTCAGAAACCCGCCATCGCCCAGGTTTTGTGGCCCAAACCTGGAAACCGTCCTCAGCCCGAGTTTTGAGGCCCAAACTCGGAAACCGGCCAGTACCCAGGTTTTGAGGCCCAAACCTGGAAACCATCCACTCGGTGGTTTTTCTGGGGCTCTACCACCAAATCGACGCTGTAGAGGGATGCACCGCCCATGCACCTCGTCCACCCGCAAGTCTTCACTTGTCGTTATCTCAGGCTGTCAGCCACCACAACTGATCCTCATGCCACCGGTCCGTCAGTCCAAGTCTCACGTCCGCCCTTCACCGCTTCGGGTCCATCGGCACGACACGTCTCTACTTGACCTTCACCTTGCCTTCAATCACCGTCTCTGAGCTCGACACCTGCACAACACAAGCCAAAGAACATGCGCATCATACCAGTTGACAATCACTCATCATCTCAAGATCCGGCATACACCCATGTATCCACAATCTCCCCCTTGATGAGTGCATTGACAACTACCAACACAAATGATATGGAATAGAAGAAAAGAAGGAGAAGGAAGTGAACTCAACCAATCGACCAGAAGCAAAACAAAGCCAAAAGAAGTCGAATGGAGTGAGCAAGACAACTTGGTTCCCAAAGACATGGGCAACGGCTCGACGCAACCAAGCAAAGCAGAGCTAGCCCTCAAGAAGAGGAAGAACGAGCTCAACACCGCTAGCGAGAAGTTCAGAGCAAAGAAGTCAAAACTTAAGTAAATCAGCTAGTCCCTCCAGAAAGAGGCAAAGGCTCAACACAACTAGTTGAAAACCTCTCCAAACCAATTGAAAACTCATCAAGCGAGCAAACTCCCCCTGGACATGAACTCCCCCTTTAAAAGTGCACACAACTAGGACATGATTTGTCAAATTTGTCCCCCTTAGTTGAAAATGCACAATCAAGCAAATGCATATGAGTCACAAATGCAGGTTAGCAGCTTCAGGTATATAGTCAATAGAATGAATAGATGCTTTAAATAGTGCTGATCCGACTACTCAACAACAAGTATAAATGCCAACAAAGGCTCAAACTAATCACAGAGTACGAAATATGAACATAGTGAGCAGTTTTAAGCCATTTAGAAAGGGTTTCACCATCAAAATAGCACCACACATGTATAGACAAGAAGTCAAGCAAATGATAAACATGTATGCAAGGTGAACTACCCCTAGAAAAGTTCAATCATCATGCTATAGAAGGAAACATAGACTTGTGTTTTCAAGTTTTATTGGAGTTGCAGCGGTGATTATACACAAGTTCGAATTTTCAGCATGAGATCGCGAGAGGTTGAAAACTTGACATTGCCTAACTTTTCAACCGAGCTAAGCCTATGCATAAGCAATCAGAAGCTTAAAGCAACAGTTTCGGTCTTACACTACACGACTCAAGTTTAACTCAAAGTGCAATGAGAAATAGTCTCGATACCGTGGTGTGCTGTCAAGCAATCCCATCTTGATCTTGTTAATTTACTTAGACTTGGTTCAATTTTAACAGACTATGAACATACCAAGCAAGTGAAAGACTCAAAACTAGAGACATAGCAACCTAGCATATAGGAATAGCACAAGTAAATTCAACACATTCTACACATGCTAGTTGCCAATCTCAATGGTGAACAAGTTTCTAATTTTATGTTGAATTAAGCATATTCACAGTTCCGAAACATAGCTGTTGACTCTTGCTAACGTCGTCACTAGGAGTAGACTATGGAATCTATCCCTGGCAATGGCGCTAGAAAGGTTTGCTGGTACTTCTTAATGTAAGAAGTATAACTAACTATTCGTATGACTATTGGTAGGTTCCGCAAGCGCATAGAATAAGTCTATTGTAGCACTTCACCCGGGAGTTACCGAGTATCGTATTTATTTCCACAGGGAAGCTACTATGGCAGAACTAACACTAGGACCGCTATGAACAACTAGTGATTCTAGCAGGGTTGATCGAAAAGTGTGAATGGGGGTTGGTTCCTACTATTACTAAAAGAAAAGAAAGAAAGACTAACTACTACTAAATCGGCGGGGTCTGACCGATGAACAGATTAATGTTTTCCTACACACTTACGATCAAAACTAACTTAGCAATAAAGGTTTTATCTAGTTCTTCGAACCGTACACACCCTCTGGACTATTTACCTTAGACGTGCACAACGAGGTTTATGATTTAAGAACTAACCCAACTACGTGGTGGAATTCAAGGCTCCCAGGGCTGTCACCACCTGTTTGCTACCACAACTATCCGGGGGGCTAGCCACAAACTAAGGTATAACTAGTCTAAGCACTGCGCTTACACTAATATATACTACTCTAATCTTGCGTCCAAAACTAGAGCACTGATTACTCAGCGAAGAACCCAAACTAGATGCAAACTAAATACTAAGTTATCTATGATTGAAAGCACTCAACAAGAACAAGAAGTAAAGAACTTAAAGTAAATGCTAAAAGTAGAAGAACACTAAGATAAATAGAGAAAGACTTGGAATTATACCAGAGACTTGGAAGATCCTCTATTACAACTCCAGCTCTTCTCTTCTTCACTCTCGCTCTCACTCTAAGTCTCTCAACTAGAGTGTTCCTTCACCAGAGCTTCGCTTACAAGAGAGTGGGACTAATGAGGTGAGGTCTGAGTACAAATGAGCTCGGGGGGTCCTATTTATAGCCTAAGGGACCTAGCAGGGTACTTATGGACCTAGGGTTAGGTCAGGGGGGTGAGTGTGGTGGCGGGCGCCAGCCCTAGGTGGCGGCCGCCACCCCCCTGGCCCTTGGATCCACCGCCTCTTCACCAACGGCATCCAGGAGGTCCTCCAAGTCGGTTTGGGGTCGGTTAGGGTTGTCCAATAACCATCACATGGGCAATTAGGCCATGATCCATGTGACGCTGCTTCTTAGCCCTTGGATGAACCGACTTAGGTGAGCAACGGCTGCAAATGAATGTGGGGTGCTTCTCCTGAATCAGTGACGTGGCAGGGGGGAGTTTGGGCTTCTCCCCCCTGGCGGCCGCCAGTTGTGGGTGGCGGGCGCCACCCCACCTTGGCCCAAAGTGAGCCCAGGTGAGTGTGCTCGCCTCCTAGTGGGTCCTCTTGATCATTTTGCTCAAAAACCCTGCAATTTCCTACATTCAAATAAAACTCAAAGACAAGTGAAAATCGTTAGTTTATAAAAGGTTTTTGGTTGATTTTAGGTCCTTGTGTTGCATTATATGACCTTGTTGATGCTTAGAATATGACACTTAGTGAGCGTCAACAATAGCTCAGCTCACAACATGTTGTTGGCACAAAATGTGTCACACTGTGCCTCACACACACCAAGCCGGAAAGCGTGGCTTCAATCGGGTGCCCGAACGGTTTGGAATCCGGAGACGTGCCAGTCGGTTTGACCTGAAAGCCAACAAGGGATAAAACTGTGAGAATTAAACTGGAACATGCCGGGTGAGACCAGACAGTTCCATATTTACGGCCCTGAAGCCACTCACGATGACATATAGCTATAGAAGCTATCTGTCAACAAGTTTTAAAGATCATTCGGCTAATTCCAAACATGAACATATGTAAACAGTTGGTTGCCGAACGCACATACATAAAAAGACACACTTGAACAAGTAAAGATAAATTATAAATTAACGCGTAACCAAGCTCGGCAAATTAGCTGAGTTGGGGTCCATGGAGAAGGAACATACAAACAAGCACAATTAGACCAATCTAAAACCTGCATCTGCCGCACGATACCTAGTTTTATCAAAGCTTAAGCATGATTGACATGTATGAACCCGCAACACGTAACAATCTAGATTAGAAATTAATTCGGCCATCATGGTCATGCGATTATTAGTACACCAAATAAACTTGTAGAGCATGGCCGAACAAAGTCAATCTAGATTGGGCAAAAGAGTGTTACAAAATTAAATAAATCATGCAACACATGATAACTTAATGAATCTACTAGATCTTGCCAAATCCAATAGAGCCGATAACTATCTCGCTCCTGCTAAACGTATCAAGCAAACGCCTGCCGCACGGTATTTACTCATAAGTAAAGCATAAGCAAAGACTTCTTGATCATTAACAAAGGTCCACCGCACGACCATTGGAAACGAACAAGACTACTTGCATCACATCTAAATCCACCGCATGATACTAGACATGATAACAAGGTTGTCGGGACTTACGGAGGTCGACGGATCGATGATTCCTCTCGAAGAACTTGACGACACGACAAAGGACTCGAAGATGGCACGGGGCCGATTTGTATTGATATGATTGTGAACCCTTTTTACAATAGCCAAGGGTTTATATTTATACCCTGAACACGATATAAGTCCTAAGAGGATACGACTACAAAATATTAAAGGAAAATACAATATTTTTGGTCTTCAACTCCCTTCGGAATCTTCAATGCCTTAATTGTCACAATCTTGTTGCCCAATCGGCTTTTGCTTATGTCATTTCAATGGAAATCCCCTTCTTCTCAGAATAGCTGACCGCATAAGCAGTTGCCAAATCCTTGGAAACTTAGCCGACCGCATGGATACTTGCCGAATGCCTTACGCGCCCATCTCCACACACTGGTCCATCTGTCACCCCCTTATGCGTGCGAAAATCTAGTGTTAACACATGTATTAGTGATCAAGGAGAGCCTAAGCTACAAGCATCATCTTATATCATCAGAGCATACACTAATCATAGCATAGATTTATTCTAAAGATTATAGACATGAAGCTCGAAAAAGTAAAGACGCAAACATGATGAAAAACAAAGACTAAACAAGAACAAAACAAAAGAAGTCAGTCTATGATACAATAACTAAAATGTTTCCCCCAACTAAAAGGGGAAACACACACCAAGCTCACCTCTCAACCTAGCAAAGGTTGATTGGTCCAAAGGCTTGGTGAAAATATCTGCCAACTGATGATGAGTATCGACATGGCGAAGGTCGATATCACCCTTCTCATAGTGGTCTCGCAAGAAATGAAAGCGCACATCAATGTGTTTGGTCTTAGAATGAAGCATGAGGTTCTTAGCAACGCTAATCACACTCATGCTATCACAAAGCAATGGTACTCGAGAAAAACTCAGACCAAAATCACGCAAAGTGGCCATCATCCACAACAACTGGGAACAACAGCTAGCCGCAATAACATATTCAGCCTCTGTGGTAGATTGGGCGACACTAGACTCTAGAGAAGAACCCAAAAATTGACAAGTCCTAGAAGTGGACTTGCGATCAAGTCGGCAACCAGCAAAATCAACGTCAGAGTATCCGCAAAGGGAGAGGGTAGAAGAAGCAGAATACCAAAGCCCGAACTCAGGAGTGAAGCGAAGGTACCTCATAATGCGCTTGACCGCCTGACGGTGAGAGGTGCGCGGCGACGATTGAAATCGTGCGCAAAGACACACCGCGAACTGAATGTTCGGGCGTGTCACTGTCAGTTACAGCAGCGACCCGATCATACTCCGGTACTCCTTCTGGTCCACAGCTTCTCCATCCTTGTCCACGTCCAGGGCCGTCATGGTCGACATGGGAGTTGGAAGAGGCTTGGCCTCACCCATATCGAACTTCTTCAATATGTCCTTGGTGTACTTGCCCTGGTGCACAAACGTCCCTTCTCGGGATTGCTTGATTTGTAACCCGAGGAAAAACGTCAACTCGCCCATCATGCTCATCTCAAATTCCCTGCTCATAGTATCTGCAAACTTGGCAACAAAGCATGAGAAGAACCACCGAAAATGATACCATCCACGTAAATCTGAACCAACAAAGTGTCATTGCCTTGCTTGAGGACAAAAATTGTTTTATCAACACATCCCATTTTAAAACCCTTAGCAAGCAAAAAAGTTTTCAACCTATCATACCAGGCTCTAGGGGCTTGTTTCAAACCATACAAAGCTTTGTGAAGTTTAAAAACATGGTTTGAAAACTTGGGATTTTCAAAACCGGGGGTTTGTTTCACATACACCTCTTCTTCTATGTAGCCGTTTAAGAAGGCACTCTTGACATCTATTTGAAAAAGTTTGAAACCCTTGGATGCAGCAAAAGCCAAGAGGATCCTAATTGCCTCCAAACGAGCTATAGGAGCAAACGTCTCCTCATAGTCTATCCCTCCTTCTGACTATACCCCTGGGCTACAAGTCTGGCCTTGTTTCTCCCAACATGGCCGTCCTCTCCTTGTTTGTTTTTGAAAACCCATTTTGTACCAATAGGGTGAAACTCAGGAGGAGGTGGAACAAGAACCCAAACCCGATTTATCTCAAAATTTTCTAACTCCTCATGCATGGCATTGACCCAATCCGGATCAGATAAAGCGTGTCCAACATCTTGGGGTTCAAAATCAGCAACAAATGCAGAATGGGCAAAGTGAGAAATTTGTTGTGACCTTGACCGAGTGACGCGTTCGTGAATGTTTTCGATCATCTGTTGAGGAGGGTGTTGGCACTGAATGTGTCGTGGTGCCTCCCTTGCAGAAGTGACCACCCCCTCAATAGTAGCTGGTGCCTCCTCGGGTACAAGTGGTATAGCCCGAGGTGGTGGATCACACGACCCCCATGTAGTGGAAGAAGACGGGTCGGGGCCACGAGCAGTCGTGGTCGAAGTCGACCCAATCGGCACAGCAGGTGGAGGAAGTGCTAGATCATCAATCCCTTCTGTACCTTCTTCCTCATCATCAAAAAGAGGTTCACCAACCTCGTGATCACCTGCACGCTCAAATCTAGAAGAAGGACAATGCATGGTCTCGTCGAAGGTGACATCGGATGTCTCCATGACTCGGTTAGTATCAAGGTTAAGTACACAATATGCACGAGTATGATTACCATAACCCAAAAATACACCGTCAGAGGAGCGAGACTCAAACTTGTCCAAGTTGCCTTTCTTGAGTATAAAACAGTGGCAACCAAAAACTCTAAAATAACTCACTGTGGGTTGCTTCTCAAATCGTAACTCATAAGAAGTCTTCTTCAAGAACGCACAGAGAAAAATGCGTTTGGAAATGTAGCATGCAGTGTTAATAGCCTCGACCCAATACCGCCTAGGAGTCCTATGCTCATCGAGCATCGTCTTGGCCATCTCTACAAGGGTCCGATTTTTCCTCTCTACAACACCATTTTGTGGCGGTGTGTAGGGGGAAGAAAACTGATGCTCTAAACCCAAAGAGTTACAAAACTTCTCAAATTCTGATTTCTTAAACTCGGAACCATTATCGCTATGAATAGCTCTCATCGAGTTCTTAGGGAACTCGTTCCGAAGTCGCAAAATCAGATTGCGAGTAAAAGCAAAAGTCTCAGTTTTCTCAGCTAAAAAGAAAACCCACGAATATCTTGAAAAGTCATCAACAACAACAAGCGCATACTACTTCCCACCAACCAAGCTCACCCGAGCCGGACCGACAAGGTCCATGTGTAAAAGCTCTCCAGGACACTTAGTCATAACCTGATTCACTGGATGGTGGGGAGCGGCTACCATTTTCCCATGTCTACAAGAATGGCAAACAAGATCCTTCTCCATGCACAACTTGGGCAATCCTCGGATTAAGCCAAGTGAACTAAGCCTTGCCAGCAAGTCGAAGCTCAGGTGACCTAGTCTCCTATGCCACTTCCAAAGATCAGAGGAGGAAGGTCCAGCCACGAGACAACGAGAAATTCCAAACGACTCCGAGAAATTTGCACGAAAGACTTTTCCAAAGGGCGAAATCAAACATACAAGATTGCCCTGAGGATCCAAAATACGACTGAGATTCGGCTTAAAACGAATCTCATAGTCATCATCAAAAAGTTGAGAAATAGAAAGAAGGTTAAAATGCAAGTTAGAAACAAGAGCAACATCACGCAACACAAAGTGCTCATTAACTCGCACCGACCCACGAGACAACACTTTACCTTTGCTATTGTCGCCGAAGGTGATAAATTCCTTTCCGGCAACTAGACTGAGACTGGAGAACCACTTAGCGTTTCCGGTCATATGCCTTGAGCACCCGGAATCCACCAACCAAATGTTCTCCAATCGCCTTACCTACATCAATAAAAATACATAGGGTGAGCATACGGTCCAACACTGGGGTGAGTAAAATGGGAAGTATACCAGTGTTGGGCCGACTGCTCAAAAGAACGGTTAGTAGAAAAACCATTCCTAGCACGCCTACGGGGAAAGCGATCACCACGCTGAGGAAAGCATGGTCCGCTAAGGGAAGAGCGTCCATCGCGATAGTCAAAACGCGGTGGAGGGTAATGCTCAACTACAAAGCCACCACCACGGGGTCCATAGCCAACAAAAGCAGGCTCCCGCCGAGCACGTCCTCCTTGCGGCCTAGGACCTTGAGGCATTGGACCTCTAGGCCTAGCAACTCTCCTCTGAACCTTTGGCACATGTACATCATGGAAAGGATGGTACATGTCCAAATTGTTCATCTTCTTTACACGACGCTCCTCTCTCTTGCGCCAAAAGCAAAACTCCCTCAAGTGTCCATCTCTCCCACAGTGCTCACAATGGCACCTCACCGTTCTCATAGGGGTTGTTGGTACTAGTGTTGGGCCGGCTGCTCAAAAGAATGGTTAGTAGCAAAACCATTCCTAGCACGCCTACGGGGAAAGCGATCACCACGTATAGGAAAACGTGGTCCGCTGAGGGAAGAGCGTCCATCGCGATAGTCAAAACGCGATGGGGGGGGGGGGGGGGTAACGCTTAACAACAAAGCCACTGCCACGGGGTCCGTAGCCTACAAAAGCAGGATCCCGTCGGACACGTCCTTCTTGCGGCCTAAGACCTCGAGGCATTGGACCTCTAGGCCTAGCACTCCTCCTCTGAACCTTCGGCGCATGTACATTATGGAAAGGATGGTACATGTCTGAGTTATTCATCTCATTTGCACGACACTCCTCTCTCTTGCGCCGAAAGCAAAACTCCTTCAAGTGTCCATCTCTCCCACAGTGCTCACAGTGCTACCTCACCGCTCTCATAGGGGGTTGTTGGTACTCACGGTATTGGGTGTGGATCACTTGGTTCTTTTGTGGCATGAGCTCCTCATGGATTGGTGGCATAGTGTCTAGCTTGTTCCTGAGGTGGTTTGGTTTTGGAGCCCATGTCTGTTTCTTGTGTGGAGCTCATGGAGGTTCCACAAACACTCCATCCTTGGTGTTCGGCTTGAGAGGCTCTTTGGGTGGAATCTTGGTTAGTTTGGGAGTAGTGGTGGAGTTGGGCTTCTCACTTGGCTTAAGACCACTAAACTCTCCAACCTTCCCAAAAGATGTAGCACTCTCCACACCCTGAGCAAAGCCAACACCAGGACCTCCAGCAACACGTTTGAATTGGGCAATCATCATCCCAAGCTGCGGCTCACCACTAGACACCCATGAGAGGATGGTCCGAAGGTATGTGTTTTCTTCCTCGGTTTGCATCTTGTCATGCTTCACATTGGCAATCTCCATCTCCAAACCCTCACACAAGGCACACCTAGACACACAAGTGCTATCCGAGCTGGCCTTCTCAAGAGACACAATCTTGGCATTCTTGTCTGCCAACTCAGATTGCAAGCCTGCACAACACTTGCACGCACCCAGCAACACAGGTCTAGCCCTAAGGTCATCCATCTCTCCAACCAAAGCAACATACTTCCCCCTCAAAGTGAGAAGGTCAGTTATGTGCTTGGAGCACATCTCACACTCATCCTCCTTGGTGACTACAACGGTGGACTTGATAGACTCAAGTTCCTTCACCGCATCCTCCCACTTCTGCCTAAACTCCTTCCTCTTTCTAGCAGCACGCCTAAGCAGCTTATCTTGACTAAGGAGGGAAGCAGTAAGTTTATTGACCTCAACAGAAAGCTCATCGGGGGTCTGTGATACTTGGGAGGTGTCGCCGTCGTCGTCATCGTTCTGAGGGATCTCCTCCAGCTCGCCGTTGACCTCATTGCCGAGGGCCATGGTGCATAAGCCCTCATTGTCGGCGAAGAAATAGAGGCCGTTCAGCTTGTCCTCGATATTCTCCTTCTTCTCGGACTCATCGTCGCTTGATGCAGCGAAGTCGTCATACGAGTCGTCGACGTCGCTGAGCGTGGCGAAGAAAGCACGCTGCTCAGCCTGGGCCTTCTCCAAGTACTTCTGCTTGATGTACTCCTTGTTGAAGCTGCCCCTTCACTTGTGCTTTGCGGGGACGTACTTCTCCTTGCGCTTGCCGGAGTCATACTTGTGGCCGTGATCCGCCTTGCCGAAAGCTTGCTTGTTCTTCTTCGGGCAATTGGCGATGGAAGTGGTCCGAGCCTCCTGAAGGACCGGATTAGCGACTAGAGGGGGGGTGAATGGGAGCTTCAAATTCAACTCGTGAATTGTATAGCCCTTGTCCCAGAAAGTCACCCCAAAAGCGAAGACTCGAGACGACCAGAGTGTTCACGACCTACAAGTAGGTGGATACCCTAGGAGATGTCCTAGTGGTACAGCGGAACCCCCGGAGAAACCCCAAAGCCAACTGCCGAAGACACGGAACAAAACTGAACAAACAGCAGATTCACGGACTGTCCGCGATCAGAGTCCCGGACTGTCCGCCGTTAAGTCCCGGACTATCCGCGACTAGGCGCCGGACCGTCCGCCGGCAAAAACACAGAAACCGAACTGTTCTGCAGGTCTGCTGGACAGGTCCCGGACTGTCCGCGGGTTTGTACCGTGGACTGTCTGCCGTTCACTTGACAGTGAACAGTCAGGAGACTGCGCCTGACTGACCTGGCCAACCCCGATCCCCGGACTGTCCGCCGCTGGCGGCGCGGACTGTCTGCGGATGAACAGAGAGCAGAAAAACTGCTCGGGTCAAAAGGTAAATCAATCGAAACTTCACCAAATCAAAAGAGACTTCGATCAAACTTCTCCCTGGTGTTCCTCTACGTATTGGGGTGCTAATCCTAAGAAATCATCGCACCAATCCAAGTCAATCGATAGTAATCCGAGAAACACCGGAAAGGGGAAAAGAGGAAGAATGAACACGAAATCAAACCGATCTATGGATTCGTGAGGTTAGAGAAGAATCCCTTCGGTAGAAAGAAGGGGCTCACGACCAAGAACAAATTGATTCAAGTGGAATCGAAAATCATCTCGTGGAGAGAAAGAACAAAGCAAATCTCCAAGAGATGAAAAATCAAAACGTGAAGAACACAAAACACGATTTGATTTCAGCCGAAATTCCTCCACACGAGGAGACAACGAGAATACGTTCTCGTTTCCTCAAAGATCCAAATACACAGAGGTATGATTCCCGTCTCTGCGGATCGCTTGCAGCGAGGTATGATTAGAACCTAAGCGAGGGCTAGAGAGAGAGAGCTCAGGAACAAATGACTGCAAGGATAGAGGGAGAGGAGGGGTGCCTCTCTTATTTATAGCCTAAAACAATAATCCCCTTACTACCCCTAGATACTTGAGCGAAATGGCCAACCCTAGGGGTATCCCGATGCAACTCTGCTGATAGTTGATCTGACGGCCACGCGCCTTCCTCATCCGTAGCTTCGCCTCGACGCAAGCCTCAGGATGCCGCCACGTGCTGCCCAATCGACCGCCGCGCCTACCTCGTGGATAGCCTCGCCTCCGCGCCAGCCTCTCCACGCCACCACGCGTCGACCGTCCTTTTTGCGGACCTCCCCCCGGTTTTGAGGCCGAAACCGGGAAACCTGGGCCTTCCCCCGGTTTTGAGGCTGAAACCGGGAAACCTGTCCTCAAGCTGAGTTTTGTGGCCCAAACTCAGAAACCCGCGCGCCCAGGTTTTGAGGCCCAAACCTGGAAACCATCCTCGCCGAGTTTTGAGGCCCAAACTCGGAAACCGGCCACCCCGAGTTTTGAGGCCCAAACTCGGAAACCGTCGAGGGTAGCTTTTCGAGGCTCAGCTACCGAACCCATGCCGTAGACGGGATGTGGTTCGCACACCCCGAGTTCCAGCACCGATGCCGGAGCATGTCCAGCCTCCACGCCGGGCAACCTCCCGACTCGGCCGATGCACCACACATCCCCATGTACTCTTGCTTGTCAACGCCACGTGCCAGCTACCACAGCTGATCCTCACGTCTCCTGGTCCGTCGGTCCAAGCTCCACGTCCGCCCTTCACCGCTCCCGGTGCGTCGGCACGACACGTCCCTACTTGACCTTCACCTCACCTTCGACCACTGCCCGAGCTCCGCACCTGCACATCAACACAGCCAAGAGACATGTTGCCCGTTGATCGATCACTCATCACTCAGGAAGGGAACCACAAGGGCACATATCAACCTTGTGTTCTGAATCTCCCCCTTGATGAGTGCATCGTCAACTCATAGTATCCGTAACCAGAATAGAAAAAAGCAGAATTAGATAGAAGGAGAAAAAACTCACTCGAAATGTCCAAAAGCCAGAGACAAGGCCAAAAAAGAACAATTCGAGATAAGCGAAGCTTGGTCCCCAAAGACATGGGCAACGGTTCGACACAACCAAGCAAAAGATCGGAGCAACAACTCATCAGAAGCAAAACTCGATCAAAATGAGAGCACAAAACTTGGTTCCCAAAGACATGGGCAACGGCTCGATGCAACCAAGTCAGAAACAAGCTAGTCCTCAAGAAAAGGCAAGATGGGCTCAACACCACTAGCTGGAAGCTTATAACTCAAAACAGGCAGAAAAACTCCCCCTTACTCAAAGAACTGCCCCTCAACAAGTGAAGCATAAGTTGCAAATTGTCACCACAGAAAATCGAAATCTCATCTTTGAAAACATTCTCCCCCTTGGGGGCAATTTGCAAACAAAAGAGAGGGGAAAGAGCTCAAGAAAGTCGAACGGAGCTAGGTCATGCCTATCGGAGTTAAGCACATGCACATGAGTCAAAAATGCATGTTAGCAGCTTCAGGTATATACTCAAAAGAGTGAAAGAATGCTCTAATGAGTGCTGATCCGACTACCTAGCAACATACACAAGTGCTAGCAAAGGCTCAAACTGATCACCGAAGACAAGATATGAATGCATAAGCCTAGTGAGCAGTTTAAAGCCATTCAGAAAGGGTGTTCACCATCAAATTAGCACTAAGCATATATAGATAGGAAGTCAAACAAGTGCTAAACATGTATGTAAGGTGAACTACCCCTAACAAAGTTCAACCATCATGCTATAGAGAGAAATATAAACTTGTGTTTTTAGATTTTATCGGAGATATTTGCAGCGGTTTTTACACAAGTTTAAATTCAGCATGTGATTGCGAGAGGTTGAAAGCTTGTCATTGCCTAACTTTTCAACCGTGCTAAGTCTATGCATATGCAATCAGGAGCTTAAAGCAACGGTTTCGGTCTTACACTACACGGCTCAAGTTTAACTCAAGGTGCTATGAGAAATAGTCTCGATACCGTGATGTGCTGACAAAGCAATCCCATCTCGATCTTACCAATTCACTAAAACTTGGTTCATTTTAAGCATATTATGAACAGTCCAAGCAAGTGAATGACTCAGAACTAGAGACATAGCAACCTAGCATATATGTAATAGCTCAAGAGACTTCAACATATCCTACACATGCTAGTTGCCAAACTCAATGGAGAACATATATCAAATTTTAAGTTCATTAAGCATGATCATCATTCTGAAAAAATAGCTAGGCTCACAAGATGTATCAGTGATCAAAGAGAGCCTAAGCTACAAGCATCATCATATATCATCGAAGCATACACTAATCAGAGCATAAGTTCATTCTAAGGAATATAGACATGAAGCTTGAAATAAAAGGTGTATGCATGATGAAGTCAGAATCGGAGCCAAAGAAGAAAAACAGAAAGACTCAAGACCCAAAAACAAAAAGGATCAGAAAGTCAGATTATAGTACACCAAGCAAAATGTTTCCCCCATCTAAAAGGGGAAACACACACCAAGCTCACCTCTCAACCTAGCAAAGGTCGAGAGATCCAGAGGCTTGGTGAAAATATCTGCAACCTGGTTATGGGTGTCTACATGCCTAAGATCAATGTCGCCTTTCTCATAGTGATCACGAAGAAAGTGAAAGCGAACATCGATGTGCTTGGTCTTGGAGTGAAGAACAGGGTTCTTTGCTACACTAATGGCAGAAGTGCTATCGCAAAGCAAAGGGACCCGACTGAAATCTAGACCAAAATCACGCAATGTAGCAACCATCCATAAAAGCTGCGAAGCACAAGAAGCAGCGGCAACATACTCGGCTTCAGTAGTAGACTGGGCTACATTCGACTGCTTGCGAGAAGACCACGAAACCAAAGAAGAGCCAAGAAACTGACAAGTCCCAGAAGTAGACTTGCGCTCAAGCCGACAGCCGGCAAAATCCGCATCGAAATAACCACAAAGCGAAAGAGTCGAAGAGGAGGAGTACCAAAGTCCGAACTCAGGAGTGTATCGGAGGTACCTCATGATGCGCTTGACTGCTTGCTTGTGGGAAGTCCGAGGGGATGCCTGAAAACGAGCGCACAGACACACAGAAAACTGTATATCCGGCCTCATTGCCGTCAGGTACAGAAGCGAACCAATCATGCTTCTGTACTCCTTCTGGTCAACCGGCTCTCCGTCCTGGTCCGCGTCCATCGCCGCAGTCGTCGGCATGGGCGTCGTAAGAGGCTTGGCCTCGCCCATGTCGAACTTCTTCAGGATATCCTTCGTGTATTTGCCTTGATGCACAAATGTCCCATCTCGGGTTTGCTTGATTTGCAACCTGAGGAAGAAAGTCAACTCGCCCATCATACTCATCTCGAACTCCCTGCTCATAGTATCTGAAAACTTTGCAACAAGAGCATGAGAAGAGCCACCAAAGATGATGTCATCCACGTAAATCTGGACTAACAGGGTATCGTTGCCTTGCTTGAGGAGAAACAAAGTTCTATCAACCCGTCCCATTTTGAAACCCTTGGAGAGTAAAAAGTTTTTCAAACGATCATACCACGCTCTCGGGGCTTGTTTCAAACCATACAACGCTTTTGAAAGTTTATAAACATGGTTTGGAAACTTGGGATCCTCAAAGCCAGGGGGTTGCCTAACATAAACCTCTTCCTCTATATACCCATTCAAGAAGGCACTCTTGACATCCATCTGGTAAAGCTTAAAACCCTTCGAAGCAGCAAAGGCTAGAAGGATTCTAATGGCTTCTAAACGGGCTACAGGGGCAAAGGTTTCATCATAGTCTATACCCTCTTTCTGGCAGAAACCCTGGGCTACTAGCCTGGCCTTGTTCCTAACTACCATCCCATCCTCACCCTCTTTGTTTTTGAAAACCCATTTGGTACCTATAGGGTGGCATTGTGGTGGAGGTGGAACTAGGGTCCAGACTTTGTTTCGCTCAAAGTTTTCTAGCTCCTCATGCATGGCATTGACCCAGTTAGAATCAGAAAGTGCGTGCCCAACATCTTTGGGCTCAAAAGACGCAACGAATGCAGAATGAGCAAAGTGGGAGATTTCATACGCTCGTGACCACGTGACTCGCTGGTCGATGCCGCCGATCATCTGTCGCGGGGGGTGAACTTGCTGAACGCTTCGGGGCACTTGCCTCACCGAAATCGCCTCCCCCTCGCCAGATGCTGTTGCTCCCTCAGGTGCAGCGGGTGCTCGCTGGAGAGGTGGCTCTAGAGGACCCCAAGAAGAAGACGTAGTGGGATCTGGTCCTCGAGCTGAAGTAGACGTCGCAGGGTCGATGGGGGCAGCCAGTGGAGTTGGCTCGGGATCACCCCAATCGGCATTCTCCTGCTCCTCCTCCACAAAGATGGTCTCTCCCATCTCCTGTTCTCCTGCAACCTCAAAAGCAGAAGAAACACAAAGCATAGTTTCGTCGAATGTGACCTCGCAGGTCTCCACTATCCGGTTAGTTTCAAGGTTAAGAACTCGATAAGCACGTGAATAAGAGGCATAACCAAGAAACACCCCATCGGCAGAGCGAGATTCAAATTTATCCAAATTGCCTTGCTTCAGGATAAAGCACTTACACCCAAACACCCGAAAATGAGACACCTTGGGTACTCGTCCAAAACGCAACTCATAAGAAGTCTTTTTCATTAAAGCACGAAGAAAGATGTGATTTGAAACATGGCAAGCGGTGTTGATCGCCTCGGCCCAATAACGCCTAGGAGTCCTATGCTCATCGAGCATCGTCCTGGCCATCTCAACAAGGGTCCGGTTCTTGCGCTCAACAACACCGTTCTGCTGAGGGACATAAGAGAAGAGAACTGATGCTCGATTCCATTAGAAGAACAGAAAGAGGCAAACTGAGAGTTATCAAACTCAGTACCATTATCGCTATGAATAACTCTAATGGTATCAGGGGGAAACTCAGTTTTCAACTTCAAGTTCAAGTCACGAGCAAAAGAAAACGCTTCATCCTTACCCTCTATGAAAAATACCCAAGAATATCTCGAAAAATCGTCAACGATCACTAGAACGTACCACTTCCCACCCGCTGAGCAAACCCGAGCTGGACCAACTGTGTCCATGTGAAAAAGCACGCCGGGTCGCTTTGTCATCACCTGAGTAACAGGTGGGTGAGAAGCAGGAACCATCTTCCCGTGACGACAAGGATGGCAAACAAGGTCCTTCTGAAACTTAAGCTTGGGCAATCCTTGGATTAGGCCAAGTGAGCTAAGCCTTGCAAGCAAGTCAAAACTCAAGTGACCGAGCTTCCTATGCCACTTCCACAAATCAGAAGAAGGACCAGCCATCAAACACCTAGCAGACCCGAAGGACTGAGAAAAATCGGCTCTGAAAACACGGCCAAAAGGGACGATCCGACAAACAAGATCTCCCTGAGGGTCTAAAACGCGACTCAAACCCTTCTTAAAGCGCACTTCACAATCATCCTCAAGAAGTTGCGAAACAGAAAGCAAGTTGAAATGCAAATTAGAAACCAAGGCAACATTCTTCAGGACAAAGTTCTCATTGAGCCGAATGGCTCCCTGAGAAACAGCCTTACCTCTACTATTATCCCCGAAAGTGATGTACTCCTTGTGCATCACGGGGCTAAGGCTGGAGAACCATTCCTTCTTTCCGGTCATGTGGCGCGAACACCCGGAATCCATGAGCCACATGTTCTCCAACCGATGTTCCTGCATCAATAGAAAGGCAGGAAGTGAGCATATGGCATAACACTGGGGTTAGTATACTGAGAAGGATACCAGTGCTGTGTCATAGGCCCAGAAAAAGTGTTAGCAGCAACACCAAACTGTCCTCGTCCCATGGGTGGATAGCGATCACCACCAACCTGAAAGGGTGGTCCGCTATGGAACGGAAAACCTGCAAACTGACTTACCAGTCCCATCTGAGCAAAGCGATCACCACCATACTAAAAAGGTGGTCCACTATGGGACTGAGCAGCAAAACCTCTTACACTCGGCTCACGATCGCATAGAGGGCGACCGGAACCGCGACGGGCACGACCACCACCCTGTGGTCTAGCTGCCTGGGGCCTAACAACCTGAGGGGGTGCTCCTCCAGGTCTAGCGCCCTGCCTCTGAACTCCCCGACCTTGCACACCATGGAAAGGGTGGTGCCTGGTCTGGTTGTTCAGCTCCAACTCCTTCCTAGCGTCTCTCTTCCTCCGAAAGCAAAACTCAGCTAGGTGACCCTCATGATGACAGTACTCGCACTCAAACCTCACCACTCTCTTGGGTTGTTGGTTCCTATTGTCGCGAGGGTTGTTCACTCTGGCTGGCTGCTTGCCCTTCGGAAGGGGATCACTAGAGACGTCAGGAAGGGTGTCAAGTGTGTTCCTAAGATGGTTAGGTTTTGGAATCCACACTTGCTTGCGAGGTGGAGCCTTGGGAGGTTCATCAAGGATTCCATCCTTGGTGATAGGCTTGGAAGGCTTAGGTGGGGTGATCTTGGTAAGCTTAGGGATAGCGGATGGTTTCTCACTTGGGTTCACTCCGCTAAACTCACCGATCTTACCAAAGGTACTAGCGCCCTTCCCACCTAAGGTAAAGCCTACTCCCGAGCAATCAGTTCCCCTCTTGAACTGACTGATCATCATGCCCAACTGCGGCTCACTGCATGACACCCAACTCAGGATGGACCGAAGGTATGTGTTTTCCTTCTCGGTTTGCATCCTGTCATGCCGACAGTTGGCAATCTCAAGCTCCATCCCCACGCATCGCTCACATGGAGCGGACAAAGTGCTAACTGAGCTGGCCTTCAAGGCTTCAGCAAGCTTGGCATTAACTCCTGCCAACTCAGTTCGCAAGCTAGGACAAAGCTTGCATGCACCTAGCAAAGAAGGCCTCGCCTTCACTTCCTCCAGCTCCTTCTTCAGGGAGGGACACTCTTTGCAATCACCCACCAAGTCTAGCCTACTCTTCAGCTCATCATACACTTCAATCAAAGAGGCATACTTGGTTTGCAGGGTGGCAAAGTTTGTCATATGCATCGTGCACTCCTCACACTCCTCCTCATCGGTCACCTTCACCTCGGACTTAGCTAACTCAAGCTCCTTAAGCGCTTCACTCATCTTAGCCTTAAACTCACAGTGCTCTTGGTAAACCTGAGTGAGCCTCTTCTCCAAAAGATCGGCTAAGCCCGCAAACTTATCCCGTTGATCAGTGAGACGATCGACAACTGAAGAGTTTGATACCTGAGAAGCGCTATCGTCGTCGTCGTCGCTGTGGGCGTCATCGGCGTCTTCTGCCTGATGCTTGCAGTCCTCTTCATCCAAGGCCATGGTGCAAAGGCCCTTGGAGGAGTTTCTGAAGAAGCAGAGTCCGT
Source organism: Coix lacryma-jobi var. lacryma-jobi (assembly GCA_009763385.1). Lineage (NCBI taxonomy): Eukaryota > Viridiplantae > Streptophyta > Magnoliopsida > Poales > Poaceae > Coix > Coix lacryma-jobi. The sequence goes on from CM019831.1 coordinate 87,958,669, forward strand.
TGAAGCGATCTTCAGTCTTGAGCTCGGACCCATCGTCGCTGGAGTCGCCGTCGGAGGACTTCTCGCCATCGCTGAAGGTGGCGAGGAATGCACGCTTGCTGGCATCGAAAGCACGCTTGCTGGCGTCGAAAGCCTTCTCCAAGTCCTCTCGGTGGTAGAAACCATCCTTCTTCTTCTTCCCGGTCTTGTTCTCAGGCTTGCCCTTGCCCCTGAAGTTGCGGTTCTTGCCAGGGAAGTTCTTGGCGTTCTTGGGGCAGTTCGCCATGAAGTGGTCTAGATCACCACACTTGTAGCAGCCCTCGCGTGCGCCACCACGCCGGCGATTCAGGCGGTTGTTGTGAAACCGCGAGAACCGGGTGATAGCGAGGGCGAGCTCATCGTCTCCGAGTGCCTCCAACTACTCCTCCGTGACTGTATGCAAAGAAGACAAAGCAACAAGAGGAGGTGAAGCGTCAGCAGAGAAAGTCAATCCACCTGTGCATGAGACCAAAGCCATGGTGTGTGAAGATGGGTTCTTCAGCTTGGCCTGAGTCAGGTGATCGATCTCAGTGGACTTGAGCTTGCTGAACAGCTCGTCCACGGTGAGGGTGTCATAAGTAGGAGACTCAATGATGGTCGACACCTTCACCTCCCATACCCTCCGATCCAGGGCGTATAGCAACTTGAGAGCGCTCTCATGATTGTCATAGGGTAGGTTGGCCCGATTGGCACGCATCTTATTCACAATCGTTTGGAAACGTGCGAACATGGCGTCAATCGTCTCTCCCTCCAACTGAACAAAGTTCTTATACTCTCGCTTGTAGGTCTCGAAGAGTCTGGTCTTAACATGAGCAGTTCCCTCATGATAGCTTTGAAGCTTCTCCCAGATCTCTCGTGCCGTCTCAAGCTCTGAGATACGTTCGAACTTAGGAAGGGAGAGGCTGGCCAGAAGAGCATTACGAGCCTTGGAGTTGGCCTCGTGTTGGTCAATTTGGATCTGACCCACATGAGCCGCAAGGACTACGTACTCAGCGTTCTCACATATCTCCTAGACAGAAGATCCGATGCTGTTGAGATAAGCACGCATCCGAATCTTCCAATAGGGATAGTTCGTTCCATCGAACCAAGGAGCCTTGCTATTCCCTCATTCCATGTCACCCTTAGGATCCGAAACCGATTAAGGTAGGAGAGATCCTTAACCGGTTCTGATACCAATTGAAGGACCGGATTAGCGACCAGAGGGGGGGGGGGGTGAATGGGAGCTTCAAATTCAACTCGTGAATTGTATAGCCCTTGTCCCAGAAAGTCACCCCAAAAGCGAAGACTCAAGACAGCCAGAGTGTTCATGACCTAAAAGTAGGTGGATACCCTAGGAGATGTCCTAGTGGTACAGCGGAACCCCCGGAGAAACCCCAAAGCCAACTGCCGAAGACACGGAACAAAACTGAACAAACAGCAGATTCGCGGACTGTCCGCGGTCAGAGTCCCGGACTGTCCGCCATTAAGTCCCGGACTGTCCGCGACTAGGCGTCGGACTGTCCGCCGGCAAAAACACAGAAACCGAACTGTTCTGTAGGTCTGCTGGACAGGTCCCGGACCGTCCGCGGGTTTGTACCGCGGACTGTCCGCCGTTCACTTGACAATGAACAGTCAGGGGACTGCGCCTGACTGACCTGGCCAACCCCGATCCCCGGACTGTCCGCGGATGAACAGAGAGCAGAAAAACTGCTCCGGTCAAAAGGTAAATCAATCGAAACTTCACCAAATCAAAAGAGACTTCGATCAAACTTCTCCCTGGTGTTCCTCTACGTATTGGGGTGCTAATCCTAAGAAATCATCGCACCAATCCAAGTCAATTGAGAGTAATCCGAGAAACACCGAATAGGGGAAAAGGAGAAGAATGAAAACGAAATCAACCCGATCTATGGATTCGTGAGGTTAGAGAAGAATCCCTTCGGTAGAAAGAAGGGGCTCACGACCAAGAACAAATTGATTCAAGTGGAATCGAAAATCATCTCGTGGAGAGAAAGAACGAAGCAAATCTCCAAGAGATGAAAAATCAAAACGTGAAGAACACAAAACACGATTTGATTTCAGCCGAAATTCCTCCACACGAGGAGACAACGAGAATACGTTCTCGTTTCCTCAAAGATCCAAATACACAGAGGTATGATTCCCGTCTCTGCGGATCGCTTGCAGCGAGGTATGATTAGAACCTAAGCGAGGGCTAGAGAGAGAGAGAGAGAGAGAGAGAGCTCAGGAACAAATGACTGCAAGGACAGAGGGAGAGGAGGGGTGCCTCTCTTATTTATAGCCTAAAACAATAATCCCCTTACTACCCCTAGATACTTGAGCGAAACGGCCAACCCTAGGGGTATCCCGATCCAACTCTACTGATAGTTGATCTGACGGCCACGCGCCTTCCTCATCCGTAGCTTCGCCTCGACGCAAGCCTCAGGATGCCGCCACGTGCCGCCCAATCGACCGCCGCGCCTACCTCGTGGATAGCCTCACCTCTGCGCCAGCCTCTCCATGCCGCCACGCGTCGACCGTCCTTTTTGCGGACCTCCCCCCGGTTTTGAGGCCGAAACCGGGAAACCTGGGCCTTCCCCCGGTTTTGAGGCCGAAACCGGGAAACTTGTCCTCAGGCTGAGTTTTGTGGCCCAAACTCAAAAACCCGCGCGCCCATGTTTTGAGGCCCAAACCTGGAAACCGTCCTCGCCGAGTTTTGAGGCCGAAACTCGGAAACCGGCCACCCCGAGTTTTGAGGCCCAAACTCGGAAACCGTCGAGGGTAGCTTTTCGAGGCTCAGCTACCGAACCCGTGCCGTAGACCGGATGTGGTTCGCACACCCCGAGTTCCAGCACCGATGCCGGAGCATGTCCAGCCTCCACGTCGGGCAACCTCCCGACTCGGCCAATGCACCGCACATCCCCATGTACTCTTGCTTGTCAACGCCACGTGCCAGCTACCACAGCTGATCCTCAGGTCTCCTGGTCCATCGGTCCAAGCTCCACGTCCGCCCTTCACCGCTCCCGGTCCGTCGGCACGGCACGTCCCTACTTGACCTTCACCTCACCTTCGACCACTGCCCGAGCTCCGCACCTGCACATCAACATAGCCAAGAGACATGTTGCTCGTTGATCGATCACTCATCACTCAGGAAGGGAACCACAAGGGCACATATCAACCTTGTGTTCTCACCTCCACACTCGTAGCAACCACCTCGTCCTCCTCCGCAGCGACGGTTCATGCGGTTGTTGTGGAACCACGAGAACCAGTTGGCTAACAGAGCCAACTCATTGTCCGCCATGAACTCCAGCTGCTCCTCTGTGACAGAAAGAAGAGAGGACAAAGCAAAACCTCCAGAGGGGTTAGCAGAAGAGCCAGAAACCGAAGCCATCGATGGGCTAGAAGGATTTTCTTAAGAAGCCCTCGCCATGGCATCAATCTCACTGGACTTGAGCTTACTAAAGAGCTCGTCGCAGGTGAGAGTCTCATAGTTAGGCGATTCGATGATCGCCTAAACCTTGGAATCCCACACTGACCGATCAAGAGAATGGAGTAGCTTGAGAGCTCTCTCATGATCGTCAAAAGGCAACAACTCCTTGTTAGCCCTCATCCTGTTGACAATTACCTGAAAGCGAGCGAATAAACTTTCTATGCTCTCGCCAGGCATGTGTCAAAAGTTCTCATACTCTCGCTTGTGTGACTCATAGAGACAGGTTTTGACTTGAGTGGTTCCCTCATGAAAACGCATGAGAGTAGCCCAAATCTCCCAAGCCGTAGCGAGGTGAGAAACGTGATCAAACTCAGACATGCTCAAACAGGAGAAAAGAGCATTACGGGCTTGGCTATTGGCATTGTGCTCATCAATCTGATGCTGAGTCACATGAGCAGCCAAGACCACGTAATCTGCAGAGTTGGAAATATCCCAAATAGAAGCACCCATACTCTGAAGATAGGCCGACATGCGTATCTTCCAATATGCATAGTTCATCCCATCGAAAAACAACGGTTTGCCCACACCGCGATCCATGTCGCCTTCTGTGAATCTGGAGCTGGCTAAGGTGTAAGATCCTTAACCCTCTCTGATACCAATTGAAGGACCAAGAATGCTACCATAAAGCGACCAGAGGGGGGGGGGTGATTGGGAGCCTAAAAATTTCTTTCAAAACTCTGGCCTCTGTCCCCAACAAATCAACCCCCAAAAGCTTTGAGTGCAAATGTGATGCCCACGACCCTTGGAAGAGGGTGGATGATCCCTAGGATCACAGCGAGGCAGCACCAAACAAGAGCAAGCAAAACACCAGAAACTCCGATTCAAGGTCAACCTCAAAAACCGACTCCCAAACGTAGATGGAAGGCTACGTCGGAATTCCTCCAAATACCGATGCCAACAAGTTGCAAAGATACCTAGAGAGGTTCCTTGGTGAACTCTAGGAGCAAACGAGATGTCCGAAAACCAAGCGAAAAAGCTGGGAGAGCAAACGCACTAAATCACAACCTACAGCAGGTTGGCGGACTGTCCGGGCTCCTGGTGCTGGACTGTCCGGGCCTACTGTGGACTGTCCGTGGTCCACTGGCGGACTGTCCGCCGGCAAGAAACGAAAAACAGCACTAGTGCTGAAGTCTCCCTGGACGGTCCCGGACTATCGGCGGATGACAACGGCGGACTGTCCGCTGGTTAAACTGAGACAATGCGACCGAGATGCGCAGCCACTGAACAGGCATGGCCCCGACGCGCGGACTGTCCGCGCCCTGAGTGGCGGACTGTCCGCGACCACTCAGGGAGGGCGATTTCAAACGCCCTTCTCCCAAATCCTCCCAAATTCGATCCAAATAAAAATCTCTTGATCCCAAAATTGGAGAAGATGATCACGAGGTAGTTGGGAGACTATCCCCAAGAAATCATCTGCTCGAATCAACTAAAACTCTGGGAAATCGAAGGGGAGGGTGTAGGAACAAAAAAGTTGCCACGAAACTTGAATCGACCCGATCTACTTGTTCGTGAGGGTAGAGATGAATTACTTCAGTGGAAATGTTCTCCTCACATCAAAGAACAAGTTGATTCAAGTGGATTCAGAAAAGACGCAGCGAGAAGGGAGATCGAGTGACGGGAAAATCGTGAAGAAAAGAAGAACGCGAAGAACAAGTTCAAAACGCGAATCACAATCACGATTGCCAGCCAAAATTCGTCCCCACGAGGAGACAACGGGAATCCGGTCCCGTTTCCGCAATATCCAAATACACAGAGGTATTGTTCACCGTCTCTGCGGATCTCAGTATCTACAACAGGGATTGGGAGAGCAGGAAACCCTAGAATGAAAATAGCAATGACTGAGATAGTCTGGAGGGAGGGGTGGCCTCTCCTAATATAGCCTAATACAATTATTCCCCTTCTACCCTTACAGCTAATGAGCGAGCAGGCTAACCCTAAGGGTATTCCTGACCAACTCGAGGTTGATGTTGATCCGACGGCCATGCCCGCACATCAGGTAGCTTCGCCTCGATGCGACCTCACTGGATGCCGCCACGTGCCGCCACTGCGCCGCTCGTCCTTTTCACAGACCTCCCCCCCGGTTTTGAGGCCGAAACCGGGAAACATGGGCCTTCCCCCGGTTTTGAGGCTGAAACCGGGAAACCTGTCGTCCATCGCCTAAGTTTTGTGGCCCAAACTCAGAAACCCGCCAGCGCCCAGGTTTTGAGGCCCAAACCTAGAAACTGTCCTCAACCCGAGTTTTGTGGCCCAAACTCAGAAACCGGCCGTGTCGCGGAACCGTCCTGATTATAAGAACTCAAGTACCGTCTTAGTCAAATTCGTCTGACATCGACCCGCACTTGAATCCATATAACCCCGGTAGTCCAGAAATCTCGAAGGATTTCAAACATCGTACAACATACAGGATCGCAGTATTCAAGTATTACATTCGAAAGGATACAACACAGATAAACGAAACCGAATTTAACATCAGAGTGCAAAATTAAAACAGAGTTATTACAATACTAAGTTTAAAAGTGCGGAAGCTTAATAAGTTTTGAAACACGACCACCACACATGTGGTCCAAATGAAACATTGTTTGATAACTCAACCCAACACAACTCACTCCTCCTTTTTTAGATAGTGTGCCACTAGGAGTCTCAGTCCAGCAAAAGAGAAGGGGAAGCTTCTTGACGACCCTGCCCTGGGCCTACTCCTCATCACCCTCCACCGGGTAGAGGCAGTGCTTACAATAGCCATAGTACACCTGGCCATCTGCAACAAATGGGATAAACCCTGAGTACGGAAATGTACTCAGCTAGACTTACCCGTCCAACTGAAAATAAAAGACACCAAGGGTATGCAAGGCTTTTTGGTGGAGCTGGGATCATTTAGTTGCGAAAAGCTCAAAACTGAGAGAAGGATGATTTAATGATATAGATGAGCTGTCAGTTTTAGACCTACCTCTTAGTCTAAGTTTGCACCTGAGCTAATACATCCACCGGAGTCTAACAAGCAATAATATAACCATATCCATTTGACTTATCCATATTTTAGTTGAACCTTTAGACATCACATGGAGTTGTATCGTGGTGAAGCTCGCCATAGTTTCCCACTAACCGGGGGAGACGGCGACTCGAATCGAATTCCGAACCAGCTGGTGAAAGACCTTTGATACCAACCCACACTTTCCCCGTCGGGTCCATGCATTGGGTAACCGCTCGATGCTTGTTCGTGGTGGTAATCGTCGCGGCTCACAGCACGGACCACCCAATTGGAACTATACGATGGCCATTCCGCGGCAGATCGTGTTTCCATACTAGAGGGTGCGACACGGGTTGAGACCGGCCCGAACAGCTTCTAACCGGCTTTGGGGTCGATGATTACAACACCGACATATCCCTAAGTAAAAGGGCGCGTTAAAAAATGAACGAGGGCCAACATTGATACAAACCTACACGATCCAACGGACGGACTGCCCAAAGTTTCCAAACTTGTGCTTTGCCTTCCAGTTGACCGTATTTCATTACTACTCAGGTTCTTTTCCACGATAGCACATATAGCCAACCGTGATCCGGTAACTACCCACCAGGGGTATTACAGGAACATCCTTAACTACTACTTTTTATTAAGCAGACTAAGCAATTCTATATTATAAAAACTAACAGGATAACAAGGCAGATATAAATCAATAACCAAGGAATGGTAATGCAACAATTAGGATTCAATCAACTCCTATACCTAATGCATCATAATAGAAAAATACTCAAGTAAATTAATTATAAAAGTTGGGAGGCTTAGAATGCTCCGGGGCTTGCCTTAGGAAAAGACTGAGGCCTCGTGAGCGGAGCACTCAGGCAGGTTAGTTTCCGGCTCGTGGTCGACTTCCTCGGTCCTGGGCAGCTCCAGAATCTCCTGCTCGACGCTTGCTTCCTGCTCCGGGTCGGGCTGCTGAACTGTCGATCCTATTTGCAATGCGGTACATAATTAAATAATGCAAGGTGCAAAATAGTGGTATGAAAAGTAACCTTTCTTGCAAACCAACAAAGCCAACTTGTTGAACCACTTTTGACATTGAGGAAAAATACTCAATTATCACATAAAACGAATCCATTATTTCAACTTATTTCTTATTTATTAATTCAAAAGAAATCCAGGTTTGAACTGCGAGTACATTATTCTGAACTCAGAAAAATCCACAAAAAATTCCAGAAAGCAACTAACACCAACTGGACTTTACTGAACAAATTTCATCAGCAAATAAAATACAGAACAGCAGATACAAAAAGATGAAATAAACGGTTCAAAAAGGTGCTTTGAACTAACTCTTCACATAAAAAGTGTCAAACAGCAGGTTCATATTTTTCCTAGCTTGACCTATTTGTAATCACTCTACTGTAGAAAATTCACTGCCAAAGTATAAACACATAAACCTACACAAAATAAACAAATTTACTCCAGATTAAGCCATTTGAACTACAACCCTGCTGGAAAAGGGTGACATGCGCATTTTCATATTTTTCCCAGGTTCTATTCCACAATTCATATTTATCAAGGAAGTTCCATAAACAGAAACATTATATTCTTTTCTACATGAATTTCCTAAGAAAAACACAGAAAAGCACATTTGAACAACAACTTTATATTTTTCCATATAACAACCTATGCTTAACATTTTTCCTAACTGGAACATCACACACAGTGACTGCACAAATCTTTTCATATTTTATTTTTACATATAAAATACCTTAACACTTATTCCAAGAAAATAGCCAAAAAGGACTTTAAACCCTAGCAGGCACTTTTTCTACATAAACAGTGCCTCATACATTTTTCACAGGTACAGAACATGATAAGGAACCTACACAAATTTTACCATGAATTAACTTGACCAGAAAACATATAAATCCATTTATCTCAACAAAAGCACATAAACTGAATTAAATAAAAACAGTAACATAACTTTCACTAAAAAGACTTTCATATTTTTTCATGATAGATCTACTCATGAACAAGCTAACAAAACTAAAAGTACTCCATTTGGACTTTTAAATCATGCTACACAAAAATAACAAGCTTTTCTAGGAAAATAAACAAAACGAAAAACATTTAAATCTTCCCAGCCTGACTTCGTGGACTTGGTCCATGGACCGTGGGGTGGCTGACGCCTGGGACCCGCTGGTCAACAGGACCCACTGGTCAGAGAGAGTAAGGCAGGGGAAGGAGTTGACCGTGCGATTCTCGCCGGCGGTGAGGTCGCCGGCAGTGAGGTGGTGCTCGGCGTGATCCCCATGACGAGGCGGACCGAGTGGTGGTGATGGTTGGGCTAGCGCATGGCCGTAGCTCTGATGGACCGAGAAAGCAATAGCAAGGCGACCAGAGGGGGTGAATGGGAGCTCAAAAATTTCTCTCGAAACTTTGGTCTCTTGTTCCCAAAATCAACCCCCAAAAGCTACGAACGAAACCGTGATGCCCACGACCCTTGGAAGAGGGTGGATGATCCCTAGGATCACAGCAAGGCACCACAAAGCGGTAGCAAACCAAACGGCAAAAGCAACGGATCAAGTTCGACCCTCAAAAACCAAGTTCCAAACGTAGATAGACGGCTACGTCGAGAAATTCCCAAATACCGATGCTAACAAGTAGCAAAGATACCTAGAGAGGTTCCTTGGTCAACTACAAGGCCAAACGAGAAGTCCGAAAACCAAGCGAGGAAGCCGGGAGAGCAAACGCACAAAACTGGAGTCTTCAGCCAAATCCCGGACTGTCCGGCCCTAGGGTCCCGGACTATCCGCCCCAACTGCGGACTGTCCGCGAGGGATGGTGGACTGTCCGCCGGTCAAAAGAGCAAAACAACAGTGCTGCTGAAGTCTTGCTGGACGTCTTCCGAACTGTCCGCAAACTACAACGGCGGACTGTCCACCGGTCAATGAACAGTGCAGCACCCGAAGAACACAGCCACTGATCTGGCGTTTCCCCGATGCGCGGACTGTCCGAGGTCACTTCGCCGGACTGTCCACGAGTGACCAGAAAGGGCGATTTTGGTCGCCCTCAACTCAAATCTTCTCCAAATTGATTCAAACCACAATCCCATGTTCCCAAACTTAGAGAGGATGATCACGGAGTAGTTAGGAGACTATCCCCAAGAAATCATCCGCTCAAATCAACTCCAACACCGGGAAATCGAAAAGGGAGGAGTATGAACCGAAAAAGCGCCACGAAAACAAAATCAACCCGATCTACTTGTCCGTGAGGAGTTAGATGAATTCCTTTGGTCGAAATGACCTCCTCAGTATAAAGAACAAGTTGATTCAAACGGATTTCACAAAGACGCACTAGAGAGGGGGATCGAGTGACGGGAAAATCGCGGAGAAACGAAGAACACGAAGAACACGAACAAAAATGCGAATCAAGTCATCGATCTGCAACCGTGTGGCTACCACACGCTACAACAGTGAGGTTACGGCCTCACTTCCTCAAAATCTCCAGTACACAGAGGTATGGTTCTCTGCGGATCTCAGCTAGCTATAGCAGGGGATTGGGAGAGCAGGAAACCCTAAGTGCAAAGAGCAAATGACTGAGATAGATGGGGAGGTGGGTGTCTCCCCCTACTTATCCTAATTCTAACTATTCCTAATTCCCACTGTACCCCAAACTACTTACAGAGCGAACCAGCTAAACCCTAAGGTTATTCTGGACCAACTCGATGGTAGGTGGATCCGACGGCTACGCCCGCACAACTCGTAGCGTTGCTTCGACGCAACCTCCCGATTGCCGCCACGTGCCGCCACCGCTCTGCGTCCTTTTCGTGGACGTCGCACCCCCGGTTTTGTGGCCCAAACCGGGAAACCAGCCTTCACAGCTAACCCCCGGTTTTGAGGCCCAAACCGGGAAACCAGCCCATCAAGCCTGAGTTTTGTGGCCCAAACTCAGCAAACCCGCAGCACTCAGGTTTTGAGGCCCAAACCTAGAAACCGTCCTCAGCCCGAGTTTTGTGGCCAAACTCGGAAACCATCCACGCCCAGGTTTTGAGGCCCAAACCTGGAAACCGTCCACCCGATGGTTTTTCTCTGGCTCTACCACCAAACCAAAGCTGTAGAGGGGATGCACTGCCTGTGCACCCCGTCCACCGACACGTGTCCCCAGGTCCTCGACCCAGGCAACACCGTGCCCGCAAGTCTCCGCTCGTCGCTGTCCCAGGCTGCCAGCCACCACAGCTGATCCTCGGGCCACCGGTCCCTCAGTCCAAGCCTCACGTCCGCCCTTCGCCACTCTCGGTCCATCGGCACGACACGTCTCTACTTGACCTTCACCTTGCCTCTGATCACTGTATCCGTGCTCGACACCTGCACAACACAAGCCAAAGAACATGCGCATTATCCCAGTTGACAATCACTCATCACTCAGAGACTCGGCATACACCCATGTATCCGCAATCCCCCCCCTTGATGAGTGCATTGTCAACTACCAACACAAATCATGATAGAAAGAAGGAAGGAAGGAAGAGAGAGAAAACTCGACAAAATGACCCAAAAGCATAGCAAAGCCGAAGAAGGTCAAGTGGAAAGAGCAGAACAACTTGGTTCCCAAAGACATGGGCAACGACTCGAAACAACCAAGCAAAGCAAAGCTAGCCCTCAAGAAGAGGTAGAACAGGCTCAACACCGCTAGCAGGAAAACTTGACACCAATTGGAAAATCAACTGAGCATCAAGCAAAACAAGGCTAGGCCTCAAGAAGAGGTAGAACAGGCTCAACACCGCTAGCAAATACCAATCTGAAAAATCAAAGCAAAATGCTAGTCCCTCAAGATAGAGGCACAGAGGCTCAACACAACTAGCAAGAAAGTTCGAAACCAAAACCTTACGGTCAAACTCCCCCTCGAATAGTGCACACAACTAAAACACTCCCCCTTAGTTGGACTCAAGGAAGCATAAGATTTGCAAATTCTCCCCCTTAGTTGAAAATGCACCATCAAGCATAAGGAACCGAAAGCAGTTTTCTCCCCCTCAGAAAATGCACCATCAAAAGTGCCAACAAGAGAAGTTCTCCTCCTTCCAAAATGCATATGAGTCACAATGCAAGTTAGCAGCTTCAGGAATATAGTCAAGAGAATGCAAAGATGCTCTACACAGTATAAGTCCAATGACACAACTGAAGCACACATGCTAGCAAAGGCTCAAATTGATCACCAATTATGAAAAATGAACATATGAGCAAAGTGAGCAATTTTAGCCAAAAAGGAGTCACCATCAAAATAGCACTAGACAAGTATAGACAGGAAGTCAAACAAGTGCTAAACATGTATACAAGGTGAACTACCCCTAACAAGGTTCAATCATCATGCTATAGAATGAAACATAGACTTGTGTATCCAGATTTTATCGGAGTTGCAGCGGTTAAATTACACAAGTTTAAATTTCAGCATGTGAGTGCGAGAGGTTGAAAGCTTGTCTTGCCTAACTTTTCAACTGTGCGAAGCCTATGCAGAAGCAATCAGAAGCTTAAAGCAACAGTTTCGGTCATACACTACACAGCTCAAGTTTAACTCAAAGTGCAATGAGAACAGTCTCGAAACTGTGATGTGTTGACAAGCAATCCCATCTCAATCTTTCTGATTCACTTAACTTGGTTCAAATTAAAGACAGTATATGAACAGACCAAGCAAGTGATAGATTCAGAACTAGAGACATAGCGACCTAGCATATATTAAAAGCACGAGTGTGATTTCAACATATTCTACACAGGCTAGTTGCACATCTCGATGGTGAACATTGTCAAGTTTTATATTTGTTAAGCAGGTTCACCATTCAAAATTAGCTCAGCTCATAACATGTATTAGTGATCAGAGGGAGCATAAGCTACAAGCATCAACATAAAGCATCAGAGCATACACTACACAGAGCATAATTACATTCTAATGATTATATCCATGAAGCTCAGAATGTAAAAGCGTATGTAAAATGAAATGCAGAAAAGATGCAAGAAGATACCAATTGAAGAAACAAAGATAAACAAAAAGTTAGTTTATGATACAAAGAACCAAAATGTTTCCCCCATCTAAAAGGGGAAACACACACCAAGCTCACCTCTCAACCTAGCAAAAGTTGATTGGTCCAAAGGCTTGGTAAAAATATCAGCCAACTGATGATGAGTATCGACATGGCGAAGGTCGATATCACCCTTCTCATAGTGGTCTCGCAGAAAATGAAAGCGCACATCAATGTGTTTGGTCTTCGAGTGCAGCACGGGGTTCTTAGCAACGCTAATAGCACTCGTGCTGTCACAAAGCAAAGGAACTCGAGAAAAGCTCAGACCAAAATCACGCAAAGTGGCCATCATCCAGAGTAACTTGGAACAACAGCTAGCCGCAGCAACATACTCAGCCTCTGTGGTAGACTAGGCGACACTAGACTGCTTGCGAGAAGACCACGATACAAGAGAAGAACCAATAAACTGGCAAGTCTCAGAAGTGGACTTGCGATCAATACGGCAACTAGCAAAATCGGCATCGGAATAACTGCAAAGCGAGAGGGTGGAGGAAGCAGAATACCAAATCCCGAATTGTGGAGTGAAGGATAAGTACCTCATTATGCGCTTGACCGCCTGTCGGTGAGAAGTGCGCGGCGATGACTGAAATCGCGCGCACAGACACACCGCGAACTAGATGTCCGGGCGTGTCGCCGTCAGGTATAGCAGCGACCCGATCATACTCCAGTACTCCTTCTGGTCCACAGCTTCTCCATCCACATCCGCATCCAGGGCCACCGTAGTTGGCATGGGTGTTGGAAGAGGCTTGGCCTCACCCATGTTGAACTTCTTCAGAATGTCCTTGGTGTACTTGCCCTGGTGCACGAACGTCCCCTCTCGGGATTGCTTGATTTGCAGCCCGAGGAAAAACGTCAACTCGCCCATCATGCTCATCTCAAACTCCCTGCTCATAGTGTCTGCAAACTTGGCAACCAAAGCGTGAGAAGAACCACCGAAAATGATATGATCCACGTAAATCTGGACCAAGAGTGAATCAGTGCCTTCCTTGAGGAGAAAAAGCGTTTTATCTACACATCCCATTTTAAAACCCTTAGCAAGCAAAAAGGTTTTCAACCTATCATACCAGGCTCTAGGGGCTTGTTTCAAACCATACAAAGTTTTGTGAAGTTTAAAAACATGGTTTGGAAACTTGGGATTTTCGAAACCGAGGGGTTGTCTCACATAAACCTCCTCTTCTATGTAGCCATTTAAGAAGGCACTCTTGACATCCATTTGAAAAAGTTTAAAGCCTTTGGATGCAGCAAAAGCCAAGAGTATCCTAATTGCCTCCAAACGAGCTACAGGAGCAAAAGTCTCCTCATAGTCTATCCCCTCCTTCTGACTATACCCCTGGGCAACTAGTCTGGCCTTGTTTCTCACAACATGACCATCATCTCCTTGTTTGTTTTTGAAAACCCATTTTGTCCCAATAGGATGACAATCAGGAGGAAAAGGAACCAAAAGCCAAACCTGATTTCTTTCAAAATTTTCCAACTCCTCATGCATGGCATTGACCCAATCCAGATCAGATAAAGCGTGTCCAACATCTCGGGGTTCAAAATCAGCAACAAATGCAGAATGAGCAAAGTGAGAGATTTGTTGTGACCTTGACCGAGTGACACGTTCGCCGATGCTGCCGATCATCTGCTGAGGGGGGTGTTGGCGCTGGATGTGTCGTGGCGCCTCCCGTGCAGAAGTGATCTCCCCCTCAACAGCAGCTGGTGCCTCCTCGGGTACAAAAGGTACCGCTCGAGGTGGCGGATCCCACGTCCCCTAGGAAGAAGAGGTGTCGGGGCCGTGAGTCGTAGTAGAAGCCGCTCTTGGCAGCACAATAGGTGGAGGGGGTGCTGGATCATCTATACCTTCAGCACCCTCATCCTCGTCATCGAAAAGAGGCTCACCAACCTCATGATCACCTGCACGCACAAAACAAGAAGAAGGACAAACCATTGTCTCATCGAAGGTGACTTCTGATGTCTCCATAACTCGCAACCTCATGATCACCTGCACGCACAAAACAAGAAGAAGGACAAACCATTGTCTCATCGAAGGTGACTTCTGATGTCTCCATAACTCGGTTAGTGTCAAGGTTAAGTACACGATAAGACTTCTGATGTCTCCATAACTCCGTTAGTGTCAAGGTTAAGTACACGATAAGCTCGAGTATTCGGGGCCGTGAGTCGTAGTAGAAGCCGCTCTTGGCAGCACAATAGGTGGAGGGGGTGCTGGTTCATCTATACCTTCAACACCCTCATCCTCGTCATCGAAAAGAGGCTCACCAACCTCATGATCACCTGCACGCACAAAACAAGAAGAAGGACAAACCATTGTCTCATCGAAGGTGACTTCTGATGTCTCCATAACTCGGTTAGTGTCAAGGTTAAGTACACGATAAGCTCGAGTATGAGTGCCATAACCCAAAAACACACCGTCAGAAGAACGAGACTCAAACTTGTCCAAGTTGCCCTTTTTGAGTATAAAACAATGACAACCAAAAACTCGAAAATAACTCACCTTGGGCAGTTTTCCAAAACGCAACTCATAAGAAGTCTTTTTCAAGAAAGCTCAGAGAAAAATGCGATTGGAAATGTAGCATGCAGTGCTCATAGCTTCGGCCCAATATCGCCTAGGAGTCCTATGCTCATTGAGCATCATCCTAGCCATCTCTACAAGGGTCCAATTCTTCCTCTCTACAACACCATTCTGTGGCGGTGTGTAGGGGGAAGAAAACTGATGCTCTAAACCCAAAGAGTTACAAAACTTCTCAAAATCCGAATTCTTGAATTCGGAACCATTATCACTCCAAATAGCTCGCATCAAGTTCAAAGAGAACTCGTTCTGAAGACGCAAAATCAGATTGCGAGCAAAGGAGAAAGTCTCGGTCTTCTCAGCTAAAAAGAAGACCCACGAATATCTCGAAAAGTCATCAACAACAACAAGCACATACCACTTCCCCCCAACCGAGCTCACCCGAGCCGGACCAACAAGGTCCATGTGCAAAAGCTCTCCAGGGCGCTTGGTCATGACCTGAGTCACTGGATGGTGGGGAGCGGCAACCATCTTCCCATGTCTACAAGAATGGCAAACAAGATCCTTCTCCATGGATAACTTGGGCAATCCTCGGATTAGACCAAGTGAACTAAGCCTTGCAAGCAAGTCGAAGGTCAAATGTCCTAGTCTCCTATGCCACTTCCAAAGATCAGAGGAGGAAGGTCCAACCACAAGACAACGGGAAATGCCAAAAGACTCCGAGAAATTCGCACAAAAGACTTTTTCAAAGGGCAAAATCATACAAACAAGATTGCCCTGAGGATCCAAAATACGACTGAGATTCAGTTTAAAACGAATCTCATAGTCATCATCGAAAAGTTGTGAAACAGAAAGAAGGTTAAAATGCAACTTAGAAACAAGAGCAACATCGCGCAACACAAAGTGCTCATTAACTCGCACCGACCCATGAGACAACACCTTACCTTTGCTATTGTCGCCGAAGGTGATATACTCCTTTCCGGCGACTGGACTAAGACTGGAGAACCACTTGGCATTTCCGATCATGTGCCTCGAGCAACCGGAGTCCACCAACCAAACGTTCTCCAATCGTTTTACCTACATCAATAAAAAACATAGGGTGAGCATACGGTCAAACACTGGGGTTAGTGAAGTAAGGGGAAAACCAGTGTTGGGCCGACTGCTCAAAAGAACAGTTAGCAGAAAAACCATTCCTAGCACGTCTACGAGAGGAGCGATCACCACGCTGAGGAAAACGTGGTCCGCTGGGGAAAGAGCGCTCACCGCGAAACTCAAAACGCGGTGGGGGAAAGCACTCAACTACAAAGCCACCGCCACGGGGTCCATAGCCTACAACTGCAGGCTCCCGCCGGGCACGACCTTCCTGACGCCTAGGACCTTGAGGCACTGCACCTCTAGGCCTAGCAGCTCTCCTCGGAGCTCTCCTCTGAATATTTGGCACATGTACATCATGGAAAGGATGGTACATGTCCGCATTGTTCATCTCCCTAGCACGGCGCGCCTCTCTCTTGCGCCGAAAGCAGAACTCACTCAAGTGTCCATCTCTCCCACAATGCTCACAATGGTACCTCACTGCTCTCAAAGGGGGTTGTTGGTACTCACAATGGTGGGGGTGGATCACTTTGCCCTTCTGTGGCATAAACTCCTCCTGAATGGGTGGCATTGTGTCCAGCTTGTTCTTCAGGTGGTTGGGCTTGGGATGCCACACTTGGTTCTTGGGTGGAGCTCGTGGAGGTTCTTCAAATACCCCATCCTTGGTGTTAGGCTTGAGAGGCTCTTTGGGTGGAAGCTTGGTAAGTTTGGGAGTAGTGGTGGAGTTGGGCTTCTCACGTGGGTTCAGACCACTTGACTCTCCAATCTTCCCAAAAGCAGAAAGATCAACACCCGGAGCAAAACCTACACCAGGACCTCCAGCAGCTCGCTTGAATTGGGAGATCATCATCCCGAGCTGCGGCTCACCACAAGACACCCATGACAAGATGGTCCGAAGGTATGTGTTTTCCTCCTCGGTTTGCATCTTGTCATGCTTCACATTGGCTATCTCCATCTCCAGGCCCTCACACAAAACACACCTGGACACACAAGTGCTACCCGAGCTAGCCTTCTCAAGAGACACAATCTTGGCATTCTTCTCTGCCAATTCAGATTGCAAGACAGGACAAGTCTTGCACGCACCCAACAACATGGGTCTAGCCCAGAGCTCATCCACCTCTCCAACCAACGCAGCATACTACTTACCTCTCAAAGTGAGAAGGTCAGTCATGTGCGTGGTGCACATCTCGCACTCGGCATCCTCAGACACGACCATGGTGGCAAACTCAAGCTCCCTCACCGTGTCCTCCCACTTCTGCCTAAACTCCTTGCGCTCTCTAGCGGCACGCCTAAGCAGCTTATCCTGACTAAGCAAGGCGGCAGTAAGCTTCTCGACCTCAGCAGACAGCTCATCGGGGGTCAGAGATACCTGGGAGGTGTCGTCGTCGTCATCGTCCTGAGGAGTGTCGCCACCGACCTCCTTGCCGAGGGCCATGGTACAGAAGCCCTCGTCGTCGGCGAAGAAGCAGAGGCCGTTGAGCTTGTCCTCGATCCTCTTCTTCTTCTCGGACTCATCGTAGCTTGAGGAAGTGGAGTCGTCATCCGAGTCGTCGACGTCGCTGAGCGTGGCGAAGAAAGCATGCTGCTCAGCCTGGGCCTTCTCCAAGTACTTGGTCTTGATGTACTCCTTGTTGAAGCTGCCCTTCCGCTTGTGCTTCGCGGGGACGTACTTCTCCTTGTGCTTGCCGGAGTCGTACTTGTGCCCATGATCGCCCTTCCCAGATGTGTGCTTCTTCTTGGGACAGTTGGCGATGAAGTGGTCGGGGTCGCCGCAGTCATAGCATCCTGAGCGTCCTCCTCCGCGGCGACGGTTCATGCGGTTGTTGTGGAACCGCAAGAACCGGTTGGCAAGCAAAGTCAACTCGTTGTCTCCCAAAGACTCCAACTGCTCCTCTGTGACAGAAAGAAGAGAATGCAAAGCAAAGCCTCCAGAGGGGTTAGCAGAAGAGACAGAAAGCAAAGCCATCGACAGAAAGCAATAGCCGAGTACAACTCACTCATGCTCAAACATGAGAAAAGAGCATTACGTACTCGGCTATTGGCATCGTGCTCATTGATCTGATGCTGAGTCACACGAGCAGCCAAGACAACATAATCGACAGAGTTGCAAATATCCCAAATGGAAGCACCCAAACTCTGCAGATAGGCCGACATGCGTATCTTCCAATACGCATAGTTCGTCCCATCAAAAAACGGTGGTTTGCCCACGCCGCGATCCATGTTGCCTTCTGTGGATCTGGAACTGGCTAAGGTGGAAGATCCTTAACCCGCTCCGATACCAATTGAAGGACCGAGAAAGCAATAGCAAGGCGACTAGAGGGGGGGGGGGGGTGAATGAGAGCTCAAAAATTTCTCTCGAAACTTTGGCCTCTTGTTCCCAAAATCAACCCCCAAAAGCTATGAACGAAACCGTGATGCCCACGACCCTTGGAAGAGGGTGGATGATCCCTAGGATCACAGCGAGGCACCATAAAGCGATAGCAAACCAAACGGCAAAAGCAACGGATCAAGTTCGACCCTCAAAAACCAAGTTCCAAACGTAGATAGACGGCTACGTCGAGAAATTCCCAAATACCGATGCTAACAAGTAGCAAAGATACCTAGAGAGGTTCCTTGGTCAACTACAAGGCCAAACGAGAAGTCCGAAAACCAAGCGAGGAAGCCGGGAGAGCAAACGCACAAAACCGGAGTCTTCAGCCAAATCCCGGACTGTCCGGCCCTAGGGTCCCGGACTATCCGCCCCAACTGCGGACTGTCCGCGAGGGATGGTGGACTGTCCGCCGGTCAAAAGAGCAAAACAACAGTGCTGCTGAAGTCTTGCTGGACGTCTTCCGGACTGTCCGCAAACTACAACGGCGGACTGTCCACCGGTCAATGAACAGTGCAGCACCCGAAGAACACAGCCACTGATCTGGCGTTTCCCCGATGCGCGGACTGTCCGCGGTCACTTCGGCGGACTGTCCACGAGTGACCAGAAAGGGCGATTTTGGTCGCCCTCAACTCAAATCTTCTCCAAATTGATTCAAAGCACAATCCCATGTTCCCAAACTTGGAGAGGATGATCACGGAGTAGTTAGGAGACTATCCCCAAGAAATCATCCGCTCAAATCAACTCCAACACCGGGAAATCGAAAAGGGAGGAGTATGAACCGAAAAAGCGCCACGAAAACAAAATCAACCCGATCTACTTGTCCGTGAGGAGTTAGATGAATTCCTTTGGTCGAAATGACCTCCTCAGTATAAAGAACAAGTTGATTAAAACGGATTTCACAAAGACGCACTAGAGAGGGGGATCGAGTGACGGGAAAATCATGGAGAAACGAAGAACGCGAAGAACACGAACAAAAACGCGAATCAAGTCATCGATCTGCAACCGTGTGGCTACCACACGCTACAACAGTGAGGTTACGGCCTCACTTCCTCAAAATCTCCAGTACACAGAGGTATGGTTCTCTGCGGATCTCAGCTAGCTATAGCAGGGGATTGGGAGAGCAGGAAACCCTAAGTGCAAAGAGCAAATGACTGAGATAGATGGGGAGGTGGGTGTCTCCCCCTACTTATCCTAATTCTAACTATTCCTAATTCCCACTCTACCCCAAACTACTTACAGAGCGAACCAGCTAAACCCTAAGGTTATTCTGGACCAACTCGATGGTAGGTGGATCCGACGGCTACGCCCGCACAACTCGTAGCGTTGCTTCGACGCAACCTCCCGATGGCCGCCACCGCTCTGCGTCCTTTTCCTGGACGTCGCACCCCCGGTTTTGTGGCCCAAACCGAGAAACCAGCCTTCACAGCTAACCCCCGGTTTTGAGGCCCAAACCGGGAAACCAGCCCATCAAGCCTGAGTTTTGTGGCCCAAACTCAGCAAACCCGCAGCACCCAGGTTTTGAGGCCCAAACCTGGAAACCGTCCTCAGCCCGAGTTTTGTGGCCAAACTCGGAAACCATCCACGCCCAGGTTTTGAGGCCCAAACCTGGAAACCGTCCACCCGATGGTTTTTCTCTGGCTCTACCACCAAACCAAAGCTGTAGAGGGGATGCACCGCCCGTGCACCCCGTCCACCGACACGTGTCCCCAGGTCCTCGACCCAGGCAACACCGTGCCCGCAAGTCTCCGCTCGTCGCTGTCCTAGGCTGCCAGCCACCACAGCTGATCCTCGGCCACCGGTCCCTTAGTCCAAGCCACACGTCCGCCCTTCGCCACTCTCGGTCCATCGGCACGGCACGTCTCTACTTGACCTTCACCTTGCCTCTGATCACTGTATCCGTGCTCGACACCTGCACAACACAAGCCAAAGAACATGCGCATTATCCCAGTTGACAATCACTCATCACTCAGAGACTCGGCATACACCCATGTATCCGCAAGCTCGCCGGCGACGAGCGATGGCGGACGACGGCAGCGGTGACACACGGCTGCGCCGTTTCCGGCGGTCGCCGACCAAATTAACGGGGGCGACAACTTACGTGAACCCTAGGGAGGCTACTAGAAGGGTTGGTTCGGCCGGTGAAGCTCCGGTGGAGCTTGACCACATGCGCGGCCATGGCGGCGTCCATGGCGCTCGGTCGGGCAAGAGTGGGAGGCTAGAGGGCGGTAGAGACCTCGCGGAGGTGTGTTCTCACCTTGCCTTGGCCTGACGAAGCTGGTTGGCGAAGGAGGGAGGTGGCAAAGCTCGGGGTGGTGCAGAACAGGTTCGGGCTCCGGGCGGCGCTGTTGGCGACCGCGGCGGCGCTTCTCGAGTTCCAGAGTCGGTGAAGCTCGGCGGATGGCGCGGAGGTGCGCACCGTGTGTGCGGGGTGAAGGTGGAGTGGCTGGTGGGAGGAATCGGCTTGCGGTGGCTCGGTGGGAGTGGGAACAGAGAGGGGAGCGACGGTGGTGAACGACGGCGACCAGAGTGCTCAGGTTTTGTGCGTTCGTTCGCGGGGAGGAGAGGGAGAGAGAGCAGGCGGTGTGTGCGAATGAGTGAGCGAGTGAGGGAGCGAAGGGAGACGCTCGGGTTTTGCTCGGCGGATGGCGCGGACGGCCGGTCATGGCGGGGGCCACAGCGCGGCGTGCAGCGAGAGGCGGCACGGCGAGCGATGGCGGCGCGGCAGGCGAGGCGGGCGCGGAGTGGGCGAGGACGATCTTGGGTGCTTGGACACGGAAGAGATCGCGAGAGGAGTGGTCGAGGCGGATTCGGGGCAGAAGCAAGCCGCCACGCGGCAAGCCGGCCGGCGTACGGCACGGCCGTGTCGGGCGAGCGGTGCGGCGCGGCGCGGGCGAGCGCGGGAGCGGGCGTGGGCTGGCGCGGCGCGGGATGGGCCGGAAAGGCTGGTTGGGCCGAAAGGGTGGCGCTGTGAGAAAAAAAACATTTTCCTTTTTCTTTTTCCAAACTTTTTTCAAACTTTGACCATTTCAAATCAGTTTCAAAAACTCCAAACTAGACTTTGACCGAAAAATAAAAGTTGCTCAAAAATAATTTTCTCTACAACTTTCATATAAGACACTTTTTCTGAAAAACATTTTTACAACCTCCATATAAATAAAGCCAATTCTTGAGCTATAAATCATTTTGTTCTCCCATTTTTATTTGTCAAACCATTTTGAACTAGGTCAAAGCGTCGATATGAAAAGAGTTATTCTCATTATTCTCTATTTTATAAAATTGTTTGCCAAATCAGAAATCCACTTAAACCATCAAATCCAATAGAAATCAAAATCCAAATAAATAAGGAAAAGCAAAAAGCACTCTTATGCACAAGAAATGATGCAATGCATTACTTATGCTTTTTAGTAGCTAAATGTAGTTCCTAATGCAATGCTTGACACTAGGGTGTCACAGGCCGCACCCTGGTTTTGAGGCCCAAACCTGGAAACCATCCACTTGTTGGTTTTTCTGTGGCTCAACCACCAAACCGACGCCGTAGAGGGATGCACCGCCCGTGCACCCCGTCCACCCGCAAGTCTTCACTTGTCGCTGTCCCAGACTATCAGCCACCACGACCGATCCTCAGGCCACCGGTCCATCTGTCCAAGCCTCACGTCCGCCCTTCACCGCTCCGGGTCCATCGGCATGACACATCTCTACTTGACCTTCACCTTGCCTTCGATCACTGTCTCTATGCTCGACACCTGCACAACACAAGCCAAAGAACATGCGCATCATACCAGTTGACAATCACTCATCATCTCAAGATCCGGCATACACCCATGTATCCGCAGGAACAGCAGGTGGAGGAAGATCTGGGTCATCCATCTGTTCTGCTCCATCTTCCTCATCTTCAAAAAGAGGCTCACCGACCTCGTGATCACCTGCACGCTTAAATCTAGAAGAAGGACAAAGCATGGTCTCGTCAAAGGTGACATCGGATGTCTCCATGACTCGGTTAGTATCAAGGTTAAGTACACGATATGCACGAGTATGATTACCATAACCCAAAAATACACCATCAGAAGAGCGAGACTCAAACCTGTCCAAGTTGCCTTTCTTAAGTATAAAACAATGGCAGCCAAAAACTCTAAAATAACTCACTTTGGGTTGCTTCCCAAATCGCAACTCATAAGAGGTCTTCTTCAAGAAAGCACGGAGAAAAATGCGATTGGAAATATAGTATGCAGTGTTAATAGCCTCGGCCCAATACTGCCTTGGAGTCCTATGCTCATTGAGCATCGTCCTAGCCATCTCAACAAGGGTCCGATTTTTCCTCTCTACAACACCATTTTGTGGCGGTATGTAGGGGGAAGAAAACTGATGCTCTAAACCCAAAGAGTTACAAAACTTCTCAAATTCTGAGTTCTTAAACTCGGAACCATTATCGCTACGAATAGCTCTTATCGAGTTCTTAGGGAACTCGTTCTGAAGATGCAAAATCAGATTGCGAGTAAAAGAGAAAGTCTCAGTTTTCTCAGCTAAAAAGAAAACCCATGAATATCTCGAGAAGTCGTCAACAATAACAAGCGCATACCACTTCCCACCAACCGAGCACACCCGAGCCGGACCTACAAGGTCCATATGCAAAAGCTCTCCAGGGCGCTTGGTCATAACTTGATTCACAGGATGGTGGGGAGCGACAACCATTTTCCCATGTCTACAAGAATGGCAAACGAGATCCTTCTCCATGTGTAACTTGGGCAATCCTCGGATTAAGCCAAGTCAACTAAGCCTTGCAAGCAAGTCGAAGCTCAAGTGACCGAGTCTCCTATGCCACTTCCAAAGATTAGAGGAGGATCCAGCCAAAAGACAATGAGAAATGCCAAAAGACTCCGAGAAATTTGCACGAAAGACTTTCCCAAAGGGCAAAATCAAACATACAAGATTGCCCTGAGGATCTAAAATACGACTGAGATTTGGCTTAAAATGAATCTCATAGTCATCCTCAAAAAGTTGAGAAACAGAAAGAAGGTTAAAATGCAAGTTCGATACAAGAGCAACATCACGTAAGACAAAATGCTCATTAACTCGCACAGAACCACGGGAAAGCACCTTACCTTTGCTATTGTCACCAAAGGTAATAAACTCATTTCCGGTGACTGGACTAAGACTGGAGAACCACTTGGAGTTTCCGGTCATATGCCTTGAGCACCCGGAATCTACAAGCCACACATTCTCCAATCTACTTACCTACATCAATGAAAAGACATAGGGTGAGCATACAGTCCAACACTGGGTGAGTAAAACTGGAAGAATACGAGTGTTGTCCCGGCTGCTCAAAAGAATGGTCAGTATAAAAACCATTAATACGGGGAAAGCGATCACCACGCACAGGAAAACGTGGTCTGCTAGGAGGAGAGCGCTCACCGCGATAGCCAAAACGCGGTGGGGGATAACGCTCAACAACAAAGCCACCACCACGGGGTCCATAGCCTACAAAACTAGGATCCCGCCAGGCAAAACCTCCTTGTGGCCTAGGACCTTGAGGCATTGGACCTCTAGGCCTAGCACTCCTCCTTTGAACATTCAACACATGTACATCATGGAAAGGATGGTACATGTCCATGTTGTTCATCTCCCTTGCATGACTCTCCTCTCTCTTGCACCGAAAACAAAACTCCCTCAAATGTCCATCTCTCCCACAGTGCTCACAGTGCTACCTCACCGCTCTCATAGGGGTTGTTGGTACTCATGGTATTGAGTGTGGATCACTTGGTTCTTTTATGGCATGAGCTCCTCATGGATTGGTGGCATAGTGTCAAGCTTGTTCCTTAGGTGATTGGGTTTTGGAGCCCATATTTGTTTCTTGGGTGGAGCTCTCGGAGGTTCCACAAACACTCCATCTTTGGTGTTTGGCTTGAGAGGCTCTTTGGGTGGAATCTTGGTTAGTTTGGGAGTAGTGGTGGAGTTGGGCTTCTCACTCGGCTCCAGACCACTAAACTCTCCAACCTTCCCAAAAGATGTAGCACTCTCCACACCCTGAGCAAAACCAACACCAGGACCTCTAGCAGCACGCTTGAATTGGGCAATCATTATCCCAAGCTGCGGCTCACCACAAGACACCCATGACAAGATGGTCCGAAGGTATGTGTTTTCTTCCTCGGTTTGCATCTTGTCATGCTTCACATTTGCAATTTCCATCTCCAAACCCTCACACAAGGCACACCTAGACACACAAGTGCTACCCGAGCTGGACTTCTCAAGAGACACAATCTTGGCATTTTTCTCTACCTACTCGGATTGCAAGCCTGCACAAGACTTGCACGCGCCTAGCAACACGGGTCTAGCCCTAAGCTCATCTACCTCTCCAACCAAAGCAACATACTTCCCCCTCAAAGTGAGAAGGTCAGTCATGTGCTTGGAGCACATCTCACACTCATCCTCCTTGGTGACTACAACGGTGGACTTGATAGACTCAAGTTCCTTCACCGTATCCTTCCACTTCTGCCTAAACTTCTTCCTCTCTCTAGCAGCAAGCCTAAGCAACTTGTCTTGACTAAGAAGAGCAGCAGTAAGTTTCTCGACCTTAGTAGAGAGTTCATCGGGGGTCTGAGAAACCTGGGAGGAGTCGTCCTCATCGTCGTTCCGAGGGATCTCCTCTAGCTTGTTATCAACCTCATCGCCGAGGGCCATGGTGCAGAAGCCCTCACCGTTGGCGAAGAAACAAAGACCGTTCAGCTTGTCCTCGATCTTCTTCTTCTCGGACTCATCATCACTTGATGCAGTGGAGTCATTGTCCGAGTCGTCGACGTCGCTGAGCGTGGCAAAGAAAGCACGCTACTCGGACTGGGCCTTCTCCAAGTACTTCTCCTTGATGTACTCCTTGTTGAAGCCTGAAGGACCGAAAGTGCTACCAGAAAGCGACCAGAGGGGGGGGGGTGAATGGGAGCTTCAAAATTTCTTTTCAGAAACTTGTCACTACTGTCCCGCGAATCTCCCCAAGAGCAAAACCTAGAGCTTGGTAATGTCCACGAACCTAGATGTAGGGTGGATGCTTCAGAGAAGCACAACGAGACACTACACAGCTCTAGAAACCCAACACAAAAGCCAGAAATCAAAACCGACAACGGACGAACAAATCACGGACGAAAACGTGCTGAAGACACAACATCGGACGCTAGCCTGCGTCCGATGGTCAGGCACCGGATGCGTCGGATGCAAACAGGACAAGTCTGGGACCTTACTGGACAGGCATCGGACGCTGCTACAGTGAAACCCTAGCGTCCGATCCTTGACCCCCGGCGCGTCCGATGACAACGGACGCTCCGATGGTCAGCGTCCGATGCTCCTCCAAAAACGCTGTTAGATGACACGTGGCATCGGACGCGTCCGCTGTGATGAACACAGCGTCCGATGCTCCCGACGTCAGCGTCCGATGCTCCTGAAACTGCATTGTTTTTCCGCAAAATCAACCCGATCTCCTCCGAATCAAAAGCTCTAAGGCTTAGACTTGGTATGAGGAGTTCCAAGGAGGTTAGTGAGCTATCCCAAAGAGATCATGGCTCGAACCTAACTCCAAATCGGTGATTCAGAAGATTTCGGGGCAAAGGAGACAAAACTCGATTCGAAACGAAAATCAACCGATCTACTAGCTCGTGAGGTTAGAGAAGAATTCCTTCGGTGGAAAGATGCGCCTCATGATCTAGAACAACTCAGTTCAAACAGAATCACAAAAGATGCAACAATGAGGGAGATCGATCACCGGGAAAATCGTGGAGAAAAGCAACCCGCGAAGAACAACACCAAAACCCGAATCACAACCACGAATTTGCAAGGGTGTGGCTACCACACGCTACAACAGTGAGATTACGGTCTCACTTCCTCAAAATCTCATGAACACAAATGTATGATTGTCTTCTCTGTGGATCTCAGTTGCTACAGCAGGGGATTGGGAGAGCAGGAAAACCTAGAAGGCAAAGAGCAAATGACTGAGATAGTTTGGGAGGTGGGTGTCTCCCCCTACTTATCCTAATTCTAATTCCCACTCTACCCCTAACTACTTACAGAGCAAACCAGCTAAACCCTAGGGTTATTCTGGACCAACTCGTAGTAGGTGGTGATCCGACGGCCACGCCTGCACAACTGGTAGCGTTGCCTCGACGCAACCTCCTCGATTGCCGCCACGTGCCGCCACCGCTCTGCTTGTCCTTTTCCACGGACTTCGCCCCCGGTTTTGTGGCCCAAACCGGGAAACCAGCCGTCCATCGCCTGAGTTTTGTGGCCCAAACTCAGAAACCCACCAACGCCCAGGTTTTGAGGCCCAAACCTGGAAACCGTCCACAGCCCGAGTTTTGTGGCCCAAACTCGGCAAACCCGCAGCACCCAAGTTTTGTGGCCCAAACCTGGAAACCGTCCACCGATGGTTTTTCTGTGGCTCAACCATCAAACCGAGCTGTAGGAGGGATGCACCGCCCGTGCACCCCGTCCACCGACACATGTCCCCAGGTCCTCGACCCGAGTAATACTGTGCCCCGCAAGTCTCCGCTCGTCGCTGTCCCAGGCTGTCAGCCACCACAGCTGATCCTCAGGCCACCGGTCCCTCAGTCCAAGCCTCACGTTCGCCCTTCACCGCTCCCGGTCCGTCGGCACGGCACGTCTCTACTTGACCTTCACCTTGCCTTCGACCACTATATCTGTGCTCGACACCTGCACAACATAAGCCAAAGAACATGCACATTATCCCAGTTGACAATCACTCATCACTCGAGACTCGGCATACACCCATGTATCCGCAATCTCCCCCTTGATGAGTGCATTGTCAACTACCAACACAAATCATAATAAAGTAGAAGAAAGAGGAAGAAGGAGAAGTAGAGAACTCGTCCAAATGACCCAAAAGCATATCAAAGCCAGAAGAAGGTCAAGTGAAAGAGCAAAACAACTTGGTCCCCAAAGACATGGGCAACGGCTCGACACAACCAAGCAAAGCAAAGCTAGCCCTCAAGAAGAGGTAGAACATGCTCAACACCGCTAGCAGGAAGGCTCGACACCAATTGAGAAGTTAGTTGATAATCAAGCAAAATAGAGCTGGCCCTCAAGAAGAGGCAGAACGGGCTCAACACCGCTAGCGAGAAAGCTCAATACCAACTGAAGAAATGCCAACTGAAAAGTAGAAGAGCTCGATACCAAAGGAGGAGCAAATAGGCAAAGTCGCTAGTCCCTCAAGAAGGAGGCAACGGCTAAACACAACTAGCTACCAAAATGCTCCGAACCAATTGGAAAAATGCTCCGAACCAAATGACAATTTATCAGACAAAACCCGAGCAAACTCCCCCTCCAATAGTGCACACCTCCTTATGATTTGACAAAATTCTCCCCCTTAGTTGATAATGCACTATCAGACAAACTTCTCTCTTCCAAATGCATATGAGTAAAAAATGCAAGTTAGCAGCTTCAGGAGTATAGTCTAGAGAACGAAAAGATGCTCTACACAGTATAACTCCAATGACTCAACAAGAAGCATATATGCCAGCAAAGGCTCAAACTAATCACCAAATACGAAATATGAACATATAAGCAATGTGAGCAGTTTTAGCCATTCAGAAAAGGATATTCACCATAAAAATAACACTGAGCATGTATAGACAGGAAGTCAGACAAGTGCTAATCATGTATACAAGGTGAACTACCCCTAGCAAAGTTCAACCATCATGCTATAGAATGAAACATAGACTTGTGATTTCAGATTTTAATCGGAGTTGCAGCGGTGAAATTACACAAGTTCAAAATTCAGCATGTGATTGCGAGAGGTTGAAAGCTTGTCATTGCCTAACTTTTCAACCGAGCTAAGCATATGCAGCAGCAATCAGAAGCTTAAAGCTTCGGTTTCGGTCATACACTACATGGCTCAAGTTTAACTCAAATGTGCAATGAGAAACAATCTCGATACCGTGATGTGTTGACAAGCAGTCCCATCTCGATCTTTCCAATTCAATTAACTTGGTTCTATTTTATACCAGAATATGAATAGACCAAGCAAGTGAATGACTCAGAACTAGAGACATAGCAACCTAGCATATATGGAAAGCACAAGTGAATTCAACATATTCTACACAAGCTAGTTGCATATCTCAATGGTGAACAATTTAAAGTTTTATGTTCATTAAGCAAATTCACCATACATAAAATAGCTCAGCTCACAACATGTATTAGTGATTAGAAAGAGCATAAGCTACAAGCATCACCATATAGGATTGGAGTAAACTAGACAGAGCATAGTTACATCCTAAAGATTATATACATGAAGCTCAGAAAGTAAAGATGCCTAATGAAATGCAAAGACTAACCTACACAAAAACGAAAAACGAAAGAAGGAAAGTCAGTCTATGATACAATAACTAAAATGTTTCCCCATCTAAAAGGGGAAACACACACCAAGTTCACCTCTCAACCTAGCAAAAGTTGATTGGTCCAAAGGCTTGGTAAAGATATCAACCAACTGATGATGAGTATCGACATGGCGAAGGACGATATCCCCCTTCTCATAATGGTCTCGCAGAAAATGAAAGCGCACATCAATGTGTTTGGTCTTAGAGTGCAGCACAGGGTTCTTAGCAATGCTAATAGCACTCGTGCTGTCACAAAGCAAAGGAACACGAGAAAAGCTCAGACCAAATTCACGCAAAGTGGCCATCATCCAAAGCAATTGAGAACAGCAGCTAGCCGCAGCAACATACTCAGCCTCTATGGTAGACTGGGCGACGCTCGACTGCTTACGAGAAGACCAAGATACAAGAGAAGAGCCAATAAACTGACAAGTCCCAGAAGTGGACTTGCGATCAATTCGACAACCAGCAAAATCGGCATCAGAATAACCGCAAAGGGAGAGGGTGGAGGAAGCAGAATACCAAATCCCAAATTCTGGAGTGAAGCATAAGTACCTCATAATGCGCTTGACCGCCTGACGGTGAGAGGTGCGCGACGATGACTGAAATCGCGTGCAAAGACGCACCGTGAACTGGATGTCCGGGTGTGTCGCCGTCAGGTACAGCAGCGACCCGATCATACTCCAGTACTCCCTTCTGGTCCACAGCTTCTCCATCCACATCCGCATCCAGGGTCGTCGTGGTCGATATGGGTGTTGGAAGAGGCTTGGCCTCACCCATATCGAACTTCTTCAGGATGTCCTTAGTGTACTTGCCCTAGTGCACAAACGTTCCTTCTCGGGATTGCTTGATTTGCAACCCAAGGAAGAATGTCAACTCGCCCATCATGCTCATCTCAAACTTGGCAACCAAAGCATGAGAAGAACCACCGAAAATGATATCATCCACGTAAATCTGGACCAAGAGAGTGTCATTGCCTTGCTTGAGGAGAAAAAGAGTTTTATCCACACATCCCATTTTAAAACCCTTAGCAAGCAAAAAGGTTTTCAACCTATCATACCAGGCTCTAGGGGCTTGTTTCAAACCATACAAAGCTTTGTGAAGTTTAAAAAGATGGTTTGGAAACTTGGGATTTTCGAAACCGGGGGGTTGTTTCACATACACCTCTTCTTCTATGTAGCCATTTAAGAAGGCACTTTTGACATCCATTTGAAAAGTTTAAACCCTTTGGATGCAGCAAAAGCCAAGAGTATCCTAATTGCCTCCAAACGAGCTACAGGAGCAAAAGTCTCCTCATAGTCTATCCCCTCCTTTTGACTATACCCCTGGGCTACAAGTCTGGTCTTGTTTCTCACAACATGACCATCCTCTCCTTGTTTGTTTTTGAAAACCCATTTTGTACCAATAGGGTGACACTCAAGAGGAGGTGGAACCAAAACCCAAACCCGATTTCTTTCAAAATTTTCTAACTCATGCATGGCATTAACCCAATCTGGATCAGATAAAGCATGTCCAACATCTCGGGGTTCAAAATCAGCAACAAATGCAGAATGAGCAAAGTGAGAGATTTGTTGTGACCTTGACTGAGTGACACGTTCGCTGATGCTGCCGATCATCTGTTGAGACGGGTGTTGGCGCTGAATGTGTCGTGGCACCTCCCGAACTGAAGAGACCTCCCCCTCAACAGCAGCTGGCGCCTCCTCGGGTACAAAAGGTACCGCTCGAGGTGGCGGATCCCACGGCCCCCAAGTAGTCGACGAGGAGGGGTTGGGGCCGTGAGTCGTCGTAGTAGAAGCCGACGCTTGCGATACAGCAGGTGGAGGTGGTGCTGGATCATCCATCCCTTTAGCACCCTCGTCCTCATCATCAAAAAGAGGCTCACCAACCTCATGATCACCTGCACGCTCAAAACGAGAAGAAGGACAAACCATGGTCTCGTCGAAGGTGACATCTGATGTCTCCATGACTCGGTTAGTGTCAAGGTTAAGTACACGATGTGCGCGAGTATGAGTGCCATAACCCAAAAATACACCGTCAAAAGAATGAGACTCAAATTTGTCTAGGTTGCCTTTCTTAAGTATAAAACAGTGGCAACCAAAGACTCTAAAATAACTTACCTTGGGCTGTTTTCCAAAACGCAACTCATAAGAAGTCTTTTTCAAGAAAGCTCGGAGAAAAATGCGATTGGAAATATAGCATGCAGTGTTCATAGCTTCGGCCCAATATCGCCTAGGAGTCCTATGCTCATCGAGCATCGTCCTATCCATCTCTACAAGGGTCCGATTCTTCCTCTCTACAACACCATTTTGCGGCGGTGTGTAGGGGGAAGAAAACTGATGCTCCAAACCCAAAGAGTTACAAAACTTCTCAAAATCCGAATTCTTGAATTCGGAACCATTATCACTATGAATAGCTTGCATTGAGTTCAAAGGGAACTCGTTCTGAAGACGCAAAATCAGATTGCGAGCAAAAGAGAAAGTCTCAGTTTTCTCAGCTAAAAAGAAAACCCACGAATATCTCGAAAAGTCATCAACAACAACAAGCACATACCACTTCCCCCCAACCGAGCTCACCCGAGCCGGACCAATAAGGTCCATGTGCAAAAGCTCTCTAGGGTGCTTAGTCATGACTTGGTTTACAGGATGGTGGGGAGCGGCAACCATCTTCCCATGTCTACAAGAATGGCAAACAAGATCCTTCTCCATAGACAACTTGGGCAATCCTCGGATTAGGCCAAGTGAGCTAAGCCTTGCAAGCAAGTCGAAGCTCAAATGTCCAAGTCTCCTATGCCACTTGCAAAGATCATAGGAGGAAGGTCCAGCCACAAGATAACGAGGAACACCAAAAGACTCCGAGAAGTTCGCACGAAAGACTTTCCCAAAGGGCGAAATCAAACACACAAGATTGCCCTGAGGATCCAAAATACGACTGAGATTCGGTTTAAAACGAATCTCATAGTCATCATCAAAGAGTTGCAAAATAGAAAGAAGGTTAAAATGCAAGTTAGAAACAAGAGCAACATTGCGCAACAGAAAGTGCTCATTAACTCGCACTGACCCACGAGACAACACTTTACCTTTGCTATTGTCGCCGAAGGTGATAAATTCCTTTCCGGCGACTAGACTAAGACTGGAGAACCACTTGGCGTTTCCGGTCATGTGCCTTGAACAACAGGAATCCACCAACCAAACGTTCTTCAATCGTTTTACCTACATCAATAAAAAGACATAGGGTGAGCATACGGTCCAACACTTGGGTAAGTAAAATGGGAATTATACCAGTGTTGGGCCGGCTGCTAAAAAAATGGTTAGTAGCAAAACCATTCCTACCGCACCTACGAGAAGAGCGATCACCATGCTGAGGAAAACATGGTCTGCTAAGGGAATAGCGTCCATCGCGATACTCAAAACACGGTGGAGGGAAACGCTCAACAAAGCCACCGCCACGGGGTCCATAGCCCACAACTATAGGCTCCCGCCGGGCACGACCTCCTCGTGGCCTAGACCTAGGAACTTGAGGTTTTGGACCTCTAGGCCTAGCAGCACGCCTCTGAACATTCGGCACATGTACATCATGGAAAGGATGGTACATGTCCGTATTGTTCATCTCCTTTGCACGACGCGCCTCTCTCTTGCGCCGAAAGCAAAACTCACTCAAGTGTCCATCTCTCTCACAGTGCTCACAATGATACCTCACCGCTCTCATAGGGGGTTGTTGGTACTCACAGTAGTGGGTGTGGATCACTTTGCCCTTCTGTGGCATGAGCTCCTCCTGGATGGGTGGCATCGTGTCTAGTTTGTTCTTCAGGTGGTTTGGTTTTGGAGCCCATGTTTGTTTCTTGGGTGGAGCTCTCGGAGGTTCAACAAACACTCTATCTTTGGTGTTAGGCTTGAGAGGCTCTTTGGGAGGAATCTTGGTAACCTTGGGAGTAGTGGTGGAGTTTGCCTTCTCACTCGGGTTAAGACCACTAAACTCTCCAACCTTGCCAAAAGATGAAGCATCAACACCCTAAGCAAAACCTACACCTGGACCTCCTGCAGCACGCTTGAATTGGGCAATCATCATCCCAAGCTGTGGCTCAGCACAAGACACCCATGACAAGATGGTCTGAAGGTATGTGTTTTCTTCTTCAGTTTGCATCTTGTCATGCTTCACATTCGCAATCTCCATCTCCAAAACCTCACACAAAGCGCACCTAGACACACAAGTGCTACCCGAGCTGGCCTTCTCAAGAGACACAATCTTGGCATTCTTCTCTGCCAACTCGGATTGCAAGCCTGCACAAGACTTGGACGCACCAAGCACCGAGGATCTAGCTCTAAGCTCATCCACCTCTCCAACCAAAGCAACATACTTACTTCTTAAAGTGAGAAGGTCAGTCATGTGCTTGGTGCACATATCGCACTCATCCTCCTCAGTGACCACAATGGTGGACTTGACAAACTCAAGTTCTTTCACCGTATCTTCCCACTTCTGCCTAAACTCCTTCTGCTCTCTAGCAGCACGCCTAAGAAACTTATCTTGATTAAGAAGGGCGGCAGTAAGTTTCTCGACCTCAGCAGAAAGCTCGTTAGGGGTCTGAGATACCTGGGAGGTGTCGTCGTCGTCGTCGTCGTTCTGAGGGATGTCCTCTAGCTGGTTGTCGACCTCCTTGACGAGGGCCATGGTGCAGAAGCCCTCGTTGTTGACGTAGAAGAAGAGGCCGTTTAGCTTGTCCTCGATTCTCTTCTTCTTCTTGGACTCATCGTCGCTTGAGGAAGCAGAGTCGTCATCCGAGCCATCGATGTCGCTGAGCATGGCGAAGAAAGCACGCTGCTAAGCCTGGGCCTTCTCCAAGTACTTCTTCTCGATGTACTCCTTGTTGAAGCCGCCCTTCCGCTTGTGCTTCGCGGGGACGTACTTCTCCTTGCGCTTGCCGAAGTCATACTTGTGCCCATGATCGCCCTTCCCAAATGCTTGCTTGTTCTTCTTGGGACAGTTGGCGATGAAGTGGTCGGGGTCGTGGCACTCAAAGCATCCCGAGCGTCCTCCTCCGCGGCGACGGTTCATGCAGTTGTTGTGAAACCGCGAGAACTGGTTGGCGAGCAAAGCCAGCTCATCATCCCCCATGAACTCCAGCTACTCCTCTGTGATAGAAAGAAGAGACGAGAGTGCAAAGCCTCTAGAGGTGTTAGCAGAAGTGCCATAAAGCAAAGCCATCGGCGGGCCAGAAGGATTTTCATAAGAAGCCCTCGCCATGGCATCGATCTCACTGGACTTGAGCTTACTAAAAAGCTCGTCGCACGTGAGGGTCTCATAGTTAGGCGACTCGATGATCGCCTGAACATTGGAATCCCACACCGACCGATCAAGGGTATGTAAAAGCTTCAAAGCCCTCTCCTGATCGTCGAAAGGCAACAACTCCTTGTTAGCCCTTATCCTATTGACATTCACATGAAAGCGAGCAAATAAACTTTCTATGCTCTCGCCAGACATGTGTCGAAAGTTCTCATACTCTCGCTTGTGCGACTCGTAGAGACAGGTTTTGACTTTAGTGGTGCCCTCATGGAAACGCATGAGGGTAGCCCAAATCTCCCGAGCCTTAGCGAGGTGAGAAACGCGATCAAACTCCATCTTTATCAAGCATGAGAAAAGAACATTACGGGCTCGGCTATTGGCATCGTGCTCATCGATCTGATGCTGAGTAGCATGAGCAACCAAGACCACGTAATCTGGAGAGTTGCAAATATCCCAAATGGAAGCACCCAAACTCTGAAGATAGGCCGACATGCGTATCTTCCAATACGCATAGTTCGTCCCATCAAAGAATGGCGGTTTGCCCACCCCACGATCCATGTCGCCTTCTGTAGATCTGGAACCGGCTAAGGTGGAAGATCCTTAACCCGCTTCGATACCAATTGAAGGACCAAAAGTGCTACCAGAAAGCGACCAGAGGGGGGGTGAATGGGAGCTTCAAAATTTCTTTTCAGAAACTTGTTGCCACTGTCCCAAGAGTCACCCCAAGAGCAAACCTAGAGTTTGAGTAATGTCCACGACCCTAGATGTAGGGTGGATGCCTCCGAGAAGCACAGCATGACACTATTAAACTCTAGAAACCCAATGCAAAAGCCAGAAATCAAAACCGACAACGGACGAACAAGCCGCAGATGAAAACGTGCTGAAGAAACAACATTGGACGCTGGCCTGCGTCCGATGGCCAGGCACCGGACGCGTCCGATGCAAAATGGACCTTACTGGAACCTTACTGGACTTTGCTCGGACGCTGCTACAGTGAAACCCTAGCGTTCGATGGTAGACCCCCGGCGCGTCCGATGACAACGGACGCTCCGATGGTCAGCATCCGATGCTCCTTCAAAAACGCTGTCAGATGACACGTGGCATCGGACGCGTCCGCTGTGATGAACACAGCGTCCGATGCTCCCGATGTCAGCGTCCGATGCCCCCGAAACTGCACTTTTCTCCCGCGGATTCAACCTGATCTCCTCCGAATCAAAAGCTCTAAGGCTTAGACTTGGTATGAGGAGTTCCAAGGAAGTTAGTGAGCTATCCCAAAGAGATCATGGCTCGAACCTAACTTCAAGTCGGTGAATCAGAAGAATTGGGGACAAAAGAGACAAGACTCGATTCAAAACGAAAATCAACTGATCTACTAGCTCGTGAGGTTAGAGACTAATTCCTTCGATGGAAAGATGCACCTCACGACCTAGAACAAACCAGTTCAAACGGAATCGCAAAAGACACAACGAGTAGAGAGATCGATCACCAGGAAAATCATGGAGAAAAGCAACCCGCGAAGAACAACACCAAAACGCGAATCACAGCCACGAATTTGCAACCGTGTGGCTACCACATGCTTCAATAGTGAGATTACGGTCTCACTTCCTCAAAATCTCACGAACACAGAGGTATGATTGTCTTCTCTATGGATCTCAGTTCGCTACAGCAGGGGATAGGGAGAGCAGGAAAACCTAGAAGGCAAAATAGCAAATGACTGAGATAGTTTGGGAGCTGGGTATCTCCCCCCTACTTATCATAATTCTAATTCCCACTCTACCCCTAACTACTTACAGAGCGAGCCAGCTAAACCCTAGGGTTATTCTGGACCAACTCGTGGTAGGTGGTGATCCGACGGCCATGCCCGCACAACTGGTAGTGTTGTCTCGACGGAACCTCACCGATTGCCGCCACGTGCCGCCACCGCTCTGCTTGTCCTTTTCCCGGACTTCGCCCCCGGTTTTGAGGCCCAAACCGAGAAACCAGCCTTCACGACCAACCCCCGTTTTTGAGGCCCAAACCGGGAAACTAGCCATCCATCGCCTGAGTTTTGTGGCTCAAACTCAGAAACCCGCCAGTGCCCAGGTTTTTAGGCCCAAACTTGGAAACCGTCCTCAGCCCGAGTTTTGTGGCCCAAACTCAGAAACAGGCCGCACCCAGGTTTTGAGGCCCAAACCTAGAAACCGTCCACCGATTGTTTTTCTGTGGCTCAACCATCAAACCGAGCCGTAGAAGGGATGCACCGCCCGTGCACCCCGTCCACCGACACATGTCCCCAGGTCCTCGACCCGAGCAACACTGTGCCCCGCAAGTCTCCGCTCGTCCCTGTCCCATGCTGTCAGCCACCACAGCTGATCCTCAAGCCACCAGTCCCTCAGTCCAAGCCTCACGTCCGCCCTTCACCGCTCTCGGTCCGTCGGCACGACACGTCTCTACTTGACCTTCACCTTGCCTTCGACCACTGTATCCGTGCTCGACACCTGCACAACACAAGCCAAAGAACATGCGCATTATCCCAGTTGACAATCACTCATCACTCGAGACTCGGCATACACCCATGTATCCACAACTTGCTTGGTATGTTCATATTTTGTCATAAAATTGAACCAAGTTTTAAGTGAATTGAAAAGATCGAGATGGGATTGCTTGTCAACACATCACGGTATCGAGACTGTTTCTCATTGCACTTTGAGTTAAACTTGAGCCGTGTAGTGTATGACCGAAACCGACGCTTTAAGCTTCTGATTGCTTCTGCATAGGCTTAGCCCGGTTGAAAAGTAAGGCAATGACAAGCTTTCAACCTCTCACAGTCACATGCTAAATTCTAAACTTGTGTAATTTCACCGCTGCAACTCCGATTAAAATCTGAAATCACAAGTATATGTTTCATTCTATAGCATGATGATTGAACTTTGCTAGGGGTAGTACACCTTGTATACATGTTTAGCACTTGTTTGATTTCCTGTGTATACATGTTTAGTGCTATTTTGATGGTGAATATTTTTTGGCTAAAACTGCTCACGTTGCTCATATGTTCATATTTCATATTTAGTGATCAGTTTGAGCCTCTGCTAGCATGTTGTATATGTTGTTGAGTCATTGGAGTTATATTTTGTAGAGCATCTTTTCATTTTATTAACTATATTCCTAAAGCTGCTAACTTCCATCTTTGACTCATATGCATTTTGGAAGGGAGAAATTTGCTTGATAGTGCATTATCAACTAAGGGGGAGAAATTCTGTCAAATCATCATAAGGGGGTGAAATCATATCATATCCTAGTTGTGTGCACTATTGGAGGGGCAGTTTGCTCGGTTGATGAACTTTTGAATTTTTCAATTGGTATGGAGCAATTTTCAGTTGGTTTGAAGCGATCTTATGCTAGTTGTGTTGAGCCTCTGTGCCTCTATCTTGAGGGACTAGCAGTTTTGCTTTGTGAGTATGCTTCTCAATTGGTATCGAGCTTTCTCGCTAGCGGTGTTGAGCCCGTTCTGCCTCTTCTTGAGGGCTAGCTATATTTTGGATTGAATTTCAATTGATTTTTTGATTGGTATCGAGTTTTCCTGCTAGCGGTATTGAGCCTGTTCTACCTCTTCTTGAGGGCTAGCTTTGCTTTGCTTGGTTGCGTCGAGCCGTTGCCCATGTCTTCGGGGACCAAGTTGTCTTGCTCCTTCCACTTGACCTTCTTTCGGCTTTGCTATGCTTTTGGGTCATTTGGTCGAGTTCTCTCTCCTTCTTCTTACTTCTTCTACTTCATTATGGTTTGTGTTGGTAGTTGACAATGCACTCATCAAGGGAGAGATTGCGGATACATGGGTGTATGCCGAGTCTCGAGTGATGAGTGATTGTCAACGAGTTTGATGCGCATGTTCTTTGGCTTGTGTGTGTGCAGGTGGCGAGCACGGAGACAGTGATCGAGGGCAAGGTGAAGGTCAAGTAGAGACGTGCCGTGCCGACGGACCGGGAGCGGTGAAGGGCGGACGTGAGGCTTGGACTGAGGGACCGGTGGCCTGAGGATAAGCTGTGGTGGCTGACAGCCTGGGACAGCGATGAGCGAAGACTTGCGGGGCACGGTGTTGCTTGGGTCGAGGACCTGAGGACACGTGTCAGAGAACGGGGTGCACGGGCGGTGCATCCCGTCTACGGCTTCGGTTTGGTGGTTGAGCCACAGAAAAACCACCGGTGGATGGTTTCCAGGTTTGGGCCACAAAACCTGGGTGCTGCGGGTTTGCCGAGTTTGGGCCACAAAACTCGGGCTGAGGACGGTTTCCAGGTTTGGGCCTCAAAACTTGGGCGGTTGCTGAGTTTGGGCCACAAAACTTAGGCAATGGACGACAGGTTTCCCGGTTTGGGCCTCAAAACTGGGGGATGGTCGTGAAGACAGGTTTCTCGGTTTCGGCCACAAAACCGGGGGCGGAGTCCGTGAAAAGGACAAGCAGGGCGTTTGCGGCACGTGGCAACAATCAGTGAGGTTGCGTTGAGGCAACGCTACCAGTTGTGCGGGTGTGGCCATCGGATCAACATCTACTTAGAGTTGGTCCAGAATAACCTTAGGGTTTAGCTGGTTCGCTCTGTAATTAAGTAGGGGTAGAGTGGGAATTAGAATTAGGATAAGTACGGGGAGACACCCACCTCCCAAACTATCTCAGTCATTTGCTATTCTCCACTTAGGGTTTTACTGCTCTCCCAATCCCCTGCTGTAGCTACTGAGATCCGCAGAGAACCATACCTCTGTGTTCATGAGATTTTGAGGAAGTGAGACCGTAATCTCACTGTTGTAGCGTGTGGTAGCCACACGGTTGCAAAATTCGTGGGTTGATTCGTGTTTTGAATTTGTTCTTCGCGTTCTTCGTTTCTCCATGATTTTCCCGTGACTCGATCTCCCTCTACATTGCGTCTTTCTCGAATCCACTTGAACCAACTTGTTCTTTGATGTGAGGAGATCATTTCCACCTAAGGAATTTATCTAACTTCTCACAAACAAGTAGATCGGGTCGATTCAAGTTTCGTGGCGCTTTTTCGTTCATACACCTTCCCCTTCGATTTCCCGTTGATTGAGTTGATTTGAGCGGATGATTCCTTGGGGATAGTCTCACCTCGTGATCATCCTCTCCAAGTTTGGGATCATGGGATTTTGATTTGGATTGATTTGGAGGAGATTTGAGTTGAGGGCGACCAAAATCGCCCTTTCTGTTCATCCGCGGATAGTCCGCCATTGGGGGCGTAGACAGTCCGCGCGTCGGGCTCCAGCCGATTTAGTGGCTGTTTGGCTCGGGCGTTTTGGTCCGGAGTGACCTGCGGACAGTCCGCCGGTCTAACTCGCGGACAGTTCAGAAGTGGCCAGGGAGACTTCAACAGCAGTGCGTTTTTACACACCTGGCCGGCGGACAATCCGCCACCAGAGCCCGGACAGTCCGCCGTTGGGCAAACAGTCCGTGAACTGGACCCCGGACAATCCGGGACTTGGTTGAAGCTTGCGGTTTAGTGCGTTTGCTCTCCCTGCTTTTCCGCTTGGTTTTCAGACTTCTCGTTTGACCCTATAGTTAACCAAAAAAAACTCTCTAGGTATCTTTGCTACTTGTTAGCATAGGTATTTGGAGATTTCTCGACGTAGCCTTCCATCTACGTTCGAGGGTCGGTTTTTGGGGTCAGACTTGAGTCGAAGCTTTTGATGTTTGGCTCGCTCTTGCTTTGTGGTGCCTCGCTGTGATTCTAGGGATCATTGTTGACGGAAGTTATAGCATGTTTTACCTTATCAAAATACCATCAACAGGCCTCGGTTTCAAGGAAGAATAGCATATCATGAGCATATTTATCACTAATAAGTTCCACTTGTACTCTTAGCTTGTGAACTTGTAGGAGATGGCAAAATGAACAAAATAAGGCCAGGTGGGCCCACCAAGGGGGTCGGCCGACCCCACCTTGGAGCCACCTCGGCCATGGTGACATGGCATGATCCAAGAGAAGCATGTTCAAGTCAATATCAATCATTGGATCAAACATGTGCTTTTGCTCAATGGTGCAAGATGAGAAGCACATGGATTCATGGGTCCACACCGAAAACCAAATGCAACCAACTTCACAAGACTTGGTCCATGACATGTGGGGTCACCAAGGGAGAGAAGCTAGTGGGCTAGCCCTGTCATAGGGGGGTGGGCCGACCCCCCTTGGTGGGACCCAGCAGCATTATTCATCAGGGTGACATCAACACCTTCTAGAAGTTGTACCCCGGGCCCACATGTCAGAGACAGGGGTCGGCCGACCCCATGGTGACCCTCATCCAAGTCGGTGGCAAAGTGCATGTTTCACACGTGAAGAATATCCAAGCCATTCATCCAAGGTTGGTTGCTATGGCGGTGGATCCAAGGGTGAAGAGAGGAGGATCACGCGGATCGCTGACGTGGCACCGGAGTAGCCCCTACTCCACCTCCACTATAAATAGAGGCCTTCACCCTCTCATTTGGAGATCTCAGATAGTTTAGATATCTCACAACACATATCTCCACTTTCATGTGAGATCAAGCAAGAGTAGTAGTAGTTAGTCTAGTAGTGGGAGTTAGAGTTGAGTCGGGCGAAGCTCGGGTCTCTGGAGTCGTCTTCTGGGAGTCTGGTATAGCCCTTGTATCTTTCTTCTTTTGTAAGACTTTATTTATTTAATATATTATTCTTTCTTTACTTTACTTTGCATTTACTTAAGTATTTACTTTCCAAGTATTTACTTAGTACAAGTCTATATTTATATAATCTTGTTGTGTGCTTATCTTGGTTCTATAGTTGTCTTAGTTAAATTGACTTCCTTTAAATAGCTTCTTGTGTGTGCGTCATCGTCCTATCTTAGGATAGGGGCTTTAGCTAATTTGATCGAGCTAAAGCTGTAGATAACTGTGAGCGTGGTGCTCATACTTCATCTTATCTTTGACTACCGCTGGCTTGCACGGACAGTAGGGGCGCAAGGGCAAAAGGTGACAGATTTTGCCTGGCTACCTAGATCCCCTCACGTGAACTCAGGCTAGTTTTTAAAAGGTAAGGTGTCCATAAGCCAAATATCCGCTTGAGTATTGGGTTAGGTTGTGGCAGAACCTCCCGATAATGTGGCTCACCTGCACACGTCATCGTCATAAGGAGCCCAATGATAGTGCAAATGAAGCACATTACTGGAAAGATCTGTCGGGTGTCCCCGAGAGAACCCCGAATTATCCACGAACCACAGGATCATCATCATGAAGGTTGGAATAATTACAACATTACAACAGTTCATAAAAAATACATCGGAGTGCGAAAGCAAGAGAGATAAACTTTACAAAACCATAAATAAGTTACTTTTTATATAAACATAACTGATATTGCGGAAGCAGAATAGTACTACAGAACCACACTTAGTTGGAGCACCTAAGTTGGAGAAGAAGAACAACCAGATCACGTCAAGCCCACTGACATGATCATGATCAACGTCACCTATTGGAAACCTGCAACAGGGATTAACAAACCCTGAGTACGGTCGATACTCAGCAAGACTTATCCGTCAACAGAAGAGACTTCAGGGTCATGCTGGTTTGGGTAGGCTCAATAGTACTTTTCATTTGCATAAAAGCTTACTAAAGTAATCCTAGATCCAAATTTTATCGGATCATTTAAGTACTTGGTAAGAACTGAAAGTGAACATTAGTGACAGATCATTATCATTCTTTCTTAAACAAGTTCCATTTTTATTCTACGGTGCGGGTCGAAAGATTGAGTCTCCTTAACCGAGGAGCACGACGATTCGAATCGATTCAACCAGATCTGGGAGTTTTACACGATCATACGACATATGTAGACCCTAGATCACACATATACCAACCCCAACCTCGGATCCTCCAAACAAGACCGGGTCTGCGCCACCCGAGAGTACTTGTACACCTCCAATCCGGGACTTTAACCCACGAGGGTAGCCAGTACTCCCGCCATCTCTCCACTCCCAGTGCGCGATTAGCCGTTCTCATTTAAGAACCACCAAGGCAGAGCTTACCGTAGCATATGATCGGTACTTCACAGTTTCTCAATCTAGCAGGCCAACAACGGTTAACCCTATCTCGACACATCCGGGTCACCCTACACCAACACAAGGTTCGATGTATGTGCCCGTCTGGTCTTAACCATCATTCTTTCTCATTGTCATTCCAAAATGATAAGCATTGAAAATATTTATCAAAAGCTTCATAAAGCAAGACTAAGCATTTCTATCATTTGCATAAAGCAGGTATCAAGGACTGATATATCGATAACAAGGTTGATCATGCATCAACAGGTTTAAAGCATTTATTTGATAAACATCTAATGCATCAGGTTATCGAAAGTAAGTGTAATTGTAAATCCAAGGAAATGGTTAAATGAACCGGGGCTTGCCTTTGTTGCAGGGAAGATAGGATCCAAGAATGATCCACAAAGGTTAGTTCCTTCATCTAGAAGTTAAGTCTTCTCGACGAAGCTTGTCCAACAAGGGTCACCTTCCGAGGCTTGGTCGACAAGGGTGATCATCAAAGCTTGATCAACACGACTCCAACACTCCCGGATACTACACGTAGATAAATGATGTATGCTTAGTATGATGCCATGTGATGTATGCTAAGGTACAGGACAATTCAAATGCATAACAGAAGGTAACACAACATAAGGAAGATCGAGTACAACTTTCCTTCGCGGTAAAGTTGCAAACCAACAAACCAACTTGTAACTTACCACTACGGTTTCTAGCTTAACAAACAACTATCACCAAACACCTTTAGGTGGGTTAACTAAGATGACTAAGGTTTATTAAAACATCACTCAAGCCATAGGAGCACAAGATGAGAGGTGTCCCATGGTCTTCAAACAATAACCCAAAGTCATACAAGATGTAAACAATGTTGCCCACACTTTGGACAGATTACACTTTCTACACTAATCAAGCCATAACCAGAGCTACCAAAATCCAAAAGGGATGATTCTAGACAATATGGAAAGCTTATCAAATTGTCCACAAACTTGTTATTATCACCTAGGGTTGGTTCTATAGGCAACTAGGTCAAACAGTTGGGACAAACATCTCTGTCCAGAGTTAGGACAGATTTGTTGACCCAACTTCCAACAACCATAACTGGAGCTATGGGTCACAAAAAGTGGTGATCCTTAACAAACTAGAAAGCTTATAAAGTTTACTAAAACTTTTCTATTATCTCCAACAGGTGGTTTTTAACCTAAAAGGCTCAAACAGCTCAAAACCTCAGATCTGTCCAAAAGGTAGGGCAGATCTGACTTGCTATCTCATAAAAACCATAACTCTTAATCTAAAAGGCCTCAAATCATAAAATTTTAGGACAAGCTAGATACAGAAGTTAACTACAACTTTTGTATACAACTTATTTACAGAAAACATAAACTTAATTATGAAAACAGTCCATTACCGAGGATTGATCCAGCAACTATACTAACAAAAGTAGGCAAGCTTAAATGCATCCCTTGATCGATAACAAATTAAACATGATTAAATAAATACCTGAATCATAACCATTAAACAAAGGATAACTGAAGATACAAAGATTAATCATGACTTCTTATAAACACTTATTTACCTAATTATCTAAACAAAACTCTTGTAACTATTTCTATATTCAGAAAACCTAGGAAAAAGAGTTAAATTAAAACTTGTCAAATTGAGCCCAAACTTTTTGAGATGATTCATTATATAAAATAACAACAGCAAAATAAATATCACAATTTTTGGACAAACATATAAACCTGCAGAATTAAATCAAACTATAAACATTTAAATAATTAAATAAAGCATAGAAATAAGAATAAAATTTATTTTCTCCAACAGAGCTCAAAATTTTTGTGAAGATACATTTTTAACTAAAAACAGTGACAAAAATAGTTTCATGATTTTTGGACATTTAAATAAGTCTACAAAAAGCATCAAAGATCATTTATTAATAAAAAGACCTATTTAAAACACTTTCCAAATTTGTTCAAAACTCAAGTTTCATATTTTTCATAAACACTAGAC
Source organism: Coix lacryma-jobi var. lacryma-jobi (assembly GCA_009763385.1). Taxonomy (NCBI): domain Eukaryota; kingdom Viridiplantae; phylum Streptophyta; class Magnoliopsida; order Poales; family Poaceae; genus Coix; species Coix lacryma-jobi. The sequence goes on from CM019831.1 coordinate 88,002,815, forward strand.
AATTTGAGAAAGCTACTCAAAATTTTTCACAATTTTTGGAGCTTCCTAGAAAAATACATGAAAAAGACAAAACTTAACACTATTCAAAAGAACTCGAAAAAAGAAAACTTCCTTCTCTCACTGACGACCGGGTCCCAGACGTCAGCGCCTCCTCTTCTTTCTCCGATAGCGGGCCCAGGCTGTCAGGCCCTCCTTCTCCCCTCGCGCGCGCCATGACCCGAAGCCAACGGCCTTCACCGTCACCCGGCCACGTTGACCGGCCGTTGATCCCCTCACCGGCGAGGTCACCGGCGCCAGCGAGGACCCTCAACTCTCCAGCTTGACCTCGCGCATCCATCTAAACCCTGGAATCGACCAACGGAGGCTCGGTGACAGGGTGTCCATGGCCATGGCGGGTGACCGAAGCTCGGCTTGGCGGCGACGCACTACACCGGCCACTAGGGCTCGGTAGCAACCTAGAGGGAGCTGGGAATCCACTAAGGAGCTCATGGCGACAACTATGCGCACCCTAACTCCACTAGAGACGACCCGGAACTCTACGGTCCACGACGGCGGCCATGGCGGCTCGGTTATGCCGAGCACACTGGCATGCCGACACTCTGGCAGAACGGCTGCGGTAGAGACCTCTCGGAGATGCGCATCACATGCAGGGGGCCACCCATAACACGGTGCGCGCGCTAGCTAGGTCAGGGATGGCCTAGAACAGGGAGGTCCATGACGGCGGCAACGGTGGTGCTTGCACCCATGGCAAGCCTCACGGGCTAAACAAGTCACAACGGTAACGACCTCACTAACAAGCCGATCACAGGCAGGGACTCAAGGCGGAGCCGAAGGTGTAGTTAGTTTGGCCGGAGTGACCTCGAGCTCACCTGACCAGGTTGGTCTCGAGCTCGGCGGCGCCCGACCGGTACGGAGGAAGACGACCATGGTGAGGGTGATGTAGGGCGTTAGAGCTTGCGCTGAGTGGTTCAGAAGGAGCGTAGGATTGGGGCGGACTTGTTTGAGAGACGGAGAGGACTGAGACGCACCGACGGCGGCGAATTCAACCGGCGGACGTGGCTCGGTCTCGCTGGGAAACAGAGCAGGCGAGAGCGACGCGTAGAGCGGTGGCTGTTGCGTGGCTGGCTATGGCGAGGCTAGCGCGAGGTTGAGCTCCACGTTGCGGACAACACACCAAGCAAGCAGCTGCGTGGTCGGCGGCGTGGCGCGCGGACGAACGGCGGCGACACACGCGGCGGCCATAGCAGAGCACGCCGTGTTCTGTTTTCCCTCCCCCTGTCGTTACTGTAGCACTGCAATTTCCCCCTTTTCTTTTTCTCTAGATTTTTGTACTGCACTGCAAAAACTCCAAAAACAAAAGTTGCTCCAAACTTTGTGTTCTACAAGTTTGCTTAAAGAACCAAAGTCAAACTCTGCCTGGATTTTGAAATAGAGTTCAAACTCAAATTTGGACCAAACTGAATTTGAAAATTACTTTTAAATTTTCTGAACAACTTCAAATTTCACCAATATAAAAGTTGTTCCTGATTAAATTATCTACAACTTTGTTTTTGGTCATATATCCAAATTGTGCTCAATTTTGGAACTACACAAAAGGGGATAAAACTAGGTTTAGAAATTGATTTTCAATTTGAAACCAAATCAAACTTGTTTTCCAAATTACTTCAGATTTTCTTTAAGAGCAGGAAAATCCACCTTAATAAAAGTTGTTTCTTTTAATCTCCTCTACAACTTTGATTAAAGGACCAACTTCTAATTATTTTTAGTTTTTGAAATCTAGTTTTGGGATCAAATTTAGGGTTTGAAGGATTTCAAATTTATTCAAAATTTTATTCGGAAACTTTGAAAACTTTGAATACCAAAATTGTACCTCTCGATAAGAGCTACAACTTTGCTTTTGAAAACATTTTGAAATTTGACTTACTTTTTGAACTATTCAAAAGGGGATAAAAAGGGACATTTGAAATTAGATTTTTCTAACACTTTATATAACACCTAACACATCCAAGCAACAAACATTTCAAACATGGAAGTCAACACTCAAAATCATACAACACTCTTGTCAAACATATAAAGCATCACACTTATGCCTTAAACATGAAAACATGAAATGCCTTTATGCCATGATGCCAGATGATTATGCATACTAAACAACTTAATTAGAATTTTAATTAATGCTTAACACCAGGGGTGTTACATAGGTGAACAACCTTCTATCACTTTACTCTCTTGTTTATCCCTCTCACACAAGTAGCAAGGCATCAATCTAGTTAAGTCATCTATTTAATTAGGATTAGTTCATAGGAGTAAAGGTAGAAACATAGGAGTACTTTATACTCACTCGTTGTCCTCCCACCTAGCTAACTCTACTAAAGTTATCATTCATATCATATACTCTTTGCTTAACTTATTTATCTTATCTATCTATCCTCCCTTATATCCACTTATTCCCTTTTGCTTCTCTAATTGATAATAGATTATAGTAAGACTAAAGGATCTATCTTTCCTCTCTCTACATCTTTCCTAGCTTGCTTTCCTTTGGGATAAAATAAATAACTGTTGACACTAATTAACTCTTATTATTAAGGGTCAATTAAGCATGAAAATGGATGAATATATAAACTCCACCTTAGTATAGGGATTAAAACTAAAAAATTCCACGAGTTTTGGTGAATTGTGAATCCGTAGGGACTAAACTAGGAAACAACCCTCGATTGCTTCCCCTAGAAGGAAACCGTCGGGAGATAACGCATTCGTCAAGTCAGGAACCTTCCAGAAGACTCCAGAGAACACCTAGAGACACCACGAGGAAGGACACCACAGGTGGCTGACCTGTGGGACCGACCGGTCCCATGGGCCCACCGGTCGGTCTCCCCTGGACGCCGCTGGCTTCCGTCTTCTGCAAGCTACCTCCACCGCCTTTAAGGATCCATCTCAGCCCTACGTGAAGTCGGTTTGATCTAACGGTCGCGGTTGATCCCTCAGGGCTATATAAACAGACCCCCAGGCCTCAGGTCAGATAGAAGGTCCCTCTTCAGAAGACTACGCTTCAATTAGAAACCCTAGAAGAGACTTCAAGAGTTAGCTTTCAAGTAGAAGACTAGATACCCCTCTAGTAGGATTAGAACCTAGTCTTATTCTAGAACTAGAAGAGAGAGAGAGAGAGAGAGGAAGAGATCAAGAAGGAGCTCCGGCCTGTCGGAACAACTTCTTCATCGTGTACCTGTGGATTCAAGTTCTTCGTCAGCTTGCTTCAACGATTGTTTCGGTAATCGACATCTATATTTAAGTTTGAGCTATTGTTCTTATTATTCTTAAGGTTTAATGACTCTCTTTTGAGTACTTTAATTCTAGTCGCTCTAGAGTTAGAGTAGTTGGATAGTGTAAGCGTGGTGCTTAGACTTGATAGCTCATATTTGCCTCCTATAACGCCGGTAGTAGTGGTTGTTCGCAAGGGTGACTCTTATAGCCTTGTTGATTCTTCTATAGTCCACTTACCCGTGTGTAGGCTCGGTAGGATTATACATTTGCATAAAAGAATCATACTCTGTCTGTGACCTTTTATGGCAACTTCCCCATTAAGAATAATATAAACATATCACTCTTAAGTTGGATTTAGATAAACTTAGTGATCCCCTCTATACTTTTAGCTTCTCTATCCTTGTTAGTTACTCAGGGGTTATACACTTGAGACTTCACGCTATCCGTTCCTTTGGGTTCGATATTAAAACTGGGTTACTCCGGTGAAGTGCTACATCAGTAAATTTTATCTGTGCGCTTGCGGATAAAGTAGAGTTGCATTAATTTATACCAACAAGCATTTCTAGCGCCGTTGCCGGGGAACGGTAGATCATTTTACGTCTTAAGTATAACCTTGTATTATACTTTTATACTTTATCTTTTACCTTTATACTTTACTTTGCTTTGCCTTTGCTTTTATGTTTTATATCTTTTTATTCTTTTCACAATGGATTTCGCAGAGCCAATCACTAGCTCCACAGATTCCATTCCACTAAACCAGTGTACCTATCGCACTGTCATAGACTTAGAGTTGCCCAAATCTGCTAAGCCTATCCTTTCAGACAACTACGAGCTACGCCCATGCTTGATAGAAATGGTTAAGAATCAAACTTTTTCTGGCTTAGAAGACGAAAACCCACAAAATGGGGATTGGAAAGAACTCTGCTCTAGCTTTTGCTTAGAATACTTTCCTGTCTCCAAAATTATTTGTCTTCGCTTAGAGATTCTGTCCTTCATCCAAGAGGATGATGAGTCCCTAATTGCAGCCTGGGAAAGATTCGATAATCTTGTCCACTCTGGTCCAGCCTTATCTATTCCAGACCCTGTCTTGCTTCAACACTTTTATAATGGTCTAAATAGAAAAACTTCTAATTACCTTAACTTAGCTTCAAACGGATCATTCCTACATACCCCAGCCTCCAAGGCAAGGGAAATGTTGCAAAATTTATCCCAAATCACTCCTACTCTTGAAGTTAAACCACAAGAACCACTAGAAGTAAATCTAGAAGCTGAGCCTTGTTGGGGGAAGGGACCCTCGGCAGTGGCGCCACGCAGGCTGGCACAAAAGCGACCCTCGCGCAACCCGCGCGCCCTTGCAAACTTTCTTCTCTTCGTTTGTTGGACCCTTTGGATCGGTTTCCTAACCTTTGATTGCAGGCTCGACCTTCGAGTTCTTTGTGGTTCTTGCAGGTGAATGGGCGCGGAGAACACAGAAAGCGACCCTCGCGCGTTCTGTGGCTCCTTCGCTTAGAACATCGAGCTCAGCGGGTGGCGAGCGAACACGGACCTCGCGACAGTTTTGGCCGAGGGGTTAGCCCCCATGTCCTTGCAAAGGTGTGTGGGGGCCAAATGGCGGCGGACGGGTGGAAGGCAAACTAGGGTTTCCACTCTGGCTGTGTTTGTACGGTTCTACCCTATCGCTCTATGGTGCTAGGGAATCTTTTCTGTACCCTTTTGTAATTTGGCCGACATCCCTTGGTATTCCCTATAAATACCAAGGGATGAACAGTGTAAAGGCAGGATTTTTTGGGAATAGAGAAATTTTTTCCACCGTCTTACTTTCCTGCCCCTTCGCTTCCTGCACCTTCGCTTGGGCTCACGACAGTTGGTCACCCTCGCCCTTCCTCTGTACTGAAACGGAGGTAGGGCAGGTGCGCTACCAATAGTTTGGCGCCGTCCGTGGGGAACGGAGTTCGTAATGGAAGGAAACAGACGAGCATCCTCAACCAGGGACAACCGCACAACCAGAGAGGCCGCGGTGAAAGTTCAACCTGTAGAGGAAAATGTGGAACCTTCGGGAGAAGAAGAAGTCATCCCAGGGACAGAGGTCCCGGGACCTCACACTCGGCTAGTATCACAGCCGCACCCACACACCTCCGGAGAAGGTGGAAGAGGAGACGAAGAGGAGTTGGGCCTCGAGGCCTTGGACAGGCTCCAAGCTAAATTGCAGGAGAAGAAAAGGCGCCTAGACCAGCTTGAAAGGCACAACCGGCTGCGCGCCATCAGGCAAAAGGCGGATGAAGCAAGGGAACAACTTCGCCGAATGGAAGAGTCCCTCGCGGCAGCTGAAGCCGAAGCTGAGGGTTGGAATGATAGAGAAATGCCACCCCTTCAAGAGGGAAATGAGGAGTTGGGTCAAGGCAACGCCCGTCACCCACCACCACCAAAATTTCGCCAACTTTACCCAGAAGAGCGAGAGCCAAACCTTCGCATTCAGCGAAGGGCCCAACAATGCCAGATGCCCTACGACCCAAGATCACCACTCTCCCAAATACTGCAAACCCAACCCTGGCCACCATGCTACAATTCACAAAATCTGCCCCGTTATGACGAACTCACTGACCCTCGCCAATTCATAATGAGCTATGAAGCGGCAGTCGCCGCAGCAGGAGGAGATGAATCAACAATGGCGAAGTCTTTCGTAATCATCCTTCATGACATTGCGCATACTTGGTACAACAACCTTCGCCCCGGAACTGTGGATTCCTGGGCCAACCTCAGAGACAGACTCTGCACAAACTTCAAGGGCATCACAACAGCCCCATCAAACCCCATCGAGCTGTTCAACTGCAAACAAGAAGAGCGCGAACCGCTGCAAGACTACTGGCGAAGGTTCATCCAGATTAGAGCAAGAACTTCGGGGATATCCGACGAGGCCGTGATCCTCGCTGCAGTCAGCGGCCTGCGTCCAGGCCCATGTTCCTCAAAGTTTGCCAGGAAACCAGCAAACACAATCGAAGAGCTTCATGATACAATGGAAAAATACTGTAGAGCGGACATGGACTTCCGGGCAAAGTCCGACGCTCGAAGGTCGCAGCAAAAACCACAGTTGAGGCCCCAAGCAAGAGAGAACAACCCTCGTCAAGATCAAAGCAACATTGGCGCGATCAACAAGGCAAATCCACTCGAAGATCAGAGAAGGGGCACCCTGCCTTCGGGCAACCAAAATCCGCAAGGATTCCCACCCCCGCCTGATCAACGAAACCAACAGAGGGACCAGCCAAAAAGTATTGTCATTTTTGTGGCCTTGGAAAGGGGCACACAACCAAACAATGCGAGTGTTTCGCTAAAGGAAAGGAGTACCAAGAGTCCAAAAGAGCCACTCCGGCCGAAAATAGAACCATCAATCATACTAGAAAGCCAAGTTTCAACCCAACCCATCCTCCATACCACTACTCACCTATAAACTATGGCCTACCTTCGCACCAACCTTTCTACACTCATCACCCACACTACAACCACACCGCATATCAACCAACCTCCATCCCTCAACGACAAAACACACCATACACTGTTACATACCCAACAACCCCTCAAACCCAAATCAACCAACAAGCGAGCAACACTCTACCACCACCACCACCAATACCAGCCTTGCCAGCTCCACAACCTGTCAAATCCGAAACCCAAACCCAGACAACCATCAACAACCCAACATCAACCTTCGGTGTGATACTAGCTATCACCGGAGGCTCCAACGAAGATCATGGCAACAAAAGATAGAGGAAAGAACATACTACAAGAGTGCACCACGTAGTAGTCAAAGGACCGCACAAATTTGGGCGATGGTCCCATATCCCAATAACCTTCAACTCCGGTGATATGAAATTAAGGGACTATCCTCACACTAATGCTATGGTGATTGAAACCAATTTGGCAGGATGGACAGTCACCAAAATCCTGGTCGACACGGGAAGCTCCGCAGACATCCTGTTCGCCACAACTTTCGATAGCATGAAGCTGGACAGAAACCTCTTGCAACCCGCTGGCAACCCCCTATACGGTTTCGGTGGTCAACAAGTTAGAGCTGTTGGAAAAATTTCTTTGCCCGTGACCTTCGGAGACCAAGTGAACTGCAGAACCGAGCATATAACCTTCGACGTGGTTGATATGTTCTATCCTTACAATGCAATATTTGGCCGAGGGGTCACCAATGCATTCAACGCTGTCATCCATCCTGCATACCTCTGCATGAAGCTCCCGGCTCCGAAGGGAGTTGTTGCGGTATATATCAAGACGTTGCAAGGGCAGTTGAGGGAACAATAGCACCTGGGCAACGCAATGTCCACAACCTGTCAAAGCCTCGAACAACAAACCTCAACACAGAAGGTGAAGCTTGCACTGACCAAAGAAAAGCATCACCCAAAGAAGAAACCAAACAAGTCCAACTCTTTGAGGGCAACTCAGAAAGGAAAGTGTTCATCTCAGCCAACTTAGACTCCCTCTCAGAAAATAACCTTATCCGTTTTCTCAAGGAAAACTTCGACACCTTCGCTTGGTCTGTGGAGGACCTCAAGGGAGTAAATAGAACTTTGATCGAGCATAGCCTAAACATAAAGCAAGGCTATCACCCAGTTAAGCAAAAGCTTCGCAAGATGTCAGAAGAAAGGAAAGAGGCAGCGAAGGCAGAGGTAAAAAGACTTTTGGACGCAGGTGTCATCCGCCCAGTCAAATACCCAACATGGCTCTCAAATGTGGTCCTAGTCCAGAAAAAGAACAAGAAATGGAGAATGTGTGTAGATTTCACGTGCCTAAACAAAGCCTGCCCGAAGGATGACTTTCCCTTGCCAAACATAAGCACCTTGCTCGACAGAGCAGCTGGTTGCCAAATGCTTTCTCTCCTCGACTGTTTCTCGGGGTACCACCAAATCTGGATGAATGAAGAAGATGAGGAAAAAACAAGCTTCATTACACCTTCGAGCACTTTCTGCTTTCGAAGAATGGCAGAAGGCTTGAGGAATGCAGGATCAACCTTCGCTCGCATGACATCCGAAGTGTTCAAAGATGAACATGCTATCTCTGCCTACGTCGATGATCTGATCGTCCAAAGCGAGCAAAAAGAAAACCACATATCAGACTTGGCAAGAGTGTTCAATAACCTTCGGTCTGCCGGATTAAAACTAAATCCCGAAAAATGTGTTTTCGGGGTAAGCGAAGGAAAACTGCTAGGTTGCATCGTCTCAGCAAGGGGAATTGAAGCCAACCTGAGAAAATTGATGCCATCATCTGTAACACCCCCGGTGTTAAGCAGTAGTTAAAAACTCTAAGTACGATGAATATTATGCATAATCATCTAGTGTCATGGCATATAAGCATATCATGTGTGATGATTTCCGTGTTTGATTATGTGTGTTGTATGAATGTGCTATGGTGTCACATGAAATGACGATCCAAAACTATAATTAAGAAACTTTGGTTAATTTTAAAATAAACTTTCTTAAATAAATTTGGGGCAACTAAGGCACTATTTGTTGGGTCAACTTTTGCTCTAATCAATAGTGAAGATAGACTAATAGGGTTATATGGTTCATGAGAACACAAGTCCTTATAGTAGCCCTATGATAAAGACTAAAATCCAAGCTGAATCTGGGTAGGGCCCTTAAAACATAGTTGTAGATGATAATGAAAGAAACAACTTTGGTATATAAAGTTAACAAAGATTCTGCACAGAATTTGAATTAAATCAAATTTGCTGAAACCCTAGAATTTACCCTTGAACTACAACTTTCAAACCATTGAGAATCTGACCTTGGTCCTTTAATCAAAGTTGTAGGGAATGACAAATGTGACAACTTTCATATTCACAGATTTTGAAGTTCTTCAGAAAATTTCAATGTAATTTAAGAAATCAGTTTGGGTCAAATTTGAATTCAAACTCTAATTCAAAAACTAGGCTGCATTGGCATATGGTTCTTTAAGCAAGTTTGTAGAGCATAAAATTCTGAACAACTTTTATTTTTACGGATTTTGCACTTCAGTTCAAAATTTTGATGTAATTTGAAAGGGGAGAAAACCTCCTGTCGCCACAGTACCTGAGGCCCTGCATGGCCTCCACGGCGGCCGTCGCGGCAGCGACGCGTTCCGGCTCCGCCACGTCCGCCTCCACACGTCTCTCGCTCCGATTGCATGCGCAATTAGCTGGCACACTCCTTGAAGCACCTCCTCGTCTACAAATACCACTCCATCGCCGCGTCCTCTCCTTTTCTTCTTCTCTGCTCGCGCCGGCAAAGGGCAGTGAAGCTGCGCTGGCAAGATTCGCCGCCGTCGAGCTTCCACCGCCGTCGCCCGCGCGTCCCCAGCTTCGCCACAACCCCGTGCACCTTCCCGACCCACCAATTCGAACCCTAGCCACCTGCATTGCCCGCATCGGGGTCGTCTTCCCCAACTCCGGTGAGCGGCCGCCGCTGCCACGTTCGTCGTCGTGCGGTTTGAGCGGAGTTCCTCGGGCCGATTCCTTTGCGCCATTAGCTCTGCCTCAGTTCGCTGATCGCCATCGGCTCACCCTTCATGTCGCTACCGCACAGGGGAGGCCAGAACGCCGCCGTGAAGCTTCGAGCCGTCGCCATCAGCGCCGCCGTCGTCGACCTCCACCTTCCCGAGCACCTCCGACCAATTTGACGTGAGCATCGGCTGTAGGTGAGGTCCCTGATGCCGATGCTCGCCTCCGTTTCAACGCTACCGCGCTGCCTTGGCCAGAACACCGGTGCGCCGCCGGGCTGGCGCGGCCGAGCCGCCATTGCCGTGGCCACCATACCTCCGGTCGCCGATAGCCCTAACCAAGCACATGTCTGAGTCCGCGATGTTGTGGGGAGCACGATGGTGGTGTTGGTGTCGCCTATGGCCTCGCCGCCGGCGAGAACGGTCGGCGGTCAACGCCGCCGTCGCGCGGTCACGCCCCGCGCGCGCGCTGGTCAAGGCCAGGGCCGGCCTGACGACCCGGTCCCGCCTGTCAGTGAAATAGATTAGGGTTTTCTATTTTCTGCGCATATGAACAGTAGCAGAATTTGTTATTTTTGCTGTATTTTTGTTATAGCTCCTAAAATCGTGAAAATTTTTGTGTAGCCTCTCTGACCTGTGAAGAAAATTATAAAAATATGAAACTAAAGGTTTGGACAAGTTTTGTTAGAGGATTAAAATAGTGAAATAAATGGTTTAAGCACTTTAAATAATTTTGTAGGCTGTTTCTGAAGTCCAAAAATTGTGAAATCAATTTTGTAGTACCTTGCAGCACATAACACACCTCTGCAAAAATTTGGAACCCTTTTGGTAAAAATAAATTTTCAGCCTTATAATTAAGCCATTAATTAAATATGGATAGATGCTTGTTAATTTCATTCTGTAATATCTTTGTCCTTGCAAATTGACAAAAGTTAGATTATCGCTGTTATGTTAATTAAGTCTATTCACAGAGAAAGTTTGGGTTAGATAAAAGCTCTTTTGGTAGTACCATGGTTGAGTTGATCTAAACAAGCTAAATGGTTAATTAGCAACTAATATATATGAATGAGTTAATTTCTGTTAAAAAGAGTCATGATATACAGAGATGTAATTGTGTTCTTGTCAAGATCCCTACTGAATGGCTAAGTTATGGGTTAAGCGCTTGACCATTGTGATCATGTTTTTGACATGAAACTTGCTTTGCATTGTTCCTATTATTGTTTCTGGATCAGTTCTGTTGGAAAAATGATAACACCATGATCCTTTGTTTTCTGGCAAAGTGTTGTATAGCAAAGTTGTAGTACTTTTGTATATCTAGCTGCTCCTAAAATTTCGTAATTGTTGGATGTATATACTGGGAGTTATGTTCTGTTCAATCTGGGTATGCAGTGTTGTCCAGAATCTGGACAGTTTGTGAAAATTGAACTGTATGGGGTATTTAACTTGTGAATCAGATTTGGTGTATTATAAGAAAGTTGTAGAAGATTTCATATGATTTCCAGAATGGTTTAGATCACGATTGTTGATGATTCTGAGCTCCAGATATGGTCTGTGGAACAGTAGTGTTTGAATCTGTCCAGAATCTGGACAGATTTAACCAGATGAATTGTTTGGTCCACATGACCCTGGAATCAGCCTTTGTATATTACAGCAATGTTGAAGAGAATTTCTTAAGCTTTCCAAATTGTCCTCAACCAATATTTTTAGAGGTTTGGAGCTCTAGTTATGGATAAGTAAAGTTGATTGTGTAAATCTGTCCAAAATCTGGATAGCAGTGTTTGATTGTATTGTTTGACTTAGTTAAATCTAGAATCACTTAAAGATGATAAAAATGAAGTGATAGCTAACTTAATGAACTTTTAGAAAAGTTAGTATAACCTATCATTGCTTAAGGTGAACTAGAGTAGTCTACTCCAACAACTGTAAAAATGGTTAACAAACATTTAAGTTTTGGTTTGCATCTTTGTATGGTTAATATCTTGGTTGAAAACCATGGGACATCCCCACTCCGAGGTCCCATGGCTGTGGATGATGCTTGTGATACACCTTTAAACACTCTAATTAATCCATCTAATGATATTTTATGAAAATAACACACTACCCTAGGAACACTAGTTAGTAGGTTAAAAGTTGGTTTTGTTGGTTTGCAACTCTACCGCGATGGAAAGTGGTACTCGACCTTTCTTATCTTGTGTTAACTTTTGTTATGCATTGTTTGTCTTGCACCTTATCATGCATTGCATCATACTAAGCATGCATCATTGTATACGTGTAGTTCATACGAGAGAGTCGATGGTCGTGTTGAACAAGCTTCGCATCGAGAAGGTCTAGTTGATCGAGCCTAAGAAGGAGAACTTTGTCGGACAAGATTCTTCGTGAAGATTCGACTTCAAATCAATAAGGAACCAACTTCTGTGGATCTTTCGAAGATCCTAGTCTTCTCTGCAACACAGGCAAGCCCCGGTGCATACACCCACTTTCTGTTTTAAAATACTTTATTACACTCTAGGTCTTGTGAAATGTGCATTAAGTAAGTAGGAGTTGAATGAAACCGTTGCTGCATGAATACCTTGGATTTCCAGATAAACCCCTAACGATATCCCATCAGTAGTGATAAGACGATCTCAAATGCTTAGCAATGCTTAGACTTCGGTAGAAGTCGATCGATGGTTTCATCGTTCGCGAGATATAGGTTTTACCTGTTCTCTCTTTGATTCTGTATATGGGTCGTGAGAACCCCAATATGACGATAATATTTAAACTGAGACCGGGCGGCTAACTTGCACAGGAATGGAGTCCTGGTGTAGTGTTTCTGCCTGTGTCGCTTAGGACCCGTTCGCTGTTGGCCCGTTGGATCGAGAACTATTTATTAGTACTGGTCACATGCTAAGGTAAGCCCTACTGTGGCTATGCTCTTACTGGAACGGCGCACCCGCGCACTGGGAGTGGAGAGATGGCGGGAGTAGCGTGTACCCACCCTGCTCAGTCCACTGATGGACGTTACTCATCAAGGCCGTTGTAGGGCGGTGGTGTACTGTACTTCCGGGTGGCGCGGTTCCGGTCCGGTATGAGCGGATCCACGAGAAGGTTGATATATGCGAGTTCGGTCTTGCATATGTCGTGTGATAAGGAAGCCCCAGCTGGGTAGATCAAGCGGTTCGAATCATTGTTTGCTCCACGAGATAAGGAGACTCGTCCTCACTCCTTCAGCGTAGTTTAATCAAGTGAAGATGATGGCAAGAGAAGTTTATCATGAGATGTGATGCTTAAACAAGTGTTTGACTTAGATAGGTGCAAAGTGGATACTGCTTAATAACTTAATGCACCGCTAAAACTTGAAAATAGGATGAACTAGTAGAAAGCTTTTTCTGCAAAGCTCTTCTCTTTTGCTAGCCTCACTACATCCCTTAAGCCAGCATGCCCTTGGAGTCTTTTTCTTAGTCAGGTAAGTCTTGTTGAGTACCCTCATGTACTCAGGGTTTGTTAATCCCCTGTTGCAGGTTTTAGCTTGTGGTGTCTTTCTGGATCACGTCCGTGGGCTCGATATGATCCGGTGGTTCTCTCTTCGACTAGGGTGCTCTACCTAAGTCTAGCTCTGTAGTGCTGCTCTTCTTCTGTAGTCCAAGTAAATTTTATTTTAAATGTAACTTATTCATGTTTTGTAAAGCTTATCTTACCTTGCTTCCGCTCTCCGATATTGTTTTGTATCAACTGTTGTAATGTTGTAGTTATTTCACTCAGGGTGAGGATGATCCTGTAACTCGTGGAGTATTCGGGGTTCTCTCGGGGACTCTCGACGGATCTTTCCAGTAACGTGGTACACATGCACAGTCATCAGAGCTTTGGGAGATGATGTTGTGTGCAGGTGGGCCACATTGCCGGGAGGTTCTGCCACATCATCAATATGGAACCCCTGACAACCAAAAAAGCAGCTCAGCGTTTCTCAGGACACCTAGCAGCACTCAGCAGATTCATCTCCAGATCAGTTGAGCGAGGGTTACCTTTCTTCGAAACTTTGAGAAGCACAACCTCATTCAATTGGGGACCTAGGCAGCAGAAAGCCTTCGAGGATTTGAAAAGCTACCACACCAACTTGACCGTCTTAACCAGCCCGGGCAAAGGAGATCTTCTACTGCTGTATGTCTGTTGATGGTCCTTAAACACCTGTTTTACCATCAACATTTTACCCTAAAATTCACCAAAAAGGCATGAAATGTAGTCAAATAGGTTTCAAACTAACCAAATTCCACATGTCCATAGATTTTTATTTGAGTGCAGGAATTTGGACCAAATTTGGAGAATGGACCCACCAGAAGACAAGCCCACTCACCAGGACCCATTTGGGCCCGAGTGGGGTGGCGCCCGCCACCCCAAAGTTGCGCCCGCCACCCCAAAGTTGCGCCCGCCACATGGAGAGGCCCAACTCTCCCCCTTTGCCACGTCACTGATCCGTGTGACCATCCCAAGGCCAAATCTTGGCCCTTGGTCACTAGGTCAGTGGCATTGGACGACTCAGGAGGGAGTGGCGTGGATCAAGGCCGAATGGCGGTTACTTGGACATGCAACCGACCTACCAACCGCCTCTCTAGAGCACCTGGATGCCGTTGAAGCAAAGGCGGTGCATCCAACGGTTGTGAGGGTGGCGGCCGCCACCTAGGGCTAGCGCCCGCCACTAGGGTTAGCCCTAGGTCGGCTGGCTGCCCCCTATAAATACCCCCTTGGTGGCAACAATTCATTTGTACCATCACATCCCACAATACACCAAGAAGCAACACAAGCAAGAGAGGCAGAGAGCAAGTTAGAAGCTCAAAGAGCTTAGGCAAGTAGGTTGGCTAGTAGAGAGAGTATAGCTCTAGTGCCCTCGCTACAGCGCGGCTCTTAGTTTAGCACAGCTCAGCCTAAGTCTCTAGTAAAAGTAGCGTAGAGCTTGCTAAGAGAGAAGCGGGTGCGAGCGACTAGCATCAGAGGTCGGTTGATTTCCCGGCGTCTCTGGTCTGGTTTGCTCTCTTGTATCTCAGGTACATTTATCTTTATCCCAGTATTACTTTAAGCATTACTTTCAGTATTACTTTTAGTATTACTTTATGAAGTACCTTGAGTGTGACCTAGCTAGCCTACAGTTCAATTCACTTAGACATAGTAGTTAATCTCTAGTGTGCTTAGTGATTGATCTTTGCCAATAGGTTGCTTAGTTAGTTTGGTGTTTATCTTATTAAGTCAAGTATTTGCTCTGACGTCCGCAAGGGTGTCTCTATTCAAAGCTAGGGTAGAGATAGTTAGAATATAGTTAAGCGTGGTGCTTATTTATAGACTTACCTTCAGATATGGCTGGACCCCCAGATAGCTGTGGTAGCAAGCAGGTGGTGACCGCCCTATGCACCTTGAATTCCACCACATAGTTGGCCCAGTTTAACAGTAAGGCTCGTTGTGCTAGCGTTCAACCTAAGTAAGTGGTAAAGGCTACTACGCCTCGGTACTTGACAAGATAGGAATAAAACTTTACTTAACTTAGTTGCTTTATTGTCTTTTGCCTGTCTTGCTTCTTAGTTATCTTGTTTCACAGTTATCTTGCTTTGTAGTTATCTAGGAGTAGTTAGTAGTTAGTAGTTAGTAATTAGTTAGTTATCCTTAGTTTTCACATTCTATCTATCTATCTAGTTATCCACCTTACCTTACCATCCATTTCATCCTTACCTATCCACCCACATATTCTTTCTAGCCTTCCATCCCCTCTTTTCCCTTTTCTCTTTTCTTCGACTCTCATCCCCTCCTTGACTCGACTCATACAACACCCTAGCCTTCCCTTGGGATCAAATAAATCGACACCTGGTACTCTCAGGCGAAGTGCTACTATGATAGTTCTGTGCGCTTGCAGAATCTCCTCTTGGTAGATTGCATTCTCGCTAGCTAGCTCCTACTGGTGTCGGGACTAACAACCCCGCTTGGCATTAGTAGATAGCTACTTTAGTTACCCTATCCTAGATGTAGCTAAGAGCTACCAACAAGCATTTCTGGCGCCGTTGCCGGGGAAGGCAATCGGTGTATCGGTTGAGTCCGTGTCGAATTTATCTTCGCTTAAGCTCCCGCTTATCGAATCCCATCTTACCCCATTCTTTCTTTCCTTAGTCCTTCTTATCTTTTTCCTTCATCTTCTTCAACTTCTTTCTTTCTTATCTCGTTCTATCTTCACGATGGCCAACAAGACCATTCATGAATTTTCTGCTCCTTCTGCCGCTAATGTAGCGACGGGACCAGACATGATCGATGCCAACCTCAATTTTGAGTTGAAACCGGCTCTGATCACGATGGTCCAAGCTAGCCTGTTCTGTGGCAAGGCTCATGAGGATGCCAATGCTCACCTCCAACAATTCTTGGAGATTTGCGGCACCTTCACCATTAAGGGGATAACCCAAGAAGCCATCCGTCTTTGTGTCTTTCCCTTTTCTCTTCTAGGAAAAGCGAAGCAATGGTTCTATACCGATCGCAACACTGTAGACACATGGGACAAGTGTTCCAATGCTTTTCTCGCCAAATTCTTTCCTATGGGCAAGACGAATGCTCTGCGCAACAAAATCTCCAGCATTACGCAACAAGCCGAGGAATCCATTCCCGAGGCTTGGGAGAGGTTACAAGAGTATGTCGCTGCTTGTCCACACCATGGTATGGAGGACTGGCTATTGATCCAGAACTTCTACCATGGCCTAACCCCACTCTCTAGAAGCCATTTGGATGCCGCCGCCGGCGATGCATTCTTTTCTCTGAATGTTGCAGATGCTAAGGCTCTCATAGAGAAGATGGTGTCGAACCAAGGATGGAATGATGAGAGACTGCAGCCCCGTAAGCGATGTATGCATTCCCTTAAGGAAGCTGACATGATCGTGGCCAAGATGGACCTGCTGGCAAAGAAGCTGGACAGCTGCGAGAAGATAAACCAACAAGAGAGTGTCCAATCTCTGGAATCTTACATGACTTGTGAAGTCTGTGGAGAAACCAGACATTCTGGGAAACACTGCCCTGAGCTACATGAAGATTTGAACTTCATCAACAATAACAACGGTTTCCGTCAACAGAATCAAGGATGGAATCAGCCTGCAAACTCTCAAGGTAACAATTCATTCCCCCGCTCTAATTTTCATAATTCTGATGATTTCTCGTTCTTAAAGAATCTAGTCTACTCTCAAGGTAGAACTACTGAATTTTTGAATAAGAAATTAATGTCGAATGATAAAACCCTTGAGAATATAAATGCTAAATTGGAAGATTTTTCATCTGCTCTGAAAAATCAATTAAGCTTTAATAAGATGTTAGAAACCCAATTAGCTCAACTTGCTGCTATCATACCATCTTTTGAAACTGGCAAAATTCTTGCTAAACCTGACATGGAAACTGCAAATATGGTTGAAATAAAACATTTTAACTATTATGAAGATCAAACCATGATTGTTAAAAAGGTTGATCCTGGTAGTCCCATAATTAGATGCTCAATCTTTGGTGAAGTCTTTAAAAATGCCATGTGCGATTTAGGATCGAGTGTGAACATTTTATCTAAAGATTTCTATGAGAACTCGTTCTTTCCACCCATGTGAGAACACAAGGTTGATATGTGCCCTTGTGGTTCCCTTCCTGAGTGATGAGTGATCGAGCAACGGTCAACATGTCTCTTGGCTGTGTTGATGTGCAGGTGCGGAGCTCGGGCAGTGGTCGAAGGTGAGGTGAAGGTCAAATAGGGACGTGCCGTGCCGACAGACCAGGAGCGGTGAAGGGCGTACGTGGAGCTTAGACTAACGGACCGGGAGACCTAAGGACCAGCTGTGGTAGCTGGAACGTGGCGTTGACAAGCAAGAGCACATGGGGATGTGCGGTGCATCGGTCGAGTCGGGAGGAAGGTGATGGCGTCGTAACACTTGGCGGGAGGCCGAGAAGGAAGGCGAATGCACTGTGCCCGGTGTGGAGGCTGGACATGCTCTGGCATCGGTGCTGAAACTCAGGGTGTGCGAACCACATCCCGTCTTCAGCACGGGTTCGGTAGCTGAGCCTCTAAAAGCTACCCTCGACGGTTTCCGAGTTTGGGCCTCAAAACTCGGGGTGGCCGGTTTCTGAGTTTGGGCCTTAAAACTCGGCGTGGACGGTTTCCAGGTTTGGGCCTCAAAACCTGGGCGCGCGGGTTTCTGAGTTTGGGCCACAAAACTCAGCCTGAGGACAGGTTTCCCGGTTTTAGCCTCAAAACCGAGGGAAGGCCCAGGTTTCCCGGTTTCAGCCTCAAAACCGGGGGGAGGTCCGCAAAAAGGACGGTCGACGCGTGGCGGCGTGGAGGGGCTGGCGCGGCGGCGTAGCTATCCACGAGGTAGGCGCGGCGGTCGGCAGGGCGGCACGTGGCGGCATCCTGAGGCTTGCGTCGAGGCGAAGCTAAGGATGAGATGGGCGCGTGGCCGTCGGATCGGCGATCAGCAGAGTTCGACTGGGATACCCCTAGGGTTGGCCGCTTCGCTCTTGTATCTAGGAGTAGAAGGGGATTATTGTTTTAGGCTATAAATAAGAGAGGCACCCCTCCTCTCTCTCTATCCTTGCAGTCATTTGTTCCTGAGCACTCTCTCTCTAGCCCCCCTGCTTAGGTTCTAATCATACCTCGCTGCAAGCGATCCGCAGAGACGGGAATCATACCTCTGTGTATTTGGATCTTTTGAGGAAACGAGACCATATTCTCGTTGTCTCCTCGTGTGGAGGAATTTTGGCTGAAATCGAATCGTGTTCTATGTTCTTCACGTTTTTGTTTTTCATCTCCCGGAGATTTGCCTTGTTCTTCCTCTCCGTGAGATGATTTTTGATTCCACTTGAATCAATTTGTTCTTGGTCGTGAGGCCCTTCTTTCCACCGAAGGATTTCTCCCCTAACCTCAAGAATCCATAGATCGGGTTGATTTCGCGTTCGTTCTTCGTTCTTCCCCCTTTTACGGTGATCCTTTGATATCTCTTGATTGACTTGGTTTGGTGTGATGATTTCTTAGGATTAGCACCCCCCAATACATAGAGGAACACCTAGGAGGAGTTTGATCGAAGTCCCTTTCGTTTTGGTTAAGATCAAATCGGATTTGGTTTTGAACCCGTGCAGTTTTGTGTTTTCTGTGCAGTCGCGGGACAGTCCGCAACCTGAACGGCGGACAGTCCGCGCGTCGGGTTTTGGCCGAGGCAGTCAGGCGCAGCCCCCTAATTGTTCACTGTCACGTGAACGGCGGACAGTCCGCGATACAAACCCGCGGATAGTCCGGGACTTGACCAGAACTGTTTTAGAACAATTTGTTTTCTGGTCTGTGGCCGGCGGACAGTCCGGACCTCCAGTCGCGGACAGTCCGGGACCCTGACCCCGGACAGTCCGGGAATCTAGAGTCTTTGCAGTTTTGCTCCGTGGCTTTGGCAGTCGGTTTTGGTGTTTCTCCAGGGGTTCCGCTGTACCACTAGGACATCTCCTAGGGTACCCACCTACTCGTAGGTCATGAACTCTTCGGTCGTTTCGAGTCTTAGCTTTTGGGGTGATTTTCTGGGACAAGGGTCATTCTATTCACGAGTTGAATTTGAGGCTCCCATTCACCCCCCCCTCTGGTCGCTAATCCGGTCCTTCAATTGGTATCGGAGCCGGTTAAGGGATCTTCTCTACCTTAATCGGTTTCGGATCCTAAGGGCGACATGGAACGAGGGAACGACAAGGCTCCGTGGTTCGATGGAACGAACTATCCCTATTGGAAGATTTAGATGCGTGCTTATCTCAACAGCATCGGATCTTCTGTATGGGAGATATGTGAGAATGCTGAGTACGTAGTCCTTGGGGCTCATGTGGGTCAGATCCAGATTGACCAGCACGAGGCCAACTCCAAGGCTCGTAACGCTCTTTTGGCCAGCATCTCCCTTCGTGAGTTCGAGCGTGTCTCTGAGCTTGAGACGGCACGAGAGATCTGGGTGAAGCTTCAGAGCTATCACGAGGGGACCGCTCAGGTCAAGACCAGACTCTTTGAGACGTACAAGCATGAGTACGAGAACTTTGTTCAGTTGGAGGGAGAGACGATTGGCGACATGTTCGCTCGTTTCCAAACGATTATGAACAAGATGCGTGCCAATCGGGCTAACCTACCCTATGATGATCATGAGAGGGCACTCAAGTTGCTATACACTCTTGATCGGAGGGTATGGGTGGTGAAGGTGTCGACTATCATAGAGTCTACATCTTATGACACCCTCACCATGGACGAGCTGTTCAGCAAGCTGAAGTCCACCAAGATCGATCACCTGACTCAGGCCAAGCTGAAGAACCCATCTTCACATACCATGGCTTTGGTCTCAGGCATAGGTGGATTGACTTTCTCTGCTGATGCTTCACCTCCTCTGTTTTCTTTGTCGTCTTTGCTTACAGTCATGGAGGAGCAGTTGGAGGCAGTTGGAGATGACGAGCTCGCCCTTGTCATCACCCGGTTCTCGCGGTTTCACAACAACCGCCTGAATCACCAGCGTGGTGGCGCACGCGAGGGCTGCTACAAGTGTGGTGATCTAGACCACTTCATGGCGAACTGCCCCAAGAACGACAAGAACTTCCTCGGCAAGAACCACAACTTCAGGCGCAAGGGCAAGCCGGAGAACAAGGCCAGGAAGAAGAAGAAGGGCAGCTATCGCCGAGAGGACATGGAGAAGGCTTTCGACGCTGGTAAGCGTGCCTTCCTCGCCACCTTCAGTGATGGCGAGAAGACCTCCGACGGTGACTCCAGCGACGACGGGTCCAAGCACAAGACTGAAGAACGCTTCAACGGACTCTGCTTCTTCAGCCACTCCTCCAAGGGTCTCTGCACAATGGCCTTAGACGAAGAGGACGCCAAATGCCAGGCAAAGGACGCCGACACCGACGACGACGACGATGCTTCCGAGGTATCAACCTCTTCTCTTGTCGATATTCTTACTGGTGAGCGCGATTCTCTTGTCGACATAGTTCTCGCCCAGGACAAGCAACTCAAGCGAGCTATCCGTGAGCACAATGAGTTTAAGGCTAAGATGAATGAGGCGCTTAAGGAGCTTGAGTTCGCTAAGTCTGAGGTGAAGGTGACCGATGTGGAGGAGTGTGAGGAGTGCACGATGCATATGACAAACTTTGTCACCCTGCAAACCAAGTATGCTTCTTTTATTGAGGTGTATGATGAGCTGAAGAGTAGGCTAGACTTGGTGGGTGATTGCAAAGAGTGTTCCTCTCTGAAGGAGCTGGAGGAAGTGAAGGCGAGGCCTTCTTTGCTGGGTGCGTGCAAGCTTTGCCCTAGCTTGCGAACTGAGTTGGCAGGAGTTAATGCCAAGCTTGCTGAAGCCTTGAAGGTCAGCTCAGTTAGCACCTTGTCCGCTCCATGTGAGCGATGCATGGGGATGGAGCTTGAGATTGCCAACTGTTGGCGTGACAGGATGCAAACCGAGGAAGAAAACACATACCTTCGGTCCATCCTGAGTTGGGTGTCATGCAGTGAGCCGCAGTTGGGCATGATGATCAGTCAGTTCAAGAGGGGAACTGATTGTTCGGGAGTAGGCTTTGCTTCAGGTGGGAAGGGCGCTAGTAGCTTTGGCAAGATCGGTGAGTTTAGTGGAGTGAGTCCTAGTGAGAAGCCATCCGCTATCCCTAAGCTTACCAAGATCACCCCACCTGAGCCTCCCAAGCCTATCACCAAGGATGGCATCCTTGATGAACCTCCCAAGGCTCCACCTCGCAAGCAAGTGTGGGTTCCCAAACCTAACCATCTTAGGAACACACTTGACACCCTTCTTGACGCCTCTAGTGATCCCCTTTCGAGAGGCAAGCAGCCAGCCAGAGTGAGCAACCCTCGCAACACTAGGAACCAACAATCCAAGAGAGTGGTGAGGTTCGAGTGCGAGTACTGTCACCGTGAGGGTCACCTAGCTGAGTTTTGCTTTCGGAGGAAGAAAGATGCTAGGAAGGAGTTGGAGCGGAACAACCAGGCCAGGCACCACCCTCTCCATGGTGTGCAAGGTCGGGGAGTTCAGAGGTAGGGCGCTAGGCCTGGAGGTGCACCTCCTCAGGTAGCTAGGCCCCAGGCAGCTAGACCACAGGGTGGTGGTCGTGCCCGTCGCAGTTCCGGTCGTCCTCAATACGATTGTGAGCCGAGTGTAAGAGGCTTTGCTGCTCAGTCCCATAGCGGACCACCTTTTCAGTATGGTGGTGATCGCTTTGCTCAAATGGGACAAGTAGGTTAGTTTGGTGGTTTTCCATTCCATAGCGGACCACCCTTTGAGGTTGGTGGTGATCGCTATCCACCCATGGGACGAGGACAGTTTGGTGTTGCTGCTAACACTTTTTCTGGGCCTATGACACAGCACTGGTATCCTTCTCAGTATACTAACCCCAGTGTTGTGCCATACGCTCACTTCCTGCCTTTCTATTGATGCAGGAACTTCGGTTGGAGAACATGTGGCTCATGGATTCCGGGTGTTCGCACCACATGACCGGAAAGAAGGAATGGTTCTCCAGCCTTAGCCCTATGATGCACAAGGAGTACATCACTTTCGGGGATAATAGTAGAGGTAAGGTTGTTTCTCATGGAGCTATTCGGCTCAATTTGTTCTTAAGGATGTTGCTTTGGTTTCTAACTTGCACTTCAATTTGCTTTCTGTTTCGCAACTTCTTGAGGATGATTGTGAAGTGTGCTTTAAGAAGGGTTTGAGTCGTGTTTTAGACCCTCGGGGAGATCTTGTTTGTTGGATCGTCCCTTTTGGCCGTGTTTTTAGAGCCGATTTTTCTCGTTCTTTTGGCTCTGCTAGATGTTTGATGGCTGGTCCTTCTTCTGATTTGTGGAAGTGGCATAGGAGGCTCGGTCACTTGAGTTTTGACTTGCTTGCAAGACTTAGCTCACTTGGCCTAATCCAAGGATTGCTCAAGCTTAAGTTTCAGAAGGACCTTGTTTGCCATCCTTGTCGTCATAGGAAGATGGTTGCTGCCTCTCACCCACCTGTTAATCAGGTGATGACAAAGCAACCCGGCGAGCTTTTACATATGGACACTGTTGGTCCAGCTCGGGTTTGCTCAGCTGGTGGGAAGTGGTACGTTCTTGTGATCGTTGACGATTTTTTGAGGTACTCTTGGGTGTTCTTTATGGAGGGTAAGGATGAAGTTTTTCCTTTTGCTCGTGATCTGATTTTGATGTTGAAAACTGAGTTTCCCCCTGATACCAATAGAGCTATTCGTAGCGATAATGGTACTGAGTTCGATAACTCTCAGTTTGCTTCTTTCTGTTCTTCTAATGGAATCAAGCATCAGTTCTCTTCTCCTTATGTCCCCCAGCAGAACGGTGTTGTTGAGCGCAAGAACCAGACCCTTGTTGAGATGGCCAGGACGATGCTCGATGAGCATAGGACTCCTAGGTGTTTTTGGGCCGAGGCAATCAACACCGCCTGCCATGTTTCAAATCGCATCTTTCTTCGGGCTTTCATGAAGAAAACTTCTTATGAGTTGCGTTTTGGACGTGTACCCAAGGTGTCTCATTTTTGGGTGTTTGGGTGTAAGTGCTTTATCCTGAAGCAAGGCAATTTGGACAAATTTGAATCTCGCTCTGCTGATGGCGTGTTTCTTGTTTATGCTTCGCATTCGCGCGCTTATCGAGTTCTTAACCTTGAAACTAACCGGATAGTGGAGACTTGCGAGGTCACATTCGACGAGACTATGCCTTGTGTTTCTTCTGCTTTTGATGTTGCAGGAGAATAGGAGCTGGGAGAGACCATCTTTGTGGAAGAGGAGCAGGAGAATGCCGATTGGGGTGATCCTGAGCCAACTCCACTGGCTGCCCCCGTCGACCCTGCGACGTCTACTTCAGCTCGAGGACCTAATCCCACGACGTCTTCTTCTTGGGGTCCTCTTGAGCCACCTCTCCAGCGAGCACCCGCTGCACCTGAGGGAGCGACAACATCTGGCGAGGGGGAGGCTACTTCGGCGAGGCAAGCGCCCCGAAGCGTTCAGCAAGCACACCCCCCGCTGCAGATGATCGGCAGCATCGACCAGCGAGTCACGCGGTCGCGAGCGTATGGAATCTCTCACTTTGCTCATTCTGCATTTGTTGCTTCTTTTGAGCCCAAAGATGTTGGACACGCTCTTTCTGATCCTAACTGGGTTAATGCCATGCATGAGGAGTTAGAAAACTTTGAGCGAAACTAAGTCTGGACCCTAGTTCCACCTCCACCAGAATGCCACCCTATAGGTACCAAATGGGTTTTCAAAAACAAAGAGGGTGAGGATGGGATGGTAGTGAGGAACAAGGCTAGGCTAGTAGCCCAGGGTTTCTGCCAGAAAGAGGGGATAGACTATGAGGAAACCTTTGCCCCTGTAGCCCGTTTAGAAGCCATTAGAATCCTTTTAGCCTTTGCGGCTTCGAAGGGTTTTAAGCTTTACCAGATGGATGTCAAGAGTGCTTTCTTAAATGGGTATATAGAGGAAGAGGTTTATGTTAGGCAACCCCCGGGTTTCGAGGATCCCAAGTTTCCAAACCATGTATATAAACTTTCAAAAGCTTTGTATGGTTTGAAACAAGCCCCGAGAGCGTGGTATGAGCGTTTGAAAACCTTTTTACTCTCCAAGGGTTTTAAAATGGGACGGGTCGATAGAACTTTGTTTCTCCTCAAGCAAGGCATTGACACCCTGTTAGTCCAGATTTACGTGGATGATATCATCTTTGGTGGCTCCTCTCACGCACTTGTTGCCAAGTTTGCAGATACTATGAGCAGGGAGTTTGAGATGAGTATGATGGGTGAGTTGACCTTCTTCCTCGGGTTGCAAATCAAGCAAACCCGAGATGGGACGTTCGTGCATCAAGGCAAGTACACGAAGGACATCCTGAAGAAGTTCGACATGGGCGAGGCCAAGCCTCTTACGACGCCCATGGCGATGACTGCTGCGATGGACGTGGACCAGGATGGAGAGGCTGTTGACCAGAAGGAGTACAGGAGCATGATCGGCTCGCTCCTGTACCTGACGGCAACGAGGCCGGACATACAGTTTTCTGTGTGTCTATGTGCTCGCTTTCAGGCGTCCCCTCGGACTTCCCACAAGCAAGCAGTCAAGCGCATCATGAGGTACCTCCGATACACTCCTGAGTTCGGACTTTGGTACTCTTCTTCTTCGACTCTTTCGCTTTGTGGTTACTCCGATGCGGATTTTGCCGGCTGTTGGCTTGAGCGCAAGTCTACTTCTGGGACTTGTCAGTTTCTTGGCTCTTCTCTGGTTTTGTGGTCTTCTCGCAAATAGTCGAACGTAGCCCAGTCTACTACTGAAGCCGAGTATGTTGCCGCTGCTTCTTGTTCTTCACAGCTTTTATGGATGGTTGCTACATTGCGTGATTTTGGTCTAGATTTCAGTCGGGTCCCTTTGCTTTGCGACAGCACTTCTGCCATTAGTGTAGCAAAGAACCCTTTTCTTCACTCCAAGACCAAACACATCGATATTCGCATTCACTTTCTTCGTGATCACTATGAGAAAGGCGACATTGATCTTAGGCATGTAGACACCCATAACCAGGTTGCGGATATTTTCACCAAGCCTTTGGATCTCTCAACTTTTGCTAGGTTGAGAGGTGAGCTTGGTGTGTGTTTCCCCTTTTAGATGGGGGAAGCATTTTGATGTTCCATAGACTGACTTTCTGACCTTTTTGTTTTTGGGTCTTGAGTCTTTTTGGTTTTGTTTCTGGCTCCGATTCTGACTTCATCATATATACATCTTGCATCCTTAAGCTTCATGTCTATATTCTTGTGAATGATTTTATGCTCTAATTAGTGTTTGCTTCGATGATATATGATGATGCTTGTAGCTTAGGCTCTCTTTGATCTCTGATACATGTTGTGAGCTAAGCTATGTGTTTTCAGAATGATGAACATGTCTAATGAACTTAAAACTTGATACATGTTCACCATTGAGATTGGCAACTAGCATGTGTAGGATGTGTTGAGGTCACTTGAGCTATTTCATATACGCTAGGTTGCTATGTCTCTAGTTCTGAGTCTTTCACTTGCTTGGTTTGCTCATATTCTATTTAAAATGAACCAAGTTTTAGTGAATTGAAAAGATCGAGATGGGATTGCTGTGTCAGCACATCACGGTATCGAGACTGTTTCTAATTGCACATTGAGTTAAACTTGAGCCGTGTAGTGTAAGACCGAAACCGTTGCTTTAAGCTTCTGATTGCATATGCATAGGCTTAGCACAGTTGAAAAGTTAGGCTATGACAAGCTTTCAACCTCTCGCAATCACATGCTTATTTTGAACTTGTGTAATAACCGCTGCAAATATCTCCGATAAAATATGAAAACACAAGTCCATGTTTCACTCTATTGCATGATGATTGAACTTTGCTAGGGGTAGTTCACCTTGTATACATGTTTAGCACTTGCTTGACTTCCAGTCTATACATGTTCAGTGCTATTTTGATGGTGAAACTCCTTTCTGAAAGGCTTAAAACTGCTCACTTGACTTATGCATTCATATCTTGTATTCGATGATCAGTTTGAGCCTTTGCTAGCACTTTTGCGTGTTGCTATGTAGTTGGATCAGCACTCTTTAGAGCATTCTTTCACTGTTTCGAGTATATACCTGAAGCTGCTAACATGCATTGTTAACTCATGTGCATGTGTTTGACTCCGATAGGCATGACCTAGCTCCGTTTTGCTTATTTGAGCTTCTTTTCCTTCTCTTTTGATTGAAATTTGTGGTGACAATTTGCATTTTATGCTTCTCTTGTTGAGGGGGAGTTCTTTGAGTAAGGGGGAGTCTTTCTGCCTATGTTGCTCTGAGTCGGCTTTTATTTGATATCGATCATTTCAGCTAGTTGTGTCGAGCCTCTGTGCCTCTGTCTTGAGGGACTAGCTGTTTTTCATCATGTTTTGATGGTTCTTGATTGGTATCGGGCTTACTGCTGGTTGTGTCGAGCCTCTGTGCCTCTATCTGGAGGAACTAGCTGTAGCTACTTCTTATGCAGTCTTCATTTGGTTTCGAGCTTTCAGCTAGTGGTGTTGAGCCCTTTCTGCCTCTTCTTGAGGACTAGCTTGTTTCTGACTTGGTTGCGTCGAGCCGTTGCCCATGTCTTTGGTAACCAAGTCTTGTGCTCTGATTTGATCGAGTGTTTGCTCCTTGATGAGTTGTTGCTCCGATTTCTTGCTTGGTTGTGTCGAACCGTTGCCCATGTCTTTGGGGACGAAGCTTCGCTTATCTTGATTTGTTCTTCTTCGGCCTTTTCTCTGGCTTTTGGACATCTCGAGTGAGTTTTTCTCCTTCTATCCAATTCTGCTTTTCTTTCATTTTGGTTACTATGAGTTGATGATGCACTCATCAAGGGGGAGATTGAGAACACAAGGTTGATATGTGCCCTTGTGGTTCCCTTCCTGAGTGATGAGTGATCGATCAACGGTCAACATGTCTCTTGGCTGTGTTGATGTGCAGGTGCGGAGCTCGGGCAGTGGTCGAAGGCGAGGTGAAGGTCAAGTAGGGACGTGCCGTGCCGACAGACCAGGAGCGGTGAAGGGCGGACGTGGAGCTTAGACCGACGGACCGGGAGACCTGAGGACCGGCTGTGGTAGCTGGCACGTGGCGTTGACAAGCAAGAGCACATGGGGATGTGCGGTGCATCGGCCGAGTCGGGAGGTAGGTGATGGCGTCGTAACACTTGGCGGGAGGCCGAGAAGGAAGGCGAATGCACTGTGCCTGGCGTGGAGGCTGGACATGCTCCGGCATCGGTGCTGAAACTCGGGGTGTGCGAACCACATCCCGTCTTCGGCACGGGTTCGGTAGCTGAGCCTCTAAAAGCTACCCTCGACGGTTTCCGAGTTTGGGCCTCAAAACTCGGGGTGGCCGGTTTCAGAGTTTGGGCCTTAAAACTCGGCGTGGACGGTTTCCAGGTTTGGGCCTCAAAACCTGGGCGCGCGGGTTTCTGAGTTTGGGCCACAAAACTCAGCCTGAGGACAGGTTTCCCAGTTTCAACCTCAAAACCGGGGGAAGGCCCAGGTTTCCCGGTTTCGGCCTCAAAACCGGGGGGAGGTCCGCAAAAAGGACGGTCGACGCGTGGCGGCGTGGAGAGGCTGGCGCGGCGGCGCAGCTATCCGCGAGGTAGGCGCGGCGGTTGGCAGGGCAGCACGTGGCAGCATCATGAGGCTTACGTCGAGGCGAAGCTAAAGATGAGATGGGCGCGTGGCCGTCGGATCGGCGATCAGCAGAGTTGGACCGGGATACCCCTAGGGTTGGCCACTTCTCTCTTGTATCTAGGAGTAGAAGGGGATTATTGTTTCAGGCTATAAATAAGAGAGGCACCCCACCTCTCTCTCTATCCTTGCAGTCATTTGTTCCTGAGCACTCTCTCTCTAGCCCCCCTGCTTAGGTTCTAATCATACCTCGCTACAAGCGATCCGCAGAGACGGGAATCATACCTCTGTGTATTTGGATCTTTTGAGGAAATGAGACCGTATTCTCGTTGTCTCCTCGTGTGGAGGAATTTCGGCTGAAATCGAATCGTGTTCTGTGTTCTTCACGTTTTGGTTTTTCATCTCCCGGAGATTTGCCTTGTTCTTCCTCTCCGTGAGATGATTTTCGATTCCACTTGAATCAATTTGTTCTTGGTCGTGAGGCCCTTCTTTCCACCGAAGGATTTCTCCCCTAACCTCAAGAATCCATAGATCGGATTGATTTCGCGTTCGTTCTTCGTTCTTTCCCCTTTTACGGTGATCCTTTGATATATCCTGATTGACTTGGTTTAGTGCCATGATTTCTTAGGATTAGCACCCCAATACATAGAGGAACACCTGGGAGGAGTTTGATCGAAGTCCTTTTCGTTTTGGTTAAGATCAAATCAGATTTGATTTTGAACCCATGCAGTTTTGTGTTTTCTGTGCAGTCGCGAACAGTCCACGACCTGAACGGCGAACAGTCCGCGCGTCGGGTTTTGGCCGAGTCAGTCAGGCGCAGCCCCCTGATTGTTCACTGTCACATGAACGGCGGACAGTCCGCGGTACAAACCCGCGGACAGTCCGGGACTTGACCAGAACTGTTTCAGAACTGTCTGTTTTCTGGTCTGTGGCCGACGGACAGTCCGGTCCTCCAGTCGCGGACAGTCCGGCAGTCACCGAACAGTCCGGGACCCTGACCCCGGACAGTCCAGGAATCTGCAGTCTTTGCAGTTTTGCTTCGTGGCTTTGGCAGTCGGTTTTGGTGTTTCTCCGGGGGGTTCCGCTGTACCACTAGGACATCTCCTAGGGTACCCACCTACTCGTAGGTCGTGAACTCTTCGGTCGTTTCGAGTCTTAGCTTTTGGGGTGATTTTCTGGGACAAGGGCCATTCTATTCACGAGTTGAATTTGAGGCTCCCATTCACCCCCCCTCTGGTCGCTAATTCGGTCCTTCACCATGTCATCCACATCTGCCTATGTTGTGCTAGCTGATCAATCCACTTGCTATGTAGAAGGAATAGTTAATGATTTACCTGTTCATATTAGAGGCTCCTATGTTCCTGCTGATTTCATAATACTAGATATGGGAAATAGGAAAGACGTGCCTCTAATCTTAGACAGACCCTTCTTGAACACTGTTAATGCTTGCATATATGTGGGAAGAGGTAAAATACAAATGACATTCGGAGGGAGGAAGGAAATATTCTCTTTTTCCCGTGGTCCCGTATATGCCGCTAACATGCAGGTAGCAAAACCCGTTCATACCAAGAAGAGGCGCCCAAGAACAAGGTGGAACATAAAGAAAGAACCACCTGCTCCTAAGTTGTATAGTTCACATAACAAAGGAGAGGTACCAAAAGAAGAGGAACCTGATGAAGTACTGAGAAAAGAAGTGCCTAAGGAAGAAGATCCACCCGATAAGGATGAAACTCCATGGATCTAAGGTATGGATTTACTTTTAATTTTTTTATTTCCCTTCAATTTTCCCTTTTTCAAATAAATAACATATGTCATGCATGTAACCAAAAAAAATCAGTTATCATTAGTTATATGCTTAGGTATATGTTAACTTAGTTAGAATAATAAAACATCATCATAGGATAGTTTCCCTTCTTCACAACATTAGATAGTTTCCTTTTAATAAAATGAGAACAAGAGCTCCGACCGAGAAAGATGAAGACCCTTCACCAAGCAAGAAGCCAGCTTGGGGGAGACTCCCGCTCCAATAAGGTATGTTTTCAACCTTACTCTTTACATTCGGTTCTTAAATTCTATATCTTTTTGAATGCTATATGCTTGCCTAAGTATCCATTCCATGAATAAAATTGATAAAATCTGCTTAAACAAGGTGAAACCTAAATAAGATCTAAAATATGTCATGCAAATGCTATTGTTATGGTTTGAATAACTGGTCTTATCTAAGTTGTAGCTTTTGTGGGCTGCATATGCTTTAACTGAAATCATGCTTAGTGAATAAAGTTGGTAAGAAATGGAGTAATTCTTTAAACTTGCTAAGGTGAAATTAGGTCCTAATTTGGAGGATTTCTTTTAAAAATTATGAATACCTTGCTAAAAGTTCCTCCTAGATTTTATCCCATCCCACCACCAGCCAAATATTTGCTAGTCATTAGTCAAAACCACAAAGAACTTTGTCTGTGTTGAGCTTTGTTAGACCTCATAGATCTTAGTTGAGAAGCTTATCATATCTTTTGATCAAGATACACACACACCCACCATATTGCTTACTGTCCACTTTGGAAGTTTGGAACAACCAAATAAATTGCTCATTCTCTACACTGGAGATTTGCAATACCTTGCCAAACATCCCATTGCTAGCCTTATGCTATTCCTACACTGGGAATAAGCATTTCTCTCCCTTTCCCTACTCATTTCAAAAATCCTTTCCTGTAGATATCTGGGGAAATCTAGAGCTAAAAAAAAGAGAGCAAAGTAGCTCAAGAAAGGACTATGTCCTAAGAAGAGAGATGAGCAAAGTAGCTCAAGAAAGGACTATGTCCTAAGAAAGTGAGGAGCAAAATAGCTCAAGAGAGGACTATGTCCTAAGAAAATGTGAGGACACATCCTTTTTGTCTACTCACTATGTATCCAAAAAAAAGAGAGAAAGAGTTATCATTAGCTCTAGACCCCCAGAAATTAACTAGGAAGGATTATGAAATATCTCTCCATACACTTCCACATAACCACACATGCACATCTTGATCAATTTTTATGATTTGCTACTCCTTATGATCTGAGTGTCTAGCTTAGCAATAAACATTAGGCAATTTGCTCATGATTCTTAGCCTACCTATAACTCCACATATCATTCTTTAGCAATAGGAGAGGCTACATTTTGGCCTAAGTGAGGATTTAAACACCATTGAGTGACTGAGTGAATCTTGGAGGACTTAAGCAAGTTGTTATCTTTTGAAAACCTTGAAAAACCTCCAAACAGAATCCTAGTTAAACCTAAGCGAGATAAAAGTTTCCTATCTACTACTTTGTTTCACTCTTGCATGTTTGAAGTGAAAAGCTATAAGCCCCACATTGCTATGATTAATGATATATGCTAAGTTATTTCTCACTATACAATATGCACTTGCATACATCTTAAGTTGCTATATATTTCATGCTCAATGCTTAAACCGCATTGTTGCTCGAGGACGAGCAACAGGTTAGCTTGGAGGAGCTTGTTGATGGTCCTTAAGCACTTGTTTTACCATCAACATTTTACCCTAAAATTCACCAAAAAGGCATGAAATGTAGTCAAATAGGTTTCAAACTAACCAAATTCCACATGTCCATAGATTTTTATTTGAATGCAGGAATTTGGACCAAATTTGGAGAATGGACCCACCAGAAGACAAGCCCACTCACCAGGACCCATTTGGGCCCGAGTGGGGTGGCGCCCGCCAACCAGAGGTGGCGCCCGCCACCCCAAAGTGGTGCCCCCACATGGAGAGGCCCAACTCTCCCCCTTTGCCACGTCACTGATCCGTGTGACCATCCCAAGGCCAAATCTTGGCCCTTGGTCACTAGGTCAGTGGCATCGGACGGCTCAGGAGGGAGTGGCGTGAATCAAGGCAGAATGGCGGTTACCTGGACATGCAACCGACCTACCAACCGCCTCTCTGGAGCTCCTGGATGCCGTTGAAGCAAAGGCGGTGCATCCAACGGTTGTGAGGGTGGCGGCCGCCACTAGGGCTGGCGCCCGCCACTAGGGTTAGCCCTAGGTCGGTTGGCTGCCCCCTATAAATACCCCCCTGGTGGCAACACTTCATTTGTACCATCACATCCCACAATAGACCAAGAAGCAACACAAGCAAGAGAGGCAAAGAGCAAGTTAGAAGCTCAGAGAGCTTAGGCAAGTAGGTTGGCTAGTAGAGAGAGTATAGCTCTAGTGCCCTCGCTACAGCGCGGCTCTTAGTATAGCACAGCTCAGCCTAAGTCTCTGGTA
Source organism: Coix lacryma-jobi var. lacryma-jobi (assembly GCA_009763385.1). NCBI lineage: Eukaryota > Viridiplantae > Streptophyta > Magnoliopsida > Poales > Poaceae > Coix > Coix lacryma-jobi. Next base: position 88,034,957 of record CM019831.1, read on the forward strand.
AAAGTAGCGTAGAGCTTGCTAAGAGAGAAGCGGGTGCGAGCGACTGGCATCTGTAACACCTCAGGTGTTTACATGAATAAAATATTGTCATGCCATCATAAACATTTCATAGCATCATATGCTAGCTCACCTTGTGATGCATTCACTAAAATGAGTTTAATTCCTAATGTGTGAGCATTTTGTTACTGGTGAGGTAGCTCAAAACCCTAATTTGTATGTCATTATGAAATAACTTGTGTTCATTCCCAGTTGACTAAAGTCAGGTAAGGACATGAATCCAAGTTCAACAATTCAAAAGGGTATAAAATTTGTGTAGCCCAGAAATGGGAAAGTCATCAAATTTCTATATAGTTAATTAGCCCTTTTAGTTAACTCAAAATCTATGCATGGTTAGGGGTTGACCCTAAAATCTTTTTAGTAGATCCTGAGAAGAGGTACAACTTTGGTATACAAAGTTTTCAAAGTTTCTGTACAAAATTCTAAGTAATTTTGAATCTATTCAAACCCTGGAAATGGTCCCCTTTCGATTCTAAAATTGCATTTCAAAAACTATTTGAAATCTGAGTTTGAGGTTTACATCAAAGTGGTAGAGAATTTCAAAAGGAACATTTCATACATTGACCATTTTCCAAGTGTCATTGCAAAATCAAAAGTAATTTTGCTTCTACAATAAAACCCTAGTTCTGTCCCCTTTTCAAATTTCCAATTTGAAATGGATTTGAACTGTTTTGATCAAGTTGACCTATTTCCAGTTGAAATTAGCCATAGGGTGTTAAAGCAAAGTTGTACAACTTTTCAAACTCTACAGTTCATATTTTGGCAAAACTTGAAGTATAGTTCAAATTTTAGAAGTAATTTCAAAATTTCAGAAAGGGGGGAGAGAGCAAGGAACAGTGCCAAGGGGGGGAAACATCCGGAGCTCGCCAGCGAGCTGCTTCGCCAGCGCCGTGCTCGCGCTGGAGAGCATGCCTTGCGCCAGCAAGCTGCTTGCTAGCTGCGCGCACGAGTTCTTCACGCCGCCGCCCTCTCCTTCGTCCTTATCATCCCACAGAAGCTCCGTGTTTCGCTTTCTCCTCTGCTCGCTCGCCGCCGTCGCCGTCCCTCTGCTCAGCTACGCCGGCCATCTGTGAGCTCCTCCGCTCCAATTGTTTGCGCCAGCACGCTCGCCTCGTCGTTGCGGAGTGATAGCGCTAGGTTGCAGCCCCTCTCGCTCCCGCATCAGCCCGGCGACCGTCGTCTTCCTCCCTGCCGGCCAAACGTCCGCCGAGTTCAAGTTCACCATGGGTAGGTGAGCTCGGGGCCTTATTGGCCAAACCATCTGCGTCTACTTCTTCTCCTTGATGCGCTGGTTGTGTTCGGCTCGATAGTGAGGTCGCTACCGCCTTGGCTTGGTCAGTCTGGGCATGTTGCCATTGGCGCAAGCTCTGTGTTCGCCGCCGCCGTGATCAACCTTGGTCGGGTGCTCCTCTGGTCAAGCTAGCGCGTGCATGGTGGTTGCCGTGAGTGCCTGAGTGTGTTGCGCCCCTTAGCTAGGTCTCTACCGAACTGGCTTAGGCCGTCCGCGTGGCTCGCCGTCGGGGCAAGCGCCGCCATGGCCGCCATCGTGGGCCGTGTTGCTCGGAGTCGTCTCCAAGTGAGTTTGGGAGCGCATCACGGTTGCAGGAGGTGCCCAAGTGCGATGCCACCCTCGGTTAGGTCTCTACCGAGCCCTTATGGCCGGAGCGCCGCGTCGCCGCCGTGCTCGGCTTGGCTGAGCCGCCATGGCCACTGCCAGCTCAGGGTCGTGTAGGTGCAAGGGCTGGTGAAGGGTGGAATCGATGCGCGAGATCAAGGCGAGGACGTTGAAGGCCTCGCCGTCGCCGGAGACCTCGCTGGCACTGAGGTTGGAGGCCGGTCAACGTGGGCGCACGTCCGGTCAAGGACTTCGGCTGCTGGCCTCGGCGCGCGAAGGGTAGAAGGAGGATCTGACGCCTGGGGTCCCCCTGTCAGTGAGAGAAGAAAGTTTTTCCTTTTTCCAGTTTAAGTGAATAGTGTTAGATTTTGTCTTTTTGATATGTTTTTGTAGGAAGCTCCAAAAATTGTGAAAATTTTTGTGTAGCTTTCTCAAGCTGCCTAATATTTAAGAAAAATATGAAACTGGAGTTTTGAACAAATTTTGAAAGTGATTTAAATAGGTCCTTTTATTAATAAATGGACTTTGATGATTTTTGTAGGCCTATTTAAATGTCCAAAAATCATGAAACTATTTTTGTCACTGTTTTTAGATGAAAAAGTATCATCACAAAAATTTTGAGCTCTGATGAAGAAAATAAATTTTATTCTTATTTATATGCTTTATTTAATCATTTGAATGTTTATAGTTAATTTAATTCTGTAAATTCATATGCTGGTTCAAAAATGCTGAAATTTCTTTTGTACATTATATTGGATATAATCAATCTGTGTAAAAAGTTTGAACTAGTTTGAGCATAGTTTGCTTCACCACTTAATTTCATGCTAATTAAATTGCTTTCTTTATGAATAAGGAAGATGGTAAAACAGAAAACCCAAGTTCTTTAGGGTAGTTTTGAAGGTTAAGATAATGGAATTATCTTGATCTGCTGAGTGAATTATCTTGATCTGCTACTTGATGCAGGCAAGAGTCACTCATTGAAACCATGTATGTTTATGTAAGTTAGTTTTGTTGGTTTGCAACTTTACCGTGGAGGCAAGTTGTTGCAAGTCAAGTGCTTATAACCTAGTAAATTTCCATCTTTACCATGATCATGTCATTAGCATTCCATTAAGCATGCACTCTGTTATCGTGTAGCCTCCGAAGTAATCGCGTGTCCGGACGAGGTTGATTCGGAAAGTTCAGAGTGTCCAGTTGACCCAGGTTACCAGGAATTCCAGACTCTTCCAGTCAACGAAGGCAAGCCCCGGTTCATTTAACCATTTCCGTGGATTTACAATTACACTTACTTTCGATAACCTGATGCATTAGATGTTTATCAAATAAATGCTTTAAACCTGTTGATGCATGATCAACCTTGTTATTGATATATCATTCCTTGATACCTGCTTTATGCAAATGGTAGAAATGCTTAGCCCTGCTTTATGAAGTTTTTGATAAATGTTTTCGATACTTATCATTTTGGAATGATAATGAGAAAGAATGATGGTTAAGACTAGACAGACACATGCATCGAACCTTGGGTTGGTGTAGGGTGACCCGGATGTGTCGGATTAGGGTTAACCGTTGTTGGCCTGCTAGATTGAGAAACTGTGAAGTACCGATCATATGCTACGGTAACTCTGCCTTGGTGGTTCTTAAATGAGAACGGCTAATCGTGCACTGGGAGTGGAGAGATGGCGGGAGTACTAGCTACCCTCGTGGGTTAAAGTCCCGGATTGGAGGTGTACAAGTACTCTCGGGTGGCGCGGACCCGGTCTTGTTTGGAGGATCCGAGGTTGGGGTTGGTATATGTGTGATCACGGGTCTACATATATCGTATGATCATGGAAAACTCCCAGATCTGGTTGAATCGGTTCGAATCGTCGTGCTCCTCGGTTAAGGAGACTCAATCTTTTGACCCGCACCGTAGAATGAAAATGGAACTGGTTTAAGAAAGAATGATGATGATCTCTCACTAATGATTCACTTTCAGTTCTTACCAAGTACTTAAATGATTAAGTAAAATTTGGATCTAGAACTACTTTAGTAAGCTTTTATGCAAATGAAAAATTCTGTTGAGCCTACCCAAGCCAGCATACCTGTTTCTTCTCTTCTCTTGTCGGGTAAGCCTTGTTGAGTACCTTTGTACTCAGGGTTTGTTAAACCCCTGTTGCAGGTGGCGTGCACGAGCAGCCTTGCTTCGAGGCTTGTTGCGTGACCGTCGTTGAGGAGGACGTGTCCGGGGAGGAGTAATGCAACCCTTAGGCAGGGTTGTTTGTGTGAAATACAGTTTTATTAATGTTACTTCCACTACCTAGGGTAAAGTTTGAAACTATGGTTTGTAATAACGACGTGAGTTTGAACAACTGGTTTGTAAAACTTATGGTGTAGTACTTCCGCACTTTTATTCTCTGATGTATATTATTTGTGAATTGTTGTAATACTGCAATAACTCTTGCAATGATCCTGGGAGTGTAAGGAAACGTGGATGAGTCGGGTTACCCGATGACACATGGCGGGTCTTTTGGGCTATTGGGCACAGTGTATGTCTGTTCAAGGCCGGTAGGACAAGGACAGGTACACGTGGGCCCTAATAATCGAGGAGGTTCCATCACAGCATCAGAGGTCGATTGATTTCCTGGCGTCTCTGGTCTGGTTTGCTCTCTTGTATCTCAGGTACATTTATCTTTATCCCAGTATTACTTTAAGCATTACTTTCAGTATTACTTTATCAAGTACCTTGAGTGTGACCTAGCTAGCCTACAGTTCAATTCACTTAGCCATAGTAGTTAATCTCTAGTGTGCTTAGTGATTGATCTTTGCTAATAGGTTGCTTAGTTAGTTTGGTGTTTATCTTATTAAGTCAAGTATTTGCTCTGACGTCCGCAAGGGTGTCTCTATTCAAAGCTAGGGTAGAGATAGTTAGAATATAGTTAAGCGTGGTGCTTAGTTATAGACTTACCTTCAGATACGGCTGGACCCCCGGATAGCTGTGGTAGCAAGCAGGTGGTGACAGCCCTGTGCGCCTTGAATTCCACCACGTAGTTGGCCCAGTTTAACAGTAAGACTTGTTGTGCTAGCGTTCAACCTAAGTAAGTGGTAAAGGCTAGTATGCCTCGGTACTTGACAAGATAGGAATAAAACTTTACTTAACTTAGTTGCTTTATTGTCTTTTGCCTGTCTTGCTTCTTAGTTATCTTGTTTCGCAGTTATCTTGCTTTGTAGTTATCTAGGAGTAGTTAGTAGTTAGTAGTTAGTAATTAGTTAGTTATCCTTAGTTTTCACATTCTATCTATCTATCTAGTTATCCACCTTACCTTACCATCCATTTCATCCTTACCTATCCACCCACATATTCTTTCTAGCCTTCCATCCCCTCTTTTCCCTTTTCTCTTTTCTTCGACTCTCATCCCCTCCTTGACTCGACTCATACACCACCCTAGCCTTCCCTTGGGATCAAATAAATCGACACCTGGTACTCCCAGGCGAAGTGCTACTACGATAGTTCTGTGCGCTTGCAGAATCTCCTCTTGGTAGATTGCATTCTCGCTAGCTAGCTCCTACTGGTGTCGGGACTGACAACCCTGCTTGGCATTAGTAGATAGCTACTTTAGTTACCCTGTCCTAGGTGTAGCTAAGAACTACCAACAATGTCGCAGCCTCGCCTCATGCAGCCAGCGCAATGCTGATCAAAGAGTTGCACGAAAATAGCAAACCAAACAGGCCTCGGTCTACTATGTGTCTGAAACCCTCGAGGGTCCTAAACGAAACTACTCAGAGCTCGAGAAGATAGCATACGCCATGGTCATGGCTTCAAGGAAGCTAAAACACTATTTCCAGGCACACGAAATCCAAGTACCTTCAGCATATCCCCTCGAGAACATTTTCAAGAACAATGAGGCAGTCGGTAGAATAGCAAAATGGGCAGTCGAACTAAACAGCTACGCTATAACCTTCGTGGGAAGAACAACGATCAAATCGCAGGCACTAGCAGATTTCATAGCTGAATGGACCCCAGACCCTCACAGAGATGGAGCCCAACCAGATCCGTTTTGGACAGTGTATGTCGATGGAGCCTGGGGAGCAGCTGGAGCAGGAGCCTCGGCCATCCTAGTTTTGCCATCTGGGTCGAAGCTAAGGTACGCAAAAAGACTCGACTTCAAGTGTGAAGGACCGAAAATGCTATGGCAAGGCGACCAGAGGGGGGGTGAATGGGAGCCTAAAATTTCTTCTCGAAATTATGGCCTCTGTCCCAATAAAATCAACCCCAAAAGCTTCGGACTCAAACGTGATGCCCACGACCCTCGGAAAGAGGGTGGATGATCCCTAGGATCACAGCGAGGCACCACACAAGAGAGCAAACCAAACCTCTCAAAACCCCGAGTCAAGTTCGTGCCTAAAAGACCCACTCCAAACGTAGACAGAGAGCTACGTCGGGATTCCTCCAAATACCGATGCTAACAAGTAGCAAAGATACGTAGAGAGGTTCCTAGGTGAACTCTAGGAGCAAACGAGGAGTCCGGAGACAAAGCGGAAAAGCCGGGAGAGCAAACGCACTCAACTGCGACCTACAGGCAATTCCCGGACTGTCCGGACTCTTGGTCCCGGACTGTCCGGTGTGAGCCGGACTGTCCGCCGCTAGGGTGCCGGACTGTCCGCCGGCGAAAAACCCAAAACCGAACTGTTCTGCTACAGACCTGGACAGATCCCGGACAGTCCGCGGTTTGCACGCCGGACTGTCCGCGGTTCACGTGAACAGTGAACTCCGAGCGTCCGGTGCCTGCCCTGTGCAGCGTCCGATGAGGATCCCGGACTGTCCGTGGGTCCTGGCGGACTGTCCGCCGGCTACGAAGCCAAAACAGCAAAGCTGCTGCAAAGTCCCGGCTCGGGCCCGGACTGTCCGCGCCCAACACTGGCGGACTGTCCGCCGGTCACCCGAGGGGAAAACGCCCGAGGCCAACAGCCACTGCTCGGCTGAAGCCGCGATGCGCGGACTGTCCACGGCCTATATGGCGGACTGTCCGCGACCTCCCAGAAAGCGCAAAAACAGCGCGGAACAAACCCAAAATAGATTGGATCTACACCAAATCAAACGAGGCTGCAAACTAACTTCACCCAAGTGTTCTTCTATGTGTTGGGAAGCTAATCCTAGGATATCATCGCTTCAATCCAACTAAAACATGAGAAATCCGAAGAACACTAGAAAAGGGGAAGAACGAAGAACAAAAACGATTTCGGCCCGATATACTTGTTCATGAGGATAGGGATGAATTCCTTTGGTGGAAACGTTCTCCTCACTTCAAAGAACAAGTTGATTCAAACGGAATCGCAAAAGACGCAGCATAGAGGGAGATCGGGAGAGGGGAAAATCGTGGAGAAAAGAAGAACGCGAAGAACAAATTCAAAACGCGAATTCAACCACGAATTTGATCCTTGCATTCAGCAAGATGAATTGATTAAGCACTCGGTGTCGGGCTACAAGCCAATCCTAGCAACACAAAGCTTGAATGGCAAAAAGCTCAAGAACAAGAGCCAACTCTCCCTAACCCTAGCCTACTCTCATAGGAACAAAATGAGAGAGACACCACCTAGAACTCCCAAGGATACGGCTGCCCTAGCAGCCCCCCTCATATATATAGGCGCACGTCCGAAGACCAAAACGCCCTTACCTTAAGCACTCGACCCAAATACCCCCTAGGGGTAAAACCGTCCAGACTTGACAGTTTCGATCCGACGGCCACGCCCGCACATCCGGTAGCTTCGCCTCGACGCGACCTCCCTGATGCCGCCACGTGCCGTCACCGTCGACCGCCGCGCCTTCTCACCGATAGCTTCGCCGCAACGCAAGCCTCTCGGTGCTGCCACGCGTCGACCGTCCTTTCGGACCAACCCCCGGTTTTGAGGCCCAAACCAGGAAACCGTCCACCCCGAGTTTTGAGGCCCAAACTTGGAAACCCGCACGCCTAGGTTTTGAGGCCCAAACCTGGAAACCGTCATCGCCGAGTTTTGAGGCCCAAACTCGGAAACCGGCCACCCCAGGTTTTTGGCCCAAACCTGGAAACCGTCGATGGTAGCTTTTTGAGGCTCAGCTACCGAACCCGCACCGTAGACGGGATGTGGTTCTCACACCCCGACCACCGGCACCGATGCCGATGCATGTCCAGCCTCCACGCCGGGCACAACGCCTTCACCTTCCTTCTTGACTTGGCCGACGGCACTTGCGCCGCACGCAAGCCCGTGTCCGACCTCCCGCCAAGTGACACGACTCCAGCGTCTTCCTCCCGACTCGGCCGATGCACCGCACATCCCCATGTGCTCTCGCTCGCCGATGCCACGTGCCAGCTACCACACCTGGTCCTCTGGCCCTCTGGTCCGTCAGTCCAAGACTCACGTCCGCCCTTCACCGCTCTGGGTACATCGGCATGGCACGTCCGCCGCACGGCACGCCCATCCTTCACCGCTCCCGGTCCGTCGGCACGGCACGTCTCTACTTGACCTTCACCTCGCCATAGACCACTGTATCCGAGCTCCACATATGCACATCAACACAGCCAAGAGACACATGTCGCACACGCACACCAACACAGAAACACAACACAACTCACGCCACCGGTTAGTCATAAACATTAAGCACATAGCTAGATATAGACTCAACCGGGTAAAAGCCTCAAACCTTCCTCATCAAAGTCAATCATTCATCATATATGTTCTCAATCTCCCCATTGATGAATGCATTGACTAAAAATAAACCACAAAGGAAGGGTTTGAAGGCAAGCCTCATTCAAGTGCCCAAAAGCCAAGCAAAAGCAAACACAAGGCCACTTGATATGAGGAAGGATCATGAAAACTCCAAATAAAAGCTCTCGGTCCCAAAGGAAATGGGAAAAGTGGGCAAAGCCTCCACACAACCGAAGAGTCAAGAGAAACAAGAGTTTCATGAAACCCAAAAGGCACTCGAAAACCAATCTCAAATAAATTGTCAAACAATCATCACAAAAGAGAGACCAAGGTACTTATCCACTTGGTTTTGGGTCAATTTCTCCCCTTTTTCTCTTTCTCTTTCTCTTTCTCCCCCTTGATGATTGAATTGACAAAAACTATGCACAAGAGATGGTTTGAGATACCATAACCGAAAATCTCATTCAAGTGATCAAAAACCATCGAAGGGCAAAGAACAAAATCACTTGTCATGAGACATAACTTGGTCCCCAAAGACATGGGCAATGGCTCAACGCAACCAAGCAAGGGATCGGAGCAACAACTCAACAATGAGCAAAACTCGATCACACAGAGCAAAAGACTTGGTTCCCAAAGACATGGGCAACGGCTCGACGCAACCAAGTCAAAAATGAGCTAGCCCTCAAGAAGAGGCAGAAAATGGCTCAACACCACTAGCTCAAGGCTCGATACCAATTGAGGCTGAAACAACGCATCAGAATGCAACAAATCACAATCAGCCAAGAATTGGTGAAAACAGCTAGCTCCTCAAGACAGAGGCACATAGGCTCGACGCAACTAGCTGAAGGGTCCATACCAATCAAAAAACACCAAGCAAAAACTGCTAGTCCCTCAAGAGAGAGGCTAAAACTGCTCAACACGACTAGCAGGCTTGATACCGACTGAGAAAAACCACAAGAGAAGCTCAACACTAAAAGGAGCACAATCACTTGGAGCACGCGGAGAAGCAGCAAGACAAAAGCGACTCCCCCTAAAAGCAAGCCTACATACAAAGGCTATGCAACAAAGCTCATGACACCAATTGCATTCCATACCAAAAGATGGATACCAATTGAGACACATAAAAGTGCTATACCGAGTGAAGAAAAACATAAAAGAGCTAAACTCCCCCTAGCTCAAAGCTCTCCCCAAAATGCATGACTCTCCCCTTTGTGCCAACACTTAAGCTCCCCCTTGCAAACAGCTTCTCCCCCTTGACAAAAGGGAACATGCTGAGGGGTATTGACATTTTTCACAAAGTTCACACAAACACAAGACAAGTCATCAACCAAAAGCATATGGGGGCAATGAAAAGCACTGAAAGTGACCACAAAGTTTGTCGGAGCTGGGGGTATGTACACTAAGCTAAAAATGCATGAAATGCACAATGCAACAGCTTCAAGTGTATAGCAATCAGAATGAAAAGATGCTCAAAAGGGTGCTGCCCCGAAAGTATAGCAATCAATACAAATGCTAGCAAAGGCTCAAACTGATCAAATGAATACGAAAAATGAACAATTAAGCATATGAACAGTTTTAAGCCATTTGAAAAGGAGTTCCCCACTAAAATAGCACTTAGCATGAATAGACAGGAAATCGAGCAAGTGCTAACTCAAGTATAAAAGGTGAACTACCCCTAGCAAGGTTCAATCATCATGCAATAGAGTGAAGCATAGACTTGTGTTATTATCAAATTTTATCGGAGATTGCAGCGGTATTAACACAAGTTCATATTAAAGCATGTGATTGCGAGAGGTTAAAAGCATGGTCATTACCTAACTTTTCAACCGGGCTAAGCCTATGCAACAAAAGCAATCAGAAGCTTAAAGCACCGGTTTCGGTCTTACACTACACGGCTCAAGTTTAACTCAAATGTGCAATGAGAAACAGTCTCGATACCGTGATGTGCTGACACATGCAATCCCATCTCGATCTTTTCAATTCACTTGGACTTGGATCAAATTTTAGCACAAGGTAAATATGAACAATCCAAGCAAGTGAATGACTCACTGCAAGAGACATAGCAACCTAGCATACAAAAGATAGCACAAGTGATCTCAACACATCCTACCCATGCTAGTTGCCAATCTCAATGGTGAACAGATTAAAAGTTTCATAGTTGATTAGTCAAGTTCACCATTTGCAAAAGTAGCTTAGCTCATAACATGTATCAAGTGATCAAAAAGAGCCTAAGCTACAAGCATCATCATGAATCAACAGGGCATACCAAAAAGAGCATAATCTCATTCTCATTGCTCTAGACATGAAGCTCTAAAATGCAAGATGTACATGATGAAATGCATGCAAAGCTAGCCTATAAGGAAAACCCAAAACAAAAGGGTATCAAAGAAGACCAACTAAGATACAACAAGCAAAATGCTTCCCCAACTAAAAGGGAAACACGCACCAAAGACACAAATAAAGAGCCAAGAAATGCTCAAGCGACAGCCAGCAAAATCCACATCGAAAAGACCACACAGCAGAAAGGGGTCGGTGAAGAAGAGTACCAAAACCCGAACTCAGAAGTGTGTCGGAGGTACCTCATGAAGCGCATGACCGCCTGCTGGTGTGATACCCGAGGGGACGCCTGAATCAGCTGAAGTCTCCGGGGCGCCTGCCTCGCCGAAGTCGTCTCCCCCTCGCCTGATGCTGTCGCTCGCACAGGTGCCGCTAGTGCTCGCTGGAGAGCTGCTCGAACGGAACCTCAAGTCGTGGCAAAAGTGGGATCGGGTCTGTGAGCCGAAATGCTCTCTTCAGGCTCCTATTCTCCTGCACACTCAAAGGCAGAAGAAAACACAAGGCATTGTCTCGTCCAGTGTGACCTCAAGGTCTCCATGAAAACGGTTAGTCACATGATAAGCATAAGGTGAACTCTCAACAAAAAGAGATCTACCTATGAATGATACCGCAAGGAGATCTGAACTCAACCTAGTCAAGACTACCATGCAACAGGATAAAGCACTGTATAGCAGAATGCAGCCTAAAGACATGATCAACCCAATCACAGCCTAAACCTCAACCCATGCTACAATGCAAGATAATGATAGCAATAGATCCAAAAGCATGTAACATGATAAAATTGTGGAAAGGCTAGTGCTCAAACTAATCATATCAACAGGATACATGTCGCTACACAAAACTAGCACCTGAAAAGTGATACCTAATGAACATCATATCTCTACAAGTAAAGCTCATGGAGAGGTATGGTAAAACATGGCATAATGTTCATAAGGATGACAGACTAGCATGAAGGGTGGATATTCCACAAAAGCTGTACACAAAGCTAGCATGACATAATATACAAGATAGCACATGCTAGACTGAAGCAAAACATGATACAAAAGAAAATGTACATGTAAAAGCTATACAAGTGAGCACATGAAAGTCCATCGCATACCACAAGACATAGATCATGGATGTACAAGGTATGAGTGTATATGAAAGCTCACCGAGTAGCAAAAGCCTCTTTGGAGGCAAATCTAGGCGGGGTGTAGAGAACCATCAAATCTTGATCACATCTAAAAGATCAAGTTCCATTAGTCGCATGTTCTCCACCCCGCGTCCTCATATCTACACACAAGAGGACAAAGTAACCCGAGTCTTGGATCCCGAAGGGTTAGCAAGCATGTACTTGGGAATCCAGGACTTGGTCACAAATCTCAACTTATCATGTGGGTTAGCATGATGCAAATGTTGGTTCAAATGCAATTGTGAAACACCCTTGGAAGCATTCCTCAAAAGGATAACTTGAGGAGAAGAACGAGTCGTACCACAGGAAAAGAGGCAAACATCTTCTAAGGTCTTTGTAGAAGAACCAATAGAAGCATCATGAAAAGCATGACGTGGACCAAGAGAAGAAGCACTAGAAGCATGTCCACGACCATGACCTATCCCACTAGAAAAGGAGTCATAAATCCCATCAACAAAAATGGGCTTCTTACTAGGAGCACAAGCGTTCATGCCATGGGAAGGGCTATGAATCACCGTCTTCCTAGAAGAACGAGCTTGGCGCAAGCGTTTGGCATGCCGATAGCAAAAGCTTTCTTGATGCTCATCTTTCTCACAAAAAGAGCAATGGTACAAAGGCCTACCGGGAGGCACACCATTCTCCGACAAGTGAGAAGTCCCTCGGGGCTTAGAACAAGAAGCATCAACCACCAACTTGGTGCCAACGCTAGGAGCACACGTTCCATGAGAAAGGCTACGCGGCTTCCTAAAAGCCTTAGCTCGAATTCACCGCTCGTGCTTGACACGGCGAAAACAAAAATCGAGCGAATGTCCCTCCTTCTTGCAAAAGGTGCAATGAAAAACTGGATTGGGAGGACGAGTCCCAAAAATATGAGAAGCACCCTTGTCAAGAGAAGTCCCTTGGACATCACTCGAAGAAACAGCAAGGTTGGGAGTAGCTATGAAAGAGCTACCCGAAACCTTGACACTAGTGCTATCGTCAAAAGACTCACGCGCAACACAAGAACTCAACTCTGATTGCAAAGATGCAAACTTGGAAATATCAACATCGGAGTTGCAAGAAATGTATGAATCAAACGACTTAGCACAAAGGCTCTTGCACCTTTTGGATAAAACCTCATTCTCAAACATGAGGCGGTCACAAGTACCACAAGGAGTGTTTCTCAAGTTCTCCATCTCCTTTTCAATGCACTCGGCATATGTGGTACGCAAGAGCTCAATCTCCTTCTCAAGGTTGGCACTCATATCATTGTGCTCAACCAACTTAGCGCTCATATCATCGCGCAAGACTTTCAAAGCCAAAACTTCTTTTTCCAAATCAATGCATGATGTGCAAATGAAAACGGTGGAAGAAACATCACCATTCACATCAAGCAAAGGATCATGAATAGCACAAGAAGTAAGGCAAGCATTTTTATTTAAAGAGCATGAGCTACAAGGCTTAGATTTTAATTCAACAATTTCTGCCCTAGCATGCTCAAGTCCATATACACATGTGGTGTGAGTCAATCTTAGTTCATCAATTTCAGTACACAAAGACTCACAATAAACACATGGTAACAAAGCATTTGACTTAAGCAAGGCTATTTCAGTTTTAGCACAATCAAGGTCCTTGCTTAGGTCAGTGCAAACTAAACATGGTTTGGAAGCATTAGATATCAACATTTCATTTTCAAATTTTAAGCTAGCAAAGGAAAAGCTTAGCTCATCATTCTTCCTAACCATGTCACTACAAGAGGTGCAGGGCAAAGAGGCACTAGACTTCAGCTTAGCGATGGAGCATTTCAATTTTTCTACCTTTCTACGCAAGGTATCACAAAGCTCATCATCCCTAGAGCAAGCCTCATATAAGTTGTGCAAAGTCACAAGACCACAAGCAAGTGTACCTCTCTTGGCCTTGCCAAGTCGATGTAGGAGATCCTCCGGTGAAAGCTCATCATGTCGTAGAAGATTCAGCAGATCGTTCACCTCGCGATCCCTCTCATCAACTACACTCCTCCTTCTTCCCAAGATGTCATCCATGGAACCGTTCAGGCTGAAAGACAAAGACATACTTGAAGAAGAACTTGGTGCACTCCAAAAGCACCGTTAGTGTTAGCAAACTAAAAAGCTCAACACCTCGACAAACCACGTCGGAAGCCAAACCACTCTAAAAAGGTCGCCTTCGCGGATCCAGAACCAGTTAAGGTAGAGAGATCCTTAACTGGCTCCGATACCAATTGAAGGACCGAAAATGCTATGGCAAGGCGACCAGAGGGGGGGTGAATGGGAGCCTAAAATTTCTTCTCGAAATTATGGCCTCTGTCCCAATAAAATCAACCCCAAAAGCTTCGGACTCAAACGTGATGCCCACGACCCTCGGAAAGAGGGTGGATGATCCCTAGGATCACAGCGAGGCACCACACAAGAGAGCAAACCAAACCTCTCAAAACCCTGAGTCAAGTTCATGCCTAAAAGACCCACTCCAAACGTAGATAGAGAGCTACGTCGGGATTCCTCCAAATACCGATGCTAACAAGTAGCAAAGATACGTAGAGAGGTTCCTAGGTGAACTCTAGGAGCAAACGAGGAGTCCGGAGACAAAGCGGAAAAGCCGGGAGAGCAAACGCACTCAACTGCGACCTACAGGCAATTCCCGGACTATCCGGACTCTTGGTCCCGGACTGTCCGGTGTGAGCCGGACTATCCGCCGCTAGGGTGCCGGACTGTCCGCCGGCGAAAAACCCAAAACCGAACTGTTCTGCTACAGCCCTGGACAGATCCCGGACAGTCCGCAGTTTGCACGCCGGACTGTCCGCGGTTCACGTGAACAGTGAACTCCGAGCGTCCGGTGCCTGCCCTGTGCAGCGTCCGATGAGGATCCCGGACTGTCCGCGGGTCCTAGCGGACTGTCCGCCGGCTACGAAGCCAAAACAGCAAAGCTGCTGCAAAGTCCCTGCTCGGGCCCGGACTGTCCGCGCCCAACACTGGCGGACTGTCCGCCGGTCACCCGAGGGGAAAACGCCCGAGGCCAACAGCCACTGCTCGGCTGAAGCCGCGATGCGCGGACTGTCCACGGCCTATATGGCGGACTGTCTGCGACCTCCCAGAAAGCGCAAAAACAGCGCGGAACAAACCCAAAATCGATTGGATCTACACCAAATCGAACGAGGCTGCAAACTAACTTCACCCAAGTGTTCTTCTATGTGTTGGGAAGCTAATCCTAGGATATCATCGCTTCAATCCAAATAAAACATGAGAAATCCGAAGAACACTAGAAAAGGGGAAGAACGAAGAACAAAAACGATTTCGGCCCGATCTACTTGTTCGTGAGGGTAGCGATGAATTCCTTTGGTGGAAACGTTCTCCTCACTTCAAAGAACAAGTTGATTCAAACGGAATCGCAAAAGACGCAGCATAGAGGGAGATCGGGAGAGGGGAAAATCGTGGAGAAAAGAAGAACGCGAAGAACAAATTCAAAACGCGAATTCAACCACGAATTTGATCCTTGGATTCAGCAAGATGAATTGATTAAGCACTCGGTGTCGGGCTACAAGCCAATCCTAGCAACACAAAGCTTGGATGGCAAAAAGCTCAAGAACAAGAGCCAACTCTCCCTAACCCTAGACTACTCTCACAGGAACAAAATGAGAGAGACACCACCTAGAACTCCCAAGGATACGGCTGCCCTAGCAGCCCCCCTCATATATATAGGCGCACGTCCGAAGACCAAAACGACCTTGCATTAAGCACTCGACCCAAATACCCCCCAGGGGTAAAACCGTCCAGACTTGACAGTTTCGATCCGACGGCCACGCCCGCACATCCGGTAGCTTCGCCTCGACGCGACCTCCCTGATGCCGCCACGTGCCGTCACCGTCGACCGCCGCGCCTTCTCACCGATAACTTCGCTGCAACGCAAGCCTCTCGGTGCTGCCACGCGTCGACCGTCCTTTCGGACCAACCCCCGGTTTTGAGGCCCAAACCAGGAAACCGTCCACCCCGAGTTTTGAGGCCCAAACTCGGAAACCCGCACGCCTAGGTTTTGAGGCCCAAACCTGGAAACCGTCCTCGCCGAGTTTTGAGGCCCAAACTCGGAAACCGGCCACCCCAGGTTTTGTGGCCCAAACCTGGAAACCGTCGATGGTAGCTTTTTGAGGCTCGGCTACCGAACCCGCACCGTAGACGGGATGTGGTTCTCACACCCCGACCACCGGCACCGATGCCGATGCATGTCCAGCCTCCACGCCAGGCACAACGCCTTCACCTTCCTTCTTGACTTGGCCGACGGCACTTGTGCCGCACGCAAGCCCGTGTCCGACCTCCCGCCAAGTGACACGACTCCAGCGTCTTCCTCCCGACTCGGCCGATGCACTGCACATCCCCATGTGCTCTCGCTCGCTGATGCCACGTGCCAGCTACCACAGCTGGTCCTCTGGCCCTCTGGTCCGTCAGTCCAAGCCTCACGTCCGCCCTTCACCGCTCTGGGTACATCGGCATGGCACGTCCGCCGCACGGCATGCCCATCCTTCACCGCTCCCGGTCCGTCGGCACGGCACATCTCTACTTGACCTTCACCTCGCCATAGACCACTGTATCAGAGCTCCACACCTGCACATCAACACAGCCAAGAGACACATGTCGCACACGCACACCAACACAGAAACACAACACAACTCACGCCACCGGTTAGTCATAAACATTAAGCGCATAGCTAGATATAGACTCAACCGGGTAAAAGCCTCAAACCTTCCTCATCAAAGTCAATCATTCATCATATATGTTCTCAAAGTGCACAAACAACTCCGCAGAATACGAAGCTGTGATACTAGCACTCTCAAGGCTTCGAGCATTATCAGTCCGAAGGGCAGTCATTAACACAGACTCCCAAGTCATCGCGGGACACATTGAGAAAAATTACAAAGCAAAAGATCCAGAGTTGCACAAATACTTCCAATATGTCCGAAGGTTAGAAACATTCTTCCTCGGCATAACAGTGAAAGCAATACCGAGGTCAGAAAACAACGAAGCAGATGGCCTAGCCAAAGCAGCAGCACAAGAACTACAGCTGCCCCCTGACGTGTTTTACGAGGTAACAACTCAATCAGCATTCGAAGCCTCTGAAAAGAATGTGAAGCTGATCAACGCAATCCAGAACGAAGACTGGAGAGCACCCATCATAGCCTATATCAACGAGCTACATGAACCCGAGTCCAAAGAAGAAGTAAACAGACTAAAGCAAAGAGCTCGAGGGTACAAAATAGTGGACAACATTTTGTTCAAATCCTCAGTGATCTCGCCATGGCTAAAATGCGTGTCACAAATTGAAGGAAAGGACATCCTCAAGCTTATTCACGAAGGTATCTGCGGTTCACACAACGGCCCAAGGGCACTAGTTGGGAAAGTTTTTCGTCAAGGCTTCTATTGGCCAACAGCATTACGAGACGCAGAAGATATTGTCAAACACTGCGAGGGTTGCCAACTAACGGCAAAAACACAAAACGCCCCAGGGGCTCCAACAACTCTGATATGCCCAACATGGCCCTTGCAAAGATGGGCAATGGACCTCGTCGGTCCACTACCAACAGCTCCAGGAAACCTTCGCTGTGCAGTGGTAGTTGTGGAATACATCATGAAGTGGATTGAAACTAGACCGCTGGCTTCCATCACCTCCCTAGCAGTGAAAAAGTTTTTCTGGCAGCAATTAGTTTGTCGATTTGGAGTTCCCAAAAACCTAACCGTCGACAACGACACTCAGTTTGACAGTGAGGTCTTCAAAGAATTCTGCGCACAAATCGGAACAGTCTTGTGCTTCGCCTCAGTTCGGCACCCTCAATCCAATGGCTTAGTTGAAAGAGCCAATGCAACAATTTTCCAAGCCATATCCAAAAAATTACGAGGCAGGCCCAAAGGAAAGTGGGCAGAAGAGCTAACCTCGGTCACCTGGTCCTATAACACCTCGAAATGCAGAGCCACCAAATTCACACCTTTTAGGCTTCTATTTGGGGAGGAAGCTGTGTTACCAGAAGAATTGAAGCATGGCTCTCTCAGAACAACCCTCGAATCAGATGAACAAAATTAGCTGCTCGATAAAGACTTACTCGAAGAAACAAGATGCAACACAGTGCTCAACCTTCGCAAGTATCAGGAAGAAACAAAAAAATGGAGAGACAAAAAGGTGAGAATCAAAGAACTGAAGAAGGGTGACCTCGTCCTCATTCGGAAGCAAAATGCCAACATGGCGGGAAAATTCCAGCCAAAATGGATGGGACCATACCTGATCATAGAATGCAATCGTCTAGGGTCTTTCCATCTCTCCGACAGCGAAGGAAACCGCCTACCTCACACCTGGAATATTGGCGACCTTCGCAAATTCTACCCATAGCGGAGCTTTAGCGAGCTCTCTCAATATGTAATTGGCATTTAATCTCTTTTTTTTTTCTTTCAGCACCATTCTTATAACCAAAACAAAAGGAGTTGCACTCTTTTTCCTTACGAAGGGGCGTAAGGTTTTTTAACGAGGCAGTTTTCCAAAGTACTTAATAAAGGCATCAACCCCCGAAAAAAAACAAAACGCTAAAGTCCTTTTTAAGTTTTCCATAAACATCGATAAAAGCAGCTCTTATCCAAGAACGCTTATAATCGATGAAAACCACAGAAGATTGCTTCAAAAAACAAATTTTTTCGAAACAAACTTGGGAAAAGCAAACTTCACCTCCACCTAAGACAAGGGGAGGCGCGAAGTCCAAAAAAGCCGAGCACCCTCGCACAAAACGCCAGGGGCTCGCAAAGCAAACTTCACCTCCACCTAAGATAAGGGGAGGCGCGAAGTCTAAAAAAGTCGAGCACCCTCGCAAAAAACGCCAGGGGCTCGCAAGGCAAACTTCACCTCCACTTAAGACAAGGGGAGGCGCGAAGTCTAAAAAAGTCGAGCACCCTCGCAAAAAATGCCACGGGCTCACAAAGCAAGCTTCACTTCCACCTAAGACAAGGGGAGGCGCGAAGTCCAAAAAAGTCGAGCACCCTCGCACAAAACGCCAGGGGCTCGCAAAGCAAGCTTCACCTCCACCAAAGACAAGGGGAGGCGCGAAGTCCAAAAAAGTCGAGCACCCTCGCACAAAACGCCAGGGGCTCGCAAAACAAGCTTCACCTCCACCTAAGACAAGGGGAGGCGCGAAGTCTAAAAAAGTCGAGCACCCTCGCAAAAAACGCTAGGGGCTCGCAAAGCAAACTTCACCTCCACCTAAGACAAGGGGAGGCGCGAAGTCCAAAAAAGTCGAGCACCCTCGCACAAAACGCCAGGGGCTCGCAAAGCAAGCTTCACCTCCACCGAAGACAAGGGGAGGCGCGAAGTCCAAAAAAGCCAAGCACCCTCGCACAAAACGCCAGGGGCTCGCAAAACAAGCTTCACCTCCACCCAAGACAAGGGGAGGCGCGAAGTATAAAAAGTCGAGCACCCTCGCAAGACACGCCAGGGGCTTGCAAAAATAAGCTTCACCTCCACCCAAGACAAGGGGAGGCGCGAATTATAAAAAGTCGAGCACCCTCGCAAGACACGCCAGGGGCTTGCAAAATTAAACTTCAACTCCAACTCATACAAGTGGAGCACGAAGTATAAAAAGTCGAACAAGCCCGCAAAACATAAAGCGTTAAGCGAGCCTCAATAAAAGAAAAGGGGGCGTCGCTGTTTTTTCTAATCAGCTTACAAAAGCGATAAGCGAGCCTCGCTAAAAGAAAAGGGGGCGTTGCTGTTTTTCTAATCAGCTTACAAAAGCGTTAAGCGAGCCTTGCTAAAAGAAAAGGGGGCGTCGCTGCTTTTCCTAATCAGCTTACAAAAGCGTTAAGCGAGCCTCGCTAAAAGAAAAGGGGGCAGGGCATCGCTGTTTTTCCTAATCAGCTTACAAAAGCGATAAGCGAGCCTCGCTAAAAGAAAAGGGGGCGTCGCTGTTTTTCCTAATCAGCTTACAAAAGCGTTAAGCGAGCCTCGCTAAAAGAAAAGGGGGCGTCGCTGTTTTAGTAAGCACCTCTCTTAAACGAAAAGCGAGCCTCGAGGGTCAAATATCTTTTTACTCAAACTGCAAAAAATGAATAGCATCTGCACAAAACAACCTTACAAATTGTTTGCTTTTGTACAAAGCAACTACATTGTGATATACACTCAATAGAAAGCATAAAATTACAAGGAACCATCACCATCCTCAATCAACATTAAATCATCAAAACCCTCGCCACCCTCCTCAAATCCTATATCCATCGGAACTATGGCTCCCCACAACAAACGAGCCACAAGAACAATTGGCAATTCCCCGGGCAAAACCCTCGCCCTATACATATATCTCCGACCTACGTCACTAACTTCCGAAGGCTCCTCTTTCGGAATCACAAGTGAGCCGTCCGGACCCAGATCAAGATTGCTTCACCCAAACAAGTAATCCAGAGCAGTATTCTCATCGATATCATCATCAACAACAGCTTGCGCGGACGAAGAAGAACCAAACAAAAAACGTGTAGCCTGTCGATCAGTATAATCTGCCTCGTGCCAAAAATGACTCGACCTGCTGTTCTTCAAATCGTACCTTCGCACTTTCGACCACCAAAAATGTTCAAAAGGCAGCGAAGGGTGTTTAAGCCTAGCTTGAGCCCACGATTCACCAGTTGTAAAAACATCTTGATAATTTAGCGTCAGCGGCGTCACATCAATTACTTCTAGCACGGTTCCATCAGGAACTTGCATTTACACAGAATTAAAAAATATCTCAGTGTCACAAAGTCATTTCCCACTACCCAACATATTACAAAATGACACTCGCTTGAGCTACACCCATTTTTCACACCTGCTCGGCGCCCCCATGCCCTTCCGCCCAAGCTTCGCCGGCTGTAGCATCCAAATCCTCGCTGATCGCAGCATCGAAAGTCTCCACAGTTATAGAAGGTCCAGCGGCAGACACTTCGACCGTCGTCGCCTCTTTCACGTTAGCCTCTCCAGCGACAGGGGCATCCTCAGCCGAGGGTACCGCCTCCGCTGGTGGAACCTCCGCAGAATTGGGCGCAGGAGCAGACTTGGAGCATCCCGCAACGTCTTCAGTTGCAATCGGCGAAGGCAGCGCGTCTTTCCGAGCCTGCAAAAAAGACCACAGAATTAAATACCAACATGTTCATCCATGAATAGAAACAAGAAACGAACATCTCATACAGTGGATACCTGGCGAGTAGCTTCGGCCGCCTCTTCGAAGGCGAGGGCGCGTCCACCACCGTTGATCCAAAACCTGCGGAGCAAGCGCATCGCATAGTTTCGAACCTCCGCATCATCAATCTTCATCTAACGTACCTCATCAACAGTCGGGAAAACATGGTTCTGCTTCCTGATCTTCCGAAGGTGTTCGCAATCGGCTTGGCGAAGGGTCCCGGCCATGGCCAAAGCTACGGCGTAACAACCAAAGTCGGCCACGTTATCAACCAAAGAACTGAAAATATCCAGCTCATTTTTAAGCCAAGCTTCGAATGCCTCAGCATTAACAGCAGGTAACGGCTCCCCAGCAGAGCCGTCGGCTTCAGTCAAGCAGGTGTCAATTTTACCCTTAATCTCTCCCATGCTTTTCTGCCACGCCTCGGACTGCGAAGCCACCTCCGAGGACAGCTCACTTATGTGACTGTTTGCTGATAACAAATCTTTGTGTTTCTGACGGCAAGCTGCCAAAAGTTCAGCATTACTATTCGCAACCTCCTGTGCCTCCTCTCGGGACTTCTTGACTTTTTCCAAGGCAGCTTTAAGCTCAATTTCCTTATTTTCCAAGCTTCACCGGAGGTCTTTATTCTCTTTCTCGACCTTTGCCAACCGCGTGCTTATGTAGTCATGGTTTAAACCCACCCTTCGGCGCGCAGAACGACTGAGAAGCATCAATTCGGCCAACTTAACATCGATGTCATCCTAAAGCTCGCCCAACGACTGGTTGGTCAGGCGAAGCTCGGCCTCTGGCACACAAACTCGATCAAATACCCAGCCAAGAAAATGCCTTTCCTCTGGAGCTCATTGCAAATGGCACTCTCGAAGGTCCGGACTCGTCAAAAGCTCCGTGGCCGGATCGGTAACTCCAATCTTATTGGCAAAATAAGGGAGCGTAGACCGGCTAGCTTCGCGATATGGCCTTTTGCCTGGAATTCTTTCTGACTCAAGGTCACCAGCAACCTCAACACCATCAACCCAGATGTGTGACCCCGCGTACTCGGGCACTGACCCCCGCACAGGGCTCTCAGGCTCGAGGTCCAGGAGAATTTCATCAATACTTCGACCAACTGCGGCATCAGCGCTCGATGAAACAACCGCCTTTCCACGCTCATCTCCAATTGACAACTCTTCATCTGAGTCACCTTCGCCACTTGAAGTATCACTAACATCTTCAATGTTAGCTTCTTTTTCAACTTCCCTCTCCTCCTCCTTCTCATAGTCATCGGAGACACCTTCGTCATCCGAAATTTGGATCAGTGCACTAATCCCGCCGATGCGAGGCACCCGCCCTCCAACCCTACCAACACCTTGGCCGCTTGAAACAATGGCCGAGGAAGAGGAAGTACCGGCAGCACCCGAGCCAACAGCGACCTTCGTCGCAAGCGCTTTCACTCGGCCGCCGGCGCCGCCGCGGCCACGACCACGACCCCTCTTCAGTCGCGATACAACCTCTTTCTCCTTCGCGGCAGCACGCTTCCTTTTCTTCAGCGCATCCTCGCTCGAAGGTGCGGGCCAGTCAGCATACTGGATCTCAAGAATGTCGAATAACCTGTTAACTCGACCTCTGCTACCCACCGAGCTGCGGATAGCCTTAACCTCCAATGTGGACAACTTTCCAACAAGATCCTCCGCTCTCTGTTGAACACGCTTGTAGATAGCTTCAATTCCATCTTCACGCCTAGGAAACTTCCTAAGGACATTTTCCCAAACCCTGTTCAGCTCCACCTTCGGTTTCTTCAAACCTTTACCCTCGTACTTGGGGTCATCCTCAACTCAAACCACACCTATCTCCGACTAAGGGGCCAAACCTTGGCACAACAATACTCCTTGACTAAGTCGCGAGCACACTGAGAGCGCGCAACCACCCTTAGACAGTCAACAGCGGCATGCGCCTCGGCGCTCATCTTAGCTTCGACACTCACGTCACCGAGTGGCGGAAGCTCGCCGCAAAGCTCGGTGTTACCACTAAGCTTGTAGTAGAACCAAAACTCTTGCCACCCACTGGTTCACTTGTTCTTCTGGGCCTGCACCGGCAACTCAGATCCGGCGCGGTGGCAAAAGGTGTACACTGCAAACTGACCGAGGCTGGTGTTACCTTTGCCATCCAAAATCTTGCGAGGCTGCATGTGCACACGATGAGTTCGAACAAAACCCTCGACATGAGGAACAACGCCCTGAGAACAACACGCCCAGACATATACTGACATCTTCGTGAAACACGACGGTGTGAGCTGATGAAACCGCAAATTGAACCTCTGTAGAACCGAAGTCACAAAGGAGTCAACAGGGAAGCGCAGTCCAGCTGAAAAGAACTCCTCAAACACCACAACTTCATCAGCGTCCGGCTTCGGCACAGTCTCCCCAGCACTGGTCCTTGCCTTCCCATCCTCGATCCAACCTCACTTGACATAAGCCGCCAACTCCGAACTGCAGACCCGGCTGAGACCGAACTCAAAAGTCACCCCCTCATCAGCAGCTGGCGGAGAAGCAACGCGAGCGGTTTGCTTGGACCTAGCCATCTCTCAAACTAAACTAAAACCCTCGCTGAACACAATACGCACAACCTTCGCAACCAGACAAAACCAACCTTCGCCACAAGGAATGCGCAGCAGCAGGATGGCTATAGCAAAAGGAGGGCACGACTTCAACCCCTCACCAACCCCATCTATTTATAAGCCGAGAGACGAGCCACATCACCCGACAAAACCGGCACGACAACCGAAATCCACGGCGCAAAAAATGAGACGGACCTCAACAGTGCAAACAAGAATACAACGGCCCGGCCCAAAAGCAGCCGCGGGCGTCGCTGCCAAGGGTCTCGTTACATTTCCCATCAAAGAGCGTTGCTTGGGCCTAAGTACTGTTGTTTAGATCCAAGGCAACAAGGGGCTACTGTTGGGAGAAGGGACCCTCGGCAGTGGCGCCACGCAGGCTGGCACAAAAGCGACCCTTGCGTGACCCGCGCGCCCTTGCAAACTTTCTTCTCTTCGTTTGTTGGACCCTTTGGATTGGTTTCTTAACCTTCGATTGCAGGCTCGACCTTCAAGTTCTTTGTGGTTCTTGCAGGTGAATGGGCGCGGAGAACACAGAAAGTGACCCTCGCGCGTTCCGTGGCTCCTTCGCTTAGAACGTCGAGCTCAGCGGGTGGTGAGCGAACACGGACCTCGTGACAGTTTAGGCCGAGGGGTTAGCCCCCACGTCCTTGCGAAGGTGTGCGGGGGCCAAATGGCGGCGGACGGGTGGAAGGCAAACTAGGGTTTCCACTCTGGCTGTGTTTGTACGGTTCTACCCTTTCGCTGTATGGTGCTAGGAAATCTTTTCTGTACCCTTTTGTAATTTGGCCGGCATCCCTTGGTATTCCTTATAAATACCAAGGGATGAACAGTGTAAAGGCAGGATTTTTTGGGAATAGAGAAATTTTTCCACCGTCTTACTTTCCTGCCCCTTCGCTTCCTGCACCTTCGCTTGGGCTCACGACAGTTGGTCACCCTCGCCCTTCCTCTGTACTGAAATGGAGGTAGGGCAGGTGCGCTACCAACAAGCCTATATCTATTCTTAATCATGAACAAACCTCAGCTTTAATTCCTAGTGAGGTGGAAACCTCAATCTTAGGAGATACCTTCGATTTCGAGGATGAATATCTTACCGAATTTGGTAATACCTCGAAATACCAAACAATTAGGAAAACACAAAATCAAACATCATCTTTAGAAGAACTTACTGATAAGGTTTTCCTAAAAGAGACTACGAAGAAACTAATCTCTATAATAAGTCATGAATGGTTAGAAGAATCAGAGCTTTCCACTGATATAATCCGCTTAAATTCACCTTTTACACACATTCAATGCCAACTCCATCAACAACCCTTCGAAGCTCTCTATAATCCTGTTGTGGGAACCAACATTATGTCTGAAACCTTTGCTCAAGATTTATTAAAACAAATGCCACTTACCCCAATAGTTAAACTATTGAAAACCCCATCAGGACATGTTATTCCTAGCTCAGGAATCATGTATGTCCTACCTGTCACTGTAGATAACACTCCGCTGTTGACGCTCACTAAGTGTCATATTCTTAGCATCGACAAGGTCATATAACGCAACACAAGGACCTAAAATCAACCAAAAACCTTTTATAAACTAACGATTTCCACGTGTCCTTGAGTTTTATTTGAATGTAGGAAATTGCAGGGTTTTTGAGCAAAATGACCAAGAGGACCCACCAGGAGGCGAGCACACACACTTGGGCTCACTTTGGGCCAAGGTAGGGTGGCGCCCGCCACCCCTCACTGGCGGCCGCTAGGGGAGTGAGGCCCAAACTCCTCCCCTGCCACGTCACTGATCTAGGGGAGGCATGCCACACTCATTTGCAACCATTGATCACTTAGGTCATTGCATCCAAGGGCCAAGAAAGGACGTCACATGGATCATGACCCAATTGCCCATGTGACGGTTATTTGGACATGCAACCAACCTTGGAACCGCCTCCCAAGAGCTCCTAGATGCCGTTGAAGCAAGGTCAGTGGATCCAATGGCCAGGGGGGTGGTGGCCGCCACTTAGGACTGGCGCCCGCCACCACACTCACCCCCCTGACCTAACCCTAGGTCCATAAGTACCCCCCTAGGTCCCTTAGGCTATAAATAGGAACCCCCGAGCTCATTTGTACTCAGACCTCACCTCATTAGTCCCACTCTCTTGTAAGTGAAGCTCTGGTGAAGTAACACTCTAGTTGAGAGACTTAGAGTGAGAGAGAGAGTGTCGAAGAGAAGAGCTAGAGTTGTAATAGAGGATCTTCCAAGTCTCTGGTATAATTTCAAGTCTTTCTCTATTTATCTTAGTGTTCTTCTACTTTCAGCATTTACTTTAAGTTCTTTACTTATTGTTCTTGTTGAGTTCTTTCGACCATAGATAACTTAGTATTTAGTTTGCATCTAGTTTGGGTTCTTCGCTGAGTAATCAGTGCTCTAGTTTTGGACGGAAGATTAGAGTAGTATATATTAGTGTAAGCGCGGTGCTTAGACTAGTTATACCTTAGTTTGTGGCTAGCCCCCCGGATAGCTGTGGTAGCAAACAGGTGGTGACAGCCCTGGGAGCCTTGAATTCCACCACGTAGTTGGGTTAGTTCTTAAATCATAAACCTCGTTGTGCACGTCTGAGGTAAATAGTCCAGAGGGTGTGTACGGTTTGAAGAACTAGATAAACTCTTTATTGCTAAGTTAGTTGTGATCGTAAGTGTGTAGGAAAACACTAATCTGTTCATCGGCCAGACCCCGCCGATTTAGTTTAGTTAGTCTTTCTTTCTCTTTTTAGTAGTAGTAGAAACCAACCCCCATTCATACTTTTCGATCAACCCTGCTAGAATTACTAGTTGTTCATAGCGGTCCTAGTGTTAGTTCTGCCATAGTAGCTTCCTTATGGAAATAAATACGATACTCGGTTACTCCCGGGTGAAGTG
This sequence comes from Coix lacryma-jobi var. lacryma-jobi, assembly GCA_009763385.1. Classification (NCBI taxonomy): domain Eukaryota; kingdom Viridiplantae; phylum Streptophyta; class Magnoliopsida; order Poales; family Poaceae; genus Coix; species Coix lacryma-jobi. The sequence continues at coordinate 88,061,456 of CM019831.1, forward strand.
CTACAATAGACTTATTCTGTGCGCTTGCGGAACCTACCAATAGTCATACAAATAGTTAGTTATACTTCTTACATTAAGAAGTATCAACAAACCTTTCTAGCGCCGTTGCCAGGGATAGATTCCATAGTCTACTCCTAGTGACGACGTTAGCAAGAGTCAACAAGCATTTCTGGCGCCGTTGCCGGGGAAGCAATTGGCTAGAATTAATTCTTTGTGATTTCAATTGAATTAACCCCCGTAGTTCTAGCGGGTATATATATATTGTTCATTGTTTGTGATCGTTCAAGTAGTCATGGCCAGATTCAATCTTCCGAGCGACTATCAAGAAGATCCTAAGGCCATTCTTAGGAAAGAGAGAGCTAATCTCACTCCTCCGAGGAAGAACCTGGAGCTTCGTGAGAGGAGTTCATCGAGACAAGAATCCTAGTCAAAAGTGACTGACGAACCAAGCTGCTCCAACGATCAATCAACATCGACGTCGACCAAAACACTCTGTGAGTATTCCATGCCTACTCTTGCTCACATTCCAGTGTCACCTTCTACTAGTAATGTAGATTTTGAGCTTAAACCTCACTTAATACGTATGGCTCAAGCTATTGCATTTAATGGGAAACCTTCCGAGGATGCCAACGCTCACCTCTGGAATTTTCTGGAGATATGTAGTACAATTTCTGTGCAGGGAGTTTCGCAGGATGCCATCAGACTTCGTCTTTTTCCATTTTCATTAGTGGAAAAAGCGAAGCAGTGGTTCCTCTTCAACTCTGGACACCTGCTGACGTGGGTGAGATGCGCGGATCAATTCCTCAACAAGTTCTGCCCGATAAGTCAAACTATTCTTTTCCGTAGCAAGATTTCCAACTTTGGACAGGGAGACGAAGAAACAATCACTAAAGCTTGGGAGAGACTACAAGAGTATGTTGAATACTGTCCTCACCATGGTATGCAAGACTGGTACTTGATCCAGAGCTTCTACAATGGACTCCAGCAAGAATCTCGACAACACATTGATGCTGCCGCCGGAGGTGCATACCTCTCTCTCACCGTAGAAAAGGCAACCAAACTGATCGAGACAATGGTGGCGAATCAAGAATGGACAGAAAAACATGCTAGAGGTATGTCTGAAATTAAGCAAGCTGATTCTGTTACCCTGCAAACTTTGGTAAAATTGCTAGAGCAAAGGATAAATGAGAAGAGAGATCGTGCTGCAAAGGAGTACTACGCCAAGCAAAGACCGCTTCGTCAAGTGAAGGTCAAGCAGAAATTAAGAAAGAGGATGCAAAATCCCTTCTTAATAATGGTGGCTACGGAGAACCTCCAATTTCAATGATCCAACAATGGAATAATAAAGGTATGCATCAAACCTCTGTATTTAATTCTCCTATTGGAAAATTAGTTTCTAATCAAGGTAGAATTAATGATAGCATAAATAATAAATTAATTGAACATGATAAAATGTTAGAAGGAATTTATGCTAAACTGAAAGATTTTTCTGAAGCATTTAAGGAACAGATTAATTTTAATAAGAGATTAGAGCAAACAGTAGATAACATTAAATCTCAAATTAAATACTATGAGGAGGTAAAAGCTGTAACCACGAGAGGTGGTAAATCCACTCGTGATCCACCTCATCCTAATTTAGTTCCTAGTAGTAATTCTGATGCAAAGAAAAATATTGTTAATGTTGAAGAAGACGAAGAAGAGGAGACCCCAGCTGAACCTTCATCCAAGGTACGAACTGCTCCTCATGAATTCTATGATACACATGTATTACCTTTTCCAGATCGAAACAAAAATCCGACAGAAGACGACCAATTCAAGAAATTCGTCGAGGTAATCAAAAAATTATATATACATGTGCCATTTATTGACGCTATGCAGGTTCCAACTTATGCAAAATATTTGAGAGACATGCTCAATAAGAATAAACCAATTCCAAGTAGGGATGTGGTTAAATTGACCGAAGATTGCAGTGCGATCATTTTAAACCAACTCCCAGAAAAGAAGAAGGACCCAGGAAACCCAACGATCGCATGTTCAATTGGAGAGCAGCACTTCGAGCATGCACTCGGTGATCTGGGAGCAAGCGTCAGCGTCATGCCCAAGGTAATATATGATAAATTAAATCACCATACCTTGTCCCGTACTTCTATGTGTTTGCAGCTAGCTGATCAATCGCTCCGATATCCCGCGGGAATAGCAGAGAATATTCTGGTGAAAATCCGGAATCTCTTTGTCCCGGTGGATTTCGTGGTTCTGGATATTAATCCCGACCACTGGACGCCATTGATCTTGGGACGGCCATTTTTTAGCACTGCAAAAGCCACCATTGATGTAGGAGCTACAGAAATTCAGCTCCACATCAGTGGAAAGGAGGAGAAATTCGAGTTCACACCGCGACCGGAAAAACACCCGTCATCAAAGTTCGTCGGTGCTGACATTCCACCACAACCACCGTGAAGGCGACACTAATCGGGAATCCAAAGCGGCTAACCAAGGTAAGTTAGGCTAAGGTAAGTCTTTATCCACCATTTAAATTTTCATTTTTACTTAAGCAAATTAATTTTCCAACAAAATAGATGTCTACTAGAGTGATTAGGTGGCTCCTAGGGTACTTAGGGCAGCCATAGGGGTGGCGCCCGCCACCCCATGCTGGCGCCCGCCACCCTAGGGTGCACTAGGGAGCACTAGCCAATCTCTAGACTATTACACCTACCTCGTAGACCCAAATAACACCTAGGGAGACCCATGGCCTTGCTCATTTCAATGCAATCACTCACTCCCCATGTCTCCCCCTCTTCACTCCACCTTTTGGACACATCTCCACCCAAAAATTCTGGTGCACATGTGATGGAGAGTGACAAGGAGAGCACTAGGTGAAAGGAGGGGTGAGTTGGAGTGAAATTCAGCCAAGGAGGGTGGCGCCCGCCACTTTTTCCTGGCGCTCGCCACCTCTATTTCCACATTTCGGTACAAAACTGCTCCCGAGTAAGTTTTCTACCATCCTTGGTATAAAGTATGACCAGGATGAAGAAGTGGTCTTTGAAATTTTTAGCCCACTTGCCCCATTTAGGAGGTTACACTCTTTTCACTTTGCACCGACCCTACCCCACTTGGAATTTCAGTGGACATTACGAGGGAAACCTCATGTGTCAGTTGCAGGCAGAAATGGGAAATGTGGGGTGGCGCCCGCCACTTATTGGTGGCGCCCGCCAGGTGGGAGGAGCTCACATCCTTCCCCCTTCCATCCTCAGCCTATAAATACTACCCACACCCTATGCAAGTTCTTACACCTCACTCAAAACACAAAAACACCAGCCACCTTGAGCACTAGCAAGGAAGTCATGGGCCCTCTCAAGAACTTCTTCACCGGCAAGAAGAAGAAAAGTAAGGGTGAGGGAAGTTCATCGAGAGCAAACACCCACATTCGCTTTGCTGGGAGTGATGAGGAGAGCGCCGGGTGGGGTACTCCATCCACCAACGAAATGTCGGTGGATGGGGACTCTACGCCCACACACCAGGCTGGACCGACCATCCGCATCCTGAACTCTGTCAATGATATCATCTGGCAGAGTGATCGGGAACGGCAGGCCCGGAACATCCTCAGTGAGAGGGAGTTCGTTCACACCCGCCACATCGACGACGACTTGCTAAGTCGCACTGGTATGGACAGTGAGTTTCTCTATATTTCTCGAACCTTGGGATGGGAAGATGCATGGAAGGTTAATGAGGAGGGAATCCTTCCCCTCACAATGGAATTTTTGGCCACTATGCAAATATCTGCTAATCACATAACATTTCGGCTTTTTAATGAAGAACATTCTTTAACGTGGAGGAAGTTCAGCAAGAATCTAAACTTTGATGATTCATGCTTGCTGAGCTTGGAATCTGCCGGTACGGGATTCAATAGAAATGAATTCTGGAAAAGTATTGCTGGGAACAGAGACCCAGGCTTGCCCCGTACAATTAATATCCACAACCCCACGCTCAGGTTTTTCCACAAATATATTAGTATCACACGCTTTCCAAGACTTGATTTAAGACCAATCAAAAAGCCTGAAATGATGTTGCTTTATGCTCTAGTAAACCACATAAAAGTATCACCCGCCAAGGCCATGGTAGACTACTAGTCTAAATTTAATCAACGCACTGGAAATATTGAAATAACATCATGGATAACTAGACTGACTTTTAACATGGGTCTGCTGAACACCGCTATATACTCCTACATTCCTAGTGACCGAGACCTTTTGACCATGGAGCACTTCTCGCAAGGGCACCTCTTGCGTGAGAACGAGGAGACCGGTGAGATTCACATGATCTACCAAGATTATGTGAATAAAATCGCTCTTCCTGACTTGTCACTTTGGTTGGTGAATGCACCAACGTTACTTTTGGCCCTGGAAACCGAGGCAGAACGAAACCGCAGGTTGGCTCGAGAGAACACCATGCAGGTTCTCAGGAGGAGGACGCGAGCGCAGACCCGTGCAGCAGAAGAGGCCGCAAGAGCCGCAGCAGCGGCACAGGAGTTTGACCCTTTTTATGCAGGGCCATATGAAGAAGCAGCACACTATGGTCATTTGACACCCCCTGGCTCGCACCAGGCAGGAGGGTCGAATTGGCAGCAACCGCAACATCCGCGGTGGGAATACGGCCAGGAGGCGTCCTTTCACTCATCCCAGTTGGGGAGTTCATCCCACTCCTTGGGAGGATCCACCCGGTACACTGGCCGTGGTGATGAGTTCTTCCATACAGGAATCTCGCCATAGGCCGCTTGCCATTCATCCTGTCATCAGGACGAGTGGATGCGCGATATGGGATATCTTCAGCACCAAATGAATGGACTCACCATGGATACTATCGAAATCCGTTAGGACTTGAACAACTTGAACCAAAATTTCCAGGAATTCCGCTAGGAAACTGGTGGAGAACAGAGTAATATTTCTTCTCTCTTGCAGCAGAACCAGCAGAACTGGGACGACATGTACCGTCGTCAGGGATGGATGTAACCCAACCACGCCAAAAGCCAGCTTGGGGGAGGACCCCCGTCAAAAAGGTAAGTATCACTACCGCCTTTATTTCTGTCAGTTTTATTTTTTTATTTTTATTTTCAGTAATTTAAATTTGAGTTTTATCTTAGTTAATTTGCAGTTAAAAAATAATAATAAATAAATAGCAATAAATGAAACGCTCTCATCGTAAGTCTTTCTAATAAATAAAAATGTATGTCATGCATTAGAGTTATCATGGGAGAACGTATGCTAGAACTAAACTTGAGACATGAGCATTAGACTAAGTAAAGGGGAAATAAGTTTCTACTTTGACTTGAGCAAGTCAAGTTTGTGGAGTAATTATTTTGAAAAAAATTTTAAAAACTTGCTCTAATACTTCTGTGGCAAAGAAAGTCCTACCAGAGCCAAATAAGTTTTTACTCTTAGAGTAGGAGCTTCCACTTGCTGCATGTTAGTGTTGAGCTAGTTAGACTTTTGTTGATAGTCATGGTAGAGAAACTTGTCATATTTTTAGACCAAGGAATTCACTTGCACCCACCTATATAGTGCTATTCTTACACTGAGAATACGCACACAACATGCCTTTATTTCCATTCATTGTTAGGAATACTCCATGGCAAAATATCATGCTCCATAATGAAATCTCAGGGACATGGCTATAGTAGTTAAAAAAAATAAAAAAAAGAGCAAGTGCTCTAGAAAGAAAAGAATATTCAAAAGAGCAAGTGCTCTAGAAAGAAAATTCAAAAGAGCAAGTGCTCTAGAAAGAAGAGAATATCCAAAAGAGCAAATGCTCTCATTCATAGCCATGATCCCACAAATGAGATAGAAAGGAGAAGTGTCATGAAAGTATTAGCCACAATAAATACCACACACTTGCACATTCCTGGTCTGAACCTATGACTTGTTGCTCCTTTGCTCCATTTGTCTAACTTAGCAAAATTATGCTAGCATTGCATGCTCATTTTATCCTACCCATTAAACCCCACAAAAAGTCTTAGAGAGAGGATAATTCTTCCATTTACACATACAAATATGAGTGATCGAGTGAGCCACAGAAGTTACTAAGCATGCTTTCTTTTGAAACAAAACTTGCAAAAACTCCACATATCTTGATTAGCAAAATAGGCAAGGGAAAGACAAACCATCTTTCTTGCTGGTCTTTTGTTCTAATCTTGAGTGCAGGGAAGGCTACCAATTCCATGGTGATGAAAATAATATGGGCATACACAACAAAAACACAGAGTTTCCAAGATTATTCAAGTCCATGCTTGCTCGAGGACGAGCAAGAGGTAAGCTTGGGGGAGCTTGTTGACGCTCACTAAGTGTCATATTCTTAGCATCAACAAGGTCATATAACGCAACACAAGGACCTAAAATCAACCAAAAACCTTTTATAAACTAACGATTTCCACTTGTCCTTGAGTTTTATTTGAATGTAGGAAATTGTAGGGTTTTTGAGCAAAATGACCAAGAGGACCCACCAGGAGGCGAGCACACACACTTGGGCTCACTTTGGGCCAAGGTAGGGTGGCGCCCGCCAGTGAGGCTCAATTTGGGCCAAGGTAGGGTGGCGCCCACCACCCCTCACTGGCGGTCGCCAGGGGAGTGAGGCCCAAACTCCTCCCCTGCCACGTCACTGATCCAGGGGAGGCATGCCACACTCATTTGTAGCCATTGATCACTTAGGTCATTGCATCCAAGGGCCAAGAAAGGATGTCACATGGATCATGACCCAATTGCCCATGTGACGGTTATTTGGACATGCAACCGACCTTGGAACCGCCTCCTTGGAGCTCCAGGATGCCGTTGAAGCAAGGTCGGTGGATCCAACGGCCAGGGGGGTGGCGGCCGCCACCTAGGGCTGGCGCCCGCCACCACACTCACCCCCCTGACCTAACCCTAGGTCCATAAGTACCCCCTAGGTCCCTTAGGCTATAAATAGGACCCCCCGAGCTCATTTGTACTCAGACCTCACCTCATTAGTCCCACTCTCTTGTAAGCGAAGCTCTGGTGAAGTAACACTCTAGTTGAGAGACTTAGAGTGAGAGCGAGAGTGTCGAAGAGAAGAGCTGGAGTTGTAATACAGGATCTTCCAAGTCTCTGGTATAATTCCAAGTCTTTCTCTATTTATCTTAGTGTTCTTCTACTTTCAGCATTTACTTTAAGTTCTTTACTTATTGTTCTTGTTGAGTGCTTTCGATCATAGATAACTTAGTATTTAGTTTGCATCTAGTTTGGGTTCTTCGCTGAGTAATCAGTGCTCTAGTTTTGGACGCAAGATTAGAGTAGTATATATTAGTGTAAGCGCGGTGCTTAGACTAGTTATACCTTAGTTTGTGGCTAGCCCCCCGGATAGCTGTGGTAGCAAACAGGTGGTGACAGCCCTGGGAGCCTTGAATTCCACCACGTAGTTGGGTTAGTTCTTAAATCATAAACCTCGTTGTGCACGTCTGAGGTAAATAGTCCAGAGGGTGTGTACGGTTCGAAGAACTAGATAAACTCTTTATTGCTAAGTTGGTTGTGATCGTAAGTGTGTAGGAAAACATTAATTTGTTCATCGGCTAGACCCCGCCGATTTAGTTTAGTTAGTCTTTCTTTCTTTTTTTTAGTAGTAGTAGAAACCAACCCTCATTCATACTTTTTGATCAACCCTGCTAGAATCACTAGTTGTTCATAGCGGTCCTAGTGTTAGTTCTGCCATAGTAGCTTCCCTATGGAAATAAATATGATACTCGGTTACTCCCGGGTGAAGTGCTACAATAGACTTATTCTGTGCACTTGCGGAACCTACCAATAGTCATACGAATAGTTAGTTATACTTCTTACATTAAGAAGTATCAACAAACCTTTCTCGCGTCATTGCCAGGGATAGATTCCATAGTCTACTCCTAGTGACGACGTTAGCAAGAGTCAACATCCGCTACACTTAAGCTTTTATATCTTTGATATTAAAGAGTTTAATCTTTTGATAGGCCAACCACTTAAGCAACTCATTCATGAAGGACAATCAGGGATCTTAAATTTCCATCTTGGGAAAAATCTTAAAGGAACCATACCTATTACTCACTCTCTAAATGCTGAGAATGAATCATGTCCCGAGCCAGATCCTATGGAAGAAATTAAGGAAGCATCTCTTGAAATAATAAATGAACCTGAATATGAAGAAGAGGTGCAGTTCTTTACTAAGGAAGAAGATAACACACCTGATCCAGATCCTCTAGATTCCTTAGAAGAACCTCCTAAACCTTCTATAGAGTTAAAACCCTTACCTTCTGAGCTTCGATATGCTTTCCTGAATAATAATCTTGAATCTCCTATAATCATAAATAATAATCTTACTCAGGAACAAACTTCTAGGTTGATCACTGTCTTAGAAAAGCATAAATCAGCCTTTGGCTATTCACTCCATGATCTAAAGGGAATCAACCCCGCTTTCTGCACCCATCGCATTCCTACTGATCCTAACATATCACCATCCAGAGAGCCACAACGCAGGCTTAACAATGCAATGAGAGAAGTAGTAAAGAAAGAGGTTTTAAAACTCTTGCACGCCGGGATCATTTATCCTGTGCCACATAGTGAATGGGTAAGCCCTATCCAAGTTGTGCCTAAAAAGGGAGGCATGACTGTGGTAAAGAATGAGAAGAACGAATTAATTCCACAAAGAACTATTACTGGTTGGAGAATGTGTATTGATTACAGAAAATTAAACAAGGCAACTAAGAAAGATCACTTTCCGCTACCGTTCATAGACGAAATGTTAGAACGGTTAGCCAATCACTCTTTCTTTTGTTTTCTTGATGGATACTCTGGATATCACCAAATCCCAATCCATCCAGATGATCAAAGCAAAACAACTTTTACATGTCCATACGGAACTTATGCTTATCGCCGAGTGTCTTTTGGATTATGTAATGCACCTGCTTCTTTTCATAGATGTATGATGTCTATATTTTCTGATATGATTGAAGAAATCGTGGAAGTTTTCATGGATGACATCTCTGTTTATGGAAAAACTTTTGATGATTGTCTTGAAAATTTAGACAAGCTTTTGCAAAGATGTGAAGAAAAGCACTTAGTCCTTAATTGGGAAAAATATCACTTTATGGTTAAAGAAGGCATAGTGCTAGGTCATTTAGTATTAGAACGTGGAATTGAGGTAGACAAAGCTAAACTTGAAGTAATTGAACGTTTGCCTCCACCGATTAATGTCAAAGGAATTCGAAGTTTCCTTGGCCATGCTGGTTTTTACCGTAGGTTTATAAAAGATTTTTCTTACATTGCTAGACCTCTTACAAATCTTTTGGCCAAGGATGTTCCTTTTGAATTTGATGATGCATGTTTAGAATCTTTTAACACTCTTAAGAAAGCACTCACTTCTGCACCTATCATTCAACCTCCTGATTGGTCTCTACCTTTTGAGATCATGTGTGATGCAAGTGATTTTGCTGTAGGAGCTGTGCTAGGACAATATAAGGATAAAAAGCATCATGCATTCGCTTATGCCAGCAAAACTTTAACGGGGCCTCAACTTAATTATGCTACTACTGAAAAAGAACTTTTGGCTGTTGTTTTTCCTATAGACAAGTTTAGATCTTATTTAGTGGGATCAAAGGTGATTGTTTTTACTGATCATGCTGCACTAAAGTACCTGCTCACTAAGAAAGATGCTAAGCCACGCTTAATAAGATGGGTTTTGTTACTCCAAGAATTTGATTTAGAAATAAAAGATAAGAAGGGAGTAGAAAACTCTGAGGCGAATCACTTGTCTAGAATGTATTTTGAAAATCCACAGGAATTGCCTATAAATGACTCACTCAGGGATGACATGTTTTTCAAGTCTCTAGATCTGACCCCTGGTATGCAGATATTGTCAATTTTATAGTTGCAGGGTATGTACCACCAGGAGCAAATAAGAAGAAGCTGATTTATGAGAGCAAGATCCACATATGGGATGATCCATATCTATTCAGAGTTTGCTCTGACGGATTACTCAGAAGATGTGTACCAGCTGAAGAAGGAATCAAGATCATTGAACGATGTCACTCTTCACCATACGGAGGACATTATGGGTCATTCTGAACACATGCAAAGATCTGGCAAAGTGGATTTATCTGGCCAACTATGTACCAAGACACAAAAGACTTCGTCCGAAGATGTGGATCATGTCAGAGGCACGACAGCATCAACACCAGAGATGCCATGCCACTCACTAACAACCTTCAGATTGAGCTCTTCGATGTCTGGGGAATTGATTATATGGGACCATTCCCTAAATCAAAGAATCATGAGTATATCCTAGTTGCTGTCGACTACGTCTCAAAATGGGTCGAAGCAGTGCCATGCAAGTCTGCTAATGCAAGAAACTCTTAGAGGATGTTCGAGGAGGTGATATTTCCAAGATTTGGAGTGCCAAGGATGGTAATTAGTGACGGAGGAACCCATTTCATTGACAAAGGCTTTCATAAATATCTGATAAATCATGGGATCCATCACAATGTTGCTACTCCCTATCACCCTCAGACAAGTGGCCAAGCAGAAACATCAAACAAGCAAATCAAGAATATTCTGCAGAAAACAGTTGACGAGATGAGAACACAATGGAAAGATAGACTACCCGAAGCACTGTGGGCTTATCATACTGCCTACAAAACACCACTGGGAATGTCTCCATATCAGCTCGTCTACGGAAAGACTTGTCACTTACCAGTAGAACTAGAATTCAAAGCTCACTGGGCAATCAAAAGATGGAACATGGACTTAGAAACTGCAGGAGTCAAGAGAAAAATGCAACTCTCTGAACTAGATGAATGGCGTGAAAAGGCAAATCATAATGCAAAAATCTACAAAGAGAGAACAAAGAGGTGGCATGATAAGAGAATCAAGAAGAAGAGCTTCACTCCTGGAGACAAGGTATTACTCTTTAATTCCAGGGTCAAATTATTCGGGCATGGAAAACTACAAAGCAAATGGGAAGGACCTTTCACGGTGGTAGCCACTTCATCACATGGAGCCATTACACTTCAAAATGATGAAGGTACGCTATTCAAGGTAAATGGACAATGTCTTAAGATTTTTCTAGAACCTGAAAAGAGTCCTGAAGAATTGGATGTTATCCAATTCTTCATTATCCCATAGATTTACACAATCGACATTTGTCCGATAAGTTTGCTCATCGGGGTTATGTTTTCTGGGATTAGGATCAAGTTTAAAGACACCACGAGCGACGGACCCACGAGATCCCATAGGGAGGGACCGATCGGTCTCCTAGGGAGACCGACCGGTCTGCCCTGGAGTCCTCTCGCTTTCTGCCTTCTTTCGTTACCTGTCCTGACTCTCTCTCGTATCCATTCTGGTAACCCGATCCGTAGAATCGATAACTCCCGTAACGAACCTATCATACCTATCATTCAGCCTCCTCAGCTATAAAACCAGCCCCAGACCTGCCTCTAGATTCATTGTAGCCTCTTCCAGAAAACCAGCAGTAACAGAGCTCTCCTCCCATCAGCGCTAATGGCCTCCTATCCAAGGATCGACCTCAACGAGCCCGCCGACGATTCTATGGCTCTTGTCGTCACCGCATCTAAGGAGCTTGCCGTAACACCGTCAAAGGAGATCACCCTCGCTGACTCGCCGACACCTGTTGATATGATCCCGCCAGAAGAGACCTCGTCGCATCGTCAACAAGCTTTCTATGCTCAAGCGGTGCCGGCGAGAGGACTTCCGACATTCTCCGTCTCCAAGCAGATCCCGCTTCTTCCTCCTAGGCCCAACGAGACGCTCGTCGGGCTAAAGACGAACAAGCATGGGGAACCCACTGTCATAAAATACACATCTACAAATCCGCGTCCGCGCATTGATGGAGTTCGTGGTCACCCTGAACAGATCAAGGTCAGTCCACCGGTAAACAGGGCACCCACCACTCCTAATATCGCGGCTAAACGCAAGAGAACTACCCAGTTAGATCGCCTCGGAGACAGGATTGAAGACCTTGAGAGAGATAACTTAGAGCTCAAACAGAGATACACTTCTCTAACCAAGACTACAAAAAAGGCGACTGATGTGCTGCATAAATATGTAACTAAACACATTAGTCTAAAGGACAAGGTCGTTAGTGTAGCCACTACGCTAGGAAATCTACTCGAGGGAGAGAAGTGAGAGATAGTTCGTCATTAGTTTAATAAGGCACTCATGTTTGCAGGGTCTCGTGTTTAAGTTTTGTTAAGAGTTTTGTTTAGTTAATTCATTGTGTAATAAAGGTGCCTTGAATATCAATAAAGTTTTTGTTAGAGTTATCTTTTATCTTGTTATTTTGGATATATGTCTTGTCTCCACATGTTGTGCTTAGCAGAAAATAGGAAATAAGTGTGGGGGAGAAGACGACGACAGAATTACCGAAAACCGATCGCAAAAGCCGCATAAAACAGAAGACATCGTCACCGAAATCACGCACCTCGACGTCCACAATTCGGTACGTAATTACTACGCTATATTTCTCGATGTTTAAGCTTCTGTTAAAATTAAAAATATATATTCTCGTCAATAATACACGATCATTAAACTTAGATTAGAAAGGGAAAGATTATTTTGGCATGCTCATGGTATAGAATCTCACAACACCTTTTCTGGAAAGACTTGCTTTGATAAAAATTTGAAGAAACCCATATTATCTAGAGTTGTTGTGAAAATATGATAGAAGAATAATGATAACTCAATTCTTAAGGTATGAGCATTGGAGAATTTTACTTGCAAAGTTAAGGAGAGATTAGCAACACTTCTCCTTTGTAGTAAATAAGTTACCTGCCAAGGTCATTCATAATCAATCAATTATTGCTTACTATACTGAATTTTTTGTTGAGAAATCTATTATGCTCTAAAGATCGAGATTCTTATAAATAAAGAAAGATTCACTCTTCCGAAGTAGTATTGTATTAGAGGTATGGGCTATGCAAAAGTATGAAATATGAGGAAAGAAAAATGGACAAGTGTCCGACACACCTCAGAAAAAAGAGGAGAAAGAAAAAAGTATTATGACAAAAATATGATAAAGAGAAAAAGAAGATAGCCCATGGTCTATTTAATTGCAATATGCCAGTAAGAGTGACAAAGTTTAAAAAGATTAATGTCTTGATCTAAGAGTATAGTATTTTTCTCCATTGACTTAGTAACATAAAATTGCTCTGCATAAATAAAATACTTTGGTAAGGAATTGAAGTGCTACAAAAGGAGAAGGAAAGCTATGACTTGTTTCAGAAATTTCAAAAACTCCAATGTCTTATGCTAAAAGAAAAGGGTGATCTGTTTCAACTATTCTATTCTCTAACTTCTCAAGGTTTTATGGTAAACACACTAAATAAACAAAAAGGTTTAATGCTTGATATCTTATCCTACAGCTATGATCCAACCTTTTATCGGGGAAGAGTAAAAGTCTAAGTGTGGGGGAGCTTGTTGACACTAATTAACTCTTATTATTAAGGGTCAATTAAGCATGAAAATGGATGAATATATAAACTCCACCTTAGTATAGGGATTAAAACTAACAAATTCCATGAGTTTTGGTGAATTGTGAATCCACAGGGACTAAACCAGGAAACAACCCTCGATTGCTTCCCCTAGAAGGAAACCATCGGGAGATAACGCATTCGTCAAGTCAGGAACCTTTCGGAAGACTCCAGAGAACACCTAGAGACACCACGAGGAAGGACACCACAGGTGGCTGACCTGTGGGACCGACCGGTCCCATGGGCCCACCGGTCGGTATCCCCTGGACGCCGCTGGCTTCGTCTTCTGCAAGCTACCTCCACCGCCTTTAAGGATCCATCTCAGCTCTACGTGAAGTCGGTTTGATCTAACGGTCGCGGTTGATCCCTCAGGGCTATATAAACAGACCCCCAGGCCCCAGGTCAGATAGAAGGTCCCTCTTCAGAAGACTACGCTTCAATTAGAAACCCTAGAAGAGACTTCAAGAGTTAGCTTTCAAGTAGAAGACTAGATACCCCCTCTAGTAGGATTAGAACCTAGTCCTATTCTAGAACAAGAAGAGAGAGAGAGAGGAAGAGATCAAGAAGGAGCTCCGGCTTGTCAGAACAACTTCTTCATCTTGTACCCGTGGATTCAAGTTCTTCGTCAGCTTGCTTCAACGATTGTTTCAGTAATCGACATCTATATTTAAGTTTGAGCTATTGTTCTTATTATTCTTAAGGTTTAATGACTCTCTTTTGAGTACTTTAATTCTAGTCGCTCTAGAGTTAGAGTAGTTGGATAGTGTAAGCGTGGTGCTTAGACTTGATAGCTCATATTTGCCTCCTATAACGCCGGTAGTAGTGGTTGTTCGCAAGGGTGACTCTTATAGCCTTGTTGATTCTTCTATATTCCACTTACCCGTGTGTAGGCTCGGTAGGATTATACATTTGCATAAAAGAATCATACTCTGTCTGTGACCTTTTATGGCAACTTCCTCATTAAGAAAAATATAAACATATCACTCTTAAGTTGGATTTAGATAACCTTAGTGATCCCCTCTATACTTTTAGCTTCTCTATCCTTGTTAGTTACTCAGGGGTTATACACTTGAGACTTCACGCTATCCGTTCCTTTGAGTTCGATATTAAAACTGGGTTACTCCGGTGAAGTGTTACATCAGTAGATTTTATCTATGCGCTTACGGATAAAGTAGAGTGTGCATTAATTTATACCAACAATAACGATACCTTGGAATACTCCCGGGTGAAGTGCTACATCGGCATATTCTGTGCGCTTGCGGAATTATCCAATAGTCAATAGTTTTACCACCAAGACACTTCTAGCGCCGTTGCTGGGGTTAGGCTCCATAGTCTAGTTCTAGTGGTTGCGTTAAGAAGTGCCAACAAGCATTTCTGGCGCCGTTGCCGGGGAAAGCAACAGCCTAGGAGTTTAGAGAGAGTGAATCCGGAGTCTGTTATATATTAGTTATCAATTAGTATAGGGGCTAACCCCTCACCTATCTAGTTTCTTTTCGTTATCGTGAAACTAGTAGGTGTATGAGCGGTTTCCAACTGCCGTCAAACTTCGTTGAAAATCCTGAGCAGTTGTTGAGGAGGACTAGACTTCGTCAAGTTCCACCTCAGAGGTTCATCTCGAACCAGAATCCGTTCGAGGAGGAAGTTTCTACACCAGCTAGAAGAGAAGCCATGGCCCAAAAGACCATCTCCGAGTACTCTACGCCGTCGGCCGACAATGTCGCCACGGGACCGCAGTTTAACTTGGGGGATGCGACATTCGAGCTCAAGCGGGCTCTCATCAACATGGTGCAAGCTAGTCCATTCTATGGGAAGCCGCATGAGGACGCCAACACCCATCTCCAACACTTCTTGGAGGTATGTGGTACCTTCACTTATGCCTGGATATTGAGCCAGCTTGGCTCGTTATAGCTCGGCTCGTTATAGCTCGGCTCGTTAGCAGGCTGGCTCGACTCGGCTCGTTATACTAACGAGCTGGAAGAGCAGCTCGGCTCGGCTCGTTATAGAGCTCGAGCTGGCTCGTTTGGCTCACGAGCCAAATCACAAAAACACAATTTCTCAAAATATATGTAAATTTAACAAAGAATAATATCTACATATAAAAACATAATTTCTCTTATATGATTATATCTTCTTATCTGTACGTGAACAACATGTAAGAACAAATATGATTTAAATCACATTGTTGGATGCCTGGACATTCTACAATAGCTAATTTAAGTTTGTTGGCTTGTAAATTAATTGGCTCGTACGAGCTAACGAGCAGCTCGTGAGCCAACTCGAGCTGGCTCGTTATAAATCGAGCTGGCTCATTACAAAACAAGCTGGCTCATTATAAAACGAGTCGAGCTCGAGCCGAGCCATTAACGAGCGAGTCGAGCGAGCTAGCGAGTTTTGAGTTTTTTGTCCAGGCTTACCTTCACTATGAAGAATGTGTCTACAGACGACATCCGTCTTCGTCTTTTCCCGTTCTCGTTATTGGGAAAGGCGAAGCAATGGTTCTACGCCAACAAGAGTGAAGCCACCACTTGGGAGAAGTGCGCCAACACGTTTCTCAAGAAGTTCTTCCTGATGGGCAAGACCAGCGCTCTTCGTGGAAAGATTTCCAGCTTCCAGCAACAAGGTGATGAGACGATTCCCGAAGCATGGGAACGTCTACAAGAGTACATTCACGTCTGTCCTCATCATGGGATAGAGGAGTGGCTCACTATCCAAGGTTTCTACCATGGCCTGACCGGTATGACCCGTAGTCACCTAGATGCAGCCGCTGGAGGGGCATTCTTACAACACAATGTGAGAGATGCCAAGGACCTCATAGAGAAGATGGTTACCAACCAAGGTTGGAATGAGGAACGTCTTCAGCCCAAGAAGAGAGGTGTTCATGCTCTCAATGAGGTGGACATGCTCTGCACAAAGATGGACCTCTTGATGAAGAAAGTAGAAGAAAGTTCCAAGAAGGAACAGGAGGTTGTTCAACCTCATGCAACCGCACGAGCCGTCGAAGCCAACCAATGGTGCGAGGTATGCGGAGGCAATGACCATTCGGGAAATAATTATCCCGAGACGAAGGAGGAGGTGAGCTTCATCAACAATGCCAACAACAACAGGTACCGGCCCCAACAACAACAACAAGGATGGAACTCGCGCCCCTTCTACCAAAATCAAGGTAACGGTTATAGCAATAATTTCAATAATTCTTATAATAACCAACCTTCTTTAAGAGATCTTGTCTTAGGCCAATCTAAAATAAATGATAGTATTAATAAAAATATGATGGCTAATGATAAGACTCTTGAAAATATAAATGAGAAAATGGATAGCTTTAATTCTACTATGAAAAATCAATTGAGCTTTAATAAAATGCTAGAAACACAATTAGCTCAACTAGCAGCAGCTGTCCCATCCTATGAGCAAGGTAAGATCCTGGGAAAACCCGAGGATCCAATAGAGAGTGTTAAATTAGTTACTACGAGGTACGGTGAGTCTCCGCTCCGGTCAAATTGGGGTTATCTACTTGATCCACCCTTCGTCACCAAGAAGGAAGATCCAGGCCTGCCAACCATCACCTGCCAGATTGGACCACATCTCTTCCACGACGCCTTCTGCGTCCTTGGATCGGGTGTCAACATCATGTCCAAGGTAACGTATGATAACTTACTAGGGGGACCTTTGCTCCCTACATTTGTTCGTTTACAGCTGGTCGATCAGACGCTACGTGTAACACCCCAGGTGTTTGATGCTAGTTGAGAAGTCAGTTTAAACACAGACATGGTCTGTTAGGTGATGATCGAGAGATAATTCCTAGCATTGTCAGTGGTGACAGAAGTGTTGGGATGAATCTCGGGAACAGAGCCACAGTTTGAATTATTCCGAAAATAATTAACAGAGTTAGTTAATAATGATTGCCCAATTCCAGAATATTCAAGATTACCGCTAAACATGACCATTCCATGTCCCTCACCTCAGTTCCTTTCTATAGTGGTTGGTAGAAAAGTTTTGTGAAGTTTGGAATCAAAAAGTCACATGAAATGACGAGCCATAGCTTTGCCTAAAAGAACCTGTTAAGTAAAGGAGAACAGTGGAGTTCAACCAAGTCTTGCATTTATGCCTGATCAACTCTATATGGACTCACGAACAAAAGTTATGAAAGTTCTGTGTTGAGAAGACGACCGGAAAATATTCCGACCGACGAGAGACCGTAATCTGGATCCTACCGAGTGACCGCTTTGACCGGAGTTGAACGGTATTTTCAGGTGTTCGCATGTCAGTGCGCCTTAAACGAAAGTTGTAGTACAGATCGAAAGAAACAAATTTTGTTTTATGGCCGAGGCCTGGATCGGTGCCGAAAAGGGTGAAAATGAGCTCGCAAGATGAGATACAACGCAGTTTTCAGGTTCCGGAAATCGGTGAAGTCTGTACTGCAAAAATTGGAATTTCGGTCACCGCGAAGCTGCCGTCGACGATCGTTACCGGGCAAACGGTTGGGAATTTGACGGAGCGCCTTTAACGAAAGTCGGAGTACTCGGCGAGACGACGACAATAAAATTAGTTTCGTCAGAATCGGAGTCCGTTTGATCAGTATTTGTAATTTTTGAAAAGAACCAAAAGTTCCCAGAAACTTGCCAGATTGGGAAAGAAATTATGAAAAAATTGCACCGGAATTTTCCCGAGGCCGCGCCCCTCCCGAGGTCGCGCCCTCTTCCCGAGATCCCATCGCGCTCTCCCATTGGTGCAAGGGGGCGGTGCCCTCTCCCTGCCCCTGACAAAAACAGAAGGAGTCCTCCTTGCGCTCTCTCCCTTCGTCTTTCTCCCTTTCTTCCTTGCGTTCTCCCCCCTTCTCCTTTGTGCTCCAGCAGAACAGCAGTCATGGCCGCCCATCCTGCTTCTCCTCTCTTCCATGGCTGCACCAGAATAGCACTAGGGAAAGCAGAGCAGCAGCGCCAGGGGCGACCTGGGCAGGCCTCCGGCGAGCAGTAGGCGGCGACCTCTCCTTCGCCCTCTTCCCGGTTGCCCCGGAAGCCGCGCCTCTGACCGCGTGCTTCTCTAGTCGCCGGTCACCAGCATCAAAGCTAGCGGTCCCAGCAGCAACCAGCGAGCAGCGCCTGCAAAACAGCTCTGTGGCCATCCCTGCAGCCCAACCCTTGCAGCCCACCGTCCAGTCCCTCCGGAAGCTCGGCCTCCGTCTCCGGTTCCAGCCCCTCCGGAAGCTCGGCCTCCGTCTCCGGTTCCCGTCGTTTTGCCGTGAAAACAGAGAAGAAGGACCCGGTTGTAACACTGAAACTTTTTCTTGTGTCACTCTGCATAAATGACATGACTCATGTGTTTGCTAATTAGTCCCTAATTGTTTTCTGCAGATTCCAGGGATCCAAATGCAAAAACAGTTTTCTGTTTTCGTTTTTGGTTAAATTAATAAATATAGCCGAAACTTTGAAAATGCGTGATAAATTGTGTGTTTGTCCAAAAATTGCGAGTAAGAACTTTTTGGAATCCTTGCGAAGAGTACTGTCCAGTGGATGCAAAATATGATGTGTGTTAGTGGATAGTTTCTGCTGTGATGATTTATTTGTGTTAAATAGCATTAAATAGGGAGAAAATCATATCTGCTGTTGTATTACTTAGTTTGTTGTGAAATTTTTATGGTAGGCTTGTCATGTGTCATGTGTGCTGTGATAAAAATTTCAGGATTTCTTGTGCATGTATGAATTAGTTATGATTTTATCTTTCCTTCAGCTCATTAAATGAATTAAAATGAATTGTGGCAAATGATTGCATGTAAAAATAGAAAAAGGTGGTTCCACTGCCTTTCTATGATGTTGTTATAGCTTGGA
Source organism: Coix lacryma-jobi var. lacryma-jobi (assembly GCA_009763385.1). NCBI lineage: Eukaryota > Viridiplantae > Streptophyta > Magnoliopsida > Poales > Poaceae > Coix > Coix lacryma-jobi. The sequence goes on from CM019831.1 coordinate 88,080,794, forward strand.
TAATTTTATCATGGCCATGTGTTTGCAGGAAATAGGATTTGTAGATTTATTTTGTTCTCACATGCACTTTTGCGAATTAAACTTGCCATGTTTGTAATAAATAAATTGTAATACCTGGGCATGTGATATTTTTACAGTAGTCATGATTTGGAATTATCTATCATTAGTAAAAATATGAGCCCCAAATTATATGTTCGCAACGTCACTTAAAAATAATGTCTATGTTTGTTAATTAGTTAATTGATGAAATAACTTTGTGATGGATGAACATGTATATGTTTTTATGTTGTCTCGTTGCATACTGATCTGAGATAAGTATTGTGTGCTCATGGTTATAAGTGTTTGAATAGCTTATATGTGTGCTCCAATGATTAAATAAACAAGTAATGAAATGATTTGTTAATATGCTGAAATGGTTGCATGTATAGTTTCTAGTATGGTAATAACTTCGTCTTGTAGATATTGTTTTCTGTAGATGTGTTCTACACAAAAGTTGTAGATAACTGTTGTATCTTGCTTGTCCTAAAATTTCATGATTTTAGGCCAAGTGGTTTGGGAGTTATGGTTTTGAGAAGTTCACTATCAGGATTTGCAGGTTTTCAGTGCAGGTCTGATAAAGTGAACTGTTTGGCTAATTTAACTTATGAATCATGTGTTGATGTTAATAGAGGAGTTGTAGTGTTTTTCATAAGATTTCTAAATTATCTTGGATCACTATTTTTGGTGGTCTATAACTTGAGTTACATGTGTTTAAAGTTAGAAGTCAGAATCTGTCCAAGTCTGGATAGATTTACTTGTTTGAGTTGGTTAGCCTTGATAACTGCTTAATCATCTTGTGATGATTATCAATAAGTTGTAGACAACTTAATAAGATTTCTAATTAGTCTAATATCAAGTCTTTTGGAGCTTTAAATCTCTAGTTATGACTGTTTGAAGATGAATCTTTTATTCTGTCCAAAGTTTGGACAGAAATGCTTGTCTGTTATGTTTGGTCTTTTTAATTACTGAATCATGCTTAAGTGATAATAACAAAGTTGTAGATAATTTCATTAGCTTTCCAGAAAGTCTAAGATCACCTTGTTTGGATATGTGTATCTCTAGTTATGGTTGTTTCAAGTACATGCTGTGTTGCTGTCCAAACTATCTAAATGAACCAAACTTGATTGTTATAGCTTAATGTTGATTATGTGATCCTTGATGCTATGTCATGACTTGATAATGTTTAGTTTATGCATTTCATGTTATGAAACTTGATATATCATATAAATATGTTAGATAATGATGATTGACTTGTTTAACAAAGATAGGAGTTGTATGTGCATACATGTGTTCCATTTGTGTGATGTGTGATGTAGTCTTGATTGATTGTTATAGTTAGTCTCTCTGAGTGCCTAATGAATCGTGTGTCATACCTTACTTTAATTATAATCTGCTGAAGTAATTATGATATGTTGTGTGTTAGAGCTATACCTTTTTTTAGTAGTTATCTTGATTGCTTATGCGAAGTAATTAGTAATGCTTATGTTTGCTTCGTAAGCGTTTCCCTTGCATTCATACGCTTGCATTGTGTATCTCATTTAGGTAACGGTAGATACATCGTGAAGGATGTGATGATGAGGCTAAACCCGAAGATGGTGTTTGGTGGATTATCCCGAAGATGCGGAGTTAAGCAAGTGCTAAAGCGGAGATGCTCGCCAAGCGAGTATCACCTAACAAACACTAACCTAGTGTTGGTTCCCTAGCAAGCCCCGGAGCATTCTAAGTCTCCCAGTTTTTATAATTAAATTACTTGAGTATTTTATATTGTGATGTATTAAGTATAGGAGTTGATTGGATCCTACTTGCGGCATTATCCTTCCTTGATTATTGTTTACACCTGCCTTGTTATCCTGTTACTTATTCATAAGTAGAACTGCTTAGCCTGCTTAATGAAAGTAGTAGTTAAGGATGTTTCCGTAATACCCTTGATGGGTAGTTACCGGATCACGGTTGGCTATATTTGCTATCGTGGAAAAGAACCTGAGTAGTAATGAAATACGGTCAACTGGAAGGCAAGGCACAAGTTTGGAAACTTGGGGCAGTCCGTCTGTTGGATCGTGTAGGTTTGTATCGATGTTGGCCCTCGTTCATTTTTGAACGTGCCCTTTTACTTAGGGATATGTCGGTGCTGTAATCATCGACCCCAAAGCCGGTTAGATGCTGTTCGGACCGGTCTCAACCCGTGTCGCACCCTCTAGTATAGAAATACGATCTGCCTCAGAATGGCCATCATATAGTTCTAATTGGGTGGTTCGTGCTTGAGCCGCGACGATTACCACCACGAACAAGCATCGAGCGGTTACCCAATGCATGGACCCAACGGGGGAAGTGTGGGTTGATATTAAAGGTTTATCACCAGCTGGTTTGGAATTCGATTCGAGTCGCCGTCTCCCCCGGTTAGTGGGAAACTATGGCGAGCTTCACCACGATACAACTCCATATGACATTTGTTGGTTCAACTAAAATATTGATAAGCAAACCTGATATGGTATTATGTATTTGTTTGCTAGATTCAAGTGAGTGCTCTAGTGCTGGTGCAAAACCTAAAGTTTAAGGAATAGGATAAAAGATGATTGTTCATATAATTAAATGATGAACCCTTTAACTTAAGATCCTTTTGCAAATAAAGTTAGCCAACTCCACTATTTATATCAGCCTTGCATACTCCTTGGTGTCACTTTATTTTTGGTTTCCGACGGGTAAGTCTAGCTGAGTACATTCGAGTACTCAGGGTTTTATCCGACCTTGTTGCAGGTGAAGGTTAGGTCTGCCGAAAGGTGATGGCCAGTGCCGGTGGGCTCGGCAGTTCCATACTTCTTCTCTTTATGCTGTTATTGGAGGATGTCACTCAAGCTAGCAAAGTAATTCAACTTATGTTATGGTATTCATTTCAAAGCTATATTGTTTCAAAGTAAATCAACTTGTATTATTATTTGTGAACCCTATTGTAATTTTATTTCCGCTGCAAAGCTCCGTGGACATGATTTGTATTTGCTTGACCACGCGATCTTGGCTAAGATGTTGAAAAAGTTTGAAATCACTCAGGATTTCATGGACTACCGGGTTTATATGGGCTCAAGTGTGCTAATTCAGCTGCTCTGGCAGAGGTTTTCACACTTGTGCTCTTATAAATTGGTCGGTTCTGTCACACTACGGTTCCCCGAGGGACTAGCAACAGACATTCTCATCAAAGTCCAAAACAGCTACGTCCCCGTCGATTTCCTTATATTGGACATGGGATCCAATGTAGACGTCGCGATCATCCTGGGAAGGTCGTTCCTTCATACGGTTAACGCCGTCATCTACGTGGGATCCGACCAACTTCACCTCCAGTTCCCGGAGTATAAGGTAAAGTGTCCATTCAACGGTTATAAAGCTAACATGCAGGTGAAGGACAAAGAACCTCGAGACAACAAACATCGTCGTCGTCGCCCACGCCGTAGGAACAAGAAAAAGAGCGAGTCGGCCAACAAGGCCGAAGTAAAAGAAGAACTCGCCGAGGAGGTGCAACCACGGTCTCCATCTCCGGGACCGACCGAAGCACCCAATGAATGACAAGACGTAGAGGTCTTGCTCTACGGACCTGAAACATGGAGCCCTTGCTGATAAGGTAAATCAGTAGTTATCTCATATTTAACTTTTCATGCATTTCAATTCTTGCATTTTCCTTCAATTGCATACTTAGTTTAATTCTGCATTTTTTCATTTTGACAAAATAAATTTCCATGCTTTTAACACCTTGACAATAACTTGCAACACATTTGAGCCGTGGGACCACCCCAAGGTGGGGTCGGCCGACCCCACCAGTGGGCCCACTGGCACATGCTCTATCCTGGCTTAGTCTACTGAGTATGACACAACACTTTGATGCTTGAGGAGCATCCAAGGTGGGGTCGGCCGACCCCACCATGGTGCCCTCCTGCACCCTACTGCACTCTGTTGTCTCCCATTCAGCTCACATATGAATGCTATGCATGTCATCTAAGCCAACATCTCAAAAGAAAAGGTCCTTTGCTTTACTCTTAAGCATGAAATGTTCCCCTTTATATTGGATGCTCATGGGACCACAACAACCAGCCAAAGGCATGTCTTAGTGCTCTCATGGTCCATGGGAATCACTTTAGACATGTCTCCACTTTGGCCATTCATCTTCTCCCTTTCACCAAACACTAGGCAAGGGAATCTCTGAAATTTGTATCAACTTTGGACCAAACATAGTTATATCTTTACTAGACACTTGATGACACAAAGTTTAAAGCTTGAGGGGGGCATGTCATGGGGTCGGGCGACCCCCATATTGCACCAACCTGAAAATGTGTTTGCACACTTTAGACATGTCCCCTGGCTAAAGCAAAAGCAAAGTTGAAAGTGTCATGTAGGGGGGTCGGCCGACCCATGTGTTGACCCACCCTGAAAATATGTTTTCTCACTTTAAACATGTTCCCTGGACAAAGTAAAGCAATGTTCAAAGTTGCAAGGAGGGGGGTCGGCCGACCCATGCTATGGGTGGTCACCACTTGCCCTTCTCCCCCTATATATATACCCTTGCATTGTGAGCTCAACTCCACACCAAAACCACCAGGACCATCTCGAGCTCACAAGTTCTTCCTCTCCTTCCTTAGTTGCAAGTTCATTCTCAAGCTTAGCTTAGTAGTAGCCATCCAAAAACCAAAAACCCAAAAATAGTCCCCATTTCATAGTAGTAGTAGAAGCTTGGTAACTTATCTTGTAGTAAGATGAAGAAGTTGCTTGCCTCCCATTTCAAAAAGTCCAACAAGGGTGAGAGTTCTTCCCAAGAACCTCACCAGGCTAGTGCTCATGAGAGGAGAGAGGTGGAAAGAAGTGAGCTAGTACCCTTCATTCCCCCGGCTAGAGTAATGGAGACCGAGAGTGGCCTCAGGCTAAATGCCGAAGAGATGGGTAATTCTTCACTCTTAGTGAGTGTAGTTTCTCACACACAAGTGTCATTGATCCGGCCCTCTTGCAAGAAACAAGTATGGATTCAGAATTTTATGCTATTTTCAATACCATTGGTTGGGGAGGATTCTTTGAAATTCTTGAATTTGGCATAGAGAACCTAACCATTGAGTTTTTAGGCACATTAAAAGTGAATAACGATGGGGTAGCATTTCGAATGTTTGGGATGGAATATGACTTGACTTGGAGCACATTAAACACTGCTTTAGGATTTGATCACTCTTGCCATCTTGATGTAGACCATGCTTTTCATTATGACAAGAATGTTTTCTGGTATGCCATTACTGGCTCTAGTGATTCTTCCAACCCCTCACCGCACAAAATTCATAACCCAACCTTACGTTTCATGCACTACTGGCTGTTTACCACTCTTTTCCCTGGCATGAGAGGAGCTTTGGTAAGTGATGATGAGCTGAAATTACTCTATGCCATAGTTAGCAAGGTTAAAGTTTCACCTGTTAAAATGCTAGTGAACTATTGGCTTAGCTACATAAAGCCTAGGAAACCCATATACTTCACATCATTCATCACACGCATAGCCGAAGCTTTGGGTGCACTAGAATCCCAAACTTTTGAGTACAATAAAACCATGAGAGATGTTTTGGAAGAAAGTGTATTTATTGATTGCGATGTACTCAAAAGGGGTCCCAAGGGTGAACTAATAATGATTTATCCACGCCATATAGTTGAAATCACTCTCCCTTGTGAGGGACTTCGATTGTATGCGCTTCGTACGCTAACCTTTGATTTGGACCCCGAGGAAAGAGCCCAAAAGTTGCAGGTACTAGCAGGAGGACAAGAAGAGCGTCCTGTGCTGCTCGAATGGAACAAGGCGGACCTTTACATCAGGCTAAAGAAGTTGAGGAGGGAGATGAGGCAGCCTCTATGGACATTTCAGGGTCCTTGGGGAGGCCTCCTCGCTCACAGGACATTCCTCGCTCTCAAGACACTCCTCGCCCACGGGGTAGAGGAAGGCAACATCAAAGGACGCCGATGGACGAGCTCATCGACAACATGGGTGCGATGAACATCGAATAAGAGGCAACATTGCTTCTTGCACAACAAAACGCCCAACTCCTGCGGGCCATTCAAGAAGAAGAAGCACGGCGTTAGGCCGGGTGGTACCAGCATTATCCACCACCATAGTAGGCAAGAACCAAGCTTGGGGAGATCCTCTCCCCCACCAAGGTAAGTCCTGTATCTTAAGTTATTTACGTTTCAATTAGTTTTCTCATTGCATTTTTTTTTAAAAAAGGGAAAATACCAAAAATATTTGCTTAGTATTCCCCTTAGCACATATGTCTCATATATGTCTATCTTCCCCATGGAAATGATGACTAGTTGCCTTGCTAATGTTTCTCTAGTGCCTAGTTTACAACTTAGTATTTCTCTAAGTATGGGTTACTTAGCTCATTTAAACCATCATGAACCTGAAAACTTTGTGGGTTGCAAGTGCTAGAACTAAGTCTAAGTTGTTGTGAGACATGATATAGTGAGACAAGAGCTGCTATAATATTGTTCTAAGTATGATAGATTACCAAAGAATTTATCCTTAAAATGATCAAAATCTTAATTGTTCCTCAATGGTGATAAATTCCTACCACAACCATATATGTTTTACATGTTTACAAACCTTCTACATAGGCTATTTGCTTTGTATTGAGTGTTGTCAAGTATCGTTGACTCTTGTTAAGAGACTTTTTATGCTCCTAAGATCAAGATCACGTACACACCTCATATACATGCTGCTTCTACACTGGAAGTACGCAAAAACATGTCTTTCATTTCCACCAAATAGGTTGCTTCATACTCCAAGTGTTAGGAAATCTCTCTCAATTATTTAGTAGATGAGACTCAAAAGGCTAGGCAAAATAAAGATGAAAAAAAAGAGATGGACAAGTGAAAGTCCATGAAAAAAATGCTAGCCATGTCTCATTAGAAAAGAGAGAAAAAGAAAAAAAAAGACAGATAGATCTTATCAAATAAAGAAGCAATCTAGTCCACCATACACCACACACTTGCACATCTTGATCTGGGAGTATGACACTTCTCTTCAAGGATCCAAGCTTTGCCTTCGCAACAAAATGCAAGTAAGTATGCCATCTTCTTTCATCTCTACCTTGAGCTACACATAAGCGTGTTAAGAAGTAGGATGAAACAAAGAAGGCAACACTTATCATATGCCTTGGTGAGGAATTATACACCATTTGAGCGACATGAGAGAACCATATGAGGAACATTAAGTCTTTCTTTTGAAAAATATTGCAAAACCTCCGGTATGAAACTTGCTAAAAAAACAAGAAAGTTAGTGCTTAAGTCAAACTGTTGTATCTTTCAACCACCTAAGACAAAGGAAAAGCCATAAGCCCCATAGAGTACTAAGGTAATATGGGTGATTTACATAGCTAATTTTTCCATTCAAAGAGAAGAACTTTGTTGTGCACATGGAACTCTTGAAATGTGATGCATAGTAACAATACTGATCCACCGAGGCCAAGTTTGATTGTTTGCTCGGGACAAGCAAAGGTTAAGCTTGGGGGATCTTGTTGACGGAAGTTATAGCATGTTTTACCTTAACAAAATACCGTCAACATGCCTCGGTTTCAAGGAAGAATAGCATATCATGAGCATATTTATCACTAATAAGTTCCACTTGTACTCTTAGCTTGTGAACTTGTAGGAGATGGCAAAATGAACAAAATAAGGCCAGGTGGGCCCACCAAGGGGGTCGGCCGACCCCACCTTGGAGCCACCTCGGCCATGGTGACATGGCATGATCCAAGAGAAGCATGTTCAAGTCAATATCAACCATTGGATCAAACATGTGCTTTTGCTCAATGGTGCAAGATGAGAAGCACATGGATTCATGGGTCCACACCGAAAACCAAATGCAACCAACTTCACAAGACTTGCTCCATGACATGTGGGGTCACCAAGGGAGAGAAGGTGGTGGGCCAGCCCTGTCATAGGGGGGTTGGCCGACCCCCCCTTGGTGGGACCCAGCAGCACTATTCATCAGGGTGACATCAGCACCTTCTAGAAGATGTACCCTGGGCCCACATGTCAAAGACAGGGGTCGGCCGACCCCATGGTGACCCTCATCCAAGTTGGTGGCAAAGTGCATGTTTCACACGTGAAGAATATCCAAGCCATTCATCCAAGGTAGGTTGCTATGGCGGTGGATCCAATGGTGAAGAGAGGAGGATCACGTGGATCGCTGAAGTGGCGCCGGAGTAGCCCCTACTCCACCTCCACTATAAATAGAGGCCTTCACCCTCTCATTTGGAGATCTCAGATAGTTTAGATATCTCACAACACATATCTCCACTTTCATGTGAGATCAAGCAAGAATAGTAGTAGTTAGTCTAGTAGTGGGAGTTAGAGTTGAGTCGGGCGAAGCTCGGGTCTCCGGAGTCGTCTTCTGGGAGTCTGGTATAGCCCTTGTATCTTTTTTCTTTTGTAAAACTTTATTTATTTAATATATTATTATTTCTTTACTTTACTTTGCATTTACTTAAGTATTTACTTTCCAAGTATTTATTTAAGTATTTACTTAGTACAAGTCTATATTTATATAGTCTTGTTGTGTGCTTATCTTGGTTCTATGGTTGTCTTAGTTAGATTGACTTCCTTTAAATAGCTTCTTGTGTGTGCGTCATCGTCCTATCTTAGGATAGGGGCTTCAGCTAATTTGATCGATATCTAAAGGTGTAGATAAGTGTGAGTGTGGTGCTCATACTTCATCTTATCTTTGACTACCGCTGGCTTGCACAGACAGTAGGGGCACATGGGCAAAAGGTGACAGATTTTGCCTGGCTACCTAGATCCCCTCACGTGAACTTAGGCTAGTTTTTAGAAGGTAAGACATCCATAAGCCAAATATCCGCTTGAGTATTGGGTTAGGTGAACAACCTTCTATCGCTTTACTCTCTTGTTTACCCCTCTCACACAAGTAGCAAGGAGTCAATCTAGTTAAGTCATCTATTTAATTAGGATTAGTTCATAGGAGTAAAGGTAGAAACATAGGAGTACTTTATACTCACTCGTTGTCCTCCCACCAGCTAACTCTACTAAAGTTATCTTTCATATCATATACTCTTTGCTTAACTTATTTATCCTATCTATCTATCCTCCCTTATATCCAATTATTCCCTTTTGCTTCTCTAATTGATAATAGATTATAGTAAGACTAAAGAATCTATCTTTCCTCTCTCTACATCTTTCCTAGCTTGCTTTCCTTTGGGATAAAATAAATAACGATACCTTGGAATACTCCCGGGTGAAGTGCTACATCGGTATATTCTGTGCGCTTGCGGAATTATCCAATAGTCAATAGTTTTACCACCAAGACACTTCTAGCGCCGTTGCTGGGGTTAGGCTCCATAGTCTAGTTCTAGTGGTTGCGTTAAGAAGTGTCAACAATCATCCACCCTCTTCCATGGGTCGTGGGCATCACGGTTTCGGTCGAAGCATTTGGGGGTTGATTTTTGGGACAAAGGCCAAAGTTTCGAGAGAAAGTTTCGAGGCTCACATTCACCCCTCCCTCTGGTCACCTTGCTTTTGCATTCTCGACCCTTCAAGCATTGCCCTAAAGACCCCTTCCTCCTCCCTCGCATCGACGAGGTCGTCGACTCCACCGCCGGGTGCGAACTTCTCTCCTTTCTCGATTGCTATTCCGGTTACCATCAAATTGCCTTGAAGGTGGAAGACCAAATCAAGACGGCGTTCATCACACCTTTCGGTGCCTGCTACTACACGACCATGGCGTTCGGGCTGAAGAACGCCGGGGCCATGTACCAGCGTGCGATTGAGGATTGCTTGAAGGACCTCATCCCGGAGAAGGTCGAAGCTTACGTGGACGACGTCGTCGTCAAGACTCGCACCGTCAACATGCTCGTCTCCGACCTCGAGGCAACCTTTAAGGCCCTCAATAGGTTAAAGTGGAAGCTTAACCCTAACAGGTGCATCTTCGGCGTGTCGACTGAAAACCTCCTCGACAACATCGTCAGCCGCGACGGCATTCGCCCAAACCCCGACAAGACTTCGGTCGTCCTCAGCATGTGAGCTCCTTCCAACGTGAAGGACATCCAGAAGCTCACCAGGTGCATGGCGTCCCTTAGTCGCTTCATCTCCAGGCTCGCGAAAAGGGGCTTCCCTTCTTCAAGCTCCTCAAGGCTGGCGAAAAGTTCGTTTGGGACGCTTAAGCCGATCGCGCTTTCTCTGACCTGAAGAAGTACCTCACCCAGCCTCCTGTGCTCGCCGCACCTAAGGAGAAGGAGCCCTTGCTGCTCTACATCGCCGCCACAAATCGGGTCGTCAGCTCCGTTATCGTCGTCGAACACAAGGAAGTCGGCCACTCCTACCCCGTCCAGCGACCCTGTTACTTCGTCAGCGAGGTATTGAATGACTCCAAAACTCGGTACCCTGAAGGACCGAAAGTGCTACCAGAAAGCGACCAGAGGGGGGTGAATGGGAGCTTCAATTTCTTTTCAGAAACTTGTCGCCACTGTCCCGAGAATCAACCCCAAGAGCGAACCCAGAGCTTGCAAGTGTCCACGACCCTAGATGTAGGGTGGATGCTTCCCAGAAGCACAGCAAGACACAACACAACTCTAGAAACCCAACACAAAAGCCGAAAATCAAAACCGACAATGTACGAACAAACTGCGGATGAAACAGCGCTGAGATACACTGACCGGACTCACTGGAGCGTCCAGTCGTCAGTGATCGGACGCGTCCGGTTGGTTAAACTCAGATTTGGGACCTTACTATGTTGGACCGGACTCACTGTCACTATGCGTTCGGTCACAACTCAAGCGTCCGATCAATACAAACCAAAAACGATGAACAGTGCAAGGGGTGCGTCCGGTCAGTTGGATAGAGAGAGTCCGATCGATCTTTGTACAGAGAACACGTGTGGCTTTCAACGACCGGACTCACCAGCCAACGTCCGGTCAGCCCGACGCCAGAGTCCGGTCAACCCGAAACACGCTGTTCGACCACCGATTCAATTTGATCTCTCCCAAAATGAAACCTCTAGGGTTCAAACTTGGAGAGATGAGTCACAAGGAGGATAGTGAGCTACTTCTAGGAGATCATGGCTCGAACCTATCTCCAAATCGATGAATCGAAGAATTCGGGGCAAGGGGAGCAAAAACCGATTCGAAACTAAAGTCGACCGATCTACTAGCTCGTGAGGTTAGAGGAGAATTCCTTCGGTGGAAGGAAGTGCCTCACGATCTCGAACAACTCAGTTCAAACGGATTTGTAAAAGATGCAACGAGTTAAGAGATCAATCACCGGGAAAATCGTCGAGAAAAGCAACCCGCGAAGAACAACATCAAAATGTGAATCACAACCATGAATTTGCAACCGTGTGGCTACCACACGCTACAACAGTGAGATTACGGTCTCATTTCCTCAAAATCTCATGAACACAAAGGTATGATTGTCTTCTCTATGGATCTCAGTTCGCTACAGCAGAGGATGGGGATAGCAGGAAACCTAGAAGGCAAAATAGCAAATGACTGAGATAGGATGGGAGGTGGGTGTCTCCCTCTACTTATCCTAATTCTAATTCCCACTCTACCCCTAGTTATTTACAGAGCTAACCAGCCAAACCCTAAGGCTATCCTGGACCAACTCGAAGATGATGATGATCCGACGATGACGCCCGCACAACTAGTAGCGTTGCCTCGACGCAACCTTACCGATTGTCGCCACGTGCAGCCTCTGCTCTGACCGTCCTTTTCCTAGACTTCGCCCCCGGTTTTGAGGCCCAAACCGGGAAACCAGCCTTCACGACCAACCCCCAATTTTGAGGCCCAAACCGGGAAACCAGCCGTCCATCGCCTGAGTTTTGTGGCCCAAACTCAGAAACCCGCAGCGCCCAGGTTTTGAGGCCCAAACTGGAAACCGTCCACTCGGTGGTTTTTCTGTGGCTCAACCACCAAACTGAGCCATAGAAGGGATGCACCACCCGTGCACCCCATCCACCGACACGTGTCCCCAGGTCCTCAACCCAAGCAACACCGTGCCTGCAAGTCTTCGCTCATCGCTGTCCCAGGCTGTCAGCCACCACAGCTGATCCTCAGGCCACCGGTCCCTCAGTCCAAGCCTTACGTCCGCCCTTCGCCACTCTCGGTCCATCGGCACGGCACGTCTCTACTTGTAAGTGCAATCAAGCCCTAATTGTGGGTTTTGGTGATAATGACCACATGATTGGAGAACTAATAAGATTTACCAAGATGACAAGCAGGTTGATGATAAGAAAGGATGGTACATATGTGTTGGTAGACCCCTCATGCGTTATTTCATCGGTTCCGGACTCAAAGTGCTACAACGAGTTTTTTATTATGAATTTGAGTTATAGGATTGCTGTACTATCAAGGGGAATGCAAATGCATCGCTATGGCTGAATGATATGTGCTCAAACCAACCCAAGCCATCCTCATTCCTAACCAAAGACAGCTGCATAGAATTCAGATCCTTCTCTGTCTCTCTGGTAGGCGCGGTAGTGCCGCCCAGGGCGCGGCAGTGCCAGGCCGCGGCACTGCCGGGCTAAGGCCGACACTGCCGCGACTTGTTTCAGCCGTTGGCAGGCAGGGGGTATTTACACTACCCTCCTGCCACCCCAACGGTCACCCACGACCATTTACTCTTCTCCTACCTCTAGACAAGTCTCCCTCTCCCCATTGAAGGCTCCCAAGCTCTCTCTCACCCAATCTTCGATTCCCATTGATTCCAAGTGAGTTAGAGCCTCAAACCTTCATCAAAGAGAAGCCCTAGCTGAGATCTACTCCCTAGAGCACTTGATTTGAGCCATAGCCGGTGGATTTGATTCTATTACTCTTGGGTTCTTGGAACCCTAGCCGGCTAGGCGTCGCCCTTGAGCTAGCCAACTTGTGTGGCGGCCTTGGGAGGTTTGTAATCACTCGTGCAGCTAGTTTATTACCCCTCACCTCAAGGATTTGGTTCCTTGACTTGAGAACGAGGAAGAGTTGCAAAGCTCATGACCTAAGTGGTCATCCTCAACAATGTGGAGGTAGGCAAGCCTTGGTGGCGACCTGAACCACGGGATAAATCACTTGTCTCTTGTGCTTACTTGCTTTCATATTTCATACTTGTGAGCTTGTAATAGATTCTAGGGTTTGGCTTGATCTACTTCATACTATATATTTGGCTTGGTAGAGTTGGTTCTGCTGGTTCAGGAAACTTAGTGTAGCATTTCCATTCATATAGAATCAATTTGTTGTGGCTGGATTTCGAATTGCAGTCTCAGGTTCTACTCTGCGCGGCAGTACCGGGCTGAGGCCGGCAGTGCCGGGCACAGAGCGGTAGTGCCGGGCCTATCAGATTAAGTTTTGAGTTGTGATTTTTGACAGGCCTATTCACCCCCCCTCTAGGCCACACAGGTCCTTACAAGTGGTATCAAAGCGTGGTCTCTCAGCAGCACTTCACCGTGCGAGAGAATGGCCACCGACGGAGGAACGGGTAACGCTAGTGTTGTGCAACCCACACTGAAAGTGGAAGTGCACACCACTAGCTGCAGCGAAAGCGTCTCCACAACAAGTGCAAGGACACTTCCTCAATTGGATGTGTCAGTCGGAGAGCTCGCAAGAAGAAAAGAAGAAAGAAGGCTAAGAAGAGAAGCAAGAGCCCAAGCAAGAGATGATGCAGCGGCTCGCAAAGCTAGAGAAGAGAAGGCTCAAAGAAAAGAAGAAAGAAAGATTAGAAGAGAAGAAAGAGCCAAGAAAAGAGAAGAAAAGAAGAAGAAGGAAGAGCTTCAAGCGAAGAAGAGTGTGAACTTGAGTGATGACTCAAGTAGCACCGAAGATGGAGACGATGACATCTCCTATATGCCCAAGGACAACAAGAAGAAGAAGGAGGAGACCAAGAAGCCATATGGAGCTGTATCCTTTAACTATTCTTCTATGACTAACCATGATTCTAGGCCTCTCATCAATGTGCCCGTGGGCAAGTTACCTCGTTTCGATGGGACTAACTTTGCCAAGTGGAAGCACATTATGAAGACCTATCTTATTGGTCTCCATCCAGGTATTTGGGAAATAGTGCACAATGGACTTGAAGCACCGGTTGATCCGAAGAACCCCACTCAAGATGAATTCCACAACATTCATCTCAATGCCCAAGCCACTAGTGTGTTACTTAGTGCCTTGGATGGTGATGAGTACAACAAGGTCATGGGAGTTGAGGTTGCAAAAGAGATTTGGGACACTTTGCACATTGCTCATGAGGGAGTGGACAAAGTGAGGCAATCCAAGATTGACTTGTTGATGGCTAAGCTCAACCGGTTTGTGATTTGTGATGGTGAAGGTCCACAAGAGATGTTTGATAGGTTGATGGTCATTGTTGGCAAGATTAGAGGGCTAGGTGGTAGTGAAATTAATGATCACAAGGTTGTGAAGATCATGTTGGAAGCATACTCACCAAGGAATGAGACCGTTGTGACATTAATTAGAGACAAGAAGAAGTTTGAGCAATTCACACCTAGTGATGTGCTTGGGAGGATCATCACCTTTGACATGCAAAGAGAAGAGGCAAATAAAAGAAGGAAGCTTGGAGAGTTGCAAGCTAGGCTAGATGGGATGAAAATCAAGGATGTGGCACTTAAGGCTAGCAAGCCAACAAGGCAAGCAACATCAAGCAAGGCAAAATCAAGCAAGCAAGCCTCTACAAGCAAGCCCAAGCAACAAAAGAAGAAAATAGAAGTTGAGGACAGCTCATCATACTGAAGTGAAAGTGGAAGTGAAGGTGAAGAATTTGAAGCAATTGGAGACATAGCTCTTTTCATGAGAAGATATCACAAGGGGCTCAAGAAGGAAGGTTACAAGTTTGTGAAGAGAAGGTTTCCAAACAAGAAGAAGAGAACTTGCTACAATTGTGGTAGCACCGATCATTTCATAGCACATTGTCCACATGAGAAGAAGGACAACAACTTCAACAAGGGCAAGAAAGATGACAAAGGCACTTACAAGAAACACAACAAGAGATACATGAGAGAAGCTCACATTGGACATGAATGGGATTCAACCGCACAAACCTCAAGTGAAGAAGATGACAAGATAGCAACAATAGCATTTCAAAAGTCATCTCCTTCACCAAGACTATTCAACAACTTCTCCGATGATGATGATTGCAACTCCCACACTTGTCTCATGGCCAAGAAAGAGAAGGTGAAAAAGAATCCTAAACCCTCTCTTCCACCTAGTGACATCTCTAGTAGTGAACTTAGTGATTCCTCTAGTGATGATGATTCTAGTGATGAAGAGATAAACATGATAACTAAAAATTTGGACAAGAAAACCAAACTCTTTATCACTAAGCTAATGGAGGAATTAGAGAGTGTACAAGCCGAGTTAGCAATAAGAGAGGATGCCCTCATCAAACAAGAGGACCTCTATATTGCTTGCAAGGAGGCTCTTGCATTAGAGAGAAGTGAGTTGGACGTCTTGCATGAGGCCTTGGCCAAAGAGCAAGATGAACATGCTTCCCTAAAGAGGACTCATGTTGCACTCAAGGAAAAGTATTGTGGCTTGGATAAAAGGCACAAAGAACTTGAGCTGCAATATAATCTTCTTTGGGAAAGCAACTCAACCTCTCCCTAAAGCAAATATCACTTCTATTCCCTCCACTAGTGAAGGTTGTGGAAAATGCTATAATGTTGATTTGAATGCCTCTTCCACTAACCTTGTGAACATGGAGGCCATGAGAAAGGAGATAGCAAGATTGATAAACATCATTGCAAGTGGTTGTGTCAAGTCTACCACAAGTGCTAATGAGAAGACTCAAGAGAAGAGCAAGCCCAAGTTCAAGAATGGACGACGTCCTTCCATAAAAGATGGGTTGGGGCACGAAAAAGGAGCCAAGACTAATGGAAGAAGGAAAGTGAATGGCTATGAGTGTGTGAGGTTTGAGAAGAAGGGTCAGATTGGCACAGTTCAGCCTGCACAGACCGCGGTAGTGCCGCGCCAGAAGGCAGCAGTGCCGGGCCTCGGCAGTGCCGCGCCCCAAGAAAGGGAAGGCTACCAGTTTACCTTCTGCTCAGTCTCACACATAGCACAAGCAGGTGCCCAACCCGAAGCAAGGATTTCAGAAACCAAAGGAATCAATTTGGATGACTAAGAACAAGTTTGCATATCAACCCAAGATAGAAGCCCCAAGGAAGAGCATGTCATCTTGTTACATATTAGAACACAACAACAATGGTAGCGAAATATGTTGGTGATAACAAGAGGACAGCCGACAAGTTCATTTGGGTTCCTAAGATACTTGTGACTAACTTGCAAGGCCCCAATCTCAATTGGGGACCTAAATCTAGGAACTAAACTTGTTTTGCAGACATACTCCTCCGGTGGATCAAGTTGGGTGCTTGATAGCGGATGTACAAATCATATGACCGGAGAAAGGAGTATGTTCTCATCATATTCCCCAACTTCAAATGCAAGTGAAAACATCATTTTCGGTGATAACTCCAAAGGGGATGTGTTAGGACTTGGTAAAGTTGCCATCACACTTGAGCATTCAATTACTAATGTCTTACATGTTGATTCGTTGAGTTACAACTTGTTATCCGTTTCACAATTGTGTGGGATGAGTTTCAATTGTCTCTTTACGGATGAGGGTGTGGAAGTCTTTAGAAGGGAGGATTCCTCTATTGTCTTTACGGGTCATCTGAAAGGGAAGCTTTACTTAGTTGATTTCAACAAAAGTGAAGCCAAACTTGAGAATTGTTTAGTGGCAAAATCTAGCATGGGTTGGTTATGGCATCGCCGACTAGCTCATGTTGGGATGAGGACTTTGGCCAAACTTCAAAAAGACAACCACATCCTAGGACTAACCAATGTTGATTTTGAGAAAGACAGAGTATGTGGAGCTTGTCAAGCCAGAAAACAAGTAGGCGTACCTCACCCACCAAAGAGCTATGACACTACAACTCATCCATTGGAGTTGATCCACATGGATCTCTTTGGACCGGTTGCCTACCTTAGCATCGGCGGTAACAAACATGGTCTTGTTATTGTTGATGACTTTTCTCGTTTCACTTGGGTATTCTTTTTGCATGACAAGAGTGTAGTGCAAGAGAAGGTCAAGATGTTCATACGAAGAGCTCAAAGGGAATTCGGTTTCAACATTAAGAAAGTTCGTAGTGACAATGGAACCGAAGTCCGAAACACCCAAGTGGAAGAATTTCTTGATGAGGAGGGCATCAAGCACGAGTTTTCAGTTCCATACACCCCTTAACAAAATGGTGTGAAGGACCGAAATGGCGACCAGAGGGGGTGAATGGGAGCCTCAAATTTCTTCTCGAGAAATCAATGGCCCTTGTCCTAGAGAGTCACCCCAAAATTGAGACAAGAATTGGTAGTGTCCACGACCCTAGATATAGGGTGGATGCTTTCAAGAAGCACAGCGGGACACTACACGAACTCAAAAGAGCCTCGGAGCAAATGCAAAACTACAGTGACCAATCCTAGGAGAAAAACCAAAAGGAGTACCAAACGGTGTCCACAAATTGTGAAATTTGAACCACAGGTACTAGACACCCCGAGGAAGGTCTCCCAAAAATTGCAGCTCAAAACTCCAATGTTCAAATACCGGACATGTCCGGGATTCACACCGGACAAGTCTGGTATTCCCTGCTCAGACCAGTTTTGGGAGAAAAATCCAAAACCTTATCAAACAGTGTCCAAAAATTATGAAATTTTAACCAGAGCTAGTAGACACCTAAGGAAAGATCTCCACAAAATTTCAACTCGAAATGCGAAATTTAGGTACATCGGACATGTCCGGGATCATACCGGACATGTCTGTTATTTGCGTTGAAGCTCTAGAAAATTCCGAATTCGAATCCAAAACTCAACCAAATCAACTCTGAAAATCTGAAATTTTGCAGAGGTGTTCACAACAAGGTCAGTGAGCTATCTATAAGAAGCCATGGTTTGATTCTAACTATAGATCAGAAAATCAAAGAGAATCGAAGACGAACAAGCAAAAAGGGGAAAAACGAAGAACGAACGCGAATTCGACCCGATCTATGTGCTCGTGAGGATAGAGGGGAAATCCTTCTGTGAAAAGAAGGAGCTCACGGCAAAGCACGATCTGATTCAAACGAAATCAAAAAACATCTCACGGAGAAGGAGAACGAGGCAAATCTCCGGGAGATGAAAAACAGAAACGCGAAGAACACGAACACAAAACACGATTCGATTCCATTTAAGTCGAAATTCCTCCACACGAGGAGACAACGAGAATACGGTCTCGTTTCCTCAAAAGATCCAAATACACAGAGGTATGATTCCCGTCTCTGCGGATCACAGGCAGCGAGGTATGATAGAGACCTAAGCGAGGGCTAGAGAGAGAGCTCAGGAAACAAATGCTGCAAGGATAGAGAGAGAGGAGGGGCGCCTCTCTTATTTATAGCCTAAGTACAATAGTCCCCTTCTACCCCTAGATACAAGAGCGAAGCGGCCAACCCTAGGGGTATCCCGGTCCAACTCTGCTGATTGCCGATCCGACGGCCACGCGCCTTCCTCACCCTTAGTTTCGCCTCGACGCAAGCCTCGGGATGCCGCCACGTGCCGCCCTGTCGACCGCCGCGCCTTCCTCGTGGATAGTTGCGCCGCCGCGCCAGCCTCTCCACGCCGACACACGTCGACCGTCCTTTTTGTGGACCGCCCCCCGGTTTTGAGGCCGAAACCGGGAAACCTGGACCTCCCCCGGTTTTGAGGCTGAAACCGGGAAACATGTCCTCCGGCTGAGTTTTGTGGCCCAAACTCAGAAACCCGTGAGCCCAGATTTTGAGGCCCAAACCTGGAAACCATCCTCGCCGAGTTTTGAGGCCTAAACTCGGAAACCGACCACCCCGAGTTTTGAGGCCCAAACTCGGAAACCGTTGATGGTAGCTTTTTGAGGCTCAACTACCGAACCCGCGCCATAGACGGGATGTGGTTCGCACACCCCGAGTTCCAGCACCGATGCCGGAGCATGTCCAGCCTCCACGCCCAGTGCATTCGCCTTCCTTCTCGGCCTCTCGCCAAGTGTGACGACGCCATCACCTTCCTCCCGACTCGGCCGATGCACCGCACATCCCCATGTGCTCTTGCTTGATGATGCCACGTGCCAGCTACCACAGCTGGTCCTCAGGTCTCCCAGTCCATCAGTCCAAGCTAGTCTAAAAGGGGAAACACATACCAAGCTCACCTCTCAACCTAGCAAAAGTTGAGAGATCCAAATGCTTGGTGAATATATCCGCAACCTGGTTATGGGTGTCTACATGCCTAAGGTCAATGTCGCCTTTCTCGTAGTGATCACGAAGAAAGTGAAAGCGAACATCGATGTGTTTGGTCTTGGAGTGAAGAACAAGGTTCTTTGCTACACTAATGGTAGAAGTGTTGTCGCAAAGCAAAGGGACCCGACTGAAATCTAAACCATAATCACGCAATGTAGCAACCATCCATAAAAGCTGCGAAGCACAAAAAGCAGCGGCAACATACTCGGCTTCCGTAGTAGACTGGGCTACGTTCGACTGTTTGTGAGAAGACCACGAAACCAGTGAAGAGCCAAGAAACTGACAAGTCCCAGAAGTAGACTTGCGCTCAAGCCGACAGCCGGCAAAATCCGCATCGGAGTAACCACAAAGCGAAAGAGTCGAAGAAGAAGAGTACCAAAGTCCGAACTCAGGAGTGTATCAGAGGTACCTCATGATGCGCTTGACCGCTTGCTTGTGGGAAGTCCGAGGGGATGCCTGAAAGCGAGCGCACAGACACACAGAAAACTGTATGTCCAGCCTCGTTGCCGTTAGTTACAGGAGCGAGCCGATCATGCTCATGTACTCCTTCTGGTCAACTGCCTCTCCGTCCTGGTCCGCGTCCATCGCAGCAGTCGTCGCCATGGGTGTCGTAAGAGGCTTGGCCTCGCCCATGTCGAACTTCTTTAGGATGTCCTTCGTGTACTTGCCTTGATGCACGAACGTCCCGTCTCAGGTTTGCTTGATTTGCAACCCGAGGAAGAAGGTCAACTCACCCATCATACTCATCTCAAACTCCCTGCTCATAGTATCTGCAAACTTGGCAACAAGTGCGTGAGAGGAGCCACCAAAGATGATATCATCCACGTAAATCTGGACTAACAGGGTGTCATTGCCTTGCTTGAGGAGAAACAAAGTTTTATCTACCCGTCCCATTTTAAAACCCCTGGAGAGCAAAAAGGTTTTCAAACGCTCATACCACGCTCTCGGGGCTTGTTTCAAACCATACAAAGCTTTTGACAGTTTAAAGACATGGTTTGGAAACTTGGGATTCTCGAAACCCGGGGGTTGCCTAACATAAACCTCTTCCTCTATATATCCGTTCAAGAAAGCACTCTTGACATCCATCTGGTAAAGCTTAAAACCCTTCGAAGCAGCAAAGGCTAGAAGGATTCTAATGGCTTCTAAACGGACTACAGGGGCAAAGGATTCCTCATAGTCTATCCCCTCTTTCTGGCAGAAACCCTGAGCTACTAGCATAGCCTTGTTCCTCACTACCATCCCATCCTCACCCTCTTTGTTTTTAAAAACCCATTTGGTACCTATAGGGTGGCATTCTGGTGGAGGTGGAACTAGGGTCCAAACTTGGTTTCGCTCAAAGTTCTCTAACTCCTCATGCATGGCATTAACCTAATTAGGATCAGAAAGAGCGTGTCCAACATCTTTGGGCTCAAAAGAAGCAACAAATGCAGAATGAGCAAAGTGTGAGATTTCATACGCTCGCGACCGCGTGACTCGCTGGTCGATGCCGCTGATCATCTGCAGTGGGGGTGTGCATGCTGAACGCTTCGGGGCGCTTGCCTCACCGAAGTAGCCTCCCCCTCGTCAGATGCTGTCGCTCCCTTAGGTGCAGCGGGTGCTCGCTGGAGAGGTGGCTCTAAAGGACCCCAGGAAGAGGAAGTCATGGGATCGGGTCCTCGAGCTGAAGTAGTCATCGCAGGGTCGACAGGGGCAGCCAGTGGAGTTGGCTCGGGATCACCCCAATCGGCATCTTCCTGCTCCTCCTCCACAAAGATGGTCTCTCCCAGCTCCTGTTCTCCTGCAACATCAAAAGCAGAAGAAACACAAGGCATAGTCTGGTCGAATGTGACCTCGCAGGTCACCACTATCCGGTTAGTCTCAAGGTTAAGAACTCGATAAGCACGCGAATGTGAAGCATAACCAAGAAACACACCATCAGTAGAGCGAGATTCAAATTTGTCCAAATTGCCTTGCTTCAGGATAAAGCACTTGCACCCAAACACCCGAAAATGAGACACCTTGGGTACCCGTCCAAAACGCAACTCATAAGAGGTCTTTTTCATGAAAGCTCGAAGAAAGATGCGATTTGAAACATGGCAATCGGTGTTGATCGCTTTGGCCCAAAACTGCCTAGGAGTCCTATGCTCATCAAGCATCGTCCTGACCATCTCAACAAGGGTCCGGTTCTTGCGCTCAACAACACCGTTCTGTTGGGGGGACATAAGGAGAAGACAACTGATGCTCGATTCCATGAGAAGAATAGAAAGAGGTAAACTGGGAGTTAACAAACTCAGTACCATTGTCGCTACGAATAGCTCTAATGGTATCAGGGGGAAACTCAGTTTTCAACCTCAAAATCAAATCTCGAGCAAAATAAAAAGCTTCATCCTTAGTCTCCATGAAGAACACCCAAGAGTACCTCGAAAAATCGTCCACGATCACTAGAACGTACCACTTCCCACCCGCTGAGCAAACCCGAGCTGGACCAACAGTGTCCATTTGTAAAATCTCGCCGGGTCGCTTTGTCATCACCTGATTAACAGGTGGCTGAGAAGCAGCAACCATCTTCCCGTGACGACAAGGATGGCAAACAAGGGCCTTCTGAAACTTAAGCTTTGGCAATCCTTGGATTAGGCCAATTGAGCTTAGTCTTGCAAGCAAGTCAAAGCTCAAATGACCAAGTCTCCTATGCCACTTCCACAAATCAGAAGAAGGACTAGCCATCAAACATCTAGCAGAGTCGAAAGAGCGAGAAAAATTGGCTATGAAAACACGACCAAAAAGAACGATCCAACAAACAAGCACTGCAAGAAATGTGTGATTTTTTTACGTATTTAGTATGACAAAGGGTCATAATGTCACTATATCATCTAGTTTATGACATTATGTTTTAGGCATTTCGACTTAGTGACAATTAAAAGTCATATGTCATAACATATGTCATACAACTAGGCCAATATCATACAGTGACGATATTTGCTATGTCACAGAGACATTTTCTATGTCATAGAGTCTAATTTACAAATTCTATAAGTCCATGAGAAACTCTGTGTGTCATAAAATAATTTATTTATATTTTTAAAGATTGTTATGCATGTTGGCATGCTCCACACTGCGTGGGTTGGATGAGTCCATATGTTTTTTATTTTCATTGTTTTACCAAAATTTTTAGTTCATGTTGTCTATATTTAACAACCCAAGTTAAATATGGTGCTTTATTAACTTATAATATGCCTAATCACTACAGTCGGAAACATAAAGAATACTCGTTCAATGTTATACACCTCAGTTGTTATACACGCGTTCAATGTTTTTGTTAAAAAACGATAATACCTTTAGGCTAGTCTCAATGAAAGATTTCATGTCTCTGTTTCCAAGACGTGAAACTAGATATGAAACAACTCTTGTCAATGCATAATTTCACTTTACTGTTTCATAGGATGAGTACAACGTTTAATTATTCTATGGTGTTGTGATCAAATATGTCATGTGAACCATGTAGCCATAAGTACTCCGTACAGTATATTGCAACAATCACGTTCGCATAGGTAGACTTTCAGGACGGTGGCATGCCCTGCAACACCTGGCAATCACGTTTTTCTTTTGACAAAGCAATCACGCCCTGCAACACCTGCAACACTTGCACGCGCCATGAAGTGTCCCATCCATGCCCATCAAGGCCAGGCTCTGGTGCTGCCAGACCCAGACATTGTGCCGCTGGAGCTTGATCTGCTGTGGGATGGACGGGAGAGGCGACAATGAGGCAGGGGAGATTGCGGAAGTTGGTGAGGAGCCGGGGAGCCACACTGGTTGCCCGCCGTAACCGATCAGAAGAATCAACGGGGATGAAACGATACATGCTCAGTGCGAGTTTCACTCTTTTTCCTAGGGCCTTGGAAACGGGTCTCAAACGTTTCACCGCCATGAAACGATTGTTGTCTCTCTCCTCGTAAATACAGTGACACGTCATCAAATTAGCTGATAAATCACCTTAATTAATGCTCATGAAACCTTCATGAAACCTCCATTGACACTGACCTAATTTATCAGCACCCCCAAAATTAATACTCGCCTGCTCCAATCCCATTTGATGGCCCATATGTAAGCCATAGAGAGCGAAAAAGAAGGGCGCGGGTGGCGTCTAGCGTGCGAGGGAAAAAAATCTTCCCAGCCTTATCCTTTCACCTTCCCACCTCCTAGACTCTTCCCCTGTTCCCTTCCCTTTTTCTCTCTCCTCTCTCGGCGCTGGCGGCGGAGCACCGGTAAGCCCGCTGTCACGCGTCCATGGGATCTGGTGAGTCGAGGTTCTCCTTCTCTTCTAACTCCTTCTCCCTCTCGATCCTCCTCAGGACCATGTGTCAAACCGACACCCGACCCGGCACTGGCGCTTCTGTGGTGATTCGGTGGCATGGATGTGGGCAAGCGGGCGCGGCGGCCGTCGTCGGTCGTCGGTCTCTCTCCTTCTGTCGCCGACCGCTCGCCTCCCCAATGGGCAACTGCTCATCTGCTCCCGCCAGCTGCAACCCTTCCTGCACGGGCGGGCTAGGCGCTTGCTCCTGTTGGTCGCTCCCCTCTCCGCTGGGCAACTAACTGCCTGACAGCTGCTCCCACCGGCCCCGCTCCTCTCAGGCAGAGCAGCTGCTCATGCAGGTAAGCACTTGGATGATTGGATCTCATGTAGGTAAGCGCTTGGATGATTGAATCTACCCTCCCCTGCTCAGCTGCTGTATTAGCTTGCCTCTTCTGTACGTTAATATTGTCCTCTTGCCTGAAAGCCTGCTATACTGGTACCACCAAATGCTGAATGCCTGAATCGTTGAATACCCATGTATTACCTGTTGAATCCCCATGTATTACCTGTTTGCCTGAATCCCCATATGTACAGGCATTAGCTGCTGAACTGTTTGTATATTAGCTGAACTGCATCTATTTATATTTGTAGAGGTCATTGCCTGAATCTATCTGAGTTACAGAATTACAATGGTTGGTGTTAGTTTTTCAGCAGCACTATTCTTGAGGTTATTCTGTCTTCTAGCATTAGTTTTTTTCTGTGCATTAATGATTGTTCCAAAAGAAGGACCTACACATGGTTTTCATTGACTTGGAGAAGGCGTACGACAAGATACCAAGGAATGTTATGTGGTGGGCTTTGGACAAACATAAAGTCCCAACAAAATATGTTACCCTCATCAAGGACATGTACAACAACGTCGAGACCAGTGTGCGGACAAATGATGGTGACACTGATTTCTTTCCGATTAAAATAGGTCTTCATCAAGGGTCAGCCTTGAGCCCATATCTCTTTGCCTTGGTTATGGATGAGGTTACGAGGGACATACAAGGAGATATCCCTTGGTGTATGCTTTTTGCAGACGATGTAGTGTTAGTTGATGAGAGTCAGACAGGAGTAAATAGGAAACTAGAGTTGTGGCGGCAGACCCTTGAGTCCAAAGGGTTTAGAATAAGCAGGACTAAGACTGAGTACATGAGATGTGATTTCGGCAATGCTGCACAGGAAGAGGGAGAGGTGAGCTTGGAAGACCAAGTGGTGCCTAAGAAAGACGTCTTCCGGTATCTTGGATCGATGTTACAGAAGGATGGAGATATTGATGCAGATGTTAGCCATAGGATCAAAGCGGGGTGGATGAAGTGGCGCCAAGCATCTGGTATTCTCTGTGACAAGAGGGTACCACAAAAGCTCAAAGGCAAGTTTTATAGGACGGCGATTAGACCGGCTATGTTGTATGGAGCAGAATGTTGGCCTACTAAAAGAAGACATGTCCAACAAATGAGTGTTGCAGAAATGCGTATGTTGCGCTGGATTTGTGGCCACACAAGGATGGACCGAGTCCGAAATGACGATATTCGTGACCGGCTAGGGGTGGCACCAATTGAAGAAAAGTTGGTCCAACATCGGTTGAGGTGGTTTGGTCATGTCCAAAGGAGACCTCCGGAGGCACCAGTGCATTGTGGAGTTTTAGCCCAAGATTTTCATGTGAGGAGAGGTAGAGGTAGACCGAAATTGACGTGGGGGGAGGCAATAAAGAGAGATCTAAAAAGTTGGGATATACCTAGAGATCTATGTTTGGATAGAAATGCATGGAGAGCAGCCATTGACGTGCCTGAACCGTGACTAGGGTCTCTTGTTGGGTTTCAACTCTAGCCTACCCCAACTTGTTTGGGACTAAGAGGCTTGGTTGATTTAGATTTAGATTAATGATTGTTCCAAATATATCATGATCTGGGCTGCATTAAAAAGTTCCATGCATTAAATCACTCGAGTGTTAGCTGAAACCAACAAGTATTTTGTTAGATAAGATTCTAGTAGCATTTGCTACATTGCTAGGTGTTCGTTCGTGTGTGTGTGTGTGTATATATATATATATATATTAATAATCGGATGACAGATCCTGTAATTGTAATATATCTAGAAGTGATGCACTATGCATTTGGAATTATCTGAAACTTGTTTGACCTTTATAAATTCTCCTGTTGCTAAGCATCAAGAACAATTGCTCTACCTGCTTGTAAACAATTTTAATGCAGTCTGAATCTTTTTGCACTCGATATAGTTGAAAAAGCTACCTTTTGTGTCTTAATATAGTTGTTTTTTTATTGCTTACTATTATAGTGCTCAATGGAAGTCCTTACTGCTAATAAGCACATTTTGGTACTTTGCATCTCTGAGTACCGTCACCCGAACCAGGTAACCTCTTTTCTCTTCTTTTTCATAGCCATGTGCATGCAGTAGCATTTCTAAATATTCGCCATGTGCATGCAGTAGTATTTCTAAATATGTGTGTGCTCACTTTTGTTTCTAAAAATAGTTTTGCTTAGATGAAGTAGCATTTCTGAAATCTCATGTGCGATCAGACATGCATCTAATATTTTTCACTACTACGTGTCAGCTGCTGATAGGTGTTTCGTTGATGTTTGCTTGCCTACAAACTCTATGGCTTTATAAGTGTCCAGTGAACAGATTCCCTTGTGAAAATGTACACAAGTATTTACCCTTATAGTGTGTGGTGTTTATTTCCCCCATGGAATTTTATTCAGCTAGCTCCATGTTTTTGCATTGCTTAACCTTACTCTCTCTGCCTAATGTTGTTTCACCTTTTCTTTGCAGGTTCAGTGCATTACTGCAAACTGAAAGAGCTACTGTGCTATGAGACTTTTGGAGATAAATCTGATAAAAGGTGAGACGAAGCTTTGAATTGTTGAGCTATCTTGTTGAAACAAATGCTAGTTATCATGTATAGGTCTGCCTTTGGCACTGAATTTGCATTGGGCAGCACTACACATTGTCTGATAAATGCTAATAAATTCTAATCGGAAATATGGAATGTTGACTTATAAGACAGTTGCACCCCCTCTCAAAACTGATCACCCAACAATACCATGTTGTAATTATTCCGAGCTATGCGTTCATGACTTCATAGTGATGACATTTTTTGTTCTGCGAGCAAAACTTGAGTTGTGAGTTGTACAAGCCAATATCTTAGCTGAATATGTGATGTTGCAGTTTCAGTTATTATATTATGACTTGTTGTTTATTTAATCATGGATCATGCTACCACCTGTTCGTGTGAATTCACAATTTACTGCAGATGTTATATTTGTTTATTTACTTGCAAAATTTGTAATTTGATGCATTCTTTTGCCCTTTCAATTGCAGTTGAATGATGTGGCTACCGTTGGACACAAGTTTCTACTTACCAAATGACACATTGAAAATATACTAATCCATTAGTGCTATTGTATTTTGTAGGAGCCTTAATGCTTGAATCCTTGTATGCTAGTGAGATTGTGATATCAAATATTTTGTATCGTCAATTTGTGATAATGATCAATTTGTAGGAGCCTATGTTGGATTGTGTTAGTCATGAGAATTGTTTTAGTGAGCTTGGTCATTGATAATTGTGCCGGATTATGATGTGACTAATGGACATGGCGTAGTATGGGATATGAGCCTACTATGGATATGGGCCTTAATAGGCTGTATTTTCAATGTTGTGACATTTATAATGGTTGCCAACTTGGTGCCACGTCATCTGCTTGCATGGCATGGTGTAAATATTTATGACAATAAATCAAAGTCATAAACCTATATGACACTAAAATGTGTTGTCATAAGTTTGTGACAATGAATATACAAACGTCACATAGTCAATTTGTGACGGTGGTTTTTTGACGTTTGAATTTTCGTCAACTGAGAGTCATAAATCTTAAGTTGTGACATTAATTCCATACATTTTGACATAAATAGAATGTCAAAAAACCACATATTTCTTGTAGTAAAGATCCCGAGGGTCTAAAACACGACTCAAATCCTTCTTAAAACGCACTTCAAAATCACCCTCAAGGAGTTGCGAAACAGAAAGCAAATTAAAATGCAAATTAGAAACCAAAGCAACATCCTTAAGAACGAAGTTCTCATTGAGCCGAATAGCTCCATGAGAAACAACCTTACCTCTACTGTTATCCCCGAAAGTGACGTACTCCTTGTGCACCACGGGGTCTAGGCTGAAGAACCATTCTTTCTTTCCGGTCATGTGGCATGAACACCCGGAATCCATAAGCCACATGTTCTCCAACCGAAGTTCCTGCATCAATAGAAAGACAGGAAGTGAGCATATGGCACAACACTGGGGTTAGTATAGTGAAAAGGAAACCAGTATTGCGTTATAGGCCCAGAAAAAGTGTTAGAAGCAACACCAAACTATCCTCGTCCCATGGGTGGATAGTGTTGACGCTCACTAATGCACATAATTAGCCATCAACTATTGCATGAAATGACACTAAATGAATTACAAAGCATAGTTGTAGGGTTTGAAACTAACAAGTTCCACGAGTTTTGGTGCTCTCACTTATTTTGTAGGACATCCATGTTTTTACCATATAAAAGTATCTCAAGTGATGAATTGGAGTACACCATTGCAAAGAGCTAGTCGAGACGATCAAAACGGACATATCATTTGTTATATTCGGAGTCCCGGATGAAAAGATATTAATTTCGCAACGAAATCTGCAAAAGAATGATCTAGAAGACACCACGAGGCGGGCCACCACGTGGGCCCACTGGGCCAGACCGACCGGTCCCACATGGAGACCGACCGGTCGGCCACGGAGGCCGTTTCGCCTCCGCCTTCTGGAACCTTCTTCCACCGCCTCCTAGGATGCATGTCCACCATCCCTGAAGTCGGTTTGATCCAACGGTGGGTGATAAATGAGACGCAGATCGATGACATGGCGATTCCTTGCCCCCTACTCCACCTCGGGCTATATAAGCAACTCCAGACCCCCCTCTCCAGGCATCTCCATCTTCATTATTCATATCCACATCAGAAACTATGGTTTCAATTAGAAGTAGAGGTCCCTCTAGATGAATCTCTTCTAGTTCATCTAGAATTAGATCTAGTTCATCTAGTTGTAATCAAGAGCCAGCTATCAAGTAGAAGACTAGTTACCCCTCTAGTTTAGGTTTAGAACCTAGTCTTATACTAGAACTAGAAGAGAGAGAGAGGAAGAGATCAAGAAGGAGCTCCGGCCTGTCGGATCCACTTCTTCATCTTGTACCTGTGGATTCAAGTTCATCATCAACTTCAGCGATTGTTTCGGTAATCAACGTCTATATTTAAGTTTGAGCTATTGTTCTTATTATTCTTAAAGATTTATGACTCTCTTTTGAGTACTTTAATTCTAGTCATTCTAGAGTTAGAGTAGTTGGATAGTGTAAGCGTGGTGCTTAGACTTGATAGCTCATATATGCCTCCTATAACGCCGGTAGTAGTGGTTGTTCGCAAGGGTGACTCTTATAGCCTTGTTGATTCTTCTATAGTCCACTTACCCGTGTGTAGGCTCAGTAGGATTATACATTTGCATAAAAGACTCATACTCTGTTTGTGACCTTTTATGGCAACTTTCCCACTAAGAATAATATAAACATATCACTCTTGAATTGGATTTAGACCGCCTTAATGATCCCCTCTATACTTCTACATTCTCCGTCCTTGTTAGCTACTCAGGGGTTAGACTTTAAGACTTAACACTATCCGTTCCTTTGGGTTCGATATTAAAACTGGGTTACTCCGGTGAAGTGCTACTTCGGTAGATCTTGTCTGTGCGCTTGTGGATAAAGTAGAGTGTGCGTTAATTTATACCAACAAGCATTTCTGGCGCCGTTGCCGGGGAACGGTAGATCAACTTAAGTCTTAGTTTAACCTTGTAATCATACTTTTATCTTTTCCTTTTTTGTCCCAGTCTTTTCATTATTTTTGTTTTCATTCTTATGAATGTTGTTTTAGAATTCCACTCTTATTTATCACTACCCCATGAACGCAAGCTATAACCAGTAGAATCCTTGCATCCCATCATAATACCTGGTTATTAGCTTTGCCTACCTTTCTGTTGCACTGTCCTTGTAATGAGTATAGAAATATAACTGTGAAAATATTCCTTCGGGTATTTTGTCACTAACCTTCCCAGGTCTGGAGCAGAAAAGAACGAAGGAACAACAAATACAAGGTATGTCTAACCAATCATCATGTAACATTGAATTACATTCATCCAATCTTGATTTGTGCAAAATCCAAGCTTGGGGAATAGACTTTCTAAGAATATTTCTTGCCATGTTGCTATGTTGGTTGTCCCTACCTTTAGGATATGCTCATATACTAATCATCACCATCTGAATAAATCTCTATAATACTTTCATGCTACCCTCATTCGCTATATTATATGTTTAGGTTTGGAGTACTTTCATACATCTCTTAAATTAAGCATGGTGTCTAGTTTAGGAGTGGTGATTTTGCTTTCAAAGGCTTTTAATTTAAGCAATTAATTTAAAATGTCTTCCTAGATCAAATTAGACGTGGTGTCTAGGTTGATTTTTGAGCCGATAGTATGCTATAGTGGATGTTGGATATTTTGTTAGACTAACCCCTGTAGGAAACTTTCAATATCAATTTGGGAAAGTCCTGAGATGAACTCACACCGGAGATGAAGCAAGGCGTATAATGAACTTCAACAATTCTTGCACAATGAAGACTCAGCTCGTTCATCATAGATGAAAGAACTGTGAGTATCAAAGTCTATTTGTTTTGTCTTCTACTGCAAGTTATCTTTTGCCTTGAATCATGTTAAAGTGCAGCCAACACATAAAATTCTAGTCTATGCTAAAACAATCCTAAAAAAACATCTTTTTATTAGCATAGATGCAAAATATGTTGTGGACAACAACCCATGCTTCAAATTTTTGCAATCCTTCGGGTATATGTCCACTAACATTACGCAGGAGAGAGATTTTGTTCATCTATGGTTTGGTCTGAACATTGAAGATCCAAAATTCAAGCCATAAACACACAAACCTACTCTCAGATCACAAATGGTGCTAGCCTAGCTTTGAGTCTTGCTTGGGCACTGATGACAAACAGGATGCAACTTACCTCGTATGAGACAACCTATGCCTGCAACCATCATTGTCCAAGACATCAAGACAAGAAGTGGAGAGTTATCTTCTCTTCTAATCAGGAGCTAGCTTGGGAGACAAGATGGTACCACTATAACAATAGCAAGATCTACAAGTCAAACACATGAACATGTTGTTGGGAGTCCATCTACATCACAAGCTAGCCTGGGAGAGACAATTCCGTTGTCTAGATGTGTTTCACAATCAAAGGGAGGAAGGAGAAACCCAACTTCGAACATATTGATCTCCTACTCACCACTTTGATCAATACAAACCACTAGATGCTATCCTAGTCGAGAAGAAGAATATGATCCACCACTCATTCTTGGAAGATCGTTCTTGAACACCATCAATGTTATCATCTATGTCGGACCTGGAGAAGTCAACTCTTGGATCTTTTGCAGATTCTTCAACAACTACATCACTTATGAGCAGCCAAAGAGAACCAAGAGAAGACGTCGAAGGGAGAACCAACTGCCAAGAATTGAGGAGGGCATCATGAAGGATGAAGCCACTATACCACATGTGTTAGAAGATGGAGAGATAATACCTGAGCCAGTAAATCAAGAAGAACAGCCGATAAGATCTCCATCATCTAGACACTGTTGAGAGGACAAGTCTCAGTCGTGACATTACAAGACAAAAGACTCTCATGGAGGCACTCGAGTAGCAGCTCTAAATTCAAGTCTCTTGCCAACCCAATGATTAGAAAAACAAGAAAGGTTCACAAGAGAAGAATGCGGAACTATCCCTACATCCTCATAGTACAAAATTGATACAAGAAAGAGAGAGGATCCTAGTCAGCATACTCGAGAAACAATGCGCCTTCATTGATAAGTCGACACAAGAGAAGGAAGGTCGATACCTCTAAAGATGATTCCACTGTGATCTTCCTCCTCTCAAGCACACTGTGAGACGAGCAAGAGAAGACAAGCCAGCTAGACAAGAGGAGTTCCACAAGGTGGTTCAGCACAATCACTTTCCAATGACAAAATAACATTTCAAGGTAAGTAACCATCACTTTAAAAGCTTCTTGATTCTAGTATGAACATAAATAAAGAACTAAACATGTTTAAGTTGCACCTCACTTGATCCAACCTAATCAACTCAACATGTTTAGTCCTTTGATCTTTGTTCCTAGCTTTACTCTCTTGAATCTCACTGTCTTAACTAAATGAGCTAAAATGTTGTGCATCTAACCTTTGGAAGGTGATATATCTCAATTATGAAAAGATCGACACTTTATGCATAGATTATCCTTCCTTGGGTTAAGTAATTTGATCTGTTAAATATTTTAAGATGCTACTTTCGTGCTCATCCTCTGATCCTATCACTCATGTTAAGATTGAATAGAACACATAAACAACAAGTTTGTCTTGTGCAATGTGCCTAAGGTTAGAGAGGAATAAACAAAACTTTTGGTTTTGTTGGTGTTTTTCCACCAACAGAGCCCATGCACTTGATCTCTACCTTGTCTTTATGAGCAGGACATACTCTTGAGCAAACATGGAGAAGTTCATCACTCCCAAATTCTATAGAGTAAAGGTCCTAGATCTGCAAGAACATGCACACTGAGCAAGATGCTGCCAGCTTCCATAATTAACGCTTCACTTCAAACTGCTGGACGAACGAAGAACAAGAGTGACACCATATCAATAGGCATAAACAAGAAGGAATGATGGAAGATGTCGTAGTCAGAATTAGAGGTCATAAAGTCTCCACAGACTTCTTGATCCTCGAAATGAGAAGACGATGATGTTCACCTCATCCTAGGAAAACCATTCCTCTACGCTACAAGTACAATCATCTACAAGAGGAAATTCATTTTTCACTCTCCTGGAGAAAAGGCACGATACAACTTCATCAGCTACAGGCCCAATGAAGCAAGAAGAATAAAAGTGAAAGACGCCGCTCTCAAAGCCAAAGAAGACAAACTATCAAGAATAGAGGGGCCAATCATGAAGAAGAAGTTATCGACACTGTCCCAGAAAAGAAAGGAGAGAAACCTCAAGACAGTGAACCACGGGGAGTGAAGACTCAGACCAAGAAAGTATGAGAGAAAATGTCTGCACCTAAGAGGTACAATCAATAACAACTTTCCAAACGTCTGACATACCTTGGGAGGTCTGAACCAAGGGAAGGTCCGGTTCGTCGGACCTAAATATCCGAACCTTCGCCAAAAGGTAAAAATCAGTAGTTATCTTTATATTTACTTTGCTGCATATTTCTCATATTCAATCCATAACCATTTCTTGCATCATCATATTTAATTCACAACACATTTTAATTTCTACATTACAAAACAAAATAAAAATATTTCACTGCATCATAAAGCCCCATGTGAATAATTCTATGGCGTGTAAAAACCCACAGGAATGTTCACTGTGGTGGCATAAAAATAAATAATAATATAAATAAATATGCATGCATTTTCTCTTGCATCATAAAAATATTAAAATACAAAAAATATTGAGAAAGAGATCTTGCTGAAATTCTAGACAACTAAGGTTTAAGTGGCCAACCATTAATGCTTAATCTGTTCCACAAGTTTTGTTGTCTATTTGAGTTTCACAGGATTTAAAAGGCCAATAAAAGCTGACAAGCAAGTGAATGCTCCATCTAGTGTTGGAGCACTGTCTCAACAAACATCAACATCAATGAAAGCTCTGATAGAGGAAGGACATATCTGCTACCAGTCTGCTACATTGCAAGATCGAACGACTACATCAACATTCAGCTTGGGGGAAGGCACCCCATGTATCCCCGTAAGTATCTTTATCTTCTTAAGTTTTTCATTCTATAAACAACTTCAAAACACCAAAAATATGTGAGCACATGAAGGCTCACCCTTAAAAAAGAAAAGAACAAAAATATGTGGGCACATGAAGGCTCACCATTAATTAAAAAAGAGACAAAAATATATGAGCACATGAAGACTCAACGCTATTAAGGGAACCAACTTGGGGGAGACGCACCCCCGTTATCTTCGCGATTCAGGTATGTCTTTATTATTACTACTACTATTAGCTTTATCTTAAAGTGTGTTAGATTAAATAAATAAAATAGTGTGTCTAGTTTGTTTTAAGAAATTGATGACCAAAGAAGAACCCTCCCTCTCTAATCTTTTGCATGGAAATGATGAATAGTTGCTCTATCTAATTTCTTTCAAGTACCTAGCCTTCAAAGCATGAGTTCTCCTAATTAATAATGATGCCTTAAAATAAAATTAAATGCATGGTTGGCAAATACTTAATCTAAGGTCTAGGTAATTGGGATATGACATGTGATGATCTGAGCTGCTATTATCTTGTTCTAAACAACACTAGAATTCTGGAGGTTTCTAAATATAAACATAACTAATAATTGCATTGAGTTAAATTAAGATTTGTTGAACCTATGAGTAGTTTATCATACCATTGAATTGAGATCACTTACACATTTCATCCATCTTCCGCATAAATGCTCATAATTATCTGTTGCTATACTCTATGAAGTTTGTTGGAAGCATGTGGCTATCATTTTAAAAAAAAGAAAAAAAGAAAAGAAAAAAAAGAGAAAGATCTGAGGAAATAAAAAGGGACAAGTGTCCGAAACCTCAAAAAGATAGATCCCGAGGAAATAAAAAGGGACAAGTGTCTGGAACCTCGAAGAAAAAAAAGGGTCAAAAGAAAAAAAAATGGGCACGTGCCCGACAGTAGAATTAGCCTGATAGCCATATGTCTCTGATAGACAGAAGAGACTGAATATATTCAAAAGAGCATCCGACTCCATTTTCCATACACATGCACTTCTTGATTCAATGGTTGAGTGACTTTCTCTTTGGATCCATTGTTTAATTTGACAACATATGTATTAATGCTTTTGAAAAATTAATTAAAACTCCGGGATAAAGGTGAAGTGAAAGAACTAGAGACATAGTGCTTGATTTGATCGTTCAATCTCTCAATTACTCAAGATCTAAGGTAAAAATACTAAGCCCCATGAAGAATAACATGATATGTTTTGGAGAATTTTTGTTTAACAGCAGGTGTACTTGTTGGAAGTGAAGATATTGTAGCAACTCCTGATCCACTTTTGGGTTTGACTTTGCTAAGGGACTAGCAAAGGGTAAGCTTGGGGGAACTTGTTGACACTCACTAATGCACATAATTAGCCATCAACTATTGCATGAAATGACACTAAATGAATTACAAAGCACAGTTGTAGGGTTTGAAACTAACAAGTTCCACGAGTTTTGGTGCTCTCACTTATTTTGTAGGACATCCATGTTTTTACCATATAAAAGTATCTCAAGTGATGAATTGGAGTACACCATTGCAAAAAGCTCGTCGAGACGATCAAAACGGACATATCATTTATTATATTCGGAGTCCCGGATGAAAAGATATTAATTTCGCAACGAAATCTGCAAAAGAATGATCTAGAAGACACCACGAGGCGGGCCACCACGTGGGCCCACTGGGCTAGACCGACCGGTCCCACATGGAGACCGACCGGTCCCACATGGAGACCGACCGGTCGGCCACGGAGGCCGTTTCGCCTCCGCCTTCTGGAACCTTCTTCCACCGCCTCCTAGGATGCATCTCCACCGTCCCTGAAGTCGGTTTGATCCAACGGTGGGCAATAAACGAGATGCGGATCGATGACATGGCGATTCCTTGCCTTCTACTCCACCTTGGGCTATATAAGCAACTCCAGACCCCCCCTCTCCAGACATCTCCATCTTCATTATTCATCTCCACATCAGAAACTAGGGATTCAATTAGAAGTAGAGGTGCCTCTAGATGAATCTCTTCTAGTTCATCTAGAATTAGATCTAGTTCATCTAGTTGTAATCAAGAGCCAGCTATCAAGTAGAAGACTAGTTACCCCTCTAGTTTAGGTTTAGAACCTAGTCTTATACTAGAACTAGAAGAGAGAGAGAGAGGAAGAGATCAAGAAGGAGCTCCGGCCTGTTGGATCCACTTCTTCATCTTGTACCTGTGGATTCAAGTTCATCATCAACTTCAGTGATTGTTTCGGTAATCAACGTCTATATTTAAGTTTGAGCTATTGTTCTTATTATTCTTAAAGATTTATGACTCTCTTTTGAGTACTTTAATTCTAGTCATTCTAGAGTTAGAGTAGTTGGATAGTGTAAGCGTGGTGCTTAGACTTGATAGCTCATATATGCCTCCTATAACGCCGGTAGTAGTGGTTGTTCGCAAGGGTGACTCTTATAGCCTTGTTGATTCTTCTATAGTCCACTTACCCGTGTGTAGGCTCAGTAGGATTATACATTTGCATAAAAGACTCATACTCTGTTTGTGACCTTTTATGGCAACTTCCCCACTAAGAATAATATAAACATATCACTCTTGAATTGGATTTAGACCGCCTTAATGATCCCCTCTAAACTTCTACATTCTCCGTCCTTGTTAGCTACTCAGGGGTTAGACTTTAAGACTTAACACTATCCGTTCCTTTGGGTTCGATATTAAAACTGGGTTACTCCGGTGAAGTGTTACTTCGGTAGATCTTATCTGTGCGCTTGCGGATAAAGTAGAGTGTGCGTTAATTTATACCAATAGATAGCGATCACCATGTAACATCCCAAAATTCGCATCAATTTAAAAATAGGCAATATGATTTAATTATGCATTTTATGTGTTGCATGGAAACTAGTTAATAAAATTATTTGCAAAAGCTAAAATAAATCCTAGGCCAAAGACCATGATGAAGCATACATGCTGGTGCATATCTTATTTTTGTGATGATTGGTTTTTGCTCAAAACTTGTTTGAATTCAAAGGGATTTCAAATTCATTCTTGAAAATCAGTTTTGGAAATTGGAAAACCATTTTTCCTTCTCTCCCTCTCCTTTTCTCTCTTTTGGCCCGAACCGCCTGGCCGGCCAGCCCCTCCGCTCGCGCCGGCCCGCTCTCTCTTCTCCCCTTTCCCTCTCTCCTTCGCCCGCGTGGGCCGCCGCCCGGCCCAACGCCTGCGCGCAGCGCCGCAGCCCCGCTCGCCGCCCGCACGCGCGCGGCCCCGTCTCGCTATCGACTGGGCTCCGCCTGGCAGTCTCCCAGCGACGCCCGCGCTCGCCTCTCCCTCGCTGACGCAGATGGCCCGCGTGTCAGCTCGATCTCCATCCTCCCGTATCCAACCAGAACACGAGCCCGAGCTCGAATCCATCTACCCTACGCGTCTCCACTTGCCTAATCGGCCGAGCCAACCCCATAAATAGATCCCCAAGAACCCGCCGCCTCTCCCCACGCATCTAGCTCTTGCTCTCGTGCTCTATCTTGCCCACACCGAGATCTCCGCGGCCGCCGAAGATCCGCCGTCGTCAACCCGACGCTTCAACGAGTTCCAGTCGTCGCAAGGTTCCTATCTAGCTTCGTCTTGGTCACGCGAAGCCATTACACCTTTTTCCCCTCTGTTTTCTCCTGGTTTCGCGTTAACCCGTGCTCGCCGTCGTTGCAGCGCCCCCGCTGTCCGCCTCGCCACGCAATCCGCCGTCACAGAGACCTCACCGACGCCATCATCACCACTGGTGAGTCCGCTTTGCTCTCCTCTTTCGATTGGACCTACTCCCGAGGTCTCTATCGCTCTATCGAGCAATCCCGTGTCGCGCCGCCGTTTTCCGGCCATGGCGCCGCCGCACTCCCTCCTCTCCGGCGACACAGCGCCGCCAGCCCCTCTCAGATCTAATCTGAGCCGTCCATCTTGGATTCAACGACCTCCACCGGCCGATACCCTTTCGGCGTCAACTTTGCATAAGAACCCTTACACCTTTTCGGGCCTCAACCCGCGGTCCACAACGCACTGTGCGTTGAGTCTGCGCAATCTTCCATCTAAGCCCCTGCGCTTTGTCCTATTTGAGGCGCAGTCCAACCGATTTGCAGTTTTGATTTAAAACATTTTAAATTCAAAATCAATTTCAGTCTATTTACAGTTTTGCCACCAGTTTCAAATGCTTATAACTTCTACGTTTTTAGTCCGATTTAGTCCGTTCAAGTTGCGTTAGATTCGTTTTGAAAAGATCTATCTATTTGTATGAAAATCCATACTGATTTCGGTAGTTAAAATTTGAGTTAGGTTTAATCTACTAACTAAGGTTTTATAACTGGTGTAGCTCATAACTTTTGCGTTATAATTCCGTTTTTCGTGATCTTCGCGTTTATGTGATCGTGTTGGATCGTAGATTCTGTTTTCAAACTTTTTATATTATTTACTTGCTGTTGGTGTAATGTTCTAATTATAGCTTGTTTGTTTTGCATGATTGTTGTCCCGATAATTGTATGTTGATGTGGTAATCGAGTATAGACGGTGAGACATACGCTGGTGATCAGGAACCCTTCTACGACAACCAAGAGCAACCAGAGTTCGCTGAATCAGGCAAGTATAGCATGGGATCCTCCTTGATGTCCTAATAACCATAAAACACTATAAACATCATATGCATGTGTCTACCTTGATGCCTATTTAGACATATCCTAGTTGTTGATCTTGTGCCTTGTTAAACTTGGTATGCATTGGGTAGAACTATGCTAGTGCTCAAATTAAACTTTGATCATGTGAATCTGAATTTAATGGTATATGCAACTTGGTAAAAATTGGCTTTTATAGCAACATGGTTTAGGAGCTACTATAAGGGATCACCCGGGACAACAGTGCAACCATGGGAGTTATATGGCTCTGACCTTAGCTCAGTATAAGGACCTTTTCTAGCTTGTTAGAGGTTACCCGAAAGGGCGCATAAGGCGCTTGACGAGCTGGATTTAGGGCGGCTACTTTCACTTTGCCTGCGTGCCGCAAGGTTGAGAGACCCTTCTTCCCCTTGCCTTAAGACCTAGCGGCCCTAACTTGTTAGACGAACCTTTGAAAGGCTTTGCGTGTATCCTGCCCGCTCACCTCGGAAGTGTTATGGGAGTAATTAACCCGGGCATCTGGATATCACGACTCATCGGGTAAAGTGTACAACCTCTGCAGAGTGTAAAACTGATATATCAGCCGTGCTCACGGTTACGAGCGACCTGGAATTCTTATGGTATAGTTGTTGCGTTAATAATGTTTTAATGTGATGTTGCTATCTCTTTCTATGGTTTCATATTCACATTGATCACATGTTTAATTGGGATGGATATTATTGATGCTATCT
The DNA here is from genome assembly GCA_009763385.1 of Coix lacryma-jobi var. lacryma-jobi. Taxonomy (NCBI): domain Eukaryota; kingdom Viridiplantae; phylum Streptophyta; class Magnoliopsida; order Poales; family Poaceae; genus Coix; species Coix lacryma-jobi. The sequence goes on from CM019831.1 coordinate 88,119,709, forward strand.
AATGCTAAAATTGTGCCAACTAAAAGCTACCGCAGTCTAACCAGTGTCAGCCTTATTTGAGCCTCATGAACCTCATGTTACACTTGTTAAGTACGAGATGTACTTATGCTTGTTTATTTTCTTTCTACTTGGATAAAAATCCCGGATGGGTAACAGATTGCTATGGTAATGACGACTTCCCTGAAGAGTTCTAGTCTTGCTGTCAACCAGTCATCTTCCCTGTGATGGAGCTACCGCGAGAGATGCTTTATTTATCCGCTGCTATGTAAAGACTTTGAATAATATTCGTTATGTAATAAACATATGTAATGGTACTTCTTAATTTGTGGCTTATGTGTGTGATTGATCTCTGGGCACACATGAGTTATTGCATTCAATTTTGTTCTTAAAATTGGGTGTGACACACCACCAAACTGAAAGGGTGGTCTGCTATGGAATGGAAAGCCTCCAAACTCACCTATATGTCCCATTTGAGAAAAGAGATCACCACCATGCTGAAACGGTGGTCCGTTATGGGACTGTGCAGCAAAACCACTTACACCCGGCTCACGATCGTATTGAAGACGACCGGAACCGCGACGGGCACGACCACCACCCCATGGTCTAGCTGCCTGGGGCCTAGCCACCTGAGGGGGTGCACCTCCAGGTCTAGCGCCCTGCCTCTGAACTCCCCGACCTTGCACACCATGGAGAGGGTGGTGCCTGGCCTGATTGTTCAGCTCCAACTCCTTCCTAGCGTCTCTCTTCCTCCGAAAACAAAACTCAGCTAGGTGACCCTCACAGTGACAATACTCGCACTCAAACCTCACCACTCTCTTGGGTTGTTGGTTCCTATGGTTGCGAGGGTTGTGCACTCTAGCCGGCTGCTTGCCTCTCGGAAGGGGATCACTAGAGACGTCAGGAAGGGTGTCAAGTGTGTTCCTAAGATGGTTAGGTTTGGGAACCCACACTTGCTTGCGAGGTGGAGCCTTGGGAGGTTCATCAAGGATTCCATCCTTGGTGATAGGCTTGGGAGGCTCAGGTTGGGTGATCTTGGTGAGCTTAGGGACAGCGGATGGCTTCTCACTCGGGTTCACTCCGCTAAACTCACCGATCTTGCCAAAGATACTAGCGCCCTTCCCACCTGAAGCAAAGCCTACTCCCGAGCAATTAGTTCCCCTCTTGAACTGACTGATCATCATGCCCAACTGCGGCTCACTGCATGACACCCAACTCAGGATGGACCGAAGGTAAGTGTTTTCCTCCTCAGTTTGCATCCTGTCATGCCAACAGTTGGCAATCTCAAGCTCCATCCCCACGCATCGCTCACACGGAGCGGACAAGGTGCTAACTAAGCTGGCCTTCAAGGCTTCAGCAAGCTTGGCATTAACTCCTGCCAACTCAGTTCGCAAGCTAGGACAAAGCTTGCACGCACCCAGCAAAGAAGGCCTCGCCTTCACTTCCTCCAGCTCCTTCAGGGAGGGACACTCTTCACAATCACCCACCAAGTCTAGCCTACTCTTCAGCTCATCATACACCTCAATCAAAGAGGCATACTTGGTTTGCAGGGTGGCAATGTTTGTCATACGCATCGTGCACTCCTCACACTCCTCCTCATCGGTCACCTTCACCTCGGACTTAGCAAACTCAAGCTCCTTAAGTGCCTCATTCATCTTAGCCTTAAACTCGTTGCACTCACGGATAGCACGCTTGAGTTGCTTGTCCTGACCGAGAACTATATCGACCAGAGAATCGCGTTCACCGGTAAGACGATCGACAAGAGAAGAGGATGATACCTCGGAAGCGTCGTCGTCGTCGTCGGTGCCGACGTCCTAGTCCTGGCACTTGCGGTCCTCTTCGTCCAAGGCCATGGTGCATAACCCCTTGGAGGAGTTGCCGAAGAAGCAGAGTCCGTTGAAGCGATCTTCCGTCTTGTGCTCGGACCCGTCGTCGCTGGAGTCGCCGTCGGAGCTCTTCTCACCGTCGCTGATGGAGGCGATGAAGGCACGCCGACCGACATCGAAAGCCCTCTCCATGTCCTCTCGACAGTAGTTGCCCTTCTTCTTCTTCCCGGCCTTGTTCTCTGGCTTGGGCTTGCGCCTGGAGTTGCGGTTCTTGCTGGGGAAGCTCTTGTCGCGCTTGGGGCAGCTCGTGACGAAGTGATCGGGATCTCCACACCTGTAGCAGCCCTCACGTGCGCCACCACGCCGGTGATTCAGGTGGTTGTTGTGAAACCGCGAGAACCGGGAGATGATGAGGGCAAGCTCGTCATCGTCCAACGCCTCCACCTGCTCCTGTGTCACTAAAAGCAAAGAAGACAAAGCAAAGAGAGGTGGTGAAGCGTCAGCGGAAAGAGTCGATCCACCCTTGCCTGGGACCAAAGCCATGGAATGTGAAGATGGGTTCTTCAGCTTGGCCTGAGTCAAGTGATCGATCTCAGTGGACTTGAGCTTGCTGAATAGCTCGTCCACGGTGAGGGTGTCATAAGCAGGAGACTCAATGATGGTCGACACCTTCACCTCCCATACCCTCCGATCCAGGGCGTATAGCAACTTGAGAGCCCTCTCATGATCGTCATAGGGTAGGTTGGCCCGATTGGCACGCATCTTGTTCACAATCGTTTGGAAACGAGCGAACATAGCGTCAATCGTCTCTCCCTCCAACTGAACAAAGTTCTAGTATTCCCGCTTGTATGTCTCGAAGAGTCTGGTCTTGACCTGAGCGGTCCCCTCGTGATAGCTCTGAAGCTTCACCCAGATCTCTCGAGCAGTTTGAAGCTCGGAAACACGCTCGAACTCAGGAAGAGAGATGTTGGCCAAAAGCACATTACGGGCCTTAGAGTTGGCCTCGTGTTGGTCAATTTGGAGCTGACCAACTCGAGCCGCAAGGACCACGTAATCGGCATTCTCACATATCTCCCAAACAGAAGAACTGATGCTGCTAAGATAGGCATGCATCCGAATCTTCCAATAGGGATAGTTCATCCCATCGAAGTAGGGAGCCTTGCTGTTCCCTCGATCCATGTCGCCTTAGGATCCGAAACCGATTAATGTAGAGAAGATCCTTAACCGGCTCTGATACTAATTGAAGGACCGAAATGACGACCAGAGGGGGGTGAATGGGAGCCTCAAATTTCTTCTCGAGAAATCAATGGCCCTTGTCCCAGAGAGTCACCCCAAAAGTGAGCCAAGACTCGGTAGTGTCCACGACCCTAGATGTAGGGTGGATGCTTTCAAGAAGCACAGCGGGACACTACACGAACTCAAAAGAGCCTCGGAGCAAATGCAAAACTGCAGTGACCAATCCTAGGAGAAAAACCAAAAGGAGTACCAAACGGTATGCAAAAATTGTGAAATTTGAACCACAGGTACGAGACACCCCCAGCAAAGTCTCCCAAAAATTGCAGCTCAAAACTCCAATGTTCAAATACCGGACATGTCCGGGATTCACACCGGACAAGTCTGGTATTCCCTGCTTAGACCAGTTTTGGGAGAAAAAACCAAAACCTTATCAAACGGCATCCAACAATTATGAAATTTTAGCCAGAGCTAGTAGACACCTATGGAAAGATCTCCACAAAAGTTCGGCTCGAAATTATAAATTTAGGTATACCGGACATGTCCGGGATCATACCGGACATGTCTGGTATTTGCGCTGAAGCTCCAGAAAATTCCGAATTCGAATCCAAAACTCAACCAAATCAACTCTGAAAAATCTGAAATTTTGCAGAGGTGTTCACAACAAGGTCAGTGAGCTATCTCTAAGAAGCCATGGTTTGATTCTAAATACAGATCAGAGAATCAAAGAGAATCAAAGACGAACAAGCAAAAAGGGGAAAAACGAAGAACAAACGCGAATTCGACCCGATCTATGTGCTCGTGAGGATAGAGGGGAAATCCTTCGGTGAAAAGAAGGAGCTTATGACAAAGCACGATCTGATTCAAACGGAATCAAAAAATATCTCACGGAGAAGGAGAACGAGGCAAATCTTCAGGAGATGAAAAACCGAAACGCGAAGAACACGAACACAAAACACGATTCGATTCAATTTCAGTCGAAATTCCTCCACACGAGGAGACAACGAGAATACGGTCTCGTTTCCTCAAAAGATCCAAATACACAGAGGTATGATTCCCGTCTCTACGGATCACAGGCAGCGAGGTATGATAGAGACCTAAGCGAGGGCTAGAGAGAGAGAGAGCTCAGGAAACAAATGCTGCAAGGATAGAGAGAGAGGAGGGGCGCCTCTCTTATTTATAGCCGAAGTACAATAGCCCCCTTCTACACCTAGATACAAGACCGAAGCGGCCAACCCTAGGGGTATCCCGGACCAACTCTGCTGATTGCCGATCCGACGGCCACGCGCCTTCCTCACCCTTAGCTTCGCCTCGACGCAAGCCTCAGGATGCCGCCACGTGCCGCCCTATCGACCGTCGCGCCTTCCTCGTGGATAGCTGCGCCGCCGCGCCAGCCTCTCCATGCCGCCACGCGTCGACCGTCCTTTTTGCGGACCGCCCCCCGGTTTTGAGGCGGAAACCAGGAAACCTGGACCTCCCCCGGTTTTGAGGCTGAAACCGGGAAACCCGTCCTCCGGCTTAGTTTTGTGGCCCAAACTCAGAAACCCGCGAGCCCAGGTTTTGAGGCCCAAACCTGGAAACCGTCCTCGCCGAGTTTTGAGGCCCAAACTCGGAAACCGGCCACCCCGAGTTTTGAGGCCCAAACTCGGAAACCGTTGAGGGTAGCTTTTTGAGGCTCAACTACCGAACCCGCGCCGTAGACGGGATGTGGTTCGCACACCCCAAGTTCCAGCACCGATGCCGGAGCATGTCCAGCCTCCACGCCGGGCACAGTGCATTCGCCTTCCTTCTTGGCCTCTCGCCAAGTGTCAGGACGCCATCACCTTCCTCCCGATTCGGCCGATGCACCGCACATCCCCATGTGCTCTTGCTTGCCGATGCCACGTGCCAGCTACCACAGCTGGTCCTCAGGTCTCCCAGTCCGTCAGTCGAAGCCTCACGTCCGCCCTTCACCGCTCCTGGTCTGTCGGCACGACACGTCTCTACTTGACCTTCACCTCACCTTCGACCACTGTCTCCGAGCTCTGCACCTGCACACCAACACAGCCAAGAGACATGTTGCCCGTTGACCGATCACTCATCACTCAGGAAGGGAACCACAAGGGCACATATCAACCTTGTGTTCGCATGGTGTGTTGACATGGCAATGACGATGCTAGATGAGTACAAGACGCCGGACATCTTTTGGGCCGAAGCCGTCAATACCGCTTGCCTTGCAATCAACCGCCTCTACCTCCACAAGAGAAGAAAGAAGACCTCCTATGAGCTTCTCACCGGTAACAAGCCAAAGGTGTCCTACTTTAGAGTCTTTGGGTGCAAATGTTTCATATTAAACAAGAAGCCCAAAGCCTCTAAGTTCGCATCTAAGGTTGATGAAGGCTTTCTTCTCGGTTATGGATCAAACGAGCATGCCTATCATGTTTTCAACAAGGCCTCCGGCAAGGTTGAAATAGCGATAGACGTGACGTTTGATGAAACTAACGGCTCTCAAGTAGAGCAAGTTGATGAAGTTGTTGTAGGAAATGAGGAACCACCTTGCGAAGCAATCAAGCAATTAGCCATTGGTGATATTAGACCACAAGAACAGCAGGCTACTGATCAGGATGGTCCTCAAGCTGAAGCCCCTGCTAGGACTGGTGACATACAGTCCCCGGTAGTGCCGGCCACAATCCCGGCAGTGCCGGGCAGAGCCTAGCAGTACCGGGCACTTCCAGGGCAGCTGCAGCCACTCCACTTCGTGGAGTGAACCTACAACCCATCTTCGAGCAAGATGAAGAAGATGCCGAAGATGTAGCAGAACCCATAGATCATCCAAGGCTCAAGCAAACTATTTAACGGGACCATCCCGTTGACAACATCCTTGGGAGTCTTCGAAAGAGGGTAACGACACACTCTCATTTGGCAAATTTCTGTCAATATTACTCGTTTGTTTCCTCTTTGGAACCTCTCAAGGTAGAAGAAGCTCTTGAAGATCCAGATTGGGTGATGGCCATGCAAGAGGAGCTCAACAACTTTGAGCGCAATCAAGTATGGTCACTTGTGGAAAGACCAAATACCAATGTCATTGGAACCAAATGGGTCTTCCGCAACAAGCAAGATGAAGAAGGAGTGGTGACAAGGAACAAGGCAAGATTGGTAGCTCAAGGGTTCACTCAAGTAGAGGGTTTGGACTTTAAAGAAACATATGCACCGGTTGCTAGACTTGAAGCCATTCAGATTCTTTTAGCCTATGCAGCCCATCACAACTTCAAGTTATATCAAATGGACGTGAAGAGTGCATTTCTCAATGGCCCTATACAAGAGTTGGTGTATGTTGAGCAACCACCGGGTTTTGAAGATCCCAAGTTCCCCAACCATGTCTTCAAACTCCAAAAGGCGCTCTATGGGCTTAAACAAGCACCTAGAGCATGGTATGAATGCCTTAAGGAATTCTTGCTTAAACAAGGCTTTGAAATAGGCAAAGCCGATCCTACTCTCTTCACTCATAAAGTCAATGGAGATATTTTTGTGTGCCAAATATATGTCGATGACATAATATTTGGTAGTACTAACAAATCCTTTTGTGAAGAGTTTAGTAGGATCATGACTAAGAGATTTGAGATGTCTATGATGGGTGAGCTCAAGTTCTTCCTTGGTTTTCAAATCAAGCAATTGAAGGAAGGGACTTTTCTTTGCCAAACCAAGTACACCCATGATATGTTGAGAAAGTTTGACATGGTGAACGCCAAGCCTATCAAGACTCCCATGCCAACTAATGGACATCTTGATCTCAATGAGGAAGGGAAAGCCGTGGACATCAAGGTATATCGCTCCATGATCGGCTCTCTACTTTACTTATGCGCATCTAGGCCTGATATTATGCTTAGTGTGTGCATGTGTGCTAGATTTCAAGCTAACCCGAAAGAGTGTCACCTAGTGGCCGTTAAGAGAATCTTGAGATATCTAGTTCACACACCAAACCTTGGCTTGTGGTATCCTAAGGGCTCCAAGTTCGAACTACTTGGCTATTCGGATTCCGATTATGCCGGTTGCAAAGTAGATCGAAAAAGCACTTCGGGGACATGTCAATTCCTTGGATGCTCCTTAGTGTCTTGGGGTTCTAAAAAGCAAAATTGTGTAGCACTTTCCACAGCCGAGGCCGAGTATGTTGCCGCAGGTGCATGTTGTGCGCAACTACTTTGGATGAGGCAAACTCTTCGTGATTTCGGATGTCATTTTACCCATATCCCACTCTTGTGTGACAATGAAAGTGCCATAAAACTTGCAAACAACCCAGTGAGTCACTCAAGAACCAAACATATAGACATCCGACATTATTTCTTGAGAGATCACGAAATCAAAGGAGATATCGCAATTCGTCATGTGAGCACCGACAAACAACTAGCCGATATCTTCACTAAGCCTCTCGATGAGTCAAGGTTTTGTGCTTTGAGAAGTGAACTAAATATACTTGACTCTCATAACGTAGTTTGAAACCTAGCATGCTTGATTGATCAACTAGTCTGACCTAGGCAAAACCAATTTCAAAACTTTCATATATTGTGTTTCAAAATCTTTGAGAAAGAAACTTGCTTGAAATGACCATTGTTCTGTATTGATTGATTGTCACTGGTCATAACATGCAAGCTGTACGTGTCCACTCCAAGGAAGTGGTGTAGTAGCTTAGAGATAAATTTGTTCTGTAGGTAACTGTCCGGCAGTGCTGGGCCAGCCGCGCAACTGCCGGGCTCCGGCAGTGCCGCGCTCGGCACGGTAGTGCCGCGACTAGTCGATTCAGCCTGAGTCGACTGTTACCATGTGGGACCAAAGGGAAAACTCTTTTTCTACTCTTACCCTGCGGTTTCACCCTCTCTCTCTCTCCCTCTTTCTCCCAGCCCGTGTGTTGACGCAAAACGTGGCACCTCGCGTCAAGAGCACACAGCAAGCCGAATGAAGCTAGCTTCAATCGGGAGCCTGGGGTGTATCGAACCCGGAGACGTGCCAGTCGGTTTGACCTAAAAACCAACAAGGGATAAAAGTGTGAGAATACCTTGGAATATGCTGGGTGAAACCAGAGAGTTCCATATGTATGGCTTTGGAAGCCAATCATGACGGCACACAGCTATAGAAGCTGTTTGTCGAAACAGGTTCAATATGTCATTCGGCAAGTATAAAGAGAAAGCATGTAAACATGTTGAATGCCGAATACATACATGACAAAAGGATAAAAGAGGTAACTTGTAAATACAGATCTATTCAGATAACATATGCATAGGCCAATCCAGCTAGTCTGCCGCACGTCCAGCCTTCATAAACCCGTCAGGCATAAACTCAAGCAAAGCTAATCCACCGCATGATACCACTTGCTATAAATCTACACCACTCCTTATAATTAGATTAATCCACCGCATGATACAACCTAATTATAAGAAGCTAAAAGCACATATACATCTGAACAGATCTATACATACTCATTACTCATGTAAGCTTAACCAGAATCGGCAAACTAGCCGAACTGGGGTCCATGAAGAAGAAACACACATGCAAAGCATGATTAAACTAATCTAAAACCTGTACCTGCCACACGGCACCCAGCTTTATCAAAGCCTAAACATGAGTGGCAGTGCCGGACCATGAGCAGGGGTTTGATCCAAGTAACACCCTATCCATCGAAGTCTATTGCCTCACTATGACCTACCAACTCTTATGCAGTCTTCTAATTCATAGTTTCCATGTTTCAGATGTCGGGTGGAAGAGGTGATGAGAGAAGGGTGAAACAAAGGTTGGATCCGCTCAGGGGGAGGAGCAAGCAGCCATCTCGCCGAGGTGGCTCTAGGTCCCAAGGGGATGTATCAGCACGGCAGCAGATCCATGATGAGGCTCGTCTGCAGATGCAAGGGCAACAGATTCAGGATGATCTTTATCCCAACACACCAGAGCATCTTGTAGAGGTCAGCAGAGCCCACCTGCAGGAATACACAGAGGATGTGCAGGAGAGGCCTCCATAGGACACCAACGACAGGCAGCCCGTGTCTTACTACCAGCAGTTCAGCTCGGTGAAGACACAACGTCAGCTCAATCCCTACAACTTTCAGAAAGATATGGGCATTGACTATGAAGGACCGGATTAGCGACCAGAGGGGGGGGGGTGAATGGGAGCCTCAAATTCAACTCGTGAATAGAATGACCCTTGTCCCAGAAAATCACCCCAAAAGCAAAGACTCGAGATGACCAAGGAGTTTACGACCTACAAGTAGGTGGATACCCTAGGAGATGTCCTAGTGGTACAGCAGAACCCCCGGAGAAACACCAAAACCAACTGCCAGAGCCTCGGAGCAAAACTGGACAAGCAGCAGATTCTAGGACTGTCCGGGGTCAGAGTCCCGGACTGTCTGGTGACTGCCGGACTGTCCGCGACTGGAGGTCCGGACTGTCCGCCGGACACAGAGTCCAAAACAGACTGTTCTAGAAGTCTGCTGGACAGGTCCCGGACTGTCCGCCGGTTTGTACCACGGACTGTCCGCCGTTCACTTCACAGTGAACAGTCAGGGGATTGCGCCTGACTGACCTGGCCGAGACCCGATGGGCGGACTGTCCGCCGTCAGGGCGCAGACTGTCCGCCAACACCCAGAAAGCACAAAACTGCTCGGGTTCAAAACCAAATTTGTTTCGGTCTCAACCAAATTGAAAGGAACTTCGATCAAACTCCTCCTAGATGTTCCTCTACGTGTTGGGGTGCTAATCCTAAGAAATCATCGCACCAAACCAAGTCTATCTAGAGAAATCAAAGGATCACCGGAAAAGGGGAAAGAACGAAGAACGAACGCGAAATCAACCCGATCTATGGATTCGTGAGGTTAGGAGAGAATTCCTTCGGTAGAAAGAAGGGGCTCACGACCAAGAACAAATTGATTCAAGTGGAATCGAAAATCATCTCACGGAGAGGGAGAACAAGGCAAATCTCTGGGAGATGAAAAACCAAAACGTGAAGAACACAAAGCACAAGACACGATTCGATTTGATTCCAGCCGAAATTCCTCCACATGAGGAGACAACGAGAATACAGTCTCGTTTCCTCAAAAGATCCAAATACACAGAGGTATGATTCCCGACAGGGGCAGCCAGTGGAGTTGGCTCGGGATCACCCCAATCGGCATCTTCCTGCTCCTCCTCCACAAAGATGGTCTCTCCCAGCTCCTGTTCTCCTGCAACATCAAAAGCAGAAGAAACACAAGGCATAGTCTCGTCGAATGTGACCTCGCAGGTCTCCACTATCCGGTTAGTCTCAAGGTTAAGAACTCGATAAGCACGCGAATGTGAAGCATAACCAAGAAACACACCATCAGTAGAGCGAGATTCAAATTTGTCCAAATTGCCTTGCTTCAGGATAAAGCACTTGCACCCAAACACCCGAAAATGAGACACCTTGGGTACTCGTCCAAAACACAACTCATAGGAAGTTTTCTTCATGAGAGCTCGAAGAAAGATGCGATTTGAAACATGACAAGCGGTGTTGATCGCCTCGGCCCAAAAACGCCTAGGAGTCCTATGCTCATCGAGCATCGTCCTGGCCATCTCAACAAGGGTCCGGTTCTTGCTTTCAACAACACCGTTCTGCTGGGGGGACATAAGGAGAAGAAAACTGATGCTCGATTCCATTAGAAGAACAGAAAGAGGCAAACTGAGAGTTATCAAACTCAGTACCATTATCGCTATGAATAGCTCTAATGGTATCAGGGGGAAACTCAGTTTTCAACCACAAAATCAAATCACGAGCAAAAGGAAAAACTTCATCCTTACCCTCCATAAAGAACACCCAAGAGTACCTCGAAAAATCGTCAACGATCACTAGAACGTACCACTTCCCACCCGCTGAGCAAACCCGAGCTGGACCAACTGTGTCCATGTGTAACAGCTCACCGAGTCGCTTTGTCATCACCTGATTAACAAGTGGGTGAGAAGCAGCAACCATCTTCCCATGACGACACGGATGGCAAACAAGGTCCTTCTGAAACTTAAGCTTGGGCAATCCTTGGATTAGACCAAGTGATCTAAGTCTTGCAAGCAAGTCAAAACTCAAGTGACCGAGCCTCCTATGCCACTTCCACAAATCAGAAGAAGGACCAGCCATCAAACATCTAGCAGAGCCGAAAGAACGAGAAAAATCGGCTCTGAAAACACGGCCAAAAGGGACGATCCAACAAACAAGATCTCCCCGAGGGTCTAAAACACGACTCAAACCCTTCTTAAAGCGCACTTCACAATCATCCTCAAGAAGTTGCGAAACAGAAAGCAAATTGTAATGCAAGTTAGAAACCAAAGCAACATCCTTAAGAACAAAGTTCTCATTGAACCGAATAGCTCTATGAGAAACAACCTTACCTCTACTATTATCCCCAAAAGTGATGTACTCCTTGTGCATCACGGGGCTAAGGCTGGAGAACCATTCCTTCTTTCCGGTCATGTGGCGCGAACACCCGGAATCCATGAGCCACATGTTCTCCAACCGAAGTTCCTGAATCAATAGAAAGGCAGGAAGTGAGCGTATGGCACAACATGTCGCGGAACCGCCCTGATTATAAGAGCTCAAGTACCATCTTAGTCAAATCCGTCTGACATCGACTCGCACTTGAACCCATATAACCCCGGTAGTCCGGAAATCTCGAAGGATTTCAAACATCGTACGTCATACAGGATCGCATCGTTCAAGTATTACATTCGAAAGGATACAACACAAATAAACAAAACAGAATTTAACATCAGAGTGCGAAATTAAAATAGAGTTATTACAATACCGAATTTAAAAGTGCGGAAGCTTAAAGCAGTTTTGAAACACGACCACTACACATGTGGTCCAATTAAAAACATTGTTTGATAACTTCACCCAACACAACTCACTCCTCCTTTTTCAGATAGTGTGCCACTAGGAGTCTCAGTCCGGCAAAAGAAAAGGGGAAGCTTCTTGACGACCCTGCCCTGGGCCTACTCCTCATCACCCTCCACCGGGTAGAGGCAGTGCTTACAATAGCCATAATACACCTGGCCATCTGCAACAAACGGGATAAACCCTGAGTACGGGAATGTACTCAGCTAGACTTACCCGTCCAACTGAAAATAAAAGACACCAAGGGTATGCAGGGCTTTTGGTGGAGCTGGGATCTTTAGTTGCGAAAAGCTCAGTATTAAGAGAAGGATTAATTAATAATATTGATGAGCTGTCAATTTTAGACCTACCTCTTTATCTAGGTTTTGCACCTGAACTAATACATCCACTTGAGTCTAACAAGCAATAATATAACCATATCCAGTTGACTTATCCATATTTTAGTTGAACCTTTAAACATCACATGAAGTTGTATCGTGGTGAAGCTCGCCATAGTTTCCCACTAACCGGGGGAGATGGCGACTCGAATCGAATTCCAAACCAGCTGGTGAAAGACCTTTAATACCAACCCACACTTTCCCCGTCGGGTCCATGCATTGGGTAACTGCTCGATGCTTGTTCGTGGTGGTAATCGTCGCGGTTCAAGCACGGACCGCCCAATTGGAACCTGGCGATGGCCTCCCGCGGCAGATCGCATTTCCATACTAGAGGGCGCGACTCGGGTTGATTCCGGCCTGAACAGCGTCTAACCGGCTTTGGGGTCGATGATTACGGCACCGACATATCCCTAAGTAAAAGGGCGCGTTCAAAAATGAACGAGGGCCAACATCGATACAAACCTACACGATCCAACGGACGGACTGCCCCAAGTTTCCAAACTTGTGCCTTGCCTTCCAGTTGACCGTATTTCTTTACTACTTAGGTTCTTTTCCACGATAGCAAATATAGCCAACCGTGATCCGGTAAATACCCACTAGGGGTATTACGGGAACATCCTTAATTACTACTTTTATTAAGCAGACTAAGCAATTCTACATTATAAATAAGTAACAGGATAACAAGGCAGGTGTAAACAATAATCAAGGAAGAGTAATGCATCAAGTAGGATTCAAACAACTCCTATACCTAATGCATCGCAATATAAAAGTACTCAAGTAATTTAATTGTAAATACTGGGAGACTTAGAATGCTCCGGGGCTTGCCTTGGGAAAAGACTGAGGCCTCGTGAGCGGGGCACTCAGGCAGGTTAGCTTCCGGCGCGGTGTCGACTTCCTCGGTCCTGGGCAGCTCCGGTATCTCCTGCTCGTCGTTTGCTTCCGGCTCCTGGTCGGTCTCCGGGACTCTCGATCCTATTGCATGCGGTGAATAATAATTAAGTAAATAATGCGGGGTGCGAGATGTGGTGGTATGAATGCAGATGTTTCTTGCAAACCAACAAAGCCAACTTGTTGAACCACTTTTGACATTGAGGAAAACTACTTAATTACTACATAAAAGAAACTATTAATTTAACCATTTTTCATTTATTAAATCAAAAGAGACTCAGGTTTGAACTGCAAGTGCATTTTTCTGAACTCAAAAAAATCCACAAAAATTCCAGAAGGTAACTGACACTAACTGAACTCTACTGCCTAAATTCCAGCAAGAGATAAAATACAGAACATGAGGTACAAAAAAGATGAAATAAAGTGCTCAAAAGATGCTTTGAACTAACTCTTTTCATGAAAAGTGTCAAACAGCAGGTTTCATATTTTTCTTAGCTTCACCTATTCATAACCACTCTACTGTAGAAAACTCACTGCCTAAACATGAATATATCAACCTACACAAAATAAACAATTTTACTCCAGATAGAACCATTTGAACTACAACCCAGCTGGAAAAGGGTGTTGTACTCATTTTCATATTTTTCCCAGATTCTACTCTACATTTCATATTTATCAAGAAAGTTCCATGAACAAAAACATTATATTTTTTCCTACATGAATTTCCTAATAAAAACACAGAAAAGCTCATTTGTACAGCAACTTCACATTTTTCCATAGAACAACCTATGCTTAACATTTTTCCTAGCTGGAATGTTACATACAGAGACTGCACAAATTTTCCCATATTTTATTTTTAGATATAAAACACCTTAACACTTATTCTAAGAAAACAGCCAAAAAGGACTTTAAACCCTAACATACACTTTTTCCACACAAACAGTGCCTCATTCATTTTTCACGGGTACTTAACATGACAAGAAGCGTTCACAAATTTTATCATGAATTAACTCGATCAGAAAACATATAAATCCATTTATCTCAACAAAAGCACATAAACTGAATTAAATAAAAACAGAAATAAAAACTTTTACCAAAAATACTTTCATATTTTTCCATGATATATCTACTCATGAGAAAACTACCAAAACAGAAAGCACCTCATTTGGACCTTTAAATCGTGCTACACAAAAATAACAAGCTTTTCTAAAAATTAAAACAAAAAGGAAAAACATTGAAAACTGTCCGGCCCAACTCGCGCAGACCCGGTCCATAGACCGTGAGCGGCCGACGCGTGGGACCGTGTGGTCAACGGGGCCCATCCGTCAGAGAGAGAAAACAGGGGAGTGGGTTTGACCGCACGGTTCTCGCCGGCGGTGAGGTCACCGACGGTGTAACACCTCTGGTGTTTAATCTGTAATTAACCTGACATGTCATCATCATTAGTCATAATCATTCTTGTCATGCATTAATGTTTGACTAGTGGTTGCTTGCCTTTACCTTTTCCTAAAAGGTATTTTGTGTGTAGTGATCCCTTTTTCTAAAAAACCCTAAAAGCCCAAATCTTCCTATAAGGGCAAAATGGTAATTTCAACTCTGTGCCTAGTCTTGTGTATTTCTTGTTCAGTTTAGTGTCTTGAAGCTTTGTTGTGTTGTTCAAAACCCAAAATCAAAAACAGATTTCAAATCCCTTTGAAAAACCCTAAATTCCGAACCCTGGTTTTTACCCCTCTTTTAATAAGTTAAAAACTCTTCAAAATTTGGACTTGGTCCAAAAAGCAAAGTTGTAGATCTTGTCAAGAGGAACAACTTTGGTTTTTACAGATTTTCAAGTTTCAATATAAAATTAAAAGTAATTTTGAATTTATTAAAATCCCAAAAGTGTCCCCTTTTCAAATTTCAAATGTGATTCAAAAACTTTTTGGATTTTGAAAATGTTCATATTGACAAAGTTGTAGATCTCATTTTTCTACACAACTTTGGTATTTTGAGTTTTTGCTGCTCAGTTCAAATTTTGGGAGTAATTTGCAAAATTCAGAAAGTCAACACCTAGACCTAGCCCTGTTCATCTCCTACCTAGGGTCAGAGCAGAGCAGGGAGGGGGCCCGGCCATGGCCGCTCGCCGGAGCTGCGTGCGCCATGCGCCTGGCAGCCGCACGCCCGCCCCCGACTTGTCTCCCGTGACCGCGCCATCATTCTGCCCCCGCACGCGCAAGCGCTGACCGTGTCCCGTCCCCTACAGTTCCCAGTTCGCCGCCGCCGCGTGGCCATCGCCGGCGAGCTCGCGCCCGGTCCCTGCGTACCTCCCACGTCCTTCCTCATCATGTAATCGCAAGCACGCGCCGCGGGCAACCTCATCCGCACCTCCGCGCGCTCTCTAACGGCCCCTGGCCGCGCCTATTTAAGGCCCGCCGCTGGCCGGAGCTCCGCACTCACCCCGCCACCGTGGCCAGTCCATTCCAGAGCCTCCGCAGCTCAACCAACTAGCCCAGCAGCTCCGCCTTGAGCCCGTGCAGCTTCCCCACCCCTCAATTTCATCTCTACCATCTCCTATCGCCCGGCGTAGCTCGTCGTTCCAAACTCCGGTGAAACACCGGTGAGCACGGGATTGAGAAATACTCTCTCCCCGGCCGTGATCTTTCCTCCCCGACCCCTGCTTCATCTTCCTTGCCTCCTTGCGCTCCTAACCCGCTCCTGGTGACCGTGTCTGGTGTACAGAGCCGCCGGCACGCCGCTCGCCGCCGAAACACCGCCACGTCGAGCTCCCTCCTTCGACCCTTGTTCCGTCCCGCCGAGCCCTGCCTCCGACCCGTGGTAAGCACTCGAAGCCCCGGTCTCTGCTTCCACTCCGCTTCGCCCGAGCCAGGCCTCGAGCAAGCACTCGCTCGAGCCAGGCCTCGAGCAGACACGTACCCTCGCCACTTCGCCGAGCCCAGCCTCGGAGCAGACTCACACACCCTCACCGCTTCGCCCGAGCCTAGCCTCGAGCGGACTCACGCACCCTCAGCTTCGCCGAGCCTAGCCTCGAGCAAGCATGCACCCTCCGCTTCGCCCGAGCCTCCCGGCCAGGCCTCGGACGAAACGATCGTTTTCCGTCTCGCCCGAGCCTCCCGGCCAGGCCTCGGACGAAACGATCGTTTTCCGTCTCGCCCGAGCCTCCCGGCCAGGCCTCGGACGACCGATTGTTTCCGCTTCGCCCGAGCCCTGCGAGGGAGGAGCACAGTGCTCTTTTCCTTTTTGGAAGTTGTGAATAGTGTTCCTTTTTCATCTTTTTGTGTGATTTTCTGTGTTCCTCGAAAAATTCTGAAAATTTTACAGTTAACTCTTTATACCTTGTAGTATTTTAGAAAAATATGAAACTTGGAATTTGTGCAAAAATTTGAAAATAAAAAATCTCCCTTTTAATTAAGAAATGAATGGTTTTAGATTTTTAGAAAAACATGTGTAGCTCCAAAAATCATGAGATAAATTTTTATGTGCTAGTTATGTCATGCTTAGTCTCTGGTAGATTTTTGAGGCCTTTTGGAGTAACTTCATAAAATGACCTTTTTATATAATTAGGAAAAATAAAAAAATCAAGTAGAGTTCTTGTTGTATGCCCTGTGTTGCATTGTTCATGCTAACATACTCATGTGCATACATCATTGCATCCGTATAGTGACCGAAGGAGAAGGAATCAAAGTCGAGGCAGCCGCTGACGAACCTACCCCTGAGGCTACCCCGAGCTCCGACACCTGCACTGCCGACCCCGAGTCTGTCCTTTTTGCTCTTCAAGGCAAGCCCCGGTGCATTTAACCCCTTTCCTTGAATTTATAAAATGATTTCCTTAAATGCTTTTGAGTTAAATTATTGCATTAGGTTTATAGGAGTTGTGTGCTATCCTAATTGATGCACTATCCACCTTGACCACTGATACACCCAATACCTGCTTTTCAAAAGTATTTGAAAAATGCTTAGCAATGCTTATTGAATTAGACTTTGCAATAAAATGCCTTTTTTAAAAGTGTGATCATTGAAAGAATCTTTATGGGAATTTGGCTTTACTTCCCGTTCGATGACTGCTTGCCTAGCTAGCATGTGGTCATTGTCGAGAAGAGGTTGTCCGCGCGTACGGTGCCGTCATGTTGTAGTCCGGGACTCAACAGTTGACACCGACCGGGACAGGGTTGAAAAACCGACAGGACCTGTACTCTTGGGTTAGAGTCCTGAGGTGCTTGTTGCTGACGGAAAAACTTTAGGGACCATCCGTATGGGGGCCTGCTGGTCAAGACTTGTAACTATTCACATACTTCGGAAAGCTCTGGCTCCGAGGAATCCTTTATTGGACCGACAACCGCGCACTGGGAGTGGAGAGATGACGGAAGTAGCATGTACCCACGTGGTCGTCGTACCTGGATAGGAGTGGTGTACTGTACTTCCGGGTGGCGTAGGACCGGGCCCAATCTTGGAGGAATCGTGGTAGACGAGTTGGCATATGCAAGCTTGGGTGCGACATATGCAGTGTGGATAGGGATCCTCAGCTGAGTATTATTTATCCGGATTAACGTTGCTCCTCGGTTATGGAGACTTGGTCACTGACTGTCAACGGAGAGTGGTTCTCAACTAGGAATGTTTTGAAATGTAAAATGAATCAGGAACGATGAAGAATTGAGGAATACTGAATCTTTCCAAAATAAAATAAGGTTTACAAAATGCTTTTCTGCAAAATACCTGATCTTGCTTAAGCCTTACCTTGACTACCCTAAGCCTCTCATTCCTGAGTCTTCTCCCTTTTCTTTAGTCGGGTAAGTCTTGTTGAGTACCCCAGTACTCAGGGTTTGTTAGCCATGCTGCAGGTATGACTGAGACCCCGATGTGTCTTGCGCCCTGCTGCATGACCATCGTCCAGGAAGAGGCCGATGAGGCCGAAGAATAGTTGTGCACCCTCGGGCTGGGTGATTATCAGTATCTTTATTTTGTTGTACTCCGCTACGTTGCCTTTGTCTATTTCTATTATCAGAACTTGGTTTGTAATAACTGCACCTTAATTTCTATTTGGAACCCTGCTTTGTAAAACTAATGTTATTTAAGTCTTCCGCTCTTTATTCCGATGTTATTTGTAAAAGTATGCAATGCTGTAACCGAATTGTGAGATGATCCTGCGGACATTGGGCACTGATGTAGCCCGGTGGCGAACAGGTCTTAATCACATGGAACATGGGTTCGGCTGTCAGAGGTTGACAGGGACACGTGGGCCATGAGATTAGGGCCGTTCCGTCACAGAGTGGTATCGGAGCATCTCACTTTAACGTTGCCGTGTTCGTTTTTGCGAAAACTTCAAAAGACCTTTTGAGTCCAAGCAAACTAAACTTGACTATTTTGAGTCCAAATTGCTTCTCTCATCTTGTCTCTCATATGGCAACACTAGCTAGTGGAACAACATGTTTTAAGTCCTATGTACCTTATTTATTTATTGCATTGCTTTGTTCCGTAGGAACGATTCATGCATCATGTCATAATCACTTAAGTTAACTTCCTCTCTAAGTTCGTTGGGGTAGTATGCCTTTACCTGTTCTTGCTAGTCTTTCTCATCCATCTTCTCTTATCCAGACATGGCTCGCATCAAGCTGACCGCCCGCAAGTCGACTGGACCGCATGGTGTGCCACGCCACCAGCTGGCACCACGCGCTGGGGAGGAGACTGGAGAATCTTCCAACAGTCGTCGCTTTCCCCGCCGCACCCGTAAGAACCTGAAGGAGGAGATCAAGAATCTGAAGGCTGAGCTGAAGAACTTGGAGCATGACTTCTACCACTCACGCCTGGAGTTTTATGAGGCACGAGCTTCCCTGGAGCAGGCCAACCGGAACACGGTTCGCGCTATCGAGCAGCGCAATGATGCTTGGATCCACGAGGACGTCACCAGAGCCGAGCTCCACGGACTGCAGCAGTACACAGCTCAGATTGAACAGTTCAATGATATGCTTCATGAGGAAGTACATCAGCTGTATGATCAACTCCACCCCTTGGTACCCCCGGTTATGGAAGACCCTGAGGACGGAGTAGTGGAAGAACCCGATGTGGAACAAGAGCCAGACGTGGACGAAGAAATTGAACCTGCTGAGGACGTCCACGCTGAAGACGAGGACGAGGAGGAAGAGCCTGAGCTCATCCTCGAAGAAGACGACGGCGACGACATGATCATCTTCGATGAGGATTAGGCTCGTCGTTAGGAGATGGAGATCCCGTGTGTCTGTACCACCTGCTTACCTAAAACCTTAGTCTAGGTTTGGGAGCGTTAGTCTGTCTTTTGTTAAGTCAGTCTGTATCTTTCTTTTCATACCTTTTCTCCTTATCAGTCAGTCGCTATCTGTCAGTCATCTTTATCAATCTATCAGTCTTTGTATCAGAAGAAAGCAGGATCCAGCAGTTTCTCTGGCGGTCACAATCGCCAGAGGATCATATACCACCCCAGTCACCACCAAAATCGCCTACCTTACCCCAACCAGCAAGTGGTCGTCCGTACCGCGGCCACCACCCATAATGCCAACCAGCAGAGTGCCACACAGCCGAACGCCCCAGGTGTTCGTATCACCACTCCACAAACAGCCTACAACCATCCCTGCTACAACTGCGGCCAGCATGGTCACTGGTCTCGTGAGTGCCCAAAGCCCAAGAGGTATGCCCAGAATACTCAGAAGAATCCTGGAGGATCTCAGCAGCAGCAGCAGCACCGTGTCCAGCAGCAGCATGTTCAGAAAGGCAAAGTTGTCAAGAAGCACGAGCAAGTCTACTACACCACTGTCGGCGACATCCCAGAAGGAGAGCCCGTCATGATCGGTAGGTTTCCCGTTGCTAATCATCCTGCAGTCGTGTTGTTTGATTCTGGTGCATCGCATTCCTTCATCAGTCGTACATTTGTCTCTAAGCATGAGATATCAATCGGGGAGTTGAAAGAAAGTTTCTGTATATTTTCGCCTGGAGGGCGTATAAGTACTAAGGAAGTGGTTCGCAATATACCGGTGATGTTGGGGAAACACATATTTCCTACCACCATGATAGTGCTATGTGATCAGGAGATAGATGTCATTCTAGGCATGAATTGGATGTGCCAGTATAAGGCTATGATTGACATCCTGAATAGGGTTGTGAGAGTGGACATTCCCAACAGTACCTCCAAACTCCTTCTCCAACTCCCAATGCCTCAAAAACCAGCAGCCACACTTTTGAATACCACCTATGTTCTGGAAACCAGAGACATCCCCGTGGTCTGTGAATTCCCTGATGTTTTTCCAGAGGACTTACCTGGTCTGCCTCCTGACCGTGATGTTGAGTTTGCCATAGAGCTAAAGCCTGGGACTGCTCCTATATCCCGCAGAGCTTATCGAATGCCTCCTAGAGAGTTGGCGGAGCTGAAAACTCAGTTAGAAGATTTGTTGGACAAGGGCTTCATTCGCCCAAGCTCGTCTCCTTGGGGCTGTCCTGCAATCTTTGTAAAGAAGAAAGACAAGAGTCTCAGGCTATGTGTTGATTATCGCCCACTCAATGAAGTCACCATCAAAAATAAATATCCCTTGCCTCGTATTGATCTTCTCTTTGACCAGTTAGCTGCAGCCAAAGTGTTCTCCAAGATCGATCTCAGATCTGGCTACCACCAAATAAAGATACGTCCTGAAGATATTCCTAAAACAGCTTTCACCACTAGATACGGCCTATATGAGTACTTGGTCATGTCCTTCGGTTTGACCAATGCCCCTGCTCATTTCATGTACCTCATGAACTCTGTGTTCATGCCAGAGCTTGATAAATTCGTGGTCGTGTTCATTGACGACATCCTTGTCTACTCAAAAACCCCTGAAGATCATGCCGAACATCTTCGTATCGTTCTATCCCGTCTCAGAGATCATCAGCTTTATGCCAAGTTCAGTAAATGTGAGTTCTGGTTAGATCAGATACAGTTTCTTGGTCATGTCCTATCCGCTGAAGGTGTGTCAGTTGACCCTGGTAAAGTGGCAGACATTCTGGATTGGAAGCCACCTACCACTGTTCATCAAGTCCGCAGCTTTATGGGAATGGCTGGATATTATCGTCAATTCATTCCGGATTTCTCCAGAATCGCCAAGCCTATCACTGAGTTAGTAAAAAATTCTGTGAAGTTTGTCTGGTCACCAGCCTGTGAGCAAGCCTTTCAAACTCTGAAGAAACTGTTAACTACATCACCAGTGCTAGCCCAGCCGAACATTGAAAAGCCCTTTGATGTCTTCTGTGATGCATCTGGTACTGGTTTGGGCTGTGTTTTGATGCAAGAAGGTCGAGTGATCGCATATGCCTCCCGACAGCTTAAGCGACATGAAGAGAATTATCCAACCCATGATCTTGAGTTAGCAGCAGTGGTGCATGCCTTAAAGATCTGGCGTCATTATCTGTTGGGCAGTACCTGTAATGTGTACACTGATCACAAAAGCCTGAAGTATATCTTCACTCAAGAGGAACTGAATATGAGGCAGAGAAGATGGCTTGAGTTAATTAAGGACTATGATCTTGAAGTGCATTACCATCCGGGTAAGGCGAATGTGGTTGCCGATGCGCTCAGTCGCAAGTCATATTGCAACTGTCTGATGATGAAACCCTATGATTCTTCTTTGTGTTATGAGCTGGAAAAGTTGAATATTGAAATGATTCCACAAGGAACTCTGAATAATATCAGAATAGAAACCCCTATCAAAGAGCAGATCATCGCTGCACAGAAAGATAACCCTGGAATCAAGCACATCATCGAAAAGGTCCAATCCGGAAAGACTGATTGTTTCAGGATTGATGGTACAGGAGTAGTATGGTTTAAGAATCGGTTAGTAGTTCCTAAAGTGCCTGAGTTAAGAAAGTTAATCCTTGATGAAGCACACTTGACTAGATTCTCCATCCACCCCGGCAGCAACAAGATGTACCAGGACTTGAAGCAAAGGTTCTGGTGGACAAAGATGAAGATTGAGATCGCCCGGTATGTCGCTCAGTGTGATACTTGCTAGAAAGTCAAAGCCGTGCACATGAGGCCCGGAGGAGAATTGCAACCTTTACCTGTACCTGCTTGGAAATGGGATGATATCAGTATGGATTTTATCAATGGGCTACCAAAGACACCAAAAGGTTTTGATTCCATCTGGGTGATCGTGGATCGCCTCACTAAGCAAGCTCATTTCCTGCCAGTCAAAACCAGCGACACCGTCCCCACATATGCCACTTTGTACAAGAACCACATAGTGAAACTCCCTGGCATACCCAAGACCATTGTCTCTGATCGTGGTACTCAGTTTGTCGCAAAGTTCTGGAAAGCGTTCCATACCTCACTTGGAACCAAGTTCTTGCATAGTACGGCATATCATCCGCAAACAGATGGACAAACTGAGCGAGTCAACCAAGTGCTAGAGGATATGTTGAGAGCCTGCGTGCTCACCTTCGCAGATACTTGGGATAACTGTTTGCCCTTGGCAGAATTCTCGTATAATAACTGTTATCAGGAGAGCATCAAAATGGCACCCTTTGAAGCACTGTACGGTCGCCGTTGTCGTACACCTCTCAGTTGGTCTGAACCTAGAGAAAGAGAATTCTTTGGAGTTGACCTAGTGAAAGATATGGAAGAAAAAGTCAAGCAAATACAAGAGAATATGAAAATTGCGCAATCTCGACAGAAGAGCTATGCTGACAAAAGACGTCGACCTCTGAAGTTTCAAATCGGAGATTTTGTGTACCTGAAAGTCTCACCCACCAAAGGAGTCACTCGTTTTGGAGTTAAAGGGAAGTTAGCGCCACGCTATATTGGTCCCTTTGAAATTCTGGAATGTTATGGCAAGGTAGCTTACAAGCTAAGGTTGCCTGATCATCTTTCTGCCGTCCATAATGTGTTTCACGTCTCCCAACTCAAGAAGTGTCTCCGAGTACCCGAACACGTGGTGGAAGTTGAAGGTGTTGAATTAGAACCCGATCTGTCATACTCTGAATATCCAGTTCGTGTGTTGGATTACAAGGACCGTGTTACCCGGAGGACTACCACAAGATGGTACAAGGTCCAGTGGAACCAACACTCTGAAGAAGAAGCCACTTGGGAATCCGAAGACTTCTTAGCAAAGAGCTATCCCGACTTTCTCGATACTCTGTAGATATAAGGTTTTACCCTTGTCCTTAAGACGCAGAATCTCGGGGCGAGATTTCTTTTAGCGGGGAAGGTTGTAACACCTCTGGTGTTTAATCTGTAATTAACCTGACATGTCATCATCATTAGTCATAATCATTCTTGTCATGCATTAATGTTTGTCTAGTGGTTGCTTGCCTTTACCTTTTCCTAAAAGGTATTTTGTGTGTAGTGATCCCTTTTTCTAAAAAACCCTAAAAGCCCAAATCTTCCTATAAGGGCAAAATGGTAATTTCAACTCTGTGCCTAGTCTTGTGTATTTCTAGTTCAGTTTAGTGTCTTGAAGCTTTGTTGTGTTGTTCAAAACCCAAAATCAAAAACAGATTTCAAATCCCTTTGAAAAACCCTAAATTCCGAACCCTGGTTTTTACCCCTCTTTTAATAAGTTAAAAACTCTTCAAAATTTGGACTTGGTCCAAAAAGCAAAGTTGTAGATCTTGTCAAGAGGAACAACTTTGGTTTTTACAGATTTTCAAGTTTCAATATAAAATTAAAAGTAATTTTGAATTTATTAAAATCCCAAAAGTGTCCCCTTTTCAAATTTCAAATGTGATTCAAAAACTTTTTGGATTTTGAAAATGTTCATATTGACAAAGTTGTAGATCTCATTTTTCTACACAACTTTGGTATTTTGAGTTTTTGCTGCTCAGTTCAAATTTTGGGAGTAATTTGCAAAATTCAGAAAGTCAACACCTAGACCTAGCCCTGTTCATCTCCTACCTAGGGTCAGAGCAGAGCAGGGAGGGGGCCCGGCCATGGCCGCTCGCCGGAGCTGCGTGCGCCATGCGCCTGGCAGCCGCACGCCCGCCCCCGACTTGTCTCCCGTGACCGCGCCATCATTCTGCCCCCGCACGCGCAAGCGCTGACCGTGTCCCGTCCCCTACAGTTCCCAGTTCGCCGCCGCCGCGTGGCCATCGCCGGCGAGCTCGCGCCCGGTCCCTGCGTACCTCCCACGTCCTTCCTCATCATGTAATCGCAAGCACGCGCCGCGGGCAACCTCATCCGCACCTCCGCGCGCTCTCTAACGGCCCCTGGCCGCGCCTATTTAAGGCCCGCCGCTGGCCGGAGCTCCGCACTCACCCCGCCACCGTGGCCAGTCCATTCCAGAGCCTCCGCAGCTCAACCAACTAGCCCAGCAGCTCCGCCTTGAGCCCGTGCAGCTTCCCCACCCCTCAATTTCATCTCTACCATCTCCTATCGCCCGGCGTAGCTCGTCGTTCCAAACTCCGGTGAAACACCGGTGAGCACGGGATTGAGAAATACTCTCTCCCCGGCCGTGATCTTTCCTCCCCGACCCCTGCTTCATCTTCCTTGCCTCCTTGCGCTCCTAACCCGCTCCTGGTGACCGTGTCTGGTGTACAGAGCCGCCGGCACGCCGCTCGCCGCCGAAACACCGCCACGTCGAGCTCCCTCCTTCGACCCTTGTTCCGTCCCGCCGAGCCCTGCCTCCGACCCGTGGTAAGCACTCGAAGCCCCGGTCTCTGCTTCCACTCCGCTTCGCCCGAGCCAGGCCTCGAGCAAGCACTCGCTCGAGCCAGGCCTCGAGCAGACACGTACCCTCGCCACTTCGCCGAGCCCAGCCTCGGAGCAGACTCACACACCCTCACCGCTTCGCCCGAGCCTAGCCTCGAGCGGACTCACGCACCCTCAGCTTCGCCGAGCCTAGCCTCGAGCAAGCATGCACCCTCCGCTTCGCCCGAGCCTCCCGGCCAGGCCTCGGACGAAACGATCGTTTTCCGTCTCGCCCGAGCCTCCCGGCCAGGCCTCGGACGAAACGATCGTTTTCCGTCTCGCCCGAGCCTCCCGGCCAGGCCTCGGACGACCGATTGTTTCCGCTTCGCCCGAGCCCTGCGAGGGAGGAGCACAGTGCTCTTTTCCTTTTTGGAAGTTGTGAATAGTGTTCCTTTTTCATCTTTTTGTGTGATTTTCTGTGTTCCTCGAAAAATTCTGAAAATTTTACAGTTAACTCTTTATACCTTGTAGTATTTTAGAAAAATATGAAACTTGGAATTTGTGCAAAAATTTGAAAATAAAAAATCTCCCTTTTAATTAAGAAATGAATGGTTTTAGATTTTTAGAAAAACATGTGTAGCTCCAAAAATCATGAGATAAATTTTTATGTGCTAGTTATGTCATGCTTAGTCTCTGGTAGATTTTTGAGGCCTTTTGGAGTAACTTCATAAAATGACCTTTTTATATAATTAGGAAAAATAAAAAAAATCAAGTAGAGTTCTTGTTGTATGCCCTGTGTTGCATTGTTCATGCTAGCATACTCATGTGCATACATCATTGCATCCGTATAGTGACCGAAGGAGAAGGAATCAAAGTCGAGGCAGCCGCTGACGAACCTACCCCTGAGGCTACCCCGAGCTCCGACACCTGCACTGCCGACCCCGAGTCTGTCCTTTTTGCTCTTCAAGGCAAGCCCCGGTGCATTTAACCCCTTTCCTTGAATTTATAAAATGATTTCCTTAAATGCTTTTGAGTTAAATTATTGCATTAGGTTTATAGGAGTTGTGTGCTATCCTAATTGATGCACTATCCACCTTGACCACTGATACACCCGATACCTGCTTTTCAAAAGTATTTGAAAAATGCTTAGCAATGCTTATTGAATTAGACTTTGCAATAAAATGCCTTTTTTAAAAGTGTGATCACTGAAAGAATCTTTATGGGAATTTGGCTTTACTTCCCGTTCGATGACTGCTTGCCTAGCTAGCATGTGGTCATTGTCGAGAAGAGGTTGTCCGCGCGTACGGTGCCGTCATGTTGTAGTCCGGGACTCAACAGTTGACACCGACCGGGACAGGGTTGAAAAACCGACAGGACCTGTACTCTTGGGTTAGAGTCCCGAGGTGCTTGTTGCTGACGGAAAAACTTTAGGGACCATCCGTATGGGGGCCTGCTGGTCAAGACTTGTAACTATTCACATACTTCGGAAAGCTCTGGCTCCGAGGAATCCTTTATTGGACCGACAACCGCGCACTGGGAGTGGAGAGATGACGGAAGTAGCATGTACCCACGTGGTCATCGTACCTGGATAGGAGTGGTGTACTGTACTTCCGGGTGGCGTAGGACCGGGCCCAATCTTGGAGGAATCGTGGTAGACGAGTTGGCATATGCAAGCTTGGGTGCGACATATGCAGTGTGGATAGGGATCCTCAGCTGAGTATTATTTATCCGGATTAACGTTGCTCCTCGGTTATGGAGACTTGGTCACTGACTGTCAACGGAGAGTGGTTCTCAACTAGGAATGTTTTGAAATGTAAAATGAATCAGGAACGATGAAGAATTGAGGAATACTGAATCTTTCCAAAATAAAATAAGGTTTACAAAATGCTTTTGTGCAAAATACCTGATCTTGCTTAAGCCTTACCTTGACTACCCTAAGCCTCTCATTCCTGAGTCTTCTCCCTTTTCTTTAGTCGGGTAAGTCTTGTTGAGTACCCCAGTACTCAGGGTTTGTTACCCATGCTGCAGGTATGACTGAGACCCCGATGTGTCTTGCGCCCTGCTGCATGACCATCGTCCAGGAAGAGGCCGATGAGGCCGAAGAATAGTTGTGCACCCTCGGGCTGGGTGATTATCAGTATCTTTATTTTGTTGTACTCCGCTACGTTGCCTTTGTCTATTTCTATTATCAGAACTTGGTTTGTAATAACTGCACCTTAATTTCTATTTGGAACCCTGCTTTGTAAAACTAATGTTATTTAAGTCTTCCGCTCTTTATTCCGATGTTATTTGTAAAAGTATGCAATGCTGTAACCGAATTGTGAGATGATCCTGCGGACATTGGGCACTGATGTAGCCCGGTGGCGAACAGGTCTTAATCACATGGAACATGGGTTCGGCTGTCAGAGGTTGACAGGGACACGTGGGCCATGAGATTAGGGCCGTTCCGTCACAGACGGTGAGGTGGTGCTCGGCGTGTTCCCCTTGACAAGGCGGACCGAGAGGTGGTGATGGTTGGGCTAGCGCATGGTTGAAGCTCGCCGGCGGTGAGCGATGGCGGACGGCGGCGGCGGTGACACGCGGCTACGCCGTTTCCGGCGGTCGCCGGCCAAATTAACGGGGGCGTAAGCTTATGCGAACCCTAGGAAGTGGAACTAGGTGGTTGGTTCAGCCGGTGAAGCTCCGGTGGAGCTCGACCACGTGCGCGGCCATGACGGTGTCCATGGCGCTCGGTTGGGCAAGAGAGGGAGGCTAGGGGGCGGTAGAGACCTCGCGGAGGCGTGTTCTCACCGTGCCTTGGCCTGATGAAGCTTGACGGCGAAGAAGAGGGGTGGCGAAGCTCGGGGTGGTGCGGAACGGGCTCGAGCTCCTTTCGGCGGCGAACGGGGACCGAAGGGGGCACCTCGTCCTCCGGCGGCGGTGGGGCTTGGTCGGGGAAGATGACGCGCGCACGGCGTGTGCACGGCGAAGGCGGAGAGGCTGGCGAGAGGGATTGGATGGTGGCGGTCGGGTGAGGTCGGAACGGCGGTGGCGAGTGGCGGTGTCGAACGGTGGCGAGCAGTGGAGCGCTCGGCTCGTTCCTGGGAGAGGAGAAGGAGAGAAGGCAGGCGAGCGCGTGCGAATGGAGAGTGAGGAAGTGGAGAGGGGAGCGGTGCGCGGGGTCTTTGCCCGGCCAGCGGCGACCCGAGGTCGTGGCGGGGGCCACGGCCGACGCGACGTCACGGCAGAGCGGCGCGAGCAGCGAGGCGGCGCGGCAGGCGAGGCAGCGCGGGAGTGGCCGGTGGAGATCGTTGCGTGATCGGGAGAAAAAGGATCGCGTGGAGAGTGGCGGAGGCGGATTCGCGGCAGGGACAAGCCGCCACGCGGCAGGCCGGCTGGCGTACGGCGCGGCGCGGTCGGCTGACCGGCGCTGCAGCGCGTGCGCGACGCGGGCGAGCGTGGGAGCGGCGCGGGCCGGCGCGGGCAAAACTGGGCCGAAAGGGTGGCGCCGGAAAAAAACATTTTCCTTTTTCTTTTTTCAAAAACTTTTCAAACTTTGACCATTCAAAAACAATTTCAAAAACTCCGAACTAGGCTTTGACCCCAAAATAAAAGTTGCTCAAAATAATTTTCTCTACAACTTTCATATAAGGCACTTTTTCTAAAAATCATTTTTACAGCCTCCATATAAATAAAGTCAGTTTTCGAGACATAAATCATTTGTTCTCCCATTTTTATTTGTCAAACCATTTTTAAACTAGGTCAAGGTATCAATATAAAAAGTATTAGATTCATTATTCTCTACTTTATAAAATTATTTGTCAAATCAAAAATCCATTTAAACCATCAAGTTCAAAAGAATTCAAAATCCAAATAAATAAGCAAAAGCCAAAAGCACTCTTATGCACATGAAATGATGCAATGCATTGCTTATGAGTTTTAGTAACTAAGTGCAATTCCTAATGCAGTGCTTGACACTAGGGTGTCACAGCCCCTCCCCCCTTAAAGAAATCTCGTCCTAAGATTTGGGTTACGTACGAATCCTTATAAAAAGCGGGATAATTTTCACGCAAGTACTCTTCAGTTTCCCAAGTTGCATCATTGGGTCCGTGATTGCTCCAAAGAATCTTGTGAGTCTTCACTGTTCGGTTTCGAGTCTCTCGAGTCTTGGTGTCCAATATCTCCTGAGGTTGTTCATAGTATTCCAGATCTGATCTGATAACAACATCTGGGATCCGAACTTCTTCTTGTTCCGGGACTCGAAGACACTTTTCAACTGGGATACGTGAAATACGGGAAAGACTGCGCTCATCTCTGGGGGTAACTGCACTTCATAGGCTAGTTCTCCCTTTTTGGCTATGATCTGGTATGGTCCCACATATCGGGGTGCTAGCTTTTTCTTGATTCCAAAAACGTTGGACCTTTCTCATGGGTGAGACCTTAAGGTAGACGTAATCTCCTATTTGGAATTCCAAGGGTCTCCTTCGTGTGTCAGCATAGCTTTTCTGTCGGGATTGTGCTGCCTTGATATGCTGCTGTACATTTTGCACGATCTCCTCGGCATCCATTACATAATCTGACCCATAAAATCCTCGATCTCCTGATTCAACCCAATTTACCGGGGTTCTGCATCTTCGTCCATATAAAACTTCAAATGGTGCCATCTTTATACTTTCCTGATAGCTATTGTTATATGAGAACTCAGCGAGGGGTAACCACTTTCCTCATGATTCTCTCGAGGATAGAACACAAGCTCTGAGGATATCTTCCAAAATTTGATTCACTCTTTCTGTTTGTCCAAAGTTTTGAGGATGATAAGCGAAACTTCTTATCAACTTAGTCCCTAGTTCCTTGTGTAACTGCTCCCAAAAATGTGCTATGAACTGGGGTCCTCTATCAGAAACAATCCTTTTTAGAACTCCATGTAGCCTCAAGATGTTCTGGATGTACATGTCTGCATACTGATGAGGTCGATGTGTAGTCTTGACTGGTATGAAGTGAGCTACTTTGGATAAACGATCCACAATAACCCAGATAGAATCATGTACTTTTTGAGTGGTTGGAAGACCTGTGATGAAATCCATACTAATTTCTTCTCATTTCCATTCTGGGATTGACAAGGGTTGTAACAATCCGGTAGGTCTTAGGTGTACAACCTTTATCCTGCAACAAGTATCGCACTTTGCGACATAAGCTGCAACTTCTTTCTTCATCTTTCACCACCAATACCTTGTTCTCAGATCGTGGTACATCTTACTGCTTCCTGAATGGATAGATAACTTTGCATTGTGGGCTTCATTCAGAATTCTTTCTTTCAGCTCCGTGTTCTCAGGAACAACCAACCTTTGATTATACCATAAAATTCCCTGTTCATTTGTTCTGAAGTTCAAAGAACTATTGGTTTCCAACCTCTTCTTGATTTGACAGATCTCTTCATCGGTCTTTTGTCTTTCGATGATGTCACTCTCCAGGGTGCACTGTATAGTGATGTTATTTAGCATAACGGGGTGCATAAGGTTGAATCCATCTTCCAACAGTGGTTGTAAGGAGTTGCAATGAGTCTTGCGACTCAAGGCATCTGCTACAACGTTCGCTTTTCTAGGGTGGTAATGCACTTCTAGGTTGTAGTCCTTAATCAACTCTAACCATCTCCTCTGCCTCATATTCAACTCTGGCTGGGTGAAGATATACTTCAAACTTTTATGATCTGTGTACACATGACATAGGTTACCCATAAGATAATGTCTCCATATCTTGAGTGCATGAACTACGGCTGCCAATTCCAAATCATGAGTCGGGTAATTCTCTTCATGTGGTCATAACTGGCGCGAGGCATATGCTATAACTCTCCCATTCTGCATAAGCACACATCCGAGTCCAATCTTGGATGCGTCACAAAACACATCAAAAGGTTCCTCCAAATCTGGCTGAGCCAAAACTGGCGCCGAAGTCAACAAGGTTCGCAGAGTACGAAATGCTGCCTCACACTCTGGAGTCCATTCAAACTTCTTGTTTTTCTGAGTTAGACGAGTCATAGGTTTTGCGATCCTTAAGAAATCCGGAATGAACCGACGGTAATATCCGGCCAATCCTAGAAAGCTACGTACCTCATGTACGTTAGTGGGCGCTTGCCAATCCATAACTTCGTGTACCTTCATGGGATCCACAGAAATTCCTTCTTCTGAAAGGACGTGTCAAAGAAAGGGTACTTTCTTTAACCAAAACTCACACTTGCCAAACTTCGCGTACAACTTGTGCTCTCGAAGTCGAGCTAAGACGATTCGTAGATGCTCAGCATGATCCTTCTCATTTTTAGAGTATACCAAGATGTCATCGATAAACACCACAACAAACTTGTCCAACTCGGGCATAAAAACCGAATTCATCAAGTACATGAAATGTGTCGGTGCATTAGTTAATCCAAAGGACATAACTAGATATTCATAAAGTCCATATCTGGTAGAGAAAGTTGTTTTTGGTATATCCTCTCTTCTAATCTTGATCTGATGGTAACCTGATCTCAAGTCGATCTTGGAGAACACTTTTGCCTTTGATAACTGATCGAACAAGATGTCAATTCGGGGTAAGGGATATTTGTTCTTTATAGTTACTGCATTCAGAGGTCTATAGTCCACACACATCCTTAGGGTTTTGTCCTTCTTTTTCACGAAGATGGCGGGACATCCCCAAGGTGACGAACTAGGACGTATAAAGCCTTTATCCAAAAGTTCTTGCAACTGAGCCTTGAGCTCTGCTAGCTCATTAGCTGGCATCCTATATGGCCTCCGAGAAATGGGTGCCGTTCCAGGGATTAACTCGATAGCAAACTCCACATCCCAATCTGGTGGTAATCCTGGCAACTCATCAGGGAAGACATCTGGAAACGCACACACTATCGGGATCTCAGCTATCTGCTTAGCTGTGATATTAAACAACACTCCGATCTCATGGGGGTTTCGGGGTAACTTAAAACGAATAGAAGACTCATTCTGAGGGCTCACTAGGGAAACCACTCGTTTTGCGATATCCAAATTAACTTTCCAACGTTTCATCCATCCCATCCCCAAGATTACATCCAAACCTAACCTGGGAATTACGATAAGATCCACAGATACCTTTTTATCCCCAAAAGTGATTTCCATTTCCTTAGCCATTATACAGGCAGAAAGAACAGCCCCTGCTGAACTTATCTGATAACCCCTATCCAATTCTACCAACTTAGGGTTACTTCTCGTAACAAAATTCTCACTTATGAAAGAATGCGATGCTCCGGAATCAAACAACACAACTGCAGGGTATTGATTAACAAGAAACGTACCAGCGGTGATAGGTTCTCCTTCTGGCACTTCTTCAACACTGGTGTAGTGCACATGACCTGTACGAGGTGGAGGCTGGGTGTACTGCTTCTTTGGCCGAGGGCACTGACGCGACAAATGTCCGGTCTGGCCGCAGTTGTAGCACGGTCCGATCACATATGGGGTCTTGGCACCTCCTGAACCTCCTGCCTTTGCCTTGTTCTACATCATGGGAGCGGTGTGGGGCTTCTGGAAACTCGGGCGGGAGCGGTTGTTAGTTATCTTCCTCTGTGGGGGACGGAACCTTGCTCCTGCAACTGGCGGGCGATACGGGGTGCGTGCTCCGAAAGGGGCCCTCTGTTGAGACGAACCTCCTTCGTTTGCGCGACGGCGGTTTTCTGTCGCCAGCCTACTGTCATTCGCCTCTTGGTTCAGGCAGTCACTGACAAAGTCACTGAAGGTGGTGCGGTGGCTGTTTCCCATCTTGGAAAGCATGGTGGCACTCATGCCACGCTTGAAGCTAGAAATCTTCTTGGCCTCTGTGTTGACAAAGTCAGGGGCATAGCGAGATAGGTTGCTGAAGCTGTGTAGATATTCTGACATAGACCTGGTTCCCTGGGATAGCCTCATGAACTCTGTGGTCTTCATTTCCATCAGTCCACTGGGGATATAGTGGTTGCGCATAGCAGTAGAAAACTGATCCCAAGTGACTCGTGCATTTACAGGTAGGGATGCACGGTACTAGGCCAACCATAAACCTGCGAGTCCTTCTAGCATGTGGGTGGCATACTCCGCCTTAAGCTCTTCCGTTAGACAGAGCAGGCGGAACTTCTGAGTGATGGAGTTGAGCCACTCATCTGCTTCAAGCGGTTCGGTGACTTCCTTGAACACAGAGGGACGAGTGTCCAAGAAGTCACGGTAGGAACTGTACTGATTGGGCTCAGGTCCCTGGCGCTGCTGATGCTGCTGCGCAGTGTTGTTAGCGATATTGCGGAGGGTGGCCTCCATGTGCCTCTGCATTTCTTCCATGTTCCTCTGACTACCCAGAAACTGATCGAAAAACGCTTCTGGCGTCATTGGTGCCTGCGGGGTGGTGGCAGATTCTCCTCCTGTCCAGACCCCTGTCCACGTTGGCTGCGAGTGTGTGCCGACATCTGCATATCCCATTAATAAGCAATCATTAGGTGATATCACATTGATCATGAATAAATACTGCGCTGTACATAATTCGAAAATTTAGCACACAACCAAGTATAAATACTCATTTCCATACAACATCACGAAATAATTGCTCGAAATAAGACACGCAAACGATGGATTTCCATAAAAGGTGCCAGATCAAAGTTTGGACTTTGTTCAAAAGCCATGCATACCATTATACAACTTAAACATTGAAGGACCGAAAATGCTAAAGCAAGGCGACCAGAGGGGGGGGGGGGGGGTGAATGGGAGCCTAAAAATTTCTTCTCAGAAATTACGGCTTCTGTCCCAACAAAATCGACCCCAAAAGCTTCAGACTCAAACACGATGCCCACGACCCTCAGAAAGAAGGTGTATGATCCCTAGGATCACAGCGAGGCACCGCACAAGGGAGCAAACCAAAACTCCCAAAACTCCAAGTCAAGTTCGGACCCAAAAACCAACTCCTGAACGTAGATAGAGGGCTACGTCGGGATTCCTCCAAATACCGATGCTAACGCGTAGCAAAGATATGTAGAGAGGTTCCTAGGTGAACTCTAGGAGCAAACGAGATGTCCGGAAGCGAAGCCGAAAAGCCGGGAGAGCAAACGCACTAAAACTCACCCTACAGCCGATTCGCGAACTGTCCGGGCTGCTGGTGCCGGACTGTCTGCGCCAGGGGCGGACTGTCCGTGAAACCCTGGCAGACTATCCACAGGTCAAAAGGCAAAATCAGCACGGCTGCTGAACCCTCCCTGCGAGACTCCCGGACTGTCCGCACCTTTGTACGGCGGACTGTCCGCCGGCCAAGTTGCAAAGACAGCAACGCTGCTGGACTCACCCTGCGCGACTCACGGACTGTCCGCGCCTACCAACGGCGGACTGTCCGCCGGTCAACCGAGACGAAAAGGCCCGAGGCCAACAGCCACTGCTCGGCTGAAGCCGCGATGCGCGGACTGTCCGCGGCCAATATGGCGGTCTGTCCGCGACCTCCTAGAAAGCGCAAAAATAGCACGGGACAAACCCAAAATCGATTGGATCTTCACCAAATCGAACGGGGCTGCAACCAAACTTCTCCCAAGTGTTCTTCTACGTGTTGGGAAGCTAATCCTAGGATATCGTCGCTTCAATCCAACTATACCAGGAGAAATCCAAAGAACACTATAAAAGGGGAAGAACGAAGAACGAAAATGATTTCGACTCGATCTACTTGTTCGTGAGGGTATAGATGAATTCCTTCGGTGGAAATGTACTCCTCACTTCAAAGAACAAGTTGATTCAAACGGAATCGCAAAAGACGCAGCGTAGAGGGAGATCGGGGGAGGGGAAAATCGTGGAGAAAAGAAGAACGCGAAGAACAAATTCAAAACGCGCATTCAACCACGAATTTGATCCGTGGATTCAGAGGAATGGATGATAGATTAAGCACTCGGTGTCGGGCTACAAGCCACTCCAGCAAATCAAAGCTTGGATGGCAAAAAGCTCAAGAACAAGAGCCAACTCTCCCTAACCCTAGCCTTCTCTCACACAAACAAAATGAGAGAGACACCGTCCAAAAATTCCCCAAGGATGGCGGCTGCCCTAGCAGCCCCCTCATATATATAGGCGCACGTCCGAAGACCAAAACGCCCTTACATTAAGCACTCGACCCAAATACCCCTAGGGGTAAAACCGTCCAGTCCGGTCAATCTTCATCCAACGGCCACGCCCGCACATCCGGTAGCTTCGCCTCGACGCGACCTCCCTGATGCCGCCACGTGCCGTCATGTCGACCACCGCGCCTTCCTCGTGGATAGCTTCGCTGCCGCGCCAGCCTCTCCATGCCGCCATGCGTCGACCGTCCTTTCGGACCACCCCCGGTTTTGAGGCCCAAACCGGTAAACCCGCCAGCCCAGGTTTTGAGGCCCAAACCTGGCAAACCGTCCACCCCTTGTTTTGAGGCCTAAACTCGGAAACCCGCAAGCCCAGGTTTTGAGGCCCAAACCTGGAAACCGTCCTCGCCGAGTTTTGAGGCCCAAACTCGGAAACCGGCCACCCCAGGTTTTGAGGCCCAAACCTGGAAACCGTCGATGGTAGCTTTTTGAGGCTCAGCTACCGAACCCTCACCATAGACGGGATGTGGTTCGCACACCCCGACTACCGGCACCGATGCCGATGCATGTCCAGCCTCCACGCCGGGCACAACGCCTTCGCCATCCTCCTTGACTCGGCTGACGGCACTTGCGCCGCACACGAGCCCATGTCCGACCTCCCGCCAAGTGTCACGACACCACGTCTTCCTCCCGACTCGGCCGATGCATCGCACATCCCATGTGCTCTCGCTCGCTGATGCCACGTGCCAGCTTCACCGCTCTGGGTACATCGGCATGGCACGTTCGCCGCACGGCACGCCCATCCTTCACCGCTCCCGGTCCGTCGGCACGACACGTCTCTACTTGACCTTCACCTCGCCATCGACCACTGTATCCGAGCTCCACACCTACACATCAACACAGCCAAGAGACACATGTTGCACACGCACGCCAACACATAAACACAACACAACTCACGCCACCGGTTAGTCATAAACAATAAGTGCATAGCAATATATGGACTTAACCGGGTAAAAGCCTCAAACCTTCCTCATCAAAGTCAATCATTCATCATATATGTTCTCAATCTCCCCCTTGATGAATGCATTGACTAAAAATAAAACCACAAAGGAAGGGTTTGAAGGCAAGCCTCATTCAAGTGCCCAAAAGCCAAGTAAAAGCAAACACAAGGCCACTTGAGATGAGGAAGGATCATGGAAACTCCAAATAAACGCTCTCGGTCCCAAAAGAAATGGGAAAAGCGGGCAAAGCCTCCACACAACCGAAGAGTCAAGAGAAACAAGAGTTTCATAAAATCCCAAAAAGCACTCGAAAACCAATCTCAAATAAATTGTCAAACAGTCATCACAAAAGAAACCAAGGTACTTATCCACTTGGGTTCACTTGGGTCAAATCCCCCTTTTTCTCTCTTGGGTTTCTAAATTTCTCCCCCTTGATGATTGAATTGACAAAAACTAGGCACAAGAGATGGTTTGAGATACCAAAGCCGAAAACTTGGTCCCCAAATACATGGGCAACGGCTCAACGCAACCAAGCAAAGGATCGGAGCAACAACTCAACAAAGAGCAAAACTCGATCACATAGAGCAAAAGACTTGGTTCCGAAAGGCATGGGCAACGGCTCGACACAACCAAGTCAAAAATGAGCTAGCCCTCAAGAAAAGGCAGAAAAGGGCTCAACACCACTAGCTCAAGGCTCGATACCAATTTAGGCTGAAACAACGCATAAGAAGCAAAACTGCTAGTCCCTCAAGATAGAGGCACAGAGGCTCAACACAACTAGCAGAAGACTTGATACCAATCACAAGCAGCCAAAAATTGGTGAAAACAGCTAGTTCCTCAAGACAGAGGCAAAGAGGCTCGACACAACTAGCTGAAGGCTCCAAACCAATCAAAAATACCAAGCAAAAATGGCTAGTCCCTCGAGATAGAGGCAAAATGGCTCAACACGACTAGCAAGCTCGATACCGACTGGGAAAACACAAAAAGAAGCTCAAAGTCAAATGGAGCACAAACACTCGGAGCAAGCGGAGAAGCTGCAAAACAAAACAACTCCCCCTGAAAGCAAGCCTATATACAAAAGCTATGCAACAAAGCTCATGACACTAATTACATTCCATACCAAAAGATGGATACCAATTGAAACACATAAAAGAGCTATACCAAGAGAAGAAGAACATAAAAGAGCTAAACTCCCCCTAGCTCACAGCTCTCCCCAAAGATGCATGACTCTTCCCTTTGTGCCAACACATAAGCTCCCCCCTTGCAAACAGCTTCTCCTCCTTGACAAAAGGGAACATGCTGAGGGGTTTCGAACATTTCTCCACAAAATTGACACAACACAAGACAAGTCATCAACTAAAAGCATATGGGGGTCAGTGGAAAGCATTGAAAGTGACCACCAAGAGTATCGGAGCTGGGGGTATGTACACTAAGCTAAAATGCATGAAATGCACAATGCAACAGCTTCAACTGTATAGCAATCAGAATGAAAAGATGCTCAAAAGGGTGCTGCCCTGAAAGTGTAGCAATCAATACAAATGCTAGCAAAGGCTCAAACTGATCAAGTGAATACGAAATATGAACAATTAAGCATATGAGCAGTTTTAAGCCATTTTGAAAAGGAGTTCACCACTAAAATAGCACTTAGCATGAATAGACAGGAAATCGAGCAAGTGCTAACTCAAGTATAAAAGGTGAACTACCCCTAGCAAAGTTCAATCATCATGCAATAGAGTGAAGCATAGACTTGTGTTATTTTCAATATTTTATCAGAGATTGCAGCGGTATTAACACAAGTTCATTTTAAAGCATGTGATTGCGAGAGGTTAAAAGCATGGTCATTGCCTAACTTTTCAACCGGGCTAAGCCTATGCAAGAAAAGCAATCGGAAGCTTAAAGCACCGGTTTCGGTCTTACACTACACGGCTCAAGTTTAACTCAAATGTGCAATGAGAAACAGTCTCGATACCGTGATGTGCTGACACATGCAATCCCATCTCGATCTTTTCAATTCACTAATACTTGGATCAAATTTTAAGCACAAAGTAAATATGAACAATCCAAGCAAGTGAATGACTCAGTGCAAGAGACATAGCAACCTAGCATACAAAAGATAGCACAAGTGATCTCAACACATCCTACCCATGCTAGTTGCCAATCTCAATGGTGAACAAATTAAAAGTTTCATAGTTGATTAGTCAAGTTCACCATTTGCAAAAGTAGCTTAGCTCATAACACGTATCAAGTGTGATGAGGACATCAACACCAGCGATACATCCTCTCCGACACAACCTATAGCTGGTCCTCTTACTCGTGCTCGTGCTCGTCAACTTAATCATCAAGTGAGTTCCATGATAAGCTCTTGTCCATCTTGTTTAGACAATGGAAACGCGTGCACTCTTGTTTTGATTAGGAACCGAGGAGAAGACCGAAAGGGAGAAGGACTCGCGCTAGCTGGATTCGGACTGCAGCAAAGCACCAACTTGTGACCGCCACCACGGTTGCATACGGATTCGGATTCAGGCGCTTCAGGACTTGTTGGAAAGCTTATCAAGTTTAATTTCATATGAATCAAGTCCCACGTCAATATCTGTTTGGCAGCAGCGGCAATGATCCAATTACCGTCGACAGGTCTTGCTGTCCAGGGTGCTGCGTCACCTCATTTTGGGCTTATGGCCCATGTATCAAGTTGGGTCCATTAGGGACGCATCCTAGGGTTGGAGGACGACCCCAACACTCTTTTGGTCATCAATCCATCTACTTATATCCCTCTATAGCCGCCATGGTCGGGTTGGGTTTTGTTTAGATCAAGTTTAGCCTTAGCTACTTGCTTGTAGGCGCGCGTGCAGGATCAGCCGCCCGTCTCCTTGTCTTCGGAACCCCATTGTTGATTAAGATTCAGTTTGAAGCCTTCAATTTCATCTTGCAAATTCAGTGCTTGTTTCCTTGTTCTTGCTAGTTCTTCGATTGCTTGCAGGACGGGAGCCCTAGGGGCTGGTTGTCGCGCTCCACAAGATCATGACGGCTATTGGACGTGGTGTATCGGTTGCTAAGGCGCGGTCTTGAGGGCTGTAGTCGGGCCGTGAACGTCATCTCCATCCACCAATCGAGTTATCCCCGTTTCTCATCGAAAGATCGGGCAAAAACCCTAACGGGTTCGCATCAGTTGGTAATCAGAGCAGGGTTCTTCGGTGAGAGACTTCTAATCCATTGTTGTTTTTAATTAATTTCCTATAGTCCAGAAAAGCCAAAAAAAATATAGTAGATTAGTTTTTCCATAATCCTATTAAACCTTTGTGCCTTGGCTAGTACCGTTTAGTTAGGGCTTGTTGAATTTGCGTTGCTTCGGTTTGTGTCGAGTTGCTGGTCTTAGTGTCTAGTCCTTTAGAGTTTCGAGTTCTTGTCACCATCTTTACACAGCCGAGTATTACCATATCTTCTCTCTGTCGAATCTGTTGTGAAGTCCGAATTGAACTGTGGTCTTGGTCCGGATCGAGTTGAGTTCCAATCTGAGTTCCACCAACGTGATAAAAAAAAGGAAACCGAGTAGAACTCGGCAATAGGTGGAATCCATTTGTGGTTGGGTCTGAGTGGAAACCGAGTAGAACTTGGAGTCCGCTTGTTAATATATCCTGAACTCCATCTACGTGAGTCCTTCTGTGATCCAAAAGAAAGATAACTCCATACTTGTTCGGCCTTACTCTAGAGAGAGAGAGTATCTTCTTCTTACCGGAATACCCCTGTACTTTCGGAAAAAGTGTGTGTAGCGAATTGCTCCTTTGTATTCTTTTGTTCATATAATCAGATTTTGAGGTTGCCCAAAAAAAAGGGAAAAAAAAGAAAAGAGAAAAGATTCAAAAGAAAAGGGGCTGTTTTTCATATTGATTTTAGGTTTGTTCCACCTTGTTTTCAGGGGTGTGCTGTGGTTTTTCCTTTGTGTCCAGGCTCGCGTCTCTAGCACGGTCTAGCCTAGGACCAGCACAGTACCGTCGTCGAACGTTTATTCAGCTCGCCTTTATAACTAACGTGGTGCTAGTTCGTTCCTTGTTTCAGCCCACCTATAGCTCCACATACTCTACAGCTTGACAAGTCTTGTGCCGCAGCACCGATACACTTCATCCATTGCTGAAGACTTGTTGGTAGACGACCCCTCCTGTCAAGCAAGGTAAGAATTGGTAAGAACTTGTGTAACAAGTTGAGTGTGAGAGACTTGCTGTAGCTACATCCTAGTAGTTGTAGGGCTTTTATTTCTTCACTTGCCTTTCTTGTTGTCTTTGTTTTTGAACCATGACAGGGGGAGATGATGATAACGAAACACTACATACACCTCGCACTAAGGGCATCATACAACATTTTGAAAGGAAAGTGAAGCTGCACACAGAGGGACTTGATAATGACTTGCAGGTGACAAATGAAAAGCTGGGGCAGTTGGAGGCTACGCAGATTGCCACAAACAACAAGCTTACAAGTTTGGAGGAATCCGTTGCTAGTGTGGAGAAAAGCCTTGCTGCTCTCCTAAGGCGATTTGATGACTTCCACACCGAAGATAAAGAGAAGCATAAAGAAGAAAAGGAGGGAGATCGAGAGCACGGTAGTCATGAAGATGACTACACTGCTGATACTGAGCATGATGATCAAGACGCTCGTGATCGACGACGCCTACGTCACAACCGTAGAGGTATGGGTGGCAACCGCCGACGCGAGGTACACAATAATGATGATGCTTTCAGTAAGATTAAATTTAAGATACCTCCTTTTGATGGCAAATATGACCCTGATGCCTACATTACTTGGGAGATTGCTGTTGATCAAAAGTTTGCATGTCATGAATTTCCTGAGACTACACGTGTTAGGGCTGCTACTAGTGACTTTACAGATTTTGCTTCTGTTTGGTGGATAGAATATGGAAATAAAAATCCTAATAACATACCTAGAACTTGGGATGCGCTGAAATGAGCCATGAGAGCTAGATTTGTTCCATCTTACTATGCCCGTGATATGATAAATAAGTTGCAACAATTGAGACAAGGTGCTAAAAGTGTAGAAGAATATTATTAGGAATTACAAACGGGTATGTTGCGTTGTAACCTAGAGGAGGATGAGGAACCGGCTGTGGCTAGATTTTTGGGTGGGTTAAATCGGGAAATTCAAGACATCCTCGCTTACAAAGAATACAATAGTGTAACCCGTTTGTTTCATCTTGCTTGTAAAGCTGAAAGGGAAGTGCAGGGACGACGTGCTAGCGCAAGGACTAATATTTCTGCAGGGAAGGCTAATTCATGGCAGCAACGCATGACTACAACTCCATCTACACGTATGTCTACTCCATCATCTAGTGATAAGTCTCGAGCTGCTCCCACAAATTCAGTTGCAAAGACGATGCAAAAGCCTGCTGCGAGTACTTCATCCGTGGCATCGACGGGTAGAACAAGCAACATACAATGTCACCGGTGCAAGGGATATGGACACATGATGCGTGACTGTCCAAACAAGCGAGTTATGATTGTCAAAGATGATGGTGAGTGCTCATCTGCTAGTGATTTTGATG
This sequence comes from Coix lacryma-jobi var. lacryma-jobi, assembly GCA_009763385.1. Lineage (NCBI taxonomy): Eukaryota > Viridiplantae > Streptophyta > Magnoliopsida > Poales > Poaceae > Coix > Coix lacryma-jobi. The sequence goes on from CM019831.1 coordinate 88,161,101, forward strand.
AAGACACGCTTGCACTGCTTGCGACTGACCATGCAGGTAATGAAGAACAAATAGAAGAACATATTAATGCAGGTGAAGCGGACCACTATGAAAGCTTGATCATGCAGCGAGTGCTTAGTGCACAAATGGAGAAGGCGGAGCAAAATCAGCGACATATTTTATTCCAAACAAAGTGTGTCATCAAAGAGCGTTCTTGCCGCATGATCATTGATGGAGGTAGCTGCAACAACTTGGCAAGCAGCGATATGGTGCAGAAACTTGCCCTCAACACCAAACCACACCCGCATCCCTACTACATCCAATGGCTGAACAACAGTGGTAAGGCAAAGGTAACTAGACTTGTGAGAATCAATTTTTCCATCGGATCCTACAAAGATATTGTTGAATGTGATGTTGTGCCTATGCAAGCTTGTAACATTCTGCTAGGTAGACCTTGGCAATTTGATAGAGATTCTATGCATCATGGTAGATCAAATCAGTATTCTTTTCTATACCATGATCGAAAAATTGTGCTGCATCCTATGTCCCCTGAAACTATTATGCAAACTGATGTTGCAAGGGCTACTAAAGCAAAGAGCGAGAGCAATAAAAATGATAAATCTGTAATTGGTAACAAAGATGAGATAAAACTGAAAGGACGTTGTATGATAGCTACCAAATCAGATATTAATGAGTTCAATGCATCCACTTCTGTTGCTTATGCTTTGATATGCAAGGATGCTTTGATTTCAATTGAGGATATGCAATGTTCTTTGCCCCCTGCTGTTGCTAACGTTTTGCAGGAGTATTCCAATGTGTTTCCAAGTGCGGTACCAGCGGGGCTGCCACCATTACGCGGGATTGAGCACCAAATTGATCTTATTCCTGGTGCATCTTTGCCAAACCGTGCGCCATACAGGACAAACCCGGAAGAAACAAAGGAAATTCAGCGACAAGTGCAAGAACTACTGGACAAAGGTTATGTGCGAGAATCCCTTAGCCCTTGTGCTGTTCCAGTAATTTTAGTGCCTAAGAAAGATGGAACATGGCGTATGTGTGTTGATTGTAGAGCTATTAATAATATCACCATTCGATATCGACACCCTATTCCACGATTAGATGATATGCTAGATGAACTGAGTGGTGCTGTTGTGTTTTCAAAAGTTGATTTACGTAGTGGGTACCACCAGATTCGTATGAAATTGGGAGATGAATGGAAAACTGCTTTCAAAACTAAGTTCAGTTTATATGAGTGGTTAGTCATGCCTTTTGGGTTAACTAATGCACCTAGTACTTTCATGAGATTAATGAATGAGGTTTTGCGTGCTTTCATTGGGAAATTTGTTGTCGTATATTTTGATGATATATTAATTTACAGCAAATCATTGGATGAACATCTTGATCATTTATGTGTTGTTTTTAATGCACTACGCGAGACACGTTTATTTGGTAACCTTGAGAAGTGCACCTTTTGCACCGATCGAGTGTGTTTTCTTGGTTATGTTGTAACTCCACAGGGAATTGAGGTTGATCAAGCCAAGGTGGAAGCTATACAGGGATGGCCTGTCCCAAAGACTATCACCTAGGTGCGGAGTTTCCTAGGACTTGCTGGATTCTATCGCCGTTTTGTGAAGGATTTCAGCACCATTGCTGCACCATTGAATGAGCTTACCAAAAAGGGGGTGCCTTTTGAGTGGGGCAAAACACAAGAGAATTCATTCGACATGTTGAAAGATAAGTTAACTCATGCGCCTCTCCTACAACTTCCTAATTTTAATAAGACTTTTGAGCTTGAATGTGATGCTAGTGGAATTGGTCTGGGAGGTGTTCTGTTACAAGAGGGAAAACCTATTGCATATTTTAGTGAGAAATTGAGTGGGCCTGTTCTCAATTATTCTACTTATGATAAAGAACTCTATGCTCTTGTTCGAACATTAGAGACATGGCAGCATTATTTGTGTCCCAAAGAGTTTGTTATCCATTCTGATCATGAATCTTTAAAACATATTCGTAGTCAAGGAAAACTGAATCGTAGGCATGCAAAATGGGTTGAATTTATTGAATCTTTTCCTTATATTATTAAACACAAGAAAGGGAAGGAGAATATTATTGCTGATGCTTTGTCACGGAGATATACTTTGCTGAATCAACTTGATTATAAGATCTTTGGGTTAGAAACAATTAAGGACCAATATGTTCACGATGCTGATTTTAGAGACGTGTTGCTGCATTGTAAAGATGGAAAAGGATGGAACAAATTCATCGTTAGTGATGGGTTTGTGTTTAGAGCTAACAAGCTATGCATTCCAGCTAGCTCTGTTCGTTTGTTGTTGTTGCAGGAAGCACATGGAGGTGGCTTGATGCGACATTTTGGAGCAAAGAAGACCGAGGACATACTTGCTGGTCATTTCTTTTGGCCAAGGATGAAGAGAGATGTGGAGAGGTTTGTTGCTCGTTGCACAACATGTCAAAAGGCAAAGTCACGGTTAAATCCCCACGGTTTGTATCTACCTCTTCCTGTTCCTAATGCTCCTTGGGAGGATATATCTATGGATTTTGTGTTGGGATTACCAAGGACTAGGAGGGGACGTGATAGTGTGTTTGTGGTTGTTGATAGATTTTCTAAGATGGCACATTTCATACCATGTCATAAAACTGATGATGCTACAAATATTGCTGATTTGTTCTTTCGAGAAATTGTTCGCTTACATGGTGTGCCCAACACAATTGTTTCTGATCGTGATGCTAAATTTCTTAGTCATTTTTGGAAGACTTTGTGGTTTAAATTGGGGACTAAGCTTTTATTTTCCACCACTTGTCATCCCCAAACTGATGGTCAAACTGAAGTTGTGAATAGAACTTTATCCACTATGTTAAGGGCTGTTTTAAAGAAGAATATTAAGATGTGGGAAGAATGTTTGCCTCATATTGAGTTCGCTTATAATCGTTCATTGCATTCTACTACAAAAATGTGTCCTTTCGAGATTGTCTATGGCTTCTTGCCACGTGCTCCTATTGATTTAATGCCTTTGCCAAGTTCTGAAAAAATGAATTTTGATGCTAAGCAACGTGCTGAATTGATGTTAAAATTGCATGAAGCCACTAAAGAAAACATAGAGCGCATGAATGCTAAGTACAAATGTGCTGGAGATAAAGGTAGAAAGGAATTGATTCTGGAACCTGGGGATTTGGTTTGGTTCCATTTGCGAAAAGATAGATTTCCAGAACTGAGAAAATCCAAATTGATGCCTAGAGCTGATGGTCCTTTTAAAGTGCTGCAACGAATTAATGAGAATGCATATAAGCTTGATCTTCCTGCAGATTTTGGGGTTAGTCCCACATTTAACATTGCAGATTTGAAGCCTTATTTGGGTGAGGAAGATGAGCTTGAGTAGAGGACGACTCAAATGCAAGAAAGGGAGGATGATGAGGACATCAACACCAGCGATACATCCTCTCCAACACAACCTATAGCTGGTCCTCTTACTCGTGCTCGTGCTCGTCAACTTAATCATCAAGTGAGTTCCATGATAAGCTCTTATCCATCTTGTTTAGACAATGGAAACGCGTGCACTCTTGTTTTGATTAGGAACCGAGGAGAAGACCGAAAGGGAGAAGGACTCGCGCTAGCTGGATTCGGACTGCAGCAAAGCACCAACTTGTGACCGCCACCACGGTTGCATACGAATTCGGATTTAGGCGCTTCAGGACTTGTTGGAAAGCTTATCAAGTTTACTTTCATATGAATCAAGTCCCACGTCAATATCTGTTCGGCAGCAGCGGCAATGATCCAATTACCGTCGACAGGTCTTGCTGTCCAGGGTGCTGCGTCACCTCATTTTGGGCTTATGGCCCATGTATCAAGTTGGGTCCATTAGGGACGCATCCTAGGGTTGGAGGACGACCCCAACACTCTTTTGGTCGTCAGTCCATCTACTTATATCCCTCTATAGCTGCCATGGTCGGGTTGGGTTTTGTTTAGATCAAGTTTAGCCTTAGCTACTTGCTTGTAGGCGCGCGTGCAGGATCAGCCGCCCGTCTCCTTGTCTTCGGAACCCCATTGTTGATTAAGATTCAGTTTGAAGCCTTCAATTTCATCTTGCAAATTCAGTGCTTGTTTCCTCGTTCTTGCTAGTTCTTCGATTGCTTGCAGGACGGGAGCCCTAGGGGCTGGTTGTCACGCTCCACAAGATCGTGACGGCTATTGGACGTGGTGTATCGGTTGCTAAGGCACGGTCTTGAGGGCTGTAGTCGGGCCGTGAACGTCATCTCCATCCACCAATCGAGTTATCCCCGTTTCTCATCGAAAGATCGGGCAAAAACCCTAACGGGTTCGCATCAAAGTGATCAAAAAGAGCCTAAGCTACAAGCATCATCATGAATAAACAGGGCATTCCAAAAAGAGCATAATCTCATTCTCATTACTATATTCATGAAGCTCTAAAATGCAAGATATACATGATGAAATGCATGCAAAAGCTAGTCTATCAAAGACAAAACAAAACTAGCCTAAAAAGGAAAACCCAAAACAAAAGGGTATCGGAGAAGTACAACTAAGATACAACAAGCAAAATGCTTCCCCAACTAAAAGGGAAACACGCACCAAAGACACAAATAAAGAGCCAAGAAATGCTCAAGCGACAGCCAACAAAATCCACATCGAAAAGACCACACAACAGAAAGGGGTCGGAGAAGAAAAGTACTAGAAACCAAACTCAGAAGTGTGTCGGGGTACCTCATGATACGCATGACCGCCTGCTGGTGTCATACTCGAGGGGACGCCTGAATCTGCTAAAATCTTCGGGGCACCTGCCTCGCCGAAGTCGTCTCCCCCTCGCCTGATGCTTGTCGCTCGCACAGGTGCTGCTAGTGCTCGCTGGAGAGCTGCTCGAACGGAACTCCAAGTCGTGGAAGAAGTGTGATCGGGTCCATGAGCCGAAATGCTCTCTCCAGGCTCCTGTTCTCCTGCACACTCAAAAGCAGAAGAAACACAAGGCATTTTCTCGTCCAGTGTGACCTCAAGGTCTCCATGAAAACGGTTAGTTACATAAAAGCATAAGGTAAGCTCTCAACAAAAAGAGGTCTACCTATGAATGATACCGCAAAGGGAGATCTGAACTCAAACTAGTCAAGACTACCATGCAAACAGGATAAAGCACTGTATAGCAAAATGCAACCTAAAAACATGATCAACCCAAACACAGCCTAAACCTCAACACATGCTACAATGCAAGATAATGATAGCAATATATCCAGAAGCATGTAACATGATAAAAATGAGGAAAGACTAGTGCTCAACCTAAACATGTCAACAGGGTACATGTAGCTACACAAAACTAGCACCTGAAAAGTGTCACCTAATGAACATCATACCTCTACATGTAAAGCTCATGGAGAAGTATGGTAAAGCATGGCATAATGTTCATGAGGATCACCAACTAGCATGAAAAGTGGATATTCCACAAAAGCTATACACAAAGCTAGCATGACATGATATACAAGATAGCACATGCTACACTAAAGCAAAACATGATACAAAGGAAATGTACATGCACATACTATACAAGTGAGCACATGAAACACCATCTCATACCACAAGAAATAGCACATGGATGTACAAGGTATGAGTGTATAAGAAAGCTCACCAAACTACAAAAGCCTCTTTGGAGGCAAATCTAAGCGAGGTGTAGAGAACCATCATAAACTTGATCACATCTAAAAGACCAAGTTCCATTCGGCGCATGTTCTCCACCCCACGTCCTCATATCTACACACAAGAGGACAAAGTAACCCGAGTCTCGGACCCCGAACGGTTAGCAAGCATATACTTGGGAACCCAAGACTTGGTCACAAAACTCAACTTATGTTGTGGGTTAGCATGATGCAAATGTTGGTTCAAGTGCAATTGTGAAACACCCTTGGAAGCATTCCTCAAAAGGACAACTCGAGGAAAAGAACGAGTCGTACCACGGGAAAAGAGGCAAACATCTTCCAAGGTTTTTGTAGAAGAACCAATAGAAGCACCATGAAAAGCATGACGTGGACCAAGAGAGGAAGCACCAGAAGCATGTCCACGATCATGACCTATCCCACTAGAAAAGGAGTCATAAAACCCATCAACAAAGAGGGGTTTCTTACTAGGAGCACAAGCGTTCATGCCATGAGAAGGGCTATGAACCACCATCTTCCTAGAAGAGCGAACTTGGCGCAAACGTTTGGCACACCGATAGCAAAAGCTTTCTTGATGCCCATCTTTCTCACAAAAAGAGCAATGGTACAAAGGCCTACTGGAAGGCACACCATTCTCCGACAAGTGAGAAGTCCCTTGGGACTTAGAACAAGAAGCATCAACAACTAACTTGGTGCCAATACTCGGAGCACACGTGCCATGGGAAAGGCTACGCGGCTTCCTAAAAGCCTTAGCTCGAATTCGTTGCTCGTGTTTGACACGGCGGAAACAAAAATCGAATGAGTGTCCATCCTTCTTGCAAAAGGTGCAATGGAAAACCAGATTGGGAACACGAGTCCCAAAAATGTGAGAAGCACCTTTGTCAAGAGAAGTCCCTTGGACATCACTCGAAGAAACAACAAGGTTAGGAGTAGCTATGAAAGAGCTATCCAAAACCTTGACACTAATGCTACAGTCAAAAGACTCACGCGCAACACAAGAACTCAACTCTGGTTGCAAAGATGCAAACTTAGAAATATCAACATCGGAGTTGCAAGAAATGCGCGAATCAAATGACTTAGCACAAAGACTCTTGCATCTTTTAGCTAAAACCTCATTTTCAAACATGAGGTGATCGCAAGTACCACATGGAGCATTTTTAAGAATTTCCATCTCCTCTCTAATGCACTCGGCATATGTGGTACGCAAGAGTTCAATTTCTTTTTCAAGGTTGGCACTCATATCATTGTGCTCAACCAACATGGCGCTCATATCATCGCGCGCTTGTTTCAAAACCAAAACTTCTTTTTCCAAATCAATGCAAGATGTGCAAATAAAATCGGTGAAAGAAACATCACCATTCACATCAAGCAAAGAATCATGGTTAGCACAAGAAGTAAGGCAAGCATTTTTATTCAAAGAGCACAAGCTACAAGACCTAGCATTTATCTCAATAATTTCAGCCCTAGCATGCTCAAGTTCATCTACACATGTGGTGTGAGTCAATTTTAGTTTATTGATTTCAGCAAGCAACGACTCACAAGAAACACATGGTCCAACAGCTTTTGACCTAAGCAAGGCTATTTCAGATTTAGCACGAACAAGATTCTTGCGCAAGTCAAAGCAAACAAGACATGGTATGGAAGCATTTGATTTCAGCATTTCATTCTCAGATTTTAAGCTAGCAAGGGAAAAGCATAGCTCATCATTCTTCCTAACCATGTCACTACAAGAGGTGCAAGGCAAAGAGGCACTAGACTTCTAGTGAAAAAGACCACATTTTAATCTAGTGATGGAGCAATTCAACTTCTCAATCTTTCTACGCAAGGTATCACAAAGCTCATCATATCTAACATTATCATCACAACAAGCTTCAAATAGTCGGGACAAAGCCCCAAGACTAGCAACAAGTGTACCTTTCTTGGCCTTGCCAAGTTCACATACCAGATCCTCCGTCGAATGTCCATCATCTCCTAGGAAGTCCAGCAAAGCCTCCACCTCATGTTCCGTCTCAAGAATCGCACTCCTCCTTCTTGCCAAAACGTCATCGTCGGTCGCATGTCCAAGACTCAAACCTAAGGACAAAGACACGCCGGGAGAAAAGCTTGGTGCCATCTCTAATAGCACGGTTAGTGTTAGCCAAAACACAAGCTCAACACCTCGACAAGCAAAGTCAGAAACAAACCGCTCTCAAAAGGTCGCCTTCGCGGATCCAGAACCGGTTAAGGTAGAGAGATCCTTAACTGGCTCTGATACCAATTGAAGGACCGAAAATGCTAAAGCAAGGCGACCAGAGGGGGGGGGGGTGAATGGGAGCCTAAAAATTTCTTCTCAGAAATTACGGCTTCTGTCCCAACAAAATCAACCCCAAAAGCTTCGGACTCAAACACGATGCCCACGACCCTCAGAAAGAAGGTGGATGATCCCTAGGATCACAGCGAGGCACCGCACAAGGGAGCAAACCAAAACTCCCAAAACTCCAAGTCAAGTTCGGACCCAAAAACCAACTCCCGAACGTAGATAGAGGGCTACGTCGGGATTCCTCCAAATACCGATGCTAACGCGTAGCAAAGATATGTAGAGAGGTTCCTAGGTGAACTCTAGGAGCAAACGAGATGTCCGGAAGCGAAGCCGAAAAGCCGGGAGAGCAAATGTGCGGATACATGGGTGTATGCCGGGTCTCTGAGTGATGAGTGATTGTCAACTGGGACGATGCACATGTTCTTTGGCTTGTGTTGTGCAGGTGTCGAGCACGGATGCAGTGATCGAAGGCGAGGTGAAGGTCAAGTAGAGACGTGTCGTGCCGATGGACCGAGAGTGGCGAAGGGCGGACGTGAGGCTTGGACTGAGGGACCAGAGGCCCGAGGATCAGCTGTGGTGGCTGGCAGCCTGTGACGACGACAAGTGAAGAAGTGCGGTCATGTGTTACCTGAGTCGTGGACTCGGGGACACGTGTCGGTGGATACACCTACCACCGAGTTGGTCCAGAATAACCCTAGGGTTTAGCTGGTTCGCTCTGTAATTAGAATAGTGAGGGGTAGAGTAGGAATTAGACTTAGGTTAGAATTAGGATAAGTAGAGGGAGACACCCTCCTCCCTTCCCATCTCAGTCATTTGCTCTTTCGCACTTAGGGTTTCCTGCTCTCCCATCCCCTGCTGTAGCTAGCTGAGATCCGCAGAGAGACTTGCCTCTGTGTACTGTTGATTTGAGGAAGTGAGGCCGTATCCTCACCTTTGCAGTGCAGATCGATGACTTGATTCGTGTTTTGATTCGTGTTCTTCGCGTTCTTCGTTTCTTCACGATTTTCCCGTCACTCGATCTCCCTCTCTAGTGCGTCTTTGCGAAATCCGTTTGAATCATTTTGTTCGTATCATTGAGGAGGTCATTTCGACCAAAGGAATTCATCTAACTCCTCATGATCGAATAGATCGGGACGATTTCGTTTTCGTGGCGCATTTTCCGTTCATCCACCTTCCCTTTTGATTTCCCGGTGATTTGGTTGATTTGAGCGGATGATTTCTTGGGGATAGTCTCCTAACTACCCCGTGATCATCTTCTCCAAGTTTGGGAACTTGGGATTTTGATTTGGATTGGATTTGAGAGGATTTGGGAGAGAGGCGATCAAAGTCGCCCTCCCTGTTCATCCGCGGACAGTCCGCCACTGGACCCGCGGACTATCCGGGGGTCGGGCTCCGACCGAGCAGTGGTTGCGTGGCCTTGACTGTTTTTGTCTCGGGTGACCGGCGGACAGTCCGCCGTTGTCAGGCGTGGACAGTCCGGGCTCGAGCAGGGACTTCTCAGCAACTCTGTATTTTTGCACTTTTGACCGGCGGACAGTCCGCCACCAGAGCGCGGACAGTCCAGCCTTGGGCGGACAGTCCGGGACTCCAGGTCCGGACAGTCCGGGATCCTGCTGAGTGCTCCGGTTTGGTGCGTTTGCTCTTCCAGCTTCTACGCTTGGTTTTCGGACTTCTCGTTTGGCCCTGTAGTTTACCAAGGAACCTCTCTTGATATCCTTGCCACTTGTTAGCATCGGTATTTGGGGACTTCTCGACGTAGCCGTCTATCTATGTTCGGGACTTGGCTTTTGGGGTTGTGTTCGAGCCGGAACTTTTGGAGTTTGGTTTGCTTCTTCTTGGTGTTGCTCCGCTGTGATCTTAGGGATCATCCACCATCTTCCAAGGGTCGTGAGCATCACGGTTTCGGTCGCCGTTTCTCGGGGTTGATTTTGGGACACTTGGCCAAAGTTTCGAGGGAAATTTTTGGAGCTCCCATTCACCCCCCCTCTGGTCGCCTTGCTAGTGCTTTCTCGATCCTTCAATTGGTATCGGAGAAGGTTAAGGATCTTCCACCTTAGCCGGTTCAAGGTCCACAGAAGGCGACATGGATCGCGGCGTGGGCAAACCGCCGTTCTTTGATGGGACAAACTATGCGTATTGGAAGATACGCATGTCGGCCTATCTCCAGAGCATGGGCTCTTCTGTTTGGGAGATTTGCAACAGGGATGATTACGTTGTCTTGGTTGCTCGTGTCTCTCAGCTCTAGATCGATGAGCACGAGGCCAATAGCCGGGCACGTAATGCTCTGTTCTCCTGTTTGAGCATGTTCGAGTTCGATCGTGTTTCTCACCTCCCCACGGTTCGCGAGATTTGGGCGACCCTCATGCGCTTCCATGAGGGAACCACTCAGGTCAAATCTCGCCTCTATGAGTCACACAAGCGGGAGTATGAGAACTTTCGACATATGCCTGGCGAGAGCATAGAGAGTTTATTCGCTCGCTTTCAGGTCATTGTCAACAAGATGAGAGCGAACAAGGAGCTGTTGCCTTTTGACGATCATGAGAGGGCTTTGAAGCTTTTGCACACTCTTGATCGGTCGGTGTGGGACTCAAAGGTCCAGGCGATCATCGAATCGTCTAAGTATGAGACCCTCACTTGCGACGAGCTCTTTAGTAAGCTCAAGTCTAGTGAGATTGACGCCATGTCGAGGGCTTCTTATGAGAATCCTTCTGGCCCGACTATGGCTTTGGTTTCTGGCTCTTCTAACCCCTCTGGAGGTTTTGCTCTTTCGTCTCTCTTTTTTGTCACAGAGGACCAGCTTGAGTCATTGGGGGATGACGAGCTGGCAATGCTCGCCAACCGGTTCACGCGGTTCCACAACAACCGCATGAACCATCGCCGCGGTGGAGGACGCTCAGGATGCTATGAGTGCGGCGACCCCGACCACTTCATCGCCAACTGCCCCAAGAAGAAGCATTCATCTGGGAAGGGCGATCATGGGCACAAGTACGACTCTGACAAGCGCAAGGAGAAGTACGTCCCCGCGAGGCACAAGCGGAGGGGCGGCTTCGACAAGGAGTACATCAAGAAGAAGTACTTGGAGAAGGCCCAGGCTGAGCAGCGTGCGTTCTTCGCCACGCTCAGCGACGTCGACGGCTCGGATGACGACTCCGCTTGCTCTAGCGATGACGAGTCCGAGAAGAAGAAGAGGATCGAGGACAAGCTGAACGGTCTCTGCTTCTTCGCCGACGATGACGGCTTCTGCACCATGGCGCTTGGAGATGAGGTCGACGGCAAGCTAGAGCACACCCCTCAGGACGACGACGACGACGACACCTCCTAGGTATCCCTCACCCACGATGAACTCTTTGCTGAGAATGAGAAGCTTACCGCCGCCTTGCTTAGTCAGGATAAGCTGCTTAGGCGTGCCGCTAGAGAACGCAAGGAGTTTAGGCAGAAGTGGGAGGACACGGTGAGAGAGCTTGAGTTTGCCAAGTCCACCGTGGTCGTGTTAGAGGAGGTTGAGTGTGAGATGTGCACCACGCACATGACTGACCTTCTCACCTTGAGAGGTAAGTATGCTGCGTTGGTAGGAGAGGTGGATGAGCTGAAGGCTAGACCTTCTTTGTTGGGTGCGTGCAAGACTTGTCCTGTCTTGCAATCTGAATTGGCAGAGAAGAATGCCAAGATTGTGTCTCTTGAAGAGGCCAACTCAGGTAGCACCTGTGTGGCTAGGTGCGCTTCGTGTGAAGGTTTGGAGATGGAGATTGCGAATGTCAAGCATGGCAAGATGCAAATCGAGGAAGAAAACACATACCTTCGGACCATCTTGTCATGGGTCTCTTGTAGTGAGCCGCAGCTCGGGATGATGATCTCCCAATTTAAGCGAGCTGCTGGAGGTTCTGGTGTAGGTCTTGCTCAGGGTGTTGATCTTTCTACTTTTGGGAAGATTGAAGAGTCGAGTGGTCTGAATCCTAGTGAGAAGCCCAACTCCACCACTACTCCCAAACTGACCAAGCTTCCACCCAAAGAGCCCGTCAAACCTACCACCAAGGATGGGGTATTTGAGGAACCTCCGAGAGCTCCACCCAAGAACCAAGTGTGGCATCCCAAACCCAACCATCTGAAAAACAAGCTAGATACAATGCCACCTATCCAGGAGGAGTTGCCACAGAAGGGCAAAGTGATCCACACCCACAGTCATGAGTACCAACAACCCCCTTTGCGTGCGGTGAGGTGTCATTGTGACTTCTGTGGGAGAGATGGACACTTGAGCGAGTTCTTCTTTAGGTGCAAGAGAGAGGCGCGCCGTGCTAGGGAGATGAACAACCCGGACATGTACCATCCTTTCCACGATGTACATGTGCCGAATGTTCAGAGGAGTGCTCCGAGGAGAGTAGCTAGGCCCAGAGGTCCAGAACCTCAAGTTCCCAGGCCTAGGCAGCAAAGTGCTCCGAGGAGAGTAGCAAGGCCCAGAGGTCCAGAACCTCAAGTTCCCAGGCCTAGGCAGCAAAGAGCTCCGAGGAGAGATGCTAGGCCTAGGCCTCGTAGAGAGCGTGCCCGGCGGGAGCCTGCAGTTGTAGGCTATGGACCCCGTGGCGGAGGCTTTGTAGTTGAGCGTTTTCCCCCACCGCGTTTTGAGTATCGCGATGGACGCTCCTCCCTTAGCGGACCACGTTTTCCTCTACGTGGTGATCGCTCCTCTTGTAGACGTGCTAGGAATGGTTTTTCTGCTAACCGTTCTTTTGAGCAGCCGGCCCAACACTGGTATTCCCCTTACTTCACTAACCCCAGTGTTGGACCGTATGCTCACCCTATGTCTTTTTATTGATGTAGGTAAAACGGTTGGAGGACATTTGGTTGGTGGATTCCGGTTGCTCGAGGCACATGACCGGAAACGCCAAGTGGTTCTCCAGCCTTAGCCCTGTTGCCGGAAAGGAGTACATAACCTTCGGCGACAATAGCAAAGGTAAGGTATTGTCTCGCGGGTCGGTGCGAGTTAATGAGCACTTTGTGTTGCGCGATGTTGCTCTTGTTTCTAACTTGCATTTTAACCTTCTTTCTGTTTTGCAACTCTTTGACGACGACTATGAGATTCGTTTTAAACCGAATCTCAGTCGTATTTTGGATCCTCAGGGCAATCTTGTATGTTTGATTTCGCCCTTTGGAAAAGTCTTTCGTGCGAATTTCTCGGAGTCTTTTGGCACTTCTCGTTGTCTTGTGGCTGGACCTTCCTCCTCTGATCTTTGGAAGTGGCATAGGAGACTTGGACATTTGAGCTTCGACTTGCTTGCAAGGCTTAGTTCACTTGGCCTAATCCGAGGATTGCCCAAGTTGCATATGGAGAAGGATCTTGTTTGCCACTCTTGTAGACACAGGAAGATGGTTGCCGCTCCCCACCATCCAGTGACTCAGGTCATGACCAAGCGCCCTGGAGAGCTTTTGCACATGGACCTTGTTGGTCCGGCTCGGGTGAGCTCGGTTGGGGGGAAGTGGTATGTGCTTATTGTTGTTGATAACTTTTCGAGATATTCATGGGTCTTCTTTTTAGCTGAGAAGACCGAGACTTTCTCCTTTGCTTGCAATCTGATTTTGCGTCTTCAGAACGAGTTCCCTTTGAACTCGATGCGAGCAATTCGGAGTGATAATGGTTCCAAATTTAAAAATTTGGATTTTGAGAAGTTTTGTAACTCTTTGGGTTTAGAGCATCAGTTTTCTTCCCCCTACACACCGCCACAAAATGGTGTTGTAGAGAGGAAGAATCGGACCCTTGTAGAGATGGCCAGGACGATGCTCGATGAGCATAGGACTCCTAGGCGATATTGGGCCGAAGCTATGAACACTGCATGCTACATTTCAAATCGCATTTTTCTCCGAGCTTTCTTGAAAAAGACTTCTTATGAGTTGCATTTTGGAAAACTGCCCAAGGTGAGTTATTTTCGAGTTTTTGGTTGCCATTGTTTTATACTCAAAAAGGGCAACTTGGACAAATTTGAGTCTCGTTCTTCTGACGGTGTGTTTTTGGGTTATGGCACTCACACTCGAGCTTATCATGTACTTAACCTTGACACTAACCGAGTCATGGAGACATCCGATGTCACCTTCGACGAGACCATGGTTTGTCCTTCTTCTCGCTTTGAGCGTGCAGGTGATCACGAGGTTGGCGAGCCTCTTTTCGATGATGAAGAAGAAGGTGCTGAAGGGATAGATGACTCAGCACCTCCTCCACCTGCTGTGCCGCAACGAGCGGCTTCTACGACGACTCACGGCCCCGACACATCTTCTTCCTGGGGGCCGTGGGATGTGCCACCTCGAGCGGTACCCTTTGTACCCGAGGAGGCACCAGCTGCTATTGAGGGGGAGGCCACTTCGGCAAGGGAGGCACAACGACACATTCAGCGCCAGCACCCGCCTCAGCAGATGATCGGCAGCATCGACGAACGGGTTACTCGGTCCAGGTCACAGCACATCTCTCACTTCGCTCATTCTGCCTTTGTTGCTAATTTTGAGCCCCGAGATGTTGGACACACTTTGACGGATCCCGATTGGGTCAATGCCATGCATGAGGAGTTAGAAAATTTTGAGCGAAATCGGGTTTGGGTTCTAGTTCCACCTCCTCCTGAATGCAAGCCTATTGGGACAAAATGGGTTTTCAAAAACAAGCAAGGAGAGGATGGCCACGTTGTTAGAAACTAGGCCAGGCTTGTAGCGAAGGGTTATAGTCAGAAGGAGGGGATAGACTATGAGGAGACGTTTGCTCCTGTAGCTCGTTTGGAGGCAATTAGGATACTCTTGGCCTTTGCTGCATCCAAAGGTTTCAAACTTTTTCAAATGGATGTCAAGAGTGCCTTCTTAAACGGCTACATAGAAGAAGAAGTTTATGTTGAGCAACCCCCCGGTTTTGAAAATCCCAAGTTTCCAAACCATGTTGTTAAACTCCACAAAGCTTTATATGGTTTGAAACAAGCCCCTAGAGCCTGGTATGATAGGTTGAAAACCTTTTTGCTTGCTAAGGGTTTTAAAATGGGATGTGTAGATAAAACGCTCTTTCTCCTCAGGAAAGGCAAAGACACTCTCTTGGTCCAGATTTACGTGGATGATATCATTTTCGGTGGTTCTTCTCACGCTTTGGTTGCCAAGTTTGCAGATACTATGAGCAGGGAGTTCGAGATGAGCATGATGGGCGAGCTGACATTCTTTCTCGGGTTGCAAATTAAGCAATCCCGAGAGGGGACGTTTGTGCACCAGGGCAAGTACACTAAGGACTTGCTGAAGCGGTTCGATATGGGTGAGGCCAAGCCTCTTCCAACACCCATGTCGACGACGACTGCCCTGGATGCGGATGTGGATGGAGAAGCAGTGGACCAGAAGGAGTACCGCAGCATGATCGGGTCGCTCCTCTACCTGACGGCAACACGCCCGGACATCCAGTTCGCGGTGTGTCTGTGCGCGCGCTTTCAGGCGTCGCCTCGCACTTCTCACCGTCAGGCGGTGAAGCGGATTTTCAGGTACCTTCGTTTCACACCTGAGTTCGGGATTTGGTATTCTGCTTCCTCCACCCTCTCCCTTTGCGGTTATTCGGATGCCGATTTTGTTGGTTGCCGTATTGAGAGCAAGTCCACTTTTGGGACTTGCCAGTTCATTGGTTCTTCTCTTGTTTCGTGGTCTTCTCGCAAGCAGTCTAGTGTCGCTCAGTCTACCACAGAGGCTGAATATGTTGTTGCGGCTAGCTGCTGTTCCTAGTTGCTTTGGATGATGGCCACTTTGCGTGATTTTGGTCTGAGCTTTTCTCGCGTGCCTTTGCTTTGTGACAGCACGAGTGCTATTAGCGTTGCTAAGAACCCCGTGCTTCACTCGAAAACCAAACACATTGATGTGCGCTTTCATTTCTTGCGAGACCACCAGGAGAAGGGTGATATCGACCTTCGCCATGTCGATACTCATCATCAACTGGCTGATATTTTCACCAAGCCTTTAGACGAATCAACCTTTAATCAGTTGAGGGGTGAGCTTGGTGTGTGTTTCCCCTTTTAGATGGGGGAAACATTTTTGGTCCTTGACTGACTCTTTTTCGTTTGTCTTTCTTTTCTTTTGGATTTTAGCATACGCATTTACATTCTGAGCTTCATGTCTATAATCATTAGAATGTAACTATGCTCTATGTAGTATTCTCCCATGCTTATATTCATGCTTGTAGCTTATGCTCTTTCTGATCACTAGTACATGTTGTGAGCTGAGCTATTTTGAAATGGTGACTTTGCCTAATGTAATTATAATCTGAAGATATTCACCATTGAGATATGCAACTAGCATGTGTAGGATGTGTTGAGTTTACTCGTGCTTTTCATATATGCCAGGTTGCTATGTCTCTAGTTCTGAGTCACTCACTTGCTTGGTCTATACATATCATGTTTAAAATTTGAACCAAGTTTTAGTGAATTGAAAAGATCGAGATGGGATTGCTTGTCAACACATCACGGTATCGAGATTGTTTCTCTTTGCACTTTGAGTTAAACTTGAGTCGTGTAGTGTATGACCAAAACCGTAGCTTTAAGCTTCTGATTGCTTCGGCATAGGCTTTGCTCGGTTGAAAAGTTAGGCAATGACAAGCTTTCAACCTCTCGCAATCACGTGCTAATAATTGAACTTGTGTAATTTCACCGCTGCAACTCCGATCTAAAGTTGAATTCACAAGTGTATATTTTACTCTTAAGCATGATGATTGAACTTTGCTAGGGGTAGTTCACTTTGTATACATGTTTAGCACTTGTTCAGACTCTTGTCTATACATTGCTAGTGATATTTTGATGGTGAATACCTTTTGACTCAAAACTGCTCATTTTCGCTCATAGGTTCATACTTCATATCTGGTGATCAGTTTGAGCCTTTGCTGAGCTTGTATGCTATTGTTGAGTCTTTGGAGTTATACTGTTTAGAGCATGTTCGCATTCTCCTGAATATATGCCTGAAGCTACTAACTTGCATTTTGACTCATATGCATGTTGGAAGGGGAAGAACCTCCCTTGTTCGCACTTTTTGTTGGTGCCTTTTCTGATGGGGAGAGTCTTTTACTTGATTAGTGCATTTTCAACTAAGGGGGAGAATTTGCAAATCATTTATGCCTTATTCGTATTGTGCGGGCATCGCCGTCGGATACACCTACCACCGAGTTGGTCCAGAATAACCCTAGGGTTTAGCTGGTTCGCTCTGTAATTAGAATAGTGAGGGGTAGAGTAGGAATTAGACTTAGGTTAGAATTAGGATAAGTAGAGGGAGACACCCTCCTCCCTTCCCATCTCAGTCATTTGCTCTTTCGCACTTAGGGTTTCCTGCTCTCCCATCCCCTGCTGTAGCTAGCTGAGATCCGCAGAGAGACTTGCCTCTGTGTACTGTTGATTTGAGGAAGTGAGGCCGTATCCTCACCTTTGCAGTGCAGATCGATGACTTGATTCGTGTTTTGATTCGTGTTCTTCGCGTTCTTCGTTTCTTCACGATTTTCCCGTCACTCGATCTCCCTCTCTAGTGCGTCTTTGCGAAATCCGTTTGAATCATTTTGTTCGTATCATTGAGGAGGTCATTTCGACCAAAGGAATTCATCTAACTCCTCATGATCGAATAGATCGGGACGATTTCGTTTTTGTGGCGCTTTTTCCGTTCATCCACCTTCCCTTTTGATTTCCCGATGATTTGGTTGATTTGAGCGGATGATTTCTTGGGGATAGTCTCCTAACTACCCCGTGATCATCTTCTCCAAGTTTGGGAACTTGGGGTTTTGATTTGGATTGGATTTGAGAGGATTTGGGAGAGAGGCGATCAAATTCGCCCTCCCTGTTCATCCGCGGACAGTCCGCCACTGGACCCGCGGACTATCCGGGGGTCGGGCTCCGACCGAGCAGTGGTCGCGTGGCCTTGACTGTTTTTGTCTCGGGTGACCGGCGGACAGTCCGCCGTTGTCAGGCGCGGACAGTCCGGGCCCGAGCAGGGACTTCTCAGCAACTGTGCGTTTTTGCACTTTTGACCGGCGGACAGTCCGCCACCAGAGCGCGGACAGTCCAGCCTTGGGCGGACAGTCCGGGACTCCAGGTCCGGACAGTCCGGGATCCTGCTGAGTGCTCCGGTTTGGTGCGTTTGCTCTCCTAGCTTCTACGCTTGGTTTCCGGACTTCTCGTTTGGCCCTGTAGTTGACCAAGGAACCTCTCTTGATATCCTTGCTACTTGTTAGCATCGGTATTTGGGGACTTCTCGACGTAGCCGTCTATCTACGTTCGGGACTTGGCTTTTGGGGTTGTGTTCGAGCCGGAACTTTTGGAGTTTGGTTTGCTTCTTCTTGGTGTTGCTCCGCTGTGATCTTAGGGATCATCCACCGTCTTCCAAGGGTCGTGAGCATCACGGTTTCGGTCGCTGTTTCTCGGGGTTGATTTTGGGACACTTGGCCAAAGTTTCGAGGGAAATTTTTTGAGCTCCCATTCGCCCCCCCCCCCTCTGGTCGCCTTGCAAGTGCTTTCTCGGTCCTTCAAAATGCACTAAAACTCACCCTACAGCCGATTCGCGGACTGTCCGGGCTGCTGGTGCCGGACTATCTGCGCCAGGGCGGACTGTCCGTGAAACCTTGACGGACTGTCCGCAGGTCAAAAGGCAAAATCAGCACGGCTGCTGAACCCTCCCTACGAGACTCCCGGACTGTCCGCACCTTTGTACGGCGGACCGTCCGCCGGCCAAGTTGCAAAGACAGCAACGCTGCTGGACTCACCCTGCGCGACTCGCGGACTGTCCGCGCCTACCAACGGCGGACTGTCCGCCGGTCACCCGAGAGGAAAAGGCCCGAGGCCAACAGCCACTGGTCGGCTGAAGCCGCGACGCGCGGACTGTCCGCGGCCAATATGGCGGACTGTCCGCGACCTCCCAGAAAGCGCAAAAATAGCACGGGACAAACCCAAAATCGATTGGATCTTCACCAAATCGAACAGGGCTGCAACCAAACTTCTCCCAAGTGTTCTTCTACGTGTTGGGAAGCTAATCCTAGGATATCATAGCTTCAATCCAACTATACCAGGAGAAATCCGAAGAACACTATAAAAGGGGAAGAACGAAGAACGAAAACGATTTCGACTCGATCTACTTGTTCGTGAGGGTAGAGATGAATTCCTTCGGTGGAAATGTACTCCTCACTTCAAAGAACAAGTTGATTCAAACGGAATCGCAAAAGACGCAGCGTAAAGGGAGATCGGGGGAGGGGAAAATCGTGGAGAAAAGAAGAACGCGAAGAACAAATTCAAAACGCGAATTCAACCATGAATTTGATCCTTGGATTCAGAGGAATGGATGATAGATTAAGCACTCGGTGTCGGGCTACAAGCCACTCCAGCAAATCAAAGCTTGGATGGCAAAAAGCTCAAGAACAAGAGCCAACTCTCCCTAACCCTCGCCTTCTCTCACACAAACAAAATGAGAGAGACACCGTCCAAGAATTCCCCAAGGATGGCAGCTGCCCTAGCAGCCCCCTCATATATATAGGCGCACGTCCGAAGACCAAAATGCCCTTACATTAAGCACTCGACCCAAATACCCCCCAGGGGTAAAACCGTTCAGTCCGGTCAATCTTCATCCGACGGCCACGCCCGCACATCCAGTAGCTTCGCCTCGACACGACCTCCCTGATGCCGCCACGTGCCATCATGTCGACCACCGCGCCTTCCTCGTGGATAGCTTCGCCGCCGCGCCAGCCTCTCCACGCAGCCACACGTCGACCGTCCTTTTGGACCACCCCCGGTTTTGAGGCCCAAACCGGTAAACCCGCCAGCCCAGGTTTTGAGGCCCAAACCTGGCAAACCGTCCACCCCGAGTTTTGAGGCCTAAACTCGGAAACCTGCAAGCCCAGGTTTTGAGGCCCAAACCTAGAAACCGTCATCGCCGAGTTTTGAGGCCCAAACTCGGAAACTGGCCACCCCAGGTTTTGAGGCCCAAACCTGGAAACCGTCGATGGTAGCTTTTTGAGGCTCAGCTACCGAACCCGCACCGTAGACGGGATGTGGTTCGCACACCCCGACCACCGGCACCGATGCCGATGCATGTCCAGCCTCCATGCCGGGCACAACACCTTCGCCATCCTCCTTGACTTGGCCGACGGCACTTGCGCCGCACGCAAGCCCGTGTCCGACCTCCCGCCAAGTGTCACGACGCCACGTCTTCCTCCCGACTCGGCCGATGCATCGCACATCCCATGTGCTCTCGCTCGCCGATGCCATGTGCCAGCTACCACAGCTGGTCCTCTGGCCCTCTGGTCCGTCAGTCCAAGCCTCACATCCGCCCTTCACCGCTCTGGGTACATCGGCATGGCACGTTCGCCGCACGGCACGCCCATCCTTCACCGCTCCCGGTCCGTCGGCACGACACGTCTCTACTTGACCTTCACCTCGCCATCGACCACTGTATCCGAGCTCCACACCTACACATCAACACAGCCAAGAGACACATGTTGCACACGCACGCCAACACATAAACACAACACAACTCACGCCACCGGTTAGTCATAAACAATAAGCGCATAGCAATATATGGACTTAACCGGGTAAAAGCCTCAAACCTTCCTCATCAAAGTCAATCATTCATCATATATGTTCTCAAACATAAAACCAACTCATGTTCCGGTATTACTTCATCAGCGAGCATGCTCAAGCTATACAAAAGAAAACGACTCCTAGCGAAGCTAACGCTCAGGCGTCTCCAGCGGCGGATGCGGCGTCCTCCTCCTCGGCGTCCATCATTGGCTCGTCGGCGTGGTCCTCATCGTCTGAAGAAGGCTTTGGACCAAGCACTACCCCGTCCTGGGGCTCCTGGGCCTCATCTGCAGGGGCCTCGTCAGCTGCGGGGGCGGCGGCCTCCTGTGCGGCGTGATGCATCTGGTGAACTGCCTCATGGAGCTGGTCGATGTAGGCCTGCTGGTGATGTATCTGCTGTATCAGTTGATGGGGACCTTCTCTGAGCTGATCAAATGCTGTACGGGCCTCGTCTCGCTGTAGGGATGCTGTCAGGTACATCTGCTCAGTGAGGGTCCTGGCGGTGGTCTCTGCACCTGTGGTGGCACGTGCATCGTCACGCTTGAGAGTGATCTGGTGAATCTTCTCCTGAAGCCAGGCTACCTTAGCATCAAACTCTTCCTGCAGCTTCCTCTTGCTCTGGTAGGTGGCGGTGAGGGTGAAGGACACGCCCTCAAGGCTGCGCTCCAAACTCTCACATACACCCATCAAAGGTCCGGTGGCGCTCATCGCGGACGTCTCACAGTAGAACCTCTCCTCAGGACTCCCTATCAAGACTGACTCCAAAGTCTGTCCCCAACGCAATGGAAAAAGTGATCTTCGAGGGAACACTCCTGCCATAGCACTAGGAAGGTCGGCGGGAAAATGGGCGATGATATCCTTCAGCACTAGATACGCTACCCTGTTAGCTCCATCCTTGGCACAAGTGCCTCTGGTGATTTTTGTCCATCCTGTCCAGTGGGGTTTGGCAGGCAAGGCCTTGACCTTGATCTGCACCATTACCAACGAATCCTGCCCATAGATCTCCTTCTGCCAAGAGTACCTGGGCTCCTGTCCCTCCTCATAGCCCACTGCCTATAGAATCCTCCATAAAATGGTCGGCAACACAAAATAGTTCAAAAATGTCCTCTTGGTTAACTTGGTGGCCAAGCGGTGACGTGGAACTCCTCTGCCTCCGGTGGCCTTGCGAGCAGTCAACTTAGTCTGGGCCACCTGTAGAAAAAAAAGGGTTTCGAACTCGCGTGAGACGCATATTAAGTTGGCAATTTTTATAGAAAAGGGACAACTTTTAAATAAGGGGAGGTAATGTAAATGCAAGAATGTAAACATGATGCATGATCGTACTTACGTTCTCACTCACTAAATAAAATGACTCGTAAGTCCTAACGTTCTAGTCGATGGCAAGAACGATCTCTCATGTGTTATCTACTCATTCTACTCGATCACGTAGTTAGTGTACCTGCAGAAGATTCATTTTAGCCCGAAGCAAATCCCAATGGTAAAAATATCGGAGTATTGGCTCTTATGTATGAATACATAGAAGCCAACACTAAACACCATGCAGCAATCCAGAAAACATACCCCAAAACATTGATACCCTCGTATGTGTTTGCGTGGAGCTCGCACATACTTGGTATAAGAACTCTCACCTAGACCGACGGTTGGATGGTCATGCTCTCATATCTCACCAAATCATTTTATGCATGTTTTCGCGGTCGACGCATTCTCTTTTCCCTCGAGAATGGACCAGCAAATAAAGACCCAACATGAAGCAAAACCCTGAACCCTGTTAGCAGTTAAACCACCTGAATCCTAGTATAGGGCTTAAGGACGAAACTGGGCACACTTAGTAATTGAAAATAGTTTTGAAAATAGTTTTGAAATACTCATTTTAGTTCGAAAATAGCTCCGGTCGGATGCAATAACTTGAACCATGGTCCGATACCAGCTGTCGCGGAATCGCCCTGATTATAAGAGCTCAAGTACCATCTTAGTCAAATCCGTCTGACATCGACTCGCACTTGAACCCATATAACCCCGGTAGTCCGGAAATCTCGAAGGATTTCAAACATCGTACGTCATACAGGATCGCATCGTTCAAGTATTACATTCGAAAGGATACAACACAAATAAACGAAACCGAATTTAACATCAGAGTGCGAAATTAAAATAGAGTTATTACAATACCGAATTTAAAAGTGCGGAAGCTTAAAGCAGTTTTGAAACACGACCACTACACATGTGGTCCAATTAAAAACATTGTTTGATAACTTCACCCAACACAACTCACTCCTCCTTTTTCAGATAGTGTGCCACTAGGAGTCTCAATCCGGCAAAAGAAAAGGGGAAGCTTCTTGACAACCCTGCCCTGGGCCTACTCCTCATCACCCTCCACCGGGTAGAGGCAGTGCTTACAATAGCCATAATACACCTGGCCATCTGCAACAAACGGGATAAACCCTGAGTACGGGAATGTACTCAGCTAGACTTACCCGTCCAACTGAAAATAAAAGACACCAAGGGTATGCAGGGCTTTTGGTGGAGCTGGGATCTTTAGTTGCGAAAAGCTCAGTATTAAGAGAAGGATTAATTAATAATATTGATGAGCTATCAATTTTAGACCTACCTCTTTATCTAGGTTTTGCACCTGAACTAATACATCCACTTGAGTCTAACAAGCAATAATATAATCATATCCAGTTGACTTATCCATATTTTAGTTGAACCTTTAAACATCACATGGAGTTGTATCGTGGTGAAGCTCGCCATAGTTTCCCACTAACCGGGGGAGACGGCGACTCGAATCGAATTCCAAACCAGCTGGTGAAAGACCTTTAATACCAACCCACACTTTCCCCGTCGGGTCCATGCATTGGGTAACCGCTCGATGCTTGTTCGTGGTGGTAATCGTCGCGGTTCAAGCACGGACCGCCCAATTGGAACCTGGCGATGGCCTCCCGCGGCAGATCGCATTTCCATACTAGAGGGCGTGACTCGGGTTGATTCCAGCCCGAACAGCGTCTAACCGGCTTTGGGGTCGATGATTACGGCACCGACTATCCCTAAGTAAAAGGGCGCGTTCAAAAATGAACGAGGGCCAACATTGATACAAACCTACACGATCCAACGGACGGACTGCCCCAAGTTTCCAAACTTGTGCCTTGCCTTCCAGTTGATCGTATTTCTTTACTACTTAGGTTCTTTTCCACGATAGCAAATATAGCCAACCGTGATCCGGTAAATACCCACTAGGGGTATTACGGGAACATCCTTAATTACTACTTTTATTAAGCAGACTAAGCAATTCTACATTATAAATAAGTAACAGGATAACAAGGCAGGTGTAAACAATA
The DNA here is from genome assembly GCA_009763385.1 of Coix lacryma-jobi var. lacryma-jobi. Taxonomy (NCBI): domain Eukaryota; kingdom Viridiplantae; phylum Streptophyta; class Magnoliopsida; order Poales; family Poaceae; genus Coix; species Coix lacryma-jobi. The sequence goes on from CM019831.1 coordinate 88,184,917, forward strand.
ATCAAGGAAGGGTAATGCATCAAGTAGGATTCAAACAACTCCTATACCTAATGCATCACAATATAAAAGTACTCAAGTAATTTAATTGTAAATATTGGGAGACTTAGAATGCTCCGGGGCTTGCCTTGGGAAAAGACTAAGGCCTCGTGAGCGGGGCACTCAGGCAGGTTAGCTTCTGGCGCGGTGTCGACTTCCTCGGTCCTGGGCAGCTCCGGTATCTCCTGCTCGTCGTTTGCTTCCGGCTCCTGGTCGGTCTCCGGGACTGTCGATCCTATTGCATGCGGTGAATAATAAATAAGTAAATAATGCGGGGTGTGAGATGTGGTGGTATGAATGGAGATGTTTCTTGCAAACCAACAAAGCCAACTTGTTGAACCACTTTTGACATTGACGAAAACTACTTAATTACTACATAAAAGAAACTATTAATTTAACCGTTTTTCATTTGTTAAATCAAAAGAGACTCAGGTTTGATCTGCAAGTGCATTTTTCTGAACTCAGAAAAATCCACAAAAATTCTATAAGGTAACTGACACTAACTGGACTCCACTGCCCAAATTTCAGCAAGAGATAAAATACAGAACAGCAGGTACAAAAAAGATGAAATAAACTGCTCAAAAGATGCTTTGAACTAACTCTTTTCATGAAAAGTGTCAAACAGTAGGTTTCATATTTTCTTTAGCTTCACCTATTCATAACCACTCTACTGTAGAAAATTCACTGCCTAAGCATCAATATATCAACATACACAAAATAAACAATTTTACTCCAGATAGAACCATTTGAACTACAACCCTACTGGAAAAGGGTGTTGTACTCATTTTCATATTTTTCCCAGATTCTACTCCACATTTTATATTTATCAAGAAAGTTCCATGAACAGAAACATTATATTATTTCCTACATGAATTTCCTAATGAAAACACAAAAAAGCTCATTTGTACAGCAACTTCATATTTTTCCATGTAACAACCTATGCTTAACATTTTTCCTAGCTGGAATGTTACATACAGAGACTGCACAAATTTTCCCATATTTTATTTTTAGACATAAAACACCTTAACACTTATTCCAAGAAAACAACCAAAAATGACTTTAAAACCTAACAGACACTTTTTCCGCACAAACAGTTCCTCATTCATTTTTCACGGGTACTTAACATGACAAGAAGCCTTCACAAATTTTATCATGAATTAACTCGACCAAAAAACATATAAATCCATTTATCTCAACAAAAGCATATAAACTGAATTAAATAAAAACAGAAATAAAAACTTTTACCAAAAATACTTTCATATTTTTCTATGATAGATCTACTCATGAGAAAACTACCGAAACTGAAAGCACTTCATTTGGACCTTTAAATTGTGCTACACAAAGATAACAAGCTTTTCTGGAAATTAAAACAAAAAGGAAAAACATTGAAAACTGTCCGGCCCAACTTGCGCAGACCCGGAGCGGCTGACGCGTGGGACTGTGTGGTCAACGGGGCCCATCCGTTAGAGAGAGAAAACAGGGGAGTGGGTTTGAGCGCATGGTTCTCGCCGGCGGTGAGGTCGCCGGCGGTGAGGTGGTGCTCGGCATGTTCCCCTTGACAAGGCGGACCGAGAGGTGGTGATGGTTGGGCTAGCGCATGGCCGAAGCTCGCCGGTGGCGAGCAATGGCGGACGGCGGTGGCGGTGACGCGCGGCTACGCCGTTTCCGGCGGTCGACGGCAAATTAACGGGGGCGTAAGCTTATGCGAACCCTAGGAAGTGGAACTAGGTGGTTGGTTCGGCCGGTGAAGCTCCGGTGGAGCTCGACCACGTGCGCGGCCATGGCGGCGTCCATGGCGCTCGGTCGGGCAAGAGAGGGAGGCTAGGGCGCGGTAGAGACCTCGCGGAGGCGTGTTCTCACCGTGCCTTGGCCTGATGAAGCTTGACAGCGAAGAAGAGGGGTGGCGAAGCTCGGGGTGGTGCGGAACGGGCTCGAGCTCCTTTCGGTGGCGAACGGGGACCGAAGAGGGCACCTCGTCCTCCGGCGATGGTGGGGCTTGGTCGGGGAAGATGACGCGCGCACGGCGTGTGCACGGCGAAGGCGGAGAGGCTGGCGAGAGGGATTGGATGGTGGTGGTCGGGTGAGGTCGGAACGGCGGTGGCGAGTGGCGGTGTCGAACGGTTGCGAGCAGTGGAGCGCTCGGCTCGTTCGTGGGAGAGGAGAGGGAGAGAAGGCAGGCGAGCGCGTGCGAATGGAGAGTGCGGAAGTGGAGAGGGGAGCGGTGCGCGGGGTCTTTGCCCGGCCGGCGGTGACCCGAGGTCGTGGCGGGGGCCACGGCCGACGCGACGTCGCGGCAGAGCGACGCGAGCAGCGAGGCTGTGCGGCAGCGCGGGAGTGGCCGGTGGAGATCGTTGCGTGATCGGGAGAAAAAGGATCGCGCGGAGAGTGGCGGAGGCGGATTCGCGGCAGGGACAAGCCGCCACGCGGCAGGCCGGCCGGCGTACGGCGCGGCGCGGTCGGCTGACCGGCGCCGCAGCGCGCGCGCGGCGCGGGCGAGCGTGGGAGCGGCGCGGGCCGGCGCGGGCGGAACTGGGCCGAAAGGCCGGCTGGGCCGCAAGGGTGGCGCCGGGAGGAAAACATTTTCGTTTTTCTTTTTTCAAAAACTTTTCAAACTTTGACCATTCAAAAACTCCGAACTAGGCTTTGACCCAAAAATAAAAGTTGCTCAAAATAATTTTCTCTACAACTTTTATATAAGGCACTTTTTCTGAAAATCATTTTTACAGCCTCCATATAAATAAAGTCAGTTTTTGAGACATAAATCATTTGTTCTCCCATTTTTATTTGTCAAACCATTTTTAAACTAGGTCAAGGTATCAATATAAAATGTATTAGATTCATTATTCTCTACTTTATAAAATTATTTGTCAAATCAGAAATCCATTTAAACCATCAAGTCCAAAAGAATTCAAAATCCAAATAAATAAGCAAAAGCCAAAAGCACTCTTATGCACATGAAATGATGCAATGCATTGCTTATGAGTTTTAGTAGCTAAGTGCAATTCCTAATGCAGTGCTTGACACTAGGGTGTCACACAACACTGGGTTAGTATACTGAGAAGGATACGAGTGCTGTGTCATAGGACCAGAAAAAGTGTTAGTAGCAACACCAAGCTTTCCTCGTCCCACGGGTGGATAGCGATCACAACCAACCTGAAAGGGTGGTCCGCTATGGAACGGAAAACCTCCAAACTGACCTACATGTCCCCTTTGAGCAAAGCGATCACCACCAAACTGAAAGGGTGGTCCGCTATGGGACTGAGCAGCAAAGCCTCTTACACTCGGCTCACGGTCGTATTGAGAACGACCGGAACCGCGACGGGCACGACCACCACCCCGTGGTCTAGCTGCCTGGGGCCTAGCTACCTGAGGGGGTGCACCTCCAGGCCTAGCGCCCTGCCTCTGAACTCCACGACTTTGCACACCATGGAGAGGGTGGTGCCTCGCCTAGTTGTTCAGCTCCAACTCCTTCCTAGAGTCTCTCTTCCTCTGAAAGCAAAACTCAGCTAGGTGACCCTCACGATGACAGTACTCGCACTCGAACCTCACCACTCTCTTGGGTTGTTGGTTCCTATGGTTACGAGGGTTGTTCACTCTGGCTGGCTGCTTGCCTCTCGGAAGGGGATCACTAGAGACGTCAGGAAGGGTGTCAAGTGTGTTCCTAAGATGGTTAGGTTTGGGAACCCACACTTGCTTGCGAGGTGGAGCCTTGGGAGGTTCATCAAGGATACCATCCTTGGTGATAGGCTTGGGAGGCTCAGGTGGGGTGATCTTGGTAAGCTGAGGGATAGCAGATGGCTTCTCACTAGGTCTCACTCCACTAAACTCACCGATCTTGCCAAAGATACTAGCGCCCTTCCCACCTGAAGCAAAGCCTACTCCCGAGCAATCAGTTCCCCTCTTGAACTGACTGATCATCATGCCCAACTACGGCTCACTGCATGACACCCAACTCAGAATGGACCGAAGGTATGTGTTTTCCTCCTCGGTTTGCATCCTGTCATGCCGACAGTTGGCAATCTCAAGCTCCATCCCCACGCATCGCTCACATGGAGCGGACAAGGTGCTAACTGAGCTGGCCTTCATGGCTTCAGCAAACTTGGCATTAACTTCTGCCAACTCAATTCGCAAGCTAGGGCAAAGTTTGCACGCACCCAGCGAAGAAGGCCTCGCCTTCACTTCCTCCAGCTCCTTCTTCATGGAGGCACACTCATGGCACTCACCCACCAAGTCTAGCCTACTCTTCAGCTCATCATACACCTCGATCAAAGAGGCATACTTGGTTTGTAGGGTGGAAAAGTTTGCCATGTGTGTGGTGCACTCATCGCACTCCTCCTCATTGGTCACCCTCACTTCGGACTTAGCAAACTCAAGCTCCTTAAGTGCCTCTTTCATCTTGGCCTTAAACTTACCGCGCTCTTGGAGAACCTCCTTGAGTCTCTTCTCCAAAGCAAGGACTAACTCCGCAAAGCTATCGCGCTCATCAGTGAGACGATCGACAAGAGAGGAATTTGATACCTCGGAGGCGTTGTCGTCATCGTCGTCGTTGTTGGCGTCATCGGCGTCCTTCGCCTGGCACTTGGAGTCCTCTTCATCCAGGGCCATGGTGCACAAGCCCTTGGAGGAGTTGACGAAGAAGCAGAGTCCGTTGAAGCGCTCTTCAGTCTTGTGCTCGGACCCATCGTCGCTGGAGTCGCTGTCGGAGGACTTGTCGGTGTCGCCCTTGCCGGCGAAGAGTACACGCTGACCGGCGTCGAAAGCCCTCACCAAGTCCTCTCGGCGAAAACTGTCCTGGTTCTTCTTCTTCTCGGGCTTGTACTCCGGCTTGCCCTTGCGCCTGAAGTTGCGAGTCTTGCCGGAAGATTTCTTGTTGTTCTTGGGATAGTTCGCCATGAAGTGGTCGAGATCACCACACTTGTAGCAGCCCTCGCGTGCGCCACCACGCCAACGATTCAGGCGGTTGTTCTGAAACCGTGAGAACCGGGTGATGGCGAGGGTGAGCTCCTCGTCGCCAAGCGCCTCCAACTGCTCCTCCATGACTGTATGCAAAGAAGACAAAGCAACAAGAGGAGGTGAAGCGTTAGCAGAGAAAGTCGATTCACCCGTGCCTGAGACCAAAGCCATGGAATGTGAAGATAGGTTCTTCAGCTTGGCCTGAGTTAGGTGATCGATCTCGGTGGACTTGAGCTTGCTGAACAGCTCATCCACGGTGACGGTGTCGTAAGCAGGAGACTCAATGATGGTTGACACCTTCACCTCCCATACCCTCCGATCTAGGGCGTATAGCAACTTGAGAGCCCTCTCATGATCGTCATAGGGTAGGTTGGCCCGATTGGCACGCATCTTGTTCACAATCGTTTGAAAACGAGCAAACATGGCGTCAATCGTCTCTCCCTCCAACTGAACAAAGTTCTCGTACTCTCGCTTGTAGGTCTCGAAGAGTCTGGTCTTGACCTGAGCGGTCCCCTCGTGATAGCTCTAAAGCTTCACCCAGATCTCTCGTGCCATCTCAAGCTCAGAAACACGCTCGAACTCAGGAAGGGAGATGCTAGCCAAAAGAGCATTACGACCCTTGGAGTTGGCCTCATGCTGGTCAATCTGGATCTGACCCACACGAGCCGCAAGGACTACGTACTCAGCATTCTCACATATTTCCCAGACAGAAGATCCGATGCTGTTGAGATAAGCACGCATCCATATCTTCCAGTAGGCATAGTTCATTCCATCGAACCAAGGACCCTTGCCGTTCCCTCGTTCCATGTCGCCCTTAGGATCCGAAACCGATTAAGGTAGAGATGATCCTTGACCGGCTTTGATACCAATTGAAGGACCAGATTAGCGACCAGAGGGGGGGGGGGTGAATGGGAGCCTCAAATTCAACTCGTGAATAGAATGACCCTTGTCCCAGAAAATCACCCCAAAAGCGAAGACTCAAGATGACCAAGGAGTTCACGACCTACAAGTAGGTGGATACGCTAGCAGATGTCCTAGTGGTACAGCGGAACCCCCGGAGAAACACCAAAACCAACTGCCAGAGCCTCGAAGCAAAACTGGACAAGCAGCAGATTCCAGGACTGTCCGGGGTCAGAGTCCCGGACTGTCTGGTGACTGCCGGACTGTCCGCGACTGGAGGTCCGGACTGTCCGTCGGCCACAGAGTCCAAAACAGACTGTTGTGGAAGTCTGTTGGACAGGTCTTGGACTGTCCATCGGTTTGTACCGCGGACTGTCCGCCGTTCACTTCACAGTGAACAGTCAGGGGATTGCGCCTGACTGACCTGGCCGAGACCCGATGCGCGGACTGTCCGCTGTCAGGGCGCGGACTGTCCGCCAACACCCAGAAAGCACAAAACTGCTCGGGTTCAAAACCAAATTCATTTCGATCTCAACCAAATTGAAAGGAACTTCGATCAAACTCCTCCCAGATGTTCCTCTACGTGTTGGGGTGCTAATCCTAAGAAATCATCGCACCAAACCAAGTCTATCTAGAGAAATCAAAGGATCACCGGAAAAGGGGAAAGAATGAAGAACGAACGCGAAATCAACCCGATCTATGGATTCGTGAGGTTAGGAGAGAATTCCTTTGGTAGAAAGAAGGGGCTCACGACCAAGAACAAATTGATTCAAGTGGAATCAAAAATCATCTCACGGAGAGGGAGAACAAGGAAAATCTCCGGGAGATGAAAAACCAAAACGTGAAGAACACAAAGCATAAGACACGATTCGATTTGATTCCAGCCAAAATTCCTCCACACGAGGAGACAACGAGAATACGGTCTCGTTTCCTCAAAAGATCCAAATACACAGAGGTATGATTCCCGTCTCTGCGGAACGCTTGCAGCGAGGTATGATTAGAACCTAAGCGGGGGCTAGAGAGAGAGTGTGCTGATTGCCGATCCGACGGCCATGCACCCATCTCATCCTTAGCTTCGCCTCGACGCAAGCCTCAGGATACCGCCACGTGCCGCCCCATCGACCGCCGCGCCTACCTCACGAATAGCTGCGCCGACGCGCCAGCCTCTTCATGCCGCCATGCGTCGACCGTCCTTTTTGTGGACCTTCCCCCAGTTTTGAGGCCGAAACCGGGAAACCTGGGCCTTCCCCCGGTTTTGAGGCTGAAACCGGGAAACCTGTCCTCAGGTTGGGTTTTGTGGCCCAAACTCAGAAACCCGTGCACCCAGGTTTTGAAGCCCAAACCTGGAAACCGTCCACGCCGAGTTTTGAGGCCCAAACTTGGAAACCGGCCACCCTGAGTTTTGAGACCCAAACTCGGAAACCATCGAGGGTAGCTTTTCGAGGCTTAGCTACCGAACCCGCGCCGTAGACGGGATGTGGTTCGCACACCCCGAGTTCCAGCACCGATGCCGGAGCATGTCCAGCCTCCACGCCGGGCACAGTGCATTCGCCATCCTTCTCGGCCTCTCGCCAAGTGTCACGACGCCATCACCTTCCTCCCGACTTGACCGATGCACCGCACATCCCCATGTACTCTTGCTTGTCAACGCCACGTGCCAGCTACCACAGCTGGTCCTCAGGTCTCCCGGTCCGTCGGTCCAAGCTCCACGTCCGTCCTTCACCGCTCCCGGTCCGTCGGCACAGCACGTCCCTACTTGACCTTCACCTCACCTTTGACCACTGCCCGAACTCCGCACCTGCACATCAACACAGCCAAGAGACATGTTGCCCGTTGATCGATCACTCGTCACTTAGGAAGGGAACCACAAGGGCACATATCAACCTTGTGTTCTCAGACTACAGGTTCTGGAATGAGTTCCATTCTGACTTCTATCGTTCAGTCCTGTACAATTCCAAGAAGCAAAAGATTCTGAGTATGAAGTATGTTGATTGGGAGCACTTGGAGGCCAAGCATGATCGTGACATCAACAGGGTAGTGGCAGCTTGCAAGGAGAGAAACATGTATGACTTGATGGGTTTCAGCTACAATTGGAACACCGAGATCATCCATCAGTTTCATGCCACACTCTATGTGGATAATGTGGTGGACGAGATGCATTGGATGACCGAGGGATGTCACTACAAGGTCTCTTATGAGACCTTTGCTAGAATTCTCAGTTTGGGCAGCGGGGATAGAGAGCTTGATAGTCTGCACCAGGAGAGGACTCTGACAGATAATGAGATTGCATTCATGTATGAGGATCCTCGGAAGGCAGACGGGTTGGTCAAGGGGCTGAAGGGCTATTACTACATGTTGAACAACCTTTTCAGGCAGACTTTCAACCCCAAAGGGGGTTCTCATTCTAACCTCTATGGATATGGCAGGAACATGTTGCCTAGGATGGCCCCCAGGGCGAACCACTTCTCCCTTTCCAGCTTCATTTGGACTGAGCTACAGGTGGCAGCCGAGGATGCTAGGAAGGCAGTGCACTATGCCCTCTACATCATATACATGATAGAGATGGTTTCCGGCTACACCTTTGCTAAGGATGGGCTGCATGAGCCTTATAGAGCAGAGAAGAAGAGGGCAGCAGCAGCAGGGGCAGCAGCAGTTGATAGGCCAGAGAGCTCCCGCCCTTCCTATCAGAGGAAGAAGAAGAGCAAACTGGCCAAATGGATTAAGGCCATCTTCTCTACTTGCACCTACGCAGCCCAGACAGCTCACTAGGCACTTGTTGAGCAGCGTGCAGAGCGAGAGCGGGCGGGTCGTTCGCCGTTACCTCCACCCCGCTCTCCACCTCACTTCGACCTCTCCAGCCTTGACTCGGATGATATAGATTCAGATGGCGACGAGGAGCAGGAGGAGATAGTGCCTGAGCCGTCTCGCCATTCTACACATGCCTCGACTCGCTACACCAGTACTACCCATCGCCATGGGAAGGCCGTTGTAGATTCCGACGACGACAACGATGATGATGATTCCGTGGCGAACTCAGGGCGCGGCAGTGCCGGGCCGCGACACTGCCGGGCTACCAGACAGACAGAGAAGGATCTGAATTCTGTGCAGCTGTCTTTGGTTAGGAATGAGGATGGCTTGGGTTGGTTTGAGCACATATCATTGCGCGGCAGTGCCGGGCCACGGCACTGCCGGGCTAAGGTCGGCACTGCCGCGACTTGTTTCAGCCGTTGGCAGGCAGGGGGTATTTACACTACCCTCCTGCCACCCCAACGGTCACCTACGACCATTTACTCTTCTCCTACCTCCAGACAAGGCTCCCTCTCCCCATTGAAGGCTCCCAAGCTCTCTCTCACCAAATCTTCGATTCCCATTGATTCCAAGTGAGTTAGAGCCTCAAACCTTCATCAAAGAGAAGCCCTAGCTGAGATCTACTCCCTAGAGCACTTGATTTGAGCCATAGCCGGTGGATTTGATTCTATTACTCTTGGGTTCTTGGAACCCTAGCCGGCTAGGCGTCGCCCTTGAGCTAGCCAACTTGTGTGGCGGCCTTGGGAGGTTTGTAATCACTCGTGTAGCTAGTTTATTACCCCTCACCTCAAGGATTTGGTTCCTTGACTTGAGAACGAGGAAGAGTTGCAAAGCTCATGACCTAAGTGGTCAAGCTCAACAACGTGGAGGTAGGCAAGCCTTGGTGGCGAGCTGAACCACGAGATAAATCACTTGTCTCTTGTGCTTACTTGCTTTCATATTTCATACTTGTGAGCTTGTGATAGATTCTAGGGTTTGGCCCGATCTACTTCATACTACATATTTGGCTTGGTAGAGTTGGTTCTGCTGGTTTAGGAAACTTAGTGTAGCATTTCCATTCATATAGAATCAGTTTGCTGTGGCTGGATTTCGAATTGCAGTCTCAGGTTCTACTCTGCGCGGCAGTGCCGGGCACAGAGCGGTAGTGTCGGGCCTATCTAATTAAGTTTTGAGCTGTGATTTTTGACAGGCCTATTCACCCCCCCCCCCTCTAGGCCACACAGGTCCTTACACTACTTGACCTTCACCTTGCCTTCAATCACTGTATCCGTGCTCGACACCTGCACAACACAAGCCAAAGAACATGCACATTATCCCAGTTGACAATCACTCATCACTCGAGACTCCGCAATCTCCCCCTTGATGAGTGCATTGTCAACTACCAACACAAATCATAATGGAATAAGAGAAGGAAGAAGAAGGAGAAGGAACTCGACCAAATGACCCAAAAGCATATCAAAGCCGAAGAAGGTCAAGTGGAAAGAGCAAGAGAACTTGGTCCCCAAAGACATGGGCAACGGCTCGGTGCAACCAAGCAAAGCAAAGCTAGCCCTCAAGAAGAGGTAGAACAGGCTCAACACCACTAGCGAGACAGCTGGATACCAATTGAAATACCAATTAAAATTCAAGCAGAATAGAACTAGCCCTCAAGAAGAGGCAGAACAGGCTCAACACCGCTAGCGAGAAAACTCGATACCAACTTAAAAGCACAAAGGCAAAGGCGCTAGTCCCTCAAGAAAGAGGCAAAGGCTCAACACAACTAGCTACCAAAAATGCTCCGAAGCAATTAGAGACTTCAGAAAAGCTCTGAACCAATTGGAAGAAGATTCAAAAATCCTCAAAAATCCGAGCCAACTCAAACTCCCCCTCCAATAGTGCACACGATCTAGGAAATCTCCCCCTTAGTTGATCTTATGATTTGAGAGAATTTCCCCTCATGATTTGGCAATTTTCTCCCCCTTAGTTGAAAATGCACTATCAAGTATCTCCCCTCCAAATGCATATGAGTCAAAATGCAAGTTAGCAGCTTCAGGAATATAGTCGATAGAATGAGAAGATGCTCGACTAAATGTTGATCCGATGACTCAACAATATGCACAGAATGCTAGCAAAGGCTCAAACTGATCACCAAATACGAAATCTGAACATTGGAGCAAAATGAGCAGTTTTTAGCCAAAAAGGTATTCACCATCAAAATAGCACTAAACATGTATAGACAGGAAGTCAAACAAGTGCTAAACATGTATACAAGGTGAACTACCCCTAGCAAGGTTCAATCATCATGCTATAGAATGAAACATAGACTTGTGTATTCAAAATTTATCGGAGTTGCAGCGGTTAAATTTCACAAGTTCAAATTTCAGCATTTGATTGTGAGAGGTTGAAAGCTTGTCATTGCCTAACTTTTCAACTGTGTGAAGCCTATGCAGAAGCAATCAGAAGCTTAAAGCAACAGTTTTGGTCATACATTACACAACTCAAGTTTAACTCAAAGTGCAATGAGAGACAATCTCGATACTGTGATGTGTTGACAAGCAATCCCATCTCGATCTTTCCAATTCACTTAACTTGGTTCAAATTTAAAGCAGAATATGAACCTACCAAGCAAGTGAATGACTCAGAACTAGAGACATAGCAACCTAGCATATATGAAAAGCACAAGTGATTTCAACATATTCTGTACATGCTGGTTGCATATCTCAATGGTGAACATTTTCAAGTTTTATGTTCATTAAGCAAATTCACCATTCATAAAATAGCTTAGCTCACAACATGTATCAGTGATCAGAAAGAGCATAGGCTACAAGCATTATCATAAAGCATCGGACCATACATTATACAGAGCATAGTCACATTTTAAAGATTATATACATGAAGCTCTGAATGTAAATATGCAAGATGAAATGCAAAGATGCATGATGAAATGCAAAGACTAACTTATCTAAAATGATATCAATTGAAGAACAAAAAGTCAGTTTATGATACAGGGACCAAAATGTTTCCCCCATCTAAAAGGGGAAACACACACAAAGCTCACCTCTCAACCTAGCAAAAGTTGATTGGTCTAAAGGCTTGGTGAAAATATCAGCCAACTGATGATGAGTATCGACATGGCGAAGGTCGATATCACCCTTCTCATAGTGGTCTCGCAAGAAATGAAAGCGCACATCAATGTGTTTGGTCTTGGAGTGCAGCACGGGGTTCTTAACAACGCTAATAGCACTCGTGCTGTCACAAAGCAAGGGAACGCGAGAAAAGCTTAGACCAAAATCACGCAAAGTGGCCATCATCCAAAGCAACTAAGAACAACAGCTAGCCGCAGCAACATACTCAGCATCCGTGGTAGACTGGGTGACACTAGACTGTTTGCGAGAACACCACGATGCAAGAGAAGAACCAATAAACTGACAAGTCTTGGAAGTGGACTTGCGCTCAATTCGGCAACCAGCAAAATCAGCATCAGAATAACCGCAAAGGGAAAGGGTGGAGGAAGCAGAATACCAAATCCCAAATTCTGGAGTGAAGCATAAGTATCTCATAATGTGCTTGACTGCCTGACGGTGAGAGGAGCACGGCGACGACTGAAATCGTGTGCAAAGACACACCGCGAACTGGATGTTCGGGCGTGTCGCCGTCAGGTACAGCAGCGACTCGATCATACTCCGGTACTCCTTCTCATCCGCAGCTTCTCCATCCACATCCGCATCCAGGGCCGCCATGGTCGGCATGGGTGTTGGAAGAGGCTTGGCCTCACCCATGTCGAACTTCTTCAGGATGTCCTTGGTGTACTTGCCCTGGTGCACGAACGTCCCCTCTCGGGATTGCTTGATTTGCAACCCAAGGAAAAACGTCAACTCGCCCATCATGCTCATCTCAAACTCTCTGCTCATAGTGTCTGCAAACTTGGCGAGCAAAGCATGAGAAGAACCACCGAAAATGATATCATCCATGTAAATCTGGACCAAGAGAGTGTCATTGCCTTGCTTGAGGAGAAAAAGTGTTTTATCCACACATCCCATTTTAAAACCCTTAGCAAGCAAAAAGGTTCTCAACCTATCATACCAGGCTCTAGGGGCTTGTTTCAAACCATATAAAGCTTTGTGAAGTTTAAAAACATGGTTTGGAAACTTGGGATTTCGAAACCGGGGGGGTTGTTTCACATACACCTCCTCTTCTATGTAGCTATTTAGGAAGGCACTCTTGACATCCATTTGAAAAAGTTTAAACCCTTTGGATGCAGCAAAAGCTAAGAGGATCCTAATTGCCTCCAAACGAGCTACAGGAGCAAACGTTTCCTCATAGTCTATCCCCTCCTTCTGACTATACCCCTGGGCTACTAGTCTGGCCTTGTTTCTCACAACATGGCCATCGTCTCCTTGTTTATTTTTGAAAACCTATTTTGTCCCAATAGGGTGACACTTAGGAGGAAGAGGAACAAGAACCCAAACCCGATTTCTTTCAAAGTTTTCAAGCTCCTCATGCATGGCACTGACCCAATCCGGATCAGATAAAGCGTGTCCAACATCTCGGGATTCAAAATCAGCAACAAATGCAGAATGAGCAAAGTGAGAGATTTGTTGTGACCTTGATCGAGTGACACGTTCGCCGATGCTGCCGATCATCTGTTGAGGCGGGTGTTGGCGCTGAATGTGTCGTGGCGCCTCATGAGCTGAAGAGACCTCCCCCTCAACAGCAGCTGGTGCCTCCTCGGGTACAAAAGGTACCGCTCGAGGTGGCGGATCCCACGGCCCCCAAGTAGTCGAAGAAGAAGGATTGGGGCCGTGAGTGGTAGTAGAGGCCGCTCTTTGTGGCACAACAGGTGGAGGTGGTGTTGGGTCATCCATCCCTTCAGCACCCTCGTCCTCATCATCAAAAAGAGGCTCGCCAACCTCATGATCACCTGCACGCTCAAAACGAGAAGAAGGACAAGCCATGGTCTCGTCGAAGGTGACATCGGATGTCTCCATGACTCGGTTAGTATCAAGGTTAAGTACACGATATGCACGAGTATGAGTGCCATAACCTAAAAATACACCGTCAGAAGAACGAGACTCAAACTTGTCCAGGTTGCCTTTCTTGAGTATAAAATAGTGGCAACCGAAAACTCTAAAATAACTCACTTTGGGTTGTTTTCCAAAACGCAACTCATAAGAAGTCTTTTTCAAGAAAGCTCGGAGAAAAATGTGATTGGAAATGTAGCATGCAGTGTTCATAGCTTCGGCCCAATATCGCCTAGGAGTCCTATGCTCATTGAGCATCGTCCTAGCCATCTCTACAAGGGTCTGATTCTTCCTCTCCACAACACCATTCTGTGGCGGTGTGTAGGGGAAGAAAACTGATGCTCTAAACCCAAAGAGTTACAAAACTTCTCAAAATCCGAGTTTTTAAACTCGGAACCATTATCACTATGGATAGCTCGCATTGAGTTCAAAGGGAACTCATTCTAAAGACGCAAAATCAGATTGCGAGCAGAGGAGAAAGTCTCAGTTTTCTCAGCTAAAAAGAAAACCCACGAATATCTTGAAAAGTCATCAACAACAACAACCACATACCACCTCCCCCCAACCGAGCTCACCCGAGCCAGACCAACAAGGTCCATATGCAAAAGCTCTCCAGGGCGCTTGGTCATGACCTGAGTCACTGGATGGTGGGGAGTGACAGCCATCTTCCCATGTCTACAAGAATGACAAACAAGATCCTTCTCCATGGACAACTTGGGCAATCCTCGGATTAGGCCAAGTGAACTAAGCCTTGCAAGCAAGTCGAAGCTCAAATGTCCTAGTCTCCTATGCCACTTCCAAAGATCAGAGGAGGAAGGTCCAGCCACAAGACAACGAGAAATGCCAAAAGACTCTGAGAAGTTCGCACGAAAGACTTTCCCAAAGGGCGAAATCGAACACACAAGATTGCCCTGAGGATCCAAAATACGACTGAGATTCGGTTTAAAACGAATCTCATAATCATCATCAAAGAGTTGCGAAACAGAAAGAAGGTTAAAGTGCAAGTTAGAAACAAGAGCAACATCACGCAACACAAAGTGCTCATTAAATCGCACCGACCCACGAGACAACACTTTACCTTTGCTATTGTCGCCGAAGGTGATAAACTCCTTTCCGGCGACCGGACTAAGACTGGAGAACCACTTGGCGTTTCCGGTCATGTGTCTCGAACAACTGGAATCCACCAACTAAACGTTCTCCAATCGTTTTACCTACATCAATAAAAAGACATAGGGTGAGCATATGGTCCAACACTAGGGTTAGTGAAGTAGGAAGAATACCAGTGTTGGGCTGGCTGCTCAAAAGAATGGTTAGCAGAAAAACCATTCCTAGCACGCCTACGAGAAGAGCGATCGCCACGTAGAGGAAAACGTGGTCCGCTACGGGAGGAGCGTCCATCGCGATACTCAAAACGCGCTGGAGGAAAACGCTCAACTACAAAGCCACCGCCACGGGGTCCATAGCCCACAACAGCAGGCTCCCGCCGGGCATGACCTCCTCGCGGCCTAGGCCTAGGTACTTGAGGTTTTGGACCCCTAGGCCTAGCAACACGCCTTTGCACATTCAACACATGTACATCATGGAAAGGATGGTACATGTCCGTGTTGTTCATCTCCTTTGCACGGCGCGCCTCTCTCTTGCGCCGAAAGCAAAACTCACTCAAGTGTCCATCTCTCCCACAGTGCTCACAATGGTACCTCACCGCTCTCATAGGAGGTTGTTGGTACTCACGGTAGTGGGTGTGGATCATTTTGCCTTTCCGTGGCATGAGCTCCTCTTGGATAGGTGGCATGGTGTCTAGCTTGTTCTTGAGGTGGTTTGGTTTTGGAGCCCATGATTGTTTCTTGGGTGGAGCTCTCGGAGGTTCAACAAATACCCCATCCTTGGTGTTAGGCTTGAGAGGCTCTTTGGATGGAATCTTAGTAAGTTTGGGAGTAGTGGTGGAGTTGGGCTTCTCACATGGGTTAAGACCACTAGACTCTCCAATCTTGCCAAAAGATGAAACATCAACACCCTGAGCAAAACCTGCACCTGGACCTCCAGCAGCACGCTTAAATTGGGAGATCATCATCCCAAGCTGCGGCTCACCACTAGACACCCATGACAAGATGGTCCGAAGGTATGTGTTTTCCTCCTCGGTTTGCATCTTGTCATGCTTCACGTTGGCTATCTCCATCTCCAAACCTTCACACAGAACACACCTAGCCACACAAGTGCTACCCGAGCTGGCATCTTCAAGAGACACAATCTTGGCATTCTTCTCTGCCAACTCGGATTGCAAGCCCGCACAGGACTTGCATGCACCCAACAGTGAGGATCTAGCCTTAAGCTCATCCACCTCTCCAATCAACACAGCATACTTACCCCTCAAAGTGAGAAGGTCAGTCATGTGTGTGGAGCACATCTCACACTCTTCCTCCTCGGTGACAACAACGGTGGACTTGATAGATTCAAGTTCCTTCACCGTATCCTCCCACTTCTGCCTAAACTCCTTCCTCTCTCTAGCAGCACGCCTAAGCAACTTATCTTGACTAAGAAGGGCGGCAGTAAGCTTCTCGACCTCAGCAGAAAGCTCATCGGGGGTCAGAGATACCTGGGAGCTGTCGTCGTCATCGTCGTCGTTCCGAGGGATCTCCTCCAGCTCGTCGTCGACCTCCTTGCCGAGGGCCATGGTGCAGAAGCCCTCGTTATCGGCGAAGAAGCAGAGGCCGTTCAGCTTGTCCTCGATCCTCTTCTTCTTCTCGGACTCATCATCGCTTGAGGAAGCGGAGTCGCCATCCGAGTCGTCGACGTCGCTGAGCGTAGCGAAGAATGCACGCTGCTCAGCCTGGGCCTTCTCCAAGTACTTGGTCTTGATGTACTCCTTGTTGAAGCCGCCCTTCCGCTTGTGCTTCGCGGGGACGTACTTCTCCTTGCGCTTGCTGGAGTCGTCCTTGTGCCCATGATCCGCCTTGCCGAAGACTTGTTTGTTCTTCTTCGGGCAATTGGTGATAAAGTGGTTGGGGTCACCGCACTCGAAACAACCCGAGCGTCCTCCTCCGCGGCGACGGTTCATGCGGTTGTTGTGGAACCACGAGAACCGGTTGGCGAGCAAAGCGAACTCATCATCCCCCATGAACTCCAGCTGCTCCTCTATGACAGAAAGAAGTGAAGAGAGTGCAAATCCTCCAGAGGGGCTAGCAGAAGAGCCAGAAAGCAAAGCCATCGACGGGCTAGAAGGATTTTCATAAGAAGCCCTCGCCATGGCATCGATCTCACTGGACTTGAGCTTACTGAAGAGCTCGTCGCACGTGAGGGTCTCATAGTTAGGTGATTCGATGATCGCCTGAACCTTGGAATCCCACACCGACCGATCGAGGGTGTGTAAAAGCTTCAAAGCCCTCTCATGATCATCGAAAGGCAACAGCTCCTTGTTAGCCCTCATCCTATTGACAATCACCTAAAAGCGAGCGAATAAACTTTCTATGCTCTCGCCAGGCATGTGTCGAAAGTTCTCATACTCCCGCTTATGCGACTCGTAGAGACGGGATTTGACTTGAGTGGTTCCCTCATGGAAACGCATGAGGGTCGCCCAAATCTCATGAGCCGTGGGGAGATGAGAAACATGATCAAACTCTGACATGCTCAAACAGGAGAAAAGAGCATTACGGGCTCGGCTATTGGCATCGTGCTCATCGATCTGATGCTGAGTTACATGAGCAGCCAAGACCACGTAATCTGCAGAGTAGCAAATATCCCAGACAGAAGCACTCATGCTCTAAAAATAGGCCGACATGCGTATCTTCCAATACGCATAGTTCGTCCCATCAAAAAACGGCGGTTTGCCCATGCCGCGATCCATGTCGCCTTCTGTGGATCTGGAACTGGCTAAGGTGAAAGATCCTTAACCCGCTCCGATACCAATTGAAGGACCGAAAGTGCTACCAGAAAGCGACCAGAGGGGGGGGTGAATGGGAGCTTCAATTTCTTTTCAGAAACTTGTCGCCATTGTCCCGAGAATCAACCCCAAGAGCGAACCTAGAGCTTGCAAGTGTCCACGACCCTAGATGTAGGGTGGATGCTTCCCAGAAGCACAGCGAGACACAACACAACTCTAGAAACCAAACACAAAAGCCGGAAATCAAAACCGACAACGTACGAACAAACTGCGGACGAAACAGCGCTGAGATACACTGACCGGACTCACTGGAGCAGCCGGTCGTCAGTGATTGGATGCGTCCGGTCGGTCAAACTCAGATTTGGGACCTTACTGTGTTGGACCGGACTCACTATCACTGTGCGTCCAGTCACAACTCAAGCGTCCGATCGATACAAACCAAAAATGATGAATAGTGCAAGGGGTGCGTCCGGTCAGTTGGACAGAGAGAGTCCGATCGATCTTTCTTTTTAGAAACTTGTCGCCACTGTCCCGAGAATCAACCCCAAGAGCGAACCTAGAGCTTGCAAGTGTCCACAACCCTAGATGTAGGGTGGATGCTTCCCAGAAGCACAACGAGACACAACACAACTCTAGAAACCAAACACAAAAGCCAGAAATCAAAACCGACAACGTACGAACAAACTGCGGACGAAACAGCGCTGAGATACACTGACCGGACTCACTGGAGCATCCGGTCGTCAGTGATTGGATGCGTCCGGTCGGTCAAACTCAGATTTGGGACCTTACTGTGTTGGACCGGACTCACTGTCACTGTGCGTCCAGTCACAACTCAAGCGTCCGATCGATACAAACCAAAAACGATGAATAGTGCAAGGGGTGTGTCCGGTCAGTTGGACAGAGAGAGTCCGATCGATCTTTGTACAGAGAACACACGTGGCATTCAACGACCGGACTCACCAGCCAGCGTCCGGTCAGCCCGACGCTAGAGTCCGGTCAACCCAAAACACGTTGTTCGACCACCGATTCGATTTGATCCCTCCCAAAATGAAACCTCTAGGGTTCAAACTTGGAGAGATGAGTCACAAGGAGGATAGTGAGCTACTTCTAGGAGATCATGGCTCGAACCTATCTCCAAATCGATGAATCAAAGAATTCAGGGCAAGGGGAGCAAAAATCGATTCGAAACTAAAGTCGACCGATCTACTAGCTCGTGAGGTTAGAGGAGAATTCCTTCGGTGGAAAGAAGTGCCTCACGATCTAGAACAACTCAATTCAAACGGATTTGTAAAAGATGCAATGAGTTAAGAGATCGATCACCGGGAAAATCGTGGAGAAAAGCAACCCACGAAGAACAACATCAAAACGTGAATCACAACCACGAATTTGCAACCGTGTGGCTACCACACGCTACAACAGTGAGATTACGGTCTCACTTCCTCAAAATCTCACGAACACAGAGGTATGATTGTCTTCTCTATGGATCTCAGTTCGCTACAGCAGAGGATGGGGAGATCAGGAAACCTAGAAGGCAAAATAGCAAATGACTGAGATAGGATGGGAGGTGGGTGTCTCCCTCTACTTATCCTAATTCTAATTCCCACTCTACCCCTAGTTATTTACAGAGCGAACCAGCCAAACCCTAAGGCTATCCTGGACCAACTCGAAGATGATGATGATCCGACGGCTATGCTCGCACAACTGGTAGCGTTGCCTCGACGCAACCTTACCGATTGCCGCCACATGCCGCCTCCGCTCTGACTGTCCTTTTCCCGGACTTCGCCCCCGGTTTTGAGGCCCAAACCGGGAAACCAGCCTTCACGACCAACCCCTGATTTTGAGGCCCAAACTGGGAAACCAGCCGTCCATCGCCTGAGTTTTGTGGCACAAACTCAGAAACCCGCAGCGCCCAGGTTTTGAGGCCCAAACCTGGAAACCGTCCACTCGTTGGTTTTTCTGTGGCTCAACCACCAAACCGAGCCATAGAAGGGATGCACCACCCGTGCACCCCGTCCACCGACATGTGTCCCCAGGTCCTCGACCCAAGCAACACCAAGCCCGCAAGTCTTCGCTCGTCGCTGTCCCAGGCTATCAGCCACCACAGCTGATCCTCAGGCCACCGGTCCCTCAGTCCAAGCCTTGCGTCCGCCCTTCGCCACTCTCGGTCCATCGGCACGACACGTCTCTACTTGACCTTCACCTTGCCTTCAATCACTGTATCCGTGCTCGACACCTGCACAACACAAGCCAAAGAACATGTGCATTATCCCAGTTGACAATCACTCATCACTCGAGACTCGGCATACACCCATGTATCCGCATACCCCTAGGTACAGAAGCTCCTCTACGTAGTCCTTGTTACTGCACGCAAGCTATGCTACTACTTCCAAAGCTCTGAGAGGGTCACTGTCATCACAGAATTCCCCCTCGGGGATATCCTCCGCAATAAGGATGCTACCAGACGCATCATCAAGTGGGCCATCAAGCTCAGCTCCTATGACATCGTTTTCCAGGGTCGCTAGACCATCAAGTCTCAAGCACTCGTTGACTTCATCGCTGAATGGACGGACCTCCAAACTCCAGTACCGCCGGAAGCGCCAGAACACTGGACCCTCTTCTTTGACGGCTCCCTCACCTTGCATGGTGCCGGCGCTGGTCTCCTCCTCACGTCTCCTTCCGGTGAAAAGCTCCGCTACGCTCTACGGCTGGTCTTCCCAGCATCCAACAACGCCGCCGAATATGAAGCCGCCCTCCATGGTCCCCGCATCGCCAGCGAGCTAGGCGTCAAGCGCCTCATGGTGTACGGCAACTCCGCTCTCGTCATCAGCCAGCACAACAAGGACTGGAACTGCTCCCACGACAAGATGAACACCTACTGCGTCGCCATCTGGAAGCTTGAGGACAAGTTCTTCAGTGTCGAATACCATCATCTACCTCGCGACCGGAACCAGGCGGCCGACAAGCTATCCAAGCTGGCGTCATCAAGATCTCCGGTCCCCATCGGTGTATTTGTACACGACCTACTTGAGCCTTCCACAGCCGACCACCCAAGCTCTGCCTCATCGACGGACGCCACGACTCTGTCAACGAAATATGGTCGATAGTCTACCGAGGGGTATGCCCAAGGTAGTAGATTGAGCGGTGGAGGCGTGCGAGACGTCTACAAAGCGTAAACACAGGGATGAGAGACGATGATTTAGACAGGTTCGGGCCGGCAAGTCGCCGTAATACCCTACGTCCTGTGTTCTAGTGGCTGGTTTGTATCGATGGGTTGGAATATGGCGTGCTTTGGACGGGATCCCTGCTCGCCTTATATAGTCGGGGAGCAGGGTTACAACTTGCCGAATCCTAACAGATTACAATCGGTTCCTTTTGGCAACGAATCTGGGTCTATCTATTGGATCTTCCTTGTCGAGCAAGTCATCAGGATAATCCTTAGCGGCTGCGACGGCCTGGTCGCGGGCCGCAAGGTCTTCTGGTTGGGCCATATCTTACCGAGTAGCCCAAGTCATGCCATGGGGGTATATGGGAGGAATATCCCAACAACTAGTCCCCGAGCACGTTGCATCCATTGTGTCGTGCGTTGTGAAGTCTTCCGAGTAGGTCAGGCCTGGTCGCATGTCGGTGAAGATGTCTTCCGACCAGGTCACCTGGTCGCGGGTGCACTTGTAGTAGTTTTCCGAGCAGGTTAAGCTGGTCGCGATCGTAACAGCCAGGGTTGTAGCCGAAGTGCAGCCGTGCAGAATATTATGTGTCGTCCTACAAAAGGGATGCAAGGTGCTGCAAGAAAAATTTTGAAGATCTTTCATCTGGTGAAGTGTATCCACTTAGGGCCTAGCCGGACTCTAAAAGCTGCTGGTGCACCGGTTGGAGTCCTAGCTAGTCCTTCTCAAGCTGCAAGGAAAGAAAACGAACAATACATTCACCGTGAGGTGAAGTGTATCCACTTAGTCCCCGAGCTTGGGAGTCGGTGTTGTAGGCACGTGGTGCCAAGCTTGTAATTTTCCTGCATGAAACAGAGTCATTTTTGTAGATAAGAGAAAAAATGACGTGTGTACACGTAGTCCCTGGGCCTGTTGTAAGAAGCAGCATGGTTCTTGTAGCAGGGCCAAAGAAAATGCGTTAGTATAAATATGAGGGGGGAGTCCCCGAGTCCGGAGTCGAGGGTCTACAGTTCCCGAGTGTTACTGTAGCACCGACCAGGAACTGCAAATGGAGCTGTATCCCTGAAATGAACATGAGTACTAACGGGTGAAGTCAGTCCCCATGCGTTAGTATCGCATATATCAGCACAGAATAGTTATAACCGAGAAAATGATGAAGGCGAACGGGCGGGCCGTTTTGTCAAACCAATTATCTGGCGGCCCAATAAGGCGGATGCGGGGTCGAGTGCGCACGTGTGGTTGCCGCAAGTAATGTGGCGATCGTGGAGATGGTGGGCACGGGCACCCAGGAACCCTGGAGGCAAAGGGTCGGGCCGCACCATATAAAAGGGGAAACGGGCGGCGGCGGTTCCGCACTCGCCTCTTGAGCTCCCACCTCGTAGCCCTCGTCTCCTCTGCTTCCTTCGAGCGCGCGATCGATTCCGAGCAACAAAACACTGTAGCCCCAGATCTAGATCCAAATCCCTCGCTCGTTGTCGTCAATGGCGGGCGGAAAGCAGACTCGTGGAGGCACGGCGAAAGGCAAAGAAGGCGGCGAAGGCGGGAACTGACGACCGCATCGAGGTGCTGAGCTAGGCACGCGGGTGGACGCGGAGTGTTCTTCGCCGGGAGAATCTGGAGGAGCTCGTCTTCGTCGGCCTGCTGCTCGATAGCGTCACCGGCGGCTGGAGGGAGGCGTACCTGGAGGATTGGCCGACGCCAAACACTTCGGAGCTCGTCGTCTTCGAGGCGTTCTTCAGGTGTGGGTTCGGGGTCCCGGTCCACCCCTTCCTCCATGGCCTGTTGGAGTACTACCAGGTCGCGCTGTGCAACCTGACGCCGAACACCATGCTGCACATCTCGGTCTTCATCCACTACTGCGAGGCGTATCTGGGCATCGAGCCCCATTTCGACCTCTTCCGCCACTTCTTCCGCTTGAAGATCAACGGCACTGGAGCATCCAACATCGTCGGGTCGGTGTATCTCCAGCTGCGGGACGAAATGGCGGAGAAGTACATTGCTATGCCACTGCACTCGAAGGCGATGGAGTAGAAGCCCAAGTGGTTCTACATCCATCAGGAGACGCCGAGGCCGCTGTGCGACCCGGCCTTCGAACCGAAGGTGTTGCCATCATGGTCGGAGCATCCAGGCGCGGCGGCGATGGATCAAGTGGAGGAGCTCCTGAAGCTGGTCGACAAGAAATGCGTCGACGGGGTGGCGGTGGCGTCGAACTTCATCAAGCGGCGCTACCAGCCCTGCAAGGAGAGGGCGCACCCAGCATACGAGTATGCCGGTGATGCGGAGGACCAGACGCGGGAGGCACCGGAGGCTCTGTCATCGAAGGAGGTGTTCCTGCGGGTCGATGCACTGTTCGATCTGCAGAAGAGGAAGAAACTGGAGTACTTGCGGAAGTCGTACTCCCTGGAGTACCCTCCGCCGGAGGTCAGTATCTTTGCCCTGTGTGTGTGTTCATTAAAATGCATAAGTAGATACTCAGTGTTGCAAGATTGTGGCGTAGGGTCGGAAGGCGTTCGTGTCACAAGCGCCGTTGAAGGCGTGGCCAAAAGGTGTTGACCCGCCCCAGGAGGGTGTCGACGACGATGGTTGCGGCGCGGCGGAGGTCGACGCGGAGGAGATCGAAGACAGCGGGGATGAGGGGAGCCGACTCCCCAAGCCCTAGTCTGGTGGGCGGCGGGCCCGTGCTGGCCCAAAGGGAAAACGCCAGGCCGCCCCTGCAAAAAAGAAGAAGAAAGTGTCGCTGGAGACCGGTGGCGCCTTCGCCATTGATGAGGAGACGGCGAAGAGTCGCCGCGTGTTTGTTGACTGGTCGGAAGATGCGTCTGACAGTGATGATGAGGTCCCACTGAGTGCCCGCTTCGGGCAGGGATCCTCGGCGAGTCACGGAGCAGCGAAGGCAAAACCAAATCCAAAGGAGACGCTGCAGTAGGCGTCAGAGACCCGGGGGTCATTTGGCGGGACGGCTGGTGCGCCCAAACCGCAGGAGGAGTCCACAGGCAGTGGCGCACGTCCGCGTTCTCGTCGCTTCTCTCGAGAGAAGAAAGTGTCGGGCCTGTAAGTAGCCCCTACTTATCTTATGGTTCTTACCCTGGTCGGATCTGAGTGTTGATGACGTGTCCAATGCCCTTTGTAGGTCGGTTGACGTCGAGGAGGTGCCGAACACCGAGGGTGGTGGTCGGAGGGAGACAAGCCCTCCGGTGGAGGTGAACATTGGCGGGTCAGCGAAGTCAGCCGCGCCGGAGGAGGCGTTAGAGGCGGCGGTGGACGTCGAGGCGTCGGCAGTCCCGGAGTCTCGAGGGGCAGAGCAGCCAGAGGCGTCGGAAGTTCCCGAGCCTCGGGAGCCGGAGCGGCGGGCGTCCCCAACGCCTAGGAGAAGTTCTGGAGGAGGCATCGTGGCGGGAAGTGCTGCAGCTCCGGTGGTCGGGTCCCTGGGTCATAATGCCCGCGGGACGAAGAGGAAAGTGGTGCCGCCTGCCTCACCGGAGATCGAGGAGGTCAAGCATCCGGAGGAGGACCCGCATCGGCGTCCTGTCCGCCGCTTTCGCGTTGATGGCGACGAGGTCGTCGAAGTTGATGACGAGGCGGCGAGCGTGGCGACGGACGCCGTGATTGGAGATGCGTCGAAGCTGCTGGAGAAGATTCAGGTGAGTACGTTCACCTCTTCATGTTGTCTCCCCGGATGGCCTTTTTTCATGCTGGTTGTCATTGCCCTGCAGTACCTGTTGAAGATCGGGGAGGAGCGTAAGCTCGCCCTTGACCGGATGGTGCCGATGGCCGAGGAGAACAAGCGGCTCCGGGCGGATGTAAAGCGCGTCGAGGGTCAATTCGCTGGCTTGGAGGCGCATCAGGAGGATGCCCACGCCCGTTCTCGGGAGCTTGAGGAGATCATCCAGCAGCAGGGGCAAGAGAACTTCCAACTTCAGCTGCGGGCCGATAAGGCCGACGAGTTTGCCGCACGTAAGTTGATGATGCTGCGCTCTTTTTTGCTTAGTACGTCATCTGGTCGGAGTCCTGAATCTTGGTGTTGTCTTCGCAGAGGCGATGCAGGCGGGCGAGGAGAAACGTCTCCTGGCCGAGAAGAAGGCAAAATCCGACGAGGAGTTGCGGAAGTGGCAGGCCATGCACGCCGGTAAGTCTCCTTGGTGGAGCATGGCCGGAGATGGTCGTCGTCTTACCCTTTGCTTTGGCGTTTGCAGTTTACCGGGAAAATGTGAAAATGCAATTTGCAGATCTACAACGGCGTATTGATGGTTACCATGAGCGCTTTTGGTCGTTGGCGGAAGAGGTGGCCCCATTGGTGCAGTGCATCGATGAGGAGCCTTTCTTCCCGGCGGAGAAGGAGCGGCGGATCGGCGACCACGTCGTCCAGAAGGCTCGTGGCCTTTGGGGTCGCTTCCAGGCGTACACCAAGGCGGCGGCGCAGAGTGTGGTGGCTCATGGCTTCGCCATTCTTTGTTCGCATTACCCGCGAGTGGAGATGTCGAGGTTGGGCGCCGGCTTTGCGGCGAACACGTCGGAGGCCGAGATGGAGCGCTTGGAGGAGGAGGCCGAGCCTGCAGCCGAAGCCCTTGTTGGTAGTGTAGACTTGTTTGGTGCTGGGCACCAGTAGTATGTATATTAGGAGGTAGTCTGTAGATAGACTCTTGGGCGAACTGAATCAAAACTTGAAGTGAGTCAGCGTGTTTTGTTTGTTCCCCGAATTCCGCAGACCCGACAGTCGTGAGCCGTAGCGATGAACAGTTCAGCCTTGGGTTATCCCAGGATCCATAGCATAGAGCGCGGAGCTCGTTTGCGTGTAGGAGTCAAGGGCGTCGCCCAAGGAACCTCTGCTGGCATCCCATAGCGCAGAGGGCGGGCGCTCATGCACGCGTAGGGAGGTACCACGGCCAGGGTCTTTTCCGAGAGGCTCGATCGTGGTGTGACATGGGCGAATGGCGACCGTTGTCAAGCACGTGGGTGGCGCGAACGCGAGGCACTGAGCTTATAACCTCAGAATTCTCAGCCCCGGTTAGCCTTTCCTTCATAGCGTAGAGGGCGAGCGCTCATGCACACGTAGAGAGGTCGGGGCGTACCCTGGGAGAACTGTTGGCCACCGTAGCGCAGAGGGCGGGCGCTCATGCACGCGTCCGATGGTGACAACAACCCCGGCTCTGAGTTTTCGTCGGTATAAGTCAGGCTGCTTGAAGACCGAATGGAGACCATGCGCATAACCGGCGCATACAGGCACTGGGCGTATAGCCTCCGGAGGTCTCAGCCCAAGTTTAGCCTTCCATTCGTAGCGCAGAGGGCGGGCGCTCATGCACGTGTAGAGAGGTCGGGGCATCGCTTGGGAGGACTACTGGCCACCATAGCGCAGAGGGCAGGCGCTCATGCACGCGTCCGATGGTTGCAGTGACCCCTGCTCTGAGTCTCCTTTAGCATCAGCCAGGCCGTTTGGAGAAAATGGCGAGTCGTCCAGAGACAATTTGGAGAGGTCGATGAGCCGTTCGTTGACGGGTGGAGAGTTCGGCGAGCCATTCGGAGACGGGTGGAGAGGTCGGCGAGCCGTCCGGAGACGTATGGAGAGGTCGGCGAGCCGTCCGGAGACGGGTGGAGAGGTCGGCGAGCCATCCGGAGACGGGTGGAGAGGTCGGCGAGCCGTCCGGAGATGGGTGGAGAGGTCGGCGAGCCATCCGGAGACGGGTGGAGAGGTCGGCGAGCCATCCGGAGATGGGTGGAGAGGTCGGCGAGCCGTCGCTTAAGCGTAGAATTTTCTAAGGTGCTCGATACTCCAGGAGTTGGGCACGTCGGTGCCTTCGAGGTCGGCGAGACGGTAGGCGCCTGGTCGGGTGACTTCCTTCACCGTGTAAGGGTCATCCCAATGCGAAGATAGTTTGTGCAGACCGTCGGTTTTGAGTTTCCACTTGAGGACGAGGTCGCCGACGACGAAGGATCGGTCTTTCACGTTGCGGTTGTAGTAGCGGCGAACTCCTTCGAGGTACTTGGTTGTGCGGAGGCAAGATGCCAGGCGTTCTTCTTCTAGGCGGTCGAGGTCGTCGCAGCGAGTCTGGTTGGAGGCTTCCTCATCATAGTTTTCGACGCGTGGAGAGCGGAAGACGACGTCGGCGGGGATGACGGCTTCAGAGCCGAAGACCATGAAATACGGTGAAACATTGGTGTTACGGCTGGGTTGAGTCCGGAGACCCCAGAGTACGGGGGGAAGCTCGCTCATCCAGCGACCAGGATGCTTCTCGTCTTTCTGGTAGAGGCGTTTCTTCAGGGCGTCGAGGATCATGCCGTTGGCACCTTCGACCTGGCCGTTGGCTCGAGGATGGGCGACGGAGACATACTTGACGAGGATGTCGTGGCTTTCGCAGAAATCCCAGAAGACGTTGCCGGTGAAGTTGGAGCCGAGGTCAGTGATGATGGAGTTCGGGAGACCGAAGCGGTGAATTATCTCGTCGATGAAGGAGACGGCGTTTTCGGCGGTCGCCTTGGTGATTGGCCTTGCTTCTATCCACTTGGAGAATTTGTCGATGGCGACGTATATCCACTTGAAGCTTCCCGGAGCTGGTCGGAAAGGGCCGATCATGTCGAAT
Source organism: Coix lacryma-jobi var. lacryma-jobi (assembly GCA_009763385.1). Taxonomy (NCBI): domain Eukaryota; kingdom Viridiplantae; phylum Streptophyta; class Magnoliopsida; order Poales; family Poaceae; genus Coix; species Coix lacryma-jobi. The sequence goes on from CM019831.1 coordinate 88,212,230, forward strand.
CCCTAGCAGGCGAAAGGCCACGAGGCCGGTATTGCTTGCAGCGATTGCGTAGGAACGTGGGTTTGTTTGGCGAAGAATTGGCACCCCTCGCAGGTGCGGACGAGCTGTTCGGCGTCGGCGGCCGCTGATGGCCAATAGAATCCTACACGGAAAGCCTTACGTACCAACGTCTTTGCAGTCGCGTGGCTCCCACATTCGCTGGCGTGGATGTCGAAGAGAATTTCGAGGCCATCCTCCCTGGAGATGCATTTTTGGAGCACCTCGTTTCTGGAGTTTTTGCGCATGAGCGTTCCGTCGACCATGATGTAATTGTTGACACGGCAAACGAGGCGCTCAGCTTCGGTCTTATCGGCGGGGACAAGGTTCTCGGAGAGATATTTGATGAAGTCATCGCGCCAGTCGGATGGCGTTGAGGGAACGGCAGCGACCAGCGGCTGTGTCAGCGGAAGTGGAGTCGGGGTGTCCGAGGGCGAGCCGAAGCCTGAGTGGTCAGCGATGGAGGGCTCGAGCAGATCGTGGACGAATACGCCAGCGGGGGCTGGAGATCTTGACGACGCCAATTTGGAGAGCTCGTCGGCCGCCTGGTTCCGATCACGTGGTAGATGATGGTATTCGATACCGAAGAATTTACCTTCAATTTTCTTGACGGCAGTGCAGTAGGCGGTCATCTTGTCGCTGGAGCAATTCCAATCCTTGTTCAGCTGGTTGATGACGAGGGCAGAGTCGCCGTAGACCATGAGGCGCTTGACGCCTAGCTCTCTGGCGATGCGTAAACCGTGGAGGGCGGCTGCGTACTCAGCGGCGTTGTTGGAGGCTAGAAAGAGTAGCCGTAAAGCGTAGCAGAGCTTTTCACCGGAGGGAGATGTGAAGAGGAGACCAGCGCCGGCGCCATGCAGGGTGAGGGAGCCGTCGAACAAGAGGGTCCAATGTTCTGGCGCTTCCGGCGGTACTGGAGTTTGCAGATCCGTCCATTCGGCGAGGAAATCAGCGAGTGCTTATGACTTGATTTTTTGGAGACCTTGAAAGGCGATGTCGTAGGAGCCAAGGTCGATGGCCCACTTGATGATGCGTCCCGTGGCGTCCTTGCTGCGGAGAATGTCCCCGAGAGAGAATTCCGTGACGACAGTGACCCGCTCGGAGCTTTGGAAATAGTTGCGTAGCTTGCGTGCAGTAATAAGGACCGCATAGAGGAGTTTTTGTACCTGAGGTTATCGAGTTTTGGAGTTGTTTAATACCACGCTGTCGAGGTACCAGGGTCGCTGGACGGTGTAGGAGTGGCCATCTTCCTCGCGTTCGACGACAATGTCGGAGCTGACGACCCGGTTTGTGGCGGCGATGTAGAGCAGCAGGGGCTCCTTCTCCTTAGGTGCGGCAAGCACAGGAGGCTGAGTGAGGTATTTCTTTAGGTCGGAGAATGCAGAATCGGCTTCGGCGTCCCATACAAACTTTTTGCCAGCCTTGAGGAGCTTGAAGAAGGGTAACTGTTGACTCTTGCTAACGTCATCACTAGGAGTAGACTATGGAATCTATCCCTGGCAACGGTGCCAGAAAAGTTTGTTGATACTTCTTAATGTAAGAAGTATAACTAACTATTCATATGACTATTGGTAGGTTCCGCAAGCGCACAGAATAAGTCTATTGTAGCACTTCACCCGAGAGTAACCGAGTATCGTATTTATTTCCACAGGGAAACTACTGTGGCAGAACTAACACTAGGACCGCTATGAACAACTAGTGATTCTAGCAGGGTTGATCGAAAAGTATGAATGGGGGTTGATATCTACTACTACTAAAAAGAAAGAAAGACTAACTACTACTAAACTAAATCGGCGGGGTCTGGCCGATGAACAGATTAATGTTTTCCTACACACTAACGATCACAACTATCTTAGCAAATAAAGGTTCTATCTAGTTCTTCAAACCGTACACACCCTCTGGACTATTTACCTCATATGTGCACAACGAGGTTTATGATTTAAGAACTAACCCAACTATGTGGTGTAATTCAAGGCTCCCAGGGCTATCACCACCTGTTTGCTACCATAGCTATCCAGCGGGCTAGCCACAAACTAAGGTATAACTAGTCTAAGCACCGTGCTTACACTAATATATACTACTCTATTGTTGCATCCAAAACTAGAGCACTGATTACTCAGCGAAGAACCCAAACTAGATACAAACTAAATACTAAGTTATCTATGATCGAAAGCACTCAACAAGAACAATAAGTAAAGAACTTAAAGTAAATGCTGAAAGTAGAAGAACACTAAGATAAATGAAGAAAGACTTGGAATTATACCAGAGACTTGGAAGATCCTCTATTACAACTCCAGCTCTTCTCTTCTTCACTCTCGCTCTCACTCTAAGTCTCTCAACTAGAGTGTTACTTCACCAGAGCTTCGCTTACAAGAGAGTGGGACTAATGAGGTGAGGTCTGAGTACAAATGAGCTCGGGGGCTCCTATTTATAGCCTAAGGGACCTAGGGGGGTACTTATGGACCTAGGGTTAGGTCAGGGGGGTGAGTGTGGTGGCGGGCGCCAGCCCTAGGTGGCGGTCGCCACCCCCCTGGCCGTTGGATCCACCGACCTTGCTTCAACGGCATCCAGGAGCTCCAGGGAGGCGGTTCCAAGGTCGGTTGCATGTCCAAATAACCGTCACATGGGCAATTGGGTCATGATCCATGTGACATCCCTTCTTGGCCCTTGGATGCAATGACCTAAGTGATCAATGGCTGCAAATGAGTGTGGCATGCCTCCCCTGGATCAGTGACATGGCAGGGGAGGAGTTTGGGCCTCACTCCCCTGGCGGCCGCCAGTGATGGGTGGCGGGCGCCACCCCACCTTGGCCCAAAGTGAGCTCAGGTCCGTGTGCTCGCCTCCTGGTGGGTCCTCTTGGTCATTTTGCTCAAAAACCCTGCAATTTCCTACATTCAAATAAAACTCAAGGACAAGTGGAAATCGTTAGTTTATAAAAGGTTTTTTGGTTGATTTTAGGTCCTGGTGTGTTGCGTTATATGACCTTGTTGATGCTAAGAATATGACACTTAGTGAGCGTCAACAAGCTCCCCCAAGCTTACCTCTTGCTCGTCCTCGAGCAAGCATGGACTTGAATAATCTTGGAAACTCTGTGTTTTTGTTGTGTATGCCCATATTATTTTCATCACCATGGAATTGGTAGCCTTCCCTGCACTCAAGATTAGAACAAAAGACCAGCAAGAAAGAAGGTTTGTCTTTCCCTTGCCTATTTTGCTAATCAAGATATGTGGAGTTTTTGCAAGTTTTGTTTCAAAAGAAAGCATACTTAGTAACTTCCGTGGCTCACTCGATCACTCATATTTGTATGTGGAAATGGAAGAATTATCCTCTCTCTAAGAATTTTTGTGGGGTTTAATGGGTAGGATAAAATGAGCATGCAATGCTAGCATAATTTTGCTAAGTTAGACAAATGGAGCAAAGGAGCAACAAGTCATAGGTTCAGACCAGGAATGTGCAAGTGTGTGGTATTTATTGTGGCTAATACTTTCATGGCACTTCTCCTTTCTATCTCATTTGTGGGATCATGGCTATGAATGAGAGCATTTGCTCTTTTGGATATTCTCTTCTTTCTAGAGCTCTTGCTCTTTTGAATTTTCTTTCTAGAGCACTTGCTCTTTTGAATATTCTTTTCTTTCTAGAGCACTTGCTCTTTTTTTTACTACTATAGCCATGTCCCTGAGATTTCATTATGGAGCATGATATTCTGCCATGGAGTATTCCTAATAATGAATGGAAATAAAGGCATGTTGTGTGCGTATTCTCAGTGTAAGAATAACACTATATAGGTGGGTGCAGGTGAATTCCTTGGTCTAAAAATATGACAAGTTTCTCTACCATGACTATCAACAAAAGTCTAACTAGCTCAACACTAACATGTAACAAGTGGAAGCTCCTACTCTAAGAGTAAAAATTATTTGGCTTTGGTAGGACTTTCTTTGCCACAGAAGTACTTAGAGCAAGTTTTTAAATTTTTCAAAATAACAACTCCACAAACTTGACTCGCTCAAGTCAAGGTAGAAACTTACTTCCCCTTTACTTAGTCTAATGCTCATGTCTCAAGTTTAGTTCTAGCATACGTTCTCCCATGATAACTCTAATGCATGGCATACATTTTTCTTATTTATTAGAAAGACTTACGATGAGAGCGTTTCATTTATTGCTATTTATTTATTATTATTATTATTATTTTAAAACTGACAGAAATTTAATTACTGAAAAAAATAAAAAAAATAAAACTGACAGAAATAAAGACGGTAGTGATACTTACCTTTTTGACGGGGGTCCTCCCCCAAGCTGGCTTTTGGCGTGGTTGGGTTACATCCATCCCTGACGACGGTACATGTCGTCCCAGTTCTGTTGGTTCTGCTGCAAGAGAGAAGAAATATTACCCAGTTCTCCACCAGTTTCCTGGCGGAATTCGTGGAAATTTTGGTTCAAGTTGTTCAAGTTCTGACGGATTTCGGCAGTATCCGTGGTGAGTCCATTCATTTGGTGCTGAAGATATCCCATATCGCGCATCCACTCGTCCTGATGAAAGGACGAATGGCGAGCGGCCTGTGGCGAGATTCCCCTATGGAAGAACTCATCACCACGGCCAGTGTACCGGGTGGATCCTTCCAAGGAGTGGGATGAACTCCCCAACTGGGATGAGTGAAAGGACACCTCCTGGCCTTATTCCCACCGCGGATGTTGCGGTTGCTGCCAATTCGACCCTCCTGCTTGGTGCGAGCCAGGGGGTGTCAAATGACTATAGTATGCTGCTTCTTCATACTGCCCTACATGAAAAGGGTCAAACTCCTGTGCTGCTGCTGTGGCTCTTGCGGCCTCTTCTGCTGCACGGGTCTGCGCTTGCGTCCTCCTCCTGGGAACGTGCATGGTGTTCTCTCGAGCCAACCTGTGGTTTCGTTCTGCCTCGGTTTCCAGGTCCAAAAGTAACATTGGTGCATTCACCAACCAAAGTGACAAGTCAGGAAGAGCGATTTTATTCACATAATCTTGGTAGATCATGTGAATCTCACCGGTCTCCTGGTTCTCACGCAAGAGGTGCCCTTGCGAGAAGTGCTCCATGGTCAAAAGGTCTCGGTCACTAGGAATGTAGGAGTATAGAGCGGTGTTCAGCAGACCCATGTTAAAAGCCAGTCTAGTTATCCATGATGTCATTTCAATATTTCTAGTGCGTTGATTAAATTTAGACCAGTAGTCTACCATGGCCTTGGCGGGTGATACTTTTATGTGGTTTACTAGAGCATAAAGCAGCAGCATTTCGGGCTTTTTGATTGGTCTTAAGTCTGGTCTTGGAAAGAGTGTGATACTAATATATTTGTGGAAAAACCTGAGCGTGGGGTTGTGGATATTACTTGTACGGGGCAAGTCTGGGTCTCTGTTCCCAGCAATACTTTTCCAGAATTCATTTCTATTGAATCCCGTACAGGCAGATTCCAAGCTCAGCAAGCATGAATCATCAAAGTTTAAATTCTTGCTGAACTGCTTCCATGTTAAAGTATGTTCTTCATTAAAAAGCCGAAATTTTATGTGATTAGCAGATATTTGCATTGTGGCCAGAAATTCCATTGTGAGGGGCATGATCCCCTCCTTATTAACCTTCCATGCATCTTCCCATCTCAAGGTTCGAGAAATATAGAGAAACTCACTGTCCATACCAGTGCGACTTAGCAAGTCGTCGTCGATGTGGCGGGTGTGAACGAACTCCCTCTCACTGAGGATGTTCCGGGCCTGCCTTTCCCGATCACTCTGCCAAATGATATCATTGACGGAGTTCAGGATGCGGATGGTCAGTCCAGCCTGGTGTGTGGGCGGAGAGTCCCGACCCACCGACATTTTGTTTCTGGATGGAGTACCCCACCCGGCGCTCTCCTCATCACTCCCGGCAAAGCGAATGTGGGTGTTTGCTCTCAACGAACTTCCCTCACCCTTACTTTTCTTCTTCTTGCTGGTGAAGAAGTTCTTGAGAGGGCCCATGACCTCCTTGCTAGTGCTCAAGGTGGCTGGTGTTTTTTGTGTTTTGAGTGAGGTGTAAGAACTTTCATGGGGTGTGGGTAGTATTTATAGGCTAAGGATGGAAGGGGGAAGGATGTGAGCTCCTCCCACCTGGCGGGCGCCACCAATAAGTGGCGGGCGCCACCCCACATTGCCCATTTCTGCCTGCAACCGACACATGAGGTTTCCCTCGTAATGTCCACTGAAATTCCAAGTGGGGAATAAAGTGGTAGGGTCGGTGCAAAGTGAAAAGAGTGTAACCTCCTAAATGGGGCAAGTGGGCTGAAAATTTCAAAGACCACTTCTTCATCCTGGTCATACTTTATACCAAGGATGGTGGGAAACTTACTCGGGAGCAGTTTTGTACCGAAATGTGGAAATAGAGGTGGCGGGCGCCAGGAAAAAGTGGTGGACGCCACCCTCCTTGGCTGAATTTCACTCCAACTCACCCCTCCTTTCACCTAGTGCTCTCCTTGTCACTCTCCATCACATGTGCACTAGAATTTTTGGGTGGAGATGTGTCCAAAAGGTGGAGTGAAGAGGGGGAGACATGGGAGTGAGTGATTGCATTGAAATGAGCAAAGCCATGGGTCTCCCTTGGTGTTATTTGGGTCTAGGAGGTAGGTGTAATAGTCTAGAGATTGGCTAGTGCTCCCTAGTGCACCCTAGGGTGGCGCGCGCCAGCATGGGGTGGCGGGCGCCACCCCTATGGCTGCCCTAAGCCCCCTAGGAGCCACCTAATCACTCTAGTAAACATCTATTTTGCAGGAAAATTAATTTGCTTAAGTAAAAACAAAAATTTAAATGGGGGATAAAGACTTACCTTAGCCTAACTTACCTTGGTTAGCCGCTTTGGATTCCCGATTAGTGACGCCTTCACGGTGGTTGTGGTGGAATGTCGACACCGACGAACTTTGATGACGGGTGTTTTTCCGGTCGTGGTGTGAACTCGAATTTCTCCTCCTTTCCACTGATGTGGAGCTGAATTTCTCCAGCTCCTACATCAATGGTGGCTTTTGCAGTGCTCAAAAATGGTCGACCCAAGATTAATGGCGCCCGGGGGTCGGGATTAATATCCAGAACCACGAAATCCACCGGGACAAAGAGATTCCGGATTTTCACCGGAATATTCTCTGCTATTCCCGCGGGATATCGGAGCGATTGATCGGCTAGCTGCAAATACATAGAAGTAGGGGACAAGGTATGATGATTTAATTTATCATATATTACCTTGGGCATGACGCTGACGCTTGCTCCTAGATCACAGAGTGCATGCTCGAAGTGCTGCTCTCCAATTGAACATGCGATCGTTGGGTTTCCTGGGTCCTTCTTCTTTTCTGGGAGTTGGTTTAAAATGACCGCACTGCAATCTTCGGTCAATTTAACCACATCCCTACTTGGAATTGGTTTCTTCTTATTGAGCATGTCTCTCAAATATTTTGCATAAGTTGGAACCTACATAGCGTCAATAAATGGCACATGTATATATAATTTTTGGATTACCTCGATGAATTTCTTGAATTGGTCGTCTTCCGTCGGATTTCTGTTTCGATCTGGAAAAGGTAATACATGTGTATCATAGAATTCATGAGAAGCAGTTTGTACCTTGGATGAAGGTTCAGCTGGGGTCTCCTCTTCTTCGACTTATTATTCCATTGTTGGATCATTGGAATTGGAGGTTCTCCGTAGCCACCATTATTAAGAAGGGATTTTGCATCCTCTTTCTTAATTTCTGCTTGACCTTCACTTGACGAAGCGACTCTTTGCTTGGCGTAGTACTCTTTTGCAGCACGATCTCTCTTCTCATTTATTCTTTGCTCTAGCAATTTTACCAAAGTTTGCAGGGTAACAGGATCAGCTTGCTTAATTTCAGACATACCTCTAGCACATTTTTCTGTCCATCCTTGATTCGCCACCATTGTCTCGATCAGTTTGGTTGCCTTCTCTACAGTGAGAGAGAGGTATGCACCTCCGGCGGCAGCATGAATGTGTTGTTGAGATTCTTGCTGGAGTCCATGGTAGAAGCTCTGGATCAAGTACCAATCTTGCATACCATGGTGAGGACAGTATTCAACATACTCTTGTAGTCTCTCCCAAGCTTCAGTGATTGTTTCTTCGTCTCCCTGTCCAAAGTTGGAAATATTGCTACGGAAAAGAATAGTTCGACTTATCAGGCAGAACTTTTTGAGGAATTGATCCGCGCATCTCACCCATGTCAGCAGGTGTCCAGAGTTGAAGAGGAGCCACTGCTTCGCTTTTTCCACTAATGAAAATGGAAAAAGACGAAGTCTAATGGCATCCTGTGAAACTCCCTGCACAGAAATTGTACTACATATCTCTAGAAAATTCCGGAGGTGAGCATTGGCATCCTCGGAAGGTTTGCCATTAAATGCAATAGCTTGAACCATTCGTATTAGATGACGTTTAAGCTCAAAATCTACATTACTAGTAGAAGGTAACACTGGAATGTGAGCAAGAGTAGGCATGGAATACTCACGGAGTGTTTTGGTCGACGTCGATGTTGATTGATCGTTGGAGCAGCTTGGTTCATCAGTCACTTTTGACTAGGATTCTTGTCTTGACGAACTCTTCTCGCGAAGCTCCAGGTTCTTCCTCGGAGGAGTGAGATTAGCTCTCGCTCTCCTAAGAATGGGCTCAGGACCTTCTTGATAGTCCCTCGAAAGATTGAATCCGGCCATGACTACTTGAACGATCACAAACAACGAACAATATATATACCCGCTAGAACTACGGGGGTTAATTCAATAGAAGTCACAAAGAATTGATTCTAGCCAATTGCTTCCCCGGCAACGGCGCCAGAAATGCTTGTTGACTCTTGCTAACGCCGTCACTAGGAGTAGACTATGGAATCTATCCCTGGCAACGGCGCCAGAAAGGTTTGTTGATACTTCTTAATGTAAGAAGTATAACTAACTATTCGTATGACTATTGGTAGGTTCCGCAAGCGCACGGAATAAGTCTATTGTAGCACTTCACCCGGGAGTAACCGAGTATCGTATTTATTTCCATAGGGAAGCTACTATGGCAGAACTAACACTAGGACCGCTATGAACAACTAGTGATTCTAGCAGGGTTGATCGAAAAGTATGAATGGGGGTTGATATCTACTACTACTAAAAAGAAAGAAAGACTAACTACTACTAAACTAAATCGGCGGGGTCTGGCCGATGAACAGATTAATGTTTTCCTACACACTTACGATCACAACTATCTTAGCAAATAAAGGTTCTATCTAGTTCTTCGAACTGTACACACCCTCTGGACTATTTACCTCAGATGTGCACAATGAGGTTTATGATTTAAGAACTAACCCAACTACGTGGTGGAATTCAAGGATCCCAGGGCTGTCACCACCTGTTTGCTACCACAGCTATCCGGGGGGCTAGCCACAAACTAAGGTATAACTAGTTTAAGCACCGTTCTTACACTAATATATACTACTCTAATCTTGTGTCCAAAACTAGAGCACTGATTACTCAGCGAAGAACCCAAACTAGATACAAACTAAATACTAAGTTATCTATGATCGAAAGCACTCAACAAGAACAATAAGTAAAGAACTTAAAGTAAATGCTGAAAGTAGAAGAACACTAAGATAAATGAAGAAAGACTTGGAATTATACCAGAGACTTGGAAGATCCTCTATTACAACTCCAGCTCTTCTCTTCTTCACTCTTGCTCTCACTCTAAGTCTCTCAACTAGAGTGTTACTTCACCAGAGCTTCGCTTACAAGAGAGTGGGACTAATGAGGTGAGGTCTGAGTACAAATGAGCTCGGGGGTCCTATTTATAGCCTAAGGGGCCTAGGGGGGTACTTATGGACCTAGGGTTAGGTCAGGGGGGTGAGTGTGGTGGCGGGCGCCAGCCCTAGGTGGCGGCCGCCCCCCCCCCCTGGCCGTTGGATCCACCGACCTTGCTTCAACGGCATCCAGGAGCTCCAGGGAGGCGGTTCCAAGGTCGGTTGCATGTCCAAATAACCGTCACATGGGCAATTGGGTCATGATCCATGTGACATCCCTTCTTGGCCCTTGGACGCAATGACCTAAGTGATCAATGGCTGCAAATGAGTGTGGCATGCCTCCCCTGGATCAGTGACATGGCAGGGGAGGAGTTTGGGCCTCACTCCCCTAGCGGCCGCCAGTGATGGGTGGCGGGCGCCACCCCACCTTGGCCCAAAGTGAGGCCAGGTGAGTGTGCTCGCCTCCTGGTGGGTCCTCTTGGTCATTTTGCTTAAAAACCCTGCAATTTCCTACATTCAAATAAAACTCAAGGACAAGTGGAAATCTTTAGTTTATAAAAGGTTTTTTGGTTGATTTTAGGTCCTTGTGTTGCGTTATATGACCTTGTTGATGCTAAGAATATGACACTTAGTGAGCGTCAACAGTAACCCTTTTTCGCCGATCCTGGAGATGAAGCGGCTGAGAGACGCCATGCACCCGGTGAGCTTCTGGATGTCCTTCACGTTGGAGGTATCTCGCATGCGGAGAACGACCGAAGTCTTGTCGGGGTTTGGGCGAATGCCGTCGCGGCTGACGATGTTGCCGAGCAGGTTTCCAGATGATACGCCGAAGATGCACTTGTTGGGGTTGAGCTTCCACTTGAACCTGTTGAGGGCCTTGAAGGTTGCTTTGAGGTCCGAGATGAGCGTGTCGGTGGTGCGAGTTTTGACGATGACGTCATCCACGTAAGCTTCGACTTTCTCCGGGATGAGGTCCTTCAGGCAATCCTGGATCGCACGTTGGTACGTGGCACCGGCGTTCTTCAGCCCGAACGACATGGTCGTGTAGCAGTAGGCGCCGAAAGGCGTGATGAACGCTGTTTTAATCTGGTCTTCGATCTTCAAGGCAATTTGATGGTAACCGGAATAGCAATCGAGAAAGGAGAGAAGTTCGCACCCGGCAGTGGAGTCGATGACCTGGTCGATGCAAGAGAGGAGGAAGGGGTCCTTAGGGCAATGCTTACTGAGATCGGTGTAGTCAACGCACATACGCCATTCTTTATTCTTTTTTAGTACAAGAACCGGATTGGCCAGCCAATCTGGGTGATACACCTCTTTGATGAAACCGGTAGCTAGGAGCCGGGTGAGCTCTACCCTAATTGCCTCCTTCCTATCTGGCGCGAAGCGACGGAGCTTTTGGCGAACCGGCCTGGCGGTTGAGGAGACGTTCAGGGAGTGCTCGACGAACTTCCGTGGAACTCCAGGCATGTCCACTGGTTTCCAGGCGAACACGTCGACGTTGCTTCGTAGGAAGTTGACGAGCGCGTCTTCCTATTTAGGGTCGAGGTTGGTGCCGATGACGGCAGTCTTCTCCGGAGCGCCATCCACCAGGGCCACCTGCTTTGTGTCCTTTGACTTCTCGCTGGAGCGCTAGTCGGAGGTCTTCGGGATCTCGAGATCGTCGGGGCGGAGCATAGCAGCATTGGCGATGCAGTCTTGAGCACCCTGGAGCTGTTGGCGTGTCTCGTCGGAGTTGATTGTCTCCTGCTCGCACTCGTACGCCACTTGGAGATTTGCTCGAACGCTAAGGACGCCTTTCTTCGTTGGCATCTTGAGCATGAGGTAGGCGTAGTGTGGAACAGCCATGAGCTTGGAGAGCGCCGGGCGACCGAGGATGGCGTGGTAGGCGGTGTCGAAGTTGGCGACGATGAAGGTGATGTACTCCTCACGGAAGTGGTCGGAGGTGTGGAACTGCACTGGGAGGGTTATCTGTCCAACGGGCATGGATGTTTTACCTGGTACGATGCCCTAGAAGGGGAAGTTCGTCGGGAACAAATCCCACTTGGAGTAGTCGAGCTCGCGGAAAGCCGATGAGAAGATGATGTTGAGGGCGCTTCCGCCATCGATGAGGACTTTACGGTAGCGGCAGTTAGAGATCACCGGATCGATGATGAGAGGAAAGAGCCCTGGATATTTGTCATCCGACCATTGATCCTCCCTGGAGAAGGTGATGGGGCGCTCCGACCAGTCGAGGTAGCGAACGTTGGCGGGGTCGTCATTGATGGCCGCGACGGAGGCGATGTCGCGTTGTACTTGGCGCCGCTTCTGCTAAGTCTCGATGACGATGTTGTCGCCGAAGATGGTGAGGGTCCTCGCTGGTGCACGAAAAGCAGGCTCGTTGTTGTCGGCGTCCTTGTCCTTGTCGGTGTCGATTCGCGGCCGCTTGTCGTCACTCCCGCGGACGTTGCGAGCGATGGTGTCGCACTCGAGCATGGAGTGTCTGGCGCCTTTGTGGAGAGGACATGGGCCATTGAGGAGCTTCTCATAGTCGTTGTCGTAGGTGCACCTTGGCCGAGTATTGGTGTTGGTGATGTAGCGGCGGTCGTGTCGGCGGTGGTCTGTTCTCGGACGGGAAGACTCTGGCCGATCGTGCTGTCGATCTCGGTAGTCGCGGTGGTCGCACTGCTTCGAGCGGTGGTCGCGTCCTTCATTGCGTCGTTCATTGCGACGATCGTCCTCATGGCGATGCTCCTGGGACCGTGATCGGCGACGCGGGCGTTCATGATGGTGATGGGCGTCGTCGGCGTCGGCGTAGGAGTTGGCGATCGTCATTAGTTCGGTGACCGTGGTGACCTTTTTCTGGATGATCTTGTCGCGGAGTTCCTTATGGCGTAGACTGTTGAAGAACATAGAGATGGCTTCAGCATCAGCGATCTCCGGAATCGTGAGTCGCATGGTGGAGAATCGTCAGATGTAGCTTCGGAGGCCTTCGTTGTGCTCCTGGTGGACGTTCTGGAGATCATAGCGTGTTCCTGGCTAGACGCAGGTGGCGCTGTAAGTCTTGATGAAGACTTCCTTCAGTTGCTCCCAGGTGTCGATGGAGTTCTCGGCGAGCTTGTGGAGCCAGCTGTTGGCCGAAGATGACAGCATTACTGGGAGGTACTTGGCCATCACGTCGGATCCTCCGCCGGCAGCCTGAATGGCGATTTCGTACGTGGTAAGCCACTGCTCCGGGTTAGCCTTTTCGTCGTACTTGTCCACCATGGTGACTTTGAAACCCTGAGGCCATTGGACGGCATGGAGCCGGGAGGTGAAAGGGCGTGGCCCTGTTGAGGTGTCGGGAGCCGGAGCTTGATCGCGAGCGCGATTGCCTTGGGAGACTTCCTGGTCGTGACGTGGCGGCGATCTCCGTCGGCGTGAGGGATGCGGGCTTGGAGGCGTTCCGCTGTACGACGATCCGGAGGGAGAGGGATAGCGCCCATTTTCGTTGCACTGCACGGCAGCAGCCTTGATGTGGGCGACAACCTTTTGAAGTTCCGGAGTTACCGGAAGCTTGGAGAGTTTGTTGTAGACGACGGCGAGGTTGGCGCTTGGGGTCGGGTAGACGGGTTGATCATCGACCCTGTTGAACTCGTAGATGAGGTCACGGCCTCCAGCATGGTCTCGTTCCCGACGTCGTTCGTTGTCGCGATGCTCCCGGTCGCGACGCTCCTAGTCGCGTCGTTCATCGTCACGCCGGCGTTGGCGGTCGATGTTGCGTTGCTCCCGATTGGCGCGTTCGCCTTCCGTTTCGTTCGGCGGTGGAGGGCTGTCGGCGGAGACGTTGAAGATGATGTCGCCGTGATACGGCGGGAAGTCAGCCCTGGAGTTGGTGGAGATGACGGTCGTGGACCGCGTGGAGGTGGAGCCATTTGTCGTGGTTGATCGGGACGCCGAATTCTCCGAGACAGTGTCACCGGAGATCTCTTGTAGAGTCACCATGCCAACGAGTGGAGATGGAGTCATTCGATCGCACTTGCTGGTCGGAGCCAAAAAATTGAAGCTGGTCGGAGAGTTGTCGCAGCGCCTAATGCTGGTACGTAGGAGCCACACCGCGTAGCCCGAAGGGCATGGACGTTGGAGACGAGGCACGACGGTGAGTCAGATGCTTATCCGATCTGGGGCGGCGGGTGGGTCGCGCGCTTGAAGTTTCCAATGGTGTACCTGAAAATTGCTCAAGGCGAGATTGGTCAGAAAGCTGTATACGAGCTACCTCGATGGCGTCAATGCATTCTGCAAGTCCTTGGTTGGCTCCGTCGATGGCTTTGATCAGGTCGTCGCAAGGGACGATTCTTGGCGGACGGTGTGTAGGCTTGATGATGCTACGGATGGACGACAGAGCGTCCGGCGCAGGAAGTTGCGCAGATTCCATAATTTCCAGAGCAGGAGCGTGGTCGCCCACGGTCCAGATCATAGATCCGATCTGAAAAGTGGTGCTCGATTCCGGAAGAACCATGGAGCGAGGGAAAGTTACCGCTTGGCAGATCATTGTGTCGTAGCACACACCCCCTACCTGGCGCGCCAACTGTCGACGAAATATGGTCGATAGTCTACCGAGGGGTATGCCCAAGGTAGTAGATTGAGCGGTGGAGGCGTGCGAAACGTCTGCAAAGCGTAAACACAGGGACGAGAGACGGCGATTTAGACAGGTTCGGGCCGACAAGTCGCCGTAATACCCTACATCCTGTGTTCTGGTGGCTGGTTTGTATTGATGGGTTGGAATATGGCGTGCTTTGGAGGGGATCCCTGCTCGCCTTATATAGTCGGGGAGCAGGGTTACAACTTGCCAAATCCTAACAGATTACAATCGGTTCCTTTTGGCAAGGAATCCGGGTCTATCTATTGGATCTTCCTTGTCGAGCAAGTCATCAGGATAATCCTTGGCGGCTGCGACGGCCTGGTCGCGGGCCGCAAGGTCTTCTGGTTGGGCCGTATCTTACCGAGTAGCCCAAGTCATGCCATGGGGGTATACGGGAGGAATATCCCCACAGACTCCATCCCCGTCGATAGAACAACTGGTTGCCGCCATACCAACAATGTCATCCGACTAGCACGAGGACTTCATTAAGTATCTCTCCGAGAACCTTGTCCCTGCTGACAAGACAGAAGCTGACTGCCTCGTTCGCCGCATCAACAATTACATTCTGGTCGACGGTACGCTTATGCACAAAAACTCCAGACACGAAGTGCTCCAAAAATGCGTCTCCCGCGAAGACGGCCTCGAGATCCTCTTTGACATCCATGCTGGAGAATGCGGGAACCATGCAGCTGCAAAGACGTTGGTACGCAAGGCTTTCCGTGCAGGATTCTACTGGCCATCAGCGGTCGCCGACACCGAACAGCTCGCCCGCACCTGCGAAGGGTGCCAATTCTTCGCCAAACAAACCCATGTTCCCGCGCAGGAGCTCCAAGCAATACCGGCCTCATGGCCCTTCGCCTGCTGCGGACTCGACATGATCGGCCCTTTCCGACCAACTCCGGGCAGCTTCAAGTGGATCTACGTCATCGTCGACAAATTCTCCAAGTGGATCGTGCGGATACATGGGTGTATGCCGAGTCTCTAGTGATGAGTGATTGTCAACTGGGATAATGCGCATGTTCTTTGGCTTATGTTGTGCAGGTGTCGAGCACGGATACAGTGGTCGAAGGCAAGGTGAAGGTCAAGTAGAGACGTGTCGTGCCGACGGACCGGGAGCGGTGAAGGGCGGACGTGAGGCTTGGACTGAGGGACCGGTGGCCTGAGGATCAGCTGTAGTGGCTGACAGCCTGTGACAACGACGAGTGGGAGACTTGCGGAGCACAGTGTTGCTCGGGTCGAGGACCTGGGGACATGTGTCAGTGGATGGGGTGCACGGGCGGTGCATCCCTCCTACGGCTCGGTTTGATGGTTGAGCCACAGAAAAACCATCGGAGGACGGTTTCCAGTTTGGGCCACAAAACCTGGGTTCTGCGGGTTTGCCGAGTTTGGGCCACAAAACTCGGGCTGAGGACGGTTTCCAGGTTTGGGCCTCAAAACCTGGGCGTTGGTGGGTTTCTGAGTTTGGGCCACAAAACTCAGGCGATGGACGACTGGTTTCCCGGTTTGGGCCTCAAAACTGGGGGTTGGTCGTGAAGGATGGTTTCCCGGTTTCAGCAACAAAACCAGGGGCGAAGTCCGTGGAAAAGGACAAGCAGAGCGGTGGCGGCACGTGGTGGCAATCGGTGAGGTTGCGTCGAGGCAACGCTACCAGTTGTGCGGGCGTGGCCGTCGGATCACCACCTACCACGAGTTGGTCCAGAATAACCCTAGGGTTTAGCTGGTTCACTTTGTAAGTAGTTAGGGGTAGAGTGGGAATTAGAATTAGGATAAGTAGGGGAGACACCCACCTCCCAAACGATCTCACTCATTTGCTCTTTGCCTTCTAGGTTTTCCTGCTCTCCCAATCCCCTGCAATAGCAACTAAGATCCACAGAGAAGACAATCATACCTCTGTGTTCATGAGATTTTGAGGAAGTGAGACCGTAATCTCACTATTGTAGCGTGTGGTAGCCACACGGTTGCAAATTCGTGGTTGTGATTCGTGTTTTGGTGTTGTTCTTCGCGGGTTGCTTTTCTCCACGATTTTCCCGGTGATCGATCTCCCTCATCGTTGCGTCTTTTGCGATTCTGTTTGAACTGAGTTGTTCTAAATCGTGAGGTGCATCTTTCCACTGAAGGAATTCTTCTCTAACCTCATGAGCTAGTAGATCGGTTGATTTTCGTTTCGAATTGAGTTTTGTCTCCTTTGCCCCGAATTCTTCCGATTAACCGATTTGGAGTTAGGTTTGAACCATGATCTCTTTGGGATAGCTCACTAACCTCCTTGGAACTCCTCATACCAAGTCTAAGCCTTAGAGCTTTTAATTTAAAGGAGATCGGGTTGATTTCACGGAAAAACAGTGCAGTTTCGGGAGCATCGGACGCTGTGTTCATCAAAGCGGACGCGTCCGATGCCACGTGTCATCTGACAGCATTTTTGAAGGAGCATCAGACGCTGACCATCGGAGTGTCCGTTGTCATCGGACGCTAGGGTTTCACTGTAGCAGCGTCCGATGCCTGTCCAGTAAGGTCCCAGACTTGTCCTGTTTGCATCGGACGCGTCCGGTGCCTGACCATCGGACGCAGGTCAGCGTCCGATGCTGTGTCTTCAGCACGTTTTCATCCGCGGTTTGTTCGTCCATTGTCGGTTTTGATTTCCGGCTTTTGCGTTGGGTTTCTAGAGTTGTGTAGTGTCTCGCTGTGCTTCTCTAAAGCATCCACCCTACATCTAGTGTCATGGACATTACCAAGCTCTAGGTTTTTCTCTTGAGGAGATTCACGGGACAGTAGCGACAAGTTTCTGAAAAGAAATTTTGAAGCTCCCATTCACCCCCCCCCCTCTGGTCGCTTTCTGGTAGCACTTTCGGTCCTTCAATTGGTATCAGAGCAGGTTAAGGATCTTCCACCTTAGCCGGTTCCAGATCCACAAAAGGCGACATGGATCGCAGCATGGGCAAACCGCCGTTCTTTGATGAGACGAACTATGCGTATTGGAAGATACGCATGTCGGCCTATCTTCAGAGTTTGGGTGCTTCCATCTGGGATATTTGCAACTCTGTAGGTTACATGGTCTTGGCTGCTCGTGCTACTCAGCATCAGATCGATGAGCACGATGCCGATAGCCGAGCCCGTAATGCACCTTTCTCATGCTTGAGCATGACGGAGTTTGATCGCGTTTCTCACCTCGCTACGGCTCGCGATGAGCACGATGCCAATAGTCAAAACCCGTCTCTACGAGTCGCACAAGCGAGAGTATGAGAACTTTTGACACATGCCTAGCGAGAGCATAGAAAGTTTATTCGCTCGCTTTTAGGTGATTGTCAACAGGATGAGGGCTAACAAGGAGCTGTTGCCTTTCGATGATCATGAGAGGGCTTTGAAGCTTTTGCATACTCTCGATCGGTCGGTGTGGGACTCAAAGGTTCAGGCGATCATCGAATCGCCTAACTATGAGACCCTCACATGCGACGAGCTCTTCAGTAAGCTCAAGTCCAGTGAGATTGATGCCATGGCGAGGGCTTGTTATGAAAATCCTTCTGGCCTGTCGATGGCTTTGCTTTCTGGCTCTTCTGCTAACCCCTCTGGAGGCTTTGCACTTTCCTCTCATCTTTCTGTCACAGAGGAGCAGTTGAAGTTCATGGGGGATGACGATCTGGCTTTGCTGGCCAACCGTTTCTCGCGGTTCCACAACAACTGCATGAACCGTCGCCGCGGAGGAGGACGCTCTGGATGTTTCGAGTGCGGCGACCCCGACCACTTCATCTCCAACTGTCCCAAGAAGAACAAGCAAGCATTTGGGAAGGGCGATCATGGGCACAAATACGACTTCGGCAAGCGCAAGGATAAGTACGTCCCCGCGAAGCACAAGCGGAAGGGCGGCTTCAACAAGGAGTACATCAAGAAGAAGTACTTGGAGAAGGCCCAGGCTGAGCAGCATGCTTTCTTCGCCACGCTCAGTGACGTCGACGGCTCAAATGACGACTCCGCTTCTTCAAGCGACGACGAGTCCAAGAAGAAGAAGAAGATCGAGGACAAGCTGAACGGCCTCTGCTTCTTCGCCGACAACGAGGGCTTCTGCACCACGGCCCTCGGCAAGGAGGTCGACAACCAGCTGGAGAACAACCCTCAGAACGACGACGACAACGATGACACCTCCCAGGTATCTCAGACCCCCGACGAGATTTCTGCTGAGGTCGAAAAACTTACTGCCGCTCTTCTTAGTCAAGATAAGCTGCTTAGGCGAGCTACTAGAGAGCGGAAGGAGTTTAGGCAGAAATGGGAGGATACGGTGAAGGAACATGAATCTGTCAAGTCCACCGTTATCGTGACTGAGGAGGATGAGTGTGAGATGTGCTCCAAGCACATGACTGACCTTCTCACTTTGAGGGGTAAGTATGTTGCTTTGGTTGGAGAGGTGGATGAGCTTAGAGCTAGATCCTCAGTGTTTGGTGCATGCAAGTCTTGTGCAGGCTTGCAAACCGAGTTGGCAGAGAAGAATGCCAAGATTGTGTCTCTTGAGAAGGCCAGCTCGGGTAGTACTTGCGTGTCTAGGTGCGCTTTGTGTGAGGGCTTGGAGATGGAGATAGCCAATGTGAAGCATGACAAGATGCAAACCGAGGAAGAAAACACATACCTTCGCACCATCTTGTCATGGGTGTCTTGTGGTGAGCCGCAGCTTGGGATGATGATTGCCCAATTCAAGCGTGCTGCTGGAGGTCCAGGTGTAGGTTTTGCACAGGGTGTTGATGCTTCATCTTTTGGCAAGATTGAAGAGACGAGTGGTCTTAACCCATGTGAGAAGCCCATTTCCACCACTACTCCCAAGCTTACCAAGATACCACCCAAAGAGCCTCTCAAGCCTAACACAAAGGATGGGGTGTTTGTTGAACCTCCGAGAGCTCCACCCAAGAAACCAACATGGGCTCCCAAACCAAACCACCTCAAGAACAAGCTATACACCATGCCACCTATCCAAGAGGAGCTCATGCCACAGAAGGGCAAAGTGATCCACACCCACTACCATGAGTACCAACAACCCCCTATGAGAGCGGTGAGGTACCATTGTGAGCACTGTGGGATAGATGGACACTTGAGTGAGTTTTGCTTTCGGCGCAAGAGAGAGGAGCGTCGTGCCAGGGAGATGAACAATGCAGACATGTACCATCCTTTCCATGATGTACATGTGTCGAATGTTCAGAGGCATGCTGCTAGGCCTAGAGGTCCAATGCCTCAGGTTCCTAGGCCTAGGCCGCAAGGAGGTCGTGCCCGGCGGGAGCCTGCAGTTGTGGGCTATGGACCCCGTGGAGGTGGCTTTGCAGTTGAGCGTTTTCCCCCACCGCGTTTTGTTTATCGCGATGGACGCTCTTCCCTTAGCGGACCATGTTTTCCTCAGCGTGGTGATCGCTTTCCCCGTAGGCGTGCTAGGAATGGTCTTTCTACAAACTGTTCTTTTGAGCAGCCGGCCCAACACTGGTATAATTCCTATTTCACTTACCCCAGTGTTGGACCATATGCTCACCCTATGTCTTTTTATTGATGTAGGTAAAGCGATTGGAGAACGTTTGGTTGGTGGATTCCGGGTGCTCGAGGCACATGACCGGAAACACCAAGTGGTTCTCCAGTCTTAGTCCTGTTGCCGGAAAGGAGTTTATCACCTTCGGCGACAATAGCAAAGGTAAGGTGTTGTCTCGTGGGTCTGTGCGAGTTAATGAGCATTTTGTGTTGCGCGATGTTGCTCTTGTTTCTAACTTGCATTTTAACCTTCTTTCTGTTTCGCAACTTTTTGATGATGACTATGAGATTCGTTTTAAACCGAATCTCAGTCGTATTTTGTATCCTCAGGGCAATCTTGTTTGCTTGATTTCGCCCTTTGGGAAAGTCTTTCGTGAGAACTTCTCAGAGTCTTTTGGCATTTCTCGTTGTCTTGTGGTAGGACCTTCCTCCTCTGATCTTTGGAAGTGGCATAGGAGACTTGGACACTTGAGCTTCGACTTGCTTGCAAGGCTTAGCTCACTTGGCCTAATCCGAGGATTGCCCAAGTTGTCTATGGAGAAGAATCTTGTTTGTCATTCTTGGAGACATGGGAAGATGGTTGCCGCTCCCCGCCATCCTGTTAACCAAGTCAAGACTAAGCGCCCTGGAGAGCTTTTGCACATGGACCTTGTTGGTCCGGCTCGGGTGAGCTTGGTTGGAGGGAAGTGGTATGTGCTTGTTGTTGTTGATGACTTTTCGAGATATTCGTGGGTTTTCTTTTTAGCTGAGAAAACTGAGACTTTCTCTTTTGCTCACAATCTGATTGTGCGTCTTCGGAATGAGTTCCCATTGAACTCGATGCGAGCTATTAGAAGTGATAATGGTTC
Source organism: Coix lacryma-jobi var. lacryma-jobi (assembly GCA_009763385.1). NCBI lineage: Eukaryota > Viridiplantae > Streptophyta > Magnoliopsida > Poales > Poaceae > Coix > Coix lacryma-jobi. The sequence goes on from CM019831.1 coordinate 88,232,958, forward strand.
CAAATTCAAGAATTCAGATTTTGAGAAGTTTTGTAACTCTTTGGGTTTGGAGCATCAGTTTTCTTCCCCCTACACACCGCCACAGAATGGTGTTGTAGAGAGGAAGAATCGGACCCTTGTAGAGATGGCCAGGATGATGCTCGATGAGCATAGGACTCCTAGGCGATATTGGGCCGAAGCTATGAACACTGCATGCTATATTTCCAATCGCATTTTTCTCCGAGCTTTCTTGAAAAAGACTTCTTATGAATTACGTTTTGGAAAATAGCCCAAGGTGAGTTATTTTAGAGTCTTTGGTTGCCACTGTTTTATACTTAAGAAAGGCAACCTGGACAAATTTGAGTCTCGTTCTTCTGACGGTGTATTTTTGGGTTATGGCACTCATACTCGCGCATATCGTGTACATAACCTTGATACTAACCGAGTCATGGAGACATCCGATGTCACCTTCGACGAGACCATGGTTTGTCCTTCTTCTTGTTTTGAGCGTGCAGGTGATCATGAGGTTGGTGAGCCTCTTTTTGATGACGAGGAAGAGGGTGCTGAAGAGATGGATGATCCAGCACCTCCTCCACCTGCCGTGCCGCAAGCATCGGCTTCTTCTACGATGACTCACGGCCCCAACCCTTCTTCGTCGACTACTTGGGGGGCCATGGGATCCGCCACCTCGGGTTGTACCTTTTGTACCCGAGGAGGCGCCAGCTACTGTTGAGGGGGAGGTTTCTTCAGCTCGGGAGGCGCCACGAAACCTTCAGCACCAACACCCGCCTCAACAGATGATCGGCAGCATCGGCGAACGTGTCACTCGGTCAAGGTCACAACAAATCTCTCACTTTTCTCATTCTGCATTTGTTGCTGATTTTGAACCCCGAGATGTTGGACATGCTTTATCTGATCCAGATTGGGTCAATGCCATGCATGAGGAGTTAGAAAATTTTGAAAGAAATCGGGTTTGGGTTTTGGTTCCACCTCCTCCTGAGTGTCACCCTATTGGTACAAAATGGGTTTTCAAAAACAAACAAGGAGAGGATGGCCATGTTGTGAGAAACAAGGCCAGACTTGTAGCCCAGGGGTATAGTCAGAAGGAGGGGATAGACTATGAGGAGACTTTTGCTCCTGTAGCTCGTTTGGAGGCAATTAGGATACTCTTGGCTTTTGCTGCATCCAAAGGGTTTAAACTTTTTCAAATGGATGTCAAGAGTGTCTTCTTAAATGGCTACATAGAAGAAGAGGTGTATGTGAAACAACCCCCCGGTTTCGAAAATCGCAAGTTTCCAAACCATCTTTTTAAACTTCACAAAGCTTTGTATGGTTTCAAACAAGCCCCTAGAGCCTGGTATGATAGGTTGAAAACCTTTTTGCTTGCTAAGGGTTTTAAAATGGGATGTGTGGATAAAACGTTTTTTCTCCTCAAGCAAGGCAATGACACACTTTTGGTCCAGATTTACGTGGATGATATCATTTTCGGTGGTTCTTCTCACGCTTTGGTTGCCAAGTTTGCAGATTTAATGAGCAGGGAGTTCGAGATGAGTATGATGGGCGAGCTGACATTCTTTCGGGATGAGATTTCCTTAAGGGGGAAGGGCTGTAACACCTCTAGTGTTAAGCTAGCATGACATCATTTTCTCATTATGCATGATCATCTCATGAGCATGGGGCATTCATATGTTGTTTTCTTTCTTCATAAAATGTCATTTCATGTGATGGTTTGCTTATAAAACTGCTATGATGTGTGTTGTTTGACTTGCTTTGGAGTGGTTTGGTCTTCCTAACCATCTAACTTTGTTGAGAAGTCAAAATGAAGGCAGGTTTATGTTGGTCATCTTGGCTAATCAAGTGGCTAAACCCTAGTCAACCCTATAGAGCTTAAAGAGTCCTTTTGTTTGACTAACTAAGACTTCCTTGATAGAAGCTTTGCATGGCTGTGGGCCCTTAATCAAAAGTGTGTAGAATTTAGAGTAGAACAAAAGTTGTTTAAGGGCCAACTCATGAAAATGAGTTTAGCATGGTGCTTTAGGGTCCACAAGGCAGAATTGGAGGGGTTTTGGACTTAGAAATTTTCCTAAGTCCTGAAACTGATTTTCAGTTCGGCCTAGCAATGTTTGGCATCATCCCGAGCTCAATCCAAGCCGAACCAGTGATCGATCTTATAACCAAAGTTGCAGTCCATGTGTAGCTCTAACCAGTGTTGCAGTCAGTTTAGCGTTTGATGGAGTGGTCAGCGAGTTAATCACGTTTGAAAATGGCCTGTCAGTCGGCCTGGGCGTTAACTGAATCGCCCAATTCAGTTCAAACCGCCGGCTTCGGTGGCCGACCGCGCGCAGAAGAAGAGCGTCGCGTGGTGCCCGATTCCCGACCAAAACCAGCCATCGCGCGTGGCCTGGCGAGTCTTCACCGCCCGAGCACGCGCTCCTCCACCCAGACGTGCTCCCTCTCCCTCTCTCTGCCTTGTCCTGAGCTCTCGCCGGCGACCGAGCGGGAGAAAGGGGGAAGTCGTCGTTCGCCGTCGTCTCGCCGTGCTTTCGCCCCGCAAACCACACCGCCAGCCTCGCCTTCGCCTCCTGCTTCGCCTGCCCTAGCTAGCGCTCGCCGAAAACACCGGGGTAAGCCGCGGAACAAACTCCCGCCATGGCCGCCATGACCGCCGAGCTCGGTCCGCCATGGTCGGCTCCCTCCCCGTGGGTTCCACGAGGTCTTAGCTAGTGTTCATGAGCCAGTGAGAGTCCAGGGAGAAGGTAGTGAAGTCAGTTTGGCCGATTAGGGTTCGAGCACCTCGGTACGCCATCGCCGCCGTCCGCCATGGTTGCCGAAGGGTGGCATGGCGTGGTCTCGAGGGTTCGGAGTGAAATCCATGACATCCGAGCCTTGCGCTAGGTCCGTGAGGGTTCAAGGAGTGGAAACCGGGTGTTGGTTGGCCTCGGCATGGCCGGAGATGCCCGGCGTGGTGAGCCCGCGCCGCCGTGGCCGCCATTGTCGGCGTTGAGCTCGATCCGTCGTGTTGCTGGGCTCGAGTGGGGTACCGTTCGATGCGGGTTGATGAGTGGAGTCGTGTGAGGGTGATGGTTTCGCCGGAGGAGCCGCCGTCGGCGAGCTCCGGCGAGGTGAACACCTCCCCTGTTTTTGGGAGTATGGCAGGTGGGGCCAGTTTGACCGCGGGTCCCGGCTGCCAGCCTCACGGGTGAAGTAGAGCTGGGTGCACTTAGCAGTTAGGGTTTAGGATTTTTGAATAAATGTTTTGCAGAAATGTTGGTAATGCTTGTTTAATTCATATCTTGAGCTTTGTACATGCTAAAAATGTGAAACTAATTTTGTTAGGTTTGTTTTGAGGAGTTCTATGCATGAAAAATATGATATGCCCAGTTATGACAGTTTTTGTGTGCAGTAATAATTAAATTATGTTTAGGATGATATCTTGTTTAATACATAGTAAATCATATACTGCTCAGAAAAATGTGGTTCTTATTTTGTTAGGTTCGTTAAGTGATGTAGAATCACAGAAAAATAATAGATGTTGTTTGACTATAGAAGAATCTGAAGTTAGCCTTTAAATTGATTGAATGTTGTTTTCTTGTATGATTTTTAGTAATTAGAATATATGTGATATGAGTCTGATAATTTTTATAGACTGCTCTTATGCTAAGAAGTTCTGAATAAAAATGTGAAATTTGTTGTTTGACACTTTTCAAGATGAGGTGTAGTTCAAAGTGCTTTTTCACCCTGTTATTTGTCTTTTTCATACAGAACTGTGTATAAATGCAAATGGCATGAAATTTGTACAGCATGCTTTGTTCTTAGCTGAAAACCTACAGTAATTTTTGTAGATTTTTCTGAGACTGTTTGCTATAGGTTGCTGTTATAGGCTTGTTTTAATGGCTTAAATTGTTTAATTAAATTAAGCATATGTGTCTCTTTTATGGGGGACCAGCAGGGGTAAAATGGTCTTTTCAGTGCATGCATATTAACTGCACTATGTGTGAGTAGTATAGATACTCTCTAGATAGAGTGTTACACTCTACCGGAGAAGAGGTATGCACGTATTCGGTCAAATTCAATTATAATGCACTCCTCCCATGCACCTGCGGCATTCATTCATTTCCGCATATGCATCATGACAGGTTCGGTAGAGGAGACCGCAGCAGCAGAAGAAAGTGAGGAACAACAGCCCCAGGAGCAGGAACAAGGAGCTGCCGGGGAAGAGCTTGAAGAGGAGCTCCTAGAGTGCCCGAACCATCTGCCAAGCACGTTCGAGAAAGGCAAGCCCCAGAGCATTTCTAACTACCTATGGTTATATTTAACTGAATATTATTATGCCTGTTGCACTAAGTATAGGAGTTGCTTGATACCGTTGATGCATTAATTTCCGTACCTTGTTATCTTGATATATTATCCTTGTTACCTATCTACTACGAGGTCCGAATTATGCTTAGTCTTGCTTAGACCGGTAGAAGTCGGGCAACCTTAATGTTACCCGCGAGTAATAGGTGGTTACTCGACCGTTAACGGGATATTGCCATTAAGTAAGATAACTGAGTGTTGAGGAAAATGGAGATCGGCAGACTCCTGTAGCGTTGTGCTACAGTATTTCTAGCCGTGTCGTATGGAAAAACAGTATCATGTAAGATGGACTTCTTGTCATGTTGAACGCATGTCCCACATTTAGCTGGAAGGATAACTCGTTCCGACCGCGAAGCCGCTCGTTGTTCCAGGCCGGTCCTCAGGTCCCACGCATCTGCTGAAGCCACGAAGGGGGGTAGTGGGACGCGGGGGCGCGAAAAGTAAGACACGGGTGATGGTGGTTAAGTCCAACTCCTTGGCAGTCGGGCTTGCCTCCGGGTATGATGGTGGCGGTTGAAACCGCGACTTCCTGGAACAGTGATGCGGTTATCTGTAGCTCACCGACGGGTGAGTGTGGTTTGTGTGGGAAATAAATCACCAGCTGGTTAGTAATCGATTATAATCGCCATCGCTCCTGGATAGTGAGCACTTGACTTGAACGCTGATCGACCTTGATACTGAAATTGTGGAACACGTGACAGCTATCATTATACTTTTGGCAATAGTTACTCGGTCTGTTTGTTATATTCTGGTGATTGTTGGATCACTACCATGTTTGTTATAGTACAGGAGCTAACCTAGTTAAACCGGTTAATTACTATTCAATTGGCAGCTAGTAAGTAGGAGAATCATTTACTTAATTATTGGCTTTTACGCAAAAATATGGTCTAATACCAGCTCCACTATATACTAGCCTTGCATACTCCTTGGTGTCACCTTATTTCTGGTTTAAGGCGGGTAAGTCTAGCTGAGTACCTTCTCGTACTCAGGGCTTTGTTCCCTTTGTTGTTGCAGATGGCCAAGTCTTCCATGGTTATTGCATCAACTGTCTCTCCCCAGCTTTGGGTGATAACTAGGTCACGGGCAATGACCTCTTCTATCCGTATCTTTTGCTATGATAAGGATGACTACTAGGTGGCATTGTAATCAACTATGTGTGTGTGGGTGATTTCAGAACTATGTTTCAAGTTAAGCTTCCGCTACTTAATTCTGAACGTGGTTTGTAATAACTAAGTGGCTACTCCGAACCATTTATGTAATCTCTGTCGTGTGACGATCGATGCTGAATTAGTATGATCCTATGTTGTTGATGTGGGAAAGTTTGAAATCCTTCGTGATTTCATGGACTACCGGGTTTATATGGGCTCAAGTATTGCAAATTTACTGCCCGGCAGAGAATTTCGTACTTGTGCTCTTATAAATTGGTCGGTTCTGTTACACAGTTCGCGGTGTGTCTTTGTGCGCGATTTTAGTCGTCGCCGTGCACCTCTCACTGTCAGGCGGTCAAGCGCATTACGAGGTACTTATGCTTCACTCCAGAATTTGGGATTTGGTATTCTGCTTCCTCCACCCTCTCCCTTTGCGGTTATTCTGATGCTGATTTTGCTGGTTGCCGACCTGATCGCAAGTCCACCTCTGGGACTTGCCAGTTCATTGGTTCTTCTCTTGTATCTTGGTCTTCTCGCAAGCAGTCTAGCGTCGCCCAGTCTACCACAGAGGCTGAATATGTTGCTGCGGCTAGCTGCTGTTCCCAGTTGCTTTGGATGATGGCCACTTTGCGTGATTTTGGTCTGAGCTTTTCTCGCGTTCCTTTGCTTTGTGACAGCACGAGTGCTATTAGCGTTGCTAAGAACCCCGTGCTGCACTCTAAGACCAAACACATTGATGTGCGCTTTCATTTTCTGCGAGACTATTATGAGAAGGGTGATATCGACCTTCGCCATGTCGATACTCATCATCAGTTGGCTGATATTCTTACCAAGCCTTTAGACCAATCAACTTTTGCTAGGTTGAGAGGTGAGCTTGGTGTGTGTTTCCCCTTTTAGATGGGGGAAACATTTTGGTTATTGTATCATAGACTGACTTTCCTTCTTTCGTTTTTCGTTTTTGGGTAGGTTAGTCTTTGCATTTCATCATGCATCTTTACTTTCTGAGCTTCATCTATATAAGCTTTAGGATGTAACCATGCTCTGTATAGTTTACTCCAATGCTATATGGTGATGCTTGTAGCTTATGCTCTTTCTGATCACTGATACAAGTTGTGAGCTGAGCTATTTTATGTATGGTGAATTTGCTTAATGAACATAAAACTTGAAATTGTTCACCATTGAGATATGCAACTAGCATGTGTAGAATATGTTGAATTCACTTGTGCTTTCCATATATGCTAGGTTGCTATGTCTTTAGTTCTAAGTCATTCACTTGCTTGGTCTGTTCATATTCTGGTATAAAATAGAACCAAGTTAAGTGAATTGGAAAGATCGAGATGGGACTGCTTGTCAACACATCACGGTATCGAGATTGTTTCTCATTGCACATTTGACTTAAACTTGAGTCGTGTAGTGTATGACGGAAACCAACGCTTTAAGCTTCTGATTGTTGCTGCATAGGCTTAGCTCGGTTGAAAAGTTAGGCAATGACAAGCTTTCAACCTCTCGCAATCACATGCTGAATTTTGAACTTGTGTAATTTCACCGCTGCAACTCCGATTAAAATCTGAAATCACAAGTCTATGTTTCATTCTATAGCATGATGGTTGAACTTTGCTAGGGGTAGTTCACCTTGTATACATGATTAGCACTTGTCTGACTTCCTGTCTATACATGCTCAGTGCTATTTTTATGGTGAACATCCTTTTCTGAATGGCTAAAACTGCTCACATTGCTTATATGTTCATATTTCGTATTTGGTGATCAGTTTGAGCCTTTGCTGGCATATATGCTTCTTGTTGAGTCATTGGAGTTATACTGTGTAGAGCATCTTTTTGTTCTCTAAACTATACTCCTGAAGCTACTAACTTGCATTTTTTACTCATATGCATTTGGAAGAGAGAAGTTTGTCTGATAGTGCATTATCAACTAAGGGGGAGAATTTTGTCAAATCATAAGGAGGTGTGCACTATTGGAGGGGGAGTTTGCTCGGGTTTTGTCTGATAAATTGTCATTTGGTTCGGATGTAACACCTCAGGTGTTTACATGAATAAAATATTGTCATGCCATCATAAGCATTTCATAGCATCATGTGCTAGCTCACCTTGAGATGCATTCACTAAAAAGAGTTTAATTCCTAATGTGTGAGCATTTTGTTTATGCTTGTGATGTAGCTCAAAACCCTAATTTGGAATGTCATTATGAAATAACTTGTGTTCATTCCTATTTGACTAAAGTCATGTAAAGGCATGAAACCAAGTTCAACAATTCAAAAGAATACAAAATTCATCTAGCTTAAATATGGGAAAATCATTTAATTTCCTATATAAGTTAATTAGCCCTTTCTAGTTAACTCAAAATCTGTGCATATTTAGGGCTGACCCTAAAAGCTTTTTGGTAGATCTTGAGGAGAAGTACAGCTTTGGTATTCAAAGTTTTCAAAGTTTCTGTACAAAATTTAAAGTAATTTTGAATCTACTCAAACCCTGAAAATGGTCCCTATTTGACTTTAAACTTGCATTTCAAAAACTAGTTGAGATCTGAGTTTGAGATCTACATCAAAGTTGTAGATAATTTCAAAAGGAACATTTCATGCATTGACCATTTTTCAAGTGTCAATGTAAAATCAAAAGTAATTTTACTTCTACTGCAAAAACCTAGTTCTGTCCCCTTTTCAAATTTCCAATTTGAAATGGATTTGAACTATTTTGATCCAATTGACCTACTTCCATTTGAAATCAGCCATAGGGTGTTAAAGCAAAGTTGTACAACATTTCAAACTCTACATTTCATATTTTGGCAAAACTTGAAGTATAGTTCAAATTTCAAAAGTAATTTCGAAAATTCAGAAAGGGGGGAAATTGAGCAATGAACAGTGCCAAGGGGGAAGCATCCAGAGCTCGCCAGCGAGCTGCTTCGCCAGCGCCGCGCTCGCGCTGGGGAGCATGCCCTGCGCCAGCGCCGCGCTCGCGCTGGGGAGCATGCCCTGCGCCAGCGAGCTGCTTGCTAGCTTCACGCGCGAGTTCAACACGTCGCCGCCCTCTCCTTCACCCCTACCGCACCGCAGAAGCACCGTGCTTCGCTTTTCCCCTCTGCCCGCTCGCCGCCGCCGCCGTCGCTTTGCTCGGTTACGCCGGCCATCTGTGAGCTCCTCCGCTCCAATTGTTTGCGCCAGCACGCTCGCCTCATCGTTGCGGAGCGATAGCGCTAGGTTGCAGCCCCTCTCGCTCCCGCATCAGCCCGGCGACCGTCGTCTTCCTCCCTGCCGGCCAAACTTCCGCCGAGTTAAAGTTCACCGTGGGCAGGTGAGCTCGGGGTCTTATTGGCCAAACCATCTACATCTACTTCTTCTCCTTGATGTGCTGGTTATGTTCGGCTCGATAGTGAGGTCGCTACCGCCTTGGCTTGGTCAGTCCGGGCATGTTGCCATTAGCGCAAGCTTTGTGTTCGACGCCGCCACCGTGGTCAGCGAGCTCGGAGCCCTATCATCCTCACCTGAGCCTCGTTCTCTCTTTCTTATCTGTTCCTGATGCTCTAACACTAGGTCTTTGACCTTGTCTCCCTCTATCTCAGCCGGAACAGGCCGTCGCCGTCGGGCCGCACCTTCCCCTGTTCGGAGCCGCGTCAGCCTCGAAGATCTAGCTCGTTATAGCCGTGGTGAGTCTCTGATGCTGATGCGCGCGTCTGTGGGGTCGGTAGCGCTCTCAGTTGGCCGGTGTGCCACCGCCGTGCCGCCGCGTCCGCCTGTGTCGTTGTCGGGGTAGAGAGAGAGGTCGAGGGAGGGAGTTTGAGGGTTCATCGAAGCCGTGAGGTGAAGGGGAATGTGCTGAGCCGGTTGGTTTGGCCGGAGAAGGTCGCGTTGCTCCGGCGTGCGCGAGCCGAGCTCGCCGCCGGCAGCCTTGGCATCGGGGACGTGTCGACGAGAATTCGACTAAACCCGAGGGCCTAAGTGCAAAGTCCTAGACTCAGAGGAATAGTGCTCAATAGTGTCAAGGGCTTGGTTGTAGTTTTGTTAAAGCCAGAGGGCTTTTCTGCAAAACTGGCAGTGCAGGCGCGGGCAGGCCCGAGTTGGGCCGACTTGTGCGCGGGATGGGCCGAACGGGCCAGATTCGGCCTATCGGGGTTTTGTTTATTTTAAACGTTTTAATCTATTTTCTGATTTGTGCATGCTAATGCTGGTTTTGTTATATTTGTATGAATTAATCTTTTGATCCAAAAATCATGAAAAAAATTGTACATGTTCTATGAAATGTGTAGTTTTTATGAAAAATATAATATGTGCATGTTTCTGTATTTTGTTTTGTAGTAAAAATTATGCCTCTTAATTCTTGAATAAGGATTCAATGATTTTTATAAAATCAAGTTTAACTCCAAAAATGCTGAAATTTATTTTGTGCACGGTTTGGGTCATAACCAATCTGTGTGCCAAGTTTGAACTAATTTGAGCATAGTTTGCTTCACAACTTAATTTCCGGCTAATTAAATTGCTTTCTTTATGCATAAACAATGTTGTGAAACATAAAATCTAAGTTCTTTTATGGTAGATTTAACGGTTAAGATAAGTGAATTATCTTGATCTGCTGCTTGATGCAGGCAAGTGTCATTCATGTAAACCATGTATGTTTATACAAATTGGCTTTGTTGGTTTGCAACGGTACCGATGGAAAGCTGTTGCAAAATACATGTTTATAGCTTAGAAAATTTCCATCTTTACCATGATCATGACATGAGCATCTCATCAAGCATGCACTCCTTTATCGTGTAGTTTCTGAAGAGGTCGTTTGTCCGGACGAGGTTGGTCCAAGGAGTTCGGAGTGTCCTGTTGATCCAGAATATCAGGAGTTTCTGACTTTTTCGATCAACGAAGGCAAGCCCCGGTTCATTTAACCATTTCCTTGGATTTACAATTACACTTACTTTCGATAACCTAATGCATTAGATGTTTATCAAATAAATGTTTTAAACCTGTTGATGCATGATCAACCTTGTTATTGATATATTATTCCTTGATACCTGCTTTATGCAACTGATAGAAATGCTTAGCCTTGCGTTATGAAACTTTTGGTAGATGTTTTCGATACTTTTTGTTTTGGGATAATAATGAGAAAGAAAGATGGTTAAGACCAGACGGGCTCATGCATCGACCCTTGGATCGATGTATGGTGACCCGGATGTGTCGGTTTAGGGTTAACCGTTGTTGGCCTGCTAGATTGAGAAACTGTGAAGTACCGATCATATGCTACGGTAAGCTCTACCTTGGTGGTTCTTAAATGAGAACGGCTAATCGCGCACTGGGAGTGGAGAGATGGCGGGAGTACTAGCTACCCTCGTGGGTTAAAGTCCCGGATTGGAGGTGTACAAGTACTCTCGGGTGGCGCGGACCCGGTCTTGTTTGGAGGATCCGAGGTTGGGGTTGATATATGTGTGATTGAGGGTCTACATATATCGTATGCTCGTGGAAAACTCCCAGATCGGGTTGAATCGGTTCGAATCGTCGTGCTCCTCGGTTAAGGAGACTCAATCTTTCGACCCACATCGTAGAATAAAAGGGAACTTGCTGAAGAAAGAAGGATAATGATATTTCATTAATATTCATTTTCAGTTCTTACCAAGTACTTAAATGATTAAGTAAAAATTTGGATCTAGAACTACTTTAGTAAGCTTTTATGCAAATGAAAATACTGTTGAGCCTACCCAAGCCCGCATATCTGTTCCTTCTCTTCTCTTGTCGGGTAAGCCTTGTTGAGTACCTTTGTACTCAGGGTTTGTTAATCCCCTGTTGCAGGTGACGTTCACGAGCAGCCCTGCTTTGAGGCCTGTTGCGTGACCGTCATTGAGGAGGACGTGTCCGGAGAGGAGTAATGCAACCCATAGGCGGGGTTGTTTGTGTGAAATACTGTTTTATTAAGGTTGTCTCCACTACCTAGGATAAAGTTTGAAAATATGGTTTGTAATAACGATGCAAGTTTGAACAACTGGTTTGTAAAACGTATGGTGTAATACTTCCGCACTTTATCTCCGATGTATATTATTTGTGAAATGTTGTAATACTGCAATGACTCTTGCAATGATCCTGGGAATGTAAGGAAACGTGGATGAGTCGGGTTACCCGATGACACGTGGTGGGTCTTTTGGGTTAATGGGCACCGTGTATGGCTGTTCGAGGTCTGTAGGACAAGAACAGGTACACGTGGGCCTTATTAATCCAGGAGGTTCCGTCACAGCTGGTATCGGAGCGATCATTGCAGCAGTCTTGTAGTATTGTTGCAAAACTTCAAAATGATTTGAGTCAAAACTATTTAAAATTTTAGTTTGGTCCAAAATGCTTTTGACTTACCTTGTTCCTGCTATTCGATCTATGTTCTGTCTTAAGTAGTGGATCATAGATTGTTAAGTGGAGCAGCATGTTAAGTTAAGCCTTAACTTGAAATTGTTGTTAAATTTCTACTCCTATATAAGGGAGTATAATTTAAATTTTATATGCTTTATGCGTAAGTACGCTTCATGCATCATGCTTAATCAACTTGAGGTATATGGTATAGTTGGGTAAGGGTTAGAATCCAATCCTTTCTTGCTATCCAAAAAGTATTTTCCTTTATCTGCCTAATTCAAAATCTTATCTCACTAGGATGCCGCGCGGTAAGGAAACACCTCGCAAGAGTACAGGTCCTCATGGTGTACCCATGCACCAACTCGCATCCCGTAAGGAGGAAGAGTCCAGCAGGAGTCAGGAGATCAATGAGGACTTACGGGCAGAGGTTCGTGAGTTGAAATCTCAGTTGGCCACCACCTCTCGGGAGAAGAGTTTAGCACTTGCCAAAGCTGGAGGCATGAAACTCAAGCTGGAGGGGGCTAACAGAAGCGTGGTCAATGCAGAAAAACTCATGACTAAAATGCTTGGAGAATGGAACACCGCTTGGCAGCAAGAAGATGTCGCTTTAGCCCGTCTGCATGAGTTAGAGGCGTATGTGACGGATATAGAAGCATTCAATGACCAGTTACATGAGGAAGTCCATGTGCTGTATGATCAACTCCATCCACCTCCACCTCAAGATGCAGCTGAAGATGAGATGGGTACAATCATTGATAATGAAGAGGTAGATGGGCAGAGTGAGGAAGATCCTGATGTGGTTGAGTCTGCTGGTGACAGCAACAGTGAGAGTGAGGGTGACGAGTGAGTCGTCTCCCACTAGAGTGTCAGGCGTGGATCTTAAACCCCAGGGGGTAAGGGCTGTGTAATAGTTTAGCTGAACATGATCTTAAGCTAGTTGAATCATGTATCAGTTTTGTTATGCATGAATAATGTAACATGAGTGTGTAAACAGTTACTGTTTTTGTATCATAACCCAGAGATCAATAAAGTTTGGTTTGTTTATGAGCAGATGCCTCGTACCCGTGCTGCTAATGGGACTGGTTCGTCTCATGATGGGGAGGGTGTTCCCAACGCACCCCCAGTTCCACAAACTCTGGCAGAAGCCATTGCGGCACTCATGCGTGCCACAACAGACAATGCACGTCTGCTACAGGGCCTAGTTCAGAATGCACCATATGGGCAGCGTGGCCGACATCATCATCAGGTCCAGGAAAGTACTTATCAAGATTTCACAGAGGCCAGGCTGCCGGTATTCACTAAGGCTGAGGAGCCTCTAGAAGCTGCAGATTGGCTCCGTACTATGAATCAGAAGTTTGATCTAATCCACTGCACTGAAACTCAGAAGTCAGCCTTCGCAGCCCAGCAGTTGAGGGGAGCTGCGGGAACTTGGTGGGCAAACTTTGAAGCTGCACAAGCTCCAGAACACCGCATTACCTAGGATGAGTTCTCGAGAGCTTTCAAAGCTCACTACATTCCAGCGGGTGTGATGCGGATGAAGGCCGAAGAGTTCTTAGCCCTCAGGCAAGGGGATCAGCCAGTACAGCAGTATATTGGCAAGTTTAATCATTTGTCTCAGTATGCTTTGGATCATGTGAACACCGATGACAAGAAGCGCAGTTGCTTCATGAGGGGGCAGAATACGAAGATGCAGAAGATGCTGGCAATGTGTGACGATAATATCTCCTTCAATGATGCGGTGAATAAAGCTATATCTGCAGAAGAGAAGCATTTCAAGCATCTCGAAGCAAAAAAGAGGAAGGGTGGGAGTTCGACTGGATCGTTTGGTGGCAATAAGAAGCGCCAGCGTATCATATACCACCCAGTCCAGCACAACCGTCCATAGTACCGTCCACCCCAGCAAAAACAAGCCAGCTCACAGCAGTCATCTGCTAAAACTGTTGTGAACTCTAATTATCCACGACAGCCGAATGCCCCTGGCATTCGAACCCAAACTCCCCAGAACCACAACTACCCATGCTACAACTATGGGAAGCCGGGCCATTTCTCCCGTAATTGCCCGTATCCCAGGAAGAGTATCCCAAATACTCCACAGGGGCAAAGTGGTCAGAATTCCCAGCAGCGGCCACAGCAACAACCACAGCAGAATCAAGGCCACAATAACAATCAGAAGAATAAGACCGTCCAGAAGACTGGCCGGGTGTATTATGCACAAGCGGCAGATATTCCTGAAGGGGAACCCGTCATGATGGGTATGTTTTCAGTTGCTCTCCATCCTGTCGTATTACTATTTGATTCTGGTGCATCGCATACCTTTATCAGTAAGAGTTTTGTTGAAAAGCATCATATACCTACTGGGGAAGCACAAGAAAATTTCCTTATACACACACCGGGAGGTCGTTTATATACAAAGGAAGTGGTGCATCAGGTGCCCGTAGAATTTGCCGGGCATACTTATTCCACTAATATGATAGTAATCAAGGATCAGGATATAGATGTGATCCTAGGGATGAACTGGATGTACCAGCAGAAGGCAGTATTAGATGCCTTGCATAGAACAGTCAGGTTGATCATACCTAATAGTACTTCTGAACTCTTTATCCAACTTCCAATTCCCAAGAAAACCATTGACCAGATGTGCGGCAGCGTCTGTGCAACAACAGTTAAAGAGATTCAGAATATTCTAGTAGTCTGCGAGTTTCCGGATGTGTTTCCTGAGGACTTGCCGGGATTACCACCAGACCGTGATGTTGAGTTCAGCATAGAGCTAAAACTAGGAACAGCACCAATATCTCGACGAGCCTATAGAATGCCACCTAAAGAACTGGCAGAATTAAAAATTTAGTTGCAAGAACTGCTTGATAAAGGTTATGTCAGACCTAGTTCATCACCATGGGGTTGTCCTGCTTTGTTTGTCAAAAAGAAAGACCAAACATTGAGGCTATGTGTAGACTATCGTCCGCTCAATGAAGTGACAGTGAAGAATAAGTACCCATTGCCGCGGATTGATCTTCTGTTTGATCAACTCGCGGGCGCCAAGGTATTTTCCAAGATAGATCTGAGATCTGGGTATCACCAGATAAAGATAAGGCCTGAAGATATTGCTAAAACTGCTTTCACCACCAGATATGGCCTATATGAGTACTTGGTCATGTCCTTTGGGTTGACCAATGCTCCAGCTCACTTCATGTACCTGATGAACTCCGTATTCATGCCTGAGCTAGACAAGTTTGTAGTGGTGTTCATTGATGATATTTTGATATATTCCAAGAATCCACAAGAACATGTTGAACACCTCAGAGTAGTGTTGGGTCGTCTGAGAGGCCATCAACTTTATGCAAAGTTCAGTAAATGTGAGTTCTGGTTAGACAAAGTTCCATTTTTGGGTCATGTGTTATCGGCTGAAGGTGTAGCTGTGGATCCAGGCAAGGTACAAGAAATCCTTGAATGGGAATCCCCCAGAACTGTCCATCAACTTCGCAGTTTTCTGGGTATGGCAGGTTATTACCGCAGGTTTATTCCGGACTTCTCCAAAGTTGCCAAACCTATAACTCAGTTGTTAAAGAATGAAGTCAAGTTTGTTTGGTCGGATAAATGTGAAAAAGCTTTTCAGAAGCTAAAAGAATTCTTAACTACAGCTCCAGTCTTAGCCCAACCCAATATTGAGAAGCCGTTTGATGTGTATTGTGATGCTTCTGGTATCGGGATTGGTTGTGTTTTGATGCAAGAGGGCAGAGTGATAGCTTATGCATCTAGACAGTTGAAACGTCATGAAGAACACTATCCAACTCATGACTTAGAGTTAGCAGCAGTTGTTCACGCCTTAAAGATTTGGCGTCATTACCTCTTGGGCAACACATGTCACATATACACCGACCACAAGAGTCTGAAATATATATTCACTCAGTCAGAGTTGAATATGCGACAACGAAGATGGTTAGAGCTAATCAAGGATTATGATCTTGAAGTACATTACCATCCCGGAAAGGCAAATGTTGTAGCCGATGCTCTTAGTCGGAAGGTTCATTGTAACTGTACCACTGTCAGACCAGTAGATCTTGCTCTCTGTTCCGAGTTAGAAAAACTAGGTATTCAGATGATCACTCAGGGCAGTTTGTCTAATATATCAGTTCAATCATCTATCAAAGACCAGATTGTAGCTGCTCAGAAAGAAAACAAGGGTATTGTCCACCTCAAAGAGAAAGCCAAGGCAGACAAAGCTTCTTGCTTCCGAGTCGATGAAGCAGGAGTGGTCTGGTTCAAAGATAGACTGGTCGTTCCGAAGAATCCTGAGTTGAGAAAGCAGATTCTGGATGAAGCTCATCTTACCCCGTTTGCGATTCATCCGGGAAGTACAAAAATGTACCAGGATCTTAGGCAAAGATTCTGGTGGACTAAGATGAAAAACAAAATTGCAAAGTATGTAGCCAGATGTGATACTTGTCAGAAAGTCAAAGCCATTCATCTTAAGTCAGCGGGTGAACTGCAGCCATTGCCAATTCCTGCATGGAAATGAGAGGACATCAGTATGGACTTTATTGTTGGTTTACCAAGAGCATCCAAGGGCTACGACTCTATTTGGGTTATAGTAGATCGTCTAACCAAGGTTTCGCATTTTATACCAGTCAAGACCATCTACTTGGCATCCACATATGCCAAGATATACTTTCAGAGGATTATGAGTCTGCATGGACTTCCGAAGACTATTGTCTCAGATAGGGGTACTCAGTTTGTTTCAAAATTCTGGGAAAGTCTACATGAGTCTCTGGGCACTAAACTCTTACACAGTACAGCTTACCATCCACAAACAGGGGGTCAGACTGAAAGAGTAAATCAGATATTAGAAGATATGCTCAGGGCATGTGCTCTTAACTTTCCATTTAAGTGGGATGAGTGCTTACCATTAGCAGAGTTCTCATACAACAATAGCTATCAAGAGAGTATCCGTATGGCACCATTTGAAGCTTTATATGGCAGAAGGTGTCGGACTCCTTTACATTGGTCCGAGCCTGGTGAAAGATGGTTCTTTGGTGTCAATCTAGTTCAAGAGACCGAACAGAAGGTCAAACTCATACAAAGGAATATGAAAATAGCACAATCTCGACAGAAAAGCTATGCAGAAAAAAAGCGTAGACCTTTGACGTTTGCCAAAGGAGATTTTGTGTATTTAAAGGTGTCACCCACCAAGGGTGTTTATCGTTTCGGGGTCAAAGGAAAACTTGCTCCCCGTTACATTGGACCATTTCAAATCCTGGCCAAGTGTGGCAAAGTGGCATACCGCATTCAACTACCAGCTCATTTGTCAGAGGTTCATAATGTGTTTCACATCTCTCAGCTGAAGAAGTGTCTACGAGTTCCTGACCAAGTGATTGTTGTTGAAGGGATACAACTTGAGCCTGATATGACATACTCAGAATATCCCATCAAAATTCTCGATCAACGAGATAGAGTAACTCGACGACACACTCACAGGTTCTATAAAGTTCAATGGAGTCAGCATTCTGAGGAGGAAGCAACTTGGGAAACCGAAGAATTCTTAATAGAGCAGTTTCCTGAATTCTATGTAACCATACAGTCAGGGCAGTGAAAGAGGTTGACAAATAAAACGTGTTCCTAGTTTTTGTAAAAAGTTTGTAATCTTTATCCCCGTATCCCACAACGTTAGTAGTTACTTTGGTTTGTGGTTAAATCTCGGGTCGAGATTCCTTTTAGGGGGAAAGGATGTAACACCTCAGGTGTTTACATGAATAAAATATTGTCATGTCATCATAAGCATTTCATAGCATCATGTGCTAGCTCACCTTGAGATGCATTCACTAAAAAGAGTTTAATTCCTAATGTGTGAGCATTTTGTTTATGCTTGTGATGTAGCTCAAAACCCTAATTTGGAATGTCATTATGAAATAACTTGTGTTCATTCCTATTTGACTAAAGTCATGTAAAGGCATGAAACCAAGTTCAACAATTCAAAAGAATACAAAATTCATCTAGCTTAAATATGGGAAAATCATTTAATTTCCTATATAAGTTAATTAGCCCTTTCTAGTTAACTCAAAATCTGTGCATATTTAGGGGCTGACCCTAAAATCTTTTTGGTAGATTTTGAGGAGAAGTACAACTTTGGTATTCAAAGTTTTCAAAGTTTCTGTACAAAATTTAAAGTAATTTTGAATCTACTCAAACCCTGAAAATGGTCCCTTTTTGACTTTAAACTTGCATTTCAAAAACTAGTTGAGATCTGAGTTTGAGATCTACATCAAAGTTGTAGAGAATTTCAAAAGGAACATTTAATACATTGACCATTTTTCAAGTGTCAATGTAAAATCAAAAGTAATTTTACTTCTACTGCAAAACCTTAGTTCTGTCCCCTTTTCAAATTTCCAATTTGAAATGGATTTGAACTGTTTTGATCCAATTGACCTATTTCCAGTTGAAATCAGCCATAGGGTGTTAAAGCAAAGTTGTACAACTTTTCAAACTCTACATTTCATATTTTGGCAAAACTTAAAGTATAGTTCAAATTTCAAAAGTAATTTCAAAAATTCTGAAAGGGGGGAAATTGAGCAATGAACAGTGCCAAGGGGGGGAAGCATCCAGAGCTCGCCAGCGAGCTGCTTCGCCAGCGCCGCGCTCGCGCTGGGGAGCATGCCCTGGGCCAGCGAGCTGCTTGCTAGCTTCGCGCACGAGTTCAACACGTCGCCGCCCTCTCCTTCACCCCTACCGCACCGCAGAAGCACCGTGCTTCGCTTTTCCCCTCTGCCCGCTCGCCGCCGTCGCTTTGCTCGGTTACGCCGGCCATCTGTGAGCTCCTCCGCTCCAATTGTTTGCACCAGCACGCTCGCCTCGTCGTTGCGGAGCGATAGCGCTAGGTTGTAGCCCCTCTCGCTCCCGCATCAGCCCGGCGACCGTCGTCTTCCTCCCTGCCGGCCAAACTTCCGCTGAGTTAAAGTTCACCGTGGGCAGGTGAGCTCGGGGTCTTATTAGCCAAACCATCTACATCTACTTCTTCTCCTTGATGTGCTGGTTATGTTCGGCTCGATAGTGAGGTCGCTACCGCCTTGGCTTGGTCAGTCCGGGCATGTTGCCATTGGCGCAAGCTCTGTGTTCGACGCCGCCACCGTGGTCAGCGAGCTCGGAGCCCTATCATCCTCACCTGAGCCTCGTTCTCTCTTTCTTATCTGTTCCTGATGCTCTAACACCAGGTCTTTGACCTTGTCTCCCTCTATCTCAGCCGGAACAGGCCGTTGCCGTCGGGCCGCACCTTCCCCTGTTCTGAGCCGCGTCAGCCTCGAAGATCTAGCTCGTTATAGCCGTGGTGAGTCTCTGATGCTGATGCGCGCGTCTGTGGGGTCAGAAGCGCTCTCAGTTGGCCGGCGTGCCGCCGCCGTGCCGCCGCGACCGCCTGTGTCGTCGTCGGGGTAGAGAGAGAGGTCGAGGGAGGGAGTTTGAGGGTTCATCGAAGCCGTGAGGTGAAGGGGAAGGTGCTGAGCCGGTTGGTTTGGCCGGAGAAGGTCGCGTTGCTCCGGCGTACGCGAGCCGAGCTCGCCGCCGGCAGCCTTGGCATCGGGGATGTGTCGACGAGAATTCGACTAAACCCGAGGGCCTAAGTGCAAAGTCCTAGACTCAGAGGAATAGTGCTCAATAGTGCCAAGGGCTTGGTTGTAGTTTTGTTAAAGCCAGAGGGCTTTTCTGCAAAACTGGCAGTGCAGGCGCGGGCAGGCCCGAGTTGGGCCGACTTGTGCGCGGGATGGGCCGAACGGGCCAGATTCGGCCTATCGGGGTTTTGTTTATTTTAAACGTTTTAATCTATTTTCTGATTTGTGCATGCTAATGCTGGTTTTGTTATTTTTGTATGAATTAATCTGTTGATCCAAAAATCATGAAAAATTTTGTACATGTTCTATGAAATGTATAGTTTTTATGAAAAATATAATATGTGCATGTTTCTGTATTTTGTTTTGCAGTAAAAATTATGCCTCTTAATTCTTGAATAAGGATTCAATGATTTTTATAAAATCAAGTTTAACTCCAAAAATGCTGAAATTTATTTTGTGTACTGTTTGGATCATAACCAATCTGTGTACCAAGTTTGAACTAATTTGAGCATAGTTTGCTTCACAACTTAATTTCTGGCTAATTAAATTGCTTTCTTTATGCATAAACAATGTTGTGAAACATAAAATCTAAGTTCTTTTATGGTAGATTTAACGGTTAAGATAAGTGAATTATCTTGATCTGCTGCTTGATGCAGGCAAGTGTCATTCATGTAAACCATGTATGTTTATACAAATTGGCTTTGTTGGTTTGCAACGGTACCGATGGAAAGCTGTTGCAAAATACATGTTTATAGCTTACAAAATTTTCATCTTTACCATGATCATGACATGTATCTAAAACTGCTTAATATATGCTAATTTTCAATATTCTCCCTTCTATTGCTAAAGTGGTTCCTGTTTCTGAATTTAGTTTGTTTTCTTGGAAGCCACTTGAGGTAATTGCTGGATTTGGCGATATATGGGTCTTCTTGCCAGCACAAGGTACGTTCCTGTCTGCGTCGACAGGATATGATGATATCTAGATCGTTTAGATATTGAGATCCATTGTTTTTTAAAGATATCCTATAGGCAGTTTAAAACAAAATTTGTGGTGCCTTTCCTCAAATGGTAGTTCATAATAAAGTGGTAGAACTATCATGTGCAGCTAATAATTTTTTAGCTAAACAATAAACCTCGCATAGGAACATGATATTGCAGTTAAATTATAGAATAAGCACCCAATTGCTCCCACGAGATGCTGCAACTGCCTCTTCCTCATGATGGGCTCAACCAACAGCTCATGAAGCCGGAGGCTGTGACAGTGCCGGCCCTCACCCCTAAGGCCATCTCTGTGAGTTGAAGGGAAATTCCTCCTTTATTTTTATTTCTTTTTTCATAAGGGTCGAATATGATAGATAATCATGACCAACTTTGTTGTGAGGACTTTTTATCTGGAATGAAGAAATTTGATCCAAAGTACAAGTACATCATCATACTCCTGTGCATTTGGTTATCATCAGAATTTTTGACAGTGAAACATGTTTTTCCTCCACCATTTAGTTAAGAGGCTTTCGCTTGGAAATGGTCAGCTTTGTACATCATGCTACTTTTCAATTGCTATACGGATTAGCAGTGAGGCACAAAAATGCCCTTCGCTGTATGAAAAGCAAAAAAATAATGTCGTTGCCCAGGACATAGAGACTATGGACTGAGTTGTTGACCAGTTAATTGATAAAAAATCATGTCCACCTACCTAACTTTATATTTATAAAGAAGGTAGATAACAAGTTCTGAAATTTTTTCAATCTAATTTTTATGTTTTATGATGTGGAGGTGTACATTTTTTAAGTGTTTGTAAATGTACAATTCATGCTATGCGATTCCAATCAAAAGAGGTGTGTAAATGTTATTTTGATATCTAAGACAAGATTTGCTTAGGTTGTTTGTAGGATCAGAGATAAATATGAGATAGCATCTGATTCCTACCAAACTAAAAGGAGCTACAATCAAAATTTTGTGCAATAGATATACTTTAGGAGTTTGATCACCAAAAACTAGATGAAAAACATAATAACAGAAATTATAAAATGGTTAAATCCTCCATCACTCGACATAGTGCAAATATCGCTATCACCAAGCCCTGGTAGCAATGGAGCACCGAGGAGCACAACTACTTCGTCGATGCACTGCTCATGTGATCTTATCTCTGAATAAATCTGAATAGTTTTATTGTTGCTTCTCAGTGATGAGCAGAAAATAGACTTGATGGCCATGAATTTGTTTTTCTATGTTTGGACGTGACTGGAAGAAGATCAAGGAGCATGTCAACACCAAGACAACCATACATGCATTAAGTTGGTAGTTCCTAATCAAAGAAGTGTGTGTGTGTGTGACACGCGTGCGTGTGTGGCGATTCAGCATCTCATCCAAGAACTAGAACTCTAAACACAATGTGTGTCGTAGATATAGAGCCATACCTAGAAATACTTCCTCAAGCTCTAGAACGTTGCATGTGCCTGTGTTATTGTCGAATTCTTATGTGGCATAGTCTGTCACGGTGGACAGAACGTTGGCCTACTTGTTCGTTGGCATTTACTTTGCCTGTCGCTTGGTCCGCGCTAATGGTCATGTAATCCGTGTGTTTTTAAACATAAAATTTGCTCTCTCGTAGCAACGCACGGACACATACCTATATATAAAAAATACAGGGAAGAAGATCGTATAGGAGATTAGGTTGCTCAAGCACATCTCCGTGTTAGAGCAACCTAATCTCCTATATGACAAGATTTTAGAGATACGGGAAGAGAGAGATAAATATGGCAGGCAGCTTACTATCACAATATTGCTATTCCATCGTTATTAATAAGTGTATTTTTGACCTAGAATACATTTTATATAAAAAATGGATGATGCTTAATACACTGATATAATTCAATGGTGGTTGTATGCTATAAGATTCAAATATATTTACCCAACACAACACTCACAATCCCTGTGATTGTGTTAAATTCACAAACTTTGTGTTTTAAATATTTTTTTAAAGACGGTATTTAATTTCATAATATTGTTATCTTATCGTGCGATCCGTTTGTTTTTAGCATAATTTTTTTTCTGTCCCGCAGCAATGCACGGGCATACTACCTAGTAATGTTATAAGTTTGAAAAGTTGATTGCATATCCTACGTTCAGAGAGAAGCAACCTATAATAATGAAGCCAAGTAAACGTAGAATTCTTTTCTATATTTAATCACAGCACAAGTATTTAATCGTTAGTCCTCGTGATTTTTAAAAGAGCATTGCACTGCGTTTGTCTTTCGGGAAAAATGCAGGGTCTTATATGTCGCTGTTCGCTACGCAAGTGACTTGACAGCAACGTTGTGGGAAATTTCAGCCGCACTACCACAAGACGCAAGCAGTGCCACTATTTTCCCCAGGGAGTTCATTGAGAGTGCAACTGCCATGGTCCATGGACTCAAATTATTCTCTCTCTCTCTCTGGAAAAATATGATAGTCATTTATATCCTAGTCGCATCCCCAACCAAAACAATCACAGCCCGAGAAGATGTAATGATTTTGGATGGTGCATCATGCTATGAAAAAATGGAAACTGAAAAGGGTGATCTAAGAGCCAGGTTTCCATGATGTATTTCAAATAATCGTAAAAAAACAAATAAATGCACTAAATTTCTTAACTATAGGTAAAAATTAATTAAGTTATACTTCTTTTTTATTGAGCAGGCACGAGGTGTGCACCATTTCTATTACCAAAGAATGAGAAAATGAAAATACAAACTAGTGATCTTGGGAGATCACAGACAAAGAAAAAAGGAAAACAAAACCACCGCAAAACAAACTCTACCCGTGTGTTTGGTTTGGGGACCAGGTGGGTCGGGTTGGATCCAACCTAGTTTTTTGGGATGGGATGAACCCATGTCATGTTTGGTTTGAGGGTTGGAGCCGTTCCAGTTCTTTGTTTGGTATAAGGGATCAAGCGGGTCAGAATGGAGGATACTGCTGACTCCGTTAGTGGCTATTTATGTGGGACCCGGTTGTCAGTGTGTCACACCCCAAAATTTCTGATTTTGGGTTGTGAGTAGAAAATACTAAATAAAATAAATAATTTTAATATTTTTATAAAATTGACCATGTTTAGCTGGAGCTAGCGCCACTTAGTTGTAGTAAATCAAGAATTTTAAAATTTTGGTAAACCAATTTGATGGGTTGTTTGATGTGATGTTTGGTTGTTGTTTGACCTTGTGTTGTGAGTCGGTAGAGTTTCAAAATATGTTGGTAGGTTGTCTATCTATATCTGGTTTGTTCCTGTCTTTTTCTAAAACCAAATTTATCGTTCCGAGCTCTATCCTCTTGTTGGACTTTTTTTTTCCAAGATCCTTTTAATTATATTCCGAGTCACTCCTTTAAGTCCATCATCCATCATCATATCGCTACAAACTTCTCGGTTATTTTTCTGACCTTTTTCGAAATAGTTTCCGATCTTTCTGCAAGCATAATCTAATTTTTAGATGCTCCAAAATATCATTTCATGAGCTCCAAATACTTTATTTGGGTTCATTATATTTCAAAGTGTCTCTGAGAATTTTCCTAGAATTTTCGGAGCCATCGGATTATTTTTCGTGGCTTAAACAACAATTCTGGACTTTTCTGGAATTATTTTAATCCCGAAATTAATTAATTCCGAAAATAATAAAATATCTCATTTTTCAAACTTATCCAAACCCTACGTATATATACATGCCGGTGTTCATCTCATCGCGAGGAGTCCAAAACTACGGCCTGTTTCGCGAGCCGCCACTTCTACCATTCTAGATCTGAAGCCGAAGTTTCACCTCTCTTAGACTCCGGCGAACTTCCGGCGAGCTTTTCCGGCCAAACCGTCGCGTTCCGGCGAAAACCGTCACCACCACGAGGTAGCCCTCTTCGTTCTCTACACCGTGGTGTCTTCCTTTTCACGAATCCATCACGGTTTGTTCCCTAACATCTCTGTTTCTCCGGCGAGAAAACACCGTAAAGGCGAAGTGAAGGTCGTGTTCTGCTCGTCCTGGGTGGAGCTCGTTCTGATCGTTCTGGGTGGAGCTCCTTCCTGTACTTGCGCCGCTGCCCTGGGCCCCCACCTCCCGCGTCCTGCCGAGTCCGGCGCCCCTGCAGTGCCCCTGCTCATGAGCCGCAGGTGGTCACCGGTCACCGCTGCCCTGCGCGTGCGGACGCGGGCGTGCATGCCTGCTGCCGCTCCAGCAAGCGGGCCAGCGCGCCACGCCGCTGCCAGCAGGCCGGCCGGCCAAGCTCGCCGCGGCCGAACCTTTCCTCCCTGCGTTGGCAGTACAGCGGCGGCCATGGCCTGTGCAGTTTGTTCACCTGAATGAGATTTCCAAGGTATAAGATGAGATATTTACAGTTTTGCCATCACCGTTAATCTCCACCGTTTAATGATCTAATCTCCGTTTAAGTCCGTTTGAATTCCGACCGTGCCGATATAAGCTACGCGTAAGCTCTCTCTTCATCAAGTTACATCTTTATAAATCTAATCTTATTAATTTGGTTAATAATTATTTAATGCCTTTCTAATTAAAAGCAACTTAGGGTTTAATCTTCGGTCTTTTATAATTAAATCATAACTTAATTAATGATAACTTTAATGTGTCTTTATTAATTACAATTTGATTAGTTTAAACACAAAACATATATCATGGTTCGATTAGTTGCTCTTATATGATCTATGTTTTCTAAAATTACAAATGTTTAAATGGTTTAATTAATATTATAGAATTGTTTATGAATAAATTATGATTAGACTAACCCGACTTTATAACTAAAATATGTTTTGTCTAATCTGAATTAATATTTTGTCATGAGCTTATTTAATTAAAATAAAGCAAGCCGGTAGTTTTTCTTTTTATAATATAAAATTCCCGGTAGACGTGTCTTTCAGTCGTTCCGTGCGATCCCGCGACCGTAGTGCGAGCTCTCTTTTAGTACGTTGTTTTGTCTCGTGTTATGTTGTTCTTAGTTCTCTGTTGTTTGCTTGTATGTTGCCTATGTGTGATGCTTGCTACGAGTAGACGTCGATCGGTTGTGCGCGCTAAAGATCAGAAGTTGATGACCCAGAGCTGAAGATGTGAGAATTGGTCAAGTTTAGCAGACAAGTATAACATGGGACCATCCTTGTTGTAATTCACTATTCATGTGCATGTGTCAAATTTGCAAGCCAAAGGTTTATCTAGATGATTCAACTTTATACCTTGCTACCACGGGATATATGCATATGGGTAGATCTGCTAGTGCTTAACTCCAAACTATATGAACAAACGAGATGACTAATAATATGTGCAACACATACTGATAACTTGTTTCCATGTAATGTGAATATCTGACCCCCTTTAAATGATCTTCTGCGGGCAAAAGCTGGGACATACAGTACAACCGTGAGGGCTACATGGTTCTGGTTTTAGTTGGTTCGAGGACCTCTCCTCGCTTGATGGTGGTTACCCGAAAGGGCACAAAAGGGGCTCGCCGACTCGGGTATAGGACGGCCGCCTGGTCTCATGTGTATAGCCGGGAAGGAATGTGCCATCGGAAAGGGGTGTTCCTATATCTGCTTGCCGATTGGAAACCTAGTGGCCACTATCTTGTTAGGGGAACCTCGAAAGACTTCATAGTGTACCCTGCCGCACTTCCTTGGAAGAGGTGATATGGGATTTGCAACCCCTGGCACATGGGGATCACGGCTCACGGGTAAAGTTGTACAAACTCTGCAGAGTAATAAACTGATATATCAGCCGTGCTCACGGTCACGAGCGGCTCGGAAAACTTGCAGGCTAATAACTTAAACGAAATATACTTTATGTTCATATTATTACTGTCAACTTGTTAATCTTTGATGTGGTTGCTCATAATATTATTCATGTGGTTTGAATGGGATGTAAGCATAACTTGATGACTATCTAATGCTAAAATATTGACTCAACTAAAAGTGTTAACCGCAGTAAACCAGTGTCAAGCCTTTTGAGCTTCATGACCCCATGTTGTATTTGCTGAGTACGACATGTGCTCACCCTTGCTATTTCCCCCACACCTCAGTCTCCATCAGAGTCGCGCAGCGGAAGCGTGGTGAAGACGTCGAGGAGTTTTCGGAAGACTGATGGAAGTGCTAGGCGTATGTTACCCCAGTCAACTGTCCCTGTGAAGAATGAAGTCTGAAGAGAAGATTAGTATCTGTTCCGCTTAACTTTGATGTAAGTGTTGTTTTCAATATCTAGAACACTGTTTTTGATATCTTTTCCCTCTGTGGTTGTATGTGTGGACTTCCTGGGCACACATATAGCGTACCTGGTTTTGTTCTTTAAAACCGGGTGCTATAGATTGGTATCAGAGCAATGTTGACTGTAGGACGTATGCCTAGTAGCACTGGTCGCCTTTTAAATCTTATTTGGTTATAAAATGTTTTTGTTCTACCACCTTGTCCTTTGAATTAATTGTTTCCCAATCCTTGTCCCATTATTTCCTCTCCTTAATAGCTACCTTTGAGCTATTGGTTTCTGATATCCTTGATTTTTTTTTATTTTATTTGTTTTACTAAATTTTTGAAAACTTGTTCAAAATCACGATGGCCCTTCATCATCTATAATCCACACTTTAGGATGCCCACCAGTTGAACTGAAGCACGTGTAGTGCCGTTGTTATGATGTGTGCTTGTCTTGCTTGGTGTGTTGCTGGTGTGAAGCCTCCATCTTTGAGTTCCGAAGAAGGCACTAAGGATCAAGTTTTGAAGATGAGCAAAGCTCTTGTGCTCTTGTTAAGTGGGGTAGGCCCTACTATCACGAATAGCAAGCTCTGAGTCTCTCAAGTTACAAGGCAAGAAGAACTGAAGATCAACCTTTATCTTTCTAGCCTTCGTTTGGCTATCCTTGATCCATGTCTTATCGTTCATCAATCTCATATCAAGACATCGTGACAACTTGAAGATCAGTTTTATCTTTCTCTCTAGTCTCTTCGAATCTCGGGACGAGATTCATGTTAAGTGGGGTAGTTTGTCACACCCCAAAATTTCTGATTTTGGGTTGTGAGTAGAAAATACTAAATAAAATAAATAATTTTAATATTTTTTATAAAATTGACCATGTTTAGCTGGAGCTAGCGCCACTTAGTTGTAGTAAATCAAGAATTTTAAAATTTTGGTAAACCAATTTGATGGGTTGTTTGATGTGATGTTTGGTTGTTGTTTGACCTTGTGTTGTGAGTCGGTAGAGTTTCAAAATACGTTGGTAGGTTGTCTATCTATATCTGGTTTGTTCCTGTCTTTTTCTAAAACCAAATTTATCGTTCCGAGCTCTATCCTCTTGTTGGACTTTTTTTTTCCAAAATCCTTTTAATTATATTCCGAGTCACTCCTTTAAGTCCATCATCCATCATCATATCGCTACAAACTTCTCGGTTATTTTTCTGACCTTTTTCGGAATAGTTTCCGATCTTTCTGCAAGCATAATCTAATTTTTAGATGCTCCAAAATATCATTTCATGAGCTCCAAATACTTTATTAGGGTTCATTATATTTCAAAGTGTCTCTGAGAATTTTCCTAGAATTTTCGGAGCCATCGGATTATTTTTCGTGGCTTAAACAACAATTCTGGACTTTTCTGGAATTATTTTAATCCCGAAATTAATTAATTCCGAAAATAATAAAATATCTCGTTTTTCAAACTTATCCAAACCCTACGTATATATACATGCCGGTGTTCATCTCATCGCGAGGAGTCCAAAACTACGGCCCGTTTCGCGAGCCGCCACTTCTACCATTCTAGATCTGAAGCCGAAGTTTCACCGATCTTAGACTCCGGCGAACTTCCGGCGAGCTTTTCCGGCCAAACCGTCGCGTTCCGGCGAAAACCGTCACCACCACGAGGTAGCCCTCTTCGTTCTCTACACCGTGGTGTCTTCCTTTTCACGAATCCATCACCGTTTGTTCCCTAACATCTCTGTTTCTCCGGCGAGAAAACACCGTAAAGGCGAAGTGAAGGTCGTGTTCTGCTCGTCCTGGGTGGAGCTCGTTCTGATCGTTCTGGGTGGAGCTCCTTCCTGTACTTGCGCCGCTGCCCTGGGCCCCCACCTCCCGCGTCCTGCCGAGTCCGGCGCCCCTGCAGTGCCCCTGCTCATGAGCCGCAGGTGGTCACCGGTCACCGCTGCCCTGCACGTGCGGACGCGGGCGTGCATGCCTGCTGCCGCTCCAGCAAGCGGGCCAGCGCGCCACGCCGCTGCCAGCAGGCCGGCCGGCCAAGCTCGCCGCGGCCGAACCTTTCCTCCCTGCGTTGGCAGTACAGCGGCGGCCATGGCCTGTGCAGTTTGTTCACGTGAACGAGATTTCCAAGGTATAAGATGAGATATTTACAGTTTTGCCACTCAGCGTTAATCTCCACCGTTTAATGATCTAATCTCCGTTTAAGTCCGTTTCAATTCCGACCGTGCCGATATAAGCTACGCGTAAGCTCTCTCTTCATCAAGTTACATCTTTATAAATCTAATCTTATTAATTTGGTTAATAATTATTTAATGCCTTTCTAATTAAAAGCAACTTAGGGTTTAATCTTCGGTCTTTTATAATTAAATCATAACTTAATTAATGATAACTTTAATGTGTCTTTATTAATTACAATTTGATTAGTTTAAACACGAAACATATATCATGGTTTGATTAGTTGCTCTTATATGATCTATGTTTTCTAAAATTACAAATGTTTAAATGGTTTAATTAATATTATAGAATTGTTTATGAATAAATTATGATTAGACTAACCCGACTTTATAACTAAAATATGTTTTGTCTAATCTGAATTAATATTTTGTCATGAGCTTATTTAATTAAAATAAAGCAAGCCGGTAGTTTTTCTTTTTATAATATAAAATTCCCGGTAGACGTGTCTTTCAGTCGTTCCGTGCGATCCCGCGACCGTAGTGCGAGCTCTCTTTTAGTACGTTGTTTTGTCTCGTGTTATGTTGTTCCTAGTTCTCTGTTGTTTGCTTGTATGTTGCCTATGTGTGATGCTTGCTACGAGTAGACGTCGATCGGTTGTGCGCGCTAAAGATCAGAAGTTGATGACCCAGAGCTGAAGATGTGAGAATTGGTCAAGTTTAACAGGCAAGTATAACATGGGACCATCCTTGTTGTAATTCACTATTCATGTGCATGTGTCAAATTTGCAAGCCAAAGGTTTATCTAGATGATTCAACTTTATACCTTGCTACCACGGGATATATGCATATGGGTAGATCTGCTAGTGCTTAACTCCAAACTATATGAACAAACAAGATGACTAATAATATGTGCAACACATACTGATAACTTGTTTCCATGTAATGTGAATATCTGACCCCCTTTAAATGATCTTCTGCGGGCAAAAGCTGGGACATACAGTACAACCGTGAGGGCTACATGGCTCTGGTTTTAGTTGGTTCGAGGACCTCTCCTCGCTTGATGGTGGTTACCCGAAAGGGCACAAAAGGGGCTCGCCGACTCGGGTATAGGACGGCCGCCTGGTCTCATGTGTATAGCCGGGAAGGAATGTGCCATCGGAAAGGGGTGTTCCTATATCTGCTTGCCGATTGGAAACCTAGTGGCCACTATCTTGTTAGGGGAACCTCGAAAGACTTCATAGTGTACCCTGCCGCACTTCCTTGGAAGAGGTGATATGGGATTTGCAACCCCTGGCACATGGGGATCACGGCTCACGGGTAAAGTTGTACAAACTCTGCAGAGTAATAAACTGATATATCAGCCGTGCTCACGGTCACGAGCGGCTCGGAAAACTTGCAGGCTAATAACTTAAACGAAATATACTTTATGTTCATATTATTACTGTCAACTTGTTAATCTTTGATGTGGTTGCTCATAATATTATTCATGTGGTTTGAATGGGATGTAAGCATAACTTGATGACTATCTAATGCTAAAATATTGACTCAACTAAAAGTGCTAACCGCAGTAAACCAGTGTCAAACCTTTTGAGCTTCATGACCCCATGTTGTATTTGCTGAGTACGACATGTGCTCACCCTTGCTATTTCCCCCACACCTCAGTCTCCATCAGAGTCGCGCAGCGGAAGCGTGGTGAAGACGTCGAGGAGTTTTCGGAAGACTGATGGAAGTGCTAGGCGTATGTTACCCCAGTCAACTGTCCCTGTGAAGAATGAAGTCTGAAGAGAAGATTAGTATCTGTTCCGCTTAACTTTGATGTAAGTGTTGTTTTCAATATCTAGAACACTGTTTTTGATATCTTTTCCCTCTGTGGTTGTATGTGTGGACTTCCTGGGCACACATATAGCGTACCTGGTTTTGTTCTTTAAAACCGGGTGCTACACAGTGCCTCCTCTCCCTTCTTCCCCGTCGCCTCGCTCCGCCTTGGCGATGCGCCGCACCTCCCCCGCCCGGCGCCGTCGCCTCGCTCTGCCCTGGCGCTGCGCCGCACCTCCCCCGCCCGGAGCTGCGCCGCACCTCCTCCGCCCGGGCCCCGCTCCGCGCCGGTGGCCCGCCCCACGCCGGTGGCCCGCCCCGCTCCGCCCCACGCCGGTGGCCCGCCCCGCTCCGCCCCGCGCCGGTGGCCCGCCACAACGAGTCCCCCACCCCAGCGTCGGTGACCCGCACCAACCCCGACGGCGCCGTCGTCCCTGCAGGGTGAGGAACGGGAGGGAGGAGGAGGCCGGGGTGAGGAACAGGAGGAAGAAGGAGGTCGCCTGCCGCTGTTCTTGCCGCACCATGGTCGCGAAGAACAGGAGGGTGAAGAAGACGAGGTCGCGACGCCGTTCGTCTGGGTTGAGCTCGTCCCCTCAAATCGGAGGGATCACGGGAACCCGCATTTGAGTGGAATCTGAGAACCCGGGTCAACCCTATTCCACTCAACCTTCTATCCAAACACCAAGCCATCTGGGTCCAACCCGGAACAACCCGGAATATCCCGCAATCCAAACACACGCTACATGACTACACAAAACCCGGGAACAAGCCCGTCTTATGCATCAATCTGAAACATGGAAGATTACAATTCTAGCATAGTAACACGTTTTAGTAATTTAACTTTGACCAAATAGAAATTTAAAAGTATAAATATTTATGTACCAAATAAATATCATTAGATTTGTTATGAAATGTATTTTCATAATAAGTTAAATTGAAGCTATAAATATAAATATCATTTATTAGAAACTTGGTCAAACATGCATGAATCACTTTATGTGACACGTAAACCGTAGTGAAAGTACAACTTGACAGGCAAGTTTCATGCTTTCAATTTTCCCAGGCAAGTCATTCAAGATTCAATCCAAACACATCCACAATCCACATGACTCCTCAAAATCCAGAAACATCCTTCTTGAAGAAAAAAAAACTGGCTCCCGGTAATGGAAGTCAACATTCGCGATTGACACCCTGCAACTGACAGCATGCGACGCACTTGTGTGAAGCTCCCAAGGACAGACATGGCATGCAATGCAAATCCAAAGAAACAGAGAGAGCTAGGCAGTGATGTGGGCAGAAAACGGCATCACAATCGCGTTGGACTAAGACTTAACGCCAAACTCGAGTGCTCCAAACCAACTGTCCTGAAAAGCGCCTTCCACAACAGCTGCAGCAAATATTGGCTGTCCTCTCATCATTTCGCATGCAGATTTGCAGATATGCATGGGGATTTTTTGTTCCACAATGGAGTATCGTGGGCATAGGATTGATCCTTTTTTCTTATTAAATTAAACTCTTTAATTATTACATTGGATTGGGCATGAAGATCGTTCCTTTGGCTAGGATGACTTGTTTATGCGAATTGGCATATTATTTAGTTGAATTTGGCTATTCCTTTAACGCACGCACAATGTTTGATGGTTTGGACAGGAAAAACTAATCATGTCTGATTATTTATGTCTGATTAGTTCAGTGGTTTGGACAGGACCAAGCTCGTACTCGCCTGCATGGTCGCCGCGGGCGTCCAGTTCGGATGGGTGCTGCAGCTCTCCCTCCTCACGCCATAGATCCAGGTATGCTTCGCTCCTCGCTCACGCTCTTGCTAGGTGTTGTACTACCTAGCTAGCTAGATTCCATCCCGCTGTCTTTGCCTGGCCTCTCCTTCGGGTTTGGTGGAAATAAGTGTTTTCTTTTTGTATTTCGTCATATTGCTGAACTTTTTATATGTTGGATTGTTAAATAGATTTAGCATTTTAGTATGTGTATCATGTTTATGCTCTGCAATGTTGATTCATACACCTTTTTTAAAATATAATATACTGACCATAAATTTGGATGAATTATTGTGGTCAGATCTATCAAGTGAATTGGGTAACCATATTGCCTCATAATTATCCAACAAATCAATTATCTACTGAACCTTAAAAATTGGGTGACCATACGGCCTGCTGTATACGGCCAGTTGAAAAATGGGTGACAAATCAATTATTGCTTTTAGCAGCCACACTGTTTTGCCTAATTTATAACAATATTATTGCTTACATATTAACACTATTTTGTCTAGCACACGAACTTGTTTTGCCTACTTTATAACCATATTATTGCTTAATTCTTAACACTAATTTTAAAATATTGTTCCAGTTTTTGTGCTTTTATGCATGTGACTAGTTGAATCATGATTTTTTTGTATGACAGGTATTTTGAATCAAATTGTTTTGATAGGATTAGTTGCCTAGATTTAGTTGTTTCATTCAATAATTAGTGCATTTTATGCTCATACAAATATAGTTATAATAACTATTTTAGGCAAGCATTTACTGGGATAGTTCTCCATACAATGCTTATAAGGCAAACGTTTTAAGGAGTGTGCACTCTAGCGTCCTATGGGAGTAACAAGGTATGATCACACACACAAAATAAAAACACAATCATTTTTTTGTTCCTTGCATTCTTCTTGCACCCTAGCAATCATAGCCATTTACAAGCAGTTTTCCATATCTAATGTTAAGCAATGGTGCTATTTTTCTTTTAGATTTGTAAAAACAGGGCATCACTTACCAGACTTGTGAAATTACACAAGCATCTACCTGTAGATTAGAGGAAGTGTGTATGTTCATTTGGTAGATTAGAGGAAGCGAGGTATGTTTATTCGGTTTTTGGTGGGTTATTTCAGATATCATGCGTACTCTAGCAGAGTTTTGCCATGGTCGATTGTCCTGACTTTTGAGTCTTTTTAACCGGTGTTTCAGATATCATGTTGAATAGTAGGATTTGTCAGCACTACGATGGTGATGGCTGTTAACGAAAATCTAGAAAATTCCATAATATACAAGTGACAAATTGGGATTATTGTCTTCAGGGCACATTATAATATATGTTCTAGTAAATGAACCTTATCTTTTTATTATAGCATCTGATGAATTATTATCAGTTTTAGTACACTGTATGATGCCTTCTATTAAAGAGACCCAAGGCGAGGATTAGTACAAGACCATATATTCTAGAGGTCTGTTGTGACCAAAGGACCAAGACAAGACTGATTGGCTTCAGGCCATGTTTGGATTCCAGGTAAAATCTGTAAACAACTATTTATAATTTTTCCTGTAAATTAATGCCTATGTTGTAATGTTAAAAAAGGTAAAGCCTAATATTATGCTTGTTTTACCACAACTTAGAATGTTTTCATGTCTTCCATGGTGTGAGCTCCTGTGACTTGTGAGGCCGAGCTCAACCATCGGTGGCTTCGATCTCCACTGCAAAGGTGATTTATACCTACAACTTTCCTAATCAATATATTCATATGATGCAAAAGGTAGTAGTAGATTGGAGAAATGACATCCATCTTTGTTATTCATATGCTTGTTTTTCCTAATCAAAGCGAGGTTTGGGTTATGGGTTGCAAATGAATAAATACACTATATTTGCTTTTACAGAATACATAAATTGCCTAATTAGAAAGACATTGTTTCATAAGAAATGACACTTAAATTGCCTAAGAACATATAATCTACTACAACATTACCACTAGCAACATGCTCATCACCAATAGAGGCTCTAGGAACAACCACTTGCACTTTTAAGTACTTCTTTTTCAGTTGCTACATATTGCTATTACAGTTGTATTTTAAACCGCTCAATTAACTATCTTTGTTACACGTACATGTATTTTTATAGGGATAGTCGTCTGTTTTTTTTTGTGTTGGGCTTCATCAATTGAAGATCACTTGTTGTGTGGTCTGTGTTGCCTTCCAATTGTTCAAAATGTTTAATCGGTGTCCCTCTGCGCCTCCCCCTTGCCAGATGCCCGACAAAGCTAAGGCGGGGGAGCCACGTTTTTGGTGGAGCTGTGGCTGCAAGCAGCGGGGTGGTCTTCGCCATTGAGCATGAACATCCATGGTTAAGCGAAAAGACAGATGGCAACACGCAAAGGTGAGCAATTCGGCGCCACTAATTTTCCCTAGCAGCCCCATTTGTTTTTTCTTAGACAATTTAAGGGTCTTTGTTAGGCAACAATACGCCTCTAAATAAGTAATTTAGTCTTTTCTTACTAGTCAATAATGTCATCTAAATAGACAACATAAGATTTTTATTTTTTAACATATGCATCTTTTTTTATCTCAATTCATCAATGAATTTATGATAGATATTATCTTCTTTTTAACATGCAGGATGCATGCAGAAGCAAGATGTAAGCCGTATACATAAAAGATATGGAAATGTATGCTTTTTTATAGGAGACTAGATGTATAGTGTTGTGCTCTGTAAAACTGTAAATCTAAATATGTTCTTTTCTTAGTTGTGTTCTTTTATCAATATATTTGTCCTTTTTCATAGTGAACGTACACATGCAATCTCTAAAAGCAAATGTTTGGTCTGATTTGCCTCTTTTTCTTTACTTATTTGTCTTTTTTACCTAATTTGCGTTTTTTTTCCTGATTTGCCTTTTTCTCCTATAAATCACGATCGGTATTTGCGTCTCGGCTGCACAAGAAAAAAAATCATTTCTACAGCAGCAAACTAGCGTAGTTAGCATCTTGCCAAAAAAGTAATATAATAATACAGCTTTAGCAAAAATAGCAAGGCCGTACGACAGGCTTAAATTACGGTCGGCCGTAATTTAGCTGCTTTCATCCTAATTTCATACCACTAACACAGATACAACTATTTGTGTTCAAACTTTTAGAATCAAATTGAAGCAACAATTAATGATTTTTATAGTATCTGCAGTTATCTAACTACCTTGACATTTTCTAAAATTAGTTTAACTGATCCTCCTTAGGTAACATCAATAAATTCGATCATTTTTTATGAATGAAAGAAAAATTTATTTATCTTTTAGCTCATCGTGGGACCAGTGTCTATGTCATCAAAGAACGAAAAGCAAGCACTGAGCTAGGGTGGGGTGGCTTGCCGTTCAGTCAGAGAACCGAGATGACACTCGGAAATCCTATTCCTATCAGAAGTGGGTCATAACCTAATCCACTGGCCCTTCCACGTGTAAAGAGCGAACAGAGCATCAAGCAAGCTGCACCACATCTAGAGAGGCTATGTGCGAAACTATATATTCAGATTCAGATGATATGATTGAGTGAGTCACTGACCCTAGATCGCTTGCTTGTTGTGACAACTGATGAGCCAACGTACTGCAATGGTGACATCATCATTTGATTACGATGGTTCATATGGAAAAGAAAAAGGTGGAACCACAGGGCGTTCATCAGCTTACTACTGAAAATTGTATTTGTATGTTTGAAGCTGCAGATTAAAGAAGCATATAGTGCTTTTCCAGTGGATCTATTAAAACGTAATTGGAGGAATAAACTCTACACATATTTACATTAATCTCAAGAGGTGTTTATATTATATAGAAATACATGGATATGAAGAGAGAGAAAATAAAGGAAAATAAATAGTTAAATAATGACTAGAAACTGAGAGTACTAACACCCCCGCAGTTGGAACGTTGACATCAGCTGGGATTAGAGACATTCGAACTCGATCAAAATTCTTCAAAGATAGAAATAGGCAGCCCCTTAGTAAAAACATTAGCAAACTATGAGGTGGAAGGCACATGAAGAACTCGTATTTCTCCTGTGGTGACTTTGTCCTGAACAAAGTAGTGTAAGTCGATTTTAACATGTTTGGTATGTTGATATTATACCAGATTAGTTGACAAACAAACAACGCTAACGTTATCACAAAATACCACAGTGGAATGGGGTGGGCAAAAATGGAGCCCCTGAAGCAATTGGTGGAGCCAAGTGACCTCGGCGACTGCATGTAACACCCCTGGTGTTAAGCATTAATTAAAATTTTAATTAAGTTGTTTAGTATGCATAATCATCTGGCATCATGGCATAAAAGCATTTCATGTTTTCATGTTTAAGGCATAAATATGATGCTTTGTATGTTTGACAAGAGTGTTGTATGTTTTTGAGTGTTGATTTCCATGTTTGAAATATATGTGGCTTGATTGAGATGTTTGGTGTTACATGATAAGTGAGAAAACCTTGGTTTTTAAATCTCTCTTTTTGTCCCCTTTTTAATAAGTCAAAAAGTATGTCAAATTTCAAAATGATTTCAAAAGCAAAGTTGTAGCTCTTGTTGAGATGTACAACTTTGGTATTCAAAGTTTTTAAAGTTTCTGTACAAATTTTTGAATAAATTTGAAATCTTTCAAACCCTGAATTTGACCCCTAAACTAGATTTCAAAAACTAAAAAGAATTAGACTTGGGTCTTTTAATCAAAGTTGTAGAGAGGATTAAAAGAAACAACTTTTATTAAGATAGATTTTCAAGTTACTAAAGAAAATCTGAAGTGATTTGGAAAACAAGTTTGATTTGGTTTCAAATTGAAAATCAATTCCCAAAACCTAGTTTTATCCCTTTTTTTGTAGTTTCAAAATTAAGCACAATTTGGATATATGACCAAAAACAAAGTTGTATATAATTTAATGAGGAACAACTTTTATATTGATAAAATTTGAAGTCGTTCAGAAAATTCAAAAGCAATTTTGAATTCAAGTTTGAATGTTTTTCAAATTCAAAATGTGATTTTAAAATCTAGGCAGATTTTGGTTGTGCTCCTTAAATGAAAGTTGTAGGTCCTAATTTTTGGAACAACTTTCATGTTGGGAGTTTTTCCTATTGTATAATGTTTTTGGGAGAAATAGGGGAAAGAAGATCTAGATGTTCTCTGGTGAACAGTAACCGGAGGGGGAAAATATCAGAGCAGAGTCGTGCTCTGCTCGCCGGCCGCCACACCGCCGTCTCCTCTGCCGACCATGCCACGCCACCAAGGCACCTCCTGCTTGCACTATGGTGACCGCCTTTGACGTGCCCTTCGCCCCAAGTCCTTGGCCGGCTATATAAGCCTCCTCATCGCCGGTATCATCCCCGTTTTCCTCCTCTGCTCCTCTGAAATCGCCAAGCTCCACTTCCACACCTCGCCGTCGTTACACCGTCTACGGCAAAATTGGTCGTGCTTCTGATCCCGCCGCCTCCTGAGCTTTCGTTGAGCCCTCGCTAGCCTACTCCGGTGAACCGTAGCGCCACCGCTGTGGTCGTCTTCTCCAACACCGACCGGAGCTCCGCCGCGCAAACTTCCGCCATGGCCAGCCTGGCTCGGAGCCTCTCCGGCCAAACCGGTCACACCAACAGCTCCGCCTTGCTTCGCTAATCATGCTCCACTCGCTTGTGAAGTCTCTTCTGCCCTATCTTGAGTAGTCCGCGGAGGTTGCCGCCGGTGCAAGCTTCGCCATCGCCGCCGCCGTCGCCAACCTTGGTCCAGTGCTCCTCGAGTCAAGGCAAGGTG
The DNA here is from genome assembly GCA_009763385.1 of Coix lacryma-jobi var. lacryma-jobi. Lineage (NCBI taxonomy): Eukaryota > Viridiplantae > Streptophyta > Magnoliopsida > Poales > Poaceae > Coix > Coix lacryma-jobi. The sequence goes on from CM019831.1 coordinate 88,271,079, forward strand.
AGCACCGTAGTCGTCATGAGCTCCTCGGTGTGTTGCGCTTCCTAGTTTGGTCTCTACCGGGCCACCGTGATCGGTCCGCGTGGCTTGCCGTCGGCGCAAGCGCCGCCATGGCCGCCAGCATGGACCAGGTTGCTTGAAGCCGTCTCTGAGCAAGTTTAGGTGCACATCACGGTCGCAGTAAGTGCCCAAGTGCGATGCCACCCTCGGCTAGGTCGCTACCGAGCCCTAGCAGCCGGAGCGCCGTGTCGCCGCTGTGCTCGGTATGGCCGAGCCGCCATGGCCGTCGTCCGCTCGGAGTCGAGTGAGTGCGAGGCCGGGAAAAGAGTGGAATCGGTGCGCGAGATCCAGACGAAGATGTGGAAGGCCTCGCCGTCGCCGGAGGCCTCGTCGGCGATGAGGTTGGAGGTCGGTCAACGTGGGCGCGCGTTAAGTCAAAGCCTTCGGCAGCTGGTCTCGGGCGAGGCGGAGAAGAAGGGCCTGTCAGCCTCGGGCGAGTCAGAGAAGGAGGGCTGAGGCTGAGGCCTGAGGCTCGGATATCAGCAGCCGTAGGTTGAACTGGGCCGAGCCCAGTAAGAGTTAGAGATGGTTTTTCCTTTTTGCTGTTATGAGTGAATAGTGTTAGGTTTTGTCTTTTTGATATCTTTTTGTAGGAAGCTCCAAAAATTGTGAAAATTTTTGTGTGGCTTTCTCAAGCTGCCTGATATTTAAGAAAAATATAAAACTTGAGTTTTGAACAAATTTTGAAACTGATTTAAATATGGCTTTTAATTAATAAATGGACTTTGATGATTTTTGTAGGCCTAGTTAAAGGTCCAAAAATCATGAAACTATTTTTGTAGCTGTTTTTAGCTGAAAATGTATCTTCACAAAAATTTTGAGGTCTGTTGAAGAAAATAAATTTTATTCTTATTTATATGCTTTATTTAATCGTTTGAATGTTTATAGTTGTTTGAGCTAATTAAGTTGTGAATCACCTGCTCAGTATAATAGGAAAGTTTTAGAGTTTTTCATAAGCTCTCTAGATTGTTAAGGATCACCCTTTTTGGTGACCCAGAGCTCCCGTTATAGCTGTTTGAAGTTGGATTAGCAAATCTGTCCTAGCCTTGGACAAAAATGATTATTCCAACTATTTGGCCTAGTTGTCTATAGAACCAACCATGGGTAATATTAGGAAGTCTGTAGACAATTTGATAAGCTTTTCAAATTGTCTAGGATCACCCCTTTTGGATCTTGGTAGCTCTGGTTATGGCTTGATTAGTATGAGTGGTGTAATCTATCCAAAGTGTGAACAGCAGTGTTTACATCTTGTGTGACTTTGGTTTATTGTTTGAAGACCATGGGACACCTCTCATCTTGTGTTCCTATGGCTTGAGTGATGTTTAATGAACCTTAGCCATCCTTAGTTATCTTTCTAAAGATGCTTGGTGGAAGTTGTATGTATACCTAGGAATCTTAGTTGGTTTTGTTGGTTTGCAACTTTACCGCGAAGGAAAGTTGTACTCGACTTTCCTTAAGTTTGTTTAATCTTTTGTTATAATTGTCCTGCACCTTAGCATGCATTCCATGGCATCATACTGAGCATACATCATTTATCTACGTGTAGTATCCGAGAGTGTTGAAGTCGTGTTGATCAAGCTTTGATGATCACCCTCGTCGAACAAGCCTCGAAAGGAGATTCTTGTTGGACAAGCTTCGTCGAGAAGACTTAACTTCAAATCAGCAAAGGAACTAACTTGTGTGGATTCTTCTTAGATCTTATCTTCCCTGCAACGAAGGCAAGCCTCGGACATTAAACCTATTCTTGTATTTTTTTTATAAAGTTATTTATATCACTTGAATTAATATGATGCATTAGGTGAATAGGAATTGAGTGAATCCTATTTGATGCATTACCAACCTTAATGATTCCAATACTTAACCTTGCTACCCGTTTTATGAAAATGCTTAGTATGCTTAGCCATGCTTTACTACTTCTTTATAGTAGGTGCTTTTAAAAATGGTTATTATGTTATGGGGATAATGAATCTGGAAACTACATGATAAGTATAGTAACTTACATCAAGAATGGAGTCTTGTTGTAAGGTTACTCAACATAGGACCTTATCGTTGTTGGCCTGCTGTGATTGAGACCTTTGAGTACAGCCCACATGCGGTGATAAGCCTCATCTATAGCTATTCCGATTCTTGAGAACGGCTAATCGCGCACTGGGAGTGGAAAGATGGCGGGAGTAGCGTGTACCCTCGGGGCTATGAGATAGTCGGGTTCGAGGTGTACTGTACTCTCGGGTGGCGCGAACCCGTTCTTGTATGGGAGGATCTATAGATAGGGTTGATATATGCAAGATTAAGTTCTACATATATCGTGTGGTACTGAATCCCCAGCTGGGTTTTTAAACGATTCGAATCGCCGTGTTTCCTCGGATACGGAGCCTCAATCCACTGACCCGCACCGTAGTAATAATTGGATCTTTATGAGATGAGAACTAAAGATGTGGTATGCTTATGAAAGTTTGAGAATCTTTAGATAGTTATGAAATTTAATCTTGAGTTAAAACTTGAAAGTAGGATTCTTCTATTAGTAAGCTTTTATGCAAATGAAAAGTACTGTTGAGCCTACCCAAACCAGCATGACCCTGAAGTCTTTTCTATTGACGGGTAAGTCTTGCTGAGTACCGACAGTACTCAGGGTTTGTTAATCCCTTGTTGCAGGTCTCTAATCGGTGGTGTCAACCACGATCAGGTCAGTGGGCTAGACGTGATCTGGTTACTTCTTCTCCAACTTAGGTACTCCGCCTAAGTGTGGTTCCGTAATACTATTCTATTTCCGCAATACCAGTTATGTTTATGTAAAAAGTAACTTGTTCATGGTTTTGTAAAGTCTATATCTCTTACTTCCGCACTCCGATGGTATTTTGTATCAACTGTCGTAATGTTGTAATTATTCCAACCTTCATGATGATGATTCTGTGGTTCGTGGATAATTCGGGGTTCTCTCGGGGACACCCGACAGATCTTTCCAGTGATGTGGTACATGTGCACAGTCATTAGGGCTCGGGAAGACGATGACGTGTGCAGATGGGCCACATTAATGGGAGGTTCTGCCACACTGCATTAGCAACACCGTGATATTCAGTCTCGGCATTAGAGCGAGACACAATTTGCTGCCATTTGGAAGACCAAAAAATCTGATTGTCGCCCAAAAACACAGCATACCGTGAGGTGGATCATCGAGTGTCTGGACAACCAACCCAACCAACATTAGAGTATGCAACTAAATCATATGTGTAGATGAACGATGAAGCTGCAAACCATAGTCCAAAGTGTCTTTGATGTAGTGAAGAATATAATGTGCTTAATCAATGTCAGATGAGGCTCACACGGATCATGCATATAAAGATATATCTGTTGTACGGTGTAAGAGATGTCTGAATGGGTGAAAGTGAGGTATTGTAGAGCACCGACAAGAGTACAACAGTCTATGGTGGGGGTCGTCACCTGAGAGTTTGGAAGTAGTATCAATTGGATCAACCCAAGATTAAGGGAAGTACAGGGGTGCTTGCATTAGGAAAACATCATATCTGCAAGTTTTATTTCTATCATCATTTCACTGTATACACTGACAACAACAGTGGGATGTGCCGCCTAAGTGCCCACAACTGAAGCAGCCAGGGCCCCGGGCAAGAACAGTAGAATGAGAGGGGTTTGATTAACTGCTATGATAATTAGCAGCTGGAGGATAGTGGTGTTTGAGGTGCAACTAATTCAATAATTATTGGCAAGAAGACTAATTAAATATTACCAAATAAATATAGTGCAGTTTTCTTTTCTTTTCTCTTTTTTGGTAGCTATATATATATAACGTCCACAAAAGGTTGAAATTCTAGTTTTGTGTAGATAATTACTCCCTCTGTCCCAAGATATAAGACGCGATTTGACTTGACACGGTCTTCAAAAATATATTTTGACCTATAATTTCTCTTATAATATATAATTTATAGAAATAAAAGTTTAATCATTAGAAAATATTTCTAAATATAAATATAATACAATTACTTTTATAGTATAAGTTTTTTATATGATTAGACTAATTCTTAGTCAAAGATAAGAAAGTTTGAATTTTGAAATACGTGCGCGCCTTATATCTTGGGACGGAGGGAGTATATAGCACCTGGTGCTTATTCCTTTTTCTTTTTCTTTTATAAGCATTAGTTGTGCACCTTTTCTTTCACAGTTGCTACGTAGTACCACAAACAACTGCACGAACTGCACTACTGTAGAGAATTTCTATATTACTACTGTCACCATCAAGGATTGTGATTGATTGAGGCAACATGTATGGTAGTAGATCCATAGTAGGTTTTAATCATTGTAACATCTATACAAATATTGGGGCACTTTACATGGCTGAGATAAATCGTATAAACATACGTGCAAGTGGACTCCTTTGAGCCCTATATTTTGCTGCCTTTGTTACCTATTTTTAATTCATGTTCTGTATGTATTGTAGTGCTTTTTTTTATTAATGTAAACCCCTTTCGTATGTGTCTGTTTGTTAACTTATTGCAAACATAAACAATTGTGAAATTGTTTCCACATCTTCAATCATGCAGGCATTTTTTTCTATGGTGGTGTGTTCTCCCTTTTGTTGTCACTTGTCAGCATGAACTTCTTTTTGGTCAGTGGGGCGATCTGTAGGATACAGAACAGAGGGAACAAGAGGCGAGAAAACAAGATCAGGGAGAATAAAGATATTGCTATTTTCATGTTACGGAATTAAAAACAGCGGGGCTCCACCGAATCATGTTGTGGTCGCAGCTGGATCCCTGAGCTGAGAGCTAGTGAGCTGTCCTGTTGTTGGCACTGCCTGTTTTCTGGTTGCTCACTCACGCTGCCCCACTACCCCTACCCAATATGGGCTACATAAACAAGGACACATTTATTGGCTCGGTTACAGGGGCGGAGCTAGAGAAATATGGAGGGGGTGCGGGTGTGCAGGCTTCCTCTATAGTAACTACTATAGTGGAATGTAACTACAAGATCTTCAATGACAAAGAAAAAAGAACTAAGGCCGCGTTTAGTTCGAGGGAAATTTTTTTGGAAAAGTCCTGTAGCACTTTCGTTGTTATTTGATAAATTTTGTTCAAACATGGACTAACTTGACTTAAAAGATTCATCTCGACATGTACATACTAAAAGTACAATTAGTTAATTTTTTACCTACATTTAATGCTCCATGCATGCATCTAAAGATTGATGTGGCGGGGAATCTGGAAAAAATTTGGGAAATTTTGGGGAACTAAAGGCGGCCTAACCATTCATTTTAAGCAAAGTTTTAATAGAATGATTAATTGAAAAATGAAAATTACATCCGTGATGTAGAGGCAAATTGCCCTGTACGCTTGAGCTATAAGCCGGTTCGACTGATTTGTACATTTATTTTTTTGTAAGAGGAAAACAATATTTCATGACTGATTTGTATATATTAAAGCCAGTAGAGTAACTCATACAAACAGAACCAAAATTGGTAGCTAGGATCTCTCAAATCTCCGGAGCTAGACCGTCCTCCTTGAATTTTTGGGATCAATGCATGCATCTTCCATTTTTAACATTGCAATTCCTTTTCCTCTAGAAAACATTTCCATGCTTTTTCTAACATTCACAAAAATATTTATATTTTAGTTGTTTTGGTTGCTTTCATAAATATCAATTAGCAAATATTAGAGAAAGAAAAAAAAGAGACTGACTCTAGAATCTACAAAACTAAAACCAACTGATGGAAATTGAAAAAAAAAGAATCGTTAAAGTTGCTACTTTGCCTTGTGATCAAGATTGAACGGGAAATAGAGCAGGGTGGTGGGCCGCTGCACTCCTGGTGCCCCAGAGTTGTGTTGGCAGCTAGCCGCCTCACCAGCGTGCTGCAGCTGTTTGTACGGCCGTGCGAAGGACGTGGCTGATGTTTGGCAATTGTTGGGCTGTTGTGGGCTCTTGCTGTTGGCTGAGTGGTTCTGTGGGTGCAGATGTTTGGTCGAGAGGGGTGCGAGTACGGTAGAAACTTATATAATATAGCGTATATCGCATTTTGCTCTGGGTGCGGCCGCACCCAGTCGGGCCTATATGGATCCGCCCGTGCTCGGTTACATGTACCAACAACGGCTTTGCGATCTTCGCTCTTGTGATTTGTTCCAACAACCAAGTGGATTTTGTGGTGCTGAGTGTGGAATTTTTTTTTAACTCCTATATATATGGACCATCATTATAAAATATTACTCCCATTTTTTTTTTCTAAAATATCGTTTTGACTCCTCCAGAATACATAACTTTTGCAATGTATAGAGACAACTATAAATCTAGAAAGTGGCCCTTGGCTCCATAATAAATATTTACAGAGATCACTAATGTAATAAATTGATCTAACCAGGATACATTTGGTAGCACTTTTAGAACAACTCTTAGGTTGGTTCTAGCACTTAGGGGTAGGGGGTTGATTTTTCAAAAATGAAGTAAATATGTGTTTGGTTTGAGGGTTCAAGTGGGTTCAATTGGATCATACCTCTTTTTTTAAGAGGGGAGTATGTGGTGTAAACCACATGCTACATGTGGTAATATGGAAACCAATTTTTAAAAATGTATTTTATTTATTTATTTATTTATTATTTTCTAAAATTTGGTATATTGATAGTATCAGTGGAGGTTTTGTGACTCAGTTTCTAAGAATATATCATTTATCATCCTATTAAACTTTCATCATTTCTTTTCATCTATACTGTATCATGTCAACTTATTTAATACCAATAAAAACCTCATTAATACTAGCCTAATGACCTTGTTTGATTTCGTAAATAGTACAATTTTTCTTATAAACATAGTAGGACACAATATAATTGATTTATGACAAACTAACTCCTTTATAATCTTATATGTCGGGACATACGAATATTACTTAGTTGCATGAACCTGAAAAAGTCAATTCTCGGAATGCAATCTGTCCATATCTTGCTTTTAAATAATGCTAGGGGCTCCAACATTCACTTCTCATGAGGTGCCGCAATTTTTATTTTTTAGTCGTCGTCGTGTGTACACTCCTTGGTAATTGGTATCCACAGCATTTCCCTCTCGCCACTAGTACGGCGCACGAGCATCCCCGCACTACAGAATATCCGTTTCAACCTCATCTACCGTCCGATCGCCAAATCCGACGGCCATCGTTTTCCCGAATTAGTGATCCTCCGACACGAGTGCGCCCCACCACCAAAGAAAAAAGAAAGAAACGGAATACTGGGTATTTATTGATTTTCTCCACACTTTACGATTTCCTCCTCTCCCATATTCTTCTCTTCCCCCTCCCTTCCTCCCTCCCCTTGGCCCCTTCCTCCCACTCCGAGGAAAATCCGATTTGAATTGAAATCGTCCGGAAACAAGGAGATTTTTTCTCCCCCAAAGGTATCTTCTCTCTCGATCCGATCCCGTAGTTGCTCGCGTCCCTGTTCCTCGCCAGCGGCAGCGGCGCTGGGCAAGCGGCGGCGACTGGACGAGGTCTTCATCGGCTCTTCGCGGGCGAGGGCGACGATCATCCACTAGGTACGCCGCCCTTTCCCGTCCATTCCTGCCGTGCGTAACCGAGCGCCTCCAAGCTATATGCTTTCGGATTCGGATCTGACCCAATTACTTCCCACTAAATTCGATTTTTGGCGAGAATTCCTGAGCTGTGCCTGCCCCCTGATCTGTTCGTAGCTCACTGCTGAACTTCGGCTTCAATCCGCCTTCGTGGATTCTGGATGCAAGCTCGTGCTAGTTTGGCTTTGAATTTGCTCGAATCTTGGATTTCGGTTTGATATGAGCTGTTTGTCCTTTTGCAGTTTGGTCGGTTTGATATGAGCTGTTTGTCCTTTTGCAGTTTGGTCGGTTTGAGCACATGATGATGGCCAACGCGAAGCTCCATAAGCAGGCGCTGCTGCCGCCGCGGAGCCCGTTCCCGACGGCGGCGGCGCCGTCGCCATACGCCGACCGCGGCCCAATCGTGCGGCCTCAGGTTGGCGCCTCGCACCACCGGCACGGCCACCACCAGCGCACGTCGTCCGAGAGCTTCATCGAGGAGCAGACGCCGTCGTGGCTCGATGACCTGCTCAATGAGCCCGAGACGCCCATCGCGCGGCAGAGCGGCCGGGCTGGGCACCGCAGGTCGTCCAGCGACTCGTTCGCGCTGTTTGACGGTGGAGCTGCTGGCGCCGGTGCTTACGCCAATGGCTTCAAGGGGATGGGGAGAGGAGGTGGGCAGCCTGCGCCATGGGGCGGTGTGCAGGAGTACTATGCCAAGCCGGCATCGTTTGTGAGGGCACATGGCCGGCCGTGGGACCAAGGCATGCCGCATTCAGCGGGTTTCAGGCATGGTGGTGGGCTGCCAATGCCCACAAAACATAAGGTTGGCGGGCATCATGGCCCACCGAACATGTCGAGGGAGCATGACCATGGCATGGACAAGAGAACTCCTGATGATGCTGGCCATGATCAAAAGGTTGGAGTCAAGGAAGGTGTGCTGCCGAAGCATGCACAGTCAGAGGCGGACAACAAGCGCGCTAAACAGTGAGTTTGATTACTGTTCAATGTGAATTGTTGTTTCACACTTGCACAATCCTACTACTACAATCAGAAAAACTCAAGACATTTCACCGTAACCTTAAGCACAAGACCCTTAAATAGACATCTTTTATATCTCGCACTAAGAGTAGTGCATATATTGGTATTTGATGTTTTTCTTGACCTTGAGAATACAGCAGTCGTTGTCGTGAAGTCAGCAATGTTTTTTTTCAAGTTTTTTCTGTATGGTTACACAGACCATTCAGTTACTGTGGGCATAGTATAGTGTGAGCTATATATTAATTCCATTTGTGTTGTAACTTACTGAACAATCGTGATTGAGTAGGCCTATATGCATGTGCTATGAATCTGTGGTTTGTGCACACGCATGGTCAATGTTTAGTACTTAGAATTGACTTGTGGTAACATAAATGAGAATTCTCTCTCTTTTTTTTTGTCTCCTGAACTGTTCTCTTGTAATGGCTGTACTTGTATCTTTTAATAAACTCCTTATAATAAAAAACAACTTACCCAAGCTTTCCAGTTTGCAACTTGAGAAATCCTGGAATCAGATGTGCCCTTGTCAGCTATAGTGCTTGGAAAATGTGCCAGATATCCCGTAATTTAGAGATATTCAATTTAAACTTGGAATCATACAATTTAATATTTAATTTAGGGCATCATGCTATTTAATCAATCCTATTTATTGAGATTAAAATGATTGCTCATTTTTTGTTTTCATTAAGGTGTCATTTCAATTGGTTGCAGGCAATATGCTCAGAGGTCCCGAGTCCGGAAGCTGCAGTATATTGCAGAGCTTGAGGGTAGAGTCCAGGCATTACAGGTGAGCTTACCACGGTGAATGTTTTTTATATCTCTTTAAATTTGGTATTATATGTGATGGAAAGATATTCATGTTCGAACCATGCAGTCAGAAGGGGTAGAAGTGTCTGCTGAAATGGAGTTCCTTACCCAGCAGAATATTATGCTCGACCTGGAAAACAAAGCCTTGAAGCAAAGACTGGAGAGTCTAGCACAGGAACAACTTATTAAACGCTGTAAGTTTTGTCCCTAATATTTTATTTTATGTTATCTCGAGATTATGCTCTCCATCCAAATCATTTCAGTAACTTGCATTAGGTTTTCCTGAGATATTAATAACGTGTCAAGGATAGATGCTATGTTGAGACACTGATTCAAATAAAATTTTCACTTAACTGGATAGTGGCTCTGATTGTCATTATTATATAGAAAGTTCAAGAAGGCGCTAGGCGATCTCTAGGCTGGGTCACCGCCTAGAGCCTAGGTGTTCCCAAGGCGTTTACTAGGTGTTATTAGTATAGACACATATATGTTTAAATACACACATATATGTTTAAAAAAGAAAAAGAAAACAGGAGATAAGTAGAGTTCACTGGAGAGAAAGGCCCATAAAACAGTGAACAGTCCAAAGTCCAAGTCCCCCCAACACCTTATCCGCTTATCCCTTGCTCCTCTGCTCGGTCGCCTGCATGGACGCCACACACGCATACAGCCGCCGCCTCCGCCGCTGGTTCCTCTCCCGCACCCATCTCTTTCTGGTCGGTGCGCCACCCACACGCGCATGCCGGCCGCTTCTCCTCGTCCCCACCACCGACCTTGGCCCGCTGTCTACCAGTCCTCCCCCACCGGGCCACCGGTGACCTCTGCTATGGATTTTGGTGGACGTCACCTATCCCTCGCCTACCCCTTAGGAGAGGCAGCACCCCTCCGCCTAGCGCGTAAGCGCACCTGGGCGAGCGCCTAGGAGCGCCTTTTTGAACCATGATTATATCATTATTTTTGGTTTATCCCGATTTAAGAGGACATTTAACAATGGTTCTTATTGTGTTTAACCATTTAAGCATCTACTAAGACCATCAATAATTTTTGAAACAATGCCTTCTCAATTGAAGCAACAAAAAAACCAATGACATGAGGACATCCCTCCTAACTTTAAAGTGAGGGCTTAGCATTGAATTGTTTTCTCAGTAAGATGTATCATGTGTATGCATCAATGGTCAAACCTTCAATAGGGCTATTCTTGAATTTTTTGGTTTTTAACTAATTGTCGTGAACTCAGTTGACAGATCACTCATTGTTTAATTAATTCAGATATCCAAGGAACCTGTAACTAGAAGCTGGAAACCAAACTACCTAGACAAGTCAAACTTGGTTAACTCAGTTTCCAACCTTTTTTAAGATATGAAAAGGAATTTGTTAGTATAATTTGGAAAAGCACGGTGGTACCAATAACATCTGAAATTCTGCAATCTGCATACTAGCATATCAATGGTCCAATATACAGGCTGAACTTGAGGCAGGTCTCGGAATTACTTAACTGTTTCGTATATACATGTTTATTGCTTCGTTAGGCCTCCACTATGTTGCTAGTTAACTACATACCAGTGGCTGTAATTCATAAGACCTTCTATGTTGTTGACTTGCTATATCTGCTTAACAGCCAAGTAGTAAATAGTATCTTAGAAATTTAGTTGGCCTACAAAACAAGACCTATGGGTGGCAGGGCTAACAGTGAAGCCAGGAAAAGCCATGGTTTTATGTCTTCAGCTTCTAGGCGAAAATGGCTATGGCTTCACTGTTTTTGGCAAGGCTTTTGATTAAGCCAGTGGAGAAGCCCTAACAAAAGCCCTGCTAAAGAGTACCTCCTACTTTACCAATCATAAATATAAGGCCATCTAGGTGTTGTCCAAAGTCAATTTTTTCAAACTTTGATCACCAAGCATCAATATCTAAAACTTTACAACACAAGATTGGTATTAAAAAAATTCTTATGAAAAATACTTTCATAACATATTTACTCTTTTCATGTGTAAGATAATAATTTTTTGTAGTTATTACTGCCAGTCAAAGTTCAGACCGTGTCAATGTCCTATAGAACTTATATTTGTGATCTGAGGAAGTATTTAATCAGAAGCTAGGCATCTTCTTTTTGTTAGTGTTGAGTTCATCAAAAGCGGTGCATTGCTTTATTGATACTGAATGCCTGCTAAGATTTTGTTATTCTGATTAGATGAAAAACATTGAACATTCTTTCTCAATTTTGCAGTTCAGCAGGAGATGTTTGAGCGGGAAATTGGTCGTCTCAGGTCCCTATATCAGCAACAGCAACAGCAGCAGCAACATGCTCCTGCTCTTGTTCGTAGTAACAGCAGAGACCTTGATGTGCAGTTTGCCAACTTGTCTCTGAAACACAAAGACCCCAACTCGGGCCGGGATGCTCTCTCTGGTCCTCTTCGTACTTAGTTCTTTTTCACCCTTCCGTTCTTGTGGGTTCTATCAGTTGCCACCACCGTGTGGCTGTCATCTCCACCAAGAAAGGAGAAGTGCACTTGGATTGCGTGAATAACACCAGAAAAGGCTAGTAGCTATGGATCTGATGTTTATTATTTCGGGATATGCACCTGGCGGTCATCCTCAGCTCGCGTCCATTGGTGATGCTCGACCAGTCGGCGGTGTTTAGGGTTTTCTTTTTAGCTAGATGCTTTTCAAGCATCATTGTACCATTTCTCATGCTAGGGTTCTAATCTGTTACTACCCCCCCTTTTTTTCCTGAGCTGTATTCTTCATGCATTGTAGCCATGTTTGGATTAGTTCTGCGTTGTTAGTGGAATGTGGAGCAGTAGTCAGCATCAGGAAAGTTGCTTTGAAAATGTGCCACATCCTTGATAACTGTATGTTGTGCTATTATTTCTCAGTACTCAATAAGCTAGTGCAAATGAAGTATTAGCGATCTTCAAACTTCAGGTTGTCCTTGAAGTTGGTCTCCTTTGAATATTCTGTGAATTCCTCAACATTTCTTGTTGATGTTAAAATTTGGCCTCCTAATTGTATATTGTGTATGCAAGCAGTGCTGAGGTATGGTTGATTTAATTTATTGGCAGCATGTCAAATTCTGTCTGTAGATGATCAACGATATTCTCTAACCGTGCGTGTCAAAGACATCATGGTAGATGACTAGATGTGGCTCTTACAACGTACAAGACTACAAGATCCCCACAAATATATTTGTTGAAGAGTTGGAGTTGGCATGTCAAATTCAGTCTAACCGTGTTTGTCAAAGACAATCGTGGTAGATGACTAGATGGGGCTTTTACAACATTCAAGAATACCACAAATAATTTGTTGAAGAGTCTGATGTTGGAGCATCAATATGACATTTTGAGTACGTGTATTTAGTTCAATATAATACAATATTGTTTAGGTCATCATAATAATACATATTGCTCAAAGTAATGCAATAAACTCGAGGAGTTTCAGTGTTACAGAAAAGGAAGCTAATGGATACAAACAATGAACTCCGAGCTTTGCTCGCAATCGCTGCTGGACAACAGACAGATTGGCTCGTAGAGGTCTCCCTCACCCGGACCGTTAAGTGATCAGAAAGAGGAGAACACCCAGCACCTCATTTAATGCGTGTTTGCAAGACACTTCTAGAATGACATCCTTTGATGAATGGTGCCAAAACACTATCGGGCGCCCGTGCGTCGGTCGCGCTAGCAGCGCACGCTTCCTGTTTTCGGTACGACTTTCGAAACCAGTACGGACTATTTACGGGCCATTTCCTTTTTCGTAGGCTAAGCGTAGAATTGATGGACGCCGGAGAAAAGGATAAAGACGCATGCATGTGTCAGGAAGATGCCAGATTCTGTTTTTTATGGCACAAGTGGTGTACAAACTTTAAAATATCATAACTTCTTTAAAAAATATTTATTTTTAATTATGTTTGCACCATTACATTTATTATGACGAGATCTATAAAACTAGACCCATGTTGGATATATTTCGAGGAAATTTATATGATTATAAAGTTTCGTGTCTAGGAGTACAAAGTTTGAAATGTGATAGTACAAAGTTTCAAAACTTAGAATGCAAAGTTTCAAATTATAAAGTTCCATTTTAGGTGTACAAAGTACATATCATGTCAGTACAAAGATTGAAATGATCTAGTACAAAGTTTTTGAATTCAGATGTAGAGTTTGAATCCTAAAGTTTTGAACCTAGCTTTACAAAGTTTATAACATGGTAGTCCAGAGTTTTGAATCTAGTAGTACAAAGTTTATAACATGGTAGTCCAGAGTTTTGAATCTAGTAGTACAATGTATTGTAACGTGATAATTCAAAGTTTTGAACTTACCGATACAAAGTTTGTAATTTGTTAGTGAAAAGTTTTATGAATTTTAAATGTAATTTTTGAATCTATCGACATAAAGTTTGTAATGTGATAGTTTAAAATTTAAAGTTTAATTATAAAATTTTAGGATTATAAATACAAAGTTTATAGCATGTAATTAAAAGTTTATGATATGATAGTTCCAAGTTTATAAATTGTAAGTGTAAAGTTTTGAACCGAACAATTCAAATTTTATAATATGATAGATAAAAATAATGAATCTAGTGGTACAAAGTTTGTAATGTGATAGTTCAAAGTTAATAATTATTTATGTAAAGTTTTAAACTTAGCAGTACAAAGTTTTAAATGTGATGGTATCAAGTTTATAAATTCTAAGTGTAAAGTTTTGAAGTGCTAGTATAAAGTTTCTGGATTTAGAATGTAATGTTTGAAATGACAAAGTTTTAAAATATTAAGATACAAGGTTTGAAATGTATCTATATAAACTTTTTATTTTTAAAAAATAAAATTTGAAAATTATAAAGTTTTAAATTTTTAAGAATAAATCTTTTCTATCTAATATTGAAACAAAATTTTATTTCAATAAGTGATCATGTGTTAAACATTTTTTCTCTACTATTTTTTACTATTTTTTAAAGTTGATTTCCTGACATTTTGTGTTATAGCGTATTACTTTCAGTTATATATGAAAGTAAAACCATCTCCCCGCCCATTTATTACCCATGCATCCGGTACCCTACAACAACAACAACAACAACCACCAAGCCTCTTAGTCCCAAACAAGTTGGGGTAGGCTAGAGTTGAAACCCAACAAGAGACCCTAGTCACGGTTCAGGCACGTCAATGGCTGCTCTCCATGCATTTCTATCCAAACATAGATCTCTAGGTATATCCCAACTTATTAGATCTCTCTTTATTGCCTCCCCCCACGTTAATTTCGGTCTACCTCTACCTCTCCTCACATGAAAATCTTGGGCTAAAACTCCACAATGCACTGGTGCCTCCGGAGGTCTCCTTTGGACATGACCAAACCACCTCAACCGATGTTGGACCAACTTTTCTTCAATTGGTGCTACCCCTAGCCGGTCACGAATATCGTCATTTCGGACTCGGTCCATCCTTGTGTGGCCACAAATCCAGCGCAACATACGCATTTCTGCAACACTCATTTGTTGGACATGTCTTCTTTTAGTAGGCCAACATTCTGCTTCATACAACATAGCCGGTCTAATCGCCGTCCTATAAAACTTGCCTTTGAGCTTTTGTGGTACCCTCTTGTCACAGAGAATACCAGATGCTTGGCACCACTTCATCCACCCTGCTTTGATCCTATGGCTAACATCTGCATCAATATCTCCATCCTTCTGTAACATCGATCCAAGATACCGGAAGACATCTTTCTTAGGCACCACTTGGTCTTCCAAGCTCACCTCTCCCTCTTCCTGTGCAGCATTGCCGAAATCACATCTCATGTACTCAGTCTTAGTCCTGCTTATTCTAAACCCTTTGGACTCAAGGGTCTGCCGCCACAACTCTAGTTTCCTATTTACTCCTGTCTGACTCTCATCAACTAACACTGCATCGTCTACAAAAAGCATACACCAAGGGATATCTCCTTGTATGTCCCTCGTAACCTCATCCATAACCAAGGCAAAGAGATATGGGCTCAAGGCTGACCCTTGATGAAGACCTATTTTAATCAGAAAGAAATCAGTGTCACCATCATTTGTCCGCACATTGGTCTCGACGTTGTTGTACATGTCCTTGATGAGGGTAACATATTTTGTTGGGACTTTATGTTTGTCCAAAGCCCACCACATAACATTCCTTGGTATCTTGTCGTACGCCTTCTCCAAGTCAATGAAAACCATGTGTAGGTCCTTCTTTTGCTCCCTGAACCGCTCCATAACTTGTCTTATTAAGAAGATTACTTCTATGGTTGACCTTCTAGGCATGAAACCAAATTGGTTCATGGATATCCGCGTCGACCCTCGCAATCTATGCTCAATAACTCTCTCCCACAACTTCATCGTGTGGCTCATCAACTTAATTCCCCGATAATTAGTGCAGCTTTGGACGTCTCCCTTGTTCTTGTAGATTGGAACCAATATGCTTCTTCTCCACTCCTGAGGCATCTTGTTTGAACGATAGATATTGTTAAACAACTTGGTTAGCCATACTACAGCTATATCCCCGAGGCATCTCCACACCTTGATTGGAATACCATCAGGACCCATCGCTTTATCCACTTTCATCCTTTTCAAAGCTTCTCTAACCTCCTGCTCTTGGATCCTCCGCACATAGCGCCTATTGGTGTCATCAGATGAGTCATCCAACCGAACGGTGGAGTTCTCATTCTCCCCATTGAACAAATTATCAAAATATTCTTGCCACCTATGTCTAATCTCATCTTCCTTCACCAAGAGTTGCTCCCTCTTATCCTTAATGCACTTGACTTGGTTGAAGTCCCTTGTCTTCTTATCACGAGCCCTAGCCATCCTATAAATGTCCTTCTCTCCTTCCTTCGTATTCAAATGTTGGTAAAGATCCTCGTAAGCCCGCCCCTTCGCCTCCCCCACCGCTCGTTTTGCAGCCTTCTTAGCCACCTTGTACTTTTCTATGTTGTCCGCGCACCGGTCTTGGTACAAGCACTTATAGCATTCCTTTTTTTCCTTAATAGCCTTTTGCACATCTTCATTCCACCACCAAGTGTCTTTTGGATCGCGACCACTTCCTTTAGACACTCCAAGCACCTCTGCGGCAACCTTCCGAATGCAAGTTGCCATCTTCTCCCACATGTTGTTTGCATCTCCTTCGTCTTTCCAAGGGCCCTCCTCAATAACTCTTTCTTTGAAGCCCTTCAATGCTTCTCCCTTTAAATTCCACCACTTTGTCCTCGCACTCTTGGCTTGTTTGACCCTACGAGCATGCACCAGGAAGCGAAAATCGACCACCAATAGCTTGTGTTGAGAAACCACACATTCTCCAGGTATCACCTTACAATCCTCGCAAGTGTGTTTATCCCCCCTTCTTGTAAGGACAAAGTCGATCTGGCTAGAGGAATGACCACTACTAAAGGTCACTAAATGGGAAGGTCTCTTTCTAAAGAAAGTGTTGGCTATCATTAGATCGAAAGCTGTAGCAAAATCTAGTACATCCACTCCCTCCTGGTTCCTACTACCATAACCGAAACCACCATGAGCCGCCTCAAAACCTGCACTTGAAGACCCTACATGGCCATTTAGGTCCCCTCCTATGAAGAGCTTCTCACTGCTAGGTACAACTCTAACCAAGCCATCCAAATCTTCCCAGAACTGCCTCTTAACACTCTCATCATGGCCTACTTGAGGGGCATAAGCACTAATTATGTTTAGAACCATATCACTAACGACAAGTTTAACTAAGATAATCCTATCTCCTTGTCTTCTCACCTCCACTACTCCATCCTTCAGGCTCTTGTCAATCAGAACTCCTACTCCATTAATATTTGAAGTTGTCCCTGTGTACCAGAGCTTAAAACCAGTATTTTCCACCTCCTTCGCCTTTTAACCCTTCCATTTAGTCTCTTGGACGCACAAGATATTTACACGCCTCCTAACCGTTGTATCAACTAACTCTCTTAACTTACCCAGGAGGGACCCTACGTTCCAACTGCCTAGACGAATCCTAGTTGGCTCGACTAGCTTCCTTACCCTTCTCACCCGCCGAGTCAGATGAGAAGACCCTTGCACATTTTTCACCACATCCGGGAGCCAATGTGGCGCGCCACTAAGGATGCGACGACCCGATCCTTGCTCATTTGGCACCATGCCCAGATCACGACACGGCGCGTCACGGGGGTGACGACCCGACCCTTTCTCATTTGACACCATGCCCGGGTTCCGACATGGCGCGTCGCCAAGAGGGTTACGCCCCAACAGGATTCTTTTGGGTTTCATCTCCATATGGTTAGCTAGGTTTTTACGTTGACTCGTCAAGCCTATCACAACCCTCCTCCTTAACCAGGGCTTGGGACCTGCTATGTTGAGCTACCATAGACACCCCAACATAGGCGGAGTTATCCGGTACCCTGAAAGAGAAAAATAAATAAGCTAAAAAAAGTGGTTTAAAAAACCAGACATGAGAATTAATATATATATATATATATACGTATAAAATTGGACTCTAGAGACTACATAGATCTAGGAATGAAGCTAGACATGGGAATCATGATTCAAAGTACATGTGCTAAAGGTTCACGCGTACCTAGCTCTTTACGGTTACGTGTCGTCCCTCCGACTGCGCGTGCGCTGCGATCGTTTCTGGCGCACGCCCGTCCAGTAACGTTGCCGTGAATGGTGGGACAAGGTGGACTTGACGGTAAGCTAAGATGCATGGAAGGGACTGAATTTTCTCATTTTTTTTTCTGGAAACATCGAAATGATTGTCTTCAACGGAGCTACACCTAGATTGTCCATATATAGTTTTTTTTTTGATAACAACCGGGGCCAGAAGTGGCCCAAGATATATTAGCAGCATGAAGCTGCGATGAACGAAACATCAACAATATTTACAGAGGACAGTGCAAAGGACAAGGAGCACTGATGGTAAGGATGACTATAAGAACATCCCGTAGAAAAGGAGGATCCTGAATGTGAATGAGCCTGACTAGCTAGTACATGTGCAGTAGTATTAAGACTCCTATGAATTTTGAAGATCCTCGCTGAACATTGACCTGCATAATTGGCGAACTGTTGGGTGAATGGCTTAATGCGCCAATCTGGAGGGTGATTTTGATCCGCCTGGTTGAGGAAGGTCACAAGCTGTAGGCAATCAGATAAAAAAGTAGTGTTCATGAATCCGAGAGCATGGTTGATTGTTGCTGCTACTCATGCCGCAATTGTTTCCGCCATTAGCACCGAGTGAACTCTTGGAAGTTTGGCTTTTATGAAAATCTTGTTCACCGGTTGAACCTGCGTATTAACAAAAAATATACCTATTCCTGCTTGGCGTTGATTTGCATTAGGGGCATCCGGATTAGTTGCTGCATCCACATAACACCTGGCACCAGGAAGAAGAGCAGGCAAAAGGACTGTTATCCCCTGAGTAAGGGCCGAAGAGGCTTGCTGTAGTTCCTGAGATGGTTGTAGACTATTCTGATGTGTTCTGGACGTCTACGTCGAAATTGGCGGAGGTCGTTGTGTGCTTATACCTGCATTGAGAGGAGTATTACCTGAAGAATCAGTCAGTTGAAGGCTTGGCTGGTTTGGGTGTAACGAGGCATCTGCCAGATTGTGTGTAGTGAGGAAAGCTTGTACAACATGATGTACTTGCCATGGGTTCCATGTCTTCCTGTGAAATCTGCAATCATTTCTTGCTTTCCAAATAAACCAAAGGGTGATTAGAAATTTGTGCAGTAAATAATCTGGGGTGGACGGGGTGATAATGGTTTGTAAAATAATTTGGACCCCATCAATTTCTGCAGGGAGATTACCAGCTCTAATGGGTGGGTTTGAAGAAAACCAAACAACTCTAGGGAGGTTACAGTTGAAAAAAGGTGAGCATCATTTTCTATTTGACTACAAGAAGAGCAACGATTATCAATGTTATTAGATAAACGACCTTCTCTTTCTGCAATAGATAAAGCTGTCCTGATAAGGCGCCAAGAAAAGGTTTTGATGATGGGAGGGAGTTGCTTACTTTTCCAAATACGCTTCAGGATAGTGAGTGACTGAGGGCTTATGCTTCTAGAACCTTGTCGGGGAAGTTGAATTTGTTGTTGGGCAGCTATAAACCGTAGACAGATTTAGTAGTGCACTTACCATCCTTTGCTGGTAGCCATCTAAGAATGTCTGGATGCTCAGCCGGAACAGTTTGAATTTCCTGAATTTTCTGGATTACCACATTCTGACCCTCCGAAAATGCGAGAGGGCAGAAGGTAGCCTGCGGGCATGAACATTTTGACCCTCCGAAAATGTGAGAGGGTGGAAGACAACCTACGAGCATAAATATTCTGACCCTCCAAAAATGCGAGAGGACGGAAGGCAGCCTGCGGGCATGAACATTCCAACCCTCCGAAAATGTGAGAGGACGGAAGACAACCTACAGGCATAAACATTCCGACCCTCCGAAAATGTGAGAGGACGGAAGGCAGCCTGTGGGCATGAACATTCCGACCTTCCGAAAATGTGAGAGGGCGGAAGGCAGCCTATGGGCATAAACCATCAGACTTAAAAGGCGAGAGGGCGAAAGGCAGTCTGCGAGCATGAACATTCCGACCCTCCGAAAATGCGAGAGGGCGGAAAATAGCCTACGGGCTTAAACATAGCGACCCTCCGAAAATGCGAGAGGGTGGAAGGCAGCCTGCGAACATGAACATTCTGACCCTCCGAAAATGCAAGAGGGCGGAAACTAGCCTATGGGCATAAACATTCTGACCCTCCGAAAATGTGAGAGGGCTGAAGGTAGCCTGTGGGCATGAACATTCCGACACTCCAAAAATGCGACAAGGCGGAAGACACCCTACGAGCATAAACATTCTGACCCTCTGAAAATGCGAGAGGGCGGAAGGCAGCCTGTGGCATGAACATTTTGACCCTCCAAAAATGCGAGAGGGCGGAAGACAGCCTACGGGCATAAACATTCCAACCCTCTGAAAATGAGATAGGGTGGAAGACAGCCTACGGTCATAAACATTCCGACCCTCCAAAAATGCAAGAGGCGGAAGACAGCCTCCAGGCATAAATATTCCTACTTCCCTTGGATGAATATGTTACCGCCCCTCGTCGAAAATCGAATGGGGGCGGCCGTTTTACATTACACGGCGAGGGGCTACCGGCGAAAGCACCCTCGGGCGAATACGTAACCGCCCCTCGCCGAAAAACGAATGGGGGCGGGCGTTTTACATTGCACACCGAGGGGATACCGGCGAAAGCACACTCGGATGAATACGTTACAGCTCCTCGTCAAAAAATGAATGGGGGTGGTCGTTTTACATTACACGCCGAGGGGCTACCGGCGAGAGCACCATCGGGCGAATACGTTATCGTGCCTCATCGAAAAACGAATGGGGGCGGTCGTTTTACATTACACGCCGAGGGGCTACCAGCGAAAGCACCCTCAAGCGAATACGTTACTGCCCCTCGTCGAAAAACGAATGGGGGCGGGGGGCATTTTACATTGCACGCCGAGGGCTACCGGCGAAAGCACCCTCGAGCGAATACGTTACCGCCCCTCGTCGAAAAATGAATGGGGCGGGCGTTTTACATTGCATGCCGAGGGGCTACCGACGAAAGCACCCTCAGACGAATACGTTACCGGCCCTCGTCGAAAAACGAATGAGGGCGGTCGTTTTACATTGCACGTCGAGGGGCTACCGGTGAAAGCACCCTCTGACGAATCCGTTAACACCCCTCGTCGAAAAACGAATAGAGGTGGACGTTTTACATTGCACACCGAGGGGCTACCGGCGAAAGCACCCACAGATGAATACGTTAACGCCCATTGTCGAAAAACGAATAGGGGCGGGCATTTTAGATTGCACGCCAAGGGACTACCGATGAAAGCACCCTCGGACAAATACGTTAATGCCCTTGGTCAAAAAACGAATAGGGGCGGACGTTTTACATTGCACGCTGAGGGGCTACCGGTGAAAGAACCCTCAGACGAATACGTTAGTGCCCCTCATCGAAAACGAATGGGGGCGTGCATTTTACATTGCACGCCGAGGGCTACCGGCGAAAGCACCCTCGGGCGAATACGTTACCGCCCCTCGTCGAAAAATGAATGGAGGTGGGCATTTTACATTGCACGCTGAGGGGCTACCGGCGAAAGCTCCCTCGAACGAATACGTTACCGCCCCTCGTTGAAAAATGAATGGGGGCGGCCGTTTTACATTACAAGTCGAGGGGCTACCGGCGAAAGCACCCTCGGGCGAATACATTACCGTCCCTTGTCGAAAAATGAATGGGGCGGGCGTTTTACATTGCACGCCGAGGGGCTACCGACGAAAGCACACTCGGACGAATACGTTACCGCCGCTAGTCGAAAAACGAATGGGGGCGACCGTTTTACATTGCACGTCGAGGGGCTACCGGTGAAAGCACCCTCTGACGAATCCGTTAACACCCCTCGTCGAAAAACGAACAGAGGTGGACGTTTTACATTGCACGCCGAGGGGCTACCGGCGAAAGCACTCTCGGACGAATACATTAGCGCCCATCATCAAAAAATGAATGAGGGCATGCATTTTACATTACACGCTGAGGGGCCACTGGCGAAAGCACCCTCGGGCGAATACGTTACCGTCCCTCGTCAAAAAATGAATGGGGGCGGTCATTTTACATTACACGCTGAGGGGCTACCGGCGAAAACACCCTTGGACGTATACGTTACCGCCCCTCGTTGAAAAGCGAATGAGGGCGGACGTTGTACATTGCACACTGAGGGTCTACCGGCGAAAGCACCCTCGGGTGAATACGTTAGCGGCCCTCATCAAAAAACGAATAGGGGCTGGCGTTTTACATTGCACACCAAGGGCCACCGACGAAAGCACCCTCTTGCGAACACGTTACCGCCCCTCATCGAAAAATGAATGGGGACGGGCATTTTACATTACACGCCGAGGGGATACAGGCAAAAGCACCCTCGGACGAATACGTTACCACCCCTTCATCGAAAAACGAATGGGGGCAGGCGTTTTACATTACACGCCGAGCGGCTACCGGCGAAAGCACCCTCGGGCGAATACGTTACCGCCCCTCATCGAAAAACAAATGGGGCGGGCAATAAGGATAATGAATTACTTAAAGTTAGGGTTAGGGTTAGGGTTTACCTGTATGACCGGGCCCGGCGCCAGAGAAGAAGAATAGGCGAACCCAAAGGCAACGACACAGAGATTAGCAAAGACGGGGAGCGGTGGCTAGCCGTTGGGGGCACCAGGCCCTAGCGAGCCTTATGCTTAGGAGCGGGCTGTGTCGTGCTGTCCCACAGGCCAAGGGTGGATCCCAGGCACGGCCCGCTCCTTCGGGTCGTGCCAGCCCGGGCCCGCTAGCCACCGGGTGGGGCCAAAATCACGGGCTTCGTGTCGGGCTCACGGGCCCGGGCTGCATGTCCATCTATAGCAGGCATAATATATCCATGCACACAAACGTAATTAGACCAGATCTGAATACAAATAACTAATTACCTTAAGTTAGAGTTGTGTTCTCGGTTTCGCATAGCAGGAAGGGGTTGACACACGTAGTGGTAGCAGCGAGCTAAGGTGTTGAAGAAGTTGGGGTCCACCACAACGTGGGCAGTATGTGGAGGCGAAGGCAAGTATGGCATTTCTGGCAGTGGGCAATGACAACAGTGGGACCATCCGGTGGCGGCATGTCCGGGTTCACGAAGCAGGAGTTGTCTGGCAGTGCGAGGTGACATCATGTACGTCGCATCCGGTGGCGTTGCGATCCATGGCCACCGCCCGTCCGGCAGCGACGGTGTCGGGGCGGCAGCGTGTATGTCACATCTGGCAGCACCTTGTACGACGGCGGCGTTGGCGGCGGCGGAATCGTCGAGGCGGTGGGGACAAGTAGTCCAATGACGGCGGCATTGAGTCCGGCAGTGGTCCATGCAACGGCGGTGAACAGTCCAGCAGTGGGGGCAGTCAATTCCTTTTTTTGCATGAGCTTTTTTTTACAATTTGAACAGTGTCATTATAATTTTGTAAAGTTAGGGATATGTCATTGGTATCTCGCTGACAAGTGAGATACATATGAACAAAATAACATATATCTAATTTAGCAAAATTATAATGACAGTCTTCAACCTAGGCACAAGATATTTTTTGAGAGGAATGTCACTGCGGTGGAAACAGGAGGTGCCTTGATTGGATAGACTTCACTACGCCAGGCAGGATTTTTTTTAGAAACTTGCACCGCGGCCAAGCGAGCACTTTTTCACGACACTTTACCACGGCGGATGGACGGCTCCTCTTTATATATTATATATAATAAAATATAATACATAATATAATGTAAATATATTATATTAATATTTATATTATATTATTATATATGTAATAATATAGTATATCTATATATATAAATATTATAGATATAGATAGATAGAGTCTACACAGATAGAGAAGAAAAATTCCAGAAGAATATAATAGTAGTTCACCCGCTGACAATCGCAGTATTATACCGTAGGATTAGCGTGGTAATGGTTGGCTTACTATGGATACTGTTTCACTTATCCTGTGCCATCCGTTTTCTCTACTGATCAATCTGGACCGTCCGTTCTTGCTATCGATGGAGTTGTGAAATAATTACCTACATTACCATTGATTTAATTATCTACCCATTTACTAATTTGTTCGACTCCTATAAGCATTCATCGAACCTTTCTATATCATTTACAATTTAGTGGACAATCATTTATATTTGAATTATGGCCTCAATTAACGTTCTATCATTTGTTTTCTATTTTCTTAAAAATATCAAATGCAATTTTAATTAGGGGTATAATGGACTATTTGTATGAAAACAACTCATTTCTAGAGCTAGAATAGAGCTGTGTGCGAAACAAGACCATCTGCTTCACAAACTCCATGGTGAAGCTGCTCTACAATGGAGTTCGTGGAGCAGAGCGGCAAAAACGAGAGTGGAGCAGTCTTAAACCCCCCTATATATCAGAGGGTGTGTCTTCTTCAGTTTAGAATAAAAATACAAAATGGACAAGTGAACTTGAGTTGCAAATTAAAGTCGATACATTATGTACCGCGTTCAGATTAATATCATAATCATATTCAAACAAAGTTCTATATTTATGAGAGGCCCTAGATACAATCTACTCCCTCCATCCACGAAAGTTCTATATTGTTTCGTGGACAGAGGGAGTACTTGCCTAACAGGGGTATTTAATTCTCACCTAAAATATTTTTCATCATTTACATTGAATGATTGGACACATGCATATAATATTAAATATAAACTAAAAAATAACTAATTACACAGATTACGATAACTTTACGAGATGATTTTTAAGCTATTATTCATGATTTGACAATGTTGTGCTATAGTAAATATATACTAATGATAAATTAATTAGTATTAATAAATTCATCTCACAGTTTTCTGATAAAATCTGTAATTTATTTTTGAGTAAAATGCAGTGACGGTCCTTAAAGTTATCAGCAGGTGTCATATAGGTCCTAAACTTTTAAAAACGTATTTCTGGGTCCCTAAAATTGTCGACAGGTGTGCTATAGGTCCCAAAGTCCTTAAAACGTACTTCTAGGTCCCGGAAATTAGTCCGGGTGTCATCTAGGTCCCAATGGACGCTTAACCGATCCATTAGCTAACATGGCAGACTAACTTAGTGCTTATATAGACCTGACAAGTGGGACCTACACATCAGCGGTACACTTATTTTTTTAAAAAAATCATATCTTTTGCATATGATCTCGGATGAAGATAAATTATATATGAAAATTATAGCCCTCAATGAGATCTACAACTTTTTAGTTTTAATATTTTTTATTTGAGATCGTTAAGATGGTTAAAAGAGTAATATAAAGTTTCACCAATATATTATTCACGTACTAGAGTTTATCAAATAAAAAACTCATATCTCTCGTGTATGACAACTGAAAGTACTGTGACGCCTAAGAGGGGAGGTGAATTAGGCAACTTAAAACTTCTACTCTAAACTATGGCCTTTAATAACCACCTATTCAAAACCTATGCAAGAAAGTAAACTATCTAATGTGCAACTAAGGTTTTGCTAGGTGTGTTTGCTATCTCTACCGCAAAAGAAGTTAAGCAACCTAGTTTCCAAACCTATCTACTAGCATATATGGCTAGGAAAGGTAAAGCTCATAAACAAGGTAACAATGTAAATGCGAAAGCTAAAGAGTGTGATAGAGATGCAAACTCCCGTCGACGACTCCGGTATTTTTACCGAGGTATCGAGAAGCGCGCAAGCTTCCCCCTAGTCCTCGCTGGAGCCCCTCGCAAGGAATCCCTCGCAAGGGCCAAGCTCCCGGTCGGGTAACTCCGAGGATAGCTCCGGTCCTTTCCCACACGCAAGTGGGTGTCCGGTTAAGCCACTCATGAGAAAGCCTCTCCTGGATGCTCCCCACCATCTTCACTATCAAGTTTCCAGCCGAACCGCCGCGGGCCTTGTTCCCTTCGGTACACGGAGGCGGCCACACCACAAACGCGGTTGGTGTGATCTCGCAAGACTACAAGCCCCACTGATGTACAACAACGGTGCGCGCAAGCACCGGTAGACAAGAGGTTTTCAACCTCACTAAACACTAGGCCTAACACCTAGAGCAAGGGCAAAGCGGTGGTCTAACTAGCCTAAGCACTTCGTAAAGCACCTACACTAATCACCTAGTATATCACTTGAGCACTTTGGAGGTTAGAGCAACTAAATATGTGTCTATGCACTTGTGTGACGGAACGACCCTAATCCCATGGCCCACGTGTCCCTGTCAACCTCTGACAGCCGAACCCATGTTCCATGTGATTAAGACCTGTTCGCCACTGGGCTACATCAGTGCCCAATGTCCGCAGGATCATCTCACAATTCGGTTACAGCATTGCATACTTTTACAAATAACATCGGAATAATGAGCGGAAGACTTAAATAACATTAGTTTTACAAAACAGGGTTCCAAATAGAATTTAAGGTGCAGTTATTACAAACCAAGTTCTGATAATAGAAATAGACATAGGCAACATAGTGGAGAACAGCAAAGATACTTATAATCACCCAGCCCGAGGGTGTACAACTATTCTTCGGCCTCATCGGCCTCTTCCTGGACGATGGTCACGCAGCAGGGTGCAAGACACATCGGGGACTCTGTCATACCTGCAGCATGGGTAACAAACCCTGAGTACTGGGGTACTCAACAAGACTTACCCGACTAAAGAAAAAGGGAGAAGACTCAGGAATGAGAGGCTTAGGGTAGTCAAGGTAAGGCTTAAGCAAGATCAAGTATTTTGCAGAAAAGTATTTTTGTACACCTTATTTTATTTGGAAAGATTCAGTATTCCTCAATTTTTCATCATTCATGATTCATTTTACATTTCAAAACATTCCTAGTTGAGAACCACTCTCCGTTGACAGTCAGTGGACCAAGTCTCCATAACCGAGGAGCAACGTTAATCCGGATAAATAATACTCAGCTGAGGATCCCTATCCACACTGCATATGTAGCACCCAAGCTTGCATATGCCAACTCGTCTACCACGATTCCTCCAAGATTGGGCCCGGTCCTACGCCACCCGGAAGTACAATACACCACTCCTTTCCAGGTACGACGACCACGTGGGTACATGCTACTTCCGCCATCTCTCCACTCCCAGTGCGCGGTTGTCGGTCCAATAAAGGATTTCTCGGAGCCAGAGCTTTCTGAAGTATGTGAATAGTTACAAGTCTTGACCAGCAGGCCCCCATATGGATGGTCCCTAATTTTCCAGCCAGAACTATACCTTGGTTATATCTCACCGAAGCGTAATAGTCCTGTCAGTTTTTCAATCCTGTCCCGGTCGGTGTCAACTGTTGAGTCCCGGACTACAACATGACGGCACCGTACGCTCGGACAACCTCTCCTCGCTATTGACTAGGTACGGATCAGATACCTAGCCAACAGCCGGGGAGTAAGACCAAAATCCCATAAACATTCCTTAAGTGATCACACTTTTGAAATTGGCATTTTATTGCAAAGTCTAATTCAATAAGCATTGCTAAGCATTTTTCAAATACTTTTGAACAGCAGGTATCAGGTGTATCAGTGGTCAAGGTGGATAGTGCATCAATTAGGATAGCACACAACTCCTATAAACCTAATGCAATAATTTAACTCAAAAGCATTTAAGGAAATCATTTTATAAATTCAAGAAAGGGTTAAATGCACCGGGGCTTGCCTTGAAGAGCAAAGAGGGCAGGCTCGAAGGCGGCAGAGCAGTTGTCGGAGCTCGGGGTAGCCTCGGGGACAGGTTCGTCGGCGGCTGCCTCGATCTTGACTCCTTCTTCGGTGACTATACGAATGCAATGATGCATGCACATGAGTATGCTATCATGAACAATGCAAACAGGACATACAACATGAACCTTAATCACTTTCTCTATTTTCCTTAATTATTTAAAAAGGTCATTTTATGAAGTTGCTCCAAAAATTACCAAATTAATCACATAAGCTCATTATGGTGTAGATAGATGGAAAAACAAATTTCATAATTTTTGGAGGTCATTAAGGTGCTCAAATAATTCCAGACATTAATTAACAAAAGGCACTATTTAACAATTAAAGATAAATGCTCAAAAATCAACTTGTTCCAAAAGACTTCAAAATTTCATCAGAGACTAAACATGGCAAAGGAAGCTCACAAAAATTTATCTCATGATTTTTGGAGTTATAAATAATTTTCTAAAAATCCAAAACCATCCATTTATTAATTAAAAGAGTGATTTTA
Organism: Coix lacryma-jobi var. lacryma-jobi; assembly: GCA_009763385.1. Lineage (NCBI taxonomy): Eukaryota > Viridiplantae > Streptophyta > Magnoliopsida > Poales > Poaceae > Coix > Coix lacryma-jobi. Next base: position 88,299,273 of record CM019831.1, read on the forward strand.
CATTTTTAAATTCTTGCAGAAAAGTCAGGTTTCATATTTTTATAAAATACTACACAGTGCAAGGAGCATACCATAATTTTATCAGGATTTAAGGAACAACAGATTAATTCACACAAAAAAGAGAAAACAGAGCACTATTCACAACTCTTAGAAAAAGAAAAGAGCACTGTGCTCCTTCTATGCAGGGCTCGGCGAATCGCGCGGGGCTCGGGCGAATCGCGCGGGGCTCGGGCGAAACGGGCTCGGTCGAGACGGAAGCGACTGCTTCGTCCGAGGCCTGGCCCGGAGGCTCGGGCGAGGCGGAGAGCATGCGCTCGCCGAGGCTTGGCTCGGGCGAAGCGGACTCGGGCGAGACGGAAGGCTCGGGCGAGACGGAAAAGCAAGCGTCCGTCCGAGGCCTGACTGGGAGGCTCGGGCGAAACGGAGTGGAAGCAGAGACCGGAGGCTTCGGGTGCTTACCACGGGTCGGAGGCAGGGCTCGAGGGTGTGGCTCGACACGTGCTCGAGGGTGAGGCTCGAGGAAGGAGGCTCGACACGTTCTCGAGGGTGAGGCTCGAGGCTGAGGCTCGCCACGTGCTCGAGGGTGAGGCTCGAGGAAGGAGATGGCCGCGGCGGCACTCCGGCGATCCGGCGATCCTGCGCAACACACGAGACCGCAAGGGCCTGGTTAGAGTCGCGCGGAGCCAAGGAAGCTGACACAGGGGTCAGGGGAAGATGATCGTGGCCGGAGAGGGAGTATTTGACGAACCCGAGTTCACCGGTGTTCCGTCGGAGTTTGGGAAGATGGGGTTACGCCGGGCGATTGGAGGCGGGGGAGGTGAAATTGAGGGGTGGAAAAGCTTCACGAGCTCAAGGCGGAGCTTTCGGGCTAGGTGGTTGAGCGGCGGAGGGTCTGGAGTGGGCTGGCCACGGCGGCGGGGTCGAGTTTGGAGCTCCGGCTCCGGCGGGCCTTTTATAGCCGCGGCCAGGGGGGCGGTAGAGAGCAAGGGGTGGTGTGGATGAGCTCGGACGAGGCGTGCGCACTCGATTGCGAGCCGGCGGGAAGGACGGCGTGCGCGCAGGGCCTGGGCGAAGGTTCGCCGGTGACGGCCACGCGGCGGCGACGCCCTGGGCACTGTAGGGGACGGGGCGGAGGTCAACTGGCGCGCGTGCGGGGGCGGCATGATGGCGCGGGCGCAGGCGACAAGTCGGGGGCGCGCGTGCAGCTGCCAGGCGTGCGGCGTGCGCAGCGCCGGCGCGCGGCCATGGCCGGGCCCCCCCCTCTACGGTGAGGAAGATGAACAGGGCTATGCCCTAGGGTTTGACTTTCTGTATATCGCAAATTACTCCCAAAACTTGAACTGAGCAGCAAAAACTCAAAACACCAAAGTTGTTCAGAAAAAAAAGATCTACAACTTTGTCAAAAAGAATATTTTCAAATTCCAAACAGTTTTTGAATTAAATATGAAATCAGAAAAGGGGACACTTTTAGGATTTGAATAATTTCAAAATTACTTTTGATTTTACATTGAAAGTTGGAAATCTACAAATATGAAAGTTGTTCCTTTTATCAAAACCTATAACTTTGCTAATATACACTTTTTCTGAAACTCAATAGTTTTTAAATAAATTTTGAAAACTGAAAAGGGGACAAAAACTGGAATTTGAATGAATTTGGATTTACTTCAAACTTTGTACAGAAACTTGAAAATTTGTAAATACCAAAGTTGTTTCTCTTGGCCAGATCTACAACTTTGCTTTTTGGACCAACCTCAAATTTTGAATAATTTTTGAATTACAAAGAGAGGGATAAAATCCAGGGTTTGGAAATCAGGGTTTTGCAAAGGGATTTGAAATCTGATTTTGGTTTTTGAACTTTGGCCAACACAACAAAACTTCAAGACATCCAACTGAACAAGAATTACACAAAGCTAGGCACAGAGGTGAAATTACCATTTTTGCCCTTATAGGAAGGTTAGGGCTTTTAGGGTTTTGAAAAGAGATTGCTACACAAGTACTAGGCAAACATAAATGCAAGGCAAGAATGATTAATGACTAATGATGATGACATGTCAGGTTAATTACAGTTAAACACCAGAGGTGTTACAACTTGGTACACTTCCTTGAGCTCCAACCTTACTGTTTTGGCCGGCGATGGGGGTATATATAGAGCCCCAAGCAAATAAAGTCATTGGGCACCAAAGATGGTCTTCACTGCGCAGCATCGGACGCTGGAGTCATGACCATCGGACGCGTCCGATGCTCCTTTAACGGCTAGATGCCAGCCTGGCACTGTGTCACAACGGGTACTCAGCGTCCGATGCCTGATCACCGGACGCGTCCGATGCTGCCAGAGCCTCTCTGGAACCTTTCTGCATAGGCATCAGACGCAGGGTCTCAGCGTCCGATGCTCCTGCTGGCGCTGACATGAGCTAGGGTTTGCCAACGGTGCGTCCGATGCCTGGGAAGGCAGCGTCCGATGCAGCGTCCGATGTCCCTTTCTCTTTGTTTCTTCGCGTTTTTCTTGCGCCGTCTTGGTTCCATTCTTGTGCCTTGGACTTTGCTTGATCTTGAGAGTCTTCTATTGAGCTTCAATGTCTTGCTTGAGGTGGTGATCATCGGATCACCACATCGCCTTAGTCCAAGTCACATTTGCATCCTATTGGACTACAAAACAAACACTTGCAAACACATTAGTCTAATTTGGTTATGTTGTTCATCAAACACCAAAATCCAAAGTTAAATGGGCCGAGGTCCATTTTCCTTACAATCTCCCCCTTTTTTGGTGATTGATGACAACACAACCAAAGCAAGCAAATAAAAGATACAAAAGTTAAAATGCAATCTACTTGCTAGGATGCAATTCAAAGGCAAGATCATATGATGCTAAAAGATACCAAATTGAAGCAACAAATATTTAAGACATATCTTGCCCTTGCCCTTGCCATAGAGTCCCTTTGTGGCATTACGGATTTAAGTATCCCCCTATCTCCATAATCTACTTCCTCCCTTTCTTAGACCATCCCAAAGATATAATCAAAGAAAATTTGAAATTTTGGTTTTGGTTATTTTATTTGTTTTGGGCTTGCTTTGGTCCCTCAATTTCTCCCCCTTTGGAATCAAACACCGAAAAGGAAGACATTAGTAGCACAAGGGAGGGTCAAATTTTGTGATCCTTTTGGAGTGGAATTGATCACAAGACTTGACTCTCACATTATATAAACTAAACTCCCCCTAAGTGTATGCATACATATGGTGTATGGCAAAGGATATGCATAATTGGCAAACTAATGCACAAAGGAGTTTAATCTATATAGTGTATGGAGAAAGCATATAAGAGAATTAAATTGAGATCAACATAATGATATCGGTTAGGCATACAACATGTAGATACCAATTAGATTAACGCCGCACCCAATGCTTGTCTCTGGGACTCCATTTTCCTTGCAATGAGACTACTATACACATGATAAACTTGAAAGTAATGTTAGTCTCAAAGCTTCCAAATTGTAGAGTCAACTCCCCCTCAAAGTGTGCATACAAGTTTGAAGTACTTGTAGGAGACATGCACATTGACTTGTAAGGTCATACTACCATTTTGCAAGTTGACATCACTAGAAATGTGACACCAATTGAAGATGGTAATCGGGATAGTTTATCTACTATTTGGACTTTGGCACATATAAGATAAATACAAGGTAAAAGAAGCTATGTGCCGTGCTATAAGCCTAGTGTATGCATGACAAAGGATTTAAATATGCAAATGCGAACCTAGGCAATAGAGGGAACTAGATGCTATAAGAGATTGCAAGAATTTAAATCTAGTTACCTAACATGGGAAGGGGAACTTGGGTCCATAGTAGCCACTAACTTACTTGGCAATGACATGATCCAATGTGATGCATCCCATGATATGCACCCAACCTTTGCCAAGTCTCCAAATTCCCCGTGAGCCAATTTGGCTACTCACTTCCCTTTCGGGATCCAAACCTTTTTGGTGCTCTTCATGGTTGATATAATGTCCTTAGGCACCCAAATGTGTTTGGCCCCATTGTTGACTTGCTTGTTTACCTTGATGGCCACCACCTTGTCATTCTTCTTCTTCTTCTTCAAAAGGTAAGATGTGGAGGCCTTGTTGTTCACCTTGTTGGTGTAGGTTGTAACAGAACCGTCCAATTTATAAGAGCACAAGTTTGAAAACCTCTGCCGGAGCTAAAGCAAATTAGCACACTTTGTTTTAAATTAGGTTTTGACAAACTTGCCTACAAGCTAAAGTTTTTTTAGATAAAATAGGCTTTGCAAAATCAAAACTTTGTTTTAAAACCATGCACATGACAGTATTATGCTTAACCTTGCTCTGATGCCAGCTGTAACAGAACCGTCCAATTTATAAGAGCATAAGTGCGAAAACCTCTGCCGGAGGAGCTGAATTAGCACACTTGAGCCCATATAAACCCGGTAGTCCGTGAAATCCTGAGGGATTTCAAACTTTTTCAACATCCCAGCCAAGATCGCATGGTCAAGCAAATACAGATCATGTCCACGGAGCTTTGCAGCAGAAATAATATTACAATAGAGTTTCCAAATGAAGATACAAGTTGGGTTCCACTTAATTTAGAAGAACAACATAGCTTTGAAATGAATACCATAACATAAGTTGAAATACTTTGCTAGCTCGAGTGACATCCTCCAACAACAGCATAAGAGAAGAAGTATGGAACTGCCGAGCCCACCGACACTGGCCATCACCTCTCGGCAGGCCTAACCTTCACCTGCAACAAGGTGGGATAAACCCTGAGTACTCGAATGTACTCAGCTAGACTTACCCGTCATAAACCAGAAATAAAATGACACCAAGGAGTATGCAAGGCTGATATAAGAGTGGAGCTGGCAATGACCACAGTTTTGCATAAAAGCATAAGTAATAAAGTAGCATTATCTTTTACTTACTAGCTGCAGGTTTTAGATAAATAATTAACCTACTCAACTAGATTAGCACCTGTTCTAAAAACAGTCATGGTAGTGATTTGATCGATCACCACAATATAACAAACAGACCAATTAACAATTGCCAACAGTGCCACGATAACTGTCATGTGTTCCACAATTTCAGTATCAAGGTCGATCGGAGTTCAAGTCAAGGGCTCACTATCCAGGAGCGATGGCGATTATAATCGATTCCTAACCAGCTGGTGATTTTATTCCCCACACAAACCACACTCACCGGCCAAAGTGAGCTACAGATAACCACAACACTGTTCTAGGAAGCCGCGGACTCGACTGCCACCAACATACCAGGAGGCAAGCCCGACTACCAAGGAGTTGGACTTAACCACCATCTCCCGGGTCTTACTATTCGCGCCCCCGCATTCCAATACCCCCTTCGTGGCTTCGGCAGATGCGTGGGGTTTGAGAGCCGGCCTGGAACAATGAGCGGCTTCGCGGTCGGAACGAGTTATCCTTCCAGTTAAATGTGGGGCATGCGTTCAACATGACAAGAAGGCCATCTTAACAAGATACTGTTTTACAATACAACACGGCTAGAAATACTGTAGCACAATGCTATAGGAATCTGCTGATCTCCATTTTCCACAACACTCAGTTATCTCACTTACTGGCAATATCCTGTTAATGGTCAAGTAACCACCTATTACTTGCGAGTAACATGAAGGTTGCCCGACTTCTACCGGTCTAAGCATGGCTAAGCATATAAGTTGAGCCTAGACCTAGCAGGGTAACAAGGGTGTATATCTCAAGTAATCAAGGTAAGGATAAGTAATGAAACAACGGTTTCACACAACTCCTATAACTTAATGCAACAATCATTATATTAACTCAATTGCATTTATAAAAGAGTGGGTGGGAGACTTAGAATGCTCCGGGGCTTGCCTGGGAACCAACACTAGGTTAGTGTTAAGTGACACTTGCTTGGCAAGCATCTCCACTTCTGGCACTTGTTTAGCTTGCATCTTCGGGACCATCCACCAAACACCATCTTCGGGTTTAGCTTCACCATCCCGTCCTTCACGGCATATCTACCGCACCTAAATGAGATGCACAATGCAAGCGTATGAATGCAAGGCAAACACCCATGAAACAAACACAAGGATTACTAACTATTTCACGTAAGCAATCAGAATAACTCGAACAGGAGAAGACACAACTTTAAATATTAACTTAACACACACATAGCATACTTACTTCAGTAGGTTTAGGTTATATTAATGTGTTACACAAGGTTCATTATGCATGTAGACACATTAACTAGAACAATCAACTAGTTAACATGGTAAAACTAGACATACACACAAGTCATTTTGGAAACTATACATGCAGCCATTTCAGTAAAACTAGACATACACACAATAGTTAAGTAAGTAAATCACAACTAGAGCTACACAACTCTAAATGACACACAACAAGACATTTTGGAAAGCTTATGAAATTTCCTACAAATCATCTTTAAAAATCTCAGCATGATTCGCTAGTTAACATGGTGAAACAACTGCATTCACATAATCTGATCTAGGCATAAACAGAGAGCAACCATTTCTGAAACTGAACTTAGAACAGCCATAACTCATAATCTATTTGACCACAAATCATGAAACTTTAACACAAGCTAGATATGTAAGTTATCTACGACTTTTCTATAGACAAGTTTCACAGAAAACACCATTTACAAGGGGCAACTATTTAAGCCCTATAAATTGTCTAGAACATCCCGAAATGAACTATAGAGAGAAGATAAATCTAAAACTCTATGCTTTGCATAAACCATGGCCACAATAAAATTTCCCAAGATACAACAATACCATAGAAAGGCAGTGGAACCACCAATTCTATTTTTACATGCAAATATTTACTACAAATCATTTTAATCTATTTAACGAGCTGAAAGCAAGATAAATTCATAACTAATTCATACATGCACCAATAAATGGCAAGTTTCCGGAAACTTTCGGTCAAACTCCAAAATTGCGAACAATGCTCAAACGGACCCCGATTTCGATGAAACCAATTTTGTTGTCGCCGTCTTAACGAGTACTCCGACTTTTGTTAAGGGCACTTGGTCAAATTTCCAATGGTTTGCCGGTAACGGTCGTCGACGGCAGCTTCGCGGTGACCGAAATTCTAATTTCGTAGTACAGACTTAACCAATTTCCGGAACCTGAAATCTGCGCTGTACTTCATCTTGAGAGCTCATTTTCACTATTTTCGGCACTGATCCAGGTCTTGGTCATAAAACGAAATTTGTTCCTCTCGATCTGTTCTACAACTTTTGTTTAAGACGCACTGACATGCGAACATTTGAAAATACCGTTCAACGCCGGTCAAAGCAGTCACCCGATAGGGTCTGAATTAGGGTTTCTCGTCGGTCGGGGCACTTTCTGGCCATCTGCTCAACACGGAACTTTCATAACTTTTGATCGTGAGTCCATATATAGTTGACTGAGCATACTTGCAACAATTGGTTGAACTCAAATGATTTTCTTCAGTTAATAAGCCATTATAGGCAAAGCTGTTACTCGTCATTTCATGTGACTTTTTGATTCTAAACTTCACGAAACTTTTTCGCCAGTCATGATAGACATGAACTGAGGTGGGGCACATGAAAAATCCTGGTTTAGTATGAATCCTTAATATTCATAAATTAGCCATCATTATTAACTGGCTCTGTTAATTATTTCCCGAATAATTCAAACTGGAGTTCCATCTCTGAAATTGATCCTAAAACTTCTGTCACCACTGACCACACTTGAATTATTTATTCATCGTCACTTGATATACCATATCTGTGCTCAACTGATGGCGAACACCTGGGGTGTTACAGTCCTCCCCCCTTAAAAGAATCTCGTCCCAAGATTCCGGACGAAAGACTTTTCCAAGGGAAGAGGAGCATAGCACTTGTCCTTAATCACAGACCATCAACAACTCAACATGCTGACTTCTCGACCGAACAGGAACTGTAGGAACAGAACAACATTCTGATCTTTCATGTCACTTTCCAATCACTAGCTTTTGTCGGAAGAATTTTCTTCGCTAATTTCCATTGAACATTGAGGTGCACTCAAGACATCAATGTAAGGTTGACGAGAAAAACCAAAATTGTATTGTTACTTTGGGAGGAATCCAAGATAATATTTCTGCAAAAATTGAATCTTCGTCCGATTGAGACTATAGAAAATATACATCCCTTGAGATGGTCAGGACTTACTGACTACAACCACTGTCTATACTACTGCGAATGTCTGACTAATCAGATAGCAATCGAGGGAAAGCTACATAAGGTTCTATGTGCGCAATTCTCTTTCTCTGATAACGACACTGTATTATCTGAATCTGACAAGAGAGCGATGAATCTAATAGCTGACTTTACCAATTCCACGTTCTCACTGATCCTTTTCTTTATAAAAATTCTTATCTCTTCAACAACGATAGTCACCAAGGTTGAATTTGATGCAACCTCTTGAGTAAAAATACCAAGTTATTGAATCTCTGTACTACTAAGCAGATCAACATCATTCTTCTTCATGGTGCAGTTGCAACTCAGCGGAACTGACTTGTTGAATTAACTTGGTCATAGAGCAATCTTTCTCAAATTCCCTCAACAAAATAGGAACATAATCTGAAATCTGTTATTTGACACATCAATTTGTCACCAATCTGCACTTCTAAGAGTTGATTTTTGCTAGAACACCTTAACTGCTCAAGAATAAGGGATTGATTCTGAATGTCCTTTCTGGCTTTATCCAAAATAATCTAGAATAACCTTTTCATAGTACCAAAATGTATCGTTAGTCTGTCCTTATCCGAAGTATCATTCTGACTGAGTTACTAGACTGATGTACTATCTTGAATTACCATTGGGATTTCTTTTTGATAGAGTTGGCTTGAACATGTCAGAGACTTGAATGTGCGAGTGCCACAAACAAAAACAGTCGGTTTACAGACTTCAGGCATAACATTGTTCGGTGAGACATAGCCTTCATAGCTACCAAAGAGTCATTTCTGAACTGGGGATTGGCTTTTTAACGGCACAAACTAATCAGTTGTCTCTCCACACCAAAAAGCTCTAAGGTTTCAGCTTTTACTGCAAGCACTGTCGGATATCAATGCACATAGTTACCACCAAAATCAGCAAAGAATCAGAAACATCTGGGAGGATTGAGATGACTATGAGATCATCATGCAGATATATGTATTAAGTTCTGACAGAAAACTTCTGGACCTTAGGTATCTGGTTCACTAACACACCATTTCTGTTACTCATCCTTCAACTGATACTTGCCCACTTAAGAATTATGTGCCACTTTGCTTCATTATGACCATATATGTTGCTCAATTTTTTGTTGTTGATCAAACAGAGTCCTTTGTCTACCACCTCTTATAGTCCGTTACTGTTTTCATCACTGACTGATTCTTGAAAAGGTCATCCTCTTTGCCACTTTCAGAAAGAAACATTGCCACATCTGAGCCGACAAAAGGATTTTTCTGAAGGAATATAGGAGATAATCAAGGAGAAAGCTTCATGAAGATAACATATTGGCATAGTCCCATAATAGATCTTGATTATAACCCACGGTACCAGCGCGTGCTGAGTAGCACAAACTTGTGTCGGCCACCACAAGAGGCTCTCGGTTTCGTCAAGGCATCATTAGTTCTTAACCAAGACACCATTATCGAATCCGCAACCAGTGAGAAATCGCACATGACGCAGGTAAATCTCGCATGGATAGACATCACATGCCAGGCATAAGCTAGCAAAACAAGGATGATCACAAGGTTTGGAAATCAACAAGGAGGTGATTTCAAGGACAGAACATGGCACAAGACAATAAGGATTCGTCTAGTGCACATTAAGGTCATGACAAGATGAAAGATTCCATGAACATGAATTGGCCAAGCAGCAACAAAAGGGCAACCGAGGGGATACACGGGTTTGGGCATGATCTCTACCACGGGGCAAGACAAACTAGGGTTAAAAGCTGAGGTTAGGAGGAACTAAACTTGGCTGGTCAAACAAACAAGGACCTTCACAACAAGGGGTACCAAACATCCAAGGCTTAGGCAACACCCTAGGGCCAAACTTGGATCTACAGGTTGGTTAGAGGCATGGCTACACAACTAGCATGGGCATACCATGGTTTGGATCTAGGATTTGGAGAGGTTAATCTTAGGCTAGCTGGTCCAACAAAAGGCATGGATAGGCCTAGGTTCAGGTCTTTTAAGCAACAGTGCTTTACTGGAGGCATCTCGGAAGGTTGAGAGGGTTGGGGCACTAGCCTAACCGGAGGCTGAACAAACCACTCATGCACTCACCGAGGACAAAGGGTTTGACTAACCAATGCACCACTTAGATAACAACACATCTACACACAGCCTTAACAAACATTTGAAACACACAAACAATCAGCTTAAGCAATCAACACTAATCACTAAGCTCATACTAGACAAGCATCTATCAAAAGCACACAAGCGAACATAGACATGCAAAACATGGTGAATAGATGTTGTCATTATTTTATTTCCTATTTACTAGATTGGAGTATAACTCTGTATCTAGAAGCAAACGTACCAAGCAAACTAGGGCATACTTGTTTTGTTAACTATAAGCAGTTTACAATTTTAAGTTACAACTCACTTACTTAGCACATGAAGCTAACAACAAGCAATGAACTCATGCATAGTCTACATTCCAAGAAGGAATAACAGACACTAGGTAACAACAACTAACAAGCAACATGCAACAACTTGATTTTAGGGTACAATCAAGCATAAACAACAGTTTAAAACATTCTAAGCATGTTAGAAAAGCTAGACTAAAGAGCAGTTATAAAGCATGGTGCACATAAAAACATAATTCTAGGCGTAACCATGTATGAAAACAGTTTGTGTACATCTTAAACTTGTTAGACAGTTCATGATTAACCCAAATTAAATTTCTTACATGCACTTATTACTTTACCTAATTTAGCAAGGTGAAGCAGAGAGCTACTACATTTTAAGCCCAGAGAATTCTAGAAATTTATAGCAGTTCTCTCATGTATTTAGTAGACTATTACAATCATTTCAGCATATTTGAGCAAGTAAAACAGTCTACATAATCTAGCAAGTAAGCATGCTTAAAACAACTTAAACAGATTTAAACCATTTAATGTTGTTAAACAACAAGTTTTTGCAGTTTTCTTGCAGCAACATAATACTAGTATGGTATGAAAATTAGTTTCACCAACTTTTGATTCATATAACTCTAGTTCTCACTATTGCAAGAAGACAAGGAGGAAACAAGATTACATGATTATAACATGATAAAGCAACTAAACAATAGGTCTTAGTACCTTTCCTTGCTAAAGCATGTTAAAGCTAACAAAACTAGAATTACATGTTTAGGAAGCACTTAGCATACCCAACAAAACTGCATACAAAACAGGCTCAAGCAACAAGTTTTATTGTTTCTTTAGGTGGAGCATTTGAAAACAAAACTAACCCAATTGGGTTCACCCAAAAGAGAGTTTCCTATCTCAGAACATGGCATAGTTGTCACACAAGTAGGATAAGATCATTACCAAAATTTGGTTACAACAAAGCATTTTAGCATAGGGGATAACTGCTAACCATTAGAAACTTTATTGTCTAACTACTCTAGTAAACAAACATAAAGTAGGGCAAGAGAACACCCAATCATGATAAATTAGCAGGGTTATTCAAATAATAGCATACATGGTATTTACTTCTAGCCTAAACAAACAATCACTTATCTCACTAATATGTAAGCACTCATGTAGAATATTGCACACTACTAACCATAAAGAACAGACCATATTCCATCTCGCTTATAACAACATACAACATCAAATAGAGCATTTATTTCTGACTTTTACAAAGAACCTAGCACATCATATTGAAGCACTAGCTCACAACAAACTTTCATCGTTATAGGAACAAAGGTGAGGAAGCATTTTGATGCACAAACAACCATTATGTTTTAGCCTTACATTATTCACACTTGACAACAAGTTGTTTATTATTAGAACAAAGGTGAGAGAAGCATGTTCATGAGCAATGCACAACAAGATGTATGCTCGTACTATACGTCCTCATGAATTGCCAGCCTGAGGCGACAATCACGTTCTAGATCGGTGGCATAACACGCACTCTCGATATAACTAGTCGTCAACTATGCATACGCATACGAGGTTAGCGTACCTGCAGGAAATCTCATTTCAGCCCATTCCCACAACAGATATAAATACATTGCAGGAATTTAAATCTAGATACTGTCTTAGGTGCATACCCAGTATACACGTAAGTAGTATATGCGCCCATCATAATAATATTACTCCCGTAATTAAATACCTTCATATATACCTGTGTGTAACATGTATATAATCCAGTACCAAACTAGCACTTCCCTAGACCAACATTTGTTTGGTCATGCTCTCACAACTCACACTTACCTGAGCGTAGGTGCAACGTTGCATAAAATAAATTCAACTACCCCACATATGTGAGTACATCATATGTGAGGGCTACCTCCAACATTAGACCACAGGGTAGCATAGTGCGGTCATCACACGTACCTTTTGTGTCGATGTGTCGATGCAAGTAATTAAAACCCCCTAGAGTTAGTATTACTTAACTAAGCCACCTAAAAGTCCTAGTTGGGCATAACTGGAGGTTGTCGCTAGCATATAGTTTACAAATTAGGTTTTGACAAACTTGCCTACAAGCTAAAGCTTTTTAGATAAAATAGGCTTTGCAAAATCAAAACTTTGTTTTAAAACCATGCACAAGACAGTATGCTTAACCTTGCTCTGATGCTAGTTGTAATAGAACCGTCCAATTTATAAGAGCATAAGTGCAAAAACCTCTGCCGGAGGAGCTGAATTAGCACACTTGAGCCCATATAAACCCGGTAGTCCGTGAAATCCTGAGGGATTTCAAACTTTTTCAACATCTCAGCCAAGATCGCATGGTCAAGCAAATACAGATCATGTCCATGGAGCTTTGCAGCGGAAATAATATTACAATAGAGTTTCCAAATAAAGATACAAGTTGGGTTCCACTTAATTTAGAAGAACAACATAGCTTTGAAATGAATACCATAACATAAGTTGAAATACTTTGCTAGCTCGAGTGACATCCTCCAACAACAGCATAAGAGAAGAAGTATGGAACTGCCGAGCCCACCGACACTGGCGATCACCTCTCGGCAGGCCTAACCTTCACCTGCAACAAGGTGGGATAAACCCTGAGTACTCGAATGTACTCAGCTAGACTTACCCGTCATAAACCAGAAATAAAATGACACCAAGGAGTATGCAAGGCTGATATAAGAGTGGAGCTGGCAATGACCACAGTTTTGCATAAAAGCATAAGTAATAAAGTAGCATTATCTTTTACTTACTAGCTGCAGGTTTTAGATAAATAATTAACCTACTCAACTAGATTAGCACCTGTTCTAAAAACAGTCATGGTAGTGATTTGATCGATCACCACAATATAACAAATAGACCAATTAACAATTGCCAACAGTGCCACGATAACTGTCATGTGTTCCACAATTTCAGTATCAAGGTCGATCGGAGTTCAAGTCAAGGGCTCACTATCCAGGAGCGATGGCGATTATAATCGATTCCTAACCAGCTGGTGATTTTATTCCCCACACAAACCACACTCACCGGCCAAAGTGAGCTACAGATAACCACAACACTGTTCTAGGAAGCCGCGGACTCGACTGCCACCAACATACCAGGAGGCAAGCCCGACTACCAAGGAGTTGGACTTAACCACCATCTCCCGGGTCTTACTATTCGCGCCCCCGCATTCCAATACCCCCTTCGTGGCTTCGGCAGATGCGTGGGGTTTGAGAGCCGGCCTGGAACAATGAGCGGCTTCGCGGTCGGAACGAGTTATCCTTCCAGTTAAATGTGGGGCATGCGTTCAACATGACAAGAAGGCCATCTTAACAAGATACTGTTTTACAATACGACACGGCTAGAAATACTGTAGCACAACGCTATAGGAATCTGTCGATCTCCATTTTCCACAACACTCAGTTATCTCACTTACTGGCAATATCCTGTTAACGGTCAAGTAACCACCTATTACTCGCGGGTAACATGAAGGTTGCCCGACTTCTACCGGTCTAAGCATGGCTAAGCATATAAGTCGAGCCTAGACCTAGCACGGTAACAAGGGTGTATATCTCAAGTAATCAAGGTAAGGATAAGTAATGAAACAACGATTTCACACAACTCCTATAACTTAATGCAACAATCATTATATTAACTCAATTGCATTTATAAAAGAGTGGGTGGGAGACTTAGAATGCTCCGGGGCTTGCCTGGGAACCAACACTAGGTTAGTGTTAAGTGACACTTGCTTGGCAAGCATCTCCACTTCTGGCACTTGTTTAGCTTGCATCTTCGGGACCATCCACCAAACACCATCTTCGGGTTTAGCTTCACCATCCCGTCCTTCACGGCATATCTACCGCACCTAAATGAGATGCACAATGCAAGCGTATGAATGCAAGGCAAACACCCATGAAACAAACACAAGGATTACTAACTATTTCACGTAAGCAATCAGAATAACTCGAACAGGAGAAGACACAACTTTAAATATTAACTTAGCACACACATTGCATACTTACTTCAGTAGGTTAAGGTTATATTAATGTGTTACACAAGGTTCATTATGCATGTAGACACATTAACTAGAACAATCAACTAGGACTATATTACATACATCACCCATTTGACACATGCATGCACATTTAGCTCACACTTTAGTTAAACAAGTTAACCAACATTATAAGCATATGTATATACTATATTGGGTAGATTAATTTAGCAACATAGTATGCACAAGGTAATTATTAACAAGGCATGACATAGCATCAAGTATCACCTAAACAATCTCAGACTTATAACAAGCAACTTAGTTTATTTGCACAGTTTGGACAGCACACAACAAGCACTCAATTTAATCACAACTGGAGCTACACACATCCAAACAAGGTGACCTTAGACTTTCTGGAAAGATTATGAACTTATCTACAACTTTGTTATTATTCACTAAGTATGATTCAATTATTAAGAAGACCAAACATTATATGCAAGACAGTTCTATCCAAACTTTAGACAGAATATGACTTCTACCTTCAAACAGCCATAACCATAGATTATAGCACCAAAAGACTTGATATGAGACCTGTTGGAAAGATTATTAAGTTGTCTACAACTTATTTATAATCATCTCAAATTGATTAAGCAGTTATCAAGGTCAAACAATACAAACAAGCAAATCTGTCCAGACTTGAACAGATTCTGAACCTTAACTTAAAACATGTGTATCTAAAGATCTAGATCACCCAAAATAGTGATCTAAGACTTTTTAGAAATCTTATAAAAAGCACTACAACTCTTCTATTAATATGAAGACATGATTCACAAGATAAATTAGCCAAACAGTTCCCTCTTTCAGATCTGCAGAGAAGCAAAGAAAACCTGTCAGCAAACTTCTAAAATCTGTAACTCCTAAACCACTTGGCCTAAAATCATGAAATTTCAGGACAAACAAGATGAGAAAGTTATCTATAACTGTTGTATAGAACACATCTACAGAAAACATTGTTATCATCACGAACTAATTACCACCACAGAAACTATACATGCAGCCATTTCAGTAAAACTAGACATACACACAGCAGTTAAGTAATTAAATCACAACTAGAGCTACACAACTCTAAATGACACACAACAAGACATTTTGGAAAGCTTATGAAATTTCCTACAAATCATCTTTAAAAATCTCAGCATGATTCGCTAGTTAACATGGTGAAACAACTGCATTCACATAATCTGATCTAGGCATAAATAGAGAGCAACCATTTCTGAAACTGAACTTAGAACAGCAATAACTCATAATCTATTTGACCACAAATAATGAAACTTTAACACAAGCTAGATATGTAAGTTATCTACGACTTTTCTATAGACAAGTTTCACAGAAAACACAATTTACAAGGGCAAATATTTAAGCCCTATAAACTGTCCAGAACATCCCGAAATGAACTATAGAGAGAAGATAAATCTAAAACTCTATGCTTTGCATAAAACATGGCCACAATAAAATTTCCCAATATACAACAATGCCATATAAAGGCACTGGAACCACCAATTCTATTTCTACATGCAAACATTTACCACAAATCATTTTAATCTATTTAACGAGCTGAAAGCAAGATAAATTCATAACTAATTCATACATGTACCAATAAATCTGAAATTTGTATCACAGCACACACATGACAAGAGGATCCTACCATAAAAATTTCACATCATTTCAAGCAACATAACAGCACAAAACAATTAAGGATCTATTAGTAAATCTAATGAGTCATACAACATTGCACAAAAACCCAACAAAGGGTTTCAGCTTTACTAGGTGAGGCTTCTTCTTTATTTTCACGGGGAATCGTCGGGAACGGAGACGGAGGCCAAGCTCGGGCGCAGAGGAGGCCGGGACTTTAGGCTAGGGTTTGAGCAAGGGGCTGGCCGGCCCTGCTGCTGGCTGCTGAGCGCTGCTGCCGGCTACTGCCTTCCTGTAGGCGGCACTGCCTGGCTGGAGCCGTGGTCAGGGGAGGACCGCGCGGTCACAGAGGCTGCGGCAATCAGGCGGATGCCGGTCAGGGCAAAAAAGAACGGGAAGGAGAAGGGAGGAGAGGAAAAAGTTGCTGCCACACTTTTGCTGGGGAGGAGGATAGCGGCTAGAGACAGGAGGCGGCCATCAGGGAGAGGAGGAGCTGCACACTGCTGCCATGGCTGGAGCAGCTGCTGATTTTTTTTTCTGCTGTTCATCAATGGAGGAAGAACAGAGAAAGGGGAAAAAGAGAGAGGAAGAAAGACTGAGTGAAGGAGAGGATGAGAGAGACCGAGGGGGCTCGGTCCTTTTTCACGGAGAGAGAGGACGCGCGGCCTCAGGACGAGGGCCGGCGGCCACAACAATTTTTCTCCGAGAATTTCTTTCCCAAAATGGTAAGTTTCTGAAAACTTTCGGTCAAACTCCAAAATTGCGAACAATGCTCAAACAGACCCCGATTTCTATGAAACTAATTTTGTTGTCGCTGTCTTGATGAGTACTCCGACTTTTGTTAAGGGCAATTGGTCAAATTTCCAATGGTTTGCCCGGTAACGATCATCGACGGCAGCTTCGCGGTGACCGAAATTCCAATTTCGCAGTACAAACTTAACCAATTTCCGGAACCTGAAATTTGCGCTGTACTTCATCTTGCGAGCTCATTTTCGCTATTTTTGGCACTGATCCAGGTCTTGGTCATAAAACAAAATTTGTTCCTCTCGATCTGTACTACAACTTTCGTTTAAGGCGCACTGACATGCGAACAATTGAAAATACCGTTCAACGCCGGTCAAAGCAGTCACCCGATAGGGTCTGAATTAGGGTTTCTCGTCGGTCGGGGCACTTTTTGGCCATTTGCTCAACACGGAACTTTCATAACTTTTGATCGTGAGTTCATATATAGTTGACTGAGCATAATTGCAACAATTGGTTGAACTCAAATGATTTCCTTCAGTTAATCAGCCATTATAGGCAAAGCTGTTACTCGTCATTTCATGTGACTTTTTGATTCCAAACTTCACGAAACTTTTTTGCCAGTCATGATAGACATGAACTGAGGTGGGGCACATGAAAAATCCTGGTTTAGTATGAATCCTTAATATTCATAAATTAGCCATCATTATTAACTGGCTCTATTAATTATTTCCCGAATAATTCAAACTGGAGTTCCATCTCTGAAATTGATCCTAAAACTTCTGTCACCACTGACCACACTTGAATTATTTATTCATCGTCACTTGATATACCATATCTGTGCTCAACTGACGGTGAACACCTGGGGTGTTACATAGGTGTTGGAGAGCTTGCTTGTTTGCTTTTTATTTTTCTCTTTCTTCTTTTCTCCCCCATGCTTCACCTTGCACTCATAGGACTTGTGGTCTTCCTTGTGGCAAACGTAACAAACCACGGTTTGCTCGTCATCAAGCTTCTTCACTCCCTTATTGGTGTTATCTTGATGAGTTCGGGTTTGCTTCGCCTTGCCTTTTGCTTGGGTGAAGTCCTTGGTGAGGCGAGCCACTTCTTGCCTTAGTAGCTCATTCTCCATTGCAACCTCTTGTGTGCATGCTTCTACAATCATACTTTCAACACAAGCTTGTTTGCATATGGGTGAGTCTAAATCAAGTAAATCAATGCAAGAAGTTGAGGCATCCTTTTTAGATATATTAAAGATTGATTTCTCAATTTTAGGTGCCTCGGTGGGGTTTGCTCGGATGGTTTCAAGATTAGCAACTTTGTTAGTTAGCTCATCACAATGCTTGCACATAATTTCCATTTTAGCAAGCAAACTTTTGTAAGCATCTTGTGTGCTAGCTAACTTTGCTTTTAGTTTTTCATTTTTCTTAACAAGTTGCTCATCATTACTTGTGCTATCACATGTGCTTGTACTAGCCTCAAGTTTCTCAATTTTGTTAGATAGCTCAACATTCAAATTTGAAAAGGTTTCATATTATTCAAGCATAGCATTGTAGGCTTGTTGAGAGCTATCTAATTTTTCTTTTAAAGCATTGATTTTCTTTTGTTGACTAGTACAAGCTTTAGCATAATTGAGATTATCTTGCACAAGTTCATTATTGGAAGGTAGCTCATCATCACTATCACTATCTCTATCACTATCACTAGAGATAGAGCTTGTGTTACCTCATGCCATAAGGCACATACGTGAGGAGCTTGATGATGAGTGCTTGCGGCCATGCCTCTTGTGTTGGGCTTCATCACCACTTGATGAATCATCCCATGTCTTGATGGTGGTTAGAGCTTTGGCCTTTCATCCCTTCTTTTTCTTGTCATTGGGTGTGGGCTTTTGTTTTGGACAATCTTCCACAAAGTGCCCTCTCTTGCCACATCTATAACATCCCTTTTTTCTTTGTTCTCTTCTTTGATTGGTGAAGAGGCAATCTTCAATTGTGATGGGCACACCCTTGACATTGAGCTTGTGGATCATCCTCTTCACTCCTTTCATAAGCCTGATTCTTCATCGTCGTCATCCTCTTCTTCTTCATTTGAGGAGCTTGAGCTTGTCTCAACTTGCTTTTTGCCCTTCATCTTTTTGTGCTCACATGTGAGAGCAATGTCTTTGCTTGATGAAGTGGCTTCTTCTTGACCCATCTTGCGTGTCATTTCAAATGCCACCAATTTGCCAATGACAATGGCCGGGGTCATGGTGCTCAAGTCCTCCATGTTGTGGAGGATGGTGATGATGGTTGCATATTTGTTCTTTGGAAGCACAGAGATGATCTTCCTCACAATATCCGCATCACCTAGCTTTGTAATTCCTATTGAATGGAGCTCATTGATAATTAGATTCAACCGAGAATACATATCACGAACAAGCTCATTATCATTCATTTTAAAGGAATCATAGCTTGTTTTAGTTAGGTGATGTTTTTGCTCACGTACATTACTTGTACCATCATGGAGCTCATGTAGTTTTAACTAAATTTCATGAGATGTTTGCAAAGTAAAAACTTGGTTAAAGACATCCATGACAATAGATTCAAACAAGCAATTTTTAGCTCTAGCATTAAGATGAATTTCTTTTTCATCACCCGCGGTAGGCTTCTCGGGATTTTTAATGGGTTTCATCCCGTCGCGGGTGACTCTCCAAACACCTAGATCAACGACTTCTAAAAAGCAAGCCATCCTAGCACTATAGTAAGGGAAGTTAGTGCCGTCAAAGTGCGGAGGCCTAGAGATATCCATCCCAACCTCTCTTAGGGGTGTCGGCTCGAAGGCGACGAAGCCAAGAGTCCACAAGGGAGCCAACCTGCTCCGATACCAATTGAAAGGAACGTGACGCCTAAGAGGGGGGGGGTGAATTAGGCAACTTAAAACTTCTACTCTAAACTATGGCCTTTAATAACCACCTAATCAAAACCTATGCAAGAAAGTAAACTATCTAATGTGCAACTAAGGTTTTGCTAGGTGTGTTTGCTATCTCTACCGCAAAAGGAGTTAAGCAACCTAGTTTCCAAACCTATCAACTAGCATATATGGCTAGGATAGGTAAAGCTCATAAACAAGGTAACAATGTAAATACGGAAGCTAAAGAGTGTGATAGAGATGCAAACTCCCGTTTACGACTCCGGTATTTTTACCGAGGTATCGAGATGCGCGCAAGCTTCCCCCTAGTCCTCGTTGGAGCCTCTCGCAAGGAATCCCTCGCAAGTGCCAAGCTCCCGGTCGGGTAACTCCGAGGATAGCTCCGGTCCTTCCCCACGCGCAAGTGGGTCTCCGGTTAAGCCACTCGTGGCAAAGCCTCTCCTGGATGCTCCCCGCCATCTTCACTATCAAGTTTCCGGCCGAACCGCCGCGGGCCTTGTTCCCTTCGGTACACGGAGGCGGCCACACCACAAACGCGGTTGGTGTGATCTCGCAAGACTACAAGCCCCGCCGATGTACAACAACGGTGCGCGCAAGCACCGGTAGACAAGAGGTTTTCAACCTCACTAAACACTAGGCCTAACACCTAGAGCAAGCGCAAAGCGGTGGTCTAACTAGCCTAAGCACTTCGCAAAGCACCTACACTAATCACTTAGTATATCACTTGAGCACTTTGGAGGCTAGAGCAACTAAATATGTGTCTATGAACTTGGTACACTTCCTTGAGCTCCAAACTTACTGTTTTGGCTGGCCATGGGGGTATATATAGAACCCCAAACAAATAGAGCCGTTGGGCACCAAAGATGTTCTTCACTGCGTAGCATCAGACGCTGGAGTCGTAACCATCGGACGCGTCCGATGCTCCTTTAACCGCTAGATGCCAGCCTGGCACTGTGTCACAACGGCTACTCAGCGTCCGATGCCTGATCACCGGACGCGTCCGATGCTGCCAGAGCCTTTCTGCATAGGCATCGGACGCAGGGTCTCAGTGTCCGATGTACTCAGTCTCAGCGTCCGATGCTCCTGCTGGCGCTGACATGAGCTAGGGTTTGCCAACGGTGCGTCCGATGCCTGGGAAGGCAGCGTCCGATGCAGCGTTTGATGTCCCTTTGTCTTTGTTTCTTCGCGTTTTCTTGCGCCGTCTTGCTTCCATTCTTGTGCCTTGGACTTTGCTTGATCTTGAGAGTCTTCTATTGAGCTTCAATGTCTTGCTTGAGGTGTTGATCATCGGATCACCACGTCGGTAGTCCAAATCACATTTGCATCCTATTGGACTACAAAACAAACACTTGTAAACGCATTAGTCCAATTTGGTAATGTTGTTCATCAAACACCAAAATCCAAAGTTAAATGGGCCGAGGTCCATTTTCCTTACAACAACAAATAAAATACTTTATATGAATATTGTAAGTCTCAATAAGATATGCAACTTCATAATTTTGAATTTTGTTATTTGAAGTCGTTAAGATTGTAAAAGAAATAAAACAAAATTTCAGCAGCATATTATTCGCGTACTAGAGTCTGCCATCCTAAAGGAACCATGTTCTCAAATACAATGACAAATAAAGATAGTTTATATATGCAAATTATAGTCACTGATGAGACCTATAAATTTATTATTTTGACAAGCTCGAATACGCGAATAATAAGCTATTAAAACTTTATATTATTATTTTTGCCATCTTAACAATCTTAAATGAGAAATATTAAAACTAAAAAGTTATAGATCTCATCGAGGGCTACAATTTTCATATATAATTCATCTTCATCCGACATCATATGCAAAAGATATGATTTTAAAAAAAATAACTAAGTGTACCGCTGATGTGTAGGTCCCACCTGTCAGGTCTATATAAGCACTGAGTCAGTCTGACACATCAGCTAACGGGTCGGTTAAGCGCTCATTGGGACCTAGATGACACCCAAACTAATTTCAGGGACCTAGAAATACGTTTTTAGACTTTGGGACTTATACGATACCTGCCGACAACTTTAGAGACCTAGAAATGTGTTTTTAAAAGTTTGAGACCTATATGACACTGGCTAATAACTTTAAGGACCGTCAGTGTATTTTACTCTTTATTTTTTATTGGTATGTGAATACCATATCTGACATGCCACGTAACATTCGATGCGACATCCTAGAACTTTTCACCCGCCAAAGAAACACCTCCAAAGAAGACACTAAGTATAACGCCATTTACATCCATGACTGCTGGAATGGTTTTTGCAGCAACGGAGAAGTCATCGACCAACTCCTCTTCAATTCTCCGGTTTGGAGTTTTCCGGGATGCCAAATTCCAAGAGGCAAAGGTCGTAGTCGGAGCGCATTTGCACTGCGGCCAAAGAAGCAATAGCCCCTTGGTGCTTCCCATGGGTGACCACCTCTCTGACGTGGTCCAATATGGCCCCCAAACGATCTTCAAGCAGGAAGCCTCCAATCGTTATGCATTTGGAGCTATGCATTTTAGGCAATTGGAGCACCCCAAATGAAAATGGCAAGGCTAAATTCGGGTGTTCTCCAACCGTTATGCAAAATGCATAGTCCAACATGTATTTTTTTTTCCGAAAATATTTTTTTCTCGGCAATATTCCCGCGCCGCACTTTTTCTCGCGCCAAACGTCGCCACATTTCCCGCGCCAACATCGCCCCTGTTCGTCTCGCCGCCGTCGTTTCCTCCAGGTCGCGGTGAGGCGCTTCCAAATCAGGTCACGATCGGAGGTGGCTGAAGTACGAGCAACACCATCGCCATCGTTCACCATCAGCTCCCGATCGTACGTACCCGTTCACTTCCCGGTCACTTCCCGTTCATCATTAGCTCGCGATCGTACGTCAGTTCCCGATCGCCATCACTTTCCCGTTCACCATCAGATCCTGGTCGCCGCCAGTTCGTCGTCAAGGCAAGGTACTGGAGAATTTCGTGAAGCCAACATGGGGTCCAGGGTACCGGAGAATGGACCAAGCCGTATTGCACAGCGCATAGCCAAGGTTTGCACTTCGTAGCCGAATATCTTGATCCAATTCATGTGTTCTTTGTTCCATGTTCTGAGCTGCGCAATTATTATCAGTTGAGGGCTTCCAGATCACGTCGCCGAAACCAATTGCTTGACGATTCTTCAGACGACGAGGCCTACGACATGATCGCAGCTGCTTGTATTGTGCGCACGTTTTTTCCAAAAAAACGTAGCCATGGTGGTTCGGTCCCTGGCCACGCTATGATTTTTCGCGATAGAGAAGGAGGCCACCGGAGGATGTATCAAGATTATTTGGTGCCGAATCCGACGTACGGTCATGATTTATTCCGTCGGAGGTTGTTGTTTTGGACATTACATTAATTCATAGTATTTGTTTTGTTATGTCAATGTGCTGACCTTTTGTTTTTTATTCTTCAGATTCAGAATGAGCAAGCCACTTTTCCGTCGCATCATGGATGCAGTTGAAGCACATGATAATTACTTTGTGCAGAAAACAGATGCCTGTGGTGTGCTCGGTCTGAGTTGCTTCCAGAAAGTGACTGCCGCTCTTCGTATGCTCACATATGGAGTCTCTGCTGATTCTACAGATGAGTATATCCGTATTGGTGAAAGCACTGCCCTTGAGAGCCTGCGTAAGTTTGTTGCTGCAATTGTTGAAATATTTGAAGCTGAATACTTGAGACACCTCACTGAGGCTGACGTAGCACGCTTGCTGGCAGTCAATGACAAAAGAGGTTTCCCAGGCATGTTAGGGTCGATCGATTGTATGCATTGGGAATGGAAGAATTGTCCAATGCAATCACAGGGGCAGTACAAGGGTCATGCGAACAGGCCAACTATCATTTTAGAAGCTGTTGCATCTCATGACCTTTGGTGTTGGCATGCATTTTATGGGATGCCTCGTTCTCATAATGATATCAACGTTCTTCACTGGTCTCCACTGTTTGACAACCTGACTGAAGGAAAAGCTCCGGAGGTGAACTATACCATTAATGGCCATGAGTACAAGATGGGGTATTTCCTCGCCGATGGTATTTACCCCCCCTGGGCAACTTTAGTGAAGACCATCTCCAATCCTATGGGGAACAAGGCCAAATATTTTACAAGAGCACAAGAAGCTGTGAGGAAGGATGTCGAAAGATTTTTTGGTGTATTTCAGTCTAGGTTTGCCATTATAGCACGTCCAGGTCGCATTTGGGACAGAGAGACACTAGCATTGATCGTGAGAGCCTGTGTTATCATGCACAATATGATTGTTGAAGATGAAAGAGTTCTGGACCCTGATGAGCGGTTCCCGGATGCCCCAAATGATAATGTTCAACCTTCCCATGGGACGCCCACTCGCACACTGGCTGAATTTATTGAAGCCAGTAAAAAGATTAGAGACAAGCCAACACATTTTCAGTTGCAAGAAGATCTAATCGAGCACCTTTGGAATCGTCATCCTGATTTATACCCCATGGAACCAGCATCTTGAATTAGTTTTATATATTGTTAGCATATTTAACCAAAGTGTGTAATGAATTAGTTGTATCTTAGTAGCAATGATCAGGAGCCTGTCATCGCCAATCACCTAGAGCAGGAGTAGCTTTCTTTTTTGTCACACAATCAGTACCAGGCATCAGCAGCACCTGATCAAAGGTGAACAGGACCATGCACGTCGTGACATTCATTCGATGCAACACCATAGCTCACCACAAATATATATAGGAAATATGACATCAAGTCCTAGGCAAAATCTAATTTTCTGCGTGTCGCGCAAGGATCTTCTTCCTCATAATCTGAATCCACTTCAGCTGGTCCGCGTCGAGGGAGCTCGTGTCCGCTAGCATTATGTCTTTCTCCTCCTTCATCAGGGTTGCTTCAGCAAGTTTCTTCTCCGCCTCAATTGAATCCTTGTCTACCATTGCTGAAGCCTCTCTCGCCTTTTCTCTTTCCTTGTCCCGTGCCTCCTTCTTCTCCATCAACTTGTCCAGCACTACAATGCAAGCATCGTTGCCTCCCCACTTAGCTTTTTTTGCCTCCTTCTGACCCGGTGGCCTCTTACGTTCTGCGGAACCTGCGTCTGGAACCTCTAGTCCTTCAGCATTGTTCTTTTCGTCCCCTGTGCTCGGCGTGGAGTCCTTGGTACTCTTCTGTTTTCTCTTAGGGGCTTGTTTCTGCTTCGTACCTTGTTCAAGCCTCCATGACTTCCACTTGTCTTCATCCTTGAGCTTGTACCAACAATGCATAAAAGCAAACGACTTATGCTCATCGTCGTCTGCCGTGTAGGTCTCCAAAGCATCACTAATCTGCACAATTGAAAATAAGAAAAATGTTTGAATGTGTAAACTTAACCAAATATTTAACAAGTACAAAATAACCAACTCTGAAAGTGTACCATGTCTTGGATAGTCTTTCCACTAGCATTCCTACGAAGAATCTTGTCATAGGCTGAACAGAACTTGTTCACTTCCTTCTGAATAGTCCCCCACCTATGCATAATTGAATTTTCTGTCCTAGCAGCTTCAGTTTTTTTATGTTCATCAAAGTATGCACGAACTCGACCCCAGAATGTTGCTTGCCTTTGATTTGCCCCATGAATAGGATCCTTGCTTACCTTACACCAAGCTGCGCATATTATTTTGTCTTCCTCTTGATCAAATTTCTTAGACCTATGTGAAAGATTTTTCTGAGCACTACGGGTAGCACCTACTTCGGTTGGATCCACTAGGGAAACATCTTCTTGAGTTTCTTGAGGCATAGCATTACTATTTGCCTGGCTTTGTGGAGTTAGTGTAAAGGGCAATTCGTTTAAGCCAGGAATATGTTCAGAATCAGCTTCGAGTATGCCTGTATAGAGTTCAAGGTCATCCATTTGAACGAATCTACAAAATAGGATAACATAAATGGAGTCGTCAAGACATATCAGACAATGAATATACTACATAAATATTTTTTGAACAAATAATGTTAAGGCCGAGTTAAGGCGAACTCGAACACGTTCAGGCGAACTGAAACCCGATCCTGTTCAGGTGACGGTAGCGGACTCGCAATCGCCGGAGTGCCGAGTATCGAGTATCCCCGACTAGATTGTAGCGGAATCACGTACTTGGAGCTCGAGCAGCAGGAAGCCCAGGAGCCGTGCAGTTCCAGATCGGAGGAGTCACCCAGGAGCTCGAGCAGGAGTCGCCCAGGAGCTCGATCGGCTATGCAGCGATGAAGTTGCGGCGATGCGTTCTGGCGGCGAGAAAAAAACGCGCGAAGGGAGAAGATGCGTTCTGGCGGCGCGAAGAAAACCGCGGAGGGAAAGAGAATCGCGCGCCAGGGGAGACCGAGAAAGCCGGGATGTGTATTTGCATAGCCGGACTCCTTTGGCATATATGCCAAGTTTCCCCCTCCAAATGCATAGCTATGTAAAATGCAAAGTCCAAATGCATAACGATTGGAGGGGTTTTTTTTAGAGTTTTATGCATTTTGGTAAATGCATAGCCCAAATGCATAATGATTGGAGATGCTCTGCTGCCCTTTGGAGAGCTTCATGGCGGTTCTCCACATCGTTCTTGTGATGGGCTTCTTTCATATCATGGCGGGAGGCAGCCAATTGTGCCTATAGAACTAAGTATCATAGCATGGGTCAGATTGAAAAATAGAGACATGAAGACTAGATTTTTCAGAAGTAGCAAACCCACCACCCTAGCCTTCGCGTGAGCGGCTTTTGCCTAGGCGGTAGAAGTTTCTTCCTCCAAAGCGGAGAGGGACGTCTGGACGGCATCGAGACAAAGCTCGAGTCAACCTACCTCATGAGTGGATCCGGAGTATAGATCACATACCTCAGTCTTTTCGTGAATGAGGTCTCAGAATGTCCTGCCGGATCGTATGAATCAGAGGAGGGGAGGTGTTAAGATATACATCGCATAGGGTTGTTGTTATCAGGTCCTATCTTGTAGGACAATCCTGTGTCACGGTAGATTAGATAGATTTGATTAGTGCTGATTCTGTTGTAATCTTTTCCTCCTGTACAAGCCACGTTGGGGGCTGTTCCCAACCTATATTAACATGCAACCGAGACCCTAAGGGGCAACTCGTTCAATCCACTTTCACATGGTATTCAGAGCCTATTTCCTAACGGAGCTGATCCATGGCCGCTTCCTCCTCCGCTGCATCTGCGTTTCAGCCAACCGTGTTCTTACCTTTATACGAGAAGCTCACGCGCACCAACTTCAGCATGTGGCGGCCGACGGTTCTCTCGGCCATCCGTGGTGCTCGGATGGCCAAGTACCTCGACTCGATGGAGAAGCCCCCGGCGCAGTATCTGCCGTCGGAGAAGAATGACGACAAGAAGGTCGTCGATCCTGTGCCCAATCCTGAATATGAGGCATGGATCGCGAAGGATCAGCTGGTACTGAACTATCTGTTGAACTCCCTCTCTCGGGAGATCTTCGCTCAAGTCGCGACGAACGCAGAGAGTGCAGCAGCTGTGTGGGCTGCCATTGAGGGTGCGTTTGCATCCCAATCAAGGGCACGCGTCATCAGCTCGCGGATGGCCCTTGCTACTGCATCCAAGGGGGCGTCCACTGTCTCCGAGTATTTCTCCAAGATGAAGGGCCTTGCAGATGAGATGGCATCTGCTGGCAAGAAGCTTGAAGATGACGAACTGGTCTCCTATATCCTGACTGGTTTGGATCTTGATTTCAACCCGGTGGTGTCTGCTGTCGCCGCCCGTGTTGAGCCAATCACGGTTGGGGAACTATATACCCAACTGGTGAGCTTCGAGCAGCGCATGGAGCTGCATGGTGGTTCACCTCGCTCGGTGAACATGGCTACCCGGGGAGGCAGAGGTGGAGGAAATCCCCGTGGCAGAGGTGGACGAGGTGGTTTCAATCGCGGCGGTCACAAAGGTGGTCGCGGAGGTGGACGTGGAGGTGCTTCAGGTGTGATCTGCCAACTCTGTGGCAGGGAAGGTCACACGGTGGTTAAGTGCTTCAAGCGCTTCGATGCTTCCTTCACTGGTCCTCCTCAGAAGAGCGCCTCCGCTGCCATCACATCCTATGGCCGGAGTTGACACGAATTGGTACGTCGATTCGGGAGCTACTGATCACGTAACCAGTGAGCTTGAAAAACTCACTGTTCATGACAAATATGGAGGACACGATCAGGTGCACTCGGCAAGTGGAGCAGGTATGGAAATTAAGCACATTGGTTCAAGTATTTTGTGTACCCCTGCTAGTAAAATTCATCTTAACAAAATCCTTCATGTTCCCAGTGCTGCTAAAAACTTACTTTCTGTTCATCGTCTTGCCTGTGATAACAATGCTTTTCTAGAATTTCATCCAAACCATTTTTTTATCAAGCAACAGGGGACGAAGCAGACCCTCCTCAAGGGCAGATGTGAAGGGGGGCTCTATCCCTTGAAGCACGATCCATGCAAGTCAAGTCCGAATAAGCAAGCTCTTGGAGTTGCTGTCAAGCCATCCATTGAGTTGTGGCATCATAGACTAGGACATGCCTCTACACCTATTGTTAAGCAAGTTCTTAGTCGTCATAATCTCCCGTTTGTTAAGAGTCTGAATAAAAGCATGATTTGTGATGCGTGTCAGCAGGGCAAAAGTCATCAATTGCCCTACTCTAGATCCACTAGTGTGTCTAGTCATCCTTTAGATTTAATCTTCTCAGATGTATGGGGGCCAGCACCCTCCTCTATTGGACAAAAAGTCTATTATGTCAGTTTCATTGATGACTACAGCAAATTTGTTTGGATCTATTTCCTGCGCTATAAATCTGAAGTTTTTCAGTGCTTTACTGATTTTCAGCACCTAGTAGAAAGACAATTCAACCGCAAAATTTTAGCTGTTCAAACGGATTGGGGTGGTGAATATCAATCACTAAATTCATTTTTTAAACAAGTTGGCATAACTCATCATGTATCTTGCCCACATGCTCATCAGCAAAATGGCTTAGCAGAACGCAAACATCGCCATATTGTAGAAGTCGGATTGTCTCTGCTTGCTCATGCCAAAATGCCTCTTAAATTTTGGGATGAATCCTTTGCCACCGCTGTTTTCCTCATCAATAGACTCCCATCTAAAGTCATCCAGAGCGAGACACCTTATAAGCACCTTTTTTAAAAAGGATCCCGATTATTCTTTTCTACGATCTTTTGGTTGTGCTTGCTGGCCAAACTTGCGCCCCTATAACACTAGAAAACTCCAATTCCGTTCAAAACAATGTGTCTTTCTAGGCTACAGCGATTTACATAAAGGGTTTAAATGCCTTGATCCATCTGTTGGGAGAGTCTATATTTCCCGTGATGTTGTGTTCGATGAACAGATTTTTCCTTTTGCACACCTTCATCCAAATGCCGGTGCCAGACTTCGAGCTGAGCTCTCTGTTCTTCCTGATTCCTTGCTAAATTCTACTACTAGTTTTGGGGACGCAATATTACTTGATCAATGTGTTCTTAATTCTCTGCCCACTAATGATGCATGCAGTCCTAGTATGTCCACAGGTTCTGCTGGGTCTGCCGAGCAAGAATCGGGGTTCAATTCAAAAGATAACCAACGCTATTTCATGTGTCTCTCGGAAGAAGACCAAGCTGCTGTGATCCCAGGTGTTGATTCACCTGGATCTGTCGGTCCGGCAGTGTTGGGATCAGCCTCAGAATCGGAGTCACGTCTGTCGCCGGGGTCATGCATTGTTCCCAGATCTTCTGTGCCTTCTTCATCGCAGCGGCAGACTGAAATTGCAGCGTCACAGCCACAAATTGATCTGTGTGTGGGGGGACAAGATCCTTCGGTGCCTTCGGTTGTTTCACAGCCGTCTGCTATGGCCTCGCAGGCATCTCTGTCACCTGGAGTTGACAGCTCATCTTCACTCGGATCTTCTGCGTCTGGTGTGCTTGTTGCTTCTCCTTTGGTTACGCGACCAACTACACGACTACAGCATGGCATAACTAAACCAAAAACCTATACCGATGGTACAGTTCGCTGGGGTATGCTTGGATCGTCTACGGCAGAAGAACCAACATCTGTGGATGAAGCTTTTCGGGATCAGAGGTGGATAGCTGCAATGAACAGTGAGTATCAAGCCTTGATGAAGAATAAAACATGGCATTTGGTTCCACTGCCGAAGGGTAAAAATGTTATTTATAGTAAGTGGGTTTACAAAGTCAAAAGGAAAGCAGATGGTACTATAGACAGATATAAAGCTCGGTTGGTTGCCAAAGGATTTAAACAAAGGTATGGAATTGATTACGAGGAGACGTTTAGTCCCGTAGTCAAAGCTGCTACGATAAGACTTATTCTCTCCATTGCTGTCTCGAAAGGGTGGTTTCTCCGACAGCTGGATGTTCAGAATGCATTCTTACATGGATTTCTAGAAGAGGAGGTGTATAGGAGACAACCTCCTGGGTAT
This sequence comes from Coix lacryma-jobi var. lacryma-jobi, assembly GCA_009763385.1. Lineage (NCBI taxonomy): Eukaryota > Viridiplantae > Streptophyta > Magnoliopsida > Poales > Poaceae > Coix > Coix lacryma-jobi. The sequence continues at coordinate 88,329,651 of CM019831.1, forward strand.
GCTGATAAGTCTCAGCCTGCTTTTGTGTGCAAACTAGACAAGGCCCTCTATGGACTCAAACAAGCACCTCGTGCTTGGTATGATCGGCTGTGTGGAAAGCTTAAATCTCTAGGGTTCAGACCCTCCAAGGCTGACACCTCATTATTCTACTATAATCAAGATGGTCATACTATGTTCATACTTGTGTATGTAGATGATATTATTGTGGCTAGTTCTTCTATGCAGTTAACTAATGCTCTACTCAAGGACTTAGAAAAGGATTTTGCCTTGAAGGACCTTGGAGAGCTACACTACTTCCTTGGGATAGAAGTCAAGAAAAATTCGGGAGGATTAGTTCTGTCCCAACAGAAGTATGCTGAGGACATCATCAAGCGTGCAGGCATGAGTCGGTGCAAGTCAATTTCCACACCTCTGTCGAATGTTGAAAAACTCAGTGTTACCAAAGGAGAAAGACTGGGACTGGAAGACTTGTAACACCTCTGGTGTTTAATATGTAATTAACCTGACATGTCATCATCATCTTTAGTCATTAATCATTCTTGTCATGCATTTAAGTTTGCTTAATACCTATGTAATGACTTCTTTTTCGAAAACCCTAAAAGCCCAAATCTTCCTTTAAGGGCAAAATGTTAATTTCACCTCTGTGACTTGCTTGTGTAAATTCTTGTTCGGTTTTGTGTCTTGAAGCTTTGTTGTGTTGTTCAAAACCCAAAATCTAAAACAGATTTCAAATCCCTTTTGAAAAACCCTAATTTCCAAACCCTAGTTTTTACCCCTCTTTTTATAATTTAAAAACTATTCAAAATTTGGACTTGGTCCGAAAAGCAAAGTTGTAGATCTTGTCAAAAGGAACAACTTTGGTATTTGCAGATTTTCAAGTTTCTTTATAAATTCAAAAGTAATTTTGAAATTATTCAAATCCTAAAAGTGTCCCCTTTTCTGATTTCGAATTTAATTCAAAAACTGTTTGGCATTTGAAAATATTCTTTTTGACAAAGTTGTAGATCTCCTTTTTCTGCACAACTATGGTATTGTGAGTTTTTCCTGTGCAGTTCAAAATTTGGGAATAATCTTGCCAGCACAGAAATCAATTTTCTAAAGAACCCTACCCTAGCTACTGTTCTTCTCCTACCTAGGGTCAGGAGGGGGCCCCGGCCATGGCCGCGCGCCAGCGCTGCGCACGCCACGCGCCTGGCAGCCGCCCGCCTGCTCCCGACCCATCGCCCTCAACAGTGTTATCATTCTGCCCCCGCACGCGCGCCACAGTTGACTTCTATCCCGTCCCCCACTGCTCTCCGACGTCGCCGCCGCGTGGCCGTCGCCGGCAAGCACGACGCCCGGGTCCCAAACTGATTTCCGTCCTTTCTTCATCATGCGTTCGATAGCACGCGCCACGGGCATTCTTATCCACCCCACGCGCTCTCTATCTGCCCCTGACCAGCGCCTATAAAAGGCCCGCCGACCGGCCGGAGCAGCTCACTTCCTCCGCCACCGTCTCGAGCTTATTCCAGTGACTCCGCCGCTCAACCACCTAGCCCAGTAGCTTCGCCTCATCGTCGCGCAGCTCCCCAACCCCTCAATTCCACCGCTACCGACTCCCACCACCGGGTGCGAGCCCTTCTTCCTCAGCACCGGTGAGAGACCGACCGGCTCGGGTCGGCGGAATTCGCCGTCGTCGCTCCATCCCTTCTCTCTCTGACCCTTAATCTTTCTTCCTTGTTCCTTGCAGTTCCTAACTGGTTACTGGTGACCGTGCCTGGTGTACAGAGTCGCCGGATCGCCGAAGTCCGCCGCGGTCGTCTCCTTCCTCGACCCGCACCCTCGGCCGTATCGAGCCCCAAGCCTCGAGCGTTCCCTCGAGCCTCACCCTCGAGCACGTTCCCGAGCCACACCCTCGAGCACACCCTCGAGCCCCGCCCCTCGAAGCAGCCGAGGCTAAGCCTCAGCCTCGGGCGAATCGCACTACCCTCGAGTCGCAAGCCTCGAGTAAGCCGAGGCCTCCCTCGAGAAGTCTGCCGCAAGAGAACCCCGCCGAGGCCTCGCTCGTCGAGCCCTCTCTTCCATCCGCCTCGCCGAGCCATCGCCTCTGACTCTCGGTGAGCCTAGCCTCTGTTTTCTCAGCTGAGCCTCGAGCCTCGACGTCGAGCCCGCTCCGACTCGAGCTCAGTGCTCTTTTTCCTTTTCAAAAATTTGAATAGTCTTGCTATTTCATCTTTTTGTATGATTTTCTGTGTTGCTCTAAAAATTCTAAAAATTTTACAGTTAACTCTTTATACCTTGTAGTATTTTAGAAAAATAAGAAACTTGACTTTTCTGCAAAAATTGAAAAATGAAAAATCCTCCTTTTAATTAATAAATGGATAGTTTTAGATTTTTAGAAAAACATGCATAGCTCCATAAATTATGAAATTTGTTTTGTCACCTATTTATACCATAATGAACCTATGAGTTTAATTTGGCAAAGTTTGGAGCAACTTCATAAAAAGACCTTTTGGATAATTAAAATAGAAAAATAATTAGGTTTCACTGTTGTATGCCTTTGTGTGTGACTTTCGGATTGTTTGCTGTTCATAGACCCTCACCCATCTGGTCTATGATGTTTGTGATGTCAAGCCTTGGTCTATGCTTAGGTTAGATCAATGATGCTTAATAGGTTTAACTAATCTTGTTTAAAGATAAAAGATAGGTAACCTTGTGTCTACCCTAGAAGTTACTCCCTTGTTAGAAAGTTATACTCTAGGATCAGTGCTTTGTCCTGTGCTGCATTGTTCATGTGAGCATCCTCATAAGCATACATCCTTGCATCCGTTTAGTGACCGAAGGAGAAGGCGTCAAGATCGAGGCAGCCGCTGACAAACCTATCCCCGAGGCTACCCCGAGCTCCGACACCTGCCCTGCCGCCCTCGAGCCTGCCCTCTTTGCTCTTCAAGGCAAGTCCCGGTGCATTTAACCCCTTTCCTTGAATTTATAAAATGATTTCCTTAAATGCTTTTGAGTTAAATTATTGCATTAGGTTTATAGAAGTTGTGTGCTATCCTAATTGATGCACTATCCACCTTGACCACTGATACACCCGATACCTGCTTTTCAAAGGTATTTGAAAAATACTTAGCAATGCTTATTGAATTAGACTTTGCAATAAAATGCCAATTTCAAAAGTGTGATCACTGAAAGAATCCTTACGAGAATTTGGCTTTACTTCCCGTTCGATGACTGCTTGCCTGGCTAGCATGTGGTCATTGTCGAGAAGAGGTTGTCTGCGCGTACGGTGCCGTCATGTTGTAGTCCGGGACTCAACAGTTGACACCGACCGGGACAGGGTTGAAAAACCGACAGGACCTGTACTCTTGGGTTAGAGTCCCGAGGTGCTTGTTGCTGACGGAAAAACTTTAGGGACCATCCGTATGGGGGCCTGCTGGTCAAGACTTGTAACTATTCACATACTTCGGAAAGCTCTGGCTCCGAGGAATCCTTTATTGGACCGACAACCGCGCACTGGGAGTGGAGAGATGGCGGAAGTAGCATGTACCCACGTGGTCGTCGTACCTGGATAGGAGTGGTGTACTGTACTTCCGGGTGGCGTAGGACCGGGCCCAATCTTGGAGGAATCGTGGTAGACGAGTTGGCATATGCAAGCTTGGGTGCTACATATGCAGTGTGGATAGGGATCCTCAGCTGAGTATTATTTATCCGGATTAACGTTGCTCCTCGGTTATGGAGACTTGGTCACTGACTGTCAACGGAGAGTGGTTCTCAACTAGGAATGTTTTGAAATGTAAAATGAATCAGGAACGATGAAGAATTGAGGAATACTGAATCTTTCCAAAATAAAATAAGGTTTACAAAATGCTTTTGTGCAAAATACCTGATCTTGCTTAAGCCTTACCTTGACTACCCTAAGCCTCTCATTCCTGAGTCTTCTCCCTTTTCTTTAGTCGGGTAAGTCTTGTTGAGTACCCCAGTACTCAGGGTTTGTTACCCATGCTGCAGGTATGACTGAGACCCCGATGTGTCTTGCGCCCTGCTGCATGACCATCGTCCAGGAAGAGGCCGATGAGGCCGAAGAATAGTTGTGCACCCTCGGGCTGGGTGATTATCAGTATCTTTATTTTGTTGTACTCCGCTACGTTGCCTTTGTCTATTTCTATTATCAGAACTTGGTTTGTAATAACTGCACCTTAATTTCTATTTGGAACCCTGCTTTGTAAAACTAATGTTATTTAAGTCTTCCGCTCTTTATTCCGATGTTATTTGTAAAAGTATGCAATGCTGTAACCGAATTGTGAGATGATCCTGCGGACATTGGGCACTGATGTAGCCCGGTGGCGAACAGGTCTTAATCACATGGAACATGGGTTCGGCTGTCAGAGGTTGACAGGGACACGTGGGCCATGAGATTAGGGCCGTTCCGTCACAAGACTCTACAAGGTATAGAAGTATTGTTGGTGCCATGCAATATTTAACATTAACACGACCGGATATTTCTTTTGCTGTGAATAAAGTCTATCAGTTTCTTCATTCTCCTACTATGACACACTGGAGTGCAGTGAAACGAATACTTCGGTATATTTAGGGTACGCTTCAGCATGGAATTCAGATTCGGCAATCTCAGTCGATGTTGGTGAGTGCATTCTCTGATGCAGACTGGGCAGGATGTGTGGATGATCGGCGACCTACTGGAGGTTTTGCCGTCTTTCTTGGCCCAAATTTGGTTTCCTGGTGTGCAAAGAAACAAGCTACTGTGTCAAGGTCGAGTACCGAGGCGGAATACAAAGCTTTAGCAAATGCAACAACGGAAATTATGTGGGTACAAAAATTATTGACTGAATTGAAGATATTGGAGCTCGGTTGTGGTGTGACAATATTGGAGCTACATATTTATCTCCAATCCTGTATTCCATGCAAGGACAAAACACATAAAAATTGATTTTCATTTTGTTCGAGAGAGAGTAGCTCAGAAACTGTTGCACATTCGGTTTATTCATTCAGGAGATCAATTAGCTGATGGGTTTACCAAGGCGTTGCCTGCAGCTAAGATGGTTCAATTTAGAAACAATCTCAATCTAGTGGCCGGTTGAGATTGAGGAAGGGTGTTAAGATATACATCGCATAGGGTTGTTGTTATCAGGTCCTATCTTGTAGGACAATCGTGTGTCACAGTAGATTAGATAGATTTGATTAGTGCTGATTCTGTTGTAATCTTTTTCTCGTGTACAAGCCACGTTGGGGGCTGTTCCCAACCTATATTAACATGCAACCGAGACCCTAAGGGGCAACTCGTTCAATCCACTTTCACAGGAGGAAGAATCCTCTGATCTTCTAGGCTGTGAGCGAGCTGCCCTAGAAGGTTCCCTGACTTCTTCCAGGGTCAATCAGAGCGTCGTAGCCTGAGAGATAGCCATGATAATTCAAGAGATTAGTTTGGGGTTACTTAAATAGCAAAACATCAACTTTCCTACCCTTGGCACCATAAAAGTGCATGAAGACGCGGTGGTTGTCTACTAGCCTCTAGAGTCACCTCCCTTGGGCTCTTTCCATGATCCATTATATTACTTTGGCTAGAGATTGGATTGGATTCAAGGTGAAGAAGAAAGAGGGAGTATCACAATATGGCAAATGAGAATGGTTGCTTCCTTTGCTTCACCGTGCCTCTAGATTAATAGCCACAAGCAGCGATCGTGGTGGGGGCTTATTGGGTTATACACGGACCTATTGCCCTGTATTAACCAATTTGGAATCCCAAATGGCTAATCATGCCTCAATAAAATGGAGAAGGTGTTAAATCTGTGTGCCTTATTGTTCATCATTGTATCATATGGCTTTGTTATCGCATCATTTTTGTGTATTTTGGAGTGCCATCTGTTGACACTGAAAAGTGTCGTAGGTAAGGATGAATTTAGAAGAGGCATTCGACCTAAAATATTAGAGTTGAATTTGTCTTCTTTTATTTAATATTTAATGGATCGGATGGGCCTGGTCATTTTGGGTTTCCGATCACTTATGATATGTCCGACCAGAGGGCCCTGGTCGGAAGCCTTATGAAAATTGAGTCCGGTGTTAATATGTGAATCCTTCTCTTGTAAGGACGATTTGGGGCTGATAAAGCCCATGAAGCCGATCTGTTCGATCTGAAGATTGACAAGATCAGGGTTACCTTGTTGTGCCCGGATTGGATTCTATATTTTGACAGAGTCCGCATAGGAAACTTGGAGATTGTATCTAGAGGTGTTTCCTATTGGGATAAGACCAACCCCCTCTATATATATGAGAGGATCATGGCCGATTGTGGCATCCAACATCAATCGATCAAAACCAATCTACTATCCCCTTTACCTTTCTTCCCTCTACTTTGCTGTTCGGCGCATCTCCCGGCGAGATTCGACGGCGTTCTATGCGGCCTTGCTGGTCCTAGAACAACCTCTACGTGCTTCTCCCCGATGGGTCTTCCCGGGAGGAGTTCTAGAGTTATCAACACAGGAGCCCAAAACCCTAGATCGATCAAAACCGGTCTTTAGATCAGTTTTCGTCGGTTTAGCCAGGGTCCCTACTGTCTCAGGTTGAACCACAACCTCTCCGGGCGTTCTAGCCCTGCTGGTGTGTGATTCAGATAACTTCCGACGTCAACACAATTTTTGGCGACTCCGCTGGGGACGATTAAAATCTCATCTACTACCAACATGGGTGGCAAAGACGGTGCTGCGGATACATGGGTGTATGCCGAGTCTCAAGTGATGAGTGATTGTCAACTTGGATGATGCACAAGTTCTTTGGCTTGTGTTGTGCAGGTGTCGAGCATGAATACAGTGATCGAAGGCAAGGTAAAGGTCAAGTAGAGACGTTCAGTGCCGATGGACCGAGAGTGGCGAAGGGCGGACGTGAGGCTTGGACTGAGGGACCGGTGGCCTGAGGATCAGCTGTGGTGGCTGACAGCCTAGGACAGCGACAAGCGAAGACTTGCGGGCACCGTGTTGCTTGGGTCGTGGACCTGGGGATACGTGTCGGTGGACGGGGTGCACGAGCGTTGCATCCCCTCAACGGCTCGGTTTGGTGGTTGAGCCACAGAAAAACCACCGAGTGGACGGTTTCCAGGTTTGGGCCTCAAAACCTGGGCGCTGACGGTTTCTGAGTTTGGGCCACAAAACTCGGGCTGAGGACGGTTTCTAGGTTTGGGCCTCAAAAACCTAGGTGCTGCGGGTTTCTGAGTTTGGGCCACAAAACTCAGGCGATGGACGGCTAGTTTCCCGGTTTGGGCCTCAAAACCGGGGGCGAAGTTCGGGAAAAAGACAAGCAGAGCGGTGGCGGCACGTGGCGACATCGGTGAGGTTGCGTCGAGGCAACGCTACCAGTTGTGCGGGCGTGGCCGTCGGATCACCACCTACCATGAGTTGGTCCAGAATAACCCTAGGGTTTAGCTGGTTCGCTCTGTAATTAGTTAGGGGTAGAGTGGGAATTAGAATTAGGATAAGTAGAGGGAGACACCCACCTCCCATCCTATCTCAGTCATTTGCTCTTTGCCTTCTAGGTTTTCCTGCTCTCCCAATCCCCTACTGTAGCAACTGAGATCCGCAGAGAACCATACCTCTGTGTACTGGAGATTTTGAGGAAGTGAGATCGTAATCTCACTGTTGTAGCGTGTGGTAGCCACACGGTTGCAGATCGATGTTTGATTCACGTTTTGTTCGTGTTCTTCGCGTTCTTCGTTTCTCCGTGATTTTCCTGTCACTCGATCTCCCTCTCTACTGCGTCTTTTCGAAATCCGTTTGAATCAACTTGTTCTTTATAGTGAGGAGATCATTTCCACCGAAGGAATTCATCTAACTCCTCATGAACAAGTAGATCAGGTTGATTTCGTTTTCGTGGCGCTTTTTCGTTCATACTCCTTCCCTTTCGATTTCCCGGTGATTGAGTTGATTTGAGCAGATGATTTCTTGGGGATAGTCTTCCAACTACCTCGTGATCATTTGCTCCAAGTTTGGGATCAAGGGATTTTGATTTGGATCGGATTTGGGAAATTTTGGGAGAAGGGCGTTTGAAATCGCCCTCCCTGAGTGACCGCAGACAGTCCGCCACTCAGGGTGCGAACAGTCCGCGAGTCGGGCTTCGACCGAGCAGTGGTCGCGTGGCTCGGCTGTGCTGACTCGGATTGACCAGCGGACAGTCCACAGTAGGATTCCGCGGACAGTCCGGGAGTCGAGCAGGGGGTGTTGAGTAACTGAAGGACCGAAAATGCTAAAGCAAGGCGACCAGAGGGGGGGGGGGGTGAATGGGAGCCTAAAAATTTCTTTCGAAATTACAGCCTCAACCCCAAGAGCAAAGCCAAAACACGTGATGTCCACGACCCAAGAGAATGGGTGGATGTTCCCTAGGAACACAGTGGGACACCACAAAAGCTCCCTCGCCCAAATCCACGCAAGTCAACTAGTGACAAAATGGACTTTGGGTAACCTCATTCAGGCTTTTCCACAATGCGGGAAGCCTGATTTCTGTAGAGCACAGAGTCGGGAATCCAACGCAAAAAGCGAATCTCAAATCGGAGCTCGAACGCAAAAGGTACAAACGAAAACGCGCGCTGTCTGCACTGACCGGACTCTGGGCAGCGTCCGATCAACAGGGACCGGACGCGTCCGGTCAGTCAAAATCCTCTCTGGACCTTCTCTGTGTTGGACCAGACTCAAGGGCTCAGAGCGTCCGGTCAATACACAGTGCAGCGTCCGGTCACAAGCAACGCGATGAACAGTGTGAGCAGCGCGTCCGGTCACGACACAGCAGGTGCGTCCGGTCACTAAAAACGGTCTTTGGAACTGACCGGACTCAGCACGGGGTGCGTCTAGTCGCGTCCAGGCTAGCGTCCGGTCACCACGCGCGAACTGGACTGCGCGTGTCTTCAACGACCGGACTCTGTCACGGTGCGTCCGGTCGCTATGAAGTAGCGTCCGGTCACCCCGACCGGCCCTCTGTTCGTCCACCAAATCGACCCGATCTCCGTCAAATCAAAAGCACTAGGGCTCAAATCTCGTGTGAGGGATCACAAGGATGTTAGTTTGCTACTCCTAAGAGATCATGGCTTGAACCTAACTCCAAATTGGTGAATCGAAGAAAACGATGAAGAACGCGCAAGAACTCAATCCCAAAACTAAATCCGCCCGATCTGTGAGTTCGTGAGGAATTAGAGAAATTCCTTCGGTAGAAAGAAGACTCTCACGAAGCTACACAAGATGGTTCAAACGGATTTGTGAATCTTCCCTCGAAACAATAATTCTCGTGAAGATCGAAAGAGGGGAACGTGCAAACGCGAAGAACAAAATCGCAAGATAAATCAAAGCACGAATTTGATCCTTGGATTCAGCGGAATGGATGATTGATTAAGCACTTGGTGTCGGGCTACAAGCCACTCCTAGCAACACAAAGCTTGGATGGCGAAAAGCTCAAGAACAAGAGCCGGTCTCTCCTCTAGCCCTAGCCTCCTCTCACCTAAACAAAATGAGAGTGACACCTCCAAGGATTCCAAGGATGGCTGCCCTAGCAGCTCCTTCACATATATATAGGCACACGTCCGAAGACCAAAACGCCCTTACATGAAGCACTCAACCCAAATACCCCCTAGGGGTAAAACCGTCCAGACTTGATAGTTTCCATCCAACGGCCACACACCTTCTCATCCTTCGCTTCGCCTCGACGAAAGCTCTAGGATGCCACCACGTGCTGCCACCGTCGACCACCGTGCCTTCTCGTGGATAGCTTCGCCGCCGCGCCAGCCTCTCCACGCCGCCACACGTCGACCGTTCCGCATAGGAACCTTCCTCCGGTTTTCAGGCCCAAACCGGGAAACCTGCCAGCCCAGGTTTTGAGGTCCAAACCTGGAAACCGTCCACCACGAGTTTTGAGGCCCAAACTCAGAAACCTGCAAGCCCAGGTTTTGAGGCCCAAACCTGGAAACCGTCCATCCCGAGGTTTGAGGCCCAAACTCGGAAACCGGCCACCCGAGTTTTGAGGCCCAAACTCAGAAACCGTCGAGGGTAGCTTTTTGAGGCTCAGCTACCGAACCCGCGCCGTAGACGGGATGTGGTTCGCACACCCCGACCACCGACACTGATGCCGATGCATGTCCAGCCTCCACGCCGGGCACAACGCCTTCGCCTTCCTTCTTGACTCGGTCGACGACACTTGCGCCGCACGCAAGCCCGTGTCCGACCTCCGCCAAGTGCCACGACGCCATCGTCTTCCTCCCGACTCGGCCGATGCATCGCACATCCCCATGTGCTCTCGCTCGCCGATGCCACATGCCAGCTACCACAGCTGGTCCTCTGGCCCTCTGGTCCGTCAGTCCAAGCCTCACATCCTCCCTTCACCGCTCTGGGTACATCGGCATGGCACGTCCGCTGCATGGCACGCCCATCCTTCACGGCTCCCGGTCCATCGACACGACACGTCTCTACTTGACCTTCACCTCGCCATCGACCACTATATCTGAGCTCAACACCTGCACATCAACACAACCAAGAGACACATGTTGCACATGCACACCAACACAGAAACACCACAACTCAACGCCACCGGTTAGTCATAAACATTAAGCACATAGCGAGATAATGACTCAATCGGGAAAAGGCTCAAACCTTCCTCATCAAAGTCAATCATTCATCATATATGTTCTCAGTAACTGTGTTGTTTGGTGATTTTTGCCTGCGGACAGTCCGCCAGGGGACCGCAGACAGTCCGCCCCTGGCGCGGACAGTCCGGGACTGGGAGTCCGGACAGTCCGGGAATCGGCTGTAGGCTGAGCTTTAGTGTGTTTGCTCTCCCGACTTCTTTGCTTGGTTTCTGGACTTCTCGCTTGGCTCTTTAGTTCACCTAGGAACCTCTCTAAGTATCTTTGCTACTTGTTAGCATCGGTATTTGGGGATTTCCCGATGTAGCCCTCAATCTACATTTGGGACTCAGTTTTTAGGGTCAAACTTGTGCCGGTGCTTTTGGTGTCTGGCTTGCTATCGCTTTGTGGTGCCTCGCTATGATCCTAGGGATCATCCACCCTCTTCCAAGGGTCGTGGGCATCATGGTTTCGATCGAGAAGCTTTTGGGGGTTGATTTTGGGAACAAAGGACAAAGTTTCGAGAGAAATTTTTGTGCTCCCATTCACCCCCCCTCTGGTCGCCTTGCTATTGCATTCTCGGTCCTTCAATTGGTATCAAAGAAAGGTTAAGGATCTTCCACCATAGCCGGTTCCAGATCCACCGAAGGCGACATGGATCGCGGCGTGGGCAAACCGCCATTTTTAGATGGGACGGACTATGCGTATTGGAAGATACGCATGTCAGCCTATCTGCAGAGTTTGGGTGCTTCCATCTGGGATATTTGCAACTCTGCCGATTACGTGGTCTTGGCTGCTCGTGCTACTCAGCATCAGATTGATGAGCACGATGCCAATAGCCAAGCCCGTAATGCTCTTTTCTCATCCTTGAGCATGACGGAGTTTGATCGCGTTTCTCACCTCACTATGGCTCGGGAGATTTGGGCATCCCTCATGCGTTTCCATGAGGGAACCACTCAAGTCAAAACCCGTCTCTACGAGTCGCACAAGCGAGAGTATGAGAACTTTCAACACATGCCTGGCGAGAGCATAGAGAGTTTATTCGCTCGCTTTCAGGTGATTGTCAACAAGATGAGGGCTAACAAGGAGCTGTTGCCTTTCGATGATCATGAGAGAGCTTTGAAGCTTTTGCATACTCTTGATCGATCGGTGTGGGACTCGAAGGTTTAGGCGATCATCGAATCACCTAACTATGAGACCCTCACATGCGACGAGCTCTTTAGCAAGCTCAAGTCCAGCGAGATTGATGCCATGGCGAGGGCTTCTTATGAAAATCCTTCTGGCCCGTCGATGGCTTTGCTTTCTGGCTCTTCTACTAACCCCTCTGGAGGATTTGCACTTTCTTCTCTTCTTTCTATCACAGAGGAGCATCTGGAGTTCATGGGGGATGACGAGTTGGCTTTGCTCGCCAACCGGTTCTCGTGGTTCCACAACAACCGCATGAACCGTCACCGCGGAGGAGGACGCTCGGGATGTTTCGAGTGCGGCGACCCCAACCACTTCATCGCCAATTGCCCGAAGAAGAACAAGCAAGTCTTCGACAAGGCGGATCATGGGCACAAGTACGACTCCGGCAAGCGCAAGGAGAAGTACATCCCCACAAAGCACAAGCGGAAGGGCGGCTTCAACAAGGAGTACATCAAGATGAAGTACTTGGAGAAGGCCCAGGCTGAGCAGCTGTTGGTAGTTCTTAGCTACACCTAGGATAGGATAACTAAAGTAGCTATCTACTAATGCCAAGCGGGGTTGTCAGTCCTGACACTAGTAGGAGCTAGCTAGCGAGAATGCAATCTACCAAGAGGAGATTCTGCAAGCGCACAGAACTATCGTAGTAGCACTTCGCCTGAGAGTACCAGGTGTCGATTTATTTGATCCCAAGGGAAGGCTAGGGTGGTGTATGAGTCGAGTCAAGGAGGGGATGAGAGTCGAAGAATAAGAAAAGGGAAAAGGGGAAAAGAGGAGGTGAAAGGCTAGAAAGAATATATGGGTGGATAGGCAAGGATGAATGGAATGGTTAAGGTAAGGTGGATAACTAAATAGATAGATAGAATGGGATAACTAAGCATAACTAACTACTAACTAATAACTACTCCTAGATAACCACGAAGCAAGATAACTACGGAGCAAGATAGTTACGAAGCAAGGCAGGCAAAAGTCAATAAAGCAACTAAGTTGAGTATAGTTTTATTCCTATCTTATCAAGAATCGAGGCGTACTAGCCTTTACCACTTACTTAGGTTGAACGCTAGCACAACGAGCCTTACTGTTAAACTGGGCCAACTACGTGGTGGAATTCAAGGCGCACAGGGCTGTCACCACCTGCTTGCTACCACAGCTATCTGGGGGTCTAGCGGTATCTGAAGGTAAGTCTATAACTAAGCACCACTCTTAACTATATTCTAACTATCTCTACCCTAGCTTTGAATATAGACACCCTTGCAGACGTCAGAGCAAATACTTGACTTAATAAGATAAACACTAAACTAACTAAGCAACCTATTGGCAAAGATCAAACACTAAGCTCACTAGAGATTAACTACTATGGCTAACTGAATTGATCTGTAGGATAGCTAGGTCACACTCAAGGTACTTCATAAAGTAATACTGAATGTAATGCTTAAAGTAATACTGAGATAAAGATAAATGTACCTGAGGTACAAGAGAGCAAACCAGACCAGAGACGTCGGGAAATCAACCGACCTCCGATGCCAGTCGCTCGCACCCGCTTTTCTCTTAGCAAGCTCTACGCTCGTTTTACCAAGGACTTAGGCTGAGCTGTGCTAAACTAAGAGCCGCGCTGTAGCAAGGGCACTAGAGCTATACTCTCTCTACTAGCTAACCTACTTGCCTAAGCTCTCTGAGCTTCTAACTTGACCCTCACTTGCTTCTCTTGCTTGTGTGTTGCTTTCTCTGGGATATTGTGGGATATGAATGAAGTGATGCCTCAGGGGGGTATTTATAGTCTTGAGGAGTGAGGGGGGTACTTATAGGGGGCAGCCAGCCGACCTAGGGCTAACCCTAGTGGCGGGCGCCAGCCCTAGGTGGCGGCCGCCACCTCCCTCACCGTTGGATGCACCGCCTCTGCTTCAACGGCATCCAGGAGCTCCAGAGAGGCGGTTGGTAGGTCGGTTGCATGTCCAGGTAACCGCCATTCGGCCTTGATCCACGCCACTCCCTCCTGAGCCGTCCGATGCCACTGACCTAGTGACCAAGGGCCAAGATGTGGCCTTGGGGAAATCACACGGATCAATGACGTGGCAGGGGGGGATGACTGGGCCAACCCAAGTGGCGGGCGCCACCTATGCGTGGCGGGCGCCACCTAGGGGTGGCGGGCGCCACCCCCCTAAGGCCCAATTAGGCCCTGCTGAGTGGGTTTGGCCTCTGGTGGGTCCATTCTCCAAATTTGGTCCAAATTCCTGCATTCAAATAAAAATCTATGGACATGTGGAATTTGGTTAGTTTGAAACCTATTTGACTACATTTCATGCCTTTTCGGTGAATTTTAGGGTAAAATATTGATGGTAAAACAGGTGTTTAAGGACCATCAACAAGCTCCCCCAAGCTAACATGTTGCTCGTCCTCGAGCAACAATGCGGTTTAAGCATTGAGCATGAAATGGATAGCAACTTAAGATGTATGCAAGTGCATATTGTATAGTGAGAAATAACTTAGCATATATCATTAATCATAGCAATGTGGGGCTTATAGCTTTTCACTTCGAACATGCAAGAGTGAAATAAAGCAGTAGATAGGATTTTGTCTGGAGGTTTTTCAAGGTTTTCAAAAGATAACAACTTGCTTAAGTCCTCCAAGATTCACTCAATCACTCAATGGTGTTTAAATCCTCACTTAGGCCAAAATGTAGCCTCTCCTATTTCTAAAGAATGATATGTGGAGTTATAGGTAGGCTAAGAATCATGAGCAAATTGCCTGATGTTTATTGCTAAGCTAGACACTCAGATCATAAGGAGCAGCAAATCATAAAAATTGATCAAGATGTGCATGTGTGGTTATGTGGAAGTGTATAGAGGGATATTTCATAATCCTTCCTAGTTAATTTCTGGGGTCTCGAGCTAATGATAATTCTCTCTCTCTCTTCCTTTTTTTGGATATATAGTGAGTAGACAAAAGATGTGTCCTGACATTTTTCTTAGGACATAGTTCTCTCTTGAGCTACTTTGCTCACTTTTTTTTTCTTTAGGACATAGTCCTTTCTTGAGCTACTTTGCTCATTTCTCTCTCTTTCTCTCTCTTTTTTTTAGCTCTAGATTTCCCCAGACATCTATAGGAAAGGATTTCAGAAATGAAAAAGGGGGAAGAGGGAGAAATGCTTATTCCCAGTGTAGGAATAAGCATAAGGCTAGCAATGGGATGTTTGGCAGGGTATTGCATATCTCCGGTGTAGAGAATAAGCAATTTATTTGGTGGTTGCAAACCTCCAAAGTGGAGAGTAGGCAATTTATGGTGTGTGTGTGTGAATCTTGATTCA
The DNA here is from genome assembly GCA_009763385.1 of Coix lacryma-jobi var. lacryma-jobi. NCBI lineage: Eukaryota > Viridiplantae > Streptophyta > Magnoliopsida > Poales > Poaceae > Coix > Coix lacryma-jobi. Next base: position 88,344,728 of record CM019831.1, read on the forward strand.
AAAGATATGATAAGCTTCTCTACTAAGATCTATGAGGTCTAACAAACCTCAACACAAACAAAGCTCTTTGTGGTTTTGACTAATGACTAACAAATATTTGGATGGTGGTGGGATAGGATAAAATCCAGGAGGAACTTTTAGCAAGGTTTTCATAATTTTTAAAAGAAATCATCCAGATTAGGTCCTATTTTCACCTTAGCAAGTTTAAAGAATTACTCCATTTCTTACCAACTTTACTCACTAAGCATGATTTCAGTTAAAACATGTGCAACCCACAAAAGCTACAACTTAGATAAGACCAGTTATTCAAACCATAACAATAGCATTTGCATGACATATTTCAAATCTTATTCGGGTTTCAACTTGTTTAAGCAGATTTTATCATGGAATGGTTATTTAGGCAAGCATGTGACATTCAAAAGATATAGAATTTAAGAACTGAATGTAAAGTGTAGGCTTGAGACATACCTTATCGGAGCGGGAGTCTCCCCCAAGCTGGCTTCTTGCTTGGTGAAGGATCTTCTTCTTCTCAGTCGGAGCTCTTGTTCTCATTTTATTAAAAGGGAAACTATCTAATGTTATGAAAAGGGAAACTATCCTATTATGATATTTTATTGTTGTAACTAAGTTAACATATACCTATGCATATAACTAATGATAACTGGTGACATTTTTTTTAATTTTTTTTAGTTACATGCATGGCGTATGTTATTTATTTGAAAAGGGAAAATTGAAGGGAAAAATTAAAAATAAAACCATACCTTAGGTCCATGGAATTTCATCCTTATCGGGTGGATCTTCTTCTTCCTTGGGCACTTCTTCTCTCAATACTTCATCAGGTTCTTCTTCTTTTGGCACCTCTCCTTTGTTATGTGAATTACACAACTCAGGAGGAGGTGGTTCTTTCTTTATGTTCCACCTTGTTCTTGGGCGCCTCTTCTTGGTACGAACAGGTTTTGCTACCTGCATGTTAGCGCCATATGCGGGACCACGGGAAAAGGAGAATATTTCCTTCCTTGCTCCTAATGTCATTTGCATTTTACCACTCCCCACATATATGCAGGCATTCACAGTATTCAAGAAAGGTCTACCCAAAATTAAAGGCACATCTTTCCTATTTCCCATATCTAGTATTATGAAATCAGCAGGAACATAGGAGCCTCTAATATGAACAGGTAAATCATTAACTATTCCTTCTACATAGCAAGTGGATTGATCAGCTAGCACAACATAGGCAGATGTGGATGACATGGGTGGAAAGAACGAGTTTTCATAGAAATCTTTAGATAAAATGTTCACACTCGATCCTAAATCACACATGGCATTTTTAAAGACTTCACCAAAGATTGAGCATCTAATTATGGGACTACCAGGATCACCCTTTTTAATAGTCATGGTTTGATCTTCATAATAATTAAAATATTTTATTTCAACCATATTTGCAGTTTCCATGTCAGGTTTAGCAGGAATTTTCCCAGTTTCAATAGAGGGTATGATAGCAGCAAGTTGAGCTAATTGGGTTTCTAACATCTTATTAAAGCTTAATTGATTTTTTAGAGCAGCTGAGAAATCTTCCAATTTAGCATTTATATTCTCAAGGGTTTTATCATTTGACATTAATTTCTTATTCAAGAAATCAGTAGTTCTACTTTGTGAGTAAACTAAATTCTTTAAGAACGAGAAATCATCAGAATTCTGAAAATTAGAGCGGGAGAATGAATTGTTACCTTGAGAATTTGCAGGCTGATTCCATGCTTGATTCTGTTGACGGAAACCGTTGTTGTTGTTGATGAAGTTCAAATCTTCATGTAGCTCGGGGCAGTGGCTCCCAGAATGTCCGGTTTCTCCACAGACTTCACAAGTCATGTAGGATTCCAGAGATTGGACACTCTCTTGTTGGTTCATCTTCTCACAGCTGTCCAGCTTCTTTGCCAGCAGGTCCATCTTGGCCACAATCATGTCGGCCTCCTTAAGGGAATGTATACCTCGCTTATGGGGCTGCAGTCTCTCATTATTCCATCCTTGGTTCGACACCATCTTCTCTATGAGAGCCTTTGCATCTGCAACATTCAGAGAAAAGAATGCACCGCCGGCGGCGGCATCCAAATGGCTTCTAGAGAGTGGGGTTAGGCCATGGTAGAAGTTCTGGATCAATAGCCAGTCCTCCATACCATTGTGCGGACAAGCATCGACACACTCTTGCAACCTCTCCCAAGCCTCGGGAATAGATTCCTCAGCTTGTTGCGTAAAGCTGGAGATTTTGTTGCGCAGAGCATTCGTCTTGCCCATCGGAAAGAATTGAGCGAGAAAAGCATTGGAACACTTGTCCCATGTGTCTACAGCGTTGCGATCGGTATAGAACCATTGCTTTGCTTTTCCTAGAAGAGAAAAGGGAAAGAGACGAAGACGAATGGCTTCTTGGGTTATCCCCTTAATGGTGAAGGTGCCGCAAATCTCCAAAAATTGTTGGAGGTGAGCATTGGCATCCTCATGAGCCTTGCCACAGAACGGGCTAGCTTGGACCATCGTGATCAGAGCTGGTTTCAACTCAAAATTGAGGTTGGCATCGATCACGTCTGGTCCCATCGCTACATTAGCGGCAGAAGGAGCAGAAAATTCACGAATGGCCTTGTTGGCCATCGTGAAGATAGAACGAGATAAGAAAGAAAGAAGTTGAAGAAGATGAAGGAAAAAGATAAGAAGAGTTAAGGAAAGAAAGAATGGGGTAAGATGGGATTCGCTAAGCAGGAGCTTAAGCGAAGATAAATTTGACACGGACTCAACCGATACACCGATTGCCTTCTGAGAACATATATGATGAATGATTGACTTTGATGAGGAAGGTTTGTGGCTTTTCCCGGTTTAGTCCATATCTCGCTATGCGCTTAATGTTTATGACTAACCAGTGGCGTTGAGTTTTGGTGTTTCTATGTTGGTGTGCGTGTGCAACATGTGTCTCTTGGCTATGTTGATGTGCAGGTGTGGAGCTCGGATACAGTGGTCGATGGCGAGGTGAAGGTCAAGTAGAGACGTGCCGTGCTGACGGACCGGGAGCGGTGAAGGATGGGCGTGCCGTGCGGCGGACGTGCCATGCCGATGTACCCAGAGCGGTGAAGGGCGGACGTGAGGCTTGGACTGACAGACCAGAGGGCCAGAGGACCAGCTGTGGTAGCTGGCACGTGGCATCGGCGAGCGAGAGCACATGGGATGTGCGATGCATCGGCCGAGTCGGGAGGAAGACGATGGCATCGTGGCACTTGGCGGGAGGTCGGACATGGGCTTGCGTGCGGCGCAAGTGCCATCAGCCGAGTCAAGAAGGAAGGCGAAGGCGTTGTGCCCGGCGTGGAGGCTGGACATGCATTGACATCGGTGCCGGTGGTCGGGGTGTGAGAACCACACTCCGTCTATGGTGCGGGTTCGGTAGCTGAGCCTCGAAAAGCTACCATCGACGGTTTCCAGGTTTGGACCTCAAAACCTGGGTGGCCGGTTTCCGAGTTTGGGCCTCAAAACTCGGGATGGACTGTTTCCAGGTTTGGGCCTCAAAACCTGGGCTCGCGGGTTTCCGAGTTTGGGCCTCAAAACTCGGGTGGACGGTTTCCAGGTTTGGGCCTCAAAACCTGGGCTGGCAGGTTTCCCGGTTTGGGCCTCAAAACCGGGGGGAAGTCCGAAAGGACGGTCGACGCGTGGCGGCGTGGAGAGGCTGGCGCGGCGGCGAAGCTATCCACGAGGAAGGCGCGGTGGTCGACGTGACGACACGTGGCGGCATCAGGGAGGTCGCGTCGAGGCGAAGCTACCGGATGTGCGGGCGTGGCCGTCGGATGAAAATCGCCAGGACTGGACGGTTTTACCCCTGGGGGGTATTTGGGTTGAGTGCTTAATGTAAGGGCGTTTTGGTCTTCGGACGTGCGCCTATATATATGAGGGGGCTGCTAAGGCAGCCGCATCCTTGGAATCCTTGGAGGTGTCACTCTCATTTTGTTTAGGTGAGAGGAGGCTAGGGTGAGAGGAGAGACCGGCTCTTGTTCTTGAGCTTTTCGCCATCCGTGTTTTGTACTGCGAGGAGTGGCTTGTAACCTGACACAAAGTGCTACACAATTCATCATCTAGTAGCAATCCAAGGATCAATTTCTCCCCTCCTCTTTGTTGGCTGCAATTTGGATCGAATCGCGTTTTTGTTCTTCGCGTTTTGTTTTTTCCCCTCCCGGAGATTTGTCTCGTTCTCTGTCTCCGAGCGACGATTTGCGATTCCGTTTGAATCAAATTGTTCTATGTCGTGAGCTCCTTCTTTCCACCGAAGGATTTCCTCTCTAACCTCTCAAGCACATAGATCGGGTCGAAATCGCGTTCGTTCTTCGTTTCTTCCCCTTTTCTAGTGTTCTTCGGATTTCTCTTGGATTAGTTGGGTTGAAGCGATGATATCCTAGGATTAGCTTGCCAACAAATAGAAGAACACTTGGGAGAAGTTTGGTTGCAGCCCCATTCGATTTGGTGAGGATCTAATCGATTTTGGTTTTGTCCCGTGGCGTTTTTGGGCGTTCTGGGCGGTGGCGGCCTGTCCGCCCCTCCAGCCGCGGACAGTCCGCGAGTCGGGGCTTCAGCCGAGCAGTGGCTATTGGCCTCAGGTCTTTTCCTCTCGGGTGACCGGCGGACAGTCCGCCGTTGACAGGCGCGGACAGTCCGCGATTCGCGCAGGGGAGGATCAGCAGCTCTGCTGTTATTGCCTTTTAGCCGGCGGACAGTCCGCCAGGGTTTCGCGGACAGTCTGCCCCTGGCGCAGACAGTCCGGCACCAGCAGCCCGGACAGTCCGCGAATCGGCTGTAGGTTGCGTTTTAGTGCTTTTGCTCTCCCGGCTTTTCCGCTTCGCTTCCGGACTTCTCGTTTGCTCCTAGAGTTCACCTTGGAACTTCTCTAGGTATCTTTGCTACTTGTTAGCATCGGTATTTGGAGAAATCCCAACGTAGCCCTCTATCTACGTTTGGGAGTGGGTCTTTTAGGGATGAACTTGACTCGGGGTTTTGAGAGTTTTGGTTTGCTCTCTTGTGTGGTGCCTCGCTGTGATCCTAGGGATCATCCACCCTCTTTCCGAGGGTCGTGGGCATCACGTTTGAGTCCAAAGCTTTTGGGGTTGATTTTGTTGGGACAGAGGCCAGGATTTTGAAAGAAATTTTTAGGCTCCCATTCACCCCGCTCTGGTCGCCTTGCTTTAGCATTTTCGGTCCTTCACCTTCCTCGGCAACGGCGCCAGAAATGCTTGTTGGTAGTTCTTAGCTACACCTAGGATAGGGTAACTAAAGTAGCTATCTACTAATGCCAAGCGGGGTTGTCAGTCCCGACACTAGTAGGAGCTAGCTAGCGAGAATGCAATCTACCAAGAGGAGATTCTGCAAGTGCACAGAACTATCATAGTAGCAATTCGCCTGGGAGTACCAAGTGTCGATTTATTTGATCCCAAGGGAAGGCTAGGGTGGTGTATGAGTCGAGTCAAGGAGGGGATGAGAGTCGAAGAATAAGAAAAGGGAAAAGGGGAAAAGAGGAAGTGAAAGGCTAGAAAGAATATATGGGTGGATAGGCAAGGATGAATGGAATGGTTAAGGTAAGGTGGATAACTAAATAGATAGATAGAATGGGATAACTAAGGATAACTAACTACTAACTAATAACTACTCCTAGATAACCATGAAGCAAGATAACTACGAAGCAATATAGTTACGAAGCAAGGCAGGCAAAAGTCAATAAAGCAACTAAGTTGAGTATAGTTTTATTCCTATCTTATCAAGAATCGAGGCGTACTAGCCTTTACCACTTACTTAGGTTGAACGCTAGCACAACGAGCCTTACTGTTAAACTGGGCCAACTACGTGTTGGAATTCAAGGCGCACAGGGTTGTCACCACCTGCTTGCTACCACAGCTATCTAGGGGTCCAGCCGTATCTGAAGGTAAGTCTATAACTAAGCACCACGCTTAACTATATTCTAAATATCTCTACCTAACTTTGAATAGAGACACCCTTGCGGACGTCAGAGCAAATACTTGACTTAATAAGATAAACACTAAACTAACTAAGCAACCTATTGGCAAAGATTTAACACTAAGCTCACTAGAGATTAACTACTATGGCTAAGTGAATTGATCTGTAGGATAGCTAGGTCACACTCAAGGTACTTCATAAAGTAATACTGAAAGTAATACTAAAAGTAATGCTTAAAGTAATACTGAGATAAAGATAAATGTACCTGAGATACAAGAGAGCAAACCAGACCAGAGATGCTGGGAAATCAACCGACCTCCGATGCCAGTCGCTGGCACCCGCTTTTCTCTTAGCAAGCTCTACGCTCGTTTTACCAAGGACTTAGGCTGAGCTGTGCTAAACTAAGAGCCGCGCTGTAGCGAGGGCACTAGAGCTATACTCTCTCTACTAGCTAACCTACTTGCCTAAGCTCTCTGAGCTTCTAACTTGACCCTCACTTGCTTCTCTTGCTTGTGTGTTGCTTTCTCTGGGATATTTTGGGATATGAATGAAGTGATGCCTCAGGGGGGTATTTATAGTCTTGAGGAGTGAGGGGGGTACTTATAGGGGGCAGCCAGCCGACCTAGGGCTAACCCTAGTGGCGGGCGCTAGCCCTAGGTGGCGGCCGCCACCTCCCTCACCGTTGGATGCACCGCCTCTGCTTCAACTGCATCCAGGAGCTCCAGAGAGGCAGTTGGTAGGTCGGTTGCATGTCCAGGTAACCGCCATTCGGCCTTGATCCACGCCACTCCCTCTTGAGCCGTCCGATGCCACTGACCTAGTGACCAAGGGCAACGATGTGGCCTTGGGGAAATCACACGGATTAGTGACGTGGCAGGGGGGAGGACTGGGCCAACCCAAGTGGCGGGCGCCACCTATGTGTGGCGGGCGCCACCTAGGGGTGGCGGGCGCCACCCCCTTAAGGCCCAATTGGTCCCTGCTAAGTGGGTTTGGCCTCTGGTGGGTCCATTCTCCAAATTTGGTCCAAATTCCTGCATTCAAATAAAAATCTATGGACATGTGGAATTTGGTTAGTTTGAAACCTATTTGACTACATTTCATGCCTTTTTGGTGAATTTTACGGTAAAATGTTGATGGTAAAACAGGTGTTTAAGGACCATCAACAACAGCGTGCTTTCTTCGCCACGCTCAGTGACGTCGACGACTCGGATGACGACTCCGCTTCCTCTAGCGATGATGAGTCCGAGAAGAAGAAGAGGATCGAGGACAAGCTGAACGGCCTCTGCTTCTTCGCCGACAATGAGGGTTTCTGCACCATGGCCCTCGAGAAGGAAGTCAACGGCGAGCTGGAGGACATCCCTCGGAATGATGACGACGACGACGACACCTCCCAGGTATCTCAGACCCCCGATGAGCTTTCTGCTGAGGTCGAGAAACTCACTGCCGCTCTCCTTAGTCAAGACAAGCTGCTTAGGCGCGCTGCTAGAGAGCAGAAGGAGTTTAGGTAGAAGTGGGAGGATACGGTGAAGGAACTTGAATCTGTCAAGTCCACCGTTGTTGTCACAGATGAGGAGGAGTGTGAGATGTGCTCCACACACATGACTGATCTTCTCACTTTGAGAAGTAAGTTTGCTGTGTTGGTAGGAGAGGTGGATGAGCTGAAAGCTAGATCCTTGCTGTTGGGTGCGTGCAAGTCCTATGAGGGCTTGCAATCCGAGTTGGCAGAGAAGAATGCCAAGATTGTGTCTCTTGAGAAGGCCAGCTCGGATAGCACGCATGTGACTAGGTGTGTTCTATGTGAGGGTTTGGAGATGGAGATTGCGAACGTGAAGCATGACAAGATGCAAACCGAGGAGGAAAACACATACCTTCGTACCATCTTGTCATGGGTGTCTAGTGGTGAGCCCCAGCTTGGGTTGATGATCTCCCAGTTCAAGCGTGCTGCTGGAAGTCCAGGTGTAGGCTTTGCTCAGGGTGTTGAGTGTGCTTCATCTTTTGGCAAGGTTGGAGAGTTTAGTGGTCTTAACCCGAGTGAGAAGCCCAACTCCATCACTACTCCCAAGCTTACCAAGATACCACCCAAAGAGCCGCTAAAGCCTAGATTTTGCTCATTCTGCATTTGTTGCTGATTTTGAACCCCGAGATGTTGGACACGCTTTATCTGATCCAGATTGGGTCAATGCCATGCATGAGGAGCTTGAAAACTTTGAAAGAAATGGGGTTTGGGTTTTGGTTCCTCTTCCTCCTGAGTGTCACCCTATTGGGACTAGATGGGTTTTCAAAAACAAACAAGGAGAGGATGGCCATGTTGTGAGAAACAAGGCCAGACTAGTAGCCCAGGGGTATAGTCAGAAGGAGGGGATAGACTATGAGGAGACTTTTGCTCCCGTAGCTCGTTTGGAGGCAATTAGGATACTCTTGGCTTTTGCTGCATCCAAAGGGTTTAAACTTTTTCAAATGGATGTCAAGAGTGCCTTCTTAAACGGCTACATAGAAGAAGAGGTGTATGTGAAACAACCCCCCGGTTTTGAAAATCCCAAGTTTCCAAACCATGTCTTTAAACTTCACAAAGCTTTATATGGTTTGAAACAAGCCCCTAGAGCCTGGTATAATAGGTTGAAAACCTTTTTGCTTGCTAAGGGTTTTAAAATGGGATGTGTGGATAAAACGCTTTTTCTCCTCAAGCAAGTCAATGACACTCTCTTGGTCCAGATTTACGTGGATGGTATCATTTTTGGTGGTTCTTCTCACGCTTTGGTTGCCAAGTTTGCAGACACTATGAGCAGGGAGTTTGAGATGAGCATGATCGGCGAGTTGACGTTTTTCCTCGGGTTGCAAATCAAGCAATCCCGAGAGGGGACATTTGTGCACCAGGGTAAGTATACCAAGGACATTCTGAAGAAGTTCGATATGGGTGAGGCCAAGCCTCTTCCAAGACCCATGTCAACCACGACGGCCCTAGATGCGGATGTGGATGAAGAAGCTGTGGACCAGAAAGAGTACCGGAGTATGATCGGGTCGCTGCTGTACCTGACGGCGACACGCCCGGACATCCAGTTCGCGGTGTGTCTTTGCGCGCGATTTCAATCGTCACCGCGCACCTCGCACCGTCAGGCGGTCAAGCACATTGTGAGGTACTTATGCTTCACACCAGAATTTGGGATTTGGTATTCTGCTTCCTCCACCCTTTCCCATTGTGGTTATTCCGATGCCGATTTTGCTGGTTGTCGCATTGAGCGCAAGTCCACTTCTAGGACTTGTCAGTTTATTGGTTCTTCTCTTGTATCGTGGTCTTCTTGCAAGCAGTCTAGTGTTGCCCAGTCTACCACAAAGGTTGAGTATGTTGCTGCCGCTAGCTGCTATTCCCAGTTGCTTTGGATGATGGCCACTTTGCGTGATTTTGGTCTGAGCTTTTCTTGCGTTCCTTTGGTTTGTGACAGCACGAGTGCTATTAGCGTTGCTAAGAACCCCATGCTGCACTCTAAGACCAAACACATTGATGTGCGCTTTCATTTTCTGCGAGACCACTATGAGAAGGGTGATATCGACCTTCGCCATGTCGATACTCATCATCAGTTGGCTGATATTTTCACCAAGCCTTTAGACCAATCAACTTTTGCTAGGTTGAGAGGTGAGCTTGGTGTGTGTTTCCCCTTTTAGATGGGGGAAACATTTTGACTCTTGTATTATAAACTGACTTTGTGTTTTTCAATTGGTATCGTTTCTTCATGCATCTTTGCATTTCTTCTTGTAGATTTACATTCAGAGCTTCATGTATATAATATTTAGAATATGACTATGCTCTGTACAGTGTATGCTCCGATGCTTTATGATGATGTTGTAGTTTATGCTCTTTCTGATCACTGATACATGCTGTGAGCTGAGCTATTTTATGAATGGTGAATTTGATTAATGAACGTAAAACTTGAAAATGTTCACCATTGAGATATGCAACTGGCATGTGTAGAATGTGTTGAAAGCACTTGTGCCTCTTATATATGCTAGGTTGCTATGTCTCTAGTGTTGAGTCATTCACTTGCTTGGTATGTTCATATTCTGCTTTCATTCTGAACCAAGTTAAGTAGATTGGAAAGATCGAGATGGGATTGTTTGTCCGCACATCACAGTTTCGAGACTGTTTCTCCTTGCAATTTGAGTTAAACTTGAGCTGTGTAGTGTATGACCAAAACTGTTGCCTTAAGCTTCTGATTGCTTCTGCATAGGCTTCGCACAGTTGAAAAGTTAGGCAATGACAAGCTTTTAACCTCTCGCAGTCACATGCTAAAATTTGAACTTGTGTAATTTAACCGCTGCAACTCCGATAAAATTTGGATACACAAGTCTATGTTTCATTCTATAGCATGATGGTTGAACAGTGCTAGGGGTTGTTCACCTAGTATATATGTTTAGCACTTGTTTGACTTCCTGTCTATACATGTTTAGTGCTACTTTGATGGTGAATACCTTTTTGGCTGAAAACTGCTCATTTGGCTCTCATGTTCAGATTTCGTATTTGGTGATCAGTTTGAGCCTTTGCTAGCATTCTGTGCATTTTATGAGTCATCGGATCAGCACTCTGTCGAGCATCTTCTCATTCTATCGACTATATTCCTGAAGCTGCTAACTTGCATTTTGACTCATATGTTCTTGGAGGGGAGATTCTTGATAGTGCATTTTCAACTAAGGGGGAGACAATATTCCAAATCATGTGCTTTTCATGTGCTTTCCGAGTTGAACTAAGGGGGAGAAATTAGATCAACTATGGGGAGATTTCCTCGTTGTGTGCACTATTTGAGGGGGAGTTAGCTTGCTGCTGAGTTCTCGAGCTCGTAACAGTTGGTTCGGAGCATTTTTTGGTAGCTAGTTGTGTTGAGCCTTTGCCTCTTTCTTGAGGAACTAGCACCTTTGCTTTTATGCTCTTCAGTTGGTATCAGGCTTTCTCGCTAGCGATGTTGAGCCCGTTCTGCCTCTTCTTGTGGAATAGGTCCATTCTGCTTGAATTTCAATTGGTATTTCAATTGGTGTCGAGCCTTCTGAAGGACCGAAAATGCTAAAGCAAGGCGACCAGAGGGGGTGAATGGGAGCCTTAAAATTTCTTCCAAAATTCCGGCCTCTGTCCCAACAAAATGAACCCCAAGAGCAAAGCCGACACACGTGATGTCCACGACCCAAGAGAATGGGTGGATGTTCCCTAGGAACACAGCGGGACACCACAAAAGTTCCCTCACCCAAATCCATGCGAGTCAACTAGTGACAAGATGGACTTTGGGTAACCTCAACCTCCCCCGAGCAACGCCAGGGGGATTCAGGCGTTTTTGCAAAGTGGGAAGCCCTATTTCTGTAGAGCACAGAGTCAGGAATCCAACGCAAAACACGGAAACCAAATCCAAAGTCGGACAAACAAACGACGGATGAAACAGTGAAGTTTTCACTGCATCGGACGCTGGCAGCGTCCGATGCTAACTCACCGGACGCGTTCGATGCAAACAGGTCCTCTCTGGAACCTTACAGTGTGACCATCAGACGCTGCTACAGTAACTGGTCAGCGTCCGATGCTCAGGCTCCAGCGCGTCCGATGACCAACAGACGCATCCGATGCCCTGCGTCCGATGTCCACTCAAAAACACCAGAACTGACACGTGTCACCGGAGCATCCGATGCTATGATCAACAGCGTCCGATGCTCCCGTGACCAGCGTCCGATGTCCCCGAAACTGCATAGTTCTTCCGCGGATTCAACCCGATCTCCTCCGAATCAAAAGCTCTAGTGCTAGGATTCGATCTGAGAGGTCACAAGGATGTTAGTGAGCTACTCCTAAGAGATCATGGCTCAAACCTAACTCCAAAGCGGTGAATCAAAAGATTTCAGGGCAAAAGAGCAAGAACGTGATCCAAAACGAAATCCGCCCGATCTACTAGCTCGTGAGGAATTAGAGAAAACCCTTTGGTAGAAAGATGTCTCTCACGATGCTCTAGAAGATGGTTCAAATGGATTTGCAAAAGACGCACTGAGTAGAGAGATCGATCAACGGGAAAAATGTGGAGAAAAGCAACCCGCGAAGAACACAAGCAAAACGCGAATCACAACCATGAATTTGCAACCGTGTGGCTACCACACGCTACAACAGTGAGATTACGGTCTCACTTCCTCAAAATCTCATGGGCACATAGGTATTGTTCTCTTCTCTGTGGATCTCAGTTCGCTACAGCAGGGATGTAGGAGAGCAGGAAACCCTAGAAGCAAAAGAGCAAATGACTGAGATAAAATGGGAGGAGGGTGTCTCCCTCTACTTATCCTAATTCTATTTCCTACTCTACCCCTCTCTAATTACAGAGCGAGCCAGCTAAACCCTAGGGTTATTTTGGACCAACTCGATGGTAGGTGGATCCGACGCCCACACCCGCACAACTCGTAGCGTTGCCTCGATGCAACCTCACCGATTGGCGCCACATGCCGCCACCGCTCCGCTCGTCCTTTTCCCGGACGTCGCACCCCCGGTTTTGTGGCCCAAACCGGGAAACCAGCCTTCACAGCCAACCCCCGGTTTTGAGGCCCAAACCTGGAAACTAGCCCAACGTATCCTGAGTTTTGTTGCCCAAACTCAGTAAACCCGCAGCACCCAGGTTTTGTGGCCCAAACCTGGAAACCGTCCACCCGAGTTTTGTGGCCCAAACTCGGAAACCATCCACCCGGTGGTTTTTCTGTGGCTAAACCACCAAACCGAGCCATAGAGGGGATGCACCGCCCGTGCACCCCGTCCACCGACACGTGTCCCCAGGTCCTCGACCCAAGCAACACCGTGCCTGCAAGTCTCCGCTCGTCGCTGTCCCAGGATGCCAGCCACCATAGCTGATCCTCGGGCCACCGGTCCCTCAGTCCAAGCCTCACGTCCGCCCTTCGCCACTCTCGGTCCCTCGGCACGGCACGTCTCCACTTGACCTTCACCTTGCCTCTGATCACTGTATCCGTGCTCGACACATGCACAACATAAGCCAAAGAACATGCGCATTATCCCAGTTGACAATCACTCATCACTCAGAGACTCGGCATACACCCATGTATCCGCAATCTCCCCCTTGATGAGTGCATTGTCAACTACCAACACAAATCATAATGGAAATAGAAGAAGGAAGAAGAAGGAGTAGAGAGAACTCAACCAAATGACCCAAAAGCATAGCAAAGCCGAAGAAGGTCAAGTGGAAGGAGCAAAACAACTTGGTTCCCAAAGACATGGGCAACGGCTCGATGCAACCAAGCAAAGCAAAGCTAGCCCTCAAGAAGAGGTAGAACAGGCTCAACACCGCTAGCAAAAAAACTTGACATCAATTGGAAAATCAACTGAACATCAAGCAAAAAATAGAGCTAGCCCTCAAGAAGAGGCAGAACGGGCTCAATACCGCTAGCAGATACCAATTGGAAAATCGAAGCAAATGCTAGTCCCTCAAGACAGAGGCACAGAATCTCAACACAACTAGTAGAGAAAGCTCGAAACCAAGACCTTACGGTCAAACTCCCCCTTGAATAGTGCACACAACTAAAACACTCCTTTTAGTTGAACTCGAGGAAGCATATGATTTGCAAATTCTCCCCCTTAGTTGAAAATGCACCATCAAGGAAAAATGCTCCATCAAGAAAGAATGCATCAGCAAGGTTCTCCCCCTTAGAAAATGCACCATCAAAAGTGCCAATCAGAGAATTACTCCCCCTTTCAAAATGCATATGAGTCAAAATGCAAGTTAGGAGCTTCAGAAATATAGTCAATAGAATGCAAAGATGCTCTACACAGTATAACTCCAATGACGCAACTGAAGCACACATGCTAGCAAAGGCTCAAACTGATCACCAAATATGAAATATGAACATATGAGCAATTTTAGCCAAAGGATTCACCATCAAAATAGCACTAGACAAGTATAGACAAGAAGTCAAACAAGTGCTAAACATGTATACAAGGTGAACTACCCCTAGCAAGGTTCAATCATCATGCTATGGAATGAAACATAGACTTGTGTATCCAGATTTTATCGGAGTTGCAGCGGTTGAATTACACAAGTTCAAGTTTTTGCATGTGATTGCGAGAGGTTGAAAGCTTGTCTTGCCTAACTTTTCAACTGTGCTAAGCCTATGCAGAAGCAATCAGAAGCTTAAAGCAACAGTTTCAGTCATACACTACACAGCTCAAGTTTACCTCAAGGTGCAATGAGAAACAGTCTCGAAACTGTGATGTGTTGACAAGCAATCCCATCTCGATCTTTCTAATTCACTTAACTTGGTTCAAATTTGGAGCAGTATATGAACAGACCAAGCAAGTGATAGACTCAGAACTAGAGACATAGCAACCTAGCATATACGAAAAGCACGAGTGAATTCAACACATCCTACTCATGCTAGTTGCATATCTCAATGGTGAACATTTTCAAGTTTTATGTTTGTTAAGCAGGTTCACCATTCAAAATTAGCTCAGCTCATAACATGTATTAGTGATCAGAAAGAGCATAAGCTACAAGCATCAACATATAGCATCGGAGCATACTGAATAGAGCATAATTACATTCTAAAGATTATATACATGAAGCTCAGAATGTAAAAGCGTATGCAAGATGAAATGTAGAAGAGATGCAAGAAGAAACCAATTGAAAAACAAAAGGTTAGTTTATGATACAAGAACCAAAATGTTTCCCCCATCTAAAAGGGGAAACACACACCAAGGTCACCTCTCAACCTAGCAAAAGTTGATTGGTCCAAAGGCTTGGTGAAAATATCAACCAACTGATGATGAGTATCGACATGGCGAAGGTTGATATCACCCTTCTCATAGTGGTCTCGCAGAAAATGAAAGCGCACATCAATGTGTTTGGTCTTCGAGTGCAGCACGGGGTTCTTAGCAACGCTAATAGCACTCGTGCTGTCACAAAGCAAAGGAACGCGAGAAAAGCTCAGACCAAAATCACGCAAAGTGGCCATCATCCAGAGCAACTAGGAACAACAGCTAGCCGTAGCAACATACTCAGCCTCTGTGGTAGACTGGGCGACACTAGACTGTTTGCGAGAAGATCACGATACAAGAGAAGAACCAATAAACTGGCAAGTCCCAGAAGTGGACTTGCGATCAATACGGCAACCAGCAAAATCGGCATCGGAATAACCGCAAAGGGAGAGGGTGGAGGAAGCAGAATACCAAATCCCAAATTCTCGAGTGAAGGATAAGTACCTCATTATGCGCTTAACCGCCTGAGGTGAGAAGTGCGTGGCGACGACTGAAATCGCGCGCACAGACACACCGCGAACTGAATGTCCGGGCATGTCGCCGTCAGGTAGAGCAGCGACCCGATCATACTCCGGTACTCCTTCTGGTCCACAGCTTCTCCATCCACATCTCCATCCAGGGCCGACGTGGTCGCCATGGGTGTTGGAAGAGGCTTGGCCTCACCCATGTCGAAGTTCTTCAGGATGTCTTTGGTGTACTTGCCCTGGTGCACGAATGTCCCCTCTCGGGATTGCTTGATTTGCAACCCATGGAAAAACGTCAACTCGCCCATCATGCTCATCTCAAACTCCCTGCTTATAGTGTCTGCAAACTTGGCAACCAAAGCGTGAGAAGAACCATCGAAAATGATATCATCCACGTAAATCTGGACCAAGAGTGAATCAATGCCTTGCTTGAGGAGAAAAAACGTTTTATCCACACATCCCATTTTAAAACCCTTAGCAAGCAAAAAGGTTTTCAACCTATCATACCAGGCTCTAGGTGCTTGTTTCAAACCATATAAAGCTTTGTGAAGTTTAAAAACATGGTTTGGAAACTTGGGATTTTTGAAACCGGGGGGTTGTCTCACATACACTTCCTCTTCTATGTAGTCGTTTAAGAAGGCACTCTTGACATCCATTTGAAAAAGTTTGAAACCTTTGGAAGCTGCAAAAGCCAAGAGTATCCTAATTGCCTCCAAACGAGCTACAGGAGCAAAAGTCTCCTCATAGTCTATCCCCTCCTTCTAACTATACCCCTGGGCAACTAGTCTGGCCTTGTTTCTCACAACATGGCCATCCTCTCCTTGTTTGTTTTTGAAAACCCATTTTGTCCCAATAGGGTGACACTCAGGAGGAAGAGGAACCAAAACCCAAACCCGATTTCGCTCAAAATTTTCCAACTCCTCATGCATGGCATTGACCCAATCCAGATCAGATAAAGCATGTCCAACATCTCGGGGTTCAAAATCAGCAACAAATGCAGAATGAGCAAAGTGAGAGATTTGTTGTGACCTTGACCGAGTGACACGTTCGCTGATGCTGCAGATCATCTGCTGAGGCGGGTGTTGGCGCTAGATGTGTCGTGGCGCCTCCTGAACTGATGTAGCCTCCCCCTCAACAGCAGCTAGCGCCTCCTCGGGTACAAAGGGTACCGCTCTAGGTGGCGGATCCCACGGCCCCCAAGATGAAGAAGTGTCGGGGCTGTGAGTCGTAGTAGAAGCCGCTCCTTGCGGCACAACAGGTGGAGGGGGTGCTGGATCATCCATACCTTCAGCTCCCTCGTCCTCGTCATCAAAAAGAGGCTCACCAACCTCATGATCACCTGCACGCTCAAAACGAGAAGAAGGACAAACCATGGTCTCGTCGAAGGTGACATCTGATGTCTCCATGACTCGGTTAGTGTCAAGGTTAAGTACACGATAAGCTCGAGTATGAGTGCCATAACCCAAAAACACTCCGTCAGAAGAGCGAGACTCAAACTTGTCCAAGTTGCCCTTTTTGAGTATAAAACAATGGCAACCAAAAACTTGAAAATAACTTACCTTGGGCAGTTTTCCAAAATGCAACTCATAAGAAGTCTTTTTCAAGAAAACTCGGAGAAAAATGCGGTTGGAAATGTAGCATGCAGTGCTCATAGCTTCGGCCCAATATCGCCTAGGAGTCCTATGCTCATCGAGCATCGTCCTGGCCATCTCACAAGGGTCTGATTTTTCCTCTCTACAACACCATTTTGGGGCGGTGTGTAGGGGGAAGAAAACTGATGCTCTAAACCCAAAGAGTTACAAAACTTCTCAAAATCCGAATTCTTGAATTCGGAACCATTATCACTCCTAATAGCTCGCATCGAGTTCAAAGGGAACTCGTTCTGAAGACACAAAATCAGATTGCGAGCAAAGAAGAAAGTCTTGGTCTTCTCAGCTAAAAAGAAGACCCACGAATATCTCGAAAAGTCATCAACAACAACAAGCACATACCACTTCCCCCCAACCGAGCTCACCCGGGCCGGACCAACAAGATCCATGTGCAAAAGCTCTCCAGGGCGCTTGGTCATGACCTGAGTCACTGGATGGTGGGGAGCCGCAACCATCTTCCCATGTCTACAAGAATGGCAAACAAGATCCTTCTCCATGGATAACTTGGGCAATCCTCGGATTAGGCCAAGTGAACTAAGTCTTGCAAGCAAGTCGAAGCTCAAATGTCCTAGTCTCTGTTGGTAGTTCTTAGCTTCACTAAAGATAGGGCTAGGCAACTATCCCTGGTAATGGCCCAGGAATGCTTGTTGGCACTTGCTAACGTTGTTACTAGGACTAGACTATGGAGTCTATCCCCGGCAACGGCGTCAGAAATGCTTGAAGCAAGACCGGTCACTATACCTAAAGGAGTGGAGCTAAAGCAGCTATCTACTAATGCCAAGCGGGGTTGTCAATCCCGACACTAGTAGGAGCTAGCTAGAGAGATTGTAATCTACCAGGAGGAGATTCTGCAAGCGCACAGAACTATCGTAGTAGCACTTCGCCTGGGAGTACCAGTTGTCGAGTTATTTGATCCCAAGGGAAGGCTAGGGTGGTGTATGAGTTGAGTCAAGGAGGGGATGAGAGTCGAAGATTAAGAAAAGGGAAAAGGCGAAAAGAGGAGATGAAAGGCTAGAAAGATTATGGGTGGATAGGTAAGGATGAAATGGATGGCTAAGGTAAGGTGGATGGATAGGTGGATAAATGGAATAGGATAACTAAGGGTAACTAAAGACAACTAACTACTAACTAATAACTACTCCTAGATAACCACAGAGCAAGATAACTACGAAGCAAGATAGTTACGAAGCTAGGCAGGCAAAAGACAATAAAGCAACTAAGTTGAGTATAGTTTTATTCCTATCTTCTCAAGTATCAAGGCGTACTAGCCTTTACCACTTACTTAGGTTGAACGCTAGCACAACGAGCCTTACTGTTAAACTGGGCCAACTACGTGGTGGAAATCAAGGCGCACAGGGCTGTCACCACCTGCTTGCTACCACAGCTATCCAGGGGTCCAGCCGTATCTGAAGGTAAGTCTATAACTAAGCACCACGCTTAATGATATTCTAACTATCTCTACCCTAGCTTTGAATAGAGACACCCATGCGGACGTCAGAGCAAATACATGACTTAATAAGATAAACACTAAACTAACTAAGCAACCTATTGGCAAAGATCAAATGCTAAGCTCACTAGAGATTAACTACTATGGCTAAGTGAATTCAACTGTAGGATAGCTAGGCACTCAAGCAATCAATCAATTATACTACTCAATACTGCTAAGTAGAATAAAGTAATACTTGAAATGATGAAATAGAATATAGTAAAATGCTTGAGTAACAAGAGCAAAACCTGAACTGGAGATGAAGGAAGACTCTTCCCAGCTCCAGGACCGATCACTCGCACGCCTCTACTCTTGAGCTAAGCCTTGAGCAGCGCTACCGCGAGGGCAAAGATGCCTTGCTCTACTAGCTACCTACTTGCCTAAGCTCTCTGAGCTTCTAACCTAACTCTCACTTCTCTTGCTTGGTGTTGCTTTGCTTCTTGGTGTTTGATGGTACTCTAGGATGGTACAAATGAAGTGTTGCCACCAGGGGGTATTTATAACCTTGAGGAGTGACGGGGGTACTTATAGGGGGCAGCCAACCGACCTAGGGTTAGGTCAGGTGGCGGGCGCCACCCCCTACTGGCGGCCGCCAGTCTCCTGGCCGCTGGATGCACTGTCCTTGATCCTACGGCCTCCAGGTGGTCGTTCAAGGCGGTTTGGAGGTCGGTTCCATGTCCTAGCAACCGACTCAGGTCATGATCCATGCCACTCCCCTCTGTAGCCGTCCGATGCCACTGACCTAGTGACCAAGGGCCAAGATTTGGCCTTGGGGTGGTCACATGGATCAGTGACGTGGCAGGGGGGTTGGTTTGGGCCAACCCAAGTGGCGGGCACCACTTAGAGGTGGCGGGCGCCACCTAGGGGTGGCGGGCGCCACCCCCCTTAGGCCCATTTGGGCCCTGCTGAGTGGGCTTGGCCTCTGGTGGGTCCATATGTCCAAATTTGGTTCAAATCCTGCATTCAAATAAAATTCTATGGACATGTGGAATTTGGTTAGTTTGAAACCTATTTGACTACATTTCATGCCTTTTTGGTGCATTTTAGGGTAAAATGTTGATGGTAAAACAGGTGTTTAAGGACCGTCAACAAGCTCCCCCAAGCTAACCTGTTGCTCGTCCTCGAGCAACAATGCGGTTTAAGCATTGAGCATGAAATGGATTAGCAACTTAAGATGTATGCAAGTGCATATTGTATAGTGAGAAATAACTTTGCATATATCATTGATCATAGCAATGTGGGGCTTATAGCTTTTCACTTCAAACATGCAAGAGTGAAATAAAGCAGTACATAGGAAACTTTTATCTTGCTTAGGTTTGACTAGGATTCTGTCTGGAGGTTTTTCAAAGTTTTCAAAAGATAACAACTTGCTTAAGTCCTCCAAGATTCACTCAATCACTCAATGGTGTTTAAATCCTCACTTAGGCCAAAATATAGCCTCTCCTATTTCTAAAGAATGATATGTGGAGTTATAGGTAGGCTAAGAACCATGAGCAAATTGCCTGATGTTTATTGCTAAGCTAGACACTCAGATCATAAGGAGCACCAAATCATAAAAATTGATCAAGATGTGCATGTGTGGTTTTGTGGAAGTGCATAGAGAGATATTTCACAATCCTTCTAGTTAATATTTGGGGTCTAGAGCTAATGATAATTCTCTCTCTCTCTTTTTTTTGGATACATAGTGAGTAGACAAAAGATGTGTCCTCACATTTTCTTAGGACATAGTCCTCTTTTGAGCTACTTAGCTCACTTTTTTCTTCACAGGACATAGTCCTTTCTTGAGCTACTTTGCTCATTTTTTTTCTCTCTCTCTCTTTTAGCTCTAGATTTCCCCAGGTTATCTATAGGAAAGGATTTTTTTTGAAATGAGTAGGGAAAGGGAGAGAAATGCTTATTCCCAGTGTAGGAATAGCATAAGGCTAGCAATGGGATGTTTGGCAGGGTATTGCATATCTCCAGTGTAGAGAATAAGCAATTTATTTGGTGGTTGCAAACTTCCAAAGTGGAAAGTAGGCAATTTATGGTGGGTGTGTGTGAATCTTGATTCAAAAGATATGATAAGCTTCTCTACTAAGATCTATGAGGTCTAACAAAGCTCAACACAAACAAAGCTCTTTGTGGTTTTGACTAATGACTAACAAATATTTGGCTGGTGGTGGGATGGGATAAAATCTAGGAGAAACTTTTAGCAAGGTTTTCATAATTTTTAAAAGAAATCCTCCAGATTAGGTCCTAATTTCACCTTAACAAGTTTAAAGAATTTCTCCATTTCTTACTAACTTTATTCACTAAGCATGATTTTAGTTAAAGCATGTGCAACCCACAAAAGCTACAACTTAGATAAGACCAGTTATTCAAACCATAACAATAGCATTTGCATGACATATTTCAAATCTTATTCAGGTTTCAACTTGTTTAAGCAGATTTTATCAATTTTATTCATGGAGTGGTTATTTAGGCAAGCATGTGAAATTCAAAAGATATATAATTTAAGAACTGAATGTAAAGTGTAGGCTTGAGACATACCTTATTGGAGCGGGAGTCTCCCCCAAGCTGGCTTCTTGCTTGGTGAAGGATCTTCTTCTTCTCAGTCGGAGCTCTTGTTCTCATTTTATTAAAAAGGGAAACTATCTAATGTTGTGAAAAGGGAAACTATCCTATTATGATATTTTATTATTCTAACTAAGTTAACATATACCTATGCATAAAACTAATGATAACTGATTTTTTTTAGTTTCATGCATGACATATGTTATTTATTTGAAAAAGGGAGAATTGAAGGGAAAAATTAAAAGTAAAACCATACCTTAGGTCCATGGAGTTTCATCCTTATCGGGTGGATCTTCTTCTTTGGGCACTTCTTCTCTTAGTACTCCATCTGGTTCTTCTTCTTTTGGCACCTCTCCTTTGTCAGGTGAATCACACAACTCAGGAGGTGGTTCTTTCTTTCTGCTCCACCTTGTTCTTGGGCGCCTCTTCTTGGTATGAACGGGTTTTGCTACCTGCATGTTAGCGGCATATGCGGGACCACGGGAAAAGGAGAATATTTCCTTCCTCCCTCCTAATGTCATTTGTATTTTACCACTTCCCACATATATGCAAGCATCAATAGTGTTCAAGAAGGGTCTACCTAAGATTAGAGGTACATCTTTACTATTTCCCATATCTAGTATTATGAAATCAGTAGGAACATATGAACCTCTAATATGAACAGGTAAATCATTGACTATTCCTTCTACATAGCAAGTGGATTGATCAGCTAGCACAACATAGGCAGATGTCGATGACATGGGTGGAAAGAATGAGTTTTCATAGAAATCTTTAGATAAAATGTTCACACTCGATCCTAAATCACACATGGCATTTTTAAAGACTTCACCAACGATTGAGCATCTAATTATGGGACTACCAGGATCACCCTTTTTAACAGTCATGGTTTGATCTTCATAATAGTTAAAATATTTTATTTCCACCATATTTGCAGTTTCCATGTCAGGTTTAGCAGGAATTTTGCCAGATTCAAAAGATGGTATGATAGCAGCAAGTTGAGCTAATTGGGTTTCTAACATCTTATTAAAGCTAAGTTGATTTTTCAGAGCAGATGAGAAATCTTCCAATTTAGCATTTATATTCTCAAGGGCTTTATCATTCGACATTAATTTCTTATTCAAGAAATCAGTAGTTCTACCTTGTGAGTAAACTAAATTTTTCAAGAATGAGAAATCATCAGAATTCTGAAATTTAGAGCAGGGGAATGAATTGTTACCTTGAGAATTTGCAGGCTGATTCCATCCTTGATTCTGTTGACGGAAACCGTTACTGTTGTTGATGAAGTTCAAATCTTCATATAGCTCGGGGCAGTGGCTCCCAGAATGTCCGGTTTCTCCACAGACTTCACAAGTCATGTAGGATTCCAGAGATTGGACACTCTCTTGTTGGGTCATCTTCTCACAGCTGTCCAGCTTCTTTGCCAGCAGGTCCATCTTGGCCACGTTCATGTCGGCCGCCTTAAGGGAATGCATACCTCGCTTACGGGGCTGTAGTCTCTCGTCATTCCATCCTTGGTTTGACACCATCTTCTCTATGAGAGCCTTAGCATCTGCAACATTCAGAGAAAAGAATGCACCACCGGCGGTGGCATCGAAATGGCTTCTAGAGAGTGGGGTTAGGCCATGGTAGAAGTTCTGGATCAATAGCCAGTCCTCCATACCATGGTGCGGACAAGCAGCGACATACTCTTGCAACCTCTCCCAAGCCTCGGGAATAGATTCCTCGGCTTGTTGCGTAAAGCTGGAGATTTTGTTGCGAAGAGCATTCGTCTTGCCCATAGGAAAGAATTTGGCGAGAAAAGCATTGGAACACTTGTCCCATGTGTCTACAGCGTTGCGATCGGTATAGAACCATTCCTTCGCTTTTCCTAGCAAAGAGAAAGGAAAGAGACGAAGACAGATGGCTTCTTGGGTTATCCCCTTAATGGTGAAGGTGCCGCAAATCTCCAAGAATTGTTGGAGGTGAGCATTGGCATCCTCATGAGCCTTGCCACAGAACGGGCTAGCTTGGACCATCGTGATCAGAGCCGGTTTCAACTCAAAATTGAGGTTGGCATCAATCACGTCCGGTCCTATCGCTACATTAGCGGCAGAAGGAGCAGAAAATTCACGAATGGTCTTGTTGTCCATCGTGAAGATAGAACGAGATAGAAGTTGAAGAAGATGAAGGAAAAAGATAAGAAGAACTAAAGAAAGAAAGAATGGGGTAAGATGGGATTCGCTAAGCGGGAGCTTAAGCGAAGATAAATTCGACACGGACTCAACCGATATACCGATTGCCTTCCCCGGCAACGACGCCAAAAATGCTTGTTGGTAGTTCTTAGCTTCACTAAAGATAGGGCTAGGCAACTATCCCCGGTAACGGCCCAAGAATGCTTGTTGGCACTTGCTAACGTTGTTACTGGGAGTAGACTATGGAGTCTATCCCCGGCAACGGCGTCAGAAATGCTTGAAGCAAGACCAGTCCCTATACCTAAAGGAGTGGAGCTAAAGAAGCTATCTACTAATGCCATGCGGGGTTGTCAATCCCGACACTAGTAGGAGCTAGCTAGAGAGATTGCAATCTACCAGGAGGAGATTCTGCAAGCGCACAGAACTATCGTAGTAGCACTTCGCCTGGGAGTACCAGGTGTCGATTTATTTGATCCCAAGGGAAGGCTAGGGTGGTGTATGAGTTGAGTCAAGGAGGGGATGAGAGTCGAAGAATAATAAAAGGGAAAAGGGGAAAAGAGGAGATAAAAGGCTAGAAAGAATATGGGTGCATAGGTAAGGATGAAATGGATGGCCAAGGTAAGGTGGATGGATATGTGGATAAATGGAATAGGATAACTAAGGGTAACTAAAGAGAACTAACTAATAACTACTCGTAGATAACCACGGAGCAAGATAACTACAAAGCAAGATAGTTACGAAGCAAGGCAGGCAAAAGACAATAAAGCAACCAAGTTGAGTATAGTTTTATTCCTATCTTTTCAAGTATCGAGGCGTAATAGCCTTTACCACTTACTTAGGAACGAGCCTTACTATTTAACTGGGCCAACTACGTGGTGGAATTCAAGGCGCACATGGCTGTCACCACCTGCTTGCTACCACAGCTATCCGGGGGTCTAGCCGTATCTGAAGGTAAGTCTATAACTAAGCAGCACACTTAATTATATTCTAACTATCTCTACCCTAGCTTTGAATAGAGACAGCCTTGCGGACGTCAGAGCAAATACTTGACTTAATAAGATAAACACTAAACTAACTAAGCAATCTATTGGCAAAGATCAAACACTAAGCTCACTTGAGATTAACTACTATGGCTAAGTGAATTGAACTGTAGGATAGCTAGGCACTCAAGCAATCAATCAAGTATACTACTCAATACTGCTAAGTAGAATAAAGTAATACTTGAAATGATGAAATAGAATATAGTAAAATGCTTGAGTAACAAGAGCAAAACCTGAACTGGAGATGAAGGAAGACTCTTCCCAGCTCCAGGACCGATCACTCACACGCCTCTACTCTTGAGCTAAGCCTTGAGCAGCGCTACCGCGAGGGCGAAGATGCCTTGCTCTACTAGCTACCTACTTGCCTAAGCTCTCTGAGCTTCTAACCTAACTCTCACTTCTCTTGGTTGGTGTTGCTTTGCTTCTTGGTGTTTGATGGTACTCTAGGATGGTACAAATGAAGTGTTGCCACCAGGGAGGTATTTATAGCCTTGAGGAGTGAGGGGGGTACTTATAGGGGGCAGCCAACCGACCTAGGGTTAGGTCAGGTGGCGGGCGCCACCCCCTACTGGCGGCCGCCAGTCTCCTGGCCGCTGGATGCACCGTCCTTGATCCTACGGCCTCCAAGTGGTTGTCCAAGGCGGTTTGGAGGTCGGTTGCATGTCCTAGCAACCGACTCAGGTCATGATCCACGCAACTCCCCTCCGTAGTCGTCCGATGCCACTAACCTAGTGACCAAGAGCCAAGATTTGGCCTTGGGGTGGTCACATGGATCAGTGACGTGGCAGGGGGGTTGGTTTGGGCCAACCCAAGTGGCGGGCGCCACCTAGGGGTGGCGGGCGCCACCCCCCTTAGGCCCATTTGGGCCCTGCTGAGTGGGCTTGGCCTCTGGTGGGTCCATATGTCCAATTTTGGTTCAAATCCTGCATTCAAATAAAATTCTATGGACATGTAGAATTTGGTTAGTTTGAAACCTATTTGACTACATTTCATGCCTTTTTGGTGAATTTTAGGGTAAAATGTTGATGGTAAAACAGGTGTTTATGGACCATCAACAGTCTCCTATGCCACTTCCAAACATCAGAGGAGGAAGGTCCAGCCACAAGACAACGAGACGTGCCAAAAGACTCCGAGAAATTCGCACGAAAGACTTTTCCAAAAGGCGAAATCATACAGACAAGATTGCCCCGAGGATCCAAAATACGACTGAGATTCGGTTTAAAACGAATCTCATAGTCATCATCATAAAGTTGCGAAATAGAAAGAAGGTTAAAATGCAAGTTAGAAACAAGAGCAACATCGCGCAACACAAAGTGATCATTAACTCGCACCGACCCACGAGACAAAACCTTACCTTTGCTATTGTCGCCGAAGGTGATAAACTCCTTTCCGGTGACCGGACTAAGACTGGAGAACCACTTGGCGTTTCCGGTCATGTGCCTCGAACACCCAGAATCCACCAACCAAACGTCCTCCATTCATTTTACCTACATCAATAAAAAGACATAGGGTGAGCATACTGTCCAACACTGGGGTTAGTGAAGTAAGGAGAAAACCAGTGTTGGGCCGACTGCTCAAAAGAACGGTTAGCAGAAAAACCATTCCTAGCACGCCTACGGGGAAAGCGATCACCACGCTGAGGAAAACATGGTCCACTAGGGAAAGAGCGCTCACCGTGATACTCAAAACGCGGTGGGGGAAAACGCTCAACTACAAAGCCACCGCCACGGGGTCCATAGCCTACAATTGTAGGCTCCCGCGAGGCACGACCTCCTCGCAGCCTAGGCCTAGGAACCTGAGGTTTTGAACCTCTAGGCCTAGCAGCTCTCCTCGGAGCTCTCCTCTGAACATTTGGCACATGTACATCATGGAAAGGATGGTACATGTCCGGGTTGTTCATCTCCCTTGCATGACGCGCCTCTCTCTTGCGCCGAAAGCAAAACTCACTCAAGTGTCCATCTCACCCACAGTGCTCACAATGGTACCTCACCGCTCTCAAAGGGGGTTGTTGGTACTCTCGGTAGTGGGTGTGGATCACTTTGCCCTTCTGTGGCATAAGCTCCTCCTGGATGGGTGGCATTGTGTCCAGCTTGTTCTTGAGGTGGTTTGGTTTGGGATGCCACTCTTGGTTCTTGGGTGGAGCTCTCGGAGGTTCCTCAAACACTCTGTCCTTGGTGTTAGGCTTAGGAGGCTCTTTGGGTGGAAGCTTGGTAAGCTTGGGAGTAGTGGTGGAGTTAGGCTTCTCACATGGGTTCAGACCACTCGACTCCCCAATCTTCCCAAAAGAAGAGATATCAACACCCGGAGCAAAACCAACACCAGGACCTCCAGCAGCACGCTTAAACTGCGCGATCATCATCCCAAGCTGCGGCTCATTACATGACACCCATGACAAGATGGTCCGAAGGTATGTGTTTTCTTCCTCGGTTTGCATCTTGCCATGCTTCACATTGGCAATCTCCATCTCCAAACCCTCGCACAAAGCGCACCTAGCCACACAAGTGCTACCCGAGCTGGCCTTCTCAAGAGACTCAATCTTGGCATTCTTCTCTGCCAACTCAGTTTGCAAGCCAGGACAAGTCTTGCACGCACCCAACAACAAGGGTCTAGCCCGGAGCTCATCCACCTCTCCTACCAACGCAACATACTTACCTCTCAAAGTGAGAAGGTCAGTCATGTGCGTGGTGCACATCTCACACTCACCCTCCTTAGAAACGACCACGGTGGACTTGGCAAACTCAAGCTCCTTCACCGTGTCCTCCCACTTCTGCCTAAACTCCTTGCGCTCTCTAGCTGCACGCCTAAGCAACTTATCCTGACTAAGGAGCGCGGCAGTAAGCTTCTCGACCTTAGCAAAAAGCTCATCGGGGGTCAGAGATACCTGGGAGGTGTCGTCGTCATCGTCGTCGTCGTTCCGAGGAGTGTCCTCCAGCTCGTCGTCGACCTCCTTGCCGAGGGCCATGGTGCAGAAGCCCTCGTCATCGGCGAAGAAGCAGAGGCCATTGAGCTTGTCTTCGATCCTCTTCTTCTTCTCGGACTCGTCGTCGCTTGAGGAAGCGGAGTCGTCATCCGAGTCATCGACGTCGCTGAGCGTGGCGAAGAAAGCACGCTGCTCAGCCTGGGCCTTCTCCAAGTACTTGGTCTTGATGTACTCCTTGTTGAAGCCGCCCTTCCGCTTGTGCTTTGCGGGGACGTACTTCTCCTTGCGCTTGCCGGAGTCGTACTTGTGCCCATGATCGCCCTTCCTAGATGTGTGCTTCTTCTTGGGACAGTTGGCGATGAAGTGGTCGGGGTCGCCGCACTCGTAACATCCCGAGCGTCCTCCTCCGCGGCGACGGTTCATGCGGTTGTTGTGGAACCGCGAGAACCGGTTGGCAAGCAAAGACAACTCATCATCCCCCAAAGACTCCAGCTGCTCCTCTGTGACAGAAAGAAGAGATGAAAGAGCAAAGCCTCCAGAGGGGTTAGCAGAAGAGCCAGAAAGCAAAGCCATCGACGGGCCAGAAGGATTTTCATAAGAAGCCCTCGCCATGGCATCGATCTCACTGGACTTGAGCTTACTGAAGAGCTCGTCGCACGTGAGGGTCTCATAGTTAGGCGATTCGATGGTCGCCTGAACCTTGGAATCCCACACCAACCGATCAAGAGTATGCAAAAGCTTCAAAGCCCTCTCATGATCGTTGAAAGGCAACAGCTCCTTGTTAGCCCTCATCCTGTTGACAATCACCTGAAAGCGAGCGAATAAACTTTCTATGCTCTCGCCAGGCATATGTCGAAAGTTCTCATACTCTCGCTTGAACGACTCATAGAGACGAGTTTTGACTTGAGCGGTTCCATCATGGAAGCGCATGAGGGTAGCCCAAATCTCCCGAGCCGTAGCGAGGTGAGAAATGCGATCAAACTCACTCATGCTCAGACATGTGAAAAGAGCATTACGTGCTTGGCTATTGGCACCGTGCTCATCGATCTGATGCTGAGTCACACGAGCAGCCAAGACAACGTAATCGACAGAGTTGCAAATATCCCAGATGGAAGCACCCAAACTCTGCAGATAGGCCAACATGCGTATCTTCCAATACGCATAGTTCGTCCCATCGAAAAATGGCGGTTTGCCCACGCCGCGATCCATGTCGCCTTCTGTGGATCTGGAACCGGCTAAGGTGGAAGATCCTTAACCCGCTCCGATAACAATTGAAGGACCGAAAATGCTAAAGCAAGGCGACCAGAGGGGGGGGTGGTGAATGGGAGCCTTAAAATTTCTTCCAAAATTCTGGCCTCTGTCCCAACAAAATCAACCCCAAGAGCAAAGCCGACACACGTGATGTCCACGACCCAAGAGAATGGGTGGATGTTCCCTAGGAACACAGCGGGACACCACAAAAGTTCCCTCACCCAAATCCACGCGAGTCAACTAGTGACAAGATGGACTTTGGGTAACCTCAACCTCCCCCGAGCAACGCCAGGGGGATTCAGGCGTTTTTGCAAAGTGGGAAGCCCTGTTTCTGTAGAGCACAGAGTCGGGAATCCAAATCCAAAGTCGGACAAACAAACGGCGGATGAAACAGTGAAGTTTTCACTGCATCGGACGCTGGCAGCGTCCGATGCTAACTCACCGGACGCGTCCGATGCAAACAGGTCCTCTCTGGAACCTTACTGTGTGACCATCCGACGCTGCTACAGTAACTGGTCAGCGTCCGATGCTCAGGCTCCAGCGCGTCCGATGACCAATGGACATTTGTGCACCAGGGTAAGTATACCAAGGACATTCTGAAGAAGTTCGATATGGGTGAGGCCAAGCCTCTTCCAACACCCATGTCAACCATGACGGCCCTGGATGTGGATGTGGATGGAGAAGCTGTGGACCAGAAAGAGTACCGGAGTATGATCAGGTCGCTGTTGTACCTGACGGCGACACGCCCGGGCATCCAGTTCGCGGTGTGTCTTTGCGCGTGATTTCAGTCATCACTGCGCACCTCGCACCGTCAGGTGGTCAAGCGCATTATGAGGTACTTATGCTTCACACCAGAATTTGGGATTTGGTATTCTGCTTCCTCCACCCATTCCCTTTGTGGTTATTCCGATGCCGATTTTGCTGGTTGTCGCATTGAGCGCAAGTCCACTTCTGGGACTTGTCAGTTTATTGGTTCTTCTCTTGTTTCGTGGTCTTCTCGCAAGCAGTCTAGTGTTGCCCAGTCTACCACAAAGGTTGAGTATGTTGCTGCCGCTAGCTGCTGTTCCCAGTTGCTTTGGATGATGGCCACTTTGTGTGATTTTGGTCTGAGCTTTTCTCGCGTTCCTTTGCTTTGTGACAACACGAGTGCTATTAGCGTTGCTAAGAACCTCATGCTGCATTCTAAGACCAAACACATTGATGTGCGCTTTCATTTTCTGCGAGACCACTATGAGAAGGGTGATATCGACCTTCGCCATGTCGATACTCATCATCAGTTGGCTGATATTTTCACCAAGCCTTTAGACCAATCAACTTTTGCTAGGTTGAGAGGTGAGCTTGGAGTGTGTTTCCCCTTTTAGATGGGGGAAACATTTTGACTCTTGTATTATAAACTGACTTTGTGTTTTTCAATTGGTATCGTTTCTTCATGCATCTTTGCATTTCTTCTTGCAGATTTACATTCAGAGCTTCATGTATATAATCTTTAGAATATGACTATGCTCTGTACAGTGTATGCTCCGATGCTTTATGATGATGTTGTAGTTTATGCTCTTTCTGATCACTGATACATGCTGTGAGCTGAGCTATTTTATGAATGGTGAATTTGATTATTGAACATAAAACTTGAAAATGTTCACCATTGAGATATGCAACTGGCATGTGTAGAATGTGTTGAAAGCACTTGTGTCTCTAGTGTTGAGTCATTCACTTGCTTGGTATGTTCATATTCTGCTTTCATTCTGAACCAAGTTAAGTAGATTGGAAATATCGAGATGGGATTGTTTGTCTGCACATCACAGTTTCGAGACTGTTTCTCCTTGCACTTTGAGTTAAACTTGAGCTATGTAGTGTATGAGCAAAACTGTTGCCTTAAGCTTCTGATTGCTTCTGCATAGGCTTCGCACAGTTGAAAAGTTAGGCAATGACAAGCTTTCAACCTCTCGCAGTCATATGCTGAAACTTGAACTTGTGTAATTTAACCGCTGCAACTCCGATAAAATTTGGATACACAAGTCTATGTTTCATTCTATAGCATGATGGTTGAACAGTGCTAGGGGTAGTTCACCTTGTATATATGTTTAGCACTTGTTTGACTTCCTGTCTATACATGTTTAGTGCTACTTTGATGGTGAATACCTTTTGGGCTGAAAACTGCTCATTTGGCTCTCATGTTCAGATTTCGTATTTGGTGATCAGTTTGAGCCTTTGCTAGCATTCTGTGCATTTTATGAGTCATCGGATCAGCAATCTGTCGAGCATCTTCTCATTCTATCGACTATATTCCTGAAGCTGCTAACTTGCATTTTGACTCATATGTTCTTGGAGGGGAGATTCTTGATAGTGCATTTTCAACTAAGGGGGAGACAATATTCCAAATCATGTGCTTTTCATGTGCTTTCTGAGTTGAACTAAGGGGGAGAAATTAGATCAACTATGGGGAGATTTCCTCGTTGTGTGCACTATTTGACGGGGAGTTAGCTTGCTGCTGAGTTCTCGAGCTCGTAACAGTTGGTTCGGAGCATTTTTTGGTAGCTAGTTGTGTTGAGCCTTTGCCTCTTTCTTAGGAACTAGCACCTTTGCTTTTATGCTCTTCAGTTGGTATTAGGCTTTCTCGCTAGCGGTGTTGAGCCCGTTCTGCCTCTTCTTGAGGAATAGCTCCATTCTGCTTGAATTTCAATTGGTATTTCAATTGGTGTCGAGCCTTCTGAAGGACCAAAAATGCTAAAGAAAGGCGACCAGAGGGGGGGGTGAATGGGAGCCTTAAAATTTCTTCCGAAATTCCGGCCTCTATCCCAACAAAATCAACCCCAAGAGCAAAGCCGACACACGTGATGTCCAGGACCCAAGAGAATGGGTGGATGTTCCCGAGGAACACAGCGGGACACCACAAAAGTTCCCTCACCCAAATCCACGCGAGTCAACTAGTGACAAGTTGGACTTTGGGTAACCTCAACCTCCCCCGAGCAGCGCAAGGGGGATTCAGGCATTTTTGCAAAGTGGGAAGCCCTGTTTCTGTAGAGCACAGAGTCGGGAATCCAACGCAAAACACGGAAACCAAATCCAAAGTCGGAAGAACAAACGACGGATGAAACAGTGAAGTTTTCACTGCATCGGACAGTGGCAGCGTCCGATGCTAACTCACCGGACGCGTCCGATGCAAACAGGTCCTCTCTGGAACCTTACTGTGTGACCATCGGACGCTGCTACAGTAACTGGTCAGCGTCCGATGCTCAGGCTCTGGCGCGTCCGATGACCAACAGACGTGTCCGATGCCCTGCGTCCGATGTCCACTCAAAAACACCAGAACTAACACGTGTCACCGGAGCATCCGATGCTATGAACAGCAGCGTCCGATGCTCCCGTGACCACCGTCTGATGCCCCCAAAACTGCACAGTTCTTCCGCGGATTCAACTCGATCTCCTCGGAATCAAAAGCTCTAGGTCTAGGATTTGATCTGAGAGGTCACAAGGATGTTAGTGGGCTACTCCTAAGAGATCATGGCTCAAACCTAACTCCAAAGCGGTGAATCGAAAGATTTCGGGGCAAAAGAGCAAGAACGTGATCCAAAACAAAATCCGCCCGATCTACTAGCTCGGGAGGAATTAGAGAAAACACTTTAGTAGAAAGATGTCTCTCACGATGCTCTAGAAGATGGTTCAAACGGATTTGCAAAAGGCGCACCGAGTAGAGAGATCGATCAACGGGAAAAATGTGGAGAAAAGCAACCCGCGAAGAACACAAGCAAAACGCGAATCACAACCACGAATTTGCAACCGTGTGGCTACCACACGCTACAACAGTGAGATTACGGTCTCACTTCCTCAAAATCTCACGGGCACAGAGGTATTGTTCTCTTCTCTGTGGATCTCAGTTCGCTACAGCAGGGATGTGGGAGAGCAGGAAACCCTAGAAGCAAAAGAGCAAATGACTGAGATGAAATGGGAGGAGGGTGTCTCCCTCTACTTATCCTAATTCTATTTCCTACTCTACCCCTCTCTAATTACAGAGCGAGCCAGCTAAACCCTAGGGTTATTCTGGACCAACTCGATGGTAGGTGCATCCGACGGCCACACCCGCACAACTGGTAGCGTTGCCTCGACGCAACCTCACCGATTGCCGCCACATGCCGCCACCGCTCTGCCGTCCTTTTCCCAGACGTCGCACCCCCGGTTTTGTGGCCCAAACCGGGAAACCAGCCTTCACAGCCAACCCCCGGTTTTGAGGCCCAAACCGGGAAACCAGCCCACCGTAGCCTGAGTTTTGTTGCCAAAACTCAGTAAACCCGTAGCACCCAGGTTTTGTGGCCCAAACCTGAAAACCGTCCACCCGAGTTTTGTGGCCCAAACTCGGAAACCATCCACCCGGTGGGTTTTCTGTGGCTCAACCACCAAACCGAGCCGTAGAGGGGATGCACCGCCCGTGCACCCCGTCCACCGACACGTGTCACCAGGTCCTCGACCCAAGCAACACCGTGCCCGCAAGTCTCCGCTCGTCGCTGTCCCAGGCTACCAGCCACCACAGCCGATCCTCGGGCCACCGGTCCCTCAGTCCAAGCCTCACGTCCGCCCTTCACCACTCTCGGTCCCTCGGCACGACACGTCTCTACTTGACCTTCACCTTGCCTCTGATCACTGTATCCATGCTCGACACCTGCACAACACAAGCCAAAGAACATGCGCATTATCCCAGTTGACAATCACTCATCACTCAGAGACTTGGCATACACCCATGTATCCGCACCTTCTCGCTAGCGGTGTTGAGCCTGTTCTACCTCTTCTTGAGGGCTAGCTTTGCTTTGCTTTGCTTGGTTGCGTCGAGCTGTTGCCCATGTCTTTGGGGACCAAGTTGTCTTGCTCTTTCCACTTGACCTTCTTCGGCTTTTCTATGCTTTTGGGTCATTTGGTTGAGTTCTCTCTTCTTCTTCCTCCCTTCCTCTGTTCCATTATGATTTGCGTTGGTAGTTGACAATGCACTCATCAAGGGGGAGATTGCGGATACATGGGTGTATGCCGAGTCTCAAGTGATGAGTGATTGTCAACAGGGATGATACGCATGTTCTTTAGCTTGTGTTGTGCTGGTGTCGAGCACGGATACAGTGATCGAAGGCAAGGTGAAGGTCAAGTAGAGACGTGTCGTGCCAATGTACCGAGAGTGGCGAAGGGCAGACGTGAGGCTTGGACTGAGGGACCGGTGGCCTGAGGATCAGCTGTGGTGGTTGACAGCATGGGACAGCGACGAGCGAAGACTTGCGGGCACCGTGTTGCTTGGGTCGTGGACCTGGGGACACTGTGACACCCTAGTGTCAAGCACTGCATTAGGAACTACATTTAGCTACTAAAAGGCATAAGTAATGCATTGCATCATTTCATGTGAATGATAGTGCTTTTTGCATGATAGTGTCAAGCACTACATTAGGAACTTGGATGTTTAAGTGGATTTCTGTTTTGGCAAACAATTTTATAAAGTAGAGAATAGTGAGTATAAAACTTTTTGTATTGACACGTTGACCGAGTTTTATATATTTTGATAATTAAAAATGTGGGGAAAATAATGATTTATAGCCCAAAATTGGCTTTATTTATGTGGAGGTTGTGAAAATGATTTTCAACAAAAGTGTCTTATATGAAAGTTGTAGAGAAAATTATTTTGAGCAACTTTTATTGTTGGGTCAAAGTCTAGTTCTGAGTTTTTGAAACTATGTTTGAATGGTCAAAGTTTGGAAAAAGAAAAAGGATTTCGTTTTTCCCCCGGCGCTTCACTTGCGGCCCATTCGGCCTTTCCGGCCCAGGCCCGCGCTCGCTCGCCCGCGCCCCCTCCCGCGCGCGGCGCGCGCCGCACTGCGCCGCACCGCACCGGTCAGCCGATCGCTCTGCACCGTACGCCGGCCGGCTTGCCGCGTGGCAGCTTGCGTCTGCCCCGAATCCACCCCACCTATCACCTCCCGATCTTCTCCCGCTCGAGCACGCAAGCAATCGCCTTAGCCCACTCCGCGCCCGCCTCGCCTGCCGCGCCGCCTCGCCGCTCGCGCCGCTCTGCTGCGCGACGTCGCGTCGCCGTGGCCCCCGCCACGACCTCGGGTCGCCGCCGGCCAAGCCCGAGGGCAAAGACCCCGCGCACCGCACCCCTCTCCCTCTCGCTCTCCATTCGCACAAGCCACTCCCACCAGCTCTCCCCTCCTTCTGAACGCGAGCCAAGAACACTGCTCGCTCTCGCCGCCGCACACCACCACAAGAACCCCATCGCCGTTCCGGCTACGACCGAGCCCCTCCATCCGATTCCCTCCGTGCATTGCTCCGCCTCCCTCTTGAACACCAGGTGCGCGCGCCCGCATCACCAGCCGAGCTCCGTGGACGCCGGAACACGCCGCGCCCCTCTTCGGCCATTACCGACACCGGAGAGCGCCCGCCGCCGTTCCGCGTCAACCAAACCTCCGCCGAGCCGCATCTTCACCGTCGAGCTTCGTCATGCCAAGGCACGGTGAGAACACCCCTCCGCGAGGTCTCTAGTGCCTTCTAGTCTCTCTCTCTCACCCGACCGAGCGCCATGGACGCCGCCATGGTCGCGCACGTGGTCGAGCTCCACCGAAGCTTCTCCGGCCAAACGAGCCCACCTAATAGCTCTCTTAGGGTTCACTAATGCTCCCCACTCCCTCGATTTCACCGGCGACCGCCGGAAACGGCGTAGCCGAGCACTCCCGCCGCCGTCGTCCGCCATCGCTCGCCGCCGGTGAGCTACGGCCATGCGCTAGCCCAACCATCACCACCATTCGGTTCGCCTCGTCGTGGGGATCACGCCGAGCACCACCTCACCGCCGGCGAGAAACCCCCGGTCAAACCCTTCCCCTGCTCCGCCCTCACTGACTGCTAGGCCCCGTTGACCATGCGGCCCCACGCGTTAGCCACCCATGGTCCATAGACCGAGTCTGCGCAGTATGGGTCGGGAGTTTTCCAATGTTTTCCTTTTTGTTTTTATTTTCTAGAAAAGCTTGTTATTTTTGTGTAGCACATTTTAATGGTCCAAATGAGGTGCTTTTAGTTTTGTTAGCTTGTTTATGAGTAGATCCATCATAGAAAAATATGAAAGTATTTTTGGTGAAAGTGTATATTACTGTTTTTATTTAATCCGGTTTAGGAGCTTTTGTTTAAATAAATGGATTTATATACTTTCTTGTTAAGTTAATTCTTGGCAAAATTTGTGTAGGTTTCTTATCATGTCAAATGTCTGTGAAAAATGTTTGAGGCACTATGTATGTAGAAAAAGTATCTGTTTAAGTTTAAACTCCTTTTTAGTTGTTTTCTTAGAATAACTGTTAAGGTGTTTTATATTTAAAACGAAAATATGGGAAAATGTGCGCAGTCTCTGTGTGTTATGTTCCAGCTAGGAAAAATACTAAGCATAGGTTGTTATATGGAAAAATGTGAAGTTGCTGTACAAATGTGTTTTTCTGTGTTTTTCTTAGAAAATTCATGTAGAAAAGAATATTATGTTTATGTTCATGGTACTTTCTTGACAAATATGAAATGTGGAGTAGAACTAGGGAAAAATAGGAAAATGAGGTTGTCACCCTTTTCCAGTAGGGTTGTAGTTCAAAAGGTTTAATCCTGAGTAAATTTGTTTATTTTGTGTAGGTTTATGTGTTTATGCGTTGACAATAAATTTTCTGCAGTAAAGTTGTTATAAGTAGATAAAGCTAGGAAAAATACGAAACTTGCTGTTTGACACTTTTTATGTGAAAAGTTAGTTCAAAGCATCTTTTGAGCAGTTTATTTCATCTTTTTGTATCTGCTATTCTGTAATTTATCTCTTGCTGGAATTTGTTAAGTGAGGTCCAGTTAGAGTTGGCTACCTTCTGGAGTTTTTGTGGATTTTTTTGAGTTCAGAAAAATGCACTTGCAGTTCTAACCCGAGTTCTTTCATATTAATAAATAGGAAATAGTTTAAATAATGGTTTTGTTTTATGTCATATTTGAGTGTTTTTCCCTCAATGTCAAAAGTGGTTCAACAAGTTGGCTTTGTTGGTTTGCAAGAAATATTTGTGTTCATACCACCACATCTCGCACCCCGCATTGTTTATTTAATTATTATTCACCGCATGCAATAGGATCGACAGTCCCGGAGACCGACCAGGAGCCAGAAGCAAACGACGAGCAGGAGATACCGGAGCTGCCCAGGACCGAGGAAGCCGACCCCACGCCAGAAGCTAACCTGCCTGAGTGCCCCGCTCATGAGGCCTCAGTCTTTTCCCAAGGCAAGCCCCGGAGCATCTAAGTCTCCCAGTTTTACAATTAAATTACTTGAGTACTTTTATATTGTGCTGCATTAGGTATAGGAGTTATTTGAATCCTACTTGATGCATTATCCTTCCTTGATTATTACTTACATCTGCCTTGTTATCCTGTTATTCATTTATATGTAGAATTGCTTAGCGTGCTTAATAAAAGTAGTAGTTAAGGAAATTCCCGTAATACCCCTGGTGGGTAGTTACCGGATCACGGTTGGCTATATTTTGATATCGTGAAAAAGAACCTAAGTAGTAATGAAATACGGTCAACTGGAAGGCAAGGCACAAGTTTGGAAACTTGGGGCAGTCCGTCCGTTGGATCGTGTAGGTTTGTATCGATGTTGGCCCTCGTTCATTTTTGAACGCGCCCTTTTACTTAGGGATATGTCGGTGCTGTAATCATCGACCCCAAAGCTGGTTAGACGCTGTTCGGGCCGGAATCAACTTGAGTCGCGCCCTCTAGTATGGAAATGCGATCTGCCTCGGGATGGCCATCGCCAGGTTCCAATTGGGCGGTCCGTGCTTGAACCGCGACGATTACCACCACGAACAAGCATTGAACGGTTACCCAATGCATGGACCCAATGGGGAAAGTGTGGGTTGGTATTAAAGGTCTTTCACCAGCTGGTTTGGAATTCGATTCGAGTCGCCGTCTCCCCCGGTTAGTGGGAAACTATGGCGAGCTTCACCACGATACAACTCCACGTGATGTTAAGGTTCAACTAAAATGTGGTTATAGTCAACTGGATATGGTTATATTATTGTTTGATTAGACTCAAGTGTTTGTAATAGTTCAGGTGCAAAACCTAGACTAAGAAGTAGGTCTAAAAACTGACAGCTCACCAATGACATTAAATGTTCCTTCCCTTAATTTGGGCTTTTCGCAACTAAATGATCCCAGCTGCACCAGAAAGCCTTGCATACCCTTGGTGTCTTTATTTTTAGTTGGATAGGTAAGTCTAGCTGAGTACATTCCCGTACTCAGAGTTTATCCCGTTTGTTGCAGATGGCCACGTGTACTATGGCTATTGTAAGCACTGCCTCTACCCAGTGGAGGGTGATGAGGAGTAGGCCCAGGGCAGGGTCGTCCAGAAGCTTCCCCTTTTCTTTTGCTGGACTAAGACTATTGGTGGCACATTATCTGAAAAAGGAGGAGTGAGTTGGGTTGAGTTGAGTTAAGTTATCAGACAATGTTTTATTTAGACCACGTGTGTGGTGGTCGTATTCCAAAAACTCATTTCAGTTTCCGCACTTTTAAACCCAGTATTGTAATAACTCTTATTTCCACACTCTGATGTTTAAATTCGGTTTCGTTTATCTATGATGTATCCTTATGAATGAACACTTGAACGATGCGATCATGTATGTTGTAATGTTTGAAATCCTTCGAGATTTCTGGACTACCGGGGTTATATGGATTCAAGTACGGGTCGATGTCAGTCGAATTTGACTAAGATGGTACTTGAGCCCTTATAATTAGGACGGTTCAGCCACAGCTGGTATCAGAGCATGGTTCAAGTGATTGCATCCGAAAGGAGCTATTTTCAAGCTAAAATGGATATTTCAAAACTATTTTCAAAACTATTTTAAAATATTAAGTGTGCCCAGTCTTGTCTTTAAGCCCGACATTAGGATTCAGGTGGCTTAACTGCTAACAGGGTTCAGGTTTGCTTCATGCTGGATTTTTATTTGCTGGTCCATTCTCGAGGGAAAAGAGAATGCGTCGATCGTGAAAACATGCATAAAATGATTTTGTAAGATATGAGAGCATGACCGTCCAACCGTCGGTCTAGGTGAGAGTTCTTATACCAAGTATGTGCGAGCTCCACGCAAACACATACGAGGGTATCAATGTTTTGGGTATGTTTTCTGGATTGGTGCATGGTGTTTTGTGTTGGCTTCTATGTATTTTGTGCATATGAGCCAATACTCCGTTATCTTATCATTGGGATTTCTGCTTTGGGCTGAAATGAATCTTCTGCAGGTACACTAACTACGTGATCGAGTAGAACGAGTAGATAACGCATGATAGATCGTTCTTGCCACCGACTAGAACGTTAGGACTTACGAGTCACTACTAGTGAGTGAGAACGTAAGTACGATCATGCATCATGTTTACATTCTTGCATTTCCATTACCTCCCCTTAATTAAAAGTTGTCTCTTTTCTATAAAATTTGCCAACTTAATATGCGTCTGACACGAGTTCGAAACCCTTTTGTTTCTAAAGATGGCTCGGACTAAGTTGACTACTCGCAAGGCCACCGGAGGTAGAGGAGTTCCACGTCACCGCTTGGCCACGAAGCTGACCAAGAACACATTCTTGTCTTACTTCGGATTGCAGGCAGTGGGATACGAGGAAGGACAGGAGCCCAGGTACTCTTGGTAGAAGGAGATTTATGGGCAGGATTCGTTGGTGATGGTGCAGATCAAGGTCAAAGCCTTGCCTGCCAAGCCCCACTGGACAAGATGGACAGAGATCACCAAAGGCAGTTGTGCCAAGGATGGAGCTAACAGGGCAGCGTATCTAGTGCTGAAGGACATCATCACCCGTTTTGCCGCCGACCTTGCTAGTGCTATGGCAGGAGTGTTCCCTCGAGGATCACTTTTTCCATTGCGTTGGAGGCGGACCTTGGAGTCAGTTCTGACAGGAGGTGCGAAGGAGAGGTTTTACTGTAAGACATCCGCGATGAGCGCCACCGGAGCTTTGATGGGTGTATGTGAGAGTTTGGAGCGCAGCCTGGAGAGCATGTCCTTTACCCTCACCACCACCTACCAAAGCAAGAGGAAGCTGTAGGAAGAGTTTGATGCTGAGGTAGCCCATCTACAGGAAAAGGTCCACAAGATCACTCTCGAGCGTGATGATGCCCATGCCACCGCAGGTGCAGAGACCACCGCCAGGACCCTCGCTGAGCAGATGTACCTGACGACATCCCTTCAGCGAGATGAGGCCCGCACATCGCTTGACCAACTCAGAGAAGGCGCCCATCAACTGATACAACAAATACATCACCAGCAGGCCTACATCGACCAGCTCCACGAGGCAGTTCATCAGATGCATCACGCCGCACAGGAGGTCGTCGCCCCAGCAGCTGACGAGGCCCCTGTAGATGAGGCCCAAGAGCCGCAGGACGGGGTAGTGCTTGGTCCAGAGCCTTCTTCGGACAACGAGGACCACGCCGATGAGCCAATAATGGACGCTGACGAGGAGGATGCCGCATCCGCCGCTGGAGACGCTTGAGCGTTAGTTCGATAGGAGTCGTTTTCTTTTGTGTAGCTTGAGCAGGCTCGCTAATGATGTAACCCGAACATGTGTTGGTTTTATGTTAAGTGGTATGATGGCATGTATGGCTTTTGAACAAAGTCTAGACTTCGATCTGGCACCTTTTTATGGAAATCCGTCGTTTGCATATCTTATTTTCTAGCAATTATTCTGTGATGTTGTATGGAAATGAGTACTTGTACTTGGTCGTGTGCTAAATTTTTGAATTATGTACATCATAGTATTTATTCATGATCAATGTAACATCACCTAATGGTTGCTTATCAATGGGACATGCATATGCCGGCACACACTCGTAGCCAACGCGGACAGGGGTCTGGACAGGAGGAGAACCTGCCACCACCCCCACCGATGATGCCAGAAGCGTTTTTCGGTTAGTTTCTGGGTAGCCAAAGGAATATGGAAGAAATGCAGAGGCATATGGAGGCCACCCTCCGCAACATCGCCAATAACACCGCACAACAGCACCAACAACGCCAGGGGCCAGAGCCCAATCAGTACAGTTCATACCGTGACTTCTTGGACACTCCTCCCTCTGTGTTCAAGGAAGTCACCGAACCGCTTGAAGCAGATGAGTGGATAAACTCCATCACTCAGAAGTTCCGTCTGCTCCGCCTGACTGAAGAGCTCAAGGCGGAATATGCTGCCCACATGTTGGAAGGACCCGCAGGGTTATGGTGGTCCCAGTACCGTGCATCTCTACCAGCTAATGCACCGGTCACTTGGGAATAGTTCTCTACTGCTATGCGCAACCACTACTTCCGCAGTGGTTTGATGGAAATGAAGGTCACAGAGTTCATGAGGCTATCCCAGGGAACCAGGTCCATGTCAGAGTACCTCCATAGCTTTAACAACCTATCTCGCTATGCCCCAGATTTCGTCAATACGGAATCCAAGAAGATAGCAAGTTTTAAGCGTGGTATGAGTGCCACCATGCTCTCCAAGATGGGAAACAGTCACCATACCACCTTCAGCGACTTTGTCAATGACTGCCTGAACCAAGAGGCTAATGACAGCAGGCTGGCGACAGAAAACCGCCGTCATGTAAACGAAGGAGGTTCGTCTCAACAGAGGACCCCTTTCGGAGCACGCACCCCGTATCGCCCGCCAGTTGCAGGAGCAAGGTTCCGTTCCCCGCAGAGGAAGATAACTAACAACCGCTCCCACCCGAGTTTCCAGAAGCCCTACACCGCTCCCATGAAGCAGAACAAGGCAAAGACAGGAGGTTCAGGAGGATCCAAGACCCCGTATGTGATTGGACCGTGCTACAACTGCGGTCAGACCGGACACCTGTCACGTCAGTGCCCTCGGCCAAAGAAGTAGTACACCCAGCCTCCACCTCGCACAGGCCATGTGCATTACACCAATGTTGAAGAAGTGCCAGAAGGAGAGCCTGTCACCGCTGGTACGTTTCTTGTTAATCAATACCCTGGAGTTGTGTTGTTTGATTCTGGAGCTTCGCATTCTTTCATAAGTGAGAATTTTGTTATGAGAAGTAACCCTAAGTTGGTAGAATTGGATAGGGGTTATCAGATAAGTTCAGTAGGGGCTGTTCTTTCTGCCCGTATAATGGCTAAGGAAATGGAAATCACTTTTGGGGATAAGAAGGTATCTGTGGATCTCATCGTGATTCCCGGGTTAGGTTTGGATGTGATTTTGGGAATGGGATGGATGAAATGATGGAAGGTTAATTTGGATATTGCAGAACGAGTGGTTTCCCTGGTAAGCCCTCGGAATGAGTCTTCCATCTATTTTAAGTTATCCCGAAACCCCCATGAGATAGGAGTGTTGTTCAATATCACAACAAAACAGATAGCTGAGATCTCGATAGTGTGTGAGTTTCCCGATGTCTTCCCTGACAAGTTGCCAGGACTACCACCAGATAGGGATGTGGAGTTTGCTATAGAGTTGATCCCTGGAACGGCACCCATTTCTCGGAGGCCGTATAGGATGGCAACTAATGAGCTAGCAGAGCTCGAGACTCAGTTGCAAGAGCTCTTGGATAAAGGTTTGATACGCCCTAGTTCGTCACCTTGGGGATGTCCCGCCATCTTCGTGAAAAAGAAGGACAAAACCTTAAGGATGTGTGTGGACTATAGACCTCTGAGCGCAGTAACTATAAAGAACAAATATCTCTTACCCCGAATTGACATCTTATTCGATCATTTATCAAAGGCAAAAGTGTTCTCTAAGATTGATTTGAGGTCAGGTTACCACCAAATCAAGATTAGAAGAGAGGATATACCAAAAATAGCTTTCTCCACCAGATATGGACTCTATGAGTATCTAGTTATGTCTTTTGGACTGACAAATGCGCCGGCACATTTCATGTACTTGATGAATTCGGTTTTTATGCCCGAATTGGACAAGTTTGTTGTGGTGTTTATTGATGACATCTTGGTATACTCTGAAAATGAGAAGGATCAGGCTGAGCATCTACGAGTCATCTTATCTCGACTTCGAGAGCACAAGTTGTATGCTAAGTTTAGCAAGTGCGAGTTTTGGATGAAGAAAGTACCCTTTCTTGGACACGTCCTTTTAGAGGAAGGAATTTCTGTGGATCCCACGAAAGTACAGGAAGTTATGGATTGGCAAGCACCCACTAACGTACATGAGGTACGCAGCTTTCTAGGATTGGCTGGATACTACCGTCGGTTCATTCCGGATTTCTCAAGGATCGCAAAACCTATGACTCGTCTAACTCAGAAAAACAAGAAGTTTGAATGGACCCCAGAGTGTGAGGCAGCATTTCGCACTCTGCGAACCTTGTTGACTTCGGCGCCAGTGTTGGCTCAGCCAGATTTGGAGGAACCTTTTGTTGTGTTTTGTGACGCATCCAAGATTGGACTTGGATGTGTGCTTATGCAGAATGGGAAAGTTATAGCATATGCTTCACGCAAGTTGCGACCACATGAAGAGA
This sequence comes from Coix lacryma-jobi var. lacryma-jobi, assembly GCA_009763385.1. NCBI lineage: Eukaryota > Viridiplantae > Streptophyta > Magnoliopsida > Poales > Poaceae > Coix > Coix lacryma-jobi. Next base: position 88,387,485 of record CM019831.1, read on the forward strand.
ATTACCCGACTCATGATTTGGAATTGGCAGCTGTAGTTCATGCCCTCAAGATATGGAGGCATTATCTTATGGGTAACTGTTGGCACCAAAAGTGACGCACTATGCCAATCACACAGCAAGCCGGAAAAGCTAGCTTCAAACGTGGCCCGGGTGCTCAGAAGTCCGGTGCGTGCCAGTCAGTTTGCCCTGCAACTAACAAAGGAGGTAAACTGTTAAATACAAAGCTGGAACATGCCGGGTATGACCAGACAGTTCCAAGATGTACGGCCCTGAAGCCACTTACGACGACATATAGCTATGAAAGCTATCTGCCAACAGGTTTAAAGATCATTCGGCAGTATGAACGAAGTTACATGAATAACAAGTTGCCGAATACGTTTGCATGAGAACTGTACTTGCATGGTATATTAACTATGAATTAAAGTTTAACCAATCTCGATTGTGCAACCGAGTTGGGGTCCATGGGGATTGAACATGCAAATCAAGCATGATTAAACTAATCTAAAGCCTGCGCCTGCCGCACGACGCCTAGCCTTGTCATAGATCAAACGTACTTAACGTGCATGAACCCTCACCACGTGGCAATCTAGATACGATCAAATCGGCTATTACAGATAATAGATCTACTGCATGGAAGACTCTACAATAATGAATATGAAAGAACAGGATAGATCTATAAAAGACAGAGCCGAATCGAGCGAGATCTAGATTGGGCAAAAGAGTGTTGCAAATATACATAAAACATCAAACATAGAGCAAACACATGGTAACTTAATGAATCTAATAGATTGCCAAATCTAATAGAGCCGATAACTATTTTTACCCATGTCTTAATCCGCTGCACAATACAAGGCATAAGCAAAAAACCTCCCGTCATTAGCTTAAATCCACCGCATGATACTAAGCCAAACATACGAGACTACTTGCATCAAATCTAAATCCGCCGCACGATACTAGACATGATAACAAGGTTGTCGGGACTTACGGAGGTCGACGGATCGATGACTCCTCTCGAAGAACACGACGACACGACTTGGACTCGAAGATGGCACGGGGCCGAGTTGGTTGTATTGATTGTTCACCTATTTACAGTGGTTCCGGGGTTTATATTTATACCCTGGTGCTCTACGAGTCCTAGAAGGATACGATTACAACGATAAAATCAGGAAACTATCTAAAATATGATGCCTTCCGCTCCAAGCCTCCCTTAATAATCGGCTCGTGCTAACAATGACGAGATCTCCTGTTGCCAAATCTTCTGACATGCCGTATTTGTCGCAAACCGACTTAGCCTGAGGTAGCCGACCGCAGCGCCATATTGCCGAATCCACTCCTCGTTTGACCAGTCGCCTCCACAGCCTTGCCGAATCGATTGGATTAGCCGACCGTGCTTGCTGTCTACCGAATCCCTCAGGTGGTGGTTTCTCCCAAACCTGCGCCGTGCTGGCCCACTTGTCATAGTGCAAATATTCCGTGTTGACACATGCCCCCTCAATTTCCGAACAAAGGTATTTGTTCTGAAATTGTTCGCAAGTCCACCGCACATTCTAGGTCAGAACCGCCTCAAGCTCCGCGTTTTTCCCCAAATTGCCAACAGCTTCAACTTCCATCCGAGCTCCGCAATGGCGACCCATGACGAGATTCCAAAGGTGAACTTCACTTTTCCTCTTAACGCATTCGGTCAATTTACATTGGTATTCGGCTCATTTAGCTTCCCCCGCACACATTCTTCTTCTAGGCTCTAAAGGACGAAATCCTGATTCCATGCGATGCGGATCCCGATTCTTATTTCTTGGGTCCAATGGGGAACTCCAATCCAACCAACATCATCGGTATGGAAACCAACAGAATCCCCTTCAAGCACGGGGTCATTTCATCGAACAGGTGGCGGTACACCTTCAAGAACTGGCCCCTGCCTGCTGTCACCGGTTGGAGGAACTGGTATAGAAGAATCCAGGTGAAATTCGGTCCTCACTGGGAAACCCAAGACATTCATCATGCTCTGGAACTGTCTCTGGCCGACATACCTAAAAATGAACCATTGCTCATAGCGGCTTCTCATTTTTGGTCAGACGCTCTTAATGCTTTTGTGTTCGGCCATGGCATAATGACAATCACTTTAGCTGATGTCTTCATGATGAGTGGTCTGAACATCACTTCGACCATGAATGCTGATGAGCTATTAGAGAAAATCACCCAGAGGTCCATTGATGTCAGCGTGGGGTGGATGAAGTATGTGGAAATCCACAACAAGGTATCAGGCCCAATAGCAGAGACAGAGCACAGGGCTTTTCTGAACATGTGGTTGTGCAGATTCATCTTCTGTGGGAGATCCAATGAGCCAACCCTCAATTACATTGCACTGGCCGACAAATTATCCAAAGGAAAACAAATCCCTCTAGGCAAACTCTTCCTGAGATCTATACACCACATGATGCATCAAATCTCCACTCAAATGTATCATGCTACCCATGAAAGCACAGATAGACTGCCACCAATTGATTGTGTCAATGGTCCCTGGTGGTTTGTTCAGATGTGGTTTCAGCTATACATGCATCAAATCATTGCTGTGCCATTGGACAACCTCAGCTTTCCCTCCAGCAACTTTGCTGAGGGTGAAGAAGCCACAGAGAAAGCTTGCCAAACTTATGGGGAAGCAGCCACTGCTATAACCATCAACAAGAGTATTGGCAATCTCTTCAAATTATTCTTCAAGGGCTTCAATCAGGTGCTCTGGTTACCCTACAGAGAGAATGACAACCTCACTTTTCCTATCAAATTCAGCTTTGATGATGGCTGCATAGATGAAATGGCCACAGGAGTTTTCAACTCATTTATCAAACCTTGCATCCTACCAGCCGAATTCAACAGGGGAAGACAAGTGAAGCACACTTATGAATTCTATCATCCTAATATAGCAGCCAGGCAATTAGGTTGTGGACAGCTCCCCTCAAAACTCATCTTTTCCACCATAATCAGGCCCAGGGAGCAAATTCAGTCCAAAGAGCGGATCACAATCGGGATGCAGGCCCATCGAGTATTCGGCCTGGGGCAAGATCTGCCAGACTACAAACCAGTACCATTCCACTTGATCCAATCTGCTCATCCCCTTTTTGAGTCCTGGTGGCAAGAATGGCATGATCACATCTTCAACAGCCCAGTTCATCCCATGTGCCTGGAAATCCAAGCAGATTTTAGCTCAGACAGTGAGGTACAATAACAAATCATCTGCTACTTTAGTATTTGATCTTTGAGATTTCTAACTCTTTCAAAACTTCCACAGGACTTCACACCCAATCCTGACATTAGGCCTATCCAATATCATCAAGCAGGCCCAATCACTGTCCTGGGACACAGTGCTCCTTCATTGTCTCGGTTTATGAAATCCCAAGCAACTTCATTAACCACCCTCTCAGCTAAAGGAGAGAAGAGAAAGGCCACTGAGGGCACTTCCAGCTCCAGGCGAACCAAGACCAAGCAAAACACACCTCCCCCAAAGGTAAGATGTTCTAGTTCTTCCATCATTATCAACTTATCCTTGACTGGCTTGTATACCATTACAGGCTTCTTCCCCTGAACAAGAAAACGCTCAAACGACGGTGGCCCCAATCTTTATTACCTTGGAAAATGATGAGCATGCAGATGCCGAGGAAATGGACACCCAGAACCCGGATGATGTCAACATTGGTAGGTCCCTTAATTATCCCTTCAACCAGTAGATTCTTGCCTCTCTTGGCTGACCAGCGATTTCACAGATGCCGCGATTGATGAGACCTTCATCGGCTCAACTCCAGACCCTGCTGGTCCATCCGGTTCTCAACCAGACCAAACCCCCACCAAACAGCCGACTCATCAGGTAAGGACTAAACTCTTATTTCATTCCTCCTTCATACCTTACCTCAATCGGCTAACCTGTCTGAATTATCACAGACTTCTGCCAGCCCGGCTTCCAAATATGCATTTGATGTCAACGAGTTCCTGAGTAAAAGTACAGTGGCCAAAAGACCATCAGCACTTGTCCAAGATATCCTAAGCAACGTAACAGACTTCCTGAGTCAAGACATCTTGTCCTTAGTTAGAGATGCCGATGAGGTTAAAAATTTCCTTGAACCCATTGCTGAGGACATTCTAGAAAATTTGAGGCTCCATCTAGAGGTTGTATCCACACTGGATGACTGCTTTGCCAAAGTGAAATGAGCAACTAGAAGCGCTGACCTTCAGACTGCCAAGTCCAAGTGCACCCAGGAGGTCAATGATCTGTATTCTAATTTTCAAGAGGCCAAGAACTCTCAATTGGCCCTGGAGACTCAGTTGAAAGAACTACAAGAAAAGAGATCCGAGCTGGAAACCCAATTAGCCCAGGTCAACTCTGACATTCAGTCATGTACCTCTCGGTTATCAGGCTTGCCGAACATCATTGAGGCAACATCCTCCAAACTGTCACTGGCGCTTGATGAGGACATAAAGCTCAATGCAAGGCTTTCACAAGCACAAGGTACCGAAGAGGAGGACCGCAAAGCACTGGAGCATGCTCACCAGGTTAAAGCCGATGCTTTGGCGGCTATAACTCAATTCTTGAACAACTGAGATGATTGTGTAATGAACTTTTAATTTCGGCAATCCCGTGTCAGAACGACTCAAACACCTTCTTGTGATATATCTGTACCTTTCATTCAATCGGTTACTGTTCCGATGACATTGTGACTAACCGCCTTATAAATCTGTTCGGCAATTTGGCAAGTGTCCGCTCCGAATATCTAAATCGGCAATTTTTGCCGAAGCCGGGCACCCTTGCTCCTGCCGAACACGCAAGCGCGTCTAGACGGTTCGCACAGCCCGTTACTGTAGAGGCCCATCTTGGGAATTGGGAAAAAACCCCAATCCGCCGGTTGATATTCGGCGTGTTACCCCGGGACATCCGCCACGATCACTGTTCCGCCTTCATAAATTGCCCCTGGAGGCTTGCCTTCTTCCCCATCTCGCCTTTGCTTCTCTAGTACTCTCGCCGCTTCGGCTTCCTTGCTCGCTCCGCCCCAGGAAACCCTAATTCTCCAAGTACAATGGTGATCCACGATGGTCGCGGCAAGCGCCCGACGACTGAGGAGGCCGAAGGGAGTCGTGCTCGGCGCCTCCGTCAGCGCGGGTAGGACTTCTCGCCTACGCCCTTTGTGGCACTTTCTTGAAAACCCCGCTTACACCCTGTCACTGTTTGCCGGCAGGATTCCCGTTATCTCCACCGCCGGTGGGCACGCCAGGCCTTCTCCAGCAACGGGAGGGCCAGGAGCTCCGCGATCGGGTTCGTCGAGCTCCTCCGACGACCTCTCCTACCACTCCCATCCTTGGGAGGCGAACCCGGACCGGGATTCCGACGACGACCTCTACGACCACAACGACGCCTTGAACTTCATGGCGCTGCGGGATGAGTCCCGGGAGGAGCTGGCCGCCGTCTCGAAGCAGTACGGGATCGATCAGTTGGAGTGGGAGGACCAGCGCCGGCAGTTCTGCGACGCAATCACGGGTATGAACACCCAATCCTAGATCGGCTTTCGGTCGTTCTTGTTGATCTTTTAACCGATCCATTTCAACTCGTCGTTCACAGCGCTGTCTAAAGAGCTGGAGCGCCTGAAGATGGCTGCGAACGCCGTCGCAGATCGGGTGAACGCCCAGGGCGACACCGCCGAGGCGCGCCTGGCCAATGTGCACGGCCGCGTCGAGCAGGTCGCCCTGCAGGGCGTGCACCACGGCGTGTCGCTAGGGCTATCGGCGCTGACGGTCCGCACGGAGGAGGACTTCTCCGTGGTGCCGGTTGGCTTCCCCGGCGGGGCATCCCCAGAAGATGTCGCACAGATCGGCGATTTTCTGGAATCCTACGAGGATCATGCCCACGCCCTCACCATAGTCACCAACCCGCAGACGGGCATCAACAGGGTGTTCGGTAACTGATCTGCACCTTTTGCACAGCCCCCACTATGAACAATGCTCCACTCTTCCACGTTCGTGTGTACAACCCGTTCTCCCGTTCTGTGCTTGTTGAGTGTTTGATTCATCTAGCCGATTGCACAGCACCGCGTACACTTGGCCCTGTATTTCTGCGTTTTTTGCACTAAAGGCGACACATGCCGTGCCGGCTGTTTTTTGCTCTAAGGGCGATAGACTCTATCGGCCATTTTTGTGCTAAGGGCGATATAACTTCGTATCGGCCGTCGGTGCCCGCAAGATCTTGATTCCACTATGCACCGACCTCCACGCTAGGATGAAATCTCTTTAGATAACGTCAATTAATCGCCCTAGCAAACTCTTCTCCTTGGAGGGCTTTTAGAATGTACGCGTTACCGGGAACACACCTCAGAACCCGAAAAGGCCCTTCCCAGTTAGGGGACCATTTGCCGAATACCTTGTCTTTGGTACCGATCGGCAAGATAATTTTCCAAACCAAGTCTCCTTCTTCGAATCCTTTTTCTTTCACTTTCGAGTTGTAATACTTGGCAACGCGTATCTTGTTCCTTTCAATATTTTCCAAGGCTTTGAGACGAATCAAATGCAAATCCTCTAGCTCATCCATCATCAAATCTTTATAATCTTCTTTAGCTAGGTCGCTCTGCAATGTAATTCGTCTTGATCCCGATTGCAACTCCCATGGTAGCACTGCGTGATGCCCATAGACCAACTCGTATGGTGACGTTTGAGTCGACCCATGACAAGCCATTCGGTAAGCCCACAAAGCTTCGTTGAGTACCAAGTGCCACCTTTTAGGTTTTTCTTCGATCTTCTTCTGAATAATCTTAATCATGATTTTGTTAGAAGCTTCTGCCTGCCCATTGGCCTGTGCATAATAAGGGGAAGAATTATAGAGTTTAATCCCCATCCCTTTGGCAAAGTCACAAAACGCAGAGGAAGTGAACTGAGTTCCCTGATCGGTAGTGATGGACTGAGGAATGCCGAATCGGTAAATGATATGATCCCTGACGAAGGACACCATGTTCTCTGACGTCACCTTCTTCAATGGGATGGCTTCAACCCACTTAGTGAAATAATCCGTGGCTAACAGAACAAACTTATGTCCCTTGCTAGATGGAGGGTGGATCTGGCCGATCAAATCAATGCCCCACCCTCTGAAAGGCCAAGGCTTAATGATCGGATTCATGGCCGATGCTGGGGCCCTTTGCACATTGCCGAATCGCTGACAATCCTGACAACCTCTGTAGTATTCAAAGCAATCTTCGAGCATAGTCGGCCAAAAATATCCAGTCCTCCTAATTATCCATCTCATACGGTGAGCTGACTGGTGTGCACCACATACGCCTTCGTGCACCTCATACATCAGTTTCCTAGCCTCGTCTTGGTTCAGGCACTTAAGCAAAACCCCATCTATGGATTTGTAGTACAATCGATTGTCCAAGAGCGTAAACTTAAGAGCCTTGTACCTGAGTTTTCGGGAGACTTTTCTGGATGGGTCCCTGAGGTAATCGGCAATGTTGTCTCTCCAGTCTTCAATTGCCTGATTATCACTTGGGATTACTTGATCATCTCCTGGGGTTGTTTGCTCTTCCTCAAGTGCAAAAATGTTTTGATTCTCCCTATACCCGGATGCTGCCTGAGCCAACTGGTTTGCTTCTTCGTTTTGCCCCCTAGGAATATGTTGCAAGGTTGCTGATCGAAACTGTTTAAGGAGCTCTTGGCAACCTTCGAGATATTCCTGCAGCGTGTCGTTTTTGCACTCGTACTCACCTGTCAGCTGCCTGATCACCAACTCCGAGTCACCGAAGATCTCCACGGCATCTGCCTTAACATCCACAAGCAACCGCAGTCCTCGAAGCAGTGCCTCATACTCCGCTTGATTATTAGTCACCGGGTACTCGATCGGTATAGAGTATTTGAAAGGTGCCCCCTTGGGAGAAATCAACATGATCCCGACTCCACCACCTTTGCTACACGATGATCCATCAAAAAACAATGCCCAGGGGGCAATGGTTGCTATGTTAGCGTTAGGATCACGATGGTGAGTGACGAAATCAGCCATAATCTGGCCTTTAACAGCCTTTGCCGATTCAAAACGCAAATCAAATTCAGAAAGAGCTAAAACCCATTTACCGATCCTTCCACTTAAAATCGGCATTGATAACATGTGCTTGATTACATCAAACTCTGATACTACCACGCATTCGGCATTCAACAGATAGTGCCGAAACTTGGCACAGGAATAGAAAACGCACAAGCACAGCTTTTCCGTAGCCGAATACCTCTTTTTGGGGTCCAGTAGCTTTCGGCTAAGATAGGCTACGACTCTCTCTTTTCCTTCGAATTCTTGCATGACGGCCGACCCTATTGTTAGGTTGTCGGCCGCCACGTACAACTTGAAAGGCTTGTCAAGTTGTGGAGGGACCAATACTGGTGGTGCCTTCATGTATTCTTTGATTTCATCGAAAGCCTTTTGTTGCACGTCACCCCACACGAACTCCTGATCTTTCTTGAGCTTCAACAGTGGAGAAAATGGCAGCACGCGCTCGGACAAGTTGGATATGAATCTTCTGACAAAGTTGATCTTGCCGAGCAGTGATTGTAGTTCTTTGAGATTGGTCGGCGGCACTACCTTATCAATTGCTTCCATGCTCTTCTTGCCGACTTCGATGCCCCTTTTGTGGACCAAGAATCCCAGAAACTCACCAGCCGACACCACAAATGCACACTTGGTTGGATTCATCTTTAAACCGTGTTTCCTTGTGCACTCCAAGGTTTTCCTTAAATCGGCTAAGTGTCTTTCTTTGCCTCTGGATTTGACCACCACGTCATCAACTCGTGAAATATGTAGGTCATGGCTCGCTGGTAAGTAGCACAGGCATTTTTCAAACCAAAAGTCATGACAATCCATTCAAACAAACCTATATGGCCAGGGCACCTGAAGGCGGTTTTTGCCACGTCCTCTGCAGCCATGAAGATCTGGTTGTAACCTGCATTGCCGTCCATAAAGCTTATAATTTCAAAACCGGCCGAAGCATTTACTAGCAAATCGGCCACCGGCATTGGATAACCGTCCATAGGAGTGGCTTTGTTGAGGTTCCTGAAGTCGATGCAGACTCTCATCTTCCCGTTCTTCTTGTACACCGGGACAATATTGGAGATCCATTCCGCATATCGACACGGCCGAATGAAGTTAGCTTCTAGTAATCTTTCCACTTCCTTTTTCACGTCGGCCAATACCTCCTCCTTGTAGATCCTGCGTGGAGGTTGTTTGTATGGGCGGTATCCAGGTTTGATCGGCAACTTATGCTCAACAATGGACCGATCTAACCCGGGCATCTCTGTATAGTCCCACGCAAAACAGTCTTTGAACTCTTTTAAAAGATCTACTAATTGCACTCTAAAGTCAGGGTCTAAACTAGAACTTATGAACATCGGCCTCTTTTTACTTGTGTCGCCAACATCCACTTCTTCCAGCTTGTCGGCCGATGTGAAGCCACGTCCCAGTTTGCCCTCGCTGTTGTCGGTTGGGTTATCCATCTAAAAGAAGCTTTGAGAGCCGATTGCTTGGATCGGCTGTTGATCCCTGTCGTAGACGTTGACAGGACCTTCTCCCCACACACGATCGGAGAAGCAATCTACTCCGTCGAATTCCCAGTAAGTGGGCTCAATGGTAGCAACACTCACCGAGTCGTCAGCTTGGACAATCTCGATGTCATCTCCATCCCACTGAATGAGTATTTGGTGCATGGTCGAAGGTATGCAGCAGTTGGCATGGATCCAATCCCTGCCCAAAAGCAGGCTGTATGCCCCCTTGCCATCAATGACAAAGAAGGTCGTGATGAGCGTCTTGGATCCAATCATCAGTTCTACGTGCACGGCACCCCGAGTGTCAGAGGGATTGCCGGCAAAGTCACGGAGTATCATGTCCGTTTTGAGCAGATCTTCATCGTTCATGCCCAGCTTTCTGAAGGTGGCGTAAGGCATGATGTTGATCGCTGCGCCGCCATCGACAAACATCTTGGTCAGCGGCTTTCCGTTGACGTACCCCTTGACATACAACGGCTTTAAATGGCGATGCTTGGCTGGTTTGTCAAATGCTGCCTTCTGAGACAACACGAGCTGTGCTGCGAGCTCGTCGTGCTCGGCCTCGTCAGAGTCCGAATACACCTCGTCCTGTGCCCCCCGGCCGGCAGGAGCCATGAATTCCAGGGGAAGGAAGAAAGTCATGGCCACGCCAACGCCTTTGTCGGTGTCGTCTGGCTTTTCCTTTGGGCGCCACTCTTGCTTCCTCCCGTCGGCAGCCGCTTCTTCCAACTGCCTATTCCGGAGGCGCTGCACCCTCCTTTTCTGGCTCTTTCTGAGCCCTGGCGGGCACCACTGCCCCTTCTGCCACCTATATGGGCGGGGCTGTGCCTCCTCGCTGTCGTCCTGGTGGTGCGCCCACTCCTGATCGACATATCTTTTGGCTTGCCGATTCGGGCTCTCCATTTTGAGGCGCCGATCGTCCATTGGGATGCGTGCTCCCAATCTGTCGTGGACGGCACGGCGGTTGACTCGAGCCTGCCTATACCCCTTGTACTGATCGCTGCACTCAGGGCAGTTATTGACGGCAGGCAGCTTCAAGCCTTCGTTCCAGCAGTGGCGGAAGAACGGGCATTCCCAGTGAGCCTGCTCCTGCTCTTGGCGGCGTTCCTGCTCCCTGTGGTAGGCCTGTTCTCTGCGGTAGGCCCTCTCCTCCAGACGGTACCGGTACTCCTCCGTGTGACCGTCTTCACGCTGATATTCTTCTGCGAATCTCTGTTCCTCGCGTTGGAGACGCCTCCGCTCTTTCTCTCCTTCCCGGCGCCACTTGTTGAGGAGGTCCCTGTGGGTAGGCTTGCGCCTGGAAGATGACTCCCCGTGCTCATATCGACTATTCGTGGTCTGGGTACGCTGCCGGAATTCATCGCTGGTGATCTGCCGATCGGGGTCCACTGTGCCAGACTCGCGCGCTTTGTCGGAGGTGAGGACTTTGTCTTTGCCCTTGCCCCTGGGGTCCTCTGGAGCTACCATGTTCACTGAGAAGAACACGGCATTCTGGGCGAAGGGGTTAGCATCGATCTTCATCTTGCCATTGAACTTGATGTGGCCGTCCTGGATGGCCTTCTGGATCCTTGTCCTGAACACGCGGCAATCATTAATAGAATGAGTGTTAGTGTTGTGGAAACTGCAGTACTTCTTGTCCTTGATCCCTCCAGGACGCAGCATCGGGTGATCCGGGGGTAGCCTGACTCTCCCTTCGGCGACCAGAAACTCGAAGAGCTTGTCGGCCTTGGTGACGTCGAAGTCGTATGCCCCCTTCTGCTGGCGCAGCCATTGCTTGTTGGCCTGGGTCGGCTCTTTGTCCCAGTTGAGCTCTGCAGCGGCCACCTCATCTTCGGCATCGGTATAGTCATCGGCTTCGTCCAGGAAAGCCTGATACATCTGGGCCGCGACATTGTCCTTCTGGAAGCGCCCTTCCCTTCGGAAGCCTTGCGCTTGGATAGTCATTTCATTCAGCCGGCGAGAGAGATGACCCAGGTCCTCAAACTCCTGGCCGAAGAGCTTGTCTCTGATGCTCGGGAGCATGCCTGCCACGGCCAACGGTGGAAGCTGGTCGTCCGGCAGGTACATGCCGAAGCACTGGCTCTTGACTTCCCTAAACCTGCGCAGGTAGTCCTGCGGTGTCTCATTTGGCCTCTGTCGCACGTACATGATGTCCACCAGCTTCTTCTCTTTGGTACCCGTGTAGAAGTGCGTATGGAACTTTTGCTCCAAATCTGCCCAAGAGAGAATAGAGCCCGGCGGTAGTGACGTGAACCAAGCGAACGCCGGTCCGGTGAGTGACGACGGGAAATACCGAACCCTGAATGCGTCTTCGGTATTGGCCTCCCCAAGCTGGAGCAGATAGCGACTGATATGTTCCACCGTGCTGGTGTCGTCCAAACTGGAGAACTTGGACAAATCTGTCGGTACTTTGACTCTGGGAGGCAGGGCCACACGATGGAACCATTCGGGGAACGGAGACCTGTAAGCGTGAGTGCCCTTAGGCTTCAGGCCGAAAGTGCGCTGCATCATGTCTGCCATCTTTTCCAGCATGACGTCGAAATTAGAGTCGGCTGTTCTTTCGGCCGTCGACCTCCCATATCCCGGATGTGGGATGCCCTCTAGATTGTGGGGCTCAAGCATCTCGTGGTACCCGTTTCCAAAGTAGTCCTTTATGAGCCTATAGTTTTGGGGGGAGATCTTGCGTGTTGACTCTGGCGGTTGACCCCTGGCGCCGATCGTGAATTGACCCATGTTCGGCAGTCGGCCCTCTGGCGTCTGCTTCTCTTGAATAGTCAACCCGCTCGTCTGAGCATTAGGCGGGGTCTCCTCACCAGCAGCTCCTGCCCCCTTGGGGTGATTCGACAGGTTGAAGAGGTGTGGTCCTGCTATAGGGCCAAACTCCGCCTCCATAAGTTCATCAGCCTTAGGGCCGAATTGGGCGATCATGATGGTGCGGAAAGTGTTGAGCAACGCCCCATGCATGCGGCCGATGGTGCCAGAGACAGCTTCATTGACCATGTTAGTCATCTTCTGCACTGCCTCCTCTTCCCCAGGATTAGTTGGGTCGAATTGAACGGGCTTCGGCAAATCATGCAGACGGCGGACCTTTCCGCTCTTGTTCTTGGAGAAGGCTTCTAGGCACTTGGCCTGGAATTCGGCCCTGGTGCTCTATGAGTCCTAGAAGGATACGATTACAACGATAAAATCAGGAAACTATCTAAAATATGATGCCTTCCGCTCCAAGCCTCCCTTAATAATCGGCTCATGCTAACAATGACGAGATCTCCTGTTGCCAAATCTTCTGACATGCCGTATTTGTCGCAAACCGACTTAGCCTGAGGTAGCCGACCGCAGCGCCATATTGCCGAATCCACTCCTCGTTTGACCAGTCGCCTCCACAGCCTTGCCGAATCGATTGGATTAGCCGACCGTGCTTGCTGTCTACCAAATCCCTCAGGTGGTGGTTTCTCCCGAACCTGCGCCGTGCTGGCCCACTTGTCATAGTGCAAATATTTCGTGTTAACAGTAACCTATGTCGTGTATACAGACCACAAAAGTTTAAAATATATCTTCACCCAGCCAGAATTGAATATGAGGCAGAGAAGATGGTTGGAGTTGATCAAGGATTACAACCTAGAAGTGCATTACCACCCTGGAAAAGCAAATGTTGTAGCAGATGCCTTGAGTCGCAAGACTCATTGCAACTCCTTACAACCATTGTTGGAAGATGGATTCAACCTTATGCACCCCATTATGCTGAATAATATCACCTTACAGTGTACTCTAGAAAGTGATATCATTGAAGGACAAAAGACCGATGAAGAGATCTGCTAGATCAAGAAGAGGTTGGAAACCAGTAGTTCATTGAACTTCAGAACAGATGAACACGGAATTTTATGGTATAATCAAAGGCTAGTTGTTCCCAAGAACACAGAGCTGAAAGAAAGAATTCTGAATGAAGCCCACAATTCAAAGTTGTCTATCCATCCGGGAAGCAGTAAGATGTACCAAGATTTGAGGACAAGGTTTTGGTGGTCAAAGATGAAGAAAGAGGTTGCAGCTTATGTCGCAAAGTGCGATACTTGTTGCAGGATAAAGGCTATACACTTGAGACCTGCTAGATTGTTACAACCTTTGTCAATCCCAGAATGGAAATGGGAAGAGATTAGCATGGATTTCATCACAGGTCTTCCAACCACTCAAAAAGGACATGATTCTATCTGGGTTATTATGGATCGGTTATCCAAAGTAGCTCACTTCATACCAGTCAAGACTACACATCGGCCACACCAGTATGCAGATTTGTACATTCAGAACATCTTAAGGTTACATGGAGTTCCTAAGCGGATTGTTTCTGATAGAGGACCCCAGTTCATAGCGCGTTTTTGGGAACAGTTGCACAAGGAGCTAGGGACTAAGTTAGTAAGAAGTTCCACTTATCAGCCACAAACCGCAGGACAGACAGAAAGAGTGAATCAAATTTTGGAAGATATCCTCAGAGCTTGTGTTTTATCCTCTGGAGAATCATGGGAGAAGTGGTTACCCCTCGCTGAGTTCTCATATAACAATAGCTATCAGGAAAGTATAAAGATGGCACCGTTTGAAGTTTTATATGGACAAAGATGCAGAACCCCGGTAAATTGGCTTAAATCAGAAGATCGAGAATTTTACGGGTCAGATTATGTAAAGGATGTCGAGGGGATCGTGCAAACCGTGCAACAACATATCAGGGCAGTCATGACAGAAAAGTTATGCTGATACACGAAGGAGACCCCTGGAATTCTAAGTAGGAGATTATGCTTACCTTAAGGTCTCACCCATGCGAAAGGTCCAACATTTCGGAATTAAGAAAAAGTTAGCACCCTGATATGTAGGACCATATCAGATCATAGCCAGAAAGGGAGAAGTAGCCTATGAAGTGCAATTACCCCCAGAGATGAGTGCAGTTTTTCCCGTGTTCTATGTATCCCAGTTGAAGAAGTGTCCTCGGGTACCAGAATGAGAAGAGGTTCAGATTCCAGATGTCACTATCAGATCAGACCTGGAGTACTATGAACAACCTCAGGAGATACTGGATACCAAGACTAGAGAAACTCGCAATAGTGAAGTGAAGACTTACAAGATTCTTTGGAGCAATCACGGACCCAATGATGCAACTTGGGAAACCGAAGAGTACTTGCGCGTAAATTACCCCGCTTTTGTTAAGAAGTGGCACATAACTCAAAATCTCGGGACGAGATTTCTTTAAGGGGGGAAGGGCTGTGACACCCTAGTGTCAAGCACTGCATTAGGAACTACATTTAGCTACTAAAAGGCATAAGTAATGCATTGCATCATTTCATGTGCATGATAGTGCCTTTTGCTTTTGTTTGTTTAGTTGGATTTTGGTTTCTATAAGACTTGGATGTTTAAGTGGATTTCTGTTTTGGCAAATAATTTTATAAAGTAGAGAATAGTGAGTATAAAACTTTTTGTATTGAGACGTTGAACTAGTTTTATATATTTTGATAATTAAAAATGTGGGGAAAATAATGATTTATAGCCCAAAATTGGCTTTATTTATGTGGAGGTTGTGAAAATGATTTTCAACAAAAGTGTCTTATATGAAAGTTGTAGAGAAAATTATTTTGAGCAACTTTTATTTTTGGGTCAAAGTCTAGTTCTGAGTTTTTGAAACTGTGTTTGAATGGTCAAAGTTTGGAAAAGTTTGGAAAAAGAAAAAGGATTTCGTTTTTCCCCCGGCGCTTCACTTGCGGCCCATTCGGCCTTTCCGGCCCAGGCCCACGCTCGCTCGCCCGCGCCCCCTCCCGCGCGCGCTGCGCGCCGCACCGCGCCGGTCAGCCGACCGCGCCGCACCGTACGCCGGCCGGCTTGCCGCGTGGCGACTTGCGTCTGCCCCGAATCCACCCCCGCCTATCACCTCCCGATCTTCTCGCACTCAAGCACGCAAGCAATCGCCTTCGCCCACTCCGCGCCCGCCTCGCCTGCCACGCCGCCTCGCCGCTCGCGCCGCTCTGCTGCGCGACGTCGCGTCGCCGTGGCCCCCGCCACGACCTCGAGTCGCCGTCGGCCAAGCCCGAGGGCAAAGACCCCGCGCACCGCAGCCCTCTCCCTCTCGCTCTCCTTTCACCAAAGCCACTCCCATCAGCTCTCCCCTCCTTTTGAACACGAGCCAAGAACGCTGCTCGCTCTCGCTGCCGCACACCACCACAAGAACCCCATCGCCGTTCCGGCTACGACTGAGCCCCTCCATCCGATTCCCTCCGCGCATTGCTCCGCCTCCCTGTCGAACACCCGGTGCGCGCGCCCGCATCACCAGCTGTCGGTGTTTCGAAACCGGGGGTATGACACCAACGAGTAATATGATCGCGTGCTTCTCTTCCTGGATGGTGATGCAAGAGGGACCAAGGATTTATCCTGGTTCGGGCAAAGAAGGCCCTACGTCCAGCGGGGGGAGGATGTTCTTGTATTACTTGCACCTAAGTGCTTGTACAGGGGCGAATACAAGCTCAGTGAGCGTGGACCGGAGTCCGGAGTCGTGTGTGTGTGGACTTGTGTCTTAACGTGTCTGTTCCTGACTGAAGGAATGAGGGCCTTGGTGTCCCCTTTTATAGAGCAAGGGGAGGCCAGGGTTACACAAGGGTATTACAGATGTCGGGGTGTATTGTGTCCCTTACGAAGAAGGGTAGGAACCCTGTCTTGTCGAAGACATTGTAGCCGACGTGGGCGTTGCTGTTGAAGCGTCCTTGAAGCGTGGCCTCCATCCTGGGCGCGGACGTGGAGGCGTGGCGAGGTGGAAGCCGTGCAGCGCCCATCCCGGAACGTACAGGACGCGGCGGGGTCCCTCCGGGTCTTGGGGTACCTGTCCTCCAATAGCATGAAAGTAGTTAGGGCTCGAGGGGCGCGGAGCCGGCCTCGAGGCGGCGCCTATGGGGGGCTCGAGTCCCCGTAGGTATGGGCAAGTCCCGTGAAAATCGATTGAGCGGCAGGCATCTGGGCCTCGAGGCGTGGCTTGGACGTGCCACAGTGTTGGGCGTGGGTTAACAGTGCTTCACTGGTGCCTTTTCGCCCATACTTGTGGTCAAAACGAGACTTGACTCTGCCCCGGACCACTGTGGCACACGTTGTGTTACAGAGGACGTGACTGGAGTAGGTGGATGAATTAAGTGCGCGGTATGGGGCTGGCATCCGATGTCTGCACCGCTCGAGGGAGGCATAACGCGTCTCGAGGGATAGGCCGCTGTGCCAGAGAGGCTCGAGGTCCCCGCGTGGGGTCTCGAGGTGTGGTGTTCGGCTGTGGGGGGCTCGAAGGGTAGTGGAGCGCTTGCCCGAGGCCTGGAGGGCTCGGGCGAGACGGAAAACGAGCGTGCGCCCGAGGCCTGGCTTGGAGGGCTCGGGTGAGACGGAAAACGATCGTGCGCCCGAGGCCTGGCTTGGAGGGCTCGGGCGAGACGGAAAACGAACGTGCGCCCGAGGCCTGGCATGGAGGGCTCGGGCGAGACGGAAAACAAACGTGCGCCCGAGGCCTGGCTTGGAGGGCTCGGGCGAGACGGAAAACGACCGTGCGCCCGAGGCCTGGCATGGAGGGCTCGGGCGAGACGGAAAACGAACGTGCGCCCGAGGCCTGGCTTGGAGGGCTCGGGCGAGACGGAAAACGAGCGCGCGCCCGAGGCCTGGCTTGGAGGGCTCGGCTCGGTGGGCCAGCGTCGTAGGCCTCGGGGGATCGGCTTTTTAGGGGGTTAGACTAGTTAGGTCTGTTATCAACCGGTGTTCTAGGTTTCCCCTATTTGTTTGCGTTGATTGGGGGTACCCGTTTTGTGGACCCCCGACAGTAGCCCCCGAGCCCTTGCTCGAGTGCTTGCACTCGAGCAGGGGCTCCCGACTGGGATCTCGTGGGTTAGCTAACTGGCCTCGAGGGTTTCGTCGATTTGATTCCGTGGGTGTCGTGCGAGCGACACCCGCGGGTGTAGCCCCCGAGGCCACGAGGGAGTGGTTAGAACTTCCTCGTGGGCTTTTTGCGAGTTTTAGTTGCGATTTTTAGGTTCAGGGGTGTCAGGCCCCCGAGTTTTTAGACCCTCTTTCGTCGAGGGGTGCCAGGCTGAACCGGCCGGCCGGCTCTTCGAGCTGTCCGACGCACCGGTTGCCCTGGCTTGTCATCTCGCGAGTCCTTTCGATCGGATGCGAGGGGGGATGCCTCGTACTACCCTGAGTGGGCGAGTATCGAGGTTCCCGGTGAGCTGGTAACGGGGAATCCAAGTGAGAGCTCGTGCCCCGTTCGATAGGGGTCTACTGTGGCCCGGAGGCGGTCTCATAAAGCATGGGTGCTCAGTCTGCAGGAGTGTCGGGTCCATTCGATAGGACCCGGTGGCTCGATGCCTCCCTCCGAGGGGATCTCACTGCATGTCGAGCTCCCGCCTTGGATACACGTGAGGGGCCTCGAGGGCTTGGCCCTCGAGTGATGCCGTGAATGGCGCCCCTTGGTGTCGCTGACTCGGGTGCTCGAAGCCGGCTGTCGAACCCTCTTTCATCGAGGGCCAGCCTTCGCTGCTTCGAGACTTAGGGCCGGGGCCCATTTTTGGGCGCTCGAAGCCGGCTGTCGAACCCTTTTTCGAGGGCCAGCCTTCGCTGCTTTGAGACTTAGGGCCGGGGCCCGTTTTTTACTTCCGGAAGAAGCCTTCGTCGCTTGGAATCCTTCTGCCCGTTGGGCGCGCCTTTTTAGGCGGAAACCGCCAGGGAGTGGAGATCGTGGCGCCAGGGCGGCGGGCGCGAAGTCGGAGCGGCGGCCGCAGAGGGCCCCGACAGTTGAGCGAACGGTGAGCTGCCGCGTGTTCCCTGCATCCGGCTCGAGACGTAGTTAGGTGGGCGCATTAAATGCTATGCGGTTACCTTTTTACGTCGTGGGAGACCCCGCCCGTCGGGGTTTCCCCTTATAAATATCGAGAGAGGGGAAAAGGAACCCTTTACTTTGCCTTTGCCTTCACCGCCGCCGTAGCCTTCACGCGCCCTCTCCTTCGAGCTAGTTGATTGGGGATTTTCCGGCTGCCCGTCCGTTGCTCGGGTCCGCGCCGCGCCACCGCCATGGCCGCCCAGACACAAGTGCTGCCGGCCGAAGACTGGAGCTCGTCGAAGGTGACGCAGAGCGAGATGGACTCGTTGGTGGCCCAGGGGCTTCTGCGCCCCAACTCGGAGGAGGGACCTGCGTGGTGGGTTATCCCGTCGGCGGAGCACCGGGAGCCGCACCCGCCGGAGGGGTACGTGGTGAGCTTCACGTGCTACCACCGTATGGGCTCGGCGTCCCGCCGAGCCGCTTCATGCGGGGGCTGGCCCACCACTTCGAGGTGGAGCTGCAGCACTTCTCCCCCAACTCCATCTCGCACGCCGCCATATTCGCCGCGGTGTGCGAGGGGTACCTGAAGATGGAGCCGCACTGGGAGATGTTCGTCCATCTCTTCCGGGGCGAGCTCTTCATCAAGGCCCGGAAGCCCAGCGGGAGGCGGCTCGTGCGCATGGGCTCCCTTGCCATCACTGCGAGGGCTGGGACCCTCGTCGGCCAACGTCCCCCGTGAATACCTGCGATACAAGCTTTCCACCAACCAGGCCGGGTGGGACGACCATTGGTTCTATCTGCGGAATGAAGATGGTCTCTTTCCGCAGTACACCGGCAGGGTCCTCGCTCAACGCCCGGAGAAGTGGACCTGGGGCGTCGCGGCGGACAAGCAACGCCACCTGGCCCCGCTGATGAAGATGATGAAGACGCTGGTGGATGAGAAGAAGTTGACCGTGCAAGCGGTCATTTGGGCGTTCCACCAGCGAAGAGTTCTCCCGCTGGCGGACCGCCCCCTTCTTATGCACGAGATGGGGCCGGAGGCCAGGCTCGAGGCGCTTAATCGATCGAGGATGGCCGAGGAGAGGCTGTCCCGGAACGAGGGCGTCTCCCGGGTATCAATCACGATCCAGGGACCGTTCATCCCTGAGTACACCCACCTGGTCGCCATGGCACCCGACGAGGGGTGTCTCGACCTGGTGAGCCTCCCTCGAGCTGAGCTGTTCTGAGCCCCCTCCCCCTTTCTCCTCCTTCAAACCTTTTGCATTCTTCTTGTGGTTTGTCTCGTCATGATTCTTCTTTTTTCAGGGGGCGTTTACTTGTCGCGCGTCGAGGCCCCCGGTGAGGGAGGACGCCGCGGATACTCAGGTGAGGCGCCTCTCTGCTCAGAAAGACAAGGAGAGCAAGGATGCCTGGAAGAAGAAGAGAAAAACAAAAAACCTGCGTCGCTTGGCTCGGGAGCAGAGACTGGTGATGGCTCGTCGCAACCGTCAGCCTGGAGACGGGTCCCCCGAGCTGAGCTCCTCGAGCTCGGAGGAGGAGAGCGGTGATGAGGAGGAGAGCGACAACGAGGGGATGGATGCGCGCCTGAGATGCGCGGGGGTCGTCGATGACCGGGCTGACCGCTCCTCTGTGCAGGAGGGTATGCTGGAGGTCCCCCCGGCCGAAGGGACCGCGCGGGACGCAGCCGCGGAAGGCGGCGCCGATTCGGCCTCGTCGGGGGCCCGAGGTCCGTCGAGCTCTGCGGCGGACGTGCCCCCGGTCGTGAGGAAGCCCCGAACCGGAGCCGCCTCCGCCACAGCACCACGGAGGCTGCCCCGCGCCAGCCCAGGCGGGAGGTCTGGAGGAGGGCCGGGCCTCGAGAAGTCGTCCGACAGGTCGAGAAGGATTTCGGGCCCGACCCGCCGCGAGCGTCAAGGGCGCGGGTCGAGCCGCGGAGGGGCGGGCGTCAGGAGGGGCGTCGAGCCCGCGCCATCACGAGCTTGCGGGGAGGGAGCCCCCGGGCATCTCGTGACCAGGGCGTGAGCTCCCCAGAGTCCGTGCCGCACCGGCGCCGGACACAGAAGGGATGCGGGAGGGCGCGTCGCCAGCGAGCGCCGGAAGCGGGGTCCGGAGCCCAGCGCCGGGGCGGGCGCCGCTACGACTGCAAGAGGGAGGTACGGTCGCCCCCCGCCCCGACATGGGGCGAAGGGGGCTCTCCCTCGAGGTAACAGCCACGGGAGGCGTGGGAGCCCTCCGCCTATCCCAGCCCGCGGAGAGGCCCAGGCGCAGGGTCGAGACCGTGGGGTGGAGCTCGAGCCCCCGAGTGGGTCGGCGATTCCGGGAAGAAGCCCAGCCCCGCTTTGGGTGAGTACTTTTCCTGGACCCTGTCGGCGTCAGCGAGGCTTGACCTTTTACTTTGATGATCATGCCATCTCTGGTCTTCAGGGGGAAGCGCTCCTACCCGGAGGTGGACCTTGCTGCGTCAAGCGGGCGAAGGCCTCGAGCCCCCCTCGAGCACAAGCACCCGAGGTATGGCACCCTCTCCGACTAGAGAAGCCGCTTGGCTGGAGAAGGTCGAGCTGCCATGGCTCGAGGTGGTCAGATGATTCGCGAATTTGGTGAGGCCGTCGCCTCGACCGCAGGGGTCGAGGCATTCCTCTTGATTGATATTCAGTTCATCTCGTATTGCAGGGGCCTCAGATCACGGCATCGAGCCAGCCGCTACTCTTACTGAGCGCTGCCGTCTCCCTTCTCCTCCTGCGATGGCGTCTGTTCGGGAGCGCCACCCCTCCCCCCTTGCAACGGCCGTTCCGGGGGAAGCGCCTGGGGCGAGCACGGCCCCGCCAGTGTCTGGGGCCGAAGGAGACGCGCCCCTCGAGGCCCCGACGGTGGAGGACCTCCTGAACGAGCTGGAGCAAGGGCCGCCCCTCGCCGCGGCTTGCCGATGGTGGAGGCGCCCGAGGCGCCGACCAGTGCGACGAGATCAAGGAGAGTCTGGCGCAGGGAAGAGCCGGGGCCCGTGCCGTAGGGCGGCGGGCCGGCAGCTGGGGCAGCTCGGGACGGAGGAGGATCAGCCCGACATCGAGCTCGACCGACCAGTATGGTCGTTTCCTGACGCGCCAAGCCCGCCCCTTGCCATGGTCCACGTCGAGCGCACCGGTCCAGCGGGGGGCTCCGCGCGAGGTGCGGGCCATCTTTCGGGAGGTGGCCGAGCTCATGGCGGAGGCGGAGCGGTCCTGCTCCGAGGAGGCGGGCCGGTCCGCACAGGTGTCGGTCGCCCTCGCGAGGGCTGAGGCGGAGCTTCAAGATCTCCGCGCTGAGCTGAGCCGGAACGCCCAAATGGCGAGCCGGCTCAACGAGGCGGAGGCGGAGGTCCGGGCGGCTCGAGGTGAGGTCGCTCGATCCAAGGAGGAGGCCGCCGCGCTCTCGAAGCGTCGAGGAAGGAGGCCGCGGACGCCCGAAGCGAGGCCACCTCCGCCCGGGCTGAAGCCGAGGCGGCGAAGCAGGAGGCCGCTGACGCCCGTGGCGAGGCCGCCGCCGCCCGAACCGCAGCGGAGGCGGCGAGAAAGAGGCCGAAGACGCCGAGATTGGTGTCGCCACCGCCCGAGCTGCCGAGGGGGCGGCGCGGCAGGAGGTGATCCGCAGGATCTGGCCCTGTGGAGGCGGGCCGGCAGATCGAGAACCTTAGGTCCGAAGGCTCCTCATGTTGGCCGAGAAGCGCAGGCTTGAGCAGCGTGCTGAGGGCCTGACCAGCGATCTCGCCGCATTGGGGCAACATTGCGACGGTGAGGCTTACACCTTGTTCTTGTTTGGGTCTCGAAGTTTTTTGTTACGCCGCAGTCTCACTCTTCTTGTTCGTCGTGCAGGGGTCGAGAGGACGGTCGAGGAGCTCCGCGGGACGAACCAGGCTCTCTTGGACCAACTCCAAGACGAGACGATGGTGGCGGAGCGGGCTCGCACCTCCCTCGACCGGCTTGGCCCCATGTGGGTGCCTCTCCAGTGGCTGCGGCAGAAGGTGCAGTGGCCCGAGGCGATGCCTTGGTCGACGCCTTGTGCTTCTTTGACGCAGCGGCGCGGGACCGTGTCCGGCAAGCTCTCCATCATGGCGTCAAGCAGACGCTCGCGGTCGTTCGCTCCGGTTCCGCTTCCCGGTCCACGTTGTTGCAAACGGCTTCATCGAGATCGAGGGGAAGGACGAGGAGTGGAACAACCGCCGTGTCGACAAAATTTTGGAGAAGATGGAGAGGCCGGGGACATCGCTCGCCAAGATTTTCGAGGAGGACGTTTGCCTCCTGACGCCAGTAGCGGTGTCGAGGGCCCGCCTCCTTCTAGCTCGGGTGTCGAGGCTGAGCCCGCCGTGAAGACCTCGGGGAGAGTACCACACCGACGAAGATTAGGGCCTGCGTGCCAAATTGGGCGTCGAGGCCCTTGTAAGAATTTTATGGCATGGATGAGGGTCCGTCGAGACCCATTTGTATATATGACTTGTTTGTTTAAAGGTGTTGTTTTTTTTCAAATGCGTTTGACCACTTCTCTTTGTTGCAGCTTGAGTTCTGCTAACTTAGTCTGTACTCCTTCGTATTCCGCGAGCCCTCGAGTCTTCGATACGTCGCGAGCCCCTCGAGGGGAGGCGTAGGTAGGGTACCGTAGCCCGGGGGCGTAGGTGGCCGTCTACGTCGACGCCTCCCGACCTTTGGAGGCTCGAGGTATTTTGGGATTTAGACGTCGCTAGTTCACTCGAGGCACGAGTCGAGACGAGGGTCGAATTTTTTGAAAAGAAAACACGCATTTTTTCCGGAGTCTGGGGGGTGGTTACCCCCTGTCAGCCCCCGAGGGAGGCTCGACCCTGAGCAAGGCAGGGTCGAGGCTACCTTATGCTGCTAAGCAAAATGAAAGACAACGCACGAGATTGTTCATTCATATTTGACATGTTTGTACAAAGCAACAAAATGAACAAGGCCTTGAGGCCCTTAAGGATAGAAGCGACGTAGCTGAGATATGTTCACGCGTTCGCCAGGATTCTGCCTTGATCGTCGTAGAGCTTGTATGTTCCTGGCTTGAGCACCTTAGCCACGGTGTATGGGCCTTCCCATGGAGGGGTGAGCTTGTGGCGCCCTCGTTGTCTTGAAGCCGTCGAAGCACGAGGTCCCCCACTGCTAGGTCTCTTTTGCGCACATACTTGTCGTGGTAGCGTCGAAGTGATTGCTGGTAGCGTGCTGCGGAGTTGATGAGCGCCACATCTCGGGCCTCCTCGAGCTGGTCCTTGGCGTTGGCAAGCCTCTCGTCGTTGTTTTGCTCGTTGTAGGCTCGAAGTCGAGGGGAGCCGTACTCGAGGTCCGTAGGCAAGACTGCCTCGGCGCCGTAGGTTAGGAAAAACGGAGTGAACCCGGTGGCTCGACTCGGCGTAGTCCTGAGGCCCCACAGCACCGAGGGGAGCTCTGCGGCCCATCCCTTTCCGAAATTTTTGAGAGTCTTGAACAGCCTCGGCTTCAGCCCATGGAGTATCATGCCGTTGGCGCGCTCGACCTGCCCGTTGCATTGAGGGTATGCGACCGAGGCCAGGTTACGCGAATGTTGTTGTCATCGCAGAAGTTGGTGAACTTTTTGCCCGTGAATTGGGTGCCATTGTCGGTGATGATGACGTTAGGCACCCAAACCGGTACATGATGTTGGCGATGAACTCGACAGCCTTCTCGGAGGTGGGGTCTCCTATCGGCTTAGCCTCGATCCACTTGGTGAACTTGTCGATGGCCACAAGCACGTGTGAGTGCCCTCACTTGTCTTTTTGAGGGGACCTACAAGGTCGAGCCCCCAAACGGCGAATGGCCAAGTATTGGGATCATCTGCAGGGCATGTGCGGGTTGGTGCGTCTGCTTGGCGTAGAATTGACACCCATGGCATGCCCGTACCAAGCGCTTGGCGTCTCCAATGGCGGTCGGCCAATAGAAGCCTTGACGGAAGGCATTCCCAACCAGGGTCCTGGCGCTGCGTGGTGGCCGCAAGCCCCGAGTGCATGTCGTTGAGGAGCTTGCGCCCTTCTTCGAGTGGGATGCAGCGCTGAAGGATCCCGGTCGGACTTCGTCGGTACAGTTCCCGCTCGTCGCCGTAGATGACGTAGGTCTTGGCCTTCGAGCAACGCGTCGGGCCTCCGTCTTGTCTTCCGGTAGCACGTCTTGCGTCAGGTAGTCGAGGTAGGCCGTGCGCCAGTCGAGGGGTCGTGGGAAGAAGAGGCGGGTGCGTCGATCTGCATTGACTCATCGGGTGTCGAGGCATCGCCCTCGGGGCGCGGTGTCGAAGGTCGAGCCCCCGTGTCTGGCTCGAAGGGTGGCGTCGAAGGGCCAGCCCCCGGACCGATTTTGACGGATGGCTCGAAAGACGTCCCTCGAGAAGACGTCTGGTGGTACCGTGCCGCGCGTGGACGCCAACTTTGCCAGCTCGTCTGCGGCCTCGTTGTACTTTCGAGCTATGTGGTTGAGCTCGAGGCCGTAAAATTCTATCTTCAGCTTGCGCACCTCCCCGCAGTATGCCTCCATCTTGGGATCGATGCAGCTTGAAGCCTTCATAACCTGGTTGATGACGAGCTGCGAGTCTCCTCGGGCGTCGAGGCGTCGGACCCCGAGCTCGGGCGATGCGCAGCCCATTGACGAGGGCCTCGTACTCGGCGACGTTGTTGGAGGCGGGGAAGTGCAAGCGTAGCAGGTAGCGCATGTGGACCCCGAGGGGTGAGATGAAGAGCAGGCCTGCGCCTGCCCCCGTCTTCATGAGGGATCCGTCGAAGTACATGGTCCAGAGCTCGGCTTGAATCTGCGCGGCGGGAGCTGAGTGTCGGTCCATTCAGCAACGAAGTCCGCCAACGCTTGCGACTTGATGGCTTTCGCGGGCGTAGGTGATGGTCTCCCCCATTAGTTCGGCGGACCACTTGGCGATGCGCCCCGTGGCCTCCCGATTGTTGATGATCTCACCGAGGGGAAGGATGACACCACCGTTACGGGATGAGCGAGGAAGTAGTGCTGGAGCTTGCGCCTTGTGACGACGATGCCGTAGAGCAGCTTCTGGATGTGCGGATACCGGACCTTGGCCTCGGAGAGTACCTCACTGGTGAAGTACACCGGTCGTTGGACCGGCAATGCATGACCCTCCTCGTGCCTCTCGACGGCTACGACCGCGCTGACCACCTGAGTGGTTGCGGCCACATAGAGGAGGAGAGGCTCGGGGGAATCGCCAACCTGGGCTGGTCGCGGTGGCACGAGGATTGGTGCGGAAGTCAGCAACCCCTTCAACTTGGTTAAGGCCTCCCGGCTTCGACAGTCCACGCAAAGTGTTCCGTCTTCTTCAGCAGGCGGTAGAGGGGTAGCGCTTTTTCCCCTAGCCTCGAGATGAATCTGCTGAGAGCGGCTAGGCAGCCAGTCACTTTCTGCACACCCTTGAGGTCTCGAATCGGGCCCATCCTCGTGACTGCTGAGATTTTTTCAGGGTTTGCCTCGATCCCCCGTTGTGAGACAACGTAGCCAAGTAGCATGCCTCGAGGCACCCAAAGACACACTTCTCGGGGTTGAGCTTCACATTCTTGGCCCGGAGGCACTCGAATGTGGTCTCGAGGTCGCTGATGAGGTTCCCGACTTTCTTGGTTTTAACCACGATGTCATCGACGTAGGCCTCGACGGTCCTGCCTATGTGCTCGCCAAAGATGTGCTGCATACATCGTTGATACGTTGCCCCGGCGTTTCGTAGGCCGAAGGGCATCGTAACGTAGCAATACATACCAAATGGCGTGATAAAAGAGGTTGCGAGTTCGTCGGATTTTTTCATCTTAATTTGGTGGTAGCCGGAATACGCATCAAGGAACGAAAGCACTTCGCACCCAGCAGTGGAATCGACAATCTGATCAATTCTAGGTAAAGGAAATGGAACTTTTGGACATGCTTTATTCAGACCAGTGTAGTCTACACACATCCGCATTTTTCCATTCTTTTTCCTAACTAATACAGGGTTAGCTAGCCACTCTGGGTAAAATACCTCCTTGATGAACCCGGCCGCCAAAAGCTTGTGCACCTCCTCGCCGATGATCCTGCGCTTCTCCTCGTCGAAGCGGGCGTTGCCTCACCGGTCTGGAACCGGCCCGGATTTCCAAGGCGTGCTCGGCGACTTCCCTTGGTATGCCCGGCATGTCCGAGGGACCCCACGCAAACATGTCGATGTTCGCGCGGAGAAAGTCGACGAGCACTGCTTCCTATTTAGGCTCGAGGCTGGCACTGACGGCCAGCGTCTTGCCATCGGTCGAGGTCGGGTCGACGGGTATCCGCTTTGTGTGCTCCGCCGGCTCGAAGTTGCCAGCGTGACGCTTCGCTTCAGGAGCCTCCTCGGTGGCCAGGGCGGCTAGGCTAGGGCCTCGAGCGAGTCGAGGTGGACGTTGGCCTCCCCACGCTCGACGCACTCCACGTCGCAGTGGTATGCGTGCTCGTAGGAGGTGTCGATGGTGATGACCCTTTTGGCCCCGGCATCTTGAGCTTTAAGTACGTGTAATTGGGAACCGCCATGAACTTGGCGTAGCCTGGCCGGCCGATGATGGCATGGTAGGCCCCTTGGAACCCAACCACCTCGAAGGTGAGCGTCTCCGGCGGAAGTTAGCCGGCGTGCCAAAGCAAACCGGCAGGTCGATGCGCCCGAGGGGGTGGGCCTTCTTCCCCGGTACGACTCCGTGGAACCCCCGACGCTGGGCCGGAGCTGACCCTCTGAAATCCCCAGGAGGTCGAGTGTCTCGAGGTATATGATGTTGAGGCTCGAGCCCCCATCCATCAACACCTTGGAGAACCGTACGTCGACGATGACGGGGTCGACGACGAGGGGGTACGCCCCCGGTTTATGACACGGTCGGGTGGTCGTCACGGTCGAACGTGATCGGCGCATCAGACCAGTCAAGATACCGGGGGGCGTCGTGGCAGAGTGCAAAGACCTCCCGGCGCTCCTTCTTTCTTTCTCGAGCCGAGAGCCCGACGGTCGGCCCCCCGTAGATCATGTAGCAGTCGCGCACCGGGGGGAAGTCGCCGTCCGCGTCCCCACCGCCGCGTCGATTGGTATCCTTGCCCTTAGGCGCGTCTTCTCTCTTATCGCCGAGCTTGGAGTAGTAGCCTTTCAGCAGTCGGCAGTCCTTTAACTTGTGATTTACGGGGCCCCTGTGATAAGTGCAGGGGTCCTCGAGCATCTGGTCGAAAACAGCCCGTCAGGGGGCCTCGGGCTTCTTAGGCTCGAGGGCGCCTGCGAGCACTTCTTCGTCGTCGTCGTCATTGGCGTCGCGCTTCGCCTTCTGACCTTTGCGTTTGTTCTTCTTCTTTTTGTTGCTGTTATTGTTGTCGTTCTTGGCGTCGTTGCCTTTGTTCGTGACCTCCGGCGCGGCCACCGCCTTGCCTTTGTCCGTGGAACGGCCAAAGAAGGCCCCCACTGCCTCGTCGCCTGAGGCAAAGCTGGTGACACGATCCATCAGGTCCTCGACCGTCCTGGGACGGTAGCGTCCTAGCTCATGGACTAGCTCTTGGCATGTCGTGCCCGCGAGGAACGCTGAGATGACGTCCTCATCAGGCACGTGGGGGAGCTCGAGGCGCTGCTTCGAGAAACCGTCGAGCAAAATCGCGGAGGGGCTCGTTCGCCGCCTGCCTGCAACGCCGTAGATCCCAGGGGTTGCCTGGGCGCACGCACGTCCCCTTGAAATTCCCGTCGAAGACCCTGACTAGGTCGGCCCAGTCGTCGTCGATCCGATCGGCGGGCCCCTCGAGCCACGGCGGGCGGTGTCCGAGAGGTAAAGTGGGAGTTGGCGTATGATCACACGGTCGTCGTTCTTCGCTCCGCCCAGTTGGCAGCCTAGGCGGAAGTCCGAGAGCCAGAGCTTGGGCTCGACCTCCCCGTCATACTTCACGATGTTGGTCGGCGGTCGGAGGTCGAGCGGTCGGGGATGGCTGAGCTGCGGAGGGCCGGCTGAAGACTCTGGGCCGGGGGCTCGAGGCCTTGCCGGTCCTCGCTCGTCGCTGTCGTAGCGCCCCCCCGATGGGCGCTATAGCCACCCCTCCTGGGCCCCCTTGTCCTTGCGCCGGCGGGTTGATGTCGTTGCGGGCGTCGTTGGGGTCTCGAGGTGGCCGGTTGTCGATGATCCGTTCGCGGACTGGCCTAGCTCGAGAGGGTCAGGTTGGTGGACGGATGCCTCGCGCTCGTTGCGGGGCGTGTCCGCGGCTTCCCCGAGGCTGATCCGCGTCGTCGTCGACGCCGAGCTTCGGCTTGCTGCACAGCGGCTGTCTCGAGGAGGTTCTTCATTTCCCCAAGCATGCGCCTGGCGTCAGGGTTGGAGACGGCGGGCAGATCGCGGGAGCAGCATCGCCGCACGCCACCACGTTCTGTCCCGCTCGCGGGAAACGCACCTCGGGGCGTGCTGGCGCCCGTCCTCGAGGATCTGCGGTGGACTATCGAGCTCGGCCACGAGCGCCGGCACCTCGAGGCTGGGCTGGTTCTTGTGCTAGGGTTTTCGAGACTGCAGCAGGCGCGTTGTCGGTCCTCCTCAGCCTTGGCGATGGCCTCCCGCAGCTGCGCGAGCTGCGCCGCTCGGTCGTCGCTGTGCTGGGATGGTGCAGCCGGTGCCGGGGGTTCGTTCCTCCCGTGAACGATGACCCCCCGCCCGCAGCCACGTCTCCGGGCCCTTCCGTTGAGCGCCGGCCTGCCGTCGTCGCCCCTCGTCCTCGGTGTCGCATACGACCCCCTCGAGTTGGAAGCACTCCCTGGTGGGATCCCAGAGGTAGGGGTCGTGGTAGTCGTATTCGTCGGAGTCGGAGCTGGTGATGCCGCGCCGCCTTGGCTCGTGCCGGGGCTGCAGCTCGCGGTACCACTCCCCGAAGGTGGCTTGACGAGGTGGCCCGACGCTCGTGAGAGGCGCGGTCGACGCGTGCGGGGTGGTGGACAATCTCCAGGTTGGCCATGGCCTGCAGCAGCGCCGGGCGTTCCTCCTGCTCGCCGGCTGTCGGCCCCGACTGCGCTCGTTGAGCTGCGGCGTAGGCTGCCGCGGAGCTGTTCGAGGCCGAACGGGAACTGCCGGCGTCGAGCGCGGTACACCCCGTGCGGGAGGAGGCTGGCGGCGTCGACGGTGCACGGCTCGGAGGCCTCTGGCCTGGCTCCTGGGTCATGCGCATGATGAACGCGAAGTCGCTGGTGGGGCGCTGGGGCGCGCCCGGGAAGTCTCCGGCCGTGCGCCGGGCAAGCTCCTCCTTGGGAACTCCGCGCCGGCGCGGGGAAGTGGGGGTATGCCGCCGGCACCGCCTGTGCCTGGCGACGATGATGACGACGGCGCCGATCACGGGGGGTGGCGACGCGTCGTGATGGTGTGGGCGACGTGCCATGCTCCTCGCACGGGGCGGCGCGACACGCCCTCCACTCGGGCCCTCGTGGAGAGCAAGGTCAGCTCGTTGCCGTGTCAGTGGCCAGGAACTCGAGGCTCCCGAACCAGATGACGGCACCGGCAGAGAAAGAACAAGGAGTCGAAGCAGCATCCAGGAAACGGCGAGAGAAACCGACTCGACACGCGAAGGCCCCCTACCTGGCGCGCCAACTGTCGGTGTTTCGAAACCGGGGGTATGACACACAACGAGTAATATGATCGGTGCTCTCTCCTGGATGGTGATGCAAGAGGGACCAGGATTTATCCTGGTTCGGGCAAAGAAGGCCCTACGTCCAGGGGGGGGAGGATGTTCTTGTATTACTTGCACCTAAGTGCTGGAGGGGCGAATACAAGCTCAGTGAGCGTGGACCGGAGTCCGGACTCGTGTGTGTGTGGACTTTGGTCTTAACGTGTCTGTTCCCGACCGAAGGAATGAGGGCCTTGGTGTCCCCTTTTATCGAGCAAGGGGAGGCCAGGGTTACACGAAGGGTATTACAGGTGTCGGGGTGTATTGTGTCCCTTACGAAGAAGGGTAGGAACCCTGTCTTGTCGAAGACATTGTAGCCGACGTGGGCGTTGCTGTTGAAGCGTCCTTGAAGCGTGGCCTCCATCCTGGGCGCGGACGTGGAGGCGCGGCGAGGTGGAAGCCGTACAGCGCCCATCCCGGAACGTACAGGACGCGGCGGGGTCCCTCCGGGTCTTGGGGTACCTGTCCTCCAATAGCATGAAAGTAGTTAGGGCTCGAGGGGCGCGGAGCCGGCCTCGAGGCGGCGCCTACGGGGGGCTCGAGTCCCCGCAGGTATGGGCAAGTCCCGTGAAAATCGATTGAGCGGCAGGCATCTGGGCCTCGAGGCGTGGCTTGGACGTGCCACAGTGTAGGGCGTGGTTAACAGTGCTTCACTGGTGCCTTTTCGCCCATACTTGTGGTGAAAACGAGACTTGACTCTGCCCCGGACCACTGTGGCACACGTTGTGTTACAGAGGACGTGACTGGAGTAGGTGGATGAATTAAGTGCGCGGTATGGGGCTGGCATCCGATGTCTGCACCGCTCGAGGGAGGCATAACGCGTCTCGAGGGATAGGCCGCTGTGCCAGAGAGGCTCGAGGTCCCCGCGTGGGGTCTCGAGGTGTGGTGTTCGGCTGTGGGGGGCTCGAAGGGTAGTGGAGCGCTTGCCCGAGGCCTGGAGGGCTCGGGCGAGACGGAAAACGAGCGTGCGCCCGAGCCTGGCTTGGAGGGCTCGGGCGAGACGGAAAACGATCGTGCGCCCGAGGCCTGGCTTGGAGGGCTCGGGCGAGACGGAAAACGAGCGTGCGCCCGAGGCCTGGCTTGGAGGGCTCGGGCGAGACGGAAAACGAGCGTGCGCCCGAGGCCTGGCTTGGAGGGCTCGGGCGAGACGGAAACGACCGTGCGCCCGAGGCCTGGCTTGGAGGGCTCGGGTGGACGGAAAACGAACGTGCGCCCGAGGGCCTGCTTGTAGGGCTCGGGCGAGACGGAAAAAACGACCGTGCGCCCGAGGCCTGGCATGGAGGGCTCGGGCGGATACGGAAATGACCGTGCGCCCGAGGTCCTGGCATGGAGGGCTCTGGCGAGACGGTAAAACGAACGTGCGCCCGATGCCTGGCTTGGAGGGCCGGGCGAGACGGAAAACGAGCGCGCGCCCGAGGCCTGGCTTTTGGAGGGCTCGGCCTCGGTGGGCCCAGCGTCGTAGGCTCGGGGGGTCGGCTTTTTAGGGTGTTAGACTAGTTAGGTTGTCATCAACCGGTGTTCTAGGTTTCCCCTATTTGTTTGCGTTGATTGGGGGTACCCCTTTTGCGGACCCCCGACACCAGCCGAGCTCCATGGACGCCAGAACACGCCGCTCCCCTCTTCGGCCGTCACCGACCCGGAGAGCGCCCGCCGCCGTTCCGCGTCAACCAACCTCCGTCGAGCCCCATCTTCACCATCGAGCTTCGTCACGCCAAGGCACGGTGAGAACACGCCTCCGCGAGGTCTCTACCGCCTTCTAGTCTCTCTCTCTCTCACCCGACCGAGCGCCATGGACGCCGCCATGGCCGCGCACGTGGTCGAGCTCCACCGGAGCTTCTCTGGCCAAACGAGCCCACCTAATAGCTCTCTTAGGGTTCACTAATGCTCCCCACTCCCTCGATTTCACCGGCGACCGCTGGAAACGGCGTAGCCGAGCACTCCCACCGCCGTCGTCCACCATCGCTCGCCGCCGGCGAGCTACGACCATGCGCTAGCCCAACCATCACCACCATTCGGTTCGCCTCGTCGTGGGGATCACGCCGAGCACCACCTCACTACCGGCGACCTCGCCGCCGACGAGAAACCCCCGGTCAAACCCTTCCCCTGCTCCGCCCTCACTGACTGCTGGCCCCGTGACCACGTGGCCCCACGCGCCAGCCACCATGGTCCATAGACCGAGTCTGCGCAGTATGGGCCGGGAGTTTTCAAATGTTTTCCTTTTTGTTTTATTTCCAGAAAAGCTTGTTATTTTGTGTGTAGCATGTTTTATTGGTCCAAATGAGGTGCTTTCAGTTTTGTTAGCTTGTTCATGAGTAGATCTATCATGGAAAAATATGAAAGTATTTTTGGTGAAAGTTTATATTACTGTTTTATTTAATCCAGATTAGGAGCTTTTGTTTAAATAAATGGATTTAGATATACTTTCTGGTTAAGTTAATTCTTGCAAAAATTTGTGTAGGTTTCTTATCATGTCAAATGTTTGTGAAAAATGTTTGAGGCACTGTGTATGTAGAAAAAGTATCTGTTTAGTTTAAACTCCTTTTTAGCTATTTTCTTAGAATATCTGTTAAGGTTTTTATATGTAAAAGTAAAATATGGAAAATGTGCATAGTCTCTGTGTGTTATTTCCAGCTAGAAAAAAATGCTAAGCATAAGTTGTTATATGGAAAAATGTGAAGTTGCTTACAAATGTGTTTTTTCTGTGTTTTTCTTAGAAAATTCATGTAGAAAAGAATATTATGTTTCTGTTCATGGTACTTTCTTGACAAATATGAAATGTGGAATAGAACCAGGGAAAATAGGAAAATGAGGTTGTCACCCTTTTCCAGTAGGGTTGTAGTTCAAACGGTTTAATCCAGAGTAAATTTGTTTATTTTGTGTAGGTTTATGTGTTTATGCTTTGACAGTAAATTTTTGTGCAGTAAAGTGGTTATAAGTAGGTAAAGCTAGGAAAAAGGAAATCTGTTGTTTGACACTTTTTATGTGAAAAGTTAGTTCAAAGCATCTTTTGAGCAGTTTATTTCATCTTTTTGTATCTGCTATTCTGTAATTTATCTCTTGCTGGAATTAGTTCAGTGAGGTCCATTTGGAGTTTGGCTACCTTCTAGAATTTTGTCGATTTTTCTGAGTTCAGAAAATGCACTTGCAGTTCTAACCCGAGTTCTTTCGAATTAATAAATAGGAAATAGTTGAAATAATGGTTTTATTTTATGTGATATTTGAGTGTTTTTCCCTCAATGTCAAAAGTGGTTCAACAAGTTGGCTTTGTTGGTTTGCAAGAAATATTTGCGTTCATACCACCACATCTCGCACCCCGCATTGTTTATTTAATTATTATTCACCGCATGCAATAGGATCGACAGTCCCGGAGACCGACCAGGAGCCGGAAGCAAACGACGAGCAGGAGATACCGGAGCTGCCCAGGACCGAGGAAGCCGACCCCGCGCGCGAAAGCTAACCTGCCTGAGTGCCCCGCTCACGAGGCCTCAGTCTTTTCCCAAGGCAAGCCCCGGAGCATTCTAAGTCTCCCAGTTTTACAATTAAATTACTCGAGTACTTTTATATTGTGTTGCATTAGGTATAGGAGTTATTTGAATCCTACTTGATGCATTATCCTTCCTTGATTATTACTTACATCTGCCTTGTTATCCCGTTATTCATTTATATTAGAATTGCTTAGCTTGCTTAATAAAAGTAGTAGTTAAGGAAATTCCCGTAGTACCCCTGGTGGGTAGTTACCGGATCACGGTTGGCTATATTTTGCTATCGTGGAAAAGAACCTAAGTAGTAATGAAATACGGTCAACTGGAAGGCAAGGCACAAGTTTGGAAACTTGGGGCAGTCCGTCCGTTGGATCGTGTAGGTTTGTATCGATGTTGGCCCTCGTTCATTTTTGAACGCGCCCTTTTACTTAGGGATATGTCGGTGCTGTAATCATCGACCCCAAAGCATCTGCCTCGGGATGGCCATCGTCAGGTTCCAATTGGGCGGTCCGTGCTTGAACCGCGACGATTACCACCACGAACAAGCATCGAGCGTTTACCCATGCATGGACCCGACGGGGAAAGTGTGGGTTGGTATTAAAGGGGTTTCACCAGCTGGTTTGGAATTCGATTCGAGTCGCCGTCTCCCCCGGTTAGTGGGAAACTATGGCGAGCTTCACCACAATACAACTCCATGTGATGTTTAAGGTTCAACTAAATTGTGGTTAAAGTCAACTGGATATGGTTATATTATTGTTTGATTAGACTCAAGTGTTTGTAACAGTTCAGGTGCAAAACCTAGACTAAGAAGTAGGTCCAAAAATTGACAGCTCACCAATGACATTAAATGTTCCTTCCCTTAATTTTGGGCTTTTCGCAACTAAATGATCCCAACTCCACCAGAAAGCCTTGCATACCCTTGGTGTCTTTTTTTCAGTTGGACAGGTAAGTCTAGCTGAGTACATTCCCGTACTCAGGGTTTATCCCGTTGGTTGCAGATGGCCAGGTGTACTATGGCTATTGTAAGCACTCTGCCTCTACCTAGTGGAGGGTGATGAGGAGTAGGCCCAGGGCAGGGTCGTCCATAAGCTTCCCCTTTTCTTTTTCTGGACTAAGACTATTGGTGGCACATTATCTGAAAAGGAGGAGTGAGTTGGGTTTGAGTTGAGTTAAGTTATCAGACAATGTTTTATTTAGACCACGTGTGTGGTGGTCGTATTCCAAAAACTCATTTCAGTTTCCGCACTTTTAAACCTAGTATTGTAATAACTCTTATTTCCGCACTCTGATGTTTAAATTTGGTTTCGTTTATCTATGATGTATCCTTACGAATGAATACTTGAACGATGCGATCCTGTATGTTGTAATGTTTGAAATCCTTTGAGATTTCTGGACTACCGGGGTTATATGGATTCAAGTACGGGTCGATGTCAGTCGAATTTGACTAAGACGGTACTTGAGCCCTTATAATCAGGACTTTCCGCCCACAGACACGTGTCGGTGGACAGGGTGCACGAGCGTTGCATACCCTCTATGGCTCGGTTTGGTGGTTGAGCCATAGAAAAACCACCGAGTGGACGGTTTCCAGGTTTGGGCCTCAAAACCTGGGCGCTGACGGTTTTCGAGTTTGGGCCACAAAACTCGGGCTGAGGACGGTTTCCAGTTTTGGGCCTCAAAAACCTGGGTGTTGGCGGTTTCTGAGTTTGGGCCACAAAACTCAGGCGATGGACGACTGGTTTCCTGGTTTGTGCCTCAAAACCGGGGGTTGATCGTGAAAGCTGGTTTCCCGGTTTGGGCCTCTAAACCGGGGGCGAAGTCCGGGAAAAGGACAAGCAGAGCGTTGGTGGCACATGGCGGCAATCGGTGAGGTTGCGTCGAGGCAACGCTACCAGTTTGTCGGGCGTGGCCGTCGGATCACCAACTACCACGAGTTGGTCCAGAATAACCCTAGGTTTAGCTGGTTCGCTCTGTAATTAGTTAGGGTAGAGTGGGAATTAGAATAGGATAAGTAGAGGGAGACACCCACCTCCCATCCTCTCAGTCATTTGCTCTTTGCCTTTTAGTTTTCCTGCTCTCCCAATCCCCTGCTGTAGCAGCTGAGATCCGCAGAGAACCATACCTCTGTGTACTGGAGATTTTGAGGAAGTGAGACCGTAATCTCACACTGTTGTAGCGTGTGGTAGCCACACGGTTGCAGATCGATGTGTTGATTCACGTTTTGTTTTGTGTTCTTCGCGTTCTTCGTTTCTCAGCGATTTTCCCATCACTCGATCTCCCTCTCTACTGCGTCTTTTCGAAATCCGTTTGAATCAACTTGTTCTTTATAGTGAGGAGATCATTTCCACCGAAGGAATTCATCTAACTCCTCAGAACAAGTAGATCGGGTTGATTTCATTTTCGTGGAGCTTTTTCGTTCATACTCCTTCCCTTTCGATTTCCCGGTGATTGAGTTGATTTGAGCGGATGATTTCTCGGGGATAGTCTTCCAACTACCTCGTGATCATTTGCTCCAAGTTTGGGATCAAGGGATTTTGATTTGGATCAGATTTGGGAAATTTTGGGAGAAGGGCATTTGAAATCGCCCTCCCTGAGTGATCGCGGACAGTCCGCCACTCAGGGTGCGGACAGTCCTTGAGTCGAGCTTCGACTGAGAAGTGGTCGCTTGGCTCGGCTGTGCTGACTCGGATTGACCGGCGGATAGTCCGTAGTAGGATTTCGCGGACAGTCCGGGAGTCGAGAAGGGGGTGTTCAGTAACTGTGTTTTTTGGCAATTTTGCTTGTGGATAGTCCGTTAGGGGACCGCGGACAGTCCGGGACTGGGAGTCCGGACAGTCTGGAAATCGACTGTAGGCTCAGCTTTAGTGCGTTTGCTCTCCCGGCTTCTTTGCTTAGTTTTCGGACTTCTCGCTTGGCTATTTAGTTCACCTAGGAACCTCTCTAAGTATCTTTGCTACTTGTTAGCATCGGTACTTGGGGATTTCCCGACGTAGCCCTCAATCTACGTTTGGGACTCGGTTTTTAGGGTTGAACTTGTGCCGGTGCTTTTGGTGTCTGGCTTGCTATCGCTTTGTGGTGCCTCGCTATGATCCTAAGGATCATCCACCCTCTTCCAAGGGTCGTGGGCATCACGGTTTCGATCGAAGCTTTTGTGGGTTGATTTTGGGAACGAAGGCCAAAGTTTCGAGAGAAATTTTTGTTCTCCCATTCACCCCCCCTCTGGTCGCCTTGCTATTGCATTCTCGGTCCTTCAGGTGCTACCGATAAGGACAACATCGTCCGTCCCGCGGGCATTGACGAGCTCCTGGATGAATTGAAGCAACAGGCGCAGGCCAAGCTCAACGTCATATGGAAGGCTTTCCTAGAAAGCTGCTCGAAGGATCGGCACGGCAGGATCACTCTGGACAAGGAGCTGGACTTCAGCGAGATCGTCCCTACCACAACAAATACAAACGCTGAAGACGCTTCTAACAAGGTAAAAAATAAGGTACCTAAAGATCCTTACCCTACCCATGCTGATTACTCTGCAATGCTGGTTGATTCTTCAAAAACCCTTACCAATACTATCCAGCATTCATTTAAATTGCTTAGTGACCGCATGGATAAGATAGAAGGCAAAACTGTTGAACCCGAAGTCCCAACTGGGCAACCATAGTTCGGCATGCCTTTTAATTCTTTTAGGGGACAGACTTCACACGTTAATTTCGGACAATTAGGGTCCACTGAGACCAGGGGTGGTGAAGCCGGTACCTCGACGACTACCAATCACGTTTATCATGGCACTGGTCGGACTATGCAAACTGACCAGGGTACCTCGACAAATAGGACTTCAGGAGGACAGGGAACAGTGTTACCTAATCCGCCGAAGTCACCAAGCCATAATCCACTAGGTCGCTTGAGACTAGTTTAGGGGTTCAATTCAAGCCTACCAGGACCACTTATTCTAAACCATACCCTTCATATTTCGATTTTATGAAAGCACCTGACGGTTGGAGGGTACCAGATTTTTATAAGTTTGGTGGTGAGGGTAGTAAAACAACTATGGAACATGTCAGCATGTTCCTCGCTCAAATGGGCAAAGCTAGTACTTTCGATTTTATGAACATACGACATTTTCCTTGTCTCTTACTGGTACAGCTTTCGCCTAGTTTACGTCACTACCAGAGTGCACCGTAGGTTCTTGGCCGAGTTAGAAGAAAAATTTCATAATCACTTTTATGACGGAGTCCAAGAAACTAGGTTATCACATCTTACATCGGTTCGACAAGGACGTAGTGAGTCTGTAGTCGATTTCTTTAAACGTTTTAAAGAAATTAAAAACTGATGTTTCCATTTGAGGATCTCCGACAGAGATCTAACAGATCTATGTCTATCTGGCCTACGTCGAGAGATCAAAGACAAACTTGAGCATCATGATTTCTTTAACGTAAATCAACTGTTGCAAAAGGCCGTTTGGATAGAATCGCGCTTCAAAGAACCCTATGATCCTCATAAGACTCATCGATCGGGCGTGCATATTGAAGGACCGAGAATGCTAAAGCAAGGCGACCAGAGGGGGGGTGAATGGGAGCTTCAAATTTCTTTTCAGAAACTTGTTGCCTCTGTCCCAAGAATCAACCCCAAGAGCAAACTCAGAGCTTGCAAGTGTCCACGACCCTAGATGTAGGGTGGATGCTTCCAAGAAGCACAGTGGGACATTACACAACTCTGGAAACCCAACGCAACAACCCTAAACCGAATCCGAAGTCAGACGAACAAACTGCGGATGAAACAGTGCAGAAGAACCTGCATCGGACGCTGGCAGCGTCCGATGGTCAGGCAACGGACGCGTCCGATGTGAAAAGACCAAGTCTGGGACCTTACTGCATAGACATCGGACGCTGGCTACAGTGAAGCCCTAGCGTCCGATGCTAGACCCTCGGACGCTCCGATGGCAACGGACGCGCCGATGGTCAGCGTCCGATGCTCCTGACATCAGCGTCCGATGCTCCTTAGAAAACACTGTCAGATGACACGTGGCATCGGACACGTCCGATGTGATGAAGACAGCGTCCGATGCCCCCGAAACTGTGTTGTTCTTCCGCAGATTCAACCCGATCTCCTCCGAATCTAAAGCTCTAAGGCTTAGACTTGGTATGAGGAGTCTCTAGGAGATTAGTGAGCTATCCCAAAGAGATCATGGCTCGAACCTAACTCCAAATCGGTGAATCAGAAGAATTCAGGGCAAAGGAGCAAAAACTTGATCCAAAACAAAAATCGACTGATCTACTAGCTCATGAGGTTAGAGTCAAATTCCTTCGGTGGAAAGATGCGTCTCTCGACCTAGAACAACTTTGTTCAAATGGAATCACGAAAGATTCAACGTGGAGAGAGAACGAGTGACGGGAAAATCGTGGAGAAAACGAATAACGCGAAGAACAAGTCCAAAACGTGAATCGAACCACGAATTGCCAGCCGAAATTCATCCCCACGAGGAGACAACGAGATTACGGTCTTGTTTCCTCAAAAAGCAAATACACAGAGGTATTGGTCACCGTCTCTGCGGATCTCAGTAGCTACAACAGTGGATAGGGAGAGCAGGAAACCCTAGAATGAAAATAGCAAATAACTGAGATGGTTTGGAGGGAGGGGTTGTGTCTCCTTATATAGCCTAATACAATTATTCCCCTTCTACCCCTACTGCTAATGAGCGAGCAGGCTAACCTAAGGGTATTCCTGACCAACTCGAAGTTGTTGGTGATCTGACGGCCACGCCCGCACAACTGGTAGCTTCGCCTCGACGTGACCTCACCGATTGCCGCCACGTGCCGCCACCGCTCCGCTCGTCCTTTTCCCGGACTCCGCCCCCGGTTTTGAGGCCCAAACCAGGAAACCAGTCTTCACGACCAACCCCCGGTTTTGAGGCCCAAACCGGGAAACCCGCAGTCCATCGCCTGAGTTTTGTGGCCCAAACTCAGAAACCCGCAGAACCCAGGATTTGAGGCCCAAACCTGGAAACCGTCCTCAGCCCGAGTTTTGTGGCCCAAACTCGGAAACC
Source organism: Coix lacryma-jobi var. lacryma-jobi (assembly GCA_009763385.1). Classification (NCBI taxonomy): domain Eukaryota; kingdom Viridiplantae; phylum Streptophyta; class Magnoliopsida; order Poales; family Poaceae; genus Coix; species Coix lacryma-jobi. Next base: position 88,426,995 of record CM019831.1, read on the forward strand.
ATCAGCGCCCAGGTTTTGAGGCCCAAACCTGGAAACCGTCCACCGGTGGTTTTTCTGTGGCTCAACAACCAAACCGAGCCGTAGAGGGGACGCACCACCCGTGCACCCCGTCCACCGACACGTGTCCCCAGGTCCTCAACCTAGGCAACACTGTGCCCCGCAAGTCTCCGCTCGTCACTGTCCCAGGCTGTCAGCCACCACAGCTGATCCTCAGGCCACCGGTCCCTCAGTCCAAGCCTCACGTCCGCCCTTCGCCACTCTCGGTCCATCGGCACAGCACGTCTCTACTTGACCTTCACCTTGCCTTCGATCACTGTATCCGTGCTCAACACTTGCACAACACAAGCCAAAGAACATGCGCAGTATCCCAGTTGACAATCACTCATCACTCGAGACTTGGCATACACCCATGTATCCGCAATCTCCCCCTTGATGAGTGCATTGTCAACTACCAATACAAATCATAATGGAATAGAAGAAGGAAGAAGAAAGAGAAGAGAGAACTCGTCCAAATGACCCAAAAGCATATCAAAGCCAGAAGAAGGTCAAATGAAAGAGCAGAACAACTTGGTCCCCAAAGACATGGGCAACGGCTCGACGCAACCAAGCAAAGCAAAGCTAGCCCTCAAGAAGAGGTAGAACAGGCTCAACACCACTAGCAGAAAAGCTCGATATCAATTGGAAGTAATAAAGCTCGACACCAATTGAAATGCCAATTGAAATTCAAGCAGAATAGAGCTAGCCCTCAAGAAGAGGCAGAACGGGCTCAACACCGCTAGCGAGAGAGCTTGATACCAACTGAAGAGCACAAAGGCAAAAATGCTAGTCCCTCAAGAAAGAGGCAAAGGCTCAACACAACTAGCTACCAAAAATGCTCTGAACCAAATGGAAAATTCAAAATCCAAAAAATTCGAGCCAGCTCAAACTCCCCTCCAATAGTGCACACAACCAGGAAATCTCCCCTTAGTTGATCTTATGATATGAGAGAATTCTCCCCCTTAGTTGAAAAATGCACTATCAAGTAACTCCCCTCCAAAATGCAGATGAGTCAAAATGCAAGTTAGCAGCTTCAGAAATATAGTCGATAGAATATGAAGATGCTTGACAAAATGTTGATCCGATGACTCAACAATATGCACATAATGCTAGCAAGGGCTCAAATTGATCACTAAATACGAAATATGAACATGTAAGCAAAGTGAGCAGTTTTAGCCATTCAGAAAAGAATGTTCACCATAAAAATTGCACTGACATGTATAGACAGAAAGTCAAACAGGTGCTAAACATGTACACAAAGTGAACTACCCCTAGCAAGGTTCAATCATCAGGCTATAGAAAGAAACATAGATTTGTGTATTCAAATTTTATCGGAGTTGCAGCGGTTACACAAGTTCAAAGTTCAGCATGAGATTGCGAGAGGTCGAGAGCTTGTCTTGGCCTAACTTTTCAACTGTGCGAAGCCTATGCAGAAGCAATTAGAAGCTTAAAGCAACAGTTTCGGTCATACACTACACAGCTCAAGTTTAACTCAAAGTGCAATGAGAAACAGTCTCGATACTGTGATGTGCAGACTAGCAATCCCATCTCGATCTTTTCAATTTACTTAAACTTGGTTCAATTTTAAGGACAGAATATGAATGTACCAAGCAAGTGAATGACTCAGAACTAGAGACATAGCAACCTAGCATATATGAAAAGCACAAGTGACTTCAACACATTCTACCCATGCTAGTTGCATATCTCAATGGTGAACATTTTCAAATTTAAGGACATTAAACAAGTTCACCATTCATAAAATAGCTCATCTCACAACATGTATCAGTGATCAGAAAGAGCATAAGCTACAAGCATCATTATATAGCATCAGAGCATACACTGTACCGAGCATAGACACATCTAAAGAGTATATACATGAAGCTCTGAATGTAAATATGCAGGATGAAATGTAAAGATGCATGATGAACCAATTGAAAGAGTCAGTCTATAATATAAGAACCAAAATGTTTCCCCATCTAAAAGGGGAAACACACACCAAGCTCACCTCTCAACCTAGCAAAAGTTGATTGGTCCAAAGGCTTGGTGAAAATATCAGCCAACTGATGATGAGTATCGACATGGCGAAGGTCGATATCACCCTTCTCATAATGGTCTCGCAGAAAATGAAAGCGCACATCAATGTGTTTGGTCTTAGAGTGCAGCATGGGGTTCTTAGCAACGCTAATAGCACTCGTGCTGTCACAAAGCAAAGGAACACGAGAAAAGCTCAGACCAAAATCACGCAAAGTGGCCATCATCCAAAGCAATTGAGAACAGCAGCTAGCCATAGCAACATACTCAGCCTCCATGGTTGACTAGGCGACGCTAGACTGCTTGCGAGAAGACCACGATAAAAGAGAAGAACCAATAAACTGACAAGTCCCAGAGTGGACTTGCGATCAATACGGCAACCAGCAAAATCAGCATCAGAATAACCGCAAAGGGAGAGAGTGGAGGAAGCAGAATACCAAATCCCAAATTCTGGAGTGAAGCATAAGTACCTCATAATGAGCTTGATCGCTTGACGATGAGAAGTGCGCGGCGACGACTGAAATCGCGCGCACAGACACACCGCGAACTGGATGTCCGGGCGTGTCGCCGTCAAGTACATCACCGACCCGATCATACTCCGGTACTCCTTCTGGTCCATAGCTTCTCCATCCACATCCGCATCCAGGGCCGTCGTGGTCGACATGGGTGTTGGAAAAGGCTTGGCCTCACCCATATCGAATTTCTTCAGAATATCCTTGGTATACTTACCCTGGTGCACAAATGTCCCCTCTCGGGATTGCTTGATTTGCAACCCGAGGAAGAATGTCAACTCGCCCATCATGCTCATCTCAAACTCCCTACTCATAGTGTCTGCAAACTTGGCAACTAAAGCATGAGAAGAACCACCGAAAATGATATCATCAATGTAAATCTGGACCAAAAGAGTGTCATTGTCTTGCTTGAGGAGAAAAAGCGTTTTATCCACACATCCTATTTTAAAACACTTAGCAAGCAAAAAGGTTTTCAACCTATCATACCAGGCTCTAGGGGCTTGTTTCAAACCATAAAGCTTTGTGAAGTTTAAAAACATGGTTTGGAATCTTGGGATTTTCGAAACAGGGGGATTGTTTTACATACACTTTGTTGGGGCGGCACCCAGACCGCAGGCGCCTCCGACCCGCAGTACCAAAGGATGGCGGAGCTTTCGTGCGAAGGGTACCATTCACGCGGAAGCAGGTGCCTCTGACCTGCAACATCGAACGACAACGGAGCCTTTGTGCGAAAGGTAACATTCACGCGGAAGCGCGCCTTTCGGCTCGCGGGCCAAGGAAAGGCGGCACCTTCGCGCGAAAGGAAGCATTAGCGCGGAAGCGCGCCTTTCGGCCTGCGGCCCGGAGCAAGACGGAGCCTTCGCGCGAAAGGTAACATTTACGCGGAAGCGCGCCTCTCGGCCCACGGGCCAGGGAAAAGCGGTGCCTTCGCGCGAAAGAAAGCATTCGCGCGGAAGCGCGCCTTTCGGCCCGCAGCCCGGAGCAAGACGGAGACTCCATGCGGAAGGGTTCATTCGCGCGAAAGGGGCCCGATGTCTCCGGCGGGAGATTTCGGCTCTCATGACTTTGGCTTTTCGTGAGTTTTTGCAGGTCGCCGGAAGCATGGGTCAAGGGGTGCGGGCCCACCTGTCAGGAAAAAGAGCGTGGGGACGCTGGGCCCGTCTGAGGACGAAGTTACGATGATGCCCCTCGCGCTGGAAGAGGCGGTGTACGGCTACGGGGTAGTTGAGTAAGGGCATCATTGTAATCTTAGCAGAGTGATTGGAAGGGCAATCTTGTACTTTCAATTTGACCTGAATTAATATAAAAGACGCCCGACCTCCCGAGGGAGAGGAGGAGGAGAACACTGTTCACTTCAGCTACTTCCCTACTTTCCCGTTCGTTTTCCACTTTCGCTTCGTGCTTTCGTTCGTGCGACAACCCACTGTTTCGGGGCCTCGGACCCGAAACAACATTGGCGCCCACTGTGGTTGTCGCCTGAACTTACCATGCCACCAAGGAAAGCACCGAAGACGGTCGACAATCTGGAGACAATCGCCGCGAAGAAGGATGCTTTCGGCACCATCGCGGCACCTGCTCTAGTTAACCAAGTTCCACCAGGCACAGCTCCAGAACCACCAGCTTTCGGCGGTGCTCTATCGATAGAAACTCAGCTGCCGCCGGGAGCATCGACGAGCCAGAACGTACAACTCCAGGATCAGCGGACTTTCGGCAGAGATGGAACACCGGAGGGACTCGTCGAGGACGAATTCGCCGAAGAGGATAATGACGATGCCGAGATCACAAGGCACGCCCAAGCAATCAAGACGTTGGCGCAACAGCAAGAGGAAATCGAAAAGCTATTGTCGCAAAGAGACCAGCTGCAACAGCAACTAGCAGCGAAAGCAAGAGAGGATGAGACTCGCAACGCCATTCGGCGAGCAGAGGCGCAGAGAAGGCAACTCCAGAAGGAAATTCAGGAGCTACAAAGGGCCGGGGCGGACCCAGATCCGATAGCTCAAGAAAATGTATTCATACCAAGGCGAGAGCAACCGCTAGCTTTTGGCAATGCCATCGACGAAACCTCTTCGCTCTCGAGGGAGTTGCAAGCCCATCCGTGGCCACTCAATTACAAGCCGCGCATTCCGACTTTCGACGGTAAAGCGAACCCACTCAAGTTCTTGGCAAGCTACAAGACAGCTGTTTTTTTGGCAGGCGGAGACAATCAGGCTCTAGCGAAATCCCTCATTCTGGCAGTCGAAGACGTGGCTCACGATTGGTACACCACCCTCAAGCCGCTGTCCATCTATTCATGGGCCCAGTTGAAGGCTGAATTGCTTGCCACGTTCCAAGGATTCCGGCCAGACGTCAAGACCACGCGAGACCTCATGAATTGCACCCAGCAAGACGACAAACCCCTATCCGAGTACCTTAAACGTTTCATTCAGCTGAAAGCTCAAGCTCCGAATGTGCCAGAAGCCGTGGTGATCGCAGCAGCCATTGAAGGCTTGGGGACTGGGCAGTGCGCCGCTTACTTGTCCAGAGAGCCGCCAAAAGATGTCAAGGAGTTGTTTGATGTAATGAATGCGTATGCGAGGTCGGATGATGACTTTCGGCGACGCAAGGCCGCCCGCCTGGTACAGAGGCAAGCGACGAAAGCAAGTCGGCCACCGCCCGTGCCGAATCAAAGGATGGTCAGGCCCTTTCAGTCGATCAACAGTTTGCAGGAAGAACCAGCGCAATCGGCGGCAGGCATGGAGAGGCCTGGTGTGACACCCCAATTTTAAGAACAAAATTGGAGCACAATATATGTATGCCAGGATCAATTTTCTTACATATATCCACATCATAGTAAATATCAAAACAATGCTTTATTAATAATATCGAACTTTGTTACAAAAATGACCCTCGGGTCTGAAAGAAAAGTACAGACTCTCAACAGACTCTGATGTAGACTTCGCGGAAACTGGACGCCATCTCCACAGGAAGGTCGACCGGGGGCTGCGCCATCCTAGTACAAGTCATCTAGGTCGTATCCACCGTCTTCTGGGTACAAGTTGTCGGGGTCGTATCCGCCATCTTCTCGGTACTCCTGCTCCGTGTCGTAGACTCCAACGTCTGGGTGGGGTAGCAGGGGGTTCAAAGAGGAAGGGTGAGTACATCAAAATATACTCCGCAAGTGTAGGAAATATATGCTTATGAGGCTATTATCAAAGGTAGGCTGACTTTGTTTGACTCAAGCGCCTAAAGCAACACATCCTATTAAATCCTATTTTCTATGCACCTATTTACTAGGTTATAAGCACAGTCTCCATCTGTAACAGTAACCACACTCGGAGTCGCACCGAGCAAAGCACACTCGGAGTCACACCGAGCAACCAACACTTGGAGTCCACCAAGCAACCACACTTGGAGTCACACCAAGCAAAACCCACACCTGAAGTCCATCAGGCAAACCACACCTGAAGTCCATCAGATGACATGAACTAGGTCGTTACAAGGAGTCCTATGTGTATTAGTTCCATACGTCACGACATAGAAAGCTACCTTCCGTAATAACACCAGGTCTGCACCCGAGCTTGGGAATCACTCCTGTACCAAGCAGTAACCCGCGTAGAAGAAGCCTCTGTACCCATGTCATATGAGACTAATAACCACATAAGGCTTCTCTAACGAACTAGAACAAAACCACCAGCTAATCTCGAAGAAGTCCAAGCCCGCTCGTGACCGTGAGCACGGCTGATATATCAGTTTTAATACTCTGCAGAGTTCGCACATCTTTACCCATGAGTCATGTGTTCCCATCACGCTAAACACTGCCAAGGTGCACAGCAGGGTCGCACTACAAGGCCTTTACAAAGCTCCTCCAAGTCTGTTCTACACGTTCACTAAGGTTTCACCGCTAACAGTGGATATACACACCACTGCAGAGCCCCCTCATGTGCCACAAATCCGACCCGTGTAAACCCTCAACTTGGAGAAAACTAATTACTTAGCCAGTCCCAGAGCCATATAGGCCTCATGGTTTGCGCTGTTTTGCCGGGTTACTTGTCCAAGAACCGGGTCCTAGGGATCCAGGCAGGATAATCTAGCACAAGCCCAGAACCAAAAACCAAATCCAGCTGCCGAGTCCACGGCACAAAACCACCAATACGGTCCATCCTGCCGGATTTACCTACTCACCATACTACAACATTACCCGTCCATGTTCCATAGATCATTAATCAGAATTAATTATTTAACCACCATCCTATCCCAAGACAGCAGGGCTAAGCATGACTTTTACCCAAACCATCTCAAACCAGGTGACAAGGATAATATAAACAAGTTCTAGTAAACCTTAACATGAGATTCAATTTAAGACTGCATGCATCTACTGGATCTAACTACTCTAACTCAAAATAAAATAAATACAGGAGCAAGATGTTCAAGGACACTTGCCTTCGGGCTGGGTCGGATCGACGAAGGCACGGTCTTGATCTGGAGGTTCCACGCAGCGCGCACTCGCTGGATCAAGCATCATCACATGGCCCAAACAAAACATATAAGAAACAGTACATCATACAGTAATAAAACAGAACGTGAACTGATCTACTGCGTGGAGCTCGACGAGACGAATCTAACGCAAGTTGAATGGGTCAAAACGGAGTTAAAACGTGAAAGTTATGGGCATTTGAAGTTGAGTGGCAAATCTGTAAATTGATTGAACTCATTTTCACAATTTAAATAAATAAATCTGAAAAAGAAAAGGCGTCAGGCGTCATTTTCTCGGAAGAGAACAGGGGCTAGTATATTGGGAGAAACACGAGGAGTTAGAAAGAACATGAGGTACACCTGCACTATACTGTGGACTGAGTCCAAGGGCAGTGGAGCAGTGGAGGGGATGTGTGTGCAGCTCGCGGTGGACCAAGTTTACAAATGAAGGAATACTGTTTGATGTATTTCTATTGTATTTTGGGAATTGATTTTCTAAAGAAAAATGGTCATATTGCACAACCATGACGTCAAGTGATGTCATCAACCTAACAAGGGTGGAGAGTGCATCACGCCATATGGCTGACTCCTCACCGCATGCAGGTACGTGTGTGTTGCGGCGAACGTGACTGATGGGTTGCCCCTGCTGCCGAGTGCGACAGTGGCACGAACGGTGGTCAGGTGAGGTTGTCTTCCTCCAGAAGCCGCACAGGGAGGGAGTGCCGGACAGTGGCGGCGTCTTCGCGGGAGTTCGGCCGGTCGGCGCTCCAGGAACCGGAGATCGGCGGCGAGCAGCGGGAAGAGACGTGGGGCGCTAGGCAAACTCGCCCGTGGTGACAAAAGCGACGGCGAGGCAGTGAGGGGAGATCGAGGAGCTCTGGCCGATTCGGCCATGGTGGCGACGGCGGCGGGCGCTGGCGCTGCAAGGGAAAAGGAGGCTAGGGGAGGGCAGAGACGGTGGCGGTGGGGCGGAGTGGGGCCGGAGGATCACTCGGGGGCGCCGAAGACGGTCCGACGAGCTCTGACTGAGCCGTTCATGGCGGCGGCGGCGGCGAGCTCGGTACTGGAGAGAGGGAGAAAGGCTCGGTTGGGGTAGGGGCGTTGGGCATACGGCGGTGGGGAGGATGCTCCGGTGATGGCTGTGGGACGCCATTGGCGCCACTGGTGGGCTTGCCGGAGAGTGGTGGCGCTCGCTCTGTACGTGGTGCTCTGCTAGATGTGGAACGGGGTTCAGTGAGGAGAGAGTGCCTCGCGATCCCGCGGAGGGCTCCACGACGTCTACGGCTGGCCGGAGCTGCGCGACGGAGCGCCATGACCGAGCTCCGCCGGCATTCGCGGAGAGGACCTACCGACTACCATTCAACCAACGGAGAGTATGAGGATGGAGCAGGGGACATGGCGGGCTCACCTAGGGACTTCTCGCGGTCGGAGGAGACTCGGAACGGGAGAACGAGGGTGAAGGCGGCATCCCTTGGCACTGAGTTTTGCGAGCTCGCGGAGGTGGCTTTCCCGGTGTCGATCTCCACCGTGCTCGGGTCCTTCGGATGCACCGTGCGTATGTGATGCCGGTGAAGGGGGAAACAAGGCCGGTGGTGGCCTTGTGGGGTGGGGTCGGGTGCTTCGCCGAGTTCTCAGCAATGGCGGCGTGATCCTGGCGACATGCGAGAGGGGCCGTTCGTGAAGATGTGATGGTGCTTTGTAGGAAGCGAGGGGGGAGGTGGCGGCGCTCTTCGGTTGTTACGGGAACGTCCCGGTTAGGGCGGGGAGATCGAGCACGGGACGGATCGGTGTGGGAGCGAGCCGGAGATCGCGCGCGAGGGGGAGGAAAGGGATCGACCCGACAGGAGGGGTCCACGTGTCAGGGAAATAGGTGAGTGGCGCACGCATGGTTCGGCTGACCAGCGGGCCCGCTCGGCAGTCGGACAGATGGTGGGCGTGCGCGGCGCGCGGCACTACGCTCGCGGTGCATTGCCGTCTGGGCCTGGTCGCGGCTATGGGCCGGCCCGCTGGCTTTCGGTGAGGGAGCGGCTGGTGGGCTCGGCTGAGTCAGACCGAGGGTGAGAGGGAGGGTGGGCCAGAAGAGGGAGGGAAAAACCAGGCCGGCCGGATTCGGCCTAGTGCGGAGGAAAGGATGCGGTCGGGCTGAATGGCAAGGAGAGAAGAGAAAGTTTTGCCCTTTTATTTTCTTTCATTTTATTTCATTTTCTTTCGAATCTTTTGCAAACTTTTGTAAACTCTTTTCAAATCCAAATTCTTTTGAAATAAAAAAAACACTTTGAAATATTTTTTTCTAGGTTTTGCAAATAAAACTTGAGTTTGATTTATAAAGTTTTTACAAACCTTTTATTTATTTTCTAAATAGAACAAATCTGGTTTGCCCTATTCGGATTTAACAAATTCTTTTTCACCCAGTAAAAATTGTGCAACGGCATGAATGCAACAAACATCTGGTTAGATTTTTCCTCCATCTAGAATTTTGGTCATTTCTTTATTAAATTCTAATTTATTTTAATTAATTAAACACTCAGGGTGTTACACCTGGCATGGCCGACTTTCAGCCCCAAAGAGGGTTCGATCAACCTTTCCGCGGGGGACGCGGTGGAAGGACAGGACGTGGCGGCCGAGACGGTAGAGGCCACGGAAGAGGAGCCAGACCCCCGTATTGCGTCATTTGCGACGGCAATTTCGGCCATACTACTCGGGATTGCAAATACAGCAAGATGGCGAAAGAGCTAAAAGACAAGGACCAAGCCTCAGCTTCCGGCGAAAGCTCCAAGCATGTTTTCCATAATTCGCAAGACCTGGCAGCAGGACCAGTAGCATGCAGCAACTACGCAAGCACGCCTATGCATCCCCCGCAGTACATGCCTCCCCAAAATTTGCATTGGTACAATCCGGCATACTAGGGTTACCAGCTTCCGGTCTTCGCGCCACAGTCGGTGGCAGTTTCATCACCCATGCACTATCAGCGTCAGCCAACACCGCCACCTGCGCTTCGGCTCAAACCCAACCTCAGGGGCAGCAACCACAGCCCGGTTACCAGCAGGGGCAGGAAATGGAAAACGAGACTAGCGCAATCAACAACATCCCCCCGTCAAGAGGCAACATTTTTGCCATCACGGGCGGATCCAACTTGGAGCACGAAAGCAAAAGGGCGAGAAAGGACTATCACCGAAGAGTCCAGACGGTATCACCAAGGCTTCCACTGAACAGGCTAGCTTGGTCACTAGCGCCGATATGCTTCGACGAGTCAGATTTCAAAGTCCGCGATTACCCGCATTGTGACGCTTTCGTCGCCACGGCCAATGTGGCCGGTTTCACCCTGCATAACATTCTGATTGACACCGGAAGCTCAGCAGACATATTATTCATCAAAGCTTTCGAGGCGATGGGATTTGACAGGCGCAGTTTGGACCCCGCTGGTAATTCGTTATACGGGTTCAGAGGAAGAAAGATTGACGCTATCGGCAAAAAGCAAATCCCTGTATCTTTCGCCGAAGGGGAAAAAGTCCGCACCGAAATGCTGACATTTGACATAGTAAATATGGATTATCCCTATACCGCCATTTTCGACAGAGGTTTCACCAACAAGTTTAACGTCGTCATCAAGCAAAGCTACCTGTGCATGAAAATGCCATCCCCTTTCGGCATTATCACTGTACATGGAGATCAGCAAGCCTCTAGAAGAATTAAGGGAAAACCAACCTCCGGCTACAGCCTTATCAATGAGGTGGCGAACAAAAACGAAATGCAAACAACCACCGAAGAGCACGCTATCGTCAGCCCGTCGGAATGCAAGGTTGGGGCAGCCGAAGAAACGGTAAGGATTCCGCTCGCGGCCTCCAGGCCCGAAAGAACTGTGCACATTGGGTCAAGCATGCCGGAAGAAGAAAGAAGCGCTCTGGCATCTTTCCTCGCGAACAACGATGACATTTTGGCTTGGTCAGCAAACGACTTGCAAGGCGTTAGCAGAGATCTCGCCCAACACAGTTTGAACGTCGCAAGCGGCGCTAAGCCCAGAAAGCAAAAACTGAGAAAGATGTCAAACGAAAGGTCAGATGCGGCGAAAGCCGAAGTGCAATGATTACTCGATGCGGGAGTAATCCGACCAGTCCAGTACCCCGAATGGCTGGCGAACATTGTCTTGGTGAAAAAGAAGAATGGAAAGTGGCGAATGTGCGTCGATTTCACCGACCTCAACAAATGCTGCCCGAAGGATCCGTACCCTTTGCCTCGTATTGACAAGCTCGTCGACATCGCATCCGGTTGTGAAATAATGAGTTTGCTAGATTGTTTTTTAGGTTATCACCAGATATGGCTCCATCCCGACGATGAGGAGAAAACCAGTTTTATCACCCCAACAGGCACATATTGCTATAGGCGGATGCCGGAAAGGCTGCGGAATGCAGGCCCTACATTCTCGCGGATGACTGACAAGGTGTTCGAAAGCCAGAAGCAAAAGAAAAACTTTTTGGCTTACGTTGACGATATAGTGGTCAAGAGCGACAGACAGGAAGATCATCAAGCAGACTTACTCGAGACTTTCGGCAATCTTCAAAAAAGTGGTCTGAAGCTCAACCCTGACAAGTGCATTTTCGGCATCAAGAAAGGCAAGCTCCTCGGTTGCCTGGTTTCGGCAAGAGGAATTAAAGCCAATCCCTACAAGATAGCGGCAATTGTCAATATGCAACCGCCCTCAAGCCGAAAGCAAGTGCAAAGGTTGACAAGAAGGCTGGCATCTTTGAACAGATTTATCGCAAGGTCCGCCGAAAAAGGGCTACCATTCTTCAGAACTTTGCGCAGCTCCGATCCTTTCGATTGGGGAGAAGAGCAGCGGCAGGCTTTCCAGCAGCTTAAGGAGTACCTAAAAAAGCTAACCACACTATCTAAACCGTCGCCGGAAGAGACACTTTTGTTGTATCTCGCAGCATCTCACACCACTGTAAGCGCAGTATTGGTGGAAGAGAGGGAACACAAAAACAAGATGATGCAGTTCCCGATCTACTTCGTCTCAGAGGCCTTGTCGGGAGCAAAACTGAATTATTCAGAGCTAGAGAAGATAGCTTATACAGTGGTAATGGCTTCCAGGAAACTAAAGCACTACTTTCAATCCCACCACATCATAGTCCTATCGGCTCAGCCATTGGAAGCCTTTTTCCGCAACAACGAAGCTATCGGCCGAATCGGCAAGTGGGCGGCGGAGCTAAACGAATATGTGATCGACTTCCAACATCGATCCGCAATCAAGTCGCAGGCGTTGGCAGATTTCATAGCAGACTGTACTCCCGCGGCTTTCGACACAACTCTCGAATTCGAGGAGCCCGTATGGACCGTAAATTGTGATGGCGCCTGGGGAATGGATGGAGCCGGAATCTCAACGATCCTAACCCCGCCAAGAGGACCGAAGGTCAGATTCGCCGCAAGGTTGCAATTCCTCACAACCAACAACACCGTCAAATATGAAGCTGTGCTCTTGGGATTACGAAAGCTCCGAGCAATCGGAGCGACAAGATGCATAGTCAAGTCAGATTCCCAAGTCGTTGTGGGTCACGCCGAAAAGGATTTCACAGCAAGAGAACCAGAGTTAGCCAAGTATCTGGCAGCAATCAGAAGAATGGAGAAGTACTTCGCCGGTTTCACCTTACGTCACATCCCAAGAGCCGAAAACACAGAGGCAGATGAACTGGCCAAAGCCGCAGCACAAAATCTGCCACTACCACCAGATGTGTTTTATCAAGTCCTTTCGGCCAAAGCCGTGAAAGAGGAGGAAGATCATCCATGTTCGGTACACGCTATCGTCAGTGATGACTGGAGGTCGCAGATATTCGCTTATCTAGCCGGGACATATGAGCCGGAGTCTAAGAAGGATACCGAAAGGATGGCCAGCAGAGCAAAAGGTTACTCAATCATCGGAGAGCAGTTGTTCAAAAACGGGATAACAGCTCCTCTTCTAAAATGCATAAGCAAACGCGAAGGCATCCAGCTACTCGAAGAAATGCACGCCGGAATGTGCGGAGCGCACAGAGGGCCTCACGAAATAGCACACAGAGCAATGAGGCAAGGATTTTATTGGCCTTCCGCCGCATCAGATGCCAGAGAGCTGGTCAAATGTTGCAAAGGTTGCCAGATGTTCGCCAAAAACCAGAAAGCCCCAGCAAATGAAACCACGCCGATAGTACCGACCTGGCCCTTGCAGAGATGGGGCATCGACATAGTCGGCCCGCTACCGGCAGCTCCGGGCAACCTGCGTTTCGCAGCAGTTGCTCTCGAGTATTTCAGCAAGTGGGTGGAAGCGAAGGCCCTCGCTAGCATAACTTCTACCTCCTTAACCAAATTTGTCTGGCAGAGGATAATCTGTCGTTTCGGTGTTTCGTCATTCATCACCTGCGACAATGGGAAGCAGTTCGATTGTGCCGAATTCAGGAGTTTCTGTGATGAGCTTAGCATAAAGCTTAACTTCGCCTCAGTAAATTACCCGCAGGCAAACGGGGCTGTCGAGAGAGCGAATGGCCTAATCTTCTCGGCAATTTTGAAAACCTTATACGACTCGACGAAAGGCAAGTGGGCCAACACCCTAACAACGGTTGTGTGGGGACACAACATCTCACGGTCCAGAGCTACCAGCTTCACCCCGTTCAGGTTACTTTACGGCGAGGAAGCGGTCACCCCGGAAGAGGTAAAGCTGGGCTCCTTCCGAACCGAAATGGCCCCAACTACTCTAGAACAAAGACACCTCGAACTCGACACTATCGAAGAAATAAGACTGCAAGCTGCAGATAATCTCGAGAAGTACCATGCCGAAACGAAGCACCACAGGGACAAGACGATAATCCGAAAGGATATCAAGCCTGGAGACATGGTCACCATTCGGCAGCCAGACAAGCAAGGTAAGCTGCAATCGCAATGGCAAGGCCCCTTCATCGTGGCAAGCATGGTAGCACCCGGTGTATTCCGGTTGTTGGATGACAAGGGCGAAGAATCGGCCCACACATGGAACGCGAGCAATCTGCGCCGTTTCTACCCGTAATTTATCTTTTTGCACTTTGATGTAAATTTCTTTTCCCTCTTTCACCATTTCTGTAATCAAAGGTCGGTTGCACTCTTTTTCCTCGCCGGGGAAGCCCTTCATCAGGGTGCGAGGTTTTTTAACGAGGCAACCGAATGTAACCGCTACATTGCGAAAATAAATGTAATTCCCCCAAAAAATCACGTGGCTCGATGAAAGACGAAGTCAACCAAACATAAGGTTGAGACATTCGTCATTAAAATGTGATGAAAAGAGAATGTCGGGGAGGTAAGGCGAAAGAGACCCTTCACATGCAGCGACAATCTCGAAAGCCTGCGGGCTATGTGAAAATCGACCCTCCGACAAAACGCGAGGGCGGAACGAAAGCCTGCAGGCTTTACAAAAACCAACCCTCCGACAAAACGCGAGGGCGGAACGAAAGCCTGCGGGCTATACAAAAACCGACCCTCTGACAAAACGAGAGGGCGGAACGAAAGCCTGCGGGCTATACAAAAACTGACCCTCCGACAAAACGAGAGGGCGGAACGAAAGCCTGCGGGCTATATAAAAACTGACCCTCCGACAAAACGAGAGGGCGGAACGAAAGCCTGCGGGCTATACAAAAACTGACCCTCTGACAAAACGAGAGGGCGGAATGAAAGCCTGCGGGCTATACAAAAACCGACCCTCCGACAAAATGAGAGGGTGGAACGAAAGCCTGCGGGCAACACAGAACCAACCACCCCCAACAAAAGGGGAGAATGGTAGCAGAGGCCAAGTCCAGCAGCCCTCGTGGGGCGACAAGAAGGACAGCTGGCAGGCATCAGTAGCTGCAAAAGCATAAACGCCATACCAACTTTTCACCTACCAAACGCTCAGAAGTACAGCCAAGGGATTAAACGCAGTACTCTCATAGCAGGGGCAGGGCGATATAAATAAACACCAAGGTGTAAGCCTCCCAGCCATCCAAAGCTACCGAATCTTTTCAAATATCCGTCCCAAAAAGTTGGCTCAAAAGCAAAGTGCGAATTGGAGGCACCAGGAATCGGGGATTCGCTTTGATGATTGTGTCATCGGCATCGCGTCTAGCTACCGTCACCAATCCAGTAACTTTGGGCGAAGGCCCTATCAAGTAACATATCCATCCCAAACTGCGGCTAGTTGACAAGCGAAAGCAAGCGTGACGCAAGATGACAACAGGAGCAATATCATAATCATAGTCGATTGTAAGCCTCCTCATGTAGCGTTCATAAAGACACTTTAGTCAACCGAGTTAGCAAGCGCGAATGCTACCGCCCCTCACCTAAGTGTGTGGGGGCGGGCGCGTCTTTACTACCGGCCGAGGGGCTCGCAACGAAAGCACCCTCGCGCGAATGCTACTGCCCCTCGCCTAAGTGTGTGGGGGCGAGCGCGTCTTTGCTACCGGCTGAGGGGCTCGCAACGAAAGCACCCTCGCGCGAATGCTACCGCCCCTCGCCAAAGTGTGTGGGGGCGGGCGCGTCTTTGCTACCGGCAGAGGGGCTCGCACCGAAAGCTCCCTCGCACGAATGCTACCGCCCCTCGCCTAATTGTGTGGGGGCAGGCGTGTCTTTACTACCGGCCGAGGGGCTCGCAGCGAAAGCTCCCTTGCGTGAATGCTACCGCCCCTCGCCTAAGTGTGTGGGGGCGGGCGCGTCTTTGCTACCGGCCGAGGGGCTCGCACCGAAAGCTCCCTCGCGCGAATGCTACCGCCCCTCGCCTAAGTGTGTGGGGGCGGGCGCGTCTTTGTTACCGGTCGAGGGGCTCACAACGAAAGCATCCTCGCGCGAATGCTACCGCCCCTCGCCTAAGTGTGTGGGGGCGGGCGCGTCTTTGCTACCGGCCGAGGGGCACGCACCGAAAGCTCCCTCGCGCGAATGCTACCGCCCCTCGCCTAAGTGTGAGGGGGCGGGCGCGTCTTTACTACCGGTCGAGGGGCTCGCAGCGAAAGCTCCCTCGCGCGAATGCTACCGCCCCTCGCCTAATTGTGTGGGGGCGGGCGCGTCTTTACTACCGGCCGAGGGGCTCGCACCGAAAGCACCCTCGCGCGAATGCTACCGCCCCTCGCCTAAGTGTGTGGGGGCGGGCGCGTCTTTGCTACCGGCCGAGGGGCTCGCACCGAAAGCTCCCTCGCGCGAATGCTACCGCCCATCGCCTAAGTGTGTGGGGGCGGGCGCGTCTTTGCTACCGGCCGAGGGGCTCGCAACGAAAGCACCCTCGCGTGAATGCTACTGCCCCTCGCCTAAGTGTGTGGGGGCGGGCGCGTCTTTGCTACCGGCCGAGGGGCTCGCACCGAAAGCTCTCTCGCGCGAATGCTACCGCCCCTCGCCTAAGTGTGAGGGGGCGGGTGCGTCTTTACTACCGGCCGAGGGGCTCGCAGCGAAAGCTCCCTCGCGCGAATGCTACCGCCCCTCGCCTAAGTGTGTGGGGGAGGGCGCGTCTTTACTACCGGCCGAGGGGCTCGCACCGAAAGCACCCTCGCGCGAATGCTACCGCCCCTCGCCTAAGTGTGTGGGGGCGGGCGCGTCTTTAGTACCGGCCGAAGGACTCGCAACGAAAGCTCCCTCGCGCGAATGCTACTGCCCCTCACCTAATTGTGTGGGGGCGGGCGCATCTCAGCTACCGACCGAGGAGCTCGCAATGAAAGCTCCCTCGCGCGAATGCTACCGCCCCTCGTCTAGGTGAGTGGGGGCGGGCGTGTCTTCATTACCGGCCTACAACTAAGGCAATCGTGCCTAGAACGCGATAAAAAGGTAACAATTGCGCAAGCATGGGTTTCTAGCCAGCCAGTGGGCGGCCATTACCCCTTAGCCGGACAAACGAAACGAACCAAGTCCTTATTCTCAAAAATAAATGAACATACACGTGGCGATGGCAACACCGAAATAACAATAATCTCAAGGATTTCTTACTTCACAATCGGGTTTCGGATTTCACTCAAGTTTGTACAATGCACTTGCATTCACAGATCTTTCCAGCGAGCGAAAAACTCACAAACTACTTCTGCGAGCGAAATAGGACACTAAATCGTCGTGCATCGGGCGAAAGCACAGCGTCTTCAGGCTCCACTTTAACAAACGGGGCGTCCTCAAGGACTGACGGCGCTCGCGATGCCTCGCGTCTCTTCCGCCTCGCCTCAAGTTCGCGCCGGTCAAAGTTCTCATAAAAAGAACGTAAACGGTCCTCCGTGCGCTTAAGCTTCTTAGCACGCTTTTTCAGATAAGACGAAAGCAACGCCGTCGGAAACCTAGAGCGAAAACTCCTCCACAAGTCACCGCCGACACAGATATCGCCTGACCTAATCATTAACGGGCAGATGTCGAGAACGTCCGGCGTTCCCGCACCGGTGCCCTGTTCAAAATACAACATTCGAATTTAAGTTCCAAGTTTTACACAAGGTCGATGAACATACTACCAACACAATAAAAGCGGGCCCTAAAAATCATTCGTCTACCACAGCGTCTTGAGAGACGTTCGCGTCGCGGGAAGCTGCAGCGGCCGAGCTCTCGGGGGCTTCATCATTAGGCTGGGGCGGGCTCGCCTCGTCTTTCGGTTCGGCCTCGCGCGCCCGTTTCTCCGAGATGAAATCAGTGAACACCTGTCGAATATGCGCCTTCTCCTCCGGAGTCTGCACCAGGGGTCACAGTGCAGAGGAAGTGTCATTCATCCCGCGAAAAGAAAAGAAAGAGCGAGAGAAAACACCATGCGAAAGTGTAAGCAATCGCCAGAAGATTCCTTCCCGCGAGCCATAGCGGACTGCATAAGCGACATGTCGTTCCCCCCAGCCAACCAGAATTCATCAAAGAATCTCTTGCCCAAGACTTTCGCTGCTTCGGGGGTGCGCCAATAATAGTACACCTCTCTGACCGAAAGGTCCGCGATATGCGAACAGCCGGCGTCAACGAGGCTGTGCCCTATCGCTTTGATGCCCGTAACGGCGGCATAATCCCGGCCGAGGGCCATATGCCCCTCAAGCGACTCCATTTCGGTCCGGATCCAGCCAACTAGGTTGTCAACATTATGCTCGGAGGGACCTTCCGCTTCGACGCCGATGCTGCGAAGGCACTTGCGGAAGTGAGACACGGCTTCATCGGCGGAAGTAAGGAGCAACCTTTCCCTTTCGGCTTGGGCGGCCTTCAACTGCGAAAGCTCTTTCTTGAGGCTTTCAACCTCTTTTTGGCTTGCTTTCCTGGAGGTGTGCTCATCGTCGGCTTTTTTCGTCTGCAGTTCAAGATCGGTTCCAAGCTTCTCTACTCGTGCATCAAGCCTTTTCAGCTGCGTGTCCAGTTCCTGTTTCTCGCGTTCGATCTTGCGAGTGTAGAGATCCCTCTGATTACTCTGGCTGCGAGTGAGAACGGCAGCCTGCGAATAGCAATAAAATGCGATCACAACACCGAAAGAGCCCCAAAATCCAAGGGCAAAAATTTAAAACTTACGCTTGCCAGATGGAAGGATATAGCGTCGTCCAGTTTTGAGCTGCTGACTTTTAAGAGATCTCTTTCGATCTCCAGCGCGACGAAAGCTTTTTGTGAGAACTCCACAAATTTAGAGGCTTCTTCGCTACCGCCGGGGAGGATCCCAGTCCGACGAAAGTCAAGTCGGCAAGCGAGTTGGGTGTCCGAAGGCGCACCTAAAGAACGAGCAACGCGATAAGATTCCTCTTTCGCTTCGTCAGTTTCATTCGACGAGCTCAAGCCAGTATAAAAGCACGGGTTCACGTAGTCCGATGGCACCCCGTCAAGAACCAGCCGCCCGTAACGCAAAAGCTGCCCCTCCACTATTTCTTGTGTTAGGCGAATGCAGCGCGGCGAAAGGCATAGCTTACCTCTGTCAACAGCAGCAGGGGCGGGCATTTTCAGGGATGCGCTCTCCTTTTCGCCAGCAGCAGTCTTTTCGCCAGGCGCCCGCATGGAGGTGTCTGGGCGCGGAGTTTTCGTTTTCTTCGCCGGACGCCCCGTGGCATCGGGCGGACCGGAGGGCTTCCGGGGACCGACCTTCGCGAAGGTTGGCATCTCAACGACCGATGTGTCATCATCGACGGCTGCGTGCGAAAGAGGCGCGCTCGGTTTCTTCGGAGCCATTCCCGCAGCGTATGATGTGCTCTGTAAAAAATGTAAAAAACAGGTATTCGATAAGCAAATACGGCGATTAATCGTAAGTCTCGAAAACGGCAGCAAAATGCGAAAGCTGCATTCAAGCACACACGATGTGAAGCCAAAGAATATAATATCTACACGGAAGCAGAAACTAACCACCCTTGGGTGATCGAAAGGATCAACGTCGGGGATCGACTCCAATGTTAGCTTCTGGCTCTTAAGCATCGGCTTCGCAATCAGACGGCCAATGCGAATACCTCCAACCACAGCAACCTTTCACCGAGTAATCACACCACTGCGTCCCCCACGCCGAGCCACGCCTTTGCCTTTCGCCCTTGGGTTCCCGGTCTCCCCCTCGCTTTCGTCAACCAAGGGCCTTTCGGCATACGTAACGCCCATCGTGTCGAAAGCTCGGTTCAGGCGGCGACTTCGGCCAAGATTACCGAGTTGGAACTCGCTCTCGTTTCGCAGATACGGCCCGCAAATCTTCTTCGCTTCACTTTCGATATACTTCACGTAGTGGTCATCGTCAGAGTAATTCGTGGGTCTCTCTAGCAGCAGAAGAGGGCCTCGATACCTGTCCTTGTCAGAAAAACCTTCAAAAGAAGTTATGCTGCAGAGCGGAATCATTCCGATCGCCATCCATTCCTCCACCAGGTCTCGGCTAATTTGGAATCGAGCAGTGAGCGCGAAAGCGTCTCCGCACCGAATAGCTTCTTCGCCATTCAGCTCAACGGGCGGAAGGTGTCTACCGGGGCACTTCTCCAAAACCGACACGAGTGGAGAGCCTTTCTTCTCCCCTTTGCTCAGCTCTTCAGCGACAGTTTCGTCTGAACAGACGTGATAGTAGAACCAGGAACGCTTCCATTCTGGCCACTTGTTCCGGTAGGTGAGTGAAATGGAGATGCTGCCCCGAGTCTTCCGCGGCACAAAGTTGATGCATCCAATTTCGCTTGGCAGTTTACCTCCCAGGAAGGGGTCGTCCACTTGCGTCGGCCGGCGGTGAATATCATAGAACTGCACAAAAACATCCGCCCGCGGTTTACAACCAAGCATTTTCATAGCTTGTGCGAATACGCCAAGCCTGACGAAAGCGTTCGGTGTCAGCTGATGGAGCTGTATCTCGAACCCCGAAAGGACGTCCAAAATGAACTCTTCAAGTGGAAAATCCAAACCGGCGGCGAAATAGTCGCGAAACACAACAGCTTCATTGGACCGCGGAATCGGCACCTCTTCGTCGCCAGGGACCCGGCAATTCGCTAGATGGTCTTTCCTCAGAGGCCCGTTGACAGCCAGAGCTTGCAAACCAGCGGCTGTCACACGCAAAATGCCGAGAAAAAAGCTACAATCCGTCGGCACCGAAATCACGCCGGAGTCTCCATCGTCTGACAAGCTCCCACTGTGACTTGGAACCCGCGGAGCCTCCCCGGATCCAATCGAAACGTCTACGCTACTTTCGCGGCGGACGGATTCAGAAGCGCCAGTACTTTCGCTAGACGAGCTCGAGGTCGACGTCGAGCTGGAAGACGCCATCTAACATGGCGCGAAAGAAAAATAAACAAACAGTACATGCGAAAGGAAGAAGGAAAAGGGGGAGTATGGAGACGGAATCAATTAAACATAAACAACCAATTCGCAGGACATAAGCCAAAAAGAGACAGAAACAAGAGAAGAGAACTACACACCTCAACTATCGCCCAGCGAATAATCGAAGCAGGCAGCCGCAGCTTTCGCCGAAAGCGAATGACGTGAAGCGAATGGCGTGAGGCTTCGTGCGTGAGAGGCAACGGGTGCATGGACGCGACAACAGGCCAGGTAGCCTCCCCACCCCGAAGCCCGACGCTTATATACGAGCAGCCAGGACACGGTTTCCGAGGAAAAACGAAAAGACGTTTGGGCACGGAGTTCTAAGCGTCGCAAAAGCATCCCGTTATGACACACGGTTTTCGAGGAAGATGAAAATACGCTTGTGACACGACATTGAGGGTAACTAAATGACCCGCTCAAAAAATATAAAAAAAACTTGGTTTCGAAACGAAACAAAGGTTTTTTTTGGGCGGGTGTAGGCGCCTAGCGAAAGGACACGGTCGAACTTCGCAAGCTTGCAGACTCGACCGTAAGGGGCTATTGTTGGGGCGGCACCCAGACCGCAGGCGCCTCCAACCCACAGTACCAAAGGATGGCGGAGCTTTCGTGCGAAGGGTACCATTCGCGCGGAAGTAGGCGCCTCTGACCCGCAACACCGAACGACGACGGAGCCTTTGTGCGAAAGGTAACATTCGAGCGGAAGCGCGCCTTTTGGCTCGCGGGCCAAGGAAAGGCGGCACCTTCGCGCGAAAGGAAGCATTCGCGCGGAAGCGCGCCTTTTGGCCTGTGGCCCGGAGCAAGACGGAGCCTTCGCGCGAAAGGTAACATTCGCGCGGAAGCGCGCCTCTCGGCCCACGGGCCATGGAAAGGCGGTGCCTTTGCGCGGAAGCGCGCCTTTCGGCCCACAGCCCGGAGCAAGACGGAGACTCCATGCGGAAGGGTTCATTCGCGCGAAAGGGGCCCGATGTCTCCGGCGCGAGATTTCGGCTCTCATGACTTTGGCTTTTCGTGAGTTTTCGCAGGTCACCGGAAGCATGGGTCAAGGGGAGCGGGCCCACCGGTCAGGAAAAAGAGCCGGGGGACGCTAGGCCCGTTAGAGGACAAAGTTACGATGATGCCCCTCACGCTGGAAGAGGCGGTGTATGGCTACGGGGTAGTTGAGTAAGGGCATCATTGTAATCTTAGCAGAGTGATTAGAAGGGCAATCTTGTACTTTCAATTTGACCTGAATTAAGATAAAAGGTGCCCGTCCTCCTGAGGGAGAGGAGGAGGAGAACACTGTTCACTTTAGCTACTTCCCTACTTTCCCGTTCGTTTTCCGCTTTCGCTTCGTGCTTTCGTTCGTGCGACAACCCGCTCTTTCGGGGCCTCAGACCTGAAACAACACACTTCTTCTTCTATGTAGCCGTTTAAGAAGGCGCTCTTGACATCCATTTGAAAAAGTTTAAACCGTTTGGATGCAGCAAAAGCCAAGAGTATCCTAATCGCCTCCAAACGAGCTATAGGAGCAAACGTCTCCTCATAGTCTATCCCCTCCTTCTGACTATACCCCTGGGCTACAAGTCTGGCCTTATTTCTCACAACATGGCCATCATCTCCTTGTTTGTTTTTGAAAACCCATTTTGTACCAATAGGGTGACACTCAGGAGGAAGAGGAACCAAAACCCAAACCCGATTTCTCTCAAAATTTTCTAACTCCTCATGCATGGCATTGACCCAATCTGGATCAGATAAAGCATGTCCAACATCTCGAGGTTCAAAATCAGCAACAAATGTCGAATGAGCAAAGTGAGAGATTTGTTGTGACCTTGACCGAGTGACACGTTCGCCGATGCTGCCGGTCATCTGTTGAGGCGGGTGTTGGCGCTGAATATGTCGTGACGCCTCCCGAGCTGAAGAAATCTCCCCCTCAACAGCAGCTGGTGCCTCCTCGAGTACAAAAGGTACAACTCGAGGTGGCGGATCCCACGGCTCCCATGTAGTCGACGAAGAGGGGTTGGGGCCATGAGTTGTCGTAGTAGAAGCCGACGCTTGCGACATAGCAGGTGGAGGTGGTGCTGGATCATCCATCCCTTCAGCACCCTCGTCCTCGTCATCAAAAAGAGGCTCACCAACCTCATGATCACCGGCACGCTCAAAGCGAGAAGAAGGACAAACCATGGTCTCGTCGAAGGTGACATCTGATGTCTCCATGACTCAGTTAGTATCAAGGTTAAGTACACGATAAGCGCGAGTATGTGTGCCATAACCCAAAAATACACCATCTGAAGAACGAGACTCAAATTTGTCCAGGTTGCCTTTCTTGAGTATAAAACAGTGGCAACCAAAGACTCTAAAATAACTCACCTTGGGTAGTTTTCCAAAACGCAACTCATAAGAAGTCTTTTTCAAGAAAGCTCGGAGAAAAATGCGATTGGAGATATAGCATGCAGTGCTCATAGCTTCGGCCCAATATCGCCTAGGAGTCCTATGCTCATCGAGCATCGTCCTGGCCATCTCTACAAGGGTCCGATTCTTCCTTTCTACAACACCATTTTGTGGTGGTGTGTAGGGGGAGGAAAACTGATGCTCTAAACCCAAAGAGTTACAAAACTTCTCAAAATCCAAATTCTTAAATTCGGAACCATTATCACTCCGAATTGCTCGCATTGAGTTCATAGGGAACTCATTCTGAATACGCAAAATCAGATTGCGAGCAAAGGAGAAAGTCTCAGTTTTGTCTACTAAAAAGAAAACCCACGAATATCTCGAAAAATCGTCAACAACAACAAGCACGTACCACTTCCCTCCAACCGAACTCACCCGAGCCGGACCAACTAGGTCCATGTGCAAAAGCTCTCCAGGGCGATTAGTCAAGACCTGAGTCACTGGATGGTGGGGAGCGGCTACCATCTTCCCATGTCTACAAGAATGGCAAACAAGATCCTTCTCCATGGACAACTTGGGAAATCCTCGGATTAGGCCAAGTGAGCTAAGTCTTGCAAGCAAGTCGAAGCTTAGATGACCGAGTCTCCTTTGACACTTCCAAAGAACAGAGGAGGAAGGTCCAGCCAAAAGACAACGAGAAATTCCAAATGATTCCGAGAAATTCGCACGAAAGACTTTTCCAAAGGGCGAAATCAAACATACAAGATTCCCCTGAGGATCCAAAATGCGACTGAGATTCGGTTTAAAATGAATCTCATAGTCATCATCAAAGAGTTGCGAAACAGAAAGAAGGTTAAAGTGCAAGTTAGAAACAAGAGCTACATCGCGCAACACAAAGTGCTCATTAACTCGCACAGACCCACGAGACAACACCTTACCTTTGCTATTGTCGCCGAAGGTGATAAACTCCTTTCCGGCTACAGGACTAAGACTAGAGAACCACTTGGCGTTTCCGGTCATGTGCCTCGAGCACCCGGAATCCACCAACCAAACGTTCTGCAATCATTTTACCTACATCAATAAAAAGACATAGGGTGAGCATACGGTCCAACACTGGGGTTAGTGAAGTAGGAAGAATACCAGTGTTGGGCCGGGTGCTCAAAAGAACGGTTAGTAGCAAAACCATTCCTACCACGCCTACGGGGAAAGCGATCACCATGCTGAGGAAAACGTGGTCCGCTAGGGAAGAGGCGTTCACCGCGATAGTCAAAACGCGGTGGAGGGAAACGCTCAACAGGAAAGCCACCGCCACGGGGTCCATAGACCACAACTGCAGGCTCCCACCGGGCATGATCTCCTCGTGGCCTAGGCCTAGGAACTTGAGGTTTTGGACCTCTAGGCCTAGCAACACACCTCTGAACATTCGGCACATGTACATCATGGAAAGGATGGTACATGTCCGTGTTGTTCATCTCCTTTGCACGATGCGCCTCTCTCTTGCGCCGAAAGCAAAACTCACTCAAGTGACCATCTCTCCCACAATGCTCACAATGGTACCTCACCGCTCTCATAGGGGGTTGTTGGTACTCACAGTAGTGGGTATGGATCACCTTGTCATTCTGTGGCATAAGCTCCTCTTGGATAGGTGGCATTATGTCTAGTTTGTTCTTGAGGTGATTGGGCTTGAGAGACCACATTTGTTTGTGGGTGGAGCTCTCGGAGGTTCCTCATACACTCCATCTTTAGTGTTAGGCTTGAGAGGCTCTTTGGGTGGAATCTTAGTAAGTTTGGGAGTAGTGGTGGAGTTGGGCTTCTCACACGGGTTCAGACCACTCGACTCTCCAATCTTGCCAAAAGATGAAGCGTCAACACCCTGAGAAAAACCTACATGAGGACCTCCAGCAACATGCTTGAACTGGGCAATCATCATCCCGAGCTGCGGCTCACCACTAGACACCCATGACAAGATGGTCCGAATGTATGTGTTTTCCTCCTCGGTTTGCATCTTGTCATGCTTCACATTGGTTATCTCCATCTCCAAGCCCTCACACAAAGCACACCTAGACACACAAGTGCTACCCGAGTTGGCCTTCTCAAGAGACACAATCTTGACATTCTTCTCTGCCAACTCGGATTGCAAGCCTGCACAAGACTTGCACGCACCAAGCACCAAAGATCTAGCTCTAAGCTCATCCACCTCTCCTACCAACGCAGCATACATACTTCTCAAGGTGAGAAGGTCAGTCATGTGCGTGGTGCACATCTCGCACTCAGCCTCCTCAGAAACGACCACGGTGGATCTAGCAAACTCAAGCTCTCTCACCGTATCCTCCCACTTTTGCCTAAACTCCTTCCGCTCTCTAGCAGCACGCCTAAGCAACTTATCCTGACTCAGAAGGGCGACAGTAAGTTTCTCGACCTCAGCAGAAAGCTCATCGGGGGTCTGAGATACCTGAGCGGTGTCGTCGTCGTCATTCCGAGGGATATCCTCTAGCTCGTCGTCGACCTCCTTGCCAAGGGCCATGGTGTAGAAGCCCTCGTTTTCGGCGAAGAAGCAGAGGCCGTTCAGCTTGTCCTCGATCCTCTTCTTCTTCTCGGACTCGTTGTCGCTTGAGCCAACTCGTCATCCCCCATGAACTCTAGTTGCTCCTCTGTGACAGAAAGAAGTGAAGAGAGTGCAAATCCTCCAGAGGGGTTAGCAGAAGAGCCAGAAAGAAAAGCCATCGACGGGCCAGAAGGATTTTCATAAGAAGCCCTCGCCATGGCATCAATCTCACTGGATTTGAGCTTACTGAAGAGCTCGTTGCATGTGAGAGTCTCATAGTTAGGCGATTCGATGATCGCCTGAACCTTGGAATCCCACACCGATCGATCAAGAGTATGCAAAAGCTTCAAAGCTCTCTCATGATCGTCGAAAGGCAACAGCTCCCTGTTAGCCCTCATCCTGTTGACAATCACATGAAAGCGAGCGAATAAACTCTCTATGCTCTCGCCAGGCATGTGTCGAAAGTTCTCGTACTCTTGCTTGTGCGACTCGTAGAGATGGGTTTTGACTTGAGTGGTTCCCTCATGGAAACGCATGAGGGTAGCCCAAATCTCCCGAGCCATAGCGAGGTGAGAAACTCGATCAAACTCCATCATGCTCAGACATGAGAAAAGAGCATTACGGGCTCGACTATTGGCATCGTGCTCATCAATCTGATGCTGAGTAGCACGAGCAATCAAGACCACGTAATCGGCAGAGTTGCAAATATCCCAGATGGAAGAACCCAAACTCTGTAGATAGGCCGACATGCGTATCTTCCAATACGCATAGTTCGTCCCATTGAAAAACAGCGGTTTGCCCACGCCGCAATCCATGTCGCCTTCTGTGGATCTGGAACCGGCTAAGGTGGAAGATCCTTAACCCGCTCCGATACCAATTGAAGGACCGAGAATGCTAAAGCAAGGCGACTAGAGGGGGGGTGAATGGGAGATTCAAATTTCTTTTCAGAAACTTGTTGCCTCTGTCGCAAGAATCAACCCCAAGAGCAAACTCAGAGCTTGCAAGTGTCCACGACCCTAGATGTAGGGTGGATGCTTCCAAAAAGCACAACGGGACACTACACAACTCTGGAAACCCAACGCAACAACCCTAAACCCAATCCGAAGTCAGACGAACAAACTGCGGATGAAACAGTGCAGAAGAACCTGCATCAGACGCTGGCAGCCTCCAATGGTCAGGCAACGGACGCGTCCGATGTGAAAAGACCAAGTCTGGGACCTTACTGCATAGACATCGGATGCTGGCTACAGTTAAGCCCTAGCGTCCGATGCTAGACCCTCGGACGCTCCGATGGCAATGGACGCGCCGATGGTCAGCGTCCGATGCTTCTAACGTCAGTGTTCGATGCTCCTTAGAAAACACTGTCAGATGACACGTGGCATCGGACGCGTCCGATGCTCCTGACGTCAGCGTCCGATGCCGCCAAAACTGTGCTGTTCTTCCGCGGATTCAACCCGATCTCCCCCGAATCAAAAGCTCTAAGGCTTAGACTTGGTATGAGGAGTCTCTAGGAGATTAGTGAGCTATCCCAAAGAGATCATGGCTCGAACCTAACTTCAAATCGGTGAATCGGAAGAATTCAGGGCAAAGGAGCAAAAACTTGATCCAAAACAAAAATCGACCGATCTACTAGCTCAAGAGGTTAGAGTCAAATTCCTTCGGTGGAAAGATGCGTCTCTCGACCGAGAACAACTCTGTTCAAACGGAATTGTGAAAGACTCAACGTGGAGAGAGAACGAGTGACGGGAAAATCATGGAGAAAACGAAGAACGCGAAGAACAAGTCCAAAACGCGAATCGAACCACGAATTGCCAGCCGAAATTCGTCCCCACGAGGAGACAACGAGATTACGGTCTTGTTTCCTCAAAAAGCAAATACACAGAGGTATTGTTCACCGTCTCTGCGGATCTCAGTAGCTACAACAGTGGATAGGGAGAGCAGGAAACCCTAGAATGAAAATAGCAAATAACTGAGATGGTTTGGAGGGAGGGGTTGCCTCTCCTTATATAGCCTAATACAATTATTCCCCTTCTACCCCTACTTCTAATGAGCGAGCAGGCTAACCCTAAGGGTATTCCTGACCAACTCAAAGTTGTTGGTGATCCGACGGCCATGCCCGCACAACTGGTAGCTTCGCCTCGACGCGACCTCACCGATTGCCGCCACCGCTTCGCTCGTCCTTTTCCCGGACTTCACCCCCGGTTTTGAGGCCCAAACCGGGAAACCAGTCCTCACGACCAACCCCCGGTTTTGAGGCCCAAACCGGGAAACCCGCAGTCCATCGCCTGAGTTTTGCGGCCCAAACTCAGAAACCCGGAGCACCCAGGTTTTGAGGCCCAAACCTGGAAACCGTCCTCAGCCCGAGTTTTGTGGCCCAAACTCGGAAACCATCAGCGCCCAGGTTTTGAGGCCCAAACCTGGAAACCGTCCACCGGTGGTTTTTCTGTGGCTCAACCACCAAACCGAGCCATAGAGGGGACGCACCACCCGTGCACCCCGTCCACCGACATGTGTCCCCAGGTCCTCGACCCAGGCAACACTGTGCCCCACAAGTCTCCGCTCGTCGCTGTCCCAGGCTGTCAGCCACCACAACTGATCCTCAGGCCACCAGTCCCTTAGTCCAAGCCTCACGTCCGCCCTTCGCCACTCTCGGTCTATCGGCACGGCACGTCTCTACTTGACCTTCACCTTGCCTTTGATCACTGTATCCGCTCAACACCTGCACAACACAAGCTAAAGAACATGCGCATTATCCCAGTCGACAATCACTAATCACTCAAGACTCGGCATATACCCATGTATCCGCACATATTGCCGAGATAAATTCTGATAGTTCCGACGATGAGTCTAAAGATTGCTACGCTGCCGAAGTTTTATGGCCAGCGCAAAATAAACTGGTCACTTGTCCTTCCCTTAAACCGATTCATAAGAATCTGGGTGAGGAGGTGAAATTTACTTTTGATTTCTCTAAATGTGACCAAATATTTGATGAATTACTTAAATTCGGTTATCTTAAAATTAATTATACTTTGCCGTCACCCGACGAATTAAAAAGGAGGGCTTACTACAAATTCCATAATTCTTTCTCTCATGCCACTAATGATTGCAATGTTTTCCGTCGGCAGGTCCAATCGGCCCTCAACGAAGGACGATTGAGTCAAACTGAGATGCAGATCAGTACTACTCCTTTCCCAGTACACATGGTCGAAGCAGGGGATCCTTCTATCATGATTCGTCCAGAGCAAGCCAATACGACCAAGGGAAAGAATGTGGTCATCGATGAACCACGAGGAACACCGAATGCCGAGAACGATTCGGGGCGCAAGGTGGTGCTCGAGAAGGGTGACGATGGCAAAAGTAAAATCACAATCACTGCAGGGTCAACACGGCACCTGCATAAACAAAGGTATTTTGAGACCAGGGCAGCACAACAAAGGCCGACCAGGTCGGGTCTTCAGGCTGACTAGTCTGGTTCTTCTTCCAAGCAGCCGGAATAGAAGGCCGACCAGGTAAGGTCGGTCTCTGCCAATTCTAGTAGGATCGATAAACCGACTGATACAGTCGGTGTAACCGTATCTAAAGACTCTACCCCTTCCAAAGTACGTGTCATCCGCACTTTTGTCCCGCAAAAACCTGAAGTTGGCACTTGGAAGACTAATGCGGACAGAAATAAGGGGAAGGTCGCTAGAGAACCATGTGCTTTTGACAAGCTCATGGCCAAATACAAGCAGCAGAAGGCCGATTCCCAGAATCGGCCCATAAAAAAGAGAGATTCTACTCCTCCGAAGCGTGAGGACGAGAAATCCAAACAGATGGTGGTGTCTCAAGCGATGTATCTGGCACCAAAGGTTGGCCTGCGTTACCATCAGTGGGCCCCTCCTATTTCGCCACCACCACAATGGGGTCCTCAAGGGGTGTGGGTGCCCTACCCTATGCGGGCACATATGTATTATCAGCCAGGATGGGGAATGCCCACTAATCAGCCTGCAAGAGTCTCAGTATTTGATCGCTTGGGTGATCAGCCGAGTTCTAGCCAGAATCGGCCAGTCGCGCCAAAGACATTAATATCTCAGGAGACCAGGAAGACGCAGGCGCGACGGGTCTATGTGCCTAAGAAGGTGCAAAGTGTTCCTATTGCCTCTCCGACCAAACCTGACCCGGTCCCTACTATTACAATCGGGTCTCTGGAAGTCCCTCTTGCCAATGAACCTGAGCCGATGGTGGTTGAGGAGCCAGCAATAGAAGAGGTCCCAGAAGCTCAAGATACTCCAGCCAAGGCAGAAAATCCTGTCGAGCGTGACCCCAAATACATGCAGCCCAGATGGTGTCCTCCTAGTTTGACTAAAACTCAGCGAAGAAAGTTGTAGAGGGCCCGCTGCAACAAACAGAGGAAAGAGCGGCTCGACAAAATGAGGGAAGACATATTTAATTCAACACATCCTATTTTCCCTCAGGGCAAACAAGGAGGTGAAGAGCCGGCTTGCAATCAAAAGTCGACCTTGACGATAGTAGAGATAAGCAGGTCCGATCCTCAACCAACCAATCTGAGTGCCGAATTTAATAAAGAGGCTTCGGAACCAACCAAGTCGAACACCAATCTGACCACCGCAGGACAAGTGCCGACCAGTTTATTGGTCGAGCAGGGTGAGCCGATTACTGCTGGATCGGAAATTGAGACGGCCTGACCAGGGTCTGTGACCGAATCAGTTCCTAATATGTTGATGGGATTAGGCTCGCTTCTTGATAATCCTGATTCCTCCACTGATGTTGCTGCAACCAGTGGAGAATTATCTTGGGAACAAGATGATGAGATGGTGGATTATGAACCTTCCCCAGAGAGGGCAGAGGTCAATGTAGTTTACTTATCGGCCGACTACTACGTGGTCAGAGATGATTTAACGGCGGTGGAATTTAACTTCGCTACACAGACTGTTGTATTCCGGAAGCTAGAGGAATCCGTTAATCATCTTAAACCGTTGCATATAAAGGGTCACATCAATGGTACGCCAGTTCACAAGATGTTGGTCGACATTGGGGCAATCGTAAATTTGATGCCATACTCGCTTTACGAGAAGCTTGGCGGTACCAATGAAGAATTGATCAAGACCAACATGACTATCACTAGAGTCGGAGGAGGAGATCCAATTCTGGCTAAAGGAGTTGCATCCACGGAGCTGACCGTTGGGAGCAAGACTTTGGCCACTGCCTTCTTCATCGCCGACATACAAGGTAGCTATAACCTTATACTTGGACGTGATTGGATTCATGCTAATCGGTACATACCTTCTAGTTTACATCAGTTTCTCATTCAGTGGGTGGGAGACGATGTTGAGGTGGTGCACTCAGATTCATCGGCCTATGTAGCTACGACCGATGCTACTTTGCTCGGGGGGCATGATACTATTGCTTGTCTGTCTGGTCGGGACCTTTCTGATTTTTAGTTTGTTAGTGTTACTAGGGAAGGTTTCGTACCAATATCTTTAAAGCCGACTGATAATCGGTTCAACATTATCATGTAATTTAATGGAATTTAATGGATGATAATGTTGATTGGTTAAAACATCGTGTTGAGCAATATCGGACCTGTAAGACCGATACTCGTGAGGCTATTGATGATTTTGATGAGCTCAATAAGTTGGGCCAAGGTTTCACGTCGGCTGATCCTTTAGAACAAATAGATATCGGGGATGGTTCTATACCTAGGCCGACCTTTGTAAATCAAAATCTTGAAGCTGATTATAAATTAAAGTTAATCGCGCTCTTGAAAGAGTATGTTGATTGCTTTGCATGGAGTTATACAGAGATGCCCGGGTTAAGCCGAGAACTTGTTGAGCATCGGCTTCCTATTAAGCCGGGGTTCTGACCATTCAAGCAACATCCTCGTCGTTTTAATTCTACAATATATGACCGGATTAAAGAAGAGATTAATCGGTTATTACAAGCGGGGTTTATCCAACCATGCAGATATGCGGAGTGGGTCTCTAACATCATGCCTGTAGAAAAAAAGTGTTGACGCAAAATTCGTCACCTCGCGTCAAGGCACACAGCAAGCCGAACGAGGCTTGCTTCAATCGGGTGCCTGGAGCGTACTGAATCCGGAAGCATGCCAGTCGGTTTGACCTGAAAACCAACAAGGGATAAAATATGAGAATACCTTGGAACATGCTGGGTAAAAACCAGACAGTTCCAGATGTACGGCTTTGGAAGCCAATCACGATGGCACACAGCTATAGAAGCTGTTTGTTGAAACAGGTTTAAGATGTCATTCGGCAAGTATAAAGAGAAAGCATGTAAACATGTCGAATGCCGAACACATACGTGACAAAAGAATAAAAGAGGTAACTTGTAAATACAAATCTATTCAGATGACATATGCATAGGCCAATCCAGCTAGTCTGCCGCACATTCAACCTTCATGAACCCGTCAGGTATAAACTCAAGCAAAGCTAATCCACCGCATGATACCACTTGCTACAAATCTACACCACTCCTTATAATTAGATTAATCCACTGCATGATACGATCTAATTATAAGCTAAAAGCGTACATACATCTGAACAGATCTATACATACTCATTACTCATGTAAGCTTAACCAGAATCGGCAAACTAGCCGAACTGGGGTCCATGAAGAAGAAACATACAAGCAAAGCATGATTAAACTAATCTAAAACCTGTACCTGCCGCACGACACCCAGCTCTATCAAAGCCTAAACATGATCGGCATGCATGAACCCGCAGCATGTAACAATCTAGATTGAAAGTCGGTTCGGCCATCATGATCTTATAATTAGCAAAGCACGAGCGAACTCATGCGACAAGGCCGAACGAGGATCAATCTAGATTGGGCAAAAGGTGTTGTATGAATTAAATGAATAAAACATATAACACATGATAACTTGATGAATCTATTAGATCTGCCAAATCTAACAGAGCCGATAACTATTTTTACTCATGACTTAATCCGCCGCACGATTCAAGGCATAAGGAAAAACTTCCCGTCATAAGCTTAAATCCGCCGCACGATACTAAGCTTAACATACGAGACTACTTGCATCATATCTAAATCCACCGCATGATACTAGACATGATAGCAAGGTTGTCGGTACTTACGGAGGTCGACGGATCGATGATTCCCCTCGAAGAACTCGACGACACGACTATAAGGACTCGAAGACGGCACGGGGCCGGTTGTATTGATGTGGTTGTGAACAGTTTTACAATGGTCGAGGGCCTATATTTATACCCTGGACGAAACATGAGTCCTAGACGATCATGACTTTACAAAGAGATACGGAAAAGATATAAATTCTATATTATTTGGTGCCTTCCATCACCATGTGTCTTCTCGTGCAAGCCAGCTTTACCTGCGATACGCGTTTCCGAATGGAACTATGGCCTCGTGAAATAGCCGACCGCACCGACAAACGTCGAAACTCTGAGGGCCGAACAGTTGTTGATTGCTTGCCGAATCCTTTTCCTTCTGCTGGCTGGGCCCATCTATCATATCCTTACGTGTGCGAAAAATCTGGTGTCAACACATGCCCCCTAATTTTGGGATAAATGTTTCATTCCAAAATTCCCATTTTCCTTTCGCACTGTCGTGGAACCTCTGGAAGCATCTGCCTTCACACGCCATAATTACCGTGCCTGCCGATCCGCCTCCCGATGCACTTGGGATCTTTTAAAACTTTCCTTTCATTCTATTCCGGCTTGCGCATTCGGAACTCCTTGCTTCAGTCGAAACCAGAAAAACCCTCTTCTCTTCCACCATCCTCCAATTTAGAAGATGTCTTCCCAAGCGAGTCGCCATAGCCTCGAGCTTGGCGAGTCTAGCACTTCTAAAAGAAGGTCGCCCTTTCTTCTTCTTCCTTGTTTCACAAATGAAAGTAGCCGGCCTCATCTCATTACTTTTTTGTTTAGGAGGACTAATGACAACTTCACCGAGGATTTGACTCAGAAAGTCATAGATCTTCAGCTCGACCTGGAAGGGAAGGATCGGGAAATCACCCGAATCTCCCAAGAACGTGACGCCGCTCGAAAAAGGGCCGTTGGTAAGTATCCTCTCATCGCCTTTTCAGTATTTTCCTCCCCTTTTCTTTGTTTTCTCGCCCTCACTTATTTCTCCCTTCCTTAGATCTGTCATCCCAACTCCACGCCCTTGAAGCCGCCATCACCAAGCTCTCCACCACGGCTGATGTGATAGGCACAACACCTCTGAAGCGATTGAAGGAGGTTAACCGAATCCTTCCTATCATTTCCAGGACCGGCATGGGATTTGGCGCAGCACTTGCTTTCTCCGCTGTGAAGATCCATTCTGGCGCCGGCTATAGTAGATTTGATATTTGTGAGCAAGAGTTAGAAGATAAGGTAGAACATTCTGCAGAGGATATGAAGGAAGCCGAAACAGATCTGGCCGATGCCTTTGATCGCTTCTTCCCGATTAAGCATAGAATGGAGTGGACAAACTAACTTGTTGTGACTTTGCTCTTTTTGTAAATAAAAAAGTTCTCCTGTTTGTCTCCCTAAAATCAGCTTGTGATTGATCCTTTGAGATCAATGTATACACATCGATCACTGGTTTCCGCTCCCTGCTTCAATGGCAACGCAGGTCACACCGACCGTTGCTGATAACTGTATCATAAAACCCTGTTTTGCAGATAACTATTGCAACTGGCTATTTCGGACCTGAAGCTCCAATCTTTTTCCTCAAATCTCCAATGATGTCAGGACAACACTCTCTAAGGAACTCTTTCGCTTCCGCCCCTAATGCCAATCAGTAATGTGAATTCCCAAACAGCCAATTAAAACTCGAAATTTTAGCCGAATCCCATTGACTTCCCGATTCTAAAACTTCTTCTAATTATCAAAAGATTTGGCCTGTCCCAGTAACGGCCCATAAGCTGTGCAAAATTCTACTCCAACGCTTGGTCTTTCAATGTGCAAGCTATGGTTCTATAAAGGTGTCCGCATACAGGCTGTGACTCCAGTCGAATAGCTTGTCTTGCAAAAGTCCCCACCTCTCAGCTTCCAGTCTGAGAACAATGGCAGGGGATGGCAGCCACGGCAAAAACCCTGTTGAAGGCGAATCAGGAGGAAGTCGAACACGAACTCACCGGCATAGGTAAGAAACTAAATCTGCCTCTTTGTGAAAATTTGTTTCTTGATTCGCTATTTATCTTCTTTCCAGGGTGGAACCTCCCCCCAGTCACGCCTGGGCTCCTTCTCTAGAAGCGGTAGATCTAAAAAGTTCTCTTCAACCTTCTTTCCAACTACGAGATTCTAAATCTAATGATTCACTTTAGCAGATTCGTTCAGATGCTTCTCGGTACCGCGAGGAAAGGGATAAAGCCCAGAAGGAACTGGAGGATGCATGCAAGAAGCATAGCATCGAGGAAGCCGAGTGGGCAGAGCATCAAAAGCAACTCTGCAATATTATTGCAGGTCAGCAGAGCCTCGGCTCTCTCCTTTTTCTTGACCGAACCCATCTTCGCTTATCATATCCTGCCTCAGCCTTATCTGCAGAGAATGACCGCTTGAAGGTGGCAGCAAATAGAGTCGCCCTCAATGTGAATGCCCGTGGGGATTCTGTCGAAGCTCGCCTTGACGCTGTGAACGGCCGTATAGATCAGGCCGTCATCCAAGGTGTACGCGCTGGGGTCACTTTCGAGTTAGCAGCAATGAGTTCATGGACCAAGGAAGACTACTCCTCCCTACCAGTTGGATTCGCATGCGACCCAGACGAATTCGAAGATCTTGAAATTTATGATGGTCACGCTGCCGCTATCGCCGAAATCACTGATCCGCAATCTATTGTAAACACATTATTCTTGGGGTAGTTCTGCACTAGGACGAATTTATGAATGAAGCTTGTAACCTATAGAATTCGTCCTTCTCTGAATAATGTCTATTTTGCATAACCTTTTCTCTTCAATGATTTCCTCAATTGCAACATCTCCTTTGAAAAACGTTTGCCGAGTGTATGACGTCATTTTAGCCGACTAAATCTCATCTCCGATATGTCATGTCACTCGGCTTTGCACTTACTGCACTTCACCTTTCTCTATCCCCAATAAACCTGCCATCTTGAAAAATGCTAGGGTCACCAAGGTCATAAACATCCGTACTAAAGGTGATATAAATATCGGCTATAACTTAAATCTTTGGAATATTTTTTCTGCTAAAGGCGATGCTTTTACATCGGCTGTATAAAATATCCTTTGAGTTACACATTTTTCACGCGTTCGGCTTTAACAAGTAGTGCCGAAGCTTCAACTGACAAACAGTACACATGAATCACCAATTTCGTCACAGCCGAATCCCCTTTCTTGGGTTTAACATTTTCGGCTAAAGCAAACTGCCGTTCATTTTTCCCTCAAAACTAATATAAGGGCCGATCCTATTATAAGGCTTATCGGCCATCACGTACAACCCGAAATAATCACCAAGCTGTAGAAGCACTTTTACATATCCCCAAACTCATCATAAAGCTTCTGTTGTACGCCACCTCGTAAGAATCTTCTCTGAGTTTCCACGAGCCCTGGTAATGAAGAAATAATCAGAACCCCTAAAGGTTTGCAGATTTCGAAGCATATTTGAGACCCAAACTTGAACATACTGATCCAACTTCGGCTCCATTATCAACACTTTATTCCTTGTCAGCCGACACGAAACTTTGGCCTCAATGTTTCCCCATCACCATTAATTGGATTTTAAAAATTACTCTGAGAGCCGATTATCTAAATTGGCTGTTGGTCCTCGTCGAAGACGTTCACAGGACCTGCTTCCCAAGCTCTTCCAGAGAAACACTCAACACCATCATACTCCCAGTAGATAGACTCTGCATTAGCAACACTCACCGAGTCATCGGTATGGACGATCTCAATGTCATCTCCAATCCACTGGATAAGGAATCGATGCATAGTTGATGGCACACAACAATTCGCATGTATCCAATCTCTTCCCAACAGCAAACTGTATGCCCCCTTGCCATCAATGACGAAGAAGGTGGTGATCAAGGTTTTAGACCCAATCATCAACTCGACATGGACTGCTCCTCGTGTGTCAGAAGAATTGCCAGCAAAATCCCTTAAGACCATATCGGTTTTCAACAGATCTTCACTTGTCAACCCGAGTTTCCTGAAGGTGGTATACGGCATGATATTAATAGCAGCTCCTCCATCGATGAACATCTTGGTTAATGGCTTGCCATTGATGTACCCCCTCATATACAATGGCTTCAAGTGTCAGTGATTAAATGGTTTGTCAAATACTGCCTTTTCAGCCAATACGAGATGAGCCAACAAGTCCTGAAATTCACTCTCATCAAAATCTGAATACGTCTCATCCTGGACATCTTGATTCTCCGGAGCTATAACCTCTGACGGGAGGAAGAACGCCATGTATGTATCAGCCGAGTGATCACCTCCATTCGGCTTCTCTTTAGGACGCCAGACCCGTTTCGTCTTGGTGCCCGCTTGCTCCAACTCCCTGTTCCTCAAGCGCAGCACTCTCCTTTTCTGGCTCTTCCTTAAACCTGGCGGACACCATTGTCCTTTTTGCTAGACATACTCACGGTATTCTTCCTCTTCAGTATGAGCCCAACT
Organism: Coix lacryma-jobi var. lacryma-jobi; assembly: GCA_009763385.1. NCBI lineage: Eukaryota > Viridiplantae > Streptophyta > Magnoliopsida > Poales > Poaceae > Coix > Coix lacryma-jobi. Next base: position 88,464,250 of record CM019831.1, read on the forward strand.
TCGATCGGCAAATCTTCCCTGCCGATTCTCAAAGCTATTTATTTTTAAGCGTCGATCGTCCTCAAGGATTCGCGCCCCAAGCCTTTCATGGACAGAACGGCGGTTGACTCGAGATTGCTTGTACTCGGAGTACTGACTACTGCATTCAGGGCAGTTGTTCTTAACAGGCAACTTCAAGCCTTCGTTCCAACAATATTGGAAGAACGAGCATTCCCAATGAGACTGTTCCTGTTCCTCCATATCTTCTCGTTCTTTTCGGTACATCTCTTCCTCGTACCTCCTTAGTTTTTTTAGGAACTCTTGCTCTTCATAAAACCTCTGCTTTTGATATCGTTCCTGTTCACGACGCCACTTGTTCAATAGAATACGTGTCGTGACTCTGGGCCTAGAGGTTTCACCTGTTTCAATTTGGCTATTCTGAAACCGAACCCTCTGCTGAAGTTCCTCATTCGTAATCTGCCGATCAGGGTCAACAGCACCAACACCCTTTGCTCTATCAGAAGTTAAAACTTTCATCTTGTTCTTTCCTCCAAAATCGGCTATATTGATCATATTGACAGAGAAGGACATGGTATTCTGTCCAAAAGGACTACCATCCACTTTCATTTTTCCATCAAACCTTAGGTGTCCGTCTTGGATGGCCTTCTGAATCCGCACTCTGAACACTCGGCAATCATTTATGGAGTGAGACTTGGTATTGTGGAAACCACAATACTTCTTGTCTTTGACGCCCTCAGGGAATAACATAGCATGACCCTCCGGCAACTTGATGCGTCCTTCCTTCAGCAGATACTCAAATAACTTATCTGATTTGGAGACATCAAAATCATAGGTACCCTTTTGCTGCCTCAGCCATCGCTGGTTGACTTGAGTTGGGTCCTTGGCCTAGATTATCTCAGCTGCAGCTACTTCATCTTCATCATCGTAATCAACTGTGTCTTCCAAGAAAGCCTGATACATCTCGGCAGCTATGTCGCCCTTCTGGAACTGGTTGCTCTTCCTGAATCCCTGAGCTCGATTGCTCATCATTGCCAACCTTTGTGATAACTGCCCGAGGTCTTCAAATTCCATGCCGAATAGCTTTTCTTTGATACTCGGCAACATGCCAGCTATGGCTATCCCCGGCAACTGGTCATCCGGCAAATTCAGAGAATAGCAGAGATTTTTGGTCTCCCTGAATCGGCGCAGATACTCTTGCGGTGTCTCGCCAGGTCTCATCCTCAAGCTCATGAGATCGACCAACTTCTTCTCACTGGTTCCCGTGAAGAAGTATGAGTGGAATTTCTGCTCAAGTTCTGCCCATGTATTGATAGAATTTGCTAGCAGAGATGCGAACCAAGAGAAGGCTGGTCCTGTCAATGACAACGGGAAGTATCGAATCCTCCAAGCTTCATCTGCCGATGCTTCGCCAAGCTGCATCAGGTAACGGCTGATATGCTCTCTCGTACTGGTGTCATCTTGGCCCGAGAACTTGGTAAGGTCAGTAGGAGGCTTGACTCTCGGAGGGAGAGCCACCCGATTGTACCACTCTGGGTAAGGAGACTTATATGTGTATGTTTGATTCTTTGGCTTTAGGCCGAACTCATTCTGCATCATATCAGCCATTTTATGCATGATGAGGCCAACGTTTGAATCAGGAGCTGTTTGTGCTTGCCCCCCAGTATGTAATCCTGCTGAACTCCCGTAGCCTGGATTCGGAAGAGCACTAATTGAGTTATAGTCTATGAATTCCCGATATCCGTCTCCAAACATATCTTTCTGTATCCTGTTTGCCACAGGAGACACTCTAGAAGCAGATGGTGGGACGTTCCCTGTTGTGCCGAATGTGAGCTGGCCATAGGTCTGGGGAAGTTGTTGTGTTTCCTGAGACACCACTCCACCCATGCTTGGGCTAGCTCCACTGTTTTCGGCAACCCTCCGGAGTTGAGGTACTTGGAACAACAATGGCCCCCGTATTGGACCAGCAGCTTCTTCAAAATACTTATCTGCGTTTGGACCGAAAGTATCGATCATGACAGCACGAAAGGTGTTCAGGAAAGCCGATTGATGACTGGTCACTGCTCCTGATACGATCCTATGCATCATCTCCGCCATCTTCTGGAGAGCCGCTTCTTCGCTACCGTCAGGCAGCTCGAGTTGGTGATGAGGAACAACCTTCGGGAACGTCTGCTTCTGATAGACTTTGTCGCTTTTATTCTTGGAGAAGGTCTCCAAACACTTGCGCTGGAATTCATCACAAGCTCGCTGCAACAGATCTTTTGATTCTAGCGGCAAATTGTCCATGGTCACCTCGAAGACTTGATCTTCATTAATCTCAGGCATCTTGAAATGAAGGGTCCCACCAGGCGTGCCAAAAAGTGTGTTGACGCAAAATTCATCACCTCGCGTCAAGGCACACAGCAAGCCGAACGAGGCTGGCTTCAATCGGGTGCCCGGAGCGTACTGAATCCGGAAGCGTGCCAGTCGGTTTGACCTGAAAACCAACAAGGGATAAAATGTGAGAATACCTTGGAACATGCTGGGTAAAAACCAGACAGTTCCAGATGTACGGCTTTGGAAGCCAATCACGACGGCACACAACTATAGAAGCTGTTTGTCGAAACAGGTTTAAGATGTCATTCGGCAAGTATAAAGAGAAAGCATGTAAACATGTCGAATGTCGAACACATACGTGACAAAAGAATAAAAGAGGTAACTTGTAAATACAAATCTATTCAGATGACATATGCATAGGCCAATCCAGCTAGTCTGCCGCACGTCCAGCCTTCTTGAACCCGTCAGGTATAAACTCAAGCAAAGCTAATCCACCGCATGATACCACTTGCTACAAATCTACACCACTCCTTATAATTAGATTAATCCACCGCATGATACGATCTAATTATAAGAAGCTAAAAGTGTACATACATCTGAACAGATCTATACATACTCATTACTCATGTAAGCTTAACCAGAATCGGCAAACTAGCCGAACTGGGGTCCATGAAGAAGAAACATACAAGCAAAGCATGATTAAACTAATATAAAACCTGTACCTGCCGCACGACACCCAGCTCTATCAAAGCCTAAACATGATCGGCATGCATGAACCCGCAGCATGTAACAATCTAGATTGAAAGTCGGTTCGGCCATCATGATCTTATAATTAGCAAAGCACGAGCGAACTCATGCGACAAGGCCGAACGAAGATCAATCTAGATTGGGCAAAAGGTGTTGTATAAATTAAATGAATAAAACATATAACACATGATAACTTGATGAATCTATTAGATCTGCCAAATCTAACAGAGCCGATAACTATTTTTACTCATGACTTAATCCGCCGCACGATACAAGGCATAAGCAAAAACTTCTCGTCATAAGCTTAAATCCGCCGCACGATACTAAGCTTAACATACGAGACTACTTGCATCATATCTAAATCCACCGCATGATACTAGACATGATAGCAAGGTTGTCGGTACTTACGGAGGTCGACGGATCGATGATTCCCCTCGAAGAACTCGACGACACGACTATAAGGACTCGAAGACGGCATGGGGCCGGTTGTATTGATGTGGTTGTGAACAGTTTTACAATGGTCGAGGGCTTATATTTATACCATGGACGAAACATGAGTCCTAGACGATCATGACTTTACAAAGAGATACGGAAAAGATATAAATTCTATATTATTTGGTGCCTTCCATCACCATGTGTCTTCTCGTGCAAGCCAGCTTTACCTGCGATACGCGTTTCCGAATGGAACTATGGCCTCGTGAAATAGCCGACCGCACCGACAAACGTCGAAACTCTGAGGGCCGAACAGTTGTTGATTGCTTGCCGAATCCTTTTCCTTCTGCTGGCTGGGCCCATCTGTCATATCCTTACGTGTGCGAAAAATCTGGTGTCAACAAAAAGGATACCGGGAAAATCAGGGTTTGCATTGATTTTAGAGATCTGAATAGAGACACTCCCAAAGATGAGTATCCTATGCCTATAGCCGATATGTTAATCAATGATGCTTCAGGACATCAGGTTGTCAGTTTTCTTGACGGCAACGCTGGTTATAACCAGATATTCATGGCCAAAGAAGATATGTCCAAAACGGCCTTTATTTGTCCTGGGTTCGTTGGTCTTTTTGAGTGGGTCATGATGACATTCAGTTTGAAGAATGCAGGTGCCACTTATCAGCGTGCTATGAATCTGATCTTCCATGATTTGATTGGGATAATCATGGAAGTGTACATTGATGATATTGTGATTTACGTCTAGCGTTTGAAAGGATGCGCCGTTATGGTTTGAAGATGAACCCTTTGAAATGTGCTTTTGGTGTATCAACTAGGAAGTTTTTAGGGTTTATCATTCACGACAAAGGCATAGAGATTGATCCTAAAAGGATAGAAAAGTTCAGGCGCCTACATGCAAAAGGGACTTGCAGAAGTTCTTAGGGAAAGTGAACTACTTGAGGAGATTTATTGCAAATTTGTCCAGGAAAATTATTCCTTTCACCCCTATACTAAAATTAAAGGATGAAGCTGAGTTCGCTTGGGGGGCAGAGCAGTAAGAAGCATTTGAAAAGATGAAGGAATATTTGTCATCTCCACCAGTTCTTCGGGCGCCTAAGAGAGGCATCCCTTTCAGATTATATGTCGCCGCCGATGAAAAGGTTATTGGAGCTGTCTTGACACAAGAAGATGAAGGTAAAGAATATGTAATTGCATATATTGGTCGCCGTCTTCTTGATCCCGAGACAAGGTACGCCCATATCGAGAAATTATGTTTATCCTTGTACTATGCTTGTGCTAAAATGAGACACTATTTGCTATCTAGTACATGTCTTGTTGCATGCCAGGCCGATGTGATTAAGCACATGTTATATCGGCCAATCCTTAGAGGAAGGGTTGGCAAATGGGCGTATGCATTGATTGAGTTTGACTTGACCTATGAACCATTGAAAACTTTGAAAGGTCAAGTTCTGGCCGATTTCATTGTTGAGCATGGTATAAGTTTAGAAGATGAAATCAGTTATTTTACTTTTACTCCATGGAAACTTCATTTTGATGGATCGGCTTGTAAGGAGGGCCAAGGTGTTGGTGTGGTCATTATTTCTCCTAATGGTGCTGAGTTTGAAATGTTGAGCCGGTTAGATTACTTGTGCACTAATAATCAAGCCGAATATGAAGCTCTTTTATTCAGTTTAGAAATTTTATGTTCCATGGAGGTTAAGCATGTTGAAGCTTATGGTGATTCCTTACTAGTAGTACAGCAAGTTGCTGGTAATTTCCAATGTTTAGAGGGATCGTTAAATGTTTATCTTAACATGTGCCTTGACATCATTGCTCATTTTACCGAATTCTAGATTCGGCATATACCAAGGCATGAAAATTATAAAGCCAACATGTTAGCTCAGCAAGCATCTCGCTATAATGTTAGTAAACATAATTTTTACATAAAACCGGTGCAGCAGCGCGTAGAAGTATTGTCGGCTTCTATGACCGACTAGTTTGTTTTAAGACCAGTTTGGCCATCTTGCCATGGAGACCAGGTATATGTTGAGCATACTTGGGTAAGTACTATGGCCGACCAGGTTGTTTATGAATGAACTCAGTTAATCTGTCCGATTGACCTGGTCGATCTTGGGACGATTAATTTGTCTAAAGAAACTCTAAATCGGTCCGAAACAAATGGAACTGATTTGGAAGATTGGAAAACTCCCTTACTTAAATATCTTAATGATCCAAGTACTAAGGTTGATCAAAGTGTTTCGGCGGAGTGCATTTAAATATATACTACATAATGATGAGCTTTACCGAAGAACTGTCGAAGACTTGTTGCTTAAGTGTTTGGGATCTGATCAAGCAAAGGTGGCTATGGGGGAAGTTCATGAAGGTATTTGTGGTACACATCAATCAGCGCCTAAGATGAAATGGCTATTGCGTAGAGCTGGGTTTTATTGGCCCACAATGATGGCCGATTGTTTTCGTTACTACAAAGGATGCGAAGAATGTCAACGGTTTGGAAATATACAGCTTGCACCTGCTGCTATGCTTCATCCTATTATCAAACCGTGGCCTTTTCGTGGTTGAGGGCTAGACTTCATTGGCCAAATTCATCGCCCATCTTCAAAAGGACATCGTTTTGTTCTGGTTGCTACAGATTACTTCACTAAATGGACTGAAGCAGTACCTTTGAATAATATGACACATAAGGAGGTAATTGAGTTTATCACTGAACATATCATACATAGATTCGGCATACCTCAGACGTTAAGCACAGATCAAGGGACGTCTTTTATTTCTAAAGAAGTGCAAGATTTTGCCGAATTATACAAAATAAAGATGCTCAATTCGTCTTCGTACTATGCTCAAGCTAACGGCCAAGCTGAGTCCAGTAACAAGACTTTGATCAAGCTTATCAAGAAAAAGATTGAGGACAACCCAAGAAGGTGGCATGAGGTTTTGTCTGAGGCTTTATGGGCTCATCATGTGTCAAGGCATGGTGCTACAAAAGTCACTCCTTTCGAGCTGGTATGTGGGCAAGAAGCAGTGTTGCCCGTCGAGGTAAATCTGGATGCATATAGACTAGCTAGACAGAATGATTTATCTGTTGTTATGTACCATGATGCCATGATGGACAACATAGATGAAATAACTGATAAGAGATTAAAAGCTTTTATGGAGATGGAAAAAGACAAAGCTCGGGTTGTCAGAGCATACAACAAGAAAGTGAGAAGCAAATCGTTCCAAGTGGGAGAGTTAGTATGGAAAACTATACTACCACTCGGGTCGAGAAGCAACAAGTTTGGCAAGTGGTCACCGAGTTGGGAAGGTCCTTATAAAGTGATCAAGGTAATATTCGGGAATGCATATATGCTAGAGACGTTACAAGGTGAAAGTCTCCCAAGAGCAATAAACGGAACGTATTTGAAAAAGTACTTTCCAAGTGTTTGGCAAGAAGCCTGAGCGCCTTCCAAACAATGGCCGATACATGTATCGCCCTTAGAACAAAAATAGTCAGAATATTCATCCTTAATTTTCGAATAGCCGATGAGTTGGACATCGTTGTTATTCGGTTTGTTTTCAGGTTCTATTAAAGATCACCTAAAAATAGGGGGCATATGTTCACACTTAAAAGTGTCGTAGGTAAGGATGAATTTAGAAGAGGCATTCAACCTAAAATATTAGAGTTGAATTTGTCTTGTTTTATTTAATATTTAACGGATCGAATGGGCCTGGTCATTTTGGGTTTCTGATCACTTATGATATGTTCGACCAAGGGGCCCTGGTCGGAAGCCTTATGAAAATTGAGTCCGGTGTTAATATGTGAATCCTTCTCTTGTAAGGACGATTTGGGGCTGATAAAGCCCATTAAGCTGATCTGTTCGATCTAAAGATTGACAAGATCAGGGTTACCCTGTTGTGCCCGGATTGGATTCTATATTTTGATAGAGTCCGGATAGGAAACTTGGAGATTGTATCTAGAGATGTTTCCTATTGAGATAAGACCAACCCCCCTCTCTATATATGAGAGGATCATGGCCGATTGCGGCATCCAACTTCAATCGATCAAAACCAATCTACTATCCCCTTTACCTTTTTTCCCTCTACTTTGCTGTTCGGCGCATCTCCCGGCGAGATTCGACGGTGTTCTAGGTGGCCTTGCTGGTCCTAGAACAACCTCTACGTGCTTCTCCCCGACGTGTCTTCCCGGGAGGAGTTCTAGAGTTATCAACATAGGAGCCCAAAACCCTAGATCGATCAAAACCGGTCTTTAGATCGGTTTTCGTTGGTTTAGCCAGGGTCCCTGCTGTCTCAGGTTGAACCGCAACCTCTCCGGGCGTTCTAGCCATGCTGGTGTGTGATTCGGATAACTTCCGACGTCAACACCATCATCAACATACCTCATGTACCCATTACATTGCAAAACAAAGATGGCACTCCAGTATAGCTGAAATAATGACAACATCCATCCTAGAAGAAATTAACATGTCCATAGACAAGCAAACAACATTAGTACATATAAACATGTCATGATAGAGAGATACATCAAATGAAGCTTTATTTACTACTACACTAATGACTCCGAGAACAAGGGAACATAAGGAAGATGGTAAGGTGTGTTGATCTATCTTAGCACACTACGACGTCTACCATGCATACGGAATGACATGGGAAGAGATGTGTTGACGTCGGAAGTGATCCGAATCAAACACCAACAGGGCTAGAACGCCCAGAGAGGTTGCAGTTCAATCTGAGACAGCAGGAACCCTGGCTAAACCGACTAAAACAGATCTAGAGACCGGTTTAGATTGATCTAGGGTTTTGGGCTCCGGTGTTGATAACTCTAGTCCCGGGAAGACCCGTCGTGGAGAAGCACGTAGAGGTTGTCCTAGGACCAGCAAGGCCGCCTAGAACGCTGTCGAGTCTCACCGGGAGACGCGCCGTACAATAAGGTAGAGGGGAAAAAGGGGTAAAAGGGTAGTAGATTGATTTTGATTGATTAGGGTTGGATGCCTCAATCGGCCATGATCCTCTCATGTATATAGAGGGGGCTGGTCTTATCCCAATAGGAAACATCTCGAAATACAAGTTTCCTATCCGGACTCTATCAACATATAGAATTCAATCCGGACATGACAAGGTAACCTTGATCTCGTCGATCCTTGGATCGACCAGATTGGTCTAATGGGCTTTATCAGCCTATACTGATCAACAAATTGTTCTTACAAGAGAAAGATCCACATAGTTAGCGTCGGACTCAACATTCATCACAACCATAAGGCCTCCGACCAGGGTCACCTGGTCGGACATAACCTGAGCGATCAGAAACCCAAAATGATCAGGCCCATTTAACTTAGAGCATCTGATCTCTCAAGAGACAAATTCGATCCTAATATCACAGGCCGAACACCTTTTTAAATTCATCTTTATCTGTGACATTTTTGAGTGTCAACATACGCCCCCCTGTTTTTAGGTGATCTTTAACAGAACCTAAAAACAAACCGAATAATAACGATGTCCAACTCATCGGCTATTCGATAATTAAAGATAAATATTCTGATTATTTTTGTTCTAAGGGCGATACATGTATCGGCCATTGTTTAGAAGGCACTCAGGCTTCTTGCCAAACACTTGGAAAATATTTTTTCAAATACCTCCCGTTTATTGCTCTTGGGAGACTTTCACCTTGTAACGTCTCTAGCACATACGCATTCCCAAATCTCACTTTGATCACCTTATAAGGACCCTCCCAGCTCGGCGACCACTTGCCAAACTTATTGCTCTTCGATCCAAGCGGTAATATAGTCTTCCACACCAATTCTCCCACTTGGAATGATTTGCTTCTCACCTTTTTGTTGTAAGCTCTGGCAACCCAGGATTTGTCTTTCTCCATCTCCTTAAGAGCCTTTAATCTCTTATTGGTCACTTCATCAATGTTATCCATCATGGCATCATGATACATAACAATAGATAAATCATTCTGTTTAGCCAGTCTATATGCATCCAGATTTACCTCGACAGGTAACACCGCTTCTTGACCATATACCAGCTCGAAAGGAGTAACTTTCATAGCACCTTGCCTCGATATTCGATGAGCCCATAGAGCCTCAGACAAAACCTCATGCCACCTCCTCGGGTTATCCTCAATCTTCTTTTTGATAAGCTCGATCAAAGTCTTGTTACTAGACTCAGCCTGACCATTAGCTTGAGCATAGTATGGAGATGAAATGAGCATCTTTATCTTGTATAATTCGGCGAAGTCTCGTACCTCTTTAGAGATAAAAGATGTTCCTTGATCGGTAGTTAACGTCTGAGGTATGCCAAATCTATGTATAATATGCTCAGTAATAAACTCAATTACCTCCTTATGTGTCATATTCTTCAAAGGCACCGCTTCAGTCCACTTAGTGAAGTAATCTGTAGCGACCAGAACAAAACGATGTCCCTTTGAAGATGGAGGATGAATTTGGCCAATGAAGTCTAGCCACCAACCACGAAAAGGCCATGGCTTGATAATAGGATGAAGCATAGCGGCACGCGCAAGTTGTATGTTTCCAAACCGTTGACATTCTCCACATCCTTTGTAGTAACGGAAACAATCGGCCATCATCATGGGCCAATAAAACCCAGCTCTACGCAATAGCCATTTCATTTTCGGTGCCAATTGATGTGTACCACAAATACCTTCATGAACTTCTCTCATAGCCACCTTTGCTTGATCAGATCCCAAACACTTAAGCAACAAGTCTTTGGCAGTCCTTCGATAAAGCTCATCATTGTGCAGTACATATTTAAACGCACTCCGCCGAACACTTTGATCAACCTTAGTACTCAGATCATTAAGATATTTAAGCAGGGGAGTTCTCCAATCCTCTAAATCAATTCTACTTTCATTAGAACTCGATTCAGACTGATTTAGAATTCTTTCAGACAACCTGGTCGGCCATAGTGTCTACCCAAGTATGGTTAACATGTACCTGGTCTCCAGGGTAAGGTGGCTGAACTGGTTTTAAAACAACCTGGTCGGCTATAGGAGCCGACAATACTCCTGCATACTGTTGCATCGGCTTTATGTGAAAATTACGTCTACTGATACTATATCCAGATGCTTGTTGAGTTAACATGTTGGCTTTATGATTTTCATGCCTTGGTATATGCCGAATCTGGAATACGGTAAAATGAGTAATGATATCAAGGCACATGTTACGATCAGGGGCGAAGCCATGTTGCTCTTGCCGAGTGCACGGGCACCAGGGAGAAAAATATTTTTTAGCGATTAGCACTTAAGTTCCACCATTTGTGCACTCCCTTACAGCTTAGTAGGTGCACCACCCGGCCTTTATTTTGGTTAGTATTTCTAGTTTTCTACTAGTACTGTTACTATATTGATTGTTGTAGTCGCTTAAGTGTAATGAGTGCACTCGGGTCCTCAATGCTCTAGCTTCGCCCCTGGTTACGATAAACATTTAATGATCCCTCTAGGCATGGAAACTTACCAGCAACTTGTTGCACTACTAGCAAGGAATCGCCATAATCCTCAACATGCTTAACCTCCATGGAACATAACATTTCTAAACCGAATAATAGAGCTTCATATTCAGCTTGATTATTAGTGCACAAGTAATCTAACCGGCTTAGCATTTCAATCTCAGCACCATCAGGAGAAATGATGACCACACCAACACCTTGGCCCTCCTTACAAGCCGATCCATCGAAATAAAGTTTCCATGGAGTAAAAGTAAAATAACTGATCTCATCTTCTAAACTAATACTATGCTCAACAATGAAATCAGCGAGAACTTGACCCTTTAATGTTTTTAATGGTTCATAAGTCAAGTCAAACTCAATCAACGCATACGCCCACTTACCAATCCTTCCTCTAAGGATTGGCCGATATAACATGTGCTTAATTACATCGGCCTGGCATGCAACAACACATGTACTAGATAGCAAATAGTGTCTCAATATGGGCGTACCTTGTCTTGGGATCAAAAAGACGACGACCAATATAAGCAATTACGTACTCTTTACCTCCATCTTCTTGTGTTAAGACAGCTCCAATGACCTTCTCTTCGGCGGCGATATATAATCTGAAGGGGATTCTTCTCTTAGGTGCCCGAAGAACAGGTGGAGATGACAAATATTCCTTTATTTTCTCAAACGCTTCTTGTTGCTCTGCCCCCCAAGTGAACTCAGTTTCGTCCTTCAGCTTTAATATAGGGGTAAAAGGAATAACTTTCCCAGACAAATTTGCAATAAATCTCCTCAAGTAGTTCACTTTTCCCAAGAACTTCTGCAAGTCCTTTTTGCATGTAGGCGCCTGAACTTTCTTGATCTTCTCTATCCTTTTAGGATCAATCTCTATGCCTTTGTCGTGAATGATGAACCCTAAAAACTTCCCAGCTGACACGCCAAAAGCATATTTTAGTAGGTTCATCTTCAAACCATAGCGGCGCATTCTCTCAAACACTAAACGCAGATCGGCTAAATGAGATACATGAGCAGCCGATTTGATCACAATATCATCAATATATACTTCCATGATTATCCCAATTAAATCATGAAAGTTCAGATTCATAGCGCGTTGATAGGTAGCACCTCCGTTCTTTAAACCAAATGTCATCACGACCCACTCAAAAAGACCAACAAACCCCGCACAAATGAAGGCCGTTTTTGACATGTCCTCCTCGGCCATGAATATCTGATTATAACCAGCATTGTCGTCAAGGAAACTGACAACCTGATGACCTGAAGCGTCATTGATCAACATATCGGCTATAGGCATAGGATACTCATCTTTGGGAGAGTGGCTCTATTTAAATCTCTAAAATCAATGCAAACCCTAATTTTCCCAGTGTCCTTCTTCTCCACAGTCACGATATTAGAGACCCACTCTGCATATCTGCATGGCTAGATAAACCCTGCTTGTAATAATCGATTAATTTCCTCTTTAACCCAGTCATATATTGTAGAATTAAAATGATGAGGATGTTGCTTGAATGGTCAGAACCCCGGCTTAATAGGAAGCCGATGCTCAACAAGTTCCCGGCTTAACCTAGGCATCTCCGTATAACTCCATGCAAAGCAATCAACATACTCCTTCAGAAGCACGATTAATTTTATTTTATAATCGGCTTCAAGATTTTGATTTACAAAGGTCAGCCTAGGTATAGAACCATCCCCAATATCTAATTGTTCTAAAGGGTCAGCCGACGTGAAACCTTGGCCCAACTTATTGAGCTCATCAAAATCATCAATAGCCTCACAAGTATTGGTCTTACAGGTCCAATATTGTTCAACACGATGTTTTAACCAATCAACATTAGCATCCATTAAATTACATGATAATGTTGAACCGATTGTCGGTCAGCTTTAAGGATACTGGTACGAAACCTTCCCTAGTAACACTAACAAACTGGAAATCAGAAAGGTCCCGACCAGATAAACAAGCAATAGTATCATGCCCCCCGAGCAAAGGAGCATCGGTTGTAGCTACATAGGCCGATGAATCTGAGTGTACCACCTCAACATCATCCCCCACCCACTGAATGAGAAACTGATGTAAGCTAGAAGGTATACATCGATTAGCGTGAATCCAGTCACGCCCAAGTATAAGGTTATAGCTACCTTGTATGTCAGCGACGAAGAAAGCAGTGGACAAAGTCTTGCTTCCAACGGTTAGTTCCATGGACGCGACTCCTTTGGCCGGAATAGGATCTCCTCCTCCGACTCCAATGATAGTCATATTGGTCTTGATCAGCTCTTCATCAGTACCAGCAAGCTTCTGGTAAAGCGAGTATGGCATCAAGTTTACGATCGCCCCGCTGTCTACCAACATCTTGTGAACTGGTGCACCATTAATGTGACCTTTTATATGCAACGACTTAAGATGATTGACAGATTCCTCCGGCTTCTGGAACACAGCAGTTTGCGTAGAGAAGTTGAATTCTACTGTTGTCGAATCATCTCCGACCACGTAGTAGTCGGCCGATAAGTAAACTACATTGACCTCTGCCCTTTTTGGGGAAGGTTCGTAATCCACCATCTCCTCATCTTGTTCTTCGGGTAATTCTTCACTGGTCGCAACAATACCAGCGGAGGAAATAGGGTCATTAAGACACATGTCGGATTCCATCGGAGTACTAGGAACCAATTCAGTCTTGGAATCTGGTCGGGTCGGCTTAACCCCTAATTCAGTAGTAGCTGATCCAACCTACTCGACCCCTAGACTGGTCGGCACTTGACCTGAGGTGGTCGGATTGGGATCCGACCTGATCGGTTCCGAAACCACTTCCGCAAATTCGGTGCCCAGGCTGGTCGACTCAGGATCCGACTTGTCCAGCTCCACAATTGTCAAAGTCGGCTTTTGGTTACAAGTCAGCTCTTCACCCCCTCGCTTGCCCTGAGGGAAAACAGGATGTGTCGAGTTAAATATATCTTCCCTCATTTTCTCGAGCCGTTCCTGCCTCTGTTTGTTGCAGCGGGCCCTCTGCAGCTTCCTTCGTTGAGTGTTAGTTAAACCAGCAGGGCACCATCTGGGCTGCATGTATTTGGGGTCACGCTCAACAGGCTTTTCTACTTCTGCCCCGGTTGAAGTACTTTGAGCTTTTAGACCCTTTTCTGCAGTTGGTTCCTCGATCGCCGTCGGCTCGGGTTCGTCGGCAAGAGGGACTTCCATAGACCCGATCGTAATAGTAGGTATAAGATCGGATCTGGTTGGAGAAATAATGGGGACACTTTGCACCTTCTTAGGTACATAGATTTGTCGCACTTGCGCCTTCCCCATTTCCTGAGAGGTCAAAGTCCTTGACGTCATCAGCCGATTTTGATTTGCGCCACTAGAGCTTGGCCGATCACCTAATCGATCGAACATTGAGATCCTTGTGGGCTGACTGACGGGCATTCCCCATCCTGGTTGGTAGTACATATGTGTTGGCATAGGGTAAGGTATCCACACCCCTTGGGGACCCCATTGTGGCGGTGGCGAGTTGGGAGGTGCCCATTGGTGCTGATATGGAACGACCTTTGGTGTTGGAGACACCACCATTTGCTTAGGCTTCTCATTTTCACGCTTAGGGGGAGTAGACTCTCTCTTTTTTAAGGGCCGATTCTGAGAATCGGCCTTTTGCTGCTTGTACTTAGCCATGAGCTTATCAAGGGCGCATGGCTCCCTAGCAACTTTCCCTTTACTCCTATCTGCATTGGTCTTCCAAGTGCCGACCTCGGGCTTCTGCGGGACAAATGTGCGTAGGACATGTATTCCGGAAGGAGTAGGGTCTTTAGAACCGGCTAGACCGACTGCATCAGTCGGCTTATTGCTTCTATTGGGGCCAGGAAAAACTTGCTTGACCTGGTCGGCCTTCTGCTCCAACTGCACTGGTTGCTTCGAAGATGAACCAGACTGGTCGATTTGAGGACCCGACCTAGTCGGTCTCTGTTGTGCCGCCCTGGTCTCAAAATATCTTTGTTTATGCAAGTGTCATGCTGACCCTGCAGTAATTGTGAGCTTGTTTTTGCCATCATCACCCTTCTCGAGCACCACCTTGCGCCCCGAATCATTCTCAGTATTCAGTGTAACTCGTGGTTCGCCGATGACCACATTCTTTCCTTTGGTCGTATCGGCTTGCTCTGGACGAATCAGAATAGCAGGATTCCCTACTTCCACCATGTGCACTGGGAAAGGGTAGTACTGATCTGCATCTCAGTTAGACTCAATCGTCCTTCGTTGAGGGCCGATTGGACCTGTCGACGAAAAATATTGCAATCATTAGTGGCGTGAGAGAAAGAATTATGGTATTTGCAGTAAGCCCTCCTTTTTAATTTGTCGGGTGATGCAAAAGTATAATTAATTTTGAGGTAACCGAATTTAAGTAATTCATCAAATATTCGGTCACATTTAGAAAAATCAAAGGTAAACTTCACCTCCTCACCCCGATTCTTTTGAATCGGTTTAAGGGAAGGACAAGTGACTAGTTTATTCTGCGCTGGCCATAAAACTTCGGCAGGGTAACAATCGTTAGTCTCATCGTCGAAACTATCAGAATTTATCTCGGCAATATGCACGCCCGATCGATGAGTCTTATGAGGATCGTAAGGTTCTTTAAGGCGCGATTCTATCGAAACGGCCTTTTGCAACAGTTGATTCACATTAAAGAAATCATGATGCTCAAGTTTATCCTTGATCTCTCAACGTAGACCAGCTAGACATAGATCTGTTAGATCTCTATCGGAGATCATCAAATGGAAACATCAATTCTTGATTTCTTTAAAACGCTTAAAGAAGTCGACCACAGACTCGCTACGCCCTTGTCGAACCGATGTGAGGTGTGACAACCTAGTTTCTAGAACCCCGTCATAAAAGTGATTATGAAATGTTTCTTCTAACTCGGCCCAAGAACCTATGATGCACTCTGGTAGTGACGTAAACCAGGCAAAAGCAATACCAGTCAAAGACAAAGGAAAATGTCGTACATTCATGTAATCTAAAGTACTGGTTTCACCCATTTGTGCAAGGAACATGCTGACATGCTCCATAGTTGTTTTGCTACCATCATCGCTAAACTTATAAAAATCTGGTACCCTCCAACCGTCAGGTGCTTTCATAAAATCAAAACATGAAGGGTACGGTTTTGAATACGTGGTCTAAGTAGGCTTAAATTGGACCCCTAAACTGGTCTCGAGAGACCTAGTTATTTCTTCCTTAAACCGATTTATGGCTCGTCCAAAATCGGTGTCAGCAAGGTTAGTAGTGCCGCTATGCATGGGGTTATGGCTCGGAGACTTCGGTGGATTGGGCTGAAAGGACCGTGCCGCCTAAGAGGGGGGGGGTGAATTAGGCAACTTAAAACTTCTACTCTAAACTATGGCCTCTAATTTCCACCTAAGCAAAAACCTATGCAAGAAAGTAAACTATCTAATTTGCAACTAAGGTTTTGCTAAGTGTGTTTGTTATCTCTACCGCAAAAGGAGTTATGCAACCTAGTTTTCAAACCTATCAACTAGCAAGAGTAAGCTAGGAAAGGTAAAGAACATAAACAAGGTAGCAATGTAAATGCGGAAGCTAAAGAGTGTGATAGAGATGCAAACTCCCGTCGACGACTCCGGTATTTTTACCGAGGTATCGAGAAGCGCGCAAGCTTCCCCCTAGTCCTCGTTGGAGCCCCTCGCAAGGAATCCCTCGCAAGGGCCAAGCTCCCGGTCGGGTAACTCCGTGGATAGCTCCGGTCTTCCCCACGCGCAAGTGGGTCTCCGGTTAAGCCACTCGTGGCAAAGCCTCTCCCGGATGCTCCCCGCCGTCTTCACTATCAAGCTTCCGGCCGAAACACCGCGGGCCTTGTCCCCTTCGGTACACGGAGGCGGCCACACCACAATCGCGGTTGGTGTGATCTCGCAAGACTTACATGCCCCGCCGATGTACAACAACGGTGCGTGCAAGCACCGGTAGATGAGAGGTTTTCAACCTCACTAAACACTAGGCCTAACACCTAGAGCAAGCGCAAAGCGGTGGTCTAACTAGCTTAAGCACTTCACAAAGCACATACACTAATCCCCGAGTATATCACTTGAGCACTTTGGTGGCTAGAGCAACTAAATATGTGTCTATACACTTGGTGCACTTCCTTGAGCTCCAACCTCATTGATTTGGCCGGCCATGGGGGTATATATAGAGCCCCAACCAAAAAGAGCCGTTTGGAGAAAGTCATGGGCTTCACAGCGGACCATCGGACGCTGGAGTCGTGACCATCGGACGCGTCCGATGCTCCTTTAACGGCTAGATGCCAGCCTGGCACTGTGTCGCAATGGCTAGTTAGCGTCCGATGGTTGATCAACGGACGCGTCCGATGCTCATAGAGCCTCTCTGGAACCTCTCTGCATGGTCATCGGACGCAGGGTCCTGTAGCGTCCGATGTTAGCACCGGAGCATCCGATGCTCGCTGTGCAGGTTTGCACAGTGTCACAGTCGCGTCCGATGCCTCGGTCTTCAGCGTTCGATGCTCCTGCTGGCGCTGACACGAGCTAGGGTTTGCCAACGGAGCGTCCGACGCCTGCGTGGGCAGCGTCCGATGCAGCGTCCGATGCACTTCCTTGCTTCGTTTCTTCACGATTTCTTGCGCTGTATTGGTTCCATTCTTGTGCCTTTGACTTTGCTTGATCTTGAGAGTCTTCTATTGAGCTTCAAATGTCTTGCTTCAGGTGTTGACCATCGGATCATCACATAGCCTTTGTCCAAGT
This sequence comes from Coix lacryma-jobi var. lacryma-jobi, assembly GCA_009763385.1. Taxonomy (NCBI): domain Eukaryota; kingdom Viridiplantae; phylum Streptophyta; class Magnoliopsida; order Poales; family Poaceae; genus Coix; species Coix lacryma-jobi. The sequence goes on from CM019831.1 coordinate 88,481,964, forward strand.
CACATTTGCACCCTATTGGACTACAAAACAAAACACTTGCAAATGCATTAGTCCAATTTGGTTGTGTTGTTCATCAAACACCAAAATTCAAAGTTAAATTGTCCAAGGTCCATTTTCCTTACAATGTCCCCCTTTTTGGTGATTGATGACAATACGACCAAAGCAAGCAAATAAAAGATACATAATTTAAAATGCAATCTACTTGCTAGGATGCAATGCAAAGGCAAGATCATATGATGTTTAAAAAGATACCAAATTGAAATACATTTCTTCTAGCATATCTTGCCCTTGCTATGGAGTCCCTTTTAGTGGCTTGATGGATTAGTTCTCCCTCTAACTCCATAAACCACTTCCTCCCTTTGTTGGACCATTCCCAAAAAGATAACCATAAAATTTTTGAAATTTTGATTTTGGTTATTTTGTTTGTTTTAGTTTGGGCTTGTTTTTGGTCCCTACACATTCTCCCCCTTTGGAATCAAACACCGAAAAGGAAGACATTAAGGCTCAAGAGAGGAAACATTATATAAGCTAAAACTCCCCCTAAGTATATGCATACATATGATGTAAGGCAAAAGCATATGCATAACCAACAAATTAAAGCACAAAGGAGTTTAATCTATATAATACATGGAGAAAGCATATAAGAGTATTAAATTTAAATCAACATAATGATACCAGTTAGGAATACCACATGTAGATGCCAATTGGATTATCACCACACATGATGCTTGTCTCCAAGAACTCCATTTTCCTTGCAATGAGACTACTACACACATGATAATCTTGAAAATAGTGTTAGTCTCAAAGCTTCCAAATTGTAGAGTGAACTCCCCCTCAAAGTGTGCATACAAGTTTGAAATACTTGTAGGAGACATGCACATTTGACTTGTAAGGATAAACTATCATTTTCCATATTGACACCACAAGAAGTGTGACACAAATTGAAAAATGGTAATCGGGGTAGTTTATCTATAATTTGGACTTTGGCACATATAAGATAAATGCAAAGTAAAAGAAGCTATGTGCCGTGCTTCTAACCAATTAAAACCATGTAGAATTGCTCTAAGAATGAGAGTGATACCGAGCAAAACTACCATATGATAAGCCTAATTTGCATGACAAAAGATATGAATATACCAATGCAAACATAGGCAATGAAAGGAACTAGATGCTAAAAGTACTTGCAAGAAATTAAACCAAATGAAAGTAATTGCAAGAATATAAATCTAGTTACCTAACATGGGAGAGGGGAACTTGGGTCCATAGTACCCACTAACATACTTGGCAATGACATGATCCAATGTGATGCACCCCATGATATGCACCCAAAACTTTGCCAAGTCTCCAAATTCCCCGTAGCCAAATTGGCTACTTACTTCCCTTTCGGGATCCAAACCTTTTTGGTGCTTCTCATGGTTGTGATAATGTCCTTAGGCACCCAAATGCGTTTGGCTCCATTGTTGGCTTGCTTGTTCACCTTGATGGCCACCACCTTGTCATTCTTCTTTTTCTTCAAGAGATAGGGTGTGGTGGTCTTCTTGTTCACCTTGTTGGTGTAGGTGTTGGAGAGGTTGCTTGTTTGCTTTTTGTTTTTCTCTTTCTTCTTTTCTCCCCCATGCTTCACCTTGCACTCATAGGACTTGTGACCTTCCTTGTGGCAAAGGTAACAAACCACGGTTTGCTCCTCATCAAGCTTCTTCACTCCCTTGTTGGTGTTATCTTGATGAGTTCGGGTTTGCTTCACCTTGCCTTTTGCTTGGGTCAAGTCCTTGGTGAGGCGAGCCACTTCTTGCTTTAGTAGCTCATTCTCCATTGCAACTTCTTGTGTACATGTTTCTACAATGACATTCTCAACACAAGCTTGTTTGCACATGGGTGAGTCTAAATCAAGTAAATCAATGCAAGAAGTAGAGGCATCCTTTTTAGGCATATTAAAGATTGATTTTCCAATTTTAGGTGCCTCGGTGGGGTTTGCTCCGATGGTTTCAAGATTGGCAACTTTGTTAGTTAGCTCATCACAATGTTTGCACATAATTTCCATTTTAGCAAGCAAACTTTTGTAAGCATCTTGTGTGCTAGCTAACTTTGCTTTTAGTTTTTCATTTTTCTTAGCAAGTTGCTCATCATTACTTGTGCTATCATATGTGCTTATACTAGCCTCAAGTTTCTCAATTTTATTAGATAGCTCAACATTTAAGTTTGAAAAAGTTTCATATTGATCTAGCATAGCATTGTAGGCTTGTTGAGAACTATCTAATTTTTATTTTAAGACATTAATCTTCTTTTGTTGGCTAGTACAAGCTTTAGCATATTTAAGATTATCTTGCACAAGTTGATTGTAAGAAGGTAGCTCATCATCACTATCACTATCTCTATCACTATCACTAGAGACAGGGCTTGTGTTACCTCGTGCCATAAGGCACATACGTGAGGAGCTTGATGATGAGTGCTTGCGGCCATGCCTCTTGTGACGGGCTTCATCATCACTTGATGAATCATCCCATGTATTGATGGTGGTGAGAGCTTTGGTCTTGCATCCCTTCTTTTTCTTGTCATTGGGTGTGGGCTTTTGTTTTGGACAATCTTCCACAAAGTGCCCTTTCTTGCCACATCTATAGCAACCCTTTTTTCTTTGCTCTCTTCTTTGATTGGTGAAGAGGCAATCTTCTATGGTGATGGGCACACCCTTGACATTGAGCTTGCGGATCATCCTCTTTACTCCTTTCATGAGCTTGATTGTTTCTTCTTCATCTAAGGAGGAGTCGGATGAGGTGGAGGCTTGATCATCATCACTTGATTCTTCATCTTCATCATCCTCTTCTTCACTTGAGGAGCTTGAGCTTGTCTCAACTTGCTTTTTGCCCTTCATCTTTTTGTGCTCACATGAGAGAGCAATATCTTTTCTTGATGAAGTGGCTTCTTCTTGACCCATCTTGCGTGACATCTCAAATGCCACCAATTTGCCAATAACAATGGCCGGGGTCATGGTGCTCAAGTCCTCCATGTTGTGGAGGATGGTGATGATGGTTGCATATTTGTTCTTTGGAAGTACGGAGATGATCTTCCTCACAATATCCGCATCACCTAGCTTTGTAATTCCTATAGAATGGAGCTCATTGATAATTAGATTCAACCGAGAATACATATCACGAACAAGCTCATTATCATTCATTTTAAAGGAATCATAGCTTGTTTTAGTTAGGTGATGTTTTTTGCTCACGTACATTACTTGTACCATCATGGAGCTCATGTAGTTTTAACCAAATTTCATGAGATGTTTGCAAAGTAAAAACTTGGTTAAAAACATCCGTGCTAATAGATTCAAACAAGCAATTTTTAGCTCTAGCATTAAGATGAATTTCTTTTTCATCACCCCTGGTAGGCTTCTCGGGATTCTTAATGGGTTTCATCCCGTCGCGGGTGACTCTCCAAACACCTAGATCAACGGCTTCTAAAAAGCAAGCCATCCTAGCACTATAGTAAGGGAAGTTAGTGTCGTCAAAGTGTGGAGGCCTAGAGGTATCCATCCCAACCTCTCTTAGGGGCGTCGGCTCGAAGGCGATTAAGCCAAGAGTCCACAAGAGAGCCAACCTTGCTTTGATACCAATTGAAAGGGCCGTGACGCCTAAGGGGGGGGGGTGAATTAGGCAACTTAAAACTTCTACTCTAAACTATGGCCTCTAATTTCCACCTAAGCAAAAACCTATGCAAGAAAGTAAACTATCTAATGTGCAACTAAGGTTTTGCTAAGTGTGTTTGCTATCTCTACCGCAAAAGGAGTTATGCAACCTAGTTTTCAAACCTATCAACTAGCAAGAGTAAGCTAGGAAAGGTAAAGAACATAAACAAGGTAGCAATGTAAATGCGGAAGCTAAAGAGTGTGATAGAGATGCAAACTCCCGTCGACGACTCCGGTATTTTTACTGAGGTATCGAGAAGCGCGCAAGCTTCCCCCTAGTCCTCGTTGGAGCCCCTCGCAAGGAATCCCTCGCAAGGGCCAAGCTCCCGGTCGGGTAACTCTGTGGATAGCTCCGGTCTTCCCCACGCACAAGTGGGTCTCCGGTTAAGCCACTCGTGGCAAAGCCTCTCCCGGATGCTCCCCGCCGTCTTCACTATCAAGCTTCCGGCCGAAACACCGCGGGCCTTGTCCCCTTCGGTACACGGAGGCGGCCACACCACAATCGCGGTTGGTGTGATCTCGCAAGACTTACAAGCCCCGCCAATGTACAACAACGGTGCGCGCAAGCACCGGTAGATGAGAGGTTTTCAACCTCACTAAACACTAGGCCTAACACCTAGAGCAAGCGCAAAGCGGTGGTCTAACTAGCTTAAGCACTTCGCAAAGCACATACACTAATCACCGAGTATATCACTTGAGCACTTTGGTGGCTAGAGCATCTAAATATGTGTCTATACACTTGGTGCACTTCCTTGAGCTCCAACCTCATTGATTTGGCCGGCCATGGGGGTATATATAGAGCCCCAACCAAAAAGAGTCGTTTGGAGAAAGTCATGGGCTTCACAGCGGACCATCGGATGCTGGAGTCGTGACCATCGGACGCGTCCGATGCTCCTTTAACGGCTAGATGCCAGCCTGGCACTGTGTCGCAACGGCTAGTTAGCGTCCGATGGTTGATCAACGGACGCGTCCGATGCTCACAGAGCCTCTCTGGAACCTCTCTGCATGGTCATCGGACGCAGGGTCCTGTAGCGTCCGATGTTAGCACCGGAGCGTCCGATGCTCGCTGTGCAGGTTTGCACAGTGTCACAGTCGCGTCCGATGCCTCGGTCTTCAGCGTCCGATGCTCCTGCTGGCGCTGACACGAGCTAGGGTTTGCCAACGGAGCGTCCGACGTCTGCGTGGGCAGCGTCCGATGCAGCGTCCGATGCACTTCCTTGCTTTGTTTCTTAGCGATTTCTTGCGCCGTCTTGGTTCCATTCTTGTGCCTTGGACTTTGCTTGATCTTGAGAGTCTTCTATTGAGCTTCAAATGTCTTGCTTGAGGTGTTGACCATCGGATCATCACATAGCCTTTGTCCAAGTCACATTTGCACCCTATTGGACTACAAAACAAAACACTTGCAAATGCATTAGTCCAATTTGGTTGTGTTGTTCATCAAACACCAAAATTCGAAGTTAAATGGTCCAAGGTCCATTTTCCTTACATGGGCAACACTGTTCCCTGTCCTCCTGAAGTCCTGTTTATCGTTGTACCCTGGTCGGTCTGTGCGGTCCGACCAGTGCCACGGTGGAGACTATTGGTATACATCGATGTACTAGCTTCACCGCGAGTGGTCCTGCCAGCATCATTTCCTAATTGTGTTTGGCCAAACTCTGTGTGTGAGGTTTGGCCTTTGAAGAAATTAAAAGGCATACCGAATTGTGGTTGTCCGGTAGGGCGATCAGGTTCAACGGTCTTACCCTCTAGCTTATCCATGCGGTCACTAAGTAACTTAAACGAATGTTGAATAGTATTGGTAAGAGTTTTTGAAGTATCAACCAGCATCGCAGAATAATTAGCATGGGTAGGGTAAGAATCTTTCAGTACCTTGGTGTTTACCTTGTCAGTAGCGTCTTCAGCGGTTGTAGTTGACGTGGTAGGGATGACCTCGCTGAAGTCTGGTCACTTGTCTTGAGTGACCCTGCCGCGCCGATCCTTCGAGCAACTTTCCAGGAAAGCCTTCAAGACGTCGTCGAGCTTGGCTTGTGCTTGTTGCTTCAACTCATCGGGGAGTTCGTCAATGCCCACAGGACGGACGATGTCTCCTTATCAGTAGCACCGTCTTTGCCACCCATGTCGGTAGTAGATGGAATCTCAATCGTCCCCAGCGGAGTCGCCAAAAAGTGTGTTGACGTTGGATGTGATCCGAATCAAACACCAACAGGGCTAGAATGCCCGAAGAGGTTGCAGTTCAACCTGAGACAGCAGGAACCCTGGCTAAACCGACGAAAACCGATCTAGAGACCGGTTTAGATCGATCTAGGGTTTTGGGCTCCTGTGTTGATAACTCTGGAACTCCTCCCGGGAAGACCCGTCGGGGAGAAGCACATAGAGGTTGTCCTAGGACCAGCAATGCCGCCTAGAATGTCGTCGAGTCTCGCCGGGAGACGCGCCGAACAACAAGGTAGAGGGGGAAAAGGGGTAAAAGGGTAGTAGATTGATTTTGATCGATTAGGGTTGGATGCCTCAATCGGCCATGATCCTCTCATATATATAGAGGGGGCTGGTCTTATCCCAACAGGAAACATCTCCAAATACAATATCAAAGTTTCCTATCCGGACTCTATCAACATATAGAATCCAATCCGGACATGACAAGGTAACCCTGATCTCGCCGATCCTTGGATCGACCAGATCGGTCTAATGGGCTTTATCAGCCTATATTGATCAACAAATCGTCCTTACAAGAGAAAGATCCACATATTTAGTGCCGGACTCAGCATTCATCACAACCATAAGACCTCCGACCAGGGTCACCTGGTCGGACATAACCTGAGCGATCGGAAACCCAAAATGATCAGGCCCATTTAACTTAGAGCATCTGATCTCTCAAGAGACAAAATCGATCCTAATATCACATGCCGAACACCTTTTTAAATTCATCTTTATCTGTGACATTTTTGAGTGTCAACAAGATGTCATGTACTTTTCTGTTGTCCATGTCATATGCAATGATTATTCTTTCCCCCTCAACAAAGAAAATCAAATTCCATTTTGGGTGAACTGTAATAGCTAGGTTGGCTGGCCATTGCGTTCCTCTTATTGGGGACATGCTCAATTTTGAAGAGCCTGTGATTGTTAGTGTGCATTAGGATGAGAGCTTCCTTAGTCATGAGATCACTAAAGACGAAAAAATCCAACAAAGATCCATTACTAAAGTGAGAAAAGCATCACCGTTGCCTTTGGATCTGGCAGTGGCATGGCGCAAGGCGTGCAATGGTTCACACAAATTTCTACTGAGGAACAATGCAGTGGGCCTACGAGAGGTGGTGGTGGTCGGTCGGCCTTTAGTCTAGGCGAAGGGTCTAGATTCAATGCGCACAACACCAATTTATACTGATGCACAAAGACAAGTAGATGAGCCACTGCACCACCATGGCTCAAGTTGCTCATACAAGTGTACTTGTGAACTAATCACCTTGTATTTCAACATTAGTCCACCTAGGTTGTCACAACATTACCTGTGACACCCTAAAAATCAATTTTGGGAAATTAGAAATTAATATGATTTTATTTATTTTTTTCATGGAACCTATAGAGCAAACAATAATTTTTGGTGAATTAATAATTTTAGTTGGGGCGTAAAAACATTTTTGTTGCATTCATGCTGGAGCATATTATTTTGTTTGAGTGTAGGGATAGAGTTGTGTAGTTTGGTTTCAAATCAGTTTTGAATTTGAACAAGTTTTGAAACAAAACTAAAAGAAAAAGCTTTTCTTTTTCCCCTCACCCTCCCCACACCCTTTTGGCCCGGCCAGACCCAGCGGCCCGGCCCACAGCGCCTCCCCCTCCCCTTCCCCGTGCTTGCCCGCGCCCCAGCTCGCGCGGCCCGGCTCCCACTTCACCTCCCCCCTCCCGCGTGCGCTCGCTGGCCCAACCCCAGTGGCCCGCTCGCCGCGCCCGCCCGCCTGCCAACTCGACCCCACCTGTCAGCAGCCCCAAGCCTTCCCCTACCTTCCGCCTGTTCAGCGCCCGCCGCCGCCCGTCCCTCTCCCGAAACCGCCATCGGAGTGGCCTTAATGGCCACTCGGCCATCGACCAACCGCCACCGCCCCTCCTCGAACCCTATAAAGCCCGGGGCAAGGCCCGAGCCCTCCCCCTCACACACTCGCTCGCCCCCAACATCTCCTGTCGCCGCTTTGAAGCTCATCGGACTCCCTAGGCTACCCCCGAGCACCCGAAGGTGATGCCGCGTCCGCCAGCTAGACCCCGAAGCCCTCTTTCCCTTTTCTTTGCGCAAAACCAAGCTCACCGAGCCCTTTTCCCTTTTGTAGAGCGCTGCCTCCGTCGATCTCGCTGTGGTGAGCCGCTTCGCCGCAACCGAGCCCACCAGTGAACTCGTCTTCGTCCCTGCTTCCCTCCGGTGGAGTCCATGTGTCCAGCTGTGGCCGGAAGCGCCCGGACGGCGAGTTCTCGAGCCCCTCCCATGGCGCGCCGCCGCCCAGCTCCATCTCGAGCTCCAACGCTGTCCGTTTCGCACCGAGCGGCTCAGATTAGAGCACAACCCCCGAAGGGGTATGCATTGGGCTCACGGTCCCGTAGACCGGTGGTCCAGCACGTACGGTCCACCGGCCGCATGGTGGACCGGGCCGACCCCGACGCGCCGCATGGCAGCCGCGTCAGCAGCCGCACCGCTGCAGCTGCACTTTTGCAGAAAGGCCCCTGCGTTTTCTAAAAATCAACCCATAGTCCAAGCCAGTTCAAAAAGCTTTATTTTTAGTCTTGTTTTCTTACGGTTTTAACCCTGAGTTTTTGGGTATAGAACCCGCCGTCCAGACTGTCTTTTTCGCATGCTAACCCCTGCAAGCTACGTTTAATTATGTTTTAGTCCTCGATTTTCGTAGGCTAGCCCCTAGGGAAATGTTTTTATTTACAAAATAGCCCCTGAAACTTATTTTCTTTATAACTTTCTCGTTTTTAGTCCAATTAGAGTGATCTTTATATCCATGTGATCGTATCGACGAGTATAATAGTTTTATATATGTTTCTCTAACTGTTTTTGATGCTTGGTGTACTGTTCTAATAAAATCATATTTTATTTGCATGTAATGATTGTTTGGATGTTGTGACTGGTGATTATTTCTCGAGTCCAGACGGTGAAGTATTCGAGGAGCAGGATCCTCAGGAGCAGTACCAGGACCAAGCGTGTGACCAAGGCAAGTATAACCTATGGTTTCCTTGTGAACTATTAAATGCAAGACTCAATAATCATTATGCATGTGTCAAACTTCATGAACCATAGGACAATACTAGATTCATTTGAACTTTACACCTTGTACCTATGGGAGGGTTTTTGCATAATATGATTAGAAATGCTATGCGCTATATAAATGCTAAATGATTAATACTGATTAATGATTATATGGAACAAATGTTAAAAGAGGCTTTTTAACAACATTTAGGGCACTGGAGCATGCTTTTCGCTTAGTGACTCACCCCAGGGACTATCTTTTAAAGCAGCTACCCGGGAGATCCCGTGCCGCCTTGGGAATCACATGGCTCTGATCTTAGTCGTATAACTAGACTCTCTTTAGCTTATAGTAGTTACCGAAAGGCGCTAGAGGGGGGACTAGGTTTAAGAATGGCTTCCTTGACTGTCAGGATGTGTACTGGTCGGCTGTCAGGTGTGCCATCCTGAGGGGGCCTCCATTCGCCTAGACGTCGAAACCTTGCGGCTACTACTTGTTAGGGCAGCTAGTGAAAGGCTACGTAGTGAAACCCTGTCGTACTTCCATAGAGGAGGTAACGTGAGACTTGCAAACCCCGGCATATGGGAATCACGACCTAAGGTGAAAGTGTACAACCTTAGCAGAGTGTAAACCTGATATATCAGTCATGCTCACGGATACGAGCGGCTCAGATCCTTTTAAGTAGTTCATGGTGGGGTATGTTGGTGGTTGGTTGCCTACCTCTTTTAACATAATGTTTATCACATATATTGGGACAACAAGGTTCATACATTTAGTAATGTAAGATTAATATAAAATATGACCAACTTAAAATGCTAACCGCAGTTAACCGAGTCAATCCTTTGAGCCTTGCATCCCCGTAGTTGTACTTGCTGAGCATGGTGAGCTGACGGTTGTCGTTGGTTCACATAAAAATCTCGGATGGGTACCAGATGAAGGAGACTACGAGGAGTACCCCGAAGACGTGCCACACTTCTGAGGTTGGCGTACCCCCAGTCGGTGTCCCTGTGGAGTGATGTCTACGTCTACGCTACCGTTGTAATAATGGGTCATTGGCCGATGTGATAAACAATCTCGGTGATGTAATAAGTTTATTAAACGATGTTCGTGTTGTAATGATATACATTTTGTGGTATATGTGGATTTGGGACCCTCTGGGCCCACATATGCTTTACCTCGGTTTTATTCATAAATCCGGGTGTTACATTACCAAAACCAAACTAGGGTATTTCACCGACCGTGCACTCTATTGCACCTTGGCTAGTAAAAAGCAAAACCTTTATGCATATACCTTTGCCTTTGGGTTTGCCTTCTATTGATCACTTGCTTCATGATCATGTTCATCATCTCCACCATTTCCTAGCCTTGCTCAACTCCCTCATGCGGACCCTAGCTTAACCAAAGTTATTGAAAGAATTAGACCATTAGTTGTCACTTAATTATCAAAATCGAACTAGGGCTTTCAAAAGAGGTGGCTACAACCTTAGGAAGTCAAATCCAATTGGGATCCTAGTATGGATTATTTTTACCAAAAGGACCAAAATGGCCCTACGACACTATGAATATGCTCAAGATCTAGCTCTAGGGTAGGGGGCATTTCGGTGCACCAAGTGCAACTTTGGCATTATGAATGTTCAGTTGGAATAATGTGGCCACAATGATCCTTATTGTGAACAATAACACTCAACACCATGACTTCACTATCATTTCACACTTTGCACTGTCCAACACTTTAGTCAAGGACAACAATAATGATGTCAAGGTCAACATGATATTTGAATGATTTGTTTTATATAGATTCAAACAACAATACAAAGCGTTGAAATGATAAGTTCGCTCCATCATCCAACACAACTAGGAGTCCTAAAGTGGCCCAACAAAGTCTAGGTCATCATCAATAAACATGACTATCCTCTAATCTATATCTCTTATAAAGATAAAACCCCACTACCAATTCTATCTGATCTCACAGCGTTCCACGTCATCAACCATCCACCAGTCAATAGGATTGTCCCCTGCCTCCTTCTCTGCAGGCCCCTGCTGCTTCCACTTCTCCAGGTACGCAGGAAACCACTCCCATTCCCAACAATTGATGAATCAGAAACTGCCAGACAACTGAGTGGCTGATTGATCATGGTATTCAATATTTATACTTCTTCCTTCATGGATCTACTTGTCACAGTTTGCATATTTGCATGAGTTGAGCCATTTGTCTGTTCGTCTCCAGTCTCCCCTCTCTAAGCTTTTCTTTTCACGTTTTGATTCAGCTGCTGATCGCCTACTTTAAAGTTTGGTGGCCATCAACAGCTGCACCAATTGGTACCTACTGCTATGTCCAGTTAAACTCTTTCTCAATATTGATGGTCGTGAGTTTATCATGTTCTCCTAACAAATTGTAGAAGTGTCTCCAATTCATGTCGAACCTACTTTGTTGGGAGTTGAGTTATTCTAAATAGTGGTTATCGATTCAACTGTACTATATTTATTTGATATATATATATATATATAATTTATATAATTTCTTTACAAATTTGCAATGGGTGTGACACATTTCCTTTCTTATGAAATGTTATGTGGTTGTAAGAGATAGGCTTTTGGTCTCAAAAAGAGATACAGATCTCAGCTAATCTTGTACAAGGAAACAACAATTTGCTCATCATTGAAACCCCTAGTCTCCTATGACCATCTATATTTTGAGCACCATAAAATAGTCTTCAATCCTCATTAGTTTCTAACATGGCTCCCTTTCACACAACCACAACAACAATCCATGCCTACATGGTCATGCTACATCATCAAGTTTGAGGGTGATAGAGAAGAGCCACTTTGTCATGGATTATGGTTATGCTATACTACCATAGAGGACTTTCCATTGGGAAACACAATGTTAGTATTCAGTTTGTTGATTATGGCAAGGGGAGCATTTGTTATAGTTTCATGCGCCATTTTAGATGGGAAGAAACTTACTAGATGCTTATGTTATCTCATGTTTTGAGCAAACAACCAAAACTTTCTCATAACACTTAACGTCTTTAGATGCATAATAAAAATTCCAAACTAAAAATGCCACAAAACATGGGATATGGATTCCAAAGCTAAGTGCTAATACTTTTCTTCTTCACTTACTCTAGCAGCAACACTTGTCCAAAATAAAAAAAAATCATTATCTATCAATGAGCAGTGAGATGTCCATAGCTTTTGTAGGCTACTCATAAGTTAAGAACCGTCGTGGGTAATAGGAATCCGATATAGGGGCATATATGGAATTAAGAAAAAGTAGTGACACTGACTTGAAAAGTTGGAAATCCAATTGTTACCATCCATAATAAATATAGGCCTCTCCCTCAACACTACCATATCAGTCTTACTAATCCATTGATTAGACCCTAGTATCTCCCATCGACCCATGGACTCAAACCAGAAACCGCTCCCGCCGCCGCCGCCGCCGCCACCACCACCACCAAAAAATGGTAACACTAGGGGGCGCCCACCTCTCATCTCCATACAGTTGCATAATGAAGGAGATGGCAGCACCATAGGAGCCGGCGATAAGGAAGATGCTGCTCTCCGTCGTGGATCACCACGTGCATCTGGCCACAAGCTCTCCGGATCTGGCCGCCGCCCTGAGAGCAAAGCTTCTAGCTATGGGGAAAAAATGATACCACCGAGATCTTTGGTGGGTTGTCCTGGTAGGGACGAGGCAACTGCCGAGCAACGTGGTTTGCCACCGCGGAGCTCGCGTGAGGTGGCTAGGCTTGGCACCGTTGTTGTGGTGGACGACTGGCCCTATGTTTGCGCCGATTGCTCCATGACCTTTGGTCGGGAGACGACGCTGTCTGCACACATGAGGTCGCATAACCGCGACCACATCTCCTCTGAGTCTGAGGAGGATGCTCAGGGACGGAAAAGGAGAAGGAACAAGAAGTTAAAGCCGAAGACCATAAAGCCACTGGAGGCAACATGGGGCAACACGGAGCGCCGCAACGGTTGCCCTAAAGATGCCCCTGGTCAAGGGAACGCTCTCGAGGTAAATAATTCTGAATCTGAGTCCGGCAGCATAGAGGTCACGGAGAATGACCACAGCAATGATAATTCCGTTATCGTCATCGATGATGACGACACAAATCCTGTCATTGCCGTCGCGGGGTCTCGTGGAGCTCCAAGGTCAGCTCCTGATGCGGCGGCAGCTCTGGCCATGGCACCAGCTCCTGCAGTGGCCGTGGCAACTCCCACGCCCACACCTCCTGCCGCTGCATCAACGACTGTGACAATTCCACCAGCTCCTGCTTGTGCGGCAGCGGCGCCCATCGTAAGAGCTCCTCTCGCCGCCGCTGTGAATGCTCAATCTGCACCTGATCTGTTGAAGGGAAACAACGGCTCTGCTCAAGCCGGTGCTCGCTATGGATATGGTGGCAATGGTAAAGGTATTGCTAGGGGCAGCAACGGTTGTGGCAGATCTCTCGCTGGCTATGGCAATAATGGTAAAGGTGTTGCTGGCAGTAACAGTGGCAGCCACACCTACAACACATCTACTGACGCTGGAGGTGAGAGCAAGGAAGGCTGTGGCAAGAAGCTGTTCTACTCACGGCAGTCGCTGGGAGGCCACATGATCATGGAGACGAAGGGCAAGGGGAAGCTAGACTTGCAGAGTGGTCCGCACAAGTGCAAGGTGTGCAACCATGTCTGCCAGACAGTGCAGGAACTCAGTTTCCACATGAAGAGTGTGCACCCTCGCCCTGGCGTTGTTGTTTCTGCTGCTGCTGCTGCTAAGGAAAAAACCTTCGAAGCAACAGGGATCAACAACTTCGGTGCAGCTGTTGATGGCCCTTCCAATGCCTTGGGCTGGCCGTTCCCAGCTGGCGCTTCCAGAAGCGCCGTCCTCGCGCTTCTTGCGCCAATGGCACCAGTGCACCAGCCACCTCAAGGGACCATGGCTATGGCCGACAAACATGTGACTGGTCATTTCTCAGCTGCCAACACCTCCACTGGCTGGTCACTCCCTGCAACTACCAGCAGCATCCTTCAAATGCAGAACCAAATGCAGAATCTACCAGAACAGATAGCAGCAGTGGCGCCCGGCAACCACAGACACCGCAGCATCAATCCTGCATTTTTAGAAAGCAATGCCATTGCCAGCAGCAGCTCCTCCACTCCTCGCCCTGGCACCGAGCTCCTCAACAACAACTTTGCAGCCAATGACCCTGCCAACAATACCATGGGCCGCCGCTTGCCATTCTTCCTAGCTGGCAGAAGCTACAGCCAAGCACTTCCTGTGTCCAGGCCGGTGCACCATCCAACTGAAGGGATGGAAATGGATGGCAATAATCTTTTGACTGGTCATTTCCCAGCTGCCATCTCTTCCACTGGCTGGTCATTCCCTGCAACTACCAACAACAATGCCATTGCCAACAGTAGTGTTGCAGCCATTGATGCTCTTGCCAATACTATGTACCGCTTGCCATTCTCTGCCACTGGCTGGTCATTCCCTGCAATTGCCAATACTGGCAGAAGTGCCATCCATGCCCCTCCTATGTTGATGCCGGTGCACCAGCCAACTCAAGGGATGGCGGCTATGGCTGGCAATCCTGTGACTGGTCATTTCCCAGCTGCTATGGCTGGCAATCCTGTGACTGGCCATTTCCCAGCTGCTATGGCTGGCAATGGCTGGTCATTCCCTCCAAGTACCAGCAGCGTCCTTCCTGCAATTCCCTTGCAGACTCAAGAGATGCAGAATCCGCCACAAGGGAGAGTGGTGCCTGTGAATGGTGAGCATCCCTCCACCCATCTCTTTGGCTCCAACACCTTTCCTACTTTCCCCTCACAGAATCAAGAGGAGAATCCACCAGAGGAGACGCTGCCTGGTAACAACGAAGGTCGCACCATTCTTCTCTTTGGCACCAAAATTGCTGAAGGCCAGAAAGAAGTCAAAGAACCAAAGAAGTAGTTCAAGAGAAAGGAAAAGCTGATCTTCCTGCCATTGTTTCAGGAGCTACCAGCTGTACATTGTGGAAGCTTTGTGGGCTTTAGAAGCTTTTGCTGCTACCAATTAATAAGTCCATCAGGACTCATGCTCGACATAATATTTCTTTCCATTAAAAGTTACTTTTTTCGTTCCAAAATTACTTAGTTCAAGCAAGACTTGTAGTCTTTGGTATTTGAATAAGGTTGTGTGTTTTGTTTGATCAGACAAATTTTATGTTTTATCTCGATACCTGATAAACAGTTGTATGGTTTATCTGATGGAATAAGGTTGTACTGGATGTTTGAACAACTTATGGTGTTTTCTGTTACCCTACCCATAAAAATGAGCATGTAACTTCATATTGTGTTCATCTTCATGCTGTTCATTGTTTTCAAAAAAAAATCTTCATGATGTTCTCTTAATCAATACCAAGGTTATGTCAGAATCAACCGGAATGTATCACACCTTCCATGTTTACAGTTGAAACTGGAAAAGCTTTGAGGTCAGAGTCTTTTGACCAGATGGAGTTAGCATCATGGACACCATTTAGCATATGAATTGAACATTGCCACTGAAGATCATATATTTTGAATGGCGAGCCTTGCCGCTATCATTCCAATATTATGTTCTACAAACTCGATACCATTGTTTAGCCTTTCAAGGGTGTCTATTGAATCCATTGCTTGTATCTTGTAGTTTTGCAGGGTGAGAAGTTCTTCATCTGACATGCCTGTAGTGTACAGTTTAAAGGTTAGATACCTACGAATATATGGATCAGGTATAATGGCGATTGATGTATGTGTGCATCATCTCTTTGGATGGTTGTCATATGTAAAACAGATACTTCTCATTTATAGAATATATAGATCTGGAGTGAAAGTTTCATCAATATGATAAGACCTGAATATTTTGAACTAGACCGATGAAATCAGAATGAAACATCACCTGAAACTGTTTGGTACGCAGCAAATGAGAGACGTTCTGGGCGTCCAGGGATAAAAGAGTCATTCTACTCTTCAAAAATTTCTTTTTCAGACCACAATAGAGATGCCCTGATGTTAGTTTGCAGCGGTTCATCCTCAGGTACCTAAATTTGAAATGTTGAAATAAGAAAAGATTAGGATAAGAAGCAATATTCAACATCTTCAAATTGCTGAATGGGCTTAAGGTAGTGATCGAACCTTCAACTTCATTTGTAGGCTGTGTAAATTGCACATGGATTCTTTTAGCTTGGAAATTCTTGTCCCTAATTCAATTGCGTCATAAGGCTCATCCATCATTGGAGAAACTGTACCACGGAAATAGGGCTCCATCTGGGTCAACAAAGACAAAGATGTGGTTCCGGGCTTCTGTAATTTCTTCTTGGCAGTATCAGAATACTTTTTTTTAACAAGAAAGCAGGACCTCTGCTGCTCAATTAAGAAGAATACAAGTTCATACAAAGTCTGTGACGCACCCGCAAAACAGTCCAGTCGCTATAGCACTTAGCAACTAAGCCCATCATGAGTCATCTTTGCCTAGCTTTGGTGCAAAAGCGACAAAGCAGCTTCGACTTCCCATGATGGACCTTTACCCAAAGCCACCGAGACACCGCCACCTGCGCATAACTGACTCCACTAACACACCAAGATCCTAACACATGTCATCATCGCCGAGCTTCGTCATGCCCCCAATGAAGCAGCTCCAACTCAGAATACTTAAGAAGTGGTATAAAAACGTTCTGATCTACTGTGCTTATAGCTTTAATAAATAAGGTTACAGAACCAGAGCATATGGGCAATTCCATCTGAACTGGAAGGCAACAATTTTGTTCAAACATCATAATACAAGGAGTAGTGAGATTGAAGCAGTCCAACTATAACACTAGCATTCAGCTGTTCACATCTCCCATCCCTCACAAGGTATCAAAAGGAATTGACCTGTTCATATATCAAGCAAAAGTCGGCCTTCGAAGGTATTATAAAGACAATTTACAGAAAATGTTAAGTAGTATATATGTATATATATATACTAAAAGTACCCAAGAATTAGTGTGATATGATTTTAACATCAACAATGGAATAACATTTCAAAACTAGAAAAGAAAGAAAGAGCTTACATCCAAAAGATTTGAAATGTTTACACGGCACACTCCTCTAATTGATATCAGTGCTCCAATCTCCAGCTTTTGAACCTACACTAAAGACAGACCATTAATACAAAATGTGGCAGGAAAAAGAGAGGAGTGAGATCATGTAAGTAAACTTATAGAAAGGTGTCGCTTGAAGGACAATAGCTTACACTTTCTATGTGGACCAAACAACCATATCTTACAGCAAATGAAGCTTTAGTAGAGCTATCTACAACTGGATCAAGCACGAAGTGAACAAAAGAATTTTTCCTCTTGTACAAGGCCTGTTAAGTAAATATTAGAAATAAATCAGTGAGGATGTTGCATAGTACTCTACTCATGGTTTGAGTTGTTAGTATCCGACCAAAGAAATATGGAAATCTCGTGTTCAAGATTTTTTATTTTTTGCGTCAAATCTCGTGTTCAAGAATGATGCACCAAAATCGCATATATAGGGTTCTTACCCTGCAACTACAATTTCACCCACTGTCCACACACTCTTCCACTCAACATTAAAACCGTGTTCCCTTGGATCAAAGAAAAACTAAAAGACCTTAAAAGAAAATTAGGTGGACACAAATTTGATAAACAGACAAAAAGAAGATTTACTCAATCAAGAAAAAAAATGTAATTCTCCATCATGGATAATTATTACAAGTATGTTTCATCAAGGATTTCTGATAATGAGGACCAGTACTAGTTAGCTTATTATTTGTGATGTTCTGGAGTTTCTGGTTATTAATTGTTTTAGGTGTGTGTTAGTCTAGGCTAGTTGCATTTTCATGAATCAAGTAGTTTAGTCCTAGATTATCCACTAGTGCATTCTCTTATCCCTGTTTCTGGTAACTAAGACTTTCTGTATTTCTGTTATTCAACAATGGAACTGGGGTGTATCCTCATTTTGAAGAAAAAAAAAAGAAAGACTGCACTGAACAAAAACTCATACCTCCTCTAGCAATGCTATATATCTTGCTTCATACAAGTGTAGAGTCTTGGATTCAGATGGTATCAGCACCTATAACATTTTCATTATCTTAGCAGAATCCCACAGATTTTACTGATAATGCAAACTGCTGATTAATCTGATTAATGAAATGACATGCAGCTCTCTTGCAACGTTTCAAAAACAAAAAAATAATGAAAAGTAACTGATTGAAGGAACTAATAGCAATTTAGAAAATTCATATGAAACTGTGAAATCTTTGAACAGATAAAATACACAATACAAATTCAATAGATAAGATCCAAAAGTACTCTCCAAAATTAATATCTGGAAATGCTAAAATGCTTGTCTTGAGACAAGATTTGGAATCTGATGCCAGTCCTCTGCCAGAAGAGATTTGGAAACAGATGCTACTGCCGTCTGCCTTAGCACTGAAAAACGTCAGCTCTGGGCCACAGAGCAAACTCTGCCATTGCTAAGTTTTGCATTGAGTCCTCAGGCGTTCTTCTGTTTTGTAATCCTCTCCCTTCTTGGATAGCTGTTTGCTGTCTTGCTCCCTGTCTCACCTGCCTGTAAGGGCTCAGCCTGTGTAATGCAATTGCTTTGTTTCATAAACCTTCCTGCAGTATCTCAGTTTATCATTCAGGCTGACACTTCAAATGGGTCCGAGGTAGTTGCCCTAAAAAAAGTCTCCAAAATTAGTAAGAAATCTTCAGTTATTAGAAAGAAAACACATCGTGCACGTGCAGTACAGCCAATACGAAATCCTGGTTCACCATCGCAGAACTGGTTGGTTCTTTTTTCAGGGACCTACAGATTACAACTCTATGGAATGGACCATCCACTGCTTCGAATAATCAACATCAACGTCGGCAATGGCAGACTAAAGGATCGGGTTTGACTGAAATCTAAATAACCAGATAACTATCCTATCCAAAATATCTTTACCTCCGCGGGCTGGAATGGGAGGAGCGGGAGGTCGAGCGACGGCTGCGGCGGGGACAACGCGCAGCGGGCGGCGCGGAGACGGCGGTGGTGCGCTGGCCACACGTGGAGGGGCGGGGCAGGCCTGGTTCTCGGATCTTGTGGCGGCCATGCAGAGCGGGAGGGGGAGAGGAGGCGGATGGGAATGGGAACCGAGGCGGCCATGGCCGCGACCGGGCTGGAGTGTTTTTCAGTGGTTGGGAATGGCCCGTGGGTTGGCGGGAGACCAAACGGAGATAATGCTGAAAGCAACCATTTTCCTATTCTTTTCTTTCTGGCCTTTGCAGTTGAAGTTGAATTGGGGAAAAATTGAAGTACTAGTATAATTTCTTTGCTGGCAAAATCAGAAGGGTCTTTATGTCCAGCTGTGAAAGTGTTTGGCATACAAAGGTACACCTGTCACCTGCTTGATGGAGTTATTAATACTATATGTTTACTGTTGGGGCGATACCCACGGCGCCGGCACCCCCGGCCCGCTAGCCGGACAGGGAGTGGGGTTTTCGCGCGAAAGAGTCGGCCGGGCGAAGCTTTGCTTTCGCACGAATGCGCGCATGAGCGCTCGGTGATCGAAAAGGTGGTTGTTTACGGGCGGAAGTGGCCCTTCCGCTCGGATGGGAAGCTTGGGCTGTCGAATTCGCGCGGATGGTCAGCCGACGGCCCGAGCCCTGGCCCGTGACGGACCTCTCGCGCGAAAGGAGCGTAATCGAGCGGACGGGTTCGCCAATCGCGCTCCTTTCGCGCGAAGCAAGCCGCGGGCGATTTCCAGAGGATTTCGCTAGAAGTAAGCTTGCGCTGTCCGAATCCTCGTTTTGCTTTCTGCAGGTTTTCGCGGTGCGCCAAGGGCTTTCGTCGCGAGGGCCGGGCCCACATCTACGGAGGGGGAGGGCCCAGGCAGCTCCGAGCCCGCCGGGAGACGGGATGACAACAACACCCCTCGAGCAGGAGGACGCGACAAAGGCCGCGAGGCGTTTGGATAGGGCATTTTTGTAATTACATCGGGAGTAGTTGGAAGGGCATTCATGTACTTTCAAACGGATTTGAATGATATAAAAGGCTCCCGTACTCCCAGGGGGAGGGGGGAGAGCATTGTTCACTTCAACTGTTTCCTTACTTTCCCGTTCGTTTTCTGCTTTCGCTTCGTGCCTTCGTTCGTGCGACAACCCGCTGTTTCGGGGCCTCGGACCCAAAACAACATTGGCATCCATCGTGGTTGTCGCCCGAGCTTACCATGCCACCGAGGAAGGCGCCGAAAACGGTCGACAATCCCGAAACGGTTGCCGCGAACAAGGATGGCCAAGGCACACTCGCGGCATCCGTCTTAGCTACACAAATACCACCGAATACATCCAAAACACCCAAGCTTTCGGCGGCACGCTCCCGACCGAAACCCAGATACCGCCGACAGCAACCTCAAGCCGTGACCCACACCTTTCGGCAGAGATGGCACGCCGGAAGGGGACGTCCAAGATGAGCCCGGCGATGAAGAAGACGACGATGCCGAAGTTACCAGGCATGCTCAAGCAATCAGAATGCTGACAGAGCAGCAAGAAGAAATCGAAAGGTTGATTCAGCAAAGAGATCAGTTGCAGCGGCAACTCGCGGCAAAAACAAGGGAGGATGAAACTCGCAACGCCTTTCGTCAGGCGGAGGCGCAGAGAAGGCAACTGGAAAAGGAGATTCAGGAACTGCGAAAGGCTGCAGGAGGCCCGATCCCAATAATTCAAGAAAATGTGTTCGAGCCAAGGCGAGAGCAGCCACCTATTTTCGACAATGCAATCGACGAAACCTCGCCGCTCTCAAGAGAATTACAAGCCCATCCGTGACCGCTCAACTACAAGCCACGCATTCCGACTTTCGACGGCAAGGCGAACCCGCGCAAATTCTTAGCGAGCTACGAGACAGCCGTGTTTTCGGCAGACAGGGACAATCAGGCCCTGGCGAAATCTCTCATTCTGGCGGTCGAAGATGTGGCGCACGATTGGTACACCACGCTCAGGCCACTATCCATCTATTCGTGGGCTCAGTTGAAGGCCGAATTGCTTGCCACCTTCAAAGGATTCCGGCCAGATGTCAAGACCACGCGAGACCTCATGAACTGCACCCAGCAAGACGACGAGCCTTTATCCGAGTACCTCAAGCGTTTCATCCAGCTAAAAGCTCAAGCTCCGAATGTGCCGGAAGCTGCGGTAATTGCAGCAGCCACCGAAGGCTTGGGGACCGGGCAGTGCGCCGCTCACTTGTCCAGGGAACCGCCGAAAACTGTTAAGGAATTGTTCGACGTGATGAACGCATACGCAAGATCGGACGATGACTGTAACACCCCGGGTGTTAAAATAATTAAAATAAATTAGAATTTAACAAAGAAATGGCCAAAACCCTAGATAGAGGAAAATTCTAGCCAGATGTTTGTTGCATTCATGTCGTTGCACAGTTTTATTGGGTGAAAAAGATTTTCTGTTAAACCCGGATAGGGCGAATCGAATTTATTTTATTTAGGAAATAAATAAAAAGCTTATGAAAAGTTTACAAAATTTTCAAACCCAAATTTTATTTTCAAAACCTAGGAAAAATGTTTTCAAAACTTTTTAAATTTATTTTATTTCAAACTGATTTGAAATTTGGATTTAAAAGAATTTGCAAAAGAGAAAGAAAAAGAAAAGAAGAAGACTTGGCAAAGGGCCTCTTCCCTCCTTCCTCTCCCAGTCGGCCCAGCCTGCTCCGGCCCGACTGGCCTGCTCTCCCTCTCTCCCTCCCGCAAGCGTCGGCCCATCCGCTCCTTGGCCCAGCGCTCCATCCCCGCACGCAAGCCCAGCTCCACTCCTCCCCCTCCCCCATTCCACTTGGCCTGGCCCGAAACCCCTTCTCTCCCTCCCACCTGGGCCGCACTCTCCCCGTGCGCTAGCCCAACCCGACCCCCTCCCTCTCCCGCGTGAGCACCGCGCGCACGCGCTGACCAGCAAGCGACCGCAGCGGCCCACACTCCCCCTCTTCCCCTCCCTGCGGTGTGGGCCCGGACGCTCCCTCCGCTGATGGGTGGGCCAGCCTCGTCAGCTCTTTCTTCCCCCCCGTAGATCTCGCAACAGACGCGAGTTCTCTCTCTCGTCACCACCTCCGTTCACCGACCCTATAAGAGACCCCGTTAGGGCTCCTCGAACCATATCACGCGCCGCCACCATCCCCTCCCTCTCTCTTCCACACCGGCGAAGGTTCCCGAGCTACCGCCACCGTCGGACTACCTGCTGAGCGCCGGAGCCCGAGCCGTGCAGCACCGTCTCCGCCGTCAACCGCCCTAACAGAGCCATCTCCGGCCCCGGATAGGACACCTACAGATCCGCTGTAAGCTCCTCTCCTCCCTACGCCCTTTTGTTAAGTCGCTACCGAACCCTAGCCTGCTTCCGAGCCGAACCGTACCTCGCGGCCATGGCACCGCCGCTGGTCAGTGCCGCTGCTCGAGCCGCCTCTGCCTGGGATGAGCCCTGGGTGAGCCCCCTTGCCCATCTCGACCTCCCGGTGCCATCGATCCCTCGAACTGTGGCCCGTAGGCTTAGTTGCGTAAGCTCCCGACGAGCTCTCCTCGGTGGGGCTATGGCGCCGCCGTGCCCGCATCCCCGCCGCCGCGAGTAGCGCTGCTCCGGCCGCCGTCCTCACCCCAAACCCCCTGCGCCATCGGATGCACAGCAGACGGCCCAGATTAGAACCTGTGCCTGAACCGGTATACACCGGGATCACCAGGCCGTGGACGCAATCCACCGTCTCCCCGCGCCCGCGTCCATGGCACAGTGTGTGCACCCGGCCAATCGGTGACTGCCACGCGACATCCACGTGACCGCCACGCCACTTTTGCAAAAAAGCCATCGGTCTTTGAACTAATAAACCCGCGCTCCACTTTTTCAGTTCACTGAGTCTTGGATTTCTTCCGTTTTAGCCCCTGCACTTCTATGAAAACGAGGCCCGGTCCAACCGCCATTTTTCTTTTCTGTTTAATTGATTTAAAATCCGAAAATAGGTTCAGCGTATTTACAGATTTGCCACCCTCGTTCAAAAGCTCATAGCTTGTTCATTTTAACTACGTTTTGACCCGTTCAAGTCGCGTTAGATTCGTCTCGTCGAGCTCTACGCAGTAGATATGTTTACGTTCTGTTTTTCTTACTGTTGATGTACTGTTTCTTATTTGCTTTGTTTGGGCCATGTGATGATGATTGATCCAGCGAGTGCGAGCTACGCGGAACCCCAGGATCCAGCCTTCGCCTTCGTTGAATCGACCCAGTCCGAAGGCAAGTGTCCTTGCACATCTTGCTCCTGTATTTATTTTATTTTGAGTTTAGATTAGTTAGATCCTGTAGATGCATGCAGTCTTAAATTGAATCCCATGTTAAGGTTTACTAGAACTTGTTCATATTTTCCTTGTCACCTGTTTTGGGATGTGTTGGGTAGAAGTCATGCTTAGCCCTGCTGTCTTGGGATGGGATGGTGGTTTAATAATAATCTTGATTAATGATCTATGGAATATTTTGGGCTGGTAATGTTGTAGTATGGTGAGTAGGTATATCCGGCAGGATGGACCGTATTGGTGGTTTTGTGCCGTGGGACTCGGCAGCTGCTTTTGGTTTTTTGGTTCTGGGCTTGTGCTAGATTATCCTGCCTGGATCCCTAGGACCTGGTTCTTGGACAAGTAACCCGGCAAAACAGCGCAACCATGAGATCTGGATGGGCTGGACCTGGCTAATTAATTAGTTTCCTCCAAGTTATGCTACACGGGGTTTGTTTAGTGGCTCAAGAGGGGGTCCCTGGGGTCGCTGACTTATGTACGGGGATGAAACCTTAGAGTACGTGTAACACAGGCTTGGAGGGGCTTTGTAAAGGCCTTGCAGTGCAACCTGCTATGCACCTTGGCAGTGTTTAGCGTGACGGGATCTGCACGACTCATGGGTAACGATGTGCAACCTCTGCAGAGTGTAAAACTGATATATCAGCCGTGCCCACGGTCACGAGCGGGCTTGGACTTCTTCGAGATTAGTTGGTTACTGGTTGGTTTTGGGTTTGGGTCATCTGATGGACTTCAGGTGTGGGTTTTGCTTGGTGTGACTCATTGGGGTGTCACAGAGTGGAGGAGAGGAGCTTACAGCGGATCTGTAGGTGTCCTATCCGGGGCCAGAGATGGCTCTGTTAGGGCGGTTGACGGCGGAGACGGTGCTGCACGGCTCGGGCTCCGGCGCTCAGCAGGTAGTCCGACGGTGGCGGTAGCTCGGGAATCTTCGCCGGTGTGGAAGAGAGAGGGAGGGGATGGTGGCGGCGCGTGATATGGTTCGAGGAGCCCTAACGGGGTCTCTTATAGGGTCGGTGAACGGAGGTGGTGACGAGAGAGAGAACTCGCGTCTGTTGCGAGATCTACGGGGGGGAAGAAAGAGCTGACGAGGCTGGCCCACCCATCAGCGGAGGGAGCGTCCGGGCCCACAGCGCAGGGAGGGGAAGAGGGGGAGTGTGGGCCGCTGCGGTCGCTTGCTGATCAGCGCGTGCGCGCGGTGCTCACGCGGGAGAGGGAGGGGGTCGGGTTGGGCTAGCGCACGGGGAGAGTGCGGCCCAGGTGGGAGGGAGAGAAGGGGTTTCGGGCCAGGCCAAGTGGAATGGGGGAGGGGGAGGAGTGGAGCTGGGCTTGCGTGCGGGGATGGAGCGCTGGGCCAAGGAGCGGATGGGCCGACGCTTGCGGGAGGGAGAGAGGGAGAGCAGGCCAGTCGGGCCGGAGCAGGCTGGGCCGACTGGGAGAGGAAGGAGGGAAGAGGCCCTTTGCCAAGTCTTCTTCTTTTCTTTTTCTTTCTCTTTTGCAAATTCTTTTAAATCCAAATTTCAAATCAGTTTGAAATAAAATAAATTTGAAAAGTTTTGAAAACATTTTTCCAAGGTTTTGAAAATAAAATTTGGGTTTGAAAATTTTGTAAACTTTTCATATGCTTTTTATTTATTTCCTAAATAGAATAAATTCGATTCGCCCTATCCGGGTTTAACAGAAAATCTTTTTCACCCAATAAAACTGTGCAACGGCATGAATGCAACAAACATCTGGCTAGAATTTTTCTCCATCTAGGGTTTTGGCCATTTCTTTGTTAAATTCTAATTTATTTTAATTATTTTAACACCCGGGGTGTTACAATGACTTTCGGCGGTGTAAAGCCGCCCGCTTGATGCAGAAGCAAGCGACGAAAGCAAGTCGACCACCGCCGGTGCTGAATCAAAGAATGGTTAGGCCCTACCGGTCAATCAACACTCTGAGGGAAGAACCAACGCAATCAGAGGCGGGCATGGAGAGGCCGGATATGGCCAACTTCCAGCCGCAAAGAGGGTTTGATCAATCTTTTCGTGGAGGACGTGGCGGAAGGACAACACGTGGCGGTCGAGACGGTAGAGGCCGCGGAAGAGGAGCCAAGCCTCCGTATTGCGTCATCTGCGGCGGCAATTTCGGCCATACTACCCGAGACTGCAAATATAGCAAGATGGCGAAAGAGCTAAAAGACAAGGATCAAGCATCAGCTTCTGCCGAAAGCTCCAAGCATGTTTTTCACAACTCGCAAGACCCGGCAGCAGGGGCGTTAGCATGCGGCAACTACACAAGCACGCCTATGCATCCCCCGCAGTACATGCCTCCCCAGAATTTACACTGGTACAATCCGACATATCAGGGTTACCAGTTCCCGGTCTTCGCGCCCCAGTCAGTGGCAGTTTCGTCACCTATGCACTACCAGCGCCAGCCAACACCACCACCAGCGCTTCCGGCTCAAGCCCAACCCTAGGGGCAGCAAGCACAACCTAGCTACCAGCAGGGGCAGGAGATAGAAAACGAAACTAGCGCAATCAACAACATTCTTCCATCACGAGGCCATATTTTCGCCATCACGGGCGGATCCAACCTGGAACTCGAAAGTAAAAGGGCAAGAAAGGACTATCATCGAAGGGTCTAGACGGTATCACCAAGGCTTCCGCTGAACAGGCCAGCTTGGTCGCTAGCGCCGATATGTTTCGATGAGTCAGATTTCAAAGTTCGCGATTTTCCGCATTATGACGCTTTCGTCGCCACGGCCAATGTGGCCGGTTTCACCTTGCACAACATTTTGATTGACACCGGAAGCTCAGCAAACATCTTGTTCGTCAAAGCTTTCGAAGCGATGGGGATGGACAGGCGCAGTTTGGACCCCGCCGGCAATTCCTTGTACGGTTTCGGAGGAAGAAAGATCGACGCTATCGGCAAGAAACAAATCCTGGTATCTTTCGCCGAGGAAGAAAGAGTGCGCACCGAAATGGTGACGTTCGACATAGTTAACATGGACTACCCATACACCGCCATTTTCGGCAGAGGTTTCACCAACAAGTTCAATGTCATAATCAAGCAAAGTTACTTGTGCATGAAAATGCCATCCCCTTTCGGCATTATCACCGTGCACGGAGATCAGCAAGCCTCCAGAAGAATAGAAGGCAGGCCAACTGTTGGTATTTCTTAGCGTCGCTACTAAGAATAGAGTTTTAATCTATCCCAGCAACGGCGCCAGAAACGCTTGTTAACACTTCTTAACGCAACCACTAGAACTAGACTATGGAGCCTAACCCCAGCAACGGCGCTAGAAGTGTCTTGGTGGTAAAACTATTGACTATTGGATAGTTCCACAAGCGCACAGAATATACCGATGTAGCACTTCACCCGGGAGTATTCCAAGGTATCGTTATTTATTTTATCCCAAAGGAAAGCAAGCTAGGAAAGATGTAGAGAGAGGAAAGATAGATCCTTTAGTCTTACTATAATCTATTATCAATTAGAGAAGCAAAAGGGTATAAGTGGATATAATAGAGGATAGATAGATAAGATAATAAGTTAAGCAAAGAGTAAATGATATGAAAGATAACTTTAGTAGAGTTAGCTAGGTGGGAGGACACCGAGTGAGTATAAAGTACTCCTATGTTTCTACCTTTACTCCTACGAACTAATCCTAATTAAATAGATGACTTAACTAGATTGACGCCTTGCTACTTGTGTGAGAGGGATAAACGAGAGAGTAAAGCGATAGAAGGTTGTTCACCTAACCCAGTACTCAAGCAGATATTTGGCTTATGGACGCCTTATCTTTTAAGAACTAGCCTGAGTTCACGTGAGGGGATCTAGGTTGCCAGGCAAAATCTGTCACCTTTTGCCCATGCGCCCCTACTGTCCGTGCAAGCCAGCGGTAGTCAAAGATAAGATGAAGTATGAGCACCACGCTCACACTTATCTACACCTATAGCTATCGATCAAAATAGCTAAAGCCCCTATCCTAAGATAGGACGATGACGCACACACAAGAAGCTAAAGGAAATCGATCTAACTAAGACAACTATAGAACTAAGATAAGCACACAACAAGACTATATAAATATAGACTTGCACTAAGTAAATACTTAAATAAATACTTGGAAAGTAAATACTTAAGTAAATGCAAAGTAAAGTAAAGAAAGAATAATATATTAAATAAATAAAGTCTTGCAAAAGAAGAAAGATACAAGGGCTATACCAGACTCCCAGAAGACGACTCCGGAGACCCGAGCTTCGCCCGACTCGACTCTAACTCCCACTCTAGACTAACTACTACTACTCTTGCTTGATCTCACTAGAAAGTGGAGATGTGTGAGATGGGATGTGTGAATGAGAGGGTGGAGGCCTCTATTTATAGTGGAGGTGGAGTTGGGGCTGCTCTGGCGCCACATCAGCGATCCGTGTGCTCCCCATCTCTCAACCCTTGGATCCACCGTCATTGTAACCGCCATGGATGGATGGCTTGGATGTTCTTCACGTGTCAAACATGCATTTTGCCACCGACTTGGATGAGGGTCACCATGGGGTCGGCCGACCCCTGTCCCTGACATGTGGGCCCGGGGTACACCTTCTAGAAGGTGTTGATGTCATCCTGATGAATATTGTTGTTGGGTCCCACCAAGGGGGGGGGGGGGTCGGCCGGCACCCCTATGACAGGGCTGGCCCACCATCTTCTCTCCCTTGGTGACCCCACATGTCATGGAGCAAGTCTTGTGAAGTTGGTTACATTTGGTTTTCGGTGTGGACCCATGAATCCATGTGCTTCTCATCTTGCACCATTGAGCAAAAGCACATGCTTTATCCAATGGTTGATATTGGCTTGAACATGCTTCTCTTGGATCATGCCATGTCACCATGGCCGAGGTGGCCCAAAGGTGGGGTCGCCCGACCCCCTTGGTGGGCCCACCTGGCCTCATTTTGTTCATTTTGCCATCTCCTATATGTTCACAAGCTAAGAGTACAAGTGGAACTTATTAGTGATAAATATGCTCATGATATGCTATTCTTCCTTGAAACCGAGGCCTGTTGACGGTATTTTGATAAGGTAAAACATGCTATAACTTCCGTCAACAAGATCCCCCAAGCTTAACCTTTGCTCGTCCCGAGCAAACAATCAAACTTGGCCTCGGTGGATCAGTATTGTTACTATGCATCACATTTCAAGAGTACCATGTTCACAACAAAGTTCTTCTCTTTGAATGGAAAAATTAGCTATGTAAATCACCCATATTACCTTAGTACTCTATGGGGCTTATGGCTTTTTCCTTTGTCTTAGGTGGTTGAAAGATAGAACAGTTTGACTTGAGCACTAATTTTCTTGTTTTTAGCAAGTTTCATACCGGAGGTTTTGCAATATTTTTCAAAAGAAAGACTTAATATTCCTCATATGGTTCTCTCATGTCGCTCAAATGGTGTATGATTCCTCACCAAGGCATATGATAAGTGTTGCCTTCTTTATCTCATCCTACTTCTAAACAGGCTTATGTGTAGCTTAAGGTAGAGATGAAATAAGATGACATACTTACTTGCATTTTGTTGCGAAGTCAAAGCTCGGATCCTTGAAGAGAAGTGTCGTACTCCCAGATCAAGATGTGTAAGTGTGTGGTGTATGGTGGACTAGATTGCTTCTTTATTTGATAAGATCTATCTCTCCATATTTTTTTCTTTTTCTCTCTTTTCTAATGAGACATGGCTAGCATTTTTTTTCTTTTCTTCTTCTTTTCTTTTTTTTTTTATTTTTTTTTCATGGACTTTCACTTGTCCATCTCTTTTTTTTTTCTTTTTTTTTCATCTTTATTTTGCCTAGCCTTTTGAGTCTCATCTACTAAATAATTGAGAGAGATTTCCTAACACTTCAAGTATGAAGCAACCTATTTGGTGGAAATGAAAGGCATGTTTTTGCGTACTTCCAGTGTAGAAGCAGCATGTATATGAGGTGTGTACGTGATCTTGATCTTAGGAGCATGAAAAAATCTCTTAACAAGGGTCAACAAGACTTGACAATACTCAATACAAGGCAAATAGCCTATGTAGAAGGTTTGTAAACATGTAAAGCATATATGGCTGCGGTAGGAATTTATCACCATTGAGGAACAATTAAGATTTTGATAATTTTAAGAATAAATTCTCCGGTAATCTATCATGCTTAGAACAATATTATAGCAGCTCTTGTCTCACTATATCATGTCTCCCAACAACTTAGACTTAGTTTTAGCACTTGCAACCCACAAAGTTTTTAGGTTCATGATGGTTTAAAAGAGCTAAGTAATCCATACTTAGAGAAATACCAAGTTGTAAACTAGGCACTAGAGAAACATTAGCAAGGCAACTAGTCATCATTTCCATGGGGAAGATAGACATATATGAGACATATGTGTTAAGGAGAATACTAAGCAAATATTTTTGGTATTTTATTTATTTATTTTTTATTTTTTTAAATGCAATGAGAAAACTAATTGAAATGTAAATAACTTAAGATACAGGACTTACCTTGGTGGGGGAGAGGATCTCCTCCAAGCTTGGTTCTTGCCTACTGTGGTGGTGGATAATGCTGGTACCACCCGGCCCAATGTCGTGCTTCTTCTTCTTGAATGGCCCGCAGGAGTTGGGCGTTTTGTTGTGCAAGAAGCAATGTTGCCTCTTGTTCGATGTTCATCGCACCCATGTTGTCTATGAGCTCGTCCATCGGCGTCCTTTGATGTTGCCTTCCTCTACCCCGTGGGTGAGGAGTGTCTTAAGAGCGAGGGGTGTTCTGTGAGCGAGGAGGCCTTCCCAAGGACCCTGAAATGTCCATAGAGGCTGCCTCATCTCCCTCCTCAACTTCTTCAGCCTGATGTGAAGGTCCGCCTTGTTCCATTCGAGTAGCACGGGACGCTCTCCTTGTCCTTCTGCTAGTACCTGCAACTTTTGGGGCTCTTTCCTCGGGGTCCAAATCAAAGGTTAGCGTACGAAGCGCATACAATCGAAGTCCCTCACAAGGGACAGTGATTTCAACTTCATGGCCTGGATAAATCATTATTAGTTCACCCTTGGGACCCCATTTTAGTACATCGCAACCAATAAATACATTTTCTTCCAACACATCTCTCACGGTTTCAATGTACTCAAAAGTTTGGGATTCTAGTGCACCCAAAGCTTCGGCTATGCGTGTGATGAATGATGTGAAGTATTGAAGGACCGAGAAGCAACCAGAAAGCGACCAGAGGGGGGTGAATGGGAGCTTCAAAATTTCCTTTCGGAAACTAGTAGCCACTGTCCCGAGAATCACCCCAAAAAGGCAAACCCTAGAGCTTGCTAATGTCCACGACCCTAGATGTAGGGTGGATGCTTCCAAGAAGCACAGCGGGACACTACACAACTCTAGAAAGCCAACGCAAAAGACGGAAATCAATTCCGACAGCGGACGAACAACCGGCGAACGAAAACGCACAAAGCAGTCACGATCGGACTCTGGGCAGCATCCGGTCAGTGAGCACCGGACGCGTCCGGTCGCGCGAAAACCGTTCTGGGACCTTACTGTTCCTGACCGGACTCTGGTGAACAGAGCATCCAGTCACAAACTGCGCGTCCGGTCACAAAAGTCAAGCCGAGTGAACAGTGCGATGAGTGAGTCCGGTCGAACAAGAAACACAGCGTCCGTTCAGCTAGAGAAAATCGCCACGCGACATTCAACCACCGGACGCGTCCGGTCAAACGTGAGGACAGCGTCCGGTCACCCCGACAGCAGCCTGTTCGTCCACCGATTCGACTCGATCTCACCCAAAACGAATCCTCTAGGGATCAAACTTGGTGAGAAGAGTCAAAAGGAGTATAGTGAGCTATCCCTAAGAGATCATGGCTCGAACCTATCTCCAAATCGATGAATCGAAGAATTTCGGGGGAAGGGAGAAAACTTGACCCGAAACAAAAATCGATCGATCTCCTAGACCGTGAGGTTAGAGGAGAATTCCTTCGGTGGAAAGAAGTGCCTCACGATCTAGAACAACTTGGTTCAAACGGTTTTGCAAAAGATGAACCGAGCAAAGAGATCAAGCGACGGGAAAATCGTGGAGAAAAAGGATTCCGCGAAGAACACAAATAAAACGCGAATCACAACCTCGATCTTGCAGCCGAAGCGCAAACACACGCTACGACAAGGAGGTTACGGCCTCCTTTCCTCAGAATCAATAGTACACAGAGGCAAGTCTCTCTGCGGATCTCAGCTAGCTACAGCAGGGGATGGGAGAGCAGGAAACCCTAAGAGCAAAAGAGCAAATGACTGAGATGAGGGGAGGAGGGTGTCTCCCCGACTACTTATCCTAATTCTAGCCTAAGTACAATTCCTACTCTACCCCTCTCTATTCTAATTACAGAGCGAACCAGCTAAACCCTAGGGTTATTCTGGACCAACTCGGTGGTAGGTGTATCCGACGGCCACGCCCGCTCGACTTGAAGCGTTGCCTCAACGCAACCTCCAGATCGCTGCCACGTGCCGCCCTCGCTCTGCACCCCCGGTTTTGTGGCCCAAACCGGGAAACCAGCCTTTCCAGCCAACCCCCGGTTTTGAGGCCCAAACCGGGAAACCAGCCCACCAGCATCTGAGTTTTGAGGCCAAACTCAGCAAACCGTCAGCGCCCAGGTTTTGAGGCCCAAACCTGGAAACCGTCCTCAGCCCGAGTTTTGTGGCCAAACTCGGAAACCCTCAGCCCGAGTTTTGTGGCCAAACTCGGAAACCGTCCACGCCCAGGTTTTGAGGCCTAAACCTGGAAACCGTCCATCTGATGGTTTTTCCCTGGCTCTACCACCAAACCGACGTCATAGATGGGATGCACCTCCCGTGCACCCCGTCCACTGACACGTGTCCCCGAGTCCACGACTCAGGCAACACATGACCGCACTTCTTCACTTGTCGTCGTCACAGGCTGCCAGCCACCACAGCTGATCCTCGGGCCTCTGGTCCCTCAGTCCAAGCCTCACGTCCGCCCTTCACCGCTCGGTACCTCGGCATGGCACGTCCGCCGCACGGCACGCCCATCCTTCACCGCACCCGGTCCGTCGGCACAACACGTCTCAACTTGACCTTCACCTCGCCTTCGATCACTGCATCCGGGCTCGACACCTGCACAACACAAGCCAAAGAACATGCGCATCATCCCAGTTGACAATCACTCATCACTCAGAGACCCGGCATACACCCATGTATCCGCAATCTCCCCCTTGATGAGTGCATTGTCAACTACTAACACAAATCATAATAGAAAGAGAATAAGGAAGAAGGAGGAAGGGGAAGGAGAGAACTCGACCAAATGACCCAAAAGCATAACAAAGCCGAAGAAGGTCAAGTGGAAAGAGCGAAAGAACTTGGTTCCCAAAGACATGGGCAACGGCTCGACGCAACCAAGCAAAGCAAAACTAGCCCTCAAGAAGAGGTAGAACAGGCTCAACACCACTAGCAAACAACAATTGGAAAATCGAAGCAGAATGCTAGTCCCTCAAGATAGAGGCACAGAGGCTCAACACAACTAGCAAAGAAAGCTCGACACCAATGCAAAATGCTAGTTCCTCAAGATAGAGGCACAGAGGCTCAACACAACTAGCAAAGAAAGCTTGATACCAATGCCTTTCGGCCAGCAAGAAATAGCAAAACTCCCCCTTAGTTGAACATCTAGGAGACATGCAAACTCTCCCTCAATTGAACACTCGGGAAGCACAAATGATTTGCAAATTCTCCCCCTTAGTTGAAAATGCACTAATCAAGCAAAAGACTAGGCATTCTCCCCATCAGAAAAGGCACCAACAAAAGTGCGAACATGGGAGGTTCTCCCCCTTCCAACATGCATATGAGACAAAATGCAAGTTAGCAGCTTCAGGCATACATTCAGGAGAATGCAAAGATGTTCTAAACGGTATAGCTCCAATGACTCAACAACAGCATACAAGCTCAGCAAAGGCTCAAACTGATCACCAGATATGAAATATGAACATATGAGCAGAAATGAGCATTTTTGAGTCAAAAAGGTATTCACCATCAAAATATCACTAGCAATGTATAAATAGGAGTCTGATCAAGTGCTAGACATGTATACAAGGTGAACTACCCCTAGCAAAGTTCAATCATCATGCTTAAGAATGAAGCATACACTTGTGAATTCAACTTAGATCGGAGTTGCAGCGGTGAAATTTCACAAGTTCAATTATTAGCACGTGATTGCGAGAGGTTGAAAGCTTGTCATTGCCTAACTTTTCAACCGAGCGAAGCCTATGCCGAAGCAATCAGAAGCTTAAAGCTACGGTTTCGGTCATACACTACACGGCTCAAGTTTAACTCAAAGTGCAACGAGAAACCGTCTCGATACCGTGATGTGTTGACAAGCAATCCCATCTCGATCTTTTCAATTCACTAAAACTTAGTTCAAATTTTAAACAGGATATGAACAGACCAAGCAAGTGAATGACTCAGAACTAGAGACATAGCAACCCAGCATATATGAAAAGCACGAGTAAACTCAACACATCCTACACATGTTAGATGCATATCTCAATGGTGAACATTTTTAGGTTTTAAGTATTTAAGCAAATTCACCATTTCAAAATAGCTCAGCTCACAACATGTACTAGTGATCAGAAAGAGCATAAGCTACAAGCACCAACATAAGCACCGGAGCATACTACATAGAGCATAGTTACATTCTAGTGATTATAGACATGAAGCTCAGAATGTAATTGCGTATGCTAAAATGCAAAAGAAAAGAAAGACAAACGAAAAAGAGTCAGTCTATTATACAAGATCCAAAATGTTTCCCCCATCTAAAAGGGGAAACACACACCAAGCTCACCCCTCAACCGGTTAAAGGTTGATTCGTCTAAAGGCTTGGTGAAAATATCAGCCAGTTGATGATGAGTATCGACATGGCGAAGGTCGATATCACCCTTCTCCTGGTGGTCTCGCAGAAAATGAAAGCGCACATCAATATGTTTGGTCTTCGAGTGAAGCACGGGGTTCTTAGCAACGCTAATAGCACTCATGCTGTCATAGAGCAAAGGAACACGAGTAAAGCTCAGACCAAAATCATGCAAAGTGGCCATCATCCAAAGCAACTAGGAACAGCAGCGAGCCGCAGTAACATATTCAGCCTCTGTGGTAGACTGAGCGACACTAGACTGCTTGCGAGAAGACCACGAAACAAGAGAAGAACCAATAAACTGGCAAGTCCCAGAAGTGGACTTGCGCTCAATACGGCAACCAGCAAAATCGGCATCCGAATAACCGCAAAGGGAGAGGATGGAGGAAGCAGAATACCAAATCCCAAACTCAGGGGTGAAACGGAGGTACCTGAAAATCCGCTTCACCGCCTGACGGTGAGAGGTGCGCGGCGACGACTGAAAGCACGCACACAGACACACCGCGAACTGGATGTCCGGGCGTGTCGCCGTCAGGTAGAGGAGCGACCCGATCATGCTTCGGTACTCCTTCTGGTCCACTGCTTCTCCATCCACATCCGCATCTAGGGCAGTCGTCGTCGACATGTGTGTTGGAAGAGGCTTGGCCTCACCCATATCGAACTGCTTCAGCAAGTCCTTGGTGTACTTGCCCTGGTGCACGAACGTCCCCTCTCGGGATTGCTTGATTTGCAACCCGAGAAAGAAGGTCAGCTCGCCCATCATGCTCATCTCGAACTCCCTGCTCATAATATCTGCAAACTTGGCAACCAAAGTGTGAGAAGAACCACCGTAAATGATATCATCCACGTAAATCTGGACCAAGAGAGTGTCTTTGCCTTGCTTGAGGAGAAAGAGCGTTTTATCTACACATCCCATTTTAAAACCCTTAGCAAGCAAAAAGGTTTTCAACCTATCATACCAGGCTCTAGGGGCTTGTTTCAAACCATATAAAGCTTTATGAAGTTTAAAAACATGGTTTGGAAACTTGGAATTTTCAAAACGGGGGGTTGCTCAACATACACTTCCTCTTCTATGTAGCCGTTTAAGAAGGCACTCTTGACATCCATTTGAAAGAGTTTAAAACCTTTAGATGTAGCAAAAGCCAAGAGTATCCTAATAGCCTCCAAACGAGCTACAGGAGCAAAAGTCTCCTCAAAGTCTATCCCCTCCTTCTGACTATAACCCTTCGCTACAAGCCTGGCCTTGTTTCTAACAACGTGGCCATCCTCTCCTTGCTTGTTTTTGAAAACCCATTTTGTCCCAATAGGCTTACACTCAGGAGGAGGAGGAACTAGAACCCAAACCCGATTTCGCTCAAAATTTTCTAACTCCTCATGCATGGCATTGACCCAGTCCGGATCCGTCAAAGCGTGTCCAACATCTCGGGGCTCAAAATTAGCAACAAAAGCAGAATGAGCAAAGTGAGAGATGTGCTGTGACCTGGACCGAGTAACCCGTTCGTCGATGCTGCCGATCATCTGCTGAGGCGAGTGCTGGCGCTGAATGTGTCGTGGCGCCTCCCTTGCCGAAGTGGCCTCCCCCTCAA
This sequence comes from Coix lacryma-jobi var. lacryma-jobi, assembly GCA_009763385.1. Taxonomy (NCBI): domain Eukaryota; kingdom Viridiplantae; phylum Streptophyta; class Magnoliopsida; order Poales; family Poaceae; genus Coix; species Coix lacryma-jobi. Next base: position 88,517,671 of record CM019831.1, read on the forward strand.
CAGCAGCTGGTGCCTCCCCGGGTACAAATGGTACCGCTCGGGGTGGCGGATCCCACGGCCCCCAGGAAGAAGAGGTGTCGGGGCCGTGAGTCGTCGTAGAAGCCGCTCTTTGCGGCACAACAGGTGGAGGGGGTGCTGGATCGTCCATACCTTCAGCACCCTCGTCCTCGTCATCAAAAAGAGGCTCACCAACCTCATGATCACCTGCACGCTCAAAACGAGAAGAAGGACAAACGAGAGTCTCGTCGAAGGTGACATCTGATGTCTCCATGACTCGGTTAGTGTCAAGGTTAAGTACACGATATGCTCGAGTGTGAGTGCCATAACCCAAAAACACACCGTCAGAAGAACGAGACTCAAACTTGTCCAGGTTGCCTTTCTTCAATATAAAACAGTGGCAACCGAAAACTCGAAAATAACTTACCTTGGGCAGTTTTCCAAAATGCAACTCATAAGAAGTCTTTTTCAAGAAAGCTCGGAGAAAAATGCGATTGGAAATGTAGCATGCAGTGCTCATAGCTTCGGCCCAATATCGCCTAGGAGTCCTGTGCTCATCGAGCATCGTCCTGGCCATCTCAACAAGGGTCCGATTCTTCCTCTCTACAACACCATTCTGAGGGGGTGTGTAGGGGGAAGAGAACTGATGCTCTAAACCCAAGGAGTTACAAAACTTCTCAAAATCCGAATTCTTGAATTCGGAACCATTATCACTCCGAATTGCTCGCATCGAGTTCAAAGGGAACTCGTTCTGAAGACGCAAAATCAGATTGCGAGCAAAGGAGAAAGTCTCGGTCTTCTCAGCTAAAAAGAAGACCCACGAATATCTCAAAAAGTCATCAACAACAACAAGCACATACCACTTCCCCCCAACCGAGCTCACCCGAGCCGGACCAACAAGGTCCATGTGCAAAAGCTCTCCAGGGCGCTTGATAATGACCTGAGTCACTGGATGGTGGGGAGCGGCAACCATCTTCCCGTGTCTACAAGAGTGGCAAACAAGATCCTTCTCCATATGCAACTTGGGCAATCCTCGGATTAGGCCAAGTGAACTAAGCCTTGCAAGCAAGTCGAAGCTCAAATGTCCAAGTCTCCTATGCCACTTCCAAAGATCAGAGGAGGAAGGTCCAGCCACAAGACAACGAGAACTACCAAAAGACTCCGAGAAATTCGCACGAAAGACTTTTCCAAAGGGCGAAATCAAACACACAAGATTGCCCTGAGGATCCAAAATACGACTGAGATTCGGTTTAAAACGAATCTCATAGTCGTCGTCAAAGAGTTGCGAAACAGAAAGAAAGTTAAAATGCAAGTTAGAAACAAGAACAACATCGCGCAACACAAAATGCTCATTAACTCGCACCGACCCGCGAGGCAATACCTTACCTTTGCTATTGTCGCCGAAGGTTATGTACTCCTTTCCGGCAACAGGGCTAAGGCTAGAGAACCACTTGGCGTTTCCGGTCATGTGCCTCGAGCAACCGGAATCCACCAACCAAATGTCCTCCAACCGTTTTACCTACATCAATAAAAAGACATAGGGTGAGCATACGGTCCAACACTGGGGTTAGTGAAATAGGAAGAATACCAGTGTTGGGCCGGCTGCTCAAAAGAACGGTTAGCAGAAAAACCATTCCTAGCACGTCTACAAGAGGAGCGATCACCACGTAGAGGAAAACGTGGTCCGCTAAGGGAGGAGCGTCCATCGCGATACTCAAAACGCGGTGGGGGAAAACGCTCAAACTACAAAGCCTCTGCCATGGGGTCCATAGCCTACAACTGCAGGCTCCCGCCGGGCACGCTCTCTACGAGGCCTAGGCCTTGCAACTTGAGGCACTGCGCCTCTAGGCCTAGCATCTCTCCTCGGAGCTCTCTGCTGCCTAGGCCTAGAAACTTGAGGTTCTGGACCTCTGGGCCTAGCTGCTCTCCTCGGAGCACTCCTCTGAACATTCGGCACATGTACATCATGGAAACGATGGTACATGTCCGTGTTGTTCATCTCCCTAGCACGGCGCGCCTCTCTCCTGCGCCGAAAGCAGAACTCACTCAAGTGTCCATCTCTCCCACAGAAATCACAATGATACCTCACCGCACGCAAATGGGGTTGTTGGTACTCAAGGCTGTGGGTGTGGATCACTTTGCCCTTCTGTGGCAACTCCTCTTGGATAGGTGGCATTGTATCCAGCTTATTCTTTAGGTGGTTGGGTTTGGGATGCCACACTTGGTTCTTGGGTGGAGCTCTCGGAGGTTCCTCAAACACCCCATCCTTGGTGTTAGGTTTGAGAGGCTCTTTGGGTGGAAGCTTGGCAAGTTTGGGAGTAGTGGTGGAGTTGGGCTTCTCACTAGGATTCAGACCACTCGACTCTCCAATCTTCCCAAAAGCAGAAAGATCAACACCCTGAGCAAGACCTACACCCGGACTACTAGCAGCTCGCTTAAATTGGGATATCATCATCCCGAGCTGCGGCTCACTACAAGAGACCCATGACAAGATGGTCCGAAGGTATGTGTTTTCTTCCTCGGTTTGCATCTTGCCATGCTTGACATTGGCAATCTCCATCTCCAAACCCTCGCACAAAGCGCACTTAGCCACACCAGTGCTACCCGAGCTGGCCTCCTCAAGAGACACAATCTTGGCATTCTTCTCTGCCAACTCGGATTGCAAGACAGGACAAGTCTTGCACGCACCCAACAGCGAAGGTCTAGCCTTCAGTTCATCTACCTCTCCTACCAACGCAGCATACTTACCTCTCAAAGTGAGAAGGTCAGTCATGTGCGTGGTGCACATCTCACACTCAACCTCCTCTGATACGACCACGGCGGACTTGGCAAACTCAAGCTCTCTCACCGTGTCCTCCCACTTCTGCCTAAACTCCTTGCGCTCTCTAGCGGCACGCCTAAGCAACTTGTCCTGACTAAGGAGCATGGCAGTAAGCTTCTCGACCTCAGCAGAAAGCTCATCGTGGGTGAGGGATACCTGGGAGGTGTCGTCGTCGTCGTCCCGAGGGGAGTGCTCCAGCTTGCCGTTGACTTCATCACCAAGCACCATGGTGCAGAAGCCGTCGTCATCGGCGAAGAAGCAGAGACCGTTCAGCTTGTCCTCGATCTTCTTCTTTTTCTCGGACTCGTCATCGCTCGAGCAAGCGGAGTCATCATCTGAGCCGTCGACGTCGCTGAGCGTGGCGAAGAACGCACGCTGCTCAGCCTGGGCCTTCTCCAAGTACTTCTTCTTGATGTACTCCTTGTCGAAGCCGCCTCTCCGCTTGTGCCTCGCGGGGACGTACTTCTCCTTGCGCTTGCCGGAGTCGTACTTGTGCCCATGATCGCCCTTCCCAGATGTGTTCTTCTTCTTGGGGCAGTTGGCGATGAAGTGGTCGGGGTCGCCGCACTCATAGCATCCTGAGCGTCCTCCTCCGCGGCGACAGTTCATGCGGTTGTTGTGAAACCGCGAGAACCGGTTGGCGAGCATCGCAAGCTCGTCATCCCCCAACGACTCAAGTTGGTCCTCTGTGACAGAAAAGAGAGACGAAAGAGCAAAGCCTCCAGAGGGGTTAGAAGAGCCAGAAACCAAAGCCATAGTCGGGCCAGAAGGATTCGCATAAGAAGCCCTCGACATGGCGTCAATCTCACTAGACTTGAGCTTACTAAAGAGCTCGTCGCAGGTGAGGGTCTCATAGTTAGACGATTCGATGATCGCCTGGACCTTTGAGTCCCACACTGACCGATCAAGAGTGTGCAAAAGCTTCAAAGCCCTCTCATGATCGTCAAAAGGCAACAGCTCCTTGTTCGCTCTCATCTTGTTGACAATAACCTGAAAGCGAGCGAATAAACTTTCTATGCTCTCGCCAGGCATGTGTCGAAAGTTCTCATACTCCCGCTTGTCCGACTCGTAGAGACGGGATTTGACTTGAGAGGTGCCCTCATGAAAGCGCATGAGGGTGTCCCAAATCTCACGAGCCGTGGGGAGGTGAGAAACGCGATCAAACTCCGATATGCTCAAATAGGAGAACAAGGCGTTACGCGGCCGGCTATTTGCCTCATGCTCATCTATCTGGAGCTGAGAGACACGAGCAGTCAGAACAACGTAATCGGCCTTGTTACAAATCTCCCAGACAGAAGAGCCCATGCTCTGGAGATAGGCCGACATGCGTATCTTCCAATACGCATAGTTCGTCCCATCAAAGAACGGCGGTTTGCCCACGCCGCGATCCATGTCGCCTTCCGTGGATCTGGAACCGGCTAAGGTGGAAGATCCTTAACCTGCTCCGATACCAATTGAAGGACCGAGAAGCAACCAGAAAGCGACCAGAGGGGGGGTGAATGGGAGCTTCAAAATTTCCTTTCGGAAACTAGTAGCCACTGTCCCGAGAATCACCCCAAAAAGGCAAACCCTAGAGCTTGCTAATGTCCACGACCCTAGATGTAGGGTGGATGCTTCCAAGAAGCACAGCGGGACACTACACAACTCTAGAAAGCCAACGCAAAAGATGAAAATCAATTCCGACAGCGGACGAACAACCGGCGAACGAAAACGCACAAAGCAGTCACGACCAGACTCTGGGCAGCGTCCGGTCAGTGAGCACCGGACGCATCCGGTCGCGCGAAAACCGTTCTGGGACCTTACTGTTCCTGACCGGACTCTGGTGAACAGAGCGTCCGGTCACAAACTGCGCGTCCGGTCACAAAAGTCAAGCCGAGTGAACAGTGCGATGAGTGAGTCCGGTCGAACAAGAAACACAGCGTCCGGTCAGCTAGAGAAAATCACCACGCGACATTCAACCACCGGACGCGTCCGGTCAAACGTGAGGACAGTGTCCGGTCACCCCGACAGCAGCCTGTTCGTCCACCGATTCGACTCGATCTCACCCAAAACGAATCCTCTAGGGATCAAACTTGGTGAGAAGAGTCAAAAGGAGTATAGTGAGCTATCCCTAAGAGATCATGGCTCGAACCTATCTCCAAATCGATGAATCGAAGAATTTCGGAGGAAGGGAGAAAACTTGACCCGAAACGAAAATCGATCGATCTCCTAGACCGTGAGGTTAGAGGAGAATTCCTTCGGTGGAAAGAAGTGCCTCACGATCTAGAACAACTTGGTTCAAACGATTTTGCAAAAGATGAACCGAGCAAAGAGATCAAGCGATGGGAAATCGTGGAGAAAAAGGATTCCGCGAAGAACACAAATAAAACACGAATCACAACCACGATCTTGCAGCCGAAGCGCAAACACACGCTACGACAAGGAGGTTACGGCCTCCTTTCCTCAGAATCAACAGTACACAGAGGCAAGTCTCTCTGCGGATCTCAGCTAGCTACAGCAGGGGATGGGAGAGCAGGAAACCCTAAGAGCAAAAGAGCAAATGACTGAGATGAGGGGAGGAGGGTGTCTCCCCAACTACTTATCCTAATTCTAGCCTAAGTACAATTCCTACTCTACCCCTCTCTATTCTAATTACAGAGCGAACCAGCTAAACCCTAGGGTTATTTTGGACCAACACGGTGGTAGGTGTATCCGACGGCCACGCCCGCTCGACTCGAAGCGTTGCCTCAACGCAACCTCCAGATCGCCGCCACGTGCCGCCCTCGCTCTGCACCCCCGGTTTGTGGCCCAAACTGGGAAACCAGCCTTTCCAGCCAACCCCCGGTTTTGAGGCCCAAACCGGGAAACCAGCCCACCAGCATCTGAGTTTTGAGGCCAAACTCAGCAAACCCTCAGCGCCCAGGTTTTGAGGCCCAAACCTGGAAACCGTCCTCAGCCCGAGTTTTGTGGCCAAACTCGGAAACCCTCAGCCCGAGTTTTGTGGCCAAACTCGGAAACCGTCCACGCCCAGGTTTTGAGGGCCAAACCTGGAAACCGTCCATCTGATGGTTTTTCCCTGGCTCTACCACCAAACCGACGTCGTAGATGGGATGCACCTCCCGTGCACCCCGTCCACCGACACGTGTCCCCGAGTCCACGACTCAGGCAACACATGACCGCACTTCTTCACATGTCGTCATCACAGGCTGCCAGCCACCACAGCTGATCCTCGGGCCTCTGGTCCCTCAGTCCAAGCCTCACGTCCGCCCTTCACCGCTCGATACCTCGGCATGGCACGTCCGCCGCACGGCACGCCCATCCTTCACCGCACCCGGTCCGTCGGCACAGCACGTCTCAACTTGACCTTCACCTCGCCTTTGATCACTGCATCCGGGCTCGACACCTGCACAACACAAGCCAAAGAACATGCGCATCATCCCAGTTGACAATCACTCATCACTCAGAGACCCGGCATACACCCATGTATTCGCAAGTATATGGGTTTCCTAGGCTTTACGTAGCTAAGCCAATAGTTCACTAGCATTTTAACAAGTGAAACTTTAACTTTGCTAACCATGGCATAGAGTAGTTTTAGCTCATCATCACTTACCAAAGCTGCTCTCATGCCAGGGAAAAGAGTGGTGAACAGCCAGTAGTGCATGAAACGTAAGGTTGGGTTATGAATTTTGTGTGGTGAGGGGTTGGAATAATCACTAGAGCCAGTAATGGCATATCAGAAAGCATTCTTGTCATAATGAAAAGCATGGTCTACATCAAGATGGCAAGAGTGATCAAATCCTAAAGCAGTGTTTAATGTGCTCCAAGTCAAGTCATATTCCATCCCAAACATTCAAAATGCTATCCCACCATTATTCACTTTTAATGTGCATAAAAACTCAATGGTTAAGTTCTTTATGCCAAATTCAAGAATTTCAAAGAATCCTCCCCAACCAATGGTATTGAAAATAGCATAAAATTCTGAATCCATACCTGTTTCTTGTAAGAGGGCCGGATCAATGACACTTGTGTGTGAGAAACTACTCTCACTAAGAGTGACGAATTTCCCCATCTCTTCGGCATTTAGCCTAAGGCCACTCTTGGTCTCCATTACTCTGGTCGGGGGAATGAAGGATACTAGCTCACTTCTTTCCACCTCTCTCCTCTCATGAGCACTAGCATGGTGAGGCTCTTGGGAAGAACTCTCACCCTTGTTAGACTTTTTGAAACGGGAGGCAAGCAACTTCTTCATCTTATTACAAGATAAGTTACCAAGCTTCTTCTACTACTATGAAATGGGAACTATTTTTGGGTTTTTGGATGGCTACTACTAAGCTAAGCTTGAGAATGAACTTGCAACTAAGGAAGGAAAGGAAGAACTGGTGAGCTCGAGATGGTTCTGGTGGTTTTGGTGTGGAGTTGAGCTCACAATGCAAGGGTATATATAGGGGGAGAAGGGCAAGTGGTGACCACCCATAGCATGGGTCGGCCGACCCCCCTCCTTGCAGCTTTGGACAATGCTTTACTTTGGCAAGGGGACATGTCTAAAGTGAGAAAAGATCTTTTCAGGATGGGCCAACACATGGGTCGGCCGACCCCCCTACATGTCCCCTCAATCTTTAAACTTTGTGTCATCATGTGTTTAGTAAAGATGCAACTATGTTTGGTCCAAAGTTGACACAAATTTCAGAGATTCCCTTGCCTAGTGTTTGGTGAAAGTGAAAAGATGAATGGCCAAAGTGGAAACATGTCTAAAGTGATTCCCATGGACCATGAGAGCACTAAGACATGCCTTTGGCTGGTTGTTGTGGTCCCCATGAGCATCCAACATAAAGAGGAACATCTCATGCTTAAAGAGTAAAGCAAAGGACCATTTCTTTTCAGATGTTGGCTTTTGTGATATGCATGATGTTCATGAGCATGCTGAGTGGAATGCAGCAGGGTGCAGGAGGGTACCATGGTGGGATCGGCCGATCCCACCTTGGATGCTCCTTGAGCACCAAAGTGTTGTGTCCTACTCAGGGTACTAAGCCAAGCTATAGCATGTGCCAGTGGGCCCACTGGTGGGGTCAGCCGACCCCACCTTGGGGTGGTCCCACGGGTCAAAAGTGTTACAAGTTATTGTCAAGGTGTTACTAGCATGAAAAAATTTTTTTGTCGAAAAGAAATATGCAGAATTAAACTAAGTATGCAATTGAAGGGAAATGCAAGAATTGAAATGCATGAAAAGTTAAATATGAGATAACTACTAATTTACCTTATCAGCAAGGGCTCCATGTTTCAGGTCCGTAGAGCAGGACCTCTCCGTCTTGTCATTCATTGGGTGCTTCGGTTGGTCCCGGAGACGGAGACCGTGGTTGCACCTCATCGGCGAGTTCTTCTTTTACTTTGGCCTTGTTGGCCGACTCGCTCTTTTTCTTGTACCTACGGCATGGGTGACGACGACGATGTTTGTTGTCTCGAGGTTCTTTGTCCTTCACCTGCATGTTAGCTTTATAACCGTTGAATGGACACTTTACCTTATATTCCGGGAACTAGAGGTGAGTTGTGCCGGATCCCACATAGATGACAACGTTAACCGTATTGAGGAACGGCCTTCCTAGGATGATCGCGACGTCTAGATTGGATCCCATGTACAATATAAGGAAATCGACGGGGACGTAGCTGTTTTGGACTTTGATGAGGATGTCCGTTGCTAGTCCCTCGGGGAACCGTAGCGTCTGATCGGCCAGCTGCAAACGAATAAATGTAGGGAGCAAAGGTCCCCCTAGTAAGTTATCATACGTTACCTTGGACATGATGTTGACACTCGATCCAAGGTCGCAGAAGGCGTCATGGAAGACTTGTGGTCCAATCTGGCAGGTGGTGGTTGGCAGGCCTGGATCTTCCTTTCTTGTGATGAAGGGTGGATCAAGTAGATAACCCCAGTTTGACCGGAGCGGAGGCTTACCGTACCTCGTAGTGACCAATTTTACACCTTCTATTGGATCTTCGGGTTTCCCCGGGATCTTACCTTGCTCGTAGGATGGGACAGCTGCTGCTAATTGAGCTAATTGTGTTTCTAGCATTTTATTAAACTCAATTGATTTTTCATAGCAGAATTAAAGCTATCCATTTTCTCATTTATATTTTCAAGAGTCTTATTATTAGCCATCATCTTTTTATTAATACTGTCATTTATTTTAGATTGGCCTAAGACAAGATCTCTTAAAAAAGGTTAGTTATTATAAGAATTATTGAAATTATTGCTATAACCGTTACCTTGATTTTGGTAGAAGGGGCGCGAGTTCCATCCTTGTTGTTGTTGTCGGGGCCGGTACCCATTGTTTTTGGCGTTGTTGATGAAGCTCACTTCCTCCTTCGTTTCGGGACAATTATTTCCCGAATGGTCATTGCCTCCGCATACCTCGCACCAATGGTCAGCTTCGACGGCTCGTGCGGTTGCATAAGGTTGAACGACCTCTTGTTCCCTCTTGGAACTTTCTTCTACTTTCTTCATCAGGAGATCCATCTTCGCGGAGAGCATGTCCACCTCATTGAGAGCATGAACACCTCTCTTCTTCGGCTGAAGACATTCCTCATTCCAACCTTGGTTGGTAACCATCTTCTCTATGAGGTCCTTGGCATCTCTCACTTGTGTTGTAAGAATGCCCCTCCAGCGGCTGCATCTAGGTGACTACGGGCCAACGGGTACCCGGTCAGCGGCCATGGTAGAAACCTTGGATAATGAGCCCCTCTCTATCCCATTGATGAGGATAGGCGCGAATGTACTCTTGTAGACGTTCCCATGCTTCGGAATCGTCTCATCAGCTTGTTGCTGGAAGGTGGAAATCTTTCCACGCGAAGGGCCTGGTATTGCCAATCGGGAAGAACTTTCTGAGAAACGCATTGGCGCACTCCTCCCAAGTGTTGGCTTCACTCTTGTTGGCGTAGAACCATTGCTTCGCCTTTCCCAATAACTGAGAACGGAAAAAGACGAAGACGGATTGCGTCTGCAGACACATTCTTCATATGTGAAGGTACCACATACCTCCAAGAAGTGTTGGAGATGGGCGTTGGCATCCTCATGCGGCTTCCCACAGAATGGATTGGCTTGCACCATGTTGATGAGAGATGGCTTGAGCTCGAAAGTCGCATCCCCCAAGTTAAGCTGCGGACCCGTGGCGACATTGTCGGCCGATGGCGCAGAGTACTCGGAGATGGTCTTTTGGGCCATGGCTTCTCTTCTAGATGGTGCAGAAACTTCCTCCTCAAACGAATTCAGGTTCGAGATGAACCTCTGAGGTGGAACTTGACGAAGTCTAGTCCTCCTCAACAACTGCTCGGGATTTTCAACGAAGTTTGACGGCAGTTGGAAACCGCTCATACACCTACTAGTTTCACGATAATGGAAAGAACTAGACAGGTGAGGGGTTAGCCCCTATACTAATTGATAACTAATAAATAGCAGACTCCGGATTCACTCTCTCTAAACTCCTAGGCTGTTGCTTTCCCCGGCAACGGCGCCAGAAATGCTTGTTGGTATTTCTTAGCGTCGCTACTAGAATAGAGTTTTAATCTATCCCGGCAACGGCGCCAGAAACGCTTGTTAACACTTCTTAACGCAACCACTAGAACTAGACTATGGAGCCTAACCCCAGCAACGGCGCTAGAAGTGTCTTGGTGGTAAAACTATTGACTATTGGATAGTTCCGCAAGCGCACAGAATATACCGATGTAGCACTTCACCCGGGAGTATTCCAAGGTATCGTTATTTATTTTATCCCAAAGGAAAGCAAGCTAGGAAAGATGTAGAGAGAGGAAAGATAGATCCTTTAGTCTTACTATAATCTATTATCAATTAGAGAAGCAAAAGGGTATAACTGGATATAATGGAGGATAGATAGATAAGATAAATAAGTTAAGCAAAGAGTAATGATATGAAAGATAACTTTAGTAGAGTTAGCTAGGTGGGAGGACAACGAGTGAGTATAAGTACTCCTATGTTTCTACCTTTACTCCTATGAACTAATCCTAATTAAATAGATGACTTAACTAGATTGACGCCTTGCTACTTGTGTGAGAGGGATAAACGAGAGAGTAAAGCGATAGAAGGTTGTTCACCGAACCCAGTACTCAAGCGGATATTTGGCTTATGGACGCCATACCTTTTAAGAACTAGCCTGAGTTCACGTGAGGGGATCTAGGTAGCCAGGCAAAATCTATCACCTTTTGCCCATGCGCCCCTACTGTCCGTGCAAGCCAGCGGTAGTCAAAGATAAGATGAAGTATGAGCACCACGCTCACACTTATCTACACCTATAGCTATCGATCAAAATAGCTAAAGCTCCTATCCTAAGATAGGACGATGACGCACACACAAGAAGCTAAAGGAAATCAATCTAACTAAGACAACTATAGAACTAAGATAAGCACACAACAAGACTATATAAATATAGACTTGCACTAAGTAAATACTTAAATAAATACTTGGAAAGTAAATACTTAAGTAAATGCAAAGTAAAGTAAAGAAAGAATAATATATTAAATAAATAAAGTCTTACAAAAGAAGAAAGATACAAGGGCTATACCAGACTCCTAGAAGACGACTCCGGAGACCCGAGCTTCGCCCGACTCGACTCTAACTCCCACTCTAGACTAACTACTACTACTCTTGCTTGATCTCACTAGAAAGTGGAGATGTGTGAGATGGGATGTGTGAATGAGAGGGTGGAGGCCTCTATTTATAGTGGAGGTGGAGTAGGGGCTACTCCGGCGCCACGTCAGCGATCCGTGTGCTCCCCATCTCTCAACCCTTGGATCCACCGTCATTGTAACCGCCATGGATGATGGCTTGGATGTTCTTCACGTGTCAAACATGCATTTTGCCACCGACTTGGATGAGGGTCACCATGGGTCGGCCGACCCCTGTCCCAGACATGTGGGCCTGGGGTACACCTTCTAGAAGGTGCTGATGTCATCCTGATGAATATTGTTGTTGGGTCCCACCAAGGGGGGTCGGCCGACCCCCCTATGACAGGGCTGGCCCACCATCTTCTCTCCCTTGGTGACCCCACATGTCATGGAGCATGTCTTGTGAAGTTGGTTGCATTTGGTTTTCGGTGTGGACCCATGAATCCATGTGCTTCTCATCTTGCACCATTGAGCAAAAGCACATGCTTGATCCAATGGTTGATATTGGCTTGAACATGCTTCTCTTGGATCATGCCATGTCACCATGGCCGAGGTGGCCCAAAGGTGGGGTCGCCCGACCCCTTGGTGGGCCCACCTGGCCTCATTTTGTTCATTTTGCCATCTCCTATATGTTCACAAGCTAAGAGTACAAGTGGAACTTATTAGTGATAATATGCTCATGATATGCTATTCTTCCTTGAAACCGAGGCCTGTTGACGGTATTTTGATAAGGTAAAACATGCTATAACTTCCGTCAACACCAACTCTAGGTTACAGCCTCATAAATGAAGTGGCAAAGAAAGACGAAAGGCAGCCATCTACCGAAGAGCAAGCCATAGTCAGCCCGTCGGAATGCAAGGTTGGGGCAGCCGAAGAAACGGTAAGGATTCCGCTCACGGCCTCCAGGCCCGAAAGAACGGTGCACATTGGGTCCAGCATGCCGGAAGAAGAAAGAAGCGCTCGGGCATCCTTCCTCACGAACAACGATGACATTTTCGCTTGGTCAGCAAACGACTTGCAAGGCGTTAGCAGAGATCTCGCCCAACACAGTTTGAACGTCGCAAGCGGCGCTAAGCCCAGAAAGCAAAAACTGAGAAAGATGTCAAACGAAAGAGCAGATGCGGCGAAAGCCAAAGTGCAAAGATTACTCGATGCAGGAGTAATCCGACCAGTCCAGTACCCCGAATGGCTGGCGAACGTTGTCTTGGTGAAAAACAAGAATGGAAAGTGGCGAATGTGCGTCGATTTCACCGACCTCAACAAATGCTTCCCGAAGGATCCGTACCCTTTGTCTCGTATCGACAAGCTCGTCGACATCGCATCCGGTTGTGAAATAATGAGTTTGCTAGATTGTTTTTTAGGTTATCACCAGATATGGCTCCATCCCGACGATGAGGTGAAAACCAGTTTCATCACCCCAACAGGCACATATTGCTATCGTTGGATGCCAGAAGGGCTGCGCAATGCAAGCCCTACATTCTCGCGGATGACTGACAAGGTGTTCGAAAGCCAGAAGCAAAAGAAAAACTTGTTAGCTTACGTTGACGATATAGTGGTCAAGAGCGACAGACAAGAAGATCATCAAGCAGACTTACTCGAGACTTTCGGCAATCTCCGAAAAAGTGGTTTGAAGCTCAACCCTGACAAGTGCATTTTCGGCATCAAGAAAGAAAGCAAGCTCCTCGGTTGCCTGGTTTCGGCAAGAGGAATCGAAGCTAATCCCGACAAGATAGCGGCAATCGTCAACATGCAACCGCCCTCAAGCCGAAAGCAAGTGCAAAGGTTGACAGGAAGGCTGGCATCTTTGAACAGATTCATCGCAAGGTCCGCCGAAAAAGGGCTACCATTCTTCAGAACTTTGCGCAGCTCCGATCCTTTCGATTGGGGAGAAGAGCAGCGGCAGGCTTTCCAGCAGCTTAAGGAGTACCTAACAAAGCTAACCACGCTATCTAAACCGTCGCCGAAAGCGACACTTTTGTTGTATCTCGCAGCATCTCACACCACTGTAAGCGCAGTATTGGTGGAAGAAAGGGAACACGAAAACAAGATGATGCAGTTCCCGATCTACTGCGTCTCTGAGGCCCTGTCAAGAGCAAAACTGAATTATTCAGAGCTAGAGAAGATAGCTTATACGGTGGTGATGGCTTCCAGGAAACTAAAGCACTACTTTCAATCCCACCACATCATAGACCTATCGGCTCAGCCATTGTGTCGGTGTTTCGTACTCGGGGGTATCACACCAACGAGTGATATGATCGCGTGCTTCTCTTCCTGGATGGTGATGCAAGAGGACACAAGGATTTATCCTGGTTCGGGCAAAGAAGGCCCTACGTCCAGCGGGGGGGATGTCCTTGTATTACTTGCACCTAAGTGCTTGTACAGGGGAGAATACAAGCTCAGTGAGCGTGGACCGTAGTCCGGACTCGTGCCTGTGTGTGGACTCGTGTTTGTGTCCCTCCTGAATGAGGGCCCTAGTGTCCCCTTTTATAGAGCAAGGGGAGGCCAGGGTTACATAAAGTATTACAGGTGTCGGGGCGTATGGTGTCCTATACGGAGAAGGGTAGGAACCCTGTCTTGTCGGGGCCACTGGAGCCGATGTGATCGTCGCTGTTGAGGCGTCCTTGGGTCATGACTTCCATCCTGGGCGCGGACGTGGTGGCGCGACAAGGCGGGAGCCGTACAGCGCCCATCCCGGAATGTACAGTACGCGGCGGGGTCCCTCCGGTCTTGGGGTACCTGTCCTCCATAGCTTGAAAGTAGTTAGGGCTCGAAGGACGCGGAGCCGGCTTCGAGGTGGTGCCACGGGGGCTCGAGGGGCCGTGGAGCCGGCCTCGGGTGTTACAGTGCAGGGCTCGAGGGGCGCGTAGCCGGCCTCGAGGGGTACAGTGCAGGCTCGAGGGGCGCGTAGCCGGTCTCGAGGAGTTGCAGTGTCTGGCTTGGCCGAACAGTGCTGTACTGGCGCCCTTTTGCCCATGCTTGTGGTGAAAACGAGACTTGACCTTTACACCACCGAGTTACTACTGTGGTACATGTTGTGCACTAGTGGACATGACCGGAGTAGGTGAAGGCATTAAATGCGTGGTATGGGCTGGTACGGCTGTCTGTACAGCTCGAGGTCCGTGCGTTAAGGCTCGAGGTGTGGGGGCGCGCTCGCCCGAGGCCTGGAGGGCTCGGGCGAGACGGAGAGCGATCGTGCTCGCCCGAGGCCTCGGTCGAGGGCTCGGGCGAGGCGGAGATAGAGCGCTCGCCCGAGGCCTGGCTGGGAGGGCTCGGGCGAGGCGGAGATAGAGCGTTCGCCCGAGGCCTGGCTGGGAGGGCTCGGGCGAGACGGAGATAGAGCGTTCGCCGAGGCCTTGCTGGGAGGGCTCGGGCGAGACGGAGATAGAGCGTTCGCCCGAGGCCTGGCTGGGAGGGCTCGGGCGAGACGGAGATAGAGCGCTCGCCCGAGGCCTGGCTGGAGGACTCGGGCGAGACGGAGATAGAGCGTTCGGGTGTTTGCGTTGATTGGGGGTACCTTTTTTCGTACCACCGACAGTAGCCCCCGAGCCCTTATTTGAGTGCTTGTATTCGAGCAGGGGCTCCAGATTGGGATCTCGATGGATAGCCTACTGGTCTCGAGGGTTTTGTCGATTTGATTCCGTGGGTGTCGTGCGAGCGACACCCGCGGGTGTAGCCCCCGAGACCATGGGGGAGTGGTTAGAACTCCATCGTGGGCTTCCCGAAGAATCCTCCGTCGTTTGGGAACCTTATGCCCAGTGGGCGCGCCTTTTTAGGCGGGAATCGTTAGGAGCGAGATCGCGGCGCCGTGCGTACCTGTCAACAGGCTCAAAATGTGGTTCGGTAGTAATATTAAATATTCGCGGTAACCTTTCCTTTGCCGTGGGAGACTCCGTCCGAGGCTTGGCTCGGAGGGCTCGGACGAGACGGAGAACGAGCGTTTGTCCTGGGCCTGGTCTCGAGGGCTCAGGCGAGATGGGGGTCGAGCTTTCACCCGAGGCCTGAAAATCTCATGCTTACACAAAGAAAAGAGATTCGTAACTGTCCGAGTTTTTAGACCCTCTTTCGTCGAGGGGTGCCAGGCTGAACCGACTGGCCGGCTCCTCGAGCTGTCCGGCATGCCGATTGTCCTGGCTTGTCATCCCGCGAGTCCTTTCGATCGGATGCGAGGGGGATGCCTCGTACTACCCCGAGTGGGCGAGTATCGAGGTTCCCGGTGAGCTGGTAACGGGGAATCCAAGTGAGAGCTCGTGCCCCGTTCGTTAGGGTCGACTGTGGCCCGGAGGCGGTCTCATAAAGCATGGGGGCTCAGTCTGCAGGAGTGCCGGGTCCATTCGATAGGACCCGGTGGCTCGATGCCTCCCTCCGAGGGGATCTCACTGCACGTCGAGCTCCCCGCCTTGGATACACGTGAGGGGCCTCGAGGGCTCGGCCCTCGAGTAATGCCGCGAGTGGCGCCTCTTGGTGTCCCTGACTCGGGTGCTCGAAGCCGGCTGTCGAACCCTTTTCGAGGGCCAGCCTTCGTTGCTTCGAGACTTAGGACCGAGGCCCGTTTTTACCTTTATGAAGAAGCCTCCGTCGTCTGGGAATCCCTCTGCCCGTTGGGCACGCCTTTTTAGGCGGAAACCGTCGGGGAGAGCGGCGGGCGCGAAGCCGGAGCGACGGTCGTGGCGGGCCCGGGTAGTGGAGCGAATTTAGAGGTAACGCGTGTACCCTGCATCCGGCTCGAGACATGGTTAGGTGGGCGCATTGAATGCATTCGGTTACCTTTTTACGTCGTGGGGGATCCCGCCCGTCTGGATTTCCCCCTATAAATATCGAAAGAGGGGAAAAAGAACCCTTTACTTTGCCTTTGCCTTCGCCGCCGCCGTAGCCTTTACGCGCCCTCTCCTTCGAGCTAGTCGATTGGGGATTTCCGGCCGCCCGTCCGCTGCTCGGATCCGCGCCGCGCCACCGTCATGGCCACCCAGACACAGATGCTGCCGGCCGAGGACTGGAGCCCGTCGAAGGTGACGCAGAGCGAAATGGACTCGCTGGTGGCCCAGGGCTTCTGCGCCCCACCCGGAGGAGGGACCCGCATGGTGGGTTATCCCGTCGGCGGAGCACCGGGAGCCGCACCGCCGGAGGGGTACGTGGTGAGCTTCACGCGCTACCACCGTATGGGGCTCGGTGTCCCGCCGAGCCGCTTCTTGCGAGGGCTGGCCCACCATTTCGAGGTGGAGCTGCAACACTTCTCCCCCAACTCCATCTCGCACGCCGCCATATTCGCCGCGGTGTGCGAGGGTACCTGAAGATGGAGCCGCACTGGGAGATGTTCGTCCATCTCTTCCGGGGCGAGCTCTTCATCAAGTCCCTGAAGCCCAGCGGGAGGCGGCCCGTGCGCATGGGCTCCCTTGCCATTACCGCGAGGGCGGGGACCTCGTCGGCCAATGTCCCCCGCGAGTACCTGCGATACAAGCTTTCCACCAACCAGGCCGGGTGGGACGACCATTGGTTCTATCTGCGGAACGAAGGTGGCCTCCTTCCGCAGTACACCGGCAGGGTCCTCACTCAACGCCCGGAGAAGTGGACCTGGGGCGTTGCGGCGGACAGGCAACGCCACCTGGCCCCGCTGATGGAGATGATGAAGACGCTGGTGGACGAGAAGAAGCTGACCGTGCAAGCGGTCATTTGGGCGTTCCACCAGCGAAGAGTTCTTCCCGCTGGCGGACCGCCCCCTTCTTATGCACGAGATGGGCCCGCAGGCTCAGCTCGAGGCGCTCAATCGCTCGAGGATGGCCGAAGAGAGGCTGTCCCGGAACGAGGGGCGTCTCCCGGTGTCGATCACGATCCAGGGGCCGTTCGTCCCTGAATACTCCAACCTGGTTGCGATGGCACCCGACGAGGGGTGTCTCGACCTGGTAAGCCTCCTCGAGTCGAGCTATCTCGAGCCTCCTCCCCCTTTTTCCTCCTTCGATCCGTTTGCATCCGTCTTGTGGTTTGTCTCATCACGCTTCTTCTTTCTTCAGGGGGCATTTACTTGTCGCGCGTCGAGGCCCCCGGTGAGGGAGGACGCCGCGGGTTCTCAGGTGAGGCGCCTCTCTGCTCAGAAGGACAAGGAGAGCAAGGATGCCAAAAAGAAGAAAGAGAAAAATAAAAACTTGCGTCGCTTAGCTCGGGAGCAGAGACTGGCGAAGGCTCGTCGTAACCGTCAGCCTGGGGACGGGTCCCCCGAGCTGAGCTCCTCGAGCTCGGAGGGGAGAGTGGTGATGAGGAGGAGGGCGACGACGAGGGGATGGATGTGCGCTTGATGCGCGCGGGGCTCGTCGATGACAGGGCTGACCGCTCCTCTGTGCAGGAGGGTACACTGGAGGTCCCACCGACAAAAGGGTCGCGCGGGACGCAGCCGCGGAAGGCGGCGCCGATCCCTGCCTCGTCGGGGGCCCGAGGTCCGTCGAGCTCCGCGCCGGATGTGCCCCTGGTCGTAAGGAAGCCCCGGACCGGAGCGCCTCCGCCACAGCGCCAACGGAGGCCGCCCCCGCGTCAGCCCAGACGGGGGTCTCGAGAGGGGTCGGGCCTCGAGAGGCGGTCGACAGGTCGAGAAGGGTTTCGGGCCCGACCCCCGCGAGCCGTCAAGGGCGCCGTCGAGCCCGCGGAGGAGCGGGCGCCAAGAAGAGGCGTCGAGCCCGCGCCATCACGAGCGTCGGGGAGGGAGCCCCCGAGCGTCTCGTGACCAGGGGCGCGAGCGTCCCCGGAGTCCATCGCCGCACCGCCGCCGGGACACGGAAGCGGACGCGGGAGGGCGCGACCACCAGCGCGGGCGCCGGAGCAGGTCCCGGAGCCCGCGCCGGGGCGAGCGCCACGACGTCAGCACGAGGGTGGTACGGTCGCCCTCCCGCGATGTGGGGCGGAAGGAGGGCTCTCCCTCGAGGTCGAGCCATGGGAGGCGTCGGGAGCCCTCCCCCATCCCAGCCCTGTGGAGACGGCCCAGGCGCAGGGCTCGAGCCGTGGGGTGGGCTCGAAGCCCCCGAGTGGGTCCGGCGATTCGGGAAGAAGCCCAGCCGCCGCTTCGGGTGAGTAGTTTCCTTGGGTCTCGTCGGTAGTGAGGCTTCACCTCTTTGCTTTTGATGACGCGTGCCATCTCCGTCTTCTCAGGGGGAAGCGCTCCTACCAGGAGGTGGACCTCGCTTCGTCCAAGCGGGCCAAGACCTCGAGCCCCGTCGAGGCACAGGCACCTCGAGGTATGGCACCTTCCTCCGCTAGAGAAGCCGCTTGGCTGGAGAAGGCCCGAGCTGCCATGGCTCGAGGGGCCAGATGATCGTCGCGAATTTTGGTGAGGCCGTCGCCATCGACCACAGGGGTCGAGGTACTCTTCCTGGTTCTGATATCTCCGTCATCTCGTTTGCAGGGGCCTCAGCTCATGGCATCGAGCCTGCCACCACCATATCCGCCGAAGCGCTGCCTCCTCCCCCCTCCTCCTCCTCCCGCGATGGTGCCAACTGGGAGCGCCATCCTTCCCCTCACCACGACGGCTGTTCCGGGGGAAGCGCCTGGGGCGAGCACGGCCCCGCCGGCGTCTGGGGCTGAGGAGACTGCGCCCCTTGTGGCTCCGACCAGCACGGGCCGGGCTGCGGAGGAGGGAAAGGGGGGAGAGGCGTCGGCGGAGAAGGAGCCGACGGTGGAGGACCTCCTGAACGAGCTGGAGCAGGGGCCGCTCCTCGCCGCGGGCTCGATGACGGTGGAGGCGCCCGGTGCCGGCTAGCGCCGACAAGGCGCCGGAGGGCCGGGCGGGAAGAGGGCCCGGGTCGAGCCTTCCCTCGATCGATCCGCAACAGGAAGTGCCGGCGGAGGGACGGAGGGAGTCGGGGCCCGTGCCGTCGGGCGGCGGTCGCTGTCGGGGCAGCTCGAGGCGGAGGAGGATCTGCCCGACATCGAGCTCGACCGACCGATATGGCCGTTTCCCGTCCACTGAGCCCGCCCCTTGCCGTGGTTCCCATCGAGCAGCCGGCCCAGCGGGGCCCCGCGCGAGGTGCGGTCCATCTTCCGGGAGGTGGCCGTGCTTATGGCGGAGGCGGAGCGGTCCTGCTCCGAGGAGGCGGGCCGGTCCGCACAGGTGTCAGCCGCCCTCGCGCGGGCTGAGGCGGAGCTTCGAGATCTCCGCGCGGAGCTGAGCCGGAACGCCCAGATGGCGAGCCGGCTTAACGAGGCGGAGGCGGAGGTCCGGGTGGCTCGAGGCGAGGTCGCTCGATCCAAGGAGGAGGCCGCCGCCGTTCTCGAAGCGTCGAGGAAGGAGGCCGCGGACGCCCGAAGCGAGGCCACCTCTGCCCGGGCTGAAGCCGAGGCGGCGAAGCAGGAGGCTGCTGACGCCCGTGCGAGGCCGCCGCTGCCCGAACCGCAGCGGAGGCGGCGAGAAAAGAGGCCGAAGACGCCGAGAGTGGTGCCGCCACCGCCCGAGCTGCCGAGGGGGCGGCGCGGCAGGAGGTGATCCGCAAGGATCTGGCCCTGGTGGAGGCGGGCCGGCTGATCGAGGACCTTAGGTCCGAGAAGCTCCTCACGCTGGCCGAGAAGCGCAGGCTGGAGCAGCGTGCTGAGGGCCTGACCAGCGACCTCGCCGCACTGGGCAACACTGCGACGGTGAGGCTTACACCTTGTTCTTGTTTGGGTCTCGAAGTTTTTGTTACGCCGCAGTCTCACTCTCTTCCTTGTTTGTTGCGCAGGGGTCGAGAAGACGGTCGAGGAGCTCCGCGGACGAACCAGGCTCTCTTGGACCAACTCCAAGACGAGACGATGGTGGCGGAGCGGGCTCGCTCTCTCTCGACCGGCTCGGCCCCATGTGGGGTGCTCCTCCTGTGACCGCGGCAGAAGGTGCAGTGGCTCGGGGCGATGCCTTGTCGACGCCTTGTGCTTCTTCGACGCAGCCGCGCGGGACCGTGTCCGGCAAGCTCTCCATCACGGCGTCAAGCAGACACTCGCGGTCGTTCGCTCCGGTTTCCGCTTCCCGGTCCACGTTGTCGCGAATGGCTTCATCGAGATCGAGGGGAAGGATGAGGAGTGGAACAACCGCCGTGTCGACAAAATTTTGGAGAAGATGGAGAGGCCGGGGACGTCGCTCGCGAAGATCTTCGAGGAGGACGTGCTGCCTCCTGACGCCAGCAGCGGTGTCGGAGCCCTCCTCCTTCGAGCTCGGGCGTCGAGGTTGAGCCCGCCGCGGAAGACCTCGGGGAGGAGTACCGCACCGACGAAGACTAGGGCCTGCGCGCCAAATTTGGGCGTCCGGGGCCCTTGTAAGAATTTTATGACGTGAATGAGGGTACGTCGAGACCCGAATGTATATATGCTGTTTGTTTAAAAGGGTTGTTTTCCTTTCAAATGCGTTTGACCACTTCTCTTTGTCGCAAGCTCGAGTTTCTGCTAACTTAGTCTGTGTTCCTTCGATACGTCGCGAGCCCCTCGAGGGGAGGCGTAGGTAGGGCACCGTAGCCCGGGGGCGTAGGTGGCCGTCTACGTCGACGCCCCCCGACCTTGGAGGCTCGAGGTACTTTAAGATTTAGACGTCGCTAGTTCACTCGAGGCGCGAGTCGAGACGAGGGTCAAATTTTTGAAAAGAAAACGCGTATTTTTTCCGGAGTCTGGGGGGGCCCCCCCTTCAGCCCCCGAGGGAGGCTTGACCCTGAGCAAAGCAGGGTCGAGGCTACCTTAAGATGCGAAGCAACATGAACGACAATGCACGAGTTTGTTCATTCATTTTGACATGTTTGTACAAAGTGATAAAATGAACAAGGCCTCGAGGCCTTTAAGGGTAGAAGCGACGTAGCTGAGATATGTTCCACGCGTTCGCCAGGATCCTGCCTTGGTCGTCGTAGAGCTTGTATGTGCCTGGCTTGAGCACTTCGGCCACGGTGTATGGGCCTTCCCACGGAGGGGTGAGCTTATGGCGCCCTCGATTATCTTGCAGCCGTCGAAGCACGAGGTCCCCCCCGCCAGGTCCCTTTTGCGCACGTGCTTGTCGTGGTAGCATCGAAGTGTTTGCTGGTAGCGTGCAGAGTTGATGAGCGCCACGTCTCGGGCCTCCTCGAGCTGGTCCTTGGCGTTGGCGAGCCTTTCGTCGCTGGTTTGCTCGTTGTAGGCTCGAAGTCGAGGTGAGCCGTACTCGAGGTCCGTAGGTAAGACGGCCTCGGCGCCGTAGGTAGGAAAAACGGAGTGAACCCGGTGGCTCGACTCGGCGTAGTCCTGAGGCCCCACAGCACCGAGGGGAGTTCTGTAGCCCACCCCTTTCCGAAATTCTTGAGGGTCTTGAACAGCCTCGGCTTTAGCCCATGGAGTATCATGCCGTTGGCGCGCTCGACCTGCCCGTTGCATTGGGGTATGCGACCGAGGCCCAGGTTACGCGAATGTTGTTGTCATCGCAGAAGTTGGTGAACTTTTTGCCCGTGAATTGGGTGCCATTGTCGGTGATGATGACATTAGGCACCCCGAACCGGTACATGATGTTGGCGATGAACTCGACAGCCCTCTCGGAGGTGGGGTCTCCTATCGGCTTAGCCTCGATCCACTTGGTGAACTTGTCGACGGCCACGAGCATGTGTGTGTACCCTCCACTTGTCCTTTTGAGGGGACCCAAAGGTCGAGCCCCCAAACGGCAAATGGCCAAGTGATTGGGATCATCTGCAGGGCGTGTGCGGGCTGGTGCGTTTGCTTGGCGTAGAATTGACACCCATGGCACGCTTGGACCAAACGCTTGGCGTCCCCAATGGCGGTCGGCCAATAGAAGCCTTGACGGAAGGCGTTCCCAACCAGGGCCCTCGGCGCTGCGTGGTGGCCGCAAGCCCCCGAGTGCATATCGTCGAGGAGCTTGCGCCCTTCCTCGAGTGGGATGCAGCGTTGAAGGATCCAGTCGGACTTCGTCGGTATAGCTCCCGTTCGTCGCCGTAGATGACGTAGGTCTTGGCCCTCCGAGCGATGCGTCGGGCCTCCGTCTTGTCTTCTGGTAGCTCGCCTCGCGTCAGGTAGTCGAGGTAGGGCGTCCGCCAGTCGAGGGGCCGTGATGACGAAGAGGCGTGTGCGTCGACCTGCATCGCCTCTGCGGACGTCGAGGGGTCCTTCTCGAGGGGTGGCGTTGAGAGTCGAGCCCCCGTGTCTTGCTCGAGGGGTGCGTCGAGGGGCCAGCCCCCGGGTCGATTTCGACGGATGGCTCGAAGACGTCCCTCGAGAAGACGTCTGGCGGTACCGTGCCGCGCGGGACGCCAACTTTGCCAGCTCGTCTGCGGCCTCGTTGTACTTCCGAGCTACGTGGTTGAGCTCGAGCCGTAAAACTTGTCTTCCAGCTTGCGCACCTCCCCGCAGTATGCCTCCATCTTGGGATCGATGCAGCTTGAAGCCTTCATAACCTGGTTGACGACGAGCTGCGAGTCTCCTCGGGCGTCGAGGCGTCGGACCCCGAGCTCGAGGGCGATGCGCAGCCCATTGACGAGGGCCTCGTACTCGGCGACGTTGTGGAGGCGGGGAAGTGCAAGCGTAGCAGGTAGCGCATGTGTACTCCGAGGGGTGAGATGAAGAGCAGGCCTGCTCCTGCCCCCGTCTTCGTGAGGGATCCATCGAAGTACATGGTCCAGAGCTCGGCTTGAATCTGTGCCGGCGGGAGCTGAGTGTCGGTCCATTCAGCAACGAACCGCCAACGCTTGCGACTTGATGGCCTTTCGCGGGCATAGGTGATGGTCTCCCCATTAGTTCGGCGGACCACTTGGCGATGCGCCCCGTGGCCTCCCGATTGTTGACGATCTCTCCGAGGGGAAGGACGACACCACCGTCACGGGATGAGCGAGGAAGTAGTGCTGGAGCTTGCGCCTTGTGACGATGATGCCGTAGAGCAGCTTTTGGATGTGCGGATACCGGACCTTGGCCTCGGAGAGTACCTCACTGGTGAAGTATACCGGTCGCTGGACCGGCAATGTATGACCCTCCTCGTGCCTCTCGACGGCTATGACCGCGCTAACCACCTGAGTGGTTGCGGCCACATAGAGGAGGAGGGGCTCGGGGGAATCGTCACCTTCGGCTGGTCGCGGGGCACGAGAATTGGTGCAGAAGTCAGCAACCCCTTCAACTTGGTTAAGGCCTCCTCGGCTTCGGCGGTCCACGCAAGTGTTCCGTCTTTTTTAGCAGGCGGTAGAGGGGTAGTGCTTTTTCCCCCAGCCTCGAGATGAATCTGCTGAGAGCGGCTAGGCAGCCTGTTCTTTCTTTCTGCACACCCTTGAGGTCACGAATCGGGCCCATCCTCGTGACTGCTGAGATTTTTTCAGGGTTTGCCTCGATCCCCCGTTGTGAGACGATGTAGCCAAGTAGCATGCCTCGAGGCACACCAAAGACACACTTCTCGGGGTTGAGCTTCACATTCTTGGCCCGGAGGCACTCGAACGTGGTCTCGAGGTTCGCTGATGAGGTTCCCGACTTTTTTAGTTTTAACCACGATGTCATCGACGTAGGCCTCGACGGTCTTGCCTATGTGCTCGCCAAAGATGTGCTGCATACATCGCTGGTACGTTGCCCCGGCGTTTCAGGCCGAAGGGCATCGTAACATAGCATACATACCGAATGGCGTGATAAAAGAGGTTGCGAGCTCATCGGATTTTCTCATCCTAATTTGGTGGTAGCCGGAATACGCATCAAGGAACGAAAGCACTTCGCACCCAGCAGTGGAATCGACGATCTGGTCAATTCTAGGTAAAGGAAATGGAACTTTTGGACATGCTTTATTCAGACCAGTGTAATCTACACACATCCGCATTTTTCCATTCTTTTTCCTAACTAGTACAGGGTTAGCTAGCCACTCTGGGTAAAATACCTCCTTGATGAATCCGGCCGCCAAAAGCTTGTGCACCTCCTCGCCGATGATCCTGCGCTTTTCCTCGTCGAAGCGGCGCAGGCGTTGCTTCACACGGTCTGGACCCGGCCTGGATCTCCAAGGCGTGCTCGGCGACTTCCCTCGGTATGCCCGGCATGTCCGAGGGGTTCCACGCAAACATGTCGATGTTCGCGCGGAGAAAGTCGACGAGCACTGCTTCCTATTTGGGCTCGAGGCTGGTACTGATGGTCAGCGTCTTGCCATTGGCCGAGGTCGGGTCGACGGTATTTGCTTGGTGTGCTCAGCCGGCTCGAAGGTGCCGGCGTGACGCTTTGCTTCTGGGCCCCCTCGGTGGCCAGAGCTGCCAAGGCCTCGAGCGAGTCGAGGTGGACGTTGGCCTCCCCCCGCTCGACGCACTCCACGTCGCAGTGGTATGCGTGCTCGTAGGAGGTGTCAACGGTGATGACCCCTTTTGGCCCCGGCATCTTGAGCTTCAAGTACGTGTAGTTAGGAATCGCCATGAACTTGGCGTAGCCTGGCCGGCCGATGATGGCGTGGTAGGTCCCTTGGAAGCCGACCACCTCGAAGGTGAGCGTTTCCTGACGGAAGTTTGCCGGCGTGCCGAAGCAACCGGCAGGTCGATGCGCCCAAGGGGGTGGGCTTTCTTTCCTGTGTACTACTCCGTGGAACCCCCCGACGCTGGGTCGGAGCTGTCCCTCTGAAATCCCCAGGAGGTCGAGGGTCTCGAGGTATATGATGTTGAGGCTCGAGCCCCCATCCATCAACACCTTGGAGAACCGAACGTCGATTATGATGGGTCGACGACGAGGGGGTAAGCCCCCGGGTTTATGACACGGTCCGGATGGTCGTCACGGTCGAACGTGATTGGCGCATCGGACCAGTCAAGATACCGGGGGCGTCGTGGCCAAGCGAAAAGATTTCCCGCGCTCCTCCTTCTTTCTTTCTCGAGCTGAGAGCCCGACGGTCGGCCCCCCGTAGATCATGTAGCAGTCGCGCACCGGGGGGAAGTCGCCATCTGCGTTCCTGCCGCCGCGTCGATCGTATCCTTTCCCTTGGCGCGTCTTCCCTCTATCGCGAGCTTGGAGTAGTAGCCCTTCAACAGTCGGCAGTCTTTCAACTTGTGGTTTACGGGGCCCCTGTGGTAGGTAGGGATCCTCGAGCATCTGGTCGAAAACAGCCCCGTCAGGGGGGCCTCGGGCTTCTTAGGCTCGAGGGCGCCCGCGAGCACCTCTTTGTCGTCGTCGTCATCGGCGCCACGCTTCGCCTTCTGGCCCTTGCGTTTGTTTTTCTTCCTTTTGTTGCCGTCATTGTTGTCGTTCTTGGCGTCGTTGCCCTTGTTGGAGCCCTCCGGCGCGATCACCGCCTTGCCTTTGTCCGTGGAACGGCCAAAGAAGGCCCCCACTCTGCTTCGTCGCCCGAAGCAAAGCTGGTGACGCGATCCATCAGGTCCTCGACCGTCCCGGGACGGTAGCGTCCTAGCTCATGAACAAGCTCTTGGCATGTCGTGCCCGCGAGGAACGCTGAGATGACGTCCTCGTCAGGCACGTGGGGGAGCTCGAGACGCTGCTTCGAGAATCGTCGAGCAAAGTCGCGGAGGGGCTCGTCCGCCGCCTGCCTGCAACGCCGTAGGTCCCAGGGGTTGCCTGGACGCACGCAGGTCCCCTTGAAATCCCCGTCGAGACCCTGACTAGTCGGCGGCCCGTCATGGATCCGATCCGGCGGGAGCCCCTCGAGCCACCGGCGGGCGGTGTCCGAGAGGTAAAGTGGGAGTTGACGTATGATCACGCGGTCGTCGTTTTTCGCTCCGCCCAGTTGGCAGCCAAGGCGGAAGTCCGAGAGCCAGAGCTTGGGCTCGACCTCCCCGTCATACTTCACGATGTTGGTCGGCGGTCGGAAGCGGTCGGGGAGGGTTGAGCTGCGGATGGCCCGGCTGAAGACTCGGGGCCCGGGGCTCGAGGACCTGCCGGTCCTCGTCGCTGTCGTAGCGCCCCCCTCGATGGGCGCTATAGCCACGCTCTTGGGCCCCTTGTCCTTGCGCCGTCGGTTGATGTCGTTGCGGGCGTCGTTGGGGTCTCGAGGTGGCCGGTTGTCGACGATCCGTTCGCGGACTGGCCTAGCTCGAGAGGCGTCCGGCTGGTGGACGGATGCCTCGCGAGCGTCGTGGGGCGTGTCCGCCGGTCTCCCCGAGGCTGCTCCGCGTCGGCGTGACGCGAGCTAGCTCTCGCCTGCTGTACCGCGGCTGTCTCGAGAGTTTTTCATTTCTCCGAGCATGCGCCTGGCATCGGGGTTGGAGACGGCGGGCAGGTCACGGAGCATCATAGCCGCGGCCACCACGTTCTGCCTAGCTCGCGGGAAACATACCTCGGGGCGTGCTGGTGCCCCGTCCTCGAGGATCCGCCGGTGGACCTCTCGAGCCCGGCCTCGAGCTCCGGCTCCTCGGGGCTGGGGTGGTTCCTGCATCAGGGTTTGCCGGAGCTGCAGCAGGTGTCGCCGTTCTTCCTCGGCTTTGGTGATTGCCTCTTGCCCTTGTGCGAGTTGCGCCGCCCGGCCATCGTCGTGCTTAGGCGGTACAGCCGGTTCTGGAGGTTCGTCCCTTCCTGAACGCGTGATCCGCTGCCGCGGCCACGTCGCTAGGCCCCTCTAGGTCGAGTGCCGGCCTGTCGTCGTCGCCTTGCTCCTCGGTATCGCATACGACTCCCTCGAGTTGGAAGCACTCCCTGGTGGGATCCCAGAGGTCGGGGTCGTGGTAGTCGTATTCGTCAAAGTCGGAGCTGTTGACGGCACGTCCGCCTGGTCGATGCTGGGACCGCAGCTCGCGGTACCATTCTCCGACGGTGGCTCGCCGAGGTGGCTCGAAGGGTCGCAAGAAGTCGCGGTCGACGCACGCGGGGTGGACGATCTCCATGCTGGCCATGGCCTGCAGCAGCGCACCCGAACGCTCTCCGGTCCGCCACCGTCTGGTCCTGATGGCGCTCGTCGAGGCGGTGGCGTATACAGCCCAGAGTTGTCGAGGCCCGACCGGGAACCGCTGGCGTCGAGCCGCGGCGCTACCCGTGCGGGAGGAGGCTGAGCGGCGTCGACGGCGCACGGCTCGGAGGCCCTGGCCTGGTTCCCGGTCCGTACCCATGATGAATGCGAAGTCGCCATGGCGGCGCGGGTGGCCCTGGAGGTCTCCGGCCGCGCGCCGGGCTGGTTTCCCTTGGTGCCCTGCACCGGCTACGGGGGCGTAGGGTGTTTGCCGCGGGCACCGCCTGCGCCCGGCGACGACGGTGACGACGGCGCCGCTCGCGATGTGGCGACGTGTGTGGTGGTGCGGGCGACGCGTCACGCCCCCCGCGCGGGGTGGCGTGACACGCACTCCGCTCGGGCCCTCCGTGGAGAGCAGAGTCAGCTCGTTGCCGTTGCCTGTGGCCAGGAACTCGAGGCTCCCGAACCAGACGACGGCACCAGCCGAGAACGGAAGAGGGGATGAAGCCATCCAAGAATCAACGAGAAATCGGCTCGGACACGCGAAGTCCCCTACCTGGCGCGCCAACTGTCGGTGTTTCGTACCCGGGGGTATCACACCAACGAGTGATATGATCGCGTGCTTCTCTTCCTGGATGGTGATGCAAGGGGACACAAGGATTTATCCTGGTTCGGGCAAAGAAGGCCCTACGTCCAGCAGGGGGGGATGTTCTTGTATTACTTGCACCTAAGTGCTTGTACAGGGGAGAATACAAGCTCAGTGAGCGTGGACCGGAGTCCGGACTCGTGCCTGTGTGTGGACTCGTGTGTTGTGTCCTCCTGAATGAGGGCCCTAGTGTCCCCTTTTATAGAGCAAGGGGAGGCCAGGGTTACATAAAGGTATTACAGGTGTCGGGGCGTATGGTGCCCCATACGGAGAAGGGTAGGAACCCTGTCTTGTCGGGGCCACTGGAGCCGATGTGATCGTCGCTGTTGAGGCGTCCTTGGGTCGTGGCTTCCATCCTGGGCGCGGACGTGGTGGCGCGACAAGGCGGGAGCCGTACAGCACCCATCCCGGAATGTACAGTACGCGGCGGGGTCCCTCCGGGTCTTGGGGTACCTGTCCTCCAATAGCATGAAAGTAGTTAGGGCTCGAAGGGCGCGGAGCCGGCTTCGAGGTGGTGCCACGGGGGCTCGAGGGGCGTGGAGCCGGCCTCGAGGTGTTACAGTGCAGGGCTCGAGGGGCGCGTAGCCGGCCTCGAGTGGTTACAGTGCAGGGCTCGAGAGGCGCGTAGCCGGCCTCGAGGGGTTACAGTGCAGGGCTCGAGGGGCGCGTAGCCGGTCGAGGAGTTGCAGTGCCTGGCTTGGCCGAACAGTGCTGTACTGGTGCCCTTTTGCCCATGCTTGTGGTGAAAACGAGACTTGACCTTTACACCGAGTTACTGTGGTACATGCTGTGCACTAGTGGACATGACCGGAGTAGGTGAAGGCATTAAATGCGTGGTATGGGCTGGTACGGCTGTCTGTACAGCTCGAGGTCCGTGCGTTAAGGCTCGAGGTGTGGGGGGCGCGCTCGCCCGAGGCCTGGAGGGCTCGGGCGAGACGGAGAGCGATCGTGCTCGCCCGAGGCCTTGCTCGGAGGGCTCGGGCGAGGCGGAGATAGAGCGTTCGCCCGAGGCCTGGCTGGGAGGGCTCGGGCGAGACGGAGATAGAGTTCGCCCGAGGCCTGGCTGGGAGGGCTCGGGCGAGACGGAGATAGAGCGTTCGCCCGAGGCCTGGCTGGGAGGGCTCGGGCGAGACGGAGATAGAGCGTTCGCCCGAGGCCTGGCTGGGAGGGCTGGCGAGACGGAGATAGAGCGCTCGCCCGGGGAGCGGAGATGACGGTAGAGCGTTCGGGTGTTTGCGTTGATTGGGGGTACCCTTTTTTCGTACCACCGACACATGGGAAGCCTTGTTCCGCAACAAACGAAGCTATCGGCGAATCGGCAAAGGGCGGGCAGAGCTAAACAAATATGTGATCGGCTTCCAACACAGTCTGCAATCAAGTCGCTGGAGTTGGCAGATTCATAGCAGATGGACTCTCGCGGCTTTCGACACAACTCTCGAGTATGAAGGCCGTTATGGACCGTAAATTGTGATGGCGCATGGTGAATGGTGGAGCCAGAATCTCGACGATCCTTAACCCGCAAGGGGACCGAAGGTCAGATCGCGCAAGGCTACACTTCCTCACGACCAACAACACCGCCGAATATGAAGCCGTGCTTGTTGGGGTTTACGAAAGCTCCGAGCAATCGGAGCGAGAAGATGCATAGTCAAGTCAGATTCCCAAGTCGTTGTGGTCACGCCGAAAAGGCTTTCACAGCAAGAGAACCAGAGTTAGCCAAGTATCTGCAGCAATCAGAAGAATGGAGAAGCATTTCCGGTTTTACCTACGTCACATTCCAAGAGCCGAAAACACAGAGGCAGATGAACTAGCCAAAGCCGCAACACAAAATCTGCCACTACCACCAGACGTGTTCTATCAGTCCTTTCGGCCAGAGCCGTGAAAGAGGAGGAAGATCATCCGAGTTCGGTACACACTATCGTCAGTGATGACTGGAGGTCACAGATATTCGCTTATCATCCGGGACATACGAGCCGGAGTCTAGGAAGGAGGCCGAAAGGATGGCCAGCAGAGCGAAAGGTTACGCATCATCGGAGAGCAGTTGTTCAAAAATGGGATAACAGCTCCTCTTCTAAAATGCATAAGCAAGCGCGAAGGCATTCAGCTACTCGAAGAAATGCACGCCGGAATGTGCGGAGCGCACAGAGGACCTCACGAAATAGCACACAGAGCAATGAGACAAGGATTTTATTGGCCTTCCGCCGCATCAGACGCCAGAGAGCTGGTCAAATGTTGCAAAGGTTGCCAGATGTTCGCCAAAAACCAGAAAGCCCTAGCAAATGAAACCACACCGATAGTACCGACCTGGCCCTTGCAGAGATGGGGCATCGACATAGTCGGCCCGCTACCGGCAGCTCCGGGCAACTTGCGTTTCGCAGCAGCTGCTCTCGAGTATTTCACCAGTGGGTGGAAGCGAAGGCCCTTGCTAGCATAACTTCTACTTCCTTAACCAAATTCGTCTGGCAGAGGATAATTTGTCGTTTCGGTGTTCCGTCATCATTCATCACTTGCGACAATGGGAAGCAGTTCGATTGCGCCGAATTCAGGAGTTTCTGTGATGAGCTCAGCATAAAGCTTAACTTCGCCTCAGTAAATTACCCGCAGGCAAACGGGGCCGTCGAGAGAGCGAATGGCCTAATCTTCTCGGCAATTTCGAAAACCTTATACGACTCGCCAAAAGGCAAGTGGGCCAACACCCTAACAACGGCTGTGTGGGGACACAACATCTCACGGTCCAGAGCTACCAGCTTCACCCCGTTTAGGCTACTTTACGGCGAGGAAGCAGTCACCCCGGAAGAGGTAAAGCTGGGATCCTTCCGAACCGAAATGGCCTCAACTACTCAAGAGCAAAGACACCTCGAACTCGACACTATCGAAGAAACAAGACTGCAAGCTGCAGATAATCTCGAGAAGTACCATGCCGAAACGAAGCATCACAGGGACAAGACGATAGTCCGAAAGGATATCAAGTCTGGAGACATGGTCACCATTCGGCAACCAGACAAGGCAGGTAAGCTGCAATCGCAATGGCAAGGCCCTTTCATCGTGGCAAGCATGGCAGCACCCCGGTGTATTCCGGTTGTTGGATGACAAGGGCGAAGAGTCAGCCCACACATGGAACGCGAGCAATCTGCGCCGTTTCTACCCGTAATTTATCTTTTTGTACTTTGATGTAAGCTTCTTTTCCATTTTTCACCATTTTTGTAATCAAAGGTCAGCTGCACTCTTTTTCCTCGCCGGGAAGCCCTTCATTGGGGTGCGAGGTTTTTTAATGAGGCAGCCGAATGTAATCGCTACATTGCGAAAGTAAACATAATTCCCCAAAAATATCGCGTGGCTCGGGAAAAAGACGAAGTCAACCAAACATAAGGTTGAGACATTCGTCATCAAAATGTGATGAAAAGAGAATGTCGGGGAGGTAGGGCGAAAGAGACCCTTCACATCCACCGACAATCTTGAAAGCCTACGGGCCATATGAAACCGACCCTCCGACAAAACGCGAGGGCGGAACGAAAGCCTGCGGGCTATGTGAAAACCGACCCTCCGACAAAACGCGAGGGCGGAACGAAAGCCTGCGGGCTATGTGAAAACCGACCCTCCCAACAAAATGTGAGGGCCGGAACGAAAGCCTGCGGGCTATATAAAAACCGACCCTCCGACAAAACGCGAGGGCGGAACGAAAGCCTGCGGGCTATGTGAAAACCGACCCTCCGACAAAACGCGAGGACCGGAACGAAAGCAGGAAGCATGTCGAGCAGCCCTTGCCAGGCGACAAGGACAGCTGGCAGGCCCCAGTAGCCGCAAGGAGCAAGCATAAATGCTATAATAACGTTTCACCTACCAAACTCCTACAAAGTATAGCCAAGGGAGTAAATGCAGTCCTCCCGCAACAAGGGCAAGGCAATATAAATAGACATCAGGGTGCAAGCCTCCCAACCATCCAAAACCGCCATGTCTCCGCAAAATGTTAGTCCCAGGCACTCGGCTCATTAGCAAAAAATACGAGGAAGCATCAGGAGCCCACTTTCGCTTTGATGATTGTGTCATCGGCATCGCGTCCACCTATCGTCACCAATCCAGTAACTATAGGCGATACTTCCTTCGAGTGGCAATCCCATCTCAAACTACGGCAAGGAGATGAACCAGGCCGTGCACGCTGCCAGATGACAATAAGAGCAATGTCGTAGTTATAGCCGGTTGTAAACCTCCCCTAAGTACTGTATAAAGGCACTTTCGTCAATCAATTTTCACTAACTTGAGCAGACCGCTAACACCCGATCTCGCGGTCAAATCGGCCGAGGGGCTCGCACCGAAAGCACCCTCGCACGAATTCTACCACCCCTCGTCTAAGTGAGTGGGGGCGGACGCGTCTTTATTATCGGCCGAGGGGCTCGCACCGAAAGCACCCTCGCGCGAATGCTACCGCCCCTCGTCTAAGTGAGTGGGGGGGGGCGTGTGTTTACTATCGGCCGAGGGGCTCGCACCAAAAGCGCCCTCGCGCGAATGCTACCGCCCCTCATCTAGGTGAGTGGGGGCGAGCACGTCTTTATTATCTGCGAGGGGCTTGCACCGAAAGCGCCCTCGCATGAACGTTACCGCCCCTCGTCTAAGTGAGTGGGGCGGGGGGCGTCTTTACTATCGGCCGAGGGGCTCGCACCGAAAGCACCCTCGCGCGAATGCTAATGCCCCTCGTCTAAGTGAGTGGGGGCGGGCACGTGTTTACTATCGGCCGAGGGGCTCGCACCGAAAGCGCCCTCGCGCGAACGTTACCGCCCCTCGTCTAAGTGAGTGGGGGCGGGGGCGTCTTTACTATCGGCCGAGGGGCTCGCACCGAAAGCACCCTCGCGCGAATGCTACCGCCCCTCGTCTAAGTGAGTGGGGGCGGGGGCGTCTTTATTATCGGCCGAGGGGCTCCCACCGAAAGCACCCTCGCGCGAATGCTACCGCCCCTCGTCTAAGTGAGTGGGGGCGGGCGCGTCTTTATTATCGGCCGAGGGGCTCGCACCGAAAGCACCCTCGCGCGAATGCTACCGCCCCTCGTCTAAGTGAGTGGGGGCGGGCGCGTCTTTATTATCGGCCGAGGGGCTCGCACCGAAAGCGCCGTCGCACGAATGCTACCGCCCCTCGTCTAAGTGAGTGGGGGCGGGCGCGCGTCTTTATTATCGGCCGAGGGGCTCGCACCGAAAGCACCCTCGCACGAATTCTACCTCCCCTCGTCTAAGTGAGTGGGGGGCGGACGCGTCTTTATTATCGGCCGAGGGGCTCGCACCGAAAGCACCCTCGCGCGAATGCTACCGCCCCTCGTCTAAGTGAGTGGGGGCGGGCGTGTGTTTACTATCGGCCGAGGGGCTCGCACCAAAAGCGCCCTCGCGCGAATGCTACCGCCCCTCATCTAGGTGAGTGGGGGCGGGCACGTCTTTATTATCTGCCGAGGGCTTGCACCGAAAGCACCCTCGCGCGAATGCTACCGCCCCTCGTCTAAGTGAGTGGGGGGCGGGCGCGTGTTCACTATCGGCCGAGGGGCTCGCACCGAAAGCGCCTTCGCGCGAACGGTAGCGCCCCTCGTCTAAGTGAGTGGGGGCGGGCGTGTCTTTACTATTGGCCGAGGGGCTCGCACCAAAAGCACCCTCGCGCGAATGCTACCGCCCCTCGTCTAAGTGAGTGGGGGGCGGGGGCGTCTTTATTATCGGCCGAGGGGCTCGCACCGAAAGCACCCTCGCGCAAATGCTACCGCCCCTCGTCTAAGTGAGTGGGGGCGGGCGCGTGTTTACTATCGGCCGAGGGGCTCGCACCGAAAGCGCCCTCGCGCGAATGGTACCGCCCCTCGTCTAAGTGAGTGGGGGCGGGCGCGTCTTTATTATTGGTCGTGGTGCTCGCACCGAAAGCACCCTCGCGCGAATGCTACCGCCCCTCGTCTAAGTGAGTGGGGGCGGGCGCGTCTTTATTATCGGCCGACGGGCTCGCACCGAAAGCACCCTCGCGCGAATGCTACCGCCCCTCGTCTAAGTGAGTGGGGGCGGGCGCGTGTTTACTATCGGCCGAGGGGCTCGCACCGAAAGCGCCCTCGCACGAACGGTACCGCCCCTCGTCTAAGTGAGTGGGGGCGGGCGCGTCTTTACTATCGGCCGAGGGGCTCGCACCGAAAGCGCCCTCGCGCGAATGCTACCGCCCCTCGTCTAAGTGAGTGGGAGCGGGCGCGTGTTTACTATCGGCCGAGGGCCTCGCACCAAAAGCGCCCTCACGCGAATGGTACCACCCCTCGTCTAAGTGAGTGGGGGCGGGCGCGTCTTTACTATCGGCCGAGGGGCTCGCACCGAAAGCGCCCTCGCGCGAATGCTACCTCCCCTCATCTATGTGAGTGGGGGCAGGCGCGTGTTTACTATCGGCTGAGGGGCTCACACCGAAAGCACCCTCGCGCGAATGTTACCGCCCCTCGTCTAAGTGAGGGGGTGGGCGCGTCTTTACTATCGGCCGGGGGGCTCGCACCGAAAGCACCCTCGCGCGAATGCGACCACCCCTCGTGTAAGTGTGTGGGGGCGGGGGCGTCTTTATTATCGGCCGAGGGGATCGCACCGAAAGCACCCTCGCGCGAATGCTTTTGCCCCTCGTCTAAGTGAGTGGGGGTGGGTGCGTGTTTACTATCGGCCGAGGGGCTCGCACCGAAAGTGCCCTCGCGCGAACGTTACCGCCCCTCGTCTAAGTGAGTGGGGGCGGGCGCGTCTTTACTATCGGCCGAGGGGCTCGCACCGAAAGCACCCTCGCGCGAGTGCTACCGCCCCGTCTAAGTGAGTGGGGGCGGGGGCGTCTTTATTATTGGCCGAGGGGCTCGCACCAAAAGCCCCTCTCCCCTCGAACAGACGAGACGGAATGCAGTAATCCAAAAAAAATGTCACCCGAGAAACAAAGGAAAAGCAACAACCGAAAACCAATGACGAAGCCCTGCATCTTTATTACCGCGAAAAGTTACAATTCCCCAAAATAAAAACAAAAGCCCGCTAAAAAGCAGACCTAAGACCACTAGCCCCGCCGAGCGACATGCTAAACCGACGGGAGTCGGAGAAATGGAAAGTCCTCCGGCTCCTCCTTCACAGTAATCTCCT
Source organism: Coix lacryma-jobi var. lacryma-jobi (assembly GCA_009763385.1). Classification (NCBI taxonomy): domain Eukaryota; kingdom Viridiplantae; phylum Streptophyta; class Magnoliopsida; order Poales; family Poaceae; genus Coix; species Coix lacryma-jobi. The sequence goes on from CM019831.1 coordinate 88,552,683, forward strand.
CGAAAGCAGCTAAGTTCGCGCGGGAGTCGTTTCGCCGTTTCCGCCGCACTTCCAGCTCCCGGCGATCGAAGTGCTCATAAAATTCCCGAAGTTTATCTTCGGTCCGACGAAGCATGTCGGCGCGCTTTCTCAAGTATGACGAAAGCGTTGCTGTAGGAAACTTCGCGTGAAAACTCCGCCACAAATCGCCGCCAACATACAAATTGCCGAATTTAATCATTAAAGGGCAGACGTCGAGAACCTCCGCAGTTCCCGCATCTGAAACCTGATTCACAATAGTACTGAAGGTTCATTAACCGCATTACAAGTCCTTAGCGTTCATTTCGCTCCAGAAAATTACACAAAAACTTCCAGATTTCGACAAGACTCAGGCTACCCCATCGTGAGCTTCCTCGCCAGCACGCGACGCTCTGGCAGTTGAGCCTTCGGGATTTTCAGCAGGAGTCGACCCGATGCCCCTTTCCGCGTCCTTTTTGGCCTCACGACTCCGGCGCTCCGCAATGTATGCGGCGAATGCTTGCTTGATCTGCGCCCGCTCCTCCGAAGTCTATAACAGCAGAAGGGAAATCAAAAAAAAAAGAAGCACAAAGAAAAACAAAAAGTGCGAAAAGTACCGCGAAGTACGAAGTACGGAGATGTGCCGAACCTTGCCACGACTCACAGCCGACTGAATCAGTGCCATGTCGTTGCCCCCCGCCAGCCAGAACTCTTCAAAGAATTTCGCACCCAGCGCTTTCGCCTCGCTCGGGGAACGCCAGTACGAATCGACGTCCCTTACATGCAAGTCATGCATGTGCGTGCAACCTGCGTCAACAAGACTGTGTGCTATGCCTTTTATACCCGCCGCGGCGGCATAGTCTCGCGAAAGCGAAACGTATCCCTCCAGCGAGTCAATTTCAGTTCCAAGCCAAGCGAACGAGGCATCAGCCGTGCTTTCGCCTAGACCGCTGGAGTGCACGTCGAGATATTGCAACGCGCGGTGATAGCGGGCAGCCAGATCAGAAGCGGTAGCGAGGGTTCGCTTGTATTTCTCGTCCGCAGCAGACTTCAGCCCAGCAAGTTCCCTCTTTAGCTGCTCATTTTCGCGTTGAAGAGCACGGCGAGTCTCTTTCTCCTCCTAAGCCTTCTTCTTCAGGTTTTCGTTTGATTCCTCCAAGCTCTTCAACTGGCGCGCCGCTTCACACCGCTGAGTATCGGTTTCTCGGCTGACGAGATCTTGCCGGCGGCCCCGGCTCCGTGCGATTAGCAGTGCCTATAATCAAAAAACGGGATAGGCAACAAATGCAGTTAAGCAAGGGTGAAAATAAACCAATAACGCAAGCGAAAGCTGCACAAACGCTCACACTAGCAAGGTGGAACGACATCGCCTCTCCTAGCGCTTGATCTTCAACGGAAAGAAGGTCGCGCTCGACTTCCGGGGCGACGAAAGCCCTATCAACGAACTCAATAAATTCCGCCGCTTCGTCAGACGCGGCTGGTAAAATGCCCACCCGGCGACTGTCGAAACGGCATGCAAGCTGGGACTCGAAAGCTGCACCCAAAGAACGAGCGATCCTATAAGATTCCTCCCGCGCTTCATCCATTTCACTCGATGAACTTGCACCAGTGTAAAACTGTGGGTTCTCGTAGTCCCCAGGTCGAGAGTCGAGCACCAACCGGCCGTGACCCAGCAATTGGTTATCGACCATGGCTTGGGTCAAGCGGACGGATTCGCGATAGAACCTGCTCTTACCTTTACCGGCGGAAGTTTCCGCTGGTACCTTCGTCGGGGCGCGAACGGGCGCGGCCGTTGATGTGGCGCGGGCGCGTTTCGTTTCGCGCTCGTCTTCGGGCTGGATGGGTTTTCGAACCCCAGGCTTTGCGACCGCTGGCATATCCGACACATCTTCGTTGAAGAAAGTGGCCGCCGCAGCTTTGCGGGATCCCATGAATGCAGATGCGAGCGAAACCTAAAAAGTGCAGGAGAAAGTTAATTATGGAACCCACGCATAACACCAAGGCAAGGCGAGATGGTCAGTTCCACCTAGCAGCGAACGCTGTTTTCGCTACCTCAGCATCCCCCGGAGGAACGAACTTGCAAACTTGACCCGAGGGCCTACTGCCATCTTCGCTTGGCGGTTTCGAGGTCGATCGTCCCAAGCGAATATCCCCGGGCTCCTTAGGCTTGCGTTTAGCCCCAACCTTGGCGCGACTGCTCACAGATTTTTTGCCTTTCGCGTCAACACCACCGGCATCATTGTCCGCGGGCAAAGGGTGCTCCCCGTAAGAAACCCCCATCGCGTCGAAAGCCCTGTTCAGGCGTTTCCGGCCCCCAATAGAATTAAGCTTGAATTGGCTCTCTTTCGTCAGATAAGGGCCACAAATCTTGTTTGCCTCTTTTTCGACGTGGCTCACGTAAGAGGCGTCGTCACCAAAGTCAGCGGGTTGTTCAATCATGAGCGTCGGGCCGCAGTACCCGTTCTGAACAATGAAATCTCCGAACTCGGTATCGGAGCAGAGGGGGTTTTGTCCTATGCTCACCCATTCCTCAACGAGATCCTGGCTAATCTGATAACGGGAGGTAAGGGCAAGAGCGTCAGCACAGCTGATACCTTCGTCGTCCATTAGAGCGGCGGGTCGTGCATGGACCCCAACATTTTCTTCCAACTTGGACGAGAGAGAAGAGGCCTTGCCAAGGTGTTTTCGCTTGGCTTCCCGAATGGCATCATTCGAGCAGACGCGGATGTAAAACCAAAAATCCGACCATTGCGGCCACTTGTTCTTATATGTAGGCGAAATAGAAACATTGCCTCTGGCCTTGCGAGGAACAAAATTCACAGACCCAATCTCGCTTGGCAGCCTCTTCTTAAGAAAGTAATTAGTCACTTGGCTGCGGCGGCGATGTATATCATAAAACTTAACGAATACATCGGCTCGTGGTCGGTGCCCCATCATCTTCAAAGCCATAGCGAAAACGCTTAATCGCAAAAACGCGTTAGGTGTGAGCTAGTGAATCTGAATTTCGAAAGCGTCAAGCACCTCGGTGACAAACCGCTCCAACGAGAAGTCCAGTCCAGCGACGAAGCAATCACGAAATATGTGACACACTGAAAATCGCTTTTGAGAAAATAGAATTTAATATGACTTTGTTTATTTATTTTTCATGAAACATATAGGTCAAATAATAAATTTTGGTGAATTAATAAATTAAGTTGGGGCTTAGAAACATTTTTGTTGCATTCATGCTGGAGCATAATATTTTGTTTGAGTGCAGGAATAGTGTTGAGTGGTTTGAATTCAAATTAGATTTGAATTTGAACAAGTTTTGAGTTAAAACTAAAAAGGAAAGGCTTTTCTTTTCCCCAAACCCCTCCTCTCACCCTTCTGGCCCAAAGCCGCAAGCCGCCCAGCCCGCGGCCGCCTCTCTCCTCTGCGCGGCCCGCTCCCTCTCCCCTCGCGCACGCAGCGCTGCGGCCCAGTCGCCCGCGCACGCCCGCGGCCCGCAGCCCGCTCGCTCACGCGCGCAGCACCCGCCCGCTCGCCCTTGCTCGCTGACGAACCGGCCCCGCGCTTCAGTCGCCGCCCCCTCGCCTGCCAAGCTGGGCCCGCCTATCAGCGGCTGCCCTTTCCCCTACATCACGACGGCCCGCATCCGCGCCGCCATTGCCCCCTCTTCTCCCGTAACCGGCCGGTGAGTGGCCATAATGGCCACTCAGGCTTCCTTCAACCCCCGGGGGAGTTCCCCCGACCTTTCGCCACCTCCCCCGAAACCTATAAAGCCTCGGGCCGAAGCCCGAGCCCCTCCCTCACGCCACCGCTCATGCCCTCGCTCTGCCTCCGTCGCGAAGCCCTGCCGGACCGTCCAGAGCCCACTCCGAGCCCCTCCAGGTGTCGCCGCGGCCACCTAAGGCACTTCTGTGCCCACCCTTTCCTTCCTTTGCGCGAATGGAGCTCACCGTGGTGTTGTCCCCTTTTGTAGATCCTCCCCGCCGTCGTTTGTCGCCGGGGTAAGCCTTCAGCCAGCGCCGAGGCCACCATAGGGCTCGCCGTCACCCCCCGCAACCCCTCGGTGCCCTTCGCGTAGTCAGCCGAGCCCGGGAACGCTCGATTCGCGAGATCCCGAGTGCCCTAATGGCGCGCCGCCGTGCTCCGGTGGCGGCGCCGCCGCCCCCGCCGCCGCGTGCGCCCGCTGAACCTTCTGGGCTGTCTGATCGATGCTGGATGGCCAGGATTAGAAGCCACCTCGAAGGGGTATGCACCGGGTCTGTGCACCCGTGCACCCGCGCTCCGCTCGCGGTCCACCGTCCGCGTGGTGGACCGAGCCATCCCACGCACGACGCGTGGCTCCGCGTCAGCGTCCACGCAGTTGCAGCCATCGCTTTTGCAGAAGAGCCCTTGCGCTTTTGTGAAATCAACCCGCAGTCCACCGCAGTTGAAAAGAGTTTCTTTTCAGTCCTGTTTTCTTATGTTTTGGCCCCTGAGTTTCCTGGTTATAGAACCCACAGTCCTAGCTGCGTCGTTTCGCTTGCTAGCCCCTGCAGACTGTGGTTAATTATGGTTAGGTCCCCGGTTTTCGCGAGTTAGCCCCCAGAAAATGGTTTTTGTTTATAAAAATGCCCCTAAAACTTGTTTTCTTTATAACTTTCTCGTTTTAGCTCCGATTAGAGTGATCTTTATGTTCATGTGATCGTATCGACGAGTAGAATAGTTTTATATATGTTTCTCTACTTGTTTTTGATGCTTGGTGTACTGTTCTAATAGAAGTATATTTTATTTGCATGTGATGATTGCAATGGATGCTTGTGTGGTGTCTTTTATCTCGTTTAGCGTTCAAGATTGATCAAGGTTATCAAGAAGAAGATCTCTGAAGAAGTGAGACCATCAACACAAGTTATTCGAAGGCAAGTATAACCTACGGTTTCCTTGTTACCTAATAACTGCAAAACTAATATTCATTATGCATGTGTCATAACTTGATGAACCATAGGACAAACCTTGTTTCACTTGATCTTATCACCTTGTACCTATGGGAAGGTTTTGCATAATATGTATAGTATTGCTATGCGCTACTTAAGTGCTAAATGTTAATATTGATTAATGACTATGGAACAAATGTTAAAAGAGGCTTTTTAACCACATTTAGGGCACTGGAGCCTGGTGTTGCTCAGTGACCCACCCCAGGGACTATCTTTTAAAGCGGCCACCCGGGAGATTCCGTGCAACCTTGGGTATTATATGGCTCTGATCTTAGTTGTGTAACTAGACTTTCTCTAGCTTGTAGTAGTTACCGAAAGGCGCTAGAGAGGAGCCTAGGCTTAGAATGGCTTCCTTGCCTGTCAAGATGTGTACTGGTCGGCTGTCAGGTGTGCCATCTTGAAGGGGGCCTCCATTCGCCTAGATGCTGAAACCTTGCGGCTACTACTTGTTAGGGTAGCTAGTGAAAGGCTACGTAGTGAAACCCTACCGTACTTCCATAGAGGAGGTAATGTGGGATTGGCTCTCCCCGGCATATGGGAATCACGGCCTAAGGTGAAAGTGTACAACCTCTGCGGAGTGTAAACCTGATATATCAGCTGTGCTCACGGATACGAGCGGCTCGGATCCTTTTTAAGCAGTCCATGGTGGGGTATGTTGGTGGTTGGTTGGTTACCTCTTTTTAACATAATGATGATCATACACTTTTGAAGGACCGAGAAGCAACCAGAAAGCGACCAGAGGGGGGGGGGTGAATGGGAGCTTCAAATTTTCCTTTCGAAAACTAGTAGCCACTGTCCCGAGAGTCACCCAAAAGGACAAACCCTAGAGCTTGCTAATGTCCATGACCCTAGATGTAGGGTGGATGCTTCCAAGAAGCACAGCGGGACACTACACAACTCTAGAAAGCCAACACAAAAGACGGAAATCAATTCCGACAGCGGACGAACAAACCGCGAACGAAACAGCGCAAAACAGTCACGACCGGACTCTGGTCGGCGTCCGGTCAGCAGGGACCGGACGCGTCCGGTCACACAAAAACCGATCTGGAACCTTACTGTTCCTGACCGAACTCACGAGCAGGGAGCGTCCGGTCAACAATAGTACATCCGGTCAAAAGACGACAAGCTCAATGAACAGTAGAACCGATGCGTCCGGTCAGTGTTCAAACCGAGCGTCCGGTCAAGTCACGAGATCAACACACCGAGCGTTCAACGACCGGACTCTCTGCCCGTGCGTCCGGTCATCTCGACCAAACGTCCGGTCACCCCGATACAGTGTTGTTCGTCCACCGATTTAACTCGATCTCACCCAAAACAAATCCTCTAGGGATCAAACTTGGTGAGAGGAGTTAAAAGGAGTATAGTGAGCTATCCCTAAGAGATCATGGCTCGAACCTATCTCCAAATCGATGAATCGAAGAATTTCGGGGGAAGGGAGAAAACTTGATCCGAAACGAAAATCGATCGATCTCCTAGACCGTGAGGTTAGAGTTTAATTCCTTCGGTGGAAAGAAGTGCCTCACAATCTAGAACAATTTGGTTCAAACGGATTTGCAAAAGATGAACCGAGCAAAGAGATCAAGCGATGTGAAAGTCGTGGAGAAAAAGGATTCCGCGAAGAACACGAACAAAATGCGAATCACAACCACGAACTGCACAACAGTGAGATTACGGTCTCACTTCCTCACAATCAACAGTACATAGAGGCAAGTCTCTTTGCGGATCTCAGCTAGCTACAGCAGGGGATGGGAGAGCAGGAAACCCTAAGTGCGAAAGAGCAAAATGACTGAGATAGGAAGGGAGGAGGGTGTCTCCCTCTACTTATCCTAATTCTAACCTAAGTCTATTTCCTACTCTACCCCTCTCTATTCTAATTACAGAGCGAACCAGCTAAACCCTAGGGTTATTCTGGACCAACTCGGTGGTAGGTGTATCCGAAGGCCACGCCCGCACAATTCGAAGCGTTGCCTCGACGCAACCTCCAGATTGCCGCCACGTGCCGCCACCGCTCTGCACCCCCGGTTTTGTGGCCCAAACCGGGAAACCAGCCTTTTCCAGCCATCCCCCGGTTTTGAGGCCGAAACCGGGAAACCAGCCCACCAGCTTCTGAGTTTTGAGGCCAAACTCAGCAAACCCTCAGCGCCCAGGTTTTGAGGCCCAAACCTGGAAACCATCCGCACCCAGGTTTTGAGGCCCAAACCTGGAAACCGTCCTCAGCCCGAGTTTTGTGGCCAAACTCGGAAACCCTCAGCCCGAGTTTTGTGGCCAAACTCGGAAACCGTCCACGCCTAGGTTTTGAGGCCCAAACCTGGAAACCGTCCATCCGATGGTTTTTCCCTGGCTCTACCACCAAACCGACGTCGTAGAGGGGATGCACCTCCCATGCACCCCGTCCACCGACACGTGTCCCTGAGTCCACGACTCAGGCAACACATGACCGCACTTCTTCACTTGTCGTCGTCACAGGCTGCCAGCCACCACAGCTGATCCTCGGGCCTCTGGTCCCTCAGTCCAAGCCTCACGTCCACCCTTCACCGCTCGGTACCTCGGCATGGCACGTCCGCCGCACGGCACGCCCATCCTTCACCGCACCCGGTCCATCGGCTCGGCACGTCTCAACTTGACCTTCACCTCGCCGTCGATCACTGTATCCGTGCTCGACACCTGCACAACACAAGCCAAAGAACATGCGCATCATCCCAGTTGACAATCACTCATCACTCAGAGACCCGGCATACACCCATGTATCCGCAATCTCCCCCTTGATGAGTGCATTGTCAACTACTCACACAAATCATAATGAAAAGAAGAATAAGGAAGAAGGAGGAAGGAGAAGGAGAAAACTCAACCAAATGACCCAAAAGCATAGCAAAGCCAAAGAAGGTCAAGTGGAAAGAGCGAAAGAACTTGGTCCCCAAAGACATGGGCAACGGCTCGACGCGACCAAGCAAAGCAAAACTAGCCCTCAAGAAGAGGTAGAACAGGCTCAACACCGCTAGCAAAAACCAATTGGAAAATCGAAGCAAAATGCTAGTCCCTCAAGATAGAGGCACAGAGGCTCAACACAACTAGCAAAGATGGCTCGATACCAATGCCTTACGACCAATAATAAAGCTCGATACCAAAACACGCTCTGAACCAATTGAAATCAAAAACCCTAAAAAAAATGTTTGCTAGTCCCTCAAGACAGAGGCGAAGGCTCAACACAACTAGCAAACTCCCCCTCGAAAAGTGCAAGCAACTAGGAAAACTCTCCCTTAGTTGAACATCCAGGAGACATATGATTTGCAAATTCTCCCCCTTAGTTGAAAATGCACTAATCAAGTAAAAAGGCTCTCCCCATCAGAAAAGGCACCAACAAAAATGCGAACAAGGGAGGTTCTCCCCCTTCCAACATGCATATGAGTCAATCATGCAAGTTAGCAGCTTCAGGCATATATTCAGGAGAATGCAAAGATGCTCTAAACAGTATAACTCCAAAGACTCAACAACAGCATACAAGCTTAGCAAAGGCTCAAACTGATCACCAGATGTGAAATATGAACATATGAGCAAAAATGAGCAGTTTTGAGTCAAAAGGTATTCACCATCAAAATAGCACTAGCAATGTATAGACAGGAGTCTGAACAGGTGCTAAACATGTATGCAAAGTGAACTACCCCTAGCAAAGTTCAAACATCATGCTTAAGAATGAAACATACACTTGTGAATTCAACTTTAGATCGGAGTTGCAGCGGTGAAATTACACAAGTTCAATTATTAGCATGTGATTGCGAGAGGTTGAAAGCTTGTCATTGCCTAACTTTTCAACCGAGCGAAGCCTATGCCGAAGCAATCAGAAGCTTAAAGCTACGGTTTCGGTCATACACTACACGGCTCAAGTTTAGCTCAAAGTGCAATGAGAAACCGTCTCGATACCGTGATGTGTTGACAAGCAATCCCATCTCGATCTTTTCAATTCACTAAAACTTCGTTCAAATTTTATACATGATATGAACAGACCAAGCAAGTGAATGACTTAGAACTAGAGACATAGCAACCTAGCATATATGAAAAGCACGAGTGAACTCAACATATCCTACACATGCTAGTTGCATATCTCAATGGTGAACATTTTCAGATTGTAAGTTATTAAGTAAATTCACCATTTCAAAATAGCTCAGCTCACAGCATGTACTAGTGATCAGAAGGAGCATAAGCTACAAGCATCAAAATAAGCATCAGAGCATACTACATAGAGCATAGTTACATTCTAGTGATTATAAACATGAAGCTTAGAATGTAAATACGTATGCTGAAATGCAAAAGAAAAGAAGGACAAAAGAGTCAGTCAAATATACAAGATCCAAAATGTTTCCCCCATCTAAAAAGGGAAACACACACCAAGCTCACCCCTCAACCGGTTAAAGGTTGATTCGTCTAAAGGCCTGGTGAAAATATCGGCCAGTTGATGATGAGTATCGACATGGCGAAGGTCGATATCACCCTTCTCCTGGTGGTCTCGCAAGAAATGAAAGTGCACATCAATGTGTTTGGTCTTCGAGTGAAGCACGGGGTTCTTAGCAATGCTAATGGCACTCGTGCTGTCACAAAGCAAAGGCACGCGAGAAAAGTTCAGACCAAAATCACGCAAAGTGGTCATCATCCAGAGCAACTGGGAACAGCAGCTAGCCGCAGCAACATACTCAGCCTCCGTAGTAGACTGGGCGACACTAGACTGCTTGCGAGAAGACCACGAAACAAGAGAAGAACCAATAAACTGGCAAGTCCCAGAAGTGAACTTGCGCTCAATACGGCAACCAGCAAAATCGGCATCCGAATAACCGCAAAGGGAGAGGGTGGAGGAAGCAGAATACCAAATCCCGAACTCAGGCGTGAAACGAAGGTACCTGAAAATCCGCTTCACCGCCTGACGGTGAGAGGTGCGCGACGACGCCTGAAAGCGCGCGCACAGACACACCGCGAACTGGATGTCCGGGCATGTCGCCGTCAGGTAGAGGAGCGACCCGATCATGCTTCGGTACTCCTTCTGGTCCACTGCTTCTCCATCCACATCCGCATCCAGGGCAGTCGTCGTCGACATGGGTGTTGGAAGAGGCTTGGCCTCACCCATATCGAACCGCTTCAGCAAGTCCTTGGTGTACTTGCCTTGGTGCACAAACGTCCCCTCTCGGGATTGCTTGATTTGCAACCCGAGAAAGAAAGTCAGCTCGCCCATCATGCTCATCTCGAACTCCCTGCTCATAATATCTGCAAACTTGGCAACCAAAGCATGAGAAGAACCACCGAAAATGATATCATCCACGTAAATCTGGACCAAGAGAATGTCTTTGCCTTGCTTGAGGAGAAAGAGCGTTTTATCTACACATCCCATTTTAAAACCCTTAGCAAGCAAAAAGGTTTTCAACCTATCATACCAGGCTCTAGGGGCTTGTTTCAAACCATATAAAGCTTTGTGGAGTTTAAAAACATGGTTTGGAAACTTGGGATTTTCAAAACCGGGGGGTTGCTCAACATACACTTCCTCTTCTATGTAGCCGTTTAAGAAGGCACTCTTGACATCCATTTGAAAGAGTTTAAAACCTTTGGATGCAGCAAAAGCCAAGAGTATCCTAATAGCCTCCAAACGAGCTACAGGAGCAAAGGTCTCCTCAAAGTCTATCCCCTCCTTCTGACTATAACCCTTCGCCACAAGACGCGCTTTGTTCCTTACAATGTGGCCATCCTCTCCTTGTTTGTTTTTGAAAACCCATTTTGTCCCAATAGGATTACAGTTAGGAGGAGGAACTAGAACCCAAACCCGATTTCGCTCAAAATTCTCAAGCTCCTCATGCATGGCATTGACCCAATCAGGATCCGTCATAGCGTGTCCAACATCTCGGGGCTCAAAATTAGCAACAAAAGCAGAATGAGCGAAGTGCGAGATTTGCTGTGACCTGGACCGAGTGACCCGTTCGTCGATGTTGCCGATCATCTGCTGAGGCGGGTGCTGGCGCTGAATGTGTCGTGGCGCCTCACGAGCTGAAGTAGCCTCCCCCTCAACAGCAGCTGGTGCCTCCCCGGGTACAAAAGGTACCGCTCGGGGTGGCGGAACCCACGACCCCCAGGAAGAAGAGGTGTCGGGGCCGTGAGTCGTCGTAGAAGCCGCTCTTTGCGGCACTGCAGGTGAAGGTGGTGCTGGGTCATCTTCAGCATCCTCGTCCTCATCATCGAAAAGAGGCTCACCAACCTCATGATCACCTGCACGCTCAAAATGAGAAGAAGGACAAACCATGGTCTCGTCGAAGGTGACATCTGATGTCTCTATGACTCGGTTAGTGTCAAGGTTAAGTACACGATAGGATCGAGTGTGAGTGCCATAACCCAAAAACACACCGTCAGAAGTACGAGACTCGAATTTGTCCAAGTTGCCTTTCTTCAATATAAAACAATGGCAACCGAAGACTCTAAAATAACTCACCTTGGGTTGTCTACCAAAACGCAACTCATAAGAAGTCTTTTTCAAGAACGCTCTCAGAATAATGCGATTGGAAATATAGCACGCAGTGTTCATAGCTTCGGCCCAATAACGCCTAGGAGTCCTATGCTCATCGAGCATCGTCCTGGCCATCTCAACACGGGTCCGATTCTTTCTCTCTACAACACCATTCTGAGGGGGTGTGTAGGGGGAAGAAAACTGATGCTCTAAACCCAAAGAGTTACAAAACTTCTCAAAATCTGAATTCTTGAATTCGGAACCATTATCACTCCGAATTGCTCGCATCGAGTTCAAAGGGAACTCGTTCGGAAGACGCAAAATCAGATTACGAGCAAAAGAGAAAGTCTCGGTCTTCTCAGCTAAAAAGAAGACCCACGAATATCTCGAAAAGTCATCAACAACAACAAGCACATACCACTTCCCCCCAACCGAGCTCACCCGAGCCAGACCAACAAGGTCCATGTGTAAAAGCTCTCCAGGGCGCTTGGTCATGACCTGAGTCACTGGATGGTGGGGAGCGGCAACCATCTTCCCGTGTCTACAAGAGTGGCAAACAAGATCCTTCTCCATATGCAACTTGGGCAATCCTCGGATTAGGCCAAGTGAACTAAGCCTTGCAAGCAAGTCGAAGCTCAAATGTCCAAGTCTCCTATTCCACTTCCAAAGATCAGAGGAGGAAGGTCCAGCCACAAGACAACGAGAAGTGCCAAAAGACTCCAAGAAATTCGCACGAAAGACTTTTCCAAAGGGTGAAATCAAACACACAAGATTGCCCTGAGGATCCAAAATACGACTGAGATTCGGTTTAAAACGAATCTCATAGTCGTCGTCAAAGAGTTGCGAAACAGAAAGAAGGTTAAAATGCAAGTTAGAAACAAGAGCAACATCGCGCAACACAAAGTGCTCATTAACTCGCACCGACCCGCGAGACAATACCTTACCTTTGCTATTGTCGCCGAAGGTTATGTACTCCTTTCCGGCAACAGGGCTAAGGCTGGAGAACCACTTGGCGTTTCCGGTCATGTGCCTCGAGCAACCGGAATCCACCAACCAAATGTCCTCCAACCGTTTTACCTACATCAATAAAAAGACATAGGGTGAGCATACGGTCCAACACTGGGGTTAGTGAAGTAGGAAGAATACCAGTGTTGGGCCGGCTGCTCAAAAGAACGGTTAGCAGAAAAACCATTCCTAGCACGTCTACGAGAGGAGCGATCACCACGTAGAGGAAAACATGGTCCGCTAAGGGAGGAGCGTCCATCGCGATACTCAAAACGCGGTGGGGGAAAACGCTCAACTATAAAGCCTCCGCCACGGGGTCCATAGCCTACAACTGCAGGCTCCCGTCGGGCACGCTCTCTACGAGGCCTAGGCCTAGGGACTTGAGGCTCAACACCTCTAGGCCTAGCGACTCTCCTAGGAGTTCTCTGCTGCCTAGGCCTGGGAACTTGAGGTTCTGGACCTCTGGGCCTAGCTGCTCTCCTCGGAGCACTCCTCTGAATATTCGGCACATGTACATCATGAAAAGGATGGTACATGTCCGTGTTGTTCATCTCCCTAGCACGGCGCGCCTCTCTCTTGCGCCTAAAGCAGAACTCGCTCAAGTGTCCATCTCTCCCACAGAAATCACAATGATACCTCACCGCACGCAAAGGAGGTTGTTGGTACTCATGGCTGTGGGTGTGGATCACTTTGCCCTTCTGTGGCAACTCCTCCTGGATAGGTGGCATTGTATCCAGCTTGTTCTTTAGGTGGTTGGGTTTGGGATGCCACACTTGGTTCTTGGGTGGAGCTCTCGGAGATTCCTCAATCACCCCATCCTTGGTGATAGGCTTGACCGGCTCTTTGGATGGAAGCTTGGTCAGTTTGGGAGTAGTGGTGGAGTTGGGCTTCTCACTAGGATTCAGACCACTCGACTCTCCAATCTTCCCAAAAGCAGAAAGATCAACACCCTGAGAAAGACCTACACCAGAACCTCCAGCAGCTCGCTTAAATTGGGAGATCATCATCCCGAGCTGCGGCTCACTACAAGAGACCCATGACAAGATGGTCCGAAGCTATGTGTTTTCCTCCTCGGTTTGCATCTTGCCATGCTTGACATTCGCAATCTCCATCTCCAAACCCTCACACAAAGCACACTTAGCCACACAAGTGCTACCTGAGTTGGCCTCCTCAAGAGACACAATCTTGACATTCTTCTCTGCCAACTCAGATTGCAAGACAGGACAAGTCTTGCACGCACCCAACAGAGAAGGTCTAGCCTTTAGCTCATCCACCTCTCCTACCAACGCAGCATACTTACCTCTCAAAGTGAGAAGGTCAGTCATGTGCGTGGTGCACATCTCACACTCAACCTCCTCCAACACGACCACGGTGGACTTGGCAAAATCAAGCTCCCTCACCGTGTCTTCCCACTTCTGCCTAAACTCCTTGCGCTCTCTAGCGGCACGCCTAAGCAACTTGTCCTGACTAAGGAGCGCGGCAGTAAGCTTCTCAACCTCAGCAGAAAGCTCGTCGTGGGTGAGGGATACCTGGGAGGTGTCGTCGTCGTCGTCCCGAGGGGTGTGCTCCAGCTTGCCGTCGACCTCATCACCAAGCGCCATGGTGCAGAAGCTGTCGTCGTCGGCGAAGAAGCAGAGGCCGTTCAGCTTGTCCTCGATCCTCTTCTTCTTCTCGGACTCGTCATCGCTTGAGCAAGCGGAGTCGTCATTCGAGCCATCGACGTCGCTGAGCGTGGCGAAGAACGCACGCTGCTCAGCCTGGGCCTTCTCCAAGTACTTCTTCTTGATGTACTCCTTGTCGAAGCCGCCCCTCCGCTTGTGCCTCAGGGGAACGTACTTCTCCTTGCGCTTGCCGGAGTCGTACTTGTGCCCATGATCGCCCTTCCCCGAATGCTTGTTCTTCTTGGGGCAGTTGGCGATGAAGTGGTCGGGGTCGCCACACTCATAGCATCCTGAGCGTCCTCCTCCGCGGCGACGGTTCATGCGGTTGTTGTGAAACCGCGAGAACCGGTTGGCGAGCATTGCTAGCTCGTCATCCCCCAATGACTCAAGCTGGTCCTCTGTGACAGAAAAGAGAGATGAAAGAGCAAAACCTCCAGAGGGGTTAGAAGAGCCAGAAACCAAAGCCATAGTCGGGCCAGAAGGATTCTCATAAGAAGCCCTCGACATGGCATCAATCTCACTAGACTTGAGCTTACTAAAGAGCTCGTCGCAGGTGAGGCTCTCATAGTTAGACGATTCGATGATCGCCTGGACCTTTGAGTCCCACACTGACTGATCAAGAGTGTGCAAAAGCTTCAAAGCCCTTTCATGATCGTCAAAAGGCAACAGCTCCTTGTTCGCTCTCATCTTGTTGACAATAACCTGAAAGCGAGCGAATAAACTCTCTATGCTTTCGCCAGGCATATGTTGAAAGTTCTCATACTCCCGTTTGTGCAACTCATAGAGGTGGGATTTGACCTGAGTGGTTCCCTCATGGAAGCGCATGAGGGTCGCCCAAATCTCGCGAGCCGTGGGGAGATGAGAAACGCGATCAAACTCGGACATGCTCAAACAGGAGAACAAGGCGTTACGTGCCCGGCTATTGGCCTCGTGCTCATCGGTCTGGAGCTGAGTGACACGAGCAGCCAAGACAACGTAATCATCCCTGTTGCAAATCTCCCAAACAGAAGAGCCCATGCTCTGGAGATAGGCCGACATGCGTATCTTCCAATACGCATAGTTCGTCCCATCAAAGAACGACGGTTTGCCCACGCCGCGATCCATGTCGCCTTCCGTGGATCTGGAACCGGCTAAGGTGGAAGATCCTTAACCCACTCCGATACCAATTGAAGGACCGAGAAGCAACCAGAAAGCGACCAGAGGGGGGGGGGTGAATGGGAGCATCAAATTTTCCTTTCGGAAACTAGTAGCCACTGTGCCGAGAGTCACCCAAAAGGACAAACCCTAGAGCTTGCTAATGTCCACGACCCTAGATGTAGGGTGGATGCTTCCAAGAAGCACAGCGGGACACTACACAACTCTAGAAAGCCAACACAAAAGACAGAAATCAATTCTGACAGCGGACGAACAAACCGCGAACGAAACAACGCAAAACAGTCACGACCGAACTCTGGTCAGCGTCCGGTCAGCAGGACCGGACGCGTCCGGTCACACAAAAACCGATCTGGAACCTTACTGTTCCTGACCGGACTCACGAGCAGGGAGCGTCCGGTCAACAACAGTGCATCCGGTCAAAAGACGACAAGCTCAATGAACAGTAGAACCGATGCGTCCGGTCAGTGTTCAAACCGAGCGTCCGGTCAAGTCACGAGATCAACACACCGAGCGTTCAACGACCGGACTCTCTGCCCGTGCGTCCGGTCATCTCGACCAAGCGTTCAGTCACCCCGATACAGTGTTGTTCGTCCACCGATTTAACTCGATCTCACCCAAAACAAATCCTCTAGGGATCAAACTTGGTGAGAGGAGTTAAAAGGAGTATAGTGAGCTATCCCTAAGAGATCATGGCTCGAACCTATCTCCAAATCGATGAATCGAAGAATTTCGGGGGAAGGGAGAAAACTTGATCCGAAATGAAAATCGATCGATCTCCTAGACCATGAGGTTAGAGTTTAATTCCTTCGGTGGAAAGAAGTGCCTCACGATCTAGAACAATTTGGTTCAAACGGATTTGCAAAAGATGAACCGAGCAAAGAGATCAAGCGACGTGAAAGTCG
Source organism: Coix lacryma-jobi var. lacryma-jobi (assembly GCA_009763385.1). Lineage (NCBI taxonomy): Eukaryota > Viridiplantae > Streptophyta > Magnoliopsida > Poales > Poaceae > Coix > Coix lacryma-jobi. Next base: position 88,568,836 of record CM019831.1, read on the forward strand.
TGGAGAAAAAGGATTCCGCGAAGAACACGAACAAAATGCGAATCACAACCACGAACTGCACAACAGTGAGATTACGGTCTCACTGCCTCACAATCAACAGTACACAGAGGCAAGTCTCTCTGCGGATCTCAGCTAGCTATAGCAGGGGATGGGAGAGCAGGAAACCCTAAGTGCGAAAGAGCAAAATGACTGAGATAGGAAGGGAGGAGGGTGTCTCCCTCTACTTATCCTAATTCTAACCTAAGTCTATTTCCTACTCTACCCCTCTCTATTCTAATTACAGAGCGAACCAGCTAAACCCTAGGGTTATTCTGGACCAACTCGGTGGTAGGTGTATCCGACGGCCACGCCCGCACAATTCGAAGCGTTGCCTCGACGCAACCTCCAGATTGCCGCCACGTGCCACCACCGCTCTGCACCCCCAGTTTTGTGGCCCAAACTGGGAAACCAGCCTTTTCCAGCCATCCCCCGGTTTTGAGGCCCAAACCGGGAAACCAGCCCACCAGCTTCTGAGTTTTGAGGCCAAACTCAGCAAACCCTCAGCGCCCAGGTTTTGAGGCCCAAACCTGGAAACCATCCGCACCCAGGTTTTGAGGCCCAAACCTGGAAACCGTCCTCAGCCCGAGTTTTGTGGCCAAACTCAGAAACCCTCAGCCCGAGTTTTGTGGCCAAACTCGGAAACCGTCCACGCCCAGGTTTTGAGGCCCAAACCTGGAAACCGTCCATCCGATGGTTTTTCCCTGGCTCTACCACCAAACCGACGTCGTAGAGGGGATGCACCTCCCGTGCACCTCGTCCACCGACACGTGTCCCTGAGTCCATGACTCAGGCAACACATGACCGCACTTCTTCACTTGTCGTCGTCACAGGCTGCCAGCCACCACAGCTGATCCTCGGGCCTCTGGTCCCTCAGTCCAAGCCTCACGTCCGCCCTTCACCGCTCGGTACCTTGGCATGGCACGTCCGCCGCACGGCACCCCCATCCTTCACCGCACCCGGTCCATCGGCTCGGCACGTCTCAACTTGACCTTCACCTCGCCATCGATCACTGTATCCGTGCTCGACACCTGCACAACACAAGCCAAAAGAACATGCGCATCATCCCAGTTGACAATCACTCATCACTTAGAGACCCGGCATATACCCATGTATCCGCACACTTTCGGACAACAGGGATCATATACTTAGTAATGTAAGATAAATATAAAATATGTTCAATATAAAATGCTAACCGCAGTTAACCGAGTCAAGCCTTTGAGCCTTGCATCCCCGTAGTTGTACTTGCTGAGCATGGTGAGCTGACGCTTGTCGTTGGTTCACATAAAAATCCCGGATGGGTACCAGATGGTGGATTCAAGTGAAGAGTTACAGAAGATGTTCCAAGAGTTCTAGGCGGGTGTTCCCCCAGTCAACCATCCCTGTGGAGTTTGGAGTCCCGAAGAGTAGTTTCCGCTCTGCTTTGTTTATATGTAAGTCTTAATGTAAATATGTTTCGCTATGTAATAAAGCATTGCCTTTGAGAAAATTCCAGATTTTGGTACTATATGTGTCTTGTGGACTTCCTGGGCACACATATAGTTGGCACTTGGAATTCTTCGGAAATCCGGGTGTTACAAATTGGTATCAAAGCAATGTTGACTGTAGGAGGCAAGCCTAGTTAGAACTGGACGTTTTAGCATGCTTTCATCCTTGACTAGTTCTTGACTTCTATCTAACCTTGTTATATGATAAAAGAAATGCTACTTCTATCTCTATTCTATTATAAAATGTTGCTTCTTTTCTAAGTCTTCTCTCTCTTAGATGGACCATAACAAGGATGTCACCAACACCAAGAGTCAGGAGGACCAGGCTATGTTGCCCAAGAATGCTTTTGACAAGGAGAAACTCTTAGCTATGCAAAGAAAAGTTTTAGAAGGTATGGCTCAACAAGGGGATTCTATCAAAGGGCCAGTGAAGAGACAAGTAGCAGAAGCTTGGAAGAATATGAAATCCAATGAAGATGAAGATAATAAGATGCTTGGAAGTCAGGATCAATGTCATTGTTGCAAGCATTATGGCTTTCCCTGTCTTCGAATCAAGTCAACTAAGAAGCAAAACAAGGAGGACCCAAATGGTAAGGCCAATGAGGATAAGAAGAGAAAGGTAGACTCCATGAAAAGCAACCAATAGTCAGCTGGAACAACTTCACAAGAGGTGTACATAGATGGGTGGACCATCACCTATAAGGAGTTTCAACCACGGAAGACCAAGCAAGCCAAGAAGCAAGCCAATCAAATAAAAGTGAACCTTCCGAGTCAGCAAGATAATAATACACCGAGTGACAGTCTGAACACAAAAGATCTAGCCAAAAGAAGATGTTATCACTGCCAAGAAGAAGGGCACCTTATTAAGTTTTGCCCACAGAAGAATCAACAACTGTACCATGGAAGTAACCAGAGTCAAGTCTCTGCAGAACAACCTCTAACAAGTGCTGCCAACATATCATACGAAGAAACCCCCTGATGAGTTTGAGAGAAGTTTGGATGTGTCACTCTTAAAACCATACAAGAGATGCTACCAAGATATCCCTGTAACCATGTCATCTTTGTGGTTTTGGAGCTTATGCCCTTTATGTAATAAAATCGCTAGTCACGAAGTTGAGTCTTTGTGTGATATGTGAACCTTTTTGTGCAAGTTGATTTATCATTGTGTATATGCTTGTTTTGGATCTTTGTAATGATTGTTATAAGTTAGTGAGTAGATGGTTGGGGTAGTGTTTTCGATCTCTCACCCTCGTGTTCTCTCAAATCTATCCTAAATCCATCAATGAAGTCTCTTATCAAGCCATGCTTTAAGGTCATCTCCCTCTTTCTCATGCCACCTTGTTAAACGTCAGATGTCAGGCAGAAGAAATGATGATGTGCAACTTTTCACTCAAGAACCAAGTCTGTCATATTCTACCAACTCCTTGATGAAGATTAACATTCCTAGTGAAAGATGTTACAGTGGTGAAGAGAATGGGCATGATGTGGATAACTACAATGAGAATCTTGATTCAAGTAATCAGAGCCAAAATCAACCACTTCAGCAACAGATACAAAAGGTATGTAAGAAGCCGACAAAAGGAAACAAAGTAAAAAGGAATTGTATCCAAGGAAGGTTGAACCAGGTGGATATAAATACCACTTACAAAGCTCAAGAAGTCATATATGGTTTGTTTCCAGTAAACTCAGTCAGTGCCATGGTTTTGTTTGATCCCAAAGCTTCGCATTCTTTCATCTCAAGCGAGTTTGTTGAAAGTCATAGCATACCTATGTTTCCAATGAGGAAGCCCATAACAGTCAACTCTTCAAGAGGAGAAATGAAGGCAAACCGCATGTGTCCGAAGGTTAGACTGGATATAAAGGAAATAAACTTTGAGGCAAACCTTATAGTTTTGAAGATAACTGAGATCGATGTTATCCTTGGAATGGGATGGCTATCTGCTTGTGATGGAGTAATTAACTATGCTCAACGTTCGGTACTTCTAACAACCCCATTAGGAGAAAAAATTGAATATCAAGGTATTCAACCTTTACCCCAGGAGTATGAAGTTGACCCAATGGAAGGTGTAAACCCAGAGGATGATATCGTAAACTATGAGACTTCAGATGTCCTTAAGGAGGAACAAGCACCGTTGAAGAGAGTCAAATACAACTGATAACTTCACATGTGATGAGTATCCGGTCAGGATCTTAGAATTAGTTCAGAGGATCCTTACTGAAAGAGTGGTTAAAGTATGCAAAGTTTAGTGAGTAACCAATTAGAAGAAGACGCAACTCGGGAAAACGAGGATCAAATAAAGATAAAGTTTCCTTGCCTTTTTGAAGCATAACAAGATCACAGTGGGGTCAAGATAAACGTTAGTCAGTCAAGAAGGACAAAAACACCAAGGTGTCATATGAAGTTCGGCTATGCTGTTGAGTTTGATGTTTTGTTGACAAGTCAGTTGTAACCCTTCTTTTAAGGGGGGTAGCCCATTCAGTCGAACCTCTGTGATATCAAGTTTAAAAGATCAGTTATGAATCACTTGTCAAGTTGGTTTACATGTTGAGATGATGGAATGCCTAATCAAGTTCCCTTTTCCATATCTCCGAGATCCTTTGTTTCTCTCTTCGTGCCAAGTCTCTTCGAATCTCGAGGACAAGATTCTTTTAAGAGGGGTAGGTTTGTGTGACGTAACGGCCCTAATCCCATGGCCCACTGATCACTGTCAACCACTGACAGTCGATCCGTACAGCCAAGAGACTAAGACCGGGTTTCGCCACTGGGCTACATCAGTGCCCGATGTCCACAGGATCAGCTCACAATTCAGTCACAATCTCTTGAACATTTTGACAAATAACATCGGAGTAAATAGCGGAAGACTTAAATAACCATAGTTTTACAAACCAGTGTTCAATATAAACTTAAAGTGAAGTTATTACAGACCATAGTTCAAATAGAGTTGGCAGGGTAGCATATGACAACAACTAAAAGATAAAGATACATCACCCGGCCCAAGGGTGGATAATCACTCATCGGCCTCATCGGCCTCTTCCTGAACAACAGTCACACAGCAGGGTCCAAGGCATACTGAGGAATCTGCCATACCTGCAACATGGGTAAAAGAACCCTGAGTACAAAGGTACTCAACAAGACTTACCCGACTAAAGAAAAGGAAGAAGACTCAGGAATGCAGGCTTAGGGTAGTCAAGGTAAGGCTTAAGCAAGTTCAAGTATTTTGCAGAAAAGCATTTTTGGTAAACCTTATTTTAATTTTGAAAGATTCGGTATTCCTTGTTCCATCATAATCCTTGATTCATTTTACTTTCCAAAACAGACCTAGTTGAGAACCACTCCCTGTTGACAGTCAGTGACTAAGTCTCCATAACCGAGGAGCAGCGTTAATCCGGATAAATAATACTCAGCTGAGGGTCCCTATCCACACTGCATATGTAGCACCCAAGCTTGCATATGCCAACTCGTCTACCACGATTCCTCCAAGATTGGGCCCGGTCCTACGCCACCCGGAAGTACAGTACACCACTCCAATCCGGGACTCTAACCCACGTGGGTACATGCTACTTCCGCCATCTCTCCACTCCCAGTGCGCGGTTGTCGGTCCAATAAAGGATTCCTCGGAGCCGAAGCTTTCCGTAGTATGTGAATAGTTGCAAGTCTTAGTCAATCAGGCCCCCATACAGGTGGTCCCTAAATTTTCCAGCCAGCGACAAGCACCTCGGGCCTCTAACCCAAGAGTACAGGTCCTGTCAGTTTTTCAACCCTGTCCCGGTCGGTGTCAACTGTTGAGTCCCGGACTACAACATGACGGCACCGTACGCAAGGACAACCTCTCCTTCCCATTGACTAAGTACGGATCAGATACTTAGCCAACAGTGGGAGTAAACCAGAAATTCCCATAAATGTTCTTAAAGTGATCACACTTTTGAAGTTGGCATTTATATTGCAAAACTATCATATAGCATTGCTAAGCATTTTGCAAATAGTTTTTGAAAAGCAGGTATCGGGTGTATCATTGGTCAAGGTAGATAATGCATCAGATAGGATTTCACTCAACTCCTATCAACCTAATGCAATAATTCAAAACATTTAAAGAAAACATTTATAAAAGCAAGGTAGGGTTAAATGCACCGGGGCTTGCCTTGGATGGCAAAAAGAGCTGAGTCGGGGTAGGTATAAGCGTCGGAGCTCGGGGTTGCCTCGGGGACAGATCCTTCGACGGCTACCTCGACTTCAGGTCCTTCTTCGTCAACTATACGGATGCAATGATGAATGCTCATGAGAATGATGACATGGACTTAAGGTGCAAGACAAAACCACAGATTCGAGATTACTCTAAGGCAAGGCATAATCGAAATCTAGGTTGAGCATAAAAGTTAACCATTTCTTCCTTAAGCAAATTGATTAAACTAGACTTTATTATAACTATCCTAAGCATCAACCAAACATGGCATCACAAACACCATAGACCAAAGGGTAGGGGTCTATGAACATCAAGCAATCCCAAAAGTCACATCACAGGTCAATCAACGCTAACCCTAATCCTTTCTTTCTATTTTTCTTAATTATTTAAAAAGGTCATTTTATGAAGGTGCTCCAAAAATTACCAAATTAATCACACAAGTTCATTAGGGTACAAGCATATGGCAAAACAAATTTCATAATTTTTGGAGGTCATTAAGGTGCTCAATTAAATCTAAACATTTAATTAACAAAAGGCACTATTCCTTAATTAAAATAAAGCTCAAAAACCAACTTGCTGGAAATGACTTCAAAATTTTACCAGAGACTTGTCATGGCATAACTAGCTCACAAAAAGTGATCTCATAAATTTTGGAGTTATAAATCATTTTCTAAAAATCCAAAACCATCATTTATTAATTAAAAGGGAGATTTTTCATTTTCAAATTTTTGCAGAAAAGTCAAGTTTTATATTTTTATAAAATACTTCAGAGCATAAAGAGTCTACCACAAAAATTTCAGAATTTTTGGATGCACACAGAAAATCATACAAAAAAGAGAAAACAGAACACTATTCACAACTCTTAGAAACAAGAAAGAGCACTGTGCTCCTTCTATGAAGGGCTCGGGCGAAACGGGCTCGGGCGAGACGGAAATTGGGTGCTCCGTCCGAGGCCTGGCTCGACGAGCGGAGGGTGCACGGGTTCGCTCGAGGCCTGGCTCGAGCGAAGTGGTGAGGGTCTGTCCGCTCGAGGCTCGGGCTCGGGCGAGACGGAGTGGAAGCAGAGGCCGAGGCCTCGGGTGCTTACCACGGATCGGAGGCAGGGCTCGAGGGTGAGGCTCGACACGTGCCCGAGGGTGAGGCTCGGCACGCGCTCGAGGGTGAGGCTCGGTGGAGTTTCTTCGGCGGCGAGCGGCGGACGGCGCTCCGGCGACCCTGCGCAACACACGGGACCGCAAGGGCCTGGTCAGAGTCGCACGAGACCTAGGAACACGACACGGGGGTCGGTGAGGGATGGTTATGGCCGGAGACGGCGAATTTCACGAACCCGAGCTCGCCGGGTTTCTGCCGGAGATGGGAACGGCGAGGTTACGCCGGGCGATTGGAGGCGGTAGAGATGAAATTGAAGGGTGGTGAAGCAGCACAAGAACACGACGGAGCTTTTGAGCTAGGCGGTGGAGCGGCGGACGCTGTGGACTGTGCTGGCGACGGAGGCGGAGGTGAGTGCGGAGGTCGGAGCTCCGGCGGGCTTATATAGCCGCGGCCAGGCGCCGGTAGAGACCTCGGGGTCGCGCGGGTAAGGTTTGCGGGGGCGTGCGCACTCGATTGCGCTAAGGCGGAGGGGCTGGCGTGCAGCCGGGGCTCGGACGCAAGCTCGGCCGGCGATGGCCACGCGGCGGCGGCGCGGAGAGGACTGTAGGGGACGGGAGAGAAGGTCAGCGCTCGCGTGCGGGCGCGGAGGGGACCAGGGGACATCGGCGACAGGTTGAAGGCGCGTGGGGAGCAGCCGGGCGTGCGGCAGGCGCGGCGCCGGCGCCATGGCCGGGCCCCCCCCTCTGACGCTAGGAAGAAGAGGAACAGTAGACTAGGCTAGGGTTTGACTTTTGAGCAGTTTCAGAAATTTGCAAATTACTTCAAAATTTGAACTGTGCGACAAAAACTCAAAACATCAAAGTTGTTCAGAAAAATGGGATCTACAACTTTGTCAATATGAACATTTTCAAATTCCAAATAGTTTTTGAACAATATTTGAAATTAGAAAAGGGGACACTTTTGAAATTTGAATCAATTCAAAATTACTTTGGATTTTATACTGAAACTTGAAAATCTGTAAACATGAAAGTTGTTCCTTTTATCAAAACCTACAACTTTGCTATTATACACTTTTCCTGAAACCCATTAGTTTTTGAACTCATTTTGAAAACTGAAAAGGGGACAAAAACTGGAGTTTGATTGAATTTGAAATAACTCAAAACTTTGTACTGCAACTTGAAAATTTGTAAATACCAAAGTTGTTTCTCTTTGACAGATCTACAACTTTGCTTTTTGGACCAACCCCAAATTTTGAATAATTTTTGAATAACAAAAAGAGGGATAAAATCCAGGATTTGGAAATCAGGGTTTTGCAAAGAGATTTGAAATCAAATTCTGATTTTTGGGACTTTGGACAACACAACAACATTTCAAGACACCAAAGGAACAAGAATTACACAAAGCTAGTCACAGAGGTGAAATTACCATTTTGCCCTAGTAGAGAGAAGTGGGCTAATTAGGGTTTTTGCAATAGAGGTAATTCACATAAAATGATACACTAGCAAAAAGAGCATACACATGAAATCATGATCAAAATGCTTAATGATGATAATGATGATATGTCAAGTTAATTACATGCTAAACACCAGAGGTGTTACAGCCTCCCCCCCTTAAAGAAATCTCGCCCCGAGATTCCACGTCTTACAAAAGGACAAAGAAGGGATAAAGGCAAAACTTTACATAGACAGGGATTCGAGAAAGTCGGGGTAGTTCTTTGCTAAGAAGTCTTCAGATTCCCACGTAGCTTCTTCTTCAGAGTGCTGGTTCCATTGGATTTTGTACCATCTTGTGGTGGTCCTTCGGGTAACACGATCCTTGTGGTCCAACACGCGAACTGGATATTCTGAGTAGGATAGATCAGGCTCTAGCTCAACACCTTCAACTTCCACGACATGTTCTGGTACTCTGAGACACTTCTTGAGTTGGGAGACATGGAAAACATTGTGGACAGCGGAGAGATGATCGGGCAACTTCAGCTTGTAAGCTACCTTGCCACAACATTCCAAAATCTCAAACGGACCAATGTAGCGGGGTGCTAACTTTCCTTTGACTCCAAAACGAGTGACTCCTTTGGTTGGTGAGACCTTGAGATATACATAATCTCCAACTTGGAACTTCAGAGGTCGACGTCTCTTATCAGCGTAACTCTTCTGTCGAGATTGGGCAATCTTCATATTCTCTTGTATCTGCTTGACTTTCTCTTCCATATCTTTAACCAGGTCAACTCCAAAGAATTCTCTTTCTCCGGGCTCAGACCAACTGAGGGGTGTACGACAACGACGGCCGTACAGTGCTTCAAAGGGTGCCATTTTGATGCTCTCTTGGTAACTGTTATTATAAGAGAACTCTGCCAAAGGCAAACAGTCATCCCAAGTATTTGCGAAGGTGAGAACACAGGCTCTCAACATGTCCTCCAGCACTTGGTTGACTCGCTCCGTTTGTCCATCAGTTTGAGGATGATAAGCTGTGCTATGTAAGAGCTTGGTTCCAAGTGAGGTATGGAACGCTTTCCAAAACTTAGCGACAAACTGGGTACCACGGTCAGAGACAATGCTTTTGGGTATGCCATGAAGCTTCACTATGTTGTTCTTGTACAAGGTGGCATACATGGGGACGGTGTAACTGGTCTTCACTGGCAGAAAGTGAGCTTGTTTGGTGAGTCGGTCCACAATTACCCAAATGGAATCAAAACCTTTCTGGGTCTTGGGTAGTCCATTGACAAAATCCATACTAATGTCGTCCCATTTCCAAGCGGGTACTGACAAAGGTTGCAATTCTCCTCCAGGCTTCATGTGTACTGCCTTGACTCTTTGGCAGGTATCACACTGAGCGACATACCGGGCAATCTCAATCTTCATTTTAGTCCACCAGAATCTCTGCTTTAAGTCTTGGTACATCTTGTTGCTGCCGGGGTGAATAGAGAATCTGGTCAAGTGTGCTTCATCAAGGATTAACTGTCTCAATTCAGGCACCTTGGGAACTACTAGACGGTTCTTGAACCAAACAACTCCTACATCATCGATCCTGAAACAATCAGCTTTTCCGGTCTGGACCTTTTCGATGATGTGCTTGATTCCAGGGTTATCCTTTTGAGCAGCAATGACTTGATCCTTGATGGATGTTTCTATGCTAACATTGTTCAAGCTTCCTTGCGAGATCATTTCGATACCCATCCTTTCAAGTTCATGGCACAAGGAAAGATCATAGGGCTTCGTCGTCAGACAGTTGCAGTATGACTTGCGACTAAGGGCATCGGCAACTACATTTGCCTTACCAGGATGGTAATGTACTTTGAGATCATAATCTTTAATCAACTCAAGCCATCTTCTCTGCCTCATATTCAATTCTTCTTGAGTGAAGATATACTTTAGGCTCTTGTGATCCGTATACATATTGCAGGTGCTGCCTAACAGATAGTGACGCCAAATCTTCAAGGCATGCACGACTGCTGCTAGCTCAAGATCATGGGTTGGGTAGTTTTCCTCATGTCGCTTAAGCTGTCGTGAGGCATAAGCGATTACTCGTCCTTCTTGCATCAAAACACAGCCCAAACCAGTACCAGATGCATCACAGTATACATCGAAGGGTTTCTCAATATCTGGTTGAGCTAGGACTGGTGATGTAGTTAGCAGTTTCTTCAGGGCTTGAAAGGCTTGCTCACAGGCTGGTGACCAAACGAAATCCACGGAATTCTTCAACAACTCTGTGATAGGCTTGGCGACTCTGGAGAAATCTGGGATGAAACGACGGTAGTATCCAGCCATTCCCATGAAGCTGCGAACTTCGCGGACAGTGGTAGGTGGCTTCCAATCCAAGATATCTGCCACTTTTTCAGGGTCAACTGACACACCTTCAGCGGACAGGACATGACCAAGGAATTGAATTCGATCTAGCCAGAATTCGCATTTACTGAACTTGGCATACAGCTGGTGATCTCTGAGACGAGAGAGAACGATTCGAAGATGCTTGGCGTGATCTTCAGGAGTTCTTGAATAGACAAGGATGTCGTCAATGAACACGACTACAAATTTATCAAGCTCAGGCATGAACACAGAGTTCATGAGATACATGAAATGAGCGGGGGCATTGGTCAAGCCAAAGGACATGACCAAATACTCATATAGGCCGTATCTGGTGGTGAAAGCTGTTTTAGGAATGTCTTCTGGACGGATTTTTATTTGGTGATAGCCAGATCTGAGATCAATCTTGGAGAACACTCTGGCTCCAGACAACTGATCAAAAAGAAGGTCAATGCGAGGCAAGGGATATTTATTTTTGATGGTGACCTCGTTGAGCGGGCGATAGTCAACGCACAGACGAAGACTCTTGTCCTTCTTCTTCACAAAGATAGCAGGACAGCCCCAAGGAGATGAACTTGGGCGAATGAGACCCTTATCCAAAAGCTCTTGCAATTGGATCTTCAGCTCTGCCAACTCTCTGGGAGGCATTCGATAAGCTCTACGGGATATAGGAGCAGTCCCGGGCTTTAGCTCTATGGCAAACTCAACATCACGGTCGGGAGGCAGACCGGGTAGATCTTCTGGGAAGACATCAGGGAACTCACAGACCACGGGAATATCCCTGATTTCGGGAACACAGGCGGCATTCAACTGGGTGGTTGCTGGTTTTTGAGGCATAGGAAGTTGGAGAAGGAGTTTGGAGGTGCTGTTAGGAATATCCACTCTCACAACTCTATTCAAGATGTCTATCATGGCTTTATACTGACACATCCAATTCATGCCTAAGATGACATCTATCTCTTGATCGCGCAGTACTATCATGGTGGTAGGAAAGACATGTTTCCCCAACATTACTGGTATACTGCGGACCACTTCCTTAGTATTTATCCGCCCTCCAGGCGAAAGTATGCAAAAACTTTCTTTTAACTCCCCCATGGGTAACTCATGCTTGATGACAAAAGTGCGACTGATGAAGGAATGCGATGCACCAGAATCAAACAAGACGACTGCAGGATGATTGGCAACAGGAAACCTACCGAGCATGACGGGCTCTCCTTCTGGGATGTTACTGACGGTGGTGAAGTAGACTTGCCCGTGCTTCTTGACAAGCTTGCCCTTCTGGACGTGCTGCTGCGGTGCACGGTGCTGCTGCTGTGATCCTCCAGGGCCTTTCTGTGCATGCTGGGCATTCTTCTTTGGTTTTGGGCAATCGCGAGACCAGTGACCAACTTGGCCACAGTTGTAGCATGGATGGTTGTAAGCTGTTTGAGGGGTGGTGACACGAACACCTGGGGCGTTCGGCTGAGTGGCACTTTGCTGGTTGGCATTATGAGTGGTGGCCGCGGTACGAACGACCACTTGCTGATGAGGGTATGGGGCACGGTTTTGGTGGTGGCTGGGGTGATAGATGATTCTTGGGCGCTTATGGTTGCTGGAGAAGCTGCTAGACCCAGCCTTCTTCTTCTTCTTCTCCTCTTGGTACTGACGGTTACTTTCCTCGAAAGCGACAGCACGGTCAACGACATCATGATAAGATCCGTTGAGGTTGTTGGATAGACCTCTGCGAATCTTAGGGTGCAGACCCCTAAGGAAACAATCTCTCTTCTTCTCATCCGTGTTGACATAGTCGGAGGCATACTGGCTCAGGTGGTTGAACTGACCCACATACTGCATCACTGTGGATTCCTTCTGCTGCAGGGCTAGGAACTGATCAAGCTTCATCTTCATCAGACCTGATGGGATGTGGTGTGCACGGAAAGCGGTGCGGAACTCCTCCCAGGTCAACTCATGACCTTCAGGTTGGGCAGCCAAGAGGTTGGCATACCAAGCACTTGCTGGACCACGAAGCTGCTGAGAAGCAAACCGGGGCTTCTGGATTTCAGTGCATCGGATGAGACCAAACTTCTGCTCCATGGTGCGGAGCCAATCATCAGCTTCGAGGGGTTCGTCGGCTCTGGTGAAAACCGGTGGACGGGTTTCAGTGAACTCCACATAGGTGGTCTCTTGGTTGTGACGACCACGGTGACCAACATTTTGCTGTCCTTGGTTCTGAGCCATCAAGTTGGCAGCGGCGGCCAAGGCTGCAATGGCGTCTGCCAGGGTAGCAGGAACTGGTGGAGGGTTTGGGATGTTGGCATCATCAGAACCTCCAGCTCCAGTACGGGTGTTCACAGGCATCTGTTAAGAATTTGGAACTTAGCATCCAAAGATTGCTTTTGAACGAAACTGACTGACAAGATTCATTGATGCAAGGGTAGATAACTGATACAGAGGTTCGATATCCAGATACTAACTGACCAAGGAAAGGTACAAGACGCGATACAGACTCGACTAAACAGAAGACCAACTAACGCCCCAAACCTGGACTAAGGCTTTAGGTGAGCAGATGGTACAGACACAAGGAATCTAGTCGTCATCGATGATGATCATCTCTTCATCGTCATCTTCATCTTCGATGATGAGCTCAGGCTCTTCCTCCTCATCTTCATCTTCAACGTGAACATCTTCAGCAGGTTCCACTTCTACGTTCTGAACTGGCCCATGTTCTACTTCAGGTTCCTCCACGACTCCATCTTCTGGATCCTCAGCAACCGGTGGAATCATGGGGTGAAGCTGGTCGTACAGTTGATATACCTCCTCATGAAGCATATCATTGTACTGCTCGATCTGGGCAGTGTACTGCTGCAGTCCATGGAGCTGGGCTCTGGCGACGTCCTCGCGGTTCCAAGCCTCGTTGCGCTGCTCGATAGCGCGAACTGTGTTCCGATTGGCCTGCTCCAGGGAAGCTCGTGCCTCATAAAACTCCATGCGGGAGAGATAGAAGTCATGCTCCATGTTTTCCATCTCAGCCCTTAGATTCTTGATCTCCTCCTTCAGCTGCTTGCGGGTGCGGTGGGACAAGCGACGTCCGTTGGAGGATTCTCCAGTCTCTTCTCCGGTGCGTGGCGCCAGCTGGTGACGCGGCACACCATGCGGTCCAGTCGACTTGCGAGCAGTCCGCTTGAGGATGACCATATCTGGACAAGAGGTTATAGATGAGAAAGGCTAGCAAGAAAAAGGTAAAGGCATACTAACCCAACCGACTTAGAGAGGAAGTTACTATCTTAAGTGATTATGACATGATGCATGATTCGTTCCTACGGAACAAGGCAATGCAACAACTAAGGTAAGGTACATAGGGCTTATACAAGTTGTCTTGCTACTAGTTGCCAAAGACAAGATGAGATGAGAGAAGCAATTTGGACTCAAAAATAGTCAAGTTTAGTTTTTGGACTTAAAAACCTTTTGAAGTTTTCGCAAAAAGATTGCAACGTCGTAGTGAGATGCTCCGATACCACTCTGTGACGTAACGGCCCTAATCCCATGGCCCACTGATCACTGTCAACCACTGACAGTCGATCCGTACAGCCAAGAGACTAAGACCGGGTTTCGCCACTGGGCTACATCAGTGCCCGATGTCCACAGGATCAGCTCACAATTCAGTCACAATCTCTTGAACATTTTGACAAATAACATCGGAGTAAATAGCGGAAGACTTAAATAACCATAGTTTTACAAACCAGTGTTCAATATAAACTTAAAGTGAAGTTATTACAGACCATAGTTCAAATAGAGTTGGCAGGGTAGCATATGACAACAACTAAAAGATAAAGATACATCACCCGGCCCAAGGGTGGATAATCACTCATCGGCCTCATCGGCCTCTTCCTGAACAACAGTCACACAGCAGGGTCCAAGGCATACTGAGGAATCTGCCATACCTGCAACATGGGTAAAAGAACCCTGAGTACAAAGGTACTCAACAAGACTTACCCGACTAAAGAAAAGGAAGAAGACTCAGGAATGCAGGCTTAGGGTAGTCAAGGTAAGGCTTAAGCAAGTTCAAGTATTTTGCAGAAAAGCATTTTTGGTAAACCTTATTTTAATTTTGAAAGATTCGGTATTCCTTGTTCCATCATAATCCTTGATTCATTTTACTTTCCAAAACAGACCTAGTTGAGAACCACTCCCTGTTGACAGTCAGTGACTAAGTCTCCATAACCGAGGAGCAGCGTTAATCCGGATAAATAATACTCAGCTGAGGGTCCCTATCCACACTGCATATGTAGCACCCAAGCTTGCATATGCCAACTCGTCTACCACGATTCCTCCAAGATTGGGCCCGGTCCTACGCCACCCGGAAGTACAGTACACCACTCCAATCCGGGACTCTAACCCACGTGGGTACATGCTACTTCCGCCATCTCTCCACTCCCAGTGCGCGGTTGTCGGTCCAATAAAGGATTCCTCGGAGCCGAAGCTTTCCGTAGTATGTGAATAGTTGCAAGTCTTAGTCAATCAGGCCCCCATACAGGTGGTCCCTAAATTTTCCAGCCAGCGACAAGCACCTCGGGCCTCTAACCCAAGAGTACAGGTCCTGTCAGTTTTTCAACCCTGTCCCGGTCGGTGTCAACTGTTGAGTCCCGGACTACAACATGACGGCACCGTACGCAAGGACAACCTCTCCTTCCCATTGACTAAGTACGGATCAGATACTTAGCCAACAGTGGGAGTAAACCAGAAATTCCCATAAATGTTCTTAAAGTGATCACACTTTTGAAGTTGGCATTTATATTGCAAAACTATCATATAGCATTGCTAAGCATTTTGCAAATAGTTTTTGAAAAGCAGGTATCGGGTGTATCATTGGTCAAGGTAGATAATGCATCAGATAGGATTTCACTCAACTCCTATCAACCTAATGCAATAATTCAAAACATTTAAAGAAAACATTTATAAAAGCAAGGTAGGGTTAAATGCACCGGGGCTTGCCTTGGATGGCAAAAAGAGCTGAGTCGGGGTAGGTATAAGCGTCGGAGCTCGGGGTTGCCTCGGGGACAGATCCTTCGACGGCTACCTCGACTTCAGGTCCTTCTTCGTCAACTATACGGATGCAATGATGAATGCTCATGAGAATGATGACATGGACTTAAGGTGCAAGACAAAACCACAGATTCGAGATTACTCTAAGGCAAGGCATAATCGAAATCTAGGTTGAGCATAAAAGTTAACCATTTCTTCCTTAAGCAAAATTGATTAAACTAGACTTTATTATAACTATCCTAAGCATCAACCAAACATGGCATCACAAACACCATAGACCAAAGGGTAGGGGTCTATGAACATCAAGCAATCCCAAAAGTCACATCACAGGTCAATCAACGCTAACCCTAATCCTTTCTTTCTATTTTTCTTAATTATTTAAAAAGGTCATTTTATGAAGGTGCTCCAAAAATTACCAAATTAATCACACAAGTTCATTAGGGTACAAGCATATGGCAAAACAAATTTCATAATTTTTGGAGGTCATTAAGGTGCTCAATTAAATCTAAACATTTAATTAACAAAAGGCACTATTCCTTAATTAAAATAAAGCTCAAAAACCAACTTGCTGGAAATGACTTCAAAATTTTACCAGAGACTTGTCATGGCATAACTAGCTCACAAAAAGTGATCTCATAAATTTTGGAGTTATAAATCATTTTCTAAAAATCCAAAACCATCATTTATTAATTAAAAGGGAGATTTTTCATTTTCAAATTTTTGCAGAAAAGTCAAGTTTTATATTTTTATAAAATACTTCAGAGCATAAAGAGTCTACCACAAAAATTTCAGAATTTTTGGATGCACACAGAAAATCATACAAAAAAGAGAAAACAGAACACTATTCACAACTCTTAGAAACAAGAAAGAGCACTGTGCTCCTTCTATGAAGGGCTCGGGCGAAACGGGCTCGGGCGAGACGGAAATTGGGTGCTCCGTCCGAGGCCTGGCTCGACGAGCGGAGGGTGCACGGGTTCGCTCGAGGCCTGGCTCGAGCGAAGTGGTGAGGGTCTGTCCGCTCGAGGCTCGGGCTCGGGCGAGACGGAGTGGAAGCAGAGGCCGAGGCCTCGGGTGCTTACCACGGATCGGAGGCAGGGCTCGAGGGTGAGGCTCGACACGTGCCCGAGGGTGAGGCTCGGCACGCGCTCGAGGGTGAGGCTCGGTGGAGTTTCTTCGGCGGCGAGCGGCGGACGGCGCTCCGGCGACCCTGCGCAACACACGGGACCGCAAGGGCCTGGTCAGAGTCGCACGAGACCTAGGAACATGACACGGGGGTCGGTGAGGGATGGTTATGGCCGGAGACGGCGAATTTCACGAACCCGAGCTCGCCGGGTTTCTGCCGGAGATGGGAACGGCGAGGTTACGCCGGGCGATTGGAGGCGGTAGAGATGAAATTGAAGGGTGGTGAAGCAGCACAAGAACACGACGGAGCTTTTGAGCTAGGCGGTGGAGCGGCGGACGCTGTGGACTGTGCTGGCGACGGAGGCGGAGGTGAGTGCGGAGGTCGGAGCTCCGGCGGGCTTATATAGCCGCGGCCAGGCGCCGGTAGAGACCTCGGGGTCGCGCGGGTAAGGTTTGCGGGGGCGTGCGCACTCGATTGCGCTAAGGCGGAGGGGCTGGCGTGCAGCCGGGGCTCGGACGCAAGCTCGGCCGGCGATGGCCACGCGGCGGCGGCGCGGAGAGGACTGTAGGGGACGGGAGAGAAGGTCAGCGCTCGCGTGCGGGCGCGGAGGGGACCAGGGGACATCGGCGACAGGTTGAAGGCGCGTGGGGAGCAGCCGGGCGTGCGGCAGGCGCGGCGCCGGCGCCATGGCCGGGCCCCCCCCTCTGACGCTAGGAAGAAGAGGAACAGTAGACTAGGCTAGGGTTTGACTTTTGAGCAGTTTCAGAAACTTGCAAATTACTTCAAAATTTGAACTGTGCGACAAAAACTCAAAACATCAAAGTTGTTCAGAAAAATGGGATCTACAACTTTGTCAATATGAACATTTTCAAATTCCAAATAGTTTTTGAACAATATTTGAAATCAGAAAAGGGGACACTTTTGAAATTTGAATCAATTCAAAATTACTTTGGATTTTATACTGAAACTTGAAAATCTGTAAACATGAAAGTTGTTCCTTTTATCAAAACCTACAACTTTGCTATTATACACTTTTCCTGAAACCCATTAGTTTTTGAACTCATTTTGAAAACTGAAAAGGGGACAAAAACTGGAGTTTGATTGAATTTGAAATAACTCAAAACTTTGTACTGCAACTTGAAAATTTGTAAATACCAAAGTTGTTTCTCTTTGACAGATCTACAACTTTGCTTTTTGGACCAACCCCAAATTTTGAATAATTTTTGAATAACAAAAAGAGGGATAAAATCCAGGATTTGGAAATCAGGGTTTTGCAAAGAGATTTGAAATCAAATTCTGATTTTTGGGACTTTGGACAACACAACAACATTTCAAGACACCAAAGGAACAAGAATTACACAAAGCTAGTCACAGAGGTGAAATTACCATTTTGCCCTAGTAGAGAGAAGTGGGCTAATTAGGGTTTTTGCAATAGAGGTAATTCACATAAAATGATACACTAGCAAAAAGGGCATACACATGAAATCATGATCAAAATGCTTAATGATGATAATGATGATATGTCAAGTTAATTACATGCTAAACACCAGAGGTGTTACAGTTTGTGACACCCTGAAAATCGCTTTTGAGAAAATAGAATTTAATATGACTTTGTTTATTTATTTTTCATGAAACATATAGGTCAAATAATAAATTTTGGTAAATTAATAAATTAAGTTGGGGTTAGAAACATTTTTGTTGCATTCATGCTGGAGCATAATATTTTGTTTGAGTGCAGGAATAGTGTTGAGTGGTTTGAATTCAAATTAGATTTGAATTTGAACAAGTTTTGAGTTAAAACTAAAAAGGAAAGGCTTTTCTTTTCCCCAAACCCCTCCTCTCACCCTTCTGGCCCAAAGCCGCAAGCGGCCCAGCCCGCGGCCGCCTCTCTCCTCTGCGCGGCCCGCTCCCTCTCCCCTCGCGCGCGCAGCGCTGCGGCCCAGTCGCCCGCGCACGCCCGCGGCCCGCAGCCCGCTCGCTCACGCGCGCAGCACCCGCCCGCTCGCCCTTGCTCGTTGACGAACCAGCCCCGCGCATCAGTCGCCGCCCCCTCGCCTGCCAAGCTGGGCCCACCTGTCAGCGGCCGCCCTTTCCCCTACATCGCGACGGCCCGCATCCGTGCCGCCATTGCCCCCTCCTCTCCCGGAACCAGCCGGTGAGTGGCCATAATGGCCACTCAGGCTTCCTTCAACCCACGGGGGAGTTCCCCCGACCTTTCGCCACCTCCCCCGAACCGTATAAAGCCTCGGGCCGAAGCCCGAGCCCCTCCCTCACGCCACCGCTCACGCCCTCGCTCTGCCTCCGTTGCGAAGCCCTGCCGGACCGTCCAGAGCCCACTCCGAGCCCCTCCAGGTGTCGCCGCGGCCACCTAAGGCACTTCTGTGCCCACCCTTTCCTTCCTTTGTGCGAATCGAGCTCACCGTGGTGTTATCCCCTTTTGCAGATCCTCCCCCCCGTCGTTTGTCGCTGGGGTAAGCCTTCAGCTAGCGCCGAGGCCACCATAGGGCTCGCCGTCACCCCCGCAACCCCTCGGTGCCCTTCGCGTAGTCTGCCGAGCCCGGGAACGCTCGATTCGCGAGATCCCGAGCGCCCTAATGGCGCACCGCCGTGCTCCGGTGGCGGCGCCACCGCCCCCGCCGCCGCGTGCGCCCGCTGAGCCCTCTGGGCCGTCTGACCGACGCTGGATGGCCAGGATTAGAAGCCACCTCGAAGGGGTATGCACCGGGTCTGTGGACCCGTGCACCCGCGCTCCGCTCGCGGTCCACCATCCGCGTGGTGGACCGAGCCATCCCACGCACGACGCGTGGCGCCGCGTCAGCGTCCACGCGGTTGCAGCTGCCGCTTTTGCAGAAAAGCCCTTGCGCTTTTGTGAAATGAACCCGCAGTCCACCGCAGTTGAAAAGAGTTTCTTTTCAGTCCTGTTTTCTTATGTTTTGGCCCCTGAGTTTCCTGGTTATAGAACCCACAGTCCTAGCCGCATCGTTTCGCTTGCTAGCCCCTGCAGACTATGGTTAATTATGGTTAGGTCCCCGGTTTTCGCGAGTTAGCCCCCAGAAAATGGTTTTTGTTTATAAAAATGCCCCTGAAACTTGTTTTCTTTATAACTTTCTCGTTTTAGCTCCAATTAGAGTGATCTTTATGTTCATGTGATCGTATCGACGAGTAGAATAGTTTTATGTATGTTTCTCTACTTGTTTTTGATGCTTGGTGTACTGTTCTAATAGAAGTATATTTTATTTGCATGTGATGATTGCAATGGATGCTTGTGTGGTGTCTTCTATCTCGTTTAGCGTTCAAGATTGATCAAGGTTATCAAGAAGAAGATCTCTGAAGAAGTGAGACCATCAACACAAGTTATTGGAAGGCAAGTATAACCTACGGTTTCCTTGTTACCTATTAACTGCAAGACTAAATATTCATTATGCATGTGTCATAACTTGATGAACCATAGGACAAACCTAGTTTCACTTGATCTTATCACCTTGTACCTATGGGAAGGTTTTGCATAATATGTATAGTATTGCTATGCGCTACTTAAGTGCTAAATGTTAATATTGATTAATGACTATGGAACAAATGTTAAAAGAGGCTTTTTAACCACATTTAGGGCACTGGAGCCTGGTGTTGCTCAGTGACCCACCCCAGGGACTATCTTTTAAAGCGGCCACCCGGGAGATTCCGTGCAACCTTGGGTATTATATGGCTCTGATCTTAGTTGTGTAACTAGACTTTCTCTAGCTTGTAGTAGTTACCGAAAGGCGCTAGAGGGGAGCCTAGGCTTAGAATGGCTTCCTTGCCTGTCAAGATGTGTACTGGTCGGCTGTCAGGTGTGCCATCTTGATGGGGGCCTCCATTCGCCTAGATGCTGAAACCTTGCGGCTACTACTTGTTAGGGTAGCTAGTGAAAGGCTACGTAGTGAAACCCTACCGTACTTCCATAGAGGAGGTAATGTGGGATTGGCTCTCCCTGGCATATGGGAATCACGGCCTAAGGTGAAAGTGTACAACCTCTGCAGAGTGTAGACCTGATATATCAGCCGTGCTCACGGATACGAGCGGCTCGGATCCTTTTTAAGCAGTCCATGGTGGGGTATGTTGGTGGTTGGTTGGTTACCTCTTTTTAACATAATGATGATCATACACTTTGGGACAACAGGGATCATATACTTAGTAATGTAAGATAAATATAAAATATGTTCAATATAAAATGCTAACCGCAGTTAACCGAGTCAAGCCTTAGAGCCTTGCATCCCCGTAGTTGTACTTGCTGAGCATGGTGAGCTGACGCTTGTCGTTGGTTCACATAAAAATCCCGGATGGGTACCTGATGGTGGATTCAAGTGAAGAGTTACAGAAGATGTTCCAAGAGTTCTAGGCGGGTGTTCCCCTAGTCAACTGTCACTGTGGAGTTTGGAGTCCCGAAGAGTAGTTTCCGCTCTGCTTTGTTTATATGTAAGTCTTAATGTAAATATGTTTCGCTATGTAATAAAGCATTGCCTTTGAGAAAATTCTAGATTTTGGTATTATATGTGTCTTGTGGACTTCCTGGGCACACATATAGTTGGCACTTGGAATTCTTCGAAAATCTGGGTGTTACAAAATACTATGGCCTCATACGGCCGGGGCATCGGAATCGCCTCGTCCCCAGGGGCACGACAAAGAGAAAACACGTGCTCTGTGAAGATCCCTTTGTCGGCGTAACTCCGTAAAACCGTAGGGGTCACACGCGAGCAGCCAACATAGAAGGAACAATCGTCCGGAATTGAAATCGACGATGAATCCCCCGCATCCGAGTCTTCGCCCTCAGACTGGGGTTCCATGCGTGCTTCAGCGATCCCGGACCCGATAGACACCGTCTGACTGGGTTCATGCGCCACTGAGTTGGTATCGCTCAACGAGGTGCTCGAGCTTTCGCTAGAAGAACCGGAAGTAGATGAAGACGAACTCGTGGACGCCATCTATCATGGCGGCGAAAAGCGAGAAAATAATGAACAAGAAAGCAAAAATTGCAAACCTAAAAAGCATAAACTGCTAATGCAAGCGAAAGCATAACTTCAGCTCATCGAGGGGAGTTGACTTACCGAGTAAGCGAAGGGTCGGTGCAAGGCGAAACCAAAGGTCCGAAAGCTTGAGGAAGTCAAAAGGAACAAAACACCGCGAAGGCAAAGATGAAAGCCGACAAGAGTGCGGAGGCAGCCAACGTGTAAGTCATCCGTGGGCTAGCCCCCCCTTATATACAAGCACGCGAGCATGCGAGCGGGCACGAGACCCGAGAAGTTGCAGAAAAAGGTAACCGTCGCGTCTCAAAAATCGAACCGTCGCCTCCAAGAGTGAACGGTAAGGCGCGCGTAACGAGGAGCAACAAGCCGTTAATCCTCAAAACTCGAGCCGACCGTCAGGCCCACAAAACAGTACGCGCAAATGTCAATAAAGAAAAATAAACAGGTCAAAAAAGCTAAAAAGCTTCAAGGACGAGCGAAAACCGATTCCAGCTTTCCCCGTCCTTTCGCGGGCGGGCGTGGGCGCCTTGCGGTTAGGCACGGTAGAACTTCGCCGGCTTCCAAGATTCGATCGTGAGGGGCTATTGTTGGGCGATACCCACGGCGCCGGCACCCCCGACCCGCTAGCCGGATAGGGAGTGGGGTTTTCGCGCGAAAGAGTCGGCCGGGCAAAGCTTTGCTTTCGCACGAATGCGCGCATGAGCGCTCGGTGATCGAAAAGGTGGTTGTTTACGGGCGGAAGTGGCCCTTCTGCTCGGATGGGAAGCTTGGGCTGTCGAATTCGCGCGGATGGTCAGCAGATGGCCCGAGCCCTGGCCCGTGACGGACCTCTCGCGCGAAAGGAGCGTAATCGAGCGGACGGGTTCGCCAATCGCGCTCCTTTCGCGCGAAGCAAGCCGCGGGCGATTTCCAGAGGATTTCGCTAGAAGTAAGCTTGCGCTGTCCGAATCCTCGTTTTGCTTTCTGCAGGTTTTCGCGGTGCGCCAAGGGCTTTCGTCGCGAGGGCCGGGCCCACATCTACGGAGGGAGAGGGCCCAGGCAGCTCCGAGCCCGCCGGGAGACGGGATGACGACAACACCCCTCGAGCAGGAGGACGCGACAAAGGCCGCGAGGCGTTTGGATAGGGCATTTTTGTAATTACATTGGGAGTACTTGGAAGGGCATTCATGTACTTTCAAACGGATTTGAATGATATAAAAGGCTCCCGTACTCCCAGGGGGAGGGGGGAGAGCACTGTTCACTTTAACTGTTTCCCTACTTTCCCGTTCGTTTTCTGCTTTCGCTTCGTGCCTTCGTTCGTGCGACAACCCGCTGTTTCGGGGCCTTGGACCCGAAACAACATTTACATTCAGCTTAGACCTAACTCAGAGAAAAACTCCATAAAACAACATAATAATAATAGTACTATATAAGTTTTTTAATGAATAAAACCATCCCTACCCCTATAAAATAAGGGGTACATGGCCCATTGAGTTATCATTAGGGATGCAAGTTTAAAATATTTTGGGTCATTAGGTTGACCCCAAAAATTGATGAAATGAACTAGAATGGTGTTTTATAGTTTGAGTAAAGTGGAAAAATGAACTAGAAAACACCATTGAGTACCCACTTGCATCCCTAGTTATCCAATTTGATACAAATCAATCTACTTTAACCTTTTTATCCTCTTCCAACCCTTATATTGTTCATCCCTTGATCCGACGACCAAGAATGGCGCCCTAGGCTTGCCCGCCGACCTAGGGCAACCTGGTGACGTCATTACTGTGTGACAGGGTCTCTCTCGGACGAGAGCTCTAACGGTTTCTTTGCTAGTTTGTCCGAAAACTATCGTTTTTCGCTACGTAAGTGCGATAGCTATTCTTCGCTAGTTTGCTTGCAAACCTAGTCGTTCTTCACCGTATAATTGTGAACTCATTGCGTTCTTCGGTCCGTGACGATCAGGACATCTAAAGTCCTAGCTTGCCTATGATCCGGAATCCTTTCAACGTCAACACTATATTACACACTCTCTCTCTTTTTTATATATATATACTATATTGGGAGCTCAGGGCTTTCAATAGTTAGCGGAAGCCCCAGCCATATGCACGTATCCGGTCGAACCAGACCACCCATCAGCCCACAAGCCCACCAGACCAACTTTCCCGGGCCCAATATAAACACTCAAACCCTAGCTGGTCAGCCCACGCACCCCTGTCACTCCCACCATGCGCCGCACACCCCACACCCCTCCCCCCGCCGTGCACCTGCTCAGACATCCAGAGCCAGGGAACATCTGCCGCCAGCCCACCACCAATCGAAGTGCCACCGCCGCCGCCACGGAGCAGGAGAAGGAGCTCCTCTCGTCGGTGGTGGACGACATTCGCTCCTACTCCGGGACCGACCCGCTCCGCCCGTGGCTCCGGTACGGCACCACCGCCCGCCCATCGCTCCCTCCCTCGCTTTCATATCCTTGTAGTTTTGTCTGTTTTGCGCGGCAATGACGGATCCACTGATGACCCCTCCATCCCCCAATCATTGCTTTGCTTGCTAGGGGGATGCGAAAGATGGAGCTGGCGCTGCCGGCGGTGACTCTGCGGGAGAAGTTGCCCAGGCTCCTGATGACGTGCGCGCAGGAGTTCCAGAGTGACGCGCGCTACCATGATGACGCGCAGGAGTTCCAGAGCGACGCGCACTACCGCGATGACCTGCGAGGCCGCGATACCTCTGCGTCTGGATCCAGCCGGTCAATGCTCTCTCCCCATGCGCCGGTGACCCGACCCCCAGCGTGGAGCACCGCCGCCCCGTCTCGCTGCGACGCTTGGGCCTGCTCCTCCCTTGGATAGTTTTTATGCTTCAAAGCACAGGCCGTTATGCATAGTGAAAACTGTGAGTGCAAATATGTCGACAAAATTTGTGTTTTTATGCTTGCAATCATGGGTTTTTATGCATTGTTGAAACTGTCAATTCAGAAATGTTTGTGATTTTCTATGCTGAGCTTCTGTTGGGTATTTTAAACGCACACAGAAAGATCCGCAAGCGCACGGATACCGATGTAGCTTTCACCTGAGAGTATTCCAGGATATCGATTTCCACGGGGAACGTGAAGTGTACTAGAAGAATTAAGAACGTCCAAGAAAAGAATGGTAATGTGGTTAGAGAGAGATATATGGTTTTCTAAGCGGGTCTATTTAATTAAAGGCCCACTATGCTTTACTTACTTCGGAGCAGCAGTACCTTTTCGATTCTCGAAAAAGACTGGGAAAATGGTAATCGGGAGTAGGCTGCCAAAAAGCTCTACAAAAACACCAATCCTAACGTGGTGGATTATAACAATCTACAAAGCTGTCACCCCTGTAGCTACCACAACTATCCGGAGGATTGGGCGCAAACTCAGGTAAACCCTAGTCTAGACACCAAGTCTACACTAACGCTTACAACTCTAATTACGTACGATAACGAGCACTCAATACGAGCAGAGATCCAGTAAATAAAATAAAGTAAGAATTGAAATTAAATATAATACTTAGAAATAGTAAATGAAGAACTTGGAGATTACTTGAAGACGAACCAGATGCTGCACCAATACAATGTCGAGGAAGATCCGACAGATCCGGCTCCTCCTCAGCTCTCTCCTTCTCCTCTCTCTAATCCAATCTCTAATTACAACTAGATGAACTAGACAACTGGAACTAGAACTAGACGAACTAGATCTAAATCTAGATGAACTAGAAGAGATTCATCTAGAGGGACCTCTACTTCTAATTGAAACCCTAGTTTCTGATGTGGAGATGAATAATGAAGATGGAGATGCCTAGAGAGAGGGGTCTGGGTCTGCTTTTATAGCCCGGAGCGTGGAACGTGAGCCCTTGGATCAAACAGACTTCAGGGACGGTGGAGATGCATCCTAGGAGGCGGTGAAAGAAGGTTCCAGAAGGCAGAGGCGAAACAGCCTCCGTGGCCGACCGGTCGGTCTTGGGGTGGGACCGGTCGGTCTGGCCTAGTGGGCCCACGTGGCGGGCCACCTCGTGGTGTCTTCTGGTGTCTTCTAGATCCTTGTTTTGCAGATTTCGTTGCGAAATTAATATCTTTTCATCCGGGACTCCGAATATAGCAAATGATATGTCCGTTTCGATCGTCTCGACAAGCCCTTCGCAATGGTGCACTCCAATTCATCACTTGAGATACTTTTATATGGTAAAACATGGATGTCCTACAAAACAAGTGAGAGCACCAAAACTCGTGGAACTTGTTAGTTTCAAACCCTACAACTATGCTTTGTTGTTCATTTCAAATCATTATATGCATTAGTTGATGGTATAATATTGACATTAAGGACCGTCACCAAGTTCCCCCAAGCTTACAATTTGCTAGTCCCTTAGCAAAGTCAAACTCAACAATGGATCAGGAGTTGCTGCAATATCTTCACTTCCAACAAGTACACATATATTCAAACAGAAGTTCTCATATGGAATAGGAAAAAGTATCATATTATTCATCATGGGGCTTAGTACTTTACCTTGAATCTTGAGTAATTGAAAGATAGAACGATCAAATCAAGCACCATGTATCTAGCTCTTTCACTTCACCATTATTCCGGAGTTTTTATGAATTTTGAAAAGTTGAAGAACATATGTTGCCAAATTAAACAAAGGATCCAAAGAGAAATTCAACCACATTATTGAGTCGAGAAGTGCATGTGTATGGAAAATGGAGGCGGATGCTCTTTTGAATATATCACTCTCTTCTGTTTATCAGAGACACATGGCTATCAAGCTAATTCTACTGGCGGGCACATGCCCATCTTTTTTTATGATATTCATTTTTTCTCTTTTTTTCCGAGGTTCCGGACACTTGTCCCTTTTTATTTCCTCGCGATCTTTCTTTTTGAGGTTTCGGAAACTTGTCCCTTTTTATTTCCTCAGATTTTCTCTCTCTTTTTTTTAATAGCCATGTGCTTCCAAACTTTTGAGAGGATAGCAACAAATAATCATGAGCATTTATGCGGAAAATGGATGGAATGTGTAAGTGATCTCAATTCAATAGCATGATAACTTCTCAAAGGGTCAACAAAGCTTAATTTAACTCAATGCAATTATTAGTCATATTAATATTTTAAAGTCTTCGGAACTCTAGTGTTGTTTAGAACAAGATAGTAGTAGCTCAGATCATCACATATCATATCTGTCAATTACCTAGACTCTGGATCAAGCATTTACTACCCATATATTTAATTTCATTTTTAAGCATCATTATTAATCAGGAGAACTCATGCTTTAAAGGCTATGTACTTGGAAGAAATTAGATAGAGCAACTATTCATCATTTCCATGTAAAAGATTAGAGAGAGAGTTCTTTTATTATTAACTTCTTAAAACAAACTTAACACACTATTTATTTAACCTAACACACACTTATTATAAAAACTAAGATAGTGAATAAGATATACCTGGATTACAAAGATAACGGGGGTGCGTCTCCCCCAAGCTGGTTCCCTTAATAACGTTGAGCCTTCATGTGCTCATATTTTTTTATTTTTAATTAATGATGAGCCTTCATGTGCCCACATTTTTTTTATTTTTTTTATTTATGTATAGAAAGAAAACTTAAGAGGATAAGGATACTTACCTGGATACACGGGGGTGCTTTCCCCCAAGCTGAATGTTATCATAGTCGTTCAATCTTGCCATGTAGCGGACTGGCGGTGGAAATATGTTTCCTCTGTCGGAGCTTTGATTGATGTTGATGGTTGTGGAAACAGTGCTCCAACAGTAGATAGAACATCCACTTGCTCGTCAACTTTTCTTGGTCTTTTAACCCTGTGAAACTCAAATAGACAACAAGACCTGTGGAACAGATTAAGCGTTAGTGGTTGGGCACTTAGGCCTTAGTTGTCTAGAGTTTCAGTAAGATCCCTTTCTTAATATTTTTGTATTTTTATTTTTATGATGCAATGTAATATTTTTATTTTCTCTTTTTTTATGCAATGCTAACGCAGAAAAGTAAATATGCTATGGAGAAATGATTATGCAAATGATAAAAAGTAAACATGCAAAAAGAGAAATTAATGCAGAAAAGATAAATATGGATAACTACTGATTTTACCTTTCGGCGAGGGTTCAATGTTTTAAGTCCTTTGAACAGGACTTCTCACCATATTCATTCCTGAGGTGCATCATTTGATCTAGATATGTAGACCTTGATAACTACACCTCTTGATATGGTGTCGCCCATGTTCTTTGTTCGTCCAACAATTTAAAGTGAAACATTAGTTGTGGAAGCTGGCAGCATCTTGCTCAGTGTGCTAGTTCTTGTAGATCTAGGACCTTCACTCTATAGAATTTGAGAGTTGACAAAACTCCTCTATGTTTTGCTCAAGAGTGTGTCCTGCTCATAAAGACAATGTAGAGATCAAGTGCATGGGCTCTGTTGGTGGAAAAACACCAACAGAACCAAAAGTTTTGTTCATTCCTCTCTAACCTTAGGCACATCGAGCAAGATAAACTTGTTGTTTATGTATTCTATTCAATCTTAACATGAGTGATAGGATCAAAATATGAGCATGAAGTAGCATCTTAAAATATTTAAGAGATCAGACTACTTAACCCAAGGAAGGATAATCTATGCATAAAGTGTCGATTTTTTCATGATTGTGATATATCATCCTCCAAAGGTTAGATGCATAACATCTTAGCTCATTGGTTAAGCTAGTGAGATTCAAGAGAGTAAAGCTAAGAACAATAAGTAAAGAACTGAACATGTTGAGTTGATTAGGTTGGATCATGTGAGGTGCAACTTAATCATGTTTGGTTCTTATTTATGCGTAGACTAGAATTAAGGAGAAGCTTTTTAAAGTGATGGTCACATACCTTGAGATGTTACCTTTATCATTGAAGAGTGATGTGTCGAACCACCTTGTGGAAGCTTCTCTTGTCTGGCTGGCTGTTCTTCATGAATAGCTTGTCTTCTCTTGCTTATCTCATAGTGAGCCAGCTGAGTCTTGTCCTCAACAGATCCAGATGATGGAGACTTTGTCAACTATTTTCTTGATTTGTAGGCTTAGGTACTGTCTCTCCATCTTCTACTTCTTGTGGTGTAGTGGCTTCATCCTTTATGATATCCCCTTAATTCCTGACAGTTGGTTCTTCCTTTGTCGATTGAGTCAACGTCTTCTCTTGGTTTTCTTTGGCTGTTCATAAATGGTGTAATTGTTGAAGAGGTGTTGACGCTGGTTATCTATCAAAATTAAAGGATAAATAAATATGAAAAGGGCATGAATTTAATCACCAACAAAGGTTTAGGGTTTCAACTGACAATATTCCATGAGTTTTGGTGAGTTATAATTCTGCAGGGACTAAACCAGGAAATCGGCACCGATAGCTTCCCATAGAAGGAAACTGTCGGGAGATAACGCAACCGCCACGTCGGGATACTTCTAGAAGACTCCAGAGAACACATAGAGACACCACGAGAAAGGGCACCGCGGTCCACCTCCAGGTGGGACCGACCGGTCCCCTGGGCCCACCGGTCGGTCTCCCCTTGGGTCCGTTGGCTTCCGTCTTCTGCAAGCTTCCTCCACCGACCACTAGGATGAATCTCAGCCGTACCCTAAGTCGGTTTGATCCAACGGCCGCGGTCGATCCCTCAGGGCTATATAAGCAGCCCCAGACCCCCCCCCCCCTCTCCAGGCATCTCCCTCTTCATTATTCATCTCCACATCAGAAATTAGGGTTCCAATGTAGAAGTAGAGGTCCCTCTAGATGACTCTCTTCTAGTTCATCTAGAATTAGATCTAGTTCATCTAGTTGTAATCAAGAGTTAGCTTTCAAGTAGAAGACTAGATACCCCTCTAGTAGGATTAGAACCTAGTCTTATTCTAGAACTAGAAGAGAGAGAGAGAGAGAGGAAGAGATCAAGAGGAAGCTCCGGCCTGTCGGATCAACTTCTTCATCTTGTACCTGTGGATTCATGTTCTTCATCGACTTGCTTCAACGATTGTTTCGGTAATCAACATCTATATTTAAGTTTGAGCCATTGTTCTTATTGTTCTTAAGGTTTATGACTCTCTTTTGAGTACTTTAATTCTAGTCGCTCTAGAGTTAGAGTAGTTGGATAGTATAAACGTAGTGCTTAGACTTGATAGCTCATATTTACCTCCTATAACGCCGGTAGTAGTGGTAGTTCGCAAGGGTGACTCTTATAGACTTGTTGATTCTTCTATAGTCCACTTACCCATGTGTAGGCTCGGTAGGATTATACATTTGCATAAAAGAATCATACTCTGTTGTGACCTTTTATGGCAACTTCCCCATTAAGAATAATAAACATATCACTCTTAAGTTGGATTTAGATAACCTTAGTGATCCCCTCTATACTTTTAGTTTCTCTGTCCTTGTTAGTTACTCAGGGGTTATACACTTGAGACTCATCGCTATCCGTTCCTTTGGGTTCGATATTAAAACTGGGTTACTCCGGTGAAGTGCTACATTGGTAGATTTTATCTGTGCGCTTGCGGATAAAGTAGAGTGTGCATTAATTTATACCAACAAGCATTTCTAGCGCCGTTGCCGGGGAACGGTAGATCATTTTACGTCTTAAGTTTAACCTTGTAATCATACTTTTATCTTTTCCTTTTTTGTCCCAGTCTTTTCATTATTTTTGTTTTCATTCTTATGAATGTTGTTTTTTGAATTCCACTCTTATCTATCACTACCCCATGAGCAAGCTATAACTAGTAGAATCCTTATACCCCATCATAATACCTGGTTATTAGTTATGCCTACCTTTTTGCTGCACTGTCCTTGTAATGAGCATAGAAATATAAATATGAAAATATCCCTTCGGGTATTCTTGTCACTAACCTTCCCAGGTTTGGAGCAGAAAAGAACGAAGGAACAACAAACATAAGGTATGTCCCACCAATCATCATGCAACATTGAATTACATTCATCCAATCTTGATTTATGCAAAATCCAAGCTTGGGGAATAGACTTTCTAAGAATATTTCTTGCCATGTTGCTATGTTGGTTGTCCCTACCTTTAAGATATGCTCGTACACTAATCATGCTCTTTCATCACCATCTGAATAAATCTCTATAATACTTGCATGCTACCCTCATTCTCTATATTATATGTTTAGGTTTGGAGTACTTTCATACATCTCTTAAATTAAGCATGGTGCCTAGTTTAGGAGTGGTGATCTTGCTTTCAAAGGTTTTTAATTTAAGCAATTAAGTTAAAATACCTTCCTAGATCAAACTAGACGTGGTGTCTAGGTTGATTTTTGAGCCGATAGTATGCTATAGTGGATGTTGGATATTTTGTTGGACTAACCACTACAGGGAAACTTTCAATATCAATTTGGGAAAGTCCAGAGATGAACTCACACTGGAGATGAAGAGACACATGAACTTTAATAACTTTGCACAATGAAGACTCAGCTCATTCATCATGGATGAAAGAACTGTGAGTATCAAAGTTTATTTATTTTGTCTTCTACTGCAAGTTATCCTTTGTCTTGAATCATGTTAAAGTGCAGCCAACACATACTAGTCTATGCTAAAGTAATCCTAAAAACATCTCCTTATTAGCATAAATGCAAAATATATATGTTATAGACAACAACCCATGCTTCAAATTCTTGCAACCCTTCGGGTATATATCCACTAACATTATGCAGGAGAGAGATTTTGTTCATCCATAGTTTGGTCTGAACATTGAAGATCCAAAACCCAAACCATAGACACACAAACCAACTCTCAGATCACAAATGGTGCTAGCCTAGCTTTGAGTCTTGCTTAGGCACTGATGACAAACAGGATGCAACTTACCTCGTATGAAACAACCTATGCCTGCAACCATCATTGCCCAACACATCAAGACAAGAAGTGGAAAGTTATTTTCTCTTCTAATCAAGAGCTAGCTTGGGAGACAGGATGGTACGACTACAACAATAGCAAGATCTACAACTCAAACACATGAACATGTTGTTGGAAGTCCATCTACATCACAAGCCAGCCTGGGAGAGACAATTCCGTTGTCTAGATGTGTTTCACAATCAAAGGGAGGAAGGAGAAACCCAACTTCAACATATTGATCTCCTACTCACCACTTTGATCAGTACAAACCACTAGATGCTGTCCCAGTCGAGGAGAAGAATATGATCCACCACTCATTCTTGGAAGATCGTTCTTGAACGCCATCAATGTTATCATCTATATCGGACCTGGAGAAGTCAACTCTTGGATCTTTTGCTGATTCTTCAACAACTACATCACTTATGAGCAGCCAAAGAGAACCAAGAGAAGACGTCGAAGGGAGAACCAACTGCCAAGAATTGAGGAGGGCATCATGAAGGATGAAGCCACTGCACCACAAGAGTTAGAAGATGAAGAGATTACCTGAGTTAGCAAATCATGAAGAGTCAATAAGATCTCCATCATCTAGACACTGTTGAGAGGACAAGTCTCAGTCGTGGCACTAAGAGACAAAGACTCTCATGGAGGCACTCGAGTAGCAGCTCTAAATTCAAGTCTCTTGCCAACCCAATGATTAAAGGAAAACAAGAAAGGTTGACAAGAGAAGAATGCGGAACTGTCCCTGCATCCTCATAGTACAGAATTAATACAAGAAAGAGAGAGGATCCTAGTCAGCATACTCGAAGAACAATGCGCCTTCACTGATAAGTCGACACAAGAGAAGGAAGGTCGATACCTATAAAGATGATTCCACCGCGATCTTCCTCCTCTCAATCACACTGTGAGACGAGCAAGAGAAGACAAGCCAGATAGACAAGACAAGCTTCCACAAGATGGTTCAGCACAATCACTTTCCAATGACAAAGTAATATTTCAAGGTAAGTAACCATCACTTTAAAAGCTTCTTCTTGATTCTAGTATAAACATAAATAAAGAACAAAACATGTTTAAGTTGCACCTTACTTGATTCAACCCAATCAACTTAACATGTTTAGTCCTTTGATCTTAGCTTTACTCTCTTGAATCTCACTGTCTTAATTAAATGAGCTAAAATGTTGTGCATCTAACCTTTGGAAGATGGTATATCTCAATTATGAAAAGATCGACACTTTATGTATAGATTATCCTTCCTTGGGTTAAGTAATTTGATCTGTTAAATATTTTAAGATGCTACTTTTATGCTCAGCCTCTGATCATATCACTCATGCTAAGATTGAATAGAACACATAAACAACAAGTTTGTCTTGTGCAATGTGCCTATGGTTAGAGGGGAATAAACACAACTTTTGGTTCTGTTGGTGTTTTTCCACCGACAGAGCCCATACACTTGATCTCTACCTTGTCTTTATGAGCAGGACACACTCTTGAGCAAAACATGGAAAAGTCACTCTCAAATTCTACAGAGTAAAGGTCCTAGATCTACAAGAACATGCACACTGAGCAAGATACTGCCAGCTTCCATAATTAGTGCTTCACTTCAAACTGCTGGACGAACGAAGAACATGAGTGACACCATATCAAGAGGCATAAACAAGAAGGAATAATGGAAGATGTCATAGTCGAGGTCGTAAAGTCCCCACAGACTTATTGATCCTCGACATGGGAGAAGACGATGATGTCCACCTCATCCTAGAAAGACCATTCCTCTATGATACAAGTGCAATCATCCACAAGAGGAAATCTATTTTCACTTTCCTGGAGAAAAGGCACGATGCTACTTCATCAACTACATGCCTAATGAAGCACCCAAGAAGAATAGAAGTGAAAGACGCTGCTCTCAAAGCTAAAGAAGACAAGCTATCAAGAATAGAGAGGCCAATCACGAAGAAGAAGTTATCGACACTGTCCCAGAAAAGAAAGAAGAAGAGAAACCTCAAGACAGTGAACCACAGGAAGTGAAGACTCAGACCAAGAAAATATGGAAGAAAATGTCTGCACCTAAAGATACAACCAATAAACAACTTTCCAAACGTCTGACATACCTTGGGAGGTCTGAACCAAGGAAATGTCCGGTTCGTCGGACCTAAATATCCGAACCTTCGCCAAAAGGTAAAAATCGGTAGTTATCCTCATATTTACTTTTCTGCATATTTCTCATATTTAAATCCATAATCATTTCTTGCATCATCATATTTAATTCACAAACATTTCTGCATTGCATTAGAAAAGAAAATAAAAATATTACATTTGTTACACTACATCATAAACCATGAAGCCCCATGTGACTAATTCTATGGTGTGTACAATCCCACAGGAATGTTCATCGTGGTGGCATAAAAATAATAAAAATAAATATGCATGCATTCATCTTGTTGTATTTTCTCCTACATCATAAAAAATATAAAAACATAAAAATATTGATAAAGAGATCTTACTGAAATTCTGGACAACTAAGGCTTGAGTGGCCGACCGCTAATACTTAATCTGTTCCACAAGTTTTGTTGTCTATTTGAGTTTTACACGATTTGAAACGCCAAGAAAAGCTGACGAGCAAGTGAATGCTCCATCCACTGTTGGAGAACTGTCTCAACAAACATCAACATCAATCAAAGCTCTAATAGA
Source organism: Coix lacryma-jobi var. lacryma-jobi (assembly GCA_009763385.1). Taxonomy (NCBI): domain Eukaryota; kingdom Viridiplantae; phylum Streptophyta; class Magnoliopsida; order Poales; family Poaceae; genus Coix; species Coix lacryma-jobi. The sequence goes on from CM019831.1 coordinate 88,603,091, forward strand.
GGAAGGACATATCCACTGCCAGTCCGCTACATTACAAGATCGAACGACTACATTCAGCTTGGGGGAAGGCACCCCATGTATCCATGTAAGTATCTCTATCCTCTTAAGTTTTTAATTCTATAAACAAATTCAAAACACCAAAAAAATGTGAGCACATGAAGGCTCACCCTTAAAAAGAAAAGAACAAAAATATGTGAGCACATGAAGGCTCACCATTTATTAAAAAAAAAGATAAAAATATATGGGCACATGAAGGCTCACCCTTAAAAAGAAAAGAACAAAAATATATGAGCACATGAAGGCTCACCATTTATTAAAAAAAGATAAAAATATATGGGCACATGAAGGCTCAACGCTATTAAGGGAACCAGCTTGGGGGAGACGCACCCCGTTATCTTCGCGATTCAGGTATGACTTATTTATTACTACTACTATTATTAGCTTTTATCCTAAAGTGTGTTAGATTAAATAAATAAAATAGTATGTCTAGTTTGTTTTAAGAAGTTGATGACCAAAGAAGAACCCTCTCTCTCTAATCTATTGCATGGAAATGATGAATAGTTGCTCTATCTAATTTCTTTCAAGTACCTAGTCTTCAAAGCATGAGTTCTCCTCATTAATAATGATGCCTTAAAATAAAATTAAATACATGGATGGCAAATACTTGACCTAAGGTCTAGGAAATTAGGATATGACATGTGATGATCTAAGCTGCTATTATCTTGTTCTAAACAACACTAAAGTTCCGGAGATTTCTAAATATAAACATGACTAATAATTGCATTGAGTTAGATTAAGCTTTGTGACCCTGTGAGATGTTATCTTGCCATTGAATTGAGATCACTTACACATTTCATCCATCTTCCGCATAAATGCTCATAATTATCTGTTGCTACCCTCTCAGGAGTTTGTTGGAAGCATATGGCTATTAGAAAAAAAAGAGAAACAAAAGAGAAAGATCTGAGGAAATAAAAAGGGACAAGTGTCCGAAACCTCAAAAAGATAGATCCCGAGGAAATAAAAAGGAACAAGTGTCCGGAACCTCGGAAAAAAAATCAAAAAAAAATGGGCACGTACCCGACAGTAGAATTAGCCTGATAGCCATATGTCTCCGATAGACACAAGAGAGTGAATATTCAAAAGAGCATCCGACTCCATACACATGCACTTCTTGATTCAATGGTTGGTTGACTTTCTCTTTGGATCCATTGTTTAATTTGACAACATATGTATTAATGCTTTTGAAAAATTAATTAAAACTCCGGGATAAAGGTGAAGTGTAACACCCCAGGTGTTCGCCATCAGTTGAGCGGTCAGTTCAGCACGGACTTGGTATATCAAGCAACGATGAAGAACTAAATTCAAGGATAGTTAGTGATGACTGAAGCGTCAGGATCAATCTCAAAGGCAGAACCTCCGTTTGAATTATTCGGGAAATAATTAATGGTGCCAGTTAATAATGATCGCCAATTTTTGAATATTGAAGATTAATGCTAAACAAGGATTTTTCATGTGTCCCATCTCAGTTCCTGTCTATAGTAACTGGTGAAAAAGTTTCGTGAAGTTTGGAATCAAAAAGTCACATGAAATGACGAGTCGCAGCTTTGACAGTGCTGACTGATTAACGGAAGAAAATCATTCGGGTCCAACCAAGTTTTGCAGTTATTCCCGATCAACTATATATGAACTCACAGTCAAAAGTTATGAAAGTTCCGTGTTGAGCAGATGGCCAGAAAATGTGTCGACTGACGAGAAACCCTAAATCGGATCCTACCGGGTGACTACTTTGACCGGCGTTGAACGGTATTTTCGGATGCTCGCATGTCGACGCGCCTTAAACGAAAGTTGTAGTACATATCGAGAGGAACAAATTTCGTTTTATGGCCGAGACCTGGATCGGTGCCGAAAATGGTGAAAATAAGCTCGCAAGATAGAGTACAACGCAGTTTCCAGGTTCCGGAAATTGGTTAAGTCTGTACTGCAAAACTGGAATTTCGGTCACCGCGAAGCTGCTGTCAACGATCGTTACCGGGCAAACCATTGGGAATTTGACCAAGTGCCTTTAACGAAAGTCGGAGTACTCGGCGAGACGACGACAACAAAATTAGTTTCGTCGAAATCGGAGTCCGTTTGAGCAGTGTTCGCAATTTTGGAACTTGACCGAAAGTTTTCGGAAACTTGCCATTTCGGGAAAGAAATTGTAAAAAAAAAATGCCGAGGCCTTTCATCAATAAAAGGGCCGAGCCCGGCCTCTTCCCACCGGTCTCCCCCTTTCTGCCTCACGCAAAAAAAAAAAGAAGAAGACCGCACCTCCTCCTCTTCCTCCGTCGGTCTCCCTCCCTCCATGGCGAATCCTGCAGCAGGCCTTCTCCAGGCAGCAGCGGCGAGCTCTGGCAGGGCTGCGCCCTCCCCTTCTCCTTCCTCCTTTCTCCTTCCTCTTCCGTTTCCTTTCTGCGTCGAGCCAGAACAGCGCCGTTCTGGGCGGGGTCGCGCGCCTTCCTGGCCGCGCGCCTTGGCCAGGAAGCCGTCGCCCAGCCTAGCGCCCGCAGCAGCGCCAGCCAGCGGCAGCAACAGGGAGCGGCAGAGGCCGGCAGCAGCAGCCAGCAGCATGGCCGACCAAGCCCCAAACCCTAGCCCGACCTTCCCTGCCGAGCTCGGTTCCTTCCCGTGGTTCTCCGTCCTCCTTCCGTGAAATCCATGGTGAGGATCATCTAGCGAAGCTGAAGCTTTTCGTTGGGTTTTTGTGTTAAGTTGCATGACTCAATATGTTTACTAATTAGTCCTTAATTGATTTCGGCAGATCCAGGGGTCTCGGATGTGAAATCAGTTTTTATTCACGTTTTTCATTAATTGGCAAATCTGTTGGAAACTTGTAAAATGCATAGTAAATAGTAGGAATGTCGAAAAATTACGAATGAGGACTTTTTGGAATCCCTGTGAAAAGCTCTGTCCAGTGAATGTATAAAATGGTGTGTGTTAGTGCAAAGTTTCTGCGGTGATGTTTGATTTATGTTAAATAGGCTTAAATAGGGAGAAGATGATATCTGCTGTTATGTTGCTTGAAATGATATGAAATTTTTTTGGTAGGCTTGTCATGTGATGTGTGTGATGTGATAAAAATTGCAGAATATTTGGTGCATGTATGAATTAGTTATGCATTTATCTTTTTCTCAGCTTATTAAAGGGATTAAAATGAGTTGTGGCAAATGTTTGCGTGTAAAAATAAAAAAGGTGGTTCCACTACCTTCCTATGATGTTTTAGTAGCTTGGATAATTTTATTGTGGCCAAGTGTTATGCAAAGCATAGAGTTTTAGATTTATCTTCTCTCTATGTTTCATTTCGGCATGTTCTGGACAGTTTATAGGGCTTAAATAGTTACCCCTTGTAAATGATGTTTGCTGTGAAACTTCTCTATAGTAAAGTCGTAGATAACGGACATATCTAGCTTGTGTTAAAGTTTCATGATTTTTGGTCAAATGGATTATGAGTTATGGCTGTTTGAAGTTCAGTTCAGAGATAGGTGCTTTCTGGAGACTTTGGACCAGATTGAGGAATACATTAGTTTGACCATGTTAACTTATAAATCATGCTGAGATGTTTAAAGATTAATTGTAGTAAATTTCATGAGCTTTACAAAATGTCTTGTTGTGTGTCATTTAGAGTTGTGTAGCTCTAGTTGTGATTTAATTACCTAGCTGCTATATGTATGTCCAGTTTTGCTGAAATGGCTGCATGTATAGTTTCTGTGGTGGTAATTAGTTCGTGATTATAATCATGTTTTCTGTAGGTGTGGTCTACACAAAAGTTGTAGATAACTTCCTTATATTGCTTGTCATGAAATTTCATGATTTTAGGCCAAGTGGTTTAGGAGTTATAAATTTTAGAAGTTTGCTGTCAGGTTTCCATTGCTTTCTGTGCAGATCTGAAACAGTGGACTGTTTGGCTATTTTATCTTGTGAATCATATGTTTATGTTAATAGAAGAGTTGTAGTGATTTTCATAAGCTTTCTAAATTGTCTTAGATCATATTTGTCGGAGTTCTATAACTTGAGTTATAGCCGTTTTAGTACAGATAGCTAAATCTGTCCAAGTCTGGACAGAGATGTCTATTTCTGATAATTAGACCTTGTTAACTTGTGAATCATCTTAAGATGATTATAGATGATTTGTATACAACTTAATAACCTTTCTAAAAAGTCTAGGGGCAAGTTCCCAGGTATTATAGATCTTTAGTTATGATTGTCTTAAGTTACTGTTGTGATGTGTGGCTAGTTCTACCCAAGTGTGGACAGTGCTGCACTAATCATATTGTTTGACCTTGTTAATGATTGATTCACCTTGAGATAACAATAAGAAAGATTTAGATAATCTTTTAAGCTTTCTATAATGTCTAATTTCATGCTCATGTGATGTTTGTATCTTGAGTTATGCTTCTCTGAAGCTCTGTCTGTCCTACTGTCCAACAGCTGGACAGAGCTGCATTGTTATCTGTTTTTGGGCTATATAACCTTTGAATTAGCTTTTGTGTTGAATAACAAAGTTATAGGCAATCTTGTTAGCTTTCCAAAAAGTCTTAGTTTGCCTTATTTAGAAATTGGTAGCTTGAGTTAGGTTCAAAAGAGTGAACTGCTGTCCTGCTGTCCAAATCTGAGTGTTGTGTTTGATTGCTTAACTTGGCTTAGGTTGATTAGGTGAACTTGGTGATCAATGTAAAAGTGTGCATAACCTGTTGGTTGTTGTGTGCTTTGATGTGTGCTCAGTTATCTTAATTGTTTGCATAAATTTGTGCTAAGTACTTGTTAGTGGTTGCTTGTGCTATGTGATCAATATATTACTTCGGGAGCATTCATACATATGCATTGTGCATCGTATATCTAGGTTCGCTAGATGGAAGAACGTCAGGTGACGGACGTGATGATGAAACTCAACCCGAAGATGGTGTTGGGTGGCCATCCCAAAGAAGGTGTTGGCGAACTTCGCAAGTTCCTGGAGCAGCGATGATCCCGAAGTGGTGCCATCTAACACTAGCTTAAATGTTGTTTCCCAGGCAAGCCCCGGAGCATTTTAAGTCTCCTACCCTTCTTTTATAAATGCAATCGAGTCAATATAATGATTGTTGCATTAAGTTATAGGAGTTGAATGATACCATTGATAAATGCATTACTTACGTATCCTTGTCCACCAGCAATTATTATCTTGATATCCCTGTTAGGTCTAGGCTCGATTATATGCTTAGCCCTGCTTAGACCGGTAAAAGTCGGGTGATTTCCTGTCTCCCGCATATAGGTGGATACTGATCATGACTAGCCTGGTGCTATCATGGAAATAACCATGTGATAATTAATCTGAGACCGGGCGGGATGTAGGAGCAGCAGGACATGGGTTCTGTGTGCTAGTAGTCTCCCGTCTGTGTCGATTAGGACCCGACGAAGGCACACCTCAGTCATTTTGAACGCGTCAATCACTTAACGGAGCAGGTGCGGGTACCTCCCGTGAAGCCGAGTAAGGTGTTTCGAGCCGGTGATGGAGACGTTGACGCCTAACACCCAGGGCCTTACATGTACCGTGGGCAACTATTCTGATCGACCTGGCATGGTCCGAGGGCAGGCAGGGCCTGATCGACCTGGCATGACCGTGGGCAGTTAATAGCTTGAGCGACCTGGCATTGAGATAACCCTCGGTGTAGAAGGGTCCATGGCCGTCCCGCGATTTGGGTTCTCGAACCTCCTGAATTGGTTGCCAACGGCCACCTGGCAGGGTGTGACGGGCGAGTGTGCGACATTTTATCCCCAGCTGGTAGGAATCGATTATAATCGCCATCGCTCCTGGTTAGTGAGTAACTTGACTGAGCATGTGTTACCGTAGTAACTTATGGAACTAAAGATGGTTATGGTACTGAATCTGAAAGGCTATTGATGAAATAGTCACTCTTGCTTGAATAAGTAGTCAAGTGTTTGCTCTAGATCAGGTGCAAATCTAGTAATCAGGTTAATTACATAAAATTGACTGCTAATACTCTAATGATGATTATTTAATAATGAAAATGCTTTTATGCAAAAAGGTAAGTATAGCCAACCCCAGATATAGCCTTGCATACTCCTTGGTGTCACTTTATTTCTGGTTTATGACGGGTAAGTCTAGCTGAGTACATTCGAGTACTCAGGGTTTATCCCACCTTATTGCAGGTGAAGGTTAGGCCTGCCGAAAGGTGATGGCCAGTGCCGGTGGGCTCGGCAGTTCCATACTTCTTCTCTTATGCTGTTGTTGGAGGATGTCACTCAAGCTAGCAAAGTATTTCAACTTATGTTATGGTATTTATTTCAAAGCTATGTTGTTCTTCTAAATTAAGTGGAACTCAACTTGTATTATTATTTGTGAACTCTATTGTAATATTATTTCCGCTGCAAGCTCCGTGGACATGATTTGTATTTGCTTGACCATGCGATCTTGGCTGAATGTTGAAATGTTTGAAATCCTTCGAGATTTTCGGACTACCGGGTTTATATGGGCTCAAGTGTGCTAATTCAGCTGCTTCGGCGGAGGTTTTCGCACTTGTGCTCTTATAAATTGGTCGGTTCTGTTACAGCTGGCATCGGAGCAAGGTTAAGCATAATACTGTCATGTGCATGGTTTTAAAACAAAGTTTTGTTCTGAAAAGCCTATTTTATCTAAAAAGCTTTAGTTAGTAGGCAAGTTTGTCAAAATCTAATTTGTAAACTATGTGCTAGCGACAACCTCCAGTTATGCCCAATTAGGACTTTTAGGTGGCTATTTAAGTACTAACTTGGGGGTCGTGCATCATGTTTAATTTCTGTTGTTTTCTGTCGTCCATACGGCAAGGGTGAAATTGTATGGGTGCTATTCTTCGGAATAGTAATGTATGCATCAATTGCCTCTACGCCAAGGTAAGTGTGAGTTGTGAGAGCATGACCAAACAACCGTTGGTCTAGGGAAGAGCTAGTTTGGTACTGGAACCTGTACTCGTAAGCACACGAATGCGGGTGAAGGTGTTTAATTGTGGGAGTAATACTTTTATGATGGGTGCATATACTACTTACGTGTATACTGGGTGTGCGCCTAAGTTAGTATTAGATTTACTTTCAGCAATGCATGATATTCATACTGTGGGCTGGGCTGAAATGAGATTTTCTGCAGGTACGCTAACCTCGAATGCGTAAGCATAGTTGACGACTAGCTATATCGAGAGTGCGTGTTATGCCACCGACCTAGAACGTGATTGCTACCTCAGGTTGGCAATTTGTGAGGACGTATAGGACGAGCATACATCTTTTGTGCATTGCCCATGAACATGCTTCTCTCACCTTTGTTCTAATAATAAACAACTTGTTGCCAGAATGTGAAAAATGTAATGATAAAACCTAATGGTTGTCTATGCATCAAAATGCTTCCCCACCCTTATTCCTGTAATGGTTAAGCTGTTGTGAACTAGTGCTTCAATATGGTGTGCTAGCTTGCTTGTAAAAGTTAGAAATGAATTTTCTGTTTGATGAGGTATGTTGCCCTGAATTAGATGTAATATGGTCTTATTCTTGATGGTTGGTAGGGTGTGCAATGTTTCATATGGGTGCTTTCATGTTAGCTAAATAAGTGATTGCTTGTTTAGACTAGAAATAAATACCAGTATGATGTTGTTTAGATAACCCTGCTAGCTCATCATGATTGTGGGTGGTCTTGCTCATCATGATGGTGTGGTGTCTTGCTCTGCTTCTTGTATGTTAGAAGAGTAGTTAGACAATAAGCTTCTAATGATTAAAGGTTTTCCCCTATGTTGAAATGTCTTGTAGTAACTAAATGGCTTGTGCAATGTTATCCTGCTTGTGTGGCAAAACAGTGCTGAGCTTGTAGGTTCAATGTTTTGAGCTAAGAAACTCCCTTTTGGGTGAAACCAATCGGGTTAGTTTTGTTTTGAAATGGTCCACCTAAAGAAACCATAGAACTTGTTGTTTGAGACTGTTAGTATACAGTTTTCTTTGGGTATGCTAAGTGCTTCCTAAAACATGTAATTCTAGTTTTGTTAGCTTTAACATGCTTTAGCAAGAGAATGTACTAAAACCTGTTGTTTAGTTGCTTTATCATGTTATAATTATGTAATTATGTTTCAGGCTTATTTTCTTGCAAACATAAGAACTAGAGTTATATGAATTAAAAGTCTGTAAAACCAATTTTCATACCTCACTAGTATCATGTTGCTGCAAGGAAAATGTGAAATTTGTTGCTTGGCAACCTTAAATAACATAAACTTGTTTAAGTTGTTATAGGCATGTTGGTTGCTAAGAATTGTGTAGGCTATTTTACTTGCTCAAACATGCTGAAATGCTAGTAATAGCCTACCAAATGCATTAGAGAGCTGCCATAATCTTCCTAGAATTCTCTGGGAGTAGACTGAAACAGCTCTATGTCTCACCTTGCTAAAGTAGGTAAATTAATAGGTGCATGTAAGAAACTTAATTTGGGTCAATCATGAATTGTGTAACATATTTAAGATGTATACAAACTGTTTTTTTTCATACATGGTTATGCCTAGAATTATGTTTCCATGTGCACCATGCCTTGTAATTGCTCTCTAATCTAGCTTTGATTTATATTAGCTTATATGCTTGTTAAAACTAAAAGCTTGCAACTAGTTAAAGTGGCTGCAATTTAGCTTTTCTAACATGATTAGAATGTTTTAAGCTGTTGTTGATTATACCCAAAAATCAAATTGTTGCATGCTGCTTGTTAGTTGTTGTTCCCTAGTGTCTGTTTATTCCTTCTTGGAATATAGACTATGCATGAGCTTGTTGCTTGCCTGATAGCTTCATATGCTAGATAAGTGAGTTAACTTAAAGTTGTGAACTGTTATAGTTAACCAACAAGTATGCTCTAGTTTGCTTGGTATGTTTGCTTCTAAATACAAAGTCGTGCTCCAATCTAGTAAACAGGAAATAAAATAATGACAAAACCTGTTCACCATGTTCTGCATGTCTATGTTTGCTTGAGCGCCATAGATAGATGCTTGTCGGGTTTGAACTTGGTGATTAGTGTTGGTTGTTTCAACTGATTGTTGTGTGATTCAAATGCTTGTTAAGGCTGTGTGTAGATGTGCTGTTATCTAAGGGATGTCTTGGTTAACCAACCTTTGTCCTCGGTGAGTACATGAGTGGTTTGTTGAGCCCTTGTTTCCCAGGCCCTCTTGACCTTCCGAGATGCCTTTAGTTGAACCTTTGTTGCTTAAAATCCTATGTTTGTGTGTCTAGTTTTGGTGGTTTAGAATGCTTGTGCCAAAAACCTGTACCTATGCCTGTCCATGCCCTTTTGTTGGACCAGTTGGCCCTGGCTAACCTTCCAAAAATCCTAGATTCCCGAACCGTGGTATATCTATGCTTGTTGTGTAGCCATGCCTCTAACCAACCTGTAGATCCAAGTTTGGCCTAAGGGTGTTGCCAAAGCCATAGATGTTTGGTACCCTTTGTTGTGAAGGCCCTTGTTTGTTTGATCAGCCAAGTTTAGTTCCTGTTAACCTTAGCCTTTAACCATAGTTTGTCTTGCCTAGTTGCGGAGACCTTGTCCAAACCCATATATCCCCTCGGTTGCTCTTTTGTTGCTGCTTGGCCAAATCAAGTTCCTGAAATCTTTCATCTTGTCATGACCCTGATGTGCACCGGACGAATTCTTGTTGTCTTGTGCCATGTTCCGTTCTTGAATCACCTCCTTGTTGATTTCTGAACCTTGTGATCGTCCTTGTCTTGCTAGCTTATGCCTTGCATGTGATGCCTATCCATGCAAGATTTATCTGCATCATGTGGGATTTCTCACTGGTTGTGGATTCGGTAATGGTGTCTTGGTTAAGAACTAATGGTGCCGCGACGAAACCGAGAGCCACCGGTGGGTGCACACACTTGGTTGTGCTGCTCGGCACGCGCTGGTACCGTGGGTTCTAATCAAGATCTATTATAGAATTACGCCAATGTGTTATCTTTCATGAAGCTTCCTCCTTGATTATCTTCTATATTCCTTCAGAAAAATCCTTATGTCGGCTCGGATCAGGCAGTATTTCTTTCTGAAAATGGCAAGAAGGATTGACTTCTCAAGTATCAGTCAAAGATGAAAGCAATAATGGAATGTAAGAGGTGGCAGACAAAGGACTCGGTTTGATCAGCAACAAAGACCAAACGACATATATGATCATAGTGAAGCAAGGGGCACAGAATTTTTAAAAGTGGACAAATATCAGCTGAAGGATGAATAACAGAAACAGTGTGTTATTGAACCAGATCCCTGAGGTCCAGAAGTTTGTTGCCTGAACTTGATACATTTATCTGCATGGTGATCTTGTAGTCAACCCAACCTTTCTAGATATGTCTGATTCTCTACTGACTTTGGTGGTGATCATGTGCATTAATATCTGACAGTGCTTGCAGTAAAAAGCTGAAATCTTGAAGCTTTTAGTGTTGAGAGACAACTGATTAGTTTCTGCCAGTGAAAAGCTAATCCCCAGTTCAGAAATGACTCTATGGTAGCTATGAAGGCTATGTCTCACAGAACAATGTTATGCTCGAAGTCCGTACACCCACTGATATTGTTTGCGGCACTCGTACATTCAAGTCTCTGACATGTTCGAGGCAACTCTCTCTTGGAAAAAAAAATTCAATGGTAATACAAGATATTACACCTACCTAGTAACTCAAGTTAGGATTATACCAGGAGTAAGGACTGTCTGGTAATACATTTGAGTACTATGGAAGGAATTATTCCAGATTATATTGGATAAATCTAGAATGGACATTCAGAATCAGTCTCTTATTCTTGAGCAGTCAAGGTGTTCTACCAAAAATCAACTTTTGGAAGTGCAGATTGATGGCAAGTTGAAGTGTCAAACGGCAGAATTCAGATTGTGTTCCTGCAGTGCTGAGTAAATTTAATAAGATCACTCTATGACCAAAGTAGTTCAGCAATCCAGTTCCACTAAGTTGCAACTACGCCATGAAGAAGAATGATATTGATCTACTTGGTAATACAAAGATTCAGTAACCTGGTATTTCTGGCCGAGAGGTTGCATCCAATTTAACCTGAGTGACTGTCCCAGCTTAAGGAATAAGAATTTCTGTACAGAAGGATCAGTGAAAATGTGGAATTGGTGGAGTCAGCTATTACATTCACCGCTCTCTTATCAGATTCAGATAATACAGTGTTATCATTAGAGAAAGAGAATTGCACACATGGAACCTTATGTAGCTTTCCATTGATTGCTATCTGATTGATCAGACATTCACAAGTAGTATAAACAGTGGTTGCAGTCGGTCAGTTCCTCCCTGTCTCGAGGATGTATATTTGCTATAGTCTCAATCGGACGAAGGTCCGAAAAAAATTTGAAGTAATATTATTTTGGATTCCTCCCAAGGTAATAATGCAGTTTTGGTTCCCGTTCAACCTGGCAGTGATATTGTGAGTGTGCCTCAGTGTTCAATGGGAATTAGTGAGGAACATTTCTTCTGACAAGAGCTAGTAATCGGGAAATGACGTGAAAGATCGGAAAGTTGTTATCTTCATAACAATTTCTGCTCTATTAAGAAGTCAGTATCTTGAGATATCAATGGTCTGTGATTAAGGGTAGGTGCTACACTCCTCTTCCCTTGGAAAATTCTTTCGTTCGAAATCTCGGGACGAGATTCTTTTAAGGGGGAAGGGCTGTAACACCCCAGGTGTTCGCCGTCAGTTGAGCGGTCAGTTCAGCACGGACTTGGTATATCAAGCAACGATGAAGAACTAAATTCAAGGATAGTTAGTGATGACTGAAGCGTCAGGATCAATCTCAAAGGCAGAACCTCCGTTTGAATTATTCGGGAAATAATTAATGGAGCCAGTTAATAATGATCGCCAATTTTGAATATTGAAGATTAATGCTAAACAAGGATTTTTCATGTGTCCCATCTCAGTTCCTGTCTATAGTAACTGGTGAAAAAGTTTCATGAAGTTTGGAATCAAAAAGTCACATGAAATGACGAGTCGCAGCTTTGACAGTGCTGACTGATTAACGGAAGAAAATCATTCGGGTCCAACCAAGTTTTGCAGTTATTCCCGATCAACTATATATGAACTCACAGTCAAAAGTTATGAAAGTTCCGTGTTGAGCAGATGGCCAGAAAATGTGTCGACTGACGAGAAACCCTAAATCGGATCCTACCGGGTGACTACTTTGACCGGCGTTGAACGGTATTTTCGGATGCTCGCATGTCCACGCGCCTTAAACGAAAGTTGTAGTACAGATCGAGAGGAACAAATTTCGTTTTATGGCCGAGACCTGGATCGGTGCCGAAAATGGTGAAAATAAGCTCGCAAGATAGAGTACAACGCAGTTTTCAGGTTCCGGAAATTGGTTAAGTCTGTACTGCAAAACTGGAATTTCGGTCACCGCGAAGCTGCCGTCGACGATCGTTACCGGGCAAACCATTGGGAATTTGACCAAGTGCCTTTAACGAAAGTCGGAGTACTCGCGAGACGACGACAACAAAATTAGTTTCGTCGAAATCGGAGTCCGTTTGAGCAGTGTTCGCAATTTTGGAACTTGACCGAAAGTTTTCGGAAACTTGCCATTTCGGGAAAGAAATTGTAAAAAAAAATGCCGAGGTCTTTCATCAATAAAAGGGCCGAGCCCGGCCTCTTCCCACCGGTCTCCCCCTTTCTGCCTCACGCAAAAAAAAAGAAAGAAGAAGACCGCACCTCCTCCTCTTCCTCCGTCGGTCTCCCTCCCTCCATGGCGAATCCAGAGCTGCAGCAGGCCTTCTCCAGGCAGCGGCGGCGAGCTCTGGCAGGGCTGCGCCCTCCCCTTCTCCTTCCTCCTTTCTCCTTCCTCTTCCGTTTCCTTTCTGCGTCGAGCCAGAACAGCGCCGTTCTGGGCGGGGTCGCGCGCCTTCCTGGCCGCGCGCCTTGGCCAGGAAGCCGTCGCCCAGCCCAGCGCCCGCAGCAGCGCCAGCCAGCGGCAGCAACAGGGAGCGGCAGAGGCCGGCAGCAGCAGCCAGCAGCATGGCCGACCAAGCCCCAAACCCTAGCCCGACCTTCCCTGCCGAGCTCGGTTCCTTCCCGTGGTTCTCCGTCCTCCTCCCGTGAAATCCATGGTGAGGATCATCTAGCGAAGCTGAAGCTTTTCGTTGGGTTTTTGTGTTAAGTTGCATGACTCAATATGTTTACTAATTAGTCCTTAATTGATTTCTGCAGATCCAGGGGTCTCGGATGTGAAATCAGTTTTTATTCACGTTTTTCATTAATTGGCAAATCTGTTGGAAACTTGTAAAATGCATAGTAAATAGTAGGAATGTCGAAAAATTACGAATGAGGACTTTTTGGAATCCCTGTGAAAAGCTCTGTCCAGTGAATGTATAAAATGATGTGTGTTAGTGCAAAGTTTCTGCGGTGATGTTTGATTTATGTTAAATAGGCTTAAATAGGGAGAAGATGATATCTGCTGTTATGTTGCTTGAAATGATGTGAAATTTTTATGGTAGGCTTGTCATGTGATGTGTGTGATGTGATAAAAATTGCAGAATATTTGGTGCATGTATGAATTAGTTATGCATTTATCTTTTTCTCAGCTTATTAAAGGGATTAAAATGAGTTGTGGCAAATGTTTGCGTGTAAAAATAGAAAAGGTGGTTCCAATGCCTTCCTATGATGTTTTAGTAGCTTGGATAATTTTATTGTGGCCAAGTGTTATGCAAAGCATAGAGTTTTAGATTTATCTTCTCTCTATGTTTCATTTCGGCATGTTCTGGACAGTTTATAGGGCTTAAATAGTTACCCCTTGTAAATGATGTTTGCTGTGAAACTTCTCTATAGCAAAGTCGTAGATAACGTACATATCTAGCTTGTGTTAAAGTTTCATGATTTTTGGTCAAATGGATTATGAGTTATGGCTGTTTGAAGTTCAGTTCAGAGATAGGTGCTTTCTGGAGCCTTTGGACCAGATTGAGGAATACATTAGTTTGACCATGTTAACTTATAAATCATGCTGAGATGTTTAAAGATTAATTGTAGTAAATTTCATGAGCTTTCCAAAATGTCTTGTTGTGTGTCATTTAGAGTTGTGTAGCTCTAGTTGTGATTTAATTACCTAGCTGCTATATGTATGTCCAGTTTTGCTGAAATGGCTGCATGTATAGTTTCTGTGGTGGTAATTAGTTCATGATTATAATAATGTTTTCTGTAGGTGTGGTCTACACAAAAGTTGTAGATAACTTCCTTATATTGCTTGTCATGAAATTTCATGATTTTAGGCCAAGTGGTTTAGGAGTTATAAATTTTAGAAATTTGCTGTCAGGTTTCCATTGCTTTCTGTGCAGATCTGAAACAGTGGACTGTTTGGCTATTTTATCTTGTGAATCATATGTTTATGTTAATATAAGAGTTGTAGTGATTTTCATAAGCTTTCTAAATTGTCTTAGATCATATTTGTCGGAGTTCTATAACTTGAGTTATAGCCGTTTTAGTACAGATAGCTAAATCTGTCCAAGTCTGGACAGAGATGCCTATTTGTGATAATTAGACCTTGTTAACTTGTGAATCATCTTAAGATGATTATAGATGATTTGTAGACAACTTAATAACCTTTCTAAAAAGTCTAGGGGCAAGTTCCCAGGTATTATAGATCTTTAGTTATGATTGTCTTAAGTTACTGTTGTGATGTGTGGCTAGTTCTACCCAAGTGTGGACAGTGCTGCACTAATCATATTGTTTGACCTTGTTAATGATTGATTCACCTTGAGATAACAATAAGAAAGATTTAGATAATCTTTTAAGCTTTCTATAATGTCTAATTTCATGCTCATGTGATGTTTGTATCTTGAGTTATGCTTCTCTGAAGCTCTGTCTGTCCTACTGTCCAACAGCTGGACAGAGCTGCATTGTTATCTGTTTTTGAGCTATATAACCTTTGAATTAGCTTTTGTGTTGAATAACAAAGTTATAGGCAATCTTGTTAGCTTTCCAAAAAGTCTTAGTTTGCCTTATTTAGAAATTGGTAGCTTGAGTTAGGTTCAAAAGAGTGAACTGCTGTCCTGCTGTCCAAATCTGAGTGTTGTGTTTGATTGCTTAACTTGGCTTAGGTTGATTAGGTGAACTTGGTGATCAATGTAAAAGTGTGCATAACCTGTTGGTTGTTGTGTGCTTTGATGTGTGCTCAGTTATCTTAATTGTTTGCATAAATTTGTGCTAAGTACTTGTTAGTGGTTGCTTGTGCTATGTGATCAATATATTACTTCGGGAGCATTCATACATATGCATTGTGCATCGTATATCTAGGTTCGCTAGATGGAAGAACGTCAGGTGATGGACGTGATGATGAAACTCAACCCGAAGATGGTGTTGGGTGGCCATCCCAAAGAAGGTGTTGGCGAACTTCGCAAGTTCCTGGAGCAGCGATGATCCCGAAGTGGTGCCATCTAACACTAGCTTAAGTGTTGTTTCCCAGGCAAGCCCCGGAGCATTTTAAGTCTCCTACCCTTCTTTTATAAATGCAATCGAGTCAATATAATGATTGTTGCATTAAGTTATAGGAGTTGAATGATACCGTTGATAAATGCATTACTTACGTATCCTTGTCCACCAGCAATTATTATCTTGATATCCCTGTTAGGTCTAGGCTCGATTATATGCTTAGCCCTGCTTAGACCGGTAAAAGTCGGGTGATTTCCTGTCTCCCGCATATAGGTGGATACTGATCATGACTAGCCTGGTGCTATCATGGAAATAACCATGTGATAATTAATCTGAGACCGGGCGGGATGTAGGAGCAGCAGGACATGGGTTCTGTGTGCTAGTAGTCTCCCGTCTGTGTCGATTAGGACCCGACGAAGGCACACCTCAGTCATTTTGAACGCGTCAATCACTTAACGGAGCAGGTGCGGGTACCTCCCGTGAAGCCGAGTAAGGTGTTTCGAGCCGGTGATGGAGACGTTGACGCCTAACACCCAGGGCCTTACATGTACCGTGGGCAACTATTCTGATCGACCTGGCATGGTCCGAGGGCAGGCAGGGCCTGATCGACCTGGCATGACCGTGGGCAGTTAATAGCTTGAGCGACCTGGCATTGAGATAACCCTCGGTGTAGAAGGGTCCATGGCCGTCCCGCGATTTGGGTTCTCGAACCTCCTGAATTGGTTGCCAACGGCCACCTGGCAGGGTGTGACGGGCGAGTGTGCGACATTTTATCCCCAGCTGGTAGGAATCGATTATAATCGCCATCGCTCCTGGTTAGTGAGTAACTTGACTGAGCATGTGTTACCGTAGTAACTTATGGAACTAAAGATGGTTATGGTACTGAATCTGAAAGGCTATTGATGAAATAGTCACTCTTGCTTGAATAAGTAGTCAAGTGTTTGCTCTAGATCAGGTGCAAATCTAGTAATCAGGTTAATTACATAAAATTGACTGCTAATACTCTAATGATGATTATTTAATAATGAAAATGCTTTTATGCAAAAAGGTAAGTATAGCCAACCCCAGATATAGCCTTGCATACTCCTTGGTGTCACTTTATTTCTGATTTATGACGGGTAAGTCTAGCTGAGTACATTCGAGTACTCAGGGTTTATCCCACCTTGTTGCAGGTGAAGGTTAGGCCTGCCGAAAGGTGATGGCCAGTGCCGGTGGGCTCGGCAGTTCCATACTTCTTCTCTTATGCTGTTGTTGGAGGATGTCACTCAAGCTAGCAAAGTATTTCAACTTATGTTATGGTATTTATTTCAAAGCTATGTTGTTCTTCTAAATTAAGTGGAACTCAACTTGTATTATTATTTGTGAACTCTATTGTAATATTATTTCTGCTGCAAGCTCCGTGGACATGATTTGTATTTGCTTGACCATGCGATCTTGGCTGAATGTTGAAATGTTTGAAATCCTTCGAGATTTCCGGACTACCGGGTTTATATGGGCTCAAGTGTGCTAATTCAGCTGCTTCGGCGGAGGTTTTCGCACTTGTGCTCTTATAAATTGGTCGGTTCTGTTACATGAAGTGAAAGAACTAGAGACATAGTGCTTGATTTGATCGTTCAATCTCTCAATTATTCAACATCTAAGGTAAGAGTAATAAGCCCCATGAAGAATAACATGATATGTTTTGGAGAATTTTTTTAATAGCAGGTGTACTTGTTGGAAGTGAAGATATTGTAGCAACTCCTGATCCACTTTTGGGTTTGACTTTGCTAAGGGACTAGCAAAGGGTAAGCTTGGGGGAATTGTTGACGCTGGTTATCTATCAAAATTAAAGGATAAATAAATATGAAAAGGGCATGAATTTAATCACCAACAAAGGTTTAGGGTTTCAACTGACAATATTCCACGAGTTTTGGTGAGTTATAATTCTGCAGGGACTAAACCAGGAAATCGGCACCGATAGCTTCCCATAGAAGGAAACCATCGGGAGATAACGCAACCGCCACGTCGGGATACTTCTAGAAGACTCCAGAGAACACATAGAGACACCACGAGAAAGGGCACCGCGGTCCACCTCCAGGTGGGACCGACCGATCCCCTGGGCCCACTGGTCGGTCTCCCCTTGGGCCCGCTGGCTTCCGTCTTCTGCAAGCTTCCTCCACCAACCTCTAGGATGCATCTCAGCCGTACCCTAAGTCGGTTTGATCCAACGGCCGCGGTCGATCCCTCAGGGCTATATAAGCAGCCCCAGACCCCCCTCTCCAGGCATCTCCCTCTTCATTATTTATCTCCACATCAGAAATTAGGGTTCCAATGTAGAAGTAGAGGTCCCTCTAGATGAATCTCTTCTAGTTCATCTAGTTGTAATCAAAAGTTAGCTTTCAAGTAGAAGACTAGATACCCCTCTAGTAGGATTAGAACCTAGTCTTATTCTAGAACTAGAAGAGAGAGGGAGAGGAAGAGATCAAGAGGAAGCTCCGGCCTGTCGGATCAACTTCTTCATCTTGTACCTGTGGATTCAAGTTCTTCATCGACTTGCTTCAACGATTGTTTCAGTAATCAACATTTATATTTAAGTTTGAGCCATTGTTCTTATTGTTCTTAAGGTTTGTGACTCTCTTTTGAGTACTTTAATTCTAGTCGCTCTAGAGTTAGAGTAGTTGGATAGTATAAGCGTAGTGCTTAGACTTGATAGCTCATATTTACCTCCTATAACGCCGGTAGTAGTGGTAGTTCGCAAGGGTGACTCTTATAGCCTTGTTGATTCTTCTATAGTCCACTTACCCGTGTGTAGGCTCGGTAGGATTATACATTTGCATAAAAGAATCATACTCTGTTGTGACCTTTTATGGCAACTTCCCCATTAAGAATAATAAACATATCACTCTTAAGTTGGATTTAGATAACCTTAGTGATCCCCTCTATACTTTTAGTTTCTCTGTCCTTGTTAGTTACTCAGGGGTTATACACTTGAGACTCATCGCTATTCGTTCCTTTGGGTTCGATATTAAAACTGGGTTACTCCGGTGAAGTGCTACATCGGTAGATTTTATCTGTGCGCTTGTGGATAAAGTAGAGTGTGCATTAATTTATACCAACAAGAGGCAGTGAACCTTGTCAAAGATCCAAAAGTGGATTTCTCTAGTTCCGACATAGATGACAACATTGAAGGTTTTCAAGAACGATCTTTCAAGAATGAGTGGTGGATCATATTCTTCTTCTTGATTGGGATAGCGTCCAGTGGCCTGTACTGATCAAAGTGTTGAAGCTGGATTTCTCCGTCCTCCCCTTTAAGCAGATCTAGACAACGGAATTGTGTCTCCCCAAGCTGGCTTGTGAGGAAGGTGGATGCCCAAATTTCTTTAACAACATGTTCATATGTTGAATTCGTAGACCTTGGTGTTGTTGAAGTAGTTCCACTTCATCCCCCAAACTAGCTCTTGTGTTAGAAGACATGATAAGTTCTCACTACTTGTGTTTGTACTGTTTGATCTGAGGGTTCAGAGACGAGTGCCCCCAATGATGGTCTTTGTCTTCTAGTGGCCCAACTTAGACTTGTTCATCTATTTCCATGGAGTGAGTGCTTTGATTGTAGGTATTGTTTTGTGGCACTCATCTTTTGTCTTGTTCTACGGATCTCATTTCTATGTGATTAGTGAGTTGTGTCTCCCTTGCGCAAGTTGTTGAAGTTCATGTGTCTCTTCATCTCTAGTGTGGGTTCATCTCAGGACTTTCCCAAATTGATATTGAAAGTTTTCCTGCAGGGGTTACTCCAACAAAATATCCAACATCCACTATAGCATACTATTAGTTCAAAAATCAACCTAGACACTACGTCTAATTTGATTTAGGAAGGCATTTTAAGCTAAGCATGCTTAATTTAAAAACCTTTGAAAGCAAGATCATCACTCCTAAACTAGGCACCATGCTTAATTTAAGAGATGTATGAAAATACATCAAAACCAAAGAATATACTATAGCAAAAGAGGGTAGCATTAAAGCATTAAAGAGATTTACTCAAATGGTGATGAGAGAGCATGATTAGTTTATAGCACATGAGCATATCTTAAAGGTAGGGGCAACCAACATAGCAACAAGGTAAGAGATGTTCTTACTAAGTATAATCCCAAGCTTGGTTTTTTTTGCAAAAATCAAGATTGGACGAATGTAATTCAATGTTGCATGATGATTGGTTGGACATACCTTGTGTTTGTCATTCCTTCAACCTTTTGCTCCAGACATGCAAAGGTTAGTGACAAGAATATCCGAAGGAACATTTTAACAATTATATCCCTATGCTCATTACACAAGGGCAGTGTAGCAGGAAGGTGAACACTGATCTGAAAAGTGTTTTATAAGGACACTAAACTTGTCCTAGGGAAACCTTCAAGATGTGATTTGATGAAGTGGTTTCCCCTCCAACATAAACTTTAAGAGCACAACGAGATCTACAAAAGTTGTGATAAACATATGCATCGACAACCACCCTTTTGAAGTTTTTGTAAACAGGAAGTGTGAGGGGGTTGAAAATCTCGAGTGTGGCAATGTTAAACACACCAATTGAATCAGGAGATGTTTCATATGAGCATGGATTTAAAGAGGTGTTTATGAAGTAGCTTCCATGCTCTTTGATATCATCTTGCTCGATTTCAGAGAAGAACACCAAAGGGTGGGGTTCATCATTTTCTAAAGTGTAGGGTGTTTTCTCTAGAGAAGGTTATGTGACAACCAAATTATTAAAAAGATTTGAAGGAATTTCAAATTTGGTTGTGTGTTCCTCCTCGTGTTGGTCGGGGTTGGGCTTGACTTCTTCTTCTGGGAATTCGTCAAAAATGCCAGTGTAAGGAGTGTTTTCAAGGATTTTATTTAGGATGTCTCCTCCTTCACTAACAAGTTTATGTGAGAATGATCCTCCAAAAGCTAAATCGAGATGTAGAGCAGCTTTCTTGTTAAGACCACAATAAAAGTGAAAGTGTAGCACATGGTCTGGCCAGGAAAGGTTTGGGCTAGAATTGGTAAGGTGTTTGAACCTAGCCCAAGCTGCTCCTAGCGTCTCCTTCTCTTTTTGTTTGAATGTAAGAATTTTGATTCTAAGATCAGTGATTCGAAAAAGAGGGAAGAAAGCAAGACAAAAGTTGTCCCAAAGTTCATCCCAATTTCCATTTGTGTCTCTTACGGAATGATCATACCATTTTCTCGCTCTTCCCAAAAGGGAGAATGGGAATAGTTTCCATTTTATGGTCTCTTGTGTCATGCCAACAATAGTCTGACAAGAACACAACTGCTCAAATTCCCTAAGGTGGGTGTATGGATCTTCGTCTTCTGGCCCAGAGAAGAATAACTCTCTAATGATGTCTATGAAAGCAGGGCGAAGCTCATAGTCATCTGTAAGAATGGGGTGTGATGATGGTGGAGGCTCCAACAAGTCGCCCTTTGGAGTAAAGAATTTAAAGATAGGAGTGAAATCCATATGGTAAGAAGTGTGGTGGTGAGGTAAATGTGGTGGTAAAAGAAAAAGGTGGTAAAATAAAATAAACACGGATGAACTTGATTCGATTCTAGAACAGCTACCGTTCCCCGGCAACGACGCCAGAAAGCTTGTTGGGTATTTTAAACCCACACAGAAAGATCCGCAAGCGCACGGATACCGATGTAGCTTTCACAAGAGAGTATTCCAGGGTATCGATTTCCATGGGGAATGTGAAGTGTACTAGAAGAATTAAGAACGTCCAAGAAAAGAATGGTAATGTGGTTAGAGAGAGATATAAGGTTTTCTAAGCGGATCTATTTAATTAAAGGCCCACTATATTTTACTTACTTCGGAGCAGCAGTACCTTTCCGATTCTCGAAAAAGACTGGGAAAAAGGTAATCGAGAGAAGGCTGCCAAAAAGCTCTACGAAAACACCAACCCTAACGTGGTGGATTATAACAATCTACAAAGCTGTCACCCCTGTAGCTACCACAACTATCCGGAGGATTGGACGCAAACTCAGGTAAACCCTAGTCTAGACACCAAGTCTACACTAACGCTTACTACTCTAATTACGTACGATAACTAGAGCACTCAATACGAGCGGAGATCCAGTAAATAAAATAAAGTAAGAACTGAAATTAAATATAATACTTAGAAATAGTAAATGAAGAACCTGGAGATTACTTGAAGATGAACCAGATGCTGCACCAATACAATGTCAAGGAAGATCCGACAGATCCAGCTCCTCCTCAGGTCTCTCCTTCTCCTCTCTCTAATCCAATCTCTAAGTACAACTAGATGAACTAGACAACTAGAACTAGAACTAGATCTAAATCTAGATGAACTAGAAGAGATTCATCTAGAGGGACCTCTACTTCTAATTGAAACCCTAGTTTCTGATGTGGAGATGAATAATGAAGATGGAGATGCCTGGAGAGGGAGGTCTGGGTCTGGTTTTATAGCCCGGAGCGTGGAACGTGAGCCCTTGGATCAAACCGACTTCAGGGACGGTGGAGATGCATCCTAGGAGGCGGTGGAAGAAGGTTCCAGAAGGCGGAGGAGAAATGGCCTCTGTGGCCGACCGGTCGGTCTTGGGGTGGGACCGGTCGGTCTGGCCCAGTGGGCCCACGTGGCGGGCCGCCTCGTGGTGTTTTCTGGTTTCTTCTAGATCCTTCTTTTGCAGATTTCGTTGCGTAATTAATATCTTTTCATCCAGGACTCCGAATATAGCAAATGATATGTCCGTTTCGATCATCTCGACGAGCCCTTCGCAATGGTGCACTCCAATTCATCACTTGAGATACTTTTATATGGTAAAACATGGATGTCCTACAAAACAAGTGAGAGCACCAAAACTCGTGGAACTTGTTAGTTTCAAACCCTACAACTATGCTTTGTTGTTCATTTCAAATCATTATATGCATTAGTTGATGGTATAATATTGACATTAAGGACCGTCAACAGCTTCCTAGATTCCTATGCAAATGAAAAAGTGATGCTGGAGATATATGCATTCGTTATGTTATTTCTATGCTCTTATATGAATATGTTTATTTGTTATGTTATTTCTATGCTCTCGTCTTGAACATTCTATACGTCAGAAGAGTCCGCAAGAATGATAGAATCTCGATAGCAATAGGATTCAAATTTCAAATTTTACAATAAAAATATAGATTTCTATACATCGAGCTATTAGTTTCTATACATTAGGCTAAGTGGAATTCAAATTTCAAATTCAAACCAAAGGGGTGGTACATAAATTTCTATACATCAAGGCATAAGTTTCTATGCCTCACAAGCTCGGTTAAATTTCAAATTTTAAAATGTAAGAAAAGGAGGACATGATTCTATGTTTTGTAGGGTTTCTGTTCATTGCTCACCTGTTAATTATGTATTGTTCTATGATGGAACCTTCATATGGACCATGCCATGATTCAAAATTATTGGGAACATCAGATGGGGTGCACATGTTTTTATGCTCACGGTCACATGATTCTATGCACTCTCCTCCTGTTAATAATACATCCTCTCTGTTAGGGTGGACCCGATACAGTTTTTGAAATAATAATCCCGCAGAGGAGAGGGAAGGGGAGAATGATTCTATGCTTTGTAGGGTTTTTATGCATTTTTCATTTGCTAATTATATAGTGCTATAGGATGAAAACTTTCGTATCAATGTGCCTTGATTCAAATTTCAAATTTTTAGAGAACATCGGATCGTCCACCGGTTTCTATGCTCATAGTCACATGATTCTATGTGTAGTGAGAAGCATTAAACTCTATACCTTAAAGTATAAAATTATGAGTTTCAATTTTTTTTAAAAAAATATTCAAAATAGATCTTGAATCATGCATAAAAATGTCAGGATTCAAATGGTGAAAACCGTTTTTGAATTTAATGTTTCGGTGAAGAGTTATCGTGAAAAAATAGAAGAAATTGGATTGGGTTCTTTGCATGCAGGCATGCGTCAGCGCTGTCAACCCTTTGTCAGCCTGTGTCAGGTGAGATGTCCATCCCGCGGAGAGGTTTTTATGTAGTAACAAAGTTAGTTTTATACATTCAATCACTAGTTTTTATGCAATATCGGCGGAAAAACTATTTTTACGCAGCGTGACCCAGGATTCTACACATTTCGTCTACTGGACGCGCACTGGTCCTACACTCGTGCGCGCGTCAGGCGTGGGGCGTGGGTGGTCTGGTGGAGGTTGGGGCTGGTTGGGGCCTCCAATAGTTATTGGACGCTTTGGGCTGTCAATAGGGGTTATATATATATATATATATATATATAACTATCATAGGCCAAGTTTTTTTTTCACTCTCGTTCATCGTTTGCTATTTTGTTAAAAACAATCAATACCTTAATATTATAAAGCCAAAATGTTTCCAATTCTTTTCTAACAAACTATGTGAATACAAAAATTATCTCTTTTCATGTCTATTTACAGTCATATTTTGATGACATATATGCAGGCTTACTTAAGTTAACGTGGACAACTAAGAATCTTAATCTAACACCACCCAATCCTGCATATAAAAATCCTAATCCAAATAGTGTTTCTTTTTTCGTGTTTGTTTCAATTTTTATTCTTTTTCATTGTCTACTATGTTTGTGTATCGACTCAATCGTCTGCTACTATTCGTATCCTACTCGTCTGTTCTGTGATTCCACCAAGAAAGCAATATAACAAGTAGTAAGAAGATTGTTTTGGTCACTTCAACAGTTCAAAATTGATTATATGGATACAATGATATTTTTATGCTTTAATTTTGCATCTCAAAGTGTTATATTGCATCGATACAAATGTTACATATATGCATGTCCTCTTATGTCTATATAAACTTACGGACGTGCTCGGTATCATACAAATGTTACATATATATGCATGTCCTCTTATATCTATATAAACTTACTGACCTACTCAGTATCTATACGTGAGCATGTGAGCACCTTCGAAAGACTAAGTGCAAGATCTTGAAATTAATGAAGTCACTATATGCATTTCATCACTATGGGCCCACACACACAACCTAATGAGCATCTTTGCTTAGAAAGGCTACAAAAATTGACAGTCATTATAGACGTCTCACTATCGATCGTAACATCATCTATCAATAAAACAGTAATCGAGGAAATGACAATTTGGAAGCGCATAATAACCCGGTGCAACACACATGACACTTTTGCTAGTAGACATTTAAATAACAAATACAATATTATAGGTCATCCTAAAATAAATTAAATATTTCAAATTTTATAGAAAGGATAAAACATACATACACTATTTCCATTCTGGTTTTCCATAAATGTTTGATGGTTATTTTCCTATTGTAATGCACAAGCACGTTTGGTAGTAAAAGTACTATATCAACTCGTTATCAAGTGAAGGGCACGTAGCTCACGAACAAAAACAAACACAGCGGCCACCAGATAGACTAGTTCTCTATCTATATCTCTATCTCTATCTCTATCTTCATCCTCCATCTCTGTCTCCATCTCCGTCTCCATCTCCATCTCCATCTCTATCTCTATATTCATCTTCGTCTCCATCTCTATCTCTATCTCTATCTCTATCTCTATCTCTATCTCTATCTCTATCTCTATCTCATATTAAAGAATGAAGCATTTCTTTCAACCCACTACATTATGTCTCCTTTTTACTTCCTAAACAACCCTCTGTTGATGGTTCTTAATGTACATTTTATATGGCCAACATTTGATTAAAGCATAACAAAAGATTAACCAAAACATAGACATAGGAGTTTGAACTAATCATTTCCACAAGTTTTGGTGTATCACTTGTTTTGTATGAATATGAATGAAACCAATCTAGAAATGGCCAAATGCATAAGAAAACACAAAGTCACACTTTCGGCCCAAGCAAACAAGTGAGAACAAAGTGCAAAGCCCACTTACCTGACAAACTTGGGTGAGCAACCCATCAGAAAGTGGACTAGGCCCAGGCAGCAGCCCACTTAACAAAGGTGATGGCTAGGCATGCAACACAGGCCACCTCTGCCACGACTCAGGCCCATCCTCTTTTGGTAGTGCATTCAATGCATAGGGAGGTCAGTGTTGTGGTTGTTGCCTAAAATACATCAGGAAACCAACCTCTCCAAGCTATAAAAGGAGAAGGCCACCCCCTCTCAATATATTATACACATCTTGAAGAGAAGAAGCAAGGGCTCCACATTTTCATTAGTTTATAGCTAATTTAGAATAGAGAGTGTGAGAAAGAGAAGAGTTGGAGAAGTACCAGAGTTGTCGACTACCTCCACTAGTGTACTCAGTGCCTTGTACAATTAGTGGATGGAGAATTGGGATCACCGCCTCCTCTACACTTATACCTCTACGGGCTACTTACTACTTGAAATAAGAAGTTTGTGTTCATTCTTTTGTTTTGTGCTCTTAAGAAAGTTATCATTCTTCATTACTAGATTAGTAGCTGATAGCATAGACGTGGTGTATAGGCTAAAGGTTACCTTCGTTTGCTTTGTTTCCCATAGTTGAGGGGTAGGCGGCAGGTGGTAACAACCATGTTCGTCCCTTGTAAGGCTTCATCCTTGTCCATCCATTCTTAGTAATGGCATATAAGTTCTTAATACTTCCAGCCATTGTCGTAGCTCTTCTTGGTCATCCATGTCATCCTCATGACTCTTATGATTTGGTTCTCTTAGTTGATTTCTAGGATAATCATGGGACTCTAGGAAAGGAGCATACAAGGGATCATCGAGATCAAGGATGGGTTCAGAGTTTACATCAGTTGTGGGCATAGAAGGGGAGAAGATAGGAATTTCATTTAAATTACTCAACTCCCTTCTATGGTATCACTTGAAATGCCATCCTTGAGTTCTTCTCGATGTCCTTCAAAGGGATATGGGTTAAGATGTTTTCTAAGAGATCCCTTCTTGAGAGAATTTGAATCATATTCACTCAAAGGTTTCTTTTGTAGACAAGAATTTAGTATTCTCCTAAAATCATCATCAAAGGAGTCATCAAAAGGAATTTCACATGGTCGATCTTCTTCCTTTGGAGGGTTTTGGGGGATAGATGGTTGTAGATTGATAGCTAAAGCTCAAGATTGGAGTAGTTGTGATTTGGCTATCAAAACCTCCTCGTCTTGATCATGAGACAATTCCTTCTCTTTCTTAGGGAGTTCATTATGAATGCTAGTGCAGGGAGTCTTTCCACTGATTTTATCAAGCATAGACTTTGCTTCACTAACATACAAACAAAGGAAAACTCCTCTAGAGGATGAATCAAGGGATTCCCTAGAATCCTTGCTAAGACCCACATAAAAATGTTGAAGAAGTATATGGTCTTGAATGACAAGTTTTGTACTAGTGAAAATAAGGTCATTAAAATGATCCCATGATGTGCCAAGAGATTCTTCTTCTAATTATCTAGATTTTAGAACCTATTTTTGAAGATTGACTACCTTAGAGAAGGGAAACAAATTGAAACAGAATTTAGAGAATAACATTTCCCAATCTTCTTGCATATTTCCTATGGTTTGTTTATACCAATGTTTACCATTCCCCACCAAAGAGAACATGAATAGCTTCCATCTTAAGGTCTCATCAGACATGCTTGTGATACACAAGCATGCACAGATCTGGCTAAACTCTTGCAGGTGTGAATATGGGTTTTCATCGACCTCTCCCAAGAAGGACTATTTTTTGGATCAATTCTATTAAGCTTGGGCATAGCTCACACTACGAATACTACTCTAATCCAAGAGTGACAAGAATTAAAGTAAAAAAGAGACAAACCAGAAGAACAATATAGACACAAAACTTACTTGAATTAGAAGTCAATTACTAGAGAAATCCTAGGTACAAGTCGTAGAGAGAGCACCAATAGATCGATACTACCTCTAAAACTGCTCCTTACTCTGTATCTCACTATTCTATTACAATGAGTATCTCCTACTAAGGATATATACTTTGCACTTGATTGCTAATTCCTAACTTGATAAAGATAGGGTTTCTAGTTTGACTTTCTTCTGCTTCATCTGAATAATTGATGCCCTAAAGAGGAGATAGAGGTCGTTATATATAAGGAGGATGGAGTCACCATAGCCCTCAGATCAAACCGACTTTAATCAAGGGCTTAAATTCAATCTATAAGGCGATGGACAACTGATATATGAAGGAGGAGCTGACAGGTGGGTCCTAGGGGCCAACCAGTCCGGCCCCACCTGGCAGCCTCCTTCTCTCTGCCTCGATGTGGTGTCCTCTAGTGACTTCTAGTACCTTCCCACATTCCTACCACGGTGGAATTCCGTAATTAAATCGGACATGCATATCCACCTTGATTGTTTTCTGGATAACCCCCTACAGAAACACAGTTTCAGCAAAACTCGTGAAATTTGTTAGTTTTAACCTTCATCCTATGTCGTTGATCTATTTCATGCCCTTTATAAGTCTATGTTGACAATTTATAATTGGTGTTAACTACCGTCAACATTACTCCACCTAGGTTGCCACTCAATTACCAAAATCAAACAAGGACCTTTCAACTGGATTCGTCGATGTTAACCGGCTTTTGGGAAACCATGGTGTACATCCACACGGGTACCTGTGTGCTCTTCAGTCACAACACCATCGCTGCTAGGCTCACCCATGAAGTGGCTATTGTGGATGTTGCTCAACATTCTCCAATGGTCTATACCATACCACAACCTAAGTCTTTAGGATGTTTACCTTCACAATGTAACAAAAATGTATGGAAAAGAACATGAAGCAACAAACTGTACCACCAGTGTTGTTCATACATGGAGCTATTGATCGGAGTCTCGACATGGTTCACCTTGGTTAGCTCCTGCTCAATCCAACGGTTGCGCAACTGTGGGGATATAGACCCCAGGGTACCACACGATGGTACATGGGCCTCACCACTAGGGGTCGTCCGGCCCGTAGGATGAAGGCGTACGGCACACGGCATGCACCGTACGACAGTTGTAATCTAGATACAGTACCAACTCGGATACTTACCATGTAACTCTGTCCCTTCGGAATATATAAGGAGGGGCAGGGGTCCTCCGAGAGGACACGGGTCAGAGCAGATCATAGAAGACAGATCCTAGGTCATAGGTCACAAGCCACATCCAATCAATACAACTCGACGCAGGACGTAGGGTATTACGCTAATCTAGCGGCCCAAACCTGGATAAACCTCTATGTTCATCTTGTTTTGCCTTGCGTCAACGTGTGGGTCGTCGTCTTGCGCACCTTCCCCTCTAATCTACCACCTTGGGCATACCCCTAGGTGGACTATCGGCGATATTTCATCGACAGTGGCGCCCACCGTGGGGCATGTGCGTACGGACGCCATGACGACTCAGATGGTTTCCTTCCTCGTTTCCATGACTCTTCCGGAGGCTTCACGTTCATCGTCGGGTCGTTCTCCTGGACCACCGACGTCGACGACACCGCTATGGGCGTGGAGGCGGTGCAGGCTTCTCCTGTGCCGAACAGATCTACTTTCGCCACTTCAGCATCGGCGAGACCAGCCTCGACATCTCTTCGAGGTCATCTTCCCCGGTGCTCCGACCACGCTTCCCCGCTATCGGGGACGGCGTGTTGACAATACCAATTTGATCGAATCCATCGATCGGGTCACGACAGGCATCACCGACACTCTCGCTCTCATAGATCTGATCAGAGATCGATCTCCTGAGCACAACATCGTTCATACCTCTCGCTCCGACCTCCAACCGTGTCACAATGGTGATCGTCGTAATAATCAGCGCTATGACGACCACGGCCGATGACGAACGGGAGGAAAGATCGAGGGCTAGGCAACTCCATCACTGTCGATAAGAAGATATCGTTGGCTCGGCTAATCGACTACGACGAGGATTACGAGAAGCTGCACGACGACCCATGCCCTACGCTCGCTCTGATCATCTACGAGCCAGAACCGAGCCATCACGTCGTCGTCGAGCCAAAGACGACCCACCGGCGAGCCAATGAGCCACCCGCGAGCCTACGAGCCAAAAGCGAGCCATCACGTCATCGACGAGCCACCGTCGAGCCATCGATGAGCCAACGAGCCAGCGAGCCACCCGCGAGCCTACGAGCCAAAAGCGAGCCATCACGTCATCAATGAGCCACCGTCGAGCCATCAATGAGCCACCAACGAGCCGACGAGCCACAAGTGAGTCGTCACGTCATCGTCATCGTCTCACCGCCATCCTTGCCGACCGCTCGTTGATGACTCATCGCCGTCCTCGACGCCTCTCGTCGACTACTCCGTTTGTGCGACAATCAAGCTAAGTATTATCTTTCACACAAATCAAATATTTCTTCGATCATGATATATCTCTAGATATTATCATGTGCCTCCGCGGTCACATTATTCTTCATAATGACTCTTCATTATTTTTCACCATATACCATCCTGAGGATGACATATGCATCTCCCCGAGCAGCCACGTTTACACTCGTGCTTTCCAGAGACGGCCCTGTCTCCGGCTCCTCCCTACACGTGAATGCAGCTCCGCGCTCTGCGTTACGGGTGGTCGGCAGCGGCTCCTCGGTGACGCTGGTGCTCTTACGCGTGCCCGGGCTCCGTGCCTCACGCTCCGGAGTTATCGGCTAGCCGGGGCTGGCGACTCACTTACAAACAAACTGCTCGAGGGAATTTTATTTAATGCTGAGTGTTCATACCAGCTGAGTGACCACTGAGCGACATATGTTGTTTTTTTACCGCTGATGTTTTCTCCATATTTTATTTGTACGTCATGTACTACTATTCTCTATGTTTATTTTACAGGAACCATGTTCGGTCTGCGAGCTAATTCTTTACGCTCGGGGACTGGACCAGTTATGGAGGACAAGAAGATCATCGCTTGGGACCAGCTGGCGCTCGGACTTCATCGCCGACCAGCTGGTCGCTTCGCTCGGTGCTCACCACCTGGCGCTCAGACTTCGTCATCGACCAGCTGGTTGCTTCGCTCGGTGCTCACCGCCTGGCGCTCGAACTTCGTCGCCGACCAGCTAGCCGTACTTTTTGACGCTCAACGACGACTACACCGAGAGATCACCAGCTGAGCTGGGGACTCCTCGGTGCTCGGGTTCGTCGACCACCTGGTCGGGTCGCTCGATGCTCATCACCTGGCGCTTGGACATCATCACCAGCCAACTGGTCATACTCTTCGACGCTCATCGACGGCTACACCGAGAGCTCACCAGCTGAGCTAGGGAATCCTCAGTGCTCGGGTTCGTCGACCACCTGGTCGCTTCGCTCGTGCTCGCCACCTGGTGCTCGGACTTCGCCGCCGACCAGCTGGACGCTTCGTTCAGTGCTCACTACCTGGCGTTCAGACTTCATTGCCGACTAGCTTGCCGGACTCCTCGACGCTCATCGACGGCTACACCGATGCTTCACCAGCTAGCCTGGGGACTGCTCGGTGCTTGGACTCGTCGTTCGGCAACCTGCTCGGACGACATACTGCTTTCGTCATGGTGGTTTTACCTTTTTTATAAGCCTGCTACAAGATTTATTCTTCATCTTCTAGCAGCCTTGGGGACTACCGTGTATACATGGCACTCGTCCGCGCATGTATATGTCTGATTATTTTCAAGACCCTGGCACCACGTGACCGAGTCACCTACTGTCAGGCTCGGGGACTAGCTGTGGGGATATAGACCCCAGGGTACCACACGATTGTACATGGACCTCACCACGGCGGTCGTCCGGCCCACATGATGAGGACATACGGCGCACGACATGCACCGCATGACAGTTGTAATCTAGATATAGTACCAACTCGGATACTGATAATGTAACTCTGTCCCTTCGGAATATATAAGGAGGGGCAGAGGTCCTCCGAGAGGACAAGGGAGGTCGGAGCAGATCATAGATCATAGGTCATAAGCCACAAGCCACATCCAATCAATACAACTCGACGCAGGACGTAGGGTATTACGCTAACCTAGTGGCCCGAACCTGGATAAACCTTTGTGTTCATCTTGTTTTGCCTTGCGTCAACGTCTGGGTCGTTGTCTTGCGCACCTTCCCCTCTAATCTACCACATTGGGCATACCCCTAGGTGGACTATCGGTGATATCCCATCGACAGTGGCACCCACCGTGGGGCATGTGCGTACGGACTTTATGGCGAGCCAGATGGTTATCTCTCTTCGCCTCCACGACTCTTCCGGGGCATGGAGGCAGTGCAGGCTTTCCCTGTGCCGAACGGATCTGCTTCCACCACTTCAACGTCGGCGAGACCAGCCTCGACATCTCTTCGAGGTCATCTTCCCCGGCGCTCCGACCACGCTTCCCCGCCTATCGGAGACGGCGTGTTGACAATACCGATCTGATTGAATCCATCAATCGGGTCATGGCAGGCATCGCCGACACTCGCTCTCGTAGATCTGATCAGAGATCGATCTCTCGCAGCACAACGCCGCTTGTACTCTCTGCTCTGACCTCCAACCGGGTCGCAATGATGATCGCCATAATAAGCGGCGCTATGACGACCACGACCGGGAGGAAAGATCGAGTGCTAGACAACTCCCATCACCGTCGACAAGAAGACATCGTTGGCTTGGCTGATCAACTACGATGAGGATTACGAGAAGCTGCTCGACGACCCGTGCCCTACGCTCGCTCTGATCATCTACGAGCCAGAAGCGAGCCCTCACTTCGTCGTCGAGCAAAGACGAGCCACCAACGAGCCTACGAGCCACCCGCGAGCCTATGAGCCAAAAGCGAGCCACCGACGACCACCGACGAGCCGCGACAAGCCATCACGTCGTCATCATCATCTCACCACCTGCCACCACCGACCGCTCATTGTTGACTCATCGCTGTCCTCGACGCCTCTCGTCGACCACGCCTACTCGACCACGACTACGACACGTTCTACAAACAAAAGCTAAGTGTTATCTTTCACATCGATCAAATATTCCTTCGATCATCATATATCTCTAGATATATCATCGTGTGCCTCCGCGTGTCACATTATTCTTCATAATGGCTCTTCATTATTTTTCACTATATACCATCCTGAGGATGACATATGCAACTTCCCGAGCAGCCACGTTTACACTCGTGCTTTCCAGAGACGACCCTGTCTCCGGCTCCTCCCTACACGTGAATGCAGCTCCGCGCTCTGCGTTACGGGTGGTCGGCAGCGGCTCTCAGTGACGCTGGTGCTCTTACGCGTGCCTGGGCTCCACGCCTCACGCTCCGGAGTTACCGGCTAGCCGGGGCTGGCGACTTAGTTACAAACAAACTGCTCGAAGAATTTTATTTAATGCTGAGCGTTCATATACCAGCTGACTAACCGCGAGGGCGGCATATGTTGTTTCTCTACTGGTGTTATTTCTCTATATTTTATTTATACATCATGTACTACCATTCTCCGTATTTATTTTTCAGGGTCGAGGTTTAGTCAACGAGCTTATCCTTTACGCTCGGGACTGGACCAGTCATGATGAACAAGAAGATCATCGCTTGGGACCAGCTGGTCCCTTCGCTTGGTGCTCACCACCTGGCGCTTGGACCTTGTCAGCGACCAGCTGGCCATACTCTTAGATGCTCATCGATGACTACAATGAGAGCTCACCAGCAGAGCTGGGGACTCCTCGGTGCTTGGGTTCGTCGACCACCTGGTCGCTTCACTTGGTGTTCACCACATGGCGCTCGGACTTCGTCGCCGACCAGCTGGTCGTACTCTTCGACGCTCATCGACGACTACACCGAGAGCTCACCAGTTGACCTGGGGACTCCTCGGTGCTCGGGTTCTTCACGCCAGCATCGTCAGCAGCGCTGGTCGGATCGCTCGGTGCTCACTGCCTAGCGCTCAGATTTTATCGCCGACCAGCTAGCCAGACTCCTCGACGTTCATCTATGGCTACACAGAGGGTCACCAGCTAACCTAGGGACTGCTCGGTGCTCGGACTCGTCGTTCGGCAACCTGCTCGGACGACATACTGCTTTCACCATAGTGGATTTATCTTTTTTATAAGCCTGCTACAAGATTTATTCTTCATCTTCTAGTAGCCTTGGGGACTACCGTGTATACATAGCGCTCGACCGCATGTATATAAGTTTGTTATTCTCAAGACCCTAGCACCACGTGACTGAGTCACCTGCTGTCAGGCTCGGGGACTAGCTGTGGGGATATAGACCCCAGGGTACCACACGATGGTACATGGGCCTCACCACTAGGGGTCGTCCGGCCCGCAGGATGAAGGCGTACGGCGCACGACATGCACCGTACGACAGTTGTAATCTAGATACAGTACCAACTCGGATACTTACCATGTAATTCTGTCCCTTCGGAATATATAAGGAGGGGCAGGGGTCCTCCGAGAGGACATGGGTCAGAGCAGATCATAGAAGACAGATCCTAGGTCACAAGTCACAAGCCAGATCTAATCAATACAACTCGATGCAGGACGTAGGGTATTACGCTAACCTAGCGGCCCGAACCTGGATAAACCTCTGTGTTCATCTTGTTTTGCCTTGCGTCAACGTCTGGGTCATTGTCTTGCGCACCTTCCCTCTAATCTACCACCTTGGGCATACCCCTAGGTGGACTATCGGTGATATTTTCGTCGACATCAACCCGCTTCGGTGACTCGTCGTGGCCCCAAGTTTGCTTGTATGTATCACTCGTTTTGTCTGGACTAACAACAATCATCTACTTTCTAGCCAATCCATTTGTATAAGTCAATTTAACTTGTTGGTATATCAATTTGTGATATATATTTATATATAATATATACATAGAAAATTCTATGTACAAAAAGTTAAACGACTTATAATTTGGAACTGATGAACACTAGTACACAAGAAGTACTATACAGGCGGTTCTTAACTCATTTCCACGGGCGTTTTCCAGCACCACCTGCGCTGGAGGCCAATAGAAATGCGACCACAGCACAGGCGGTTGCGTATGAACCGCCTGTGGAAATACATATCTACAGGCGGTTCACTTAGCCAACTGCCTCCACATGCGGTTGGCTAAGTGAACCGCCTGTAGAAATGCATTTCCATAGGCGATTCATAAGCAACCACCTGTGCTGTTGTAGACAATATGTATATAAATTTTTGATATTTTTATTTATATATTATTTATATTACCAGTAAATATATACATATACATTGATAGTGGAACTAGTAAACCCTATTGGGGTTCAAATATAGCAACATGCAATAAAATATTTCATACATACATTTATATACTTCAAAGTTTCATATTCACAAACATAAACTTACACATATTACATCAAACATTATATACAACAAAGTTTTCATCGGTTCTCTAATAATCATCTCGACTAAGATTGAGCCTACTAATCTCTGTATGTATTCTATATTGTGGGCTTGCTAAGAGGCTGGTAGCATCCTGATATTTCCTATCACATGGAATGACTTCTTTCAAGATGAATGAGCACATGTCCTCAACTATGTTGTATAAAGCTTGTTCGTTCATGTGCTTTGCCTTTGTACATTGAATTTCTGGAAAAGTGGTTTATGAACATCATATATTTTTTACAATTGATAATACATTTGCAACTTTAATGTTAGAACTACATACATGACTATTACTTATATTTACCTTAGTAGGGTTCTTGATGTATCGTCTGTTCTCCCTCATAAACTCGCACACGTAGTATCCACAGTGGACCAATCCGGGTGGTTGCTTGTGGCACTATGTAACGAGAAAGTATAGTTATCTACTTGCAACATCGTCCTATTGTATTGTACATGTATGATATCTAGTATTTATAAATTTCCATACGTACCGACCAGTTGTGATGTATTTTCAATGGTTGCCCTTGTGTTGATGACTCGCACCTTCCACCTTTAACCTTGTAAAACCTATATGCCCCATAATTCGAATAGAATCATCATGTTATTCAAAACATCTCATCGATTAAAGTATGCATGCAAAATCTCAACTTACAGCTCTAAGAGTCTCATGAATATTGCATAGCTTGTAGTCGGGTAATCTAAGGAGTCACAAACCAACACCTTTCCGTCCCTAGGAGAATAATGAAGCAGATCCAATGGTCCCTACACGAATCAAATTTGTGATGCATGTGTGTATTAGAATAATTAATTTGATATATACAAAAATCACACTTACCCAAAGTTATATGGGCCACTATGCATTGCCTATGTTGAAACTGAAGCATGCATGTCCTAGGTAGAAGGCATATCTGGTTTCAAACTCCACATTCATTTCTTGTATTTTCTTCTCTCGTGCTTCACCTTTTAAACCTGTAAGGCGTCGTTGTGATCACTGATTCAGAATGTGTGCTGCTCCTCACATATTTTCATTGGGTTCAAATACCCAACCCTTTGCTGGCATTAGAATTAGGATCTGGACCATAAAGCATCTCCTGCTGATCATATTGCATTCTGCAAGGCGCACGTACATGTAAGATATTGAAAATTGATACAACTCACTAATAATAACACATGCATGTATAAGTATGAGTGACTTACAATGCAAAAACTGTTACGAGTTGTACATCGAGTCTCTGAAGGTTCATCATCAACCACACGTCCTCGAAGGTAACAACGACCATTAGTCCGTCACTAACAAATGCAGTTGGTGGTGTACACACATTGATGGTGTCGATGCCAACAGATGATGCTCTCATATACCAGTCATGAAGCCTTTTAACACCAGCTGGGATCTTTTTCAGTTTATCCCACTTGAGTAGAGGCCTTCCAGGCACATATTTATCAGGGACATTTTTGTAATCGTCCTTTGTTGGTTTCCTGATAGGTATGGAAATTTCCTTAGGCTTTTGCACTGACTTCTCATGCTCAGCCAAGTCAATGGTACGTGTAGTGCGGGTGAGTGCAATTCCTGATAAAAAATTGGCCATGCCAGCAGTCTTTTTCTTTGCCTCGAAGGAGGAAACTAGTTTGAGTACTGGAAATTTCTTCTTCTTTGGCGGCTCTGGTGCCTCCCTTGTTTCTTCAACATCTTTAGGTGGCGGGGTAGCTGGAGAATTTGTTGGGGAAGGTGGAGAATTGAATGGTGGAGGAGATGATGTTGGATCAAGAGGATCCACGATCGGCGGCGATGGTGGTTTAGGAAGAGGATCATCAGCAGGTGTTGATGAGTTCTTAGGGAGATGATCGGCAGGTGCTGACGAGTCATGAGTGAGTGGCAGGGCTTCAGAGGATGGTGGTGGCTCAATCAACTGGACGTCTCGTCAAGGCCAAAGGATGAAGTTCTTGACAACCTGTTGGAGTTTCTCAATGCCCTCGGGACCAGGGATGTCTAGCATGTCGTCCTCGTATCCTTGGACGACAGTCGACACTTCTACCTTGCAGTATTCTTCTGGAATTTTGCTCCCATGGTATGTGCGTCCTGGGATCGCAAGGCCTATGACTACTTCCTTATACGATGATTGTTAGTACCATATCTTATGACTAGGGAACAAGCCCGGCCTATCAATGTTGTCCACTTGATAGTGAACCTTGTTTGCCGTTGACGCAACACTGCTTGGAAGGTTTGCTATAGACTGTGTCACCAACGGTTGTGTATCTCACTTGCCCAACAGATATGATTTTGGACATCATCTCTTGGAAGTCTTTCTTTGCCTCCTCCTTAAAATAACTTTCCATTTCTTCCTTGTATCTATAACGTTTCTTGTACTCACCCTCCCACTCCAGTCCGAATCCTTCTTTCGATGACATGCTTCGAACATGACCAGGGTGCTCATGGTTTCCCAGGCCAGCACTAAGGATGTCCCTCTCTCTTCGTGGCTTAAATAATCCTTCTTACTGCTTAGCTGCCACCACAAATATACTCTTTGCTGCTCCATCGAGCATTGGGTCATCAAACAAAACACTGGTCTCAGTTTCCCTTGGTTTTCAAGCATGGATCCAATTTGCAGTCCTTTCTCCAATTTGCTCAGACAACGTAGGCAACCCTGCCTTTCTTGGCAGCCTCCTCTCGCCTCCACTTGGGAACCTGGCGTTGGTAACTATGGCGGAACCGTCCTGATTATAAGAGCTTAAGTACCGTCTTAGTCAACCATCTGACACCGACTCATACTTGAACCCATATAACCCCGGTAGTCCGGAAATCTCGAAGGATTTCTATCATCTTACAACATACAGGATCGCATTGTTCAAGAATTACATTCGCAAAGATACATCACAGGGAAACAAAACTGGATTTAAAACATCAGAGTATGAATTTAAGACAGAGTTATTACAATACCAGATTTAAAAGGGCGGAAGCTTAAATAAGTTTGAAACACGATCACCACACATGTGGTCCAAATAAAGCATTGTTTGATAAATCCAACTCAACACAACTCACTCTTCCCTTTTTAGATAATGTGCCACTAGAAGTCTCAGACCAGCAAAAGAAAAGGGGAAGCTTCTGGACGACCCTGCCCTGGGCCTACTCCTCATCACCTTCCACTGGGTAGAGGCAGTGCTTACAATAGCCAAAGTAGACCTGACCATCTGCAACAAACGGGGTAAACCCTGAGTACGGGAATGTACTCAGCTAGACTTACCCGTCCAACTGAAAATAAAGACACCAAGGATATGCAAGGCCTTTTTAGGTGGAGTTGGGATCTTTTAGTTGCGAAAAGCTCAAATTCAGATAAGGGTAATTGCTGATATTGATGAGCTGTCACTTTTAGACCTATTCCTTACTCTAGGTTTGCACCTGAACTAATGTACTCACTTGAGTCTAGCAAGCAATTACATAACCATATCCAGTTGACTTATCCATATTTTAGTTGAACCTTTTACACATCACATGGAGTTGTATCGTGGTGAAGCTCGCCATAGTTCCCACTAACCGGGGGAGACAGCGACTCGAATCGAATTCCAAACCAGCTGGTGAAAGACCTTTAATACCAGCCCACAGTTTCCCATCGGGTCCGTGCATTGGGCAATCGCTCGATGCTTGTTCGTGGTGGTAATCGTCGTGGCTCACAGCACGGACCTCCCAATTGGATCCTGGCGATGGCCTCACGCGGCAGATCGCATTTCCATACTAGAGGGCACGACACGGGTTGAGACCGGCCCAAACAGCGTCTAACCGGCTTTGGGGTCGATGATTACGGCACCGACATATCCCTAAGTAAAAGGGCGCGTTCAAAAATGAACGAGGGCCAACATCGACACAAACCTACACGATCCAACGGACGGACTGCCCCAAGTTTCCAAACTTGTGCCTTGCCTTCCAGTTGACCGTATTTCATTACTACTCAGGTTCTTTTTCACGATAGCAAATATAGCCAACCGTGATCCGGTAACTACCCATCAGGGTATTACGGAAACATCCTTAACTACTACTTTTATAAGCAAGCTAAGCAATTCTACGTTATAAATAAATAACAGGATAACAAGGTAGATATTAATCAATAACCAAGGAATGGTAATGCAGCAAGTAGGATTCATTTCAACTCCTATACCTAATGCATCACAATATAAAAGGACTCAAGTAATTTTAATTGCAAAAGATAGGAGGCTTAATATGCTCCGGGGCTTGCCTTGAGAGAAGACTGAGGCCTCGTGGGAGGGGCACTCAGGCAGGTTAGTGTCGGCCATGGGGTCGACTTCCTCGGTTTGATGAAGTTCCGGGATCTCCTGCTCGACGTTTGTCGGTGTTTCGAAACCGGGGTATGACACCAACGAGTAATATGATCGCGTGCTTCTCTTCCTGGACGGCGATGCAAGAGGACACAAGGATTTATCCTGGTTCGGGCAAAGAAGGCCCTACGTCCAGCGGGGGAGGAGGTTATTGTATTACTTGCACCTAAGTGCTTGTACAGGGGCGAATACAAGCTTGGTGAGCGCGGACCGGGGTCCGGACCTAATGTGTGGGTGTAAGGCGCTCTAACGTGTTTGTAAACGTGCGAATGAGGCCCTGGCGTCCCCTTTTATAGGGCAAGGGGAGGCCAGGGTTACACAGGGGTTTTACAAGTGTCGGGGCGTACGGTGCCCAATACGAAGTAGGGTAGGAACCCTGTCTTGTCGAAGACATTGTAGCCGACGTGGGCGTTGCTGTTGAGGCGTCCTTGGGGCGTGGCCTCCATCCCGGGCGCGGACGCGGAGGCGTGGCAAGATGGAAGCCGTACAGCACCCATCCCCGAACGTACAGGACGCGGCGGGGTCCCTCCGGGTCTTGGGGTACCTGTCCTCCAATAGCATGAAAGTAGTTAGGGCTCGAGGGGCGCGGAGCCGGCCTCGAGGCGGCGCCTACGGGGGGCTCGAGTCCCCGCAGGTATGGGCAAGTCCCGTGAAAATCGATTGAGCGGCAGGCATCTGGGCCTCGGGGCGTGGCTTGGACGTGCCACAGTGTAGGGCGTGGGTTAACAGTGCTTCACTAGTGCCTTTTCGCCCATACTTGTGGTGAAAACGAGACTTGACTCTGCCCCGGACCACTGTGGCACACGTTGTGTTACAGAGGACGTGACTGGAGCAGGTGGATGAATTAAGTGTGCGGTATGGGGCTGGCATCCGATGTCTGCACCGCTCGAGGGAGGCAAAACACGTCTCGAGGGATAGGCCGCTGTGCCAGAGAGGCTCGAGGTCCCCGCGTGGGGTCTCGAGGTGTGGTGCTCGGCTGTGGGGGGCTCGAAGGGTAGTGGAGCGCTTGCCCGAGGCCTGGGGGCTCGGGTGAGCGAAAAACGAACGTGCGCCCGAGGCCTGGCTTTTTAGGGGGTTAGACTAGTTAGGTCTGTTATTTAACCGGTGTTCTAGGTTTACCCTATTTGTTTGCGTTGATTGGGGGTACCCCTTTCGCGGACCCCCGACAGTAGCCCCGAACCCTTGCTCGAGTGCTTGCACTCGAGCAGGGGCTCCCGACTGGGATCTCGTGGGTTAGCTAACTGGCCTCGAAGGTTTCGTCGATTTGATTCCGTGGGTGTCGTGCGAGCGACACCCCGCGGGTGTAGCCCCCGAGGCCACGAGGGAGTGGTTAGAACTTCCTCGTGGGCTTTTTGCGAGTTTTAGTTGCGATTTTTAGGTTCGGGGGTGTCAGGCCCCCGAGTTTTTAGACCCTCTTCCGTCGAGGGGTGCCAGGCTAAATCGACTGGCCGGCTCCTCGAGCTGTCCGGCATGCCGATTGCCCTGGCTTGTCATCCCGTGAGTCCTTTCGATCGGATGCGAGGGGGATGCCTCGTACTACCCCGAGTGGGCGAGTATCGAGGTTCCCGGTGAGCTGGTAACGGGGAATCCAAGTGAGAGCTCGTGCCCCGTTCGATAGGGGTCGACTGTGGCCCGGAGGCAGTCTCATAAAGCATGGGTGCTCAGTCTGCAGGAGTGCCGGGTCCATTCGATAGGAACCAGTGAAGCACTGTTAACCCACACCCTACACTGTGGCACGTCCAAGCCACGCCCCGAGGCCCAGATGCCTGCCGCTCAATCGATTTTCACGGGACTTGCCCATACCTACGGGGACTCGAGCCCCCCGTAGGCGCCGCCTCGAGGCCGGCTCCGCGCCCCTCGAGCCCTAACTACTTTCATGCTATTGGAGGACAGGTACCCCAAGACCGGAGGGACCCCGCCGCGTCCTGTACGTTCGGGATGGGTGCTGTACGGCTTCCATCTCGCCACGCCTCCGCGTCCGCGCCCGGGATGGAGGCCACGCCACAAGGACGCCTCAACAGCAACGCCCACGTCGGCTACAATGTCTTCGACAAGACAGGGTTCCTACCCTACTTCGTATTGGGCACCGTACGCCCCGACACTTGTAAAACCCCTGTGTAACCGTGGCCTCCCCTTGCCCTATAAAAGGGGACGCCAGGGCCCTCATTCGCACGTTTACAAACACGTTAGAGCGCCTTACACCCACACACTTAGGTCCGGACCCCGGTCCGCGCTCACCAAGCTTGTATTCGCCCCTGTACAAGCACTTAGGTGCAAGTAATACAAGAATCCTCCCCCGCTGGACGTAGAGCCTTCTTTGCCCGAACCAGGATAAATCCTTGTGTCCTCTTGCATCGCCGTCCAGGAAGAGAAGCACGCGATCATATTACTCGTTGGTGTCATACCCCCGGTTTCGAAACACCGACAACGTTTGTCTCCTGCTCCTGGTCTTGATCCTGAACTGTCGATCCTATTGCAATGCGGTTGAAAATGATAAATAAATAATACGTGGTGCGAGATGTGGTGGTAAGAAGAGTAACTTTTTTGCAAACCAACAAAACCAACTTGTTGAACCACTTTTGACATTGAGGTAAATACTTATTATTTCATAAAACAAAATCCAATAATTTACCTATTTCTTATTTAGAAATTCAAAAGAAATTCAGGTTTGAACTGCAAGTGCATTTTTCTGAACTCAGAAAAATCCACAAAAATTCCAGAAGGCAATTAACACCTGCTGGACTTCATTGAACAATTTTCAGCCAGAAATAAAATACAGAACTGCAGATATAAAAATAACAAAATAAACTGCTCAAAAGGTGCTTTGAACTAACTTTTACACAAAAAGTGTTGAACAGCAGATTTCATAATTTTCCTAGCTTCAACTACTCATCAACATTCTACTGTAGAAAATTTATTGTCAGAACATAAATATACAAGCCTACACAAAATAAACAAATCTATTCCAAATTAAACCATTTGAACTACAACCCTACTGGAAAAGGGTACTAAACTCATTTTCATATTTTTCCCATATTCTACTTCACAGTTCATACTTATCAAGAAAGTTACATGAACAGAAACATTATATTATTCCTTACATGAATTTCTAAAAGAAAACGCAGAAAAGTACATTTACAAAGCAACTTCAGATTTCTTCACATAACAACCCATGCTTACATTTTTCCTCACTAAAACATCATACACAGAGACTGTATAATTTTCCCACATTTTATTTTGACATATAAAATACATTACCACTTATTCCAAGAAATCAGTCAAAAAAGATTTTAAATCATAACATAAACTTTTTCCAAATAAACAGTGCATCATATATTTTTAACAGGTTCAAAACATGATAATAAACTTACAAAAAATTTCCAGAATTATCTCAACCAGAAAAACACATTTTCATTTATCTCAACAAAAGCATATAAACTGAAATAAATAGAAACAGTAAAATAAACTTCAACCAAAAATACTTTCATATTTTTCCATGATAGATCTACTCATAAACAAGCTAACAAAACTGAAAGCACTTCATTTGGACTTTTAAAACGAGCTACACAAAAATAACAAGCATTTCTGGAAAATAAAAGGAAAAAGGAAAACATTTGAATCTTCCCGGCTCGGCTTGCGTGAGCGTGGTCCATGGACCGGGTGAGGCTGACGCGTGGGGTCCGCTGGTCAATGGGACCCATCCGTCAGATTGGGCGAAGCAGGGGAAGGTTTGACTGGCGATTGCTCGCCGACGGTGAGCTCGCCGGCGGTGAGGCTAGGCTCGATGGACTCATCTCGACAAGGCGCATCGGATGGTGTAGATGGTTTGGCCAGCGCACGGCCGCAGCGTGCCGGCGGTGAGCGGTGGCGACATACGGCTACGCCGTTTCCGGCGGTCGCCGGTGAAATTGGGGAAGGCGAAGGCTCACACGAACCCTAGGGAGGCTATCGGAGGGCTCGGTTTGGCTCGGGAAGCTCCGAGGAAGCTTGGCCTCTGGCATGGCCTCGGCGGACAGCCATGACGCTCGGCCGGGGAAGAAGAGGTGGGAGAGAGCGGTAGCGTTGAAGCTAGACGGTGTTCTCACCCTGCCTTGGCTCGGTGAAGCTCGAGGACGAAGGAGAGTGGTGACGAAGCTCGGGTCGATGCGGAACAGGCTTGAGCTCCACTCGGCGGCGAACGGGGACCGAAAGGGGCTCCTCATCCTCCGGCGGCGATGGTGCTTGGCTGGGGAAGATGGTGTGCGCACGGCGTGTGCACGGTGAGGGCGGAGCGGTTGGCGAGAGGAATCGGACAGTAGAGGTCGGGTGAGGTCGGAACGGAGAGGGGAGGTGGCGGTGGCGAACGGTGGCGAGGGTGGCGGACGCTTGCGCGTTCGTGGGAGCGGAGAGGGAGAGCGAGAGTGAGAGCGGGCGAGCAGAATGGCAAGTGGGGAGAGGGGAGTGTGGTGCGCTCGGGGTTTTGGTCGGCTTGGCCGGCCGGTGGTCGTGGCGGGGCCACGGCGGCGCGGCGGGCGAGGCGGTGGCAGGCGCTGGCGTGCACGACGAGCGGGCGCGGTAGGCGAGGCAAGCGGAGAGTGGGCGAGGCGGATCGCTTGCGTGATCGCGCGGAGGGAAACGGATGGGGAGTGGCCGGCGAGGATCCTCCGCAGGTGCGGCGGCCACATGGCGAGCGGAGCCGGCGTACGGCGCGCCGTCAGGCCTGACCGGCGTGTCGCGCGGCGCGCGCGGCGCGCGGAAGCGGGAGCGGGCGGAGCTGGGCCGGCGCGGCGCTGGTGGGCTGAAAGGCTGAGCAGGCCGAAAGGGAAGCGCGGGAAAGAATTTGTTTTTCTTTTCTTTTTCCAAAAACCTAACAAACTTTGACCACTCAAAAACAATTTCAAAAACTCTAAACTAGGTTTTGACCCAAAAATAAAAGTTGCTCAAAATAATTTTCTCTACAACTTTCATATAAGACACTTTTTCTAAAAACCATTTTTAAATCCTCCACAAAATAAAGCCAATTTTGCAACATAAACCATTTTGCTTGCCTCATTTTCATTTGATAAACTATTTTGAACTAGGTCAAAATACCAACATGAAAAGCACTCTACTCAATATTCTCTATTTTATAAAGCTATTTGCCAAACAGAAATCCACTTTAACCATCAAGTCCAACAGAAATCCAAATCCAGATAAACAAAAGGCAAAAAGCACTCATATGCACATGAAATGATGCAATGCATTGCTTATGCATTTTAGTAGCTAAATGCGGTTCTTAATGCAGTGCTTGACACTAGGGTGTCACAGCCCTTCCCCCTTAAAGAAATCTCGTCCCGAGATTTTGAGTTACGTACTAATCTTTATAAAAAGCGGGGTAGTTCACTAGTAAGTACTCCTCTGTTTCCCAAGTCGCATCGTTGGGTCCGTGATAGCTCCAAAGAATCTTGTATGTCTTCACTGTTCGGTTGCGAGTCTCTCGGGTCTTGGTGTCTAAAATCTCCTTGGGCTGCTCGTAGAACTCCAGATCCAATCTGATAGTGACGTCTGGGATCCAAACTTCTTCTTGTTCTGGAACTCGAAGACACTTCTTCAACTGGGACACATGGAACACTGGGAAAACTGCGCTCATCTCTGGGGGTAACTGCACTTCATAGGCTACTTCTCCCTTTTTAGCTATGATCTGATCCGGTCCCACATATCGGGGTGCTAGCTTTTTCTTAATTCCAAAACGTTGGACCTTTCTCATGGTGAGACTTTGAGGTAAACATAATCTCCTACTTGAAATTCTAGGGGTCTCCTTCGTGTGTCTGCATAGCTCTTTTGTCTGGATTGTGCTGCCTTGATTGTTGTTGTACTGTTTGCACAATC
Organism: Coix lacryma-jobi var. lacryma-jobi; assembly: GCA_009763385.1. NCBI lineage: Eukaryota > Viridiplantae > Streptophyta > Magnoliopsida > Poales > Poaceae > Coix > Coix lacryma-jobi. Next base: position 88,647,942 of record CM019831.1, read on the forward strand.
TCTTCAGCATCCTTTACATAATCGGACCCATAAAATTCTCGATCTCCTGATTCAACCCAATTTACTGGGGTTCTGCACCTTCGTCCATATAATACTTCAAAAGGTGCCATCTTTATACTTTTCTGGTAGCTGTTGTTATACGAAAACTCAGCAAGGGGTAACCATTTCTCCCATGATTCTCCTGAGGATAGAAACACAAGCTCTGAGGATATCTTCCAAAATCTGATTCACTCTTTCTGTTTGTCCTGCGGTTTGGGGGTGATAAGCGGAACTTCTTACCAAACTTGGTTCCTAGCTCCTTGTGCAACTGTTCCCAAAAACGTGCTATGAATTGGGTCCTCTATCAGAGACAATCCTTTTTGGAACTCCGTGTAACCTCAAGATGTTCTGAATGTACAAGTCTGCATACTGATGAGGGCGGTGTGTAGTCTTAACTGGTATGAAGTGAGCCACTTTTGATAACGGATCCACGATAACCCAGATAGAATCATTTTCTTTTTGAGTGGTGGGAAGACCTGTGATGAAATCCATACTAATCTCTTCCCATTTCCATTCTGGGATAGATAACGGTTGTAACAATCCGGCAGGTCTCAGATGTATAGCTTTTATTCTGCAACAAGTATCACACCTTGCAACATAAGCTGTAACTTCTTTCTTCATCCTTGACCACCAATACCTTGTTCTCAAATCTTGGTACATCTTACTGCTTCCTGGGTGGATAGACAATTTTGAATTATGAGCTTTATTCAGAATTCTTTCTTTCAGCTCCGTATCCTTAGGAACAACCAACCTCTGATTATTCCACAGAATTCCTTGTTTATCGGTCCTGAAGTTCAAAGAACTATTGGTTTCCATCCTCTTCTTAATCTGACAGATCTCTTCATCAGTCTTTTGGTCATTCGATGATGTCACTTTCTAAGGTGCACTGAAGAGTGATATTGTTCAGCATAACGGGGTGCATAAGGTTAAATCCATCTTCCAACATGGGTTGTAAGGAGTTGCAATGAGTCTTACGACTCAAGGCATCGGCTACAACGTTTGTTTTTCCGGGGTGGTAATGCACTTCAAGGTTGTAATCCTTAATCAATTCTAACCATCTTCTCTGCCTCATATTCAACTCTGGCTGAGTGAAGATATATTTCAAACTTTGTGATCCGTGTATATATGACATAGGTTACCTATAAGATAATGCCTCCAGATCTTGAGTGCATGCATGACGGCTGCCTATTCCAAATCATGAGTGGGATAATTCTCTTCATGTGGTCTCAACTGGCGGAAGCATAGGCGATAACTCTTCCATTCTGTATGAGTACACATCCGAGTCCGATCTTGGATGCGTCACAAAACACATCAAAAGGTTCCTCCAAATCTGGCTGAGCCAAAACAGGCGCGGAAGTCAACAAGGTTTCGCAGAGTGCGAAAAGCTGCCTCACACTCTGGAGTCCATTCAAACTTCTTGTTTTTCTGCGTTAAACGGGTCAGGAGGTTTGGCTATTCTCAAAAAATCTGGAATGAACCGACGGTAGTACCCGGCCAATCCTAGAAAGCTCCGTACCTCAATGTACGTTAGTGGGTGCTTGCCAATTCATAACTTCCTGTACCTTCGTGGGATCCACGGAAAATCCTTCCTCTGAAAGAAACGTGACCAAAATGAAAGGTACCCGGAAAGGGTACCTTCTTTAACCAAAACTCACACTTGCTAAACTTAGCATACAACTTATGTTCTCGAAGTCGAGCTAAAATGACTCGAAGATGTTCGGCATGATCCTCTTCGTTCTTAGAGTAGACCAGAATATCATCGATGAACACCACAACAAACTTATCCAACTCGGGCATGAAGACCGAATTCATCAGGTACATGAAATGTGCCGGTGCATTGGTTAACCCGAAGGACATAACTAGATACTCATAGAGTCCGTATCTGGTGGAGAAAGATGTTTTTGGTATATCTTCTCTTCTGATCTTAATCTGATGGTATCCTGACCTTAGGTCGATCTTGGAGAACACTTTTGCCTTTGATAGCTGATCAAACAAGATGTCGATTCAAGGTAAGGGGTACTTGTTCTTTATAGTTACTGCATTAAGCGGTCTGTAGTCCACACACATCCTTAAAGTTTTATCCTTCTTCTTCATGAAGATAGCGGGACATCCCCAAGGTGACGAACTAGGGCGTATCAAACCCTTATCCAAAAGCTCCTGTAACTGGACCTTGAGCTCTGCTAACTCTTTAGCGTGCATCCTATACGGCCTCCGAGAAATGGGTGCCGTTCCAGGGATTAACTCTATAGCAAACTCCACATCCCTATCTGGTGGTAGTCCAGGCAACTCGTCAGGAAAAACATCTGGAAACTCACACACTACTGGGATCTCAGCTATCTGCTTTGCCGTGATATTGAATAACACTCCGATCTCATGGGGGTTTCTAGGTAACTTAAACCGAAAGGTAGACCCACTACGAGGGCTAACCATAGAAACTACTCGCTCTGCGACGTCAAGATTGACCTTCCAGAGTTTCATCCAACCCATACCCAAGATCACATCCAAACCCAGACCAGGGATTACGATGGGATCCACTATGGCCTTCTTATCCCAAAGTCATTTCCACTCCCTTAGCCATTTTACGCGCGGAGAGAACAGCTCTGGCGGAACTTATCTGATATCCCCGATCTATCTACTCTACCAACTCAAGATTACTTCTCAAAACAAAGTTCTCACTTATGAAAGAATGCGATGCTCCAGAATCAAACAGCACAACTGCAGGGCATTGATTAACAAGAAACGTACCAGCGGCGACAGGCTCTCCTTCTGGAACTTCCTCCACGGCGGTGTGATGCACATGACCTGCGCGAGGTGGAGGCTGGGTGTACTGCTTCTTTGGACGAGGGCACTGATGTGACAGGTGTCCAGTCTGACCACAGTTGTAGCACGGGCCAATCACGTATGGGGTCTTGGAAGCTCCTACACTTCCTGCCTTATTCTTGTTCTGCATCAGAGGAGCGTGTAGGGCTTCTGAAAACTGGGACGGGGATGGTTGGGGTGATCTTCCTCTGCGGGGGTCGAAACCTTGCTCCAGCCACTGGCGGGCGATACGGGGCACGTGCTTCGAAAGGGGTTCTCTGCTGAGATGAACCTCCTTCGTTCGCACGACGGCGGTTTTCTGTCGCCAGCCTACTGTCATTGGCCTCTTGATTTAGGCAGTCACTGATGAAGTCACTGAAGGTAGTGCGGTGACTGTTGCCCATTTTGAAAGCATGGCGGCACTCATTCCACGCTTGAAGCTTGCGATCTTCTTGGCCTCAGTGTTGACAAAGTCTGGGGCGTAGCGTGCTAGGTGTTGAAGCTGTGGAGATACTCGGACATAGATCTGGTTCCCTGAGACAGCCTCATGAACTCTGCAATCTTCATTTCAATCAGACCACTAGGGATGTAGTGGTTGCGCATAGAAGTCGAGAACTGATCCCAAGTGACACACGCATTTGCAGGCAACGATGCATGGTATTGGGCCCACCATAAACCTGCGAGTCCTTCCAACATGTGTGCGGCGTACTCTGCCTTGAGCTCTTCCGTCAGACGAAGCAGACGGAACTTCTGGGTGATGGAATTGAGCCATTCATCAGCCTCAAGCGGTTCGGTGACTTCCTTGAACACCGGGGGACAGGTGTCCAAGAAGTCACGGTAGGAGCTATACTGGTTGGGCTCCGGGCCTTGGCGCTGCTGATGCTGCTGCGCGGTGTTGTTAGCGATGTTGCGGAGGGTGGCCTCCATGTGCCTCTGCATCTCTTCCATGTTCCTCTGGCTGCCCAAGAACTGGCCGAAAAATGCTTGCGGCATCATCGGCGGCGGTGGGGGGGTGGCAGATTCTCCTCCTGTCCAGACCCCTGTCCACGTTGGCTGCGAGTGTGTGCCGGCATCTGCATATCCCATTAATAAGCAATCATTAGGTGACGTTACATCGATCATGAATAAATACTGCGCTGTACATAATTCGAAAATTTAGCACACGACCAAGTATAATTACTCATTTCCATATAACATCACAGAATAATCGCTCGAAATTAGACATGCAAACGACGGATTTCCATAAAAAGGTGCCGGATCGAAGTCCGGACTTTGTCCAAAAGACATACATGCCACATACATCTTAATTTAAACCAACACATGTCTGGGGTGTTACATCACTAGCGAGCATGCTCAAGCTATACAAAAGAAAACGATCCCTAACGAAACTAACGCTCAGGCGTCTCCAGCGGCGAACGCGGCGTCCTCTACGTCGGCGTCGATCATCGGCTCGTCAGCGTGATCCTCCTCCGGTGGGGCGTCGGGACCAAGGACCTCTCCGTCCTGGGGATCCTGGCCTCGGCTGCGGGAACCTCGGCAGCTGCTGGGGCGGCGGCCTCCTGCGCGGCGTGATGCATCTGGTGGACTGCCTCGTGGAGCTGGTCGATGTAGGCCTCCTGTCCATGGATCTGCTGTATCAGGAGGTGAGCTCCCTTCTGAGCTGGTCGAGCGATGTGCGGGCCTCATCCCTCTGAAGGGCGGTAGTCAGGTACATCTGCTCTGCAACGGTCCTGGCAGTGGCCTGTGCTGCTGCTGTAGTACGGGCGTCGTCACGCTCAAGAGTGATCTGCTGAATCTTCTCCTGAAGACGGGCTACCTCAGCGTCAAACTCTTCCTGTAGCTTCCTCTTGCTCTGGAAGGTGGCTGTGAGGGTGAAGGACACGCTCTCGAGAGTGTGCTCCAAACTCTCACATACACCTAACAAAGCTCCAGTGGCACTCATCGCAGGCGTCTCACAGTAGAACCTCTCCTCTGGGCTCCCTGTCAAGGCTGACTCCAAGTCTGCTTCCAGCGCAATGGAAAAAGTGATCCCTCGGGAAACACTCCTGCCATAGCACTAGCTAGGTCGGCGGGAAAATGGGCGATGATATCCTTCAGCACAAGATACGCTGCCCTGTTGGCTCCATCCTTGGCACATGTGCCTCTGGTGATCTTCGTCCATCCTGTCCAGTGGGGCTTGGCAGGCAAAGCTTTGACTTTGATTTCCACCATGACCAAGGAATCCTGCCCGTAGATCTCCTTCTGCCATGAGTACCAGGGCTCGTGTCCTTCCTCATAGCCCACAGCCTGCAGAATCCTCCAAAGGATAGTCGGCAACCCGAAGTAGGACAAGAACGTCTTCCGGGTCAGCTTGGTGGCCAAGCGGTGACGCGGAACTCCTCTTCCTCCGGTGTCCTTGCGAGCAGTCAACTTAGTCCGGGCCATCTGTAGAAACAAAAGGTTTCGAACTCTCGTGAGATGGATATTAAGTTGGCAAATTTTATAGAAAAGAGACAACTTTTATTTAAGGGGGGGTAATGTAAATGCAAGAATTTAAACATGATGCATGATCGTACTTACGTTCTCACTCACTAACATGACTCGTAAGTCCTAACGTTCTAGTCGGTGGCAAGAACGATCTCTCATGCGTTATCTACACGTTCTACTCATCGCATAGTTAGTGTACCTGCAGAAGATTCATTTCAGCCCAAAGCAATCCCAATGATAAAACAACTGAGTATTGGCTAATATGCGCAAAATACATAGAAGCCAACACTAAACACCATGCACCAATAGAGAAAACACCCTCAAAACATTGATACCCTCATATGTGTCTGCGTGGAGCTCGCACATACTTGGTATAAGAACTCTCACCTAGACCGATGGTTGGACGGTCATGCTCTCATATCTCACAAAATCATTTTATGCATATTTTCGCGATCGACGCATTCTCTTTTTCCCGAGAATGGACCAGCAAATAAAGATCCAGCATGAAGCAAAACCCGAACCCTGTTAGTAGTTAAGCCACCTGATTCCTAGTATAGGCTTAAGGACGAGACTGGGCACACTTAGTAATTGGAAATAGTTTTGAAAATAGTTTTGAAATACCCATTTAGTTCGAAAATAGCTCTTTGCGGACGCAATAACTTGAACCATGCTCTGATACCAGCTGTGGCAGAACCGTCCTGATTATAAGAGCTCAAGTACCGTCTGACATCGACTCATACTTGAACCCATATAACCCCGGTAGTCCGAAAATCTCGAAGGATTTCTATCATCTTACAATATACAGGATCGCATTGTTCAAGAATTACATTCGCAAAGATACATCACAGGGAAACGAAACTGGATTTAAACATCGAGTACGAATTTAAGACAGAGTTTTACAATACCAGATTTAAAAGGGCGGAAGCTTAAATAAGTTTGAAACACGATCACCACACATGTGGTCCAAATAAAGCATTGTTTGATAAATCCAACTCAACACAACACACTCACTCTTCCCTTTTTAGATAATGTGCCACTAGAAGTCTCAGACCAGCAAAAGAAAGGGGAAGCTTCTGGAAGACCCTGCCCTGGGCCTACTCCTCATCACCTTCCACTAGGTAGAGGCAGTGCTTACAATAGCCAAAGTAGACCTGGCCATCTGCAACAAACGGGATAAACCCTGAGTACGGGATGTACTCAGCTAGACTTACCCGTCCAACTGAAAATAAAGACACCAAGGATATGCAAGGCCTTTTGGGTGGAGTTGGGATCTTTTAGTTGCGAAAAGCTCAAATTCAGATGAGGGTAATTGCTGATATTGATGAGCTGTCACTTTTAGACCTATTCCTTACTCTAGGTTTGCACCTGAACTAATGCACTCACTTGAGTCTAGCAAGCAATTACATAACCATATCCAGTTGACTTATCCATATTTTAGTTGAACCTTTTACACATCACATGGAGTTGTATCGTGGTGAAGCTCGCCATAGTTTCCCACTAACCGGGGGAGACGGCGACTCGAATCGAATTCCAAACCAGCTGGTGAAAGACCTTTAATACCAGCCCACACTTTCCTCGTCGGGTCCATGCATTGGGCAACCGCTCGATGCTTGTTCGTGGTGGTAATCGTCGCGGCTCACAGCACGGACCGCCCAATTGGAACCTGGCGATGCCCTCACGCGGCAGATCGCATTTCCATACTAGAGGGCACGACACGGGTTGAGACTGGCCTGAACAGCGTCTAACCGGCTTTGGGGTCGATGATTACGGCACCGACATATCCCTAAGTAAAAGGGCGTGTTCAAAAATGAACGAGGGCCAACATCGACACAAACCTACACGATCCAACGGACGGACTGCCCCAAGTTTCCAAATTGTGCCTTGCCTTCCAGTTGACCGTATTTCATTACTACTCAGGTTCTTTTCACGATAGCAAATATAGCCAACCGTGATCCGGTAACTACCCATCAGGGTATTACGGAAACATCCTTAACTACTACTTTTATTAAGCAAGCTAAGCAATTCTACATTGTAAATAAATAACAGGATAACAAGGTAGATATTAATCAATAACCAAGGAATGGTAATGCAGCAAGTAGGATTCATTCCAACTCCTATACCTAATGCATCACAATATAAAAGGACTCAAGTAATTTTAATTGCAAAAGATAGGAGGCTTAATATGCTCCGGGGCTTGCCTTGAGAGAAGACTGAGGCCTCGTGGGAGGGGCACTCAGGCAGGTTAGTGTCGGCCGCGGGGTCGACTTCCTCGGTATGATGAAGTTCCGGGATCTCGTGCTCGACGTTTGTCTCCTGCTCCTGGTCTTGATCCTGAACTGTCGATCCTATTGCAATGCGGTTGAAAATGATAAATAAATAATACGTGGTGCGAGATGTGGTGGTAAGAAGAGTAACATTTCTTGCAAACCAACAAAACCAACTTGTTGAACCACTTTTGACATTGAGGTAAATACTTATTTATTTCATAAAACAAAATCCAATAATTTACCTATTTTTTATTTAGAAATACAAAAGAAATTCAGGTTTGAACTGCAAGTGCATTTTTCTGAACTCAGAAAAATCCACCAAAATTCCAGAAGGCAATTAACACCTGCTGGACTTCACTGAACAATTTTCAGCCAGAAATAAAATACAGAACTGCAGATATAAAAATAACAAATAAACTGCTCAAAAGGTGCTTTGAACTAACTTTTTACACACAAAATGTTCAACAGCAGATTTCATAATTTTCCTAGCTTCAACTACTCATCAACATTCTACTGTAGAAAATTTATTATCAGAACATAAATATACAAGCCTACACAAAATAAACAAATCTATTCCAAATTAAACCATTTGAACTACAACCCTACTAGAAAAGGGTGCTAAACTCATTTTCATATTTTTCCCATATTCTACTTCACATTTCATACTTATCAAGAAAGTTACATGAACAGAAACATTATATTATTCTTACATGAATTTCTAAAAGAAAACGCAGAAAAGTACATTTACAAAGCAACTTTAGATTTCTTCACATAACAACCCATGCTTACATTTTTCCTCACTAAAACATCATACACAGCGACCGTATAATTTTTCCCACATTTTATTTTGACATATAAAATACTTAACACTTATTCCAAGAAATCAATCAAAAGGACTTTAAATCATAACAGAAACTTTTTCCACATAAACAGTGCATCATATATTTTTCACAGGTGGAAAGCATGATAATAAACTTACACAAATTTTCCAGAATTATCTCAACCAGAAAACACACATTTTCATTTATCTCAACAAAACCATATAAGCTGAAATAAATAGAAACAGTAAAATAATCTTCTACCAAAAATACTTTCATATTTTTCCATGATAGATCTACTCATAAACAACCTAACAAAACTGAAAGTACTTCATTTGGACTTTTAAAACGAGCTACACAAAAATAACAAGCATTTCTGGAAAATAAAAGTAAAAAGGAAAACATTTGAATCTTCCCGGCTCGGCTTGCGTGAGCATGGTCCATGGACCGGGTGAGGCTGACGCGTGGGGTCTGCTGGTCAACGGGACCCACCCATCAGAGAGGGCGAAGCAGGGGGAAGGTTTGACCGGCGATTGCTCGCCGACGGTGAGCTCGCCGGCGGTGAGGCTAGGCTCGATGGACTCGTCTCGACAAGGCGCATCGGATGGTGTAGATGGTTTGGCTAGCGCACGACCGAGCGTGTCGCGGCGAGCGAGCGGTGGCGGGGGTGGGGTGGTAGGCGAGATGGTGACGGTACTGGACGCCGTTTCCGGCGCGGCGCGCTGTGAAATTGGGGAAGGCGAAGGCTCACACGAACTCTAGGGAGGCTATCGGAGGGCTCGGTTTGGCTTGGGAAGCTCCGAGAAGCTTGGCCTCGGGCATGGCCTCGACAGACAACCATGACGCTCGGCGGCGGGAGAAGAGGTGGGAGAGAGCGGTAGCGTTGAAGCTAGACGGTGTTCTCACCCTGCCTTGGCTCGGTGAAGCTCGAGGACAAAGGAGAGCGGTGACGAAGCTCGGGTCGATGCGGAACAGGCTTGAGCTCCACTCGGCGGCGAACGGGGACCGAAAGGGGCTCCTCGTCCTCCGGCGGCGATGGTGCTTGGCCGGGGAAGATGGTGTGCGCACGGCGTGTGCACGGTGAGGCGGAGCGGTTGGCGAGAGGAATCGGACAGTAGAGGTTGGAACGGAGAGGGGAGGTGGCGGTGGCGAACGGTGGTGAGGGTGGCGGACGCTTGCGCGTTCCTGGGAGCGGAGAGGGAGCGAGAGTGAGAGCGGCGAGCAGAGCCGTCGTACGGCGCGGCCGTCAGGCCTGACCGGCGTGTCGCGCGGCGCGCGCGGCGCGCGGGAGCGGGCACGGGCGGAGCTGGGCCGGCGCGGCGCTGGTGGGCCGAAAGGCTGAGCGGGCCGAAGGGAAGCGCGGGAAAGAATTTGTTTTTCTTTTTCTTTTTCAAAAACCTAACAAACTTTGACCACTCAAAAACAGTTTCAAAAACTCCAAACTAGGTTTTGACCCAATATAAAAGTTGCTCAAAATAATTTTCTCTACAACTTTCATATAACACTTTTTCTAAAAACCATTTTTAAATCCTCCATATAAATAAAGCCAATTTTGCAACATAAACCATTTTGCTTGCCTCATTTTTATTTGATAAACTATTTTGAACTAGGTCAAAATACCAACATGAAAAGCACTCTACTCAATATTCTCTATTTTATAGAGCTATTTGCCAAAACAGAAATCCACTTTAACCATCAAGTCCAACAGAAATCCAAAATCCAGATAAACAAAAGGCAAAAAGCACTCATATGCACATGAAATGATGCAATGCATTGCTTATGTATTTAGTAGCTAAATGCGGTTCCTAATGCAGTGCTTGACACTAGGGTGTCACAGTAACCCCCTGTGCCAGGTGGTGGTGGTACTTGTTCTTCTTTGCGAGCTCGATATTGGTTTCACTTTGAGCTAAGAACTCTGGCTCTCTCCTTTGTTCTAGAAAAACCGCCCACTGCCCGGTCGTGATGTTGTATGTTTTTGTTGGGTCCAACCCTTTCTTTGCCCACTTGGTATTCATCTCGGACCTCCAGTTTCGGAACATGGTCGCAAACTGCTTCATGACATATTCTTTCATGAGTTGGACTGAGCCCCGAGGAAAAACAAACCTTGTCTCAAGCTTATCCCAAATTTTTTTCTTGTCATTATTTGGCACATCTTTCCACTGTCGGATTGTGATGTCAAGATTGTCCCTAACTAAGAAACCACGGGCGTTCCGAAACTTAGGTAGGGCTTCCTCAGGAGCTAGGGGTTGTCCATTCGGGCTCACTTCTGAGATTCTGTATGTATCATCTGGCCACCTGTTCAGTCCTCTGTCACCTCGTTTTGGTCACTCTGCTTCCTTTTCCTTGAACTCTCAATGGTCGTCTTGGTCGGGTTCGGTGCGTCTTCGTGTGACACTTCTTCTTGAGCTACTATCTCTTTGAACTGCGAGAACATCTCCTATTCATGAAAAAAGGTAGACAAAAGAAATTATAGATTGGTACATATAGATACGGACATGAAAATCATAGGTGTGTAGTTTACCTCATCAACTTCTGGATTGTAATTAGGGTCACGTGCCAATTCATGACGAGCCTTCCTTACTTCTGGAGGCTCTATGTCGTCGCTAACGCTTTCGTATGAAGGCGTGGAGGCCCCTTCTGCTTCGTCCTTTTCGTTGGTCCCTTCTGCTTGCTTTGTGTGTTCGGCCCCTTCTGCTTGGCCCGTTTGGTGGGGCCCTTCTGCTTGCTCCGTGTGTTGATCCATTCTGCTTTTCCGTTGCGCAGAGAAAGTCTCGCAAAAATCTGACATTAAATAAGTAAGATAAATATTATACATATTTTATAAAGGTATGTTTGTAAAAAGGTATGTTTTGTTCGTTGCATACACCATTAATCATGATCATACCCCGCGCGTTGCAACGGAGTTTTATGATATTATAACGGAAGAAGATTCATGGACTGATAAGTATTAAAACTATGACACAAAAACATATAAATTTGATCCTTTGGTCAAATAATATGAAATGAAATATTTAGTAGCTCTTCTTTAAGCATAAACTATATGAATGAAAGACATATAAATTTAAACCTTTGGTCGAATGATATGAATATGATGCTACAAAATATTGCTTGCGATAACTAATGTTAATTAGATATTATTCTGTGATCAGTCATGGTAAGCAAAACTACAATTTAGTCGTTGTCCAACATTGTCCAACTGAGCTCCAAAGTTCTGCGAAGGTAGGTCACAGTACTAATAGTACACAGAAAAAATTTTATAATTTTTGGAGCTACAGAATACTCTAGAAAAATCCTGGAAGTTGCATTTATTAATTAATTGCCTAATTTTTACCGCACAGGAAAGGTACCCAAAATATAAATTTCATATTTTTCCTAAATAGGTCACAATACAGAGAGCTCACACAAAAAATTCATTATTTTTGGTACACCAGACAAATCTGTACAAAAATCTAAAGATCAAGCACTATTCAAAAAACAGAAAATAAAAAAATTCTAATAGGCCGGCCGACACCGCTCGCAGCTCGGCCCACACCGCTCGGCCTCTCGCTCCCCTGCGCCACACACCGTCGACGCCCCTGCACGCGCTCCTCCCGCCACACCTCGGCCATCTGCAGCATGCGGCGCTCCTCCTCCATCTCCTCCCTCCGCCGCCTCTGCCCGCGCCGCCGCCGCGCGCAGAGAGTAGGAGAAAATGTACCGAGAAGCTCACCGGAGTGGATAGGAAGATGATAGTGCCAGAGAAGCTCGCCGGAATGCTTGACGACAACGATGGCTAGAAGAACACGGACGACGATGTTGTGCGGCGGCGGCACTATCCGAGGGCGAGTGGCGCACGACCGGAGAGGGTGAGGCGGCGGCGGGTACAGTCGACGAGACGATGGAGAGGCGGCGGGGAGGGCGGCGCGGCGAGGAGGGCAATCATCAGAAATTTTGGCAGCCTGCCGGCGTGTTTTGGATTCGACTGGCGCCTTCGGGACCTAGAAATTTTCGGGTGGACGAATGCAGGATACTTATAGGAGGTATTTATATAGGCGGTTCACCTTAGTAACCGCCTGTAGAAATTATTTCCACAGGCGGCGGTCAATGCGAACTGCCTGTAGAAATCATTTCCCGAGTGTGGTCAATGCGAACGAGGCACCCCTCGAGCACTCCTCAGGTACCCCTCGAGAGGCACCCCTCGAGCACTCATCAAGCTTCGAGTGCATACTTATCCGAGGTACCCCTCGATTACGGAAACTTCCCGAGCGAACGACGCAGGCCTCGAGTACAAACCCATTCGAGGTACCCTTCGATTACGGAAACTTCCCGAGCGAACGACGTAGGCCTCGAGTGCATACCCATTCGAGAGAACCGCCTGAAGAAATCATTTCTACAGGCGGTTGGCATTGACCACCGCCTGTAGAATTATTTCTACAGGCGGTTCTCATTGACCGCCGCCTGTAGTAATGTATTTCCAAGTTCATTTCTATTTTTTTAAATGAATTTGCAGAAATTATTTAAAAACTTGCAAAATTCATATCTTGAGTAATATTGGTCCAAATTAGTGGGAAAAATTATGATGTTTCTCTTGAGAAGATCTTCATGTTGAAAATATGAAATGACATGTTTCAGAAACTTTTATATGTAAAGTTCTAGGAATTTTAAATCTCGACAGCTCGCAGATGAAATTTGGGACACTAAATTAGCTCTAGTGAGAAAGTATTGAATACCAAAGTTATAGGTACAACATCATGCACATCTTTTCTAGGACATCCCTTCATTTGGCACTTGTTTTAGGTCAAAGATTTGAAATTCAAATTTTGAGAGAGTTTTTTGCAGCTAAGGGATTTAAAAGTGGCTCTCACGAAAAAGTTTTGAATACCAAAGTTGAAGGGGACAACATTATCTACAACTTTTGTTTTGGTCATTTCTTTATTTGATACTGTTTGTACCACACGTTGTCCATATCTACTCTAATCTTTCGTAAAACTCAATTAAACTCTACGAGAGATGTGCCCACTTGTGAAGCATCTATGATGCCACTTTGTTGAAATCATTTTATTCTTTTTCCTGGAGTTTAGATGGTCAAGACATGTCACCACACCAAATTTGAGGATTTTTTGAAAAAACTAGTGAATTACTATTTTTTTAAGTTCTAGGAATTTTAAAGTCTGATAGCTCGCAGATAAAATTTGGGACACTAAATGACCTGTAGTGAGGAAGTGTTGAATACCAAAGTTGTAGGTAACAACATTATGCACATATTTTGTATAGGACATCCCTTCATTTGGCACCTTTTTTATAGTCAAAGATTTGAAATTCAAATTAAGAGAGTTTTGTGCAGCTAAGAGATTTAAAAGTGGCTCTCACGAAAAAGTTTGAATACCAAAGTTGAAGGGGACAACATTACCTACAACTTTTGTTTTGTACATTCCTTTATTTGACATTGTTGTACCACACGTTGTCCACATCTACTCTAATCTTCCATGAAACTCACTTAAACTCTATGGGAGTTGTGTCACCTTGTGAAGCATCTATGATGCTACTTTGTTGAAATTATTTTATTCTTTTTCCTGGAGTTTAGAGGACCAAGACATGTCACCACACTAAATTTGAGGATTTTTTTAAAAACTATTTTTTTTTAAGTTCTAGGAATTTTAAAGCCCAACAGATCGCAGATGAAATTTGGGACACTAAATGACCTCTAGTGAGGAAGTGCTGAATACCAAAGTTGTAGGTAACAACATCATGCACATATTTTGTATAGGATATTATGATCAAAGGTTTGAAATTAAAAAAAATTACATAAATGGATTACATGGCAAATAACAAAAATAATCTAGGCCACTACTGTTGTTCCTTGTCCATCATGGCGCACCCCAAGACAACGATTTCTTTGGGATACTTCGCTCAACATTCCTTATCTTTGCCGGATGGTCATCTACAAATAGACATGTTGCTGAACTAGTTAAATTCATCTAGGTCAGATACACCATCAACTCCTAAAGTTTGTTGCTTTCCAGGAAAAACTACATGCTTCGGCTTGTTAGTACTTTTCTTCTCATTAGAAGAAAGGATTTGTTCCATAGAAGTCCTGTGAAGCACGGTTAGCCATATCCACGGATCACCTTTGTAGCCTACCTTACTTAGATGAAGAACTCTGACCCCATAGTTGTCTACTCTGACTATTTGTCTTCAACCCATTGACATCAAAACACACAGATCTGAAATGTACCATACTCTAGTTCCTATATGTCTTCAACGAAGCCATCATGCAGTAAGGTTCCAGAACTGCTCTGTTCACATTGGACGCGTCGCCACTGAGGCATCGGACGCTGCCAGCGTCCGATGCAGTGACTTGTTCGCTGTTTGTCCGCGGTTCGTTCGTTCGTTCGACGTCGGTTTTGGTTCCGGCTTTTGCGTTGGACTTTTGGGTTGTGTAGTATCCCGCTGGCTTCTAGGAAGCATCCACCCTACATCTAAGGTCATGGGTACTAGCAAGCCTGTGTCTTGCTTTCAGGGTGATTTTCTGGGACAAGGGCCAGTCATTTCATGAGTTGAAATTTGAGGCTCCCATTCACCCCCCTCTGGTCGCCAATTCGGTCCTTCAATTGGTATCAGAGCAGGTTAAGGGATCTTCTCTACCTTAATCGGTTTTGGATCCTAAGGGCGACATGGATCAAGGGAACGGAAAGGCTCCCTACTTCGATGGGACAAACTATCCCTATTGGAAGATTCGGATGCGTGCCTATCTCTGCAGCATCAGTTCTTCTGTTTGGAAAATATGCGAGAATGTTGAGTACGAGGTCCTTGTGGCTCGTGTGGGTCAGATCCAGATTGACCATCCTGAGGCAAACTCCAAGGCTCGTAACACTCTCTTGGCCAGCATCTCCCTTCCTGAGTTCGAGCGTGTCTCCGAGCTTGAGACTGCATGAGAGATCTGGGTGAAGCTTCAGAGCTATCACGAGGGGACCGTTGAGGTCAAGACCAGACTCTTCGAGACCTACAAGAGGGAGTACGAGAACTTTGTTCAGATGGAGGGAGAGACGATTGACGCTATGTTCACTCGTTTCCAAATGATTGTGAACAAGATGCGTGCCAATTGGGCCAACCTACCTTATGATGATCATGAGAGGGCGCTCAAGTTGCTATATGCCCTGGATCGGAAGGTATGGGAGGTGAGGTGTCGACCATCATAGAGTCTCCATCCTATGACACCCTCACCGTGGACGAGATTTTCAGCAAGCTCAAGTCCACCAAGATCTATCACTTGACTCAGGCCAAGCTGAAGAACCCATCTTCACATTCCATGGCTTTGGTCTCAGGCAAGGGTGGATCGACTCTTTCCTCTGGCGCTTCACCACCTCTCTTTGCTTTGTCTTCTTTGCTTTCAGTGACAGAGGAGCAGGTGGAGGCGTTGGGCGATGATGAGCTCGCCCTCATCATCACCCGGTTCTCGCGGTTCCAAAACAACCGCCTGAATCGCCGGCGTGGTGGCGCACGTGAGGGCTGCTACAGATGTGGAGATCTGGATCACTTCGTTGCAAGCTGCCCCAAGCGCGACAAGAGCTTCCCCGGCAAGAACCACAACACCAGGCGCAAGGGCAAGCCAGAGAACAAGGTCGGGAAGAAGAAGAAGGGTAGCTACCGCCGGGAGGACGTGGAGAAGGCTTTCGACGCCGGCCAGCGTGCCTTCATCGCCTCCATCAGTGACGTCGAGAAGAGCTCCAACGGCGACTCCAGCGATGATGGGTCCGAGCACAAGACTGAAGAATGCTTCAACGGACTCTACTTCTTTGGCATCTCCTTAGAGGGCTTCTGCACCATGGAATTGGATGAGGAGGACCACAAGTGTCAGGACAAGGATGCCAACACCGACGACGACGATGACGCTTCCAAGGTATCATCCTCCTCTCTTGTTGATCATCTTACCGATGAGCGCGACACCTTAGCTGACATAGTCCTTGGTCAAGACAAGCAACTTAAGCGTGCCATTAGAGAGCGCAACGAGTTCAAGGCTAAAATGGTAGAGGCACTTAAGGAGCTTGAGAGTGCTAGGACCGAGGTGAAGGTGACCGAGGAGGAGGAGTGTGATGAGTGCTCGATGCATATGACAACTTTGCCACCATGCAAACCAAGTATGCCTCTTTGATCGAGGTGTATGATGAGCTAAAGTGTAGGCTAGACTTGGTTGGTGAGTGCAAAGTTTGTGTCACCCTGAGGAAGGAGCTAGAGGAAGTGAAGGCAAGGTTTTTTTACTGGGTGCGTGCAAGTCCTGTCAGGCTTGCGAACAGAGTTGGCAGAAGTTACTGCCAAGCTTGCTGAAGCCATGAAGGCCTACTCAGTTGCACCTTGTCTGCTCCATGTGAGCGATGTGCGGCGATGGAGCTTGAGATTGCCAACGGTCGGCATGACAGGATGCAAACCGAGGAGGAAAACACATACCTTCGGTCTATCCTGAGTTGAGTGTCATGTAGTGAGCTGCAGTTGGGCATGATGATCAGTCAGTCAAGAGGGGAACTGGCGGTCCGGGAGTAGGCCTTTGCTTCAGGTGTGAGGGCTCTGTGTCTTTGGCAAAATCGGTGAGTTTAGAGGAAAGTAGACCTGAAAGTGAGAAATGCATCCATCTCCCCTAGCTTATCAAGAATCACCCCACCAGAGCCAACCTAAGCCTATCAACCAAGGAATGGCCTTGAGTCTCCCAAGGCTCCCAACCTCGCAAAGCAACTTGGGTTCCCCAAACCTAACCACTTAGGAAACACACTTGACACCCTTCTGGCTTACTCTAGTGATCCCCAATTCCGAAGGGCAAGAGGCCGCCAAGGTGAAAGAACCCCGCAAACCAAGCAAACCAACAAACCCAAAGAGAGTGGTGAGGTTTGAGTTGCGAGTACCTGTCATCGCGAGGGTCGCCTATGCGGATACATGGGTGTATGCCGAGTCTCTGAGTGATGAGTGATTGTCAACTGGGATAATGCGCATGTTCTTTGGCTTGTGTTGTGCAGGTGTCGAGCACGGATACAGTGATCGAAGGCAAGGTGAAGGTCAAGTAGAGACGTGCCGTGCCGATGGACCGAGAGTGGCGAAGGGCGGACGTGAGGCTTGGACTGAGGGACCGGTGGCCTGAGGATCAGCTGTGGTGGCTGACAGCCTGGGACAGCGACGAGCGAAGACTTGCGGGCACGGTGTTGCTTGGGTCGAGGACCTGGGGACACGTGTCGGTGGACGGGGTGCACGGGCGGTGCATCCCCTCTACGGCTCGGTTTGGTGGTTGAGCCACAGAAAAACCACCGAGTGGACGGTTTCCAGGTTTGGGCCTCAAAACCTGGGCGCTGATGGTTTTCGAGTTTGGCCACAAAACTCGGGCTGAGGACGGTTTCCAGGTTTGGGCCTCAAAACCTGGGTGCTGCGGGTTTCTCTGAGTTTGGGCCACAAAACTCAGGCGATGGACGGCTGGTTTCCGGTTTGGGCCTCAAAACCGGGGGTTGGTCGTGAAGGCTGGTTTCCCGGTTTGGGCCTCAAAACCGGGGGCGAAGTCCGGGAAAAGGACAAGCAGAGCGGTGGCGGCACGTGGCGGCAATCGGTGAGGTTGCGTCGAGGCAACGCTACCAGTTGTGCGGGCGTGGCCGTCGGATCACCACCTATCTTCGAGTTGGTCCAGAATAACCCTAGGGTTTAGCTGGTTCGCTCTGTAATGTTAGGGGTAGAGTGGGAATTAGAATTAGGATAAGTAGAGGGAGACACCCACCTCCCATCTATCTCAGTCATTTGCTCTTTGCCTTCTAGTTTTCCTGCTCTCCCAATCCCCTGCTGTAGCAACTGAGATCCGCAGAGAACCATACCTCTTGTACTGGAGATTTTGAGGAAGTGAGACCGTAATCTCACTGTTGTAGCGTGTGGTAGCCACACGGTTGCAGATCGATGTGTTGATTCGTGTTTTTGTTCGTGTTCTTCGCGTTCTTCGTTTCTCGTGATTTTCCCGTCACTCGATCTCCCTCTCTACTGCGTCTTTTTGAAATCCGTTTGAATCAACTTGTTCTTTATAGTGAGGAGATCATTTCCACCGAAGGAATTTATCTAACTCCTCACGAACAAGTAGATCGGGTTGATTTCATTTTCATGGCGCTTTTTCGGTTCATACTCCTTCCCTCTCGATTCCCGGTGTTTGAGTTGATTTGAGCGGATGATTTCTTGGGGATAGTCTCCAACTACCTCGTGATCATCTTCTCCAAGTTTGGGAACAAGGGATTTTGATTTGAATCGATTTGGGAGATTTGAGTTGAGGGCGACCGAAATCGCCCTCTCTGAACAGCCGCGGACAGTCCGCCGTTCCAGCGCGGACAGTCCGCCGTCCAAGGGACAGTCCGGCATCGGGACTCAGCCGGCAGTGCTGTTTGTCACTGAGTACAGTGTTTCATTTTTGACCGGCGGACAGTCCGCCGTTGGAGTACGTGACATTTGGGCGGACAGTCCAGGGGACTTGCAGCGTCTGTGCTATTTCTGGTTTTCTGCCGGTGGACAGTCCGCTAGTGGACCGCGGACAGTCCGCCCCTGGCGAGACAGTCCGGGACGGGAGTCCGGACAGTCCGAGAATCGGCTGTAGGCTGAGCTTTAGTGTGTTTTCTCCCCGACTTCTTCGCTTGGTTTCCGGACTTCTCGTTGGCCCTATAGTTCACCTAGGAACCTCTCTAAGTATCTTTGCTACTTGTTAGCATGGTATTTGGGGATTTCCCAACGTAGCCTTCAATCTACGTTCGGACTCGGTTTTTAGGGGTCGAACTTGTGCCGTGCTTTTGGCGTTTGGTTTGCTATCGCTTTGTGGTGCCTCGCTGTGATCCTAGGGATCATCCACCCTCTTCCAAGGGTCGTGGGCATCACGGTTTCGATCGAAGCTTTTGGGGTTGATTTTGGGGACAAAAGCCAAAGTTTCGAGAGAAATTTTTGAGCTCCCATTCACCCCCCTCTGGTCGCCTTGCTATTGCATTCTCGTCCTTCAATTGGTATCGGAGCAGGTTAAGGATCTTCCACCTTAGCCGGTTCCAGATCCACAGAAGGCGACATGGATCGCGGCGTGGGCAAACCGCCGTTTTTGATGGGACGAACTATGCGTATTGGAAGATACGCATGTCGGCCTATCTGCAGAGTATGGGTGCTTCCATCTGGGATATTTGCAACTCTGCCGATTACGTGGTCTTGGCTGCTCGTGTGTCTCAGCATCAGATCGATGAGCACGATGCCAATAGCCGAGCCCGTAATGCTCTTTTCTCATGCTTGAGCATGAGGAGTTTGATCGCGTTTCTCACCTCGCTACGGCTCGGGAGATTTGGGCACCCTCATGCGTTTCCATGAGGGAACCTCTCAAGTCAAAACCCGTCTCTACGAGTCGCATAAGCGAGAGTATGAGAACTTTCGACACATGCCTGGCGAGAGCATAGAAGTTTATTCGCTCGCTTTCAGGTGATTGTCAACAGGATGAGGGCTAACAAGGAGCTGTTGCCTTTCGACGATCATGAGAGAGCTTTGAAGCTTTTGCATACTCTTGATCGGTCGGTGTGGGACTCCAAGGTTAGGCGATCATCGAATCGCCTAACTATGAGACCCTCACATGCGACGAGCTCTTCAGTAAGCTCAAGTCCAGTGAGATCGATGCCATGGCGAGGGCTTCTTATGAAAATCCTTCTGGCCCGTCGATGGCTTTGCTTTCTGGCTCTTCTGCTAACCCCTCTGGAGGCTTTGCACTTTCTTCTCTTCTTTCTGTCACAGAGGAGCAGCTGGAGTTCATGGGGGATGACGAGTTGGCTTTGCTCGCCAACCGGTTCTCGCGGTTCCACAACAACCGCATGAACCGTCGCCCGCGGAGGAGGACGCTCGGGATTTTCGAGTGCGGCGACCCCAACCACTTCATCGCCAATTGCCCGAAGAAGAACAAGCAAGTCTTCGGCAAGGCGGATCATGGGCACAAGTACGACTCCGGCAAGCGCAAGGAGAAGTACGTCCCCGCGAAGCACAAGCGGAAGGGCGGCTTCAACAAGGAGTACATCAAGACGAAGTACTTGGAGAAGGCCCAGGCTGAGCAGCGTGCATTCTTCGCCACGCTCAGCGACGTCGACGACTCGGATGACGACTCCGCTTCCTCAAGCGACGACGAGTCCGAGAAGAAGAAGAGATCGAGGACAAGCTGAACGGCCTCTGCTTCTTCGCCGACAACGAGGGCTTCTGCACCATGGCCCTCGGCAAGGAGGTCGACGGCGAGCTGGAGGACATCCCTCGGAACGACGACGACGACGACACCTCCCAGGTATCTCAGACCCCCGATGAGCTTTCTGCTGAGGTCGAGAAACTTACTGCCGCTCTCCTTAGTCAAGACAAGCTGCTTAGGCGCGCTGCTAGAGAGCGGAAGGAGTTTAGGCAGAAGTGGGAGGATACGGTGAAGGAACTTGAATCTGTCAAGTCCACCGTTGTTGTCACCGATGAGGAGGAGTGTGAGATGTGCTCACACACATGACTGACCTTCTCACTTTGAGAAGTAAGTATGCTGTGTTGGTAGGAGAGGTGGATGAGCTGAAGGCTAGATCCTCGCTGTTGGGTGCGTGCAAGTCCTGTGCGGGCTTGCAATCCGAGTTGGCAGAGAAGAATGCCAAGATTGTGTCTCTTGAGAAAGCCAGCTCGGATAGCACTTGTGTGACTAGGTGCGTTCTGTGTGAGGGTTTGGAGATGGAGATTGCTAACGTGAAGCATGACAAGATGCAAACCGAGGAGGAAAACACATACCTTCGGACCATCTTGTCATGGGTGTCTAGTGGTGAGCCGCAGCTTGGGATGATGATCTCCCAGTTCAAGCGTGCTGCTGGAGGTCCAGGTGTAGGCTTTGCTCAGGGTGTTGAGTGTGCTTCATCTTTTGGGAAGATTGGAGAGTCGAGTGGTCTGAACCCATGTGAGAAGCCCAACTCCACCACTACTCCCAAGCTTACCAAGATTCCACCCAAAGAGCCTCTAAAGCCTAACACCAAGGATGGTGGTATTTGTGGAACCTCCGAGAGCTCCACCCAAGAAACAATCATGGGCTCCAAAACCAAACCACCTCAAGAACAAGCTAGACACCATGCCACCCATCCAGGAGGAGCTTATGCCACAGAAGGGCAAAGTGATCCACACCCACTACCGTGAGTACCAACAACCCCCTATGAGAGCGGTGAGGTACCATTGTGAGCATTGTGGAGAGATGGACACTTGAGTGAGTTTTGCTTTCGGCGCAAGAGAGAGGCGCGCCGTGCAAAGGAGATGAACAACACGGACATGTACCATCCTTTCCATGATGTACATGTGCCGAATGTTCAGAGGCGTGCTGCTAGGCCTAGAGGTCCAAAACCTCAAGTTCCTAGGCCTAGGCCGCGAGGAGTCGTGCCCGGCGGGAGCCTGCAGTTGTGGGCTATGGACCCGTGGCGGTGGCTTTGTAGTTGAGCGTTTTCTCCCACCGCGTTTTGAGTATCGCGATGGACGCTCCTCCCTTAGCGGACCACGTTTTCCTCTACGTGGTGATCGCTCTTCCCGTAGGCGTGCTAGGAATGGTTTTTCTGCTAACCGTTCTTTTGAGCAGCCGGCCCAACACTGGTATTCTCCCTACTTCACTAACCCAGTGTTGGACCGTATGCTCACCCTATGTCTTTTTATTGATGTAGGTAAAACGATTGGAGAACGTTTGGTTGGTGGATTCCGGGTGTTCGAGGCACATGACCGGAAACGCCAAGTGGTTCTCCAGTCTTAGTCCGGTCGCCGGAAAGGAGTTTATCACCTTCGGCGACAATAGCAAAGGTAAGGTGTTGTCTCGTGGGTCGGTGCGAGTTAATGAGCACTTTGTGTTGCGCGATGTTGCTCTTGTTTCTAACTTGCATTTTAACCTTCTTTCTGTTTCGCAACTTTTGATGATGACTATGAGATTCGTTTTAAACCGAATCTCAGTCGTATTTGGATCCTCAGGGCAATCTTGTATGTTTGATTTCGCCCTTTGGAAAAGTCTTTCGTGCGAATTTCTCGGAGTCATTTGGAGTTTCTCGTTGTCTTTTGGCTGGACCTTCCTCCTCTGATCTTTGGAAGTGGCATAGGAGACTAGGACACCTGAGCTTCGACTTGCTTGCAAGACTTAGCTCACTTGGCCTAATCCGAGGATTGCCCAAGTTGTCCATGGAGAAGGATCTTGTTTGCCATTCTTGTAGACATGGGAAGATGGTTGCCGCTCCCCACCATCCAGTGACTCAGGTCATGACTAAGCGCCCTGGAGAGCTTTTGCACATGGACCTTGTTGGTCCGGCTCGGGTGAGCTCGGTTGGGGGAAGTGGTATGTGCTTGTTGTTGTTGATGATTTTTCGAGATATTCGTGGGTCTTCTTTTTAGCTGAGAAGACCGAGACTTTCTCCTTTGCTCGCAATCTGATTTTGCGTCTTCAGAATGAGTTCCCTTTGAACTCAATGCGAGCTATTAGAGTGATAATGGTTCCGAATTCAAGAATTCGGATTTTGAGAAGTTTTGTAACTCTTTGGGTTTAGAGCATCAGTTTTCTTCCCCCTACACACGCCACAAAATGGTGTTGTAGAGAGGAAGAATCGGACCCTTGTAGAGATGGCCAGGACGATGCTCGATGAGCATAGGACTCCTAGGCGATATTGGGCCGAAGCTATGAGCACTGCATGCTACATTTCCAATCGCATTTTTCTCCGAGCTTTCTTGAAAAAGACTTCTTATGAGTTGCGTTTTGGAAAACTGCCCAAGGTGAGTTATTTTAGTTTTTTGGTTGCCACTGTTTTATACTCAAGAAGGCAACTGGACAAATTTGAGTCTCGTTCTTCTGACGGTGTATTTTTGGGTTATGGCACTCACACTCGTGCATATCGTGTACTTAACCTTGATACTAACCGAGTCATGGAGACATCAGATGTCACCTTCGACGAGACCATGGTTTGTCCTTCTTCTCGTTTTGAGCGTGCAGGTGATCATGAGGTTGGTGAGCCTCTTTTTGATGACGAGGATGAGGGTGCTGAAGGGATGGATGACCAGCACCTCCTCCACCTGCTGTGCCGCAAGGGCGGCTTCTACACGACTCACGGGCCCCGACCCTTCTTCCTCTACTACTGGGGCCGTGGGATCCGCCACCTCGAGCGGTACCTTTTGTACCCGAGGAGGCACCAGCTGCTGTTGAGGGGGAGGTTTCTTCAGCTCGGGAGGCGCCACGACACATCCAGCGCCAACACCGCCTCAACAGATGATCGGCAGCATCGGCGAACGTGTCACTCGGTCAAGGTCACAACAAATCTCTCACTTTGCTCATTCTGCATTTGTTGCTGATTTTGAACCCGGATGTTGGACACGCTTTATCTGATCCGGATTGGGTCAATGCCATGCATGAGGAGTTGGAAATTTTGAAAGAAATCGGGTTTGGGTTCTTGTTCCTCTTCCTCCTGAGTGTCATCCTATTGGGACAAAAATGGGTTTTCAAAAACAAACAAGGAGAGGATGGCCATGTTGTGAGAAACAAGGCCAGACTAGTAGCCCAGGGGTATAGTCAGAAGGAGGGGATAGACTATGAGGAGACTTTTGCTCCTGTAGCTCGTTTGGAGGCAATTAGGATACTCTTGGCTTTTGCTGCATCCAAAGGGTTTAAACTTTTTCAAATGGATGTCAAGAGTGCCTTCTTAAACGGCTACATAGAAGAGGAGGTGTATGTGAAACAACCCCCCGGTTTCGAAAATCCCAAGTTTCCAACCATGTTTTTAAACTTCACAAAGCTTTGTATGGTTTGAAACAAGCCCCTAGAGCCTGGTATGATAGGTTGAAAACCTTTTTGCTTGCTAAGGGTTTTAAAATGGGATGTGTGGATAAAACGCTTTTTCTCCTCAAGCAAGGCAATGACACTCTCTTGGTCCAGATTTACGTGGATGATATCATTTTCGGTGGTTCTTCTCACGCTTTGGTTGCCAAGTTTGCAGATACTATGAGCAGGGAGTTTGAGATGAGCATGATGGGCGAGTTGACATTTTCCTCGGGTTGCAAATCAAGCAATCCCGAGAAGGGACGTTTGTGCACCAGGGTAAGTATACCAAGGACATATTGAAGAAGTTCGATATGGGTGAGGCCAAGCCTCTTCCAACACCCATGTCGACCACGACGGCCCTGGATGCGGATGTGGATGGAGAAGCTGTGGACCAGAAGGAGTACCGGAGTATGATCGGGTCGCTGCTGTACCTGACGGCGACACGCCCGGACATCCAGTTCGCGGTGTGTCTGTGTGCGCGATTCAGTCGTCGCCGCGCACTTCTCACCGTCAGGCGGTCAAGCGCATTATGAGGTACTTATCCTTCACTCCAGAATTTGGGATTTGGTATTCTGCTTCCTCCACCCTCTCCCTTTGTGGTTATTCCGATGCCGATTTTGCTGGTTGCCGGATTGAGCGCAAGTCCACTTCTGGGACTTGTCAGTTTATTGGTTCTTCTCTTGTATCGTGGTCTTCTCGCAAGCAGTCTAGTGTCGCCCAGTCTACCACGGAGGCTGAGTATGTTGCTGCGGCTAGCTGCTGTTCCAATTGCTTTGGATGATGGCCACTTTGCGTGATTTTGGTCTGAGCTTTTCTCGTGTTCCTTTGCTTTGTGACAGCACGAGTGCGATTAGCGTTGCTAAGAACCCCGTGCTGCACTCTAAGACCAAACACATTGATGTGCGCTTTCATTTTTGCGAGACCACTATGAGAAGGGTGATATCGACCTTCGCCATGTCGATACTCATCATCAGTTGGCTGATATTTTCACCAAGCCTTTGGACCAATCAACTTTTGCTAGGTTGAGAGGTGAGCTTGGTGTGTGTTCCCCTTTTAGATGGGGGAAACATTTTGATTCTTGTATATAAACTGACTTTGTGTTTTTCAATTCGTTTTCATGCATCTGCATTTCATCATTGCATATTTACATTCAGAGCTTCATGTATATAATCTTTAGAATGTGACTATGCTCTGTTAGTGTATGCTCCGATGCTTATGATACTTGTAGCTTATGCTCTTTCTGATCACTGATACATGTTGTGAGCTGAGCTATTTTATGAATGGTGAACTTGCTTAATAACATAAAACTTGAAAATGTTCACCATTGAGATATGCAACTAGCATGTGTAGAATGTGTAGAAATCACTTGTGCTTTTCATATATGCTAGGTTGCTATGTCTCTAGTTCTGAGTCATTCACTTGCTTGGTATGTTCATATTCTGTTTTAATTTGAACCAAGTTAAGTGAATTGGAAAGATCGAGATGGGATTGCTTGTCAGCACATCACAGTATCGAGACTGTTTCTCATTGCACTTTGAGTTAAACTTGAGCTGTGTAGTGTATGACCGAAACTGTTGCTTTAAGCTTCTGATTGCTTCTGCATAGGCTTCGCACAGTTGAAAAGTTAGGCAATGACAAGCTTTCAACCTCTCGCAATCACATGCTGAAATTTGAACTTGTGTAATTTAACCGCTGCAACTCCGATAAAATTTGAATACACAAGTCTATGTTTCATTCTATAGCATGATGATTGAACCTTGCTAGGGGTAGTTCACCTTGTATACATGTTTAGCACTTGTTTGACTTCCTGTCTATACATGTTAGTGCTATTTTGATGGTGAATACCTTTTTGGCTAAAAACTGCTCATTTTGCTCAAATGTTCAGATTTCGTATTTAGTGATCAGTTTGAGCCTTTGCTAGCATTCTGTGCATTTTTTATGAGTCATCGGATCAGCACTCTATCGAGCATCTTTTCATTCTATCGACTATATTCCTGAAGCTGCTAACTTGCATTTTTACTCATATGCATTTTTGGAGGGAGATTCCTGATGTGCATTTTCAACTAAGGGGGAGAAATTCTTGCCAATCATAAGGGGGAGATTTCCTGGTTGTGTGCACTATTGGAGGGGGAGTTTGAGCTGGCTCAAGTTTTGTGGACTTTGGATCCAATTGATTCAGAGCTCTTTCTGCTAGTTTGTGTTGAGCCTTTGTGCCTTTCTTGAGGACTAGCATTTTGACTTTGTGTTAATTGGTTGAGCTTTTTTTGCTAGCGGTGTTTGAGCCCGTTCTGCCTCTTCTTGAGGGCTAGCTCTATCTGCTTGAATTTTCAATTGTGTCGAGCTTGGATCGCTCTTCTAGTGGTGTTGAGCCTGTTCTACCTCTTCTTGAGGGCTAGCTTTGCTTTGCTTGGTTGCGTCGAGCCGTTGCCCATGTCTTTGGGGACCAAGTTGTTTTGCTCTTTCCACTTGACCTTCTTCGGCTTTGTTATGCTTTTGGGTCATTTGGTCGAGTTCTCTCCTCTTTCTTCCTTCCTTCCCTATTCTATTATGATTTGTGTTGGTAGTTGACAATGCACTCATCAAGGGGAGATTGCGGATACATGGGTGTATGCCGAGTCTCTGAGTGATGAGTGATTGTCAACTGGGATAATGCGCATGTTCTTTGGCTTGTGTTGTGCAGGTGTCGAGCACGGATACAGTGATCGAAGGCAAGGTGAAGGTCAAGTAGAGACGTGCCGTGCCGATGGACCGAGAGTGGCGAAGGGCGGACGTGAGGCTTGGACTGAGGGACCGGTGGCCTGAGGATCAGCTGTGGTGGCTGACAGCCTGGGACAGCGACGAGCGAAGACTTGCGGGCACGGTGTTGCTCGGGTCGAGGACCTGGGGACACGTGTCGGTGGACGGGGTGCACGGGCGGTGCATCCCTCTACGGCTCGGTTTGGTGGTTGAGCCACAGAAAAACCACCGAGTGACGGTTTCCAGGTTTGGGCCTCAAAACCTGGGCGCTGATGGTTTCCGAGTTTGGCCACAAAACTCGGGCTGAGGACGGTTTCCAGGTTTGGGCCTCAAAACCTGGGTGCTGCGGGTTTCTGAGTTTGGGCCACAAAACTCAGGCGATGGACGGCTGGTTTCCCGGTTTGGGCCTCAAAACCGGGGGTTGGTCGTGAAGGCTGGTTTCCCGGTTTGGGCCTCAAAACCGGGGGCGAAGTCCGGGAAAAGGACAAGCAGAGCGGTGGCGGCACGTGGCGGCAATCGGTGAGGTTGCGTCGAGGCAACGCTACCAGTTGTGCGGGCGTGGCCGTCGGATCACAACTATCTTCGAGTTGGTCCAGAATAACCCTAGGGTTTAGCTGGTTCGCTCTGTAATTAGTTAGGGGTAGAGTGGGAATTAGAATTAGGATAAGTAGAGGGAGACACCCACCTCCCATCCTATCTCAGTCATTTGCTCTTTGCCTTCTAGGTTTTCCTGCTCTCCCAATCCCCTGCTGTAGCAACTGAGATCCGCAGAGAACCATACCTCTGTGTACTAGAGATTTTGAGGAAGTGAGACCGTAATCTCACTGTTGTAGCTTGTGGTAGCCACACGGTTGCAGATCGATGTTGTTGATTCGCGTTTTGTTCGTGTTCTTCGCGTTCTTCGTTTCTCTGCGATTTTCCCGTCACTCGATCTCCTCTCTACTGCGTCTTTTCGAAATCCGTTTGAATCAACTTGTTCTTTATAGTGAGGAGATCATTTCCACCGAAGGAATTTATCTAACTCCTCACGAACAAGTAGATCGGGTTGATTTCGTTTTCGTGGCGCTTTTTCGTTCATACTCCTTCCCTCTCGATTCCCGGTGTTTTAGTTGATTTGAGCGGATGATTTCTTGGGGATAGTCTTCCAACTACCTCGTGATCATCTTCTCCAGTTTGAGAACAAGGGATTTTTATTTGAATCGATTTTGGGAGGATTTGAGTTGAGGGCGACCGAAATCGCCCTCTCTGAACAGCCGCGGACAGTCCGCCGTTCCAAGCACGGACAGTCCGGGCATCGGGACTCAGCCGGGCAGTGACTGTTCGTCGCTGAGTATAGTGTTCATTTTTGACCAGCGGACAGTCCACTGTTGGAGTTCGTAGACAGTCCAGGAACGTCCAGGGGACTTGCAGCGTCTGTGCTGTTTCTGGTTTTCTACCGGCGGACAGTCCGCCAGTGGACCGCGGACAGTCCGCCCCTTGCGCGGACAGTCCGGGACTGGGAGTCCGGACAGTCCGGGAATCAGGTGTAGGCTGAGCTTTAGTGTGTTTGCTCCCCCGACTTCTTCGCTTGGATTCCAGACTTCTCGATTGGCCCTATAGTTCACCTAGAAACCTCTCTAAGTATCTTTGCTACTTGTTAGCGTTGGTATTTGGAGATTTCCTGACGTAGCCTTCAATCTACGTTTGGGACTGACTCGGTTTTTAGGGGTCGAACTTGTGCTCGGTGCTTTTGCGCGTTTGGTTTGCTATCTGCTTTGTGGTTGCGGTGCGCTGTGATTCCTAGAGGATCATCCACCCTCTTCGAAGGGTCGTGGGCATCACGGTTTCGATCGAAGCTGTTGGGGTTGATTTTTGGGACATAAGGCCAAAGTTTCAAGAGAAATTTTTGAGCTCCCATTCACCCTACCTCTGGTCGCCTTGCTATTGCATTCTCGGTCCTTCAACCTGGTTGAGTTTTGCTTCCGGAGGAAGAGAGCGGCTAGGAGGGAGATGGAACTGAACAACCAGGCCAGGCACCACCCTCTCCATGATGTGCAAGGTCAGGAAGTTCAGAGGCAGGGCGCTAGGCCTGGTGGTGCACCCCTCGGGCGGCTTGGCCCTAGGCAGCTAGACCACGGGGTGGTGGTCGTGCCCGTCGCGGTTCCCGTCATCATCAATACGACCGTGATCCGGTTGTAAGAGGCTTTGCTGCTCCGTCCCATAGCGGACCACCTTTCCAGCATGGTGGTGATCGCTTTGCTCAAATGGGACGAGGAGGTGAGTTTGGAGGATTTTCGTTCCATACCGGACCACCCTTTCAGGTTGGTGGTGATCGCTATCCACCCATGGGACGAGGACAGTTTGGTGTTGCTTCTAAAACTTTTTCTGGGCCTATGACACAGCACTGGTATCCTTCTCAGTATACTAACCCCAGTGTTGTGCCATATGCTAATTTCCTGCCTTCCTATTGATGCAGGAACTTCGGCTGGAGAACATGTGGCTCATGGATTCCAGGTGTTCGTGCCACATGACCGGAAGAAGGGAATGGTTCTTCAGCCTAGACCCCGTGGTGCACAAGGAGTACATCACTTTTCGGGGATAGTGGTAGAGGTAGGTCGTTTGTCATGGAGCTATTCGGCTCAATGAGATCTTCGTGCTCAAGGATGTTGCCTTGGTTTCTAACTTGCATTTTAACATGCTTTCGGTTTCACACTCCTTGAAGATGATTTTGAAGTGCGTTTTAAGAAAGGCCTTAGTTGAGTTTAGGATTCTCAGGGAGACCTTGTTTGTTTGGGTTGTCCCATTTGGCCGTGTTTTCAGAGTCGATTTTCTCGTTCTTTCGGCTCTGCTAGATGTTTGATCGCTGGTCCTTCTTCTGATTTGAGGAAGTGGCATAGGAGGCACGGTCATTTGAGCTTTGACTTGCTTGCAAGACTTAGCTCACTTGGCCTAATCCAAGGATTGCCCAAGCTTAAGTTTTAGAAGGATCTTGTTTGCCATCCTTGTCGTCACGGGAAGATGGTTGCTGCTTCTCACCCACCTGTCAATCAAGTGATGACCAAGCAACCCGGCGAGCTTTTACACATGGACACTGTTGGTCCAGCTAGGGTTTGCTCAATGAGTGGGAAGTGGTACGTTCTAGTGATCATTGATGATTTTTTCGAGTTACTCTTGGGTGTTCTTCATGGAGGCTAAGGATGAAACTTTTTCTTTTGCTCGAGATCTGATTCTGAGGTTGAAAACTAAGATTCCCCCTGATACTATTAGAGCTATTTGTAGCGATAATGGTACTCAGTTTGTCAACTCGCAGTTTACCTCTTTCTATTCTTCTCTTGGAATCGAGCATCAGCTGTCTTCTCCTTATGTTCCTCAGCAGAACAGTGTTGTTGAGCATAAAAATTGGACCCTTGTTTGAGATGCCAGGACGATGCTCGATGAGCATAGGACTCCTAGGCGTTTT
Source organism: Coix lacryma-jobi var. lacryma-jobi (assembly GCA_009763385.1). Lineage (NCBI taxonomy): Eukaryota > Viridiplantae > Streptophyta > Magnoliopsida > Poales > Poaceae > Coix > Coix lacryma-jobi. The sequence goes on from CM019831.1 coordinate 88,678,290, forward strand.
TGGGCCGAGGCGATCAACACCGCTTGCCATGTTTCAAATCACATCTTTCTTCGAGCTTTAATGCATAAGACATCTTATGAGTTGCGTTTTGGACGGGTACCCAAGGTGTCTCATTTTCGGGTGTTTGGGTGCAAGTGCTTCATCTTGAAGCAAGGCAATTTGGGAAAAATTTGAATCTCGTTCTGTTGATGGTATGTTTCTTGGTTATGCTTTGCATTCTTAAGCTTATTGTGTTCTTAACCTTGAAACTAACCGGATAGTGGAGACCTGTGAGGTCACATTTGATGAGACTATGCCTTGTGTCTCTTCTTGCGTTTGATGTTGCAGGAGATCAGGAGATGGAGAGACGATCTTTGTGGAGGAGGAGCAGGAAGACAACCGTTTGGGATGATCCCGAGCCAACTCCACTGGCTGCCCCATTCGACCCTACGACGACAACGTCTGCTCGAGGACCCAATCCCACTACTTCCACTTTTGGGGTCCTCTTGAGCCACCTCTCCAGTGAGCATCGGCTGCACCTGAGGAAGCGACAGCATCTGGCGAGCGGGAGGCGACTTCGGCGAGGCAAAGCACCCCCGAAGCGTCCAGCAAATCCACCCTCTGCAGCAGATGATCGGCGGCATTGACCAGTGAGTCACGCGGTCACGAGCGTATGAGATCTCACACTTTGCTCATTCTATATTTGTTGCTTCTTTTGAGCCCAAAGATGTTGGACACGCTCTTTCTGATCCTAATTTGGTTAATGCCATGCATGAGGAGTTAGAGAATTTTGAGCAAAACCAAGTTTGGACCCTAGTTCCTCCTCCACCAGAATGCCACCCTATAGGTACCAAATGAGTTTTCAAAAACAAACAGGGTGAGGATGGGATGGTAGTGAGGAACAAGGCTAGGTTAGTAGCCCAGAGTTTTTGTCAAAAGAGGGGATCGATTATGAAGAAACCTTTGCCCCTGTAGCTCATTTAGAAGCCATTAGAATCCTTCTAGCCTTTGCTTCTTCGAAGGGTTTTAACCTTTACCAGATTGATGTTAAGAGTGCTTTTCTAAATGGGTATATGGAGGAAGAGATTTATGAAGGACCGAGAGTGTTAAAGCAAGGCGACCAGAGGGGGGGAATGGGAGCTTCAAATTTCTTTTCAGAAACTTGTTGCCGCTATCCCGAGAATCAGCCCCAAGAGCAAACCCAGAGCTTGCAAGTGTCCACGACCCTAGATGTAGGGTGGATGCTTCCCAGAAGCACAACGAGACACTACACAACTCTGGAAACCCAACGCAAAAGCCGAAAATCAAAACCGACAACAGACGAACAAACGGTGGACGAAAACATGCTGAAGACACAGCATCGGACGCTGACCTGCGTCTGATGGCCAAGCACCGGACGCGTCCGATGCAAAAAGACACGTTCTGGAACCTTACTGCATAGGCATCGGACGCTGGCTACAGTGAAGCCCTAGCGTCCGATGTTCGACCCCCTGACGCGTCTGATGGCAACGGACGTGCCGATGGTCAGCGTCCGATGCTCCTTAGAAAACGCTGTTAGATGACACATGGCATCAAACGTGTCCGATGTGATGAACACAGCGTCCGATGCTCCCGACGTCAGCGCGTCCGATGCCCCCGAAACTGCATTGTTCTTCCATGAATTCAACCGATCTCCTCCGAATCAAAATCTCTAAGGCTTAGACTTGGTATGAGGAGTTCCAAGGAGGTTAGTGAGCTATCCCAAAGAGATCATGGCACGAACCTAACTCCAAATCGGTGAATAGAAAAATTTAGGGGCAAAGGAGACAAAACTTGATTCAAAACGAAAATCGACCGATCTACTAGCTCATGAGGTTAGAGATGAATTCCTTCGGTGGAAAGATGCGCCTCACGATCTAGAACAAATTAGTTCAAACGGAATCGCAAAAGACGCAACGATGAAGGAGATCGATCATCGGAAAATCATGGAGAAAAGCAACCCGCGAAGAACAACTCCAAAACGCGAATCACAACCACGAATTTGCAACTGTGTGGCTACCACATGCTACAACAGTGACATTACGGTCTCACTTCCTCAAAATCTCACGAACATAGAGGTATGATTGTCTTCTCTGTGGATCTCAGTTCACTACAGCAGAGGATAGGGAGAGCAGGAAACCTAGGTGAAAAATAGCAATGGCTGAGATAGGATGGGAGGTGGGGTCTCCCTCTACTTATCCTAATTCTAGTTCCCACTCTACCCCTAACTAATTACAGAGCGAACGAGCTAAACCCTAGAGTTATTCTGGACCAACTCGAGGTGGATGCTGATCCGACGGCCACGCCCGCACAATTGGTAGCGTTGCCTCGACGCAACCTCACCGATTGCCCTCACCGATTGCCGCCACGTGCCGCCACCGCTCTGCCTGTCCTTTTCACGAACTCCGCCCCCGGTTTTTGTGGCCAAACCAGGAAACCAACCTTCACGATCAACCCCCGGTTTGAGGCCCAAACCGGGAAACCAGCCGTCCATCACCTGAGTTTTGTGGCCCAAACTCAGAAACCCGCAGCAACCCAGGTTTTGAGGCCCAAACCTGGAAACCGTCCTCAGCCCGAGTTTTGTGGCCCAAACTCAGAAACCATCAGCGCCCAGGTTTTGAGGCCCAAAACCTGGAAACCGTCCACCGGTGGTTTTTCTGTGGCTCAACCACCAAACCGAGTCGTAGAGGGGATGCACCACCCGTGCACCCCGTCCACCGACACATGTCCCCAGGTCCTCGACCTGAGCAACATTATGCCCCGCAAGTCTCCGCTCGTCGCTGTCCCAGGCTGTCAGCCACCATAGCTGATCCTCAGGCCACCAGTCCCTCAGTCCAAGCCTCACGTCCGCCCTTCACCGCTCCCGGTCCATCGGCACGGCAACGTCTCTACTTGACCTTCACCTTGCCTTCGATCACTGTATCTGTGCTCAACACCTGCACAACACAAGCCAAGAACATGCGCAATATCCCAGTTGACAATCACTCTCACTCGAGACTCGGCATACACCCATGTATCCGCAATCTCCCCCTTGATGAGTGCATTGTTAACTACCAACACAAATCATAATGAAGTAGAAGAAGAAAGAAGAAAAAGAAGTAGAGAACTCCTTCCAAATGACCCAAAAGCATATCAAAGCCAGAAGAAGTCAAGTGAGAGAGCAAAACAACTTGGTCCCCAAAGATATGGGCAATGGCTCGATGCAACAAGCAAAGCAAGGCTAGCCCTCAAGAAGAGGTAGAACAGGCTCAACACCGCTAGCAGGAAAGCTGGATACCAATCGAAGAATCAATTGAAATCCAGTAAAAATAGAGCTAGCCCTCAAGAAGAGGCAGAACAGGCTCAGCACCGCTAGCAGGAAAGCTCGAAACCAACTGAAGAAATGCCAACTGAAAGGCAAAAGAGCTCGATACCAAATGAGGAGCAAATAGGCAAAGTCGCTAGTCCCTCAAGAAAGAGGCAAGGCTCAACACCACTAGCTACCAAATGCTCCGAAGCAATTTGGAAACATGCTCCAAACCAACTGACAATTCATCAGACAAAACCGGAGCAAATTCCCCTCCAATAGTGGCACATGATTTGACAAATTTCTCCCCCTTAGTTGATAATGCACTATCAAAGCAAACTTCTCCCTTCCAAATGCATATGAGTCAAAAATGCAAGTTAGCAGCTTCACGAATATTGTCTAGAGAACGAAAAGATGCTCTACATAGAATAACTCTAATGACTCAACAAGAAGCATACATGCCAACAAAGCTCAAACTGATCACCAAACACGAAATATGAACATATAAGCAAAGTGAGCAGTTTTAGCTATTTAGAAAAGGATGTTCAACCATAAAAATAGCACTGAACAAGTATAGATAGGAAGTCAGACAAGTGCTAATCATGTATACAAGTGAACTACCCCTAGCAAAGTTCAATCATCATGCTATAGAATGAAACATAGATTTGTGATTTCAGATATTAATCGGAGTTGCAGCGGTGAAATACACAAGTTCAAAATTCAACATGTGATTGCGAGAGGTTGAAAGCTTGTCATTGCCTAACTTTTCAACCGAGGTAAGCCTATGCCGAGGCAATTTAGAAGCTTAAAGCGTCAAAGTTTCGGTCATACACTACACGGCTCCAAGTTTAACTCAAAGTGCAGTGAGAAAACAGTCTCGATACCGTGATGTGCTGACAAGCATTCCCATCTCGATCTTTTCAATCACTTAAAACTTGGTTTATTTTTTAGACAAAATATGAACATACCAAGCAAGTGAACGACTCAGAACTAGAGACATAGCAACCTAGCATATATGAGAAGCACAAGTGAATGCCAACACATTCTACACATGCTAGTTGCATATCTCAATGGTGAAAATAATTTCAAGTTTTATGTACATTAAGTAGAATCACCATTCATAAAATAGCTCAGCTCACAAACAGTATCAGTGATCAAAAAGAGCATAAGCTACAACCATCATCATATAGCATCAGAGTACACTAGACAGAGCATAATCACATTCTAAAGATTATATATCATGAAGCTCGAAATGCAAAATGCATGAAGAAATGCAAAGAACTAACGAAAACAAAATGAAAGAAAGAGAGAGTCAGTCAACGATACAGTAACCAAAATGTTTTCCCCATCTAAAAGGGGAAACACACACCAAGCTCACCTCTCAACCTAGCAAAAGTTGATTGGTCCAAAGGCTTGGTGAAAATATCTGCCAACTGATGATGAGTATCAACATGACGAAGGTCGATATCACTCTTCTCATAGTGGTCTCGCAGAAATGGAAGCACACATCAATGTGTTTGGTCTTAGAATGCAGCACGGGGTTCTTAGCAACGCTATTAGCACTCGTGTTGTCACAAAGCAGAGGCACGCGAGAAAAACTCAGACCAAAATCACGCAAAGTGGCCATCATCCAAAGCAACTGGAAACAACAGCTAGCCCAGCAACATACACTCAGCCTCTGTGGTAGACTGGGCGACGCTAGACTGCTTGCGAGAAGACCAAGATACAAGACAAGAGCCAATAAACTGACAAGTCCCAGAAGTGGACTTGCGATCAAGTCGGCAACCAGCAAAATCGACATCAGAAAAACCGCAAAGGGAGAGGGTGGAGGAAGCAGAATACCAAATCCCAAATTCTGGAGTGAAGCATAAGTATCTCATAACGCACTTGACCGCCTGACGGTGAGAGGTGCGCGGCGACGCCTGAAATCGTGCGCATAGACACACCACGAACTAGATGTCCGGGCGTCTCGCCGTCAGGTACAGCAACGATCCGATCATACTCCGGTACTCCTTCTGGTCCACAGCTTCTCCATCCACATCCACATCCTGCGGATACATGGGTGTATGTCGAGTCTCTGAGTGATGAGTGATTGTCACTGGGATAATGCGCATGTTCTTTGGCTTGGGTTGTGCAGGTGTCGAGCACAGATACAGTGATCAGAGGCAAGGTGAAGGTCATAGAGACGTGCCGTGCCGAGGGACCGAGAGTGGCGAAGGGGCGGACATGAGGCTTGGACTGAGGGACCGGTGGCCCGAGGATCAGTTGTTGTGCTGGCAGCCTGGGACAGCGACGAGCGGAGACTTGCGAACACGGTGTTGCTTGGGTCGAGGACCTGGGGACACATGTCGGTGGACGGGGTGCACAGGCGGTGCATCCCCTCTACGGCTCGGTTTGGTGGTTGAGCCACAGAAAACCACCGGGTGGACGGTTTCCAGGTTTGGGCCTCAAAACCTGGGTGCTGATGGTTTCCGAGTTTGGGCCACAAAACTCGGGCTGAGGACGGTTTCCAGGTTTGGGCCTCAAAACCTGGGCGCTGGCGGGTTTCTGAGTTTGGGCCACAAAACTCAGGCAACGGACGTCGGGTTTCCCGGTTTCGGCCACAAAACCGGGGGATGGACTAGAAGGCTGGTTTCCTAGTTTGGGCCTCAAAACCGGGGGTTGGCTGTGAAGGCTGGTTTCCCGGTTTGGCCACAAAACCGGGGGCAAAGTCCAGGAAAAGGACAAGCAGAGCGGTGGCGGCACATGGCGAACCTGAGATCCACAGAGAAGAGAACATACCCCTCTGTGTCCGTGAGATTTTGAGGAAGTGAGACCGTAATCTCATTGTTATAGCGTGTGGTAGCCACACGGTTGCAAATTCATGGTTGTGATTCGCGTTTTGTTTGAGTTCTTCGCGGATGCTTTTCTTCACCACGTTTTTCCCGTCGATCGATCCCTTTGTTGTTGCGTCTCTTGCGATTCCGTTTGAACAGAGATGTTCTCGATCGTGAGGCACTTCTTTCCACCGAAGGAATTCTCCTCTAACCTCACGACTAGTAGATCGATCGATTTTCGGTTCGGGCCAAGTTTTTCTCCCTTCCCCCGAATTTCTTCAATACATCGATTTGGAGATAGGTTTGAGCCATGATCTCTTAGAGATAGCTCACTATCCTCCTTGTGACTCCTCTCACCAAGTTTGATCCTAGAGGATTCGTTTTGGGTGAGATCAAGTCAAATCGGTGAACGAACAGTGAAATATCGGGGTGACCGGACGCACGGCCATAGATTGACCGGACGCTCGTCAGTGAGTCCGGTCATTGAATGTGTTAGCTGTTCACTTCTTTGATTCGACCGGACGCTGGTTTTCCAAACAACCGGACGCATCACAGGCACTGTTCACTGGTTCTGTTTGAACTGACCGGACGCACATCTGCTGACCGAACGCACTGCTCCTCAGAGTCCGGTCCAACTCACATAGGTTTCATTTTGGATTTTGCTCGACCGGACGCGTCCGGTGACTACTGACTGGACGCACCAGTGAGTCCGGTCAGAGCTGTCTCGTGCTGTTTCGTCCGCGGTTCGTTCGTTCGTTGACGTTTTTTATTCTCGTCTTTTGCGTAGGATCTCTAGGGTTGTATAGTGTCCCGCTGTGCTTCTCGGAGGCATCCACCCTACATCTAGGGTCGTGGACACTTGCAAGCTCTAGGTCTGCTCTTGGTGTGATTGATTCTTGGGACAGTGGTTACAAAGTTTCCGAAAGGAAAATTTGAAGCTCCCATTCACCCCCCTCTGGTCACTTTTTGATTGCACTTTCGGTCCTTCAATTGGTATTGGAGCGGGTTAAGGATCTTCCACCTTATCCGGTTCCAGATCCACAGAAGGCAACATGGATCGCGGTGTGGGCAAACCGCCGTTTTTCGATGGGACGAACTATGCGTATTGGAAGATACGCATGTCGGCCTATCTCTAGAGCATGGGCTCTTCTGTTTGGGAGATTTGCAACAAGGCCGATTACGTTGTCTTGGCTGCCCGTGTCACTCAGCTTCAGATAGATAGCCACGAGGCCAATAGCCGAGCATGTAACGCTCTTTTCTCCTGTTTGAGCATGTCCGAGTTCGATCGTGCTTCTCACCTCCCCATGGCTCGGGAGATTTGGGCGACCCTCATGCGCTTCCATGAGGGAACCACTCAAGTCAAACCCCGTCTCTACGAGTCCGCCAGCGGGAGTATGAGAAATTTCGACATATGCCTGGTGAGAGCATAAGAGTTTATTCGCTCGCTTTTCAGGTCATTGTCAACAAGATGAGAGTGAACAAGGAGTTGTTGCCTTTCAACGATCATGAGAGGGCTTTGAAGCTTTTGCATACTCTCGATCGTCGGTGTTGGACTCAAAGGTCCAGGCGATCATCGAATCGTCTAACTATGAGACCCTACATGCGACGAGCTCTTTAGTAAGCTCAAGTCTAGTGAGATTGACGCCATGTCAAGGGCTTCTTATGAAAATCCTTCTGGCCCGACTATGGCTTTGGTTTCTCTGGCTCTTCTTCTAACCCCTCTGGAGGCTTTGCACTTTCTTCTCTCTTTTCTTTCTGTCACAGAGGAGCAATTGGAGTCTTTGGGAGATGATGAGTTGGCTTTGCTTGCCAACCGGTTCTCGCGGTTTCACAACAACTGCATGAACCGTCGCCGCGGAGGAGGACGCTCAGGATGCTTTGAGTGCGGCGACCCCGACCACTTCATTGCCAACTGTCCCAAGAAGAAGCACACATCTAGGAAGGGCGATCATGGGCACAAGTACGACTCCGGCAAGCGCAAGGAGAAGTACGTCCCCGCGAAGCACAAGCGGAAGCCGGCTTCAACAGGAGTACATCAAGAGAAGTACTTGGAGAAGGCCCAGGCTGAGCAGCGTGCGTTCTTCGCCACGCTCAGCGACGTTGACGACTCGGATGACGACTCCGCTTCCTCAAGCGACAACGAGTCCGAGAAGAAGAAGAGGATCGAGGACAAGCTCAACGACCTCTGCTTCTTCGCCGACGACGAGGGCTTCTGCACCATGGCCCTCGGCAAGGAGGTCGACGGCGAGCTGGAGGACACTCCTCGGAACAACGACGACGACGATGACACCTCCCAGGTATCTCTGACCCCCGACGAGCTTTCTGCTGAGGTCGAGAAGCTTACTGTCACCTTGCTTAGTCAGGACAAGTTGCTTAGGCGTGCCGCTAGAGAGCGCAAGGAGTTTAGGCAGAAGTGGGAGGACACGGTAAGGGAGCTTGAGTTTGCCAAGTCCACCGTGGTCGTGTCTGAGGAGGTTGAGTGTGAGATGTGCACCACACACATGACTGACCTTCTCACTTTGAGAGGTAAGTATGCTGCGTTGGTAGGAGAGGTGGATGAGCTGAAGGCTAGACCTTCTCTGTTGGGTGCGTGCAAGACTTGTCCTGTCTTGCAATCTGAGTTGGCAGAGAAGAATGCCAAGATTGTGTCTCTTGAGGAGGCCAACTCAGGTAGCACTTGTGTGGCTAGGTGTGCTTTGTGTGAGGGTTGGAGATGGAGATTGCGAATGTCAAGCATGGCAAGATGCAAACCGAGGAGAAAACACATACCTTCGGACCATCTTGTCATGGGTCTCTTGTAGTGAGCCGCAGCTCGGGATGATGATCTCCCAATTTAAGCGAGCTGCTGGAGGTTCTGGTGTAGGTCTTGCTCAGGGTGTTGATCTTTCTGCTTTTGGGAAGATTGGAGAGTCGAGTGGTCTGAATCCTAGTGAGAAGCCCAACTCCACCACTACTCCCAAACTGACCAAGCTTCCACCCAAAGAGCCGGTCAAGCCTATCACCAAGGATGGGGTGTTTGAGGAACCTCCGAGAGCTCCACCCAAGAACCAAGTGTGGCATCCCAAACCCAACCACCTAAAGAACAAGCTGGATACAATGCCACCTATCCAGGAGGAGTTGCCACAGAAGGGCAAAGTGATCCACACCCACAGCCATGAGTACCAACAACCCCCTTTGCGTGCGGTGAGGTATCATTGTGATTTCTGTGGAGAGATGGACACTTGAGCGAGTTCTGCTTTAGGCGCAAGAGAGAGGCGCGCCGTGCTAGGGAGATGAACAACACGGACATGTACCATCCTTTCCATGATGTACATGTGCCGAATGTTCAGAGGAGTGCTCCGAGGAGAGCAGCTAGGCCCAGAGGTCCAGAACCTCAAGTTCCCAGGCCTAGGCAGCAGAGCTCCGAGGAGAGATGCTAGGCCTAGAGGCGCAGTGCCTCAAGTTGCTAGGCCTAGGCCTCGTAGAGAGCGTGCCCGACGGGAGCCTGCAGTTGTAGGCTATGGACCCCGTGGCGGAGGCTTTGTAGTTGAGCGTTTTCCCCACCGCGTTTTGAGTATCGCGATGGACGCTCCTCCCTTAGCGGACCACGTTTTCCTCTACGTGGTGATCGCTCCTCTCGTAGACGTGCTAGGAATGGTTTTTCTGCTAACCGTTCTTTTGAGCAGCCGGCCCAACACTGGTATTCTTCCTACTTCACTAACCCCAGTGTTGGACCGTATGCTCACCCTATGTCTTTTTATTGATGTAGGTAAAACGGTTGGAGGACATTTGGTTGGTGGATTCCGGTTGCTCGAGGCACATGACCGGAAACGCCAAGTGGTTCTCCAGCCTTAGCCCTGTTGCCGGAAAGGAGTACATAACCTTCGGCGACAATAGCAAAGGTAAGGTATTGTCTCGCGGGTCGGTGCGAGTTAATGAGCACTTTGTGTTGCGCGATGTTGCTCTTGTTTCTAACTTGCATTTTAACCTTCTTTCTGTTTCGCAACTCTTTGACGACGACTATGAGATTCGTTTTTAAACCGAATCTCAGTCGTATTTTGGATCCTCAGGGCAATCTTGTGTGTTGATTTCGCCCTTTGGAAAAGTCTTTCGTGCGAATTTCTCGGAGTCTTTTGGCACTTCTCGTTTCTTGTGGCTGGCCTTCCTCCTCTGATCTTTGGAAGTGGCATAGGAGACTTGGACATTTGAGCTTCGACTTGCTTGCAAGGCTTAGTTCACTTGGCCTAATCCGAGGATTGCCCAAGTTGCATATGGAGAAGGATCTTGTTTGCCACTCTTGTAGACATGGAAGATGGTTGCCGCTCCCCACCATCCAGTGACTCAGGTCATGACCAAGCGCCCTGGAGAGCTTTTGCACATGGACCTTGTTGGTCCGGCTCGGGTGAGCTCGGTTGGGGGGAAGTGGTATGTGCTTGTGTTGTTGATGACTTTTCGAGATATTCGTGGGTCTTCTTTTTAGCTGAGAAGACTGAGACTTTCTCCTTTGCTCGCAATCTGATTTTGCGTCTTCAGAACGAGTTCCCTTTGAACTCGATGCGAGCAATTCGGAGTGATAATGGTTCCGAATTCAAGAATTCGGATTTTGAGAAGTTTTGTAACTCTTTGGGTTAGAGCATCAGTTTTCTTCCCCCTACACACCGCCACAAATGGTGTTGTAGAGAGGAAGAATCGGACCCTTGTTGAGATGGCCAGGACGATGCTCGATGAGCATAGGACTCCTAGGCGATATTGGGCCGAAGCTATGAGCACTGCATGCTACATTTCCAATCGCATTTTTCTCCGAGCTTTCTTGAAAAAGACTTCTTATGAGTTGCGTTTTGGAAAACTGCCCAAGGTGAGTTATTTTCGAGTTTTTGGTTGCCATTGTTTTATACTCAAAAGGGCAACTTGGACAAGTTTGAGTCTCGTTCTTCTGACGGTGTGTTTTGGGTTATGGCACTCACACTCGAGCTTATCGTGTACTTAACCTTGACACTAACCGAGTCATGGAGACATCAGATGTCACCTTCGACGAGACCATGGTTTGTCCTTCTTCTCGTTTTGAGCGTGCAGGTGATCATGAGGTTGGCGAGCCTCTTTTTGATGATGATGAAGAAGGTGCTGAAGGGATAGATGACCCAGCACCTCCTCCACCTGCAGTGCCGCAAAGAGCGGCTTCTACGATGACTCACGGCCCCGACACCTCTTCTTCCTGGGGGCCGTGGGATCCGCCACCCGAGCGGTACCTTTTGTACCCGGGAGGCACCAGCTGCTGTTGAGGGGAGGCCACTTCGGCAAGGGAGGCGCCACGACACATCAGCGCCAGCACCCGCCTCAGCAGATGATCGGCAACATCGACGAACGAGTCACTCGGTCCAGGTCACAGCAATCTCTCACTTCGCTCATTCTGCTTTTGTTGCTAATTTTGAGCCCCGAGATGTTGGACACGCTTTGACGGATCCTGATTGGGTCAATGCCATGCATGAGGAGCTTGAGAATTTTGAGCGAAATCGGGTTTGGGTTCTAGTTCCACCTCCTCCTGAGTGTAAGCCTATTGGGACAAAATGGGTTTTCAAAAACAAGCAAGGAGAGGATGGCCACGTTGTTAGAACAAGGCCGGTCTTGTAGCCAAGGGTTATAGTCAGAAGGAGGGGATAGACTTTGAGGAGACTTTTGCTCCTGTAGCTCGTTTGGAGGCTATTAGGATACTCTTGGCTTTTGCTACATCCAAAGGTTTAAACTCTTTCAAATGGATGTCAAGAGTGCCTTCTTAAACGGCTACATAGAAGAGGAAGTGTATGTTGAGCAACCCCCGGTTTTGAAAATCCCAAGTTTCCAAACCATGTTTTTAAACTCACAAAGCTTTATATGGTTTGAAACAAGCCCCTAGAGCCTGGTATGATAGGTTGAAAACCTTTTTGCTTGCTAAGGGTTTTAAAATGGGATGTGTAGATAAAACGCTCTTTCTCCTCAAGCAAGGCAAAGACACTCTCTTGGTCCAGATTTACGTGGATGATATCATTTTCGGTGGTTCTTCTCACGCTTTGGTTGCCAAGTTTGCAGATTACATAGCAGGGAGTTCGAGATGAGCATGATGGGCGAGCTGACTTTCTTTCTCGGATTGCAAATCAAGCAATCTCGAGAGGGACGTTTGTGCACCAGGGCAAGTACACCAAGGACTTGCTGAAGCGGTTCGATATGGGTGAGGCCAAGCCTCTTCCAACACCCATGTCGACGACGACTGCCCTGGATGCGGATGTGGATGGAGAAGCAGTGGACCAGAAGGAGTACCGCAGCATGATCGGGTCGCTCCTCTACCTGACGGCGACACGCCCGGACATCCAGTTCGCGGTGTGTCTGTGTGCGCGCTTTCAGTCGTCGCCGCGCACCTCTCACCGTCAGGCGGTGAAGCAGATTTTCAGGTACCTTCGTTTCACACCTGAGTTCGGGATTTGGTATTCTGCTTCCTCCACCCTTTCCCTTTGCGGTTATTCCAATGCCGATTTTGCTGGTTGTCGCATCGAGCGCAAGTCCAGTTCTGGGACTTGCCAGTTTATTGGATCTTCTCTTGTTTCGTGGTCTTCTCGCAAGTAGTCTAGTGTCGCTCAGTCTACCACAGAGGCTGAATATGTTGCTGCGGCTAGCTGCTGTTCCTAGTTGCTTTGGATGATGGCCACTTTGTGTGATTTTGGTCTGAGCTTTTCTCGCGTGCCTTTGCTTTGTGACAGCACGAGTGCTATTAGCGTTGCTAAGAACCCCGTGCTTCACTCGAAGACCAAACACATTGATGTGCGCTTTCATTTCTTGCGAGACCACCAGGAGAAGGGTGATATCGACCTTCGCCATGTCGATACTCATCACCAACTGGCTGATATTTTCACCAAGCCTTTAGACGAATCAACCTTTAATAGGTTGAGGGGTGAGCTTGGTGTGTTGTTTCCCCTTTAGATGGGGGAAACATTTTGGATCTTGTATACTAGATTGATTCTTTTCGTTTGTCTTTCTTTTCTTTTGCATTTCAGCATACGCATTTATATTCTGAGCTTCATGTTTATATTCACTAGAATGTACCTATGCTCTATGTAGTATGCTCCGATGCTTATATGGATGCTTGTAGCTTATGCTCTTTCTAATCACTAGTACATGTTGTGAGCTGAGCTATTTTGAATGGTGAATTTGCTTAATGCATATAAATCTGAAAATGTTCACCATTGAGATATGCAACTAGCATGTGTAGGTGTGTGTGTTGAGTCCATTCTGCTTTTCATATATGCTAGGTTGCTATGTCTCTAGTTCTGAGTCATTCACTTGCTTGGTCTATTCATATCATGTTTAAAATTTGAACCAAGTTTAGTGAATTGAAAAGATCGAGATGGGATTGCTTGTCAACACCTCACGGTATCGAGACTGTTTCTCATGCACTTTGAGTTAAACTTGAGCCGTGTAGTGTATGACCGAAACCGTAGCTTTAAGCTTCTGATTGCTTTGGCATAGGCTTCGCTCGATTGAAAATTAGGCAATGACAAGCTTTCAACCTCTCGCAATCACATGCTGAATTTGAACTTGTGTAATTTCACCGCTGCAACTCCGATATTAAAACTGAAATCACAAGTATGTTTCATTCCTATGCATGATGATTGAACTTTGCTAGGGGTAGTTCACCTTGTATATATGCTTAGCACTTGTTTGGATTCCTACCTATACATGTGGAGTGCTATTTTGATGGTGACTATCTTTTTGGCTAAAAACTGCTCTACTTGCTAATATGCTTCAAATTTCGTATGTGTGATCAGTTTGAGCCTTCGCTATTTGAGTGCTTAGTTGAGTCATTGGAGCTATACTATTTAGAGCATCTTTGCACTCTTTTGATTATATGCACGAAGCTCCAACTTGCATTTCTGACTTCATATGCATTTTCTAAGGGAGAGATTTCGTTGAGGAAGGATTTTGAATGGTTCCTGTACTTGATAGTGCATTTTCAACTAAGGGGGAGAATTTTGCAAATCATATGTCTCCCGGTGTTCAACTAAGGGAGAGCTTTTGTTAAGTGGGGAGATTTTCAAATCTTTGTGCTCTTCTAATGTTGGACCTAAGGGAGTCCCTGGTTGCTTGCACTTGTCGAGGGGGAGTTTGCTAGTTGTGTTGAGCCGCTGCCTCTGTCTTGAGGGACTAGCAAGTTTGCTAGTTGTGTTGAGCCGCTGCCTCTGTCTTGAGGGACTAGCAAACATTTTTCCTCATTTGGTGTCAAGTTTGATTTCGATTGGTTCGGAGTGGTTTTTCTTTGCTAGTTGTGTTGAGCCTCTGTGCCTCTATCTTGAGGGACTAGCTTTTTGCTTCGATTTTCATTCGGCTTCAATTGGTTTGAGCTCTTTTCTCTGGAGTTTTCAATTGGTATCGGCTAGCGGTGTTGAGCCTGTTCTACCTACTTCTTGAGGGCTAGCTTTGCTTTGCTTGGTTGCGTCAAGCCGTTGCCCATGTCTTTGGGGACCAAGTTCTCTCGCTCTTTCCACTTGACCTTCTTCGGCTTTGCTATGCTTTTGGGTCATTTGGTCGAGTTCTCTCTCCCTCCTCCTTCTTCCTTATTCTTCTTTTCATTATGATTTGTGTGAGTAGTTGACAATGCACTCATCAAGGGGGAGATTGCGGATACATGGGTGTATGCCGGGTCTCTGAGTGATGAGTGATTGTCAACTGCGATGATGCGCATGTTCTTTGGCTTGTGTTGTGCAGGTGTCGAGCATGGATACAGTGATCGAAGGCAGGTGAAGGTCAAGTTGAGACGTGTTGTGCCGATGGACCGGGTGCGGTGAAGGATGGGCGTGCCGTGCGGCGGACGTGCCATGCCGAGGTACCGAGCGGTGAAGGGCGGACGTGAGGCTTGGACTGAGGGACCAGAGGCCCGAGGATCAGTTGTGGTGGCTGGCAGCCTGTGACGACGACAAGTGAAGAAGTGCAGTCATGTGTTGCCTGAGTCGTGGACTCGGGGACACGTGTCGGTGGACGGGGTGCACGGGAGGTGCATCCCATCTACGACGTCAGTTTGGTGGTAGAGCCAGAGAAAAACCATCGGACGGACGG
This sequence comes from Coix lacryma-jobi var. lacryma-jobi, assembly GCA_009763385.1. NCBI lineage: Eukaryota > Viridiplantae > Streptophyta > Magnoliopsida > Poales > Poaceae > Coix > Coix lacryma-jobi. The sequence goes on from CM019831.1 coordinate 88,693,446, forward strand.
TTTCCAGGTTTGGGCCTCAAAACCTGGGCGCGGACGGTTTCCGAGTTTGGCCACAAAACTCGGGCTGAGGGTTTCCTAGTTTGGCCACAAAACTCGGGCTGAGGACGGTTTCCAGCTTTGGGCCTCAAAACCTGGGCGCTGAGGGTTTGCTGAGTTTGGCCTCAAAACTCAGAAGCTGGTGGGCTGGTTTCCCGGTTTGGGCCTCAAAACCGGGGGTTGGCTGGAAAAGGCTGGTTTCCCGGTTCGGGCCACAAAACCGGGGGTGTAGAGCGAGGGCGGCACGTGGCGGCGATCTGGAGGTTGCGTCGAGGCAACGCTTCGAATCGAGCGGGCGTGGCCGTCGGATACACCTACCACCGAGTTGGTCCAGAATAACCCTTGGGTTTAGCTGGTTCGCTCTGTAATTAGAATAGAGAGGGGTAGAGTAGGAAATAGACTTAGGCTAGTAGTAGGATAAGTAGTCGGGAGACACCCTCCTCCCATCTATCTCAGTCATTTGCTCTTTCGCACTTAGGGTTTCCTGCTCTCCCATCCCCTGCTGTAGCTTGCTGAGATCCGCAGAGAGACTCACCTCTGTGTATTGTTGATTTTGAGGAAAGGAGGCCGTAACCTCCTTGTCACAGCGTGTGTTTGCGCTTGGGCTGCAAGATCGTGGTGCCGATTCGCGTTTTGGTTGTGTTCTTCGCGGAATCCTTTTTCTCCATGATTTTCCCATCGTTTGATCTCTTTGCTCGGTTCATCTTTTGCAAATCCGTTTGAACCAAGTTGTTCTAGATCCTGAGGCACTTCTTTCCACCGAAGGAATTAACCTCTAACCTCACGGTCTAGGAGATCGATTGATTTTACGTTTCGGGTCAAGTTTTCTCCTTTCCCCCGAAATTCTTCGATTCATCGATTTGGAGATAGGTTCGAGCCATGATCTCTTAGAGATAGCTCACTATACTCCTTGTGACTCCTCTCACCAAGTTTGATCCCTAGAGGATTTGTTTCGGGTGAGATCGAGACAAATCGGTGGACAAACAGTGCTGCTGCGGGGAGACCGGACGCTGACTCGGGACGACCGGACGCTAGGGCAGTGCGTCCGGTGGTTGAATGTCCACTGTGTCTGTCTGTGACTTGACCGGACGCTCATGACCGGACGCTGGGTTTTTGGATAGACCGGACGCTCAGGATCTACTGTTCACGGTCTTTGTTCGTTCTGATCGAACGCTCTGTACATCGACCGGACGCTTGTCTCTGGTGAGTCCGGTCGGGAACAGTAAGGTCCCAGAATGATTTTTGCACGACCGGACGCGTCCCGTGCTCACTGACCGGACGCTGCCCAGAGTCCGGTCGTGACTGGCTTGTCCTTTGTGACCGGACGCTCAGCACTTGACCGGACGCACCACTTCAGTGAGTCCGGTCCAACTCAGGGAGCTCCCAGATTCGGTTTGCACTGACCGGACGCGTCCGGTGGTGCTTGACCAGACGCAGGCAGAGTTTGGTCAGTGCTGTCTCTGCGTTGTTTTGTCCGCAGTTTGTTCGTGCGATCTCGGATTTTGTTTCCGTCTTTTGCGTTGGGTTTCTAGAGTTGTGTAGTGTCCCGCTGTGCTTCTTGGAAGCATCCACCCTACATCTAGGGTCGAGGACACTTGCAAGCTCTAGGGTTTGCTCTTGGGGTGATTCTTGGGACAGTGGCTACTAGTTTCCGAAAGGAAATTTTGAAGCTCCCATTCACCCCCCCTCTGGTCGCTTTCTGGGTAGCATTCTCGGTCCATCAAGTACACCAAGGACATCCTGAAGAAGTTCGACATGGGTGAGGCCAAGCATCTTCCAACACCCATGCCGACCATAGCGGCCCTGGATTCAGATGTGGATGGAGAAGCAGTAGACCAGAAGGAGTACCGGAGTATGATCGGGTCGCTGTTGTACCTGACGGCGACACGCCCGGACATTCAGTTCGCGGTGTGTCTGTGCGCACGATTTCAGTCGTCGCCGCGCACATCACACCGTCAGGTGGTCAAGCGCATTATGAGGTACTTATGCTTCACTCCTGAGTTTGGGATTTGGTATTCTACTTCCTCCACCCTCTCCCTTTGTGGTTATTCCGATACCGATTTTGCTGGTTGCCGTATTGATCGCAAGTCCACTTCTGGGACTTGCCAGTTTATTGGTCCTTCTCTTGTATCGTGGTCCTCTCGCAAGAAGTCTAGTGTCGCCCAGTCTACCACGGAGGCTGAGTATGTTGCTGCGGCTAGCTGCTGTTCCTAGTTGCTTTGGATCATGGCCACTTTGCGTGATTTTGGTCTGAGCTTTTCTCGTGTTCCCTTGCTTTGTGACAGTACGAGTGCTATTAGTGTTGCTAAGAACCCCATGCTGCACTCGGAGACCAAACACATTGATGTGCGCTTTCATTTTCTGCGAGACCACTATGAGAAGGGTGATATCGACCTTCGCCATGTCGATACTCGTCATCAGTTGGCTGATATTTTCACCAAGCCTTTGGACCAATTGACCTTTGCTAGGTTGAGAGGTGAGCTTGGTGTGTGTTTCCCCTTTTAGATGGGGGAAACATTTTGGTTCTTGTATCATATATTGACCTTTTTGTTTTTCAATTAGGTTCTTCTTGCATCTTTTATGCATTTGATCTTTCATATTTACATTCAAAGCTTCATGTATATAATCCTTAGAATGTGACTATGCTCTGTATAGTGTATGCTCTGATGCTTTATGTTGATGCGTGTAGCTTATGCTCCTTCTGATCACTGATACATGCTATGAGCTGAGCTATTTTAAAATGGTGAACTTGTTTAATGAACTTAAAACCTAAAAATGTTCACCATCGAGATGTGCAACTAGCATGTGTAGAATATGTTGAAATCACACTTGTGCTTTTCATATATGCTAGGTTGCTATGTCTCTAGTTCTGAGTTGATCACTTGCTTGGTCTGTTCATATATTGTCTTTAATTTGAACCAAGTTAAGTGAATTCGAAAGATCGAGATGGGATTGCTTGTCAACACATCACAGTTTCGAGACTGTTTCTCATTGCACTGTGAGTTAAACTTGAGCTGTGTAGTGTATGACCGAAATTGTTGCTTTAAGCTTCTGATTGCTTCTGCATAGGCTTCGCACAGTTGAAAAGTTAGGCAAGACAAGCTTTCAACCTCTTGCAATCACATGCTGAAATGTGAACTTGTGTAATTTAACCGCTGCAACTCCGATAAAATCTGGATACACAAGTCTATGCTTCATTCTATAGCATGTTGATTGAACCTTTCTAGGGGTAGTTCACCTTGTATACATGTTTAGCACTTGTTTGACTTCCTGTCTATACTTGTCTAGTGCTATTCTGATGGTGAATCCTTTTGGCTACAATTGCTCAATTTGCTCATATGTTCATATTTCATATTTGGTGATCCGTTTGAGCCTTTGCTAGCATGTGTGCTTCAGTTGCGTCATTAGAGTTATACTGTGTAGAGCATCTTTGCATTCTCTTGACTATATTCCTGAAGCTGCTAACTTGCATTTTGACTCATATGCATTTTTGGAAGGAGGAGTAATTCTCAGATTGGCACTTTTGATGGTGCATTTTCTAAGGGGGAGAATCTTGATGGAGCATTTTTCCTTGATGGTGCATTTTCAACTAAGGGGGAGAATTTGCAAATCATATGCTTCCTCGAGTTCAACTAAGGGGGAGTGTTTTAGTTGTGTGCACTATTCGAGGGGGAGTTTGATCGTAAGGTTTTGGTATTGAGCTTTCTCTGCTAGTTGTGTTGAGCCTTTGTGCCTCTGTCTTGAGGGACAAGCATTTGCTTCGATTTTCCAATTGGTATCTGCTAGCGGTGTTGAGCCCGTTCTGCCTCTTCTTGAGGGCTAGCTCTATTTTGCTTGATGTTTAGTTGATTTTCCGATTGGTGTCAAGTTCTTCTGCTAGCGGTGTTGAGCTTGTTCTACCTCTTCTTGAGGGCTAGTTTTGCTTTGCTTGGTTGCGTCGAGCCGTTGCCCATGTCTTTGGGAACCAAGTTATTTTGCTCTTTCCACTTGACCTTCTTTGGCTTTGATATGCTTTTAGGTCATTTGGTCGAGTTCTCTCTCCTTCTTCCTTCTTTCTTCTATTTCATTATGATTTGTGTTGGTAGTTGACAATGCACTCATCAAGGGGGAGATTGCGGATACATGGGTGTATGCCGGGTCTCTGAGTGATGAGTGATTGTCAACTGGGATAATGCGCATGTTCTTTGGCTTGTGTTGTGCAGGTGTTAAGCACGGATACAGTGATCAGAGGCAAGGTGAAGGTCAAGTAGAGACGTGCGGTGCCGAGGGACCGAGAGTGGCGAAGGGCGGACGTGAGGCTTGGACTGAGGGACCCGTGGCCTGAGGATCAGCTGTGGTGGTTGGCAGCCTGGGACAGTGACGAGCGGAGATTTGCGGACACGGTGTTGCTTGGGTCGAGGACCTGGGGACACGTGTCGGTGGACGGGGTGCACAGGCGGTGCATCCCCTCTACGGCTCGGTTTGGTGGTTGAGCCACAGAAAAACCACCGGGTGGACGGTTTCCAGGTTTGGGCCTCAAAACCTAGGCGCTGATGGTTTCCGAGTTTGGGCCACAAAACTCGGGCTGAGGACGGTTTCCAGGTTTGGGCCTCAAAACCTGGGCGCTGGCGGGTCTCTGAGTTTGGGCCACAAAACTCAGGCGATGGACGTCGGGTTTCCCGGTTTCGGCCACAAAACCAGGGGATGGACTAGAAGGCTGGTTACCCGGTTTGGGCCTCAAAACCGGGGGTTGGCTGTGAAGGCTGGTTTCCCGGTTTGGGCCACAAAACCGGGGGCGATCTCCAGGAAAAGGACAAGCAGAGCGGTGGCGGCACGTGGCGGCAATCGGTGAGGTTGCGTCGAGGCAACGCTACCAGTTGTGTGGGCGTGGCTGTCAGATCCACCTACCATCGAGTTGGTCTGGAATAACCCTAGGGTTTAGCTGGCTCGCTCTGTAATTAGAGAGGGGTAGAGTAGGAAATAGAATTAGGATAAGTAGAGGGAGACACCCTCCTCCCTATCCATCTCAGTTATTTGCTCTTTTGTTTCTAGGTTTTCCTGCTCTCCCACTCCTCTGCTGTAGCGAACCTGAGATCCACAGAGAAGAGAACAATACCTCTGTGTCCGTGATATTTTGAGGAAGTGAGACCGTAATCTCACTGTTGTAGCGTGTGGTAGCCACATGGTTGCAAATTCGTGGTTGTGATTCGCGTTTTGTTTGAGTTCTTTGCGGATTGCTTTTCTCCACGTTTTTCCCGTCGATCGATCTCTTTGTTTGTTGCGTCTCTTGCAATTCCGTTTGAACAGAGATGTTCTAGATCATGAGGCACTTCTTTCCACCGAAGGAATTCTCCTCTAACCTCATGACCTAGTAGATCGATCGATTTTTGGTTCGGGCCAAGTTTTTCTCCCTTCCCCCGAATTTCTTCAATTCATCGATTTGGAGATAGGTTCGAGCCATGATCTCTTAGAGATAGCTCACTATCCTCCTTGTGACTCCTCTCACCAACTTTGATCCCTAGAGGATTCGTTTTGGGTGAGATCAAGTCAAATCGGTGAACGAACAGTGAAATATCGAGGTGACCGGACGCACGGCCACAGATGGACCGGACGCTCGCCAGTGAGTCCGGTCATTGAATGTGTTAGCTGTTCACTTCTTCGATTCGACCGGACGCTGATTTTCCAAACAACTGGACGCATCACAGGCACTGTTCACTGGTTCTGTTTGATCTGACCGGAGCCACATCTGCTGACCGGACGCACTGCTCCTCAGAGTCCGGTCCAACTCAGAGAGGTTTCATTTTGGATTTTGCTCGACCGGACGTGTCCGGTGACTACTGACCGGATGCACCAGTGAGTACGGTCAGAGCTGTCTCGTGCTGTTTCGTCCGTGGTTCGTTCGTTCGTTGACATTTTTTATTCTCGTATTTTGCGTTGGATCTCTAGGGTTGTATAGTGTCCCGCTGTGCTTCTCGGAGGCATCCACCCTACATCTAGGGTCATGGACACTTGCAAGCTCTAGGTCTGCTCTTGGTGTGATTCTTGGGACAGTGGTTACAAAGTTTCCGAAAGGAAAATTTGAAGCTCCCATTCACCCCCCTCTGGTCGCTTTCTGATTGCACTTTCGGTCCTTCACATCCAGGGTCGTCGTAGTCGACATGGGTGTTGGAAGAGGCTTGGCCTCACCCATATCGAACTTCTTCAGGATGTCCTTGGTATACTTACCCTGGTGCACAAATGTCCCCTCCTGGGATTGCTTGATTTGCAACCCGAGGAAAAACGTCAACTCGCCCATCATGCTCATCTCAAATTCCCTGCTCATTGTATCTGCAAACTTGGCAACCAAAGCATGAGAAAAACCACCAAAGATGATATCATCTACGTAAATTTGAACCAACAAAGTGTCATTGCCTTGCTTGAGGAGAAAAAGCGTTTTATCCACACATCCCATTTTAAAACCCTTAGCAAGCAAAAATGTTTTCAACCTATCATACCAGGCTCTAGGGGCTTGTTTCAAACCATATAAAACTTTGTGAAGTTTAAAAACATGGTTTGGAAACTTGGGATTTTCGAAACCGGGGGGTTGTTTCACATACACCTATTCTTCTATGTAGCTGTTTAAGAAGGCACTCTTGACATCCATTTGAAAAAGTTTAAACCCTTTGCATGCAGCAAAAGCCAAGACTATCCTAATTGCCTCCAAACGAGCTATAGGAGCAAAAGTCTCCTCATAGTCTATCCCTTCCTTCTGACTATACCCTTGGGCTACAAGTCTGGCCTTGTTTCTCACAACATGGCCATCCTCTCCTTGTTTGTTTTTGAAAACCCATTTTGTACCAATAGGTTGACACTCAGGAGGAAGAGGAACCAAAACCCAAACCCGATTTCTCTCAAAATTTTCTAACTCCTCATGCATGGCATTGACCCAATCAGGATCAGATAAAGCATGTCCAACATCTCGGGGATCAAAATCAGCAACAAATGCAGAATGAGCAAAGTGAGAGATTTGTTGTGACCTTGACCGAGTGACACGTTCATCGATGCTACCGATCATCTGTTGAGGCGGGTGTTGGCGTTGAATGTGTCGTGGCGCCTCCCGAGCTGAAGAAATCTCCCCCTCAACAGCAGCTGGTGCCTCCTCGGGTCCTGTCAGAGCGGTAACCCGGACGTGAGCTACCTGTTTTCGCCCGGCAGAGTTTTCGTCACTTAACCGAAAGCCACAAAGCCACAAAGGCGAAATCCACCGGCAGGCAGCTCCGCGGGTCCGCCTTTCGCGCGAATATGCCCGGTGCGGAGGGCACGAGTCGCCTGAAGGCGGGCTCGCGTATCTTTCGCGCGAATATGAGAGATCCGTCAGGCGAGCTAGCTGGAAGGAGACCTCGAAGGGCTCGCTTTCGCGCGAAAGCACGGCGAGCCTCAGAGCGCTCACACCAGTTGGGTTTTCGTGCGAAAACCAGACGCTGACGGCATGCTTTCGTTTCCTCCTTTCGGCCGTGGCCGCGCGTTTTCTTCTCGCAGGGTTCTTCGGCTGACGACACGGAGGGGACCCATAGGTCAGAAGGAAAGGCGCGTGGGCTACTTTGCTCCCGCGCGTAATTACGGTGGTACCCTTCGGGCCCAGGAAGCCAGAGGAGCCGCAAGGTAGGCTAGGAGAGGGCCTTTTTGTAATTGTAGCAGAGTGGTTGGAAGGGCATCTTTGTATTTTCAAACGGTTTGAGATTAATATAAAAGGCTCCCGGCTCCCTACGGACGGGGGGGGGGGAGATCACTGTTCACTTCAACTATTTCCTTACTTTCCCGTTCGTTTTCCGCTTTCGCTCTGAGCTTTCGTTCGTGCGACAACCCGCTGTTTCGGGGCCTCGGACCCGAAACAACATTGGCGCCCACTGTGGTTGTCGCCCGAGCTTACCATGCCACCAAGGAAAGCGTCGAAGACGGTCGACAATCTGGAGACAATCGCCACGAAGAAGGATGCTTTCGGCACCATCGCGGCTTCAGTTCCAACCAGCCAAGTTCCACCAAGCACAGCCGCAAAATCGCCGCCGGGAGCAACCAGCTTTCGGCGGCGCTCTATCGATAGAAACTCAGCCACCGCCGGGAGCAGCCACGAGTCAGAACGTGCAACCCCAGGATCAGCGGACATTCGGTAGAGATGGCACGCCGGAAGGACACGCCAAAGACGAGCTCGCCGAAGAGGATGACGACGATGCTGAAATCACGAGACACGCCCAAGCAATCAAGACGTTGGCGCAGCAGCAAGAGGAAATCGAAAAGCTGTTGTTGCAACGAGACCAGCTGCAACAGCAACTAGCAGCGAAAGCAAGAGAGGACGAGACTCGCAACTCCATTCGGTGAGCTGAGGCGCAGAAAAGGCAACTCGAGAGGGAAATTCAGGAGCTACAAAGGGCCGGGGCGGACCCAAACCCGATAGCCCAAGAAAATGTATTCATACCAAGGCGAGAGCAACCGCCAGCTTTCGGCAACGCCATCGATGGAACCTCTCCACTCTCGAGGGAGTTGCAAGCCCATCCGTGGCCACTCAATTACAAGCCGCGCATTCCGACTTTCGACGGTAAAGCGAACCCGCGCAAGTTCTTGGCAAGCTACGAGACAGCTGTTTTTTTGGCTGGCGGAGACAACCAGGCTCTAGCGAAATCCCTCATCCTGGCAGTCGAAGACGTGGCTCACGATTGGTACACCACCCTCAAGCCATTGTCAATCTATTCGTGGGCCCAGTTGAAGGCTGAATTGCTTGACACTTTCCAAGGATTCCAGCCAGATGTCAAGACCACATGGGACCTCATGAAGTGCACCCAGCAAGACGACAAACCCCTTTCCGAGTACCTCAAATGTTTCATCCAGCTGAAAGCTCAAGCTCCGAATGTGCCGGAAGCCGCGGTGATCGCAGCAGCCATCGAAGGCTTAGGGACTGGGCAGTGCGCCGCTCACTTATCCAGAGAGCCGCCGAAAGATGTCAAGGAGTTGTTCGATGTAATGAATGCGTATGCGAGGTCGGATGACGACTTTCGGCGACGCAATGCCGCCCGCCTGGTGCAGAGGCAAGCGATGAAAGCAAGTCGACCACCGCCCGTGCCGAATCAAAGGATGGTCAGGCCCTTTCGGTCAATCAACAGTTTGCAGGAAGACCCAGCGCAATCGGCGGCAGGCATGGAGAGGCCTGACGTGGCCGACTTTCAGCCCCAAAGAGGGTTCGATCAACCCTTCCGCGGAGGACGCAGTGGAAGGACAGGACGCGGCGGCCGAGAAGGCAGAGGCCGCGAAAGAGGAGCCAGACCCCCGTATTGTGTCATTTGCGACGGCAATTTTGGCCACACCACCCGGGATTGCAAATACAGCAAGATGGAGAAAGAGCTAAAAGACAAGGACCAAGCCTCAGCTTCCGGCGAAAGCTCCAAGCACGTTTTTCATAATTCGCAAGACCTGGCAACAGGAGCAGTAGCATGCAGCAACTATGCAAGCACGCCTATGCATCCCCCGTAGTACATGCCTCCCCAAAATTTGCATTGGTACAATCTGGCATATCAGGGTTACCAGCTTTCGGTCTTCGCGCCACAGTCGGTGGCAGTTTCATCGCCTATGCACTATCAGCGTCAGCCAACACCGCCACCTACGCTTGCGGCTCAAACCCAACCTCAGGGGCAGCAAGCACAGCCTGGTTATCAGCAGGGGCAGGAAATGGAAAATGAGAATAGCGCAATCAACAACATCCTCCCGTCAAGAGGCCACATTTTCGCCATCACGGGCGGATCCAACTTGGAGCATGAAAGCCAAAGGGCGAGAAAGGACTGTCACTGAAGAGTCCAGACGGTATCACCAAGGCTTCCACTGAACAGGCCAGCTTGGTCATTAGCGCCGATATGCTTCGACGAGTCAGATTTCAAAGTCCGCGATTACCCGCATTGTGACGCTTTCGTCGCCACAGCCAATGTGGCCGGTTTCACCCTGCATAACATTCTGATTGACACCGGAAGCTCAGCAGACATATTATTCGTCAAAGCTTTTGAGGCGATGGGATTTGACAGGCGCAGTTTGGACCCCGCCGGTAATTCACTATACGGGTTCGGAGGAAGAAAAATTGACGCTATCAGCAAAAAGCAAATCCCTGTATCTTTCGCCGAAGGGGAAAGAGTCCGCACCGAAATGCTGACGTTCGACATAGTAAATATGGATTATCCCTATACCGCCATCTTCGGCAGAGGTTTCACCAACAACTTTAACGTCGTCATCAAGCAAATCTACCTGTGCATGAAAATGCTATCCCCTTTCGGCATTATCACTGTACATGGAGATCAGCAAGCCTCTAGAAGAATTGAGGGAAAACCAACCCCAGGCTACAGCCTTATCAATGAGGTGGCGAATAAAGACGAGATGCAAATAACCACCAAAGAGCACGCTATCGTCAGCTCGTCAGAATGAAAGGCTGGGGCAGCCGAAGAAACAGTAAGGATTCCAATCGCGGCCTCCAGGCCCGAAAGAACTATGCACATTGGGTGAAGCATGCCGGAAGAAGAAAGAAACGCTCTGGCATCTTTCCTGGCGAACAACGATGACATTTTCGGTTGGTCAGTAAATGACTTGCAAGGCGTTAGCAGGGATCTCGCCCAACACAGTTTGAACGTCGCAAGCAGCGCTAAGCCCAGAAAGTAAAAACTGAGAAAGATGTCAAACGAAAGAGCAGACGCGGCGAAAGCCAAAGTGCAAAGATTACTCGATGCGGGAGTAATCCGACCAGTCCAGTACCCCGAATGACTGGCGAACGTTGTCTTGATGAAAAAGAAGAATGGAAAGTGGTGAATGTGCATCGATTTCACCGACCTCAACAAATGCTGCCCGAAGGATCCGTATCCTTTGCCTCGTATCGACAAGCTCGTCGACATCGCATCCGGTTGTGAAATAATGAGTTTGCTAGATTGTTTTTCAGGTTATCACCAGATATGGCTCCATCCCGACGATGAGGAGAAAACCAGCTTCATCACCCCAACAGGCACATATTGCTATCGGCGGATGCCGGAAGGGCTGCGGAATGCAGGCCCTATATTCTCGCGGATGACTGACAAGGTGTTCGAAAGCCAGAAGCAAAAGAAAAACATGTTGGCTTACGTTGACGATATAGTGGTCTAGAGCGACAAACAGGAAGATCATCAAGCAGACTTACTCGAGACTTTCGGCAATCTTCGAAAAAGTGGTTTGAAGCTCAACCCTGACAAGTGCATTTTCGGCATCAAAAAAGGCAAGCTTCTCGGTTGCCTGGTATCGGCAAGAGGAATTGAAGCCAATCCTGACAAGATAGCGGCAATCGTCAACATGCAGCCGCCCTCAAGCCGAAAGCAAGTGCAAAAGTTGACAGGAAGGCTGGCATCTTTGAACAGATTTATCGCAAGGTCCGCCGAAAAAGGGCTACCATTCTTCAAAACTTTGCGCAGCTCCGATCCTTTCGATTGGGGAGAAGAGCAGCGGTAGGCTTTCCAGCAGCTTAAGGAGTACCTAACAAAGCTAACCACGCTATCTAAACCATCGTCGGAAGCGACACTTTTGTTGTATCTCACAGCATCTCACACCACTGTAAGCGCAGTATTGGTGGAAGAGAAGGAGCACGAAAACAAGATGATGCAGCTCCCGATCTACTTCGTCTGTGAGGCCTTGTCGGGAGCAAAACTGAACTATTCAGAGCTAGAGAAGATAGCATATACGGTGGTAATGGCTTCCAAGAAGCTAAAGCACTACTTTCAATCTCACCACATCATAGTCCTATCGGCTCAGCCATTGGAAGCCCTGTTCCGCAACAACGAAGCTATCGGCCGAATTGGCAAGTGGGCGGCGGAGCTAAATGAATATTTGATCGACTTCCAACATCGATCCGCAATCAAGTCCCAAGCGTTGGCAGATTTCATAGTAGACTGGACTCCAGCGGCTTTCGACACAACTCTCGAGTTCGAGGAGCCCGTATGGACCATAAATTGTGATGGCGCCTGGGGAATGGCTGGAGCCGGAATCTGAAGCCGTGCTGCTGGGATTACGAAAGCTCCGAGCAATCGGAGCGACAAGATGCATAGTCAAGTCAGATTCCCATGTCGTTGTTGGTCACGCCGAAAAGGATTTCACAGCTGGAGAACCAGAGTTAGCCAAGTATCTGGCAGCAATTAGAAGAATGGAGAAGTATTTCGCTGGTTTCACCTTACGTGACATTCCAAGAGCCGATAACACAGAGGCAGATGAACTAGCCAAAGCCGCAGCACAAAATCTACCATTGCCACCAGACGTGTTCTATCAAGTCCTTTCGGCCAAAGCAGTGAAAGAAGAGGAAGATCATCCAAGTTCGGTACATGCTATCGTCAGTGATGACTGGAGGTCGCAGATATTCCCTTATCTAGCTGGGACATACGAGATGGAGTCTAGGAAAGATGCTGAAAGGATGGCCAGCGGAGCGAAAGGTTACGCAATCATTGGAGAGCAGTTGATCAAAAATGGGATAACAACTCCTCTTCTTAAATGCATAATCAAACGCGAAGGCATTCAGCTACTCGAAGAAATGCACGCCGGAATGTGCAGAGCGCACAGAGGGCCTCACGAAATAGCACACAAAGCAATGAGGCAGGGATTCTATTGGCCTTCCGCCGCATCAGACGCCAGAGAGCTGGTCAAATGTTGCAAAGGTTGTCAGATGTTCGCCAAAAACCAGAAAGCCCCAGCAAATGAAACCACGCCGATAGTACCGACCTGGCCCTTGCAGAGATGGGGCATCGACATAGTCGGCCCGCTACCAGCAGCTCCGGGCAATCTGTGTTTCGCAGCAGTTACCCTCGAGTATTTCACCAAGTGGGTGGAAGCGAAGGCCCTCGCTAGCATAACTTCCACCTCCTTAACCAAATTCGTCTGGCAGAGAATAATCTGTCGTTTCGGTGTTCCGTCATTCATCGCTTGCGACAATGGGAAGCAATTCGATTGCGCAGAATTCAGGAGTTTCTGTGATGAACTCAGCATAAAGCTTAGTTTCACCACAGTAAATTACCCACAAGCAAACAGGGCTGTTGAGAGAGCGAATGGCCTAATCTTCTCGGCAATTTCAAAAACTCTGTACGACTCGCCGAAAGGCAAGTGGGCCAACACCCTAACAACGGCTGTATGGGGACACAACATCTCACGGTTCAGAGCTACCGGCTTCACCTCGTTCAGGTTACTTTACGGCGAGGAAGCAGTCACCCTGGAAGAGGTAAAGCTGGGTTCCTTCCGAACCAAAATGGCCCCAACTACTCAAGAGCAAAGACACCTCGAACTCGACACTATCGAAGAAATAAGATTGCAAGCTGTAGATAATCTCGAGAAGTACCATGCCAAAACGAAGCATCACAGGGACAAGACGATAGTCCGAAAGGATATCAAGCCTGGAGACATGGTCACCATTCGGCAGCCAGACAAGCAAGGTAAGCTGCAGTCGCAATGGCAAGGCCCCTTCATCGTGGCAAGCATGGCAGCACCCAGTGTATTCCGGTTGTTGGATGACAAGGGCGAAGCATCAGCCCACACATGGAACGCGAGCAATCTGCGCCGCTTCTACCCGTAATTTATCTTTTTGAACTTTGATGTAAATTTCTTTTCCCTCTTTCACCATTTTTGTAATCAAAGGTCGGCTGCACTCTTTTTCCTCGCCGGGGAAGCCCTTCATCGGGGTGCGAGGTTTTTTAACGAGGCAGCCGAATGTAACCGCTACATTGCGAAAGTAAACGTAATTCCCCCAAAAAATATCGCATGGCTCGGTAAAAGACGAAGTCAACCAAACATAAGGTTGAGACATTCGTCATTAAAATGTGATGAAAAGAGAATGTCGGGGAAGTAGGGCGAAATAGACCCTTCACTTCCACCGACAATCTCGAAAGCCTGCGGGCTATGTGAAAACTGACCCTCCGACAAAACGCGAGGGCGGAACGAAAGCCTGCGGGCTATGTGAAAACCGACCCTACGACAAAACGCGAGGGCGGAACGAAAGCCTACGGGCTATGTGAAAACCGACCCTATGACAAAATGCGAGGGCGAAATGAAAGCCTGCGGGCTATGTGAAAACCAACCCTCCGACAAAACGAGAGGGCGAAACGAAAGCCTGCGGGCTATGTGAAAACCGACCCTCCGACCGAACGAGAGGGCGGAACGAAAGCCAGCAAGCAAGTCGAGTAGCCCTTGCCAGGCGACAAGGACAGCTGGCGGGCCCCAGTAGCCGCAAAGAGCATAAATTTCGTACTAACCTTTCACCTACCAAACGCCCACAAGTACAGCCAAGGGAGTAAATGCAGTCCTCCCGCAACAAGGGTAAGGCAATATAAATAGACACCACGGTGCAAGCCTCCCAACCATCCAAAACTGCCAAGTCTGTGCAAAATGTTAGTCCCAGGCAGTCGGCCCATTAGCAAAAATGCGAATAGGAAGCGTCAGGAGTTACGCTTTCGCTTTGATGATTGTGTCATCAGCATCGCGTCCACCTATCGTCACCAATCCAGTAACTATAGGCGAAAGTCCCTTTGAATGGCAATCCCATCTCAAACTATGGCTAGGAGATGAACCAGGCCGTGCACGCTGCCGGATGACAATAAGAGCAATGTCGTAGTTATAGCCGGTTGTAAACCCCCCTTAGCACTATATAAAGGCACTTTTGTCAATCGATTTCTCCAACTTCAACAGACCACTAACACCCGATCTCGCGGCCTATCGGCCGAGGGGCTCGAACCGAAAGCTCCCTCGCACGAATGCTACCACCCCTTGTCTTAGTGTTTGAGGGCGGGCGCGTCTAAACTATCGGCCGAGGGGCTCGCACCGAAAGCTCCCTCGCGCGAATGCTACCGCCGCTCGTCTAAGTGTTTGGGGGCGGGCGCGTCTAAACTATCGGCCGAGGGGCTCGCACCGAAAGCTCCCTCACGCGAATGCTACCGCCCCTCGTCTAAGTGTTTAGGGGCGGGCGCGTCTAAACTATCAGTTGAGGGGCTCGCACCGAAAGCTTCCTCGCGCGAATGCTACCGCCCCTCGTCTAAGTGTTTGGGGGCGGGCGCGTCTAAACTATCGGCCGAGGGGCTCGCACCGAAAGCTCCCTCGCGCGAATGCTACCGCCCCTCGTCTAAGTGTTTGGGGCGGGCGTGTCTAAACTATCGGCCGAGGGGCTCGCACCGAAACCTTCCTCGCGCGAATGCTACCGCCCCTCATCTAAGTGTTTGGGGGCGGGCGCGTCTAAACTATCGGCCGAGGGGCTCGCACCGAAAGCTTCCTCGCGCGAATGCTACCGCCCCTCGTCTAAGTGTTTGGGGGCGGGCGCGTCTAAACTATCGGCCGAGGGGCTCGCACCGAAAGCTCCCTCGCGCGAATGCTACCGCCCCTCGTCTAAGTGTTTGGGGGCTGGCGTGTCTAAACTATCGGCCGAGGGGCTCGCACCGAAAGCTCCCTCGCACGAATGCTACCGCCCCTCGTCTAAGTGTTTGGGGGCGGGCGCGTCTAAACTATCGGCCGAGGGGCTCGCACCGAAGGCTCCCTCGCGCGAATGCTACCGCCGCTCGTCTAAGTGTTTGGGGGCGGGCGCGTCTAAACTATCGGCCGAAGGGCTCGCACCGAAAGCTCCCTCGCGCAAATGCTACCGCCCCTCGTCTAAATGTTTGGGGGCGGGCGCATCTAAACTATCGGCTGAGGGGCTCGCACCGAAAGCTCCCTCGCGCGAATGCTACCGCCCCTCGTCTAAGTGTTTGGGGGCGGGCGCGTCTAAACTATCGGCCGAGGGGCTCGCACCGAAAGCTCCCTCGCGCGAATGCTATAGCCCCTCGTCCAAGTGTTTGGGGGCGGGCGTTTCACAAAATCTCGCCGAAAGGCTCGCATCGAAGGCCTAATCGCGCGAAAGCTCCTCTACGGAGGCTCCTCTAGAAACGCACGAAGTGCATGCTCACGATTTCAACACTCGAAAAAGGACGCAGTGATCAAAAACAAAGCTTTATTAAGGCGAAAGTTACACTCCACAAAAGAGTCATAGAACATAAAAGCCTAAGTGTCACCCACCGCGCCAAGGGACATGCTATATCTGCGAGCGTCGGGCGAAAAAGAATGGTCCTCCGGCTCCTGTTTTATAACTGGCCCTTCGCAGGCATCCAAGGCCGCGCGTTTGCTATCGCGCCATTCCCGCCTCTCTTCTAGTTGTCGAGGATCGAAACCACGGTAGAATTCCTGAAGTCTCTCCTCAGCCCGTCGGAGTTTCCGGGCGCATTGGCTTAAGTACGAAGAAAGCGTCACTGCGGGAAACATCGCGCGAAAGCTCCGCCACAAATCGCCGCCAACACACAAGTTACCGGATCTAATCATCAGAGGGCAGACGTCAAGAACCTCCGCAGTTCCCGCGCCCAGAACCTGAATAAACATAATGCCAAGTTTAATGAGTACATTACATAGGTTTTCAGCGTTTTTTCTTTTTCGCCCAAAAGTACAAAACATCTGCCTCCAGTCGACTATGAAGCTACCCTATCATGGCTTTCGCCCGCAGCACGCGCAGCTCCGGCCGCCGAGCTTTCGGGGTTCGCTTTAGGAGTTGCACCGGTAGCGTCGCCCTCGTCCCTATCGACTTCCCGGCTGTGGCGCTCGGAGATGTAGGCAGCGAAAGTGTGCCGGACTTGCGCCTGCTCCTCCGAAGTCTGCGAATAAACATTATCAAGTTGGCGAATGGCGAAACCATACAAGAAAAGAAAGGGAGAAAAGAAGCCCCCTCAATTTAGCCTTAGCGCGACCGACGGCGGATTGGATCAAAGCCATGTCATTGCCGCCGGTGAGCCAGAACTCCTCAAAAAATTTCTTGCCGAGGACTTTCACCTTGGGAGGAGTCCGCCAGCAGGCGTCCACATCCGCCACCACAAGGTCGGCGATATGCCAACACCCAGCATTCAGCAGGCTGTGACCGATGGCCTTGATGCCTGCAGCGGAATCGTAATCACGCGAAAGGGACATATGCCCCTCCAGCGCGTCCAGCTCCGTGTGAAGCCAGGCCAGGCAGCCGCGCAAGTCGCTTTCGCCCGGCCCATCCGAAAGTACGTCAGTGCTTTTTAAGCATTGCACGTACTTCGAGACAAGGCCATCAGCGAGGGCCGAAATGCCCGCGCGGTCCTCTTCGAAGGAGCTCCTGAGCGTGGTTTGCTCTTCTTTTAGCTTTTCGGCTTCGCGCTGGGCAAGCCGATGGACAGTCTTTTCGTCTTCCGCCCCTTCTTCAGGGCAGCGTCCTCCTCCTCCAGCTCTTTCAGGCGGCGATCCTTGTCTTGCTTTTCCGTTTTAGCCCGGCTTGCAAAAAGCTCGCTTTGGTGGCTCTGGCTTCGCGCAAGCACCATCGCCTGCCAGTAGAAAAACAACAACAACAACAACAACAAAACAAACACTTTAAAAACTAGTGACGAGGCAAAACCGTGGCAGAAGCAATCGAGCGGGATAGGCGAAAAGCTTATGCTGGCCAGGTGGAAAGACAAGGCGTCGCCAAGGTGCCCGCTCCCCACTTTCAGCAGATCGCGCTCAACTTCCAGAGCGACGAAAGCTCTCTGAGCACACTCTATAAACTTATTCGTTTTGCCATCCTCGACAGTCAGGATGTCGAGCTTCCGACAGTCAAAATGACAAGCAAGGTGAGAATCGGAAGCTGCACCCAAAAAACGAGCAATCCGATAAGACTCTTCCCGGGCGTCATCCATTTCGCTCGAAGAGCTTAGCCCGGTATAAAGCCAGGGATCTAAGTAGTCCTCAGGCCGACTATCTAACTTGATGCGACCATGGCCCAACAGCTGGTCATCCACCATAGACTGCGTCAGCCGAATAGACTTACCTTTCTCCACCGCCCCTTTGAGCAGTGCTCCATTCGCCTTCTCCACTGGAGCCAGGGAGCTCTTCGCGCGCTTGGCCACTGGCTCAACGGCAGCAGGGCGCGTGGGTTTACAAACCCCAGCTTTCGCAAGAGGGGGCATGCCGGAAGAGACATCGTCATCGAAGAACGAAGCAGCCCCAGCCTTGCGCGACGCCATGTCAGCCGACCCGAGCAAACCCTGAAAAGGACGAATAAGGCAGGCCGCAACGTTCAGAGATAACTTTTGCCACGCGAAAGCAAAATTAAATGCAAGAACAAATCGGCGAAAGTAAAAAAGCGAAGCGAAAGCAGTAAAGCATCGAAACGCGACGCCACTTTCTACCTCAGCGCGGTGGACCGTGTTGACGTTATGGATCAAACGCGGCGCCAGTCTTCGGCATTTACCAACCGGTTTCGCGATCGAGCGACAAATACGAACATCCTTGGGCTCAGAAAGTTCATGCTTTCACGAAACCGGGGCTCGACTTTTCGCAGCCACGGCTTGCCTTCCTCTCGCCCGGTTATCATCCGTTGGCAGGGGTCTTTCCCCGTAGTTGACTCCCATAGCGTCGAAAACACGATTCAGTCGCCCTCGACCGCCAATAGAGTTTATCTTAAATTCGCTCTCTTTCTTTAGGTACGGACCGCAGATTTTGTTCGCCTCCTTTTCGATATGACTCACAAATGTGGCGTCATTCCAATAGTTCGCCGGGCGCCCAACCAAAAGCGTCGGCCCTCGGTAGCCCCCAACACTGACAAAGTTTTCAAATTCAGTCTCCGAGCAGAGGGGGTTTTGGTCGACAGCAAGCCACTCCTCGACGAGGTCTCGGCTAATCTGGAACCTGGAAGTTAGGGCGAAAGCATCACCGCACGCGATGCTTTCGTCATCTGTTAGGGCCGCTGGCGGCGCGTGAAGTCCGACAGACTCCTTCAGCACAGAAACAAGGGGAGACGACCTATCCCAGCCTTGCTCTTTTGCCTCCCGAACAGCTCCATTCGAGCAGACGCGGACGTAGAACCAAAAATCCGTCCATTGCGGCCATTTGTTCGTATACGTCGGCGAGATGCAGATGTTGCCCCGAGTCTTTCACGGAACGAAGTTGATACACCCAATTTCGCTGGGTAGCTCCCCTTGCAAAAAATAGTCCATCACTTGGCTGCGCCGACGGTGGATGTCATAATACTTCGCGAAAACCTCGGCACAGAGCTTACATCCCATCATCTTCAGGGCCATCGCGAAAACGCTCAGCCGCAAAAAGGCATTCAGCGTAAGTTGATGGAGCTGGGTCTTGAACGTGTCCAGCACACCGCCAACAAAATCCTCCAGAGGAAAATCCAACCTGGCCACAAAGTAGTCGCGGAAAACAATAGCTTCATACGGCCTGAGGCTAGGAATCGCTTCTTCTCCAGGCGCACGACACAGCGAAAGCACATGTTCGCTTAAGATGCCTTTTTCAGTGAAACCCTGCAGGACAGAGGGGGTAACTTGGGAGCAACCTAGATAGAACGAGCAGTCCTCCGGGATCGGAGCCGAAACCGAATCCCCTTCTTCCGAATGGACGCTCCCAGCGCGCCCCTCTACCCATGCGCAGACATTGCCGGACACAATCGACACGGTCTTGCTCGATCCCGAAACGCTGGAACTCTCGCTAGTCGAGTCAGATGTGGATGTGGATGAAGACGAGCTCGTGGATGCCATCTAGCATGGCGGCGAATTAGAAAAAAAAGTGCATGCATTTGTAAGCGCTCAAAAAGTAACAATCGCCAAAGCAAAGCAGCAAAAAAGGGAACGATACAAAGAGATAAAAGCGAAAGCGCGCAATCAGCGTGGCATTTTCGTCAAGCAAGCGAAAGAAGTAAAGGGAGCTCACCTGATGAACAAGCTGAAGCACAAGCCAACCCTCGAGAGGAAGTGCGGAGCGCCAAAAGTGAAAAAACGCCGAAAGCGAGATTAGTGATGAGCAAAGACAGGAAGCAAAAGATCCAGGGAGCGCACACCCTCTGGCGGGCGGGGCAAGCCCCTCTTATATACCCGCGCGTACGGGGCGGCCTGGAACCTGAGGAGTATGGGGCAGCCCGGAACCCGAGGAGACGCTTAAATACTCCTCGAAACGTCAACCGTCGCTCTTCGATACAACAACCGTAACACCACGTGCGCATCAAAAAAACGCGCGTCAAGGACAGGCAAAAACAGGGTGACACTTTCGCATATCCTCTCGCGGGCGGGCGTACCACAGGCAGACAACGTCGACCCATGGCCACGCGTGGTACGACGTTGAGGGGCTATTGTCGGAGCGGTAGCCCGGACGTGAGCTACTTGTTTTCACCCGGCACAGTTTTCGTCACTTAACCGAAAGCCACGAAGCCACAAAGGCGAAATCCGCCGGCAGGCGGCTCCGCGGGTCCGCCTTTCGCGCGAATATGCCCGGTGCGGAGGGCACGAGTCACCTGAAGGCGGGCTCGCGTATCTTTCGCACGAATATGAGAGATCCGCCGGGCGAGGTAGCTGGAAGGAGACCTTGAAGGGCTCGCTTTCGCGCGAAAGCACGGCGGGCCTCAGAGCGCTCACACCAGTTGGGTTTTCGTGCGAAAACCAGACACTGACGGCGTGCTTTCGTTTCCTCCTTTCAGCCGTGGCCACGCGTTTTCTTTTCGCAGGGTTCTTCAGCTGACGACGCGGAGGGGACCCACAGGTCAGAAGGAAAGGCGCGCGAGCTGCTTTGCTCCCGCGCGTAATTACGGTGGTACCCCTCAGGCCCACGAAGCCAGAGGAACCACAAGGTAGGCTAGGAGAGGGCCTTTTTGTAATTGTAGCAGAGTGGTTGGAAGGGCATCTTTGTATTTTCAAATGGTTTGAGATTAATATAATACGCTCCCGGCTCCCTACGGACGGGGGGGGGGGAGATCACTGTTCACTTCAACTATTTCCTTACTTTCCCATTCGTTTTCCGTTTTCGCTCTGAGCTTTCGTTCGTGCGACAACCCGCTGTTTCGGGGCCTCGGACCCAAAACAACAGGTACAAAAGGTACAGCCTGAGGTGGCGGATCCCACAGCCCCCAAGTAGTCGACAAAGAGGGATTGGGGCCGTGAGTCGTCGTAGTAGAAGCCGACGCTTGAGGCACAGCAGGTGGAGGTGGTGCTGGATCATCCTTTCCTTCAGCACCCTCGTCCTCATCATCAAAAAGAGGCTCACCAACCTCATGATCACCTGCATGCTCAAAACGAGAAGAAGGACAAACCATGGTCTCATCGAAGGTGACATCAGATGTCTACATGACTCGGTTAGTATCAAGGTTAATTACACGATATGCGCGAGTATGAGTGCCATAACCCAAAAATACACCGTCAGAAGAACAAGACTCAAATTTGTCCAGGTTGCCTTTCTTAAGTATAAAACAGTGGCAACCAAAAACTCTAAAATAACTCACCTGGGGCAATGGAAATATATAGCATGCAGTGTTCATAGCTTCGGCCCAATATCGCTTAGGAGTCCTATGATCATCGAGCATCGTCCTGGCCATCTCTACAAGGGTCCGATTCTTCCTTTCTACAAAACCATTTTGTGGCGGTGTGTAGGGGGAAGAAAACTGATGCTCTAAACCCAAAGAGTTACAAAACTTCTCAAAATCCGATTTCTTAAATTCGGAACCATTATAACTTCGAATAGCTCATATTGAGTTCATAGGGAACTCATTCTGAAGACGCAAAATTAGATTGCGAGCAAAAGAGAAAGTCTTGGTTTTCTCAGCTAAAAAGAAAACCCACGAATATCTCGAAAAATCATCAACAACAACAAGCACGTACCACTTCCTCCCAACCGAGCTCACCCGAGCCGGACCAACAAGGTCCATGTGCAAAAGCTCTCCGGGGCGCTTAGTCATGACCTGACTCACTGGATGGTGGGGAGCGGCTTCCATCTTCCCATGTCTACAAGAATGGCAAACAAGATCCTTCTCCATGGACAACTTGGGCAATCCTCGGATTAGGCCAAGTGAGCTAAGTCTTGCAAGCAAGTCGAAGCTCAGGTGACCAAGTCTCCTATGCCACTTCCAAAGAACAGAGGAGGAAGGTCCAGCCAAAAGACAACGAGAAATTCCAAACGATTCTGAGAAATTCACACGAAAGACTTTTCCAAAGGGCGAAATCAAACATACAAGATTGCCCTAAGGATCTAAGATGCGACTGAGATTCAGTTTAAAATGAACCTCATAGTCATCATCAAAAAATTGCGAAACAGAAAGAAGGTTAAAATGCAAGTTAGAAACAAGAGCAACATCGTGCAACACAAAGTGCTCATTAACTCGCACGGACCCTCGAGACAACACCTTACCTTTACTATTGTCTCCGAAGGTGATAAACTCTTTTCCGGCAACAGGACTAAGACTGGAGAACCACTTGGCGTTTCCGGTCATATGCCTCGAGCACCCGGAATCCACCAACCAAACGTTCTCCAATCGTTTTACCTACATCAATAAAAAGTCATAGGGTAAGCATACGGTCCAACACTGGGGTGAGTAAAATGGGAATTATAACAGTGTTGGGCCGGCTGCTCAAAAGAACGGTTAGTAGCAAAACCATTCCTAGCATGCCTACGGGGAAAGCGATCACCACGCTGAGGAAAACGTGGTCCGCTAAGGGAAGAGTGTCCATCGCGATACTCAAAATGCGGTGGGGGAAAACGCTCAACAACAAAGCCATCGCCACGGGGTCCATAGCCCACAACTGCAGGCTCCCACCGGGCATGACCTCCTTGCGGCCTAGGCCTAGGAACTTAAGGCATTGGACCTCTAGGCCTAGCAGCACGCCTCTGAACATTCGGCACATGTACATCATGGAAAGGATGGTACATGTCCGTGTTGTTCATCTCCTTTGCACGACGCTCCTCTCTTTTGCGCCGAAAGCAAAACTCCCTTAAGTGTCCATCTCTCCCATAGTGCTCATAGTGGTACCTCACTGCTCTCATAGGGGGTTGTTGGTACTCACGGTAGTGGGTGTGGATCACTTTGCCCTTCTGTGGCATAATCTTCTCCTAGGTAGGTGGCATTGTGTCTAGCTTGTTCTTGAGGTGGTTGGGCTTGGGAGACCACACTTGTTTCTTGGGTGGAGCTCTCGGAGGTTCCTCATACACTCCATCCTTGTTGTTAGGCTTGAGAGGCTCTTTGGGTGGAATCTTAGTAAGTTTGGGAGTAGTGGTGGAGTTTGGCTTCTCACTCGGGTTAAGACCACTAAACTCACCAACCCTGCCAAAAGAAGAAGCACACTCAACACCCTGAGCAAAACCAACACTTGGACCTCCAGCAGCAAGTCTAAATTGGGCAATCATCATCCCAAGTTGTGGCTCACCACAAGACACCCATGATAAGATGGTCCGAAGGTATGTGTTTTCTTCCTCGGTTTGCATCTTGTCATGCTTCACATTAGCAATCTCCATCTCCAAGTGTTAACACTGGATTTTGGTCAACATTGAGAAGATGACAGGTGGACCCAATGAGCAGTGAGAAGAGCATTCGGTAGACGGCCAAGCGGTCGGTTACTCCATTCGGGAAATAGATATGGCAAGAGAAGCTGATCACGAGAATAATCGACCAAGACCGTAAAATATTAAACAAGTATTCAAGAATCAGAGGGGTCTGATCTCATTGGCCAGGAGTTAGATTTGGTGGCATTGTGATGTGGCAAGCAAGTAAAGAAGGCAATTTAAATATAAATATGTATAAAGCATGCATGTCTCGACGACCAGTTCTATATTTAGCATAAATGGCTTCACGATGAAGGAAAGGCTAGAAGACGGCGTGCATGTCCAGTGTGCGGAGATGGGCGTATGAGGCATTCGGCAAGTATCCATGCGGTCGGCTAGTTTCCAAGGATTCAGCAACTGCTTATGCGGTCGGCTATTCTGAGAAAAAAGGAGTTTCCGTTGAAACGACGGGAGCTAGAGCCGATCGGGCAACAAAATTGCGACAATTAAGGCAATAAAGTTTCCGAAGGGAGTTAAAGGCCAAAAATGTAGTATTTTCCTTTAACGTTTCATAGTCGTGTCCTTTTAGGACTTGTATCGCGTCCAGGGTATAAATATAAACCCTTGGCTATTGTAAAAGATGTTCACAACCATATCAATACAAACCGGCCCCGTGCCATCTTCGAGTCCTTAGTCGTGTCATCGAGTTCTTCGAGAGGAATCATCGATCCGTCGACCTCCTTAAGTACCCGCAACCTTGTTATCATGTCTAGTATCATGCGGTGGATTTAGATATGATGCAAGTAGTCTCGTTTGTTAAGCTTAGTATCGTGCGGCGGATTTAAGCTTAGGACAGGAGGTTTTTGCTTGTGCCTTGTATCGTGCGGCGGATTAAGTCATGAGTAAAAATAGTTATCGGCTCTATTAGATTTGGCAGATCTGATAGTTTTCGCAGGGTTCTTCAGCTGACGACGCGGAGGGGACCCACGTCTAGCCTTCATAGACCCATCAAGCATAAACTCATGAGTTATCGGCTCTATTAGATTTGGTTCGATCGTGATTGCTTGTTTGTTCCTTCGACATGGACCCCAACTCGGCTAGTTTGTCGATCTTGGTTAAGCTTACGCGAGTAATGAGCTTTTATAGATCTGTTCAAATACATGCATGCTTTTAGCTTGTTATAATTAGATTGTATCATGCAGTGGATTAATCTAATTATAAGAAGTGGTGTAGACTTATGGCAAGTGGTATCATGCGGTGGATTAGCTTCGCTTGAGTTTATGCTTGATGGGTCTATGAAGGCTAGACGTGCGGCAGACTAGTTGGACTAACCTATGCATGTGTTATTTGAATAGATTTATATTTGCAAGTTACATGTTTACAATGTTTTAATGATACCTTTCATCTGTTCAAGCATGTCTTTCTTTACATGTGCATTCGACAGTTAATATGCTTTACATGCCCTGTTCTCATACTAGCCGAATGACTTTATAAACATGCTCTGACATACAGCTTCTATAGTTGTGTGCCATCGTGATTGGCTTTCAAAGCCGTACATATGGAACTGTCTGGTCTCACCCGGCATGTTGCATTGGTATTCTCACAGTTTTATCCCTTGTTGGCTTTCAGGTCAAACCGACTGGCACGTCTCCGGATCCAACACACTCCAGGCACCCGATTGAAGCCAGCTTTTTCGGCTTGCTGTGTGTTAGGCGTAAGGTGTCATATTTTGCGCCAACACACTTTTTGGCACGCCTGGTGGGACAAGAATCATTTGATCGAACATCAGATCCTCTCCAGATATTTGTCACTTTCAGATCGCGATGAGATGATGTTTAACTTTTATTTTATCAATAAAAGTTCGGCCGAAAGAAGTGACAAAGACAAAGTGCAATATAATTTGATGAAGAACTTTCCAGTAAAATCAGTTTGATGGCCGATATCATGATAAAAAAGGAGAAGTATTGGTTGATTTTATCAGAAGCTATGAACAAAGCGTCAGTGATGCATCGGCTAAACAAAGAACAACATGCACGTTGTAAAAGGAAGATTTCCATGGAGATGTTCAAAGAGATAAAGTCCAAACTCAGATTTACTTGCATGCTGCTATAAATAGCCGGTTGATTATCAAGAGGTCATACGTCAGCCGAGGGAAGTTGGCCAATAGCTTATCTACATGTCATCTTTAGAATCGGCTGTTCAGGAAAGAAATCAGTGGATACAACAACACAAGAAAAATATACTAATTGGCCGATATGCATACAGGAATCGGCTGGAGTTATCATCGTCACGCGAAGAATCAACCCCGAATATTAAGGATATTCAGAGTCTATTTTTCTAGCATTGATATAGTTTGCCAAAAATCAAGGTATTAGACGACGACAGTTGATTAAGGCATGGTGATGAGGCAAGGGGACTGAATTATTTATTTGATTAATGGAATTAATCAAGTGATAATCGAGCTTTTGTTGACATATCCAAGCATGATAAGTCAAGACATTATGATAGTCGGACTTGAAACCCGCGTTCGGCTGAACAACATCATGTTAACAACTGAAATTTATTCGACCTTCCTGGATTTGCCGATAACCTAGTTCACCATACCATCATGCTCACGGCAACAATTCGCTATTTTTGAATATACAGATTATTGATAGAAGAAAGAGGTTGATGTCTATGAAATTTGGAAGTCCAATTATAATTATAGACTTGGGGGGCCAGCTCCCAATCGGCTAAAGTGGATGAAAAGTCAGAAGTTCAAATCAATTGAATTTGGTGCATCAAGGTTATCAATTCAGGAAGAATAAATTCGGAAGGAAGGATTTAGAGGCCATTTGTCAATTTCTAATCCAATGATAATGAGATAATTGGTATTGAAGTTGTTCTGGCTGATGGGTGAACTGGTCTGAGACAAAGAGGCACCAGCCTGTGCTCATTAAAAACAGAAGTATTAATGGGTGCAAGGTAGATTGTTCGTGCATAAACACAATCCATGCGTACAGTGCTATCATTTGCCACTAGATATTGGTCAGTCGGTGACTTTAACAAAAGCTCCATTGGCCACTGGAAGAGCCGATTACTCGGTGAAGCACACCGTTGCTGCTGACCAGACCTAAATTCGCGTACATTTATTCCCAAAAAATCTGAGTCATGGTAGATGAAGATCGTCGGCGGCTCAAAGATCATACCAAGCAGTTCCTCAGGTTCTCTTACGAGCCTTCTACAAGATCAGGTCAAAGCAGAAGCATATAAAGATTCTAGATACAACAACCGATAAGCACATTGATGAAAATATCATTATACACATATTCCAAGAAGAATACTTATTGGCTTGGAGCGGAAGAGTGTACATGCACATATGAAGAACTAATGAGAAGAAAAAACATAAGGTGAACATGCTCAAATTCCTACATCAACTACACTCGGGAGGGGCCTTTACCTCATCGTGCACGTACCTGCGCACCGCCGAACTCGTATTCGTCCTCTACGGCATACTCAACTTCATCAAAAATGATGTTCTTCGAAGCTACCGTGAGTTACCTAACAGCATGCTCACCTAAAGCATTCCAGTTCCTCAACAAGAAGAAAGTCAAAGGCATACTAAGCAAAAGCCGATAAGACAGAACCTTCGGCTCCTATTAATATAACTTTACCTTTCCCTGAGTAACGCAAAGCTCAATCTGGTGATAAGGTTATGAAAGGCTACATCAGAGGCACAAAGGACGTTAGCAACCGGACCGACGATAGAAGACCATCGGCTAAAACGTTTTCAGCACACTTCATATTGAAAGAGATACTTTTGCTGATGGCCTTCAATAAGGTGGTGCCAACAAGACACATGCAACGGTGACAAGTTCACTTATAGTCAGAACAGCTACACAAGATCTGAAGCACCCAGTCATTTGCAGAAGAAGGATTGACGTTTATGATTGGCTTCAAATATTTTCAACCTGTATTCGGCGAAGACGTCTCGGGTGAAAGAAAGAAGGACAGCAGTGAATCATCGATTACGCCGCTGTGACTACGTGTCAGGGGGCCTGAGATCAACACGCACAGATCGTACAACATCGAACAATTCATCGTGAAGAAGGACAAGACGAATGGCTACTTCATCTTCAACAGTGGTTTGTGTAATTTTACCCTCGCTTCTCTAATAATTTCAAAGCTTAAAATTAAAATCATTAAAAAGCAAAACCTCTCATGTTGCGTCTCCGCACTAAAAAAAACTTAAAAAAAATTCCAGTCTATGAATATGTGATATAAATATTTTGGGTTATCCATTGTTGAAATGATAAATAGATGCTCTGTTTTATGTTTCACCTGTGTCTGGTTTATAACTTTGATTTCTTTAGATTTGGGTCTAGTGGTTATTGTATTTATCTTGAAGTCTTTGAAATTTGTGGGTTGCATAGAATTTAAACTTTGTTTGAAAGTAGTTGTGGGATATGAATAGAGGTAGAATTTGCTATGACATTATTCTGAGAGATACTTGAAATTCGGAGATTTAATGAAATAATAAAATTTACTTAATGTCATATTGAGCATTGTCAAATCATTGTGACTACTAGTTGAGATTATAGTCATATTCTCAAGATCAAGATTCACGTACACATTATAAACTAATAAGTATTTTGCATGTGCATTCTCTCTCTGATTAAAAATATGAGGCTATTCTATAAATCTCAGAAATAAAAGCGACGGACATGTGTCTGCCAGAACTGAGAAAGAAAAAAAAGGGTCAAGTGACCGCCCAAATAAAATATGAAAAAGAAAAGGTCAAGTGACCGCCAAATAAAATAAAAGATGGCCGAAGGCCCAGTAGCCTCATAATTTTAAAAGGTATGGAGAATGACATATGCAAAAGAAAAAATAATAAAATATTCACTTGCACTTCTTGAAATAGGTTTGTGGCTTGTATCTCCTTATGGTCGAGTCTTTGACTTTGCAATATTATGTGATACGATTTTATATAAAGATAATGATAAAAACTCCGGATGAAAAGTGATCAAGGAGTAAAAGATAAACATTTCTGTAGCTATTCTGTTTTGCAATTGCTTGAGGACTCAGTGAGAACTAAAGCCCCATAATTAAAGAGACGGGTGGATGAGTAAGGTACCATTTTATTCAAGTTTAAAAGAAATCTTGGTTATAAAATATGATACTTTTGAGGTGTAGTCTGCATTGCAGCATCTTCTGATCAATAAAATAGAAGAACTATAATATTTATACACATATACATTTGTAACTAACTTGTTTCCACATTTATTGGATAATTATTGTTATACAGACAAAATTATGGAAGCATGGTGAGAAAATGTTATTGCTATCAATGGATTTCTTCGCTTTTTGAAGAATACCAACAAAGATCAAATAGTTCGAAGCATGACAATTCATACTCCGAACTAGGGGGCCTGTGTTAACACTGGATTTTGGTCAACATTGAGAAGATGACAGGTGGACCCAATGAGCAGTGAGAAGAGCATTTGGTAGATGGCCAAGCGGTCGGTTACTCCATTCGGGAAATAGATATGGCAAGAGAAGCTGATCACGAGGATAATCGACCATGACCGTAAAAGATTAAATAAGTATTCAAGAATCAGAGGGGTCTGATCTCATTGGCCAGGAGTTGGATTTAGTAGCGTTGTGATGTGGCAAGCAAGCAAAGAAGGCAATTTAAATATAAATATGTATAAAGAATGCATGTCTCGACGTCCAGTTCTATATTTAGCATAAATGGCTTCACGATGAAGGAAAGGCTAGAAGACAGTGTGCATGTCCAGTGTGCGGAGATGGGCATATGAGGCATTCGGCAAGTATCCATGCGGTCGACTAGTTTCCAAGGATTCAGCAACTGCTTATGCGGTCGGCTATTTTGAGAAAAAAGGAGTTTTTCCGTTGAAACGACGGGAGCAAGAGCCAATTGGGCAACAAATTTGCGACAATTAAGGAAATAAAGTTTCCGAAGGGAGTTAAAGGCCAAAAATGTAGTATTTTCCTTTAACGTTTCATAGTCGTGTCCTTTTACGACTTGTATCGCGTCCAGGGTATAAATATAAACCCTTGGCTATTGTAAAAGATGTTCACAACCATATCAATACAAACCGTCCCCGTGCCATCTTCGAGTCCTTAGTCGTGTCATCAAGTTCTTCGAGAGGAATCATCGATCCATTGACCTCCGTAAGTACCGGCAACCTTGTTATCATGTCTAGTATCATGCGGTGGATTTAGATATGATGCAAGTAGTCTCGTTTGTTAAGCTTAGTATCGTGCGGTGGATTTAAGCTTATGACGGGAGGTTTTTGCTTGTGCCTTGTATCGTGCGGCGGATTAATTCATGAGTAAAAATAGTTATCGACTCTATTTGAGTTGGCAGATCTGATAGATTCATTAAGTTATCATGTGTTATAAGTTTTATTATTTAATTCTTGTAACACTCTTTTACCCAATCTAGATTGATATTTGTTTGGCCCTGTTTCACAAGCTTGCTTGTTTTCTCGTTAATCATAAGACCATGATGGCCGAATCAACTTCCAATCTAGATTGTTACATGTTGCGGGTTCATGCATGTTAGTTACGATTAGACTTTGATAAGACTAGGTATCGTGTGGCAGATGCAGGTTTTAGATTGGTTCGATCGTGCTTGCTTGTTTGTTCCTTCTTCATGGACCCCAACTCGGCTAGTTTGCCGATCTTGGTTAAGCTTACGCGAGTAATGAGCTTTTATAGATCTGTTCAAATTCAGGCATGCTTTTAGCTTGTTATAATTAGATTGTATCGTGCGGTGGATTAATCTAATTATAAGAAGTGGTGTAGACTTATGGCAAGTGGTATCATGCGGTGGATTAGCTTTGCTTGAGTTTATGCTTGATGGGTCTATGAATGCTAGACGTGCGGCAGATTAGTTGGAGTAACCTATGCATGTGTTATTTGAATAGATTTATATTTGCAAGTTACCTGTTTACAATGTTTTAATGATACCTTTCATCTGCTCAAGCATGTTTTTCTTTACATGTGCATTCGGCAGTTAATATGCTTTACATGCCCTGTTCTCATACTAGCCGAATGACTTTATAAACATGCTCTGACAGACAGCTTCTATAGCTGTGTGCCGCCGTGATTGGCTTTCAAAGCCGTACATGTGGAACTGTCTGGTCTCACCCGGCATGTTCCATTGGTATTCTCACAGTTTTATCCCTTGTTGGTTTTCAGGTCAAACCGACTGACACATCTCCGGATCCAACACACTCCGGGCACCCGATTGAAGCCAGCTTTTTCGGCTTGCTGTGTGTTAGGCGTAAGGTGTCATATTTTGGGCCAACACTAAGCCCTCACACAAAGCGCACCTAGAGACAAAAGTGCTACCCGACCTGGCCTTCTCAAGAGACACGATCTTGGCATTCTTCTTGGCCAACTCGGATTGCAAGCCTGCACAAGACTTGCACGCACCAAGTGTTGGTAGTTCTTAACTTCACAAAAGATAGAGCTAGGCAACTATCCCCGGTATTGGTCCAGAAATGCTTGTTGACACTTGCTAACGTCGTTACTAGGAGTAGACTATGGAGTCTATCCCTGGCAACGGCGCCAGAAATGCTTGAAGCAAGTCCAGTCACTATACCTAAAGGAGTGAAGCTAAAGCAGCTATCTACTAATGTCAAATGGGGTTGTCAATCCCGACACTAGTAGGAGCTGGCTAGCGAGAAAGCAATCTACCAGGAGGAGATTCTGCAAGCGCACAGAACTATCATAGTAGCACTTCCCTGGGAGTACCAGGTGTCGATTTATTTGATCCCAAAGGAAGGCTAGGGTGGTGTATGAGTCAAGTCAAGGAGGGGATGAGAGTCGAAGAATAAGAAAAGGGGAAAGGAGAGAGAAGATGAAAGGCTAGAAAGAATATGTGGGTGGATAGGTAAGGGTGAAATGGATGGTAAGGTAAGGTGGATGGATAGGTAGGTAAGTGGAATAGGATAACTAATGATAACTAACTAATAACTAATAACAACTCCTAGATAACTACGAAGCAATATAACTACGAAGCAGGATAGGCAAATGTCAATAAAGCAACCAAGTTAAGTAAAGTTTTATTCCTATCTTATCAAGTATCGAGGCGTACTAGCCTTTACCACTGACTTAGGTTGAACGCTAGCACAACGAGCCTTACTATTAAACTGGGCCAACTACGTGGTGGAATTCAAGGCGCACAGGGCTGTCACCACCTTCTTGCTACCACAACTATCCGGGGGTCCAGCCGTATCTGAAGGTAAGTCTATAACTAAGCACCATGCTTAATTATATTCTAACTATCTCTACCCTCGCTTTAAATAGAGACACCCTTGCGGATGTCAGAGCAATTACTTGACTTAATAAGATAAACACTAAACTAACTAAGCAACCTATTGGCAAAGATTAAACACTAAGCACACTAGAGATTAACTACTATGCCTAAGTGAATTGAACTGTAGGATAGCTAGGCACTCAAGCAATCAATCAAGTATACTACTCAATACTGGTAAGTAGAATAAAGTTATACTTGAAATGATGAACTAGAATATAGTAAAGTGCTTGAGATACAAGAGCAAAACCTGAACTGGAGATGAAGGAAGACTCTTCCCAACTCCAGGACCGATCACTCGCACGCTTCTACTCTTGAGCTAAGCCTTGAGCAGCGCTTCCGCGAGGGCAATGAGGCAAAGATGCCTTGCTCTACTAGCTACCTACTTGCCTAAGCTTGGCTAAACCCTAAGCTATTAGCTCTCTAGCTCTAGCCTTGCTTTCTTTGCTTCCTTTCCTTCTTGCTTCTGTGTGTGATGAAGTGACGCCTCCAGGGGATATTTATAGCCCAAGTGAGTGAGGGGGGGGGGTACTTATAGGGGGCAGCCAGCCGACCTAGGGCAAACCCTAGTGGCGGGCGCCAGCCCTAGGTGGCAGCCGCCACCCCCTCACCGTTGGATGCACCGTCATTGCTTCAACGGCATCCAGGAGCTCCAGAGAGGCGGTTCCAAGGTCGGTTGCATGTCCAGATAACCGTCATTTGGTTGTGATCCACACCACTCCCCTCCTGAGCCGTCTGATGCCACTGACCTAGTGACCAAGGGCCAAGATTTGGCCTTGGGGAGGTTTCACGGATCGGTGACTTGGCAGGGAGTGGACTTGGGCCAACTCAAGTGGCGGGCGCCACCTAGGGGTGGCGGGCGCCACCCTCCTGAGGCCCAATTGGGCCCTGCTGAGTGGGCTTGGCCTTTGGTGGTTCAAATATCCAAATTTGGTTCAAATCCTGCATTCAAATCAAAATCTATGGACATGTGGAATTCGGTTAGTCTGAAACCTATTTGAGTACATTTCATGCCTTTTTGGTGAATTTTAGGGTAACATGTTGATGGTAAAACATGTGTTTAAGGACCATCAACAAGCTCCCGCAAGCTAACCTGTTGCTCATCCTCTAGCAACAATGCGGTTTAAGCATGAAATAGATAGCAACTTAAGATGTATACAAGTGCATATTGTATAGTGAGAAATAACTTATTATATATCATTAATCATAGCAATGTGGGGCTTATAGCTTTTCACTTCAAACATGCAAGAGTGAAATAAAGCAGTAGATAGAAAACTTTTATCTTGCTTAGGTTTGGCTAGGATTCTGTCTGGAGGTTTTTTTAGGGTTTTCAAAAGATAAAAACTTGCTTAAGTCCTCCAAGATTCACTCAATCACTCAATGGTGTTTAAATCCTCACTTAGGCCAAAATGTAGCCTCTCCTATTTCTAAAGAATGATATGTGGAGTTATAGGTAGGCTAAGAATCATGAGCAAATTGCCTAATGTTTGTTGCTAAGCTAGACACTCAGATCATAAGGAGCAGCAAATCATAAAAATTGATCAAGATGTGCATGTGTGGTTATGTGGAAGTGTATAGAGAGATATTTCATAATCCTTCCTAGTTAATTTCTGGGGTCTAGAGCTAATGATAATTCTCCCTCTCTCTCTCTCTCTCTCTCTCTCTCTTTTCGATACATAGTGAGTAGACAAAAATGTGTGCTCACATTTTCTTAGGACATAGTCCTCTCTTGAGCTAATTTGCTCACTTTTTTTTATATATCTCTCTTTTTTTTAGCTCTAGATTTCCCCAGATTATCTATAGGAAAGGATTTTTGAAATGAGTAGGGAAAGGGAGAGAAATGCTTATTCCCAGTGTAGGAATAGCATAAGGCTAGCAATGGGACGTTTGGCAAGGTATTGCATATCTCTAGTGTAGAGAATGAGCAATTTATTTGGTGGTTGCAAACTTCCAAAGTGGAGAGTAGGCAATTTATGGTGGGTGTGTGAATCTTGATCAAAAGACATGATAAGCTTCTCTACTAAGATCTATGGGGTCTAACAAAGCTCAGCACAGACAAAGCTCTTTGTGGTTTTGACTAACAAATATTTGGCTAGTGGTGGGATGGGATAAAATTCAGGAGGAACTTTTAGCAAGGTTTTCAAGATTTTTAAAAGAAATCCTCCAGATTAGTTCCTAATTTTACCTTAGCAAGTTTAAAGAATTACTCCATTTCTTACTAACTTTATTCACTAAGCATGATTTCAGTTAAAGCATGTGCAACCCACAAAAGCTACAACTTAGACAAGACCAGTTATTCAAACCATAACAATAGCATTTGCATGACATATTTCAAATCTTATTCAGGTTTCAACTTGTTTAAGCAGATTTCATCAATTTTAATCATGGAATGGTTACTTAGGCAAGCATGTATCATTCAAAAGATATAGAATTTAAGAACTGAATATAAAGAGTAAGGTTGAAACATACCTTATTGGCGCGAGGATCTCCCCCAAGCTGGCTTCTTGCTTGGTGAAGGATCTTCTTCTTCTCAGTCGGAGCTCTTGTTCTCATTTTATTAAAAGGGAAACTATCTAATGTTGTGAAAAAGGGAAACTATCCTATTATGATATTTTATTATTCTAGCTAAGTTAACATATACTTATGCATATAACTAATGATAACTGTTTTTTTAGTTACATGCATGACATATGTTATTTATTTGAAAAAAGGGAAATTTGAAGGGAAATTTAAAAGTAAATCCATACCTTAGATCCATGGAATTTCATCCTTATTGGGTAGATCTTCTTCCTTGGGTGCTTCTTCTTTAAGTTCTTCATCGGGTTCTTCTTCTTTTGGTACCTCTCCTTTGTTATGTGAATTACACAACTCAGGAGAAGGTGGTTCTTCCTTTCTGTTCCACCTTGTTCTTGGGCGCCTCTTCTGTATGAACGGGTTTTGCTTCCTGCATGTTAGCGGCATATGCGGGACCACGGGAAAAGGAGAACATTTCCTTCCTCCCTCCTAATGTCATTTGCATTTTACCACTCCCCACATATATGCAGGCATTCACAGTATTCAAGAAAGGTCTACCCAAAATTAAAGGCACATCTTTCCTATTTCCCATATCTAGTATTATGAAATCAGCAGGAACATAGGACCCTCTAATTTGAATAGGTAAATCATTGACTATTCCTTCTATATAGCAAGTGGATTGATCAGCTAGCACAACATAGGAAGATGTGGATGACATGGGTGGAAAGAACGAGTTTTCATAAAAATCTTTAGATAAAATGTTCACACTCGATCCCAAATCACACATGACATTTTTAAAGACTTCACCAAAGATTGAGCATCTAATTATAGGACTACCAGGATCACCCTTTTTAACAGTCATGGTTTGATCTTCATAATAGTTAAAATATTTTATTTCAACCATATTTGCAGTTTCCATGTTAGGTTTAGCAGGAATTTTGTCAGTTTCAAAAGATGGTATGATAGCAGCAAGTTGAGCTAATTGAGTTTCTAACATCTTATTAAAACTTAATTGATTTTTCAGAGCAGATGAGAAATCTTCCAATTTAGCATTTATATTCTCAAGGGTTTTATCATTTGACATTAATCTCTTATTCAAGAAATCAATAGTTCTGCCTTGTGAGTAAACTAAATTTTTCAAGAATGAGAAATTATCAGAATTCTGAAAATTAGAGCGGGGGAATAAATTGTTACCTTGAGAATTTGCAGGCTGATTCCATCCTTGATTCTGTTGATGGAAACCGTTGTTATAGTTGTTGTTGATGAAGTTCAAATCTTCATGTAACTCGGGGCAGTGGTTCCCAGAATGTCCGGTTTCTCCACAGACTTCACAGGTCATGTAGGATTCCAGAGATTGGACACTCTCTTGTTGGTTCATCTTCTCACAGCTGTCCAGCTTCTTTGCCAGCAGGTCCATCTTGGCCACGATCATGTCGGCCTCCTTAAGGGAATGCATACCTCGCTTACAGGACTGCAGTCTCTCGTCATTCCATCCTTGGTTCGACACCATCTTCTCTATGAGAGCCTTAGCATCTGCAACATTCAGAGAAAAGAATGCACTGCCGGCGGCGGCATCCAAATGGCTTCTAGAGAGTGGGATTAGGCCATGGTAGAAGTTATGGATCAATAGCCAGTCCTCCATACCATGGTGTGGACAAGAAGTGACGTACTCTTGCATTCTCTCCCAAGCCTCGGGAATAGATTCCTCGTCTTGTTGCGTAAAGCTAGAGATTTTGTTGCGAAGAGCATTCGCCTTGCCCATCGGAAAGAATTTGGCGAGAAAAGCATTGGAACACTTGTCCCATTTGTCTACAACGTTGCGATCGGTATAGAACCATTGCTTCGCTTTGCCTAGAAGAGAAAAGGGAAAGAGACGAAGACGGATGGCTTCTTGGGTTATCCCCTTAATGGTGAAGGTGCCACAAATCTTTGTTGGAGGTGAGCATTGGCATCCTCATGAGCTTTGCCACACAACGTGCTAGCTTGGACCATCGTGATCAGAGCCGATTTCAACTCAAAATTGAGGTTGGCATCGATCACGGCTGGTCCTGTCGCTACATTAGCGGCAGAAGGAGCAGAAAATTCACGAATGGTCTTGTTGGCCATCATGAAGATAGAACAAGATAAGAAAGAAAGAAGTTGAAGAAGATGAAGGAAAAAGATAAGAAGGACTAAGGAAAGCAAGAATGGGGTAAGATGGGATTCACTAAGCGGGAGCTTAAGCGAAGAAAAAATTGACACGGACTCAACCGATACACCGATTGCCTTCCCCGGCAACGGCGCTAGAAATGCTTAGTGGTAGTTCTTAACTTCACTAAAGATAGAGCTAGGCAACTATCCCCGGTAACGGCCCAGAAATGCTTGTTGACACTTGCTAACGTCATTACTAGGAGTAGACTATGGAGTCTATCCCTGGCAACGGCGCCAGAAATGCTTGAAGCAAGTCCAGTCACTATACCTAAAGGAGTGAAGCTAAAGCAGCTATCTACTAATGTCAAATGGGGTTGTCAATCCCGACACTAGTAGGAGTTGGCTAGCGAGAATGCAATCTACCAGGAGGAGATTCTACAAGCGCACAGAACTATCGTAGTAGCCCTTCCCTGGGAGTACCAGGTGTCGATTTATTTGATCCCAAAGGAAGGCTAGGGTGGTGTATGAGTCTGAGAACACAAGGTTGATATGTGCCCTTGTGGTTCCCTTCCTGAGTGATGAGTGATCGATCAACGGGCAACATGTCTCTTGGCTGTGTCGATGTGCAGGTGCGGAGCTCGGGCAGTGGTCGAAGGTGAGGTGAAGGTCAAGTAGGGACGTGTCATGCCGACGGACCGGGAATGGTGAAGGGCGGACGTGGAACTTGAATCGACGGACCGGGAGACCTGAGGACCAGCTGTGGTAGCTGGCACGTGGCGTTGACAAGCAAGGGCACATGGGGATGTGCGGTGCATCGGCCGTGTCGGGAGGAAGGTGATGGCGCCGTAACACATGGCGGGAGGCCGAGAAGGATGGCGAATGCACTGTGCCCGGCGTGGAGGCTGGACATGCTCCGGCATCGGTGCTGGGACTCGGGGTGTGCGAACCACATCCCGTCTACGACGTGGGTTCGGTAGCTGAGCCTGAAAAAGCTACCCTCAACGGTTTCCGAGTTTGGGCCTCAAAACTCGGGGTGGCTGGTTTCCGAGTTTGGGCCTCAAAACTCGGCGTGGCCGGTTTCCGAGTTTGGGCCTCAAAACTCGGCGTGGACAGTTTCCAGGTTTGGGCCTCAAAACCTGGGCACGCGGGTTTCTGAGTTTGGGCCACAAAACTCAGCCTGAGGACAGGTTTCCCGGTTTCAGCCTCAAAACCAGGGGAAGACCCAGGTTTCCCGGTTTCGGCCTCAAAACTGGGGGGAGGTCCGCAAAAAGGACGGTCGACGCGTGGCGGCGTGGAGAGGCTGGCGCGGCGGTCGGCAAGGCGGCACGTGGCGGCATCCTGAGGCTTGCGTCGAGGCGAAGCTAAGGATGAGATGGGCGCGTGGCCGTCGGATCGGCAATCAGCAGAGTTGGACCGAGATACCCCTAGGGTTGGCCATTTCGCTCTTGTATCTAGGAGTAGAAGGGGATTATTGTTTTAGGCTTTAAATAAGAGAGGCACCACTCCTCTCTCTCTATCCTTGCAGTCATTTTGTTCCTGAGCACTCTCTCTCTAGCCCCCTGCTTAGGTTCTAATCATACCTCGCTGCAAGCGATCCGGAGAGTCGGGAATCATACCTCTGTGTATTTGGATCTTTTGAGGAAACGAGACCGTATTCTCGTTGTCTCCTCGTGTGGAGGAATTTTGGCTGAAATCGAATCGTGTTCTGTGTTCTTCACGTTTTCGTTTTTCATCTCCCGGAGATTTGCCTTGTTCTTCCTCTCCGTGAGTTGATTTTCGATTCTAATTGAATCATTTTTTTCTGGGTCGTGAGGTCCTTCTTTCCACCGAAGGATTTCTCTCCTAACCTCACGAATCCATAGATCGGGTTGATTTCGCGTTCGTTCTTCGTTCTTCCCCCTTTTACGGTGATTCACGAATATCTCTTATTTGACTTGGTTTGGTGCGATGATTTCTTAGGATTAGCACCCCAACACATTGAGGATCACCTGGGAGGAGTTTGATCGAAGTTCTTCTCGATTTGGTTGAGATCGATTTGGATTTGGGTTTGAACCCGAGCAAGTTTGTGTTTTCAGGGTGGTGGCGGACAGTCCGCGCTTCTCACGGCGGACAGTCCGCGGATCGGGTTTCTTCAGGTTCAGTCAGGCGCAGACCTCTGACTGTTCACTGTCGAGTGAACGGCGGACAGTCCGCGGTACAAACCCGCGGACAGTCGGAGACCTGTCCAGCAGACTTGCAGCACTGTTTGATTTCTACGTTTTTGCCGGCGGACAGTCCGGACTCCAAGTGTCGGACAGTCCGACGTTCAGCGGACAGTCCGGGACCCTGACCCGGACAGTCCGCGAAACTGTTGATTGTGCAGTTTTGTTCCGTGGTTTTGGCGGATTGGTTTTGAGGTTTCTCTGGAGGTTCCGCTGTACCACTAGGACATCTCCTAGGGAATCCACCTACTCGTAGGTCGTGAACTCTCCGGTCGTTTCGAGTCTTCGCTTTTGGGGTGACTTTCTGGGACAAGGGCCATACTATTCACGAGTTGAATTTGAGGCTCCCATTCACCACCCCACTGGACGCTAATTCGGTCCTTCAATTGGTATCGGAGCCGGTTAAGGGATCTTCTCTACCTTAATCACTTTCGGATCCTAAGGGCGACATGGAACGAGGGAACGGCAAGGCTCCATGGTTCGATGGAACGAACTATCCCTATTGGAAGATTCGGATGTGTGCTTATCTCAATAGCATCGGATCTTCTGTCTGGGAGATATGTGAGAATGCTGAGTACGTAGTCCTTGCGGCTCGTGTGGGTCAGATCCAGATTGACCAGCACGAGGCGAACTCCAAGGCTCGTAACGCTCTTTTGGCCAGCATCTCCCTTCCTGAGTTCGAGCGTGTCTCTGAGCTTGAGACGGCACGAGAGATCTGGGTGAAGCTTCAGAGCTATCACGAAGGGACCACTCAGGTCAAGACCAGACTCTTCGAGACGTACAAGCGCGAGTATGAGAACTTTGTTCAGTTGGAGGGAGAAACGATTGACGCCATGTTCGCTCATTTCCAAACAATTGTGAACAAGATGCGTGCCAATCGGGCTAACCTACCCTATGACGATCATGAGAGGGCTCTCAAGTTGCTATACGCCCTAGATCGAAGGGTATGAGAGGTGAAGGTGTCGACTATCATAGAGTCTACATCTTATGACACCCTCACCGTGGACGAGCTATTCAGCAAGCTCAAGTCCACCGAGATCAATCACCTGACTCAGGCCAAGCTGAAGAACCCATCTTCACATACCATGGCTTTGGTCTCAGGCACAGGTGGATTGACTTTCTCTACTGACCCTTCACGTCCTCTGTTTTCGTTGTCATCTTTGCTTACAGTCACGGAGGAGCAGTTGGAGGCGATTGGAGACGACGAGCTCGCCCTCGTCATCACCCGGTTCTCGTGGTTTCACAACAACCGCCTGAATCACCGGCGTGGTGGCGCACACGAGGGCTGCTACAAGTGTGGTGATCTAGACCACTTCATGGCGAACTGCCCCAAGAACGACAAGAACTTCCCCGGCAAGAACCGCAACTCCAGGCGCAAGGGCAAGCCGGAGAACAAGGCCGGGAAGAAGAAAAAGGGTAGCTATCGCCGAGAGGACATGGAGAAGGCTTTCGACGCCGGTCGGCGTGCCTTCCTCGCCACCATCAGTGACGACGAGAAGACCTCCGACGGCGACTCCAGCGACGATGGGTCTGAGCACAAGACTGAAGAATGCTTCAACGGACTCTGCTTCTTCGGCCACTCCTCCAAGGGTCTCTGCACCATGGCCTTGGACGAAGAGGACGCCAAATGCCAGGCAAAGGACGGCGACACCGACGACGATGACGACAACGACGATGCTTCCGAGGTATCAACCTCTTCTCTTGTCGATCGTCTTACCGGTGAGCGCGATTCTTGATAGCTATTGTTATATGAGAATTCCGCGAGGGGTAACCACTTCTCCCAAGATTCTCCCGAGGATAGAACACAAGCTCTGAGGATATCTTCCAAAATTTGATTTACTCTTTCCATTTGTCCTGCGGTTTGTGGGTGATATGCGGAACTTCTTACCAATTTAGTCCCTAGCTCCTTGTGCAACTGCTCCCAAAAACGCGCTATGAACTGGGGTCCTCTGTCAGATACAATCCTTTTTGGAACTCTGCAGATACATGGGTGTATGCCGAGTCTCGAGTGATGAGTGATTGTCAACGGGTTTGATCGCAGGTTCTTTGGCTTGTGTTGTGCAGGTGTCGAGCACGGAGACAGTGATCGAGGGCAAGGTGAAGGTCAAGTAGAGACGTGCTGTGCCGACGGACCGGGAGCGTTGAAGGGCGGACGTGAGGCTTGGACTGAGGGACCGGTGGCCTGAGGATCAGCTGTTGTGGCTGGCAGCCTAGGACAACGACGAGCGAAGACTTGCGGGACATGGTGTTGCTCGGGTCGAGGACCTGGGGACACGTGTCGGTGGACGGGGTGCACGGGTGGTGCATCCCTTCTACAGCTTCGGTTTGGTGGTAGAGCCAGAGAAAAACCATCGGGTGGATGGTTTCCAGGTTTGGGCCACAAAACCTGGGTGCTGCGGGTTTGCCGAGTTTGGGCCACAAAACTCGGGCTGAGGACGGTTTCCAGGTTTGGGCCTCAAAACCTGGGCCCTGCGGGTTTCTGAGTTTGGGCCACAAAACTCAGGCGATGGGCGGATGGTTTCCCGATTTGGGCCTCAAAACCGGGGGTGGACGTGAAGGCCTGGTATCCCAGTTTCGGCCACAAAACCGGGGGCGAGGTCCGTGAAAAGGACGAGCGGAGCGGTGGCGGCACGTGGCGGCAATCGGTGAGGTTGCGTCGAGGCAACGCTACCAGTTGTGTGGGTGTGGCCATCGGATCCACCTACCATCGAGTTGGTCCAGAATAACCCTAGGGTTTAGTTGGTTCGCTCTGTAATTAGAGAAGGGTAGAGTAGGAAATAGAATTAGGATAAGTAGAGGGAGACACCCTCCTCCCATTCTATCTCAGTCATTTGCTCTTTGCTTCTAGGGTTTCCTGCTCTCCCAATCCCCTGCTGTAGCTAGCTGAGATCCGCAGAGAACCATACCTCTGTGTACCAGAGATTTTGAGGAAGTGAGACCGTAATCTCACTGTTGTAGCATGTGGTAGCCACACGGTTGCAAATTCGTGGTTGTGATTCGCGTTTTGTTCAAGTTCTTCACGAGTTGCTTTTCTTCACGATTTTCCCGTCGATCAATCTCTTTGTTCGTTGCGTCTTTTACGATTCCGTTTAAACAGAGATGTCCTAGATCGTGAGGCACTTCTTTCCACTGAAGGAATTCTCCTCTAACCTCACGAGCTAGCAGATCGATCGATTTTTGTTTTGGGTCAAGTTTTTCTTCCTTCTCCCGAAATTCTTCGCTTCATCGATTTGGAGATAGGTTCGAGCCATGATCTCCTAGGAGTAGCTCACTATCCTTCCTTTGACTCCTCTCACCAAGTTTGATCCCTAGAGGATTTGTTTTGGGTGAGATCGGGTCGAATCGGTGGGTGAACTGAGCAGTCTCGGGGTGACCGGACGCTGTCATCAGGTTGACCGGACGCGTCTGGTGGTTGAATGCCACGTGTGAGTTTTCTGTAGTCGACCGGACGCTCGCTTTGATTCCTGATCGGACTCGCTCCTGACACTGTTCATCGGGTGTCTCTCTTTTGACCGGACGCTGAACACTTCGACCGGACGCTCCACCACTGTGAGTCCGGTCAGAAACAGCAAGGTCTCAAAACTGTTTTTGCTTGACCGGACGCGTCCGGTGGGTGTTGACCGGACGCAGGGTGAGTCCGGTCAGTGCTGTTTCGTGCTGTTTCATCCGAGGTTCATTCATCTATTGTCGATTTTGATTTCTGGCTCTTGCGTTGGGTTTCTAGAGTCGTGAAGTGTTCCGCTGTGCTTCTTGGAAGCATCCACCCTACATCTAGGGTCGTGAACATTTACGAGCTTTAGGGTTTGCTCTTGGGGTTAATTTACGGGATAGTAGCGACAAGTTTCCGAAAGGAAAATTTGAGCTCCCATTCACCCCCCTCTGGTCGCTTTCTGGTAGCACTTTCGGTCCTTCAATTGGTATCAGAGCCAGGTTAAGGATCTTCCACCTTAGCCGGTTCCAGATCCACTGAAGGCGACATGGATCGTGGTGTGGGCAAACCGCCATTTTTCGATGGGACAAACTATGCGTATTGGAAGATACGCATGTCGGCCTATCTCCAGAGCATGGGCTCTTCTATTTGGGAGATTTGCAACAGCGACGATTATGTTGTCTTGGCTGCTCGTGTTACTCAGCTTCAGATGGATGAGCACGATGCCAATAGCCGAGCGCGTAACGCTCTTTTCTCCTGTTTGAGCATGTCCGAGTTTGATCGCGTTTCTCACCTCCCCACGGCTCGTGAGATTTGGGCGACCCTCATGCGCTTCCATGAGGGAACCACTCATGTCAAATCCCATCTCTACGAGTCGCACAAGCGGGAGTATGAGAACTTTCGACATATGCCTGGCGAGAGCATAGAGAGTTTATTCGCTCGCTTTCAGGTCATTGTCAACAAGATGAGAGCGAACAAGGAGCTGTTGCCTTTCGACGATCATGAGAGGGCTTTGAAGCTTTTGCATACTCTCGATCGGTCAGTGTGGGACTCAAAGGTCCAGGCGATCATCGAATCGTCTAACTATGAGACCCTCACTTGCGACGAGCTCTTTAGTAAGCTCAAGTCTAGTGAGATTGACGCCATGTCGAGGGCTTCTTATGAAAATCCTTCTGGCCCGACTATGGCTTTGGTTTCTGGCTCTTCTGCTAACCCCTCTGGAGGATTTGCACTTTCTTCTCTCTTTTCTGTCACAAAGGACCAGGTGGAGTCTTTGGGGGATGACGAGTTGGCTTTGCTTGCCAACCGGTTCTCGTGGTTCCACAACAACCGCATAAACTGTCGCCGCGGAGGAGGACGCTCAAGATGCTATGAGTGCGGCGACCCTGACCACTTCATCGCCAACTGTCCCAAGAAGAATCACACATCTGGGAAGGGCGATCATGGGCACAAGTACGTCTCCGTCAAGCGCAAGGAGAAATACGTCCCCGCGAAGCACAAGCGGAAGGGCGGCTTTGCGGATACATGGGTGTATGCCGAGTCTCTGTGTGATGAGTGATTGTCAACGGAGATGATGCGCATGTTCTTTGGCTTGTGTTGTGCAGGTGTCGAGCACGGAGACAGTGATCGATGGCGGGTGAAGGTCAAGTTGCGACGTGCCGTGCCGACGGACCGGGCGCGATGAAGGATGGGCGTGCCGTGCGGCGGACGTGCCATGCCGATGTATCGGACGGTGAAGGGCGGACGTGGACTTGGACTGATGGACTGGAGGCCGGAGGATCAGCTGTGGTGGCTGGCAGCCTGCGACAGCGACAAGCGGAGAAGTGCGATCATGTCGGTGGAAGGGGTGCACAGGCGGTGCATCCCCTCTACGACGCCGGTTTGTTGGTAGAGCCCGGGAAAAACCAACGGTGGACGGTTTCCAGGTTTGGGCCTCAAAACCTGGGTGCTGGGTTTCCAGGTTGAGCCACAAAACCTGGGCGCGACGGTTTCCAGGTTGAGCCTCAAAACCTGGGCGTGGGCCGGTTTCCGAGTTTGGGCCTCAAAACTCGGGCGCGGACGGTTTCCGAGTTTGGCCGCAAAACTCGGGCTGGAGGCCGGTTTCCCGGTTTGGGCCTCAAAACCGGAGGCTGATGGAAAAGGCTGGTTTCCCGGTTTGGGCCACAAAACCGGGGGTGCAGAGTGGTGGCGGCACGTGGCGGCGATCTGAAGGTTGCGTGGAGGCGACGCGGAAGACCGTGCGGGCGTGGCCG
The DNA here is from genome assembly GCA_009763385.1 of Coix lacryma-jobi var. lacryma-jobi. NCBI lineage: Eukaryota > Viridiplantae > Streptophyta > Magnoliopsida > Poales > Poaceae > Coix > Coix lacryma-jobi. Next base: position 88,737,633 of record CM019831.1, read on the forward strand.
TCGGATCTACCTACCACCAGCGGGTGGACTAGAATAGCCTTAGGGTTAGGACTGGTCCGCTCTGTAAATACAGTAGTGAGGGGTAGAGTAGGAAATAGGCTTAGGCTAGGTTAGTATAAGTAGTCTAGGGGAGACACCCTCCTCCCTATCTCAGTTTTAGCTATCTCAGTTAGTGCTTTCATTTGCTAGGGTTTCCAACTCTCCCATCCCTGCTTTAGCTAGTTGAGATCCGCAGAGAGACTCCACTCTGTGTACTGTTGATTCGAGGAAGTGAGGCCGTATCCTCACCTTGGATCCCATCTCTTGGTGTCAATTCGCGTTTTGATTTCATGTTCATCATGTTCTTTGCGGATTGCTTTGTGCCTTGAGTTTTCCCGTCGCTTGATCTTTGTGCTCGGTTCATCTTTTGCGATTCCGTTTGAGCTGAGTTGTTCTAGATCGTGAGGCACTTCTTTCCACCGAAGGAATCATTCTCTAACCTCACGGTCTAGGAGATCGATCGATTTTTCGTTTCGGGTCACTTTTCGTCCCTTCCCCCGAAATTCTTCGATTCACCGATTTGGAGTTAGGTTCGAGCCATGATCTCTCAGAGATAGCTCACTAACCTCCTTGTGACTTCACTCACCAAGTTTGATCCCTAGAGGATGCGTTTTGGGTGAGTTTGAGTCGGATCGGTGGAAGAACAGAGGGGCTGCGGGGTGACCGGACGCTGGTCGCGAAGTGATCGGACGCTGACCAGTGCGTCCGGTCGTTGAGCGCTGCGTACAGGGTTTCTGGGTTGACCGGACGCTCGTGACCGGACTCTGTGTTTATCAATCGACCGGACGCGCCTAGGTTCCTATTCATCGTGTTTGTTTGATCTGACCGGACGCTCAGTGAACGACCGGACTCTTGAGCACCGTGCGTCCGGTCGCGAACAGAGAGCTCCCAGAGCCGATTTCTGACGACCGGACGCGTCCGGTCCCAGCTGACCGGACGCTGGCCAGAGTCCGGTCGTAGCTGTTTCGCGCGTTTTCGTTCGCGGTTCGTTCGTTCGTTGACGGATTTGATTTCCGTCTTTTGCGTTGGCTTTCTAGGGTTGTCTAGTGTCCCGCTGTGCTTCTAGGAAGCATCCACCCTACATCTAGGGTCGTGGACATTAGCAAGCTCTAGGTTTCGCTTTTGGGGTTGAATTTGGGACAGTGGCATCTAGTTTCCGAAAGGAAATTTTGAAGCTCCCATTCACCCCCCCTCTGGTCGCTTTCGGGTAGCTCCTCGGTCCTTCAATTGGTATCGGAGCGGGTTAAGGATCTTCCACCTTAGCCGGTTCCAGATCCACCGAAGGCGACATGGATCGCGGCGTGGGCAAACCGCCGTTCTTTGATGGGACGAACTATGCGTATTGGAAGATACGCATGTCGGCCTATCTGCAGAGCTTGGGTGCTTCTATTTGGGATATTTGCAACTCTGCTGATTACGTGGTCTTGGCTGCTCGTGTCTCTCAGCAACAGATCAATGAGCACGATGCCAATAGCCGAGCCCGTAATGCTCTCTTTTCTTGTTTGAGCATGGGCGAGTTTGATCGTGTTTCTCACCTCGCTACGGCTCGGGAGATCTGGGACACCCTCATGCGTTTCCATGAGGGCACCTCTCAAGTCAAAACCCGACTCTACAAGTCGTTCAAGCGAGAGTATGAGAACTTTAGACATCAACCTGGCGAGAGCATAGAGAGTTTATTCGCTCGCTTTCAGGTGATTGTCAACAGGATGAGGGCTAACAGAGAGCAGTTGCCATTTGACGATCATGAGCGTGCTTTGAAGCTTTTGCACACTCTTGACCGTTCGGTGTGGGACTCCAAGGTTCAGGCAATCATTGAATCGCCGAACTATGAGACCCTCACCTGCGACGAGCTCTTCAGTAAGCTCAAGTCCAGTGAGATTGATGCTATGGCGAGGGCTTCTTTTGAAAATCCTTCTCGCCCGTCCATGGCTTTGGTTTCCGGCTCTTCCTCTAACCCCTCAGCTGGCTTTGCGCTTTCTTCTCTCTTTTCTGTGACAGAGGACCAGCTGGAGTCTTTGGGAGACGACGAGTTGGCTTTGCTTGCCAACCGGTTCTCGCGGTTCCACAACAACCGCATGAACCGTCGTCGAGGAGGAGGACGCACGGGATGCTACGAGTGCGGCGACCCCGACCACTTCATCGCCGACTGCCCCAAGAAAAAGAACAAGCACTCGGGCAAGGGCGAACATGGGCGCAAGCACGACTCCAAGTACAAGGAGAAGCACGTCCCCCCAAGGCACAAGAAACGGGGCGGCTTCGACAAAGAGTACATCAAGAAGAAGTACTTGGAGAAGCAGCAAGCTGAGCAGCGTGCGTTCTTCGCCACGCTCAGTGACGTCGACGGCTCGGATGACGACTCCGCTGGCTCCAGCGATGACGAGTCCGTGAAGAAGAAGCTGGAAGACAAGTTCAACGGCTTGTGCTTCTTCGCCGGCGACGGAGGCCTGTGCACCATGGCGCTCGGAGATGAGGTCGACGGCGAGCCGGAGCGTACCCCTCGGAACGACGACGACGATGACACCTCCCAGGTATCTCTCACCTACGACGAGCTTTCCTCCGAGGTTGAGAAGTTGACTGCTGCCCTCCTTAGCCAAGATAAGTTGCTTAGGCGTGCCGCTAGAGAGCGCAAGGAGTTTAGGCAGAAGTGGGAGGACACGGTGAAGGAGCTTGAGTTCGCTCGGTCCACCGTGGTTGTGTCGGAGGAGACGGAGTGTGAGTCGTGCACCGCGCACATGACTGACCTTCTCACTCTGAGAGGTAAGTATGCTGCGTTGGTTGGAGAGGTGGATGAGCTCCGTGCTAGGCCGCAGCTGTTGGGTGCGTGCAAGACTTGTCCTGTCTTGCAATCCGAGTTGGCAGAGAAGAATGCCAAGCTTGAGTCCTTAGAGAAGGCCAGCTCGGATAGCACTTGTGTCACGAGGTGTGCTTTGTGTGAGGGCCTGGAGATGGAGATTGCAAATGTGAAGCATGGCAAGATGCAAACCGAGGAAGAAAACACATACCTTCGGTCCATCTTGTCATGGGTCTCCAGTAGTGAGCCGCAGCTCGGGATGATAATCTCCCAATTCAAGCGAGCTGTTGGTACCCCTGGTGTAGGTTTTGCTCAGAGTGTTGATCTCTCAGCTTTTGGGAAGATTGGAGAGTCTAGTGGTCTGAACCCATGTGAGAAGCCCAATTCCACTACTACTCCCAAACTTGCCAAGCTTCCACTCAAAGAGCCAGCCAAGCCTATCACCAAAGATGGTGTGGTTGAGGAACCCCCGAGAGCTCCTCCCAAGAACCAAATTTGGGCACCCAAGCCAAACCACCTCAAGAACAAGCTTGATGCTATGCCACCCATCAGAGAGGAGTGTTTGCCTCAGAAGGGCAAAGTGAACCACACCCACAGCCCTGGTCACCAACAACCCCCTTTGCGTGCGGTGAGGTACCAGTGTGATTTCTGTGGGAGGGATGGTCACTTGAGCGAGTTCTGCTTTAGGCGCAAGAGAGAGGCGCGTAGGGCTCGGGAGATGGAGAACCCGGACATGTACCATCCAGCTCATGGTAGACATGTACCGAAGGCCCAGGGGAGAGCTGCTAGGTCCGGACGTCAGGGTCCCAGGCCTAGGCAGGAGATGAGAGCCCCGAGGAGGGAGACTAGGCCTAGAGGTCCAGCACCTCAGTTTGTTAGGCCTAGGCAGGAGAGAGCTCCGAGGAGAGACGCTAGAGCAGTTGAGCCCCAGGCTCCTAGGCGTAGATCTCGTAGAGAGCGTGCCCGATGGGGTCCTGCTTTTGCAGGTAACGGACCCCGTGGCAGAGGCTTTGTTGAGCGCTTTCCCCCACCGCAGGTTGAGTATCGCGGTGAGCGCTTCTTCCCTAGCGGACCACGTTTTCCTCAGCGTGGTGATCGCTTCCCTCGTAGACGTGCTAGGAATGGTTTTTACTCTAACCCTTCTTTTGAGCAGTCGGCCCAACACTGGTTTTCCCCTTATTTCTCTAACCCCAGTGTTGGACCGTATGCTCACCCTATGTCTTTCTATTGATGTAGGTAAGACGGTTGGAGGACATTTGGTTGGTGGATTCCGGTTGTTCGATGCACATGACCGGAAACCCCAAGTGGTTCTCCAGCCTTAGTCCAGTCGCCGGAAAGGAGTACATAACCTTCGGCGACAAGAGCAAAGGTAAGGTTCTATCCCGAGGCTCCGTGCGGGTTAATGAGCACTTTGTGTTGCGCGATGTTGCTCTTGTTTCTAACCTGCATTTTAACTTGCTTTCTGTTTCGCAACTTTTTGATGAGGACTATGAGATTCGTTTTAAACCGAACCTTAGTCGCATCCTAGATCCTCAGGGCGATCTTGTATGTCTGATTTCGCCCTTTGGGAAAGTCTTTTGTGCGAATTTCTCGGAGTCGTTTGGTTCTTCTCGCTGTCTTTTGGCTAGTCCTTCTTCCTCTGATCTTTGGAAGTGGCATAGGAGGCTCGGTCATTTAAGCTTCGACTTGCTTGCAAGACTTAGCTCACTTGGCCTAATCCGAGGATTGCCCAAGCTTTCGATGGAGAAGGATCTAGTTTGCCATTCTTGCAGACATGGGAAGATGGTTGCCGCTCCCCACCATCCAGTGACTAAGGTCATGACCTCGCACCCCGGAGAGCTTTTACACATGGACCTTGTTGGTCCGGCTCGGGTGAGCTCGGTTGGTGGCAAGTGCTATGTTTTGGTTGTTGTTGACGACTTTTTGAGATATTCGTGGGTCTTCTTTTTGACTGAGAAGGCTGAGACTTTCTCCTTTGCTCGCAATCTGATTTTGCGTCTTCAGAACGAGTTCCCTTTGAACTCGATGCGAGCTATTAGAAGTGATAATGGTTCCGAATTCAAAAATTCGGATTTTGAGAAGTTTTGTAACCGCCTTGGTTTGGAGCATCAGTTTTCTTCCCCCTACACACCGCCCCAAAATGGTGTTGTAGAGAGGAAGAATCAGACCCTTGTTGAGATGGCCAGGACGATGCTTGATGAGCATAGGACTCCTAGGCGCTATTGGGCCGAAGCTATGAACACTGCATGCTATATTTCCAATCGCATTTTTCTGAGAGCTTTCTTGAAAAAGACTTCTTATGAGTTGCGTTTTGGAAAACTACCCAAGGTGAGTTATTTTAGAGTCTTTGGTTGCCATTGTTTTATATTGAAAAAAGGCAACCTGGACAAATTTGAGTCTCGTTCTTCTGACGGTGTATTTTTGGGTTATGGCACTCACACTAGAGCATATCGTGTACTTAACCTTGATACTAACCGAGTCATAGAGACATCAGATGTCACCTTCGACGAGACTCTTGTTTCTCCTTCTTCTCGTTTTGAGTGTGCAGGTGATCATGAGGTTGGAGAGCCTCTTTTTGATGATGAGGAAGAGGGTGCTGAAGGTATAGATGATCCAGCACCCCCTCCACCTGCAGTGCCGCAAAGAGCGGCCTCGACGACGACTCACGGCCCCGACACTTCTTCTTCCTGGGGGCCGTGGGATCCTCCACCTCGCGCGGTACCATTTGTACCCGGGGTGGAACCAGCTGCTGTTGAGGGGGAGGTCACTTCTTCCCGGGAGGCGCCACGACACATCCAGCGCCAGCACCCTCCTCAGCAGATGATCGGCGACATCGATGAGCGAGTTACTCGCTCCAGGTCACAGCACATCTCGCACTTTGCTCATTCTGCTTTTGTTGCGTCTTTTGAGCCCCGAGATGTTGGACACGCATTGATGGATCCGGATTGGGTCAATGCCATGCATGAGGAGCTAGAGAACTTTGAGCGAAATCGGGTTTGGGTTCTAGTGCCTCCACCTCCTGACTGTAAACCTATTGGGACAAAATGGGTATTTAAAAACAAGCAAGGAGAGGAGGGCCACATTGTGAGAAACAAGGCCCAGCTTGTAGCGAAGGGTTATAGTCAGAAGGAGGGGATAGATTATGAGGAGACCTTCGCTCCTGTAGCTCGTTTGGAGGCTATTAGGATACTCTTGGCTTATGCTGCATCCATGGGTTTCAAACTTTTTCAAATGGATGTCAAGAGTGCCTTCTTAAACGGCTACATTGAGGAGGTCTATGTCCAGCAACCCCCCGGTTTTGAAAATCCCAAGTTTCCAAACCATGTCTTTAAACTCCACAAAGCTTTGTATGGTTTGAAACAAGCCCCTAGAGCCTGGTATGAGAGATTAAAAACCTTTTTGCTAGCTAAGGGTTTTAAAATGGGATGTGTTGATAAAACGCTCTTTCTCCTCAAGCAAGGCAAAGATACTCTCTTGGTCCAAATTTACGTGGATGATATCATTTTCGGTGGTTCTTCTCATGCTTTAGTTGCCAAGTTTGCAGATACTATGAGCAGGGAGTTCGAGATGAGCATGATGGGCGAGCTGACTTTCTTTCTCGGGTTGCAAATTAAGCAATCCCGAGAGGGGACGTTTGTGCACCAGGGCAAGTACACGAGGGACTTGCTGAAGCGGTTCGACATGGGTGAGGCCAAGCCTCTTCCGACGCCCATGTCGACGACGACTGCCCTGGATGCCGACACGGATGGAGAAGCAGTGGACCAGAAGGAGTACCGCAGCATGATTGGATCGCTGCTCTACCTGACGGCGACACGGCCGGACATTCAGTTCGCCGTGTGCTTGTGCGCGCGCTTTCAGGCTTCGCCACGCACTTCTCACCATCAGGCGGTGAAGCGCATCTTCAGGTACCTTCGTTTCACGCCTGAGTTCGGGATTTGGTATTCTGCTTCTTCCACCCTCTCGCTTTGTGGCTTTTCTGATGCTGATTTTGCTGGTTGTCGCATTGAGCGCAAGTCCACTTCTGGGACTTGCCAGTTTATTGGATCTTCTCTGGTGTCGTGGTCTTCTCGCAAGCAGTCTAGTGTCGCTCAGTCTACCACGGAGGCTGAATATGTTGCTGCGGCTAGCTGCTGTTCCCAGTTACTCTGGATGATGGCCACTTTGCGCGATTTTGGTTTGAGCTTTACTCGAGTTCCTTTGCTTTGTGACAGCACGAGTGCCATTAGCGTTGCTAAGAACCCCGTGCTTCACTCGAAAACCAAACACATTGATGTGCGCTTTCATTTCTTGCGAGACCACCAGGAGAAGGGTGATATCGACCTTCGCCATGTCGATACTCATCACCAATTGGCTGATATTTTCACCAAGCCTTTAGACGAATCAACCTTTAATAGGTTGAGGGGTGAGCTTGGTGTGTGTTTCCCCTTTTAGATAGGGGAAGCATTTTGTGATGTACAGACTGACTCTTTTATTTTGAGGCTTTTTTCTTTTGAGTTTCTTGAGTCTTTCCAATTGGTATCTTCTTTCTTTCAGTTTTGTGTCGGGCATACGCATTTACATTCTGAGCTTCATGTCTATATTCACTAGAATGTAATTATGCTCTTGTTAGTATTGCTCCGATACTTATGATGATGCTTGTAGCTTATGCTCTTTCTGATCACTGTTACATGTTATGAGCGAGCTATTTTTGGAATGGTGAATTATGCCTAATGTATATAAATCTGAAAATGTTCACCATTGAGATATGCAACTAGCATGTGTAGGGTGTGTTGAGTCCATTCCTGCTTTTCATATATGCTAGGTTGCTATGTCTCTAGTTCTGAGTCATTCACTTGCTTGGTTGTTCATAACTTGCTTAAAATCTGAACCAAGTATTGTTGAATTGAAAAGATCGAGATGGGATTGCTTGTCAACACCTCATGGTATTGAGACTGTTTCTCATTGCACTTTGAGTTAAACTTGAGCCATGTAGTGTATGACCGAAACCGTTGCTTTAAGCTTCTGATTGCTTCGGCATAGGCTTCGCACGGTTGAAAAGTTAGGCGATGACAAGCTTTCAACCTCTCGCAATCACATGCTAAAAAATGAACTTGTGAATTCTTTTACCGCTGCAACTCCGATATAAATTTGAAATCACAAGTATATGCTTCATTCCTATGCATGATGATTGAACTTTGCTAGGGGTAGTTCACCTTGTATATATGCTTAGCACTTGTTTGGATTCCTTCTATACATGTCTAGTGCTATTTTGATGGTGACTATCCTTTTGGCTTAAAACTGCTCACATGCTCATATGCTTCACATTTCGTATAAGTGATCAGTTTGAGCCTTTGCTATTTGAGTGCTTAATTGAGATGTTGAAGCTATACTGATTAGAGCATCTTTGCACTCTTTTGACTATATACTTGAAGCTCCTAACTTGCATTTTGACTTCATATGCATTTTGGAAGGAGATCTTGTGTTCAGGGGGAGTTTATATGAAGGGAGTTGCTTCTCTGATACCTTTTGGCCTTGATAAGTGCATTTTCAACTAGGGGGAGAAATTTTTGCAAATCATATGCTCCTGTGTTGATCAACTCAGGGGAGAATCATTTGTCCTAATTGCTTGCATTTGTCGAGGGGGAGTTTGCTAGTTGTGTTGAGCCGTTGCCTCTGTCTTGAGGGACTAGCAAACGTTCCTAGCTTTTCATGAGCTTTCATAAGCTTTTTCATTTGGCTTTCAATTGGTATCGTCCGGTGTGCTTTCCCATTTGGGTTGGGTTGATTTCCAATTGGTTCGGAGTGATTTTCTTACTAGTTGTGTTGAGCCTCTGTGCCTCTATCTTGAGGGACTAGCATTTTGCTTCTGTTGTCCTCCGATCTTCAATTGGTATCTGCTAGCGGTGTTGAGCCTGTTCTACCTCTTCTTGAGGGCTAGCTTTGCTTTGCTTGGTTGCGTCGAGCCGTTGCCCATGTCTTTGGGGACCAAGTTTTCGCTTCATCCACTTGACCTTCTTTGGCTTTTGTTAGGCTTTTGGGTCATTGGGTTGGGTTTTCTCTTCCCACTCCTTCCTACCTCCTTCTTCTTATTCATGATTTGTTGTGGAGTTGACAATGCACTCATCAAGGGGGAGATTGCGGATACATGGGTGTATGCCGAGTCTCTGTGTGATGAGTGATTGTCAACGGAGATGATGCGCATGTTCTTTGGCTTGTGTTGTGCAGGTGTCGAGCACGGAGACAGTGATCGATGGCGGGTGAAGGTCAAGTTGCGACGTGCCGTGCCGACGGACCGGGCGCGATGAAGGATGGGCGTGCCGTGCGGCGGACGTGCCATGCCGATGTATCGGACGGTGAAGGGCGGACGTGGACTTGGACTGATGGACTGGAGGCCGGAGGATCAGCTGTGGTGGCTGGCAGCCTGCGACAGCGACAAGCGGAGAAGTGCGATCATGTCGGTGGAAGGGGTGCACAGGCGGTGCATCCCCTCTACGACGCCGGTTTGTTGGTAGAGCCCGGGAAAAACCAACGGTGGACGGTTTCCAGGTTTGGGCCTCAAAACCTGGGTGCTGGGTTTCCAGGTTGAGCCACAAAACCTGGGCGTGACGGTTTCCAGGTTGAGCCTCAAAACCTGGGCGTGGGCCGGTTTCCGAGTTTGGGCCTCAAAACTCGGGCGCGGACGGTTTCCGAGTTTGGCCGCAAAACTCGGGCTGGAGGCTGGTTTCCCGGTTTGGGCCTCAAAACCGGAGGCTGATGGAAAAGGCTGGTTTCCCGGTTTGGGCCACAAAACCGGGGGTGCAGAGTGGTGGCGGCACGTGGCGGCGATCTGAAGGTTGCGTGGAGGCGACGCGGAAGACCGTGCGGGCGTGGCCATCGGATCTACCTACCACCAGCGGGTGGACTAGAATAGCCTTAGGGTTAGGACTGGTCCGCTCTGTAAATACAGTAGTGAGGGGTAGAGTAGGAAATAGGCTTAGGCTAGGTTAGTATAAGTAGTCTAGGGGAGACACCCTCCTCCCTATCTCAGTTTTAGCTATCTCAGTTAGTGCTTTCATTTGCTAGGGTTTCCAACTCTCCCATCCCTGCTTTAGCTAGTTGAGATCCGCAGAGAGACTCCACTCTGTGTACTGTTGATTCGAGGAAGTGAGGCCGTATCCTCAACTTGGATCCCATCTCTTGGTGTCAATTCGCGTTTTGATTTCATGTTCATCATGTTCTTCGCGGATTGCTTTGTGCCTTGAGTTTTCCCGTCGCTTGATCTTTGTGCTCGGTTCATCTTTTGCGATTCCGTTTGAGCTGAGTTGTTCTAGATCGTGAGGCACTTCTTTCCACCGAAGGAATCATTCTCTAACCTCACGGTCTAGGAGATCGATCGATTTTTTGTTTCGGGTCACTTTTCGTCCCTTCCCCCGAAATTCTTCGATTCACCGATTTGGAGTTAGGTTCGAGCCATGATCTCTCAGAGATAGCTCACTAACCTCCTTGTGACTTCACTCACCAAGTTTGATCCCTAGAGGATGCGTTTTGGGTGAGTTTGAGTCGGATCGGTGGAAGAACAGAGGGGCTGCGGGGTGACCGGACGCTGGTCGCGAAGTGATCGGACGCTGACCAGTGCGTCCGGTCGTTGAGCGCTGCGTACAGGGTTTCTGGGTTGACCGGACGCTCGTGACCGGACTCTGTGTTTATCAATCGACCGGACGCGCCTAGGTTCCTGTTCATCGTGTTTGTTTGATCTGACCGGACGCTCAGTGAACGACCGGACTCTTGAGCACCGTGCGTCCGGTCGCGAACAGAGAGCTCCCAGAGCCGATTTCTGACGACCGGACGCGTCCGGTCCCAGCTGACCGGACACTGGCCAGAGTCCGGTCGTAGCTGTTTCGCGCGTTTTCGTTCGCGGTTCGTTCGTTCGTTGACGGATTTGATTTCCGTCTTTTGCGTTGGCTTTCTAGGGTTGTCTAGTGTCCCGCTGTGCTTCTAGGAAGCATCCACCCTACATCTAGGGTCGTGGACATTAGCAAGCTCTAGGTTTCGCTTTTGGGGTTGAATTTGGGACAGTGGCATCTAGTTTCCGAAAGGAAATTTTGAAGCTCCCATTCACCCCCCCTCTGGTCGCTTTCGGGTAGCTCCTCGGTCCTTCAGGCTTCAACAAGGAGCACATCAAGACCAAGTACATGGAGAAGGCCCAGGCTGAGCAGCGTTGTTTCTTCGCCACGCTCAGCGATGTCGATGACTCGAACGACGACTCCGCTTCTTCAAGCGACGATGAGTCCGAGAAGAAGAAGAGGATCGAGGACAAGCTCAACGGCCTCTGCTTCTTCGCCGACGACGAGGGCTTCTGCACCATGGCCCTCGGCAAGGAGGTCGACGGCGAGCTGGAGGACACTCCTCAGAACAACGACGACGACGACACCTCCCAGGTATCTCTGACCCCCGATGAGCTTTCCGCTGAGGTCGAGAAACTTACTGCTGCGCTTCTTAGTCAAGACAAGCTGCTTAGGCATGCCGCTAGAGAGCGCAAGGAGTTTAGGCAAAAGTGGGAGGATACGGTAAAGGAACTTGAATCTGTCAAGTCCACCGTAGTTGTTACTGATGAGGAGGAGTGTGAGATGTGCACCACGCACATGACGGACCTTCTCACCTTGAGAGGTAAGTATGTGGCGTTGGTAGGAGAGGTGGATGAGCTGAAGGCTAGATCCTCGCTGTTGGGTGCGTGCAAGTCTTGTGCTGGCTTGCAATCTGAGTTGGCAGAGAAGAATGCCAAGATTGTGTCTCTTGAGAAGGCCAGCTCGGGTAGCGCTTGTGTGTCCAAGTGTGTTTTATGTGAGGGCCTGGAGATGGAGATAGCCAATGTGAAGCATGACAAGATGCAAACCGAGGAGGAAAACACATACCTTCGGACCATCTTGTCATGGGTATCTTGTGGTGAGCCGCAGCTTGGAATGATGATCTCCCAATTCAAGCGTGCTGCAGGAGGTCCAGGTGTAGGCTTTGCTCAGGGTGTTGATGTTTCATCTTTTGGCAAGATTGGAGAGTCGAGTGGTCTGAACCCATGTGAGAAGCCCAACTCCACCACTACACCCAAGCTTACCAAGATTCCACCCAAAGAGCCTCTCAAGCCTAACACCAAGGATGGGGTATTTGAAGAACCTCCACGAGCTCCACCCAAGAACCAAGTGTGGCATCCCAAGCCCAACCACCTGAAGAACAAGCTGGACAAAATGCCACCCATCTAGGAGGAGCTTATGCCACAGAAGGGCAAAGTGATCCACACCCACCATCGTGTGTACCAACAACCCCCTTTGAGAGAGGTGAGGTACCATTGTGAGCATTGTGGGAGAGATGGACACTTGAGTGAGTTCTGCTTTCGGCGCAAGAGAGAGGCGCGCCGTGCTAGGGGGATGAACAATGCGGACATGTACCATCCTTTCCATGATGTACATGTGCCGAATGTTCATAGGAGAGCTCCGAGGAGAGCTGCTAGGCCTAGAGGTGCAGTGCCTCAAGGTCCTAGGCGTCAGGGAGGTCGTGCCCGGCGGGAGCCTGCAGTTGTAGGCTATGGACCCCATGGCGGTGGCTTTGTAGTTGAGCGCTTTCCCCCACCGCGTTTTGAGTTTTGCGGTGAGCGCTCTTTCCCCAGCGGACCACGTTTTCCTCAGCGTGGTGATCGCTCCTCTCGTAGACGTGCTAGGAATGGTTTTTCTGCTAACCGTTCTTTTGAGCAGTCGGCCCAACACTGGTTTTCCCCTTACTTCACTAACCCTAGTGTTGGACCGTATGCTCACCCTATGTCTTTTTATTGATGTAGGTAAAACGATTGGAGAACATTTGGTTGGTGGATTCCGGTTGCTCGAGGCACATGATCGGAAACGCCAAGTGGTTCTCCAGTCTTAGTCCAGTTGCCGGCAAGGAGTTTATCACCTTCGGCGACAATAGCAAAGGTAAGGTCTTGTCTCGTGGGTCGGTGCGAGTTAATGAGCACTTTGTGTTGCGCGATGTTGCTCTTGTTTCTAACTTGCATTTTAACCTTCTTTCTGTTTCGCAACTCTTTGATGACGACTATGAGATTCGTTTTAAACCGAATATCAGTCGTATTTTGGATCCTCAAGGCAATCTTGTGCGTTTGATTTCGTCCTTTGGAAAAGTCTTTCGTGCGAATTTCTTAGAGTCTTTTGGCACTTCTCGTTGTCTTGTGGCTGGACCTTCCTCCTCTGATCTTTGGAAGTGGCATAGGAGACTTGGACATTTGAGCTTCGACTTGCTTGCAAGACTTAGTTCACTTGGCCTAATCTGAGGATTGCCCAAGTTGTATGTGGAGAAGGATCTTGTTTGCCACTCTTGTAGACATGGGAAGATGGTTGCCGCCCCCCACCATCCAGTGACTCAGGTCATGACCAAGCACCCTGGAGAGCTTTTGCACATGGACCTTGTTGGTCCGGCTCGAGTGAGCTCGGTTGGGGGGATGTGGTATGTGCTTGTTGTTGTTGATGACTTTTTGAGATATTCGTGGGTCTTCTTTTTAGCTGAGAAGACCGAGACTTTCTCCTTTGCTCGCAATCTGATTTTGCGTCTTCAGAACGAGTTCCCTTTGAACTCGATGCGAGCTATTAGGAGTGATAATGGTTCCGAATTCAAGAATTCGGATTTTGATAAGTTTTGTAACTCTTTGGGTTTAGAGCATCAGTTTTCTTCCCCCTACACACCACCACAGAATGGTGTTGTAGAGAGGAAGAATCAGACGCTTGTAGAGATGGCCAGGACGATGCTCGATGAGCATAGGACTCCAAGGCGATATTGGGCCGAAGCTATGAGCACTGCATGCTACATTTCCAATCGCATTTTTCTCCGAGCTATCTTGAAAAAGACTTCTTATGAGTTGCGTTTTGGAAAACTGCCCAAGGTGAGTTATTTTCGAGTTTTTGGTTGCCATTGTTTTATACTCAAAAAGGGCAACCTGGACAAATTTGAGTCTCATTGTTCTGACGGTGTGTTTTTGGGTTATGGCACTCACACTCGAGCTTATCGTGTACTTAACCTTGACACTAACTGAGTCATGGAGACATCGGTTTGTCCTTCTTCTCGTTTTGAGCGTGCAGGTGATCATGAGGTTGGTGAGCCTCTTTTTGATGATGAGGATGAGGGTGCTGAAGGTATGGATGATCCAGCACCCCCTCCACCTGCTATGCCGCAAGGAGCGGCTTCTACTACGATTCATGACCCCGACACCTCTTCTTCGTGGGGGTCGTGGGATCCGCCACCTCGAGCGGTACCTTTTGTACCCGAGGAGGCACCAACTGCTGTTGAGGGGGAGATCACTTCGGCTCGGGAGGCGCCACAACACATCCAGCGCCAACACCCCCCTCAGCAGATGATCGGCAGCATCGGCGAACGTGTCACTCAGTCAAGGTCACAGTAAATCTCTCACTTTGCTCATTCTGCATTCGTTGCTGATTTTGAACCCCGAGATGTTGGACACGCTTTATTTGATCCGGATTGGGTCAATGCCATGCATGAGGAGTTAGAAAATTTTGAAAGAAATCGGGTTTGGGTTTTGGTTCCTCTTCCTCCTGATTGTCATCCTATTGGAACAAAATGGTTTTTCAAAAAAAAAACAAGGAGAGGATGGCCATGTTGTGAGAAACAAGGCCAGACTAGTTGCTCAGGGATATAGTCAGAAGGAGGAGATAGACTATGAGGAGACTTTTGCTCCTGTAGCTCGTTTGGAGGCAATTAGGATACTCTTGGCCTTTGCTGCATCCAAAGGTTTTAAACTTTTTCAAATGGATGTCAAGAGTGCCTTCTTAAACGGCTACATAGAAGAGGAAGTGTATGTGAGACAACCCCTCGGTTTCAAAAATCCCAAGTTTCCAAACCATGTTTTTAAACTTCACAAAGCTTTATATGGTTTGAAACAAGCCCCTAGAGCCTGGTATGATAGGTTGAAAACCTTTTTGCTTGCTAAGGGTTTTAAAATGGGATGTGTGGATAAAACGCTTTTTCTCCTCAAGCAAGGCATTGATTCACTCTTGGTCCAGATTTATGTGGATGATATCATTTTCGGTGGTTCTTCTCACGCTTTGGTTGCCAAGTTTGCAGACACTATGAGCAGGGAGTTGGAGATGAGCATGATGGGCGAGTTGACGTTTTTCCTCGGGTTGCAAATCAAGCAATCCCGAGAGGGGACGTTCGTGCACCAGGGCAAGTACACCAAGGACATCCTGAAGAAATTCGACATGGGTGAGGCCAAGCCTCTTCCAACACCCATGCCGACCACGGTGGCCCTAGATGCGGATGTGGATGGAGAAGCAGTGGACCAGAAGGAGTACCGGAGTATGATCGGGTCGCTGCTGTACCTGACGGTGACACGTCTGGACATCCAGTTCGTGGTGTGTCTTTGCGTGCGCTTTCAGTCGTCGCCGCGCACCTCGCACCGTCAGGCGGCAAGCGCATAATGAGGTACTTATCCTTCACTCCTAAGTTTGGGATCTGGTATTCTGCTTCCTCTACCCTCTCCCTTTGTGGTTATTCCGACGCTGATTTTGCTGGTTGTCGTATTGATCGCAAGTCCACTTCTGGGACTTGCCAATTTATTGGTTCTTCTCTTGTATTGTGGTCTTCTCGCAAGCAGTCTAGTGTCGCCCAGTCTACCACGGAGGCTGAGTATGTTGCTGCGGCTAGCTGTTGTTCCCAGTTACTCTGGATGATGGCCACTTTGCATGATTTTGGTCTGAGCTTTTCTCGTGTTCCTTTGCTTTGTGACAGCACGAGTGCTATTAGCGTTGCTAAGAACCCCGTGCTGCACTCGAAGACCAAACATATTGATGTGCGCTTTCACTTTCTGTGAGACCACTATGAGAAGGGTGATATCGACCTTCGCCATGTCGATACACATCATCAGTTGGCTGATATTTTCACCAAGCCTTTAGACCAATCAACTTTTAATCGGTTGAGAGGTGAGCTTGGTGTGTGTTTCCCCTTTTAGATGGGGGAAACATTTTGGTTCTTGTATCATAAACTGACTATTTTTCGTTTGTCTTGTTTTTCTTTTGGTTTAGTCTTTTTGCATACGCTTTTACATTCTGAGCTTCATGTATATAATCTTTAGAATGTAATTATGCTCTGTTCAATATGCTCCGATGCTATGTGTTGATGCTTGTAGCTTATGCTCTTTCTGATCACTAATACATGTTGTGAGCTGAGCTATTTTTGAATTGTGAACCTGCTTAACAAACATAAAACTTGAAAATGTTCACCATTGAGATATGCAACTAGCATGTGTAGGATGTGTTGAATTCACTCGTGCTTTTCATATATGCTAGGTTGCTATGTCTCTAGTTCTGAGTCACTCACTTGCTTGGTATGTTCATATTCTGTTTAAAATCTGAATCAAGTTTTAAGTGAATTGAAAAGATCGAGATGGGATTGCTTGTCAACACATCACGGTATCAAGACTGTTTCTCATTGCACTTTGAGTTAAACTTGAGCCGTGTAGTGTATGACCGAAACCGATGCTTTAAGCTTCTGATTGCATATGCATAGGCTTCGCTCGGTTGAAAAGTTAGGCAATGACAAGCTTTCAACCTCTCGCAATCACATGCTAAGCTTTGAACTTGTGTACTATCACCGCTGCAACTCCGATTAAAATTGAATTCACAAGTTTATGCTTCATTCTATAGCATGATGGTTGAACTTTGCTAGGGGTAGTTCACCTTGTATACATGTTTAGCACTTGCTTGTTTTCCAATCTATACACGTATAGTGCTATTTTGATGGTGAATACCTTTTTGGCTAAAAACTGCTCACATTGCTCATATGTTCATATTTCATATTTGGTGATCAGTTTGAGCCTTCGCCAGCTTGTACACTTTTTAGTGAGTCGTTGGAGCTATACTGTTTAGAGCATCTTTGCATTTTCATGACTATATTCCTGAAGCTGCTAACTTGCATTTTGACTCATATGCATTTTGGAAGGGGGAGAACTTCTCTTGTTGGCCCTTTTTGTTGGTGCATTTTCCAAGGGGGAGAAAATCGCTTTCGGTTCCTTTTGCTTGATGGTGCATTTTCAACTAAGGGGGAGAATTTGGACAAATCATGCCTCCCATGTTCAACTAAGGGGAGAGGAATCGGTTGTGTGCACCATGCAAGGGGGAGTTTTGCTCGTGATAAATTTTTGAAATTTCCAATTGGTTCAGAGTGCTTTGCTAGTTGTGTTGAGCCCTTGCCTCTATCTTGAGGGACTAGTAGTCGCAACTTTGCTTCAGTTGTTATCGAGCTTTTCAGTTGATGTCGAGCCTTCTGCTAGTTGTGTTGAGCCTCTGTGCCTCTGTATTTAGGGACTAGCATTTTGCTTTGATTTTTCAATTGGTATCTTCTAGCGGTGTTGAGCCTATTCTACCTCTTCTTGAGGGCTAGTTTTGCTTTGCTTGGTTGCGTCGAGCCGTTGCCCATGTCTTTGGGAACCAAGATGTCTTGCTCTTCCACTTGACCTTCTTCGGCTTTGCTATGCTTTTGGGTCATTTGGTCGAGTTCTCTCTTCTCCTTTCTTCCTCCTTCTATTTCCATTATGATTTTTGTGTGTAGTTGACAATGCACTCATCAAGGCGGAGATTGCGGATACATGGGTGTATGCCGAGTCTCGAGTGATGAGTGATTGTCAATGGGTTTCATCGCAGGTTCTTTGGCTTGTGTTGTGCAGGTGTCGAGCATGGAGACAGTGATCGAGGGCAAGGTGAAGGTCAAGTAGAGACGTGCCGTGCCAACGGACCGAGAGCGGTGAAGGGCAGACGTGAGGCTTGGACTGAGGGACCGGTAGCCTGAGGATCGGCTGTGGTGGCTGGCAGCCTGGGACAGTGACGAGCGAAGACTTGCGGGACATGGTGTTGCTCGGGTCGAGGACCTGGGGACACGTGTCGGTGGACGGGGTGCATGGGCGGTGCATCCCTTCTACAGCTTCGGTTTGGTGGTAGAGCTAGAGAAAAACCATCGGGTGGACGGTTTCCAGGTTTGGGCCACAAAACCTGGGTGCTGCGGGTTTGCCGAGTTTGGGCCACAAAACTCGGGCTGAGGACGGTTTCCAGGTTTGGGCCTCAAAACCTGGGCGCTGCGGGTTTCTGAGTTTGGGCCACAAAACTCAGGCGATGGGCGGCTAGTTTCCCGGTTTGGGCCTCAAAACCGGGGGTGGACGTGAAGGCCTAGTTTCCCGGTTTCGGCCACAAAACCGGGGGCGAGGTCCGTGAAAAGGACGAGCGGAGCGATGGTGGCACGTGGCGGCAATCGGTGAGGTTGCATCGAGGCAACGCTACCAGTTGTGCGGGCGTGGCCGTCGAATCCACCTACCATCGAGTTCGTCCAGAATAACCCTAGGGTTTAGTTGGTTCGCTCTGTAATTAGATAGGGGTAGAGTAGGAAATAGAATTAGGATAAGTAGAGGGAGACACCCTCCTCCCATTCTATCTCAGTCATTTGCTCTTTGCTTCTAGGGTTTCCTGCTCTCCCAATCCCCTGCTGTAGCTAGCTGAGATCCGCAGAGAACTATACCTCTGTGTACTGGAGATTTTGAGGAAGTGAGACCGTATTCTCACTGTTGTAGCGTGTGGTAGCCACACGGTTGCAAATTCATGGTTGTGATTCGCGTTTTGTTCAAGTTCTTCGCGGGTTGCTTTTCTTCACGATTTTCCCGTCGATCAATCTCTTTGTTCGTTGCGTCTTTTACGATTCCGTTTAAACAGAGATGTCCTAGATCGTGAGGCACTTCTTTCCACCGAAGGAATTCTCCTCTAACCTCACGAGCTAGCAGATCGATCGATTTTTGTTTTGGGTCAAGTTTTTCTTCCTTGTCCCGAAATTCTTCGCTTCATCGATTTGGAGATAGGTTCGAGCCATGATCTCCTAGGAGTAGCTCACTATCCTTCCTTTGACTCCTCTCACCAAGTTTGATCCCTAGAGGATTTGTTTTGGGTGAGATCGGGTCGAATCGGTGGGTGAACTGAGCAGTCTCGGGGTGACCGGACGCTGTCATCGGGTTGATCGGACGAGTCCGGTGGCGTCCGTTGGTTGAATGCCACATGTGAGTTTTCTATAGTCGACCGGACGCTCGCTTTGATTCCTAACCGGACTCGCTCCTGACACTGTTCATCGGGTGTCTCTCTTTTGACCGGACGCTGAACACTTCGACCGGACGCTCCACCACTGTGAGTCCGGTCATAAACAGTAAGGTCCCAAAACTGTTTTTGCTTGACCGGACGCGTCCGGTGGGTGTTGACCGGACGCAGGGTGAGTCCGGTCAGTGCTGTTTCGCGCTGTTTCATCCGGGGTTCGTTCGTCTGTTGTCGATTTTGATTTCCGGCTCTTGCGTTGGGTTTCTAGAGTCATGAAGTGTTCCGCTGTGCTTCTTGGAAGCATCCACCCTACATCTAGGGTCGTGAACATTTACGAGCTCTAGGGTTTCCTCTTGGGGTTAATTTACGGTACAGTAGCGACAAGTTTCTGAAAGGAAAATTTTAGCTCCCATTCACCCCCCCCTCTGGTCGCTTTCTGGTAGCACTTTCGGTCCTTCAAACTCCATGTAACCTTAAGATGTTCTGGATGTACAAGTCTGCATACTGGTGGGGTCGGTGTGTAGTCTTGACTGGTATGAAGTGAGCCACTTTGGATAACCGATCCACGATAACCCAGATAGAATCATGTCCTTTTTGAGTGAGGGGAAGACCCGTGATGAAATCCATACTAATTTCTTCCCATTTCCATTCTGGGATTGACAAAGGTTGTAACAATCCGGCAGGTCTTATGTGTATAGCCTTTATCCTGCAGCAAGTATCGCACCTTGCGACGTAAGCTGCAACTTCCTTCTTCATCTTTGACCACAAATACCTTGTTCTCAGATCGTGGTACATCTTACTGCTTCCTGGATGGATAGACAACTTTGAATAGTGGGCTTCATTCAGAATTCTTTCTTTCAGCTTTGTGTTCTTAGGAACAACCAACATTTGATTATACCACAAAATTCCTTGTTCATCTGTTCTGAAGTTCAACGAACTACTGGTTTCCAACCTCTTCTTGATCTGACAGATCTCTTCATCGGTCTTTTGTCCTTCGATGATGTCACTTTCCAGGGTGCACTGGATGATTATATTGTTCAGCATAACGGGGTGCATAAGGTTGAATCCATCTTCCAACAGTGGTTGTAGAGAGTTGCAATGAGTCTTGCGACTCAATGCATCTGCTACAACGTTCGCTTTTCCGGGGTGGTAATGCACTTCTAAGTTGTAATCCTTAATCAACTCTAACCATCTCCTCTGCCTCATATTCAACTCTGGCTGGGTGAAGATATACTTCAGACTTTTGTTGTCCGTATACACATGACACGGGTTACCCATAAGATAATGCCTCCATATCTTGAGTGCATGAACTACGGCTGCCAATTCCAAATCATGAGTCGGGTAATTCTCTTCATGTGGTCGCAACTGGCACGAAGCATATGCTATAACTCTCCCATTCTGCATAAGCACACACCCAAGTCCAATCTTGGATGCGTCACAAAACACATCAAAAGGTTCCTCCAAATCTGGCTGAGCCAAAATTGGCGCCGAAGTCAACAAGTTTCGCTGAGTATGAAATGCTGCTTCACACTCTGGAGTCCATTCAAACTTCTTGTTTTTCTGAGTTAGACGAGTCATCGGTTTTGTGATCCTTGAGAAATCCGGAATGAACCGACGGTAATATCCGACCAATCCTAGAAAGCTACGTACCTCATGTACGTTAGTGGGCGCTTGCCAATCCATAACTTCCTGTACCTTCGTGGGATCCACAGAAATTCCTTCTTCTGAAAGGACGTGTCCAAGAAAGGGTACTTTCTTTAACCAAAACTCACACTTGCCAAACTTAGCGTACAACTTGTGCTCTCGAAGTCGAGCTAAGACGACTCGTAGATGCTCAGCATGATCCTTCTCATTTTTAGAGTATACCAAGATGTCATTGATAAACACCACAACAAACTTGTCCAACTCGGGCATAAAGACGGAATTCATCAAGTACATGAAATGTGTCGGCGCATTTGTTAGTCCAAAAGACATAACTAGATACTCATAGAGTCCATATCTGGTGGAGAAAGCTGGTTTTGGTATATCTTCTCTTCTGATCTTGATCTGATGGTAACTTGACCTCAAGTCGATCTTGGAGAACACTTTTGCCTTTGATAACTGATCAAACAAGACGTCAATTCAGGGTAGGGGGTACTTATTCTTTATAGTTACTGCATTCAGCGGTCTGTAGTCCACACACATCCTTAAAGTTTTGTCCTTCTTCTTCACAAAGATGGCGGGACATCCCCAAGGTGACGAACAAGGATGTATCAAGCCTTTATCCAAAATTTCTTCCAACTGAGCCTTGAGCTCTGCTAGCTTGTTAGCTGGCATCCTATACGGCCTCCATGAAATGGGTGCCATTCCAGGGATTAACTCTATAGCAAACTCTACATCCCTATCTGGCGGTAGTCCTGACAACTCATCAGGAAAGACATCTGGAAACTCACATACTACAGGGATCTCAGCTATCTGCTTGGCTGTGATATTGAACAACACTCCGATCTCATGGGGGTTTCGGGGTAACTTGAACCGGAAAGAAGACCCATTCTGGGGACTAACCATGGAAACTACTCGCTCTGCGATGTCAAGATTGACCTTCCAGAGTTTCATCCATCCCATACCCAAGATTATATCCAGACCTAAACCGGGGATGACTATGGGATCCACTATGGCCTGTTTATCCCCAAAAGTCATTTCCACTCCTTTAGCCATTTTACGGGCGGAGAGAACAGCTCTGGCGGAACTTATCTGATATCCCCGATCCAACTCTACTAACCCGAGAATACTTCTTAAAGCAAAATTCTCACTTATGAAAGAATGCGATGCTCCAGAATCAAACAACACAACTGCGGGGCATTGATTAACAAGAAACGTACCAGTGGTGACAGGTTCTCCTTCTGGCACTTCCTCAACAGTGGTGTAATGCACATTGCCGGTGCGAGGTCGGGGCTGGGTGTACTGCTTCTTCGGCTGGGGACACTGACGTGACAGGTGTCCGGTCTGACCACAGTTGTAGCACGGTCCAATCACATACGGGGTCTTGACACCTCCTGCCTTTGCTTTGTTCTGCATCATGGGAGCGGTGTAGGGCTTTTGAAAACTCGGGCGGGAGCAGTTGTTAGTTATCTTCCGCTGCGGGGGATGAAACCTTGCTCCTGCAACTGGCGGGCGATACGGGGTGCGTGCTCCAAAAGGGGTCCTCTGTTGAGACGAACCTCCTTTGTTTGCACGACGGCGGTTTTCTGTCGCCAGCCTGCTGTCATTAGCCTCTTGGTTCAGGCAGTCGCTGACAAAGTCACTGAAGGTGGTACGGTGACTGTTCCCCATCTTGGAGAGCATGGTGGCACTCATGCCACGCTTGAAACTTGCGATCTTCTTGGCTTCGGTGTTGACAAAGTCAGGTGCGTAGCGAGATAGGTTATTGAAGCTGTGGAGATATTCTGACATGGACCTGGTTCCTTGGGATAGCCTCATAAACTCTGTGACCTTCATTTCCATCAAACCACTGGGGTTGTAGTGGTTGCGCATAGCAGTAGAAAACTAGTCCCAAGTGACCGGTGCATTAGTTGGCAGGGATGCACGGTACTGGGACCAGCATAGACCTGCGGGTCCTTCCAACATGTGCGCGGCATACTCCACCTTAAGCTCTTCAGTCAAGTGAAGCAGGCGGAACTTCTAGGTGATGGAGTTGAGCCACTCATCTGCTTCAAGCGGCTCGACGACTTCCTTGAACACAGGGGGACGAGTGTCCAAGAAGTCATGGTAGTAGTTGTACTGGTTGGGCTCTGGGCCTTGGCGCTGCTGATGCTCCTGCGCAGTGTTGTTAGCGATATTGCGGAGGATGGCCTCCATGTGCCTCTGCATTTCTTCCATGTTCCTCTGACTACCTAGAAATTGGCCGAAAACACATCTGGCGTCGTTGGTGCATGTGGGGGTGGTGGCAGATTCTCCTCCTGTCCACGTTGGCTGCGAGTGTGTGCCGGCATCTGCATATACCATTAATAAGCAATCATTAGCTGATGTCACATTGATCATGAATAAATACTACGCCGTACATAATTTGAAAATTTAGCACACGACCAAGTATAAGTACTCACAGAGTAATCGCACGAAATTAGACATGCAAACGACGGATTTCCATAAAAGGTGCCAGATCGAAGTCTGGACTTTGTCCAAAACCCATACATACCATCATACAACTTAAACATAAAACCAACACATGTCTGGGCGTTACATCATTAGCGAGCACGCTCAAGCTATACAAAAGAAAATGACTCCTAGCGAAGCTAACGCTCAGGCGTCTCCAGCGGCGGATGCGGCGTCCTCCACATCGGCGTCCATCATCGTTTCGTCGGCGTGGTCCTCATCGTCCGAAGAAGGCTCTGGACAAAGCACTACCCCATCCTGGGGCTCCTGGGCCTCATCTGCAGGGGCCTCGTCAGCTGCTAGGGCGGCGGGCTCCTGTGCGGCATGATGCATCTGGTGAACTGCCTCGTGGAGCTGGTCGACGTAGGCCTGCTGGTGATGTATCTGCTATATCAGTTGATGGGCGCCTTCTCTGAGCTGGTCAAGCGTTGTGCGGGCCTCGTCTCGCTGTAGGGATGCCGTCAGGTACATCTGCTCAGCGAGGGTCCTGGCGGTGGTCTCTGCACCTGCGGTGGCGCGTGCATCGTCACGCTCGAGAGTGATCTGGTGGATATTCTCCTATAGACGGGCTACCTCGGCATCAAACTCTTCCTGCAGCTTCCTCTTGCTCTGGTAGGTGGCGGTGATGGTGAAGGACACGCTCTCAAGGCTGCGCTCCAGACTCTCACACACACCCACCAAAGCACCGGTGGCGCTCATCGCAGACGTCTCGCAGAAGAACCTCTCCTCGGGACTCCCGGTCAAGACTGACTCCAAAGTCTGCCCCCAGCGCAAAGGAAAAGGCGATCTGCGAGGGAACACTCCTGCCATCACACTAGCAAGGTCGGCGGGAAAATGGCGATGAAGTCCTTCAGCACTAGATATGCTGCCCTGTTAGCTCCATCCTTGGCACAACTGCCTCTGGTGATTTTTGTCCATCCTGACCAGTGGGCTTGGCAGGCAAGGCTTTGACCTTGATCTGCACCATGACCAACGAATCCTGCCCATAGATCTCCTTCTGCCACGAGTACCTGGGCTCCTGTCCGTCCTCATATCCTACTGCCTGCAGGATCCTCCAAAGGATAGTCGGCAACCCGAAGTAGGTCAAAAACGCCTTCTTGGTCAACTTGGTGGCGAAGCGGTGACGTGGAACTCCTCTGCCTCCAGTGGCCTTGCGAGCAGTCAACTTAGTCCGGGCCATCTGTAGAAACAAAAGGGTTTCGAACTCGCGTGAGACGCATATTAAGTTGGCAAATTTTATAGAAAAGGGACAACTTTTAAATAGGGGGAGGTAATGTAAATGCAAGAATGTAAACATGATGCATGATCGTACTTACGTTCTAACTCGCTAATAGTGACTCGTAAGTCCTAACGTTCTAGTCGGTGGCAAGAACAATCTCTCATGCGTTATCTATTCGCTCTACTCGATCACGTAGTTAGTGTACCTGCAGACGATCCATTTCAGCCCGAAGCAAACCCCAATGATAAAAACATCGGAGTATTGGCTTATATGCACGAATACCTAGAAGCCAACACTAAACACCATGCACCAATCCGAAAAACATACCCAAAACATTGATACCCTTGTATGTGTCTGTGTGGAGCTCGCACATACTTGGTATAAGAACTCTCACCTAGACCGACAGTTGGACGGTCATGCTCTCATATTTTACAAAATCATTTTATGCATGTTTTCGCGATCGACACATTCTCTTTTCCCTCGAGAATGGACCAGCAAATAATGATCCAGCATGAAGCAAAACCCTAAACCCTGTTAGCAGTTAAGCCACCTGAATCCTAATGTAGGGCTTAAGGACAAGACTTGGCACACTTAATAATAAAAATAGTTTTGAAAATAGTTTTAAAATACGCATTTTAGTTCGAAAATAGCTCATGTCGGATGCAATAACTTGAAACATGCTCTGATAC
This sequence comes from Coix lacryma-jobi var. lacryma-jobi, assembly GCA_009763385.1. Taxonomy (NCBI): domain Eukaryota; kingdom Viridiplantae; phylum Streptophyta; class Magnoliopsida; order Poales; family Poaceae; genus Coix; species Coix lacryma-jobi. The sequence goes on from CM019831.1 coordinate 88,762,575, forward strand.
CAGCTGTCGCGGAACCGACCTGATTATAAGAGCTCAAGTACCGTCTTAGTCAAATCCGTCTGACATCGACTCGTACTTGAACCCATATAACCCTGGTAGTCCTGAAATCTCGAAGGATTTCAACATCGTACAACATACAGGATCGCATCGTTCAAGTATTACATTCGTAAGGAGACATCACAGTTAAACGAAACCGAATTTAAACATCAGAGTGCGAAATTTAAACAGAGTTATTACAATACCGGATTTAAAAGTGCGGAAGCTTAAATCAGTTTTGAAACACGACCACCACACATGTGGTCGAAATAAAACATTCTTTGATAACTTAACCCAACACAACCCACTCCTCATTTTTCAGATAGTGTGCCACTAGGAGTCTCAGTCCGGCAAAAGAGAAGGGGAAGCTTCTGGACGACCCTGCCCTGGGCCTACTCCTCATCACCCTCCACTGGGTAGAGGCAGTGCTTACAATAGCCATAGTACACCTGGCTATTGCAACAAACGGGATAAACCCTGAGTACGGAATGTACTCAGCTAGACTTACCCGTCCAACTGAAAATAACGACACCAAGAGTATGCAAAGCTTTTTGGTGGAGCTGGGATCTTTAGTTGCGAAAAGCTCAAAATTAAGAGAAGGATTATTTAATGATATTGATGAGCTGTCAGTTTTAGACCTACCTCTTAATCTAAGTTTGCACCTGAACTAATACATCCACTTGAGTCTAACAAGCAATAATATAACCATATCCAGTTGACTTATCCATATTTTAGTTGAACCTTTAGACATCACATGGAGTTGTATCGTGGTGAAGCTCGCCATATTTTCCCACTAACTGGGGGAGACGGTGACTCGAATTGAATTCCAAACCAGCTGGTGAAAGACCTTTAATACCAACCCACACTTTCCCCGTCGGGTCCATGCATTGGGTAACCGCTCGATGCTTGTTCGTGGTGGTAATCGTCGCGGTTCAAGCACGGACCACCCAATTAGAACTATACGATGGTCATTCTGAGGCAGATCGTGTTTCCATACTAGAGGGCGCGACACGGGTTGAGACCAGTCCGAACAGCTTCTAACCGGCTTTGGGGTCGATGATTACAGCACCGACATATCCCTAAGTAAAAGGGCGCGTTCAAAAATGAACGAGGGCCAGCATCGATACAAACCTACACGATCCAACGGACGGACTGCCCCAAGTTTCTAAACTTGTGCCTTGCCTTCCAGTTGACCGTATTTCTTTACTACTTAGGTTCTTTTTCCACGATAGCAAATATAGCCAACCGTGATCCGGTAAATACCCACCAGGGGTATTACGCAAACATCCTTAACTACTACTTTTATTTAGCAGACTAAGCAATTCTACATATAAATAAAAATAAGTAATAGGATAATAAGGCAGGTAATAATCAATAATCAAGCAATGGTAATGCAGCAATTAGGATCCAATCAACTCCTATACCTAATGCATCACAGTAAAAATATACTCAAATAGATTAATTGTAAAAACTGGGAGACTTAAAATGCTCTAGGGCTTGCCTTGGGAGAAGACTGAGGCCTCGTGAGCGGGGCACTCAGGTAAGTTAGAGTCCTGCGCGGGGTCGTCCTCCTCGGCTTGGGGTAGCTCCGGAATCTCCTGGTAGGCGCTTGCTTCCGGTTCTGACTGGGCTCTTGGACTGTCGATCCTATTGCAATGCGGTAATAATTAAATAATGCGCGGTGCGAAAAAGGATGGTATGAAGAGTAACAACTCTTGCAAACCAACAAAGCCAACTTGTTGAACCACTTTTGACATTGAGAAAAAACATTTAATTATCACATAAAGAAAACTATTAATTTAACCATTTTTCATTTATTAATTCAAAAGAAATTCAGGTTTGAACTACAGGTACATTTTCCTGAACTCAGAAAAATCCACAAAAATTCCAAAAGGTAACTGATACTAACTGGACTTTCACTGCCCAAATTCCAGCAAGAGATAAAATACAGAACAACAGGTACAAAAAGATGAAATGAAACTGCTCAAAAGATGCTTTGAACTAAACTCTTTACATGAAAAGTGTCAAACAGTAGGTTTCATATTTTCCCAGATTCACCTATTCATATCACTCTAGTGTAGAAAATTCACTGTCAAAGTATAAACACATAAACCTACACAAAATAAACAAATTTACTCTAGATTAAGCCATTTGAACTACAACCCTACTGGAAAGGGTGTTATACTTATTTTCATATTTTTCCAGATTCTCCACTACTCCACATTCATATTTATCAAGAAAGCTCCATGAACAGAATCATTATATTTTTTTCTACAAGAATTTACTAAGAAAACCACAGAAAACACACTTGTACAGCAACTTCACATTTTTCCATACAACAACCAATGCTTAGCATTTTTCTCAGCTAAAGCAGGACATATAGAGACTACACAAAGTTTCCCATGTTTTATTTTTATATATAACTCACCTTAACACTTATTCCAAAAAACAGCCAAAAAGGACTTTAAACCAAAAACAGATATTTTTCTATACACACAGTGCCTCATACATTTTTCACAGATCATAACATGATAAGAAATCTTCACCAATTTTGCCATGAATTAATCAATCAGGAACATATAAACTCATATAAACTCATTTATTCAAACAAAAGCTCCTAAACTGAATTAAATAAAAAACAGCAATATAAATTTTTACCAAAAATACTTTCATATTTTCCCATGATAGATCTACTCATGAACAAGCTACCAAAACTGAAAGTACTTCATTTGGATCATTAAAACATGCTATAAAAAATAACAAGCTTTTCTAGGAAAAATAAAACAAAAAGGAAAATCATTTAAACTTTCCTGGCCAGGCCTGCGTGGACTCGGTCTATAGACCGCGGGTGGCTAACGCCTGGGACCCGCTGGTCAATGGGGCCCATCAGTCAGTGAGAGAAAGCAGGGGAGGGGGGTTTGACCGCACGGTTCTCGCCGTCGGCGAGGTCGCCGACGGTGAGGGTGGTGCTCGGCGGTGTTCCACGACGAGGCGACCGAGTGGTGGTGATGGTTGGGCTAGCGCATGGCCGTATCTCGTCGGCGGCGAGCTATGGGGGCGGTGGCGGCTCGAGGCATGGCTTTGTCGTTTCCGGCGGTCGGTGGCGACCGAAAAGGGGGAGACGGTGGTGCGGACGCGGTGGAGCTCGGCCGGTGGTTCCTTCGCGCGCATCGTGTGTGCGGGGCGAAGGCGGAGCTTGGTGCAAGGTGGATTGGATGGTGGAGCTCGGGCGTGGCCGGAACGGAGAGGGGAAAGGCGGTGGTGAATGGCGACGAACGGGGAGCGCTCGGCTCGTGTTCGTTTGCGGGAGAGAGGGAAGAGCTGGGGGTGCGGCTCGTGCGAATGGAGAGTGAGAGGGAGAGCGGCGCGGGCGCGGCAAGCGGGCCGGCGTGACGCTGGCGGGCCGAAAGGCCAACCGGGGCGAAAGTGGAGCGCGGGAGAAAAAATGTTTTTCTTTTTCTTTTTCCGAAAACTTTTCAAAACTTTGACCATTCAAAAACAGTTTCAAAACCTTCAAACTAGGTTTTGACCCAAAATAAAAGTTGCTAAAAATAATTTTCTCAACAACTTTCATATAAGACACTTTTGCTGAAAAGCATTTTCTCAACCTCCACAGAAATAAAGCTAATTCTTGAGCTATAAATCATTTGTTCTCACATTTTTTATTTGTCAAACCATTTTGAACTAGATCAAGGTGTCAACATAAAAAGTATTAAACTCCTTATTGTCTCTTTTATAAAATTAGTTGCCAAGACAGAAATCCACTGAAACCATTAAGTCCAATAGAAATCAAATCCAAATAAATAAACTAAAGACAAAAAGCACTTTCATGCACATGAAATGATGCAATGCATTGCTTATGGGTTTTAGTAGCTAAATGTAGTTCCTAATGCAGTGCTTGACACTGGAGTGTCACACACTACACAGCTCAAGTTTAACTCAAAGTGCAATGAGAGACAGTCCCGATACTGTGATGTGCTGACAAGCAATCCCATCTCGATCTTTCCAATTCACTTAACTTGGTTCAAATTTAAAACAGAATATGAACATAACAGGCAAGTGAATGACTCAGAACTAGAGTCATAGCAACCTAGCATATATGACAAGCACAAGTGATTTCAACATATTCTACACATGCTAGTTGCATATCTCAATGGTGAACATTTTCAAGTTTTAAGGTCATTAAGCAGGTTCACCGTTCATAAAATAGCTCAGCTCACAACATGTATCAGTGATCAGAAAGAGCATAAGCTACAAGCATCATTAAATAGCATCGGAGCATACACTAACCAGAGCATAGTCATATTCTAAGAATTATATCAATGTAACTCTGAATGTAAATATGCAAGATGACATGCAATGATGCATGATGAAACCAAAAGAAGAAAAAGAGTCAATCTATAATACACGAACCAAAATATTTCCCCATATAAAAGGGGAAACACACCCAAGCTCACCTCTAAACCTAGCAAACGTTGATTGTCTAAAGGCTTGGTGAAAATATCAGCCAACTGATGATGAGTATCGACATGGCGAAGGTCGATATCACCCTTCTCATAGTGGTCTCGTAGAAAATGAAAGCACACATCAATGTGTTTGGTCTTAGAGTGCAGCACGGGGTTCTTAGCCACGCTAATAGCACTCGTGCTGTCACAAAGCAAAGGAACGCGAGAAAAGCTCAGACCAAAATCACGCAAAGTAGCCATCATCCAAAGCAACTGGGGACAGCAGCTAGCGGCAGCAACATACTCAGCCTCTGTGGTAGACTAGGCAACACTAAACTGCTTGCGAGAAGACCACGATACAAGAGAAGAACCAATAAACTGACAAGTCCCAGAAGTGGATTTGCGCTCAATACGACAACCAGCAAAATCAGCATCGGAATAACCACAAAGGAAAAGGTTGGAGGAAGCAGAATACCAAATCCCAAATTCTGGTGTGAAGCATAAGTACTCATCATATGCGCTTGACCGACTGACGGTGCGAGGTGGGCGGCGACGACTGAAATCGCGCGCAAAAACACACCGCGAACTGGATGTCCGGGCGTGTCGCCGTTAGGTACAGCAGCCACCCGATCATACTCCGGTACTCCTTCTGGTCCACAGCTTCTCGTGGTCGACATGGGTGTTGGAAGAGGCTGGGCCTCACCCATATAGAACTTCTTCAGGATGTCTTTGGTATACTTACCCTGATGCACAAATGTCCCCTCTCGGGATTGCTTGATTTGCAACCCGAGGAAAAATGTCAACTCGCCCATCATGCTCATCTCAAACTCCCTGCTCATAGTGTCTGCAAACTTGGCAACCAAAGCGTGAGAAGAACCACCAAAAATGATATCATCCACGTAAATCTGGACCAAGAGAGTGTCATTGCCTTGCTTGAGGAGAAAAAGTGTTTTATCCACACATCCCATTTTAAAACCCTTAGCAAGCAAAAAGGTTTTCAACCTATCATACCAAGCAATAGGGGCTCACCTATCATACCAAGCAAAAAGGTCTTCTCAGCTAAAAAGAAGACCCACGAATATCTCGAAAAATCGTCGACAACAACAAGCACGTACCACTTCCCCCCAACCGAGCTCACCCGAGCCGGACCAACAAGGTCCATGTGCAAAAGCTCTCCAGGGCGCTTAGTCATGACCTGAGTCATTGGATGGTGAGGAGCGGCTACCATCTTTCCATGTCTACAAGAATGGCAAACAAGATCATTCTCCACAGTCAGCTTGGGCAATCCTCAGATTAAGCCAAGTGAGCTAAGTCTTGCAAGCAAGTCGAAGCTTAGGTGACCTAGTCTCCAATGCCACTTCCAGAGATCAGAGGAGGAAGGTCCAGCCAAAAGACAACGAGAAACTCCAAACAATTACGAGAAATTCGCACGAAAGACTTTTCCAAAGGGAGAAATCAAACATACAAGATTGCCCTGAGGATACAAAATGCGTCTGAGATTCGGCTTAAAATGAATCTCATAGTCATCATCGAAAAGTTGCGAACCAGAAAGAAGGTTAAAATGCAAGTTAGAAACAAGAGCAACATCGCGCAACACAAAGTGCTCATTAACTTGCACCGACCCACAAGACAACACCTTACCTTTGCTATTGTCGTCGAAGGTGATAAACTCCTTTCCGGCAACAGGACTAAGACTGGAGAACCACTTGGCATTTCTGGTCATGTGCCTCGAACACCCGGAATCCACCAACCAAACGTTCTCCAATCGTTTTACCTATATCAATAAAAAGACATAGGGTGAGCATACGGTCCAACACTGGGGTTAGTGAAGTAGGAAGAATACCAGTGTCGGGCTGGCTGCTCAAAGGGAAGGTTAGCAGAAAAACCATTCCTAGCACGCCTACGGGAAGAGCGATCACCACGTAGAGGAAAACGTGGTCCGCTAAGGGAGGAGCGTCCATCGCGATACTCAAAACACGATGGGGAAAACGCTCAACTACAAAGCCACCGCCACGGGGTCCATAGCCCACAACTGCAGGCTCCCGCCGGGCACGACCTCCTCGCGGCCTAGGCCTAGGAACTTGAGGTTTTGGACCTCTAGGCTTAGCAGCACGCCTCTGAACGTTTGGGACATGTACATCATGGAAAGAATGGTAGATGTCTGTGTTGTTCATCTCCTTTGCATGGCGCGCCTCTCTCTTGCGCCGAAAGCAAAACTCACTTAAGTGTCCATCTCTCCCACAATGCTCACAATGGTACCTCACCGCTCTCATAGGGGGTTGTTGGTACTCACGGTGGTGGGTGTGGATCACTTTGCCCTTCTGTGGCATAAGCTCCTCCTGGATGGGTGGCATTGTGTCTAGCTTGTTCTTGAGGTGGTTTGGTTTTGGAGCCCATGATTGTTTCTTGGGTGGAGCTCTCGGAGGTTCAACAAACACACCATCCTTGGTGTTAGGCTTTAGCGGCTCTTTGGGTGGTATCTTGGTATTCTTGGGAGTAGTGGTGGAGTTGGGCTTCTCATTCGGGTTAAGACCACTAAACTCTCCAATCTTGCTAAAAGATGAAGCACACTCAACACCTTGAGCAAAGCCTATACCTGGACCTCCAGCAGCACGCTTGAACTGGGAGATCATCATCCCAAGCTGTGGCTCACCACTAGACACCCATGACAAGATGGTTCGAAGGTATGTGTTTTCCTCCTCGGTTTGCATCTTGTCATGCTTCACGTTCGCAATATCCATCTCCAAACCCTCACACAAAACGCACCTAACCACACGCGTGCTATCCGAGCTGGCCTTCTCAAAAGACACAATCTTGGCATTCTTCTCCGCCAACTCGGATTGCAAGCCTGCACAGGACTTGCATGCACCCAACAGTGAGGATCTAGCCTTCAGCTCATCCACCTCTCCTACCAACACAGCATACTTACTTCTCAAAGTGAGAAGATCAGTCATGTGTGTGGAGCACATCTCACACTCCTCCTCATCTGTGACAACAACAGTGGACTTGACAGATTCAAGTTCCTTCACCGCATCCTCCCACTTCTGCCTAAACTCCTTCCTCTCTCTAGCAGCGCGCCTAAGCAGCTTGTCTTGACTAAGAGAGCGGCAGTAGTTTCTTCTCGACTTGAGCAGAAAGCTCATCGAGGGTCTGAGATACCTGGGAGGTGTCGTCGTCGTCGTCCTGAGGGATGTCCTCCAGCTCGCCGTCGACCTCCTTGCCGAGGGCCATGGTGCAGAAGCCCTCGTTGTCGGTGAAGAAGCAGAGGCCGTTCAGCTTGTCCTCGATCCTCTTCTTCTTCTCGAACTCGTCGTCGCTTGAGGAAGCGGAGTCGTCATCCGAGTCGTCGACGTCCCTGAGCGTGGCGAAGAAAGCACGCTGCTCAGCCTTGGCCTTCTCCAAGTACTTCGTCTTGATGTACTCCTTGTTGAAGCCGCCCTTCCGCTTGTGCTTCGCGGGGACGTACTTCTCCTTGCACTTGTCGGAGTCGTACTTGTGCCCATGATCCGCCTTGCCGAAGACTTGCTTGTTCTTCTTTGGGCAATTGGCGATGAAGTGGTTGGGTTTCGCCCTCAACTCGAAACATCCCGAGCATCCTCCTTCACGGCGACGGTTCATGCTGTTGTTGTGGAACCGTGAGAACCGGTTGGCGAGCAAAGCCAACTCGTCATCCCCCATGAACTCCAGCTGCTCCTCTATGACAGAAAGAAGAGAAGAAAGTGCAAATCCTCCAGAGGGGTTAGCAGAAGAGCCAGAAAGCAAAGCCATCGACAGGCCAGAAGGATTTTCATAAGAAGCCCTCGCCATGGCATCAATCTCGCTGGACTTGAGCTTGCTAAAAAGCTCGTCGCATGTGAGGGTCTCATAGTTAGGTGATTCGATGATCGCCTGAACCTTCGAGTCCCACACTGATCGATCAAGAGTATGCAAAAGCTTCAAAGCTCTCTCATGATCATCGAAAGGCAACAGCTCCTTGTTAGCCCTCATCCTGTTGACAATCACCTGAAAGCGAGCGAATAAACTTTCTATGCTCTCGCCAGGCATGTGTCGAAAGTTCTCATACTCTCGCTTGTGCTACTCGTAGAGACGGGTTTTGACTTGAGAGGTTCCCTCATGGAAACACATGAGGGATGCCCAAATCTCTCGAGCCGTAGCGAGGTGAGAAACGCGATCAAACTCCGTCATGCTCAAACATGAGAAAAGAGCATTACGGGCTCAGCTATTGGCATCGTGTTCATCGATCTGATGCTGAGTCACACGAGCAGTCAAGACCACGTAATCAGCAGAGTTGCAAATATCCCAGATGGAAGAACCCATACTCTGCAGATAGTCCGACATGAGTATCTTTCAATACGCATAGTTTGTCCCATCAAAGAACGGCGGTTTGCCCACGCCGTGATCCATGTCGCCTTCTGTGGATCTGGAATCGGGTAAGGTGGAAGATCCTTAACCTAGCTCTAATACCAATTGAAGGACCGAGAATGCAATAGCAAGGTGACCAGAGGGGGGGGTGAATTGGAGCACAAAAATTTCTCTTGAAACTTTGGCCTTTGTTCCCAAAATCAACTCCCAAAAGCTTCGATTGAAACCGTGATGCCCACGACCCTTGGAAGAGGGTGGATGATCCCTAGGATCATAGCGAGGCACCACAAAGCGATAGCAAGTCAAACACCAAAAGCACCGGCACAAGTTCGACCCTAAAAACCGAGTCCCAAGCGTAGATTGAATGCTACGTCGAGAAATCCCTAGGTACCGATGCTAACGAGCAACAAAAGATACCTAGAGAAGTTCCTAGGTCAACTCTAGGGCCAAACGAAGAAGTCCGGAAACCACGCAAGGAAGCTGGGAGAGCGAACGCACTAAAGCTCAGCCTACAGCCGATTCCTGGACTATCCGGACTCCTAGTCCCGGACTGTCCGCGCCAGGGGCGGACTGTTCGCGGTCCCCTAGCGGACTGTCCGCCGGCAAAAATCGCCAAACAACACAGTTACTGAACACCCCCTGCTCGACTCCCGGACTGTCCGCGGAATCCAACTGCGGACTGTCCGCCGGTCAATCTGAGTCAGCATAGCCGAGCCATGCGACCACTATTCGGTCGGAGCCTGATTCGCAGACTGTCCGCGCCCTGAGTGGCGGACTGTTCGCGGTCACTCACGGAGGGTGATTTCAAACGCCCTTCTCCCAAAATTTCCCAAATCCGATCCAAATCAAAATCCCTTGATCCCAAACTTAGAGCAAGTGATCACGAGGTAGTTGGAAGACTATCCCCAAGAAATCATCCGCTCAAATCAAGTCAATCACCGGGAAATCGAAAGGGAAGGTGTATGAACGAAAAAGCACCACGAAAATGAAATCAACTCGATCTACTTGTTCGTGAGGAGTTAGATGATTTCCTTTGGTGGAAATGATCTTCTCATATAAAGAACAAGTTGATTCAAGTGGAATTCGAAAAGATGCAGTAAAGAGGGAGATCGAGTGACGGGAAAATCACGGAGAAACGAAGAACTCGAAGAACACGAACAAAAAGCGAATCAACACATCGATCTGCAACCGTGTGGCTACCACACGCTACAAATAGTGAGATTACGGTCTCACTTCCTCAAAATCTCCAGTACACAGAGGTATGGTTCTCTGCAGATCTCAGTTGCTACAGCAGGGGATTGGGAGAGCAGGAAAACCTAGAAGGCAAAGAGCAAAATGACTGAGATACCATGGGAGGTGGGTGTCTCCCTCTACTTATCCTAATTTAATTCCCACTCTACCCCTAACTAATTACAGAGCGAACCAGCTAAGCACTAGGGTTATTCTGGACCAACTCGTGGTAGGTGGTGATCCGACGGCCACGCCCGCACAACTGGTAGCGTTGCCTCGACGCAACCTCACCGATTGCTGCCACGTGCCGCCACCGCTCTGCTTGTCCTTTTCCCGGACCTCGCCCCGGTTTTGAGGCCCAAACCGGGAAACCAGCCTTCATGACCAACCCCCGATTTTGAGGCCCAAACCGGGAAACCAGCCGTCCATCGCCTGAGTTTTGTGGCCCAAACTCAGAAACCTGCAGCACCCAGGTTTTGAGGCCCAAACCTGGAAACCGTCCTCAGCCCGAGTTTTGTGGCCCAAACTCGGAAACCATCAGCGCCCAGTTTTGAGGCCCAAACCTGGAAACCGTCCACTCAGTGGTTTTTCTGTGGCTCAACCACCAAACCGTGCCGTAGAGGGATGCACCGCCTGCACCCCTCCACCGACACGTGTCCCCAGGTCCACGACCCAAGCAACACCATGCCCGCAAGTCTTCGCTCGTCGCTGTCCCAGGCTGTCAGCCACCACAACTGATCCTCAGGCCACCGATCCCTCAGTCCAAGCATCACGTCCGCCCTTCGCTGCTCTCGGTCCATCGGCACGGCACCTCTCTACTTGACCTTCACCTTGCCTTCGATCACTGTATTCGTGCTCGACACCTGCACAACATAAGCCAAAGAACATGCGCATTATCCCAGTTGACAATCACTCATCACTCAGAGACTCGGCATACACCCATGTATCCGCAAAAGGAGGACCTCATGAGCATGCTACAAGATGCTCACTCTTACATTGAGACTAAGAGGAAGGAGTGCAAAGAATTGCGCAAGGCCAACACGGCTCTTGAGCAATCCTTTGATGAGCTCAAGTCTACTCATGAGAGGCTAGAGGAAGCCCATGAGAAGCTTGACCAAGCTCACACTAGGCTTAAGGAAGCCCACTCCTCCCTCCTTGATCAAAGTAAGATTGAGGATGCTGTAGAGACATGCAACGTACGAGTAACATGTGATATTCTTGATGAATCTTTTTATGCTCCCTATTATTGTTGCTCCCACTAATGCATCATCATCATCTAGCTCAACTAAAATGCCTACTTCTACTACATGTGATTCATCATTAGTGGTAGAAATGAGAACCTTAAGAACGTGGTGTATAGCTCACTCATGCTTTAGGCAATGCCTATGGTGGGATGCTCGCTTGCTTAGTGCTTGGGTAGCCAAGATTTCCACTCAACAAGGAGGGACTTGGCTATACCCCCAAGAAGGGCAAGGCCGCTTTTGCTCCTCACAAGACTGAAGGACCGAGAAGCACTCAGAAAGCGACTAGAGGGGGGGTGAATGGGAGCTTCAAATTTTCCTTACGGAAACTAGTAGCCACTGTCCCAAGAATAAACCCCAGAAGCAAACCCTAGAGCTTGCAAATGTCCACGACCCTAGATGTAGGGTGGATGCTTCCAAGAAGCACAGCGGGACACTAGACAACTCTAGAAAGCCAACGCAAAAGACAGAAATCAATTCCGTCAACGAACGAGCGAACCGCGGACAAACGGTGTGAAAACAGTAGCATCGGATGCTGCCTGCGTCCGATGCCAGACCACCGGACGCTTCCGATGCGAAAACTGCCTCTCGGGAACCTTACTGTTCCACCATCGGACGCTGTGAACAGTGAACAACCAGCGTCCGATGCTTTGGCTCCGGCGCGTCCGATGGCCAACGGACGCGTCCGATGCCTAGCGTCCGATGCCACTACAAACGCTCAGAAAGTGACACGCGTCACCGGAGCGTCCGACGCTTAGAACCCTAGCGTCCGATGCTCCCGTGTCAGCGTCCGATGCCCCCGAAAACTGTGCGGTTCTTTGATGATTCAACCCGATTTCCTCCGAATCAAAAGCTCTAGGCCTGGATTCGATCTGAGGGGTCACAAGGATGTTAGTGAGCTATCTCTAAGAGATCATGGCTCGAACCTAACTCCAAATCGGTGAATCAAGAAATTTCGGGACAAGGAAGCAAAACACGATCCAAACAAAAATCGATCGATCTCCTAGACCGTGAGGTTAGAGGTTAATTCCTTCGGTGGAAAGAGGTGCCTCATGATCTAGAACAACTTGGTTCAAACGGTTTTGCAAAGATGAACCAACCAAAGAGATCAAGCGACGGGAAGAACGTGGAGAAAAAGGATTCCGCGAAGAACACCAATGAAACGCGAATCACAACCACGATCTTGCAGCCGAAGCGCAAACACACGCTACGACAAGGAGGTTACGGCCTCCTTTCCTCAAAATCACCAGTACACAGAGTCAAGTCTCTCTGCGGATCTCAGCAGGCTACAGCAGGGGATGGAGAGCAAAGAAACCCTAAGTGTGAAAGAGCAAATGACTGAGATACGGGAGGAGGGTGTCTCCCCTGACTACTTATCCTATCTAGACTAAGTCTATTTCCTACTCTACCCCTCTCTATTCTAATTACAGAGCGAACCAGCTAAACCTAAGGTTATTCTGGACCAACTCAAGTGGTAGGTAGATCCGACGGCCACGCCCGCACAAGTCGTCCGCGTTGCCTCCACGCAACCTTCCGATTGCCGCCACGTGCCGCCCTCGCTCTGCACCCCCGGTTTTGTGGCCCAAACCGGGAAACCAGCCTTTTCCAGCTATCCCCCGGTTTTGAGGCCCAAACCGGGAAACCAGCCCACCAGCGTCTGAGTTTTGAGGCCAAACTCAGCAAACCATCCGCGCCCCGGGTTTTGAGGCCCAAACCTGGAAACCGTCCTTAGCCCGAGTTTTTGTGGCCAAACTCGGAAACCCTCAGCACCCAGGTTTTGAGGCCCAAACCTGGAAACCGTCCATCGATGGTTTTTCCCTGGCTCTACCCACCAAACCGACGTCGTAGAGGGGATGCACCGCCCGTGCACCCCGTCCACCGACACGTGTCCCCAGGTCCTCGACCCGAGCAACACCGTGCCCCGCAAGTCTCCGCTCGTCGCTGTCCCAGGCTGCCAGCCACCACAGCTGATCCTCAGGCACTCCGGTCCCTCAGTCCAAGCCTCACGTCCGCCCTTCACTGCTCGATCCATCGGCATGGCACGTCCGCCGCACGGCACACCCATCCTTCATCGCACCCAGTCCATCGGCACGGCACGTCTCAACTTGACCTTCACCTTGCCCTCGATCACTGTCTCCGTGCTCGACACCTGCACAACACAAGCCAGAGAACATGCGATCAAACCCGTTGACAATCACTCATCACTCAGAGACTCAGCATACACCCATGTATCCGCAATCTCCCCCTTGATGAGTGCATTGTCAACTACTCACACAAATCATAATGAGAGAAAGAGAAAAGAAAAGAAGGAGAAGAGAGAACTCGACCAAATGACCCAAAAGCATAGCAAAGCCGAAGAAGGTCAAGTGGAAGAAGCGAAAACTTGGTCCCCAAAGACATGGGCAACGGCTCGACGCAACCAAGCAAAGCAAAGCTAGCCCTCAAGAAGAGGTAGAACAGGCTCAACACCGCTAGCAAAAAACCAATTGGAAATCAGAGCTAAAAATGGCAAAATGCTAGTCCCTCAAGATAGAGGCACAGAGGCTCAACACAACTAGCACGAAAACACTCCGAACCAATGAAAACAACCGAAAGGTCTCCGAACCAATCAAATCAACCTCGACGCCAAATGAGGAAAATGTTGCTAGTCCCTCAAGACAGAGGCAACGGCTCAACACAACTAGCAAACTCCCCTCGACACGTGCAAGCAACCCGGGACTCCCCCTTAGCAAAAAAGCTCCCCCCTTAGTTGAACTCCAAGAGACATATGATTTGCAAAAACTCTCCCCTTAGTTGAAAATGCACTTATCAAGCACAAACTCTTCTCTTGAGCCAACAACAACTCCCCCTTCCAAAATGCATATGAAGTTAGAAATGCAAGTTAGTAGCTTCAGGCATATAGTCAAAAGAGTGCAAAAATGCTCTAATCGGTATAGCTCCAATGGCACAACTAAGCACTCAAATAGCGAAGGCTCAAACTGATCACACATACAAAATATGAAGCATATGAGCAAGTGAGCAGTTTTTAGCCAAAAATAGTCACCATCAAAATAGCACTACACATGTATAGGTAGGAATCCAAACAAGTGCTAAACATGTATACAAGGTGAACTACCCCTAGCAAAGTTCAATCATCATGCATAGGAAAGAAGCATATACTTGTGATTTCATTTTTATATCGGAGTTGCAGCGGTAAAGAATTCACAAGTTCAATTATTTAGCATGTGATTGCGAGAGGTTGAAAGCTTGTCTTTGCCTAACTTTTCAACCGAGCGAAGCCTATGCCGAAGCAATCAGAAGCTTAAAGCTACGGTTTCGGTCATACACTACACGGCTCAAGTTTAACTCAAAGTGCAATGAGAAACCGTCTCGATACCGTGATGTGTTGACAAGCAATCCCATCTCGATCTTTTCAATTCACTAAAACTTGGTTCAATTTTAAACATGATATGAACAGACCAAGCAAGTGAATGACTCAGAACTAGAGACATAGCAACCTAGCATATATGAAAAGCAGGAATGGACTCAACGCACTCTACACATGCTAGTTGCATATCTCAATGGTGAACATTTCAGATTTTATATACATTAAGCAAATTCACCATTCAAAAATAGCTCAGCTCACAACATGTACTAGTGATCAGAAAGAGCATAAGCTACAAGCATCAACATAAGCATCGGAGCATACTAAACAGCATAGTTACATTCTAGTGATTATAAACATGAAGCTCAGAATGTAAATGCGTATGCTAAAATGCAAAGAAAAGAAAGACAAAGAAAAAGTCAGTCTAGGATACAAGATCCAAAATGCTTCCCCCATCTAAAAGGGGAAACACACACCAAGCTCACCCCTCAACCTATTAAGGTTGATTCGTCTAAAGGCTTGGTGAAAATATCAGCCAGTTGGTGATGAGTATCGACATGGCGAAGGTCGATATCACCCTTCTCCTGGTGGTCTCGCAAGAAATGAAAGCGCACATCAATGTGTTTGGTTTTCGAGTGAAGCACGGGGTTCTTAGCAACGCTAATAGCACTCGTGCTGTCACAAGCAAAGGCACTCGAGAAAAACTCAAACCAAAATCACGCAAAGTGGCCATCATCCAGAGTAACTGGGAACAGCAGCTAGCCGCAGCACATACTCAGCCTCCGTGGTAGACTGGGCGACACTAGACTGCTTGCGAGAAGACCACGAAACAAGAGAAGATCCAATAAATTGGCAAGTCCCAGAAGTGGACTTGCGCTCAATGCGACAACCAGCAAAATCGGCATCGGAATAACCGCAAAGCGAGAGGGTGGAGGAAGCAGAATACCAAATCCCGAACTCAGGTGTGAAACGAAGGTACCTGAAGATGCGCTTCACCGCCTGACGGTGAGAAGTGCGCGGCGACGCCTGAAAGCGCGCGCACAGACACACGGCGAACTGAATGTCCGGGCGTGTCGCCGTCAGGTAGAGGAGCGACCCGATCATGCTGCGGTACTCCTTCTGGTCCACTGCTTCTCCATCCACATCCGCATCCAGGGCAGTCGTCGTCGACATGGGTGTTGGAAGAGGCTTGGCCTCACCCATATCGAACCGCTTCAGCAAGTCCTTTGGTGTACTTGCCCTGGTGCACAAACGTCCCCTCCCGGGATTGCTTAATTTGCAACCCGAGAAAGAATGTCAGCTCGCCCATCATGCTCATCTCGAACTCCCTGCTCATAGTATCTGCAAACTTGGCAACCAAAGCGTGAGAAGAACCACCGAAAATGATATCATCCACGTAAATCTGGACCAAGAGCGTGTCTTTGCCTTGCCGGAGGAGAAAGAGCGTCTTATCTACACATCCCATTTTAAAACCCTTAGCAAGCAAAAAGGTTTTTAACCTATCATACCAGGCTCTAGGGGCTTGTTTCAAACCATATAAAGCTTTGTGAAGTTTAAAGACATGGTTTGGAAACTTGGGATTTTCAAAACCGGGGGGGTTGCTCAACATAAACCTCCTCCTCTATGTAGCCGTTTAAGAAGGCACTCTTGACATCCATTTGAAAAGTTTGAACCTTTGGATGCAGCAAAAGCCAAGAGTATCCTAATAGCCTCCAAACGAGCTACAGGAGCAAACGTCTCCTCATATATCTATCCCCTCCTTCTGACTATAGCCTTTCGCTACAAGCCGGGCCTTGTTTCACGTGGCCATCATCCTCTCCTTGCTTGTTTTGAAAACCCATTTTGTCCCAATAGCTTACAGTCAGGTGGAGGTGGAACTAGAACCCAAACCCGATTTCTCTCAAAGTTTTCTAACTCCTCATGCATGGCATTGACCCAATCCGGATCCGTCAAAGCGTGTCCAACATCTCGGGGCTCAAAATTAGCAACAAAAGCAGAGTGAGCGAAGTGAGAGATGTGCTTGGACCTGGAGCGAGTGACTCGCTCGTCGATATCGCCGATCATCTGCTGAGGGGGTGCTGGCGCTGGATGTGTCGTGGCGCCTCCCGGATGAAGTGACCTCCCCCTCAACAGCAGCTGGTTCCACCCCGGGTACAAAGGTACCGCACGAGGTGGAGGATCCCACGGCCCCCAGGAAGAAGAGGTGTCGGGGCCGTGAGTCGTCGTCGAGGCCGCTCTTTGCGGCGCGGCAGGTGGAGGGGGCTGGATCATCCATACCTTCAGCACCCTCGTCCTCGTCATCAAAAGAGGCTCTCCAACCTCATGATCACCTGCACGCTCAAAACGAGAAGAAGGAGAAACAAGAGTCTCGTCGAAGGTGACATCTGATGTCTCCATGACTCGGTTAGTATCAAGGTTAAGTACACGATATGCTCTAGTGTGAGTGCCATAACCCAAAAATACCCCGTCAGAAGAACGAGACTCAAACTTGTCCAGGTTCCCCTTTTTCAAAATAAAAAGTGGCAACCGAAGACTCTAAAATAACTCACCTTGGGCTGGCGACCAAAACGCAACTCATAAGAGGTCTTCTTCAAAAACGCTCTCAGAAAAATGCGATTCGAAATGTAGCATGCAGTGTTCATAGCTTCGGCCCAAAAGCGCCTAGGAGTCCTATGCTCATCAAGCATCGTCCTGGCCATCTCAACAAGGGTCCGATTCTTCCTCTCTACTACACACACCATTTTGGGGCGGTGTGTAGGGAGAAGAAAACTGATGCTCCAAACCAAGGCGGTTACAAAACTTCTCAAAATCCGAATTTTTGAATTCGGAACCGTTATCACTTCTAATAGCTCGCATCGAGTTCAAAGGGAACTCGTTCTGAAGACGCAAATCAGATTCCGAGCGAAGGAAAAAGTCTCGGACTTCTCAGTCAAAAAGAAGACCACGAATACCTCGAAAAGTCGTCAACAACACACCAAAACATACCACTTGCCACCAACCGAGCTCACCCGAGCCGGACCAACAAGGTCCATGTGTAAAAGCTCTCCAGGGTGCGAGGTCATAACCTTGGTCACAGGATGGTGGGGAGCGGCAAACCATCTTCCCATGTCTACAAGAATGGCAAACTAGATCCTTCTCCATCGAAACTTGGGCAATCCTCGATTAGGCCAAGTGAGCTAAGTCTTGCAAGCAAGTCGAAGCTTAAGTGACCGAGCCTCCTATGCCACTTCCAAGATTGGAGAAGAAGGACTAGCCAAAAGACATCGAGAAGAACCAAACGACTCCGAGAAATTCGCACGAAAGACTTTCCCAAAGGGCGAAATCAGACATACAAGATCGCCCTGAGGATCTAAGATGCGACTAAGTTTCGGTTTGAAACGAATCTCATAGTCATCATCAAAAAGTTGCGAAACAGAAAGCAAGTTAAAATGCAGGTTAGAAACAAGAGCACATCGCGCAAACAAAGTGCTCATTAACCCGCACAGTCCGCGAGACAATACCTTACCTTTACTATTGTCGCCGAAGGTTATGTACTCCTTTCCGGCGACCGGCTAAGGCTGGAGAACCACTTGGCGTTTCCGGTCATGTGCCTCGAACAACCGGAATCCACCAACCAAATGTCCTCCAACCGTCTTACCTACATCAATAAAAAGACATAGGGTGAGCATACGGTCCACACTGGGGTTAGTGAAGTAAGGGGAAACCAGTGTTGGGCCGGCTGCTCAAAAGAGGGTTAGTGTAAAAACCATTCCTAGCACGTCTACGAGGAAGCGATCACCACGCTGAGGCAAACGTGCTGGTCCGCTAGGGAAGAAGCGCTCACCGCGATACTCAAACTGCGGTGGGGGAAAGCGCTCAACTAAGCTTCCGCCACGGGGTCCGTCACCTGCAAAAGCAGGACCCGTCGGGCATGCTCTCTACGAGGCCTACGCCTAGGAACTTGGGCTCAACACCTCTAGGCCTAGCGTCTCTCTCCTCGAGCTCTCTGCTACTGCCTAGGCCTGGGGACTTGAGGCTCTGGACTCTGGGCCTAGCAGCTCTTCCTCTGGACGTTCGGCAATGCACACCATGGAAAGGGTGGTACATGTCCGGGTTGTCCATCTCCCGAGCACGGCGCGCCTCTCTCTTGCGCCTAAAGCAGAACTCGCTCAAGTGACCATCCTTCCCACAGAAATCACAATGGTACCTCACCGCACGCAAAGGGGGTTGTTGGTACTCATGGCTATGGGTATGGTCACTTTGCCCTTCTGTGGCAAACTCCTCCTGAATGGGTGGCATTGTGTCAAGCTTGTTCTTGAGGTGGTTTGGCTTAGGTGCCCACACTTGGTTCTTGGGTGGAGCTCTGGGGTTCCTCAAACACCCCATCCTTGGTGTTAGGCTTGACCGGCTCTTTGGATGGAAGCTTGGTCAGTTTGGGAGTAGTGGTGGAGTTGGGCTTCTCACTAGGATTCAGACCACTCGACTCTCCAATCTTCCCAAAAGCAGAAAGATCAACACCCTGAGCAAGACCTACACCAGAACCTCCAGCAGCTCGCTTAAATTGGGAGATCATCATCCTGAGCTGCGGCTCACTACAAGAGACCCATGACAAGATGGTCCGAAGGTATGTGTTTTCCTCCTCGGTTTGCATCTTGCCATGCTTGACATTCGCAATCTCTATCTCCAAACCCTCACACAAAACGCACCTAGCCACACTAGTGCTACCTGAGTTGGCCTCCTCAAGAGACACAATCTTGGCATTCTTCTCTGCCAACTCAGATTGCAAGATAGGACAAGTCTTGCACGCACCTAACAGAGAAGGTCTAGCCTTCAGCTCATCCACTCTCCTACCAACGCAGCATACTTACCTCTCAAAGTGAGAAGGTCAGTCATGTGCGTGGTGCACATCTCACACTCAACCTCTTCCGACACGACCACGGTGGACTTGGCAAACTCAAGCTCTCTCACCGTGTCCTCCCACTTCTGCCTAAACTCCTTGCGCTCTCTAGCGGCACGCCTAAGCAACTTGTCCTGACTAAGGAGCGCGTAGTAGCTTCTCAACCTCAGCAGAAAGCTCGTCGTGGGTGAGGGATACCTAGGAGGTGTCGTCGTCGTCGTCCCGAGGGGTGTGCTCTAGCTTGCCGTCGACCTCATCACCAAGCGCCATGGTGCAAAAGCCGTCGTCGTCGGCGAAGAAGCAGAGGCCGTTCAGCTTGTCCTCGATCTCTCTTCTTCTCAGACTCGTCATCGCTTGAACAAGCGGAGTCGTCATCCGAGCCGTCGACGTCGCTGAGCGTGGCAAAGAACGCACGCTGCTCAGCTGGGGCTTCTCCAAGTACTTCTTCTTGATGTACTCCTTGTCGAAGCCGCCCCTCCGCTTGTGCCTCGCGGGGACATACTTCTCCTTGCGCTTGCCGGAGTCGTACTTGTGCCCATGATCGCCCTTCCCAGATGAATGCTTCTTCTTGGGGCAGTTGGCGATGAAGTGTTCGGGGTCGCCACACTCGTAGCATCCTGAGCGTCCTCCTCCGCGGCGACGGTTCATGCGGTTGTTGTGGAACCGCGAGAAAAGGTTGGCGAGCATTGCCAACTCGTCATCCCCCAACGACTCAAGCTGGTCCTCTGTGACAGCAAAGAGTGAAGAAAAAAGAGCAAGCAGAGGGATTAGCGGAAGAGCCAGAAACCAAAGCCATAGTCGGGCCAGAAGGATTCGCATAAGAAGCCCTCGACATGGCGTCAATCTCACTGGACTTGAGCTTACTAAAGAGCTCATCGGATGTGAGGGTCTCATAGTTAGGTGATTCGATGATCGCCTGAACCTTGGAATCCCACACAGATCCATCAAGAGTGTGCAAAAGCTTCAAAGCACGCTCATGATCGTCAAAAGGCAACTGCTCCTTGTTAGCCCTCATCCTGTTGACAATCACCTGAAAGCGAGCGAATAAACTTTCTATGCTCTCGCCAGGCTGATGTCAAAGTTCTCATACTCACGCTTGAACGACTCGTAGAGTCGGGTTTTGACTTGAGAGGTGCCCTCATGGAAACGCATGAGGGTGTCCCAGATCTCCCGAGCCGTAGCGAGGTGAGAAACACGATCAAACTCACCCATGCTCAAACAAGAAAAGAGAGCATTACGGGCTCGGCTATTGGCATCGTGCTCATCGATCTGTTGCTGAGTGACACGAGCCAAAGACCACGTAATCAGCAGAGTTGCAAATATCCCAAATAGAAGCACCCAAACTATGCAGATAGGCCGACATGCGTATCTTCCAATACGCATAGTTTGTCCCATCAAAGAACGGCGGTTTGCCCACGCCGCGATCCATGTCGCTTCTGGGGATCTGGAACCGGCTAAGGTGGAAGATCCTTAACCCGCTCCGATACCATTGAAAGGACGAGAAGCACTCAGAAAGCGACCAGATGGGGGGGTGAATGGGAGCTTCAAATTTTCCTTACGGAAACTAGTAGCCACTGTCCCAAGAATAAACCCCAGAAGCGAACCCTAGAGCTTGCAAATGTCCACGACCCTAGATGTAGGGTGGATGCTTCCAAGAAGCACAGCGGGACACTAGACAACTCTAGAAAGCCAACGCAAAAGACAGAAATCAATTCCGTCAACGAACGAGCAAACCGCGGACAAAACGGTGTGAAAACAGTAGCTTCGGATGCTGCCTGCGTCCGATGCCAGACCACCGGACGCTTCCGATGCGAAAACTGCCTCTCGGGAACCTTACTGTTTCCACCCATCGGACGTTGTGAACAGTGAACAACCAGCGTCCGATGCTTTGGCTCCGGCGCGTCCGAAGCGCAAACACACGCTACGACAAGGAGGTTACGGCCTCCTTTCCTCAAAATCACCAGTACACAGAGTCAAGTCTCTCTGCGGATCTCAGCAGGCTACAGCAGGGGATGGGAGAGCAAGAGAAACCCTAAGTGTGAAAGAGCAAGTGACTGAGATACGGGAGGAGGGTGTCTCCCCTGACTACTTATCCTATTCTAGACTAAGTCTATTTCCTACTCTACCCCTCTATATTCTAATTACAGAGCGAACCAGCTAAACCCTAAGGTTATTCTGACCAACTCAAGTGGTAGGTAGATCCGAGCCACGCCGCACAAGTCGTCCGTGTGCCTCCACGCAACCTTCCGATTGCCGCCACGTGCCGCCCTCGCTCTGCACCCCCGGTTTTGTGGCCCAAACCTGGAAACCAGCTTTTCCAGCTATCCCCCGGTTTGAGGCCCAAACCGGGAAACCAGCCCACCAGCGTCTGAGTTTGAGGCCAAACTCAGCAAACCATCCGCGCCCAGGTTTTGAGGCCCAAACCTGGAAAACCGTCCTTAGCCCGAGTTTTGTGGCCAAACTCGGAAACCCTCAGCACCCAGGTTTTGAGGCCCAAACCTGGAAACTGTCCTTCGATGGTTTTTCCCTGGCTCTACCACCAAACCGACGTCGTAGAGGGGATGCACCGCCCGTGCACCCCGTCCACCGACACGTGTCCCCAGGTCCCGACCCGAGCAACACGTGCCCCGCAAGTCTCCGCTCGTCGCTGTCCCAGGCTGCCAGACACCACAGCTGATCCTCAGGCACTCCGGTCCCTCAGTCCAAGCCTCACGTCCGCCCTTCACTGCTCGATCCATCGGCATGGCACGTCCGCCGCACGGCATGCCCATCCTTCATCGCACCCAGTCCATCAGCACGGCACGTCTCAACTTGACCTTCACCTTGCCCTCGATCAATGTCTCCATGCTCGACACCTGCACAACACAAGCCAGAGAACATGCGATCAAACCCGTTGACAATCACTCATCACTCAGAGCCTCGGCATACACCCATGTATCCGCAAAGACTAGTTTTGTGAAGAGCAATGGTCGGTATTGCTATAATTGCAAGCAATCCGGGCACATAGACCAAAATTGCTTTAACAAGAACAAGAACAATGCTCATAGTTCATCTATTAGACTTGATTTTTGTTACATGCTTACAAAGGGCACTAATGGTGTGAAGGCTAAGTATATGGTGACCCATGGGTTGGCCGAAAGAGAAGGCAATTTGGGTGCCCTAGAGCTTGGTGACTAACTTGGAGGACCCAAAAAGATTGGGTACCTAAAAATAATTGATCTCTTTGTTGGTGAATTATAAAGCGGGAGGAAGGCATTGGGTGCTTGATAGTGGGTGCATCACACATGACCGGAGATGGAAGAATGTTCAAATCAATCAAAACTAGTGGCAATGATCATGCGGATGCTATCACATTTGGTGACAACAAGAAAGGCAAGGTCAAAGGCTTGGCAAGATTGCAATATCCAATGACTTGAGCATCTCCAATGTGGTATAGTGAATCTCTCAACTTCAACTTGTTGTCCGTAGCACAGTTATGTGATTTTGGATTCAAATGCATATTTGGGGTTGATGATTTGGTCTTCAAAGGATTTAGATATGAGAATCTTTATGTGGACTTTGATGCTAGTGAAGCTCAATTGACAACATGCTTATTCACCAAATCAAGTATGGGTTGGCTATGGCATAGGCGCTTGGGACATGTTGGAATGAAGCAACTAAAGAGGCTAGTGAAGCATGACATGGTTAGAGGAAAAAGATGTTGACTTCGAGAAAGACAAACTATGTAGTGCATGTCAAATGGGAAGCAAGTTGGTAACACTCATCCCAATAAAGGAATGATGAGCACTACACATGCACTTGAGTTGTTGCACATGGACTTGTTTGGACCAACTGCATATGCAAGTATTGGAGGAAACAAGTATGGCTTTGTGATAGTGGATGACTATACAAGAAGATTCGCATGGGTCTTCTTTCTCGTTGACAAGGGTGAAGTGTTTGGCATATTCAAAACCTTTGTCAAGAGAAGTCAAAATGAGTTTGATAGAAGAATCAAGAAAGTAAGAAGTGATAATGGAAGTGAGTTTAGGAACACAAGAGTTGATGAGCTATGTGATGAGTATGGAATCAAGCATGAATTCTCGACAAGTATACACCTCAATCCAATGGGATAGTTGAAAGGAAGAATAGGACACTCATTGACATGTCAAGATCCATGCTTAGTGAATACAATGTGAGTGATTCCTTTTGGGCCGAAGCAATCAACATGACATGCTATTATAGCAACCGGCTCTATTGTCACCCTCTATTGAAGAAGACACCATATGAGCTCCTAAATGATAGAAAACCCAACATTGCATATTTCTGGGTCTTTGGGTGCAAGTGCTGCATATTGAAGAAGGGCACAAGACTTGGCAAGTTTGAAAAGAAGTGTGATGAGGGTTCCTACTTGGTTACTCCACTACAAGCAAGGCATATAGAGTATGGAATATCACATCAAGAATAGTTGAAGAAGTCCATGATGTTGAGTTTGATGAAACCAATGGCTCACATGAAGAACAAGATAACCTAGATGATGAGAGAGGAACACAATTGGTGGAAGCATGAAGAACATTGACATTGGTGATATTAGGCCAAAGCAAGTGATTGATATCGAAGATGACAAAGATCAAGTGCTCTCTCCTCAAACCATGCATGAAAATGATATTGCAAGCTCTAGTGGTTCTCAAGATCAACAAAATGCTAGTGCAAGTGCAAGTGCTCAACCGGAACAAGTGCTCCAACCAACACACATTGCAAGAGATCATCTTTAGATCAAATTGTTGGTGACATAAGAAGAGGTGTGCAAACAAGATCAAGATTGGCATCATTTTGTGAACACTACTCATTTGTCTCATCTATTGAGACAACCAAGATTGATGATGCTTTGATGGATGTTGATTGGGTGAATGCAATGCATGAAGAGTTGAACAACTTCACCCGCAATGATGTTTGGGAATTAGTGGAAAGACCAAAGAACACAAATGTTATTGGTACAAGATGGGTCTTCCGGAACAAGCAAGACGAAGATGGTATTGTTGTAAGAAACAAAGCAAGATTGGTTGCACAAGGATACACTCAAATGGAAGGCATTGACTTTGGAGAAACCTATGCACTGGTTGCAAGATTGGAAGCCATTAGAATTCTACTTGCATATGCTTGTTCTCACAACATAAAGCTCTATCAAATGGATGTCAAAAGTCCTTTTCTCAATGGATTCATCAATGAGTTAGTGTATGTTGAGCAACCTCCCGGATTTGAAGAAGCCCAACCATGTGTACAAGCTCAAGAAGGCACTTTATGGGTTGAAGCAAGCACCAAGAGCATGGTATGAAAGATTGAGCGATTTCTTGTTAGCTAAAGGATTCAAAATTGGGAAGGTTGACACCAGTCTCTTCACCAAGAAGATTGGAAGTGACTTGTTGTGTTGCAAATCTATGTGGATGACATTATCTTTGGATCAACCAACCAAGATTTTTGTGAAGAGTTTGGAGAGATGATGGCTAAGGAGTTTGAGATGTCTATGATTGGAGAGCTTAGTTACTTCCTTGGTCTACAAATCAAGCAAATGAAAAAGGCACATTTGTTAGTCAAGGCAAGTATATCAAGGACATGCTCAAGAAGTTCAGATTAGATGAAGCAAAAGCAATAACCACTCCAATGGGCACAAATGGACATTTGGATAGTGACTCTAGTGGTGACATGGTGGATCAAAAGCTATATCGGTCAATGATTGGAAGCCTAATCTATGTGACCGCATCAAGGCCGGATGTCATGTTTAGTGTGTGCATGTGTGCAAGGTTCCAAGCTTCACCGAGAGAAAGTCAGTTGAAGGCAACCAAAAGAATATTGAGATATTTGAAGCACACTCCTAATGTTGGACTATGGTATCCCAAGGGCTCTCAATTTGAATTGATTGGATACTCGGATTCCAATTATGTAGGATGCAAGGTGGATAGAAAGAGCACATCGGGCACTTGTCAATTGCTTGGAAGATCACTTTCTCATGGTCATCAAAGAAGCAAAATAGTGTTGCACTCTCTACCGCCGAAGCCGAATACATATCCCACTACTAGAGAACAGGCCTTTGGACGATTTGCAAAATCAGCTTTAGTCACGAAAAAATTTGCGTCCAAGACTAGAAAGGTCTTTAGCCCCGGTTGGTAACACCAACCGGGGCTAAAGTTCCCCTGCCCAACGGCTCATTTGTCAGAGGGACCTTTAGCCCCGGTTGGTGTCACCAACCGGGCTAAAGATTGACCTTTAGCCCAGTTGGTGACACCAACCGGGGCTAAAGGTTTTGCCCGGTTGCTGTATGCAGCCGGGGCTAAATGTTGGCATCTTTAGCCCCGGTTGGTGTTACCAACGGGACTAAAAGGTTTTGTCCCGGTTGTTGTATCTAGCCGGGGCTAAATTGGCATTTAGCCCCGGCTGGGAATAAGGACCGGGGCTAAATGTCCTCCCTATATTTGAACTGTTCTTCCACCTCCAGCCGTGCCCGAGCTCCTATCTTCATTTTTTCTTCATTCAGTCACTTGCTTGCTTGTTGGCTCTCTCCGGTGATTTTTGTTTGTTAACACATCTCCGGCGATTGATTTATTTCATCACATCTACGCCGCCATTGACTCCTTGAAAGGTTACTAACTTCAGTTTTTCATTTTTGTAGCCGCCACTTGTATATATGGTTTTTGAAGCTATTTTGAGTTCATTGACTTGATAGTTCAAATTAGTACTCTAAAAACAAAATATGACTGTTTAATTAGTTTATTTTAATCTTTTAGAGAAATAGAGATCATTTAAATCATTTTTTACAAAAAATAGAAATATATAATACTTTAGTTTACAAAATGTGACTGGTTTAATTAGTTATTTTAATCTTTTAGCAATATATAATACTTTAGTTTACAAAATGTGACTGGTTTAAATTATTTCATTAAAGTAATTAGTATATACCTTATAATTTAATTATGATGATATACCATATAATTTCATTTGTTTATAAGAATAAGAGATATAATTATGTGATATGTCATATAATGCAGACGATGACACGTCACTGGATGTACAATGCGGATCGTCGCTCAAAAGAGTTCATTGACGGCGTGCATTATTTTTTAAGAGTGGCCGAGGCAAACAAGCGGAATGGTTTTATGTGTTGTCCATGTGCCCTTTGTAATAATTCGAAGGAATATTCTAGCTCAAGGAGTCTTCACTCATACTTGTTCAAGTAGGGTTTCATGCAAACTATAGTTGTTGGACGAAGCATGGAGAAACTGGGTTATGATGGAAGAAGGTGAAGAAGAACAATTGGACCCTGACGATGATATTATTGCTCAATACAGTGACTTGGTGATACTGCAATGGGGGAAGGTGAAGAAGAGGCAAGTGCAGAAGACACACTCGCTGAAGATGATGCTCTTGTGATGTCATTCATGATGCACAAAGAGATTGCGAAAGTGAAAAGGAGAAGGCTAAGTTTGACTGTATGCTAGAGGATCACAGGAATTACTATATCCGTCTGCTGAGATGGACAAAAAAAGTTGGGTACAACACTTGAGTTGCTACAATGGAAGGCACAGATTGGTGTATCTGACAAGGCATTTGGACAATTATTGAAGATTATAAAACAAAAGATGCTTCCGAAGCCGAACGAATTGCCCGCCACTACGTACGAAGCAAAACAAGTCGTCTGTCCTTTGGGTTTAGAAATCCAGAAGATACATGCATGTCCTAATGACTGCATCCTGTACCGTGGCAAGGAATACGAGAATTTGGATGAATGCTCTGTATGTAAAGCGTCACGATATAAGATCAGGTGAGATGGCCCTGGCGATGTTGAGGGTGAAGAACGTCCCCGAAAGAAAATCCCTGCCAAGGTTATGTGGTACGCTCCTATAATACCACGCCTGAAACATCTGTTCAGAAACAAGGACCATGCAAAGTTGGTGCGCTGGCACAAAGAAGACCGTAAGGTAGACAACATGTTGAGACATGGATGTATATATTTGAAAAGATGTAGAAAGGTAGTGTACCTTGGACATCGTCGATTTCTTGCTGTTATTCACCAGGTTAGAAAGAAAGGCAAGCATTTTAACGGTGAGACAGACCACCGGAGCCAGCCTCGCAACAGAACTGGGGAAGATGTATTTGAGATGATCAAGGATGTGAAAGTAGTCTTTGGAAAGGGGACGGGCAGTGAACCTGTTCCGAAAGACGCTACGGGACACACACCCATGTGGAAGAAGAAGTCAATATTTTGGGAGCTACCCTATTGGCATGTACTAGAGGTCCGCCACGCGATCGACGTGATGCACCTGACAAAGAATCTTTTTGTCAACCTTCTGGGATTCATGGGTGTGTATGGGAAGTCTAAGGATACACTTGAAGCACGACAAGACATGCAGCACATGAAAGAACGAGACAACCTACATCCAGAGAAGACAGATGATGGACGCCATTACATAAGACCTGCTAGCTATACTCTTAGCAACGAAGAGAAGGAAATCATGTTTGAATGCCTAAACACTATCAAGGTCCCATCTGGATTCTCCTCCAATATAAAGGGAATAATAAATATGCAAGCGAAGAAATTTCTAAACATAATGTCACATGACTGCCACGTGCTTATGACGCAATTGCTTCCAGTTGCTTTAAGAGGAATTCTACCTCCACATGTACGTCTGGCCACTGTGAAGCTATGTGCATTCCTGAATGCAATTTCTCAGAAGGCAATTAATCCACTAGAACTAGCTACTCTACAGAATGATGTGGTTCAATGTCTTGTGAGCTTGGAGTTGGTGTTCCCTCCATCCTTCTTTAATATCATGACACACCTCCTAGTTCACCTGGTCAAGGAGATTCATATTCTCGGTCCTGTGTTCCTACACAACATTTCCCCTTTGAGAGGTTCATGGGAGTACTGAAAAAATATGTTCACCACGTGCTCGGCCAGAAGGAAGCATCGCCAAGGGCTATGGGACAGAGGAGGTCATTGAGTTATGTATTGACTTTATTCCTGACCTTCACCCGATTGGTGTTCCTGAATCGCGGCACGAGGGGAGGCTGTGTGGAAAGGGGACACTAGGGAAGAAAAACATATATCGGTACGGGGAACGATTATTTCAATAAAGCGCACTACACAGTTCTTTCAAAAGCATCCGTGGTGGATCCATATATCGAGGTACACAAAGAGTTCCTACGATCCCAATTTCTTGGGAAGAATGAAGTTTGGATTACACGTGAACACATGAATACTTTTAGCATTTGGTTGGGAAAAGAATGTCTGAATGATAACAATATTGATGAGCAACTATATTTGTTGGCTAGGCAACCATCGTGGCACATCCTCACGTACAAAGGGTATGAGATAAATGGAAACACATTTTACACCATTGCCCAAGATAAAAAGAGCACAAACCAAAATAGTGGTGTTCGCGTAGATGCCACAGACCCAACTGGGAAGAGGCAAACATATTATGGCCGCATGGAGGATATTTGGGAACTAGACTACGCACCTGATTTTAAAGTCCCTTTGTTTCGATGCCAATGGGTCAACACGACCGGAGCCGGAGTAACAGTTGACAAGGAGTATGGAATGACAACAGTGGATCTCAACAATATTGGATACAAAGATGAACCATTCGTCCTTGCTGCTGATGTGAATCAAGTGTTTACGTGTGAAAGACATGTCTACAAAACCAAAGAGAGGGAAAAATGACGAAATCAACCAAAGAGCCAAAACGCCACATAGTTCTTTCAGGAAGAGAAGAAACATCGTGGGAATTGAGGACAAGTCAGACATGTCAGAAGATTATGAAAGGGATGACCGAATACCGCCCTTTAGTGTGACTAAAGATCCAAGCATCCTGCTAAATGCTGAGGAGACTCCATGGTTACGACATGATCATAACCAAGGGACATACGTCAAGAAGAAGATCACCAGTGTACCCGCTTGATATATAGTTATGCTTTAACTAATATTATGTATTACAATTTTTGTGTAATTAATAAATGATTATGGATAGGTTCGATTCGTTGATGTCGGTGTCGAAATGACTTGATTTATTACATAATGATTATGGATAGTCATGGTTAATAATGGTTATGGATAGTCATGGTTAATAATGATTACTATACCCATCTGCTGAATTGGAACAATAAAAGATGAACAACCCAAAATTTAACGTTCAGATAATGCAAAATTTATTTTCCAATCGAGAACGAGTTGTTTCAGATATTTAAATTTAACATTACATTTT
Organism: Coix lacryma-jobi var. lacryma-jobi; assembly: GCA_009763385.1. Taxonomy (NCBI): domain Eukaryota; kingdom Viridiplantae; phylum Streptophyta; class Magnoliopsida; order Poales; family Poaceae; genus Coix; species Coix lacryma-jobi. Next base: position 88,792,364 of record CM019831.1, read on the forward strand.
GCATTAACAAAATTGATTGTTATTACATTATATTTGTTATGATAAGAAAAGAGAGAATTTATGTTACAAATTTTTTACTATACAATAAGGTAAAAGAAATACACACTGTTATTTTTAAGAAATTTTATGCCTAATATTTAATTTACTATGCAATTAACAAATATTACAACATATTTATATAATGAAAACTTAATACAAAACCCAAAATACAGCAAACCCAAAAAACTGGCGGGAGAAACGGCTTTAGTCCCGGGCGGTTACACCACCCGGGACCTTTAGTCCCGGGCCATAAGCCAACCCGGGACTAAAGGTTTGGACCTTTAGTCCCGGGCGGCCTTACGCCCCGGGACTAAAGGTCTTTTAGTCCCGGGTGGTGTCACCGCCCGAGACTAAAGCCTCCCCGCGTATATAGGGCACAGTGTCGTTTCTCCTTCCTCAGATCGACGTCAGACTCTAGCGCCGCCGCCTCCCTCGCCGTCTCCGATCTCGATCCAGTGCCACGCCGCCGTCCTCCTCGATCTCCGTCGCCGACGTCCGCCTCGCTGTTGTCCTCTCCCAAGGCGCACTCTGCCCTCGCCGTGCCTCGCCGTCGTCCTCTCCCGCGCCGCTCTCCGCCCTCGCCGTGGTGTCGCCGTACGTCGTCCTCTCCCGCACCGCTCTCTGCCTCGCCGTGCCTCGTGCGGCTTGCGCCGCGCGCGTGCCTCGCCGGTGGCCTCGCCGTCGTCCTCTCGCGGTCGCCGTCGTCTTCGCGTGCCTCGCCCCGCCGTCGTGCCCTCGCCGGTTGCCTCGCCGTGGCCTCGCCGTGTAGCCTCGCCGTCGTCCTCTCGGTCGGCCGTCGTCTTCGCCGTGCCTCGCCGAAGTGTCTTCGCCGTGTGGCCTCACCGTGGCCCCGCCGTGTCCTCGCGTGTCGTGTGAGCGCTGGTCGTGTGCGTGTGTGGACAGGGTGTGTGGTGCGTGTGTTACTGTTTGCAGAGAAAAAAAGAAGTGTGTGCACTTGTATATAGAAAAATGATTATAGAAAATGAATATAAATACATATATATTATAGAAAAAAATAAATATATAAGTTTTTTAATCTAACAAAATATATGTTTACACATGTAGATAAAAGAGATTGGTCGCGTTGATATGGTCGTGTATGTCGGTATGTCACTTAGATATGTATTCTCCATGTTATCGTGTTATTCGCAGAAATGGACGACCCAGTTGACACATGGAGGAGGAAATGTACGACTTAATCACAGCAGCGCTAATAAAGATTTAGCAGCAGTGATGACAACAATAATCAGAAGTAGATGACGGCAGTCAATACTTTGCTGATATATGAAGAAATCATGAAAGAAAATACTAGCGAGGTATAAGTACAATCTCTATGTGCATATTTTATTCTAAATAATTTATAAATGTATTTATAATCTACTATTCCTGCATACGTAGCCCTCCGGATCGACAACGACTACCGGGAAGGAGTAGGACCGTACGAGGTCCGAAGAAGCCGTTGGATGGCGGTACATTATCTCGGAATTCGACGAGGAAACAGGCCAAGTACTTGGAGGAAAATGCACAGAAATTGTTGGCCACTGTGGGTACCTTGTAAGGGATAAGATCCCGATGAGTGCTCGTGAATGGAAGAAAAAGACAAGTGCTCCTCATATAAGTTTCGTCTCTGATCTTGATAAGGATCTGGTTTGGGCAGATGTCCTTGCACATTTCACGCTTGAAACAGATGATACAAATTTGAAGGCAAAAGTTCGGGAGTGAGCTATGAGAAAATGGCAACACTATTCCACGGCTGGAAGAAGAACTTATACAATAGATTTATCAAGAAGGACCTCCTAACTCCGGACTTCAACACTAAGGCCTACGTGAAGTTGAGGCCTTTTTGGGATGAATTTGTAGAATTTAAGAAATCAGAAGAGGGGTGAGGCACGGGTCCGAAGGAACCAACAAAAATGCCCGACAAAAACAATACCACCATCATTGGGATCAGGTGGCTACAAGAGTGCCATTCCTAAGTGGGAAAGAATGGAACGGGAGATTCTAGCCAGGGCATCGAACCAGAATCAATCAACTGGCCTGAGAGCGCCAAGTATGGTTTTTTTTTCGTCATGGAGAAAGCCTGGACCTACAGATAGGGAAGGTAGTGTATGGCACAAAACTCCAAAGAGCAGCCCGAAAGATGGTATGCTCGAGACATGGCTGACAGTGGCGCGTGGCAGCCGAACAGAGAAAAGGATGAGCTGACATATGCCCTGGAGAATCCTGAATACGGTGGGAGAACAAGAGGCTATGGGGAGTTGTCGTGGGAGCATGCTTCCCAAAAGACAAGAGACCTATAGAAGCCGCGCAAGAAAGAAGGAGGATGAGGCAGAGCGGATGCGAGGATGGAGGAAATGGTTATGCAGTCACAGGCCGCGGACTCGTGAAGCGCGGTAGAGCGAGAAAAAGCACTTGAAGGCAAAATGAGTGAGGTAGGTAATCAAAGGCAAGTGCAGTTAGCAGTAAGTTCCATCCAAAGGCAATCTGCATCAGAGCCGGGAGTCAACATCAGCCCCCCTGGTCAGTTGAAAAGCAGTTGCGCTTCCCGGACCATGGTGCCACGATTCAAGGTGACGTAGGGCTATGCTTCCCCGTGGATGACATCACTGATCCTCTCACGACATTGTGAGCTGCACATTCCACAGGGGGAATGACACATATGGTGGCTATTGGTGTTGTATCTCCTATTGACCCTACGAAGACACCAAGATGCCATGGAGCATTAGTACCACCTGGTTATGCTAGTGTCTCCGTGAATAGAGTAGTGAAAGGGCATAGCAATGTGACTCTTGACATTGAAGGAGGTGATGGTGAGAAGAACTTTAGGAGAAGCGGAGAAGGCATTCATATGTTGGCGTAAGCGCTATATCATTATTCCTGGGGCATCACCTCCTCCTCAACAACCAACCCTAGGTGCGGATGAAAGTGAATGAAAATTTTTCTTTCACTAGTTATGTATGGCTTAAATATAATTGTGACTGCATACCATGTTGTTTTCATAGCAGGACCCTGTCCCGACCTAAGTCATAGTGGCTGCAGCGATGCAATGAAACACACAGCTGCATCCCCACCGGCTCCATCCCCTCCACGACGGGCTCCATCTCCGCCACTGGCCCAATCTCCTCACACGACGGGCTCCATCTCCGCCACTGGCCCAATCTCCTCCACCACGGCTCCATCTCCGCCACTGGCCCAATCTCCTCCACCACGGGCTCCATCTCCGCCACTGGCCCAATCTCCTCCACCACGGGCTCCATCTCCGCCACTGGCCCAATCTCCTCCACCGCCACGAGCTTCATCCCCGTCACCGACTACACCAAAGAAGAGGCCAGCCACACAAATGAAGGCATCGGCCCCACCGCCACTGAAGAAGAAGAAAGCCTCTTCAGAAAGAAGACAACCTATTCCTAAGATGATGAAACTTCCATATGAGATGACTGACTGATGAGGAAACTAATGCTGCAGCAAAAGCACATTTGGACCAATTCTGGGCGGACACCGTGGCTAAAATTAAAGCGAAGAAAAACCCAGAGAAGCCGTCCTTTTTGTACATCTGATATGCTCAGGAAAAAGGTGGATGCTCATCAGAAGAAAAAGGTGCGTGATTCTCGTATGAAATCGCCACTATCAGACTATGACCGCACTATCACCAAGTCACAGAAGAGAGCAAACAAGGGTGTCCCACAGCTCGGGGAACAATCAAAATAATCAGTGCCCCCGCTAGTTATTGCGATTACGAATATATGGTTCTAAACATGAAAGCGCTAGAACAACTTGATGTGGATCTGAGCATCTTGATGCATTTTTCGCAGAAACTGGTCTAACCTTGTCCCAAATGCTCGGTGAATCAGCCATTGAAAGTGCTCCAGAAATTGATCACTGGAAGAAGAATTATGTATATGGCCAGAGTCTATACAACCCTGCGGCCCTCACAGAACTTGGCACTCAAATGTAATTGTAAACCAGTGGTAACATGGCAGCGTGTGTAGCAAAAAAGCGGATGATTGGATTTGCGTTAGAATTAGAGACCATCATTACTTTCATGGCGATCGATATCCATACTTGTCCAATTCACTGAGTTACACCAGCTATGCCACCTGGATGCTCTAGACAAATCTCTAGTCAGTGCTTTGTTTGTAAGTGATCCTTCGTTTTATAATCTCACTTAGCATATGTATATGTAAATGTAATTATACTAAACTAGCTAGTGTGCCAGGAACATGATGAGAGACCTCGTACATAGAAAGGACAAGGAAGTTGGTTCATTGATCCCATATATCGTATTTCTCGATCTCCCAAACAAAGATTCGGCGGCTATGATATATGGAGAAATGAAATAGATAGAGAGGAATCTTCGGAGGTTCTTGATCAACCAAAAGAACAAAAATATATACTCTTCCCCTACAACTTTAGGGGGGTGTTGTTATCATGTGCGATATTTAATTTTACTTACTCAATTCTCGATAATATGTTGACTATATAAGCAAATTAATGCAGCTTTCACTGGATATTGATTGTCATCGATCTCTCCGAAACTCAATTGCTAATCTATGACTCATTGAGAAAACCACTAAGAGATTACCAAGATATCATAGACATTATCCAGAGGTAACTTTCGATCTCTAAATATTGATTTCTACACTTTAAATCTACAATAGTTAATTATGATCCATTTATTGTGCAGCGTTTGGGCCTGGTTCGTTCCGAAACACCATCCGGATTTGAAAGTGGCACTTCCTCCTATCCAATTGCAAGTAAGTTGTATTATTAGCTCCCCGCATCTTTACCACTGTAGCATGATGTTGGTATAAATTAACGCACACTCTACTTTATCCGCAAGCGCACAGATAAGATCTACTGAAGTAGCACTTCACCGGAGTAACCCAGTTTTAATATCGAACCCAAAGGAACGGATAATGTTAAGTCTAAAAGTCTAACCCCTGAGTAGCTAACAAGGACGAAGAATGTAGAAGTATAGAGGGGATCATTAAGGCGGTCTAAATCCAATTCAAGAGTGATATGTTTATATTATTCTTAGTGGGGAAGTTGCTATAAAAGGTCACAAGAGAGTACGAGTCTTTTATGCAAATGTATAATCCTACCGAGCCTACACACGGGTAAGTGGACTATAGAAGAATCAACAAGGCTATAAGAGTCACCCTTGCGAACAACCACTACTACCGGCGTTATAGGAGGCATATATGAGCTATCAAGTCAAGCACCACGCTTACACTATCCAACTGCTCTAACTCTAGAATGACTAGAATTAAAGTACTCAAAGAGAGTCATAAATCTTTAAAGATAATAAGAACAATAGCTCAAACTTAAATATAGACGCTGATTACCGAAACATCGCTGAAGTTGATGATGAACTTGAATCCACAGGTACAAGACGAAGAAGTGGATCCGACAGGCCGGAGCTCCTTCTTGATCTCTTCCTCTCTCTCTCTCTCTCTCTCTCTCTTCTAGTTCTAGTATAAGACTAGGTTCTAAACCTAAACTAGAGGGGTAACTAGTCTTCTACTTGATAGCTCGCACTTGATTATAACTAGATGAACTAGATCTAATTCTAGATGAGCTAGAAGAGATTCATCTAGAGGGACCTCTACTTCTAATTGAAACCCTAGTTTCTGATGTGGAGATGAATAATGAAGATGGAGATGCCTGGAGAGGGGGGGTCTGGAGTTGCTTATATAGCCCGAGGTGGAGTAGGGGGCAAGGAATTGCCATGTCATCGATCCGTGTCTCGTTTATCGCCCACCGTTGGATCAAACCGACTTCAGGGACGGTGGAGATGCATCCTAGGAGGCGGTGGAAGAAGGTTCCAGAAGGCGGAGGCGAAAACGGCCTCCGTGGCCGACCGGTCGGTCTCCATGTGGGACCGTCGGTCTGGCCCAGCGGGCCACGTGGTGCCCGCCTCGTGGTGTCTTCTGGTGTCTTCTAGATCATTCTTTTGCAGATTTCGTTGCGAAATTAATATCTTTTCATCTGGGACTCCGAATATAAACAAATGATATGTCCGTTTTGATCGTCTCAACGAGCTCTTTGCAATGGTGTACTCCTATTCATCACTTGATATACTTTTATATGGTAAAAACATGGATGTCCTACAAAATAAGTGAGAGCACCAAAACTTGTGGAACTTGTAAGTTCAAACCCTACAACTATGCTTTGTAATTCATTTAGTGTCATTTCATGCAAAGTTGTTGCCAATTATGTGCATTAGTGAGCGTCAACAAGTTCCCTCAAGCTTACCCTTTGCTAGTCCCTTAGCAAAGTCAAACCCAAAAGTGGATCAGGAGTTGCTACAATATCTTCACTTCCAACAAGTACAACCTTGCTGTTAAACAAAAAAATTCTGCAAAAATATCATGTTATTCTTCATGGGGCTTAGTATTTTTACCTTAGATCTTGAGTAATTGAGAGATTGAACGATCAATCAAGCACTATGTCTCTAGTTCTTTCACTTCACTTTATCTCGGAGTTTTAATTAATTTTTCAAAAGCATTAATACATATGTTGTCAATTAAACAATGGATCCAAAGAGAAAGTCACCCAACCATTGAATCAAGAAGTGCATGTGTATGGAAATGGAGAGTCGGATGCTCTTTTGAATATATTCATTTTCTCTTCTGTGTATCAGAGACATATGGCTATCAGGCTAATTCTACGTCGGGCACGTGCCCATTTTTTTTTCTTTTGACCTTTTTTTTCTTCGAGGTTCCGGACACTTGTCCCTTTTTATTTCCTCGGGATCTATCTTTTTGAGGTTTCGAACACTTGTCCCTTTTTATTTCCTCGGATCTTTCTCTTTTTTTTTCTTTTCTTTTTTTCTTTTTTTAAAATGATAGCCACATGCTTCCAAAAACTTCATAGAGTATAGCAACAGATAATTATGAGCATTATGCGGAAGATGGATGAAATGTGTAAGTGATCTCAATTCAATGGTATGATAAACTACTCATAGGGTCAACAAAGCTTTAATTTAACTCAATGCAATTATTAGTCATGTTTACATTTAGAAACCTCCAGAATTCTAGTGTTGTTTAGAACAAGATAATAGCAGCTCAGATCATCACATGTCATATCCCAATTACCTAGACTTAGATTAAGTATTTGCCAACCATTCATTTAATTTTATTTTAAGTCATCATTATTAATTAGGAGAACTCATGCTTTGAAGGCTAGGTACTTAAAGAAATTAGATAGAGCAAACTATTCATCATTTCCATGCAAAAGATTAGAGAGAGAGAGTTCTTCTTTGGTCATCAACTTCTTAAAACAACTAGACCACACTACTGTTATTTATTTAATCTAACACACTTTAAGATAAGCTAATAATAGTTGTAGTAGTAATAATAAAGGCATACCTGAATCGCGAAGATAACGGGGGTGCGTCTCCCCCAAGCTAGTTTCCTTAATAGCGTTGAGCCTTCATGTGCTCATATATTTTTGTTTCTTTTTAATTAATGGTGAGCCTTCATGTGCCCATATATTTTTTGTTCTTTTCTTTTTTAAGGGTGAGCCTTCATGTGCTCACATATTTTGGTGTTTTGAAGTTGTTTATAGAATGAAAAAAGTTAAGAGGATAAGATACTTACGGGGATACATGGGGGTGTCTTCCCCCAAGCTGAATGTTGACGTAGTCGTTCGATCTTGCAATGTAGCAGACTGACAGCGGATATGTCCTTCCTCTATCAGAGCTTTGATTGATGTTGATGTTTGTTGAGACAGTGCTCCAACAGTAGATGGAGCATTCACTTGCTTGTCAGCTTTTCTTGGCGTTTCAAATCCTGTGAAACTCAAATAGACAACAAAACTTGTGGAACAGATTAAGCATTAATGGTTGGCCACTTAAGCCTTAGCTGTCTAGAATTTCAGCAAGATCTCTTTCCCATATTTTTGTATTTTAATATTTTTATTATGCAAGAGAAAATGCATGCATATTTATTTTTATTATTATTTATTTTTATGCCACCACGGTGAACATTCCTTTGGGTTTTTACACGCCATAGAATTATTCACATGGGTTTATGATGCAGTGAAATATTTTTATTTTGTTTTGTAATTAAATGTGTTGTGAATTAATATGATGATGCAAGAAATGGTTATGGATTGAATATGAGAAATATACAGCAAAGTAAATATAAAGATAACTACCGATTTTTAACTTTTGGCGAAGGTTCGGATATTTAGGTCCGACGAACCGGACCTTCCCTTGTTTCAGACCTCCCAAGGTATGTCAGACGTTTGGAAAGTTGTTATTGATTGTACCTCTTAGGTGTAGACTTTTCTCTCATACTTTCTTGGTCTGAGTCTTCACTTCCCGTGGTTCACTGTGTTGAGGTTTCTCTCCTTTCTTTCTGGGACAGTGTCGATAACTTCTTCTTCATGATTGGCCCCTCTATTCTTGATAGTTTGTCTTCTTTGGCTTTGAGAGCGGCGTCTTTCACTTTTATTTCTTCTTAGGTGCTTCATTGGGCCTGTAGCTGATGAAGTTGTATTGTGCCTTTTCTCCAGGAGAGTGAAAAATGATTTCCTCTTGTAGATGATTGTACTTGTAGCGTAGAGGAATGGTTTTCCTAGAATGAGGTGGACATCATCGTCTTCTCATTTCGAGGATCAAGAAGTCTGTGGAGACTTTATGACCTCTAATTCTGACTACGACATCTTCCATCATTCCTCTTGTTTATGGCCTCTTGATATGATGTCACTCGTGTTCTTCGTTCATCCAGCAGTTTGAAGTGAAGCGTTAATTATGGAAGCTGGCAGCATCTTGCTCAGTGTGCATGTTCTTGCAGATCTAGGACCTTTACTCTATAGAATTTGGGAGTGATGAACTTCTCCATGTTTGCTCAAGAGTATGTCCCTGCTCATAAAGACAAGGTAGAGATCAAGTGCATGGGCTCTGTTGGTTGGAAAAACACCAACAAAACCAAAAGTTTTGTTTATTCCTCTCTAACCTTAGGCACATTGCACAGACAAACTTGTTGTTTATGTGTTCTATTCAATCTTAATATGAGTGATAGGATTAGAGGATGAGCACGAAAGTAGCATCTTAAAATATTTAACAGATCAAATTACTTAACCCAAGGAAGGATAATCTATGCATAAAGTGTCGATCTTTTCATAATTGAGATATATCACCTTCCAAAGGTTAGATGCACAACATTTTAGCTCATTTAGTTAAGATAGTGAGATTCAAGAGAGTAAAGCTAGGAACAAAGATCAAAGGACTAAACATGTTGAGTTGATTAGGTTTGATCAAGTGAGGTGCAACTTAAACATGTTTAGTTCTTTATTTATGTTCATACTAGAATCAAGAAGCTTTTAAAGTGATGGTTACTTACCTTGAAATGTTATTTTGTCATTGGAAAGTGATTGTGCTGAACCACCTTGTGGAACTCCTCTTGTCTAGCTGGCTTGTCTTCTCTTGCTCATCTCATAGTGTGCTTGAGAGGAGGAAGATCACAGTGGAATCTCTTTAGAGGTATCGACCTTCCTTCTCTTGTGTCGACTTATCAATGAAGGCGCATTGTTTCTCGAGTATGCTAACTAGGATCCTCTCTCTTTCTTGTATCAATTTTGTACTATGAGGATGTAGGGAGAGTTCCGCATTCTTCTCTTGTGAACCTTTCTTGTTTTTCTAATCATTGGGTTGGCAAGAGACTTGAATTTAGAGCTGCTACTCGAGTGCTCCATGAGAGTCTTTTGTCTTGTAATGTCACACTGAGACTGTCCTTCAATAGTGTCTAGATGATGGAGATCTTATCGGCTGTTCTTCTTGATTTCCTGTGCTCGGGTATTATCTCTCCATCTTCTAACTCTTGTGGTGCAGTGGCTTCATCCTTCATGATGCCCTCCTCAATTCTTGGCAGTTGGTTCTCCCTGACGTCTTCTTTTTGGTTCTCTTTGGCTGCTCATAAGTGATGTTGTTGTTGAAGAATCTGCAAAAGATCCAAGAGTTGACTTCTCCAGGTTCGACATAGATGATAACATTGAGGGTTTCAAGAACGATCTTCCAAGAATGAGTGGTGGATCGTATTCTTCTTCTCCCTGGGATAGCATCTAGTGTTTGTATTGATCAAAGTGGTGAGTAGGAGATCAATATGTTTGAAGTTGGGTTTCTCCTTCCTCCCTTTGATTGTGAAACACATCTAGACAACGGAATTGTCTCTCCCAGGCTGGCTTGTGATGTAGATAGACTCCACAACATGTTCATGTGTTTGACTTGTAGATTCTTGCTATTGTTGTAGTGGTACCATCTTGTCTCCCAAGCTAGCTCCTGATTAGAAGAAGATAACTCCCCACTTCTTGTCTTGATGTCTTGGACAATGATGGTCAGGCATAGGTTGTCTCATACGAGGTAAGTTGCATCCTGTTGTCATCAGCGCCCAAGCAAGACTCAAAGCTAGGCTAGCACCATGTGTCTGAGAGTAGGTGGGTGTGTGTTTATGGCTTGAATTTTGGGATCTTCGATGTTCAGACCAACCATAGAAGAAAAAATCTCTCTCCGCGTAATGTTAGTGGACATATACCCGAAGGATTGCAAGAATTTGAAGCATGGGTTGTTGTCCACAAGACATATTTTGCATCTATGCTAATAAAAAGATGTTTTTTTAGGATTGTTTTAGCATATACTAGAATTTTATGTGTTGGCTGCACTTTAACATGATTCAAGGCAAAAGATAACTTGCAGCAGAAGACAAAACAAATAGACTTTGATACTCACAGTTCTTTCATCTATGATGAACGAGCTGAGTCTTCATTGTGCAAGAATTGTTGAAGTTCATTATACGCCTTGCTTCATCTCCAGTGTGAGTTCATCTCAGGACTTTCCCAAATTGATATTGAAAGTTTCTGTGGCGTAACGGTCCTAATCCCATGGCCCACCGGTTCCTGTCATCCACTGACAGCCGAACTGATGTTCCACATGATTAAGACTGATCGTCACTAGGCTGCATCAGTGTCCATTGTCCGCAGGATCATCTCACCTTTCGGTTACAACATTTGGATACTTTTACAAATAACATCGGAATACAGAGCGGAAGACTTAAATAACATTAGTTTTACAAACTGAGGTTCCAAATAAGATGAGAGGTGCAGTTATTACAAACCATGTTCTGACAGTTCAAAGTAGACAACGTAGCGGAATACAACAATATAAAGATACTTCACCCAGCCCGAGGGTGCACATCTATTCTTCGGCCTCATTGGCCTCCTCCTGAACGAAGGTCATGTAGCAGGGTGCAAGACACATCGGATACTCAGGCATACCTGCAACAGGGGTAACAAACCCTGAGTACGGGGGTACTCAACAAGACTTACCCGACTAAAGAAAAAGGGGAGAAGACTCAAGAATGAGAGGCTTAGGTAGTCAAGGTAAGGCTTAAGCAAGATCAAGTATTTTGCAGAAAAAGCATTTTGAAAACCTTGTTTTATTTTTGGAAAGATTCCAGTATTCTCAATTCTCCATTGTTCATGATTCTTTTACCTTTCAAAAACATACCTAGTTGAGAACCACTCTCCGTTGACAGTCAGTGACCAAGTCTCCATAACCGAGGAGCAACGTTAATCTGGATAAATAATACTCAGCTGAGGATCCCTATTCACACGGCATATGTAGCACCCAAGCTTGCATAGGCCAACCCGTCTACCACGATTCCTCCAAGATTGGACCGGTCCTACGCTACCCGGAAGTACAGTACACCACTCCTTTCCAGGTACGATGACCACGTGGGTACATGCTACTTCCGCCATCTCTCCACTCCCAGTGCGCGGTTGTCGGTCCAATCAAGGATTTCTCGGAGACAGAGCTTTCCGAAGTATGTGAATAGTTACAAGTCTTGACCAGCAGGCCCCCATACGGATGGTCCCTAATTTTCCAGCCAGAACTATACATTGGTTATATCTCACCCAAGCGTAATAGTCCTGTCAGTTTTTCAACCCTGTCCCGGTCGGTGTCAACTGTTGAGTCTCGGACTACAACATGACGGCACCGTACGCTCGGACAACCTCTCCTCGCGATTGACTAGGTACGGATCAGATACCTAGCCAATGGTCGGGGAGTAAAGCCAAATTCCCAAAAGATTCTTTAGTGATCACACTTTTGAAATTGACATTTTTATTGCAAATCTATTGTATAGCATCGCTAAGCATTTTGCAAATAGTTTTTAAACAGGGCTGGTAGATCTTTGGTGGAGGTACTAATGCAAGTAATAGGTCATCACACAACTCCTATCACCTAATGCAGTAATTTAACTCAAAAGCATTTAAGTAAACTTTTGTAAAAGCAAGGTAGGGTTTAAATGCACCGGGGCTTGCCTTGAAGAGCAAAGACAGCTGGCTCAGGGTTGGAGGTGCAGAGGTCGAAGCTTGGGGTTACTTCGGGAGCAGGTTCGTCGGCGGCGGCCTCGACTTTGACTCCTTCTTCGGTGACAATACGAATGCAATGATGCATGCACATGAGTATGCTAGCATGAACAATGCAACACAGGGCATACAACATGAACCCTAATCATTTTTTTCTATTTTCTTAATTATTTAAAAAAAAGGTCATTTTATGCAGTTGCTCCAAGAATTACCAAATTAATCACATAAGTTCATTATGGTGTAGATAGATGGCAAAACAAATTTCATAATATTTGGAGGTCATTAAGATGCTCAAATAAATCTAGGCATTAATTAACAAAAGGCACTATTTAACAATTAAAATAAATGCTCAAAATCAACTTGTTCCAAAAGACTTCAAAATTTCACCAGAGACTAAACATTGCATAGGAAGCTCACAAAAATTTATCTCATCATTTTTGGAGTTATAAATGATTTTCTAAAAATCCAAAACCACCCATTTATTAATTAAAATAGGGATTTTACATTTTCAAATTATTGCAGAAAAGTCAAGTTTCATATTTTTATAAAATACTACACAATGCAAGGAGCATACCATAATTTTCTCAGGATTTAAGGAACAACAGATTAATTCACACAAAAAAAAGAAAACAGAACACTATTCACATTTTTTTTCAAAAAGGAAAAAGAAAAGAGCACTGTGCTGCTCCCTCGCAGGACTAGGGCGAATCGCGCGAGACGGACCGCAGGGCTCGGGCGAAGCGGAAACAATCGTTCGTCCGAGGCCTGGCTGGGAGGCTCGGGCGAGACGGAAACAATCGTTTCGTCCGAGGCCTGGCTCGGAGGCTCGGGCGAGACGGAAACAATCGTTTCGTCCGAGGCCTCGCTCGGGCGAAGCGGAGGGTGCATGCTTGCTCGAGGCTAGGCTCGGCGAAGCTGAGGGTGAGTGAGTCCGCTCGAGGCTAGGCTCGGCGAAGTGGCGAGGGTGCGTGTCTGCTCGAGGCCTGGCTCGAGCTAGACAGTGTGTGAGTGCTTGCTCGAGGCCTGGCCCGAGCTTTGCGCTGTGAAAGCAGAGACCGGGGGGGACTTCGAGTGCTTACCACGGGTCGGAGGCAGGGCTCGGCGGGGCGGAACAAGGGTCGAAGGAGGGAGCTCGATGTTGGCGGTGCTTCGGCGGAGCTCTCTCGGCGGCGAGCGGCGTGCCGGCGGCTCTGTCCACCAAAAAAAGATCGCCGAGGAGCGGTTAGGAGCGCACCAAGATGAGGAAGAGAGGGCGGGGGTCGGATGGATGAGAAGAAAACCCACGGCGGCGAATTTTGCCGCTTACCGAGGCGGGGTCGTACGCCGGAGTTGGGGACGGAGCACCTGCGCCGGTGAAAGGAGGGGCGGAGGGGTGAAATTGGTTGCTCGAGAAGGTGGAGCAGCCCAAGGCGAAGGCAACGGCGGGCTTGGCGGGCTCTGGGGTGGCTCGGGTTCACGGTGCTTGCTGGTGGCGGAAGAACGGCGGCCGGCGGGTCTTTTATAGCCGTGGCCAGGGGCAGATAGGGAGCGCGCGGGGGTGGATAAGATCGACCGCGTCGCGTGCTTGTGAATCCATGATGAAGAAAGGACGGAAGTCTGCTCAGGGACCGGGCGTGGGCTCGCCGGCGGCGGCCACGCGGCGGCGACGTGCTGGGAGCAGTGGGGGACGGGCGAGGGTCAGCGCTTTGCGTGTGCGGGTGCGGCATGAGCACGGTGTCAGCAGCGGCAGACTGGTGGCAGGCGAGGAGCGGCCAGACGCGTGGCGCGCGCAGCGCCGGCGGCTCGGCCACGGCCGGGACCCCCCCTAGTTCTAGGTTGAAGATGAACAGGGCTAGGTCTAGGGTTTGACTTAGAATTGATTTCTGTATTTTGCAAATTACTCCCAAAATTTGAACTGAGCAACAAAAACTCAAAACACCAAAGTTGTGCAGAAAAAGGACATCTACAACTTTGTCAATAAGAACATTTTAAAAATCCAAATAGCTTTTGAATCACATTTGAAATTTGAAAAGGGGACACTTTTGGGATTTTAGTAAATTAAAAATTACTTTTAATTTTATATTGAAAGTTGAAAATCTGTAAACATGCAAGTTGTTCCTTTTGTCAAAACCTATAACTTTGCTATTATACACTTTTTCTGAAACTCATTAGTTTTTGAAATAATTTTGAAAACTAAAAAGGGGACAAAAACTGGAGTTTGAAAGAATTTGAAATTACTTCAAACTTTGTATAGAAACTTGAAAATTTGTAAATACCAAAGTTGTTTCTCTTGGCCAGATCTTCAAGTTTGCTTTTTGGACCAACTACAATTTTTGAATTACAAAAAGAGGGATAAAATCCAGGGTTTGGAATTCAGGGTTTTTCAAAAGGAATTTGAAATCTGATTTTTGATTTTGATTTTTGAATAACACAACAAAACTTCAAGACATCAAATTGAACAAGAATTACACAAATCTAGGCACAGAGGTGAAATTACCATTTTGCCCTTAAAGGAAGATTTGGGCATTTAGGGTTTTCGAAAAAGAGATCACTACACAAGTCGCCTCAGAAAAGGTAAAAGCAAAACAAGTATTAGGCAAACATAAATGCATGGCAAGAATGATTAATGACTAAAGATGATGACATGTCAGGTTAATTACATATTAAACACCAGAGGTGTTACAGTTTCCTACAGGGGTTAGTCCAACAAAATATCCAACATCCACTATAGCATACTATCGGCTCAAAAATAAACCTAGACACCACGTCTAATTTGATCTAGGAAGACATTTTAACTTAATTGCTTAAATTAAAAGCCTTTGAAAGCAAAATCACCACTCCTAAACTAGGCACCATGCTTAATTTAAGAGATGTATGAAAGTACTCCAAACCTAAACATATAATCTAGCGAATGAGGGTAGCATGAAAGTATTATAGAGATTTATTCAGATGGTGATGATTAGTATATGAGCATATTCTAAAGGTAGGGACAACCAACATAGCAACACAGCAAGAAATATTCTTAGAAAGTCTATTCCCCAAGCTTGGATTTTGCACAAATCAAGATTGGATGAATGTAATTCAATGTTACATGATGATTGGTTAGACATACCTTGTGTTTGTTGTTCCTTTGTTCTTTTCTGCTCCAGACCTGGGAAGGTTAGTGACAAAATACCCGAAGGAATATTTTCACAGTTATATTTCTATACTAATTACAAGGACAGTGCAGCAGAAAGGTAGGCAAAGCTAATCTCCAGGTATTATGATGGGATGTAAGGATTCTACTGGTTATAGCTTGCGTTCATGGGGTAGTGATAGATAAGAGTGGAATTCTAAAACAACATTCATAAGAATGAAAACAAAAATAATGAAAAGACTGGGACAAAAAAGGAAAAGATAAAAGTTTGATTACAAGGTTAAACTAAGACTTAAGTTGATCTACCGTTCCCCGGCAACGACGCCAGAAATGCTTGTTGGTATTAATTAACGCACACTCTACTTTATCCGCAAGCGCACAGATAAGATCTACCGAAGTAGCACTTCACCGGAGTAACCTAGTTTTAATATAGAACCCAAAGGAACGGATAGTGTCAAGTCTTAAAGTCTAACCCCTGAGTAGCTAACAAGGACGGAGAATGTAGAAGTATAGAGGGGATCATTAAGGCGGTCTAAATCCAATTCAAGAGTGATATGTTTATATTATTCTTAGTGGGGAAATTGCCATAAAAGGTCACAAACAGAGTATGAGTCTTTTATGCAAATGTATAATCCTACCGAGCCTACACACAGGTAAGTGGACTATAGAAGAATCAACAAGGCTATAAGAGTCACCCTTGCGAACAACCACTACTACCGGCGTTATAGGAGGTATATATGAGCTATCAAGTATAAGCACCACGCTTACACTATCCAACTGCTCTAACTCTAGAATGACTAGAATTAAAGTACTCAAAAGAGAGTCATAAATCTTTAAGAATAATAAGAACAATAGCTCAAACTTAAATATAGACGTTGATTACCGAAACAATCGCTGAAGTTGATGATGAACTTGAATCCACAGGTACAAGATGAAGAAGTGGATCCGACAGGCCGGAGCTCCTTCTTGATCTCTTCCTCTCTCTCTCTCTCTCTCTCTCTCTCCTCTAGTTCTAGTATAAGACTAGGTTCTAAACCTAAACTAGAGGGGTAACTAGTCTTCTACTTGATAGCTGGCTCTTGATTACAACTAGATGAACTAGATCTAATTCTAGATGAACTAGAAGAGATTCATCTAGAGGGACCTCTACTTCTAATTGAAACCCTAGTTTCTGATGTGGAGATGAATAATGAAGATGGAGATGCCTGGAGAGGGGGGGTCTGGAGTTGATTATATAGCCCGAGGTGGAGTAGGAGGCAAGGAATCACCATGTCATCGATCCGCGTCTCGTTTATCGCCCACCGTTGGATCAAACCGACTTCAGGGACGGTGGAGATGCATCCTTCGAGGCGTTGGAAGAAGGTTCTAGAAGGCGGAGGCGAAATGGCCTCCGTGGCCGACCGGTCGGTCTCCATGTGGGACCGGTCGGTCTGGCCCAGTGGGCCCACGTGGTGGCCCGCCTCGTGGTGTCTTCCGGTGTCTTCTAGATCATTCTTTTGCAGATTTCGTTGCGAAATTAATATCTTTTCATCCGGGACTCCGAATATAGCAAATGATATGTCCATTTTGATCGTCTCGACGAGCTCTTTGCAATGGTGTACTCCAATTCATCACTTGAGATCCTTTTATATGGTAAAAACATGGATGTCCTACAAAATAAGTGAGAGCACCAAAACTCACGGAACTTGTTAGTTTCAAACCCTACAACTATGCTTTGTAATTCATTTAGTGTCATTTCATGCAATAGTTGATGGCTAATTATGTGCATTAGTGATCGTCAACACATGCTTCATCACACACCTGGGATGACGAGATAGTAATCTTTTTACATCGTGCAGTGGGTTCTACGGCAACCACCAGGGAACAATTTGTATGGGTACTACGTCTGCGAGTTTCTCTCGGTGTATGCGAAAAGAACTCCTATAGAGAGACAAAAAGTATGTAACATGTATACATAATAATAATCCCATGTATTTTTTTATTGCTATTAAATAAATCTTATGTATATTAATGCATTTTTCCTTTTTTGCAAATTGAAGGACTTATGGTTGAAGAACCAGGTGTTGGAAATGGTGCGCCTCAAAGGAATTCAAGAGACAATCACAGGATTTCTTAATGACCATGTCCTCAAAACCGGCACCGAGTTCTACTATAACCCGGAAGAACTAGTGAAACCAAACCAAGATGACCATTTGTATGATATTTAAGTGACGGTCAATATTTGTGTTGTAAATACCAAGGCTGCATGCATGGATAATGTTCTAAATTTTATGTGCATAAATATATTATACATATAATATGTATAGCTAGCTGGTAGCTCGATCCATATATATATAGTTTTCATATGTATTTGTAAATTTTATGTGTATATATACGCGCATACATACATTAGCAGCAAAGAATATGTATTTGAAACCCTAATGTATAATATATTATAGCAGCAAAGAAAACATATTAGAAAACCTAATGTAATTGTAAAACAGAAAATAATAACCAATTGAAAAGAAAAAAGAAAAGAAAAAGAAAAAAGAAAAAAGAGGACAGCCCCCTAGGGTCTTTAGCCCCGGTTGGTAATACCAACCGGGACTAAAGAGGCCAGCCATCGGGGCCCGGCTCGGGACCTCTTTAGTCCCGGTTGGTATTACCAACCGGGGCTAAAGGTCCCCCCTTTAGCCCCGGGGCGTGGAACCGGGGCTAAAATTCGGGCCTTTAGTCCCGATTCCTTAGCCCCGGCTCCATGCCCGGGGCTAAAGGCCATTTTGGACCGGGGCTAAAGGCCCATCGTGCAGTAGTGTCCGCCGGTAGTTGTTGTGCACAATTGCTATGGATGAAAGCTACATTGCAAGATTATGGAATCAAGTTTGGACAAGTCCCATTGCTATGTGATAATGAGAGCGCCGTCAAAATAGCCACCAACTTGGTTCAACATTCAAGAACAAAGCACATTGAAATAAGGCATCACTTCATTAGAGATCATCAAGCAAAGAAAGACATATCTATTGAGAATGTGGGCACCGATGATCAACTTGCCGATATCTTCACAAAGCCACTAGATGAGAGAAGGTTTTGCAAGATAAGGAATGAATTGAATATCTTAGACTTCTCCAACATGAGTTTAATGTACCCCCCCCCCAATATGACATGCCTCTCCTCCAAGAAAGCAAAGGTGAAATTGTTTGGCATGTGCATGCATTCTTATTAGGTTGTGATCTAGTTCATATAACCATCCCATTGCTTATTTAGACACATTTATGGTAACTCAAATGATTTTGAAGTATATATGGTACCACTATTGCTTCTATGTTTGACTTGATCTAGTGGTAGCATATAACTTGTTTGTAAGCTTGTAACTCTAGTGTTTGGTCTAGTAAGTGCGCAATAGGGGTTTAACCAACGTGAGTAAGATAACCATTGTAAGATGTGTGAAGAAGCTTACTCTAGAGCAAACCGTGTTAAATATCCTATGCTCATGAGCTAGATTAAGCCATAACTTTACTTAGTTTGATCCACTTGCCCAACTTTTATGATAATTGTTGACAAAGGGGGAGAAAATGGTGACAAAGAGATGAGGGAGAAAATGCTATGCTAAGTAAACCTTCAAGTGGGATCGGAGTATATATATATAGGGAGCAAGCTCATAAACATGCTTGTTGCATTTGAAATATGCATGCTAATATGTTTGATTGCATTGCATGAGCCATTTATTTTGATTTTCATGCTTATGTGGTGAATGCTAGTGTTAAAACATAATTGATGATATGACTCACTAGCATGAATAGGATGATAACTAGACATACTTGTACTTTCATATTTTCAAGAGGTTCAAGAGCCCTATTATATTGTTGATCTCACGAGGTTTTTGAGTTTTGGTGTATGTCTAGTGACAAATGGTGCTAAGGATGGTATAACATGTGCACTCCGATTGGTATCACGCTTCAAAGGTCCATTCTTATGCCTTAGCATCATCATTGGTAGTATTGCTCACCCACATTTCATATCCATACATATGTGCCAATTTTAGAACCATACTCTATAGCACATATGTAGGGGGAGCTAACACTATCAATGTGGTTACTCAAATTTAAATCATGTATCTTTGTAAAGGTTGTCATCAATTACCAAAAAGGGGGAGATTGAAAGCCCTAGTTTGGTTTTGGTTAATTGATGAAACCTATTTGGTCTAATCCTATTGCTAAGCATGTGTGTAGCTTATAAGAAAGGATTGTGACCAAGCCAAGTGGTGGAGCTAGCAAGGTGGCAACCATGGAGGATGGTGATAGCCACAAGCACTCAAGAGATCAAGTGCTCTACCATTTGTGAAGACAAAGAAGAGAAGAGATGGAGCAAAGAGGCCCAAAGACAAAGGTATAACCTATAGGGCTCTTTGTTTTGGTGATCAAGACACTTAGCGAGTGTGATCACATTTAGGATACATAGCCATACTATTAAGAGGAGATCATTCATGGCTTATGCGGTGTTCAAGTGCCACTAGGTGTTCTCTAACATATAGATGCTATAAACCTAGTGAGTGACTAACTAAACCCTTGAAAACACTACAAGGTTTTTCCCCTCTAGCCACGAAAGACTTTGGCAACACCACTAATTTGGGTGCAATTGGGGGGTCCTTTGACAACCAAACACTAAATTGGTAGTAATATGGGTACATATTGCTACACTTTTATTGTGTTGCGATATTGTTTTTTTAGTTGCAACTAGTGCATGATAATGCACCCATTTTAAGGATTTCTGTTGCAATTTGTGCGATGAATAGCTACACCAATGTTTGGTTGCATTAGCATTACGTGTGTTGCAAAGGAGTGGTGATATGGCAACCATATTATCTTTGGTTGCTTATGGAGGGCACAATCATGACGATTGATTTAGGTTGCAACATGCTTTGGTTGCTTGTGGCAAAATCTAGATGACTATTGCATCCTTTCTTGTTGCGAGATGCAATATATATACGTATTGCCACTATTTGGGCATGGTAGTAATACTAGTCCATAGTCGTGGCAACTGTTATATGGTTATTGCAACGAAGTCTTAATTGGTTGCACTTTAATTTCTATTCTCCTTTATATATAGGTAGGTCAACAGTTCCCAATCCGCACGCCACGTTTTCCTTCCCAAACACCGGCACCACCGCCGCCATCGCCCCCCCCACCCCCCTGCTCGCTCGTCGCACGCCCGACGTGTTGGCAGTCGTGTTATCGATCTAGGTATGGCGGCACACAGGGAAGGTAACTCGTCGAGTGGGAGTATGGTATCGAGGAGGGAGGAACGACGAGGCACCTGTATTCATGGACGTCTTTACGTGTGGGAGGAGAGTGAAGTCGATGGGACAGATTGGGGGCTTTTCCTGAAGCGATGCCCCTGTATTCATGGACGTCTTTACATGTGGGCCCCACCATCAATAGTCCCTGGCGTCATTTGAGAAATGTTGACCATTCATTGACCCTAGGCACATCATTTGTTGTTAGGATTGCACAACCTGAACAATTTTACCCTGAACAATTTGTTAAGATGTATTATGATTTTAAATAAAAAGACTATTTGCGCTATATCATACAAATGTTTCTATTTTTCCTTTCATGGATATCCAAAACCAAAATTATTACTAACAATTTATTGTTCACACCCAAACAAATTCGTATAAGTAATCAAATAAAAAAGTCATCATCTCTGAATTCTTCCTCAGAAACAATTGGTGCAACAACTCCATCCTCTATGTACGTGTCATCTTCCTCATCTTCATCGTCATCTAATAAGGCCACATGGTCTGGTTCATCAACTGCTTCAGCCTGCACCTGAGCAATAACAGATACATCCCCGGTTGTTCCTTCCTTGTCCGATCTTGTCCAATTTGTTGTCAAATCCTCTTGTCCACCGAGTAAATCATTTGTGCCTTGAATACCCACATCAATTGAGTCCTCCAGTTCTAATTCAGGCATGGCATACAAGTCCCTAGGTTTCATTGCAATAACACTTCTCCAACCAGGTTTGTTTACCAGATCCACATAAAACACATGTTCTGCTTGTGTCGCTAGAATATAGGGTTCATTCTCATACCTGTTCCGAGTAGTATCGATATCAATAACCCCAAACTGATCCTTAGTGTATCCTCTTCCTCTGCTTGTACTGGCAGTAGGCACATCATACCAGTCACACTCGAACAAAATAACTTCCTTTTGTCCAGGGAATTCTAGTGATATCATTCTTTTAATCACCCCATACCAGCACATGTTACCAGTACTAGGGTCGCCCTTGACAAGCACACCACTGTTTTGTGTTACGAGGCTTTTCTCAATGTCAACTGTTCGAAATAGCCAATTATTGATATGGCATCTATGCAATAAACGAGCTCGGTTGTCACTCCAGTCAGCAAGTGCAAACATCTCGGCACTTACTTCCCCTTTGGCATATTTCTCTCTGACCTTGCCCTCGAACCATCTTACAAATTGTTCCTCGTGTCGCTTTTTAAGATTTCTTGTACCACCACGTAGCTCCAGTTCTGCCTTATGCTCACTGCATATAGAAAAGTTATATTAATAATGTAAGTATAAATTATAATATTTAAAAATATTGTTGTGTTTAATTAATATATGTAACTTACTCGATGAATGGTTTAGCGTCATCATAATTAGAAATTATGTAGTGCTTCATCTTTCGCATCTCATCTCTTTCAAGGAGTTGGGCAGTCTGTCCTCTCCTCTTATAATCCATTGCAGCAAATACGCTCTGACCTGGCTCATTCACGGCAACACTTTCATGACGATCAGCACGATTCAGTTTGGTGTCCATGTCCAAGAATCTAGAGCAAAATGTAAGGCACTCCTCGAGTATGTATCCCTCGGCTATTGATCCTTCAGGGTGTGCCTTGTTCCTCACATATCCTTTCGCAGTACGTAGGTACCGCTCCACTGGGTACATCCATCTATAACAAACAGGCCCTCCAAGTTTAGCCTCTTCAGCTAGATGAATAGGCAAATGCAGCATGATATCAAAAAATGAAGGTGGGAATAACATCTCAAGTCGGCATAGAGTATCAACAATTGTAGCACTAAGTTTGTCCAAGTCTGCTTCCACCAGCTCCTTGGAACATAGTTCATCGAAGAAATTACTAAGCTGGATCAATGCAATGACAACTTTTTGTGGCAAAATCCTCCGCACCACTAAGGGTATCAGTTTCTGTAGAATTAGATGGTAATCATGAGATTTCAAGCAAGAAACCTTACATGCTTTTAGGTCTACACATCTTCTTATATTGGAGGAGACCCCATCACGCATTTTCACCCCATATAGAAATTTGCATAAATTATCCTTCTCATCCTTATCTAACTTGTACAAGGCTGCGGGCAAGGTTGAAAGGTCCTTGTTTGGTTTTGGTAATTGAGTGACAACTTAGGTGGACTAATATGTGGTTGAAGTAAATTACATAGGTGATTAGTCCACATGTGATCATGTGTGAGCAATATATGCTATAAAGGAGAAATGGCTTGGAATATGTTGCAAGGCTCACATATGTGAAGAAGGAGCTTAATGCACATGAAACATGACATGTGGTCATGTGGCTAAGATGGTGAAGATCAAGGCAAGACATGGCTTGATGGACCAGTTGCGAAGGTGAAGGGCAAGTTGGAGGCCTTGAAGCTGTTGATACCGAGTGTCGGGAGGCTTAAGCAAGACTTGGCGCCAAAGGACCGAAGCGATGGTGAAGAGCAAGTGATGTCAAGATCGATGGACCATGGAGGCCATGTGATAATATGAAGTGGATCATATCATTTGATCGAGGTTGGTGCATGTGTTGCATCAACAAATGGAGGAGATGGAATGGAATGCGCAAGGCAAAGGTATACTTGTAGGGCATTTCATTTCACCGGTCATAGATGTGTAGAGAAGTTTATGACCGGGTTTAGGATAGATGGCCGTACTATCAAGAGGAGCAAACTTGTTTGCATATCGGTCATCTAGTGCCACTTGAGCGATCTAACATTGCGATGTTGCTAGGATCGAGTGACGTGGTGAGAGCAAGTGAAAATCCTTTGAAAAATGTTCGTGAAAATGCTAACACACATGCACAAGGTTGTATACACTTGGTGGTGTTGGCACATTTGCAAAGGAGAAGGTGTTGGAGTTGAATTGAATCAACTCGGAGAAGTTTTCGGAGAAATCTTTGGTTGAAAAAGAGAAGCGATGGATCTTGGATTGGAAAACTGCACTAACCCTTTGTGAGTTGGATTAGCTTTGTATGTGGGATGTGTAGCCCTCTGAATAAGCTTTCCAAAATGTCCAAGATCATCGAAATCGGAGTTCGGAGCTAACAGTTATGGCCGTTTTAGCGAGGAGGTCTTTTCTGGCCTAGAGGTAGTACCGACCCTGAGGCCGGTAGTACCGACCCCTCCGCGAACAGATCGCATGCTCTCTGTGTTGGGCCATTTTTGGCCTAGAGGTAGTACCGCCATAGGGCCGGTACTACCGACCCTCGGTAGTACCGACCCCTGGTCGGAAGTACCAGCGATCGAAGTCGTTTTGAAGGTTCTCTGTGTAGATCTAAATCTGGCCTAAAGGTAGTACCGCCCTGTAGTCGGTAGTACCGACCCTACTACCGACCCCTCTGTGGGCAGCGCGCAAACTCTCTGTTCGGAGGAGTTTTGGCCTAGAGGTAGTACCACTATAAGGCCGGTAGTACCGACCCTACTACCGACCCCTATACGCAGCGCGCAAACTCTCTGTTCGGGAGACGGTTTGGCCTACCGGTAGTACCGCCATAGGGCCGGTAGTACCGGGCCACGGTAGTACCGACCCTAGGGGTCGGTGGTACCAAGGTTTGGAGGAAGTTTGAAGGCGTTCTGTGTAGATCTAGATCTGGCCTACCGGTAGTACCGCTATAGGGTCGGTAGTACCGGGACCGGTAGTACCGACCCTACTACCGCCCGTGTTAGAAAGTCGTTTCTAATGGTCTTTTGGACCGCCGGTACTACCGACCCTCGCCCCGGTAGTACCGACCATAGGCGTGGGAGTTCGGGAAAAGGGGAAAACGGCTAGTTGGTGGCTCCCCTCTATAAATAGAGGGGTGGCCGGCCCTTGGGATAGGTTGAGCACCCTAGGGACTTTGTGTCCATGGTTGGGAAGTGCTTAGGAGCCCTCTAACTCACATATGCTTATTAGTGCTTATCCGATCGTGTGAGTGAGCGATTCTAGTGCGGTGCATGAGAGATTGCAAGAGTTGGCACTAGGTGTTCGAGTTGCAAGCCGGTGGTGCTTATTACTCTTGGAGGTTGCCACCTCCTAGACGTCTTGGTGAGTGTCTCCGTCGTGAAGCCCGCGTGAAGATTATGCGTGGCTCCGGAGAAGCTTTGTGAGGGGCATTGTGCTCGCCCCACGGGAGATCGCGAAGAGCAACTCTAGTAGAGAAGAGGCGTGAAGAGCGTCAAGTGGTCCGGCCGGATCGAAAGCTAGAGCTCTTGGTGAGCACTCCATCGTGGAGAGGTTGGCTTAGTGTCACCACTAGCGAGAGGATCGGCGGCAACCTTGGGCTTGCTTCAACGGGGACTAGCTTGGTGGCAACCAAGTGAACCTCGGGATAAAATCTTGTGTCCCCGTCTCTTGTTGCTCTTATTGTTCTTTGTTCCTTGCATATTACGCTTGTTTGTGTTCTTCGTGTTCTTCCTCCCTCCTTCACTCTATCTTAGGTTGGGAAGACTCGATCTACCTTTTGGCAAGGAACCAATACTTGGGAAGCTACAATCATCATCTACAACATCTAGGGATGTGGGGTAATTGCTAGATCTGAGATTGCATCTCACCCGCTTTGTTTTCGTAGCTCCCTACAGGTGCTCGGTAGTACCGGCCATAAAGCCCGATAGTACCAGCGTCGGTAGTACCGGCCTAGCAGCCCGGTAGTACCGACTGCCTACTGTTTACACTAGCTTGTGTTGCAACACTTATTCTTGTGCTAGTGTTTAGTTGCTTAGTTTGTGTAGCTAAGTTGAGCTCTCTAATTTGGCTTGGGTAGCCTTGTTATTGAGCATTGCTAGTGAGCTTAGGCTTTGTGCTTTGCTTACTAGATTGTGTAGGAGCTCCCCCGTGTTTGAAGTACTAGTTGCATAGGTTTGTGTGGCCTTGCTTCTAGAATTGATTAGGTGAGCTCTAGCTAGCCCAACACCTTATTTGCTTTGTTTAGGATCTTTTGTAAGGTGTCATAGAGTATAGGTAGAGGGGTGTAGTCTTGGCTAGACCGATAGTTTTAATTCCGTATTTGTTTCGGTTAGCCGCTACGTTTAATTATAAAAAGGACTATTCACCCCCCCTCTAGTCCGCCATCTCGACCTTTCAAAGGTATACTTATCTTTCTTGATCATAGGATGCTGATCTGGTCTTATCCCTAGTTGTTGCATGTCAAGCCGGGCCTTCTCCCCATCCTTACACTTACCATCCAATTCTAGTAGAGTGCCTAATATGGATTCACATATATTTTTCTCAATGTGCATGACGTCCAAATTATGCCTAATGAGCAAAGAAGACCAGTATGGGAGCTCAAAAAAATACTCTTCTTCCTCCAGTTGTCCCATCTTTCATCATCATCGCGCTTCCTTTTTTTGGTCAATGTCTTTCCAAAACTCACTTGTTCAAAACTTTCATACTGCTCAAGTACCTGTGCACCAGTCAGTGGTACTGGTGCCTCCCTGGTTTCGACCATGTTGTTGAAGCTGACCATGTTCTGGCGCCAAATATGGTCCAAGGGTAAGAAACATCGACTGGCCATGTAGCCGTGCTTTCTCCCATGCTTCAACCATAAAAAATCAGTATCTTTGTGGCAATATGGGCATGCAAACTTTCCTTTCGTGCTCCAACCAGACAGCATAGCATATGCTAGGAAGTCATTAATTGTCCAAAGTAAAATAGCACGTAATCTAAAGTTTTTCCTAGTTTGTGCATCCCATGTTCTAACACCTTCTTCCCAAAGCACCTTGAGCTCTAATATAAGAGGCCTCAAATATACGTCAATATCCATTCCAGGAGATTTCAGACCAGGGATCAACATTGACATCATCCAGTTTGATTGTTTCTGACACAACCAAGGAGGCAAATTGTAAGGTATTAAGACAACAGGCCATATGGAGTAGGTTGTACTTTGCATCCCAAAGGGATTGAAGCCATCCGAAGCAAGACCCAGCCTAACATTACGAGCTTCTTTTTCAAGCCACCTATATTTGTTATCCACGTGCTGCCATGCCTTCGAGTCAGCAGGGTGACGCATTTTTCGATCATTGACCCTCTCTTTCTTATGCCATTGCATGTCCTCCGATGTGCTCTTTGACATATAAATTCTTTGTAGCCGAGGAATAAAAGGAAAGTAGCGTAGGATCTTCACTGGAAGCCGCTTCTTGATAGTAGCACCATTAGAGGAGTTCTCGACAACTTTCCACCTAGACTCCCCACATGTGGGGCATTCCTGCAAATTTTCATTTTCCTTAAAAAATAACACACAATCATTCTTGCAGGCGTGTATCTTGACATAGTCCAAGCCTAGATCTCGAACCACCTTTTGCACTTTATCCAAGGAGTCAGGGATACAATGGCCTTCTGGGAGAATCCTTGAGAATAGTTTGAGTATGGCCTCCAAACATGCGTTACTAATACCATACATGCACTTTATCTAAAAAAGTTGCACGATAAAAGAAACCTTAGTTGCCTCTTTGCATCCTGGATACAATTCCTTCTTAGCCTCTAATAATTTCAAAAATATCTTTGCATCCTTATTTGGTTTGTCATCATCATGGCTTTCTCCATGTATAGAGGCACTGATAATGTTTCTAATCATAGTATTAGTGGCAGCAGGGTCATCGCTTATGTCTTCTTCATCGTCCTCTCCAAAATAAGGGGGTATTGCTTCATCATTGCCTACAACATCTTCAAGTTCTGTTATATCTGGATTCAGATCAGGATCGGCACCAGGATTGACACGTCCCTCATTTGATGAAGAAGTTTGTTGTCGTTCAAGTTCATTGATGTAACAATCAGCAAACCCTTTAGAAACTAAATGAAGATGGATTTGAAACACATCACTAAATTTTGTCATGCATTGACATTGAGAACATGGGCACATAATAGATCCACCAGTCAGATTTGCTGATGTGCCAAAGGATTCAACAAAAGTTCGGAATTTGGCCTTCCACTCCTCCGAATGTCGAGGCAAGCGCATCCCACTCCTATCTTCGTTTGATGACATTCAAATCTGCATATAGACGAGATCGATCATGATCTATAGCATGCATGAACTAGGGCATATGAGACACTAAGTTGGCCGCGCATAGATGTAGATTATTGTTGATCGAGTTACCTTCAAAATTTTCCTTTCGCAATCCAGATCGACGATGAATTGAAGTTGCTTCGATTGGCGGCGCAAAGACGTGCGTACTAGTGGCGGCCAGGTTTAGATGTTGTTTCACCTCCTAAACATAGACAGAAATTTCCTAAACTAAACGTACTTGAGCTGCTGGGTTCGATCCTTGGTTTAGGTGCATTTTTTTATTTTTTTGCAGCTAGCTGAAAGTTTTTGGAAATTTCCTAAACTAAACATACTTCGGGAGTGAGAAGGTTTTGGACAACTTTTGTTTGGTGATTTTTTTGCACAATTTGGAAGCTCCTACTTTAGTTGTAAAACTTCAAACTGGTTCAATGAACAAATTTTAGTGGGCCTTTTTTGAACTAAACTTGACCTCAATTACCATATGAACCAAGCTAGTTGACAGATACAAACAAGTTATGATTATAAACTTGCAGCATGAAACATACTGACATGCAATATCCCCAAATCTGACTCTGCAACTGTTGGTATAAATTAACGCACACTCTACTTTATCCGCAAGCGCACAGATAAAATCTACCGATGTAGCACTTCACCGGAGTAACCTAGTTTTAATATCGAACCCAAAGGAACGGATAGTGTTAAGTCTTTAAGTCTAACCCCTGAGTGGCTAACAAGGACAGAGAATCTAGAAGTATAGAGGGGATCACTAAGGCTATCTAAATCCAACTTAAGAGTGATATGTTTATATTATTCTTAGTGGGGAAGTTGCCATAAAAGGTCACAAACAGAGTATGAGTCTTTTATGCAAATGTATAATTCTACCGAGCCTACACACGGGTAAGTGGACTATAGAAGAATCAACAAAGCTATAAGAGTCACCATTGCGAACAACCACTACTACCGGCGTTATAGGAGGCATTTATGAGCTATCAAGTCTAAGCACCACGCTTACACTATCCAACAACCCTAACTCTAGAATGACTAGAATTAAAGTACTCAAAAGAGAGACACAAACCTTAAGAATAATAAGAACAATAGCTCAAACTTAAATATAGACGTTGATTACCGAAACAATCGCTGAAGTTGATGATGAACTTGAATCCACAGGTACAAGATGAAGAAGTGGATCCGACAGGCCGGAGCTCCTTCTTGATCTCTAAGAACATATATGATGAATGATTGACTTTGATGAGGAAGGTTTGAGGCTTTTACCCGGTTTAGTCCATATCTCGCTATGCACTTATTATTTATGACTAACCGGTGGCGTGAGTTGTGTTGTGTTTCTGTGTTGGTGTGCGTGTGCGACATGTGTCTCTTGGCTGTGTTGATGTGCAGGTGTAGAGCTCAGATACAGTGGTCTATGGCGAGGTGAAGGTCAAGTAGAGACGTGCCGTGCCGACGGACCGGGAGCGGTGAAGGATGGGCGTGCCGTGCGGCGGACGTGCCATGCCGATGTACCCAGAGCGGTGAAGGGAGGACATGAGGCTTGGACTGAGGGACCAGAGGGCCAGAGGACCAGCTGTGGTAGCTGGCACGTGGCATCGGCGAGCGGGAGCACATGGGGATGTGCGGTGCATCGGCCGAGTCGGGACGACGGCGTCGCGTCACTTGGCGGGAGGTCGGACACGGGCTTGCGTGCGGCGCAAGTGCCGTCGGCCAAGTCAAGAAGGAAGGCGAAGGCGTTGTGCCCGGCGTGGAGGCTGGACATGCATCGGCATCGGTGCCGGTGGTCGGGGTGTGAGAACCACATCCCGTCTTCGGTGCAGGTTCGGTAGCTGAGCCTCAAAAAGCTACCATCGACGGTTTCCGAGTTTGGGCCTCAAAACTCGGGTGGCCGGTTTCCGAGTTTGGGCCTCAAAACTCGGGATGGACGGTTTCCAGGTTTGGGCCTCAAAACCTGGGCTTGCGGGTTTCCGAGTTTGGGCCTCAAAACTCGGGGTGGACGGTTTCCCGGTTTGGGCCTCAAAACTGGGGGTTGGTCCGAAAGGACGGTCGACGTGTGGCGGCACCGAGAGGCTTGCGTTGCGGCGAAGCTATCGGTGAGAAGGCGCGGCGGTCGACGGTGGCGGCACGTGGCGGCATCAGGGAGGTCACGTCGAGACGAAGCTACCGGATGTGGGGGCGTGGCCGTCGGATGAAGATTGACTGGACTGGACGGTTTTACCCCTGGGGGTATTTGGGTTGAGTGCTTAATGTAAGGGCGTTTTGGTCTTCGGATATGCGCCTATATATATGAGGGGGCTGCTAGGGCAGCCGCCATCCTTGGAGCGGTGTCACTCTCATTTTGCTGTTTGTGAGAGGAGGCTAGGGTTAGGGAGAGACAGGCTCTTGTTCTTGAGCTTTTCGCCATCCAAGCTTTGATCTGCTGGAGTGGCTTGTAGCCCGACACCGAGTGCTTAATGAATCATCCATTCCTCTGAATCCAAGGATCAATTTCGTGGTTGAATTCGCGTTTTGAATTTGTTCTTCGCGTTCTTCTTTTCTCCATGATTTTCCCCTCCCCCGATCTCCCTCTACGCTGCGTCTTTTGCGATTCCGTTTGAATCAACTTGTTCTTTGATGTGAGGAGAACATTTCCACCGGAGGAATTCATCTCTACCCTCACGAACAAGTAGATCGGGCCGAAATCGTTTTTGTTCTTCGTTCTTCCCCTTTTCTAGTGTTCTTCGGATTTCTCATGGATTAGTTGGATTAAAGCGATGATATCCTAGGATTGGCTTCCCAACACGTAGAAGAACACTTGGGAGAAGTTTGGTTGTAGCCCCGTTCGATTTGGTGAAGATCCAATCGATTTTGGTTTTGTCCCGTGAGGATTTTGGGCGTTCTGGGAGGTCGCGGACAGTCCGCCCTATTGGCCGCGGACAGTCCGCGCATCGCGGTTCCAGCCGGACCAGTGGCTGGTTGCCTCGTTGCCTTTTCCTCGGGTGACCGGCGGACAGTCCGCCAAGTTTGGGGCGGACAGTCCGGCCATCGGGCTCCAGCTGGTTCAGTAGCTGCGCGGCTCGGTCGGTTTGGTCAGTAGTGACCGGCGGACAGTCCGCCAGTGTAGATCGCGGACAGTCCGCGAGTCGGGCAGGGAGTGTCCAGCAGGTTTGCTGTTTTGCGGTGTTGGCCAGCGGACAATCCGCCAGGTCTTCGCGGACAGTCCGCCCCTGGCGCGGACAGTCCGGGATCAGCAGGCCGGACAGTCCGAGAATCGCCTGTAGGGTGAATTTTAGTGCGTTTGCTCTCCCGGCTTTTCCGCTTTGTTTCCGGACTTCTCGGTTGCTCCTATAGTTCACTTAGGAACCTCTCTACATATCTTTGCTACGCGTTAGCATTGGTATTTGGAGGAATCCCGACGTAGCCGTCTATCTACGTTAGGGAGTGGTCTTTTGGGTCCGAACTTGACTTGGAGTTTTGGGGGTTTTGGTTTGCTCCCTAGAGCGGTGCCTCGCTGTGATCCTAGGGATCATCCACCCTCTTTCTAGGGTCGTAGGCATCGCGTTTGAGTCCGAAGCTTTTGGGGTTATTTTTGTTGGGACAGAGGCCGTAATTTCTGAGAAGAAATTTTAGGCTCCCATTCACCCCCCCTCAGGTCGCCTTGCGATAGCATTTTCGGTCCTTCAATTGGTATCAGAGCCACGTTAAGGATCTCTCTACCTTAACCGGTTCCGGATCCGCCAAGGCGACCTTTGAGAGCGGTTTTGTTTCCGACTTTGCTTGTCGAGGAGTTGAGCTTTTGTTTGGCTAACACTAACGGTGCTTTTCGAGATGGCACCAAGTTCTTCTTCCAGTGTGTCTTTGTCCTTAGGTTTGAGTCTTGGACATGCTAACGAGGACGACACCTTGGTGAGGAGGAGGAGTACGGCTCTTGAGGCGGAACGTGAGGTGGATGCTTTGCTGGGCTTCCTAGGAGATGATGAGCATTCGACGGAGGATCGCATACGCGAACTTGGCAAAGCCAAGAAAGGTATTCTTGCTGCATGTCTTGGGACTTTATCCCAACAATTTGAAGCTTGTTGTGATGATAACTTGAGATATGATGAGCTTTGCGATACCTTGCATAGAAAGATCAAGAAGTTGAAATGCTCCATTGATAGGTTAAAATGTGGCCTTTTTCATTGGAAGTCTTGTGCATCTTTACCTTGCACCTCTTGTAGCGACATGGTTAGGAAGAATGATGAGCTATGCTTTTCTCTTGCTAGCTTAGAATCTAAAAATGAAACATTGAAATCAAATGCTTCCATACCATGTCTTGTTTGCTTTGACTTGCGCAAGGACCTTGTTTATGCTAAATCTGAAATAGCCTTGCTTAGGTCAAAAGCTTCTTTACCATGTGTTTCATGTGAGTCTTTGCATGCTGAAATAGATGAATTAAAATTGACTCACACCACATGTGTAGATAAACTTGAGCATGCTAGGGCTGAAATTGTTGAAATAAATTCTAGGCCTTGTAGCTCATGCTCTATGAATAAAAATGCTTGCCATGCTTCTAGTGCTATTCATGATTCTTTGCTTGATGTGAATGGTGATGTTTCTTCCACCAATTTCATGTGCACATCATGCATTGATTTGGAAAAAGAAGTTTTGGCTTTGAAAGTTTTGCGCGATGATATGAGCGCCAAGTTGGTTGAGCACAATGATACGAGTGCCAACCTTGAAAAGGAGATTGAGCTCTTGCGTACCACATATGCCGAGTGCATTAGAAAGGAGATGGAGAATCTTAAAAATGCTCCATGTGGTACTTGTGATCGCCTCATGTTTGAGAATGAGGTTTTAGCCAAAAGGTGCAAGAGCCTTTGTGCTAAGTCGTTTGATTCACGCATTTCTTGCAACTCCGATGTTGATATTTCCAAGTCTGCATCTTTGCAACCGGAGTTGAGTTTTTGTGTTGCGCGTGAGTCTTTTGACGATAGCACTAGTGTCAAGGTTTCGGATAGCTCTTTCATAGCTACTCCCAACCTTGCTATTTCTTCGGGTGATGTCCAAGGGACTTCTCTTGACAAGGGTGCTTCTCATATTTTTGGGACTCGTCCTCCCAATCCGGTTTTTCATTGCACCTTTTGCAAGAAGGAGGGACATTCGCTCGATTTTTGTTTTCGCCGTGTCAAGCACGAGCGGCGAATTCGAGCTAAGGCTTTTAGGAAGCCGCGTAGCCTTTCCCATGGCACGTGTGCTCATAGCGTTGGCATCAAGTTGGTGGTTGATGCTTCTTGTTCTAAGTCCCAACAGACTTCTCACTTGTCGAAGAATGGTGTGCCTTCCGATAGGCCTTTGTACCATTGCTCTTTTTGTGAGAAAGATGGGCATCAAGAAAGCTTCTGCTATAGGCGGGCCAAACGCTTGCGCCAAGCTCGCTCTTCTAGGAAGATGGTGGTTCATGGCCCTTCTCATGGCATGAATGCTTGTGCTCCTAGTAAGAAGCCCCTCTTTGTTGATGGGTTTTATGACTCCTTTTCTAGTGAGTTAGGCCATGGTCGTGGACATGCTTCTAGTGCTTCTTCTCTCGGTCCACGTCATGCTTTTCATGGTGCTTCTATTGGTTCTTCTACAAAAACCTTGGAAGATATTTGCCTCTTTTCCCGTGGTACGACTCGTTCTTCTCCTCGAGTTGTCCTTTTGAGGAATGCTTCCAAGGGTGTTTCACAATTGCATTTGAACCAACATTTGCATCATGCTAACCCACAGGATAAGTTGAGATTTGTGACCAAGTCCTGGATTCCCAAGTACATGCTTAACCCTTCGGGATCCAAGACTAGGGTTGCTTTGTCCTCTTGTGTGTAGATATGAGGACGCGGGGTGGAGAACATGCGCCTGATGGAGCTTGATCTTTTAGATGTGATCAAGTGTTGATGGTTCTCTACACCCCACTTAGAATTGCCTCCAAAGAGGCTTTTGCAGTTCGGTGAGCTTTCATATACACTCATACCTTGTACATCCATGATCTATGTCTTGTGGTATGAGATGGACTTTCATGTGCTCACTTGTATAGCTTTTACATGTACATTTTCTTTTGTATCATGTTTTGCTTTAGTCTAGCATGTGCTATCTTGTATATCATGTCATGCTAGCCTTGTGTATAGCTTTTGTGGAGCAGCCACTTTTCATGCTAGTCTATGATCCTCTTGAACATTATGCCATGCTGTATCCTACTTTACCATGAGCTTTACTTGTAGAGGTATGATGTTCATTAGGTATCACTTTTTAGGTGCTAGTTTTGTGTAGCTACATGTATGCTGTTGACATGTTTAGTTGGAGCACTAGTCTTTCCTCAATTTTATCTTGTTACATGCTTTTGGATCTATTGCAATCATTATCTTGTATTGTAGCATGTGTTGAGGCTTAGGCTATGTTTTGGGTTGATCATGTCTTTAGGCTGCATTCTGCTATACAGTGCTTTATCCTGTTGCATGGTAGTCTTGACTAGGTTGATTTCAGATCTCCTTGCGGTATCATTCATAGGTAGACCTCTTTTTGTTGAGAGCTTACCTTATGCTTTTATGTGACTAACCGTTTTCGTGGAGACCTTGAGGTCACACTGGACGAGACAATGCCTTGTGTTTTCTTCTGCCTTTGAGTGTGCAGGAGAACAGGAGCCTAGAGAGAGCATTTTGGCTCACGGACCCGATCCCACTTCTGCCACGACTTGGGGTTCCGTTCGAGCAGCTCTCCAGCGAGCACTAGCGGCACCTGTGGGAGCGACAGCATCAGGCTAGGGGGAGACGGCTTCGGCGAGGCAGGTGCCCCGGAGTTCAACAGATTCAGGTGTCCCCTCGGGCATCACACTAGCAGGCGGTCATGCGCTTCATGAGGTACCTCCGACACACTTCTGAGTTCAGTTTTTGGTACACTCCTTCTTCGACCCCTTTCTGCTGCGTGGTCTTTTCGATGTGGTTTTTGCTGGCCGTCGCTTGAGCATTTCTTGTCTCCTTTTTGTGTCTTTGGTGCGTGTTTCCCTTTTTGTTGGGGAAGCATTTTGCTTGTCGTATCTTAGTTGGATTTCTCCGATACCCTTTTGTTTTTGGTTTTCCTTTTTAGGCTAGCTTTTGCATGCATTTCATCATGTATTGTAGTGCATCTTAGAGCTTCATGTTTAGAGCCATGAGAATGAGATTATGCTCTTTATGGTATGCCCTGTTTATTCATGATGATGCTGGTAGCTTAGGCTCTTTTTGATCTCTTGATACATGCTATGAGCTAAGCTATTTTTGCAAATGGTGAACTTGATTAATTAACTATGAAATCTATAATTTGTTCACCATTGAGAGTGGCAACTAGCATGGGTAGGATGTGTTGAGATCACTTGTGCTATCTTTTGTATGCTAGGTTGCTATGTCTCTTGCACTGAGTCATTCACTTGCTTGGATTGTTCATATTGACCTTGTGCTTAAAATTTGATCCAAGTCTAGTGAAATGAAAAGATCGAGATGGGATTGCATGTGTTAGCACATCATGGTGTCGAGACTGTTTCTCATTGCACATTTGAGTTAAACTTGAGCCGTGTAGTGTAAGACCGAAACCGGTGCTTTAAGCTTCCGATTGCTTTTGTTGCATAGGCTTAGCCCAGTTGAAAAGTTAGGCAATGACCATGCTTTCAACCTCTCGCAATCACATGCTTTAATATGAACTTGTGTTAATACCGCTGCAATCTCCGATAAAATTTGAAAATAACACAAGTTTATGCTTCATTCTATTGCATGATGATTGAACTTTGCTAGGGGTAGTTCACCTTTTATACTTAAGTTAGCACTTGCTCGATTTCCTGTCTATTCATGCAAAGTGCTATTTTAGTGGTGGACTCCTTTTCAAATGGCTTAAAACTGCTCATATGCTTAATTGTTCATATTTCGTATTCATTTGATCAGTTTGAGCCTTTGCTAGCATTTGTATTGGTTGCTGAAGTTTCAGGGCAGCACCCCTTTGAGCATCTTTTCATTCTGATTGCTATACACTTGAAGCTATTGCATTGTGCATATCATGCATTTTTAGCTTAGTGTTCATACCCCCAGCTCCGATACACTTTGTGGTCACTTTCAGTGCTTTTCATAGCCCCCATATGCTTTTGATTGATGACTTGTCTTGTGTATGTGTCAACTTTTGTGGAAAAATGTCAAAACCCCTTAGCATGTTCCCTTTTGTCAAGGGGGAGAAGCTGTTTGCAAGGGGGAGTTTGTGTGTTGGCACAACGGGGAGAGTCATGCATTTTGGGGAGAGCTTTGAGCAAGGGGGAGTTTAGCTCTTTTATGTTCTTCTTCACTCGGTATAGCTCTTTTATGTGTCTGAATTGATATCCATCTTTTGGTATGGAATGCAATTGGTGTCATGAGCTTTGTTGCATAGCCTTTGTATGTAGGCTTGCTTTCAGGGGGAGTCGCTTTTGTCTTGCTGCTTCTCCGCGTGCTCCGAGTGTTTGTGCTCCATTTAGTGTTGAGCTTCTCTTATGGTTTTTCTCAGTCGGTATCGAGCCTGCTAGTCGTGTTGAGCCATTTTCGCCTCTGTCTAGAGGGACTAGCAGCTTTTGCTTGGTATTTTTCGATTGGTATGAACCATTCAGCTAGTTGCTTCGAGCCTATGTGCCTCTGTCTTGAGGAACTAGCTGTTTTCACCAATTCTTGGCTGTCTGTGATCAGTTTTGTGCTCTTACGCGTTGTTTCAACCTCATTTGGTGTTGAGCCTTGAGCTAGTGGTGTTGAGCCCATTTTCTGCCTTTTCTTGAGGGCTAGCTCATTTTTGACTTGGTTGCGTCGAGCCGTTGCCCATGTCTTTGGGAACCAAGTCTTTTGCTCTATGTGATCGAGTTTTGCTCATTGTTGAGTTATTGCTCCGATCCCTTGCTTGGTTGCGTTGAACCGTTGCCCATGTCTTTGGGGACCAAGTTATGTCCATTTCAAATTGCCCCTTCTTTAGAATTTTTGGTCCTTCATTTGGTATGGCATTTGAATGGATAATCTTCTCATGACAAGTGACTTTGTTTTTGCCCTCCGATGGCTTTTGATCACTTGAATGAGATTTTTGGTTGTGGTATCTCAAACCATCTCTTGTGCCTA
The DNA here is from genome assembly GCA_009763385.1 of Coix lacryma-jobi var. lacryma-jobi. Lineage (NCBI taxonomy): Eukaryota > Viridiplantae > Streptophyta > Magnoliopsida > Poales > Poaceae > Coix > Coix lacryma-jobi. The sequence continues at coordinate 88,829,232 of CM019831.1, forward strand.
GTTTTTGTCAATTCAATCATCAAGGGGGAGAAAGAGAAAGAGAGAGGAAAAAGGGGGGAGAAATTGACCCAAAACCAAGTGGATAAGTACCTTGGTCTCTCTTTTGTGATGATTGTTTGACAATTTTATTTGAGATTGGTTTTCGAGTGCCTTTTGGGATTCATGAAACTCTTGTTTATCTTGACTCTTCGGTTGTGTGGAGGCTTGGCCCGCTTTTCCCGTTTCTTTCGGGACCGAGAGCTTTTATTTGGAGTTTTCATGATCCTTCCTCATCTCAAGTAGCCTTGTGTTTGCTTTTGCTTGGCTTTTGGGCACTTGGATGAGGCTTGCCTTCAAACCCTTCCTTTGTGGTTTATTTTTAGTCAATGCATTCATCAAGGGGGAGATTGAGAACATATATGATGAATGATTGACTTTGATGAGAAAGGTTTGAGGCTTTTACCCGTTTTAGTCCATATCTCGCTATGCGCTTATTGTTTATGACTAACCGGTGGCGTGAGTTGTGTTGTGTTTCTGTGTTGGTGTGCGTGTGCGACATGTGTCTCTTGGCTGTGTTGATGTGCAGGTGTGGTGCTCAGATACAGTGGTCTATGGCGAGGTGAAGGTCAAGTAGAGACGTGCCGTGCCGACGGACCGGGAGCGGTGAAGGATGGGCGTGCCGTGCGGCGGACGTGCCATGCCGATGTACCCAGAGCGGTGAAGGGAGGACATGAGGCTTGGACTGAGGGACCAGAGAGCCAGAGGACCAGCTGTGGTAGCTGGCACGTGGCATCGGCGAGCGGGAGCACATGGGGATGTGCGGTGCATTGGCCGAGTCGGGACGACGCCGTCGCGTCACTTGGCGGGAGGTCGGCCACGGGCTTGCGTGCGGCGCAAGTGCCGTCGGCCAAGTCAAGAAGGAAGGCGAAGGCGTTGTGCCCGGCGTGGAGGCTGGACATGCATCGGCATCGGTGCCGGTGGTCGGGGTGTGAGAACCACATCCCGTCTTCGGTGCGGGTTCGGTAGCTGAGCCTCAAAAAGCTACCATCGACGGTTTCCGAGTTTGGGCCTCAAAACTCGGGTGGCCGGTTTCCGAGTTTGGGCCTCAAAACTCGGGATGTACGGTTTCCAGGTTTGGGCCTCAAAACCTGGGCTTGCGGGTTTCCGAGTTTGGGCCTCAAAACTCGGGGTGGACGGTTTCCCGGTTTGGGCCTCAAAACCGGGGGTTGGTCCGAAAGGACGGTCGACGCGTGGCGGCACCGAGAGGCTTGCGTTGCGGCGAAGCTATCGGTGAGAAGGCGCGGCGGTCGACGGTGGCGGCACATGGCGGCATCAGGGAGGTCGCGTCGAGGCGAAGCTACCGGATGTGCGGGCGTGGCCGTTGGATGAAGATTGACCGGACTGGATGGTTTTAGCCCTGGGGGATATTTGGGTTGAGTGCTTAATGTAAGGGCGTTTTGGTCTTCGGATATGCGCCTATATATATGAGGGGGCTGCTAGGGCAGCCGCCATCCTTAGAGCGGTGTCACTCTCATTTTGCTGTTTGTGAGAGGAGGCTAGGGTTACGGAGAGACAGGCTCATGTTCTTGAGCTTTTCGCCATCCAAGCTTTGATCTGCTGGAGTGGCTTGTAGCCCGACACCGAGTGCTTAATGAATCATCCATTCCTCTGAATCCAAGGATCAATTTCGTGGTTGAATTCGGGTTTTGAATTTGTTCTTCGCGTTCTTCTTTTCTCCACGATTTTCCCCTCCCCCGATCTCCCTCTACGTTGCGTCTTTTGCGATTCCGTTTGAATCAACTTGTTCTTTGATGTGAGGAGAACATTTCCACCGGAGGAATTCATCTCTACCCTCACGAACAAGTAGATCGGGCCGAAATCGTTTTTGTTCTTCGTTCTTCCCCTTTTCTAGTGTTCTTCGGATTTCTCATGGATTAGTTGGATTAAAGCGATGATATCCTAGGATTAGCTTCCCAACACGTAGAAGAACACTTGGGAGAAGTTTGGTTGCAGCCCCGTTCCATTTGGTGAAGATCCAATCGATTTTGGTTTTGTCCCGTGAGGATTTTGGGCGTTCTGGGAGGTCGCGGACAGTCCGCCCTATTGGCCGCGGACAGTCCGCGCATCGCGGTTCCAGCCGGACCAGTGGCTGGTTGCCTCGTTGCCTTTTCCTCGGGTGACCGGCGGACAGTCCGCCAAGTTTGGGGCGGACAGTCCGGCCATCGGGCTCCAGCTGGTTCAGTAGCTGCGCGGCTCGGTCGGTTTGGTCAGCAGTGACCGGCGGACAGTCCGCCAGTGTAGATCTCGGACAGTCCGCGAGTCGGGCAGGGAGTGTCCAGCAGGTTTGCTGTTTTGCGGTGTTGGCCGGCGGACAGTCCGCCTGGTCTTCGCGGACAGTCCGCCACTGGCGCGGACAGTCCGGGATCAGCAGGCCGGACAGTCCGAGAATCGCCTGTAGGGTGAGTTTTAGTGCGTTTGCTCTCCCGGCTTTTCCGCTTTGTTTCCGGACTTCTCGGTTGCTCCTATAGTTCACCTAGGAACCTCTCTACATATCTTTGCTACGCGTTAGCATTGGTATTTGGAGGAATCCCGACGTAGCCGTCTATCTACGTTAGGGAGTGGTCTTTTGGGTCCGAACTTGACTTGGAGTTTTGGGGGTTTTGGTTTGCTCCCTAGAGCGGTGCCTCGCTGTGATCCTAGGGATCATCCACCCTCTTTCTAGGGTCGTAGGCATCGCGTTTGAGTCCGAAGCTTTTGGGGTTGTTTTTGTTGGGACAGAGGCCGTAATTTCTGAGAAGAAATTTTAGGCTCCCATTCACCCCCCCTCTGGTCGCCTTGCGATAGCATTTTCGGTCCTTCAATCTCTTCCTCTCTCTCTCTTTTCTAGTTCTAATATAAGACTAGGTTCTAAACCTAAACTAGAGGGGTAACTAGTCTTTTACTTGATAGCTGGCTCCTGATTACAACTAGATGAACTAGATCTAATTCTAGATGAACTAGAAGAGATTCATCTAGAGGGACCTCTACTTCTAATTGAAACCCTAGTTTCTGATGTGGAGATGAATAATGAAGATGGAGATGCCTGGAGAGGGGGGTCTGGGTCTGGTTTTATAGCCCGGAGCGTGGAACGTGAGCCCTTGGATCAAACCGACTTCAGGGACGGTGGAGATGCATCCTAGGAGGCGGTGGAAGAAGGTTCTAGAAGGCGGAGGCGAAACGGGCTCTGTGGCCGACCGGTCGGTCTCCATGTGGGATCGGTCGGTCTAGCCCAGTGGGCTCATGTGGTGGCCCGCCTCGTGGTGTCTTCTGGTGTCTTCTAGATCCTTCTTTTGCAGATTTCGTTGTAAAATTAATATCTTTTCATCCGAGACTCCGAATATAGCAAATGATATGTCTGTTTCGATCGTCTCGATGAGCTCTTCGCAATGGTGCACTCCAATTCATCACTTGAGATACTTTTATATGGTAAAAATATGGATGTCCTACAAAACAAGTGAGAGCACCAAAACTCGTGGAACTCGTTAGTTTCAAACCCTACTACTATGCTTTGTAATTCATTTACTGTCATTTCATGCAATAGTTGATGGTTAATTATGAGCATTAGTGAGCGTCAAAAAGTTCCCCCATGCTTACCCTTTGCTAGTCCCTTAGCAAAGTCAAACCCAAAAGTGGATCAGGAGTTGTTACAATATCTTCACTTCCAACAAGTACACTTGCTGTTAAACAAAAATTCTCCGAAACATATCATATAATTCTTCACGGGGCTTATTACTCTTACCTTAGATCTTGAATAATTGAGAGATTGAACGATCAAATCAAGCACTATGTCTCTAGTTCTTTCACTTCACCTTTATCCCAGAGTTTTAATTAATTTTTAAAAGTTTTAATACATATGTTGTCAAATTAAACAATGAATCCAAAGAGAAAGTCAACCAACCATTGAATCAAGAAGTGCATGTGTATGGAAAAATGGAGTCGAATGCTCTTTTGAATATATTCACTCTCTTCTGTCTATCAGAGACATATGGCTATCAGGCTAATTCTTCTGTCGGTCACGTGCCCATTTTTTTCTGACATTTTTTTTTCGAGGTTCCGGACACTTGTCCCTTTTTATTTCCTCGAGATCTATCTTTTTGAGGTTTCGGACACTTGTCCCTTTTTATTTCCTTAGATCTTTCCTTTTTTTTCTTTTCTCTTTTTATTTCTCTTTTTTTAATAGCCACATGCTTCCAACAAACTTATAAGAGGGTAGCAACAAATAATTATGAGCATTAATGCGGAAGATGGATGAAATGTGTAAGTGATCTCAATTCAATGGCAAGATAACATCTCACAGGGTCACAAAGCTTAATTTAACTCAATGCAATCATTAGTCATATTCATATTTAGAAATCTCCGGAACTTTAGTGTTGTTTAGAACAAGATAATAGCAGCTCAGATCATCACATGTCATATCCCAATTACCTAGACCTTAGATTAAGTATTTGTCATCCATGTATTTAATTTTATTTTAAGGCGTCATTATTAATTATGAGAACTCATGCTTTTAAGGCTAGGTACTTGAAAGAAATTAGATAGAGCAACTATTCATCATTTCCATGCAAAAGATTAGAGAGAGAGGGTTTTTCTTTTATTATTAACTTCTTAAAACAATCTAAGCAAACTTAACATAGTATTTATTTAACCTAACACACTTTATTATAAATAACTAAGATAATGAATAAGACATACCTGGATCACGAAGATAATGGTGGTGCGTCTCCCCCAAGCTGGTTCCCTTAATAGCGTTGAGCCTTCATGTGCCCATATATTTTTGTCTCTCTTTTTTTTAATTAATGGTGAGCCTTCATGTGCTCACATATTTTTTTGTGTTTTCATTTTTAAGAGTGAACCTTCATGTGCTCACATATTTTTGGTGTTTTCATTTTGTTTATAGAATGAAAAACTTAAGAGGATAAAGATACTTACGTGGATACATGGGGTGCATTCCCCCAAGCTGAATGTTGACGTAGTCGTTCGATCTTGTAATGTAGCAGACTGACAGAGCTTTGATTGAGGTTGATGGTTGTTGAAACAGTGCTCTAGTAGTGGATGGAACATTCACTTGCTTGTCAGCTTTTCTTGGCCTTTTAATTCCTGTGAAACTCAAATAGACAACAAAACTTATGGAACAGATTAAGCATTAGCGATTGGCCACTCAAGCCTTAGTTGTCCAGAATTTCAGTAAGATCTCTTTCTCAATATTTTTATGTTTTTATATTTTTATGATGCAGGAGAAAATGCAACATGATGAATGTATGCATATTTATTTTTAGTATTATTATTATTATTATATTTTTTTTTGCCACCACGGTGAACATTCCTGTGGGTTTTTACACACCATAGAATTATTCACATGGGGCTTCATGGTTTATGATGTAGTGTAACAAATGCAATATTTTTATTTTTTTTTTCTAATGCAATGCAAAAATTAAAATGTTTGTGAATTAACTATGATGATATAAGAAATGATTATGGATTAAATATGAGAAATATGCAGGAAAGTAAATATGAGGATAACTACCAGTTTTTAACTTTTGGCGAAGGTTCGGATATTTAGGTCCGACGAATTGGACCATCCCTTGGTTTAGACCTCCCAAGGTATGCTAGACGTTTGGAAAGTTGTTATTGATTGTACCTTGAGGTGCAGACTTTTTCTTTCATACTTTCTTGGTCTGAGTCTTCACTTCCTGTGGTTCACTGTCTTGAGATTTCTTTCCTTTCTTTTCTGGGACAGTGTCGATAGCTTCTTCTTCGTGATTAGCCTCTCTATTCTTGATAGTTTGTCTTCTTTGGTATTGAGAGCGGCGTCTTTCACTTTTATTCTTCTTGGGTGCTTCATTGGGCATTTAGTTGATGAAGTTGCATCGTGTTTTTTTTTCAGGAAAGTGAAAATGGATTTCCTCTTGTAAATGATTGTACTTGTAGCATAGAGGAATGGTCTTCCTAGGATGAGGTGGACATCATCGTGTTCTCATGTCGAGGATCAAGAAGTCTGTGGGGACTTCATGACCTCTAATTCTGACTACGACGTCTTCCATCATTCCTTCTTGTTTATGCCTCTTGATATGGTGTCACTCTTGTTCTTCGTTCGTCCAGCAGTTTGAAATGAAGCATTAATTATGGAAGCTGGCAGCATCTTGCTCAGTGTTCATGTTCTTGTAGATCTACGATCTTAACTCTGTGGAATTTGGGAGTGATAAACTTTGCCCTGTTTGCTCAAGAGTGTGTCCTGCTCATAAAGACAAGGTAGAGATCACGTGCATGAGCTCTGTTGGTGGAAAAACACCAACAGAACCAAAAGTTTTGTTTATTCCTCTCTAACCTTAGGCACATTGCACAAAACAAACTTGTTGTTTATGTGTTCTATTCAATCTTAACATGAGTGATAGGATCAGAGGATGAGCATAAAAGTAGCATCTTAAAATATTTAACAAATCAGATTACTTAACCTAAGGAAGGATAATCTATGCATAAAGTGTTGATCATAATTGAGATATATCATCTTCCAAAGGTTAGATGCACAACATTTTAGCTCATTTAGTTAAGACAGTGAGATTCAAGAGAGTAAAGCTAGGAGCAAAGATCAAAGGACTGAACATGTTGAGTTGATTAGGTTGGATCAAGTGAAGTGCAACTTAAACATGTTTTGTTCTTTATTTATGTTCATACTAGAATCAAATAGAAACTTTTAAAGTGATGATCACTTACCTTGAAATGTTACTTTGTCATTGAAGAGTGATTGTGTCAAACCTCCTTGTGGAAGGTTCTCTTGTCTAGCTAGCTTGTCTTCTCTTGCTCGTCTCATAGTGTGCTTGAGAGGAGGAAGATCACAGTGGAATCATCTTTAGAGGTATCGACCTTCCTTCTCTTGTGTCGACTTATCAATGAAGGCGCATTGTTCCTCGAGTATGCTGACTAGGATCCTCTCTCTTTCTTGTATTAATTCTGTACTATGAGGATGTAGGGACAGTTCCGCATTCTTCTCTTGTCAACCTTTATTGTTTTTCTTTAATTATTGGGTTGGCAAGAGACTTGAATTTAGAGCTGCTACTCGAGTGCCTCTATGAGAGTCTTTTGTCTTGTAGTGTCACAACGGAGACTTGTCCTCTCAATAGTGTCTAGATGATGGAGATCTTATCGACTATTCTTCTTGATTTGCTAGCTCAGGTACTATCTCTCCATTTTCTAACTCTTATGGTGCAGTGGCTTCATCCTTCATGACGCCCTCCGCAACTCTTGGCAGTTAGTTCTTCCCTTGACGTCTTCTCTTGGTCCTCTTTGGCTGCTCATAAGTGATGTAGATGTTGAAAATGCAGCAAAAGATCCAAAAGTTGACTTCTTCAGGTCCGACAAAGATGATAACATTGATGATGTTCAAGAACGTTCTTCCAAGAATGTGTGGTGGATCATATTCTTCTTCTCGACTGAGACAACATCTAGTGGTTTGTACTAATTAAAGTGGTGAGTAGAAGATCAATATGTTTGAATTTGGGTTTCTCCTTCCTCCCTTTGATTGTGAAACACATCTAGACAACGGAATTGTCTCTCCTAGGCTGGCTTGATGTAGATGCACTCCCGACAACAGGTTCATGTGTTTGACGTGTAGGTCTTGCTATTGTTGTAGTGGTACCATCTTGTCTCCAAGCTAGCTCTTGATTAGAAAAGAGGATAACTTCCCACTTCTTGTCTTGATGTCTTGGACAATGATGATTGCAGGCATAAGTTGTCTCATACGAGGAGAGTTGCATCCTGTTTGTCATCAGCGCCCAAGCAAGACTCAAAGCTAGGCTGGCACCATTTGTGATCTGAGAGTAGGTTTGTGTGTCTATGGTTTGGGTTTTGGATCTTCAATGTTCAGACTAAACCATGGATGAACAAAATCTCTCTCCTGCATAATGTTAGTGGATATATACCCGAAGGATTGCAAGAATTTGAAGCATGGGTTATTATCCACAACATATGTATTTTGCATCTATGCTAATAAAAAGATGTTTTTAGGATTACTTTAGCATAGATTAGTATTTCATGTGTTGGTTGCACTTTAACATGATTCAAGGCAAAAGATAACTTGCAGTAGAAGACAAAATAAATAAACTTTGATACTCACAGTTATTTCATCCATGATGGATGAGCTGAATCTTCATTGTGCAAAGTTGTGGAAGTTCATTGTACGCCTTGCTTCATCTCCAGTGTGAGTTCATCTTTGGACTTTCCCAAATTGATATTGAAAGTTTGCCTGCAGGGGTTAGTCCAACAAAATATCCAACATCCACTATAGCATACTATTGGCTCAAAAATCAACCTAGACACCACGTCTAATTTGATCTAGGAAGGCATTTTAACTTAATTGCTTAAATTAAAAGCCTTTGAAAGCAAGATCACCACTCCTAAACTAGGCACCATGCTTAATTTAAGACATGTATGAAAGTACTCCAAACCTAAACATATAATATAGCGAATGAGGGTAATATGAAAGTATTATAGAGATTTATTCAGATGGTGATGAAAGAGCATGATTAGTATATGAGCATATCTTAAAGGTAGAGATAACCAACATAGCAACATGGCAAGGGATATTCCTAGAAAGTCTATTCCCCAAGCTTGGATTTTGTACAAATCAAGATTGGATGAATGTAATTCAATGTTGCATGATGATTGGTGGGTGTGGCAGAACCTCCTGAATTAAGTGGCCCACATACACCCATCATTGTCCTAAAGACTTCTGATCGGCGTGCACGAGTTCCAAATGACTCAAGAGATCTGTCGGGTGTCCTCGGGAAACCCGAATCATCCACGTTATATTCTTTTCAGGAATTCCCTCGTCAAGCATCACAGTATTACAACAGTTTCATAGATAAGATAAATCAGAGTAAAAGCGGAAAGGGTATATAACATAGATCGAAACTTAGGTTTAAAAGTTTACAATCCATAAGTACTTATTACATAAAAGGTTCGGAACTTCATATTACATATACCACACAAATTTTTGTTACTTGCCCAAGGTCAAACATCAGAGTCATTATCACTCTCCTCCGCAAGAGTGAAGAAACATTGACCACCAAAAGGATGATCAATGAACTCACCTGCAACAAAGGTTAACAAACCTTGAGTACAAAAGTACTCAACAAGACTTAACCGTCTAGAAAAGAGAAGAAGACTCAGGTATGAAGGTTATAGGGATTCAAGGTAAGGCTTTAGCAAGATCAAAACATTTCTTTTGCATAAAAGCTTACTAATAGTAAAGCCTATTTTCAAGTTTTAACTCAAGATAAAACTTTATAACTATCCAAAGATTCTCAAACTTTCATAAGCATACCACATCTTTCGTTCTCATTTCATAAAGATCCCATTCATTACTACGGTGCAGGTCAGTGGATTGAGGCTCGATATCCGAGGAAACACGGCGATTCGAATCGTTTAAACCCAGCTGGGGATTCAGTACCACACGATATATGTAGAACTTAATCTTGCATATGTCAACCCTATCTATAGATCCTCCCATACAAGAACGGGTCCAGCGTCACCCGAGAGTACAGTACACCTCGAACCCGACTATCTTATAGCCCCGAGGGTACACGCTACTCCCGCCATCTCTTCACTCCCAGTACGCGGTTGGCCGTTCTCAAGTATCGGAATAGCTATAGACGAGGCTTACCACCGCATGTGGGCTGTACTCAAAGATCTCAATCACAGCAGGCCAACAACGATAAGGTCCTATGTTGAGTAACCTTACAACAAGACTCCATTCTTGATGTAAGTTACTATTGTTATCATGTTATCTCAAGATTCATGATTTCCATAACATAGCAACCATTTTTAAAAGCACCTACTATATTGAAGTAGTAAAGCATGACTAAGCATACTAAGCATTTTCATAAAACAGGTATCAAGGTGAAGTATTTGAAATCATCAAGGTTGGTAATGCATCAATTAAGGTTCACTCAACTCCTATTCACTTAATGCATCATATTAACTCAAATGATATCAATAACTTTATAAAATACAAGGATAGGTTTAATGTCCGGGGCTTGCCTTGTTGATCAGCGAAGTCCGGAGATTCTGAAAAGCTAGAAGGATCCACACACTCAGGAGAAACCCACTGAGGATCCGGTCCTTCCGAAACGAGATCTACACGTAGAAGTGCATATGCATGATCAATGAGATGCTTATGACATGATCATGGTAAAGATGGAAATTTTCTAAGCTGTAGACATTTATACATACAATCTTTCATCACGGTAGAGTTGCAAATCAACAAAACCAAATTAGCTACTAAACTATATATTATTACTAAGCAAATTTTATTATCTCTATTAAGCAAGATTAGGTAACTATCAAGCAACAAAAGGTCATTAATATAAAGGAATCCATAACCAGGGAGCAAATTTTGCTAGTTTTCCACTGGTTGTCAAACAATTCCAAAAGTCACACAAATCCCAAGTGATTAACTATTTCTTTTTATTTTATAAGCCATTTTAATTAGCTCCTTATTTGTACACAAATCATACTTATTCAAATAGAGCTGAAATTAATCATGAAGGTAGATATCAGTGACATAAACTCACATGTCAAATTTCATGATTTTTGGAGAAACACAGAAAATCACATAATTCATCAAAGTTACATTTATTAATTAAAGTGCAGATTTAATTGTCAAAGTAAAATTACTCAAAACACAAGTTTTATAATTTTTATATTAACATAGACATGTTATAAGCTTACATATCAAATTTCAGGATTTACAGAGCGATAGAAAAATTATAGCAAAAATAACAAACTTGGCTACTGTGCATAAAGCCATAAAAAGAAAAACTCCATTCTAGCCCATACTGGGCTTTCGGCCCAGTCCGGCGCGGCCCAGCGCACGCGAAAACAGGCCCGGCCTGGCTCCCGCCCGCGCGCTCTGGCGCTTTAGCAGAAAAGCCCTTCGGCTTAAACGAAACTAACCCGCAGTCCATGGCGATATTCACCTGAGTCACGGACTTTGCAACCAACACCCTACAAAGAGTCGTCTTCGCAAACGGGAGGTCCCCGACCCTGGCCCGAGCGGACGGCGGCGCACCGAGCGCCAGCGAGCCTTACGCCGGCCATCTCCGGCCAGTAGAGACCTAGCGGACACGAGCATCAGCACCGTCGAGTCACCCGCGGCCGATAGAGCTTCTAACCCTAAACTCTACCACTCCAGGGAGGTCTGGCCACGCACGACGGCGTACCGAACCGCGGCGGAGCTGTTCCGGTGAACTCAGGCCGGTAGCAGTAGAACGGAGGGGCTAGGAAGCTTCAGTAGCTCACCCTGATGCTGGCCACGTAGTTGGTTCAAGCGGAGGATGAACCGGAAGGCGAGGTCCACGGAGCAGTGGCTCGCAGCGGCGAACCCCGGCGAGTCAAGCGTTGTTCCGGCGAGACCTGAGCACCAAATGGAAAACCACCAAGCCGATCAGTAACCTGGGGTCAAGACGAAGTAGAAACACAAAATAGGGAGAGTAGAGGAGGGCCCAGTTGGGCTGACCACGGTGAGGTCGAGCTCGGCGGTGAATTTGGATTTGGATGGAGATGAGTCCGTCGGTGCCCTAGGTGGCAAGACGGCGATGGCGAGCGCAGGAGGAGACGCCACGACGCGAGGGAGAGCGCCAGCAGCTGCTTGACATCGCCACGAACACGGTTGCGAGCTTATTCGGGAGAGATCGATGCCTAACGCGCTGGCATCGTCGATCAAAGATCGGCCTCCACCACCATGAACAGGGAAAAGAAACTTATCCCCTCTTCTCCTTTATACCCTTTCGGTTTATTTGAAATTACTTCAGATTTTTTAATATAAGTTGAAAATATGTTAAAATATCAAATGTTCAGAATTCAATACTGAACATCTTTTATTTTTGCAATATATGCAGAATATGCTTAGATTTTGAATTAGGGTTTGCAAATCAAAAGGGGACAATTAGGGCAAAATGGTATTTTCACCATTACTACTGATTTCGAATAAGAACTTGAAAAACTTTACACATCAAAGTTGATCCTTATCAAAAATGGAGCAACTTTGCTTTTTGAAGCATACTCAAATTTTTTTTTAGATTTTGATTGCTATTAAAGGGGATAAAATAGGATTTTTGAATTAATAACATTACTTAATTGAATTCCAACCAAATTTGAATTATACCTCAATGGTGACTTGAAACATGTTCCAAATACACCTTTGAGACATAATACCAAGATGTGGTCAAAAATTCATTACTATATTAGAAATTACCATAATACCCTTATATAACATAAAAGCATTATTCACCACATAAGAAAACATAAACTAGGGTTTCAAACTTAAACACTCCTTATCAACTAAGCACAAGCATGATGAATTAAACTTGTTTTTAGTGAATGCATACTTAGGTTATCAACTCAAATGCAATGCCAGTGCATATGATGATATGTCAGGTTTTAGTCTGCTTAACACTAGAGTGTTACAGCTCTTTCCCCCTTAAAGAAATCTCGTCCCGAGATTTAACCTGTAGGCTAACTAATGGAAAAGGAAATGTGCCAGGCACTTCCATTACTAACCTTTACATAAAGCAGGGGATAGGTCATCATATAATAGATTACAAGGACTACACAGAAGAAAGAAACTCAGGAAAACTTTCTAAGAGAAACTCTTCTGACTCCCATGTGGCTTCATCTTCCGTATGTTGATTCCATTGAACCTTGTAGAACTTGACAATTCTTTTTCGAGTAACTCGATCTTTCTGGTCAAGAATCTTGATAGGATACTCTGAGTATGTCAGATCAGGCTCTAATTCAATCTCTTCAACATGAATGACATGATCAGGCACTTGAAGACATTTCTTTAACTGAGAGACATGGAACACATTATGAACTAATGATAACTGTGGCGGTAAATCAAGTTGATATGCCACCATTCCACATCTTTTAAGAATCTGATAGGGACCTATATATCGTGGTGCCAACTTTCCTTTGATTCCAAATCGAGTAACTCCTTTCATTGGTGATACCTTGAGATAGACATAATCACCAACTTTAAAGGTAAGAGACCGTCGTCTCTTATCACCATAACTCTTTTGCCTGGATTGTGCTATCTTCATATTCTCTCGAATCAACCTGACTTTTTCTTCAGCTTCTTTAACTAAGTCAACCCCAAAGAGACTACGTTCTCTAGGTTCAGACCAACTTAACGGTGTTCTGCATCTTCTGCCATACAGAGCTTCAAATGGTGCCATCTTAATGCTCTCTTGATAACTATTATTGTAAGAAAACTCTGCTAAAGGTAAACATTCATCCCATTTCTCTGAATAGTTGAGTACATAGGATCTTAACATATCTTCTAAGATCTGATTAACTCTTTCAGTTTGGCCCCCAGTCTGTGGATGATAAGCTGTACTATGCAAAAGCTCGGTACCCAAGGACTTATGTAAGTGCCTCCAGAAAACATTGACAAACTGTGTCCCTCTATCAGACACCATAGTCTTTGGAACACCATGCAGACTTACAATTCTGTCAAAATATATTTTGGCATAGCTAGATGCTGGATATGTTGTTTTAACAGATATAAAATGAGCTGATTTGGTCAGACGATCAACAATGACCCATATGGAATCAAACCCTTTTGATGTCCTGGGCAGACCCACTATGAAATCCATACTAATGTCATCCCACTTCTAAGATGGAATTGGCAATGGTTGCAATTCTTCAGCAGACCTAAGATGAATTGCTTTCACTTTCTGACAAGTATCACATTTAGCTACATAACTAGCAATTTCAAGTTTCATCTTAGTCCACCAGAATCTCTGTTTCAGATCATGATACATCTTATTACTACCTGGATGTACTAAAAATCTTGTTGCATGAGCTTCATCAAGAATCTGCTTTCTGAGTTCAGGAACCTTTGGAACTACTAATCCATCCTTAAACCAAATTACTCCAGCTTCATCTATTTGGAAATTGGAATTCTGCTCAGAGTGAATCTTTTCTTTCAGATGGATCATACCCTTGCTTTCTTTCTGGGCTGTAATGATCTGATCTTTAATGGATGATTGAACGGTCACATTTGCAATATTTCCTTGTGGAATCATTTTAAGGCTTAACCTTTCAAACTCATAGCACAAGGTAATATCTATCGGCTTGACTTCCAGACAATTGCAATGACCCTTTCGACTGAGTGCATCTGCCACCACATTGGCTTTACCTGGGTGATAGTGCACTTCAATATCATAATCTTTTATCAGTTCTAACCATCTTCTCTGACGCATATTCAACTCGGACTGAGTGAAGATGTATTTCAAGCTTTTATGATCAGTGTATATGTGACAAATATTACCCAACAAATAATGTCGCCAGATCTTTAGAGCATGGACTATAGCTGCCAACTCTAGATCATGTGTTGGATAATGTTCTTCGTGCCGCTTAAGTTGTCGTGAAGCATAGGCAATAACTCTGCCTTCTTGCATCAGTACACACCCAATGCCTTTGCCTGAAGCATCACAATAAACATCAAAGGATTTTTCAATGTCTGGCTGAGCTAGTACTGGTGCAGTTGTCAAAAACTTTTTCAAAGTCTGAAAAGCTTCTTCACATTCCGTTGACCATACAAACTTGGTGTCATTCTTTAACAATGTTGTCATTGGTTTAGAGATCTTGGAGAAGTCGGGGATAAATCTACGATAATACCCTGCTAATCCTAAGAAACTCCGAACTTGATGTACTGACGTTGGTGACTTCCAGTCAAGAACTTCTTGGACTTTGCTTGGATCTACTGCAACACCTTCAGCTGATAGAACATGACCCAAGAATTGAACTTTGTCTATCCAGAACTCACATTTACTGAATTTAGCATATAACTGATGTTCTCTCAGGTGAGTCAACACTATACTGAGATGTTCTGCATGCTCTTCTTTGGTTTTGGAATAGATAAGAATGTCATCAATAAACACAACCACGAACTTATCTAGCTCTGGCATAAACACTGAATTCATCAAATACATGAAGTGTGCTGGGGCATTGGTCAGACCAAAAGACATGACTAGATATTCATATAGACCATATCTGGTAGTGAATGCTGTTTTTGGAACATCTTCTGGTTTGATCTTGATCTGATGATACCCCGATCTCAAATCTATCTTCGAAAATACCTTCGCACCAGCAAGTTGATCAAAGAGAAGATCAATATGGGGCAAAGGATACTTATTCTTGATTGTCATTTCATTCAAGGGGCGATAATCAACACATAGCCTCAAGGTATGGTCCTTCTTCTTTACAAAGATCGCTGGACAACCCCATGGCGATGAACTGGGTCGAATGAAACCTTTATCTATCAAACCTTGCAACTGAGTTTTCAACTCTGCTAACTCTTTTGGTGGCATTCTATAAGCTCTTCTGGCTATTGGTGTTGTCCCTGGTTTGAGTTCTATTTCAAATTCCACATCACGATCAGGTGGCAGACCAGGTAAATCTTCTGGGAACACATCAGGAAACTCACAGACCACCGGAATGTCTTGGATTTCCTTAACAGAGGTAGCACACACTCGCTCAATTGCCCTCTTAAGAGTAGGAAGATGGACAAGAAGTTGAGATTTGCTATTAGGTAAGTTGAGCTTGATGGTTCTATTCAAGGTGTCTATCACTGCACCTCTCTAGTTCATCCAGTTCATACCCAAGATCACATCTATACTTGGATCTTTTAAAACTATCATGGAGGTTGGAAATATATTTCCACCCAGATCTATAGGTACCTGATGTACCATTTCCTTAGTACATAGTCGACCCCCAGGTGACTGTATAAAGAATTTATCTTTGGTTTCACCAATAGGTATATTATACTTCTCCGCAAATGTTCTATTCATGAAAGTATGTGATGCACCAGAATCAAAAAGTGTAATTGCTGGGTGTTGAGCAACAGGGAACATACCAAGCATAACAGGTTCTCCTTCAGGAATAGCTTCTATCTGCGTATGGAAAACCTTTCCTGTTTTCTGAGTACCCTTACCCTTCTGATTGTTCTGTGCATTACCCTTGTTCTGGTTTGCTTGTTGATTTCCTGCTGGCCTTGGTACATTGGCATTGGGAACATTCTGCCTTGGATAAGGACAGTCACGAGAGAAATGTCCAACCTTTCCACAATTATAGCATGGATAATTTGTAGCTTGTGGCACTGGTGGACGAATAGCAGGAACATTCTGCTGACGTTGAACATTAAAAGGCATAGCAGGCCTTGCAAAAGTACTCTGAAAATTCTGTTGCTGAGGCGGACGGTACGGTGGACGATAAGATGGGCGGAACTGCTGGACTGGATGATATACGAGCCTCTAACGCTTCTTGTTGCCGCCAGATGATCCAGACCCTGATGCAAATACCTTCTTTTTCTTAGCCTCCTTATGCTTGCGATTCTTTTCTTCACTAGCTATAGCAACATTCACTGTCTCATGATAATTTATATTGCCACAAGTTGTCAGCATAGACTGAAGCTTTGTATTCAATCCTCTCATGAAACATGCCTTCTTCTTTTCATCAGTGTTGACTTGGTCAAAGGCATATTGGGACAGATGATTAAACTTCCCAATGTACTGCATAACTGGCTCATCTCCCTGACGGAGAGCTAAGAACTCTTCAAGCTTCATCTTCATAACTCCATCTGGAATATAATGAGCCCTGAAGGCCTCCTTGAATTTAGCCCAAGTGATTCGGTGGCCGGCTGGTTGAACAGCTAATAAATTTGCCCACCAAACCCCTACGGCTCCTCGAAGTTGCTGAGCCGCAAAAGCTGGCTTCTGGACTTCAGTACAATTTATAAGAGTGAATTTTTGTTCCATGGTGCGGAGCCTATCATCAGCTTCAAGAGGTTCATCAGCTTTAGTGAACACTGGAGGACGGGTATCAGTGAAATCGACATAAGTTGTCTCTTCCCTGTTATTACGGCCACGACCACGTTGACCACCATTCTGATTTTGTGCTAACAGGGTTGTTGCATTGACCAATGCTGCAATTGCATCAGCCAAAGAAGGTGGAACTGGTGGTGCATTAGGGATATCATCCCCACCATGGGAAGCACTAGCGCCACGAGTGTTAACAGGCATCTGTTTAAAACAAACCATACTTTGATTAACATTCATATATATACACCATAACATGCATACCATGCTCAACTTATTTATCATACAAGTCCGCTCTTGGGCAGGACTACTGAAACCACTATCTTGCACAACTTGACCATACTAGAGGTTTTCTGACTAACTAGGTTACAAAGTCAGAAGGGTCACACTAGGATACATCTCATGTCTACTCAACCTCTAGGTCTATCACTCTTCCCTAGATAAGACTTCATACTCCACCGGCTCTAACTCCTCATCTTCTTCTTCCTCTGCTTCCACCTCAGATTCCGTCTCCGGAGAAGGTGGCGTAGCAGGTTCTGGCTGCAACTGTGCAGTCAGCTCCTCCACCTGCCTATGAAGGTCAGCATGATGGATCTGCATGAGGCTCTGATTGTCCCTCATTACATCTACTCGGGTTCGTGCCCGATTCCTCTGTTTGACGGCCTTCCTCCACTTACACTCAAACTCTTGATGTTGTTCGTGGTGGTACTGCAACTGCTCACGTAACTCTTCCTTCTCTCTGGTACCCCTCATCCTTTCTTCATTCGCCCTTGCCAACTCCATGTACAGGCGGTCTA
The DNA here is from genome assembly GCA_009763385.1 of Coix lacryma-jobi var. lacryma-jobi. Taxonomy (NCBI): domain Eukaryota; kingdom Viridiplantae; phylum Streptophyta; class Magnoliopsida; order Poales; family Poaceae; genus Coix; species Coix lacryma-jobi. The sequence goes on from CM019831.1 coordinate 88,846,921, forward strand.
CTTCCGCCAGAAGTTGTGACGAGGCACTGTTACTTCCTTCACCTTCTTCATAAGCAACCACTGGCTGGTTGCTTCCCACACTATCTGCGGGTTCATCATCTCTTGGGGCAAGAACGTATCGAGGAACACCTCGAGGTCCGGTACACTTGCGTGCAGTCTGTTTGGTACGGACCATCTGCCAAATATTTATACTTTGAACATTAGAACTATATATGTTCCAAGATTAAGAGACAGAGTTTTATAATTAGATAGACATATAGACTCTATTTAGATACAACTTCTAAGAGGGAAAGTTAATTATATGTTATCAATCATGATGCATGAATCGTACTTACGAACAAACACACATCAAACAAATAATTACTTTAAAGTAGTCACTTATAATAAAAGCGAATAAACTTCCTTTTCACAATTAGGGCAATATTATACTGTTATAAGTATTGTTCCTTAGATATAAATATCACCATAACTAAAAACATATCCATTTAGATAGAAAGATAAGTCTAAAGAATGAATTAAGGTAAGTCAGAAGCATAAGACAAGTCTAGAAGCAATTTGGACTCAAACTAATTCGAAATTTAGTTTGACTCAAAACTTTTGAAGTATTCAAAAATGAATACTGTTATACTTTCTAAGGGAACCTGCTCTGATACCAGCTGTGGCAGAACCTCCTGAATTAAGTGGCCCACATACACCCATCATTGTCCTAAAGACTTCTGATCGGCGTGCACGAGTTCCAAATGACTCAAGAGATCTGTCGGGTGTCCTCGGGAAACCCGAATCATCCACGTTATATTCTTTTCAGGAATTCCCTCGTCAAGCATCACAGTATTACAACAGTTTCATAGATAAGATAAATCAGAGTAAAAGCGGAAAGGGTATATAACATAGATCGAAACTTAGGTTTAAAAGTTTACAATCCATAAGTACTTATTACATAAAAGGTTCGGAACTTCATATTACATATACCACACAAATTTTTGTTACTTGCCCAAGGTCAAACATCAGAGTCATTATCACTCTCCTCCACAAGAGTGAAGAAACATTGACCACCAAAAGGATGATCAATGAACTCACCTGCAACAAAGGTTAACAAACCTTGAGTACAAAAGTACTCAACAAGACTTAACCGTCTAGAAAAGAGAAGAAGACTCAGGTATGAAGGTTATAGGGATTCAAGGTAAGGCTTTAGCAAGATCAAAACATTTCTTTTGCATAAAAGCTTACTAATAGTAAAGCCTATTTTCAAGTTTTAACTCAAGATAAAACTTTATAACTATCCAAAGATTCTCAAACTTTCATAAGCATACCACATCTTTCGTTCTCATTTCATAAAGATCCCATTCATTACTACGGTGCAGGTCAGTGGATTGAGGCTCCATATCCGAGGAAACACGGCGATTCGAATCGTTTAAACCCAGCTGGGGATTCAGTACCACACGACATATGTAGAACTTAATCTTGCATATGTCAACCCTATCTATAGATCCTCCCACACAAGAACGGGTCCAGCGTCACCCGTGAGTACAGTACACCTCGAACCCGACTATCTCATAGCCCTGAGGGTACACGCTACTCCCGCCATCTCTCCACTCCCAGTACGCGGTTGGCCGTTGTCAAGTATCGGAATAGCTATAGACGAGGCTTACCACCGCATGCGGGCTGTACTCAAAGATCTCAATCACAGCAGGCCAACAACGATAATGTCCTATGTTGAGTAACCTTACAACAAGACTCCATTCTTGATGTAAGTTACTATTGTTATCATGTTATCTCAAGATTCATGATTTCCATAACATAGCAACCATTTTTAAAAGCACCTACTATATTGAAGTAGTAAAGCATGACTAAGCATACTAAGCATTTTCATAAAACAGGTATCAAGGTGAAGTATTTGAAATCATCAAGGTTGGTAATGCATCAATTAAGGTTCACTCAACTCCTATTCACTTAATGCATCATATTAACTCAAATGATATCAATAACTTTATAAAATACAAGGATAGGTTTAATGTCCGGGGCTTGCCTTGTTGATCAGCGAAGTCCGGAGATTCTGAAAAGCTAGAAGGATCCACACACTCAGGAGAAACCCACTGAGGATCCGGTCCTTCCGAAACGAGATCTACACGTAGAAGTGCATATGCATGATCAATGAGATGCTTATGACATGATCATGGTAAAGATGGAAATTTTCTAAGCTGTAGACATTTATACATAATCTTTCATCACGGTAGAGTTGCAAATCAACAAAACCAAATTAGCTACTAAACTATATATTATTACTAAGCAAATTTTATTATCTCTATTAAGCAAGATTAGGTAACTATCAAGCAACAAAAGGTCATTAATATAAAGGAATCCATAACCAGGGAGCAAATTTTGCTAGTTTTCCACTGGTTGTCAAACAATTCCAAAAGTCACACAAATCCCAAGTGATTAACTATTTCTTTTTATTTTATAAGCCATTTTAATTAGCTCCTTATTTGTACACAAATCATACTTATTCAAATAGAGCTGAAATTAATCATGAAGGTAGATATCAGTGACATAAACTCACATGTCAAATTTCATGATTTTTGGAGAAACACAGAAAATCACATAATTCATCAAAGTTACATTTATTAATTAAAGTGCAGATTTAATTGTCAAAGTAAAATTACTCAAAACACAAGTTTTATAATTTTTATATTAACACAGACATGTTATAAGCTTACATGTCAAATTTCAGGATTTACAGAGCTATAGAAAAATTATAGCAAAAATAACAAACTTGGCTACTGTGCATAAAGCCATAAAAAGAAAAACTCCATTCTAGCCCATACTGGGCTTTCGGCCCAGTCCGGCGCGGCCCAACGCACGCGAAAACAGGCCCGGCCTGGCTCCCGCCCGCGCGCTCTGGCGCTTTAGCAGAAAAGCCCTTCGGCTTAAACGAAACTAACCCGCAGTCCATGGCGCTATTCACCTGAGTCACGGACTTTGCAACCAACACCCTGCAAAGAGTCGTCTTCGCAAACGGGAGGTCCCCGACCCTGGCCCGAGCGAACGGCGGCGCACCGAGCGCCAGCGATCCTTACGCCGGCTATCTCCGGCCAATAGAGACCTAGCGGACACGAGCATCATCACCGCTGAGTCACCCGCGGCAGATAGAGCTTCTAACCCTAAACTCTACCACTCCAGGGAGGTCTGGCCACGCACGGCGGCGGACCGAACCGCGGCGGAGCTGTTCCGGCGAACTCAGGCCGGTAGCAGTAGAACAGAGGGGCTAGGAAGCTTCAGTAGCTCACCCTGATGCTGGCCACGTAGTTGGTTCAAGCGGAGGATGAACGGGAAGGCGAGGTCCACGGAGCAGTGGCTCGCAGCGGCGAACCCCGGCGAGTCAAGCGATGTTCCGGCGAGACCTGAGCACCAAATGGAAAACCACCAAGCCGATCAGTAACCTGGGGTCAATACGAAGTGGAAACACAAAACAGGGAGAGTAGAGGAGTGCCCAGTTGGGCTGACCACGGTGAGGTCGAGCTCGGCGGCGATTTCGCCCGGCGGGAAGAAGAACAGCGAGTACGAGCTCTCTGAGGCAATAGAGGTCGAATGGATAGGTTCTGGAGATGCGCAAGGAGGTAAGGGAGTTATAGTCGCGTTCAAAATGGATGAGGATGCTTGGTGTGCGGTGAATTTGGATTTGGATGGAGATGAGTCCGTCAGTGCCCTAGGTGGCAAGACGGCGATGGCGAGCGCAGGAGTTGACGCCACGACGCGAGGGAGAGCGCCAGCAGCTGCTTGACATCGCCACGAACACGGTTGCGAGCTTATTCGGGAGAGATCGATGCCTAACGCGCTGGCGTCATCGATCAAAGATCGGCCTCCACCGCCATGAACAGGGAAAAGAAACTTATCCCCCCTTCTCCTTTATACCCTTTCAGTTTATTTGAAATTACTTCAGATTTTTGAATATAAGTTGAAAATATGATAAAATATCAAATGTTCAAAATTCAATACTGAACATCTTTTATTTTTGCAATATATGCAGAATATGCTTAGATTTTGAATTAGGGTTTGCAAATCAAAAGGGGACAATTAGGGCAAAATGGTATTTTCACCATTACTACTGATTTCGAATAAGAACTTGAAAAACTTTACACATCAAAGTTGATCCTTATCAAAAATGGAGCAACTTTGCTTTTTGAAGCATACTCAAATTCTTTTTAGATTTTGATTGCTATTAAAGGGGATAAAATAGGATTTTTGAATTAATAACATTACTTAATTGAATTCCAACCAAATTTGAATTATACCTCAATGGTGACTTGAAACATGTTCCAAATACACCTTTGAGACATAATACCAAGATGTGGTCAAAAATTCATTACTATATTAGAAATTACCATAATACCCTTATATAACATAAAAGCATTATTCACCACATAAGAAAACATAAACTAGGGTTTCAAACTTAAACACTCCTTATCAACTAAGCACAAGCATGATGAATTAAACTAGTTTTTAGTGAATGTATACTTAGGTTATCAACTCAAATGCAATGCCAGTGCATATGATGACATGTTAGGTTTTAGTCTGCTTAACACCAGAGTGTTATAGTAGGATATACCTTGTATTTGTTGTTCCTTCGTTCTTTTCTGCTCCAGACCTTGGAAGGTTAGTGACAAAATACCCGAAGGAATATTTTCATAATTATATTTCTATACTCATTACAAGGACAGTGCAGCAGAAAGGTAGGCATAGCTAATAACCAGGTATTATGATGGGGTGTAAGGATTCTACTGGTTATAGCTTGCTCATGGGGTAGTGATAGATAAAAGTGGAATTCTAAAACAACATTCATAAGAATGAAAATAAAAATAATGAAAAAACTGGGACAAAAAAGGAAAAGATAAAAGTATGATTACAAGGTTAAACTAAGACTTAAGTTGATCTACTGTTCCCCGGCAACGGCGCCAGAAATGCTTGTTGGTATAAATTAACGCACACTCTACTTTATCCGCAAGCGCACAGATAAAATCTACCGATGTAGCACTTCACCGGAGTAACCCAGTTTTAATATCGAACCCAAAGGAACGGATAGTGTTAAGTCTTTAAGTCTAACCCCTGAGTGGCTAACAAGGACAGAGAATCTAGAAGTATAAAGGGGATCACTAAGGCTATCTAAATCCAACTTAAGAGTGATATGTTTATATTATTCTTAGTGGGGAAGTTGCCATAAAAGGTCACAAACAGAGTATGAGTCTTTTATGCAAATGTATAATCCTACCGAGCCTACACACGGGTAAGTGGACTATAGAAGAATCAACAAGGCTATAAGAGTCACTCTTGCGAACAACCACCACTACCGGCGTTATAGGAGGCATTTATGAGCTATTAAGTCTAAGCACCACGCTTACACTATCGAACAACCCTAACTCTAGAATGACTAGAATTAAAGTACTCAAAAGAGAGTCACAAACCTTAAGAATAATAAGAACAATAGCTCAAACTTAAATATAGACGTTGATTACCGAAACAATCGCTAAAGTTGATGATGAACATGAATCCACACGTACAAGATGAAGAAGTGGATTCGACAGGCCGGAGCTCCTTCTTTGTAACATCCCAAATTTTGCATCAATTTAAAAATAGGCAATATGATTTGATTATGCATTTTATGTGTTGCATAGAACCTAGTTAATAAATTATTTGCAAAAGCTAAAATGAATCCTAGGCCAAAGACCATGATGAAGCATACATGCTGGTGCATATCTTATTTTTGTGATGATTGGTTTTTGCTCAAAACTTGTTTGAATTCAAAGGGATTTCAAATTCATTCTTGGAAATCAGTTTTGGAAATTGGAAAACCATTTTTCCTTCTCTCCCTCTCCTTTTCTCTCTTTTGGCCCGAGCCGCCTGGCCGGCCTGCTCCTCCCCTCACGCCGGCCCGCTTACCCTTCTCCCCTTTCCCTCTCTCCTTCGCCCGCGTGGGCCGCCGCCTGGCCCAACTGGCGCGCAGCGCCGCAGCCGCGCCGACGGCCCAGCTCCGCTCGCCGCCCGCCCGCGCGCCTCGCTCTCTCTCTCTCTCTCTCGCTGACGACTGGGCTCCACCGGTCAGTCTCAGCGTCGCCGCGCTCGCCTTCTCCCTCCCGTATCCGGCCAGGATACGAGCCCGAGATCGACTCCATCCTCCCCACGCTCCCTCGCCTGCCTAATCGGCCGAACCGACTCTCTTATAAGATCCCCAGGAACCCGCCGCCTCTTCTCACGCGGAAATCCCACGCTCTCGTGCTCTAATTCGCTCCCGCGACGAACTCCGCGGCCGCCGAAGATCCGCCGCCGTCGACCCGACGCTTCACCGAGTTCTAGTGCCCGCCAGAGGTTCCTAGAGTTTCTCCTTGATCTCTCGAAGCTAACCGAGTGTTTTCCCCTCTTTCTCCTCTTCGTTTTGATGCCTTAATCGCTCGCCGTTGCTTTCCAGAGCCGCCGTCCGCCTCGTCGAGCGATACGCCGCCACCAGATCGTCTCCGACCTCGTCTGTGCCTTGGGTGAGTTCGCCTTGAGCTCCTTCATCGATTGGATCTTGTCCCGAGGTCTCTACCGCTCTGTAGCAGAATCCCGAGACGCGCCGCCGCCTTCCGGCCATGGCGCCGCCGCGCCCTCTTTCTGCTCCGGCGAAAAGCGCCGCCAGCTCTCCCTGATCTAATCCCGAGCGTCCATCTCAGATCCGACGCACACCAGAGCTCGATACCCCTTCGTTGCCTGTTTTACAAAAAGAACCTTACACCTTTTTATGCATCAACCCGCGGTCCTTTTGGGCACTGTGCTCTGAGTCTGCGAAAACTTGCTTCTAAGCCCCTGCGTTTCATCCAAATTGAGGCGCAGTCCAGCCAGATCTGAAATTCGTTTTAAATCAATTTAAATTCAAAATCAATTTCAGTTTATTTACAGATTTGCCACCAGTTTTAAATGCTTATAACTTCTACGTTTTTAGTCCGATTTAGTCCGTTCAAGTTGCGTTAGATTCGTTTTGAAAAGATCTATCTATCTGTACAAGAATATCTACTGTTTTCAGTAATTAAAATTTGAGTTAGGTTTAATCTACTAATTAAGGTTTTGTAACTTGTTTAGCTCATAACTTTTGCGTTATAAATCCGTTTTTCGTGATTCTCGCGTTTGTGTGATCGTGGTAGACCGTAGTTGCTGTTTTCAAACTTTTTATATTATTTTCTTGCTGTTGGTGTAATGTTCTAATTATAGCTTGTTTGTTTTGCATGATTGTTGTCCCGTTGATTGTGTGTTGATGTGATAATCGAGTATAGACGGTGAGACATACGCTGGTGATCAGGAGCCCTACTTCGACAACCAAGAGCAACCAGAGTACTCTGAATCAGGCAAGTATAGCATGGGATCATCCTTGTTGACCTATTCACCATGAAGCATCTAAATTCATATGCATGTGTCTAATTTTGACCTCCTATCTAGTTTATCCTAGATTTTTGACCTGTTACCTTGTTAACCTTGGGATGCTATGCATATGGGTAGGATTTTGCTAGAGCTTTACTTAAACCAAACATGATCTAATAACGGTGAATAAAACTTGATCTTTTTAGCAACATGGTTTAGGACCTCCTGTCAGCAAAAGCTGGGACATACAGTGCAACCATGAGGGTTATATGGCTCTGACCTTAGCTCAGTATAAGGACCTTTTCTAGCTTGTTAGTGGTTACCCGAAAGGGCGCATAAGGCGCTTGACAAGCTGGATTTAGGGCGGCTACTTTCACCTTGCCTGCGTTGCCGTAAGGTTGGGAGACCCTTCTTCCCCTTGCCTTAAGACCTAGCGGCCCTAACTTGTTAGACGAACCTTTGAAAGGCTTTGCGTGTATCCTGCCCACTCACCTTGGAAGTGTTATGGGAGTAATTAACCCGGGCATCTGGATATCACGACTCATCGGATAAAGTGTACACCTCTGCGCAGAGTTTAATAAACTGATATATCAGCCGTGCTCACGGATACGAGCGGCCCGGAAAACTCACAGACTTAGTTGTTATATGTTGTTTATTTATGTTGCTCATGTTGATTACCTTATTGTTATGTTTCAGTTATTATGATCATGTGGATTGGGTTTTAAGCATTCATATATGTTCACCTTAATGTTAAAATGTTGCCAATTAAAAGCTACCGCAGTCTAACCAGTGTCAGCCTTATTTGAGCCTCATGAACCCCATGTTACACTTGTTAAGTACGAGAAGTACTTATGCTTGTTTATTTTCTTTCTACTTGGATAAAAATCCCGGATGGGTAACAGATTGCTATGGTAACGACGACTTCCCTGAAGAGTTCTAGTCTTGCTGTCAACCAGTCATCTTCCCTGTGATGGAGCTACCGCGAGAGATACTTTATTTATCCGCTGCTATGTAAAGACTTTGAATATTATTCGTTATGTAATAAACATATGTGATGGTACTTCTTAAATTTGTGGCTTATGTGTGTGATTGATCTCTGGGCACACATGAGTTATTGCATTCAATTTTGTTCTTAAAATTGGGTGTGACAAATTGGTATCGGAGCTATGTTGACTGTAGGACGCAAGCCTAGTTAGTTATGGTCGTTTTAGTGGTCCTTGCTTCTCAATTCTTGCTATTCATCTTAGCCTTGTTAATTTATCAAAATTATATGCTTCTCTATACTTGCTCTATTACACAAATATATTGATTCTATTGTATCTGTCTCTTGGTCTACTCCATAGATGGCTCGTCGTACCACCCGCAGGACCATCGGTGGACGCAGGAGGGCAGGCAACCCCGTTCCGCAAGCACCGCAAGCACCCCAGGAGCCAGAACAGCAGGAGGTAGCGCCGCAAGAGCCAGTACTGCAAGAACAAGCACCTCAAGAGGTGGAACCACAAGAACCAGCACCACCAGCACCAGTACCACAAGCTCCAGCTCCACAAGCTCCAGTACCTCCCGCGCCAGTGCCCCCAGAAGTGCTGGAGGTTGAAGACGATGAAGAACTTCCAACGGGTTGGGACGTGGACTCCGGGTATCTCGTCGGAGCGCCCACAGCGGCCCAGAGTCCCACACATCACAGGCTGATGGGACTTTTTGATGCCTACTACCCTGACAAGAACATCATCGTACAGTACACCCACTGGAGGTACAGTCATCCCGTGGAAAGGACCTACTGGAAGGCAAGAGTGACTGTCGCCGTCCGAGAACCAGAGAGTGGCCTATACCTGCATGAGATGGTGATTGGCCACAGAGCTCGTCGGTCCACTCTAGCGTCAGCCTTGGAAGCCGTGGCAGTTGAAGCCTACAAAGCGTTCCGGGGTCGTCGCATTGAAGACATGAGGGATGATGCATACCGCTATCTGCCCTATTGGAACAGTGAGAATAAGGAGGCTATGGTAGAAGACCCCAATGCAACTCCAACCGAGAAGGCCACACGAGATTTTCTCCTTGACAGGGAAAGGTCTAACGCGGACTTGGAAAAGGAGGTGATATCCCTGGGAAAAGATCTCAAAAGATGCTATAGCACCATTGATGGACTCTTGGAACTTCTCAACCAACCCCCTATGTACAAGAGGCTCCGCGAACCGCTCTACAAATAGGCATAGGTCACCCTTCTATGTAATAAGACGATATTAGTAAGCGTTTATCGAGTCTAGTTAACCTTTGTGCTAGTGTGCTTCTTTATGTGTGAATTGGATTATCATTATGCTTATGTGTGATTTGGTTCTTTGTAATGAGTGTTGAGATTTGTAGGCTTGTCTACAAATCTCATAGTTAGGCATAACGTTTATGAATAATAAGAGGGTTAGTTACATCTTGTCCTATGCTGTTTTCTGGAGCAACCTGTGATCTTTTGGTTATATCTCAAGTTCTGATCGTGCAACATGGATGAAAATTTTATGGTGGAAAATAGACTCCTATATCTAACCAATGCCTCTGGAATCACTTCTATAGCTGTTATGGTTTGTGAGATATGGCTGTTTCAAGTTAGAGTTTCTGCGCAGTTTTGAGCTCTGGACAGATCTGTTTGTTCTCTGTTTTTGACTAACTTAACGACAGAATCTGGGAAAGTCACTTAAATAAAAGTTGTAGATAATTTCGTTATCTTTCCAACCGTGTATCACACGCCCTGTTTGGATTTCTGGAATTCCGAATATGACAGTTTTTCTGTACTGCTATTACCGGATCTCGCCCAGAAATTTTCAGATCTCCTGTTTCCTCTCATATGAGTGATCTTTTCTTAAAAAGTTCGCTAATCTTGATCCCTGCTTGAAAATACAGATGGCCGCCAGAGGAGGTGGAGTTGGAGGTGGACGTGGACGTGGCCGTGGTCGTGGAGCACCTGTTAACCCACCACCAACACCCCCAGTTAACATTCAGCAGTTGATGGGCATCCAAGCCCAATTTATGCAAACCATGATGCAACACATGCAGAACCAGCCAGTTGGAGGAGCACCACCGATGCAAGTGAGGGACAAGAGGGGTGAGTTTCTGAAGGGTCACCCGCCAGTGTTCTCTCATGCTGCTGATCCCCTCGAGGCTGACGACTGGCTTCGTGCTATTGAACGTCAGCTTACCATCGCGCAATGCAATGACCAGGAGAAGGTGCTCTATGCTTCTGGTCAGTTGCAAGGAGCTGCTCTAGATTGGTGGGAATCATTTCAGTTCGGTCAAGACAACAATGCCCCACCTATCACTTTTGAAGAATTCAAGACCAATTTCAAAGCGTATCACATTCCTGCTGGTCTGATTGAGTTAAAGCAGGAAGAGTTTAGGTCTCTGCGTCAAGGAGCCATGACCGTTGTAGAGTACCGTGACAAGTTTGCTCAGTTATCACGCTATGCTCCCGCTGATATTGCTCAGGATGCCGACAAGCAGCGTCGCTTCCTCAAGGGTCTGAATGACGGACTGGCACTGCAGCTTATGTCCAATGAGTATGCCAGCTACCAGACTCTAGTCAACCGTGCTATAGTGGTTGACAACAAGCGCAAGGAGATGGAGGCTAGAAAAAGGAAGCTCCAAGGTCAGTCCTCTGGAAATAACAACCGCCCTCGTCCTAACTTTGCACCAGGCAACCAGCAGAGGTACCAGGGACCTACTACTCAGTGGAACCGCAATCATGGACAGCAACGTCCGCCTTACCCGCAACAGCAGCAGAACAATAATCAAGCTCAGCGCCAAGGCACCCCCAACAATGCTCCCATGAAGAGTAGTGCACCCAACACCCCCGTCAAGAATGGAACACCCAATGCTTGCTACCGTTGTGGTGATCCCGGTCACTATGCCAACCGCTGTCCGAAGAGGCAAGATCAGCTCCCACCTCAGAATAATGGGCAGAAAGGAAGGCAGCAAGTACCCCCTAATTCGGGCAAGGTGAATCACGTGTCCACAGAGACCGTACAGGAAGCGCCAGAAATTATGCTTGGTACGTTCAACATCAGTTCCATCCCTGCTACAGTTCTTTTCGATTCTGGTGCATCGCATACTTTCATATCACATACATTTGTTAGAATGCATAATCTACCTGTTAGTCTCATGAAAACCCCCATAATGGTTACCTCACCGGGTGGAGGTTTGCAAGCTACGCTCCAGTGTATGCCGCTAGCTGTGACCTTAGGGGGAGTAGATTTCTCAGTGTCCCCAATTGTGTTGAAGACAGCTGGTATTGATTGGCTGACGAAAACCAAGACAGGCATTCAGTGTCAAGATAAGGTTGTGACAGTTACTACAGCTAAGGGGGACAGAATCAGTGTGAATGTAGTGCTACAACCAACACCAACTGCAACCGTGAATCAGATGAATGAAGAGGTTTTCCCGGAAGATCTAGTGGTAGATGAGTTCCCGGATGTGTTCCCCGATGACCTGCCAGGTATGCCACCTGATCGCGACATTGAATTTATTATTGAACTTTTACCTGGAATTGCACCCATAGCTAAAAGACCATATAGAATGGGAGTACCTGAATTAGAAGAACTTAAGAAACAAATTAAAGAGTTACAAGAAAAAGGGTTTATTCGTCCTAGTTCATCACCTTGGGGAGCTCCTGTTATCTTTGTTGACAAAAAGGATGGTGGTCAACGAATGTGTGTTGACTATAGATCGCTTAATGAAGTTACTATCAAGAATAAGTACCCGTTGCCAAGGATCGATGATCTGTTTGATCAGCTGAAAGGTGCATGTGTATTCTCTAAAATTGATCTGCGTTCTGGTTACCATCAGTTGAAGATTCGAGCATCTGATATTCCAAAGACAGCTTTCACTACAAGGTATGGGTTGTATGAGTATACAGTCATGTCATTTGGATTGACCAATGCACCTGCCTACTTTATGTATTTGATGAACAAGGTGTTCATGGAATATCTCGACAAGTTCGTTGTTGTGTTTATTGATGATATTCTGGTATACTCTAAGAACAAGGAGGATCATGCTGATCATCTGAGGTTAGTGCTACAGAAACTCAGAGAGCACAAGTTGTATGCCAAGCGCAGTAATGTGAGTTCTGGTTAAAGGAAGTTTCTTTCCTTGGACATGTTATCTCTAATGGAGGCATCTCAGTAGATCCGGGCAAGGTTGAAGATGTGTTGAACTGGGAGCCACCAACAGATGTGACCGAGATTCGTAGTTTCTTTGGATTGGCTGGTTACTACAGAAGGTTCATTGAAGGATTCTCCAAGCTTGCTAAGCCAATGACAGCTCTGCTAGAGAAGAATGCTAAGTTTGTCTGGTCCGATAAATGTCAAGCTAACTTTGAAGAGTTGAAGAAACATCTGACTACAGCTCCAGTGTTAATTCTGCCAGATCTGAGTAAGGATTTCTCTATTTATTGTGATGCATCTCGTCAAGGTTTGGGTTGTGTTCTTATGCAAGAAGGCAGAGTGGTAGCATATGCATCAAGGCAGTTGAGAAAGCATGAGCTGAACTATCCCACTCATGATTTAGAATTAGCAGCTGTTGTCCATGCATTGAAAATTTGGAGACACTATCTAGTGGGTCACAAGACAGACATCTATACCGATCATAAGAGCTTGAAGTACATTTTCACTCAGTCTGATCTGAATTTGAGGCAGCGCAGATGGTTGGAATTGATTAAGGATTATGATTTGGAAATACACTACCATCCCGGGAAGGCTAATGTTGTAGCAGATGCCTTGAGCAGAAAAAGCCATGCCAATGAGATCCGAATTGCTTCTATGCCAAAAGAGTTGTGTGCTGAATTTGCACATCTGAATTTGGGAATTGTGATCAACAGAATAGAGTTAGAACTTGAACCAGTATTGATGCAAGAGATACGTAAGGGTCAGATGTCAGATGAAAAGTTAAAGCAGATAGCCGATAACATTGTTCTTGGCAAAGCATCAGGTTTTCGGTTAGATGATGATGGTACATTATGGCATGGGAATAGATTATGTGTACCTGCAATCAAGGAGATACGTGAGTCTATACTGCGAGAAGTGCATGAGTCAGCTTACTCCATTCATCCTGGAAGTACTAAGATGTACCTTGATCTAAAGAAAAAGTATTGGTGGGATGGCCTGAAGCGAGATGTAGCCGAGTATGTCGCTCTGTGTGATACATGTCAGAGGGTGAAGGCAGAACATCAAAGACCCGCTGGTTTGCTACAACCGATGAAGATACCTGAATGGAAGTGGGAAGAAGTCGGTATGGACTTTATAGTTGGTTTGCCTCGTACTCAGAGAGGATACGACTCCATATGGGTAATAGTAGATCGATTGACCAAAGTTGCTCACTTTATACCGGTCAAAACTACCTACACGGGAGCTAGGTTGGCAGAATTGTATATGGAACGGATAGTGTGTTTGCATGGAGTGCCAAGAAAGATTGTGTCAGATCGTGGTACTCAGTTCACCTCTCATTTTTGGCAGATGATACATCGATCATTGGGTACAAGGTTGAACTTCAGTACTTCTTATCATCCACAGACTGATGGACAGACAGAAAGAACAAATCAGATTCTAGAAGACATGTTGAGAGCTTGTGCATTACAGTATGGCACCAGTTGGGACAAGAATTTGTGTTATGCAGAATTTTCGTACAACAACAGCTATCAGGAGAGTTTAAAGATGGCACCGTTTGAAGCTTTGTATGGAAGATCGTGTAGAACACCGTTGTTTTGGGATCAGACAGGTGAAAGTCAAGTGTTTGGACCTGATGTGTTGAGGAATGCCGAGGAACATGTCAGGATAATCAGAGATAACCTGAGAGCCGCTCAGTCTCGGCAGAAGAGTTATGCAAACAACCGTCGTCGAGATCTATCTTTTGCAGTAGGTGATTATGTCTACCTAAAGGTGTCACCGATGAGAGGTGTGAAAAGGTTCAATAAGAAAGGAAAGCTAGCACCTAGGTATATTGGACCATTCAAGATTCTTGAAAGACGTGGTGAAGTGGCGTATCAGTTAGAGTTACCTGAAAGCTTGTCAGGAGTGCATGATGTGTTTCATGTTTCTCAGTTGAAGAAGTGCCTACGAGTGCCCGAAGAGCAGATACCGTTGGAAGAGCTCATAGTTAAGGAAGATTTGACTTATGATGAGTACCCAACAAGAATTCTAGAGACAGCTGAAAGAGTTACCAGGAGCAGAGTAATAAAGATGTGTAAGGTTCAGTGGAATCGGTACTCAGAAGCAGAAGCAACTTGGGAAAGAGAAGAGGATCTGAGAAAGTCTTACCCGCCGTTGTTTGAGTAAGCATCGCTGGAATCTCGAGGACGAGATTCTTTAAGGGGGGTAGAATTGTAACATCCCAAATTTTGCATCAATTTAAAAATAGGCAATATGATTTGATTATGCATTTTATGTGTTGCATAGAACCTAGTTAATAAATTATTTGCAAAAGCTAAAATGAATCCTAGGCCAAAGACCATGATGAAGCATACATGCTGGTGCATATCTTATTTTTGTGATGATTGGTTTTTGCTCAAAACTTGTTTGAATTCAAAGGGATTTCAAATTCATTCTTGGAAATCAGTTTTGGAAATTGGAAAACCATTTTTCCTTCTCTCCCTCTCCTTTTCTCTCTTTTGGCCCGAGCCGCCTGGCCGGCCTGCTCCTCCCCTCACGCCGGCCCGCTTACCCTTCTCCCCTTTCCCTCTCTCCTTCGCCCGCGTGGGCCGCCGCCTGGCCCAACTGGCGCGCAGCGCCGCAGCCGCGCCGACGGCCCAGCTCCGCTCGCCGCCCGCCCGCGCGCCTCGCTCTCTCTCTCTCTCTCTCGCTGACGACTGGGCTCCACCGGTCAGTCTCAGCGTCGCCGCGCTCGCCTTCTCCCTCCCGTATCCGGCCAGGATACGAGCCCGAGATCGACTCCATCCTCCCCACGCTCCCTCGCCTGCCTAATCGGCCGAACCGACTCTCTTATAAGATCCCCAGGAACCCGCCGCCTCTTCTCACGCGGAAATCCCACGCTCTCGTGCTCTAATTCGCTCCCGCGACGAACTCCGCGGCCGCCGAAGATCCGCCGCCATCGACCCGACGCTTCATCGAGTTCTAGTGCCCGCCAGAGGTTCCTAGAGTTTCTCCTTGATCTCTCGAAGCTAACCGAGTGTTTTCCCCTCTTTCTCCTCTTCGTTTTGATGCCTTAATCGCTCGCCGTCGCTTTCCAGAGCCGCCGTCCGCCTCGTCGAGCGATACGCCGCCACCAGATCGTCTCCGACCTCGTCTGTGCCTCGGGTGAGTTCGCCTTGAGCTCCTTCATCGATTGGATCTTGTCCCGAGGTCTCTACCGCTCTGTAGCAGAATCCCGAGACGCGCCGCCGCCTTCCGGCCATGGCGCCGCCGCGCCCTCTTTCTGCTCCGGCGAAAAGCGCCGCCAGCTCTCCCTGATCTAATCCCGAGCGTCCATCTCAGATCCGACGCACACCAGAGCTCGATACCCCTTCGTTGCCTGTTTTACAAAAAGAACCTTACACCTTTTTATGCATCAACCCGCGGTCCTTTTGGGCACTGTGCTCTGAGTCTGCGAAAACTTGCTTCTAAGCCCCTGCGTTTCATCCAAATTGAGGCGCAGTCCAGCCAGATCTGAAATTCGTTTTAAATCAATTTAAATTCAAAATCAATTTCAGTTTATTTACAGATTTGCCACCAGTTTTAAATGCTTATAACTTCTACGTTTTTAGTCCGATTTAGTCCGTTCAAGTTGCGTTAGATTCGTTTTGAAAAGATCTATCTATCTGTACAAGAATATCTACTGTTTTCAGTAATTAAAATTTGAGTTAGGTTTAATCTACTAATTAAGGTTTTGTAACTTGTTTAGCTCATAACTTTTGCGTTATAAATCCGTTTTTCGTGATTCTCGCGTTTGTGTGATCGTGGTAGACCGTAGTTGCTGTTTTCAAACTTTTTATATTATTTTCTTGCTGTTGGTGTAATGTTCTAATTATAGCTTGTTTGTTTTGCATGATTGTTGTCCCGTTGATTGTGTGTTGATGTGATAATCGAGTATAGACGGTGAGACATACGCTGGTGATCAGGAGCCCTACTTCGACAACCAAGAGCAACCAGAGTACTCTGAATCAGGCAAGTATAGCATGGGATCATCCTTGTTGACCTATTCACCATGAAGCATCTAAATTCATATGCATGTGTCTAATTTTGACCTCCTATCTAGTTTATCCTAGATTTTTGACATGTTACCTTGTTAACCTTGGGATGCTATGCATATGGGTAGGATTTTGCTAGAGCTTTACTTAAACCAAACATGATCTAATAACGGTGAATAAAACTTGATCTTTTTAGCAACATGGTTTAGGACCTCCTGTCAGCAAAAGCTGGGACATACAGTGCAACCATGAGGGTTATATGGCTCTGACCTTAGCTCAGTATAAGGACCTTTTCTAGCTTGTTAGTGGTTACCCGAAAGGGCGCATAAGGCGCTTGACAAGCTGGATTTAGGGCGGCTACTTTCACCTTGCCTGCGTTGCCGTAAGGTTGGGAGACCCTTCTTCCCCTTGCCTTAAGACCTAGCGGCCCTAACTTGTTAGACGAACCTTTGAAAGGCTTTGCGTGTATCCTGCCCACTCACCTTGGAAGTGTTATGGGAGTAATTAACCCGGGCATCTGGATATCACGACTCATCGGGTAAAGTGTACACCTCTGCGCAGAGTTTAATAAACTGATATATCAGCCGTGCTCACGGATACGAGCGGCCCGGAAAACTCACAGACTTAGTTGTTATATGTTGTTTATGTATGTTGCTCATGTTGATTACCTTATTGTTATGTTTCAGTTATTATGATCATGTGGATTGGGTTTTAAGCATTCATATATGTTCACCTTAATGTTAAAATGTTGCCAATTAAAAGCTACCGCAGTCTAACCAGTGTCAGCCTTATTTGAGCCTCATGAACCCCATGTTACACTTGTTAAGTACGAGAAGTACTTATGATTGTTTATTTTCTTTCTACTTGGATAAAAATCCCGGATGGGTAACAGATTGCTATGGTAACGACGACTTCCCTGAAGAGTTCTAGTCTTGCTGTCAACCAGTCATCTTCCCTGTGATGGAGCTACCGCGAGAGATACTTTATTTATCCGCTGCTATGTAAAGACTTTGAATATTATTCGTTATGTAATAAACATATGTGATGGTACTTCTTAAATTTGTGGCTTATGTGTGTGATTGATCTCTGGGCACACATGAGTTATTGCATTCAATTTTGTTCTTAAAATTGGGTGTGACATTCTTGATCTCTTCCTCTCTCTCTCTTTTCTAGTTCTAATATAATAATAGGTTCTAAACCTAAACTAGAGGGGTAACTAGTCTTCTACTTGGTAGCTGGCTCCTGATTACAACTAGATGAACTAGATCTAATTCTAGATGAACTAGAAGAGATTCATCTAGAGGGACCTCTACTTCTAATTGAAACCCTAGTTTCTGATGTGGAGATGAATAATGAAGATGGAGATGCCTGGAGAGGGGGGTCTGGGTCTGGTTTTATAGCCCGGAGCGTGGAACGTGAGCCCTTGGATCAAACCGACTTCAGGGACGGTGGAGATGCATCCTAGGAGGTGGTGGAAGAAGGTTCCAGAAGGCGGAGGCGAAATGGGCTCTGTGGCCGACCGGTCGGTCTGGCCCAGTGGGCCCACGTGGTGGCCCGCCTCGTGGTGTCTTCTAGATCCTTCTTTTGCAGATTTCGTTGTAAAATTAATATCTTTTCATCCGAGACTCCGAATATAGCAAATCATATGTCTGTTTCGATCGTCTCGATGAGCTCTTCGCAATGGTGCACTCCAATTCATCACTTGAGATACTTTTATATGGTAAAAATGTGGATGTCCTACAAAACAAGTGAGAGCACCAAAACTCGTGGAACTCGTTAGTTTCAAACCCTACAACTATGCTTTATAATTCATTTACTGTGATTTCATGCAATAGTTGATGGTTAATTATGAGCATTAGTGAGCGTCAACAGCAACATTTGTAGGAAAGCATTGCAACACGCCTCTAAAATGTCTGAAACAAATGAAAATTACACTTGTAACATAGCGGGAGAATGGCCTATATTGGCTGCAAAATTTTTTTGTTGCACACAAAATTTTTGTTGCACAGATTGGGCCCTCCATGCAAGTGCATGCATGCTCTAGTGCACTAGCCCAAATTTTGACCCCCTTTTAGTACATTGCCAAACAACAAGAATTCAACAAGTTGTAAACTACTTATCAGCTTCGCCCAGATCATGCAGTTTCACAAAATACTTAACTGAATATAACTTAATTGTCAACTACTTAGTTTAATCCTAGCTAGTGACCACTATATGAACTTCATTTCAACAAAAGCTAGAGACACAGGCCACCATCTTCTTCCCTTGCATCACATGGAGGAGGATCCGGAGGAGGACAAGGAGCTGCCGCCATCGTCTTCGGGGATGGTGAATACCTCTTCCCTGTGTTGGTGCTTGCGCTTCAGCCAGACTCGCATCTTCTCACCCAATTTCTTGAGCTGTCAGTTCAAATTGGGGCAAGTTAGTATATACTTCATCCATTAACATTGCCATGCAGCAACTAACCAATACTTAAGCTATAGATGAGCCATATTACCTCCCTGTTCCTCGGGATGGGATAGGGTTCGGTCTCTTCGTCGCTCTCGTGAGAAAATGTGCAATGGATTGCAATCTTCGAATTGACAATGAACACATTAGGGTGTTCAGGAACAGGAACCTTCATAAACAAAATTAGACTCTGAATTAGAATCTGAAACAGGGAATAATGCAAATGCTAATTTAATCAACAAACAATTCCAAGTAGACTATATATAGGACTGTCAATTTAACATGAATGATTACAAGTGCTAAATTATTGATCATAGACAGGGGGATCCTGACTATACCATATATAGTAAGATTCTTGTGGATAGTGAGAATTCGGACTATACCATATATAGAAAAAATTCAAAGTAATTCTGTAGCACTTATAAATTAATCCTTACTATACCATATATAGTAAGAATTCAAAGCAATTCTGCAGCACTAATAAATTAATCCTTACTTATACCATATATAGTAAGAATTCAAATAGATTGGGGTTTTCTTGATAACAGATTCAATCTCCCTAATCCAATCTAGATCAGAATCCTATAGGCACTAAATCATTTCCACATAAATGATAGACATCAAATAGATTCGAAACTGGAAAATAAAGCACAAAATCTACACTTGCATAGGATCAACAGTAGACCAAGAAAACCCAACCAACCTGGGGTTCCTGGAGGGAGGGAGGTTGTGCCGCCGCCTGGATCCGATTCGCGTCGCGGTCGCGCGGCGTGAAGCCAGGAGGAAGATCGGGACCACTTCGAGCCGCCGCCGCAAACCCGCCATGAGATTGCACCTCCGAATCGCCGGCGGCGTCCCGCTCGTCTTGCTCGCGAATCTTCCCCTGCTGTCGCGGTTCTGGTTGATGGAGTGGTGCACTGATGCCAGCGAAGCTCTGGTGGGCGCAGCAGGGGATCGGGGAGAGCGGTTGCGGGAGCGGGTCTTGCGAACGCCGGCCATGTCGCCAATGGCGGTTGCACGACGAGTGCGTCGAGGGAGAAGAGAGGGTGATGATGCGACAGATTGGGGCTAATCTCGCGCGGTTGGGGAAGTGAAGTGGAGTGCCCCTGTTTTCATGGGTCAAATTATGTGTGGGCCCCACCCTCAAAGATTCCTAGCGTCATTTGACAAATATTGACCATGCATTGACTTTAGGTATTTATTTCATTTTTCCTTTAGAAAATCAACAAATAATTATAGTAATAGGTAAACTTTGTCCAAAAAATGCCCAAGTACACACAACATCATAAGTCACCTACATAAACATCCCAAAAAGCTAAAAGTGGTTTTGGGGAAAATTGTGCTACACATCCCCATATCCCTCTACACCTCTTTGCATAGTGACTAGGACATGTGAGAGAGATGGGTGCCTTTGTAAGCATGTCCATGACCACTTTCTCAAAATTGGTTGATACTTTTTCCTCATCATAATACACCTAAACTATATGCCCATGCAAATTTTTAGAATTTTCTATGGACTTTAGGTATTTATTTCATTTTTTCTTTAGAAAATCAACAAATAATTATAGTAATAGGTATAACTTTGTCCAAAAAATGCCCAGGTGCACACAACATCATAAGTCACCTACATAAACATCCCAAAAAAGGTAAAAGTGGTTTTGGGGAAACTTGTGCTACATATCCCCATATCCCTCTACACCTCTTTGCATAGTGACTGTGAGAGAGATTGGTGCTTTTGTAAGCATGTCCATGACCACTTTCTCAAAATTGGTTCATACTTTTTCCTCATCATAACACACCTAAACTATATGCCCATGCAAATTTTTAGAATTTTCTATGGACTTTAGGTATTTATTTCATTTTTCCTTTAGAAAATCAACAAATAATTATAGTAATAGGTAAACTTTGTCCAAAAAAATGCCCAGGTGCACACAACATCATAAGTCACCTACATAAACATCCCAAAAAAGCTAAAAGTGGTTTTGGGGAAAATTGTGCTACACATCCCCATATCCCTCTACACCTCTTTGTATAGTGACTAGGACATGTGAGTGATGGGTGCCTTTGTAAGCATGTCTATGACCACTTTCTCAAAATTGGTTGATACTTTTTCCTCATCATAACACACCTAAATTATATGCCCATGCAAATTTTTAGAATTTTCTATGGACTTTAGGTATTTTTGCATTTTTCCTTTAGAAAATCAACAAATAATTATAGTAATAGGTAAACTTTGTCCAAAAAATGTCCAGGTGCACACAACATCATAAGTCACCTACGTAAACATCCTAAAAAAGCTAAAAGTGGTTTTGGGGAAAGTTGTGCTACACATCCCCATATCCCTCTACATCTCTTTGCATAGTGACTAGGACATGTATGAGAGACGAGTGCCTTTGTAAGCATGTCCACTTTCTCAAAATTGGTTGATACTTTTTCCTCAACACGACAAACCTCTGAGATTTAGTTTCAAGTGATTTGGTGAAAGTTGTGCTACACATCCAAATTACTGTCCAAAAATCTGACTGCAATATTTGTAGGAAAGCAATGCAACTGGCCTATGAAACAGATGAAAAATACATTTGTAACATATTGGGAGTGGCACAGAGTTGGGGAATTCTTATTCAAAGATTAAATTTCCCTAATCCAATCTAGATTTGAAAGTTGTATTTTTCAAACTCGAAAACATTCTTGGACAAATTTTAGAAAATTAATAAATCCTTTATTTTATTAAGTGTTTTCGGGGCACATCCCAAAATATAAATTTTAGCGCATTTTCTTAGTCAGCTGTTTTTGGAAATTTCTGAAACTAAACTTGGCTAGAAGATCACGTCATGAGCGCCAACAACTAACTACAAACACGTGCCTATGTTAAAAAGCAAGAAGCTACAAAAGCGCGCCTGATTTTTTTCTTTCCAAATTTTGTAGCCGGCGCGTGATGAGTGGGAACCAAAAGTGGCGCCATTTTTTCCCTCCGAAATTATTTAGCAAGAGTGCCAAACTAACGCGCCAATGACCACGTTTAAGCTGAACCGCCGCGTTGATATATAGGCCCACTCCTCAAATCCCATTTTAATTAATCCCCTTTCGCTCGTTCAGGGTTCCACAGACGCCACCGCCGCCACCACACTGTGTTTTCGATCGTCTTCCCATCTCCCGGCCTAGATGCCGTCGTCGACAACGCTGCGCACACCTGCGTCGGCGATGCTGCCTACAACCATGGTGACACCAACAACTGCACCTTCCATGGTCGCGCCCACCAGATGTAAAGCGACGGCTTCGCTCTTTCGGGAAAAGAGTTTGTCCAACGACGACACAATCCATGACAACCAAGATCCACAAGATTCAGTACCTTCATCTCAGGACGAGATCGAGAACAGGTACGTAATTAATAGGGTCATTGCTGTATTAGTTTTCTTTGGAATGTATTAGATTTGTTTGCTAGGATTAAACTAAAAGCATCTGCAGTAAGTATTGTGACATGATCTTGTGCATGCAAGTAGAGAATCTTGTGGATCTTGTTGTTATTAATTACCATGAGCTAGGTCTATGACACTTATATTTGAGTAATAAGTAAATGTGATCCCTATGCCATGTTCCTATTAATATTTTCAGTAGTGTGTTCTATCATTCTATGCTACCGATTTAATGTAAGTGTCATCGCTTAATATGCAGCATGCAAGATAGATGGACAATACATGTTGTCTGCAAGGGGACTGAAGAGGGGGAACAGTTTTATAAGGCATTTTCTATTGACAAGAGAGAAATCAATCTAGGTAACTTAACAACATTGAAATCAAAACTAGGGTATGGGTCCATGGACTACATGTATTTCAAGAAGAGAACTGTTGATGATCCTGAGTTAGCAACACTAAATGAACTTGAATACGATGTTGATGCATCAGACATGGTAGATAGTTGCCAGGATGAGAGGGAGATTAGATTAGTTTTTTCAAAGAATCCAGCAGTAGACCTATGTGTTGCCATAACACCCATCAAAAAGAAGAAAGGTACCTCTGATGATGAAGAAGACGAAGCTTTTGATTTAGATGCTTACAAAGATTGGCTAGCTTATCTGCATTCCAAGGACGAAGCCTTGGGTGAGTTAAAAAAAATCCCTTGTGTGTATATATATGGATTTTGAAATGTGCACTCATATTATTGTTCTTTTTCAGAGTTACAAGATATATACAGGGAGGACACAATCAATACATTCATAGAATGGTTGAAGGTTCAAGGAGATCTTGATGACATCAGTAATATCCCTATCCTAGTTGCCAAACAAATTACAATTCTTTTGCAAAGTTCTAATTATGCTAGCTGATCATGTGACAATATTGTATGCAGATGCTTTTAAGGATCCTAGCAATCAGATACATTCCAGTCAAGACAGCAACTGATCAACAACGGAGAAGGGACCATCTCATGCTCGGCGTTTTAGATCAGTTCAAGGTATTTTTCTTTGATCTCTAAGCTCTGAGCCATAAAGACAAACCAATTTTCTTTGATCTCTTAGCTCTGAGCTTAGGTATTATGTCGTTTAATATGCTTTAGTAAACAAAGTTTTATAGACATAAAGACAAACTAATTTTCTTTGATCTCTTAGCTCTGAGCTTAGGCAATATGTCGTTTAATATCAATTTGTAACATTTTGTTTACATGGAATAGGATCAGAAAATGGGAAGAAAAGGAGTGGTACCCTCAACTGCTGTCGTTTAATATCAATTGTAACCTCTTGTTTCCATGGAATAGGCTCAGAAAATGGGAAGAAAAGAGGACATGGTACCCTAAAATGCTTAAAGGCACTCTCCAAGAGACACAAGGCTGGCAATCAGAAGCTCCATGTTGAGTTCTCTAGACTCGGAGGAGCGGTAGGTGAGAACGCGCGCACGTTCACTGATGAAATAGTGATGTTTACAAGGAAGAGGGCGCCACTCATTGGAGTGAGAACATGGAAAGATATCCATGATGATGTAAAACAATCAATAGCATCTGACATATTGGTAACATTCTTTGCTTGTGTATACATTTTAATTATACAATAGCGTAACAACTGACCAAGTATTTGCATGTCCTTGTAATTATATAATAGGCTAGGTGGGACCTTGAGGATGCACATGATTCAAAGATGAAGATATGGGTCATTGCTAAAGAGCGTTACAAAGGGTGGCGTGCAACGTTAAGTGCTACAGCCAAGGCATACAACAGCTACGAGGA
Source organism: Coix lacryma-jobi var. lacryma-jobi (assembly GCA_009763385.1). Taxonomy (NCBI): domain Eukaryota; kingdom Viridiplantae; phylum Streptophyta; class Magnoliopsida; order Poales; family Poaceae; genus Coix; species Coix lacryma-jobi. The sequence continues at coordinate 88,871,120 of CM019831.1, forward strand.
GAGAATGAGCCATATGCCTGAAGAATTGGACATTGTAGAATGGCACTATTTGTTGAAGTATTTTAAAAGTGCAAAGTTCCAGGTTTGTTTCACATTCTGACTATTCTTAACATTAGCAAATTAGGAAGAATGGCGATGTCTAACTCATTAATAAGATGTCTGTTCAAATTGCATTCTGTAGGAAAAGAGCATGAAGAACGCTGGGAATCGATCCAAGAAAAAGACCACACATTTTTCAGGCTCTAAGCCTTTTTCTCAGTGTAGCTATGAGAAGGTAATAACTAGAGAAGCACATCTACAAGCTTTCTTACTGCATGATTTACTAATTTGTTCTGTTCTTGTCATATCAGAGAGACCCAGTAACTGGTGAGGAGCCCAATAACTTGGACCTTTGGTACATTACTCACACTAAGAATGGGGCATGGAAAGACCAATCATCTGAAGAAGTCTATGTAAGTTCCCAATGAACTTGTGCATAAGTTTGCAGTGCATGCAAGTAGAGAGTGTCTACAATGTCGTCATCAACTAACTCCTTCATCTGTGCCTTGTAAATTTTAGGATACAGCAAGGAGGATTATTTGTGATAAGGAATCAAAGGCAGAGGGAAACTTCCTTTCACTAAATGAGAGGAACGAGCTTTTCCAGGAGGCATACAAGGAAGTGACAAAGTGCAAATCAAAAAAGTTGCATGGCAATGGGTACCTTGCAAAAAACCCAACTAGAAGGCAGCTACTGAATGCGGAACGCGAGGAACAAAATCGTAGGGAATAGCAACAGCATGAAGAACACCTCCAGCTCATGGAAGATTTTGATAGGCTACAACAACAAATGCAAGCATGGGAAGTTGACAGGATAGCTGAAAGGGAAGCTCAAAGGGCATTTTATGCAGGATAGATTCAAGAAATTATGAGTGCAAGGGAGGCTGATAAAGAAGCCTTTAGGCAAGAGATCCAAGCATTGCTAGTAGGACAAGCTCAGCCAGTGTTGCAGCAGGTACTAGTAATGCAAACTGTTAATTTGTAAAACCTAGTCATTGAATGACTTTATTTCCTTTGGGTCTATAACTAACCATCTTTATTTGTCGAGCCAAACAACAATGTCACTGCAATTGCAGAGGAGATGGCTGTTGGAGACAACACAAGTACTCAAGTTGATGACCCTACCTCAGAGATGTTAGTGGACTCAAATCAGGTTGACATTGAATTAACAACTTTTTAATGCTATCATCTAATACTACACAAAATGGTGCCTAATTAATTTTATCCTTGCATCTAATTTGTTCCCAGGACAAGGAGCCTGAAGGCAACCTGGAGGATTCTGAAGAAAGGACAATTGTCGCTCGGCAAACAAGAAGTGCTAGAGCTGCAAAAAAGAACCATCTAAGGAGCAGCGAGCAGATTCGTTAATCTATAGCAGTTGAAGCAGCAACCTAGTAAGAAACAAAATGACAACACCAGCAAGAAGCCAGCAGGTGATTGTTTCTGTTTCAGCTGTTAAAGTGTTTATAGTTGAGTTCATTACATGTTGTCATTCTGATAATTTTATGATGGTCAATTCATATAATTTTTTGATGAGCAAATCATAAAAGTTTATGATCAATAATGAAAACTTTGGTTTAGTGTCTGCTGCTATGTACCCTTAATGTTAATTTTAGTTTACTTGATGCTAAAACATATGTCATTCATTCTATCCAGGAAGGTAAAGGCTTTGCGATGGAGCGACAAGTGATGGGATCGTCTTGGTGTCATCATCTTGCTGATCACGTGATGGGAGTGCTGATGAAGTGCTTCATTTTGTATCAATTAGCCTAGGATGATATTCATTTCGATCGTATCAAGTCGCCATTTAGATTTCTTTGAACCAGTGGAGGAGTGTGTGTGCGGTGGTCGCAAACTTTTGTAGGAAAGTGCTACATGTGTGGTGTGGATGGAGTGCGAAACATTTAAGTATGTGGTGTGCTGTAATTTGATTACTACTTTTATGGTTAAATTGGGTTTTGATGCATGTTTGATTGTTTAATTGTTATGATTTATAATATAATATTATTTTTAATTGTTGGTGACACATGGCAGTATGTACAAAAATAATAAAAGCGACACCATTCGTTGCAAAAGATAATCTATTCTATCACAACCTACTTGTTTCGATGTCACAACAGATCGTGGCAACAAAGGGAGGTACACAAGTTGCAACCTACTTTTTTCGATGTCACAACGGGTCGTGGCAACAAAGGGAGATACACATGTTGCAACCAGTTTATCATGGCGGTAATAGAGGCATGAACTTTACTCAACCAAAACGTTTTTGGAAGCAATAGAGGAGATCACATGTAACAACCTATCACGTTATGTGGCAATAGAGTGTCCCACCTCTTGCCTCCAAACACACTTGGTAGCAATAGAGAGGGCACCCCTATTGCACCTAGATCCATTTCGTGGCAACATAGGAACCCACATATAACAACCAATTCCAGTTTGTGGCAATAGAGGGGTTGTCCCTGTAGCAACCATAATTGGGGTGTCGCAATACAACATTTTTGCAACGCTTCATTTTACACATTGCAACGCTTATAGATGGTGCAATTGAAACATCTGGCATCACCTAATGTGGTTGCGATAGGATGCATGGCAACCAACTCGAGCGTGGCGCTAGATGCTTGTTCCAACGCCTCAATGTGTTGCAATACGTAACCTCCTGCAACCACCAAAAGACAGTCGTGGTGAAATGGTTAATACCACCAGGCTTTACTCAACACCATTTAACGAAATGGTTTGGTTGCAATTGCTCATATTGCAACCAAAATAGGCTTATTACAATGTATTTTCGTTAATGCTAAAGGGGAAAAACCTTGTAGTGAAAATGCTTTGAAAAATGCTAACGCACATGCACAAGTGTTGAAACACTTTGGTGTTGGCGCATGGGAGCAAGGGTAGAAGTTAGAAATCAATAGATGCTGAGTTTGTAGCATCGGACGCTGGTGGCGCTGGCATCGGACGCTGGGCCGAGCGTCCGATGGCTAACCCTAGTTTCTGTCAGAAGTTGAAGGAGCATCGGACGCTGAGGTAACACTGTTGCAGAGTCCGATGCAGGTGACGTGGCGTGAGTTAGTATTCCAGGAAGCATCGGACGCTGGCCTTCGTCCGATGCCACTCCATCGGATGCATCCGATGTGTTTTGATCCTTTCTGGAACCTCTCTGCATGGTCATCAGATGCAGGGGTTGAGCATCCGATGTGATGGTGCTGGAGCGTCCGATGTAGCACAGAAAAGAGCTAAATTGAGCAGCGGCATCGGAGCGTCCGATGCCTGGCATCGGCGCGTCCGATGTCACTTTAACTGGCATGGGAAGTAATATGACCGTTGGGATCTGACGGACTGAATACATAGCAGGGGGACACGTGGTGCTCATCGGAGCATCGGATGCTGAGGGAGCATCCGATGGTCCCGACACCGGCGCGTCCGATGCCTCTGTTTCGGGTCCAACGGCTAGGCCGACTTTTGTGGCCTATTTAAGGGGCTTGGCCGGCTTACTAGGTGGATCTCTTGCACATTTTGATTCCTAAGCATTCTAGTGAGCTTTGGCAAGCCTCCCAACTCATCTCCCAAGTTGATTTGATCAAACCAAGTGAGATTGAGTGATCTAGTGCGTGATTTTGAAAGAGTTCAATCTAGTGGCACTAGTTCTTCGCATTGGCTTAGAGTTTTCTTGTTACTCTTGGCATTTGCCGGTGCCTAGACGGCTTGGAGGCATTGAGGTGGTTTTGGCAAGAGAAGGAGATTTTTCTTGGCCACCACCGATCGTGTTTGTGAGAGGTTTTGGAGCCTCACCTCGCCGGAGCGGCAAGAGGCGTCCTTAGTGGATTGCTCATGTCATTGAGCTACCTCACTAGCGGTAGATTCTTGTGGCGCTCTTTGTGAGCTTGGCTTTGTGCCGATTAGCCACCGGGTCACCTAGTGTTGGTCGACACAACGGGGAGTAGTGTGCCGGCAAGCACGTGAACCTCGGGATAAATCTTGGTATCCCGTGTGCTTATTGTGATTGCTTCCATATCTTGGTGATTGGTCTTCACATTCACATTCTTGGAGATTGGCATCACGAGTGGACTTCACCGGTGATTGGCTCTCTACTAGACGATCGCGAAGGCTCGGTAAAACCACTTCTATCTAGCTCATTTACGTTGTGTATTTACTTTGAGCTATTCCTTTGTGTAGTTACTATCTCGTGTCATATATCTTGTTTAGTTAATTGTTTTTAGCTTGCTTAGTATATCTTGTGCACACACTTGTTTCATATACATTCTTTGTATATCATTCTTGTGCTAGAGCTAGATTGTTTTATTCCGCATTTGATACTAGCTCTAGTTGATTGTGTGACATAGAAATATTAGGTAGAATTGTTGGATAGGTGGCTTGCAACACACTATTAGGCTAGCGCAAAAAGCTTCACCATTTGTTATACTAATAGTGTTTGCCTAAGTAATTTTGTAGATTTTTAGTTAGGCTATTCACCCCCCCCTCTAGCCAATTTGGACCTTTCACCTGCCTGATTGAAGTTCTCGCCGAGATCTATGTTACTCCTACTCCTAGGGTTTTGGCCGAGGGCCGATGTATTGATTGATTGGATGTCCTTACAAAATTCGGGTTTCTAGCTATTTATAACCCGGTTGACTCCTGCCCTAACACGACTAAGTTACATAATAGGTAAAAGACGACCCGGACATTAACTCCTTGGTTGAGCCCGACGCGTCTTCGAAGCCCATCGTGCTGGTCCATACGAATCCTTTTGATTATGCTTGACCCACATAAGCTTCTTTATTTTTAGGCCGATCTTTTTCCTCAATAAATTAGTTGTTTATGTTTACAAAAATAACAATCTTCTCGGTCCAAAATCTGGTGTAAACACAGCTAAAGCAATGACTGCTGTTCAAGGTGAACTCGATGAGCTCAAGACAAAAAGTGAAGAAGCTGAGGAACAGCTGGCGAGGACACAGAAAGAGCCGCAGGAGTACAAGATGCTGACCGAGAAGAACAGCAAGGAGATGGAGGAGACCAATGTGCTGCTCAAGAAGCTCTTATCCTTGCATGGTAATGCTTCTTCGTTGACATGAAGGCTCGTGGTCAGTGCTCCTGTGTTTGGGCTGTTCATTTTAGGAAGTCAAACTTAAGTTGCTTGTGGTTGGCAAGTTTTTATTATATGCTGTAATGTTCTGTGAACTGATGTGTATGCTAAGTGGTGTTGCTGTGAACTGAGTTGTATGCTCGTTGGAATGTTGTTTTATTAAGTATGAAATTATTTGGTCTTTATAGTATCATTTCCAAATTGCAATTAAATTAGTATCAGAATTTCTCTAACAAAAATGATGGCATCTTAAGTGACGATTACAAATCACAATATGTGAACAAAACGGTGTCATCTTCAGTGATGATTACAAATTGCAATATGTGACCAAAACTGTGTCATCTTCAGTGACGATTTCAAGTCGCCATCTGTGACCAAACTCTTTCATCTTCACTGACAATTTCAAACCGCAATCTGTGATGAAATAACAACCAATCAAACCAAGCCACGTGGCAGAATATGATTGGTCCACGTGGCAGAATATGATGTCATCACCACGTCAGGTGACACATCATCGATGACGTCATCGCCACGTCAAATGACATGTCATCGATGACATCATCATCCATGTCAGCATCCTACGTGGCAAGCGCCGTCGGGCCTTCCAAACGGACCGTTATGACGAAAACAGAGTTCAATCTGTGACCAAAATGGACCGTCACAGGTTACAAACGCTGTTAACGACGTCGTTACGGTGCGAAGTCGGACGACAGATTGTGACGAAAACCTGGACCCATCTTTGACCAAAACCGATTGTTGATGGTCCTTAAACACATGTTTTACCATCAACATTTGACCCTAAAGTCCACCAAAAAGGCATGAAATGTAGTCAAATAGGTTTCAAACTAACCAAATTCCACATGTCCATAGAATTTTATTTGAATGCAGGATTCGAACCAAATTTGGACATATGGACACACCAGAGGCCAAGCCCACTCAGCAGGGCCCAAATGGGCCTAAGTGGGGTGGCGCCCGCCACCCCTAGGTGGCGCCCGCCACCCCTAGGTGGCGCCCGCCACTTGGGTTGGCCCAAGTTCCACCCCCTGCCACGTCACCGATCCGTGTGACCTCCCCAAGGCCAAATCTTGGCCCTTGGTCACTATGTCAGTGGCATCGGATGGCTCAGGATGAAGTGGCGTGGATCAAGGCTGAATGGTGGTTACTCAGACATGCAACCGACCTCCAAACCGCCTTGGACAACCACCTGGAGACCGTAGGATCAATGCCGGTGCATCCAACGGCCAGGGGACTGGCGGCCGCCAGTATGGGGTGGCGCCCGCCACCTGACCTAACCCTAGGTCGGCTGGCTGCCCCCTATAAGTACCCACCTCACTCCTCAAGACTATAAATACCCCCCTGAGGCATCACTTCATTCACATCCAGTACCACAACACAAGAGAAGCAAAGCAAGTAGAAGCAAGCAATTGAGAGCTCAGAGAGCTTAGGCAAGTAGGTAGCTAGTAGAGCTAGGCATCTTTGCCCTCGCGGTAGCGCTGCTCAAGGCTTAGCCCAAGAGTAGAGGCGTGCGAGTGATCGGTTCTGGAGCTGGGAAGTGTCTTCCTTCATCTCCAGTTCAGGTTTTGCTCTTGTATCTCAAGCACTTTACTATATTCCAGTTCATCATTTCAAGTATTACTTTATTCTACTTATCAGTATTGAGTGGTATACTTGATTGATTGCTTGAGTGCCTAGCTATCCTACAGATCAATTCACTTAGCCATAGTAGTTAATCTCTAGTGAGCTTAGTGTTTGATCTTTGCCAATAGGTTGCTTAGTTAGTTTAGTGTTTATCTTATTATGTCAAGTATTTGCTCTGACGTCCGCAAGGGTGTCTCTATTCAAAGCTAGAGTAGAGATAGTTAGAATATAGTTAAGCGTGGTGCTTAGTTATAGACTTACCTTCAGATACGGCTGGACCCCCGGATAGCTGTGGTAGCAAGCAGGTGGTGACAGCCCTGTGCGCCTTGAATTCCACCACGTAGTTGGCCCAGTTTAACAGTAAGGCTCGTTGTGCTAGCGTTCAACCTAAGTAAGTGCTAAAGGCTAGTACGCCTTGATACTTGACAAGATAGGAATAAAACTATACTCAACTTAGTTATTTTATTGACTTTTGCCTGCCTTGCTTCGTAACTATCTTGCTTCGTAGTTATCTTGCTTTGTGTTTACCTAGGAGTAGTTAGTTATCTTAGTTACCCACCTTACCTTAGCCATCCATTTCATCCTTACCTATCCACCCATACATTCTTTCTAGCCTTCCATCCTCTCTTTTCCCTTCTCCCCTTTTCCCTTTTCTCTTTTCTTTGACTCTCATCCCCTCCTTGACTCAACTCATACACCACCCTAGCCTTCCCTTGGGATCAAATAAATCAACACCTGGTATTCCCAGGCGAAGTGCTACTACGATAGTTCTGTGCGCTTGGAGAATCTCCTCCTGGTAGATTCCATTCTCTCTAGCTAGCTCCTACTAGTGTCGGGATTGAGAACCCCGCTTGGCATTAGTAGATAGCTGCTTTAGCTCCACTCCTTTAGGTATAATGACCGGTCTTGCTTCAAGCATTTCTGACGCCGTTGCTGGGGATATACTCCATAGTCTACTTCTAGTAACAACGTTAGCAAGTGCCAACAAGCATTCCTGGGCCGTTACCGGGGATAGTAGCCTAGCTCTATCTTTAGTGAAGCTAAGAACTACCAACAAGCATTTCTGGCGCCGTTGCCGGGGATAGACTCCATAGTCTACTTCTAGTAACAATGTTAGCAAGTGCCAACAAGCATTCCTGGGCCGTTACCGGGGATAGTAGCCTAGCTCTATCTTTAGTGAAGCTAAGAACTACCAATAAGCATTTCTGGCGCCATTGCCTAGGAAGGCAATCGGTGTATCGGTTGAGTCCGTGTCGAATTTATCTTCGCTCAAGCTCCCGCTTAGCGAATCCCATCTTACCCCATTCTTTCTTTCCTTAACTCTTCTTATCTTTTTCCTTCATCTTCTTCAACTTCTTTCTTTCTTATCTCGTTCTATCTTCACGATGGCCAATAAGACCATTCATGAATCTTCTGCTCCTTCTGCCGCTAATGTAGCGATAGGACCAGACGTGATCGATGCCAACCTCAATTTCGAGTTGAAACCAGCTTTGATCACGATGGTCCAAGCTAGCCCGTTCTGTGGCAAGGCTCATGAGGATGCCAATGCTCACCTCCAACAATTTTTGGAGATTTGCGGCACCTTCACCATTAAGGGGATAACCTAAGAAGCCATCCGTCTTCGTCTCTTTCCTTTCTCTTTGCTAGGAAAAGCGAAGCAATGGTTCTATACCGATCGCAACGTTGTAGACACATGGGACAAGTGTTCCAATGCTTTTCTCGCTAAGTTCTTTCCTATGGGCAAGACGAATGCTCTGCGCAACAAAATCTCCAGCTTTACGCAACAAGCCGAGGAATCTATTCCTGAGGCTTGGGAGAGGTTGCAAGAGTATGTCGCTGCTTGTCCGCACCATGGTATGGAGGACTGGCTATTGATCCAGAACTTCTACCATCGCCTAACCCCACTCTCTAGAAGCCATTTGGATGCCGCCACTGGCGGTGCATTCTTTTCTCTGAATGTTGCAGATGCTAAGGCTCTCATAGAGAAGATGGTGTCAAACCAAGGATGGAATGACGAGAGACTGCAGCCCCGTAAGCGAGGTATACATTCCCTTAAGGAGGCCGACATGATCGTGGCCAAGATGGACCTGCTGGCAAAGAAGCTGGACAGCTGTGAGAAGAAGAACCAACAAGAGAGTGTCCAATCTCTGGAATCCTACATGACTTGTGAAGTCTATGGAGAAACCGGACATTCTGGGAACCACTGCCCCGAGCTACATGAAGATTTGAACTTCATCAACAACAATAACAGTTTCCGTCAACAGAATCAAGGATGGAATCAGCCTGCAAACTCTCAAGGTAACAATTCATTCCCCCGCTCTAATTTTCAGAATTCTGATAGTCTCTCATTCTTGGAAAATTTAGTTTACTCACAAGGTAGAACTACTGATTTCTTGAATAAGAAATTAATGTCGAATGATAAAACCCTTGAGAATATAAATGCTAAATTGGAAGATTTCTCATCTGCTCTGAAAAATTAACTTAGCTTTAATAAGATGTTAGAAACCCAATTAGCTCAACTTGCTGCGATCATACCATATTTTGAATCTGGCAAAATTCCTGCTAAACCTGACATGGAAACTGCAAATATGGTTGAAATAAAACATTTTAACTATTATGAAGATCAAACCATGACTGTTAAAAAGGGTGATCCTGGTAGACCCATAATTAGATGCTCAATCTTTGGTGAAGTCTTTAAAAATGCCATGTGTGATTTAGGATCGAGTGTGAACATTCTATCTAAAGATTTTTATGAAAACTTATTCTTTCCACCCATGTCATCCACATCTGCCTATGTTGTGCTAGCTGATCCATCCACTTGCTATGTAGAAGGAATAGTTAATGATTAGTTCATATTAGAGGCTCCTATATTCCTGCTGATTTCATAATACTAGATATGGGAAATAGGAAAGATGTGCCTTTAATTTTGGGTAGACCTTTCTTGCATACTGTGAATGCCTGCATATATGTGGGGAGTGGTAAAATTCAAATGACATTAGGAGGGAGGAAGGAAATATTCTCTTTCTCCCGAGGCCCTGCATATACCGCTGACATGCAGGAAGCAAAACCCGTTCGTACCAAGAAGAGGCGCCCAAGAACAAGGTGGAGCAGAAAGAAAGAACCACCTCCTCCTGAGTTGTGTAATTCACATAACAAAGGAGAGGTGCCAAAAAAAGAAGAACCCGATGGAGTACTAAGAGAAGAAGTGCCCAAGGAAGAAGATCCACTCGATAAGGATGAAACTCCATGGACCTAAGGTATGGTTTTACTTTTAATTTTTCCCTTCAATTTTCCCTTTTCAAATAAATAACATATGTCATGCATGTAACTAAAAAAAATCATCACCAGTTATCATTAGTTATATGCATAGGTACATGTTAACTTAGTTAGAACAATAAAATATCATAATAGGATAGTTTCCCTTTTTCACAACATTAGATAGTTTCCCTTTTAATAAAATGAGAACAAGAGCTCCGACTGAGAAAGAAGAAGGCCCTTCACCAAGCAAGAAGCCAGCTTGGGGGAGACTCCCGCTCCAATAAGGTATGTTTCAACCTCGCTCTTTACATGCGGTTCTTAAATTCTATATATTTTGAATGCTATATGCTTGCCTAAATAACCATTCCATGAATAAAATTGATAAAATCTGCTTAAACAAGTTGAAACCTGAATAAGATTTCAAATATGTCATGCAAATGCTATTGTTATGGTTTAAATAACTGGTCTTATCTAAGTTGTAGCTTTTGTGGGTTGCACATGCTTTAACTGAAATCATGCTTAGTGAATAAAGTTCGTAAGAAATGGAGTAATTCTTTAAACTTGCTAAGGTGAAATTATGACCTAATCTGGAGGATTTGTTTTAAAAATTATGAAAACCTTGCTAAAAGTTCTTCCTAGATTTTATCCCATCCCACCACCAGCCAAATATTTGTTAGTCATTAGTCAAAACCACAAAGAGCTTTGCTTGTGTTGAGCTTTGTTAGACCTCATAGATCTTAGTAGAGAAGCTTATCATATCTTTTGAATCAAGATTCACACACACCCACCATAAATTGCCTACTTTCCACTTTGGAAGTTTGCAACCACCAAATAAATTGCTTATTCTCTACACCGGAGATATGCAATACCCTGCCAAACATCCCATTGCTAGCCTTATGCTTATTCCTACACTGGGAATAAGCATTTCTCCCTCTTCCCCCTTTTTGATTTCTGAAATCCTTTCCTATAGATGTCTGGGGAAATCTAGAGCTAAAAAAAAGAGAAAGAGAGAGAAAAATGAGCAAAGTAGCTCAAGAAAGGACTATGTCCTGAAAAGAAAAAAAAATGAGCAAAGTAGCTCAAAAGAGGACTATGTCCTAAGAAAATATGAGGACACATCTTTTGTCTACTCACTATGTATCCAAAAAAAAGAGAGAGAATTATCATTAGCTCTAGACCCCAGAAATTAACTAGGAAGGATTATGAAATATCTCTCTATACACTTCCACATAACCACACATGCACATCTTCATCAATTTTTATGATTTGCTGCTCCTTATGATCTGAGTGTCTAGCTTAGCAATAAACATCAGTCAATTTGCTCATGTTTCTTAGCCTACCTATAACTCCACATATCAATCTTTAGAAATAGGTGAGGCTACATTTTGGCCTAAGTGAGGATTTAAACACCATTGAATGATTGAGTGAATCTTGGAGGACTTAAGCAAGTTGTTTTCTTTTGAAAACCTTGAAAAACCTTCAGACAAAATCCTAGTCAAACCTAAGCGAGATAAAAGTTTCCTATCTACTGCTTTATTTCACTCTTGCATGTTTGAAGTGAAAAGCTATAAGCCCCACATTGCTATGATTAATGATATATGCTAAGTTATTTCTCACTATACAAAATGCATTTGCATACATCTTAATGTGCTATCTATTTCATGCTCAATGCTTAAACCACATTGTTGCTCGAGGACGAGCAACAGGTTAGCTTGGGGGAGCTTGTTGATGGTCCTTAAACACCTATTTTACCATCAACATTTGACCCTAAAGTCCACCAAAAAGGCATGAAATGTAGTCAAATAGGTTTCAAACTAACCAAATTCCACATATCCATAGAATTTTATTTGAATGCAGGATTTGAACCAAATTTGGACATATGGACCCACCAGAGGCCAAGCCCACTCAGCAGGGCCCAAATGGGCCTAAGGGGGGTGGCGCCCGCCACCTCTAAGTGGCGCCCGCCACTTGGGTTGGCCCAAGTTCCACCCCCTGCCATGTCACCGATCCGTGTGACCTCCCCAAGGCCAAATCTTGGCCCTTGGTCACTAGGTCAGTGGCATCAAATGGCTCAGGATGAAGTGGCGTGGATCAAGGCTGAATGGCGGTTACTCAGACATGCAACTGACCTCCAAACCGCCTTGGACAACCACCTGGAGACCGTAGGATCAATGCCGGTGCATCCAACGGCCAGGGGACTGGCGGCCGCCAGTATGGGGTGGCGCCCGCCACCTGACCTAACCCTAGGTCGGCTGGCTGCCCCCTATAAGTACCCACCTCACTCCTCAAGACTATAAATACCCCCCTGAGGCATCACTTCATTCACATCCAGTACCACAACACAAGAGAAGCAAAGCAAGTAGAAGCAAGCAATTGAGAGCTCAGAGAGCTTAGGCAAGTAGGTAGCTAGTAGAGCTAGGCATCTTTGCCCTCGCGGTAGCGCTGCTCAAGGCTTAGCCCAAGAGTAGAGGCGTGCGAGTGATCGGTTCTGGAGCTGGGAAGTGTCTTCCTTCATCTCCAGTTCAGGTTTTGCTCTTGTATCTCAAGCACTTTACTATATTCTAGTTCATCATTTCAAGTATTACTTTATTCTACTTATCAGTATTGAGTGGTATACTTGATTGATTGCTTGAGTGCCTAGCTATCCTACAGATCAATTCACTTAGCCATAGTAGTTAATCTCTAGTGAGCTTAGTGTTTGATCTTTGCCAATAGGTTGTTTAGTTAGTTTAGTGTTTATCTTATTAAGTCAAGTATTTTCTCTGACGTCCGCAAGGGTGTCTCTATTCAAAGCTGGAGTAGAGATAGTTAGAATATAGTTAAGCGTGGTGCTTAGTTATAGACTTACCTTCAGATACGGCTGGACCCCCGGATAGCTGTGGTAGCAAGCAAGTGGTGACAGCCCTGTGCGCCTTGAATTCCACCACGTAGTTGGCCCAGTTTAACAGTAAGGCTCGTTGTGCTAGCGTTCAACCTAAGTAAGTGGTAAAGGCTAGTACGCCTCGATACTTGACAAGATAGGAATAAAACTATACTCAACTTAGTTGCTTTATTGACTTTTGCCTGTCGTGCTTCGTAACTATCTTGCTTCGTAGTTATCTTGCTTTGTGGTTACCTAGGAGTAGTTAGTTATCTTAGTTACCCTTAGTTACCCCCCTATCTATCTAGTTATCCACCTTACCTTAGCCATCCATTTCATCCTTACCTATCCACCCATACATTCTTTCTAGCCTTCCATCCTCTCTTTTCCCTTCTCCCCTTTTCCCTTTTCTCTTTTCTTCGACTCTCATCCCCTCTTGACTCAACTCATACACCACCCTAGCCTTCCCTTGGGATCAAATAAAACGACACCTGGTACTCCCAGGCGAAGTGCTACTACGATAGTTCTATGCGCTTGCAGAATCTCCTCCTGGTAGATTGCATTCTCTCTAGCTAGCTCTTACTAGTGTCGGGATTGACAACCCCGCTTGGCATTAGTAGATAGCTACTTTAGCTCCACTCCTTTAGGTATAGTGACCGGTCTTGCTTCAAGCATTTCTGACGCCGTTGCCGGGGATAGACTCCATAGTCTACTTCTAGTAACAATGTTAGCAAGTGCCAACAAGCATTCCTGGGCCGTTACCGGGGATAGTAGCCTAGCTCTATCTTTAGTGAAGCTAAGAACTACCAACAAGCATTTCTGGCGCCGTTGCTGGGGATAGACTCCATAGTCTACTTCTAGTAACAACGTTAGCAAGTGCCAACAAGCATTCCTGGGCCGTTACCGGGGATAGTAGCCTAGCTCTATCTTTAGTGAAGCTAAGAACTACCAACACCGATCATCACAGAAAGGTATCACATCTGTGACCACATCCTTTTCGTCACAAAAACGAAGCACATCAATGACGAAAATTATCATTTCGTCCCAATAGAACATGCGGATACATGGGTGTATGCCGAGTCTCTGAGTGATGAGTGATTGTCAACTAGGATAATGCGCATGTTCTTTGGCTTGTGTTGTGCAGGTATCGAGCACGGATACAGTGATCAAAGGCAAGGTGATGGTCAAGTAGAGACGTGCCGTGCCGATGGACCGAGAGTGGCGAAGGGCGGACGTGAGGCTTGGACTGAGGGACCGGTGGCCCGAGGATCAGCTGTGGTGGCTGACAGCCTGGGACAGCGACGAGCGAAGACTTGCGGGCATGGTGTTGCTTGGGTCGAGGACCTGGGGACACGTGTCGGTAGATGGGGTGCACGGGCGGTGCATCCCCTCTACGACTCGGTTTGGTGGTTGAGCCACAGAAAAACCACCGAGTGGACGGTTTCCAGGTTTGGGCCTCAAAACCTGGGCACTGATGGTTTCCCAGTTTGGGCCACAAAACTCGGGCTGAGGATGGTTTCCAGGTTTGGGCCACAAAACCTGGGTGCTGCGGGTTTCTGAGTTTGGGCCACAAAACTCAGGCGATGGACGGCTGGTTTCCCGGTTTGGGCCTCAAAACCGGGGGTGGACGTGAAGGCCTAGTTTCCCGGTTTCGGCCACAAAACCGGGGGCGAGGTCCGTGAAAAGGACGAGCGGAGCGATGGTGGCACGTGGCGGTAATCGGTGAGGTTGCGTCGAGGCAACGCTACCAGTTGTGCGGGCGTGGCCGTCGGATCACCAGGATATTCGGGTTGGTCCAGAATAACCCTAGGGTTTAGCTGGTTCGCTCTGTAATTAGAGAGGGGTAGAGTAGGAATTAGAATTAGGATAAGTAGAGGGAGAGACCCTCGTCCCCTTTTATCTCAGCCATTTGCTCTTTGCCTTCTAGGTTTTCCTGCTCTCCCAATCCTCTGCTGTACCAACTGAGATCCACAGAGAACCATACCTCTGTGTACTATAGATTTTGAGGAAGTGAGACTGTAATCTCACTATTGTAGCGTGTGGTAGCCACACGGTTGCAGATCGATGACTTGATTCGCGTTTTGTTCGTGTTCTTCGCGTTCTTCGTTTCTCTGCGATTTTCCCGTCACTCGATCTCCCTCTCTACTGCGTCTTTGCAAAATCCGTTTGAATCAACTTGTTCTTTATAGTGAGGAGATCATTTTCACCAGAGGAATTCATCTAACTCCTCACGATCAAGTAGATCGAGTCGATTTCATTTTCGTGGTGCTTTTTTGGTTCATACACCTTCCCCTTAGATTTCCCGTTGTTTGAGTTGATTTGAGCGGATGATTTCTTGGGGATAGCCTCCTAACTACCTCGTGATCATCCTCTCCATGTTTGGGATCAAGGGATTTTAGTTTGGATCGATTTGGAGAAGATTTGAGTTGAGGGCGACCAAAATCGCCCTTCTTGGACACTCGCGGACAGTCCGCCAGTGCCACCGCGGACAGTCCGCACGTCGCGCTCCGACCGAGTTAGTGGTCGCGAGTCTCGGCTGTGTTGCCTTGACTTGACCGGCAGACAGTCCGCAGTTGGTGACCGCGGACAGTCCGGTAGTCGAGTTGGGGACTTCAGCAGCTTTGCTATTTTTGAGTTTTGGCCGGCAGACAGTCCGATAGGGGATCACGGACAGTCCGCCCCTGGTGCGGACAGTCCGGGACTGGGAGGCCGGACAGTCCGGGATCCTGCTGAAGCTTGCGTTGTTGTGCATTTGTTCTCCCGGCTTCTTCGCTTGGTTTCTGGACTTCTCGGTTGGCCTTTTAGTTCACCTAGGAACCTCTCTAAGTACCTTTGCTACTCGTTAGCATTGGTATTTGGGGATTTCCCAACGTAGCCTTCAATCTATGTTTGGGACTCGGTTTCTAGGGATCGAACTTGTGCTGATGCTTTCGGTTCTTGGTTTGCTATCATTTTGTGGTGCCTCGCTATGATCCTAGGGATCATCCACCCTCTTCCAAGGGTCGTGGGGATCACAGTTTCGATCGAAGCTTTTGGGGGTTGATTTGTGGGACAAAGGCCAAAGTTTCGAGAGAAATTTTTGTGCTCCCATTCACCCCCCCCTCTGGTCGCCTTACTATTGCATTCTCGGTCCTTCAATTGGTATCGGAGCGGGTTAAGGATCTTCCACCTTAGCCGGTTCCAGATCCACCGAAGGCGACATGGATCGCGGCGTGGGCAAACCGCCGTTTTTCGATGGGATGAACTATGCGTATTGGAAGATACGCATGTCGGCCTATCTGCAGAGTTTGGGTGCTACCATTTGGGATATTTGCAACTTTGCTGATTACGTGGTTTTGGCTGCTCGTGTCTCTCAGCTTTAGATCGATGAGCACGATGACAATAGCTGAGCCCGTAATGCTCTTTTCTCATGCTTGAGCATGAGTGAGTTTGATCGGGTTTCTCACCTCGCTATGGCTCGGGAGATTTGGGCTACCCTCATGCGTTTCCATGAGGGAACCACTCAAGTTAAAACCCGTCTCTACGAGTCGTTCAAGCGATAGTATGAGAACTTTCGACATATGCCTGGCGAGAGCATAGAAAGTTTATTCGCTCGCTTTCAGGTGATTGTCAATAGGATGAGGGCTAACAAGGAGTTGTTGCCTTTCGATGATCATGAGAGAGCTCTCAAGGTACTCCATACTCTTGATCGATCAGTGTGGGATTCCAAGGTTCAGGCGATCATCGAATCGCTTAACTATGAGACCCTCACGTGCGACGAGCTCTTCAGTAAGCTTAAGTCCAGTGAGATCGATGCCATGGCAAGGGCTTCTTATGAGAATCCTTCTGGCCCATCGATGGCTTTGCTTTCTGGCTCTTCTGCTAACACCTCTGGAGGCTTTGTACTTTCCTCTCTTCTTTCTGTCACAGAGGAGCAGCTGGAGTTCATGGGGGATGACGAGCTAGCTTTGCTCGCCAACCGGTTCTCGCGGTTCCACAACAACCGCATGAACCGTCGCCGCGGAGGAGGACGTTCGGGATGTTTCGAGTGCGGCGACCCCAACCACTTCATCGCCAATTGCCCGAAGAAGAACAAGCAGATCTTCGGCAAGGCAGATCATGGGCACAAGTATGACTCCGGCAAGCGCAAGGAGAAGTACGGCCCTGCAAGGCACAAGCGGAAGGGCGGCTTCAACAAGGAGTACATGAAGACCAAGTACATGGAGAAGGCCCAGGCTGAGCAGCGTGCTTTCTTCCCCACGCTTAGTGATGTCGATGACTCGGATGACGACTCCGCTTCCTCAAGCGATGATGAGTCCGAGAAGAAGAAGAAGATCAAGGACAAGCTCAACGGCCTCTGCTTCTTCGCCGACGACGAGGGCTTCTGCACCATGGCCCTCGACAAGGAGGTCGACGGCGAGCTGGAGGAGATCCTTCGGAATGACAACGACGACGACTCCTCCGAGGTATCTCTGACCCCCGATGAGCTTTCTACTAAGGTCGAGAAGCTTACTGCCACTCTTCTTAGCCAAGATAAATTGCTTAGGTGCGCAGCTAGAGAGCGGAAGGAGTTTAGGCAGAAGTGGGAGGATACGGTGAAAGAGCTTGAATTTGCCAAGTCCACCGTAGTTGTTTCTGAGGAGGTTGAGTGTGAGATGTGCACCATGCACATGACTGACCTTCTCACTTTGAGAGGTAAGTATGTTGCGTTGGTAGGAGAGGTGGATGAGCTGAAGGCTAGATCTTTGCTGTTGGGTGCGTGCAAGTCCTGTGCGGGCTTGCAATCTGAGTTGGCAGAGAAGAATGCCAAGATTGTGTCTCTTGAGAAGACCAGCTCGGATAGCACGTGTGTGACTAGGTGCGTTCTTTGTGAGGGTTTGGAGATGGAGATTGCGAATGTGAAGCATGACAAGATACAAACCGAGGAAGAAAACACATACCTTCGGACCATCTTGTCATGGGTGTCGAGTGGTGAGCCACAGCTTGGGATGATGATCTCCCAGTTCAAGCGTGCTGCTGGAGGTCCCGGTGTAGGCTTTGCTCAGGGTGTTGATGTTTCATCTTTTGGGAAGATTGGAGAGTCGAGTGGTCTGAACCCATGTGAGAAGCCTAACTCCACCACTACTCCCAAGCTTACCAAGATTCCACCCAGAGAGCCTCTAAAGCCTAACACTAAGGATGGTGTATTTGTGGAACCTCCGAGAGCTCCACCCAAGAAACAATGATGGGCTCCAAAACCAAACCACCTCAAGAACAAGCTAGACACTATGCCACCCATCCAAGAGGAGCTTATGCCACAGAAGGGCAAAGTGATCCATACCCACTACCGTGAGTACCAACAACCCCCTATGGGAGCGGTGAGGTACCATTGTGAGCACTGTGGGAGAGATGGACACTTGAGTGAGTTTTGCTTTCGGCACAAGAGAGAGGCGCGCCGTGCAAAGGAGATGAACAACACGGACATGTACCATCCTTTCCATGATGTACATGTGCCTAATGTTCAGAGACGTGCTGCTAGGCCTAGAGGTCCAAAACCTCAAGTTCCTAGGCCTAGGCCGCGAGGAGGTCATGCCCGGCGGGAGCCTGCAGTTGTAGGCTATGGACCCCGTGGCGGTGGCTTTGTAGTTGAGCGTTTTCCACCACCGCGTTTTGAGTATCGCGATGGACGCTCCTCCCTTAGCGGACCACGTTTTCCTCTACGTGGTGATCGCTCTTCCCGTAGGCGTGCTAGGAATGGTTTCTCTGCTAACCGTTCTTTTGAGCAGCCGGCCCAACACTGGTATTCTCCCTACTTCACTAACCCTAGTGTTGGACCGTATGCTCACCCTATGTCTTTTTATTGATGTAGGTAAAACGATTGGAGAACGTTTGGTTGGTGGATTCCGGGTGTTCGAGGAACATGACCGGAAATGCCAAGTGGTTCTCCAGTCTTAGTCCGGTCGCCGAAAAGGAGTTTATCACCTTCGGAGACAATAGCAAAGGTAAAGTGTTGTCTCGTGGGTCGGTGCGAGTTAATGAGCACTTTGTGTTGCGCGATGTTGCTCTTGTTTCTAACTTGCATTTTAACCTTCTTTCTGTTTCGCAACTCTTTGATGACGACTGTGAGATTCGTTTTAAGCCGAATCTCAGTCATATTTTGGATCCTTAGGGCAATCTTGTTTGTGTGATTTCGCCCTTTGGGAAAGTCTTTCGTGCGGATTTCTCGGAGTCTTTTGGCATTTCTCGTTGTCTTTTGGCTGGACCCTCCTCCTCTGATCTTTGGAAGTGGCATAGGAGACTAGGACATTTGAGCTTCGACTTGCTAGCAAGACCTAGTTCACTTGGACTAATCCGAGGATTGCCCAAGTTATCCATGGAGAAGGATCTTGTTTTCCATTCTTGTAGACATGGGAAGATGGTTGCCGCTCCCCACCATCTAGTGACTCAGGTCATGACTAAGCGCCCTGGAGAGCTTTTGCACATGGACCTTGTTGGTCCAGCTCGGGTGAGCTTGGTTGGGGGGAAGTGGTATGTGCTTGTTGTTGTTGACGACTTTTCGAGATATTCGAGGGTCTTCTTTTTAGCGGAGAAGACCGAGACTTTCTCTTTTGCTCGCAATCTGATTTTGCGTCTTCAGAACGAGTTCCCTTGAACTCGATGCGAGCTATTAGAAGTGATAATGGTTCCGAATTCAAGAATTCGGATTTTGAGAAGTTTTGTAACTCTTTGGGTTTAGAGCATCAGTTTTCTTCTCCCTACACACCCCCTCAGAATGGTGCTGTAGAGAGGAAGAATCGGACCCTTGTAGAGATGGCCAGGACGATGCTCGATGAGCATAGGACTCCTAGGCGATATTGGGCCGAAGCTTTGAGCACTGCATGCTACATTTCCAATCGCATTTTTCTCCGAGCTTTCTTGAAAAAGACTTCTTATGAGTTGCGTTTTGGAAAACTGCCCAAGGTGAGTTATTTTAGAGTCTTTGGTTGCCACTGTTTCATACTTAAGAATGGCAACCTAGACAAATTTGAGTCTCATTCTTCTGACGATGTGTTTTTGGGTTATGGCACTCATACTCGCGCATATCGTGTACTTAACCTTGACACTAACCGAGTCATGGAGACATCAGATGTCACCTTCGACGAGACCATGCTTTGTCCTTTTTCTCGTTTTGAGCGTGCAGGTGATCATGAGGTTGGTGAACCTCTTTTTGATGATGAGGAAGAGGGTGCTGAAGGGATGGACGATCCAGCACCACCTCCACCTGTTGTGCCGCAAAGAGCGGCTTCTACTATGACTCACGGCCCCGATCCCTCTTCTTCGACTTGGGGGCCGTGGGATCCGCCACCTCGAGCAATACCCTTTGTACCCGAGGAGGCGCCAGCTGCTGTTGAGGGGGAGGCTACATCAGTTCGGGAGGCACCACGACACATCCAGCGCCAACACCCACCCCAACAGATGATCGCAGCATCGGTGAACGTGTCACACGGTCAAGGTCACAACAAATCTCTCACTTTGCTCATTCTGCATTTGTTGCTGATTTTGAACCCTAAGATGTTGGACACGCTTTATCTAATCCACATTGGGTTAATGCCATGCATGAGGAGTTAGAAAACTTTGAAAGAAATCGGGTTTGGGTTTTGGTTTCTCTTCCTCCTGAGTGTCACCCTATTGGGACAAAATGGGTTTTCAAAAACAAACAAGGAGAGGATGGCCATGTTGTGAGAAACAAGGCCAGACTAGTAGCCCAGGGGTATTGTCAGAAGGAGGGGATAGACTATGAGGAGACTTTTGCTCCTGTAGCTCGTTTGGAGGCAATTAGGATACTCTTGGCTTTTGCTGCATCCAAAGGGTTTAAACTTTTTCAAATGGATGTCAAGAGTGCCTTCTTAAACGGCTACATAGAAGAGGAAGTGTATGTGAGACAACCCCCCCGGTTTCGAAAATCCCAAGTTTCCAAACCATATTTTTAAACTTCACAAAGCTTTATATGGTTTGAAACAAGCCCCTAGAGCCTGGTATGATAGGTTGAAAACCTTTTTGCTTGCTAAGGGTTTGAAAATGGGATGTGTGGATAAAACGCTTTTTCTCCTCAAGCAAGGCAATGACACTCTCTTGGTCCAGATTTACGTGGATGATATCATTTTCGGTGGTTCTTCTCACGCTTTGGTTGCCAAGTTTGCAGACACTATGAGCAGGGAGTTTGAGATGAGCATGATGGGCGAGTTGACGTTTTTCCTCGGGTTGCAAATCAAGCAATCCCGAGAGGGGACGTTCGTGCACCAGGGCAAGTACACTAAGGACATCCTGAAGAAGTTCGACATGGGTGAGGCCAAGCCTCTTCCAACACCCATGCGGCCCTGGATGCGGATGTGGATGGAGAAGTTGTGGACCAGAAGGAGTACCGGAGTATGATCGGGTCGCTGCTGTACTTGACGGCGACACGCCCGGACATCCAGTTCGCGGTGTGTCTTTGCGCGCGATTTCAATCGTCGACGCGCACATCGCACCGTCAGATAGTCAAGCATATTATGAGGCACTTATGCTTCACTCCAGAATTTGGGATTTGGTATTCTGCTTCCTCCACCCTCTCCCTTTGCGGTTATTCTGATGTCGATTTTGCTGGTTGCTGACTTGATCGCAAGTCCACTTCTGGGACATGTCAGTTTATTGGTTCTTCTCTTGTTTCGTGGTCTTCTCGCAAGCAGTCTAGTGTCGCCCAGTCTACCACGGAGGCTGAGTATGTTGCTGCGGCTAGCTGCTGTTCCCAGTTGCTTTGGATGATGGCCACTTTGCGTGATTTTGGTCCGAGTTTTTCTCGCGTTCCTTTGCTTTGTGATAGCACGAGCGCTATTAGCATTGCTAAGAACCCCGTGCTGCACTCTAAGACCAAACACATTGATGTGCGCTTTCATTTTCTGCGAGACCACTATGAGAAGGGTGATATCGACCTTCGCCATGTCGATACTCATCATCAGTTGGCTGATATTTTCACCAAGCCTTTGGACGAATCAACTTTTGCTAGGTTGAGAGGTGAGCTTGGTGTGTGTTTCCCCTTTTAGATGGGGGAAACATTTTGACTCTTGTATCACAAACTGACTTTCTATTTTTCAATTGGTTTCTTCATGCATCTTCGCATTTCCTCTTGCACATTTACATTCAGAGCTTCATGAATATAATATTTAGAATGTGGCTATGCTCCATAGTATTTGCTCTGATGCTTTATGATGATGCTTGTAGCTTATGCTCTTTCTGATCAATAATGCATGTTGTGAGCTGAGCTATTTTTGAATGGTGAACCTGCTTAATGAACATAAAACTTGAAACTGTTCACCATTGAGATATGCAACTAGCATGTGTAGGATGTGTAGAATTCACTCGTGCTTTTCATATATGCTAGGTTGCTATGACTCTAGTTCTGAGTCATTCACTTGCTTGGTATGTTCATATTCTGAGATAAAATTTGAACCAAGTTAAGTGAATTGGAAAGATCGAGACGGGACTGCTTGTCAGCACATCACAGTTTTGAGACTGTCTCTCATTGCACTTTGAGTTAAACTTGAGCTGTGTAGTGTATGACCGAAACTGTTGCTTTAAGCTTCTGATTGCTTCTGCATAGGCTTCGCACAGTTGAAAAGTTAGGCAATGACAAGCTTTCAACCTGTCGCAATCACATGCTGAAATCTTAACTTGTGTAATTTAACCGATGCAACTCCGATCAAATTTGGATACACAAGTCTATGTTTCACTCTATAGCATGATGGTTGAACTGTGCTAGGGGTAGTTCACCTTGTATACATGTTTAGCACTTGTTTGATCTCTAGTCTATAAATGTTTGGTGCTCTTTTGATGGTGAATACCTT
This sequence comes from Coix lacryma-jobi var. lacryma-jobi, assembly GCA_009763385.1. Classification (NCBI taxonomy): domain Eukaryota; kingdom Viridiplantae; phylum Streptophyta; class Magnoliopsida; order Poales; family Poaceae; genus Coix; species Coix lacryma-jobi. The sequence continues at coordinate 88,893,812 of CM019831.1, forward strand.
TTGGCTGAAAACTGCTCACTTGTTCTCATTTCGCATTTGGTGATCAGCTTGAGTCTTTGCTAGCATTTGGTGCATTTTAATGAGTCATCGAATCAGCACATTGTCGAGCATCTTCATATTCTCTCGACTATACTACTGAAGCTGCTAACTTGCATTCTGACTCATATACATTTTGGAAGGGGGAGTTTTTGCTTGATGGTGCATTTTCAACTAAGGGGGAGAAAATATTGACAAATCATGAGTGCCTTCTGTGTTCAACTAAGGGGGAGAAACTTTTGATGTATTTTCCGAGTTGAACCAAGGGGGAGATTTCCTGGTTGTGTGTACCAATCGAGGGGGAGTTTGCTCGCTGCTGCGTTTTCGAGCTGGTAACAGTTGGTTCGGAGCATTTTTGGTAGCTAGTTGTGTTGAGCCTTTGCCTCTTTCTTGAGGAACTAGCACCTTTGATCTTTTATGCTCTTCAGCTGATTTCTAGCTTTCTTCAGTTGGTATCGAACTACCTCGCTAGCGGTGTTGAGCCTATTCTGCCTCTTCTTGAGGGCTAGCTCTATTTTGCTTGAATTTCAGTTGATTCTTCAATTGGTATCGAGCTTTCTCGCTAGCGGTGTTGAGCCTGTTCTACCTCTTCTTGAGGGCTAGCTTTGCTTTGCTTGGTTGCGTCGAGCCGTTGCCCATGTCTTTGGGAACCAAGTTGTTTTGCTCTTTCCACTTGACCTTCTTCGGCTTTGATATGCTTTTGGGTCATTTGGTCGAGTTCTCTCTCCTTCTTCCTTCCTACCTCTATTCCATTATGATTTGTGTTGGTAGTTGACAATGCACTCATCAAGGGGGAGATTGCAGATACATGGGTGTATGCCGAGTCTCTGAGTGATGAGTGATTGTCAATTTGGATAATGCGCATGTTCTTTGGCTTGTGTTGTGCAGGTATCGAGCATGGATACAGTGATCAAAGGCAAGGTGAAGGTCAAGTAGAGACATGCCGTGCCGATGGACCGAGAGTGGCGAAGGGCGGACGTGAGGCTTGGACTGAGGGACCGGTGGCCCGAGGATCAGCTGTGGTGGCTTACAGCCTAGGACAGTGACGAGCGAAGACTTGCGAGCACGGTGTTGCTTGGGTCGAGGACCTGGGGACACGTGTCGGTGGATGGGGTGCACGTGCGGTGCATCCCCTCTACGGCTTGGTTTGGTGGTTGAGCCACAGAAAAACCACCGAGTGGACGGTGTCCAGGTTTGGGCCTCAAAACCTGGGCGCTGATCGTTTCTGAGTTTGGGCCACAAAACTCGGGCTCAGGACGGTTTCCATGTTTGGGCCTCAAAACCTGGCTGCTGCGGGTTTCTGAGTTTGGGCCACAAAACTCAGGCGATGGACGGCTGGTTTCCTGGTTTGGGCCTCAAAACCGGGGGTTGGTCGTGAAGGCTGGTTTCCCAGTTTGGGCCTCAAAACCGGGGGCGAAGTCCGGGAAAAGGACGAGCGGAGCGGTGGCGGCACGTGGCGGCAATCGGTGAGGTTGCGTCGAGGCAACGCTACCAGTTGTGCGGGCGTGGCCGTCGGATCACCAGCATCTTCGAGTTGGTCCAGAATAATCCTAGGGTTTAGCTGGTTCGCTCTATAATTAGAGAGGGGTAGAGTAGGAATTAGAATTATGATAAGTAGAGGGAGACAACCTCCTCCCCTTCTATCTCAACCATTTGCTCGTTGCCTTCTAGGTTTTCCTGCTCTCCCTATCCTCTGCTGTAGCAACTAAGATCCATAGAGAACCATACCTCTGTGTACTGGAGATTTTGAGGAAGTGAGACTGTAATCTCACTATTGTAGCGTGTGGTAGCCACACGGTTGCAGATCAATGACTTGATTCGCGTTTTGTTCGTGTTCTTCGCGTTCTTTGTTTCTTCGTGATTTTACCGTCACTCGATCTCCCTCTCTACTGCGTCTTTGCGAAATCCATTTGAATCAACTTGTTCTTTATAGTGAGGAGATCATTTCCACTAAAGGAATTCATCTAACTCCTCACGAACAAGTAGATCTAGTCGATTTCGTCTTCGTGGCGCTTTTTCGGTTCATACACCTTCCCCTTCGATTTCCCGTTGTTTGAGTTGATTTGAGCGGATGATTTCTTGGGGATAGCCTCCTAACTACCTCGTGATCATCCTCTCCAAGTTTGGGATCAAGGGATTTTGGTTTGGATCGATTTGGAGAAGATTTGAGTTGAGGGCGACCAAAATCGCCCTTCTTGGACACTCGCGGACAGTCCGCCAGTGCCACCGCGGACAGTCCGCACGTCGGGCTCCGACCGAGTCAGTGGTCACGAGTCTCGGCTGTGTTGCCTCGACTTGACTGACGGACAGTCCGGGAGTCGAGCAGGGGACTTCAGCAGCTTTGCTGTTTTTGAGTTTTGGCCGGCGGACAGTCCGCCAGGGGATCGCGGATAGTCCGCCCCTGGCGCGGACAGTCCGGGACTAGGAGGCCGGACAGTCCGGGATCATGTTGAAGCTTGCGTTGTTGTGCGTTTGTTCTCTCGGCTTCTTCGCTTGGTTTTCGGACTTCTCGGTTGGCCTTTTAGTTCACCTAGGAACCTCTCTAAGTATCTTTGCTACTCGTTAGCATCGGTATTTGGGGATTTCCCAACGTAGCCTTCAATCTACGTTTGGGACTCGGTTTCTAGGGATCGAACTTGTGCCGATGCTTTCGGTTCTTGGTTTGCTATCATTTTGTGGTGCCTCGCTGTGATCCTAAGGATCATCCACCCTCTTCCAAGGGTCGTGGGGATCACGGTTTCGATCGAAGCTTTTGGGGGTTGATTTGTGGGACAAAGGCCAAAGTTTCGAGAGAAATTTTTGTGCTCCCATTCACCCCCCTCTGGTCGCCTTACTATTGCATTCTCGGTCCTTCAGAACAAATGTGACGTGACCCCAATGACGATGTGATTTTCATCACAAAATCGTCACAGATTAAACTAGGTGATGATTTGCTCATCTACAGTGACGAAAGAAGTACGTCACTGATGATCACATCCCTAGTAGTGACATCGAACTCCACTGTTTTGTGACATGCTCTTGTTGTCCTTGGACTTGGTACAGTATGTGAAGCCACTAATGTCATAGGTTTGCCATGTCGTGACCTGGCGTGATGGTCCAGAAGCCAACACCTTGATGGTACGTTCCTCAATTGTTTGCCCATCTGTAATGTCATGCTCCCTTAGCCATGAGGTGAACCAATTCTTGTGTTCCTTCATTAACCATTCATCCTTGTGGCCATGATTATGTTCGCGAAGCTCATCAATGTGTTCCTCGATTAAAGGCTCCATTATCGAGAGCTGATGTAGGATGTTGTGATGTGCCTCGAGGACTGTCTGTAATCTTGCGGGATTAATGATTTCTTTCCCATCCTCCCTCTTCCATTCAGCTTACCCTCATGTCGTGACAGAGGCAAACCTATTGCAACCTGGTCTTTTAGGACCCTGTTGCAGAATGGACCTCCGGACTCAATTGCCTCTTCGGTTAAGTACCCCTCTACCATGGATGCCTTAGGACAAGCATGAGTTGATACATAGTCATTTAGTATTGACATGAAACACTCATACGTCCACATCTCATGCAAGTACATGGGACCTAGTGCCTCTATTTGTGAAACCAAGTGCACCACAAGGTGAACCATAATATCAAAGAATGCTGAGGGAAAACACATCGCAAGCTGTGACACTGTCTCCACTACGAATTCCTTAAGAGATGCCAACTCATCACAGTCAATCACCTTCTGTGAGATCCTGTTGAAGAAGTAGCACAACCGTGTGACTGCAACCTTTATCCACACTGGATTAATAGCTCTAATGGCAATAGGGAGGAAAGTAGTCAGCATGACATGACAATCATGTGAGTTGTAGTTAGCGAGTGTAAGGTCTTTCATTGACACAATACTCCGTATGCTTGAGCAGAATCCAGATGAGACTTTCAAATTCTTCAACCACACACACATCGCATGTTTCTCATCATTGTTGAGGTTGTAGCTTGCTGCCAGGAGGTGGTACTTCCCATTTTCTTGAAGAATAGGGTGAAGTTCTTTTTTTTATGTCTAACTGTACCAAGTCAATGCGTGAATTTAGTCCTTCCTTTGTCTTGCCCTTCATGTCTAGCAAGGTTCCAATTAGGCTTTCAAACACGTTCTTCTGAACATGCATACCATTGATCGCATGGCAGACGTCTAACTCTGGCCATTATGACAAATACTCGAAGAAAATAGACTTCTTCTTGAATGTAGGCCCTGGAGTTGGTTTGACATCCTTTCTTGGTTTTCCGTCTTTTGTTTTCTTCTCGAAAACAAATTTGAGATTGTTGACTATGTTGAAAACTCTTTTACCTTTACTGTTACCTAATGGAGCAGTAGATTGTAGTTCAACATTATTATCAAAGTACTTATCCATCTTTTCTGGCTGTACCTGTGTCTATTCGATAAGAAGCGTCTATGCCTCATGTACACTATCTTCTTAGATTCATTAAGGGAAATGTAAGCGGTTCCATCTATGCATACAGTACAACCAACCTTTACCTTGAACTACACTGATAAAGTGAAAAGAGTTGGGTAATCGTTGATCGTAACAAAGATAATTGCTCTTAGCGTGAATGATTCTTTGTGGTACTCGTCCACTATTTTAACACCTGTTTCCCACAATATTTTCATGTTCTCCATTAATGGCTCCAAGAAAACATCCATGTCAACTCCAGGCTGTGTAGGTCCAGAGATAAGGATGGTTAGCAAAAGGTATTTTCACTTCTGCATCAACCATGGAGGAAGGTTGTAGATGGTGAGGATCACCGGCCATGTGTTGTGCATGTTGCTCGTCTTAGCAAATGGATTCATTCTGTCAGTACTCAGTGCGAACCTAACATTTCTTGGTTCCTTTGCAAAGTCCTTGTGGTTTTCATTGAAATCTTTCCACTGCTGGCCTTCGGCTGGGTGCCGAAGCTTCCCATCATCTTTGTGGTCATCAGAAGCATGCCAGATCATAAGTTTGGCATCCTCTGGGTTAGCGAATAAACACCTCAATTGATCGACCACGGGCATGTACCACATCACCAAAGCAGGAATCTTCTTTTGCGCATAATAGTCTACTTCTTATTTTTCTTTGCTTGTGGGTTTTGAACATACTCTTTTGGGTCTTCCGTTGGGTCCTCTTTCACTTCTTTCCTTTACACAAGGAGGCAGCACACTCTTCGTCTCTGTAGTCTTTATTCGTCTTGTACCTACTTGCACCACAATTTGGACAGCTATCCAAGTCCTTATAATCAACACCTCGATATAGGATACAATGATTTCTACACGTGTGGATCTTCTCAACACCCATCATCAGTGGACTGATTAGCTTCTTGGCATAGTACGTGTTAGCAGGCACTTTGTTCTCCTTAGGAAGCATGTCTGCGATAATACTTAAGAACGCATCGAAGCCAGCATCAGAAAGACCATACCTAGCTTTGCACACCAACAACTTTTGCATAGACCACAGCGTCATGATCTCTTTGGTGCAACCCTTAGACTCATCGTACAAAGGCTCTTATGCTGCCTTCCTCAGAGCCTCCATACCTTTCATGAAGCACATTGATGGATCTTTCGCATGATGATGCAACATTGCCTCTAGGAATTCTGCATCTTCCGCAACCATATTATTTGGCAACACATTAGTTCTGACATCTTTATTTCCTCCAGCGAAATCTTGATCTCCAACATTTGGCACAACATGTTTAGTATCTGGACCATCGGCGTCAGGTTGTTTAGACACCTCCATACGTAACCAAACCCTAATCCCAAAATTTCCTCACCCCATGCCGCCGCCCCTGCCTCCACCCTACGGACCCGAGTGCGCTGGTGGTGGACGACGAGTCATCGCCCACGGAGCACTCCTTCGCCGAGCGTGGCGAGCGTGCCGAGAACCTTGCCGCGCTCTTCGGCAGAGTTGAGGCACCTCGACGCGCTCTTCGCTGCGGCCTCGGTCGTCCGTCGGCTCGACTTCTGCCTGGCGTCGTTCGACGAATCTGAGTTCTGGGCGCAGACTCTTTCTTCCTCCGCTTCGAGGCCACGCGACGGTCCACGTCGCTACTCGGCCCACTCCTCGAATCCGTCGAGGCGTCCGCACTCATCACGGACATCATCCCGGCGTCCGTCATCCTGCCCGTCGCCAAGAAGCAAGGCATCCTGTGCTACGGCCCCTTCCCGCGGATGAGCGGGCAGGCCATAGGAAGTGGCGGTCGCCCAACGATGTGGCCCCAGGCCAGCGGTGCGCAGCCTCGGCCCTTCCCCAACCCGTGGCGGCACGGCACCTCCACGCGTGCCTCAGTGTCTTCTCGATCTGGTAAGCATCCGAGTCCCTGATCTCAAATCCATGCTCCTGGCCTTGATTTCTGATGCGTGATGGGCGCCAGTGCGATTCCTTCTTGCTTGCTTGGTTCAAAAGTCCGATTAGATGCGTGTTTTTTTGTTGGTTTCTATTTAGCGTGGTGGATCTAAATTCTGATCGCATTTGTGGATGAATTAAGGCCTGACGCTCAATTTAGCTCATCTACGGCCATCTGGTAGTAGTGGTACTGGTAGGTTAGTATAATCCCGTAGACTAAACTGGGGCTTTGGAAGCAGTTGGAAGCTCCGGCCGAAAAAGCTTTATACCAGTAGGTTGTTAATTATACATTGACCCCTAGGGTTGTATGCATCAGTGGTTCAGTGGTCTATTATATGTATTGTTAAACTAGTTATCTGCGTACTTCTACACAGTTTTATATATTGTTGAAGCATATTTCTATGCATTTTTAGAGTACTTTTATATACCTTGTCCAAAAAATTATCTATACACTTCTATATAATTTTATCTTGCGATTTCACCTCCCCCGACTTATGATTTTTATGCAGCGATTTCACCCGCAGTCCTTTCTATGCAGGAAAGAACTGAGACGGGATAACGACCGATGTGTGATGAGTTTCCACAGCCACAACTTCACCACTGTGTTTTTATGCACTCATTTTTCTACTGTGTTATGCTTTTTTATGCAGTGTTTCTAGAGTTCACGGTTGCGCGTGGCGACGGACGCCGAGCGACGATGACACAATTTATACATTGTTGACACATAACTTTATACACCGTTGGTGTAGTTATCTATACTTGTTTGGAATAGTTATACATGCACTTCTATACAATTCTATAAATTTTAGATGTACTCTTCTACACCATTGTATATATTGTTGTACATAACTTTATACATTGCATGATGTGTCTAAAGGCGGCGACGGGCTCCCAGATTGGATGATGGCATTGCAGTAGCCACATGATTTTATGCTTACAAGCATAGGGTTCTATACATTCCAAAACTATATTTTGTAATATTGAGGTTTCAATGCATGGTGTAACTGTAATTTAGTTTCTATGCTCGTCAATATAGGTTTCAATGAGTGTTTAAACTGTGATTTTGAAGATGTTGGATGATTTCTATGCATAGTTAGATAGCTTTATATCCATGATGTAACTGTGAAGTTAAAAAATATATGCAATTGCTACGTGTTTTTCTATGCTCGCGCATATAATGCATGCGAGAAAGGTTTAAATTTCAATTTTTGTATTATTAAAAAGGTTTCTATGTGTCTTCAAGATTCTATGCATGGAGACACTATAAGAATGATAGAATTTGTATACCAATAGGATTCGTAAACAGTGGTCAAGTTTCTATACTTGCATTTACAAAGTTGTTTGCATGTGATATACGATTTTTCTATACCAAAATTAATGGATCTCTTTGGTATCTGGATTTCTATACCTCAAGCCATTAGTTTGTATACCTCAGGCCAGTTGGAATGTAAAATTCAAATTCTAAAAAAAGGTACGTTACTAATATTTTTATACCATAAACTATTGGTTTCTATACGTCAGCCTGTGTGGAATTCAAATTTGAAAATTTAAGCAAAGGGATAAAGATTCTAATGTTTTGTGGGTGTACTACGCATTGTTCATTTGGTAATTATGCATTGTGCTATGATGAGAGCCTTTCATGGTAACATGGCATCATTTAAATTTTGAATTTTTGAAGAACATGAGATCATCTATTTGTTTTTATGCTCAAGACCACATGATTCTATGCAAAGTCGAAAGCATTGAAATCCATATCTTAACATGTAAATTTATGAATTTTTTAAAATTCAAAAAAAATATTCAAAAAGGATCTTAAATCATACGTAAAAATGTCAGGAGTCTGATGGTGAAAACCATTTTTGAATTAGATGTTTCGTTGAGGAGTTATTGTGAAAAAATAAAAGAAATTGGATTGAGTTACGTGCATGCATGCATGCGTCAGACATGTCAGCTTGTGTCAGGTGATGTCAGCTTGTGTTATATGGGATGTCCATCCAGTATTGAGATTTTTATGCACTAACAAAGTGAAGTTTTATTCATTCAACTACTAGTTTTTATGCAATGTCGGTGACAAAAAAATATTTTACGCAACTTGAGCCAGGATTCTATGCATCCGGACGGCTGGGTCCGCAGTGGTCCTCCACCTGCGCGTGTCAGCCGGTCTCTGGACCAGATCTGGTTGGGTGTGGGTGGCTGGCTGGCTAGGGCTTCCAATAACTATTGGAAGCCCTGGGCTCCCAATAACAGGACCCTATATATATTTATATCTAGAGATATTTAATAGAACCATTTGTTGTGAGTTAGGGTATACCTATGATTTATTAGCTAGCGTTTAGAATTTATGTGAGGTTTTAAGTAGGGATTAAATTAAAAACCCTAAGTAGCATAATTTAAAAACCTAAGTTGCATAATTAAAAAACCTAAGTTTGCATAATTAAAATAGACACATGTGGATAAAATAAATTGAGAGGGAAACATGAAAAGGGAGAGAATAGAGACATTATGTAAACATCTTAAGCAATCTCATTAGAAGAAATAAGAAGCTAGGTTTTCTTCTCTCTAACTCATGGTGAAACCCTAGATCCAAAAAGTAGCTCAAATGAAGCAAGAATGAACAAAATGATGCTATAGGCACATAAACTAACCTTTCTTAGCAACCTCCTTCCAAAAAATCAAGATCAAAACCTCTCCCCTTATATTTTGAGAGATCTGGACCTCCAAAATGCCCTTCAATGGAAAGTGGCTGCGATGAACAGTTCTGCTCAGGAAAGAAGGAGGGGTATATATAGCAGAAACAACACTGGCAGGTGGCTTAAGGAACTGCCTATGGAAATTGGTTAACATAGGCGGTTGACATTTTCACAGGCGGTTTGGTTATGTCAACCGCATGTGGAAATTCATTTCCACAGGCGGTTTCTAAGTCGTGGCCCACCCTTTTCTAATTTCCATAGACGACCTAGAAGTGAAACCGCCTGTAAAAAAAGGACCGCCGGCTTGGAGCCCTTTTCTACTAGTGGAAGTATATGATTTGGTGTTACAAAGAAACTTGATAGGGATGACCAGTAGGAGAAAACAAAGGATAGTTTTTTCTTGATGTTTTTGGATTTTTTTTGAACAATGTTCGCTTTCTTGCTTTGGTTCTCCACTCCAGGTGCTCTATAGCTGCCTACTAGAAGAAGGGTCTAGTGAGAGCCACCAGTGTCTAGGGTAGAGCCACCGGCACCTGCCTACTCTTCACTTTGCTGTTAGCACCTAGGGCCCCTCTCCTTCTCCCTCTCCGGTGTGTCTACCCGAGACAAGAAGGGTAGAGAACCCATCATTTTCCTGTAGTTTTCTAGTGTCTTAAGGTTGAGTCCAAATATTTTTTTGGTAAAATCAGATGGTTCTCGGTCGGGATCGTGTGTCCTACGATGACTTTGGTGATGACCACGATGAGATCGTTGTTGCAGGTGTCGATTTAATCGGCATACGGTCAACTTATGGCTTTATCTACAAGGGGAGGGTGCTTCTGGGAACCCTCTATGATGACAACGACTCTGGGTCATCGATCCCATCGTCGATGGCCGCAGAGAGAAAATCATGGTCTTGAGGTGATGAATTTGCATCCTATATATATCATATGCGATGATGCAACTACCGATATTCTTTCAATGATTTAGATACGTTTTGGACTAGTTCTGCAGAGTTGGTTCTTGCGACATGTCCACTGTTTTGGGGTTGCTAGTTGGATTCAGCATAAGGATTGTATTTTAGCTCCAACGTTGAAAGGAAGCAATTGAGAAAGAAGAAGATGCAGGAATCTGAATAGAATATTACGTATTTTTTATGTGTAATTTAGATATGCACTCTAAGATTTAATTTTAAGTTAACCTTTCCCTTAGAAAAAATGCCATATAGCTCTGGGCTATCATTTTTATGTGTTGTATGATTTTTGAAGAACTGAAGGACCGAGAATGCAATAGCAAGGCGACCAGAGGGGGGGGGTGAATGGGAGCTCAAAAATTTCTCTCGAAACTTCGGCCTGTGTCCCACAAATCAACCCCCAAAAGCTTCGATCGAAACCGTGATGCCCACGACCCTTGGAAGAGGGTGGATGATCCCTAGGATCACAGCGAGGCACCACAAAGCGATAGCAAGTCAAACACCAAAAGACACCGGCAAAAGTTCGACTCCTAAAAACCAAGTCCCGAATGTAGATGGAAGGCTACATCGAGAAATCACCAAATACCAATGCTAACAAGTAGCAAAGATACCTAGAGAGGTTCCTTGGTCAACTCTAGGATCAAACGAGAAGTCCGGAAACGAAGCGAAGAAGCCGGGAGACCAAAAGCACTGAGAAACTCAAGTCTGCGAGTTCCCGGACTGTCCGCGGGTACTGTCCCGGACTGTCCGCGGTACTCCCGGACTGTCTGCAAAGAAGGGCCGGACTGTCCGCCGGCCAAATCCCAAAATCAGCAAGTCTGCTGAATGCTCCTGCTCGAATCCTGGACTGTCCGCGAGTTTCTACGGCGGACTGTCCGTGGGTCAAAAGTCACGAACACGGTCCAAACGCGCAGCCACTGAATCGGCTGAGCCCCGACGCGCGGACTGTCCGCGCCCTGAGTGGCGGACTATCCGCGGTCACTCAGGGAGGGCGATTTCAAACGCCCTTCTCCCAAAACTTCCCAAATTCGATCCAAATCAAAATTCCTTGATCTCAAACTTGGAGCAAATGATCACGAGGTAGTTGGGAGACTATCCCCAAGAAATCATCTGCTCAACTCAACTCAATCACCGGGAAATCGAAAGGGAAGGAGTATGAACCGAAAAAGCGCCATGAAAATGAAATCAACCTGATCTACTTGTTCATGAGGAGTTAGATGAATTCCTTCGGTGGAAATGATCTCCTCACTATAAAGAACAAGTTGATTCAAACGGATTTCGAAAAGATGCAGTAGGGAGGGAGATCGAGTGACGGGAAAATCGTGAAGAAACAAAGAACGCGAAGAACACGAACAAAACGCGAATCAACACATCGATCTGCAACCGTGTGGCTACCACACGCTACAACAGTGAGATTACGGTCTCACTTCCTCAAAATCTCTAGTACACAAAGGTATGATTCTCTGCGGATCCCAGTTGCTACAGCAGGGGATTGGGAGAGCAGGAAAACCTAGAAGGCAAAGACCAAAATGACTGAGATGGGATGGGAGGTGGGTGTCTCGCTCTACTTATCCTAATTCTAATTCTCACTCTACCCCTAACTAATTACAGAGCGAACCAGCTAAACCCTAGGGTTATTCTGGATGAACTCGTGGTAGGTGGTGATCAGACGGCCACTCCCGCAGAACTGGTAGCGTTGCCTCGACGCAACCTCACCGATTGCCGCCACGTGCCGCCACCGCTTTGCTTGTCCTTTTCCCGGACTTCGCCCTCAGTTTTGAGGCCCAAACCGGGAAACCAGCCTTCACGACCAATCCCCGGTTTTGAGGCCCAAACCGGGAAACAAGCCGTCCATCGCCTGAGTTTTGTGGCTCAAACTCAGAAACCCGCAGCACCCAGGTTTTGAGGCCCAAACCTGGAAACCGTGCTCAGCCCGAGTTTTGTGGCCCAAACTCGGAAACCGTCAGCGCCCAGGTTTTGACGCCCAAACCTAGAAACCGTCCACTCGGTGGTTTTTTTTGGATGAACCACCAAACCGAACCGTCGAGGGGATGCACTGCCTGTGCACCCCGTCCACCGACACGTGTCCCCAGTCCACGACCCAAGCAACACGGTGCCCGCAAGTCTTCGCTCGTCGCTGTCCCAGGCTGTCAGCCACCACAGCTGATCCTCAGGCCACCGGTCCCTTAGTCCAAGCCTCATGTCCGCTCTTCGCCACTCTCGGTCCATCGGCACGGCACGTCTCTACTTGACCTTCACCTTGCCTTCGATCACTGTATCCGTGCTCGACACCTGCACAACACAAACCAAAGAACATGTGCATCATCCCAGTTGACAATCACTCATCACTTGAGACTCGGCATACACCCATGTATCCGCAAGAATGTATAATAAACTAGATTCGTGGTCATGCGTTGCTACGAGTCAACTAATTTTTTGTATTAAAAACATGCGGATAGCACATATAACATTACTATATAAAATTAAATATCAACGTTAAAGTGACATTTAATCCAAAAAGTAAAGTTCGTGAAATTAACATAGTCATGAAGAGTGCGGTATTGCAGGCTCACAAACTCTACTATATAGACCTTCCCGTGAAACAACCAAGATAGTGTTTTATATCGGTACAAACAAAAATCTCTCATATCTATTTCTTCGGTGCGCCGATAAATCCACGAATAAGTTTTGACGCATCTGGGTACCGTCCTGTACACAAGTTCGAGTATATGTAAATATTAATGTAAAAATGATATCAAAATGGTAAGAAGACAAGAAAATATATTATTTATATTGGTTCTATAAAGACGGAGCTCCATGAGATTTTTTCAACGTCATTAATATCTTGTCGGATTATTTTAATACTTTATTCATATTGGTTTCGTGCAAATAAGGCGCTCTCAGGTAAAACTGACATGATTATATATGCACAATTTATGTTTACACACTCGACAAAAATTATTTTTTAAAAAATAAAAACATACTTTGCCGAGTGTTTTGGATCAGGGCACTCGGCAAAGATTATTTTATGAAAAAAATCAAAAAAAACTTTGCCGAGTGTCTAGCCTAAAACAGTCGGCAAAGTAATCGATATCTGCAATTTTTTTAGTCCATTATAATAGATATTATATATATATATATATACACACACACACACCTCAATCATCATATCTATATCACCAATATGCATTATATATCATAAGCACACGCATATTTCATAAATCCATCAAAAATCCATTACAAATCGACCAAAGTTCACCATCACAAGTTCATTATTACAAGTTCAACATCCCTACTACGACAGCGAAAGTTGCACCCATGACGGACCGGAATGCGGTGAAGGATTGACGGGATGAGCCGTCGGTGACACGATAGCAGGATTGTTTGAACCTGCCGACGGAGGCTGCACAAAAGTGAAGAGATTGCATGTGTTAGGCTCAAAATTGAAAATTTAGACAGCACCTCCCCTGCACTGGGAGGTTTCCAACCTGGAAGAAAAACGTAGGCACGAAGGCCGACAACCACATTTCCGGCACGAAGGCCAACACATCAACAAGTACGGCACCAAGGCCCACACATCAACAAATCCGGTATGAAGGCCATCACTAGGTTTGACACTATGGATGCATAATTGCAGATAGATTAAGCAAGGAGCTTGTTGCCTAAGAATCAAGTTGGGGAGGAGATGATAGAACGCTCAAGTATATACAGTGGAAATATATTAAAACAATCACAGAACACCACCGGAAGATGTCTATCCCAAATTATTTATTTCATTGTCTAAAGTGTATTGCAAAATCCAGTATGACATAGCACTAATGTCAAATGGGCATTAGTTTTCCCAAAAAGAACGAACCTAGTTGTGAAGCTTCGTGAGAAATTCCAGAACTTCGCGAGGAATTCCAGGTAGTCTAATGCCACGTAGCACGGATAGCTGCAAAACAAAACAAATGGACAAACACATAGCTTCTTATTATTCATAGGACAGAAACAAGTGCATAAAACAACCTCTAAGAACACTGATTCGTGAATATTTCTGATGGCCTCTAAACAGATGTCATCAACTAAAATTGCTGGTTGAAAGTTGTTCGACTTATCAAAAAGGAAAATTGCAAGCAAATATTAGTGTATCATATTAGTGTTCTTAGATGTGGAGACCCGCCTTTTTAATAAATAACTAGTCATAGTTAAGTAAACAATAAGCTTCTCTTGATTACATCAAGTCCATAATTTAAAATACCTGACATGAAAAAAATGTAAAATCATATGTTCAACCTTGGAACTAATTATGTACAAATTGAAATCAAGGTAGCTTCACAAATAACATACACAATGCTTTCACTCTCACATTAGGTTATACAGTAGTATGTTCCTTACAGCTTCTTTTCCACCAAATGTTATATGTACTAGTTCATGCACCTGACCGTTTGTAAAAAAAAGGGTTTTAGAAGGAGCAACTCACTTGTCCAGTGCTTTGGCATAAAACACAAGCAGTCAATGGTGATCAATAATATACGACAAGTTCAGACCAATGTAGCTTCACAAAATTACCACGCACACACACTCCTTTCTTTTATTCATTTACAAGTAGGCTAGTACACAGATCACTATGTCTATAATTTCACCCACTTGGTACTAGTTTATTCAGATGAGGTGTAACCATGCCCTTCTAGAATGGAGTAAACCAATCCAGTAGTAGCAGCTCAACAGCATAGTGCACTGCCTTGACCAGGCCATGACTTAGAGTAAAATATATAGGAGAGATGGAGAAGAGTGATAGAAAAAGGTCTCAGTAGAAGGGAAAGGAGCCAAGCCTCCATCTAGTAGTTGGCATCGAGTTCTTGCCCGACCTCTTCACTCAAGGTTGGGGCCTCTAAAACACCTCTCGTCCACTCCTTGCTTGGGAAAAACACTAGCCTGTCCACCAGCATAAGATGGTGACTTGATCACCCTGGGGAGCACCTAGAGTGAGAAGAAAAGGGGCTGACCAGGAGAGGAAGTCACCGGAAAGCCCAAGTGCTTGCAAACAAATCCAGAAGCTTATTTTAAGTAATCAAGACCTGCAGGAGAAGGAGTGAGGGAAATAAGCCTAAGATTGGAGTTGGACATCATCAAGATTAAGTTGAGCTTCACTGCTCACAGGCACATCTTAGAATATCTCTTTTTCCCTACCAAGAACACAAATCACCTTCCGTGGACATCACCTCTGATATGTTCTAGAGTAGGACAATGATTAAGTGGTCAACAATATATTAGCCAGGAGAGATGTACCAACTGTTACTAGAACAAGAACTAGTATTTCTTTTAGCACAACTAGACACATAATACATGGGCCTTGGCTAATAGAACACTAACACAAGATCTTGCACATCTAGAGCTCTCAGGCATGTAGCTTCAGAGTTACAGACTTGCAGGCAAGGTTAAAAAAAGCAGGGAGATGTGGGGGCAGGAAGAACTCACTGTCAGGTTGGGAAGGATTATTGTCGATTTGTCGGACTGGAGCCCCAAACTAAAGCATTTTCCCCTCTCCAACTGGTGCCCTAAACCCTAAATGAATTCTTTCATTTCTAGGACCCGCTGTGTGAGCTATGCGGTTCTACTTGATTTGTCAAATCCGGTAGATTGGTATTCCATTGCAACATTCTAAACCAAGCCAAATTACACTTAAGGAAGGCTTATCTATGATTATCTATGATTCAAACTAAAAGCTAAAGCTAGTAAGTCAGATTTCGATTTTGCTTAGCCTTCTCTAAAACTAAACTCATCTATGCAGGCCGGCTGGTTTCCAACATCCAATGATACATCTTCCCTAAGCTTCCAGTCAGTGTGCTGTCTATGATATATAACCCACTGTACTACTTTTGGTTGTTAGATTAGCATGTCTCACTTTCATTGAGCTGTATTTTGTTGGGGCATATATATTGAGCCATTGTATGCTTGATATGCTCCTCTAGACTTGATCACAAGCTGCAATCATGAATTACTTCTATATTCAAGTACGCAAATGCACTCAGAATCGTTATCTTTTGCCCATTTTTTAATCTTTTCAGAGTTAAGAGCTGACACAATTAGCTTTATTGAACTTTAAAACATCTAATTTTATGATTATATTTGTTCTCGGCTTAAAACAGCTATTTTGGATGCAGCGTAAGAGCAGGTCAGAAGCACGTGGCCAAATTTATATACGAAATTGATGTTGTCTTTACAAAATCAGCTTTGAAGTCCACATTTTGCATCAATTCTAATATCTTCCAAATGGGAAGTAATGGACATTAGTTTCGCAGTTAACCCATACACCCATATAGCTCGAGTCTCTTGCTATACTACAACACAATTGGGCTTTAGGCCCGGTCGGCAAGGGCCTTTAGCCCCGGTTGCCGAGCCGGGACTACGCTTCCAGGACTAAAGCCCCCCCCCCTCTTTAGTCCCGGCTCCGGTCACCGGGGCTAAAGCCCCCCCTTTAGTCCCGGTTGGTAATACCAGCCGGGACTAAAGGGTGCTGTCAGCAGTGCACCGCAGCAGCACCGTTTAGCCACGGCTGGTATTACCAGCCGGGACTAAAGGGTCCCCTAGTTTTTCCTTTTTATTTTCATTTCTGTTCTGTTTTTAGTTTTGTTTATTTATTTAATTGGTTTTCCAATATATATTATTTGTTGCTAATATATCATAACACAATAAGCTTATTGCATGCATATATAATTGAACTATAGAACTACATATATATATAAATATATGTACATAAAATTACAAGCAATATACATATAGAACTTGTCCAAATATCTATCTACACAAGTTGTACTCCATCTAAAGATCTAGAGGGCATACAAATGATCATCATTTTTTGGAATCAATGACTCGTTGGTATTATAGTAGAACTCGCCGTTTGGATTTATGACTTGTTCCCGAAGAAATCCTGCTATTGTCCTCCAAATGGGTTCTAGAGAGTGGGGTTAGGCCATGGTAGAAGTTCTGGATCAATAGCCAGTCCTCCATACCATGGTGCGGACAAGCAGCGACATACTCTTGCAACCTCTCCCAAGCCTCGGGAATGGATTCCTCGGCTTGTTGCGTAAAGCTAGAGATTTTGTTGCGCAGAGCATTCGTCTTGCCCATAGGAAAGAATTTGGCGAGAAAAGCATTGGAACACTTGTCCCATGTGTCTACAGCGTTGCGATCGGTATAGAACCATTGCTTCGCTTTTCCTAGAAGAGAAAAGGGAAAGAGACGAAGACGGATGGCTTCTTGGGTTATCCCCTTAATGGTGAAGGTGCCACAAATCTCCAAAAATTGTTAGAGGTGAGCATTGGCATCCTCATGAGCCTTGCCACAGAACGGGCTAGCTTGGACCATCGTGATCAGAGCCGGTTTCAACTCAAAATTGAGGTTGGCATCGATCACGTCTGGTCCCATCGCTACATTAGTGGCAGAAGGAGTAGAAAATTCACGAATGGCGTTGTTGGCCATCGTGAAGATAGAACGAGATAAGAAAGAAAGAAGTTGAAGAAGATGAAGGAAAAAGATAAGAAGAGTTAAGGAAAGAAAGAATGGGGTAAGATGGGATTCGCTAAGCAGGAGCTTAAGCGAAGATAAATTCGACACGAACTCAACCGATACACCGATTGCCTTCCCCGGCAACGGCGCCAGAAATGCTTGTTGGTAGTTCTTAGCTTCACTAAAGATAGAGCTAGGCAACTATCCCCGGTAACGGCCCAGAAATGCTTGTTGACACTAGTCAACGTCGTTACTAGGAGTAGACTATGGAATCTATTCCAGACAACGGTGTCAGAAGTGCTTGAAGCAAGTCCGGTCACTATACCTAAAGGAATGAAGCTAAAGCAGCTATCTACTAATGTCATGTGGGGTTGTCAATCCCGACACTAGTAGGAGCTAGCTAGAGAGATTGCAATCTACCAAGAGGAGATTCTGCAAGTGCACAGAACTATCGTAGTAGCACTTTGCTTGGGAGTACCAGGTGTCGATTTATTTGATCCCAAGGGAAGGCTAGGGTGGTGTATGAGTCGAGTCAAGGAAGGGGATGAGAGTCGAAGAAAAGGGAAAAGGGAAAAGAGGGGATGGAAGGCTAGAAAGAATATGTGGGTGGATAGGTAAGGATGAAATGGATGGCTAAGGTAAGGTGGATGGATAGGTGGATAAAGGGAATAGCTAAACTAAAGGCAACTAACTAACTACTAACTACTAATAACTAATTCTAGATAACCACAAAGCAAGATAACTACGAAGCAAGATAGTTATGAAGCAAGGCAGGCAAAAGTCAACAAAGCAACTAAGTTAAGAATAGTTTTATTCCTATCTTATCAAGTATCGAGGCGTGCTAGCCTTTACCACTGACTTAGGTTGAACGCTAGCACAACGAGCCTTACTGTTAAACTGGGCCAACTACGTGGTGGAATTCAAGGCGCACAGGGCTGTCACCACCTGGTTGCTACCACAGCTATCCGGGGGTCCAACCGTATCTGAAGGTAAGTCTATAACTAAGCACCACGCTTAACTATATTCTAACTATCTCTACCCTAGCTTTGAATAGAGACACCCTTGCGGACGTTAGAGCAAATACTTGACTTAATAAGATAAACACTAAACTAACTAAGCAACCTATTAGAAAAGATCAAACACTAAGCTCACTAGAGATTAACTACTATGGCTAAGTGAATTGAACTGTAGGATAGATAGGCACTCAAGCAATCAATCAAGTATACCACTCAATACTGATAAGTAGAATAAAGTAATACTTGAAATGATGAAATAGAATATAGTAAAGTGCTTGAGTAACAAGAGCAAAACCTGAACTGGAGATGAAGGAAGACTCTTCCCAGCTCCAGGACCGATCACTCGCACGCCTCTACTCTTGAGCTAAGCCTTGAGCAGCGCTACCGCGAGGGCGAAGATGCCTTGCTCTACTAGCTACCTACTTGCCTAAGCCCTCTGAGCTTCTAACCTAACTCTCACTTGCTTCTCTTGCTTGGTGTTTCTCTGGGATATACTGGGATGTGATGGTTCTGGGTGTGAATGAAGTGATGCCTCAGGGGGGTATTTATAGTCTTGAGGAGTGAGGGGGGTACTTATAGGGGGCAGCCAGCCGACCTAGGGCTAACCCTAGTGGCTGGCGCCAGCCCTAGGTGGCGGCCGCCACCTCCCTCACCGTTGGATGCACCGCCTCTGCTTCAACGGCATCCAAGAGCTCCAGAGAGGCGGTGGTTAGGTCGGTTGCATGTCTGAGTAACCGCCATTCGGCCTTGATCCACGCCACTCCATCCTGAGCCGTCCGATGCCGCTGACCTAGTGACCAAGGGCCAAGATGTGGCCTTGGGGAAGTCACACGGATCAGTGACATGGCAGGGGGGAGGTTTGGGCCAACCCAAGTGGCGGGCGCCACCTATGTGTGGCTGACGCCACCCCCCTGTAACACCGCGGGTGTTTAATTAATTAAAATAAATAGAATTTAATAAGGAAATGGCCAAAATCCTAGATAGAGGAAAATTCTAGCCAGATGTTTGTTGCATTGATGCCGTTGCATAATTTTATTTGGGTGAAAAAGAATTTTTATTAAACCCGATTAGGGCGAATCGAATTTATTCTATTTAGAAAATAAATAAAAGGGTTTATAAATTTTTACAAAACTTTAAAAACTCAGAAATTTAGTTGCAAAACCTATGGAAAATGTTTTCAAAACTTTTCAAACTATTTTGATTTCAAATCTGTTTTGAATTTGCAAAAGGTTTGCAAAAAGAATTTTGAAAAGAAAAAGGAAAACAAAAAGGGAAAACACACACTCTCTCTCTCCCTTGGCCCAGCCGGCTTGCCCACCTCCAGCCCAACCCCTCTCCCTCAGCCGACTCCCCCGGCCTGCTCACCCAGCCCGACCGAGCGTCGGCCCGCTCCCACCCAGCCGGCCCAGTTCCCCCTCAGGCCCAGTCCTCCCTCTCCACACGCCGCGCAAACCCACCCCCGCAGCCAGCGTCGGCCGCAACGCCCGCGAAGCCTCCCCCTCCCACTCGCTCACCCACTGGTAGGGTCGGCCCACGCGTCGTTGCAGCTGACAGGCGGGACCCATGCGTCAGGCCCTCACCCCCAACCTCTAGCCCGAGCTTTCCGCGCGGCCGGCGCCTAAGTCCACAGTCGACCGCTCCCTTGCCTCTTCCTCGCCCTAGGGTTCCCCTTCCCCTCATAAGGCGCATCCCGGGGAACCACCAGTCCACGCCGCCGTCCCATCTTCCCTCCCCATGACCCGTCCCTCACCACAACACCTTCTGGGCCGCATGTCGCCGCCGCCATGGACATGCTCCGCCCGAGCTCGCTTGATCTCCCCACCAGGGCCATCTCCGGCATCCCCGCTTGGCTGCTTGGCACCGAAGGAGCATGGCAAGTCCTCCCCGCTGTTTACCTTCGCGTATCTGAGCCGTTTCCTCACCGCAGAGCCCTCAAGCCCCGCCACAGCCGCCATGAATGGCACTAGCCCGAGCTCCCCGATCTCCCTGCACGGGCTTCCACTCGCCCCTCCGCCTGTTTCATCGGCACCGCAAGGCACTTCCACATTCCTCGCTTCCCCTTCCATCACCAATCCACGCCGGAGACCCCATCTCCCGGAGCTCGCCGGAATTTCCTCGCACCCGACACTTTGTGCTCGCTGCCCGCTCCCACCACCCGCTCCTGGTCGACAACTCAACAGTCAGTGAGCGAGCCGAGGCCCCCTACACCTTCTCCGCCGCTCTCCGGAGTACCACGGGCGCCGGAGCGCGGCCAACTCCGGCGAGACCGCCGCCGTCGGGCGCTCGGCTCACCCTGGCGCCCAGGACGCAACGGGGAGGTGCTCCCCAGCACCATCCAATCTAGAGTGGATGGCCCAGATAGATCTTTGACCCGGTCAACCCAATCAGCTGCCCTGCCCAGTCAGCACCTCGTCCACCCAATCCGCAGGCGCCACGTGGCGGTCAGCATCCACGTCGGCAAGGTAAAAGCCGGTCAGCACCCTTTTGCGATCTAGCCCCTGCTGTTTCCTTTAATTAATGCACTATTTCTTGTGCCTTGGGCATCTTCCGATCTAACCCCTCGTGACTACGGTTAATTCCGTTTTGATCCACATCAGAGAGGAGAATGGTTTTGTGTTGTTTAAAATGTGTTTTTGGCTTATGAAAATACTTCTAAAAGTGTCACCTTTGTAAATAAAACATTTTAGATCAAATAAAATGATTTTGTGGCCTAAATAAATTTCTTTTAGTCACTGATTTTGAAAAGTAATTAAAACTGAACCATGTTTATTTACCGAATTGCCCCTAAACTTCAAATGCCCATAACTTTTGCGTTTTAAGTCTGATTTGACCCATTCAACTTGCGTTAGTTTCATAATTTTGTTCTCTACGCAGTAGATCTATTAGTTTACTGTTTTGTTACTGTTTGATGTACTGTTATTTATTTTGTTGTATTGTGCCATGTATGTTGATTGAGCTAGAGAGTGCGGAGTTCGAGGACGCTCCAGATTTTCCTTGTGATCCAGTTGATTCGACCTAGCCCGCAGGCAAGTGTCCTTGCACATATTGCTCCTGTATTTATTTTATTTTGAGTTAGAGTAGTTAGATCCAGTAGTTGCATGCAGTGTCTTAATACTGAATCCCATGTTAAGGTTTACTAGAACGTGTTCATATTTTCCTTGTCACCTGGTTTGGGATGATATGGGTAGAAGTCATGCTTAGCCCTGCTGTCTTGGGATGGGATGGTGGTTTAATAATAATCTTGATTAATGATCTATGGAACAGGGACTGGTAATGAGTAGTATGGTGAGTAGGTAAATCCGGCAGGATGGACCGTGTGGTGGTTTTTGTGCCGTGGGACTCGGCAGCTGAATTTGGTTTTCGGTTCTGGGCTCGTGCTAGATTTATCCTACCTGGATCCCTAGGACCCGGTTCTCGAAGCCTGTAACCTGGCTTAACAGCGCAACCATGAGATCTGGATGGGCTGGACCTGGCTAATTAATTAGTTACCTCCAAGTTGAGGGTCCACACGGGGTTTGTTGTAGTGGCTCACGAGGGGGCCCTGGGGGTCGTAGACCTTTGTACGGGGTGAAACCTTAGAGGTACGTGTGGAACGGGCTTGGAGGGGGCTTTGTAAAAGCCTTGCAGTGCAACCCGCTATGCACCTTGGCAGTGTTTAGCGTGAAGCGAAATGCACGACTCATGGGTAACGATGTGCAACCTCTGCAGAGTGTAAAACTGATATATGAGCCGTGCTCACGGGCCCGAGCTCCCCGATCTCCCTTCACGGGCTTCCACTCACCCCTCCGCCTATTTCATCGGCACCGCAAGGCTCTGCCACATTCCTCGCTTCCCCTTCCATCACCTATCCACGCCGGAGACCCCATCTCCTGGAGCTCACCGGAATTTCCTCGCACCCGACACTTTGTGCTCGCTGCCCGCTCCCACCACCCCCTCATGGTCGTCAACTCTACAGTCAGTGAGCGAGCCAAGGCATAGTGCTTGGTTTGATCATTCTATCTTTCAATTACTCATTATTCAAGGTAAAGTACTAAGCCCCATGATGAATAATTTGATATCTTTTCAAGAACTTTTGTTTGAATGCTTGTGTATTTGTTGGAAGTGAAGATATAGTAGCAACTCCTGATCCACTTTCGGGTTTGGCTTTGCTCGGGACTAGCAAAGGTTAAGCTTGGGGGAACTTGTTGATGCTCACTAATGCTCAAAATTAACCATCAACTATTGCATGAAATGAAACTAAATGAATCACAAAGCATAGTTGTAGGGTTTGAAACTAACAAGTTCCACGAGTTTTGGTGCTCTCACTTGTTTTGTAGGACATCCATGTTTTTACCATATAAAAGCATCTCAAGTGATGAATTGGAGTGCACCATTGCGAAGAGCTCGTCGAGACGATCGAAACGGACATATCATTTGCTATATTCCGAGTCCCGGATGAAAAGATATTAATTTCGCAATGAAATCTGCAGAAGAAGGATCTAGAAGACATCAGAAGACACCACGAGGCGGGCCACCACATGGGCCCACTGGGCCAGACCGACCGGTCCCACCCGGGACCGACCGGTCGGCCATAGAGGCCGATTCGCCTCCGCCTTCCGGAACCTTCTTCCACCGCCTCCTAGGATGCATCTCCACCGTCCCTGAAGTCAGTTTGATCCAAGGGCTCACGTTCCATGCTCCGGGCTATAAAACCAGACCCAGACCCCCCTCTTCAGGCATCTTCATCTTCATTATTCATCTCCACATCAGAAACTAGGGTTTCATTTAGAAGTAGAGATCCCTCTAGTTGATCGTCTAGTTCTAGTTCTAGTTCATCTTCTAGTTCTAGATCTAGTTCTAGTTCATCATCTAGTTGTAATCTAGAGAGAGAAAGGAGAGAGCTGAGGAGGAGCCGGATCTGTCGGATCTTCCTCGACATTGTATTGGTGCAGCATCTAGTTCGTCTTCAAGTAATCTCCAGGTTCTTCATTTACTATTTCTGAGTATTATATTTAATTACAGTTCTTGCTTTATTTTATTTACTGGATCTCCGCTCGTATCGAGTGCTCTAATTAAACTAGTTAATTAGAGTAGTAAGCGTTAGTGTAGACGTGGTGTCTAGACTAGGGTTTACCTGAGTTTGCACCCAGCCCCACGGATAGTTGTGGTAGCCCCAGGCGGTGACAGCCCTGACGGCCGACGTAGTCCACCACGTTCGGGTTGGTGTTTGTAGGACCGTAGTCGGAGCTTCCTAGCCCCTTTCTCATCCCTTTCTGTGGCTAGTGTTCTGATGTCCCGAATTAAGTAAAGTATAGTGAGCCTTCAATTAGATAGACCTGCTTAGAAAACCCTAAATCTCTCTCTACCCATTTTACCATTCTTTTCTTGGACGTTCTTGATTCTTCTAGTACACTTCACGTTCCCTGTGGAAATCGATACCCTGGAATACTCTCGGGTGAAAGCTACATCGGTATCCGTGCGCTTGCGGATTTTGCTGTGTGCCTTTAAAATACCCAACAAGCTTTCTGGCGCCGTTGCCGGGGAACGGTAGTTGTGCTAGTTTCGAACCAAGTCGTCCGTGTTTCGTTTCTTTTACCACCTTTTTCTTTTACCACCACCTTTACCTCACCACCACACTTCTTATCACATGAATTCAACTCCTATCTTTAAATACTCCGCTCCAAAGGGCGAATTGTTGGAGCCACCACCATCATCACATCCTATTCTTACTGATGGCTACCAAATTCGTCTCGGCTTTATAGCCATGGTTCGGGAGCAACCCTTCTCTGGGCTAGAAGACGAGAATCCTTACAACCACCTTCGTGAATTTGAGCAATTGTGTTCTTGCTTGTCTATTGCAGGCATGACACAAGAGACCATTAAATGGAAATTGTTTCCGTTCTCCCTTTTTGGAAGAGCGAAACAGTGGTATGCTCATAACGTACGAGGAGTAGATGAAAATTGGGATGAACTTCGAGACAAATTTTGTCTTGCTTTCTTCCCTCTTTCTCGAATCACTGCCCTTCAAATTAAAACTCTTACCTTTAAACAAAAAGAGAAGGAGACACTAGGAGTAGCCTGGGCTAGAATTATGAGCCTTGTCAACACTGGCCCAGATCTTTCTTTGACTGAGGACGTTATTTTACAACACTTTCATTATGGTCTTAGCAAAGAAGCTGCCCTTTTTCTTGATACTTCTTCGGGAGGATCATTCACTCATAAAACTGTTAGTGAAGGTAAAGCCATCTTAGACAAAATCCTTAAAAACACCCCATACACTGGCGTTTATGATGAATTCCCCGAAGAAGAAGTTGAGCCCAATCCCGACCAACGCGAGGAGAAACACACAACCAAATTTGAAATTCCTTCAAATCTTTCTAATAATTTGGTTGTCAGAAAACCTTCCGTAGAGAAAACACCTCACATTTTAGAAAATTATAAACCTCATCCTTCGGTGATCTTCTCTGAAATCGAGGATGATGATATCAAAGAGCATGAAAGCTACTTCAAAAACACCTCTTTAAATCCATGCTCATATGAGACATCTCTTGATTCAATTGGTCTGTCTAACATTGTCACAATCGAGATTTTCAACCCCCTCACACTTTCTATTTACAAAAACTTCGAAAGGGTTGTTGTAGATGCATATGTTTATCACAAATGTTGTAGATCTCGTTGTGCTCTTAAAGTTGGTGTTGGAGGGGAAACCACTCACCAAACCACATCTTGAAGGTTTCCCAAAGACAAGCTCAGTGTCCTAAAATAAGCATTCTTTTCAGATCATTGTTCACCTTTCTGTTGCACTTGTGTAATGAGCATAAGGATATAATTGTTAAAATATTCCTTCGGGTATTCTTGTCACTAACCTTTGCAGGTCTGGAGCAAAAATGTTCGAAGGAACGACATACATAAGGTATGTCCAACTAATCATCATGCAACATTGACTTTGTAAGAACATCTCTTGCCTTGTTGCTATGTTGGTTGCACCTACCTTTAAGACATGCTCATGTGTTATACACTAATCATGCTCTCTCATCACCAATTGAGTAAATCTCGTTAATGCCTTAATACTACCTTCATTTGCTATAGTATATGTTTAGGTTTGAAGTACTTTCATACATCTCTTAAATGAAGCATGGTGCCTAGTTTAGGAGTGGTGATCTTGCTTTCAAAAGCCTTTTAATTTAAGCATGCTTAGGTTAAAATGCCCTCTTAACTCAAATTAGACACGGTGTCTAGGTTGGTTTTTGAGCCGATAGTACGCTATAGTGGATGTTGGATATTTTGTTGGACTAACCCCTGTAGGAAAACTTTCAAAATCAATTTGGGAAAGTCCTGAGATGAACTCACACTGGAGATGAAGAGACACATGAACTTCAACAACTTGCACAAGGGAGACACAACTCACTGATCATGGAGAAATGAGATCCATAGAACAAGACAGAAGATGAGTGCCACAAAACAAATACCTACAATCAAATCACTCACTCCATGGAAATAGGTGAACAAGTCTGAGCTCGGCCACTTGAAGACAGAGACCATTGTGTGGGCTCTCATCTCTGAACCCTCAGATCAAACAGTACAAACACAAGCAGTGGGAACTAGTCCTATCTTCCAATTAATGCAACCTAAGAGCTAGTTTGGAGGATGAGGTGGAACGACTTCAACAATACCAAGGTCTACAATATCAACACATGAACATATTGTTGAAGAAATTTAGGCATCCACTTTCCTCACAAGCCAGCTTGGGGGAGACACCATTCCATTGTCTAGATCTGCTTAAAGGGGAGGACAGAGAAATCCAGCTTCAACACTTTGATCAGTACACCCCACTGGACGCTACCCCAATCAAGAAGAAGAATATGATCCACCACTCATTCTTGGAAGATCATTCTTGAAAACCTTCAATGTTGTCATCTATGTCAGAACTAGAAAAATCTACTTTTGGATCTTTGACCAAAAGGTTCTCTGCCTCTTCAACAATTATACCATTTCTGAGCAACCAAAGAAAACCAAGAGAAGACGTTGACTCAACCGACAAACGAAGAACCAACTACCAGGAATTGGGTGGATGTCATAACGAATGAAACCACTGTACCACAAGAATTAGAAGATGGAGAGATAGTACCTGAGCCTACAAATCAAGAAAATAGCTGACAAAGTCTCCATCATCTGGACAACTGGACCTATTGAGAACAAGACTCAGCTGGCCCACTGTGAGATACGCAAGAGAAGACAAGCCATTCATGAACAACAACCAGATAAACAAGAGAAGCTTCTACAAGTTGGTTAGACACAATCACTCTTCAATGATAAAGCAACACTTCAAGGTAAGTAACCATCACTTAAAAAGCTTCTTCTTAATTCTGGTATGTGCATAAATAAGAACCAAACATGTTTAAGTTGCACCTCACTTGATCCAATCTAATCAACTCAACAAGTTCAATTCTTTACTCTTTGTTCTTAGCTTTACTCTCTTGAATCTCACTATGTTGACTAAATGAGCTAAAATGTTATGCATCCAACCTTTGGAAAATGATATATCACAATCATGCTCAACACATTATGAATAAATTATCCTTCCTTGGTTAAACAATCTGATCTGTTAAATACTTTAAGATGCTACTTTCATGCTCATCTTATCCTATCACTCATGTTAAGATTGAATAGAACACATAAACAACAAGTTTATCTTGTTCGATGTGCCTAAGGTTAGAGAGGAATGAAGAAAACTTTTGGTTCTGTTGGTGTTTTCCACCAACAGAGCCTATGCACTTGATCTCTACCTTGTCTTCATGAACAGGATACACTCTTGAGCAAAACATGGAGGAGTTTTGTCAACTCCGAAATTCTACAGAGTGAAGGTCCTAAATCTACAAGAATACGCGCACTAAGCAAGATGTTGCCAGCTTCCACAACTAATGTTTCACTTCAAATTGCTGGGCCAACGAAGAACATGGGTGACACCATATCAAGAGGTGTATTTATCATGGTCTACATATCGAGATCAAATGATGCACCTCAGGAATGAACATGGTGAGAAGTCCTGTTCAGAGGATTAAAACATTGAACCCTCGCAGAAAGGTAAATCGGTAGTTATCTATATTTATCTTTTCTACATTAGTTTCCATTTGGCATATTTACTTTCCATAATCATTTCTCCATAGCATATTTACTTTTCTGCATTAGCATTGCATAAAAAAGAAAATAAAAATATGACACTGCATCATAAAACCTAAAAGCCCCATGTGAATAATTCTATGGTGTGTACAAACCTGTAGGGATATTCACCGTGGTGGCATAAAAAATAAAAAAAAACGCATTCATTTTGTTAGACTATCATTGCATCATAAAAATAAAAATACAAAAATATTGAGAAAGTGATCTTACTGAAACTCTGGACAACTAAAACTTAAGTGGCCAACCACTAACGCTTAATCTATTCCACAAGTTTTGTTGTCTATTTGAGTTTCACAGGATCTGAAAGACCAAGAAAAGCTGACAAGCATGTGGATGTCTCATCCACTAATGGAGCACTATTTCAACAACCATCAACATCAATCAAAGCTCCGATAGAGGAAGTACATTTCCACTGTTAGTTCGCTACATGGCAAGAATGAACGGCTACGTCAACATTCAGCTTGGGGGAAAGCACCCCCGTGTATCGAGGTAAGTATCCATATCCTCTTAAGTTTTCCTTCTATACATAAATGAAAATAAAATATAAAAGAAAAAGAAAAAAAATATGTGGGCACATGAAGGCTCACCATTAATTAAAAAGAAAAAAATATGGGCACATGAAGGCTCAACGCTATTAAGGGAACCGGCTTGGGGGAGACGCACCCCCGTTATCTTCGTGATCCAGGTATGTCTTGTTCACTATCTTAGTTATTTATAATAAGTGTGTTAGGTTAAATAAATAGTGTGTTAAGTTTGCTTAGTTTGTTTTAAAAAGTTAATAATAAAAGAAGAACTCTCTCTCTAATCTTTTACATGGAAATGATGAATAGTTGCTCTATCTAATTTCTTTCAAGTACCTAGCCTTCAAAGCATAAGTTCTCTTAATTAATAATGATGCTTAAAAATGAAATTAAATGCATGGGTAGCAAATGCTTGTCCTATAGTCTAGATAGTTGATAGATATGATATGTGATGATCTGAGCTACTAATATCTTGTTCTAAACAACACTAGAGTTCCGGAGAGTTTCCAATATAAATATGACTAATAATGGCATTGAGTTAAATTAAGCTTTGTTGACCCTAGGAGAAGTTATCATGCTTTTGAATTGAGATCACTTACACATTCCATCCATTTTCCACATAAATGCTCATGATTATCTGTTCCTATCCTCTCAAAAATTTGTTGGAAGCATGTGGCTATTGAAAAAAAAGAAAAAAAAAATCTGAGGAAATAAAAAGGGGACAAGTGTTCGAAACCTCAAAAAGAAAGAACCCGAGGAAATAAAAAGGGACAAGTATCTGGAACCTCAAAAAAAATGATGAAAAAAATGAATATCAGAAAAAAAAGGCATGTGTCCGTCAGTAGAATTAGCCTGATAGCCATGTGTCTCTGATAGACAGAAGAGAGTGATATATTTAAAAGAGCATCCGACTCCATTTTCCCTACACATGCACTTCTCGATTCAATGGTGTGGTTGACTTTCTCTTTGGATCCATTGTTTAATTTGACAACATATGTTTTTAAGCTTTTGAAAATTCATAAAAACTCCGGGATAAAGGTGAAGTGAAAGAACTAGAGACATAGTGCTTAGTTTGATCGTTCTATCTTTCAATTACTCATTATTCAAGGTAAAGTACTAAGCCCCATGATGAATAATATGATATCTTTTCAAGAACTTTTGTTTGAATGCTTGTGTATTTGTTGGAAGTGAAGATATAGTAGCAACTCCTGATCCACTTTCGGGTTTGGCTTTGCTCGGGACTAGCAAATGTTAAGCTTGGGGGAACTTGTTGATGCTCACTAATGCTCAAAATTAACCATCAACTATTGCATGAAATGAAACTAAATGAATCACAAAGCATAGTTGTAGGGTTTGAAACTAACAAGTTCCACGAGTTTTGGTGCTCTCACTTGTTTTGTAGGACATCCATGTTTTTACCATATAAAAGCATCTCAAGTGATGAATTGGAGTGCACCATTGCGAAGAGCTCGTCGAGACGATCGAAACGGACATATCATTTGCTATATTCCGAGTCCCGGATGAAAAGATATTAAATTCGCAATGAAATCTGCAGAAGAAGGATCTAGAAGACATCAGAAGACACCACGAGGTGGGCCACCACATGGGCCCACTGGGCCAGACCGACCGGTCCCACCCCGGGACCGACCGGTCGGCCATAGAGGCCGATTCGCCTCCGCCTTCCGGAACCTTCTTCCACCGCCTCCTAGGATGCATCTCCACCGTCCCTGAAGTCAGTTTGATTAAAGGGCTCACGTTCCATGCTCCGGGCTATAAAACCAGACCCAGACCCCCCTCTTCAGGCATCTTCATCTTCATTATTCATCTCCACATCAGAAACTAGGGTTTCAATTAGAAGTAGAGATCCCTCTAGTTGATCGTCTAGTTCTAGTTCTAGTTCATCTTCTAGTTCTAGATCTAGTTCTAGTTCATCATCTAGTTGTAATCTAGAGAGAGAAAGGAGAGAGCTGAGGAGGAGCCGGATCTGTCGGATCTTCCTCGACATTGTATTGGTGCAGCATCTAGTTCGTCTTCAAGTAATCTTCAGGTTCTTCATTTACTATTTCTGAGTATTATATCTAATTACAGTTCTTGCTTTATTTTATTTACTGGATCTCCGCTCGTATCCAGTG
The DNA here is from genome assembly GCA_009763385.1 of Coix lacryma-jobi var. lacryma-jobi. Classification (NCBI taxonomy): domain Eukaryota; kingdom Viridiplantae; phylum Streptophyta; class Magnoliopsida; order Poales; family Poaceae; genus Coix; species Coix lacryma-jobi. Next base: position 88,924,156 of record CM019831.1, read on the forward strand.
CTCTAATTAAACTAGTTAATTAGAGTAGTAAGCATTAGTGTAGACGTGGTGTCTAGACTAGGGTTTACCTGAGTTTGCACCCAGCCCCACGGATAGTTGTGGTAGCCCTAGGCGGTGACAGCCCTGACGGCCGACGTAGTCCACCACGTTCGGGTTGGTGTTTGTAGGACCGTAGTCGGAGCTTCCTAGCCCCTTTCTCATCCCTTTCTGTGGCTAGTGTTCTGATGTCCCGAAGTAAGTAAAGTATAGTGAGCCTTTAATTAGATAGACCTGCTTAGAAAACCCTAAATCTCTCTCTACCCATTTTACCATTCTTTTCTTGGACGTTCTTGATTCTTCTAGTGAAAATTGATACCCTGGAATACTCTCGGGTGAAAGCTACATCGGTATCCGTGCGCTTGCGGATTTTGCTGTGTGCGTTTAAAATACCCAACACACGCCCTTTCTGATTCTAACTGGGTTAATGCCATGCATGAGGAGTTAGAAAACTTTGAGCGAAACCAAGTTTGAACCCTAGTTCCACCTCCACCAGAATGCCACCCTATAGGTACCAAATGGGTTTTCAAAAACAAAGAGGGTGAGGATGGGATGGTAGTGAGGAACAAGGCTAGGCTAGTAGCCTAGGGTTTTTGCCAGAAAGAGGGGATAGACTATGAGGAAACCTTTGCCCATGTAGCCCATTTAGAAGCCATTAGAATCCTTCTAGCCTTTGCTGCTTCGAAGGGTTTTAAGCTTTACCAGATGGATGTCAAGAGTGCTTTCTTGAATGGTACATAGAGGAAGAGGTTTATGTTAAGCAACCCCCTGGTTTCGATGATCCCAAGTTTCCAAACCATGTTTATAAACTTTCAAAAGCGTTGTATGGTTTGAATTAAGCCTCGAGAGCATGGTATGATCATTTGAAAACCTTTTTACTCTCCAAGGGTTTTAAAATGGGACGGGTCGATAGAACTTTGTTTCTCCTCAAGCAAGGCAATGACACCCTATTAGTCTAGATTTACGTGGATGATATCATCTTTGGTGGCTCCTCTCACGCACTTGTTGCCAAGTTTGCAGATACCATGAGCAGGGAGTTTGAGATGAGTATGATGGGTGTTGGTCTTCTTCCTCGGGTTGCAAAGCAAGCAAACCCGAGACGGGACGTTCGTGCATCAAGGAAAGTACACGAAGGACATCCTGAAGAAGTTTGACATGGGCGAGGCCAAGCCTCTTACGACGCCCAAGGCGACGATTGCTGCGATGGACGCGGACCAGGACGGAGAGGCTGTCGACCAGAAGGAGTACAGGAGCATGATCGGCTCGCTCCTGTACCTGACGGCAACGAGGCCGGACATACAGTTTTCTGTGTGTCTGTGCGCTCATTTTCAGGCGTCCCCTCGGACTTCCCACAAGCAAGCAATCAAGCGCATCATGAGGTACCTCCGATACACTCCTGAGTTTGGACTTTGGTACTCTTCTTCTTTGACTCTTTCGCTTTGTGGTTACTCCGATGCGGATTTTGCCGGCTGTCGGCTTGAGCGCAAGTCTACTATGGGACTTGTCAATTTCTTGGCTCTTCACTGGTTTCGTGGTCTTCTCGCAAACAGTCGAACGTAGCCCAGTCTACTACAGAAGCCGAGTATGTTGCTGCTGCTTCTTGTGCTTTGCAGCTTTTATGGATGGTTGCTACTTTGCATGATTTTGGTCTGGATTTCAGTCGGGTTCCTTTGCTTTGTGATAGCACTTCAGCCATTAGTGTAGCAAAGAACCCTGTTCTTCACTCAAAGACCAAACATATCAATGTTCGCTTTCATTTTCTTCGTGATCATTATGAGAAAGGCGACATTGATCTTAGGCATGTAGACACCCATAACCAGGTTGCGGATATTTTCACCAAGCCTTTGGATCTCTCAACTTTTGCTAGGTTGAGAGGTGAGCTTGGTGTGTGTTTCCCCTTCTAGATGGGGGAAACATTTTGCTTGTTGTACCATAGACTGTCTTTCTGATCCTTTTTGTTTTTGGGTCTTGAGTCTTTCTGTTTTTATTTTGGCACTAATTCTGAGTTCATCATGCATACATCTTTCATTTTCAACCTTCTTGTCTATATTCCCTAGAATGAATTTATGCTCTGATTAGTGTATGCTTCGATGGTATATGATGATGCTTGTAGCTTAGGCTCTCTTTGATCACAGCTACAAATTGTGAGCTAAGCTACTTTTTTGAATGAAGAACATGTCTAATGAACTTAAAATTTGATACATGTTCACCATTGAGATTGGCAACTAGCATGTGTAGGATATGTTGAGGTCACTTGAGCTATTTCATATATGCTAGGTTGCTATGTCTCTAGTTCTGAGTCTTTCACTTGCTTGGACTGTTCATATCTTGCTTAAAATGATCCAAGTGTTAGTGAATTTAAAAGATCGAGATGGGATTGCTTTGTCAGCACATCACGGTATCGAGACTGTTTCTCATAGCACTTTGAGTTAAACTTGAGTCGTGTAGTGTAAGACCGAAACCGATGCTTTAAGCTTCTGATTGCATATGCATAGGCTTAGCACGGTTGGAAAGTTAGGCAATGACAAGCTTTCAACCTCTCGCAATCACATGCTGAATTTGAACTTGTGTTAATAACCACTGCAATTTCTCCGATAAAATCTGAAAACGCAAGTTTATGTTTCACTCTATAGCATGATGATTGAACTTTGCTAGGGGTAGTTCACCTTGTATACATGTTTAGCACTTGTTTGACTCCCTGTCTATACATGTTCAGTGCTGTTTTGATGGTGAAACCCCTTTCTGAATGGCTCAAAACTGCTCACTTGACTTATGCATTCAATATCTTGTATTCGGTGATCAGTTTGAGCCTTTGCTAGCATTTTTACTTGTTGCTATGTAGTCGGATCAGCACTCTTTAGAGCATTTATTCACTCTCTCGAGTATATACCTGAAGCTGCTAACATGCATTTTTAACTCATATGCATGAGCTTGACTCCGATAGGCATGACCTAGCTCTGTCTTCCTTATTTGAGCCTTTTACCCTTCTCTTTTGATTGCAATTTGCCCCCAAGGGGGAGAATGCTTCTGGTGGTGTCAATTTGCAATTTATGCTTCTCTTGTTGAGGGGGAGTTCTTTGAGTAAGGGGGAGTCTTCTTGCTTATGTTGCTCTGAGTCTGCTTTTATTTGATATCAATCGTTTCAGCTAGTTGTGTCGAGCCTCTGTGCCTCTGTCTTGAGGGACTAGCTATTTTTCATCATATTTTGATGGTTCTTGATTGGTATCGGGCTTACTGCTAGTTGTGTTGAGCCTCTATGCCTCTATCTTGAGGGACTAGCACTAGCTTCTTCTTATACAGTCTTCATTTGGTATAGAGCCTTCAGCTAGTGGTGTTGAGCCCTTTCTGCCTCTTCTTGAGGACTAGCTTGTTTTTGACTTAGTTGCGTCGAGCCGTTGCCCATGTCATTGGGAACCAAGTCTTGTGCTTTGTTTTTTGATCGAGTTTTGCTCCTTGATGAGTTGTTGCTCCGATCTCTTACTTGGTTGTATCGAATCTTTGCCCATGTCTTTGGGGACCAAGCTTCGCTTATCTCGATTTGTCCGTCTTTGAAATTTCTCTGGTCTTTGGGCATTTCGAGTGAGTTTTTCTCTTTCTACCCAATTCTGCTTTCTTTCCATTTTGGTTACGGTTACTATGAGTTGACGATGCACTCATCAAGGGGGAGATTGAGAACACAAGGTTGATATGTGCCCTTGTGGTTCCCTTCCTGAGTGATGAGTGATCGATCAACGGACAACATGTCTCTTGGTTGTGTTGATGTGCAGGTGCGGAGCTCGGGCAGTGGTCGAAGGTGAGGTGAAGGTCAAGTAGGGACGTGTCGTGCCAACGGACCGGGAGCGGTGAAGGATGGATGTGGAGCTTGGACCGACGGACCAGGAGACCTGAGGACCAGTTGTGGTAGCTGGCACGTGGCATTGACAAGCAAGAGGACATGGGGATGTGCGGTGCATCAGCCGAGTCGGGAGGAAGGTGATGGCGTCATGACACTTGGCGGGAGGCCGAGGAGGATGGCGAATGCACTATGCCCGGCGTGGAGGCTGGACATGCTCCGCCATCGGTGCTGGGACTCGGGGTGTGCGAACCACATCCCGTCTACGGCACGAGTTTGGTAGCTGAGCCTCGAAAAGCTACCCTCGACGGTTTCCGAGTTTGGGCCTCAAAACTCGGGGTGGCCGGTTTCCGAGTTTGGGCCTCAAAACTCGGCGTGGACGGTTTCCAGGTTTGGGCCTCAAAACCTGCGCGCGCGGGTTTCTGAGTTTGGGCCACAAAACTCAGCCTGAGGACGGGTTTCCTGGTTTCAGCCTCAAAACCGGGGGGAAGCCCAGGTTTCCCGGTTTTGGCATCAAAACCAGGGGGAGGTCCGCAAAAAGGACGGTTGACGCATGGCGGCGTGGAGAGGCTAGCGCGGCGGCGCAGCTATCTGCGAGGTAGGCGCGGCGGTCGACAGGGCAGCACGTGGCGGCATCCTGAGGCTTGCGTCGAGGCGAAGCTAAGGATGAGATGGGCGCAGGGCCATCGGATCAACCATCAGCAGAGTTGGACCGGGATACCCCTAGGGTTGGCCGCTTCGCTCTTGTATCTAGGGGTAGAAAGGGGATTATTGTTTTTGGCTATAAATAAGAGAGGCACCCCTCCTCTCCCTCTATCCTTGCAGTCATTTGTTTCTGAGCACTCTCTCTCTCTAGCCTCCCTGCTTAGGTTCTAATCATACCTCGCTGCAAGCGATCCGCAGAGACGGAAATCATACCTCTGTGTATTTGGATCTTTTGAGGAAACGAGACCGTATTCTCGTTGTCTCCTCGTGTGGAGGAATTTCGGCTGAAATCGAATCGTGTTCTGTGTTCTTCATGTTTTGGTTTTTCATCTCTTGGAGATTTGCCTCATTCTCCCTCTCCACGAGATGATTTTCGATTCCACTTGAATCAATTTGTTCTTGGTCGTGAGCCCCTTCTTTCTACCGAAGGAATTCTCTCCTAACCTCACGAATCCATAGGTCGGGTTGATTTTGTGTTCGTTCTTAGTTCTTTCCCCTTTTCGGTGATCCACGAATCTCTCTTGATTGACTTGGTTTGGTGCGATGATTTCTTAGGATTAGCACGCCAATACATAGAGGATCACCTGGGAGAAGTTTGATCGAAGTCCCTTTTGATTTGGTGAAGTTCCGATCAATTTGGCTTTTGTCCCGAGCAGTTTTTCTGCTCTCTGTTCATCCGCGGACAGTCCGCGCCCCCAGCGGCGGACAGTCCGGGGATCGGGGCTGGTCAGATCAGTCAGGCGCAGTCCCCTGATTGTTCACTGTCAAGTGAACGGCGGACAGTCCGCGGTACAAACCCGCGGAGAGTCCGGGACCTATCCAACAGACTTGCAAAACTGTTCTGTTTCTGGTCTTTTGCCGGCGGACAGTCCGGACTCCCAGTGTCGGACAGTCCGGCGTTGGGCGGACAGTCCGGGATCCTGACCCCGGACAGTCCGCGAACCTGCAGTCTTTGCGGTTTTGCTCCGAGGCTTTGGCAGCTGCTTTTGGGGTTTCTCCGGAGGTTCCACTGTACCACTAGGACATCTCCTAGGGTATCCACCTACTCGTAGGTCGTGAACTCTCCGGTCGTTTCGAGTCTTTGCTTTTGGGGTGACTTTCTAGGACAAGGGCCATACTATTCACGAGTTGAATTTGAGGCTCCCATTCACCCCCCCCTCTGGTCGCTAATCCGGTCCTTCAGGATGGCGCAGCCCCCGGTCGACCTTCCTGTGGAGATGGCGTCCAGTTTCCGCGAGTCTACATTAGAGTTAGACTGAGAGTCTGTACTTTTTATTTTAGACCCAAGGGTCAATTTTGTAATAATGTTTGATATATTAATAAAGCACTGTTTTGATATTTACTATGATATGGATAGATGTATGAAAATTGATCCTGGCATACATATATTGTGCTCCAATTTTGTTCTTAATATTGGGGTGTCACACCCCCTAAGGCCCAATTGGGCCCTGCTGAGTGGGTTTGGCCTCTGGTGGGTCCATTCCCCAAATTTGGTCCAAATTCCTGCATTCAAATAAAAATCTATGGACATGTGGAATTTGGTTAGTTTGAAACCTATTTGACTACATTTCATGCCTTTTTGGTGAATTTTAGGGTAAAATGTTGATGGTAAAACAGGTGTTTAAGGACCATCAACAAGCTCCCCCAAGCTAACCTGTTGCTCGTCCTCGAGCAACAATGCGGTTTAAGCATTGAGCATGAAATGAATAGCAACTTAAGATGTATGCAAGTGCATATTGTATAGTGAGAAATAACTTAGCATATATCATTAATCATAGCAATGTGGGGCTTATAGCTTTTCACTTCGAACATGCAAGAGTGAAATAAAGCAGTAGATAGGAAACTTTTATCTTGCTTAGGTTTGACTAGGATTCTGTCTGGAGGTTTTTCAAGGTTTTCAAAAGATAACAACTTGCTTAAGTCCTCCAAGATTCACTCAATCACTCAATGGTGTTTAAATCCTCGCTTAGGCCAAAATGTAGCCTCTCCTATTTCTAAAGAATGATATGTGGAGTTATAGGTAGGCTAAGAATCATGAGCAAATTGCCTAATGTTTATTGCTAAGCTAGACACTCAGATCATAAGGAGCAGCAAATCATAAAAGTTGATCAAGATGTGCATGTGTGGTTATGTGGAAGTATATAGAGGGATATTTCATAATCCTTCCTAGTTAATTTCTGGGGGTCTAGAGCTAATGATAACTCTTTCTCTCTTTTTTTTGGATACATAGTGTGTAGACAAAAGATGTGTCCTCATATTTTCTTAGGACATAGTTCTCTCTTGAGCTACTTTGCTCACTTTTTTTTCTTCAGGACATAGTCCTTTCTTGAGCTACTTTGCTCATTTTTCTCTCTCTTTTTTTTAGCTCTAGATTTCCCCAGACATCTATAGGAAAGGATTTCAGAAATGAAAAAGGGGGAAGAGGGAGAAATGCTTATTCCCAGTGTAGGAATAAGCATAAGGCTAGCAATGGGATGTTTGGCAAGGTATTGCAAATCTCCAGTGTAGAGAATAAGCAATTTATTTGGTGGTTGCAAACATCCAAAGTGGAGAGTAGGCAATTTATGGTGGGTGTGTGTGAATCTTGATTCAAAAGATATGATAAGCTTCTCTACTAAGATCTATGAGGTCTAACAAACCTCAACACAAACAAAGCTCTTTGTGGTTTTGACTAATGACTAACAAATATTTGGCTGGTAGTGGGATAGGATAAAATCCAGGAGGAACTTTTAGCAAGGTTTTCATAATTTTTAAAAGAAATCCTCCAGATTAGGTCCTAATTTCACCTTAGCAAGTGTAAAGAATTACTCCATTTTTAACTAACTTTACTCACAAAGCATGATTTCAGTTTAAGCATGTGCAACCCACAAAAGCTACAACTTAGATAAGACCAGTTATTCAAACCATAACAATAGCATTTGCATGACATATTTCAAATCTTATTCAAGTTTCAACTTGTTTAAGCAGATTTTATCAATTTGATTCATGGAATGGTTATTTAGGCAAGCATGTGACATTCAAAAGATATAGAATTTAAGAACTGAATGTAACGTGTAGGCTTGAGACATACCTTATCGGAGCGGGAGTCTCCCCCAAGCTGGCTTCTTGCTTGGTGAAGGGTCTTCTTCTTTCTCGGTCGGAGCTCTTGTTCTCATTTTATTAAAAGGGAAACTATCTAATGTTGTGAAAAAGGGAAACTATCCTATTATGATATTTTATTGTTCTAACTAAGTTAACATATACCTACATATAACTAATGATAACTGGTGATAATTTTTTTTATTTTTTTTAGTTACATGCTTGACGTATGTTATTTATTTGAAAAGGGAAAATTGAAGGGAAAAAATTAAAATAAAACCATACCTTAGGTCCATGGAATTTCATCCTTATCAGGTGGGTCTTCTTCTTCCTTGGGCACTTCTTCTCTCAGTACTTCATCTGGTTCTTCTTCTTCTGGCACCTCTCCTTTGTTATGTGAACTACACAACTCAGGAGGAGGTGGTTCTTTCTTTATGTTCCACCTTGTTCTTGGGCGCCTCTTCTTGGTACGAACTGGTTTTGCTACCTGCATGTTAGCGGCATATGCGGGACCGCGGGAAAAGGAGAATATTTCCTTCCTCCCTCCTAATGTCATTTGCATTTTACCACTCCCCACATATATGCAGGCATTCACAGTATTCAAGAAAGGTCTACCCAAAATTAAAGACACATCTTTCCTATTTCCCATATCTAGTATTATGAAATCAGCAGGAACATAGGAGCCTCTAATATGAATAGGTAAATCATTAACTATTCCTTCTACATAGCAAGTTGATTAATCAGCTAGCACAACATAGGCAGATGTGGATGACATGGGTGGAAAGAATGAGTTTTCATAGAAATCTTTAGATAAAATGTTCACACTCGATCCTAAATCACACATGGCATTTTTAAAGACTTCACCAAAGATTGAGCATCTAATTATGGGACTACCAGGATCACCCTTTTTAATAGTCATGGTTTGATCTTCATAATAGTTAAAATATTTTATTTCAACCATATTTGCAGTTTCCATGTCAGGTTTAGCAGGAATTTTGCCAGTTTCAATAGATGGTATGATAGCAGCAAGTTGAGCTAATTGGGTTTCTAACATCTTATTAAAGCTTAATTGATTTTTCAGAGCAGATGAGAAATCTTCCAATTTAGCATTTATATTCTCAAGGGTTTTATCATTCGACATTAATTTCTTATTCAAGAAATCAGTAGTTCTACCTTGTGAGTAAACTAAATTTTTCAAGAATGAGAGACTATCAGAATTATGAAAATTAGAGCGGGGGGATGAATTGTTACTTTGAGAATTTGCAGGCTGATTCCATCCTTGATTCTGTTGACGGAAACCGTTGTTGTTGTTGATGAAGTTCAAATCTTCACGTACCTCAGGGCAGTGGCTCCCAGAATGTCGGTTTCTCCACAGACTTCTCAAGTCATGTAAGATTCCAGAGACTGGACACTCTCTTGTTGGTTCATCTTCTCACAGCTGTCCAGCTTCTTTGCCAGCAGGTCCATCTTGGCCACGATCATGTCGGCCTCCTTAAGGGAATGTATACCTCGCTTATGGGGCTGCAGTCTCTCGTCATTCCATCCTTGGTTTGACACCATCTTCTCTATGAGAGCCTTAGCATCTACAACATTCAGAGAAAAGTATGCACCGCTGGCGGCGGCATCCAAATGGCTTCTAGAGAGTGGGGTTAGGCCATGGTAGAAGTTCTGGATCAATAGCCAGTCCTCCATACCATGGTGCGGACAAGCAGCGACATACTCTTGCAACCTCTCCCAAGCCTCGGGAATGGATTCCTCGGCTTGTTGCGTAAAGCTGGAGATTTTGTTGCGCAGAGCATTCGTCCTGCCCATAGGAAAGAATTTGGCGAGAAAAGCATTGGAACACTTGTCCCATGTGTCTACAGCATTGCGATCGGTATAGAACCATTGCTTCGCTTTTCCTAGAAGAGAAAAGGGAAAGAGACGAAGACGGATGGCTTCTTGGGTTATCCCCTTAATGGTGAAGGTGCCGCAAATCTCCAAAAATTGTTAGAGGTGAGCATTGGCATCCTCATGAGCCTTGCCACAGAACGGGCTAGCTTGGACCATGGTGATCAGAGCCGGTTTCAACTCAAAATTGAGGTTGGCATCGATCACGTCTGGTCCCATCGCTACATTAGCGGCAGAAGGAGCAGAAAATTCACGAATGGCCTTGTTGGCCATCGTGAAGATAGAACGAGATAAGAAAGAAAGAAGTTGAAGAAGATGAAGGAAAAAGATAAGAAGAGTTAAGGAAAGAAAGAATGGGGTAAGATGGGATTCGCTAAGCAGGAGCTTAAGCGAAGATAAATTCGACACGAACTCAACCGATACACCGATTGCCTTCCCCGGCAACGGCGCCAGAAATGCTTGTTGGTAGTTCTTAGCTTCACTAAAGATAGAGCTAGGCAACTATCCCCGGTAACGGCCCAGAAATGCTTGTTGACACTAGCCAACGTCGTTACTAGGAGTAGACTATGGAATCTATTCCAGGCAACGGTGTCAGAAGTGCTTGAAGCAAGTCCGGTCACTATACCTAAAGGAATGAAGCTAAAGCAGCTATCTACTAATGTCATGTGGGGTTGTCAATCCCGACACTAGTAGGAGCTAGCTAGAGAGATTGCAATCTACCAAGAGGAGATTCTGCAAGTGCACAGAACTATCGTAGTAGCACTTTGCCTGGGAGTACTAGGTGTCGATTTATTTGATCCCAAGGGAAGGCTAGGGTGGTGTATGAGTCGAGTCAAGGAAGGGGATGAGAGTCGAAGAAAAGGGAAAAGGGAAAAGAGGGGATGGAAGGCTAGAAAGAATATGTGGGTGGATAGGTAAGGATGAAATGGATGGCTAAGGTAAGGTGGATGGATAGGTGGATAAAGGGAATAGCTAAACTAAAGGCAACTAACTAACTACTAACTACTAATAACTAATCCTAGATAACGACAAAGCAAGATAACTACGAAGCAAGGCGGGCAAAAGTCAACAAGGCAACTAAGTTAAGAATAGTTTTATTCCTATCTTATCAAGTATCGAGGCGTGCTAGCCTTTACCACTGACTTAGGTTGAACGCTAGCACAACGAGCCTTATTGTTAAACTAGGCCAACTACGTGGTGGAATTCAAGGCGCACAGGGCTGTCACCACCTGCTTGCTACAACAGCTATCCGGGGGTCCAGCCGTATCTGAAGGTAAGTATATAACTAAGCACCACGCTTAACTATATTCTAACTATCTCTACCCTAGCTTTGAATAGAGACACCCTTGCGGACGTCAGAGCAAATACTTGACTTAATAAGATAAACACTAAACTAACTAAGCAACCTATTGGCAAAGATCAAACACTAAGCTCACTAGAGATTAACTACTATGGCTAAGTGAATTGAACTGTAGGATAGCTAGGCACTCAAGCAATCAATCAAGTATACCACTCAATACTGATAAGTAGAATAAAGTAATACTTGAAACGAGGAAATAGAATATAGTAAAGTGCATGAGTAACAAGAGCAAAACCTGAACTGGAGATGAAGGAAGACTCTTCACAGCTCCAGGACCGATCACTCGCACGCCTCTACTCTTGAGCTTAGCCTTGAGCAGGGCTACCGCGAGGGCGAAGATGCCTTGCTCTACTAGCTACCTACTTGCCTAAGCTCTCTGAGCTTCTAACCTAACTCTCACTTGCTTCTCTTGCTTGGTATTTCTCTGGGATATACTGGGATGTGATGGTTCTGGGTGTGAATGAAGTGATGCCTCAGGGGGGTATTTATAGTATTCAGGAGTGAGGGGGGTACTTATAGGGGGCAACCAGCCGACCTAGGGCTAACCCTAGTGGCGGGCGCCAGCCCTAGGTGGCGGCCGCCACCTCCCTCACCGTTGGATGCACCGGTGAGGGCTTCAACGGCATCCAGGAGCTCCAGAGAGGCGGTGGTTAGGTCGGTTGCATGTCTGAGTAACCGCCATTCGGCCTTGATCCACGCCACTCCATCCTGAGACGTTCGATGCCACTGACCTAGTGACCAAGGGCCAAGATGTGGCCTTGGGGAAGTCACACGGATCAGTGACGTGGCAGGGCAGGAGGTTTGGGCCAACCCAAGTGGCGGGCGCCACCTATGTGTGGCGGGCGCCACCTAGGGGTGGCGGGTGCCACCCCCCTAAGGCCCAATTGGGCCCTGCTGAGTGGGTTTGGCCTCTGGTGGGTCCATTCTCCAAATTTGGTCCAAATTCCTGCATTCAAATAAAAATTTATGGACATGTGGAATTTGGTTAGTTTGAAACCTATTTGACTACATTTCATGCCTTTTTGGTGAATTTTAGGGTAAAATGTTGATGGTAAAACAGGTGTTTAAGGACCATCAACAATGAGATGTACCGCGGCATCTACAGATGAGCGTTGTTCGGTAAAATGGCCGTAACTTTTGCATACGACCTCGGATTGAGATGATCTTTAAACGAAAATCAATCTATAGAAAATTTTACATCTAATTTTCACTGGCTTTGGCCGGTTTCGTCGAATTTAGATTTGCGAAAAAAGGCTGGGAAAATTATGTTTTCTGCGATTCAAGATTAGACGTTGGGAATGCTTAACTCTGTTTTGCACGGATTCATGACTGGTATAGCCCTTATGTGTATGTGATGCATGTATGTAATTGTTTCATGACTTTCATGTCGTGATTATGACAATATGGCTGGAGCCAAATATATATTGTCCATTTGATGTAATGGCCTGCGTGCCAAAATTATGATGATCCTACACGTGACTATATAATTACTTTATTAATTACGCTAGTTGTAGCTAGTCTCGGTGGATTCATCACTAGAGGATGGCGTGCATGTACCATGTAGATGGAGATCATCATGGTGAATAGATTGACGGAGATGGAGATCTCCAAAGAAACACTGGGCTATACCAAGTCATATCTGTGTTGATGCTATTCTCTTATTATGTTCTACTTTCACGTATGATTCATGTTCATTGTCTACAGATTGACGGAGATGGAGATCTCCAAAGAAACACTGGGCTATACCAAGTCATATCTGTGTTGATGCTATTCTCTTATTATGTTCTACTTTCACGTATGATTCATGTTCATTGTCTACATGCGGTAGTGAAAGTATAGAACGATCCCTCAGTAATGTTCAAGTCATATGTTTCCCCAAACCTTGCACTGTCATATGTCTTGTACAATCGGTGGCACGCCTATGAAATTAGGTTGTCACTGATTTTCCTTGACCAGGCAGGTTCGTATCGAATACTTATTGCAGAAGGGTTGGTTGCTTGAACAAGGTCATCCTAACGGTTAGGGACCTTGAAGCATAAGGAGTTGAGCACGCATAGAGATGTTGGCCAACAACAAGAGTCATATGTGATATGATTAGCAAAGAGTTGCTTACCGATCTACCATGTCCACTAGCGGTGATGCTAAAGCTCACTAGTAGACTTGTTAGTTTGGGTCTTGAATCACTAAAAATCAATAGAGGGATATTGATCTTAGTGGGAGAAAATTTTATTAAAGTTTTAATATCATTTACTCTGTCTTGGATACATTGTCTTAGTATTTTGCATTTACTTTTGTTGTAGATCAATGGCACCTAGCAAACCACCATTTACTTTACGTTCAATCCTTGAGAAAGATAAATTGAATGGAACAAACTATGCGGATTGGATCCGCAACCTGAGAATTGTTCTCAAGGCTGAGAAAAAGGAAGATATTCTAGACACCCCACTACCAGAGGAACCTGCTGATAATGCACCTGCTACTGAGAAAACCGCTTACAAGAAAGCATGTGATGCTGATCTTGAAGTGGGATGTCTGATGCTTGCGAGCATGGAACCAGATCTGCAGATGCAGTTTGATAATAACCATACAGCCTACGATATGATCATAGCGCTAGATGAGATGTTCTAGACTCAGGCTAGAACTGAAAGGTTCAATGTTTCTAAGTCTCTTGCTGAGACTAAGTTAGCCCTCATGATCGTCGAAAGGCAACAGCTCCTTGTTAGCCCTCATCCTGTTGACAATCACATGAAAGCGAGCGAATAAGCTCACTATGCTCTCGCCAGGCAAGTGTCAAAAGTTCTCATACTCTCGCTTGTGTGACTCGTAGAGACGGGTTTTGACTTGAGTGGTTCCCTCATGGAAACGCATGAAGGTAGCCCAAATTTCCCGAGCCGTAGCGAGGTGAGAAACGCGATCAAACTCCGTCATGCTCAAACATGAGAAAAGAGCATTACGGGCTCGGCTATTGGCATCGTGCTCATCAATATGATGCTAAGTAACACGAGCAGCCAAGACCACGTAATCGACAGAGTTGCAAATATCCCAGATGGAAGCACCCAAACTCTGCAGATAAGCCGACATGCGTATCTTCCAATACGCATAGTTCGTCCCATCGAAAAACGGCGGTTGGCCCACGCCGCGATCCATGTCGCCTTCGGTGGATCTGGAACCGGCTAAGGTGGAAGATCCTTAACTCGCTTTGATACCAATTGAAGGACCGAGAATGCAATAGCAAGGCGACCAGAGGGGGGGTGAATAGGAGCTCAAAAATTTCCCTTGAAACTTCGGCCTGTGTCCCACAAATCAACCCCCAAAAGCTTCGATCGAAACCATGATGCCCACGACCCTTGGAAGAGGGTGGATGATCCCTAGGATCACAGCGAGGCACCACAAAGCGATAGCAAGTCAAACACCAAAAGACACCGACAAAAGTTCGACTCCTAAAAACCATGTCCCGAACATAGATGGAAGGCTACGTCGAGAAATCACCAAATACCAAAGCTAACAAGTAGCAAAGATACCTAGAGAGGTTCCTTGGTCAACTCTAGGATCAAACGAGAAGTCCGGAAACCAAGCGAAGAAGCCGGGAGACCAAAAGCACTGAGAAACTCAAGTTCGTGAGTTCCTGGACTGTCCGCGGGTACGGTCCCGGACTGTCCGCGGGACTCCCAAACTGTCCGCAAAGAAGGGACGGACTGTCCGCCGGCCAAATCCCAAAATCAGCAAGTCTGCTGAATGCTCCTACTCGACTCCCGGACTGTCCGCGAGTTTCTACGGCGGACTGTCCATCGGTCAAAAGTCACGAACACGGTCGAAACGCGCAGCCACTGAATCGGCTGAGCCCCGACGCGCGGACTGTCCGCGCCTTGAGTGGCGGACTGTCCCCTAGTCACTCAGGCAGGGCGATTTCAAACGCCCTTCTCCCAAAACTTCCCAAATTTGATCCAAATCAAAATTCCTTGATCTCAAACTTGGAGCAAATGACCACGAGGTAGTTGGGAGACTATCCCCAAGAAATCATCTGCTCAAATCAACTCAATCACCAGGAAATCGAAAGGAAAGGAGTATGAACTGAAAAAGCGCCACGAAAATGAAATCAACCCCATCTACTTGTTCATGAGGAGTTAGATGAATTCCTTCAGTGGAAATGATCTCCTCGCTATAAAGAACAAGTTGATTCAAACGGATTTCGAAAAGACGCAGTAGAGAGGGTGATCGAGTGATGGGAAAATCATGGAGAAACGAAGAACGCGAAGAACACGAACAAAACGCGAATCAACACATCGATCTGCAACCGTGTGGCTACCACACGCTACAACAGTGAGATTACGGTCTCACTTCCTCAAAATCTCCAGTACACAGAGGTATGATTCTCTGCGGATCTCAATTGCTACAGCAGGGGATTGGGAGAGCAGGAAAACCTAGAAGGCAAAGAGCAAAATGACTGAGATGGGATGGGAGGTGGGTGTCTCCCTCTACTTATCCTAATTCTAATTCCAACTCTACCCCTAACTACTTACAGAGTGAACCAGCTAAACCCTAGGGTTATTCTGGACCAACTCGTGGTAGGTGGTGATCAGACGGCCACGCCCGCACAACTGGTAGCGTTGCCTCGACGCAACCTCACCGATTGCCGCCACGTGCCGCCACCGCTTTGCTTGTCCTTTTCCTAGACTTTGCCCCCGGTTTTGAGGACCAAACCGGGAAACCAGCCATCACGACCAACCCCCGGTTTTGAGGCCCAAACCGGGAAACCGGCCGTCCATCACCTGAGTTTTGTGGCTCAAACTCAGAAGGCCGCAGCACCCAGGTTTTGAGGCCCAAACCTGGAAACCGTCCTCAGCCCGAGTTTTGTGGCCCAAACTCGGAAACCGTCAGCGCCCAGGTTTTGAGGCCCAAACCTGGAAACCGTCCACTCGGTGGTTTTTCTGTGGCTCAACCACCAAAACGAACCGTCGAGGGGATGCACCGCCTGTGCACCCCGTCCACTGACACGTGTCCCCAGGTCCACGACCCAAGCAACACGGTGCCCGCAAGTCTTCGCTCGTTGTTGTCCCAGGCTGTCAGCCACCACAGCTGATGCTCAGGCCACCGGTCCCTCAGTCCAAGCCTCACGTCTGCTCTTCGTCACTCTCGGTCCATCGGCACGACACGTCTCTACTTGACCTTCACCTTGCCTTCGATCACTGTATCCGTGCTCGACACCTGCACAACACAAGCCAAAGAACATGCGCATCATCCCAGTTGACAATCACTCATCACTTGAGACTCGGCATACACCCATGTATCCGCAAGAACTTATAATAAACTATATTCGTGGTCATGCGTTGCTACGAGTCAACTAAATTTTTGTATTAAAAACATGCGGATAGCACAGATAACATTACTATATAAAATTAAATATCAACGTTAAAGTGACATTTAATCCAAAAAGTAAAGTTAACATAGTCATGAAGAGGGCGGTATTGCAGGCTCACAAACTCTACTATATACACCTTCCCGTGAAACAACCAAGATAGTG
This sequence comes from Coix lacryma-jobi var. lacryma-jobi, assembly GCA_009763385.1. Taxonomy (NCBI): domain Eukaryota; kingdom Viridiplantae; phylum Streptophyta; class Magnoliopsida; order Poales; family Poaceae; genus Coix; species Coix lacryma-jobi. The sequence continues at coordinate 88,940,578 of CM019831.1, forward strand.
TTTTATATCGGTACAAAAAAAATCTCTCATATCTATTTCTTCGGTGCGCCGATAAATTCACGAATAAGTTTTGACGCATCTGGGTACCGTCCTCTACACAAGTTCAAGTATATGTAAATATTAATGTAAAAATGATATCAAAATGGTAAGAAGACAAGAAAATATATTATTTATATTGGTTCTATAAAGACGGAGCTCCATGAGATTTTTTCAACGTCATTAATATCTTGTCCGATTATTTTAATACTTTATTCATATTGGTTTCGTGCAAATAAGGCGCTCTCAGGTAAAACTGACATGATTATACATGCACAATTTATGTTTACACACTATTGCAGACCGGCACTTTAACGAGTGTTTTTACACTCGGCAAAGAGCCTAAAAACACTCGGCAAAGTTTGCTCGGCAACATAGTTCACGGCAAAGAGACTTTGCCGAGTGCTTTTTCTGGGGCACTCGGCAAAATAATAATATATTTTGCCGACTACTGGACAAGGCACTCGACAAAATTTTCAAGGCCATTACGCCGCTTGCCGTTAACTGTTACTTTGTCGAGTGCCCTAAAACTCTCGGCAAAATTTTTTCTGTTGTTTTCTCAGAAAACTTTGGCGAGTGTTTTGCTCAAGGCACTCGGCAAAGATTATTTTTTTTAAAAAAAAACCATACTTTGCCCGAGTGTTTTGGATTAAGGCACTCGACAAAGATTATTTTTTAAAAAGTAAAACTCATACTTTGCCGAGTGTTTTCGATTAAGGCACTCGACAAAAATTATTTTTTAAAAAATAAAAACATACTTTGCTGAGTGTTTTGGATCAGGGCACTCGACAAAGACTATTTTATGAAAAAAATCAAAAAAAACTTTGCCGAGTGTCTAGCCTAAAACAGTCGGCAAAGTAATCGATATCTGCAATTTTTTTAGTCCATTATAATAGATATTATATATATATACACACACACACACACCTCAATCATCATATCGATATCACCAATATGCATTATATATCACAAGCACACGCATATTTCATAAATCCATGAAAAATCCATTACAAATCGACCAAAGTTCACCATCACAAGTTCATTATTACAAGTTCAACATCCCTACTACGACAGCGAAAGTTGCACCCATGACGGACCGGAATGCGGTGAAGGATTGACGGGATGAGTCGTCGGTGACACGATAGCAGGATTGTTTGAACCTGCCGACGGAGGCTGCACAAAAGTGAAGAGATTGCATGTGTTAGGCTCAAAATTGAAAATTTAGACAGCACCTCCCCTGCACTGGGAGGTTTCCAACCTGGAAGAAAAACGTAGGCATGAAGGCCGACAACCACATTTCCGGCACGAAGGCCAACACATCAACAAGTACGGCACCAATGCCCACACATCAACAAATCCGGTATGAAGGCCATCACTAGGTTTGACACTATGGATGCATAATTGCAGATAGATTAAGCAAGGAGCTTGTTGCCTAAGAATCAAGTTGGGGAGGAGATGATAGAACGCTCAAGTATATACAGTGGAAATATATTAAAACAATCACAGAACACCACCGGAAGATGTCTATCCCAAATTATTTATTTCATTGTCTAAAGTATATTGCAAAATCCAGTATGACATAGCACTATTGTCAAATGGGCATTAGTTTTCCCAAAAAGAACGTACCTAGTTGTGAAGCTTCGTGAGAAATTCCAGAACTTCGCGAGGAATTCCAGGTAGTCTAATGCCACGTAGCACGGATAGCTGCAAAACAAAACAAATGGACAAACACATAGCTTCTTATTATTCATAGGACAGAAACAAGTGCATAAAACAACCTCTAAGAACACTGATTCGTGAATATTTCTGATGGCCTCTAAACAGATGTCATCAACTAAAATTGCTGGTTGAAAGTTGTTCGACTTATCAAAAAGGAAAATTGCAAGCAAATATTAGTGTATCATATTAGTGTTCTTAGATGTGGAGACCCGCTTTTTTAATAAATAACTAGTCATAGTTAAGTAAACAATAAGTTTCTCTTGATTACATCAAGTCGATAATTTAAAATACGTGACATGAAAAAAATGTAAAATCATATGTTCAACCTTGGAACTAATTATGTACAAATTCAAATCAAGGTAGCTTCACAAATAACATACACAATGCTTTCACTCTCACATTAGGTTATACAGTAGTATGTTCCTTACAGCTTCTTTTCCACCAAATGTTATATGTACTAGTTCATGCACCTGACCGTTTGTAAAAAAAAAGGGGTTTTAGAAGGAGCAACTCACTTGTCCAGTGCTTTGGCATAAAACACAAGCAGTCAATGGTGATCAATGATATACGACAATTTCAGACCAATGTAGCTTCACAAAATTACCACACACACACTCCTTTCTTTTATTCTTTTACAAGTAGGCTAGTACACAGATCACTATGGCTATAATTTCACCCACTTGGTACTAGTTTATTCACATGAGGTGTAGCCATGCCCTTCTAGAATGGAGTAAACCAATCCAGTAGTAGCAGCTCAACACCATAGTGCACTGCCGTGACCAGGCCATGACTTAGAGTAAAATATCTAGGAGAGATGGAGAAGAGTAATAGAAAAAGGTCTCAGTAGAAGGGAAAGGAGCCAAGCCTCCATCTAGTAGTAGCCATCCAGTTCCTGCCCGGCCTCTTCACTCAAGGTTGGGGCCTCTAAAACACCTCTCGTCCACTCCTTGCTTGGGAAAAACACTAGCCTGTCCACCAGCATAAGATGGTGACTTGATCACCATGGGGAGCACCTAGAGTGAGAAGAAAAGGGGCTGACCAGGAGAGGAAGTCACCGGAAAGCCCAAGTGCTTGCAAACAAATCCAGAAGCATATTTTAAGTAATCAAGACCTGCAGGAGAAGGAGTGAGGGAAATAAGCCTAAGATTGGAGTTGGGCATCATCAAGATTAAGGTGAGCTTCACTGCTCACAGGCACATCTTAGAATATCTCTTTTTCCGTACCAAGAACAGAAATCACCTTCCATGGACATCACCTCTGATATGTTCTAGAGTAGGACAATGATTAAGTGGTCAACAATATATTAGCCAGGAGAGATGTACCAACTGTTACCAGAACAAGAACTAGTATTTCTTTTAGCACAACTAGACACATAATACATGGGCCTTGGCTAATAGAACACTAACACAAGATCTTGCACATCTAGAGCTCTCAGGCATGTAGCTTCAGAGTTACAGACTTGCAGGCAAGGCTAAAAAAAAGCAGGGAGATGTGGGGGCAGGAAGAACTCACTGTCAGCTTGGGAAGGATTATTGTCGCCTTGTCGGACTGGTGCCCCAAACTAAAGCATTTTCCCCTCTCCAACTGGTGCCCTAAACCCTAAATGAATTCTTTCATTTCTAGGACCCGATGTGTGAGCTATGCGGTTCTACTTGATTTGTCAAATCCGGTAGATTGGTATTCCATTGCAACATTCTAAACCAAGCCAAATTACACTTATAAGGAAGGCTTATCTATGATTATCTATGATTCAAACTAAAAGCTAAAGCTAGTAAGTCAGATTTCGATTTTGCTGAGCCTTCTCTAAAACTAAACTCATCTATGCAGGCCGGCTGGTTTCCAACATCCAATGATACATCTTCCCTAAGCTTCCAGTCAGTGTGCTGTCTATGATATATAACCCACTGTACTACTTTTGGTTGTTAGATTAGCATGTCTCACTTTCATTGAGCTGTATTTTGTTGGGGCATATATATTGAGCCATTGTATGCTTGATATGCTCCTCTAGACTTGATCACAAGCTGCAATCATGAATTACTTCTATATTCATCTACGCATATGCACTCAGAATCGTTATCTTTTGCCTATTTTTTAATCTTTTCAGAGTTAAGAGCCGACACAATTAGCTTTATTGAACTTTAAAACATCAAATTTTATGATTATATTTGTTCTTGGCTTAAAACAGCTATTTTGGATGCAGCGTAAGAGCAGGTCAGAAGCACGTGGCCAAATTTATATAGGAAATTGATGTTCTCTTTACAAAATCAGCTTTGAAGTCCACATTTTGCATCAATTCTAATATCTTCCAAATGGGAAGTAATGGTCATTAGTTTCGCAGTTAACCCATACACCCATATAGCTCGAGTCTCTTGCTACACTACAACAGAATTGGGCTTTAGGCCCGGTCGGCAAGGGCCTTTAGCCCCGATTGCCGGGCCGGGACTACGCTTCCGGGACTAAAGGGTCTCCCCCCACTTTAGTCCCGGCTCCGGTCACCGGGGCTAAAGCCCCCCCCCCCCTCCCCGCAGCAGCACCCTTTAGCCCCGGCTGGTATTACCAGCCGGGACTAAAGGGTCCCCTGGTTTTTTCTTTTTATTTTCATTTCAGTTCTGTTTTTAGTTTTGTTTATTTATTTAATAGGTTTTCCAATATATATTCTTGTTAACACCAGATTTTCTCACGCACGAGAGAATGACAAATGGACCTAGCCAGCAGTGACGGGAGGATTCGGCAGACGATCAGGCGAATATTTGGTCCTCGGAAGTTTCGGTAAATGCCTGTGCGGTCGGCTGTTTTGCGAGGCGGCGGCCCCATTCGGGAAATGGATATGGCAAGTAAAGCCGACTTGCACAAGAAGTCACGTGACATTGAAGGACACCGAGAGGAATAAGAATAGGATTTGTATCTTTCCAAATTTTATTGTGTAAATCGTAATCGTCTAGGACTCGTGTTTCGTCCAGGGTATAAATATAAACCCTTGGCTATTGTAAAACTGTTCACAACCATATCAATACAAACCGGCCCCGTGCCATCTTCGAGTCCTTAGTAGTGTCGTCGAGTTCTTCGAGAGGAATCATCGATCCGTCGACCTCCGTAAGTCCCGACAACCTAGCTTGTTATCATGTCTAGTATCATGCGGTGGATTTATATATGATGCAAGTAGTCTTGTTTGTTTTCAATGGTCGTGCGGCGGACCTTTGTTAGCGATCAAGAGGTCTTTGCTTATGCTTTGCTTGTGGATAGATACCGTGCGGCAGGTGTTTATTCATGTATTTAGCAAAGGCGAGATAGTTATCGACTTTGTTAGATTTGGCAAGATCTGATAGATTCATTAAGTTATCATGTGTTGCATTGTTTATTTAATTTTGCAAACACCTTTTTTGCCCAATCTAGATTGATCTTTGTTCGGCCTTGTTCCACAAGTTTGCTTGTGTTTTAATAATTGCAAGATCATGACGGCCGAATTAACTTTCAATCTAGATTGTTACATGTTGCGGGTTCATGCATGTCATTTACGGTTAGGCTTTGATAAAACTAGGTATCATGCTGCAGATGCAGGTTTTAGATTAGTTTAATTGTACTTGTTTGTATGTTTCTACTTCATGGACCCCAACTCGGTTAGTTTGCCAAGCTTGGTTAAGCTTACACGAGTAAAAAGTTTATGTAGATCTGTTCAGATATATGCATTCTTTTAGCTCCTTATCATTAGATTGTATCATGCGGTGGATTAATCTAATTATAAGGAGTGGTGTAAACTTAGTTTATGCTTGATGGATTTATGAAAACTAGACGTGCGGCAGACTAGTTGGATTAACCTATGCATGTGTTGTTTGAATAGATTTATATTTTACAGGTTACCTGTTTATGATTCATTATATCTTAATGATGTCCTCTTACATGTACATTCGGCAACCGGCTGTTGCTATATGCTCATTCTTAAAGTTAGCCGAATGATCTTTGAACTTATCGACAGACAGCTTTTGTAGCTGTATGCCGTCGTGATTGGCTTTGAAGCCGTACATATGGAACTGTCTGGTCTTATCCAGCATGTCCCAGTTTATTCTCACAGTTTTATCCCTTGTTGGTTTTCAGGTCAAACCGACTGGCACGTCTCCGGATTCCAAACCGTTCGGGCACCCGATTGAAGCCACGCTTTTTTCCGGCTTGCTGTGTGTGAGGCGCAGACCATATTTTGCGTCAACAATTCTTTGCTGCTAATATATCATAACACAATAAGCTTATTGCATGCATATATAATTGAACTACAGAACTACATATATATATAAATATATGTACACAAAATTACAAGCAATATACATATAGAAGTTGTCCAAATATCTATCTACACAAGTTGTACTCCAAAGATAGTACTGTAAACCTATTACAAGTTGTACTCCATCTAAAGATCTACAGGCATACAAATGATCATCATTGTTTGGAATCAACGACTCGTTGGTATTAAAGTAGAACTCGCCGTTTGGATTTATGACTTGTTCCCGAAGAAATCCTGCTATTGTCTCTTGTATTGCTTTCAATTGGCCTTGTAGCATCACTTTTTGCTTCAACCAGTCAGTCTTCAATTGGAATTAAAGAAGATATTAGTTATATCTATATTGTCAACATTAAGTCTATAAAAAATGAAAAGAAACATTGTTTACACCAGATTATGGACTAAGGAATTTGATATTTTGTAAACACAAACGGCCGGTTTATTGAAGAAAAGATCGGCCTGAAAATATAAAAGGGTCGCATGAGTCGGAGGTATATGCTCATTCTTAATGTTAGCCGAATGATCTTTGAACATATCGACAGACAGCTTTTGTAGCTGTATGCCGTCGTGATTGGCTTTGAAGCCGTACATATGGAACTGTCTGGTCTTATCCAGCATGTTCTAGTTTATTCTCACAGTTTTATCCCTTGTTGGTTTTTAGGTCAAACCGACTGACACATCTCCAGATTCCAAACCGTCCGGGCACCCGATTGAAGCCATGCTTTTTTCCGGCTTGCTGTGTGTGAGGCGCAGACCACATTTTGCGTCAACACACTTTTTGGCACGCCCAGTGGGACGTCTCTGTTTCAAGATGCCTGAGATCAACGAAGATGAAATTCTTGAAGTAACCATGGATGAGTTGCCATCAGACTCGAAGCTGTTCGTACAGCAAGCTTGTGATGAGTTTCAACGCAAGTGCTTGATGACCTTCTCCAAGAACAAGAGCTGCAAAATCTTCCAGAAACAACCGTTCCCAAGGGTTCTCCTTCCTCACCAATCCGACCAATCTAACAGCACTATTGAGGAAGATATTCAGAAAATGTCTGAAATAGTGTACAAAGCTGTATCGGAGGCCATGACCAATCATTAGTCCGCTTTCTTGAATACCTTTCATGCCGTCATGGTTAGAATTTTTGGCCCAGCAGTGGATAAACGCTTTGAAGAAGCCGCTGGTCCAATGCAGGGACCACTGTTATTCCCGGTACCTCAACGTCGAAGGATTGCCGAAGACGGCGAAGCTAGTACAAGCACGGGTGGGATAGTCCCTCATGAGACACAACAACCTCCCACGACATATGGCCAGCTCGCGTTCGGCACAACAGGGAATGTCCCGCAATCTGCTTTCAGAGTGTCTCCCGCAATGAACAGGGTACAAAGGAACATGTTTGGAGATGGATATCAGGAGTTCGTTGATTATAACGCGATTAATGCTCTTCCAAATCCAGGCTATAAAAGTTCAGCAGGGGCACGTCTTGGAGATCAAACACAAGCACCCCCAGATTCGAGTGTCGATCTCATCATGCATAGGATGGCTGATATGATGCAAAATCAATTCGGCCTGAAGCCAAAGAACCAGTCATATGCTTACAAGTCTCCTTACCCAGAGTGGTACAACCGAGTAGCACTTCCTTCAAGGGTAAAACCTCCTACTGACTTTACCAAGTTTTCAGGCCAGGATGACACCAGCACTATAGAACACATCAGCCGTTACTTGATGCAACTTGGAGAGGCATCTGCAGATGAAGCTTGGAGGATTCGGTACTTCCCATTGTCATTGACAGACCGACCTTCTCATGGTTCACCTCTCTGCCAGCAAACTCTATTAATACATGGACAAAGCTAGAACAAAAGTTCCACGCATTTTTCTTTACGGGCACCAGTGAGAAAAAGTTGGTCGATCTCATGAGTCTGAGGATGAAACCTACTGAGACGCCACAAGAATATCTGCGCAGATTCAGGGAGACTAAAAACCTTTGCTATTCCTTGAATTTACCACATGATCAATTGTCGGGGATAGCCATAGCTGGCATGTTGCCGAATATCAAGGAGAAGCTATTCGGCATGGAGTTTGATGACCTCAGGCAGTTATCACAACGGTTGGCAATGATGAGTAGTCAAGCCCAAGGGTTCAGAAGGAATAATTAGTTCCAGAAAGGTGATGTGGCAACCGAGATGTATCAGGCTTTCTTAGAGGAAGCAACAGAGTACGATGATGAAGATGAGGTAGCTGCAGCCGAGATAGTCTGGGCTAAAGAGCCGACTCAAGTCAACCAGCGATGGCTGAGGCAGCAAAAAGGTACTTATGACTTTGATGTTTCCAAGTCAGATAAATTATTGGAATACTTATTGAAGGAAGGACGCATCAAGCTGCTGGAAGGTCATCCTATGCTGCACCCCGAAGGAGTCAAGGACAAGAAGTATTGTGGTTTCCATAATACCAAATCCCACTCTATAAATGATTGCCAAGTGTTCAGGGTACGGATCCAGAAAGCTATCTAGGACGGACATATGAGATTTGATGGAAAGATGAAAGTTGATGGTAGTCCTTTTGGATAGAATACTGTATCTTTCTCTGTTAATATGGTTAATGCAGCTGACCCCAAGGGCAAAAACAAGATGAAAGTGTTAACCTCTGATAGAGCGAGAGAAGCTGGTGTTGCTGACCCTGATCGGCAAATTACGAATGAAGAATTTCGGCAATGGGTTCATTTTCAGAATAGCCGAACTGAGAGAGGTCAAACCTCTAGGCCCAGAGTAACGATGCGTATTTTATTGAACAAATGGCGTCGGGAACAGAAGCGGTACCAGAAGCAAAGGTTTTATGAAGAGCAAAAATTCATGAAGAAGAAACAGAGGTATACAGAGGAAATATACCGAGAGGAGCGAGAATATATGAAAGAACAAGAGCAGTCACATTGGGAATGCTCATTTTTCAAGTATTGTTGGAATGAAGGCTTGAAGCTGCCTGCTAAAAACAACTGCCCTGAATCCAGTGATCAATATTCTGAATATAGGCAGTCTCGAGTCAACCGTCGTTCGGTCCATGAAAGACTTGAGGCACGAATCCCTGAGGACAATCGGCGCTTAAAAATAAACAGTTCTAGAATCGGCAAGGAAGAGGATTTGCCGATCGAAGTTGGGCTCGCACTGAGGAAGAAGAATACCGCGAGTATGTCTGGCAGAGAGGACAGTGGTGTCCACCAGGATTGAGGAAGAGCCAGAAGAGAAGAGTGCAATGCTTAAGGAGCAGGGAACTGGTACAGACAAGCGTCAGAACTAGGCAGATTTGGCGTCCTAAGGAAAAGCCTAATGGAGGTGATCATTCGGCTGATGCATGCATGGCATTTTTTCTTCCATCGGAATTTATAGCTCCCGAAGATCAAGATGTCCAGGAGGAAGTGTATTCAGATTTCAACGAAGATGAATTCCAAGATCTGTTTGCTCATCTTGTTTTGGCTCAATGGGCGGTATTTGATAAACCAGTTAAGCATCGACACTTGAAGCCACTTTATATGAGGGGGTATGTTAATGGCAAGCCACTAACCAAAATGTTTATTGATGGTGGAGCTGCTATAAATATCATGGCATATACCACCTTCAGAAAACTTGGGTTGGCAAGTGAGGAACTATTGAAGACCGACATGGTGTTGAGAGACTTTGCTGGTAATTCTTCTGATACTCGAGGAGAAGTTCATGTTGAGTTAACAATTGGGTCAAAGACTTTGATTACCACTTTCTTCATCCTCGATGGCAAGGGGGCATACAGTTTGCTCTTAGGAAGGGATTGGATACATGCAAACTTCTGTGTACCGTCAACTATGCACCAATTCCTCATCCAGTGGATTGGAGATGACATTGAAATTGTCCATGCTAATGATTTGGTGAGTATTGCTAATACAGAACCCATCTACTGGGAATATGATGGTGTCGAATGCTTCTCTGGAAGAGCTTGGGAGGCAGATCCTATGAACATTTTCGATAAGGACCAACAGCCAATTCGAACGATCGGCTCTCAGAAGCAATTTTTGAATAAATAATCCAACTGATGGTAATGGAGAAAAGTCGAGACCAAGTATTGTGTCGGCTGATGAGGAATAAAGTTTTGATGATGAAGCCGAAATAAGACCAATATGTGCAAATTTTGATCCCGAGCGTGTTTTGAAGTTAATGAATTTTTGAAAGGATTCTGTCTGTTTCTCCATTACCAAAGCTCAGGAAAGATCAGAGTAGACTTGTATAAGGTGACGTGCAACAGAGGTTTTTTGATGAACGCACTTCCACAACTTGGTAATCGTTTCAAGTTGTACGTGACGGCCGATAGCCTTACAGTAGGATCGGCCCTTATACAGAGTTTAAAAGGAAAAGATAAGTGATAGCTTGCCTTAGCCGAAAAAATGTTAAGCCCAGAGCGGATATTCGACTGTAAAAGAAATTTTTTGTTTATATATGAGTTGCTTATGAGCTGAAGCTTCGGCATTACTTGTTAAAAGCCGAACGCGTGGTAATTGTATGTAGGACAAATTCAAGGATATTTGTATACAAAGATAGCCAATGTAAAGCATCGCCTTTAGCAGAAAAAATGTTCCAAGAGTTTAAGTTATAGCCAATATTTTTTATATCGCCTTTAGTACAAGAATATTCATGACCCTGGTGGCTGTAACGTAACGGCCCTAATCGCATGGCCCACCGGTCCCTGTCATCCACTGACAGCCGAACTGATGTTCCGTGTGATTAAGACTGTTCCTCACCGGGCTGCATCAGCGCCCATTGTCCGCAGGTTCATCTCACCATTCGGTTACAATACTTGGATACTTTTACAAATAACATCGGAATACAGAGCGGAAGACTTAAATAACATTAGTTTTACAAACCGAGTTTCCAAATAAGATTAAAGATGCAGTTATTACAAACCAAGTTCGGATAATAGAAAATGGAAATAGAAATAGGCAGCGTAGCGGAGTACAACGAAATAAAGATACTTGCAAACACCCAGCCCGAGGGTGCACAACTATTCTTCGGCCTCATCGGCCTCTTCCTGGACGATGGTCATGCAGCAGGGTGCAAGACACATCGGGGACTCAGTCATACCTGCAACATGGGTAACAAACCCTGAGTACTGGGGTACTCAACAAGACTTACCCGACTAAAGAAAAGGGGAGAAGACTCAGGAATGAGAGGCTTAGGGTAGTCAAGGTAAGGCTTAAGCAATATCAAGTATTTTGCAGAAAAGCGTTTTGCAAACCTTGTTCTATTTTTGGAAAGATTCAAGTATTCCTCAATTCTTCATTGTTCATGATTCATTTTACTTTTCAAAACATACCTAGTTGAGAACCACTCTCCGTTGACAGTCAGTGACCAAGTCTCCATAACCGAGTAGCAACGTTAATCCGGATAAATAATACTCAGCTGAGGATCCCTATCCACACTGCATATGTAGCACCCAAGCTTGCATATGCCAACTCGTCTACCACGATTCCTCCAAGATTGGGCCCGGTCCTACGCCACCCGGAAGTACAGTACACCACTCCTATCCAGGTACGACGACCACGTGGGTACATGCTACTTCTGCCATCTCTCCACTCCCAGTGCGCGGTTGTCGGTCCAATAAAGGATTCCTCGGAGCCAGAGCTTTCCGAAGTATGTGAATAGTTGCAAGTCTTGACCAGCAGGCCCCCATACGGATGGTCCCTAAATTTTTCCGCCAGCAACAAGCACCTCGGGACTCTAACCCAAGAGTACAGGTTCTGTCGTTTTTTCAACCCTGTCCCGGCCGGTGTCAACTGTTGAGTCCCAGACTACAACATGACGGCACCGTACGCTCGGACAACCTTTCCTCGCTGTTGACTAGGTACGGATCAGATACCTAGCCAACAGTCGGGGAGTAAAGCCAAATTCCCATAAAAATTCTTTGAGTGATCACACTTTTGAAATTTGCATTTTTATTGCAAATCTATTGTATAGCATCACTAAGCATTTTGCAAATAGTTTTTAAACAGGGCAGGTGGATATCCTGGTGGAGGTAGACAATGCAGGTAATAGGTCATCACACAACTCTTATAACCTAATGCAGTAGTTTTAACTCAAAAGCATTTAAGTAAACTTTTGTGAAAACAGGGAAGGGTTAAATGCACCGGGGCTTGCCATGAAGAGCAAAGAGGACAGGCTCGGGGTCGGCAGTGCAGGTGTCGGAACTCGGGGTCGCCTCGGGAGTAGGTTCGTCAGCGGCTGACTCGGCTTTGATGCCTTCTCCTTCGGTCACTATACGGATGCAATGATGTATGCTTATGAGGATGCTGACATGAACAAAACAGCACATGACAAAACCACTGATTCTAGAGTACAACTTTCTATCGTGTAAGTAATTTCTAGAATGGACATAAAGTTACTTATCTCTACCCTTAAGCAAGATTAATCGAACTTATTAAACATCTTTTACCTGACCTAAACACAAGTCATTGCATGGCATCACAAATATCATAGACCAGTTGGGTGGGGGTCTATGAACAGCAAACAATCCCAAAGTCACATCACAGGACATACAACATGAACCCTAAGTGCTTTTCTATTTTTCCTAATTATTTTAAAAAAGGTCATTTTATATAGTTGCTCCAAAAGGCCTCAAAATTCTACCAGAGACTAAGCATGACATAACTAGCACATAAAAATTTATCTCATAAATTTTGGAACTACACATGATTTTCTAAAAATCTAAAACCATCCATTTCTTAATTAAAAGAAGGATTTTTCATTTTCTAATTTTTTAAGAAAGGTAGAGTTTCTTATTTTTCTAAAATTCTACACAGTGCAAGGAGCATACCATATTTTTCTCAAGATTTATGGAACTACAGATTAATTCTCACAAAAAAGAGAAAATAGAACACTATTCACATTTTTTAGAAAAAAAGAAAAGAGCACTGTGCTCCTTCTTCGCAGGGCTCGGGCGAAACGGAAAATGATCGCTTCGTCCGAGGCCTGGCTAGGAGGCTCGGGCGAGACGGAAAACGATCGCTTCGTCCGAGGTCTGGCTACCAAGAGAGGGTTACCGATGTGCGGATAGGAGCGCAAGGAGGCAAGGAAGATGAAATAGGGGTCGGGGAAAGAAAATCACGGCCGGGGAGTAAATATTTCTCAAACCCGTGCTTACCGGTGTTAGGCCGGAGTTTGGGAAGATGGGGTTACGCCGGGCGATTGGAGGCGGCGGAGGTAAAATCGAGGGGATGGGAAGCTTCGCGAGCTCAAGGCGGAGCTTCTGAGCTAGGTGGTTGAGTGACGGAGGCTCTGGACTGAGCTGGCGATGATGGCGGAGGGGATGAGGAACTCCGGCCAGCCGGCGGTTCCTTTTATAGCCGTGCGCGGGGGCGGATAAGCGTCGCGCGCAGGTGGATAAGAACGGGCGAAGCGTGCGCACTCGATTGCCTGAAGAAACAGGATGGGAGAGTCGCCCAGGGGCCGGGCGTGAGCTCGCCGACGTTGTCCACGCGGCGGCGGCTTGCTGGGAACTGTGGGGGACGGGCGAGGGTCAGCGCTTTGCGCGTGCGAGGGCGGAATGATCACGCGGCCGCAAGCGGCAGGTCGGGAGCAGGCGAGCGGCAGCCCAACGCGTGGCGCGCGCAGCTCCGGCGGGGTGGCCATGGCCGGGCCCCCCTAGCTCTAGGTTGAAGATGAACAGGAGTAGGGTCTAGGGTTTGACTTTGAACTGATTTCTGTATTTTGCAAATAACTCCCAAAATTTGAACTGAGCAGCAAAAACTCGAAACACCAAAGTTGTGCAGAAAAAAGAGATCTACAACTTTGTCAATATGAACATTTTCAAAATCCAAATAGTTTTTAAATCACATTTGAAATTTGAAAAAAAGGGACACTTTTGGGATTTAAATAATTTCAAAATTACTTTTTAATTTTATACTGAAAGTTGAAATCTGTAAACATGCAAGTTGTTCCTTTTGTCAAAACCTATAACTTTGCTATTATACATTTTTTTCTGAAACTCATTAGTTTTGAAATTATTTTGAAAACTAAAAAGGGGACAAAAACTGGAGTTTGAATGAATTTGAAATTACTTCAAACTTTGTACAGAAACTTGAAAATTTGTAAATACCAAAGTTGTTTCTCTTGATCAGATCTACAACTTTGCTTTTTGGACCAACTCCAAATTTTGAATCGTTTTTAAATTAATAAAAGAGGGGTAAAAACCAGGGTTTGGAAATCAGGGTTTTCCAAAAGGGATTTGAAATCTGTTTTTTGATTTTGGTTTTTTGAACACACAACAAAGCTTCAAGACACTAAACTGCACAAGAATTACACAAAGCTAGGCACAGAGGTGAAATTACCATTTTGCCCTTATAGGAGGATTTGGGCTTTTAGGGTTTAGAAAAAAGGAATCACTACACACAAAATACCTTTAGCAAAGGTAAAGGCAAGCAATCATAAGACAAACATTAATGCATGACAAGAATGATTATGACTTAAGATGATGACATGTAAGGTTAATTACAAATTAATCACCAGAGGTGTTACAGCCTTCCCCTCTAAAAGAAATCTCGCCCCGAGATTCTGCGTCTTAAGAAGGACAAGGGTAAAACCTTATATCTACAGAGTATCGAGAAAGTCGGGATAGCTCTTCGCTAAGAAGTCTTCGGATTCCCAAGTGGCTTCTTCTTCAGAGTGTTGGTTCCACTGGACCTTGTACCATCTTGTGGTAGTCCTCCGGGTAACACGATCCTTGTAATCCAACACACGAACTGGATATTCAGAGTATGACAGATCGGGTTCTAATTCAACACCTTCAACTTCCACCACGTGTTCGGGTACTCGTAGACACTTCTTGAGTTGGGAGACGTGAAACACATTATAGACGGCGGAAAGATGATCGGACAATCTTAGTTTGTAAGCTACCTTGCCACAGCGTTCCCGAATTTCAAAGGGACCAATATAGCGTGGTGCTAACTTCCCCTTGACTCCAAAACGAGTAACTCCTTTGGTGGGTGAGACCTTCAGGTACGCATAATCCCCGATCTAGAACTTCAGAGGTCGACGTCTCTTGTCAGCATAGCTCTTCTGTCGAGACTGCGCAATCTTCATATTCTCTTGTATTTGCTTGACTTTTTCTTCCATATCTTTTACTAGGTCAACCCCAAAGAATTCCCTTTCTCCAGGTTCCGACCAACTGAGAGGTGTACGACAGCGGCGACCATATAGTGCTTCAAAGGGTGCCATTTTGATGCTCTCTTGATAACTGTTATTATACGAGAATTCTGCCAAGGGCAAACAGTTATCCCAAGCATCTGCAAAGGTGAGCACGTAGGCTCTCAACATATCCTCTAACACTTGGTTGACTCGCTCAGTTTGTCCATCCGTTTGTGGATGATATGCTGTGCTATGCAGTAGCTTGGTTCCAAGTGAGGTATGGAACGCTTTCCAGAACTTTGCGACAAACTGAGTACCACTATCAGAGACAATGGTCTTGGGTATGCCATGGAGTTTTACTATGTTGTTCTTGTACAAAGTGGCATAAGTGGGGACGGTGTAGCTGGTTTTGACTGGCAGGAAGTGAGCTTGCTTAGTGAGGCGATCCACGATCACCCAGATGGAATCAAAACCTCTTTGTGTCTTGGGTAGCCCATTAATAAAATCCATACTGATATCGTCCCATTTCCAAGCAGGTACAGGTAAAGGTTGCAATTCTCCTCCGGGCTTCATGTGCACAACTTTGACTTTCTGACAAGTATCACAGTGAGCGACATATCGGGCGATCTCAATCTTCATCTTTGTCCACCAGAATCTCTGCCTCAAGTCCTGGTACATCTTGTTGCTGCCGGGGTGGATGGAGAATATAGTCAAATGTGCTTCATCAAGGATTAACTGTCTCAGCTCAGGCACTTTGGGAACTACCAGTCGGTTCTTGAACCAAACCACTCCTGCATCATCAATCCTGAAACAATCCGCTTTTCCGGCTCGGACCCTTTCGATAATGTGCTTGATTCCAGGGTTATCTTTCTGTGCAGTGATGATTTGTTCCCTGATAGGGGTTTCTATCCTGATATTATTCAGAGTTCCTTGTGGAACCATTTCAATTCCCAGCTTCTCTAGTTCATAACACAGGGAAGAATCATAGGGTTCCATTACCAGACAGCTGCAATATGACTTGCGACTGAGCGCATCGGCGACCACATTCGCCTTACCCGGATGGTAATGTACTTCGAGATCATAGTCCTTAATTAATTCAAGCCATCTTCTCTGTCTCATATTCAGTTCTTCTTGAGTGAAGATATACTTCAGGCTTTTGTGATCTGTGTACACATTGCAGGCACTACCCAACAAATAATGACGCCAGATCTTTAGGGCATGCACCACTACTGCTAACTCAAGATCATGGGTTGGATAATTCTCTTCATGTCGCTTAAGCTGCCGTGAGGCATAAGCGATCACTCGTCCTTCTTGCATCAAAACACAGCCCAAACCAGTACCAGATGCATCACAGTAGACATCAAAGGGTTTTTCGATGTTCGGCTGGGCTAGCACTGGTGACGTGGTTAACAGTTTCTTCAATGTCTGAAAGGCTTGTTCACAAGCTGGTGACCAGACAAACTTCACAGAATTCTTTACTAACTCGGTGATAGGCTTGGCGATTCTGGAGAAATCCGGGATGAAACGGCGATAATATCCAGCCATTCCCATGAAGCTGCGGACTTCGTGAACAGTGGTAGGTGGCTTCCAATCCAGAATGTCTGCCACTTTTCTGGGATCAACTGACACACCTTCAGCGGATAGAACATGACCAAGGAACTGTATCTGATCTAACCAGAACCCACATTTACTGAACTTGGCATAAAGCTGATGATCTCTAAGGCGGGTTAGAACGATACAAAGGTGTTCGGCATGCTCTTCAGGGGTCTTTGAGTAGACAAGGATGTCGTCAATGAACACGACCACAAATTTATCAAGCTCCGGCATGAATACAGAGTTCATGAGGTACATGAAGTGGGCAGGGGCGTTGGTCAAACCGAAGGACATGACCAAGTACTCATATAGGCCGTATCTGGTGGTGAAAGCGGTTTTAGGAATGTCTTCGGGACGTATTTTTATTTGGTGGTAGCCAGATCTGAGGTCAATTTTGGAGAATATTCTGGCTCCAGCTAGTTGGTCAAAAAGAAGGTCCATACGAGGCAAGGGATATTTATTTTTGATGGTGACTTCATTGAGTGGGCGATAATCAACGCATAACCTAAGACTTTTGTCTTTCTTCTTTACAAAGATTGCAGGACAGCCCCAAGGAGACGAACTTGGGCGAATGAAGCCCTTATCCAGCAAGTCTTGTAACTGGATTTTTAGCTCTGCCAACTCTCTGGGAGGCATTCGATAAGCTCTGCGAGATATAGGAGCAGTCCCAGGCTTTAGCTCTATGGCAAACTCAACATCACGGTCAGGAGGCAGACCAGGTAAGTCCTCTGGAAAAACATCAGGGAATTCACAGACCACGGGGATGTCTCTGGTTTCCAGAACATAGGTGGTATTCAAAAGTGTGGCTACTGGTTTTGGAGGCATTGGGAGTTGGAGAAGGAGTTTGGAGGTACTGTTAGGAATGTCCACTCTCACAACCCTATTCAGGATGTCAATCATAGCCTTATACTGGCACATCCAATTCAAGCCTAGAATGACATCTATCTCCTGATCACATAGCACTATCATGGTGGTAGGAAATATGTGTTCCCCCAACATCACCGGTATATTGCGAACCACCTCCTTAGTACTTATACGCCCTCCAGGCGAAAATATACAGAAACTTTCTTTCAACTCCCCAATTGATATCCCATGCTTAGAGACAAATGTACGACTGATGAAGGAATGCGATGCACCAGAATCAAACAACACGTGATGCGAACCCGCTAGGGTTTTTGCCCGATCTTTCGATGAGAAACGGGGATAACTCGATTGGTGGATGGAGATGACGTTCACGGCCCGACTACAGCCCTCAAGACCGCGCCTTAGCAACCGATACACCACGTCCAATAGCCGTCACGATCTTGTGGAGCGCGACAACCAGCCCCTAGGGCTCCCGTCCTGCAAGCAATCGAAGAACTAGCAAGAACGAGGAAACAAGCACTGAATTTGCAAGATGAAATTGAAGGTTTCAAACTGAATCTTAATCTACAATGGGGTTCCGAAGACAAGGAGACGGGCGGCTGATCCTGCACGCGCGCCTACAAGCAAGTAGCTAAGGCTAAACTTGATCTAAACAAAACCCAAACCGACCATGGCGGCTATAGAGGGATATAAGTAGATGGATTGACGACCAAAAGAGTGTTGGGGTCGTTCTCCAACCCTAGGACGCGTCCCTAATGGACCCAACTTGATACATGGGCCATAAGCCCAAAATGAGGTGACGCAGCACCCTGGACAGCAAGACCTGTCGACGGTAATTGGATCATTGCCGCTGCTGCCGAACAGATATTGACGTGGGACTTGATTCATATGAAAGTAAACTTGATAAGCTTTCCAACAAGTCCTGAAGCGCCTGAATCCGAATCCGTATGCAACCGTGGTGGCGGTCACAAGTTGGCGCTTTGCTGCAGTCCGAATCCGGCTACCGCGAGTCCTTCTCCCTTTCGGTCTTCTCCTCGGTTCCTAATCAAAAGAAGAGTGCACGCGTTTCCATTGTCTAAACAAGATGGACAAGAGCTTATCATGGAACTCACTTGATGATTAAGTTGACGAGCACGAGCACGAGTAAGAGGGCCAGCTATAGGTTGTGTCGGAGAGGATGTATTGCTGGTGTTAATGTCCTCATCAACACGACTGCGGGATGATTGGCAACGGGAAACCTACCGATCATGACGGGCTCTCCTTCTGGGATGTCGCCGACAGTGGTGTAGTAGACTTGCCCGTGCTTCTTGACAACTTTGCCTTTCTGAACATGCTGCTGCTGGACACGGTGCTGCTGCTGCTGAGATCCTCCAGGACCCTTCTGAGCATTCTGAGCATATCTCTTGGGCTTTGGGCACTCACAAGACCAGTGACCGACTTGGCCGCAGTTGTAGCATGGATGGTTGTAGGCGGTTTGTAGGGTGGTGATACGAACACCTGGGGCGTTCGGCTGCGTGGCACTTTGCTGGTTGGCGTTGTGGGTGGTGGCCGCAGTACGGACGACCACTTGCTGGTGGGGGTAAGGTGGGCGATTTTGGTGGTGGCTAGGGTGATAAATGACCCTCTAGCGCTTGTGACTGCCAGAGAAACTGTTGGATCCTGCTTTCTTCTTCTTCTTTTCCTCTTGGTACTAGCGATTGCTCTCCTCAAAAGCAACAACCCGGTCAACGGCATCATGATACAAGCCGGTCAGGTTATTGGACATACTTCTGCGAATCTTGGGGTGCAGTCCCCTAAGGAAACAGTCCCTCTTCTTTTCGTCCGTGTTGACGTATTCCGAGGCATACTGGCTAAGGTGGTTAAACTGACCCACATACTGCATCACTGTGGAGTCTTTCTGCTGCAGTGCCAGAAACTGATCAAGCTTCATCTTCATCAATCCGGAAGGGATATGATGTGCACGGAAAGCGGTGCGGAACTCTTCCCAGGTCAACTGATGACCTTCTGGCTGGGCAGCCAACAGGTTGGCATACCAAGCGCTTGCTGGACCACGAAGCTGCTGAGAAGCGAACCGGGGCTTCTGGGTGTCGGTGCAGTGAAGAAGACCAAACTTCTGCTCCATGGTGCGGAGCCAATCATCAACTTCAAGGGGTTCATCGGCCTTGGTAAAGACTGGTGGATGGGTTTCAGTGAAATCCACATATGTGGTCTCGTTGTTGATGTTATGGCGACCACGGTGGCCATTGTTCTGCTACCCCTGGTTTTGAGCCATCAGGTTAGCAGCGGCTGCCAAGGCTGCGATGGCATCTGCTAGCGTAGTAGGTACAGGTGGAGGGTTTGGAAGGTCGCCCTCCCGAGAACTTCCAGCTCCAGTGCGAGTGTTCACAGGCATCTGTTAAGCAACTTGGAACTTAGCATCCATTGATAAGGTTTTGAAAACAACTGACTGAAAAGCTTCACTGATACAAAGGTAGATGACCGATAAAGATGACTTGACAGATAACAACAGATAGATAAGGGGAAAAGGTACGAAAAGAAAGATACAGACCCAACTTAGCAAAAGACAGACTAGCGCTCCCAAACCTAGACTAAGGGTTTAGGTAAGCAGATGGTACAGACACACGGGATCTCCATCCTCTATCAGCGAGTCTAGTCCTCATCGATGATGATCATGTCGTCGTCGTCATCTTCTTCCTCGAGGATGAGCTCAGGCTCAACCTCCTCGTCTTCAGCGTGGATGTCTTCGGCAGGTTCAATCTCCTCGTTCATGCCTGGCTCTTGCTCTACGTCCGGCTCTTCCACTACTCCATCCTCAGGGTCCTCGACAACCGGGGGAACCATGGGGTGGAGTTGGTTGTACAGCTGGTGTACCTCCTCATGAAGCATATCATTGAACTGTTCAATCTGAGTTGTGTACTGCCGCAGTCTGTGGAGCTCGGCTCTGGTGACGTCCTCGCGAACCCAAGTGGCATCGCGCTGCTGGATGGCGCGAATCACGTTCCGGTTGGCCTGCTCCAGGGAAGCTCGTGCCTCATAGA
The DNA here is from genome assembly GCA_009763385.1 of Coix lacryma-jobi var. lacryma-jobi. NCBI lineage: Eukaryota > Viridiplantae > Streptophyta > Magnoliopsida > Poales > Poaceae > Coix > Coix lacryma-jobi. The sequence goes on from CM019831.1 coordinate 88,961,224, forward strand.
ACTCCAGACGTGAGTGGTAGAAGTCATGCTCCAAGTTCTTCAGCTCAGCCTTCAGGTTCTTGATCTCCTCCTTTAGGTGCTTGCGGGTGCGGCGGGGAAAGCGACGACCGTTTGTGGCTTCGCCAGTCTCTTCTCCAGCACGTGGTGCCAGCTGGTGGCGTGGCACACCGTTCGGTCCAGTCGACTTGCGAGCAGTCAGCTTGATGCGAGCCATGTCTGGATAGGATAAGATGGATGAGGAGTGAAAAGGCTAGCAAGAAAAGGTAAAGGCATACTAACCCAACGAACTTAGAGAGGAAGTTATTATATTAACTTAAGTGAATATGACATGATGCATGGATCGTTCCTACGGAACAAGGCAATGCACTAAATAAATAAGGTACATAGGGCTTAAAACATGTTGTCTCGCTAGCTAGCGTTGCCAAATAAAGACAAGATGAGAAGAGCAGTTTGGACCCAAAATAGTCAAGTTTAATTTGTTTGGACTCAAAAGATCTTTTGAAGTTTTCGCAAAAACACTGCAACGTCATAGTGAGATGCTCCGATACCACTCTGTAACGTAACGGCCCTAATCCCATGGCCCACCGGTCCCTGTCATCCACTGACAGCCGAACTGATGTTCCGTGTGATTAAGACTGTTCGTCACCGGGCTGCATCAGCGCCCATTGTCCGCAGGATCATCTCACCATTCGGTTACAATACTTGGATACTTTTACAAATAACATCGGAATACAGAGCGGAAGACTTAAATAACATTAGTTTTACAAACCGAGTTTCCAAATAAGATTAAAGATGCAGTTATTACAAACCAAGTTCGGATAATAGAAAATGGAAATAGAAATAGGCAGCGTAGCGGAGTACAACAAAATAAAGATACTTGCAAACACCCAGCCCGAGGGTGCAGAACTATTCTTCGGCCTCATCGGCCTCTTCCTGGACGATGGTCATGCAGCAGGGTGCAAGACACATCGGGGACTCAGTCATACCTGCAACATGGGTAACAAACCCTGAGTACTGGGGGTACTCAACAAGACTTACCCGACTAAAGAAAAGGGGAGAAGACTCAGGAATGAGAGGCTTAGGGTAGTCAAGGTAAGGCTTAAGCAATATCAAGTATTTTGCAGAAAAGCGTTTTGCAAACCTTGTTCTATTTTTGGAAAGATTCAAGTATTCCTCAATTCTTCATTGTTCATGATTCATTTTACTTTTCAAAACATACCTAGTTGAGAACCACTCTCCGTTGACAGTCAGTGACCAAGTCTCCATAACCTAGGAGCAACGTTAATTCGGATAAATAATACTCAGCTGAGGATCCCTATCCACACTGCATATGTAGCACCCAAGCTTGCATATGCCAACTCGTCTACCACGATTCCTCCAAGATTGGGCCCGATCCTACGCCACCCGGAAGTACAGTACACCACTCCTATCCAGGTACGACGACCACGTGGGTACATGCTACTTCCGCCATCTCTCCACTCCCAGTGCGCGGTTGTCGGTCCAATAAAGGATTCCTCGGAGCCACAGCTTTCTGAAGTATGTGAATAGTTGCAAGTCTTGACCAGCAGGCCCCCATACAGATGGTCCCTAAATTTTTCCGCCAACAACAAGCACCTCGGGACTCTAACCCAAGAGTACAGGTTCTGTCGGTTTTCCAACCCTGTCCCGGCCGGTGTCAACTGTTGAGTCCCGGACTACAACATGACGGCACCGTACGCTCGGACAACCTTTCCTCGCCGTTGACTAGGTACGGATCAGATACCTAGCCAACAGTCGGGGAGTAAAGCCAAATTCCCATAAAAATTCTTTGAGTGATCACACTTTTGAAATTGGCATTTTTATTGCAAATCTATTGTATAGCATCACTAAGCATTTTGCAAATAGTTTTTAAACAGGGCAGGTGGATATCCTGGTGGAGGTAGACAATGCAGGTAATAGGTCATCACACAACTCTTATAACCTAATGCAGTAGTTTTAACTCAAAAGCATTTAAGTAAACTTTTGTGAAAACAGGGAAGGGTTAAATGCACCGGGGCTTGCCTTGAAGAGCAAAGAGGACAGGCTCGGGGTCGGCAGTGCAGGTGTCGGAACTCGGGGTCGCCTCGGGAGTAGGTTCGTCAGCGGCTGACTCGGCTTTGATGCCTTCTCCTTCGGTCACTATACGGATGCAATGATGTATGCTTATGAGGATGCTGACATGAATAATACCGCACATGACAAAACCACTGATTCTAGAGTACAACTTTCTATCGTGTAAGTAATTTCTAGAATGGACATAAAGTTACTTATCTCTACCCTTAAGCAAGATTAATCGAACTTATTAAACATCTTTTACCTGACCTAAACACAAGTCATTGCATGGCATCACAAATATCATAGACCAGTTGGGTGGGGGTCTATGAACAGCAAACAATCCCAAAGTCACGTCACACGGCATACAACATGAACCCTAAGTGCTTTTCTATTTTTCCTAATTATTTAAAAAAAGGTCATTTTATACAGTTGCTCCAAAAGGCCTCAAAATTCTACCAGAGACTAAGCATGACATAACTAGCACATAAAAATTTATCTCATAAATTTTGGAACTACACATGATTTTCTAAAAATCTAAAACCATCCATTTCTTAATTAAAAGAAGGATGTTTCATTTTCTAATTTTTGCAGAAAGGTAGAGTTTCTTATTTTTCTAAAATTCTACACAGTGCAAGGAGCATACCATATTTTTGTCAAGATTTATGGAACAACAGATTAATTCTCACAAAAAAGAGAAAACAGAACACTATTCACATTTTTCAGAAAAAAAGAAAAGAGCACTGTGCTCCTTCTTCGCAGGGCTCGGGCGAAACGGAAAACGATCGCTTCGTCCGAGGCCTGGCTAGGAGGCTCGGGCGAGACGGAAAACGATCGCTTCGTCCGAGGCCTGGCTAGGAGGCTCGGGCGAGACGGAAAATGATCGCTTCGTCCGAGGCCTGGCTAGGAGGCTCGGGCGAAACGGTGAACGGGTGTTTGCTTCGAGGCTCGAGACCTGGCTCGAGGCTCGGGCGAAATGGTGAGTGCGTGTCCGCTCGAGGCCTGGCTCGAGCGAGACGGTGAGTGTGCGTTCGCTCGAGGCCTGGCTCGAGCAAAGCGGTGATTGAGTGTTCGCTCGAGGCCTGGCTCGAGCTTGTGCTGGGAAAGCAGAGACCAGGGGGGCTTCGAGTACTCACCACGGGTCGGGGGCGAGGGTCGGCGAGGTGGAACAAGGGACGAAGGAGGAAACTCGACGGCGGCGCCTCGGCGGAACTTCTCGGCGACGAGCGGCGTTCCGGCGGCTCTGTCCACCAAGAGAGGGTTACCGATGTGCGGATAGGAGCGCAAGGAGGCAAGGAAGATGAAATAGGGGTCGGGGAAAGAAAATCACGGCCGGGGAGTAAATATTTCTCAAACCCGTGCTTACCGGTGTTTCGCCGGAGTTTGGGAAGATGGGGTTACGCCGGGCGATTGGAGGCGGCGGAGGTAAACTCGAGCGGATGGGAAGCTTCGCGAGCTCAAGGCGGAGCTTCTGAGCTAGGTGGTTGAGTGACGGAGGCTCTGGACTGAGCTGGCGATGATGGCGGAGGGGATGAGGAACTCCGGCCAGCCGGCGGTTCCTTTTATAGCCGTGCGCGGGGGCGGATAAGCGTCGCGCGTAGGTGGATAAGAGGGCAAAGCGTGCGCACTCGATTGCCTGAAGAAACAGGATGGGAGAGTCGCCCAGGGGCCGGGCGTTAGCTCGCCGACGTTGTCCACGCGGCGGCGGCTTGCTGGGAACTGTGGGGGACGGGCGAGGGTCAGCGCTTTGCGCGTGCGGGGGCGGAATGATCACGCGGCCGCAGGCGGCAGGTCGGTAGCAGGCGAGCGGCAGCCCAACGCGTGGCGCGCGCAGCTCCGGCGGGGTGGCCATGGCCGGGCCCCCCTAGCTCTAGGTTGAAGATGAACAGGAGTAGGGTCTAGGGTTTGACTTTGAACTGATTTCTGTATTTTGCAAATAACTCCCAAAATTTGAACTGAGCAGCAAAAACTCAAAACACCAAAGTTGTGCAGAAAAAGAGATCTACAGCTTTGTCAATATGAAGATTTTCAAAATCCAAATAGTTTTTAAATCACATTTGAAATTTGAAAAAAAGGGACACTTTTGGGATTTAAATAAATTCGAAATTACTTTTTAATTTTATACTGAAAATTGAAATCTGTAAACATGCAAGTTGTTCCTTTTGTCAAAACCTATAACTTTGCTATTATACATTTTTTTCTGAAACTCATTAGTTTTGAAATTATTTTGAAAACTAAAAAGGGGACAAAAACTGGAGTTTGAATGAATTTGAAATTACTTCAAACTTTGTACAGAAACTTGAAAATTTGTAAATACCAAAGTTGTTTCTCTTGATCAGATCTACAACTTTGCTTTTTGGACCAACTCCAAATTTTGAATCGTTTTTAAATTAATAAAAGAGGGGTAAAAACCAGGGTTTGGAAATCAGGGTTTTCCAAAAGAGATTTGAAATCTGTTTTTTGATTTTGGTTTTTTGAACACACAACAAAGCTTCAAGACACTAAACTGCACAAGAATTACACAAAGCCAGGCACAGAGGTGAAATTACCATTTTGCCCTTATAGGAGGATTTGGGCTTTTAGGGTTTAGAAAAAAGGAATCACTACACACAAAATACCTTTAGCAAAGGTAAAGGCAAGCAATCATAAGACAAACATTAATGCATGACAAGAATGATTATGACTTAAGATGATGACATGTCAGGTTAATTACAAATTAATCACCAGAGGTGTTACAGTGGCCCTAGCATTTTTTCAAGTTAGCAGGTTTATTGGGAGAAGAGAAAGGTGAAGTGCAGTAAGTAAGATGTCGAGCGACATGGCATGTCAAAAACGAGATCTAATCGGCTAAGATGACGTCATGTGTTCGGGAAACATTTTCTCTGAAGGGATGTTGCAATCAGGGAAATCACTGAGAGATGGAAATGGAATTATTCAGAGAAGAACAAGTTTCATCTGTTACAAACTTTATTCATAAGATTTGTCCTAGTACAAACTACCCTTAGAATAATTTGTTCAGGACAGACTGTGGATCAGTGGTTTCAGCAATGGCAGCGGCATGATCATCGTAATCTTTGATACCTTCCATTTCATCCAGGTATCCACCTGCGAAGCCGACTGGTAGAAAGGAGTAGTCCTCTTTGGTCCAAGAACTCATTGCCGCTAGCCCGAAGGAAACCCCGGCATGCACACCTTGGATGACGGCCTGATCTATGCGGCCATCCACAGCGTCAAGACGAGCTTCGGCTGAGTCCCCATGAGCATTCACCTTGATGACAATTTTGTTCACTGCCATTTTTAGATGGTCATTCTCTGCAGAAAGGGCTAACAGGAAGAAGGGATGCATCAGGCAAGGCAAGCTCAAATAGAAGAAGAGGACCAAAACTCTGCTAACCTGTAATGATGCTGCAGAGCTATTTTTGTTGGTCTGCCCATTCAACTTCCTCAATGCCATGCTTCTTGGATGCATCTTCCAGTTCCTTCTGGGCCTTATCCCTTTCCTCGCGGTACCGAAGGGCATCCAAATGGGTCTGCTGAAGTGGATCATCAAACTCAAAATATGATGGCTTAGGGAGAAGATTGAGAGAAGCCATTGGGGCTACCGTTTCTGGAAGAGGAACCCAAGCTTGGCTGGAGGAAGACCCCACCCTGGGGAGTGGACGACAAATCAGGAATAGATGAACAAGGGAAGCTACTGCAAGGGGGCAAGGAATCGATTTTTTACCCATAATGCCGGTGAGTTGATGCTCGGTTTCTTCCTGCTTCGTCTCCAATGGGATGCCTGCTAGGGTCACTGTTGCTTGCCATTGATGAGAAGCTCAGGCGAAGGATTTTTTTCTCTGGCTTGCTAAAAGCCGAGAAATGGAGAGCTTACAAATCAAACTATTTGACTGGAGATAAGAGTGACAGCCTGTGTAGGGACATATTTATAAGACCATGGCTTGCACATTGGGAGACCAAGCATCAAAATGGAATTTGTCATAGTTTATGGGCCGATATTGGGCCAGGCTGGATTTTTGATGGTTGGAGGAGATCATGACTCTAGAATCGGGAAACCGATAGGGTTCGGCTAAGAGTTGTTCAGTTTCGGTTGATTGTTTGGGAACTTACATTGTCGATTGGCACTAAGGACAGAGAGCTAAAACGGAAAGGTCCCTTAAGAAATATTATCCTGGTGTTGTCATAAACCGAAAAATGATTGAAAAAACTCTAGATCCGGAATAATCAATTATATCATATACTTGCGGATCAGAGATGATTAAGCATGATTATCAATAATAGACGATGTAATATGCATCGTTGTTAGGATGAAGATAAAATTAGTGGCTGATACGCAAAACAGAACACACATTGATCTTGAAGGATCAATCACAGATTGATTTCAGGAGGGCGAACAAAGGAACTTCTTATTTACAAAGGAGGGAACAAGTTACAGTGGAAAATCAGTTCGTCCACTCTATCCTATTTCTAATTGGGAGGTCAAAGTCAAAAGAATCAGCCAGATCTGTTCCAGCTTCTTTCATATCATCGATAGAGTGTGCCACCCTGTATTCTAGTCCTTGCTCACAGACATCAAAGTTGCGGTGATCGGTGCCGGAATGAATCCATACAGCATTGAAGGCAAGCGCTGCGCCGTATCCCATACCAGCTCTAGAGATGTCGGGGAGGACTCGGTTGACCTCGTTCACCCGCCTCAGGGCTGTCGTGCCCGGTACATTGGCCGTAATGGCAAGATTAGCGACAGTAGCTTCCAGATTATGAAGCTTGGCCTCCAGAGCTGAAAGAAGGAAGAGTCGGTAAAAGCAGGAAGGGAGAATAGGGAAAGAAATGATGAAAAAATACTTACCGGCAGCTCGACTCCGAGCGACGTCACGCTCTCGAGAGATTCGGGTAATCTCTCGATCCTTCCCCTCCAGATCAAATTGAAGATCTGCGATCTTCTGAGTCAGGTCCTCGGGGAGGTCATCGCCAGTCCTCCTAAATGGAAGTGATAAAGTAAGGACAGTTGCTTCATTTTGAAACAAGAGCAAAGGAAGAAAAGAGCAACCTCCTTTTAGAGGTGCTAGAAGCACCAAGCTCGGAGCTGTGTCGGCTCGCTGCGGAAGACATCTTCTAGATTGGAAGATGACAGGAGAGAGGAGGGTTTTCTGGTTTTGAGATTGAAGCAAGGGAGTTCAGAATGCACAAGCCGAAACAGAGTGAAAGGAGACTTTAAAGGATCCCGAAGATGCATCGGGAGATGAATCGGCAAGTACAGTAATTTTGGCATGTGAAGGTGGATGCTTCCGGAGGTTCCACGTCAAGTGTACAAGGAAAAAAGGAATTTTGGAATAAATATTTATCCCAAAATTAGGGGGCATGTGTTAACACCAGATTTTCGCAAGCACGAGAGAATGACAAATGGACCCAGCCAGGGGAGGGGAGGATTCGGCAGACGATCAGGCGAATATTTGGTCCTCAGAAGTTTCGGTAAATGCCTGTGCGGTCGGCTGTTTTGCGAGGCGGCGGCTCCATTCGGGAAATAGATATGGCTCCACAAGAAGGCACGTGACATTGAAGGACACCGAGAGGAATAAGAATAGGATTTGTATCTTTCCAAATTTTATTGTGTAAATCGTAATCATATAGGACTCGTGTTTCGTCCAGGGTATAAGTATAAACCCTTGGCTATTGTAAAACTGTTCACAACCATATCAATACAAACCGGCCCCGTGCCATCTTCGAGTCCTTAGTCGTGTCGTCGAGTTCTTCGAGAGGAATCATCGATCCGTCGACCTCCGTAAGTCCTGGCAACCTTGTTATCATGTCTAGTATCATGCGGTGGATTTAGATATGATGCAAGTAGTCTTGTTTGTTTTCAATGGTCGTGCGGCGGACCTTTGTTAGCGATCAAGAGGTCTTTGCTTATGCTTTGATTGTGGATAGATACCATGCGGTAGGCATTTATTCATGTGTTTAGCAAAGGCGAGATAGTTATCGGCTCTGTTAGATTTGGCAAGATCTGATAGATTCATTAAGTTATCATGTGTTGCATTGTTTATTTAATTTTGCAAACACCCTTTTTGCCCAATCTAGATTGATCTTTGTTCGGCCTTGTTACACAAGTTTGCTTGTGTTTTAATAATTGCAAGATCATGACGACCGAATTAACTTTCAATCTAGATTGTTACATGTTGCGGGTTCATGCATGTCATTTATGGTTAGGCTTTGATAAAACTAGGTATCATGCGGCAGATGCAGATTTTAGATTAGTTTAATTGTACTTGTTTGTATGTTTCTTCTTCATGGACCCCAACTCGGTTAGTTTGCCAAGCTTGGTTAAGCTTACACGAGTAATAAGTTTATGTAGATCTGTTCAGATATATGCATGCTTTTATCTCCTTATCATTAGATTGTATCATGCGGTGGATTAATCTAATTATAAGGAGTGGTGTAAACTTAGTTTATGCTTGATGGATTTATGAAAACTAGACGTGCGGCAGACTAGTTGGATTAACCTTTGCATGTGTTGTTTGAATAGATTTATATTTTACAAGTTACCTGTTTATGATTCATTATATCTTAATGATGTCCTCTTACATGCACATTCGGCAACCGGCTGTTGGTATATGCTCATTCTTAAAGTTAGCCGAATGATCTTTGAACTTATCGACAGACAACTTTTGTAGCTGTATGCCGTCGTGATTGGCTTTGAAGCTGTACATATGGAACTGTCTGGTCTTATCCAGCATGTCCCAGTTTATTCTCATAGTTTTATCCCTTGTTGGTTTTCAGGTCAAACCGACTGGCACGTCTCCGGATTCCAAACCGTCCGGGCACCCGATTGAAGCCACGCTTTTTTCCAGCTTGCTGTGTGTGAGGCGCAGACCACATTTTGCGTCAACAATTCTTTGCTGCTAATATATCATAACACAATAAGCTTATTGCATGCATATATAATTGAACTACAGAACTACATATATATATAAATATATGTACACAAAATTACAAGCAATATACATATAGAAGTTGTCCAAATATCTATCTACACAAGTTGTACTCCAAAGATAGTACTGTAAACCTATTACAAGTTGTACTCCATCTAAAGATCTACAGGCATACAAATGATCATTATTGTTTGGAATCAACGACTCGTTGGTATTAAAGTAGAACTCGCCGTTTGGATTTATGACTTGTTCCCGAAGAAATCCTGCTATTGTCTCTTGTATTGCTTTCAATTGGCCTTGTAGCATCACTTTTTGCTTCAACCAGTCAGTCTTCAATTGGAATTAAAGAAGATATTAGTTATATCTATATTGTCAACATTAAGTCTATAAAAAATGAAAAGAAACATTGTTTACACCAGATTCTGGACTAAGGAATTTGATATTTTGTAAACACAAACGGCCGGTTTATTAAAGAAAAGATCGGCCTGAAAATATAAAAGGGTCGCATGAGTCGGAGGTAACCTAGAAGATTCGCACGGACCAACACGATGGACTTCGAAGACATGTCAGACTCAACCAAAGAGTGCAAGTTCGAGTCGTCTTTTTTTTTCCTTTTTTGTAATCTATTCGTAATAGGGCAGGAGTCAATCGGGTTATAAATAGCTAAAAACCCGGATTTTGTAAACACACACAATCAATCAAACACAACCGGCCCTCGGCCAAAAACCCTAGGAGTAGGAGTAACGTAGATCTCGGCGAGACCTTCAACCAGGCAGGGCTGCATCGGCATCGATCGACCTCCGGTTTGCTTGTAAGTTTCACCAATGGCTTGTGTCATCGTGTAATAAGGCTGCACTGGCATCGACCAAACTCTTGTTAAGCTATGGCATGGCTAGTTATAGGTCTAAGTTCGTCATTTGTAAGACTATCTTGACTCTGATCAATCTCTTGCTTTGGTCGATCTTGGCTACTTATCGGCTCTATTAGCTTGGCAAGCTAATAGATTCATTAAGTTATCGATGTTGTTTTATGTTTTAATTCATTTATTTATGTTTTAAACAACATCTTGCCCAATCAAGATTGGCAAAGTAACCTACACTCAATGGATGCTTAGTATCGGCTGTTCTGAGGCTTACGCGCTCACAACAGAGGAAATAGCTGATACAAACATCTCATCGGCTATTTGCCAATCTTGGTTGTTACATGTTGTGCATTCGAGGTATCTGGTAAAGGCGCGATCTGATTTAACATCAAATAGATTTAATATAACATGTCTATTACGGCTGTATTTCCGAACCCCACTGATATATATGGTAGATTAAGTCTGTTTATCTTGGTTCAAGTCATGCTTTTGTCGGGTAGATCTTGTTCGTGCCTCATGGACCCCGTATCGGCTGAAATAGCCGATCCGGTTATGCTTTCTTCATAATATGTTCTTTTAAGTGGTTTGGGATCAACGGATTTACTTTATGCACGGGACGTGATCTAGCTTGACCATCATCAAGGCTGCATGGAGACACCCCACTTTTGGTGTTTAAGTTATTTTATCGATCTATTTGTTATTATGGCTGCATGTAGACACCCCACTGTTAGCAAATAGAATTGCTCGTGTATTTAGTCGATACGTTGATTTCATGTCGTTTAAAACGTGCATATAGATCTTTGATATCTTTTAAGCTTATCGGTTGTCTACTTATTATAAGTTTTCATCTCATACATGTCATAGCTGTAATGCTTCATACCTTCTTTCGTTATCTTTACATCGCAATCTTGTGGGAGTTGACTTTTTAGCCAATATCCTAAAAACAAATGGATATATCAGAGCCACATAATTTGGAACTATCTGCCACTAAACCGGCAGGTTCCATGATTTGACAACGTTTGTCTTCTCCTTGTCAATTACAGGTCAAATTGACTGGCACGTCCGAAGTTGATTTCGCTATCAACAGCAATTTGACTGGCACTCAGGAGAACCCAGGATACAACGGCAACACTGTTGGGGGGCAAAACATCGGCTATCAACAGCCAGTGAATCAGATTGACCAGTTGATGAATCGGGTAACCGACCTGGTTCAGAAGCAATTTGGTTTGACTCCAAAATCCACTGTGACTAGTTACAAAAAGCAGTATCTGGAGTGGTTTGATCAGGTCATTTTTCCTCCAAGATATAGAATTCCTGACTTTACCAAGTTCACAGGAATTGGTGAAGTGACGACCATGGAGCATATAACCCAGTTCCTGGTCCAGATTGGGGAGATCGGTGATGAGCAAGCACTCAAAGTCAGAATGTTCCCTCTCTCTTTATCTGGATTGACTTTCTCATGGTTTTCATCCCTGCCACATAATTCTATTCAGAGCTAGGATGACTTGGAAGATAAATTCCATAAGTATTTCGGCTTTGGAGTGTTGGAAAAAGGCTTAGTGGACTTAATCGATACAAGACAAACTAATAATGAGTCTGGATGTCTGTACCTCCAAAGATTTAGAGAGATGAAGAATCAATACTATTCCTTGACATTACCAGATTCAGAGGTGGTTAGCATTGCAATTCAAGGTTTGATACCTGCTATTAGAGAGAAAATCGGCTTCGGTTGCAACAACATGGCCGATTTAGCTAAAAAGTGTTGGAAATATGCCCTAGAGGTAATCATAGAGATGATGATATTTCTATTGTATCCATGATGTATTATATGTTCATTGAATATCCATTAAAGACAACTTGTATTGATCGGCAATTATGTGAATTGTCTGTGAAACTCTTTTACTTGTATAGTTATTCGATAGTTGTCCCTGATCGGAGTTCATGTGAGGACACACATGAATATTAGATCAGCACATGTATTAGTTGATGACTATGTTTCACAAGTCATAGACATGGAGATGTCAAACTAATAATGTGGGCACATGTATGACATGGGGCTGGACTGACCCAACATGAGATGTTCTTATTATCTCTTTACACATCATGTACGTTATGTCCTTAGACCTGAGATTGTGGTATGTACTCAAAATATGAATCGACTTACTTAGGGACTATCAAACGCTACTTCGTAACAGGGTAGTTATAAAGATAGTCTTCAGGTTTGTCAGGAAGTATGCTTTGAGACATAGACGATCAAGATGGGATTTGCCCCTCTCCATGTGAGAGAGATATCACTAGACCACTCAAATGATTGGATCATAAAATGCATGGCCATGCTTAGGTTAAGTGTTAACCTATGAGTTCGACCAAATATTGTGTGGCAAGGGAATTACGTATATGTGATCGTGGTGGTTTGTCAGATATGATCTTTGCGTATACATAGGAGTTGACACGTCTTGCTAGAAGCCGTTGTCAACTATCGGGCGAGTAGGAGTACTCAGGCCGTGTCTATGTGTGCGTGAACCCAAAGGGTCGCACGCTTAAGGGGCTGGAAGCTTGATTCGAGTTTGACTCGAGTCAGGCCGAGATTAGGGTTTGCTAATGGGCCTCCAGGTCGGTGGGCTCATTAGGGACGCCTATATAAAGAGGGGGTGGGGCGACCAGGGTTTAAAAACCTCATTAGACAGCCGTTGCCCACCCCACACCCGCGCCTATTGCTCCTCGCAGACCTAGCAGTTTGGAGGCGTGACACTTCCACCCTGTACATGTGGGATACCTCAGAGGTGCTGCATCTGGAGCACAAGGACAAACCACACGTGGAGACGTGAAGGTTGGACGTGAACATCTACACGGCATCGCTGCGACGCGCACGTCTACACCGAGACATCTTCCGCTGCACCTGCGCGTCTAGTGGTAATCCCGTGATCTATAACTCGCAGTAGTTCATGGTTTATGGGGTTGAAATTTTTTTTTCGGCTAGCGTAGCATCCTCGTAACCCTTCAGTGGTATCAGAGCCGTTACTGCCTCGTTATAGATTCGGTTGTGTGCATATAGAGATATGCGCGGTTGTAGATCAATTTCTGATCATGATTTGTGATCTTGCCGTATTGGTCATGTAACGATCTACTCCTACCGGTCGGAATTCCGCCATCGGAGTTAAGTGATACGTGTAAATCCAATCATGGCAAGATGGAGATCAATCAGATTGATCGAATCGAATCTAGGTCAAGAGCCGGGTGCATGAGATGTACCGCGGCATCCGCAGAAGAGCGTTGTTCGGTAAAACGGCCGTAACTTTTGCATACGACCTCGGATTGAGATGATCTTTAAACGAAAATCAATCTACATAAAATTTTACATCCGATTTTCACTGGCCCTGGCCGGTTTCGTCGAATTTAGATTTGTGAAAAAAGGCTGGGAATTGATGACTGGTATAGCCCTTATGTGTATGTGATGCATGTATGTAATTGTTTCATGACTTTCATGTCGTGATTATGACAATATGGCTGGAGCCACATATATATTGTCCATTTGATGTAATGGCCTGCGTGCCAAAATTATGATGATCCTACACACGACTATATAATTACTTTATTAATTACGCTAGTTGTAGCTAGTCTCGGTGGATTCATCACTGGAGGATGGCGTGTATGTACCATGTAGATGGAAATCATCATGGTGAACAGATTGACGGAGATGGAGATCTCCAAAGAAACACTGGGCTATACCAAGTCATATCTGTGTTGATGCTATTCTCTTATTATGTTCTACTTTCACGTATGATTCATGTTCATTGTCTACATGCGGTAGTGAAAGTATAGAACGATCCCTCAGTAATGTTCAAGTCATATGCTTCCCCAATCCTTGCACTGTCATATGTCTTGTACAATCGGTGGCACGCCTATGAAATTAGGGTGTCACTGATTTTCCTTGACCAGGCAGGTTCGTATCGGATACTTACTGCAGAAGGGTTGGTTGCTTGAACAAGGTCATCCTAACGGTTAGGGACCTTGAAGCATAAGGAGTTGAGCACGCATAGAGATGTTGGCCAACAACAAGAGTCATATGTGATATGATTAGCAAAGAGTTGCTTATAGATCTACCATGTCCACTAGCGGTGATGCTAAAGCTCACTAGTAGACTTGTTAGTTTGGGTCTTGAATCACTAAAAATCATTAGAGGGATATTGATCTTAGTGGGAGTAAATTTTATTAAAGTTTTAATATCATTTACTCTGTCTTGGATACATTGTCTTAGTATTTTGCATTTACTTTTGTTGTAGATCAATGGCACCTAGCAATACACCATTTACTTTACATTCAATCCTTGAGAAAGATAAATTGAATGGAACAAACTATGCGAATTGGATCCGCAACCTGAGAATTGTTCTCAGGGCTGAGAAAAAGGAAGATATTCTAGACACCCCACTACCAGAGGAACCTGCTGATAATGCACCTGCTACTGAGAAAACCGCTTACAAGAAAGCATGTGATGCTGATCTTGAAGTGGGATGTCTGGCGCTTGCGAGCATGGAACCAGATCTACAGATGCAGTTTGATAATAACCATACAGCCTACGATATGATCATAGCGCTAGATGAGATGTTCCAGACTCAGGCTAGAACTGAAAGGTTCAATGTTTCTAAGTGTCTTGCTGAGACTAAGTTAGCCCTCATTATCGTCGAAAGGCAATAGCTCCTTGTTAGCCCTCATCTTGTTGACAATCACCTGAAAGCGAGCGAATAAGCTCTCTATGCTATCACCAGGCATGTGTCGAAAGTTCTCATACTCTCGCTTGTGCGACTCGTAGAGACGGGTTTTGACTTGAGTGGTTCCCTCATCGAAACGCATGAGGGTAGCCCAAATCTACCGAGCCGTAGCGAGGTGAGAAACGCGATCAAACTCCGTCATGCTCAAACATGAGAAAAGAGCATTACGGGCTCGGCTATTGTCATCGTGCTCATCAATCTGATGCTGAGTAGCACGAGCAGCCAAGACCACGTAATCGGCAGAGTTGCAAATATCCCAGATGGAAGCACCCAAACTCTGCAGATAGGCCGACATGCGTATCTTCCAATACGCATAGTTCGTCCCATCGAAAAATGGCGGTTTGCCCACGCCGCGATCCATGTCGCCTTCGGTGGATCTAGAACCGGCTAAGGTGGAAGATCCTTAACCCGCTCCGATACCAATTGAAGGACCGATAATGCAATAGCAAGGCGACCAGAGGGGGGGTGAATGGGAGCTCAAAAATTTCTATCAAAACTTCGGCCTGTGTCCCACAAATCAACCCTCAAAAGCTTCAATTGAAACCGTGATGCCCACGACCCTTGAAAGAGGGTGGATAATCCCTAGGATCACATCGAGGCACCACAAAGCGATAGCAAGTCAAACACCAAAAGACACCAGCAAAAGTTTGACTCCTAAAAACCAAGTCCCGAACGTAGATGGAAGGCTACGTCGAGAAATCACCAAATACCAATGCTAACAAGTAGCAAAGATACCTAGAGAGGTTCCTTGGTCAACTCTAGGATCAAACGAGAAGTCCGAAAACAAAGCAAAGAAGCCGGGAGACCAAAAGCACTGAGAAACTCAAGTCTGCGAGTTCCCGGACTGTCCGCGGGTATGGTCCTGGACTGTCCGCGGTACTCCTGGACTGTCCGCAAAGAAGGGGTGGACTGTCCACCGGCCAAATCCCAAAATCAGCAAGTCTGTTGAATCCTCCTGTTCGACTCCCGGACTATCCGCGAGTTTCTACGGCGGACTGTCCGCTGGTCAAAAGTCACGAACACGGTCGAAACGCGCAGCCACTGAATCGGCTGAGCCCCGACGCGCGGACTATCTGCGCCCTGAGTGGCGGACTGTCTGCGGTCACTCAGGGAGGGCGATTTCAAACGCCCTTCTCCCAAAACTTCCCAAATTTGATCCAAATCAAAATCCCTTGATCTCAAACTTGGAGCAAATGATCACGAGGTAGTTGGGAGACTATCCCCAAGAAATCATCTGCTCAAATCAACTCAATCACCGGGAAATCGAAAGGGAAGGAGTATGAACCGAAAAAGTGCCACGAAAACGAAATCAACCCGATCTACTTGTTCATGAGGAGTTAGATGAATTCCTTCGGTGGAAATGATCTCCTCACTATAAAGAACAAGTTGATTCAAACGGATTTCGAAAAGACACAGTAGAGAGGGAGATCGAGTGACGCAAAAATCGCGGAGAAACGAAGAACGCGAAGAACACGAACAAAACGCGAATCAACACATCGATCCACAACCGTGTGGCTACCACACGCTACAACAGTGAGATTACGGTCTCACTTCCTCAAAATCTCCAGTTCACAGAGGTATGATTCTTTGCGGATCTCAGTTGCTACAGCAGGGGATTGGGAGAGCAGGAAAACCTCGAAGGCAAAGAGAAAAATGACTGAGATGGGATGGGAGGTGGGTGTCTCCCTCTACTTATCCTAATTCTAATTCCCACTCTACCCCTAACTAATTACAGAGTGAACCCGCTAAACCCTAGGGTTATTCTGGACTAACTCGTGGTAGGTGGTGACAAGACGGCCACGCCCGCACAACTGGTAGCGTTGCCTCGACGCAACCTCACCGATTGCCGCCATGTGCCGCCACCGCTTTGCTTTTCCTTTTCCCGGACTTCGCCCCCGGTTTTGAGGCCCAAACCGCGAAACCAGCCTTCACGACTAACCCCCTGTTTTGAGGCCCAAACCGGGAAACCAGCCGTCCATCGCCTGACTTTTGTGGCTCAAACTCAGAAACCCGCAGCACCCAGGTTTTGAGGCCCAAACCTGGAAACCGTCCTCAGCCCGAGTTTTGTGGTCCAAACTTGGAAACCGTCAGCGCCCAAGTTTTGAGGCCCAAACCTGGAAACCGTCCACTCGGTGGTTTTTCTGTGGCTCAACCACCAAACCGAACCGTCGAGGGGATGCACCGCGCGTGCACCCCGTCCACCGACACGTGTCCCTAGATCCACGACCTAAGCAACACGGTGCCCGCAAGTCTTCGCTCGTCGCTGTCCCAGGCTGTCAGCCACCACAGCTGATCCTCAGGCCACCGGTCCCTCAGTCCAAGCCTCACGTCTGCCCTTCGCCACTCTCGGTCCATCGGCACGGCACGTCTCTACTTGACCTTCACCTTGCCTTCGATCACTGTATCCGTGCTCGACACCTGCACAACACAGCCAAAAAACATGCGCATCATCCCAGTTGACAATCACTCATCACTTCAGACTCGGCATACACCCATGTATCCACAAGAACTTATAATAAACTAGATTCGTGGTCATGCATTGCTACGAGTCAACTAAATTTTTGTATTAAAAACATGCGGATAGCACAGATAACATTACTATATAAAATTAAATATCAACGTTAAAGTGACATTTAATCCAAAAAGTAAAGTTCGTGAAATTAACATGGTCATGAAGAGTGCGGTATTGCAGGCTCACAAACTCTACTATATAGACCTTCGCGTAAAACAACCAAGATAGTGTTTTATATCGGTACAAAAGAAATCTCTGATATCTATTTCTTCGGTGCGCTGATAAATCCACGAATAAGTTTTGACGCATCTGGGTACCGTCCTGTACACAAGTTCGAGTATATGTAAATATTAATGTAAAAATGATATCAAACTGGTAAGGGCGTCCGCAATGGTGTTCAAATCGCTAGCTATTTGGTATCTAGAAAGAATGCTTTTGGCTCTCAATGTCAACTTACAAATAGCTAGCTAGATGAGATATATAAATAAATATTATTTTGATGAGACAACTTACAAAAGTAGCACTCTTATTGGCTATCAAGAAGAGAGATCAAATAGCTAGCTATTGGGAAGTCGCTAGCTATTTGATCTCTCTCCTCGATAGCCAATAAGAGTGCTACTTTTATATTATTTTTATACGTCATCTCGCTAGCTATTTGTAAAGTGCTGTTGAGAGCCAATAGAATTCCTTCTAGCTAGCTATTTGATAACCATTGCGGATGGCCTAAGAAGACAAGAAAATATATTATTTATATTGGTTCTATAAAGACGGAGCTCCATGAGATTTTTTCAACGTCATTAATATCTTGTCGGATTATTTTAATACTTTATTCATATTGGTTTCGTGCAAATAAGGCGCTCTCAGGCAAAACTGACCTGATTATACATGCACAATTTATGTTTACACACTACTGCATACTGGCATTTTGCCGAGTGTTTTTACACTCGACAAAGAGCCTAAAAACACTCGGCAAAGGCTAAAAACACTCGGCAAAGGCTTTGCCGAGTGTTTTTAAGCAAGACACTCGGCAAAGTTTGCTCGGCAACATAGTTCACGGCAAAGAGACTTTGCCGAGTGCTTTTTCTAGGGGCACGCGGCAAAATAATAATATATTTTGCCGAGTGCTGGACAAGGCACTCGGTAAAATTTTCGCGGCCGTTACGCCGCTTGCCGTTAACAGTTACTTTGCCGATTGCCCTAAAACACTCGGCAAAATTTTTTCTGTTGTTTTCTCAGAAAACTTTGCCGAGTGTTTTGCTCAAGGCACTCGGCAAAGATTATTTTTTTAAAAAATAAAAACCATACTTTGCCGAGTGTTTTGGATCAAGGCACTTGGCAAAGATTATTTTTTAAAAAATAAAACCCATACTTTGCCGAGTGTTTTCGATTAAGGCACTCGGCAAAGATTATTTTTTTAAAAAAATAAAAACATACTTTGCCGAGTGTTTTGGATCAGAGCACTTGGCAAAGATTATTTTATGAAAAAAATAAAAAAAAAACTTTGCCGAGTTTCTAGCCTAAAACATTCGGCAAAGTAACCGATATCTGCAATTTTTTTAGTCCATTCTAATAGATATTATATATATATACACACACCTCAATCATCATATCTATATCACCAACATGCATTATATATCACAAGCACACGCATATTTCATAAATCCATCAAAAATCCATTACAAATCCACCAAAGTTCACCATCACAAGTTCATTATTACAAGTTCAGCATCCCTACTACGATGGCGAAAGCTGCACCCATGAGGGACCGGAGTGCGGTGAAGGATTGACGGGATGAGCCGTCGGTGACACGATAGCAGGATTGTTTGAACCCGCCGACGGTGGCTGCACAAAAGTGAAGAGATTGCATGTGTTAGGCTCAAAATTGAAAATTTAGACAGCACCTCCCCTGCACTGGGAGGTTTTCAACCTGGAAGAAAAACGTAGGCACGAAGGCCGACAACCACATTTCCGGCACGAAGGCCAACACATCAACAAGTACGGCACCAAGGCCCACACATCAACAAATCCGGTATGAAGGCCATCACTAGGTTTGACACTATGGATGCATAATTGCAGATAGATTAAGCAAGGAGCTTGTTGCCTAAGAATCAAGTTGGGGAGGAGATGATAGAACGCTCAAGTATATACAGTTGAAATATATTAAAACAATCATAGAACACCACCGGAAGATGTCTATCCCAAATTATTTATTTCATTGTCTAAAGTATATTGCAAAATCCAGTATGACATAGCACAAATGTCAAATGGGCATTAGTTTTCCCAAAAAGAACGTACCTAGTTGTGAAGCTTCGTGAGAAATTCCAGAACTTCGCGAGGAATTCCAGGTAGTCTAATGCCACGTAGCACGGATAGCTGCAAAACAAAACAAATGGACAAACACATAGCTTCTTATTATTCATAGGATAGAAACAAGTGCATAAAACAACCTCTAAGAACACTGATTCGTGAATATTTATGATGGCCTCTAAACAGATGTCATCAACTAAAATTGCTGATTGAAAGTTGTTCGACTTATCAAAAAGGAAAATTGCAAGCAAATATTAGTGTATCATATTAGTGTTCTTAGATGTGGAGACCCGCCTTTTTAATAAATAACTAGTCATAGTTAAGTAAACAATAAGTTTCTCTTGATTACATCAAGTCGATAATTTAAAATACCTGACATGAAAAAAAATGTAAAATCATATGTTCAACCTTGGAACTAATTATGTACAAATTCAAATCAAGGTAGCTTCACAAATAACATACACAATGCTTTCACTCTCACATTAGGTTATACAGTAGTATGTTCCTTACAGCTTCTTTTCCACCAAATGTTATATGTACTAGTTCATGCACCTGACCGTTTGTAAAAAAAAGGGGTTTTAGAAGGAGCAACTCACTTGTCCAGTGCTTTGGCATAAAACACAAGCAGTCAATGGTGATCAATAATATACGACAAGTTCAGACCAATGTAGCTTCACAAAATTACCACACACACATACTCCTTTCTTTTATTCTTTTACATGTAGGCTAGTACACAGATCACTATGGCTATAATTTCACCCACTTGGTACTAGTTTATTCACATGAGGTGTAGCCACGGCCTTCTAGAATGGAGTAAACCAATCCAGTAGTAGCAGCTCAACAGCATAGTTCACTGCCGTGACCAGGCCATGACTTAGAGTAAAATATCTAGGAGAGATGGAGAAGAGTGATAGAAAAAGGTCTCAGTAGAAGGGAAAGGAGCCAAGCCTCCATCTAGTAGTATCCATCCAGTTCCTGCCCGGCCTCTTCACTCAAGGTTGGGGCCTCTAAAACACCTCTCGTCCACTCCTTGCTTGGGAAAAACACTAGCCTGTCCACCAGCATAAGATGGTGACTTGATCACCATGGGGAGCACCTAGAGTGAGAAGAAAAGGGGCTGACCAGGAGAGGAAGTCACCGGAAAGCCCAAGTGCTTGCAAACAAATCCAGAAGCATATTTTAAGTAATGAAGACCTGCAGGAGAAGGAGTGAGGGAAATAAGCCTAAGATTGGAGTTGGGCATCATCAAGATTAAGGTGAGCTTCACTGCTCACAGGCACATCTTAGAATATCTCTTTTTCCCTACCAAGAACAGAAATCACCTTCCATGGACATCACCTCTGATATGTTCTAGAGTAGGACAATGATTAAGTGGTCAACAATATATTAGCCAGGAGAGATGTACCAACTGTTACTAGAACAAGAACTAGTATTTCTTTTAGCACAACTAGACACATAATACATGGGCCTTGGCTAATAGAACACTAACACAAGATCTTGCACATCTAGAGCTCTCAGGCATGTAGCTTCAGAGTTACAGACTTGCAGGCAAGGTTAAAAAAAAGCAGGGAGATGTGGGGGCAGGAAGAACTCACTGTCAGGTTGGGAAGGATTATTGTCGCCTTGTCGGACTGGTGCCCCAAACTAAAGCATTTTCCCCTCTCCAACTGGTGCCCTAAACCCTAAATGAATTCTTTCATTTCTAGGACCTGCTGTGTGAGCTATGCGGTTCTACTTGATTTGTCAAATCCGGTAGATTGGTATTCCATTGCAACATTCTAAACCAAGCCAAATTACACTTAAGGAAGGCTTATCTATGATTCAAACTAAAAGCTAAAGCTAGTAAGTCAGATTTCGATTTTGCTTAGCCTTCTCTAAAACTAAACTCAACTATGCAGGCCGGCTGGTTTCCAACATCCAATGATACATCTTCCCTAAGAGCATCTTCAACAACTCTCTAAATCAGCTTGGTATTCTTATAAACTTGGCAGAAACACAAAAAAACCTTCTCCAACAACTCACTAAATCAACTTGGTATTTTCCCCAAGTTGCTAAAATCCATCCTCGCGCGCGTATCTTTCCGCAGTGCGGAACGAGCGCGTATCCGCTTGCACTCCCAGGCCTCCCTCCCACGTCCGTCCCTCGCCCAGATCCCGCCGGTTGTCGTTGCCGCGGCGGCGGCGCGTAGACGGTGGCGGAGTCCAGCGGCGGAGTCCAGCGCGCGCCGTCGGCCTTGTCCGTCTTCCTCGGCGTGCCCGACGGCGGCGGCGCGGGGATCGGCGTGTTCCCTGAGCAGCGCCGTGCGCTGGAAGATCTCCACGCGGGAGGTGGACTTCCAGGTGGCTGCCGTGCAGGAGTCGCTGGCGGTTCCGCGGTTGCTGGCCGCGCTATGCAAGCAGCCCCAGCTGAACGGCGAGGCCGATGAGGCCGTAGCGGCCGTCGGGCGCTCGCTGCGCGTGCTGCTGGCCGCGGCCGACGCGCTGCGGGACCGTACGCCGTCGCGGCAATGCTGAGGTTCCACCTCGGTGTCCGCCGCGCGGGCCGCGACTGGACCTCCGGCCACGGCGGCCAGCGGCGTGTGGAGGCAGAGTCTGCCTGTGACCTCGCGCGGAGGAAGGGGATAAGAATATTGCGGATACATGGGTGTATGCCGAGTCTCTGAGTGATGAGTGATTGTCAACGGGTTTGATCGCATGTTCTCTGGCTTGTGTTGTGCAGGTGTCGAGCACGGAGACAGTGATCGAGGGCAAGGTGAAGGTCAAGTTGAGACGTGCCGTGCCGATGGACTGGGTGCGATGAAGGATGGGCGTGCCGTGCGGCGGACGTGCCATGCCGATGGATCGAGCAGTGAAGGGCGGACGTGAGGCTTGGACTGAGGGACCGGAGTGCCTGAGGATCAGCTGTGGTGGCTGGCAGCCTGGGACAGCGACGAGCGGAGACTTGCAGGGCACGGTGTTGCTCGGGTCGAGGACCTGGGGACACGTGTCGGTGGACGGGGTGCACGGGCGGTGCATCCCCTCCACGACGTCGGTTTGGTGGCTGAGCCAGCGAAAAACCACCGGTGGACGGTTTCCAGGTTTGGGCCTCAAAACCTGGGTGCTGAGGGTTTCCGAGTTTGGCCACAAAACTTGGGCTAAGGACGGTTTCCAGGTTTGGGCCTCAAAACCTGGGCGCGGATGGTTTGCTGAGTTTGGCCTCAAAACTCAAACGCTGGTGGGCTGGTTTCCCGGTTTGGGCCTCAAAACCGGGGGATAGCTGGAAAAGGCTGGTTTCCCGGTTTGGGCCACAAAACCGGGGGTGCAGAGCGAGGGCGGCACGTGGCGGCAATCGGAAGGTTGCGTGGAGGCAACGCGGACGACTTGTGCGGGCGTGGCCGTCGGATCTACCTACCACTTGAGTTGGTCCAGAATAACCTTAGGGTTTAGCTGGTTCGCTCTGTAATTAGAATAGAGAGGGGTAGAGTAGGAAATAGACTTAGTCTAGAATAGGATAAGTAGTCAGGGGAGACACCCTCCTCCCGCATCTCAATCATTTGCTCTTTCACACTTAGGGTTTCTTGCTCTCCCATCCCCTGCTGTAGCTTGCTGAGATCCGCAGAGAAACTTGACTCTGTGTACTGGTGATTTTGAGGAAAGGAGGCCATAACCTCCTTGTCGTAGCGTGTGTTTGCGCTTCGGCTGCAAGATCGTGGTTGTGATTCGCGTTTCATTGGTGTTCTTCACGGAATCCTTTTTCTCCACGTTCTTCCCATCGCTTGATCTCTTTGGTTGGTTCATCTTTTGCAAACCGTTTGAACCAAGTTGTTCTAGATCATGAGGCACTTCTTTCCACCGAAGGAATTAACCTCTAACCTCACGGTCTAGGAGATCGATCGATTTTTGTTTTGGATCATGTTTTTGCTTCCTTGTCCCGAAATTTCTTGATTCACCGATTTGGAGTTAGGTTCGAGCCATGATCTCTTAGAGATAGCTCACTAACATCCTTGTGACCCCTCAGACCGAATCCCAGGCCTAGAGCTTTTGATTCGGAGGAAATCGGGTTGAATCATCAAAGAACCGCACAGTTTTCGGGGGCATCGGACGCTGACACGGGAGCATCGGACGCTAGGGTTCTAAGCGTCGGACGCTCCGGTGACGCGTGTCACTTTCTGAGCGTTTGTAGTGACATCGGACGCTAGGCATCGGACGCGTCCGTTGGCCATCGGACGCGCCGGAGCCAAAGCATCGGACGCTGGTTGTTCACTGTTCACAGCGTCCGATGGTGGAACAGTAAGGATCCCGAGAGGCAGTTTTCGCATCGGACGCGTCCGGTGGTCTGGCATCGGACGCAGGCAGCATCCGATGCTACTGTTTTCACACGGTTTTGTCCGCGGTTCGCTCGTTCGTTGACGGAATTGATTTCTGTCTTTTGCGTTGGCTTTCTAGAGTTGTCTAGTGTCCCGCTGTGCTTCTTGGAAGCATCCACCCTACATCTAGGGTCGTGGACATTTGCAAGCTCTAGGGTTTGCTTTTGGGGTTTATTCTTGGGACAGTGGCTACTAGTTTCCGTAAGGAAAATTTGAAGCTCCCATTCACCCCCCTCTGGTCGCTTTCTGAGTGCTTCTTGGTCCTTCAATTGGTATCGGAGCGGGTTAAGGATCTTCCACCTTAGCCGGTTCCAGATCCACAGAAGGCGACATGGATCGCGGCGTGGGCAAACCGCCGTTCTTTGATGGGACAAACTATGCGTATTGGAAGATACGCATGTCGGCCTATCTGTAGAGTTTGGGTGCTTCTATTTGGGATATTTGCAACTCTGCTGATTACGTGGTCTTGGCTGCTCGTGTCACTTAGCAACAGATCGATGAGCACGATGCCAATAGCCGAGCCCGTAATGCTTTCTTTTCTTGTTTGAGCATGGGTGAGTTTGATCGTGTTTCTCACCTCGCTACGGCTCGGGAGATCTGGGACACCCTCATGCGTTTCCATGAGGGCACCTCTCAAGTCAAAACCCGACTCTACGAGTCGTTCAAGCGTGAGTATGAGAACTTTCGACATCAGCCTGGCGAGAGCATAGAAAGTTTATTCGCTCGCTTTCAGGTGATTGTCAACAGGATGAGGGCTAACAAGGAGCAGTTGCCTTTTGACGATCATGAGCGTGCTTTGAAGCTTTTGCACACTCTTGATCGATCTGTGTGGGATTCCAAGGTTCAGGCGATCATCGAATCGCCTAACTATGAGACCCTCACATGCGATGAGCTCTTTAGTAAGCTCAAGTCCAGTGAGATTGACGCCATGTCAAGGGCTTCTTATGCGAATCCTTCTGGCCCGACTATGGCTTTGGTTTCTGGCTCTTCCGCTAACTCCTCTGCTGGCTTTGCTCTTTCTTCACTCTTTTCTGTCACAGAGGACCAGCTTGAGTCGTTGGGGGATGACGAGTTGGCAATGCTCGCCAACCGGTTCTCGCGGTTCCACAACAACCGCATGAACCATCGCCACGGAGGAGGACGCTCGGGATGCTATGAGTGTGGCGACCCCGAACACTTCATCGCCAACTGCCCCAAGAAGAAGCATTCATCTGGGAAGGGCGATCATGGGCACAAGTACGACTCCGGCAAGCGCAAGGAGAAGTATGTCCCCGCGAGGCACAAGCGGAGGGGCGGCTTCGACAAGGAGTACATCAAGAAGAAGTACTTGGAGAAGGCCCAAGCTGAGCAGCGTGCGTTCTTCGCCACGCTCAGCGACGTCGATGGCTCGGATGATGACTCCGCTTGCTCAAGCGATGATGAGTCCGAGAAGAAGAAGAGGATCGAGGACAAGCTGAACGGCCTCTGCTTCTTCGCCGCCGACGACGGCTTTTGCACCATGGCGCTTGGTGATGAGGTCGACGGCAAGCTGGAGCACACCCCTCGGGACGACGACGACGACGACACCTCCCAGGTATCCCTCACCCACGACGAGCTTTCTGCTGAGGTTGAGAAGCTTACTGCCGCGCTCCTTAGTCAGGACAAGTTGCTTAGGCGTGCCGCTAGAGAGCGCAAGGAGTTTAGGCAGAAGTGGGAGGACACGGTGACAGAGCTTGAGTTTGCCAAGTCCACCGTGGTCGTGTCGGAAGAGGTTGAGTGTGAGATGTGCACCACGCACATGACTGACCTTCTCACTTTGAGAGGTAAGTATGCTGCGTTGGTAGGAGAGGTGGATGCTAGACCTTCTCTGTTAGGTGCGTGCAAGACTTGTCCTGTCTTGCAATCTGAGTTGGCAGAGAAGAATGCCAAGATTGTGTCTCTTGAGGAGGCCAACTCAGGTAGCACTAGTGTGGCTAGGTGCACTTTGTGTGAGGGTTTGGAGATGGAGATTGCGAATGTCAAGCATGGCAAGATGCAAACCGAGGAGGAAAACACATACCTTTGGACCATCTTGTCATGGGTCTCTTGTAGTGAGCCACAGCTCGGGATGATGATCTCCCAATTTAAGCGAGCTGCTGGAGGTTCTGGTGTAGGTCTTGCTCAGGGTGTTGATCGTTCTGCTTTTGGGAAGATTGGAGAGTCGAGTGGTCTGAATCCTAGTGAGAAGCCCAACTCCACCACTACTCCCAAACTGACCAAGCTTCCATCCAAAGAGCCGGTCAAGCCTATCACCAAGGATGGGGTGTTTGAGGAACCTTCGAGAGCTCCACCCAAGAACCAAGTGTGGCATCCAAAACCCAACCACCTAAAGAACAAGCTGGATACAATGCCACCTATCCATGAGAAGTTGCCACAGAAGGGCAAAGTGATCCACACCCACAGTCATGAGTACCAACAACCCCCTTTGCGTGCGGTGAGGTATCATTGTGATTTCTGTGGGAGAGATGGACACTTGAGCGAGTTCTGCTTTAGGCGCAAGAGAGAGGCGCGCCGTGCTAGGGAGATGAACAACCCGGACATGTACCATCCTTTTCATGATGTACATGCGCCGAATGTTCAGAGGAGAGCACCGAGACATACTGCTTGGCCTAGAGGCGCAGTGCCTCAAGTTGTTAGGCCTAGGCCTCGTAGAGAGCGTGCCCGGCGGGAGCCTGCAGTTGCAGGTTTTGGACCCCGTGATGGAGGCTTTGTAGTTGAGCGCTATCCCCCACCGCAGTTCGAGTGTCGCGGTGAGCGCTTCTTCCCTAGCGGACCACGTTTTCCTGTGCGTGGTGATCGCTACCCCCGTAGACAGTCTAGGAGTGGTTATTCTGCTAACCGATCTTTTGAGCAGCCGGCCCAACACTGGTATTCTCCTTACTTCACTAACCCCAGTGTTGGACCGTATGCTCACCCTATGTCTTTTTATTGATGTAGGTAAAACGGTTGGAGGACATTTGGTTGGTGGATTCCGGTTGCTCGAGGCACATGACCGGAAACGCCAAGTGGTTCTCCAGCCTTAGCCCTGTTGCCGGAAAGGAGTACATAACCTTCGGCGACAATAGTAAAGGTAAGGTGTTGTCTCGCGGATCGGTGCGGGTTAATGAGCACTTTGTGTTGCGCGATGTTGCTCTTGTTTCTAACCTGCATTTTAACTTGCTTTCTGTTTCACAACTTTTTGATGATGACTACGAGATTCGTTTTAAACCGAACCTTAGTCGCATCTTAGATCCTCAAGGCGATCTTGTATGTCTGATTTCGCCCTTTGGGAAAGTCTTTCGTGCGAATTTCTCGGAGTCGTTTGGTTCTTCTCGCTGTCTTTTGGCTAGTCCTTCTTCCTCCGATCTTTGGAAGTGGCATAGGAGGCTCGGTCATTTAAGCTTCGACTTGCTTGCAAGACTTAGCTCACTTGGCCTAATCCGAGGATTGCCCAAGCTTTCGATGGAGAAGGATCTAGTTTGCCATTCTTGTAGACATGGGAAGATGGTTGCCGCTCCCCACCATCCAGTGACTAAGGTCATGACCTCGCACCCTGGAGAGCTTTTACATATGGACCTTGTTGGTCCGGCTCGGGTGAGCTCGGTTGGTGGCAAGTGGTATGTTTTGGTTGTTGTTGATGACTTTTCGAGGTATTCGTGGGTCTTCTTTTTGACTGAGAAGACTGAGACTTTCTTCTTCGCTCGCAATCTGATTTTGCGTCTTCAGAACGAGTTCCCTTTGAACTCGATGCGAGCTATTAGAAGTGATAATGGTTCCGAATTCAAAAATTCGGATTTTGAGAAGTTTTGTAACCGCTTTGGTTTGGAGCATCAGTTTTCTTCCCCCTACACACCACCCCAAAATGGTGTTGTAGAGAGGAAGAATCGGACCCTTGTTGAGATGGCCAGGACGATGCTCGATGAGCATAGGACTCCCAGGCGCTATTGGGCCGAAGCTATAAACATTGCATGCTACATTTCAAATCGCATTTTTCTGAGAGCCTTTTTGAAGAAGACTTCTTATGAGTTGCGTTTTGGTCGCCAGCCCAAGGTGAGTTATTTTAGAGTCTTCGGTTGCCACTGTTTTATTTTGAAAAAGGGGAACCTGGACAAGTTTGAGTCTCGATCTTCTGACGGGGTATTTTTGGGTTATGGCACTCACACGAGAGCATATCG
The DNA here is from genome assembly GCA_009763385.1 of Coix lacryma-jobi var. lacryma-jobi. Lineage (NCBI taxonomy): Eukaryota > Viridiplantae > Streptophyta > Magnoliopsida > Poales > Poaceae > Coix > Coix lacryma-jobi. Next base: position 88,989,187 of record CM019831.1, read on the forward strand.
TGTACTTAACCTTGATACTAACCGAGTCATGGAGACATCAGATGTCACCTTCGACGAGACTCTTGTTTCTCCTTCTTCTCGTTTTGAGCGTGCAGGTGATCATGAGGTTGGAGAGCCTCTTTTTGATGACGAGGACGAGGGTGCTGAAGGTATGGATGATCCAGCACCCACTCCACCTGCCGCGCCGCAAAGAGCGGCCTCGACGACGACTCACGGCCCCGACACCTCTTCTTCCTGGGGGCCGTGGGATCCTCCACCTCGTGCGGTACCTTTTGTACCCGGGGTGGAACCAGCTGCTGATGAGGGGGAGGTCACTTCATCCCGGGAGGCGCCACGACACATCCAGCGCCAGCACCCCCCTCAGCAGATGATCGGCGATATCGGCGAGCGAGTCACTCGCTCCAGGTCACAGCACATCTCTCACTTCGCTCACTCTGCTTTTGTTGCTAATTTTGAGCCCCGAGATGTTGGACACGCTTTGACGGATCTGGATTGGGTCAATGCCATGCATGAGGAGTTAGAAAACTTTGAGAGAAATCGGGTTTGGGTTCTAGTTCCACCTCCACCTGACTGTAAACCTATTGGGACAAAATGGGTTTTCAAAAACAAGCAAGGAGAGGATGGCCACGTTGTTAGAAACAAGGCCCGCCTTGTAGCGAAAGGCTATAGTCAGAAGGAGGGGATAGATTATGAGGAGACGTTTGCTCCTGTAGCTCGTTTGGAGGCTATTAGGATACTCTTGGCTTTTGCTGCATCCAAAGGTTTCAAACTGTTTCAAATGGATGTCAAGAGTGCCTTCTTAAACGGCTACATAGAGGAGGAGGTTTATGTTGAGCAACCCCCCGGTTTTGAAAATCCCAAGTTTCCAAACCATGTCTTTAAACTTCACAAAGCTTTATATGGTTTGAAACAAGCCCCTAGAGCCTGGTATGATAGGTTAAAAACCTTTTTGCTTGCTAAGGGTTTTAAAATGGGATGTGTAGATAAGACGCTCTTTCTCCTCCGGCAAGGCAAAGACACGCTCTTGGTCCAGATTTACGTGGATGATATCATTTTCGGTGGTTCTTCTCACGCTTTGGTTGCCAAGTTTGCAGATACTATGAGCAGGGAGTTCGAGATGAGCATGATGGGCGAGCTGACATTCTTTCTCGGGTTGCAAATTAAGCAATCCCGGGAGGGGACATTTGTGCACCAGGGCAAGTACACGAAGGACTTGCTGAAGCGGTTCGATATGGGTGAGGCCAAGCCCGTTCCAACACCCATGTCGACGATGACTGCCCTGGATGCGGATGTGGATGGAGAAGCAATGGACCAGAAGGAGTACCGCAGCATGATCGGTTCGCTACTCTACCTGACGGCGACACGCCCGGACATTCAGTTCGCGGTGTGTCTGTGCGCGCGCTTTCAGGCGTCGCCGCGCACTTCTCACCGTCAGGCAGTGAAACGCATCTTCAGGTACCTTCGTTTCACACCTGAATTCGGGATTTGGTATTCTGCTTCCTCCACCCTCTCGCTTTGCGGTTATTCCGATGCCGATTTTGCTGGTTGTCGCATTGAGCGCAAGTCCACTTCTGGGACTTGCCAATTTATTGGATCTTCTCTTGTTTCGTGGTCTTCTCGCAAGCAGTCTAGTGTCGCCCAGTCTACCACGGGGCTGAGTATGTTGCTGCGGCTAGCTGCTGTTCCCAGTTACTCTGGATGATGGCCACTTTGCGTGATTTTGGTTTGAGTTTTTCTCGAGTGCCTTTGCTTTGTGACTGCACGAGTGCTATTAGCGTTGCTAAGAACCCCGTGCTTCACTCGAAAACCAAACACATTGATGTGCGCTTTCATTTCTTGCGAGACCACCAGGAGAAGGGTGATATCGACCTTCGCCATGTCGATACTCATCACCAACTGGCTGATATTTTCACCAAGCCTTTAGACGAATCAACCTTTAATAGGTTAAGGGGTGAGCTTGGTGTGTGTTTCCCCTTTTAGATGGGGGAAGCATTTTGAGTTGTATCCTAGTCTGACTCTTTTACTTAGATCTTCTTTTCTGTTGCATTTTAGCATACACATTTACATTCTGAGCTTCATGTTTATAATCACTAGAATGTAACTATCCTCTGTTTAGTATGCTCCGATGCTTATGATTGATGCTTGTAGCTTATGCTCCCTAATACATGTTATGAGTTGAGCTATTTTTTAAATGGTGAAGTTGCTTAATGTATATAATCTGGAAATGTTCACCATTGAGATATGCAACTAGCATGTGTAGGGTGTGTTGAGTCCATTCCTGCTTTTCATATATGCTAGGTTGCTATGTCTCTAGTTCTGAGTCATTCACTCGCTTGGTCTGTTCATATCATGTTTAAAATTTGAACCAAGTTTAGTGAATTGAAAAGATCGAGATGGGATTGCTTGTCAACACATCACGGTATCGAGACGGTTTCTCATTGCACTTTGAGTTAAACTTGAGCCGTGTAGTGTATGACCGAAACCGTAGCTTTAAGCTTCTGATTGCTTTGGCATAGGCTTCGCTTGGTTGAAAAGTTAGGCAAAGACAAGCTTTCAACCTCTCGCAATCACATGCTAAATAGTTGAACTTGTGAATTCTTTACCGCTGCAACTCCGATATAAAACTGAAATCACAAGTATATGCTTCATTCCTATGCATGATGATTGAACTTTGCTAGGGGTAGTTCACCTTGTATACATGTTTAGCACTTGTCTGGATTCCTATCTATACATGTGTAGTGCTATTTTGATGGTGACTATCTTTTTGGCTAAAAACTGCTCACTTTCTCATATGCTTCATATTTCGTATGTGTGATCAGTTTGAGCCTTCGCTATTTGAGTGCTTAGTTGTGCCATTGGAGCTATACCGACTAGAGCATTTTTGCACTCTTTTGACTATATGCCTGAAGCTGCTAACTTGCATTTCTAACTTCATATGCATTTTGGAAGGGGGAGCTGTGTTGGCTCAAGAGAAGAGTTTATGCTTGATAAGTGCATTTTCAACTAAGGGGGAGAGTTTTTGCAAATCATATGTCTCCTGGAGTTCAACTAAGGGGGGAGCTTTTGCTAAGGGGGAGTCCCGGGTTGCTTGCACGTGTCGAGGGGAGTTTTGCTAGTTGTGTTGAGCCGTTGCCTCTGTCTTGAGGGACTAGCAACATTTTCCTCATTTGGCGTCGAGGTTGATTTTGATTGGTTCGGAGACCTTTCGGTTGTTTTTCAATTGGTTCAGAGTGGTTTTCGTGCTAGTTGTGTTGAGCCTCTGTGCCTCTATCTTGAGGGACTAGCATTTTGCCATTTTTAGCTCTGATTTCCAATTGGTATTTTGCTAGCGGTGTTGAGCCTGTTCTACCTCTTCTTGAGGGCTAGCTTTGCTTTGCTTGGTTGCGTCGAGCCGTTGCCCATGTCTTTGGGGACCAAGTTTTTGCTTCTTCCACTTGACCTTCTTCGGCTTTGCTATGCTTTTGGGTCATTTGGTCGAGTTCTCTTCTTTCTTTTCTCTTTCTCTCATTATGATTTGTGTGAGTAGTTGACAATGCACTCATCAAGGGGGAGATTGCGGATACATGGGTGTATGCCGAGTCTCTGAGTGATGAGTGATTGTCAACGGGTTTGATCGCATGTTCTCTGGCTTGTGTTGTGCAGGTGTCGAGCACGGAGACAGTGATCGAGGGCAAGGTGAAGGTCAAGTTGAGACGTGTCGTGCCGATGGACTGGGTGCGATGAAGGATGGGCGTGCCGTGCGGCGGACGTGCCATGCCGATGGATCGAGCAGTGAAGGGCGGACGTGAGGCTTGGACTGAGGGACCGCAGTGCCTGAGGATCAGCTGTGGTGGCTGGCAGCCTAGGACAGCGACGAGCGGAGACTTGCGGGGCACGGTGTTGCTCGGGTCGAGGACCTGGGGACACGTGTCGGTGGACGGGGTGCACGGGCCGTGCATCCCCTCCACGACGTCGGTTTGGTGGCTGAGCCAGCGAAAAACCACCGGTGGACGGTTTCCAGGTTTGGGCCTCAAAACCTGGGTGCTGAGGGTTTCCGAGTTTGGCCACAAAACTCGGGCTAAGGACGGTTTCCAGGTTTGGGTTTCAAAACCTGGGCGCGGATGGTTTGCTGAGTTTGGCCTCAAAACTCAGACGCTGGTGGGCTGGTTTCCCGGTTTGGGCCTCAAAACCGGGGGATAGCTGGAAAAGGCTGGTTTCCCGGTTTGGGCCACAAAACCGGGGGTGCAGAGCGAGGGCGGCACGTGGCGGCAATCGGAAGGTTGCGTGGAGGCAACGCGGACGACTTGTGCGGGCGTGGCCGTCGGATCTACCTACCACTTGAGTTGGTCCAGAATAACCTTAGGGTTTAGCTGGTTCGCTCTGTAATTAGAATAGAGAGGGGTAGAGTAGGAAATAGACTTAGTCTAGAATAGGATAAGTAGTCAGGGGAGACACCCTCCTCCCACATCTCAGTCATTTGCTCTTTCACACTTAGGGTTTCTTGCTCTCCCATCCCCTGCTGTAGCTTGCTGAGATCCGCAGAGAAACTTGACTCTGTGTACTGGTGATTTTGAGGAAAGGAGGCCGTAACCTCCTTTGTCGTAGCGTGTGTTTGCGCTTCGGCTGCAAGATCGTGGTTGTGATTCGCGTTTCATTGGTGTTCTTCGCGGAATCCTTTTTCTCCACGTTCTTCCCGTCGCTTGATCTCTTTGGTTGGTTCATCTTTTGCAAAACCGTTTGAACCAAGTTGTTCTAGATCATGAGGCACTTCTTTCCACCGAAGGAATTAACCTCTAACCTCACGGTCTAGGAGATCGATCGATTTTTGTTTTGGATCGTGTTTTTGCTTCCTTGTCCCGAAATTTCTTGATTCACCGATTTGGAGTTAGGTTCGAGCCATGATCTCTTAGAGATAGCTCACTAACATCCTTGTGACCCCTCAGACCGAATCCCAGGCCTAGAGCTTTTGATTCGGAGGAAATCGGGTTGAATCATCAAAGAACCGCACAGTTTTCGGGGGCATCGGACGCTGACACGGGAGCATCGGACGCTAGGGTTCTAAGCGTCGGACGCTCCGGTGACGCGTGTCACTTTCTGAGCGTTTGTAGTGACATCGGACGCTAGGCATCGGACGCGTCTGTTGGCCATCGGACGCGCCGGAGCCAAAGCATCGGACGCTGGTTGTTCACTGTTCACAGCATCCGATGGTGGAACAGTAAGGTTCCCGAGAGGCAGTTTTCGCATCGGACGCGTCCGGTGGTCTGGCATCGGACGCAGGCAGCATCCGATGCTACTGTTTTCACACGGTTTTGTCCGCGGTTCGCTCGTTCATTGACGGAATTGATTTCTGTCTTTGCGTTGGCTTTCTAGAGTTGTCTAGTGTCCCGCTGTGCTTCTTGGAAGCATCCACCCTACCTCTAGGGTCGTGGACATTTGCAAGCTCTAGGGTTTGCTTCTGGGGTTTATTCTTGGGACAGTGGCTACTAGTTTCCGTAAGGAAAATTTGAAGCTCCCATTCACCCCCCTCTGGTCGCTTTCTGAGTGCTTCTCGGTCCTTCAAATATGACGGCTGGGTCCCATCTGTAATCCTCTGTTTTACCAAGTTGGAACACCAAGTTGTTGGAGATAGCTCTTTTTTCACTTGCTAAATAAAATAGCAACTTGCTAAAACTCAAGATATACCAAGTGAAATTTACCAAGTTCTTGGAGATGCTCTAAGCTTCCAGTCAGTGTGCTGTCTATGATAGATAACCCACTGTACTACTTTTGGTTGTTAGATTAGCATGTCTCACTTTCATTGAGCTGTATTTTGTTCGGGCATATATATTGAGCCATTGTATGCTTGATATGCTCCTCTAGACTTGATCACAAGCTGCAATCATGAATTACTTCTATATTCATGTACGCACATGCACTCAGAATCGTTATCTTTTGCCCATTTTTTAATCTTTTCAGAGTTAAGAGCTGACACAATTAGCTTTATTGAACTTTAAAAACATCTAATTTTATGATTATATTTGTTCTTGGCTTAAAACAGCTATTTTGGATGCAGCGTAAGAGCAGGTCAGAAGCACGTGGCCAAATTTATATAGGAAATTGATGTTCTCTTTACAAAATCAGCTTTGAAGTCCACATTTTGCATCAATTCTAATATCTTCCAAATGGGAAATAATGGTCATTAGTTTCACAGTTAACTCATACACCCATATAGCTCGAGTCTGTTGCTACACTACAACAGAATTGGGCTTTGGGCCCGGTCGGCAAGGGCCTTTAGCCCCGGTTGCCGAGCCGGGACTAAGCTTCCAGGACTAAAGCCCCCCCCCCCTTTAGTCCAGGCTCCGGTCATCGGAGCTAAAGCCCCCCCCTTTAGTCCCAGTTGGTAATACCAGCCGGGACTAAAGGGTGCTGCCAGCGGTGCACCGCAGCAGCACCCTTCAGCCCCGGCTGGTATTACCAGCCGGGACTAAAGGGTCCCCTGGTTTTCCTTTTTATTTTCATTTCAGTTCTGTTTTTTGTTTGTTTATTATTTAATAGGTTTTCCAATATATATTCTTTGTTGCTAATATATCATAACACAATAAGCTTATTGCATGCATATATAATTGAACTATAGAACTACATATATATATATAAATATATGTACATAAAATTACAAGCAATATACATATAGAAGTTGTCCAATATCTATCTACACAAGTTTGTACTCCAAAGTTAGTACTGTAAACCTATTACAAGTTGTACTTGTGGCAGAACCTCCTAAATTAAGTGGCCCACATGCACCCATCATTGTCCCTAAGGACCTTTGATCGGCATGCATGAGTTCCAAATGACTTAAGAGGTCTGTCGGGTGTCCTCTGGAAACCCGAATCATCACGTTACATTCTTTCCAGGATAATCCCTCATCAAGCATCACAGTATTACAACAGTTTTATAGATAGATAAATCAGAGTAACAGCGGAAAGATTATAATACATAGATTAAAACTTATGTTTAAAGTTTACATCACCAAAGTACTTATTACATAACTTGTTCGGAACTTTATATTACACAACTCATTCAAAGAGATTACTTGCCCAAGGTCACACATCAGAATCGTTATCACTTTCTTCTACCAGAGTGAAGTAGCATTGTCCATCAAAAGGTGGATCCATGTACTCACCTGCAACAAGGGTTAACAAACCCTGAGTACAAAAGTACTCAACAAGACTTAACCGACTAGAAAAGAGGAGAAGACTCAGGAATGAGAGGCTTAGGAAGTCAAGGTAAGGCTTAAGCAAAATCAAGTATTTTGCAACAAAAAGCATTTTTGTAAACCTTGTTTTATTTTGGAAAGATTTCCGTATTTCTCAATTCTTCATTGTTCAAGATTCATTTTATCTTTCAAAAACATCCCTAGTTGAGAACCACTCTCCGATGACAGTCGAAGACTAAGTCTCCATAACCGAGGAGCAACGTTAATCCGGATAAAGAATACTCAGCTGAGGATCCCTATTCACACGGCATATGTAGCACCCAAGCTTGCATAGGCCAACCCGTCTACCAGGATTCCTCCAAGATTGGGCCCGGTCCTACGCCACCCAGAAGTACAGTACACCACTCTTATCCAGGTACGACGACCACGTGGTACAAGCTACTTCCGCCATCTCTCCACTCCCAGTGCGCGGATTTGTCGGTCCCAATAAAGGATTCCTCGGAGCCAGAGCTTTCCGTAGTATGTGAATAGTTGCAAGTCTTGACCAGCAGGCTCCCATACGGATGGTCCCTAATTTTTCCGCCAGAAACTGTACCTTGGTTATATCTCACCCAAGTGTAACAGTCCTGTCAGTTTTTTTTTTCAACCCTGTCCCGGTCGGGTGTCAGCTGTTGAGTCCCGGACTACAACATGACGGCACCGTACGCTAGGACAACCTCTCCTAGCCATTGACTAGGTACGGATCAGATACTTAGCCAACAGTCGGGAGTAAAACCAAATTCCCATAAATATTCTTTAAGTGATCACACTTTTAAAATTGGCATTTTTGCAAATCTATTGTATAGCATCACTAAGCATTTGCAAATAGTTTTTAAACAAGGCAGGTGGATCTTCAGGTGGAGGTAAACAGTGCAAGGAGTAGGCCATCACACAACTCTTATAACCTAATGCAGTAGTTTATCTTAACAACATTTTAATAAAAACCTTTATAAAACAAGTAAAGGTTAAAAGCACCGGGGCTTGCCTTGAGAATCGGTGAAGTCCGAAGATTCTGAAAAACAAGAAAGGTCTGCACCCTCAGGAGAAATCCACTGAGAGTTAGGGCCTCCTGAAGCGGGATCTACACGTAGAAGTGCATATGCATGAGTAATGAGATGCTTATGATATGATCAGGGTAAAGATGGAAATTTTCTTAGCTATAACCTTTACAGAGTACAACTTTCCATCACGGTAAAGTTGCAAACCAACAAAACCACTTTAGCTATTAAAAACACTAAACAAGTTTTATTATTTTCTGATAAAAGCAACTTACAAGCAAATAAAAAGGGTATTTGTATAAAGGAAACCCATAACCAGGGAGCAAATCTTGCTAGTTTCCCATTGGTTGTCAACAAATCCAAAAGTCACACAAATCTACAGGGATCAACTATTTTTATTTAATTTATTAACCATTTAATTAACCTTTATTTAAACACTAAGCATACTTTGTCAAACAGAGATGAAATTGAAACATGAAGGTGTATATCAGTGATTATAAACTTCTCATGTCAAATTTCATAAACAACAGAGCTATAGATTAGTTATAGCAAAAAACAACAAAACTGATTACTGTCCATAAGGCCACAAAAAGAAAAACTTGAAACGAGCCTAACTGGGCTTTCGGCCCAAGCCAACTCGGCCCAGCGTGGCGCGAGCGCACGGCGGTGAGTGAGGGTGCGTTCGCTCGAGGCCCGGCTCCAGCGAGACAGCGCCCGAGGGTCCGCTCGAGGCCTAGCTCGAGGCTCGGGCGATACGTTGCGCACGTGCCCGCTCGAGGCTTAGGTCGAGGCTCGGGCGAGACGGAAAAAACGCTCGTCCGTCCGAGGCCTAGCTCGGGCGGGGACAGCAAACACGTTCGCCTGAGGCTCGGCTCGACCGAAGTGGTGTGTCCTGACAGCTTTGCAGAAAAGCCCTTCGGCTTGCGCTAAAACAACCCGCAGTCCATGGCGCTATTCACCTGAGTCTTGGACTTTACAACCAACACCCTGGAACTTCTCATCTTTACAACGAGGAGGGTCCTCGACCATGGCGGCGCGTATGGCGATGAACCGAGCGGCGGCGTGACTTACGCCGGCCAACTCTGGCCACTAGAGACCCAACGGACGCAAGCATCAGCACCGGCAAGCCCACCGCAATCGATTGAGCCCCTAACCCTAAACTCTACTGCTTCGGCGAGGTCTGGCCACGCACGCGGCGGATTGGATCTCGGCACAGCCGTTCCGGCGAACCTAGGCTGGTAGCCAGTGAACGAAGAAGCTAGGAAGGTGTAGAAGCTCACCCTGGTGCTGATGGTGAGTCGGTTTGAGCGGAGGTTGCTCGGAAAGTAGGCCGTCCACGGAGCAGTGGCCTTCGGCGGTAAACTCCGGCGAAGACGACGTTTGTTCCGGTAAAACCTGAGCACCAGACAAGGAACCTCGAGCCGATGAAGCTCTTTGGGATCAAGACGAAACACAAACACGAGACAGAGAGAGTGGAGAAGTGCTTGGTGAGCTGACCACGGTGAGGTCGAGCTCGGCGGCGCTTTCTGCTCGGCGGGAGAAAAACCGGCGAGTATGAGCTCTCTGGTGCAAAGAAATGGAGAGGGATAGGTCTGGGGAGATGCGCAAAGAAGTGAAGTACTTATAGGCGCGGTGAAAAAGGATGGGAAAGACTGGAGATGGTGAATCTGGAGGTTTGACCGGATTGTTCCCGTCGGTACCTTGGTGGCAAACATGGCGACGACGAGCTCAGAGGTGACGCCACGACGCGAGGAAGAGTGCCAGCAGCAGCTTAACTTGGCCACGAACTCGGTCGCGCGTTTCTTCGGGAGAAGTCACCGTCCACGCACGAGAGCAGGGCGATCAAAAGATCGGCCTTGCTGCCGCCATGAACAGGAGCAAGAACTTATCCCCCCCCTTTCCCAAATCTACCCTTTTCAAATTTTGAAATTACTTAGGATTTTTTAATATAAGCTGAAAATATGCCAAAATATCAAATGCCTCAGAATTCAATACTGAACATCTTTCATTTTTGCAAGATACCCAAAATATGCTCAGATTTTGAATTAGGATTTGAATACAAAAGAGGACAAAAAGGGCAAAAGAGGACTTTTACAATTACTTTGATTTCACAAGAACACTGAAAAACATTAAACACCAAAGTTGTTCCTAAATAGAAATAGAGCAACTTGCTTTTTAAAGCATACCCAAATTCTTTCAAAATTTTGATTTATAGAAAAGGGGATAAAATAGGGTTTTTGAATTATTTAAACTATTTATTTGAATTCTAACCAAAATCTAATTTATACCTCAATGATGACTTGAATCATGACTCAAATACACCTTTGAGACATAAACCAAAGTTTGGTCCAAAACTTCACTACTATAAAAGAAATTACTATAGCACCCCAAATACAAATAAAGCACTAATTACCAAATAAGAAAGCATAAACTAGGATTTAACTTAAGCACTCTTTTATCAACTAAACACAAGCATAAAATAATAAACTTGTTTAGTGAATGCATATCCCGTTTATCACTCAAATGAAATGCCAGTGCATATGATGACATGCCAGGTTTTAGTTTGCTTACACAGAGTGTTACAGTACTCAATCTAAAGATCTACAGGGCATACAAATGATCATCATTGTTTGGAATCAACGACTCGTTGGTATTATAGTAGAACTCGCCGTTTGGATTTCTGACTTGTTCCCGAAGAAATCGTGCTATTGTCTCTTATATTGCTTTCAATTGGCCTTGTAGCATCACTTTTGCTTCAACCATTCAGTCTTCAATTGGAATTAAAGAAGATATTAGTTATATCTATATTATCAATATTAAGTCAATAAAAAATGAAAAGAAACATTGTTTACACTAGATTCTGGACTAAGGAATTTGATATTTTGTAAACACAAACGACCAGTTTATTGAAGAAAAGATCGGCCTAAAAATATAAAAGGGTTGCATGAGTCGGAGGTAACCCAGAAGCTTCGCATGGACCAACACGATGGACTTCGAAGACATGTCAGACTCAACCAAAGAGTGCAAGTTCGAGTCGTCTTTTATTTCCTTTCTTGTAATCTATTCGTAATAGGGCAGAAGTCAATCGGGTTATAAATAGCTAAAACCCCGGATTTTGTAAACACACACAATCAATCAAACACAAACCGGCCCTCGGCCAAAAACCCTAGGAGTAGGAGTAACGTAGATCTCGGCGAGACCTTCAACCAGGCAGGGCTGCACCGACATCGAGCGACCTCCGGTTTGCTTGTAAGTTTCACCAATGGCTTGTGTCATCGTGTAATAAGGCTGCATTGGCATCGACCAAACTCTTGTTAAACTATGGCATGGCTAGTTATCGGTCTAAGTTCGTCCTTTGTAAGACTGTCTTGACTCTGATCAATCTCTTGCTTTGGTCGATCTTGGCTACTTATCGGCTCTATTAGCTTGGCAAACTAATAGATTCATTAAGTTATCGATGTTGATTTATGTTTTAATTCATTTATTTACGTTTTAAACAACATCTTGCCCAATCAAGATTGGCAAAGTAACCTACGCTCAATGGATGCTTAGTATCGGCTGTTCTGAGGCTTACACGCTCACAACATAGGAATAGCCGATACAAACATCTCATCGGCTATTTGCCAATCTTGGTTGTTACATGTTGTGCATTCGAGATATCTAGTAAAGGCGCGATCTGATTTAAGAGCAAATAGATTTAATCTAACATGTCTATTATGGCTGTATTTCCGAACTCCACTGATATATATGGTAGATTAAGTCTGTTTATCTTGGTTCAAGTTATGCTTTTGTCGGGTAGATCTTGTTCGTGCTCATGGACCCCGTATCGGCTGAAATAGCCGATCCGGTTATGCTTTCTTTATAATATGTTCTTTTGAGTGGTTTGGGATCAATGGATTTACTTTATGCACAGGACGTGATCTAGCTTGACCATCATCAAGGCTGCAAGGAGACACCCCATTGTTGGTGTTTAAGTTATTTTATCGATCTATTTGTTATTATGGCTGCATGTAGACACTCCACTGTTAGCGAATAGAACTGCTCGTATATTTAGTCGATACGTTGATTTCATGTCGTTTAAAACGTGCATATAGATCTTTGATATCTTTTAAGCTTATCGGTTGTCTGCTTATTATAAGTTTTCATGTCATACATGTCATAGTCGTTATGCTTCATATCTTCTTTCGTTATCTTTACATCTCAATCTTGTGGGAGTTGACTTTTTAGTCAATATCCTAAAAACAAATGGCTATATCAGAGCCGCATAATTTGGAACTATCTGGCACTAAACCGGCAGGTTCCACGTTTTGACAACGTTTGTCTTCTGCTTGTCAATTACAGGTCAAATTGACTGGCACGCCCGAAGTCGATTTCGCTGAGAATCGGCACCACCTGCTCGTTGAAGGTTCAGGAGGTCAGGACCTGCTCTGCACTCCTCTGAGAACCGTGCGCCCGAGTGTGTTTGGCACATCCCGACCGAGATTTGTGTCAACACATTCTTTTGGCACGCCCGGTGGGACACAATCGTCTGAATCATGACGTTTGACAATGATGAAGTGCTGCAAGTAAAGATGGAAGAACTCCCAGAGCAAACTCAGCACTTAATATGAGAAGCTATTGATCATTACAAACATTTATGCTTGCTGAGTTTCAGCAAAACCAGATGATAAGAAGATCACTAAGAAAACCCATCTTCCGAGAGTGGTTTTTGATGGCCATACTGATCCAATGGTCCAAGGTTCAGCACAATGCCATGCAAGGAAGTGATTGTCAAAGCAATGTCTGCCACCTTGATGAAACCATACTGAGGCTTTTCTCAACATCCTCACAAATGCAATGAAGGAAGTTTCAACATAAGTGGAGATAGAAGAGGTCCAACATATAATATTGGAAACAATCAGGGAGCTGGAACTTCTACTGGACCTCAAACCAATGGTCCAAATAGCAATGGAAATCAGATGATGATCAACCCTGGGGGCATGACACCGCAGCCAGTGCAATAGCCGAATATGAGTGATAACATGTACTCATCGGCTATAAAAATAGCTCCTCAAGCAAGGCGCATCACAAGAGAGTTCAACACACCGCCATATCGAGGAAATGTGGCATCTGGTGATATTCCTCAGGGATATCATTATGTCTCTAATTTCTATACTTTGGATGCTCAGGAGAACCCAGGATACAATGGCAACACTGTTGGGGGGCAAAACATCGGCTATCAACAGCCAGTGAATCAGATTGACCAGTTGATGAATCGGGTAACCGACCTGGTTCAGAAGCAATTTGGTTTTGACTCCAAAATCCACTGTGACTAGTTACAAAAAGCAGTATCTGGAGTGGTTTGATCAGGTCGTTTTTCCTCCAAGATATAGAATTCCTGACTTTACCAAGTTCACAGGAACTGGTGAAGTGACGACCATGGAGCATATAACCCAGTTCCTGGTCCAGATTGGGGAGATCGGTGATGAGCAAGCACTCAAAGTCAGAATGTTCCCTCTCTCTTTATTTGGATCGACTTTCTCATGGTTTTCATCCCTGCCACCTAATTCTATTCAGAGCTAGGATGACTTGGAAGATAAATTCCATAAGTATTTCGGCTTTGGAGTGTTGGAAAAAGGCTTAGTGGACATAATCGATACAAGGGCAACTAATAATGAGTCTGGATGTCTGTACCTCCAAAGATTCAGAGAGATGAAGAATCAATGCTATTCCTTGACATTACCAGATTCAGAGGTGGTTAGCATTGCAATTCGAGGTTGATACCTGCTATTAGAGAGAAAATCGGCTTCGGTTGCAACAACATGGCCGATTTAGCTAAAAGTGTTGGAAATATGCCCTAGAGGTAATCATAGAGATGATGATATTTCTATTGTATCCATGATGTATTATATGTTCATTGAATATCCATTAAAGACAACTTGTATTGATCGGCAATTATGTGAATTGTCTGTGAAACTCTTTTACTTGTATAGTTATTCGATAGTTGTCCCTGATCGAAGTTCATGTGAGGACACACATGAATAATAGATCAGCACATGTATTAGTTGATGACTATGTTTCACAAGTCATAGACATGGAGATGTCAAACTAATAATGTGGGCACATGTATGACATGGGGCTGGACTGACCCAACATGAGATGTTCTTATTATCTCTTTACACATCATGTACGTTATGTCCTTAGACCTGAGATTGTGGTATGTACTCAAAATATGAATCGACTTACTTAGGGACTATCAAACGCTACTTCGTAACAGGGTAGTTATAAAGATAGTCTTCAGGTTTGTCAGGAAGTATGCTTTGAGACATAGACGATCAAGATGGGATTTGCCCCTCTCCATGTAAGAGAGATATCACTGGACCACTCAAATGATTGGATCATAAAATGCATGGCCATGCTTAGGTTAAGTGTTAACCTATGAGTTGGACCAAATATTGTGTGTCAAGGGAATTACGTATATGTGATCGTGGTGGTTTGTCAGATATGATCTTTGCGTATACATAGGAGTTGACACGTCTTGCTAGAGGCCGTTGTCAACTATCGGGCGAGTAGGAGTACTCGGGTCGTGTCTATGTGTGCGTGAACCCAAAGGGGTCGCACGCTTAAGGGGCTGGAAGCTTGATTCGAGTTGACTCGAGTCAGGCAGAGATTAGGGTTTGCTAATGGGCCTCCAGGTCGGTGGGCTCATTAGGGACGCCTATATAAAGAGGGGGTGGGGCGACCAGGGTTTAAAAATCTCATTAGACAGCCGTTGCCCACCCCACGCCCGCGCCTATTGCTCCTCGCAGACCTAGCAGTTTGGAGGCGTGACACTTCCACCCTGTACATGTGGGATACCTCAGAGGTGCTGCATCTGGAGCACAAGGACAAACCACACGTGGAGACGTGAAGGTTGGACGTGAACATCTACATGGCATCGCTGCGACGCGCATGTCTACACCGAGACGTCTTCCGCTGCACCTGCGCGTCTAGTGGTAATCCCGTGATCTATAACTCGCAGTAGTTCATGGTTTATGGGGTTGAATTTTTTTTTTCGGCTAGCGTAGCATCCTCGTAACCCTTCAGTGGTATCAGAGCCGTTACTGCCTCGTTATAGATTCGGTTGTGTGCATATAGAGATATGCGCGGTTGTAGATCAATTTCTGATCATGATTTGTGATCTTGCCGTATTGGTCATGTAACGATCTACTCCTACCGGTCGGAATTCCGCCATCAGAGTTAAGTGATACGTGTAAATCCAATCATGGCAAGATGGAGATCAATCAGATTGATCGAATCGAATCTAGGTCAAGAGCCGGGTGCATGAGATGTACCGCGGCATCCGCAGAAGAGCGTTGTTCGGTAAAACGGCCGTAACTTTTGCATA
The DNA here is from genome assembly GCA_009763385.1 of Coix lacryma-jobi var. lacryma-jobi. Classification (NCBI taxonomy): domain Eukaryota; kingdom Viridiplantae; phylum Streptophyta; class Magnoliopsida; order Poales; family Poaceae; genus Coix; species Coix lacryma-jobi. The sequence goes on from CM019831.1 coordinate 89,004,761, forward strand.
CGACCTCGGATTGAGATGATCTTTAAACGAAAATCAATCTACATAAAATTTTACATCCGATTTTCACTGGCCCTGGCCGGTTTCGTCGAATTTAGATTTGCGAAAAAAGGCTGGGAATTGATGACTGGTATAGCCCTTATGTGTATGTGATGCATGTATGTAATTGTTTCATGACTTTCATGTTGTGATTATGACAATATGGCTGGAGCCACATATATATTGTCCATTTGATGTAATGGCCTGCGTGCCAAAATTATGATGATCCTACACGCGACTATATAATTACTTTATTAATTACGCTAGTTGTAGCTAGTCTCGGTGGATTCATCACTGGAGGATGGCGTGTATGTACCATGTAGATGGAAATCATCATGGTGAACAGATTGACGGAGATGGAGATCTCCAAAGAAACACTGGGCTATACCAAGTCATATCTGTGTTGATGCTATTCTCTTATTATGTTCTACTTTCACGTATGATTCATGTTCATTGTCTACATGCGGTAGTGAAAGTATAGAACGATCCCTCAGTAATGTTCAAGTCATATGCTTCCCCAATCCTTGCACTGTCATATGTCTTGTACAATCGGTGGCACGCCTATGAAATTAGGGTGTCACTGATTTTCCTTGACCAGGCAGGTTCGTATCGGATACTTACTGCAGAAGGGTTGGTTGCTTGAACAAGGTCATCCTAACGGTTAGGGACCTTGAAGCATAAGGAGTTGAGCACGCATAGAGATGTTGGCCAACAACAAGAGTCATATGTGATATGATTAGCAAAGAGTTGCTTATAGATCTACCATGTCCACTAGCGGTGATGCTAAAGCTCACTAGTAGACTTGTTAGTTTGGGTCTTGAATCACTAAAAATCAATAGAGGGATATTGATCTTAGTGGGAGTAAATTTTATTAAAGTTTTAATATCATTTACTCTGTCTTGGATACATTGTCTTAGTATTTTGCATTTACTTTTGTTGTAGATCAATGGCACCTAGCAATCCACCATTTACTTTACGTTCAATCCTTGAGAAAGATAAATTGAATGGAACAAACTATGCGAATTGGATCCGCAACCTGAGAATTGTTCTCAGGGCTGAGAAAAAGGAAGATATTCTAGACACCCCACTACCAGAGGAACCTGCTGATAATGCACCTGCTACTGAGAAAACCACTTACAAGAAGCATGTGATGCTGATCTTGAAGTGGGATGTCTGGCGCTTGCGAGCATGGAACCAGATCTACAGATGTAGTTTGATAATAACCATACAGCCTACGATATGATCGTAGCGCTAGATGAGATGTTCCAGACTCAGGCTAGAACTGAAAGGTTCAGTGTTTCTAAGTGTCTTACTGAGACTAAGTTAGCCCTCATTATCGTCGAAAGGCAATAGCTCCTTGTTAGCCCTCATCTTGTTGACAATCACCTGAAAGCGAGCGAATAAGCTCTCTATGCTATCACCAGGCATGTGTCGAAAGTTCTCATACTCTCGCTTGTGCGACTCGTAGAGACGGGTTTTGACTTGAGTGGTTCCCTCATGGAACGCATGAGGGTAGCCCAAATCTACCGAGCCGTAGCGAGGTGAGAAACGCGATCAAACTCCGTCATGCTCAAACATGAGAAAAGAGCATTACGGGCTCGGCTATTGGCATCGTGCTCATCAATCTGATGCTGAGTAGCACGAGCAGCCAAGACCACGTAATCGGCAGAGTTGCAAATATCCCAGATGGAAGCACCCAAACTCTGCAGATAGGCCGACATGCGTATCTTCCAATACGCATAGTTCGTCCCATCGAAAAACGGCGGTTTGCCCACGCCACGATCCATGTCGCCTTCGGTGGATCTGGAACCGGCTAAGGTGGAAGATCCTTAACCCGCTCCGATACCAATTGAAGGACCGAGAATGCAATAGCAAGGCGACCAGAGGGGGGTGAATGGGAGCTCAAAAATTTCTCTCAAAACTTCGGCCTGTGTCCCACAAATCAACCCTCAAAAGCTTCGATTGAAACCGTGATGCCCACGACCCTTGAAAGAGGGTGGATAATCCCTAGGATCACATCGAGGCACCACAAAGCGATAGCAAGTCAAACACCAAAAGACACCGGCAAAAGTTTGACTCCTAAAAACCAAGTCCGAACGTAGATGGAAGGCTACGTCGAGAAATCACCAAATACCAATGCTAACAAGTAGCAAAGATACCTAGAGAGGTTCCTTGGTCAACTCTAGGATCAAACGAGAAGTCCGAAAACAAAGCGAAGAAGCCGGGAGACCAAAAGCACTGAGAAACTCAAGTCTGCGAGTTCCCGGACTGTCCGCGGGTATGGTCGCGGACTGTCCGCGGTACTCCTGGACTGTCTGCAAAGAAGGGGTGGACTGTCCACCGGCCAAATCCCAAAATCAGCAAGTCTGTTGAATCCTCCTGTTCGACTCCCGGACTATCCGCGAGTTTCTACGGCGGACTGTCCGCTGGTCAAAAGTCACGAACACGGTCGAAACGCGCAGCCACTGAATCGGCTGAGCCCCGACGTGCGGACTATCCGCGCCCTGAGTGGCGGACTGTCTGCGGTCACTCAGGGAGGGCGATTTCAAACGCCCTTCTCCCAAAACTTCCCAAATTTGATCCAAATCAAAATCCCTTGATCTCAAACTTGGAGCAAATGATCACGAGGTAGTTGGGAGACTATCCCCAAGAAATCATCTGCTCAAATCAACTCAATCACCGGGAAATCGAAAGGGAAGGAGTATGAACCGAAAAAGCGCCACGAAAACGAAATCAACCCGATCTACTTGTTCATGAGGAGTTAGATGAATTCCTTCGGTGGAAATGATCTCCTCACTATAAAGAACAAGTTGATTCAAACGGATTTCGAAAAGACGCAGTAGAGAGGGAGATCGAGTGACGCAAAAATCGCGGAGAAACGAAGAACGCGAAGAACACGAACAAAACGCGAATCAACACATCGATCCACAACCGTGTGGCTACCACACGCTACAACAGTGAGATTACGGTCTCACTTCCTCAAAATCTCCAATACACAGAGGTATGATTCTTTGCGGATCTCAGTTGCTACAGCAGGGGATTGGGAGAGCAGGAAAACCTCGAAGGCAAAGAGAAAAATGACTGAGATGGGATGGGAGGTGGGTGTCTCCCTCTACTTATCCTAATTCTAATTCCCACTCTACTCCTAACTAATTACAGAGTGAACCCGCTAAACCCTAGGGTTATTCTGGACTAACTCGTGGTAGGTGGTGACAAGACGGCCACGCCTGCACAACTCGTAGCGTTGCCTCGACGCAACCTCACCGATTGCCGCCATGTGCCGCCACCGCTTTGCTTTTCCTTTTCCCGGACTTCGCCCCCGGTTTTGAGGCCCAAACCGGGAAACCAGCCTTCACGACTAACCCCCGGTTTTGAGGCCCAAACCGGGAAACCAGCCGTCCATCGCCTGACTTTTGTGGCTCAAACTCAGAAACCCGCAGCACCCAGGTTTTGAGGCCCAAACCTGGAAACCGTCCTCAGCCCGAGTTTTGTGGTCCAAACTCGGAAACCGTCAGCGCCCAAGTTTTGAGGCCCAAACCTGGAAACCGTCCACACGGTGGTTTTTCTGTGGCTCAACCACCAAACCGAACCGTCGAGAGGATGCACCGCCCGTGCACCTCGTCCACCGACACGTGTCCCCAGATCCACGACCTAAGCAACACAGTGCCCGCAAGTCTTCGCTCGTCGCTGTCCCAGGCTGTCAGCCACCACAGCTGATCCTCAGGCCACCGGTCCCTCAGTCCAAGCCTCACGTCCGCCCTTCGCCACTCTCGGTCCATTGGCACGGCACGTCTCTACTCGACCTTCACCTTGCCTTCGATCACTGTATCCGTGCTCGACACCTGCACAACACAGCCAAAGAACATGCATATCATCCCAGTTGACAATCACTCATCACTTCAGACTCGGCATACACCCATGTATCCACAAGAACTTATAATAAACTAGATTCGTGGTCATGCATTGCTACGAGTCAACTAAATTTCTGTATTAAAAACATGCGGATAGCACAGATAACATTACTATATAAAATTAAATATCAACGTTAAAGTGACATTTAATCCAAAAAGTAAAGTTCGTGAAATTAACATAGTCATGAAGAGTGCGGTATTGCAGGCTCACAAACTCTACTATATAGACCTTCCCGTAAAACAACCAAGATAGTGTTTTATATCGGTACAAAAGAAATCTCTGATATCTATTTCTTCGGTGCGCCGATAAATCCACGAATAAGTTTTGACGCATCTGGGTACCGTCCTGTACACAAGTTCGAGTATATGTAAATATTAATGTAAAAATGATATCAAACAGGTAAGGGCATCCGCAATGGTGTTCAAATCGCTAGCTATTTGGTATCTAGAAAGAATGCTTTTGGCTCTCAATGTCAACTTACAAATAGCTAGCTAGATGAGATATATAAATAAATATTATTTTGATGAGACAACTTACAAAAGTAGCACTCTTATTGGCTATCGAGAAAAGAGATCAAATAGCTAGCTATTGGGAAGTCGCTAGCTATTTGATCTCTCTCCTCGATAGCCAATAAGAGTGCTACTTTTATATTATTTTTATACGTCATCTCGCTAGCTATTTGTAAAGTGCTGTTGAGAGCCAATAGAATTCCTTCTAGCTAGCTATTTGATAACCATTGCGGATGGCCTAAGAAGACAAGAAAATATATTATTTATATTGGTTCTATAAAGACGGAGCTCCATGAGATTTTTTCAACGTCATTAATATCTTGTCGGATTATTTTAATACTTTATTCATATTGGTTTCGTGCAAATAAGGCGCTCTCAGGTAAAACTGACCTGATTATACATGCACAATTTATGTTTACACACTACTGCATACTGGCATTTTGCCGAGTGTTTTTACACTCGACAAAGAGCCTAAAAACACTCGGCAAAGGCTTTGCCGAGTGTTTTTAAGCAAGACACTCGGCAAAGTTTGCTCGGCAACATAGCTCACGGCAAAAGAGACTTTGCCGAGTGCTTTTTCTAGGGGCACGCGACAAAATAATAATATATTTTGCCGAGTGCTGGACAAGGCACTCGGAAAAATTTTCGCGGCCGTTACGCCACTTGCCGTTAACAGTTACTTTGCCGATTGCCCTAAAACACTCGGCAAAAATTTTTCTGTTGTTTTCTCAAAAAACTTTGCCGAGTGTTTTGCTCAAGGCACTCGGCAAAGATTATTTTTTAAAAATAAAAACCATACTTTGCCGAGTGTTTTGGATCAAGGCACTTGGCAAAAATTATTTTTTAAAAAAATAAAACCCATACTTTGCCGAGTGTTTTCGATTAAGGCACTCGGCAAAGATTATTTTTTTAAAAAATAAAAACATACTTTGCCGAGTGTTTTGGATCAGAGCACTTGGCAAAGATTATTTTATGAAAAAAATCAAAAAAAAACTTTGCCGAGTGTCTAGCCTAAAACATTCGGCAAAGTAACCGATATCTGCAATTTTTTTAGTCCATTATAATAGATATTATATATATATACACACACACCTCAATCATCATATCTATATCACCAACATGCATTATATATCACAAGCACACGCATATTTCATAAATCCATCAAAAATCCATTACAAATCCAGCAAAGTTCACCATCACAAGTTCATTATTACAAGTTCAACATCCCTACTACGATGGCGAAAGCTGCACCCATGAGGGACCGGAGTGCGGTGAAGGATTGACGGGATGAGCCGTCGGTGACACGATAGCAGGATTGTTTGAACCCGCCGACGGTGGCTGCACAAAAGTGAAGAGATTGCATGTGTTAGGCTCAAAATTGAAAATTTAGACAGCACCTCCCCTGCACTGGGAGGTTTCCAACCTGGAAGAAAAACGTAGGCACGAAGGCCGACAACCACATTTCCGGCACGAAGGCCAACACATCAACAAGTACGGCACCAAGGCCCACACATCAACAAATCCGGTATGAAGGCCATCACTAGGTTTGACACTATGGATGCATAATTGCAGATAGATTAAGCAAGGAGCTTGATGCCTAAGAATCAAGTTGGGGAGGAGATGATAGAACGCTCAAGTATATACAGTTGAAATATATTAAAACAATCATAGAACACCACCGGAAGATGTCTATCCCAAATTATTTATTTCATTGTCTAAAGTATATTAGCAAAATCCAGTATGACATAGCACTAATGTCAAATGGGCATTAGTTTTCCCAAAAGAACGTACCTAGTTGTGAAGCTTCGTGAGAAATTCCAGAACTGCCGCGAAGAATTCCCAGGTAGTCTAATGCCACGTAGCACGGATAGCTGCAAAACAAAACAAATGGACAAACACATAGCTTCTTATTATTCATAGGATAGAAACAAGTGCATAAAACAACCTCTAAGAACACTGATCGTGAATATTTATGATGGCCTCTAAACAGATGTCATCAACTAAAATTGCTGATTGAAAGTTGTTCGGACTTATCAAAAAGGAAAATTGCAAGCAAATATTAGTGTATCATATTAGTGTTCTTAGATGTGGAGACCCGCCTTTTTAATAAATAACTAGTCATAGTTAAGTAAACATAAGTTTCTCTTTGATTACATCAAGTCGATAATTTAAAATACCTGACATGAAAAAAATGTAAAATCATATGTTCAACCTTGGAACTAATTATGTACAAATTCAAATCAAGGTAGCTTCACAAATAACATACACAATGCTTTCACTCTCACATTAGGTTATACAGTAGTATGTTCCTTACAGCTTCTTTTCCACCAAATGTTATATGTACTAGTTCATGCACCTGACCGTTTGTAAAAAAAAGGGGGTTTTAGAAGGAGCAACTCACTTGTCCAGTGCTTTGGCATAAACACAAGCAGTCAATGGTGATCAATAATATACGACAAGTTCAGACCAATGTAGCTTCACAAAATTACCACACACACATACTCCTTTCTTTTATTCTTTTACATGTAGGCTAGTACACCAGATCACTATGGCTATAATTTCACCCACTTGGTACTAGTTTATTCACATAGGTGTAGCCATGGCCTTCTAGAATGGAGTAAACCAATCCAGTAGTAGCAGCTCAACAGCATAGTGCATGCCGTGACCAGGCCATGACTTAGAGTAAAATATCTAGGAGAGATGGAGAAGAGTGATAGAAAAAGGTCTCAGTAGAAGGGAAAGGAGCCAAGCCTCCATCTAGTAGTATCCATCCAGTTCCTGCCCCGGCCTCTTCACTCAAGGTTGGGCTCTAAAACACCTCTCGTCCACTCCTTGCTTGGGAAAAACACTAGCCTGTCCACCAGCATAGATGGTGACTTGATCACCATGGGAGCACCTAGAGTGAGAAGAAAAGGGCTGACCAGGGAGAGGAAGTCACCAGGAAGCCCAAGTGCTTGCAAACAAATCCAGAAGCATATTTTAAGTAATCAAGACCTGCAGGAGAAGGAGTGAGGGAAATAAGCCTAAGATTGGAGTTGGGCATCATCAAGATTAAGGTGAGCTTCACTGCTCACAGGCACATCTTAGAATATCTCTTTTTCCCTACCAAGAACAGAAATCACCTTCCATGGACATCACCTCTGATATGTTCTAGAGTAGGACAATGATTAAGTGGTCAACAATATATTAGCCAGGAGAGATGTACCAACTGTTACTAGAACAAGAACTAGTATTTCTTTTAGCACAACTAGACACATAATACATGGGCCTTGGCTAATAGAACACTAACACAAGATCTTGCACATCTAGAGCTCTCAGGCATGTAGCTTCAGAGTTACAGACTTGCAGGCAAGGTTAAAAAAAAGCAGGGAGATGTGGGGGCAGGAAGAACTCACTGTCAGGTTGGGAAGGATTATTGTCGCCTTGTCGGACTGGTGCCCCAAACTAAAGCATTTTCCCCTCTCCAACTGGTGCCCTAAACCCTAAATGAATTCTTTCATTTCTAGGACCTGCTGTGTGAGCTATGCGGTTCTACTTGATTTGTCAAATCCGGTAGATTGGTATTCCATTGCAACATTCTAAACCAAGCCAAATTACACTTAAGGAAGGCTTATCTATGATTATCTATGATTCAAACTAAAAGCTAAAGCTAGTAAGTCAGATTTCGATTTTGCTTAGCCTTCTCTAAAACTAAACTCAACTATGCAGGCCGGCTGGTTTCCAACATCCAATGATACATCTTCCCTAAGAGCATCTTCAACAACTCTCAAATCAGCTTGGTATTCTTATAAACTTGCCAGAAACACAAAAAAACTTCTCCAACAACTCCCTAAATCAACTTGGTATTTTCCCCAAGTTGCTAAAATCCATCTCGCGGCGTATCTTTCCGCAGTGCGGAACGAGCGCGTATCCGCTCGCGCTCCCGGCCTCCCTCCCGCGTCCGTCCCCGCCCAGATCCCGCCGGTTGTCGTTGCCGCGGCGGCGGCGGAGTAGCGGCGGAGTCCAGCGCGCGCGTCGGCCTTGTCCGTCTTCCTCGGCGTGCCCGACGGCGGCGGCGCGGGGATCGGCGTGTTCCCTGAGCAGCGCCGCGCGCTGGAAGATCTCCGCGCGGGAGGTGGACTTCCAGGTGGCTGCCGTGCAGGAGTCGCTGGCGGTTCCGCGGTTGCTGGCCGCGCTATGCAAGCAGCCCCAGCTGAACGGCGAGGCCGATGAGGCCGTAGCGGCCGTCGGGCGCTCGGGCGCGTGCTGCTGGCCGCGGCCGACGCGCTGCGGGACCGTACGCCGTCGCGGCAATGCTGAGGTTCCACCTCGGTGTCCGCCGCGCGGGCCGCGACTGGACCTCCGGCCACGGCGGCCAGCGGCGTGTGGAGGCAGAGTCTGCCTGTGACCTCGCGCGGAGGAAGGGATAAGAATATTGCGGATAATGGGTGTATGCCGAGTCTCTGAGTGATGAGTGATTGTCAACGGGTTTGATCGCATGTTTCTGTGGCTTGTGTTGTGCAGGTGTCGAGCACGGAGACAGTGATCGAGGGCAAGGTGAAGGTCAAGTTGAGACGTGCCGTGCCGATGGACTGGGTGCGATGAAGGATGGGCGTGCCGTGCGGCGGACGTGCCATGCCGATGGATCGAGCAGTGAAGGGCGGACGTGAGGCTTGGACTGAGGGACCGGAGTGCCTGAGGATCAGCTGTGGTGGCTGGCAGCCTGGGACAGCGACGAGCGGAGACTTGCGGGGCACGGTGTTGCTCGGGTCGAGGACCTGGGGACACGTGTCGGTGGACGGGGTGCACGGGCGGTGCATCCCCTCACGACGTCGGTTTGGTGGCTGAGCCAGCGAAAAACCACCGGTGGACGGTTTCCAGGTTTGGGCCTCAAAACCTGGGTGCTGAGGGTTTCCGAGTTTGGCCACAAAACTCGGGCTAAGGACGGTTTCCAGGTTTGGGCCTCAAAACCTGGGCGCGGATGGTTTGCTGAGTTTGGCCTCAAAACTCAGACGCTGGTGGGCTGGTTTCCCGGTTTGGGCCTCAAAACCGGGGGATAGCTGGAAAAGGCTGGTTTCCCGGTTTGGGCCACAAAACCGGGGGTGCAGAGCGAGGGCGGCACGTGGCGGCAATCGGAAGGTTGCGTGGAGGCAACGCGGACGACTTGTGCGGGCGTGGCCGTCGGATCTACCTACCACTTGAGTTGGTCCAGAATAACCTTAGGGTTTAGCTGGTTCGCTCTGTAATTAGAATAGAGAGGGGTAGAGTAGGAAATAGAACTTAGTCTAGAATAGGATAAGTAGTCCGGGAGACACCCTCCTCCCGCTATCTCAAGTCATTTGCTCTTTCCACTTAGGGTTTCTTGCTCTCCCATCCCCTGCTGGAGCTTGCTGAGATCCGCAGAGAGAACTTGACTCTGTGTTACTGGTGATTTTGAGGAAAGGAGGCCATAACCTCCTTGTCGTAGCGTGTGTTTGCGCTTCGGCTGCAAGATCGTGGTTGTGATTCGCGTTTCATTGGTGTTCTTCACGGAATCCTTTTTCTCCACGTTCTTCCCATCGCTTGATCTCTTTGGTTGGTTCATCTTTTGCAAAACGTTTGAACCAAGTTGTTCTAGATCATGAGGCACTTCTTCCACCGAAGGAATTAACCTCTAACCCTCACGGTCTAGGAGATCGATCGATTTTTGTTTTGGATCATGTTTTTGCTTCCTTGTCCCGAAATTTCTTGATTCACCGATTTGGAGTTAGGTTCGAGCCATGATCTCTTAGCAGATAGCTCACTAACATCCTTGTGACCCCTCAGACCGAATCCCAGGCCTAGAGCTTTTGATTCGGAGGAAATCGGGTTGAATCATCAAAGAACGCACAGTTTTCGGGGGCATCGGACGCTGACACGGAGCATCGGACGCTAGGGTTCTAAGCGTCGGACGCTCCGGTGACGCGTGTCACTTTCTGAGCGTTTGTAGTGACATCGGACGCTAGGCATCGGACGCGTCCGTTGGCCCATCGGACGCGCCGGAGCCAAAGCATCGGACGCTGGTTGTTCACTGTTCACAGCGTCCGATGGTGGAAATAGTAAGGATCACGAGAGGGCAGTTTTCGCAATCGGACGCGTCGGTGGTCTGGCATCGGACGCAGGCAGCATCCCGATGCTACTGTTTTCACACGGTTTTGTCCGCGGTTCGCTCGTTCGTTGACGGAATTGATTTCTGTCTTTTGCGTTGGCTTTCTAGAGTTGTCTAGTGTCCCGCTGTGCTTCTTGGAAGCATCCACCCTACATCTAGGGTCGTGGACATTTGCAAGCTCTAGGGTTTGCTTCTGGGGTTTATTCTTGGGACAGTGGCTACTAGTTTCCGTAAGGAAAATTTGAAGCTCCCATTCACCCCCCCCTCTGGTCGCTTTCTGAGTGCTTCTTGGTCCTTCAATGGTATCGGAGCGGGGTTAAGGATCTTCCACCTTAGCCGGTTCCAGATCCACAGAAGGCGACAGGATCGCGGCGTGGCAAACCGCCTTTCTTTGATGGGACCGAAACTATGCGTATTGGAAGATACGCATGTCGGCCTATCTGCTAGAGTTTGGTGCTTCTATTTGGGATATTTGCAACTCTGCTGATTTACGTGGTCTTGGCTGCTCGTGTCACTTCAGCAACAGATCGATGAGCACGATGCCAATAGCCGAGCCCGTAATGCTCTCTTTTCTGTTTGGAGCATGGGTGAGTTTTGATCGTGTTCTCACCTCGCTACGGCTCGGGAGATCTGGGACACCCTCATGCGTTTCCATGAGGGCACCTCTCAAGTCAAAACCCGACTCTACGAGTCGTTCAAGCGTGAGTATGAGAACTTTCGACATCAGCCTGGCGAGAGCATAGAAAGTTTATTCGCTCGCTTTCAGGTGATTGTCAACAGGATGAGGGCTAACAAGGAGCAGTTGCCTTTTGACGATCATGAGCGTGCTTTGAAGCTTTTGCACACTCTTGATCGATCTGTGTGGGATTCCAAGGTTCAGGCGATCATCGAATCGCCTAACTATGAGACCCTCACATGCGATGAGCTCTTTAGTAAGCTCAAGTCCAGTGAGATTGACGCCATGTCAGGGCTTCTTATGCGAATCCTTCTGGCCCGACTATGGCTTTGGTTTTCTGGCTCTTCCGCTAACTCCTCTGCTGGCTTTGCTCTTTCTTCACTCTTTTCTGTCACAGAGGACCAGCTTGAGTCGTTGGGGGATGACGAGTTGGCAATGCTCGCCAACCGGTTCTCGCGGTTCCACAACAACCGCATGAACCATCGCCGCGGAGGAGGACGCTCAGGATGCTATGAGTGTGGCGACCCCCGAACACTTCATCGCCAACTGCCCCAAGAAGAAGCATTCATCTGGGAAGGGCGATCATGGGCACAAGTACGACTCCGGCAAGCGCAAGGAGAAGTATGTCCCCGCGAGGCACAAGCGGAGGGGCGGCTTCGACAAGGAGTACATCAAGAAGAAGTACTTGGAGAAGGCCCAAGCTGAGCAGCGTGCGTTCTTCGCCACGCTCAGCGACGTCGATGGCTCGGATGATGACTCCGCTTGCTCAAGCGATGATGAGTCCGAGAAGAAGAAGAGGATCGAGGACAAGCTGAACGGCCTCTGCTTCTTCGCCGACGACGACGGCTTTTGCACCATGGCGCTTGGTGATGAGGTCGACGGCAAGCTGGAGCACACCCCTCGGGACGACGACGACGACGACACCTCCCAGGTATCCCTCACCCACGACGAGCTTTCTGCTGAGGTTGAGAAGCTTACTGCCGCGCTCCTTAGTCAGGACAAGTTGCTTAGGCGTGCCGCTAGAGAGCGCAAGGAGTTTAGGCAGAAGTGGAGGACACGGTGACAGAGCTTGAGTTTGCCAAGTCCACCGTGGTCGTGTCGGAAGAGGTTGAGTGTGAGATGTGCACCACGCACATGACTGACCTTCTCACTTTGAGAGGTAAGTATGCTGCGTTGGTAGGAGAGGTGGATGCTAGACCTTCTCTGTTAGGTGCGTGCAAGACTTGTCCTGTCTTGCAATCTGAGTTGGCAGAGAAGAATGCCAAGATTGTGTCTCTTGAGGAGGCCAACTCAGGTAGCACTAGTGTGGCTAGGTGCACTTTGTGTGAGGGTTTGGAGATGGAGATTGCGAATGTCAAGCATGGCAAGATGCAAACCGAGGAGGAAAACACATACCTTTGGACCATCTTGTCATGGGTCTCTTGTAGTGAGCCACAGCTCGGGATGATGATCTCCCAATTTAAGCGAGCTGCTGGAGGTTCTGGTGTAGGTCTTGCTCAGGGTGTTGATCGTTCTGCTTTTGGGAAGATTGGAGAGTCGAGTGGTCTGAATCCTAGTGAGAAGCCCAACTCCACCACTACTCCCAAACTGACCAAGCTTCCATCCAAAGAGCCGGTCAAGCCTATCACCAAGGATGGGGTGTTTGAGGAACCTTCGAGAGCTCCACCCAAGAACCAAGTGTGGCATCCAAAACCCAACCACCTAAAGAACAAGCTGGATACAATGCCACCTATCCATGAGGAAGTTGCCACAGAAGGGCAAAGTGATCCACACCCACAGTCATGAGTACCAACAACCCCCTTTGCGTGCGGTGAGGTATCATTGTGATTTCTGTGGGAGAGATGGACACTTGAGCGAGTTCTGCTTTAGGCGCAAGAGAGAGGCGCGCCGTGCTAGGGAGATGAACAACCCGGACATGTACCATCCTTTTCATGATTGTACATGCGCCGAATGTTCAGAGGAGAGCACCGAGACATACTGCTTGGCCTAGAGGCGCAGTGCCTCAAGTTGTTAGGCCTAGGCCTCGTAGAGAGCGTGCCCGGTGGAGCCTGCAGTTGCAGGTTTTGGACCCCGTGATGGAGGCTTTGTAGTTGAGCGCTATCCCCCACCGCAGTTCGAGTGTCGCGGTGAGCGCTTCTTCCCTAGCGGACCACGTTTTCCTGTGCGTGGTGATCGCTACCCCCGTAGACAGTCTAGGAGTGGTTATTCTGCTAACCGATCTTTTGAGCAGCCGGCCCAACACTGGTATTCTCCTTACTTCACTAACCCCAGTGTTGGACCGTATGCTCACCCTATGTCTTTTTATTGATGTAGGTAAAACGGTTGGAGGACATTTGGTTGGTGGATTCCGGTTGCTCGAGGCACATGACCGGAAACGCCAAGTGGTTCTCCAGCCTTAGCCCTGTTGCCGGAAAGGAGTACATAACCTTCGGCGACAATAGTAAAGGTAAGGTGTTGTCTCGCGGATCGGTGCGGGTTAATGAGCACTTTGTGTTGCGCGATGTTGCTCTTGTTTCTAACCTGCATTTTAACTTGCTTTCTGTTTCACAACTTTTTGATGATGACTACGAGATTCGTTTTAAACCGAACCTTAGTCGCATCTTAGATCCTCAAGGCGATCTTGTATGTCTGATTTCGCCCTTTGGGAAAGTCTTTCGTGCGAATTTCTCGGAGTCGTTTGGTTCTTCTCGCTGTCTTTTGGCTAGTCCTTCTTCCTCCGATCTTTGGAAGTGGCATAGGAGGCTCGGTCATTTAAGCTTCGACTTGCTTGCAAGACTTAGCTCACTTGGCCTAATCCGAGGATTGCCCAAGCTTTCGATGGAGAAGGATCTAGTTTGCCATTCTTGTAGACATGGGAAGATGGTTGCCGCTCCCCACCATCCAGTGACTAAGGTCATGACCTCGCACCCTGGAGAGCTTTTACATATGGACCTTGTTGGTCCGGCTCGGGTGAGCTCGGTTGGTGGCAAGTGGTATGTTTTGGTTGTTGTTGATGACTTTTCGAGGTATTCGTGGGTCTTCTTTTTGACTGAGAAGACTGAGACTTTCTTCTTCGCTCGCAATCTGATTTTGCGTCTTCAGAACGAGTTCCCTTTGAACTCGATGCGAGCTATTAGAAGTGATAATGGTTCCGAATTCAAAAATTCGGATTTTGAGAAGTTTTGTAACCGCTTTGGTTTGGAGCATCAGTTTTCTTCCCCCTACACACCACCCCAAAATGGTGTTGTAGAGAGGAAGAATCGGACCCTTGTTGAGATGGCCAGGACGATGCTCGATGAGCATAGGACTCCCAGGCGCTATTGGGCCGAAGCTATAAACATTGCATGCTACATTTCAAATCGCATTTTTCTGAGAGCCTTTTTGAAGAAGACTTCTTATGAGTTGCGTTTTGGTCGCCAGCCCAAGGTGAGTTATTTTAGAGTCTTCGGTTGCCACTGTTTTATTTTGAAAAAGGGGAACCTGGACAAGTTTGAGTCTCGATCTTCTGACGGGGTATTTTTGGGTTATGGCACTCACACGAGAGCATATCGTGTACTTAACCTTGATACTAACCGAGTCATGGAGACATCAGATGTCACCTTCGACGAGACTCTTGTTTCTCCTTCTTCTCGTTTTGAGCGTGCAGGTGATCATGAGGTTGGAGAGCCTCTTTTTGATGACGAGGACGAGGGTGCTGAAGGTATGGATGATCCAGCACCCACTCCACCTGCCGCGCCGCAAAGAGCGGCCTCGACGACGACTCACGGCCCCGACACCTCTTCTTCCTGGGGGCCGTGGGATCCTCCACCTCGTGCGGTACCTTTTGTACCCGGGGTGGAACCAGCTGCTGATGAGGGGGAGGTCACTTCATCCCGGGAGGCGCCACGACACATCCAGCGCCAGCACCCCCCTCAGCAGATGATCGGCGATATCGGCGAGCGAGTCACTCGCTCCAGGTCACAGCACATCTCTCACTTCGCTCACTCTGCTTTTGTTGCTAATTTTGAGCCCCGAGATGTTGGACACGCTTTGACGGATCTGGATTGGGTCAATGCCATGCATGAGGAGTTAGAAAACTTTGAGAGAAATCGGGTTTGGGTTCTAGTTCCACCTCCACCTGACTGTAAACCTATTGGGACAAAATGGGTTTTCAAAA
Source organism: Coix lacryma-jobi var. lacryma-jobi (assembly GCA_009763385.1). Taxonomy (NCBI): domain Eukaryota; kingdom Viridiplantae; phylum Streptophyta; class Magnoliopsida; order Poales; family Poaceae; genus Coix; species Coix lacryma-jobi. Next base: position 89,020,135 of record CM019831.1, read on the forward strand.
ACAAGCAAGGAGAGGATGGCCACGTTGTTAGAAACAAGGCCCGCCTTGTAGCGAAAGGCTATAGTCAGAAGGAGGGGATAGATTATGAGGAGACGTTTGCTCCTGTAGCTCGTTTGGAGGCTATTAGGATACTCTTGGCTTTTGCTGCATCCAAAGGTTTCAAACTGTTTCAAATGGATGTCAAGAGTGCCTTCTTAAACGGCTACATAGAGGAGGAGGTTTATGTTGAGCAACCCCCCGGTTTTGAAAATCCCAAGTTTCCAAACCATGTCTTTAAACTTCACAAAGCTTTATATGGTTTGAAACAAGCCCCTAGAGCCTGGTATGATAGGTTAAAAACCTTTTTGCTTGCTAAGGGTTTTAAAATGGGATGTGTAGATAAGACGCTCTTTCTCCTCCGGCAAGGCAAAGACACGCTCTTGGTCCAGATTTACGTGGATGATATCATTTTCGGTGGTTCTTCTCACGCTTTGGTTGCCAAGTTTGCAGATACTATGAGCAGGGAGTTCGAGATGAGCATGATGGGCGAGCTGACATTCTTTCTCGGGTTGCAAATTAAGCAATCCCGGGAGGGGACATTTGTGCACCAGGGCAAGTACACGAAGGACTTGCTGAAGCGGTTCGATATGGGTGAGGCCAAGCCCGTTCCAACACCCATGTCGACGATGACTGCCCTGGATGCGGATGTGGATGGAGAAGCAATGGACCAGAAGGAGTACCGCAGCATGATCGGTTCGCTACTCTACCTGACGGCGACACGCCCGGACATTCAGTTCGCGGTGTGTCTGTGCGCGCGCTTTCAGGCGTCGCCGCGCACTTCTCACCGTCAGGCAGTGAAACGCATCTTCAGGTACCTTCGTTTCACACCTGAATTCGGGATTTGGTATTCTGCTTCCTCCACCCTCTCGCTTTGCGGTTATTCCGATGCCGATTTTGCTGGTTGTCGCATTGAGCGCAAGTCCACTTCTGGGACTTGCCAATTTATTGGATCTTCTCTTGTTTCGTGGTCTTCTCGCAAGCAGTCTAGTGTCGCCCAGTCTACCACGGGGCTGAGTATGTTGCTGCGGCTAGCTGCTGTTCCCAGTTACTCTGGATGATGGCCACTTTGCGTGATTTTGGTTTGAGTTTTTCTCGAGTGCCTTTGCTTTGTGACTGCACGAGTGCTATTAGCGTTGCTAAGAACCCCGTGCTTCACTCGAAAACCAAACACATTGATGTGCGCTTTCATTTCTTGCGAGACCACCAGGAGAAGGGTGATATCGACCTTCGCCATGTCGATACTCATCACCAACTGGCTGATATTTTCACCAAGCCTTTAGACGAATCAACCTTTAATAGGTTAAGGGGTGAGCTTGGTGTGTGTTTCCCCTTTTAGATGGGGGAAGCATTTTGAGTTGTATCCTAGTCTGACTCTTTTACTTAGATCTTCTTTTCTGTTGCATTTTAGCATACACATTTACATTCTGAGCTTCATGTTTATAATCACTAGAATGTAACTATCCTCTGTTTAGTATGCTCCGATGCTTATGATTGATGCTTGTAGCTTATGCTCCCTAATACATGTTATGAGTTGAGCTATTTTTTAAATGGTGAAGTTGCTTAATGTATATAATCTGGAAATGTTCACCATTGAGATATGCAACTAGCATGTGTAGGGTGTGTTGAGTCCATTCCTGCTTTTCATATATGCTAGGTTGCTATGTCTCTAGTTCTGAGTCATTCACTCGCTTGGTCTGTTCATATCATGTTTAAAATTTGAACCAAGTTTAGTGAATTGAAAAGATCGAGATGGGATTGCTTGTCAACACATCACGGTATCGAGACGGTTTCTCATTGCACTTTGAGTTAAACTTGAGCCGTGTAGTGTATGACCGAAACCGTAGCTTTAAGCTTCTGATTGCTTTGGCATAGGCTTCGCTTGGTTGAAAAGTTAGGCAAAGACAAGCTTTCAACCTCTCGCAATCACATGCTAAATAGTTGAACTTGTGAATTCTTTACCGCTGCAACTCCGATATAAAACTGAAATCACAAGTATATGCTTCATTCCTATGCATGATGATTGAACTTTGCTAGGGGTAGTTCACCTTGTATACATGTTTAGCACTTGTCTGGATTCCTATCTATACATGTGTAGTGCTATTTTGATGGTGACTATCTTTTTGGCTAAAAACTGCTCACTTTCTCATATGCTTCATATTTCGTATGTGTGATCAGTTTGAGCCTTCGCTATTTGAGTGCTTAGTTGTGCCATTGGAGCTATACCGACTAGAGCATTTTTGCACTCTTTTGACTATATGCCTGAAGCTGCTAACTTGCATTTCTAACTTCATATGCATTTTGGAAGGGGGAGCTGTGTTGGCTCAAGAGAAGAGTTTATGCTTGATAAGTGCATTTTCAACTAAGGGGGAGAGTTTTTGCAAATCATATGTCTCCTGGAGTTCAACTAAGGGGGGAGCTTTTGCTAAGGGGGAGTCCCGGGTTGCTTGCACGTGTCGAGGGGAGTTTTGCTAGTTGTGTTGAGCCGTTGCCTCTGTCTTGAGGGACTAGCAACATTTTCCTCATTTGGCGTCGAGGTTGATTTTGATTGGTTCGGAGACCTTTCGGTTGTTTTTCAATTGGTTCAGAGTGGTTTTCGTGCTAGTTGTGTTGAGCCTCTGTGCCTCTATCTTGAGGGACTAGCATTTTGCCATTTTTAGCTCTGATTTCCAATTGGTATTTTGCTAGCGGTGTTGAGCCTGTTCTACCTCTTCTTGAGGGCTAGCTTTGCTTTGCTTGGTTGCGTCGAGCCGTTGCCCATGTCTTTGGGGACCAAGTTTTTGCTTCTTCCACTTGACCTTCTTCGGCTTTGCTATGCTTTTGGGTCATTTGGTCGAGTTCTCTTCTTTCTTTTCTCTTTCTCTCATTATGATTTGTGTGAGTAGTTGACAATGCACTCATCAAGGGGGAGATTGCGGATACATGGGTGTATGCCGAGTCTCTGAGTGATGAGTGATTGTCAACGGGTTTGATCGCATGTTCTCTGGCTTGTGTTGTGCAGGTGTCGAGCACGGAGACAGTGATCGAGGGCAAGGTGAAGGTCAAGTTGAGACGTGTCGTGCCGATGGACTGGGTGCGATGAAGGATGGGCGTGCCGTGCGGCGGACGTGCCATGCCGATGGATCGAGCAGTGAAGGGCGGACGTGAGGCTTGGACTGAGGGACCGCAGTGCCTGAGGATCAGCTGTGGTGGCTGGCAGCCTAGGACAGCGACGAGCGGAGACTTGCGGGGCACGGTGTTGCTCGGGTCGAGGACCTGGGGACACGTGTCGGTGGACGGGGTGCACGGGCCGTGCATCCCCTCCACGACGTCGGTTTGGTGGCTGAGCCAGCGAAAAACCACCGGTGGACGGTTTCCAGGTTTGGGCCTCAAAACCTGGGTGCTGAGGGTTTCCGAGTTTGGCCACAAAACTCGGGCTAAGGACGGTTTCCAGGTTTGGGTTTCAAAACCTGGGCGCGGATGGTTTGCTGAGTTTGGCCTCAAAACTCAGACGCTGGTGGGCTGGTTTCCCGGTTTGGGCCTCAAAACCGGGGGATAGCTGGAAAAGGCTGGTTTCCCGGTTTGGGCCACAAAACCGGGGGTGCAGAGCGAGGGCGGCACGTGGCGGCAATCGGAAGGTTGCGTGGAGGCAACGCGGACGACTTGTGCGGGCGTGGCCGTCGGATCTACCTACCACTTGAGTTGGTCCAGAATAACCTTAGGGTTTAGCTGGTTCGCTCTGTAATTAGAATAGAGAGGGGTAGAGTAGGAAATAGACTTAGTCTAGAATAGGATAAGTAGTCAGGGGAGACACCCTCCTCCCACATCTCAGTCATTTGCTCTTTCACACTTAGGGTTTCTTGCTCTCCCATCCCCTGCTGTAGCTTGCTGAGATCCGCAGAGAAACTTGACTCTGTGTACTGGTGATTTTGAGGAAAGGAGGCCGTAACCTCCTTTGTCGTAGCGTGTGTTTGCGCTTCGGCTGCAAGATCGTGGTTGTGATTCGCGTTTCATTGGTGTTCTTCGCGGAATCCTTTTTCTCCACGTTCTTCCCGTCGCTTGATCTCTTTGGTTGGTTCATCTTTTGCAAAACCGTTTGAACCAAGTTGTTCTAGATCATGAGGCACTTCTTTCCACCGAAGGAATTAACCTCTAACCTCACGGTCTAGGAGATCGATCGATTTTTGTTTTGGATCGTGTTTTTGCTTCCTTGTCCCGAAATTTCTTGATTCACCGATTTGGAGTTAGGTTCGAGCCATGATCTCTTAGAGATAGCTCACTAACATCCTTGTGACCCCTCAGACCGAATCCCAGGCCTAGAGCTTTTGATTCGGAGGAAATCGGGTTGAATCATCAAAGAACCGCACAGTTTTCGGGGGCATCGGACGCTGACACGGGAGCATCGGACGCTAGGGTTCTAAGCGTCGGACGCTCCGGTGACGCGTGTCACTTTCTGAGCGTTTGTAGTGACATCGGACGCTAGGCATCGGACGCGTCTGTTGGCCATCGGACGCGCCGGAGCCAAAGCATCGGACGCTGGTTGTTCACTGTTCACAGCATCCGATGGTGGAACAGTAAGGTTCCCGAGAGGCAGTTTTCGCATCGGACGCGTCCGGTGGTCTGGCATCGGACGCAGGCAGCATCCGATGCTACTGTTTTCACACGGTTTTGTCCGCGGTTCGCTCGTTCATTGACGGAATTGATTTCTGTCTTTTGCGTTGGCTTTCTAGAGTTGTCTAGTGTCCCGCTGTGCTTCTTGGAAGCATCCACCCTACCTCTAGGGTCGTGGACATTTGCAAGCTCTAGGGTTTGCTTCTGGGGTTTATTCTTGGGACAGTGGCTACTAGTTTCCGTAAGGAAAATTTGAAGCTCCCATTCACCCCCCTCTGGTCGCTTTCTGAGTGCTTCTCGGTCCTTCAAATATGACGGCTGGGTCCCATCTGTAATCCTCTGTTTTTACCAAGTTGGAACACCAAGTTGTTGGAGATAGCTCTTTTTTTCACTTGCTAAATAAAATAGCAACTTGCTAAAACTCAAGATATACCAAGTGAAATTTACCAAGTTCTTGGAGATGCTCTAAGCTTCCAGTCAGTGTGCTGTCTATGATAGATAACCCACTGTACTACTTTTGGTTGTTAGATTAGCATGTCTCACTTTCATTGAGCTGTATTTTGTTCGGGCATATATATTGAGCCATTGTATGCTTGATATGCTCCTCTAGACTTGATCACAAGCTGCAATCATGAATTACTTCTATATTCATGTACGCACATGCACTCAGAATCGTTATCTTTTGCCCATTTTTTAATCTTTTCAGAGTTAAGAGCTGACACAATTAGCTTTATTGAACTTTAAAACATCTAATTTTATGATTATATTTGTTCTTGGCTTAAAACAGCTATTTTGGATGCAGCGTAAGAGCAGGTCAGAAGCACGTGGCCAAATTTATATAGGAAATTGATGTTCTCTTTACAAAATCAGCTTTGAAGTCCACATTTTGCATCAATTCTAATATCTTCCAAATGGGAAATAATGGTCATTAGTTTCACAGTTAACTCATACACCCATATAGCTCGAGTCTGTTGCTACACTACAACAGAATTGGGCTTTGGGCCCGGTCGGCAAGGGCCTTTAGCCCCGGTTGCCGAGCCGGGACTAAGCTTCCAGGACTAAAGCCCCCCCCCCCTTTAGTCCAGGCTCCGGTCATCGGAGCTAAAGCCCCCCCCTTTAGTCCCAGTTGGTAATACCAGCCGGGACTAAAGGGTGCTGCCAGCGGTGCACCGCAGCAGCACCCTTCAGCCCCGGCTGGTATTACCAGCCGGGACTAAAGGGTCCCCTGGTTTTTCCTTTTTATTTTCATTTCAGTTCTGTTTTTTGTTTTGTTTATTTATTTAATAGGTTTTCCAATATATATTCTTTGTTGCTAATATATCATAACACAATAAGCTTATTGCATGCATATATAATTGAACTATAGAACTACATATATATATATAAATATATGTACATAAAATTACAAGCAATATACATATAGAAGTTGTCCAAATATCTATCTACACAAGTTGTACTCCAAAGTTAGTACTGTAAACCTATTACAAGTTGTACTTGTGGCAGAACCTCCTAAATTAAGTGGCCCACATGCACCCATCATTGTCCTAAGGACCTTTGATCGGCATGCATGAGTTCCAAATGACTTAAGAGGTCTGTCGGGTGTCCTCTGGAAACCCGAATCATCCACGTTACATTCTTTCCAGGATAATCCCTCATCAAGCATCACAGTATTACAACAGTTTTATAGATAAGATAAATCAGAGTAACAGCGGAAAGATTATAATACATAGATTAAAACTTATGTTTAAAGTTTACATCACCAAAGTACTTATTACATAACTTGTTCGGAACTTTATATTACACAACTCATTCAAAAGAGATTACTTGCCCAAGGTCACACATCAGAATCGTTATCACTTTCTTCTACCAGAGTGAAGTAGCATTGTCCATCAAAAGGTGGATCCATGTACTCACCTGCAACAAGGGTTAACAAACCCTGAGTACAAAAGTACTCAACAAGACTTAACCGACTAGAAAAGAGGAGAAGACTCAGGAATGAGAGGCTTAGGAAGTCAAGGTAAGGCTTAAGCAAAATCAAGTATTTTGCACAAAAAGCATTTTTGTAAACCTTGTTTTATTTTGGAAAGATTTCCGTATTTCTCAATTCTTCATTGTTCAAGATTCATTTTATCTTTCAAAAACATCCCTAGTTGAGAACCACTCTCCGATGACAGTCGAAGACTAAGTCTCCATAACCGAGGAGCAACGTTAATCCGGATAAAGAATACTCAGCTGAGGATCCCTATTCACACGGCATATGTAGCACCCAAGCTTGCATAGGCCAACCCGTCTACCAGGATTCCTCCAAGATTGGGCCCGGTCCTACGCCACCCAGAAGTACAGTACACCACTCTTATCCAGGTACGACGACCACGTGGGTACAAGCTACTTCCGCCATCTCTCCACTCCCAGTGCGCGGTTGTCGGTCCCAATAAAGGATTCCTCGGAGCCAGAGCTTTCCGTAGTATGTGAATAGTTGCAAGTCTTGACCAGCAGGCTCCCATACGGATGGTCCCTAATTTTTCCGCCAGAAACTGTACCTTGGTTATATCTCACCCAAGTGTAACAGTCCTGTCAGTTTTTTTTTTCAACCCTGTCCCGGTCGGTGTCAGCTGTTGAGTCCCGGACTACAACATGACGGCACCGTACGCTAGGACAACCTCTCCTAGCCATTGACTAGGTACGGATCAGATACTTAGCCAACAGTCGGGAGTAAAACCAAATTCCCATAAATATTCTTTAAGTGATCACACTTTTAAAATTGGCATTTTTGCAAATCTATTGTATAGCATCACTAAGCATTTTGCAAATAGTTTTTAAACAAGGCAGGTGGATCTTCAGGTGGAGGTAAACAGTGCAAGGAGTAGGCCATCACACAACTCTTATAACCTAATGCAGTAGTTTATCTTAACAACATTTTAATAAAACCTTTATAAAAACAAGTAAAGGTTAAAAGCACCGGGGCTTGCCTTGAGAATCGGTGAAGTCCGAAGATTCTGAAAAACAAGAAAGGTCTGCACCCTCAGGAGAAATCCACTGAGAGTTAGGGCCTCCTGAAGCGGGATCTACACGTAGAAGTGCATATGCATGAGTAATGAGATGCTTATGATATGATCAGGGTAAAGATGGAAATTTTCTTAGCTATAACCTTTACAGAGTACAACTTTCCATCACGGTAAAGTTGCAAACCAACAAAACCACTTTAGCTATTAAAAACACTAAACAAGTTTTATTATTTTCTGATAAAGCAACTTACAAGCAATAAAAAGGTATTTGTATAAAGGAAACCCATAACCAGGGAGCAAATCTTGCTAGTTTCCCATTGGTTGTCAACAAATCCAAAAGTCACACAAATCTACAGGGATCAACTATTTTTATTTAATTTATTAACCATTTAATTAACCTTTTATTTAAACACTAAGCATACTTTGTCAAACAGAGATGAAATTGAACATGAAGGTGTATATCAGTGATATAAACTCTCATGTCAAATTTCATAAACAACAGAGCTATAGATTAGTTATAGCAAAAACAACAAAACTGATTACTGTCCATAAGGCCACAAAAAGAAAAACTTGAAACGAGCCTAAACTGGGCTTTCGGCCCAAGCCAACTCGGCCCAGCGTGGCGCGAGCGCACGGCGGTGAGTGAGGGTGCGTTCGCTCGAGGCCCGGCTCCAGCGAGACAGCGCCCGAGGGTCCGCTCGAGGCCTAGCTCGAGGCTCGGGCGATACGTTGCGCACGTGCCCGCTCGAGGCTTAGGTCGAGGCTCGGGCGAGACGGAAAAACGCTCGTCCGTCCGAGGCCTAGCTCGGGCGGGACAGCAAACACGTTCGCCTGAGGCTCGGCTCGACCGAAGTGGTGTGTCCTGACAGCTTTGCAGAAAAGCCCTTCGGCTTGCGCTAAAACAACCCGCAGTCCATGGCGCTATTCACCTGAGTCTTGGACTTTACAACCAACACCCTGGAACTTCTCATCTTTACAACGAGGAGGTCCTCGACCATGGCCGGCGCGTATGGCGATGAACCGAGCGGCGGCGTGACTTACGCCGGCCAACTCTGGCCACTAGAGACCCAACGGACGCAAGCATCAGCACCGGCAAGCCCACCGCAATCGATTGAGCCCCTAACCCTAAACTCTACTGCTTCGGCGAGGTCTGGCCACGCACGGCGGCGGATTGGATCTCGGCACAGCCGTTCCGGCGAACCTAGGCTGGTAGCCAGTGAACGAAGAAGCTAGGAAGGTGTAGAAGCTCACCCTGGTGCTGATGGTGAAGTCGGTTTGAGCGGAGGTTGCTCGGAAAGTAGGCGTCCACGGAGCAGTGGCCTTCGGCGGTAAACTCCGGCGAAGACGACGTTGTTCCGGTAAAACCTGAGCACCAGACAAGGAACCATCGAGCCGATGAGCTCTTTGGGATCAAGACGAAACACAAACACGAGACAGAGAGAGTGGAGAAGTGCTTGGTTGAGCTGACCACGGTGAGGTCGAGCTCGGCGGCGCTTTCTGCTCGGCGGGAAGAAAACCGGCGAGTATGAGCTCTCTGGTGCAAAAGAAATGGAGAGGATAGGTCTGGGAGATGCGCAAAGAAGTGAAGTACTTATAGGCGCGGTGAAAAAGGATGGGAAAGACTGGAGATGGTGAATCTGGAGGTTTGACCGGATTGTTCCCGTCGGTACCTTGGTGGCAAACATGGCGACGACGAGCTCAGAGGTGACGCCACGACGCGAGGAAGAGTGCCAGCAGCAGCTTAACTTGGCCACGAACTCGGTCGCGCGTTTCTTCGGGAGAAGTCACCGTCCACGCACGAGAGCAGGCGATCAAAAGATCGGCCTTGCTGCCGCCATGAACAGGAGCAAGAACTTATCCCCCCCCTTTCCCAAATCTACCCTTTTCAAATTTTGAAATTACTTAGGATTTTTTAATATAAGCTGAAAATATGCCAAAATATCAAATGCTCAGAATTCAATACTGAACATCTTTCATTTTTGCAAGATACCCAAAATATGCTCAGATTTTGAATTAGGATTTGAAATACAAAAGAGGACAAAAAGGGCAAAAGAGGACTTTTACAATTACTTTTGATTTCACAAGAACACTTGAAAAACATTAAACACCAAAGTTGTTCCTAAATAGAAATAGAGCAACTTTGCTTTTTAAAGCATACCCAAATTCTTTCAAAATTTTGATTTATAGAAAAGGGGATAAAATAGGGTTTTTGAATTATTTAAACTATTTATTTGAATTCTAACCAAAATCTAATTTATACCTCAATGATGACTTGAATCATGACTCAAATACACCTTTGAGACATAAAACCAAAGTTTGGTCCAAAACTTCACTACTATAAAAGAAATTACTATAGCACCCCAAATACAAATAAAAGCACTAATTACCAAATAAGAAAGCATAAACTAGGATTTAACTTAAGCACTCTTTTATCAACTAAACACAAGCATAAAATAATAAACTTGTTTTAGTGAATGCATATCCCGGTTATCACTCAAATGAAATGCCAGTGCATATGATGACATGCCAGGTTTTAGTTTGCTTAACACCAGAGTGTTACAGTACTCAATCTAAAGATCTACAGGGCATACAAATGATCATCATTGTTTGGAATCAACGACTCGTTGGTATTATAGTAGAACTCGCCGTTTGGATTTCTGACTTGTTCCCGAAGAAATCGTGCTATTGTCTCTTATATTGCTTTCAATTGGCCTTGTAGCATCACTTTTTGCTTCAACCATTCAGTCTTCAATTGGAATTAAAGAAGATATTAGTTATATCTATATTATCAATATTAAGTCAATAAAAAATGAAAAGAAACATTGTTTACACTAGATTCTGGACTAAGGAATTTGATATTTTGTAAACACAAACGACCAGTTTATTGAAGAAAAGATCGGCCTAAAAATATAAAAGGGTTGCATGAGTCGGAGGTAACCCAGAAGCTTCGCATGGACCAACACGATGGACTTCGAAGACATGTCAGACTCAACCAAAGAGTGCAAGTTCGAGTCGTCTTTTATTTTCCTTTCTTGTAATCTATTCGTAATAGGGCAGAAGTCAATCGGGTTATAAATAGCTAAAACCCCGGATTTTGTAAACACACACAATCAATCAAACACAACCGGCCCTCGGCCAAAAACCCTAGGAGTAGGAGTAACGTAGATCTCGGCGAGACCTTCAACCAGGCAGGGCTGCACCGACATCGAGCGACCTCCGGTTTGCTTGTAAGTTTCACCAATGGCTTGTGTCATCGTGTAATAAGGCTGCATTGGCATCGACCAAACTCTTGTTAAACTATGGCATGGCTAGTTATCGGTCTAAGTTCGTCCTTTGTAAGACTGTCTTGACTCTGATCAATCTCTTGCTTTGGTCGATCTTGGCTACTTATCGGCTCTATTAGCTTGGCAAACTAATAGATTCATTAAGTTATCGATGTTGATTTATGTTTTAATTCATTTATTTACGTTTTAAACAACATCTTGCCCAATCAAGATTGGCAAAGTAACCTACGCTCAATGGATGCTTAGTATCGGCTGTTCTGAGGCTTACACGCTCACAACATAGGAAATAGCCGATACAAACATCTCATCGGCTATTTGCCAATCTTGGTTGTTACATGTTGTGCATTCGAGATATCTAGTAAAGGCGCGATCTGATTTAAGAGCAAATAGATTTAATCTAACATGTCTATTATGGCTGTATTTCCGAACTCCACTGATATATATGGTAGATTAAGTCTGTTTATCTTGGTTCAAGTTATGCTTTTGTCGGGTAGATCTTGTTCGTGCTCATGGACCCCGTATCGGCTGAAATAGCCGATCCGGTTATGCTTTCTTTATAATATGTTCTTTTGAGTGGTTTGGGATCAATGGATTTACTTTATGCACAGGACGTGATCTAGCTTGACCATCATCAAGGCTGCAAGGAGACACCCCATTGTTGGTGTTTAAGTTATTTTATCGATCTATTTGTTATTATGGCTGCATGTAGACACTCCACTGTTAGCGAATAGAACTGCTCGTATATTTAGTCGATACGTTGATTTCATGTCGTTTAAAACGTGCATATAGATCTTTGATATCTTTTAAGCTTATCGGTTGTCTGCTTATTATAAGTTTTCATGTCATACATGTCATAGTCGTTATGCTTCATATCTTCTTTCGTTATCTTTACATCTCAATCTTGTGGGAGTTGACTTTTTAGTCAATATCCTAAAAACAAATGGCTATATCAGAGCCGCATAATTTGGAACTATCTGGCACTAAACCGGCAGGTTCCACGTTTTGACAACGTTTGTCTTCTGCTTGTCAATTACAGGTCAAATTGACTGGCACGCCCGAAGTCGATTTCGCTGAGAATCGGCACCACCTGCTCGTTGAAGGTTCAGGAGGTCAGGACCTGCTCTGCACTCCTCTGAGAACCGTGCGCCCGAGTGTGTTTGGCACATCCCGACCGAGATTTTGTGTCAACACATTCTTTTGGCACGCCCGGTGGGACACAATCGTCTGAATCATGACGTTTGACAATGATGAAGTGCTGCAAGTAAAGATGGAAGAACTCCCAGAGCAAACTCAGCACTTAATATGAGAAGCTATTGATCATTACAAACATTTATGCTTGCTGAGTTTCAGCAAAACCAGAGATAAGAAGATCACTAAGAAAACCCATCTTCCGAGAGTGGTTTTTGATGGCCATACTGATCCAATGGTCCAAGTTCAGCACAATGCCATGCAAGAAGTGATTGTCAAAGCAATGTCTGCCACCTTGATGAACCATACTGAGGCTTTTCTCAACATCCTCACAAATGCAATGAAGGAAGTTTTCAACATAAGTGGAGATAGAAGAGGTCCAACATATAATATTGGAAACAATCAGGGAGCTGGAACTTCTACTGGACCTCAAACCAATGGTCCAAATAGCAATGGAAATCAGATGATGATCAACCCTGGGGGCATGACACCGCAGCCAGTGCAATAGCCGAATATGAGTGATAACATGTACTCATCGGCTATAAAAATAGCTCCTCAAGCAAGGCGCATCACAAGAGAGTTCAACACACCGCCATATCGAGGAAATGTGGCATCTGGTGATATTCCTCAGGGATATCATTATGTCTCTAATTTCTATACTTTGGATGCTCAGGAGAACCCAGGATACAATGGCAACACTGTTGGGGGGCAAAACATCGGCTATCAACAGCCAGTGAATCAGATTGACCAGTTGATGAATCGGGTAACCGACCTGGTTCAGAAGCAATTTGGTTTGACTCCAAAATCCACTGTGACTAGTTACAAAAAGCAGTATCTGGAGTGGTTTGATCAGGTCGTTTTTCCTCCAAGATATAGAATTCCTGACTTTACCAAGTTCACAGGAACTGGTGAAGTGACGACCATGGAGCATATAACCCAGTTCCTGGTCCAGATTGGGGAGATCGGTGATGAGCAAGCACTCAAAGTCAGAATGTTCCCTCTCTCTTTATTTGGATCGACTTTCTCATGGTTTTCATCCCTGCCACCTAATTCTATTCAGAGCTAGGATGACTTGGAAGATAAATTCCATAAGTATTTCGGCTTTGGAGTGTTGGAAAAAGGCTTAGTGGACATAATCGATACAAGGCAAACTAATAATGAGTCTGGATGTCTGTACCTCCAAAGATTCAGAGAGATGAAGAATCAATGCTATTCCTTGACATTACCAGATTCAGAGGTGGTTAGCATTGCAATTCGAGGTTTGATACCTGCTATTAGAGAGAAAATCGGCTTCGGTTGCAACAACATGGCCGATTTAGCTAAAAAGTGTTGGAAATATGCCCTAGAGGTAATCATAGAGATGATGATATTTCTATTGTATCCATGATGTATTATATGTTCATTGAATATCCATTAAAGACAACTTGTATTGATCGGCAATTATGTGAATTGTCTGTGAAACTCTTTTACTTGTATAGTTATTCGATAGTTGTCCCTGATCGAAGTTCATGTGAGGACACACATGAATAATAGATCAGCACATGTATTAGTTGATGACTATGTTTCACAAGTCATAGACATGGAGATGTCAAACTAATAATGTGGGCACATGTATGACATGGGGCTGGACTGACCCAACATGAGATGTTCTTATTATCTCTTTACACATCATGTACGTTATGTCCTTAGACCTGAGATTGTGGTATGTACTCAAAATATGAATCGACTTACTTAGGGACTATCAAACGCTACTTCGTAACAGGGTAGTTATAAAGATAGTCTTCAGGTTTGTCAGGAAGTATGCTTTGAGACATAGACGATCAAGATGGGATTTGCCCCTCTCCATGTAAGAGAGATATCACTGGACCACTCAAATGATTGGATCATAAAATGCATGGCCATGCTTAGGTTAAGTGTTAACCTATGAGTTGGACCAAATATTGTGTGTCAAGGGAATTACGTATATGTGATCGTGGTGGTTTGTCAGATATGATCTTTGCGTATACATAGGAGTTGACACGTCTTGCTAGAGGCCGTTGTCAACTATCGGGCGAGTAGGAGTACTCGGGTCGTGTCTATGTGTGCGTGAACCCAAAGGGTCGCACGCTTAAGGGGCTGGAAGCTTGATTCGAGTTTGACTCGAGTCAGGCAGAGATTAGGGTTTGCTAATGGGCCTCCAGGTCGGTGGGCTCATTAGGGACGCCTATATAAAGAGGGGGTGGGGCGACCAGGGTTTAAAAATCTCATTAGACAGCCGTTGCCCACCCCACGCCCGCGCCTATTGCTCCTCGCAGACCTAGCAGTTTGGAGGCGTGACACTTCCACCCTGTACATGTGGGATACCTCAGAGGTGCTGCATCTGGAGCACAAGGACAAACCACACGTGGAGACGTGAAGGTTGGACGTGAACATCTACATGGCATCGCTGCGACGCGCATGTCTACACCGAGACGTCTTCCGCTGCACCTGCGCGTCTAGTGGTAATCCCGTGATCTATAACTCGCAGTAGTTCATGGTTTATGGGGTTGAATTTTTTTTTTCGGCTAGCGTAGCATCCTCGTAACCCTTCAGTGGTATCAGAGCCGTTACTGCCTCGTTATAGATTCGGTTGTGTGCATATAGAGATATGCGCGGTTGTAGATCAATTTCTGATCATGATTTGTGATCTTGCCGTATTGGTCATGTAACGATCTACTCCTACCGGTCGGAATTCCGCCATCAGAGTTAAGTGATACGTGTAAATCCAATCATGGCAAGATGGAGATCAATCAGATTGATCGAATCGAATCTAGGTCAAGAGCCGGGTGCATGAGATGTACCGCGGCATCCGCAGAAGAGCGTTGTTCGGTAAAACGGCCGTAACTTTTGCATACGACCTCGGATTGAGATGATCTTTAAACGAAAATCAATCTACATAAAATTTTACATCCGATTTTCACTGGCCCTGGCCGGTTTCGTCGAATTTAGATTTGCGAAAAAAGGCTGGGAATTGATGACTGGTATAGCCCTTATGTGTATGTGATGCATGTATGTAATTGTTTCATGACTTTCATGTTGTGATTATGACAATATGGCTGGAGCCACATATATATTGTCCATTTGATGTAATGGCCTGCGTGCCAAAATTATGATGATCCTACACGCGACTATATAATTACTTTATTAATTACGCTAGTTGTAGCTAGTCTCGGTGGATTCATCACTGGAGGATGGCGTGTATGTACCATGTAGATGGAAATCATCATGGTGAACAGATTGACGGAGATGGAGATCTCCAAAGAAACACTGGGCTATACCAAGTCATATCTGTGTTGATGCTATTCTCTTATTATGTTCTACTTTCACGTATGATTCATGTTCATTGTCTACATGCGGTAGTGAAAGTATAGAACGATCCCTCAGTAATGTTCAAGTCATATGCTTCCCCAATCCTTGCACTGTCATATGTCTTGTACAATCGGTGGCACGCCTATGAAATTAGGGTGTCACTGATTTTCCTTGACCAGGCAGGTTCGTATCGGATACTTACTGCAGAAGGGTTGGTTGCTTGAACAAGGTCATCCTAACGGTTAGGGACCTTGAAGCATAAGGAGTTGAGCACGCATAGAGATGTTGGCCAACAACAAGAGTCATATGTGATATGATTAGCAAAGAGTTGCTTATAGATCTACCATGTCCACTAGCGGTGATGCTAAAGCTCACTAGTAGACTTGTTAGTTTGGGTCTTGAATCACTAAAAATCAATAGAGGGATATTGATCTTAGTGGGAGTAAATTTTATTAAAGTTTTAATATCATTTACTCTGTCTTGGATACATTGTCTTAGTATTTTGCATTTACTTTTGTTGTAGATCAATGGCACCTAGCAATCCACCATTTACTTTACGTTCAATCCTTGAGAAAGATAAATTGAATGGAACAAACTATGCGAATTGGATCCGCAACCTGAGAATTGTTCTCAGGGCTGAGAAAAAGGAAGATATTCTAGACACCCCACTACCAGAGGAACCTGCTGATAATGCACCTGCTACTGAGAAAACCACTTACAAGAAAGCATGTGATGCTGATCTTGAAGTGGGATGTCTGGCGCTTGCGAGCATGGAACCAGATCTACAGATGTAGTTTGATAATAACCATACAGCCTACGATATGATCGTAGCGCTAGATGAGATGTTCCAGACTCAGGCTAGAACTGAAAGGTTCAGTGTTTCTAAGTGTCTTACTGAGACTAAGTTAGCCCTCATTATCGTCGAAAGGCAATAGCTCCTTGTTAGCCCTCATCTTGTTGACAATCACCTGAAAGCGAGCGAATAAGCTCTCTATGCTATCACCAGGCATGTGTCGAAAGTTCTCATACTCTCGCTTGTGCGACTCGTAGAGACGGGTTTTGACTTGAGTGGTTCCCTCATGGAAACGCATGAGGGTAGCCCAAATCTACCGAGCCGTAGCGAGGTGAGAAACGCGATCAAACTCCGTCATGCTCAAACATGAGAAAAGAGCATTACGGGCTCGGCTATTGGCATCGTGCTCATCAATCTGATGCTGAGTAGCACGAGCAGCCAAGACCACGTAATCGGCAGAGTTGCAAATATCCCAGATGGAAGCACCCAAACTCTGCAGATAGGCCGACATGCGTATCTTCCAATACGCATAGTTCGTCCCATCGAAAAACGGCGGTTTGCCCACGCCACGATCCATGTCGCCTTCGGTGGATCTGGAACCGGCTAAGGTGGAAGATCCTTAACCCGCTCCGATACCAATTGAAGGACCGAGAATGCAATAGCAAGGCGACCAGAGGGGGGTGAATGGGAGCTCAAAAATTTCTCTCAAAACTTCGGCCTGTGTCCCACAAATCAACCCTCAAAAGCTTCGATTGAAACCGTGATGCCCACGACCCTTGAAAGAGGGTGGATAATCCCTAGGATCACATCGAGGCACCACAAAGCGATAGCAAGTCAAACACCAAAAGACACCGGCAAAAGTTTGACTCCTAAAAACCAAGTCCCGAACGTAGATGGAAGGCTACGTCGAGAAATCACCAAATACCAATGCTAACAAGTAGCAAAGATACCTAGAGAGGTTCCTTGGTCAACTCTAGGATCAAACGAGAAGTCCGAAAACAAAGCGAAGAAGCCGGGAGACCAAAAGCACTGAGAAACTCAAGTCTGCGAGTTCCCGGACTGTCCGCGGGTATGGTCGCGGACTGTCCGCGGTACTCCTGGACTGTCTGCAAAGAAGGGGTGGACTGTCCACCGGCCAAATCCCAAAATCAGCAAGTCTGTTGAATCCTCCTGTTCGACTCCCGGACTATCCGCGAGTTTCTACGGCGGACTGTCCGCTGGTCAAAAGTCACGAACACGGTCGAAACGCGCAGCCACTGAATCGGCTGAGCCCCGACGTGCGGACTATCCGCGCCCTGAGTGGCGGACTGTCTGCGGTCACTCAGGGAGGGCGATTTCAAACGCCCTTCTCCCAAAACTTCCCAAATTTGATCCAAATCAAAATCCCTTGATCTCAAACTTGGAGCAAATGATCACGAGGTAGTTGGGAGACTATCCCCAAGAAATCATCTGCTCAAATCAACTCAATCACCGGGAAATCGAAAGGGAAGGAGTATGAACCGAAAAAGCGCCACGAAAACGAAATCAACCCGATCTACTTGTTCATGAGGAGTTAGATGAATTCCTTCGGTGGAAATGATCTCCTCACTATAAAGAACAAGTTGATTCAAACGGATTTCGAAAAGACGCAGTAGAGAGGGAGATCGAGTGACGCAAAAATCGCGGAGAAACGAAGAACGCGAAGAACACGAACAAAACGCGAATCAACACATCGATCCACAACCGTGTGGCTACCACACGCTACAACAGTGAGATTACGGTCTCACTTCCTCAAAATCTCCAATACACAGAGGTATGATTCTTTGCGGATCTCAGTTGCTACAGCAGGGGATTGGGAGAGCAGGAAAACCTCGAAGGCAAAGAGAAAAATGACTGAGATGGGATGGGAGGTGGGTGTCTCCCTCTACTTATCCTAATTCTAATTCCCACTCTACTCCTAACTAATTACAGAGTGAACCCGCTAAACCCTAGGGTTATTCTGGACTAACTCGTGGTAGGTGGTGACAAGACGGCCACGCCTGCACAACTCGTAGCGTTGCCTCGACGCAACCTCACCGATTGCCGCCATGTGCCGCCACCGCTTTGCTTTTCCTTTTCCCGGACTTCGCCCCCGGTTTTGAGGCCCAAACCGGGAAACCAGCCTTCACGACTAACCCCCGGTTTTGAGGCCCAAACCGGGAAACCAGCCGTCCATCGCCTGACTTTTGTGGCTCAAACTCAGAAACCCGCAGCACCCAGGTTTTGAGGCCCAAACCTGGAAACCGTCCTCAGCCCGAGTTTTGTGGTCCAAACTCGGAAACCGTCAGCGCCCAAGTTTTGAGGCCCAAACCTGGAAACCGTCCACACGGTGGTTTTTCTGTGGCTCAACCACCAAACCGAACCGTCGAGAGGATGCACCGCCCGTGCACCTCGTCCACCGACACGTGTCCCCAGATCCACGACCTAAGCAACACAGTGCCCGCAAGTCTTCGCTCGTCGCTGTCCCAGGCTGTCAGCCACCACAGCTGATCCTCAGGCCACCGGTCCCTCAGTCCAAGCCTCACGTCCGCCCTTCGCCACTCTCGGTCCATTGGCACGGCACGTCTCTACTCGACCTTCACCTTGCCTTCGATCACTGTATCCGTGCTCGACACCTGCACAACACAGCCAAAGAACATGCATATCATCCCAGTTGACAATCACTCATCACTTCAGACTCGGCATACACCCATGTATCCACAAGAACTTATAATAAACTAGATTCGTGGTCATGCATTGCTACGAGTCAACTAAATTTCTGTATTAAAAACATGCGGATAGCACAGATAACATTACTATATAAAATTAAATATCAACGTTAAAGTGACATTTAATCCAAAAAGTAAAGTTCGTGAAATTAACATAGTCATGAAGAGTGCGGTATTGCAGGCTCACAAACTCTACTATATAGACCTTCCCGTAAAACAACCAAGATAGTGTTTTATATCGGTACAAAAGAAATCTCTGATATCTATTTCTTCGGTGCGCCGATAAATCCACGAATAAGTTTTGACGCATCTGGGTACCGTCCTGTACACAAGTTCGAGTATATGTAAATATTAATGTAAAAATGATATCAAACAGGTAAGGGCATCCGCAATGGTGTTCAAATCGCTAGCTATTTGGTATCTAGAAAGAATGCTTTTGGCTCTCAATGTCAACTTACAAATAGCTAGCTAGATGAGATATATAAATAAATATTATTTTGATGAGACAACTTACAAAAGTAGCACTCTTATTGGCTATCGAGAAAAGAGATCAAATAGCTAGCTATTGGGAAGTCGCTAGCTATTTGATCTCTCTCCTCGATAGCCAATAAGAGTGCTACTTTTATATTATTTTTATACGTCATCTCGCTAGCTATTTGTAAAGTGCTGTTGAGAGCCAATAGAATTCCTTCTAGCTAGCTATTTGATAACCATTGCGGATGGCCTAAGAAGACAAGAAAATATATTATTTATATTGGTTCTATAAAGACGGAGCTCCATGAGATTTTTTCAACGTCATTAATATCTTGTCGGATTATTTTAATACTTTATTCATATTGGTTTCGTGCAAATAAGGCGCTCTCAGGTAAAACTGACCTGATTATACATGCACAATTTATGTTTACACACTACTGCATACTGGCATTTTGCCGAGTGTTTTTACACTCGACAAAGAGCCTAAAAACACTCGGCAAAGGCTTTGCCGAGTGTTTTTAAGCAAGACACTCGGCAAAGTTTGCTCGGCAACATAGCTCACGGCAAAGAGACTTTGCCGAGTGCTTTTTCTAGGGGCACGCGACAAAATAATAATATATTTTGCCGAGTGCTGGACAAGGCACTCGGAAAAATTTTCGCGGCCGTTACGCCACTTGCCGTTAACAGTTACTTTGCCGATTGCCCTAAAACACTCGGCAAAAATTTTTCTGTTGTTTTCTCAAAAAACTTTGCCGAGTGTTTTGCTCAAGGCACTCGGCAAAGATTATTTTTTTAAAAAATAAAAACCATACTTTGCCGAGTGTTTTGGATCAAGGCACTTGGCAAAAATTATTTTTTAAAAAATAAAACCCATACTTTGCCGAGTGTTTTCGATTAAGGCACTCGGCAAAGATTATTTTTTTAAAAAATAAAAACATACTTTGCCGAGTGTTTTGGATCAGAGCACTTGGCAAAGATTATTTTATGAAAAAAATCAAAAAAAAACTTTGCCGAGTGTCTAGCCTAAAACATTCGGCAAAGTAACCGATATCTGCAATTTTTTTAGTCCATTATAATAGATATTATATATATATACACACACACCTCAATCATCATATCTATATCACCAACATGCATTATATATCACAAGCACACGCATATTTCATAAATCCATCAAAAATCCATTACAAATCCAGCAAAGTTCACCATCACAAGTTCATTATTACAAGTTCAACATCCCTACTACGATGGCGAAAGCTGCACCCATGAGGGACCGGAGTGCGGTGAAGGATTGACGGGATGAGCCGTCGGTGACACGATAGCAGGATTGTTTGAACCCGCCGACGGTGGCTGCACAAAAGTGAAGAGATTGCATGTGTTAGGCTCAAAATTGAAAATTTAGACAGCACCTCCCCTGCACTGGGAGGTTTCCAACCTGGAAGAAAAACGTAGGCACGAAGGCCGACAACCACATTTCCGGCACGAAGGCCAACACATCAACAAGTACGGCACCAAGGCCCACACATCAACAAATCCGGTATGAAGGCCATCACTAGGTTTGACACTATGGATGCATAATTGCAGATAGATTAAGCAAGGAGCTTGATGCCTAAGAATCAAGTTGGGGAGGAGATGATAGAACGCTCAAGTATATACAGTTGAAATATATTAAAACAATCATAGAACACCACCGGAAGATGTCTATCCCAAATTATTTATTTCATTGTCTAAAGTATATAGCAAAATCCAGTATGACATAGCACTAATTTCAAATGGGCATTAGTTTTCCCAAAAAGAACGTACCTAGTTGTGAAGCTTCGTGAGAAATTCCAGAACTTCGCGAAGAATTCCAGGTAGTCTAATGCCACGTAGCACGGATAGCTGCAAAACAAAACAAATGGACAAACACATAGCTTCTTATTATTCATAGGACAGAAACAAGTGCATAAAACAACCTCTAAGAACACTGATTCGTGAATATTTCTGATGGCCTCTAAACAGATGTCATCAACTAAAATTGCTGATTGAAAGTTGTTCGACTTATCAAAAAGGAAAATTGCAAGCAAATATTAGTGTATCATATTAGTGTTCTTAGATGTGGAGACCCGCCTTTTTAATAAATAACTAGTCATAGTTAAGTAAACAATAAGTTTCTCTTGATTACATCAAGTCGATAATTTAAAATACCTGACATGAAAAAAAATGTAAAATCATATGTTCAACCTTGGAACTAATTATGTACAAATTCAAATCAAGGTAGCTTCACAAATAACATACACAATGCTTTCACTCTCACATTAGGTTATACAGTAGTATGTTCCTTACAGCTTCTTTTCCACCAAATGTTATATGTACTAGTTCATGCACCTGACCGTTTGTAAAAAAAGGGGTTTTAGAAGGAGCAACTCACTTGTCCAGTGCTTTGGCATAAAACACAAGCAGTCAATGGTGATCAATAATATACGACAAGTTCAGACCAATGTAGCTTCACAAAATTACCACACACACATACTCCTTTCTTTTATTCTTTTACAAGTAGGCTAGTACACAGATCACTATGGCTATAATTTCACCCACTTGGTACTAGTTTATTCACATAAGGTGTAGCCATGGCCTTCTAGAATGGAGTAAACCAATCCAGTAGTAGCAGCTCAACAGCATAGTGCACTGCCGTGACCAGGCCATGACTTAGAGTAAAATATCTAGGAGAGATGGAGAAGAGTGATAGAAAAAGGTCTCAGTAGAAGGGAAAGGAGCCAAGCCTCCATCTAGTAGTAGCCATCCAGTTCCTGCCCGGCCTCTTCACTCAAGGTTGGGGCCTCTAAAACACCTCTCGTCCACTCCTTGCTTGGGAAAAACACTAGCCTGTCCACCAGCATAAGATGGTGACTTGATCACCATGGGGAGCACCTAGAGTGAGAAGAAAAGGGGCTGACCAGGAGAGGAAGTCACCGGAAAGCCCAAGTGCTTGCAAACAAATCCAGAAGCATATTTTAAGTAATCAAGACCCGCAGGAGAAGGAGTGAGGGAAATAAGCCTAAGATTGGAGTTGGGCATCATCAAGATTAAGGTGAGCTTCACTGCTCACAGGCACATCTTAGAATATCTCTTTTTCCCTACCAAGAACAGAAATCACCTTCCATGGACATCACCTCTGATATGTTCTAGAGTAGGACAATGATTAAGTGGTCAACAATATATTAGCCAGGAGAGATGTACCAACTGTTACTAGAACAAGAACTAGTATTTCTTTTAGCACAACTAGACACATAATACATGGGCCTTGGCTAATAGAACACTAACACAAGATCTTGCACATCTAGAGCTCTCAGGCATGTAGCTTCAGAGTTACAGACTTGCAGGCAAGGTTAAAAAAAAGCAGGGAGATGTGGGGGCAGGAAGAACTCACTGTCAGGTTGGGAAGGATTATTGTCGCCTTGTCGGACTGGTGCCCCAAACTAAAGCATTTTCCCCTCTCCAACTGGTGCCCTAAACCCTAAATGAATTCTTTCATTTCTAGGACCTGCTGTGTGAGCTATGCGGTTCTACTTGATTTGTCAAATCCGGTAGATTGGTATTCCATTGCAACATTCTAAACCAAGCCAAATTACACTTAAGGAAGGCTTATCTATGATTATCTATGATTCAAACTAAAAGCTAAAGCTAGTAAGTCAGATTTCGATTTTGCTTAGCCTTCTCTAAAACTAAACTCAACTATGCAGGCCGGCTGGTTTCCAACATCCAATGATACATCTTCCCTAAGAGCATCTTCAACAACTCTCTAAATCAGCTTGGTATTCTTATAAACTTGCCAGAAACACAAAAAAAACTTCTCCAACAACTCCCTAAATCAACTTGGTATTTTCCCCAAGTTGCTAAAATCCATCCTCGCGCGCGTATCTTTCCGCAGTGCGGAACGAGCGCGTATCCGCTCGCGCTCCCCGGCCTCCCTCCCGCGTCCGTCCCCCGCCCAGATCCCGCCGGTTGTCGTTGCCGCGGCGGCGGCGGAGTCCAGCGGCGGAGTCCAGCGCGCGCCGTCGGCCTTGTCCGTCTTCCTCGGCGTGCCCGACGGCGGCGGCGCGGGGATCGGCGTGTTCCCTGAGCAGCGCCGCGCGCTGGAAGATCTCCGCGCGGGAGGTGGACTTCCAGGTGGCTGCCGTGCAGGAGTCGCTGGCGGTTCCGCGGTTGCTGGCCGCGCTATGCAAGCAGCCCCAGCTGAACGGCGAGGCCGACGAGGCCGTAGCGGCCGTCGGGCGCTCGCTGCGCGTGCTGCTGGCCGCGGCCGACGCGCTGCGGGACCGTACGCCGTCGCGGCAATGCTGAGGTTCCACCTCGGTGTCCGCCGCGCGAGCCGCGACTGGACCTCCGGCCACGGCGGCCAGCGGCGCGTGGAGGCAGAGTCTGCCTGTGACCTCGCGCGGAGGAAGGGGATAAGAATATGACGGCTGGGTCCCATCTGTAATCCTCTGTTTTTACCAAGTTGGAACACCAAGTTGTTGGAGATAGCTCTTTTTTTCACTTGCTAAATAAAATAGCAACTTGCTAAAACTCAAGATATACCAAGTAAAATTTACCAAGTTCTTGGAGATGCTCTAAGCTTCCAGTCAGTGTGCTGTCTATGATAGATAACCCACTGTACTACTTTTGGTTGTTAGATTAGCATGTGTCACTTTCATTGAGCTGTATTTTGTTCGGGCATATATATTGAGCCATTGTATGCTTGATATGCTCCTCTAGACTTGATCACAAGCTGCAATCATGAATTACTTCTATATTCATGTACGCACATGCACTCAGAATCGTTATCTTTTGCCCATTTTTTAATCTTTTCAGAGTTAAGAGCTGACACAATTAGCTTTATTGAACTTTAAAACATCTAATTTTATGATTATATTTGTTCTTGGCTTAAAACAGCTATTTTGGATGCAGCGTAAGAGCAGGTCAGAAGCACGTGGCCAAATTTATATAGGAAATTGATGTTCTCTTTACAAAATCAGCTTTGAAGTCCACATTTTGCATCAATTCTAATATCTTCCAAATGGGAAATAATGGTCATTAGTTTCACAGTTAACCCATACACCCATATAGCTCGAGTCTGTTGCTACACTACAACAGAATTGGGCTTTGGGCCCGGTCGGCAAGGGCCTTTAGCCCCGGTTGCCGAGCCGGGGCTAAGCTTCCAGGACTAAAGCCCCCCCCCCCCCCCCCGCCTTTAGTCCAGGCTCCGGTCAACGGAGCTAAAGCCCCCCCTTTAGTCCCAGTTGGTAATACCAGCCGGGACTAAAGGGTGCTGCCAGCGGTGCACCGCAGCAGCACCCTTTAGCCCCCGGCTTTAGCCCCCGGCTGGTATTACCAGCCGGGACTAAAGGGTCCCCTGGTTTTTCCTTTTTATTTTCATTTCAGTTCTGTTTTTAGTTTTGTTTATTTATTTAATAGGTTTTCCAATATATATTCTTTGTTGCTAATATATATAACACAATAAGCTTATTGCATGCATATATAATTGAACTATAGAACTACATATATATATATATATATATATAAATATATGTACATAAAATTACAAGCAATGTACATATAGAAGTTGTCCAAATATCTATCTACACAAGTTGTACTCCAAAGTTAGTACTGTAAACCTATTACAAGTTGTACTCAATCTAAAGATCTACAGGGCATACAAATGATCATCATTGTTTGGAATCAACGACTCGTTGGTATTATAGTAGAACTCGCCGTTTGGATTTCTGACTTGTTCCCGAAGAAATCATGCTATTGTCTCTTATATTGCTTTCAATTGGCCTTGTAGCATCACTTTTTGCTTCAACCATTCAGTCTTCAATTGGAATTAAAGAAGATATTAGTTATATCTATATTATCAATATTAAGTCAATAAAAAATGAAAAGAAACATTGTTTACACCAGATTCTGGACTAAGGAATTTGATATTTTGTAAACACAAACGGCCAGTTTATTGAAGAAAAGATCGGCCTAAAAATATAAAAGGGTTGCATGAGTCGGAGGTAACCCAGAAGCTTCGCATGGACCAACACGATGGACTTCGAAGACATGTCAGACTCAACCAAAGAGTGCAAGTTCGAGTCGTCTTTTATTTTCCTTTCTTGTAATCTATTCGTAATAGGGCAGAAGTCAATCGGGTTATAAATAGCTAAAAACCCGGATTTTGTAAACACACACAATCAATCAAACACAACCGGCCCTCGGCCAAAAACCCTAGGAGTAGGAGTAACGTAGATCTCGGCGAGACCTTCAACCAGGCAGGGCTGCACCGGCATCGACCGACCTCCGGTTTGCTTGTAAGTTTCACCAATGGCTTGTGTCATCGTGTAATAAGGCTGCATTGGCATCGACCAAACTCTTGTTAAACTATGGCATGGCTAGTTATCGGTCTAAGTTCGTCCTTTGTAAGACTGTCTTGACTCTGATCAATCTCTTGCTTTGGTCGATCTTGGCTACTTATCGGCTCTATTAGCTTGGCAAACTAATAGATTCATTAAGTTATCGATGTTGTTTTATGTTTTAATTCATTTATTTACGTTTTAAACAACATCTTGCCCAATCAAGATTGGCAAAGTAACCTACGCTCAATGGATGCTTAGTATTGGCTGTTCTGAGGCTTACACGCTCACAACAGAGGAAATAGCCGATACAAACATCTCATCGGCTATTTGCCAATCTTGGTTGTTACATGTTGTGCATTCGAGATATCTAGTAAAGGCGCGATCTGATTTAAGAGCAAATAGATTTAATCTAACATGTCTATTACGGCTGTATTTCCGAACTCCACTGATATATATGGTAGATTAAGTCTGTTTATCTTGGTTCAAGTTATGCTTTTGTCGGGTAGATCTTGTTCGTGCTCATGGACCCCGTATCGGCTGAAATAGTCGATCCGGTTATGCTTTCTTTATAATATGTTCTTTTAAGTGGTTTGGGATCAACGGATTTACTTTATGCACAGGACGTGATCTAGCTTGACCATCATCAAGGCTACATGGAGACACCCCATTGTTGGTGTTTAAGTTATTTTATCGATCTATTTGTTATTATGGCTGCATGTAGACACTCCACTGTTAGCGAATAGAACTGCTCGTGTATTTAGTCGATACGTTGATTTCATGTCGTTTAAACGTGAATATAGATCTTTGATATCTTTTAAGCTTATCGGTTGTCTGCTTATTATAAGTTTTCATGTCATACATGGCATGGTCGTTATGCTTCATATCTTCTTTCGTTATCTTTACATCGCAATCTTGTGGGAGTTGACTTTTTAGTCAATATCCTAAAAACAAATGGCTATATCAGAGCCGCATAATTTGGATCTATCTGGCACTAAACCGGCAGGTTCCACGTTTTGACAACGTTTGTCTTCTGCTTGTCAATTACAGGTCAAATTGACTGGCACGCCCGAAGTCGATTTCGCTGAGAATCGGCACCACCTGCTCATTGAAGGTTCAGGAGGTCAGGACCTGCTCTGCACACCTCTGAGAACCGTGCGCCCGAGTGTGTTTGGCACATCCGACCGAGATTTTGTGTCAACACATTATTTTGGCACGCCCGGTGGGACACAATCGTCTGAATCATGACGTTTGACAATGATGAAGTGCTGCAAGTAAAGATGGAAGAACTCCCAGAGGAAACTCAGCGCTTAATAGGAGAAGCTATTGATCATTACAAACACTTATGCTTGCTGAGTTTCAGCAAAATCGGAGATAAGAAGATCACTCAGAAAACCCATCTTCCGAGAGTGGTTTTTGATGGCCATACTGATCCAATGGTCCAAGTTCAGCACAATGCCATGCAAGAAGTGATTGGCAGAGCAATGTCTGCCACCTTGATGAACCCTAATGAGGCTTTTCTCAACAGCCTCACAAATGCCATGAAGGAAGTTTTCAACATAAGTGGAGATAAAAGAGGTCCAACATATAATATTGGAACAATCAGGGAGCTGGAACTTCTACTAGACCTCAGACCAATGGTCCAAATAGCAATGGAAATCAGATGATGATCAGCCCTAGGGCATGACACCGTAGCCAGTGCGACAGCCGAATATGAGTAATAACATGTACTCATCGGCTATAAAAATAGCTCCTCAAGCAAGGCGCATCACAAGAGACTTCAACACACCGCCATATCGAGGAAATGTGGCATCTGGTGATATTCCTCAGGGATATCATTATGTCTCTGATTTCTATACTTTGGATGCTCAGGAGAACCCAGGATACAACGGCAACACTATTAGGGGGCAAAACATCGGCTATCAACAGCCACTGAATCAGATTGACCAGTTGATGAATCGGGTAACCGACCTGGTTCAGAAGCAATTTGGTTTTGACTGCAAAATCCACTATGACTAGTTACAAAAAGCAGTATCCGGAGTGGTTTGATCAAGTCGTTTTTCCTCCAAGATATAGAATTCCTGACTTTACCAAGTTCACAGGAACTGGTTCAGTGACGACCATGGAGCATATAACCCAGTTCCTGGTCTAGATTGGGGAGATCGGTGATGAGCAAGCACTCAAAGTCATAATGTTCCCTATCTCTTTATCGAAATCGACTTTCTCGTGGTTTTCATCCCTGCCACCTAATTCTATTCAGAGCTGGGATGACTTGGAAGATAAATTCCATAAGTATTTCGGCTTTGGGAGTGTTGGAAAAAGGCTTAGTGGACTTAATCAATACAAGGCAAACTAATAATGAGTCTGGATGCCAGTACCTCCAAAGATTCAGAGAGATGAAGAATCAATGCTATTCCTTGACATTACCAGATTCAGAGGTGGTTAGCATTGCAATTCGAGGTTTGATACCTGCTATTAGAGAGAAAATCGGCTTCGGTTGCAACAACATGGCCGATTTAGCTAAAAAGTGTTGGAATATGCCCTAGAGATAATCATAGAGATGATGATATTTCTATTGTATCCATGATTTATTATATGATCATTGAATATCCATTAAAGACAACTTGTATTGATTGACAAATATGTGAATTGTCTGTGAAACTCTTTTACTTGTATGGTTATTTGATAGTTGTCCCTGATCGGAGTTCATGTGAGGACACACATGAATATTAGATCAGCACATGTATTAGTTGATGACTATGTTTCACAAGTCATAGACATGGAGATGTCAAACTAATAATGTGGGCACATGTATGACATGGGGCTGGACTGACCCAACATGAGATGTTCTTATTATCTCTTTACACATCATGTACGTTATGTCCTTAGACCTGAGATTGTGGTATGTACTCAAAATATGAATCGACTTACTTAGGGACTATCAAACGCTACTTCGTAACAGGGTAGTTATAAAGATAGTCTTCAGGTTTGTCAGGAAGTATGCTGAGACATAGACGATCAAGATGGGATTTGCCCCTCTCCATGTGAGAGAGATATCACTGGACCACTCAAATGATTGGATCATAAAAAGCATGGCCGTGCTTAGGTTAAGTGTTAACCTATGAGTTGGACCAAATATTGTGTGGCAAGGGAATTACGTATATGTGATCGTGGTGGTTCGTCAGATATGATCTTTGCGTATACATAGGAGTTCACACGTCTTGCTAGAGGCCACTGTCAACTATCGGGCCAGTAGGAGTACTCGGGCGTGTCTATGTGTGCGTGAACCCATAGGGTCGCACGCTTAAGGGACTGGAAGCTTGATTCGAGTTTGACTCGAGTCAGGCCGAGATTAGGGTTTGCTAATGGGCCTCCAGGTCGGTGGGCTCATTAGGGACGCCTATATAAAGAGGAGGTGGGGCGACCAGGGTTTAAAAACCTCATTAGACAACCGTTGCCCACCCCACGCCCGCGCCTATTGCTCCTCGCAGACCTAGCAGTTTGGAGGCGTGACACTTCCACCCTGTACATGTGGGATACCTCAGAGGTGCTGCATCTGGAGCACAAGGACAAACCACACGTGGAGACGTGAAGGTTGGACGTGAACATCTACACGGCATCGCTGCGACGCGCACGTCTACACCGAGACGTCTTCCGCTGCACCTGCGCGTCTAGTGGTAATCCCGTGATCTATAACTCGCAGTAGTTCATGGTTTATGGGGTTGAAATTTTTTTTTTCGGCTAGCGTAGCATCCTCGTAACCCTTCAGTGGTATCAGAGCCGTTACTGCCTCATTATAGATTCGGTTGTGTGCATATACAGATATGCGCGGTTGTTGATCAATTTCTGATCATGATTTGTGATCTTGCCGTATTGGTCATGTAACGATCTACTCCTACCGGTCGGAATTCCGCCATCGGAGTTAAGTGATACGTGTAAATCCAATCATGGCAAGATGGAGATCAATCAGATTGATCGAATCGAATCTAGGTCAAGAGCCGGGTGCATGAGATGTACCGCGGCATCCGCAGAGGAGCGTTGTTCGGTTAAAACGGCCGTAACTTTTGCATACGACCCTCGGATTGAGATGATCTTTAAACGAAAATCAATCTACATAAAATTTTACATCCGATTTTCACTGGCCCTGGCCGGTTTCGTCGAATTTAGATTTGCGAAAAAGGCTGGGAATTGATGACTGGTATAGCCCTTTTGTGTATGTGATGCATGTATGTAATTGTTTCATGACTTTCATGTCGTGATTATGACAATATGGCTGGAGCCACATATATATTGTCCATTTGATGTAATGGCCTGCGTGCCAAATTATGATGATCCTACACGGGACTATATAATTACTTTATTAATTACGCTAGTTGTAGCTAGTCTCGGTGGATTCATCACTGGAGGATGGCGTGTTTGTACCATGTAGATGGAAATCATCATGGTGAACAGATTGACGGAGATGGAGATCTCCAAAGAAACACTGGGCTATACCAAGTCATATCTGTGTTGATGCTATTCTCTTATTATGTTCTACTTTCACGTATGATTCATGTTCATTGTCTACATGCGGTAGTGAAAGTATAGAACGATCCCTCAGTAATGTTCAAGTCATATGCCTCCCCAATCCTTGCACTGTCATATGTCTTGTACAATCGGTGGCACGCCTATGAAATTAGGGTGTCACTGATTTTCCTTGACCAGGCAGGTTCGTATCGAATACTTACTGCAGAAGGGTTGGTTGCTTGAACAAGGTCATCCTAACGGTTAGGGACCTTGAAGCATAAGGAGTTGAGCACGCATAGAGATGTTGGCCAACAACAAGAGTCATATGTGATATGATTAGCAAAGAGTTGCTTATAGATCTACCATGTCCACTAGCGGTGATGCTAAAGCTCACTAGTAGACTTGTTAGTTTGGGTCTTGAATCACTAAAATCAATAGAGGGATATTGATCTTAGTGGGAGTAAATTTTATTAAAGTTTTAATATCATTTACTCTGTCTTGGATACATTGTCTTAGTATTTTGCATTTACTTTTGTTGTAGATCAATGGCACCTAGCAATCCACCATTTACTTTACGTTCAATCCTTGAGAAAGATAAATTGAATGGAACAAACTATGCGAATTGGATCCGCAACCTGAGAATTGTTCTCAGGGCTGAGAAAAAGGAAGATATTCTAGAACACCCAACTACCAGAGGAACCTGCTGATAATGCACCTGCTACTGAGAAAACCGCTTACAAGAAAGCATGTGATGCTGATCTTGAAGTTGGATGTCTAGCGCTTGCGAGATGGAACCAGATCTACAGATGTAGTTTGATTAATAAACCATACAGCCTACGATATGATCGTAGGCGCTAGATGAGATGTTCCAGACTCAAGCTAGAACTGAAAGGTTCAATTGTTTCTAAGTGTCTTGCTGAGACTAAGTTAGCCCTCATTATCGTCGAAAGGCAATAGCTCCTTGTTAGCCCTCATCTTGTTGACAATCACCTTGAAGCGAGCGAATAAGCTCTCTATGCTATCACCAGGCATGTGTCGAAAGTTCTCATACTCTCGCTTGTGCGACTCGTATAGACGGGTTTTGACTTGGAGTGGTTCCCTCATGGAAACGCATGAGGGTAGCCCAAATCTACCGAGCCGTAGCGAGGTGAGAAACGCGATCAAACTCCGTCATGCTCAAACATGAGAAAAGAGCATTACGGGCTCGGCTATTGGCATCGTGCTCATCAATCTGATGCTGAGTAGCCACGAGCAGCCAAGACCACGTAATCGGCAGAGTTGCAAATATCCCAGATGGAAGCACCCAAACTCTGCAAGATAGGCCGACATGCGTATCTTCCAATAGCATAGTTCATCCCATCGAAAAACGGCGGTTTGCCCCACGCAGCGATCCATGTCGCCTTCGGTGGATCTGGAAACCGGCTAAGGTGGAGATCCTTAACCCGCTCGATACCAATTGAAGGACCGAGAATGCAATAAGCAAGGCGACCAGAGGGGGGGTGAATGGGAGCTCAAAAATTTCTCTCAAACTTCGGCCTGTGTCCCACAAATCAACCTCAAAAGCTTCGATTGAAACCGTGATGCCACGACCTGAAAGAGGGTGGATTAATCCCTAGGATCACATCGAGGCACCACAAAGCGATAGCAAGTCAAACACCAAAAGACACGGCAAAAAGTTTGACTCCTAAAAACCAAGTCCCGAACGTAGATGGAAGGCTACGTCGAGAAATCACCAAATACCAATGCTAACAAGTAGCAAAGATACCTAGAGAGGTTCTTGGTCAACTCTAGGATCAAACGAGAAGTCCGGAAAACAAAGCGAAGAAGCCGGGAGACCAAAAGCACTGAGAAACTCAAGTCTGCGAGTTCCCGGACTGTCCGCGGGTATGGTCGCGGACTGTCCGCGGTACTCCTGGACTGTCCGCAAAGAAGGGGTGGACTGTCCACCGGCCAAATCCCAAAATCAGCAAGTCTGTTGAATCCTCCTGTTCGACTCCCGGACTATCCGCGAGTTTCTACGGCGGACTGTCCGCTGGTCAAAAGTCACGAACACGGTCGAAACGCGCAGCCACTGAATCGGCTGAGCCCCGACGCGGGACTATCCGCGCCCTGAGTGGCGGACTGTCTGCGGTCACTCAGGGAGGGCGATTTCAAACGCCCTTCTCCCAAAACTTCCCAAATTTGATCCAAATCAAAATCCCTTGATCTCAAACTTGGAGCAAATGATCACGAGGTAGTTGGGAGACTATCCCCAAGAAATCATCTGCTCAAATCAACTCAATCACCGGGAAATCGAAAGGGAAGGAGTATGAACCGAAAAAGCGCCACGAAAACGAAATCAACCCGATCTACTTGTTCATGAGGAGTTAGATGAATTCCTTCGGTGGAAATGATCTCCTCACTATAAAGAACAAGTTGATTCAAACGGATTTCGAAAAGACAGTAGAGAGGGAGATCGAGTGACGCAAAAATCGCGGAGAAACGAAGAACGCGAAGAACACGAACAAAACGCGAATCAACACATCGATCCACAACCGTGTGGCTACCACACGCTACAACAGTGAGATTACGGTCTCACTTCCTCAAAATCTCCAAACACAGAGGTATGATTCTTTGCGGATCTCAGTTGCTACAGCAGGGGATTGGGAGAGCAGGAAAACCTCGAAGGCAAAGAGAAAAATGACTGAGATGGGATGGGAGGTGGGTGTCTCCCTCTACTTATCCTAATTCTAATTCCCACTCTACTCCTAACTAATTACAGAGTGAACCCGCTAAACCCTAGGGTTATTCTGGACTAACTCGTGGTAGGTGGTGACAAGACGGCCACGCCTGCACAACTCGTAGCGTTGCCCTCGACGCAACCTCACCGATTGCCGCCATGTGCCGCCCACCGCTTTGCTTTTCCTTTTCCCCGGACTTCGCCCCCGGTTTTGAGGCCCAAACCGGGAAACCAGCCTTCACGACTAACCCCCGGTTTTGAGGCCCAAACCGGGAAACCAGCCGTCCATCGCCTGAACTTTGTGGCTCAAACTCAGAAACCCGCAGCACCCAGGTTTTGAGGCCCAAACCTGGAAACCGTCCTCAGCCCGAGTTTTTGTGGTCCAAACTCGGAAACCGTCAGCGCCCAAGTTTTGAGGCCCCAAACCTGGAAACCGTCACACGGTGGTTTTTCTTCTGTGGCTCAAACCACCAAACCGAACCGTCGAGAGGATGCACCGCCCGTGCACCCTCGTCCACCGACACGTGTCCCCAGATCCACGACCTAAGCAACACAGGTGCCCGCAAGTCTTTCGCTCGTCGCTGTCCCAGGCTGTCAGCCACCACAGCTGATCCTCAGGCCACCGGTCCCTCAAGTCCAAGCCTCACGTCCGCCTTTCGCCACTCTCGGTCCATTGGCACGGCACGTCTCTACTTCGACCTTCACCTTGCCTTCGATCACTGTATCCGTGCTCGACACCTGCACAACACAGCCAAAGAACATGCTATCATCCCAGTTGACAATCACTCATCACTTCAGACTCGGCATACACCCCATGTATCCACAAGAACTTATAATAAACTAGATTCGTGGTCATGCATTGCTACGAGTCAACTAAATTTCTGTATTAAAACATGCGGATAGCACAGATAACATTACTATATAAAATTAAATATCAACGTTAAAGTGACATTTAATCCAAAAAGTAAAGTTCGTGAAATTAACATAGTCATGAAGAGTGCGGTATTGCAGGCTCACAAACTCTACTATATAGACCTTCCCGTAAAACAACCAAGATAGTGTTTTATATCGGTACAAAAGAAATCTCTGATATCTATTTCTTCGGTGCGCCGATAAATCCACGAATAAGTTTTGACGCATCTGGGTACCGTCCTGTACACAAGTTCGAGTATATGTAAATATTAATGTAAAAATGATATCAAACAGGTAAGGGCATCCGCAATGGTGTTCAAATCGCTAGCTATTTGGTATCTAGAAAGAATGCTTTTGGCTCTCAATGTCAACTTACAAATAGCTAGCTAGATGAGATATATAAATAAATATTATTTTGATGAGACAACTTACAAAAGTAGCACTCTTATTGGCTATCGAGAAAAGAGATCAAATAGCTAGCTATTGGGAAGTCGCTAGCTATTTGATCTCTCTCCTCGATAGCCAATAAGAGTGCTACTTTTATATTATTTTTATACGTCATCTCGCTAGCTATTTGTAAAGTGCTGTTGAGAGCCAATAGAATTCCTTCTAGCTAGCTATTTGATAACCATTGCGGATGGCCTAAGAAGACAAGAAAATATATTATTTATATTGGTTCTATAAAGACGGAGCTCCATGAGATTTTTTCAACGTCATTAATATCTTGTCGGATTATTTTAATACTTTATTCATATTGGTTTCGTGCAAATAAGGCGCTCTCAGGTAAAACTGACCTGATTATACATGCACAATTTATGTTTACACACTACTGCATACTGGCATTTTGCCGAGTGTTTTTACACTCGACAAAGAGCCTAAAAACACTCGGCAAAGGCTTTGCCGAGTGTTTTTAAGCAAGACACTCGGCAAAGTTTGCTCGGCAACATAGCTCACGGCAAAGAGACTTTGCCGAGTGCTTTTTCTAGGGGCACGCGACAAAATAATAATATATTTTGCCGAGTGCTGGACAAGGCACTCGGAAAAATTTTCGCGGCCGTTACGCCACTTGCCGTTAACAGTTACTTTGCCGATTGCCCTAAAACACTCGGCAAAAATTTTTCTGTTGTTTTCTCAAAAAACTTTGCCGAGTGTTTTGCTCAAGGCACTCGGCAAAGATTATTTTTTTAAAAAATAAAAACCATACTTTGCCGAGTGTTTTGGATCAAGGCACTTGGCAAAAATTATTTTTTAAAAAATAAAACCCATACTTTGCCGAGTGTTTTCGATTAAGGCACTCGGCAAAGATTATTTTTTTAAAAAATAAAAACATACTTTGCCGAGTGTTTGGATCAGAGCACTTGGCAAAGATTATTTTATGAAAAAAATCAAAAAAAAACTTTGCCGAGTGTCTAGCCTAAAACATTCGGCAAAGTAACCGATATCTGCAATTTTTTTAGTCCATTATAATAGATATTATATATATATACACACACACCTCAATCATCATATCTATATCACCAACATGCATTATATATCACAAGCACACGCATATTTCATAAATCCATCAAAAATCCATTACAAATCCAGCAAAGTTCACCATCACAAGTTCATTATTACAAGTTCAACATCCTACTACGATGGCGAAAGCT
Organism: Coix lacryma-jobi var. lacryma-jobi; assembly: GCA_009763385.1. NCBI lineage: Eukaryota > Viridiplantae > Streptophyta > Magnoliopsida > Poales > Poaceae > Coix > Coix lacryma-jobi. The sequence continues at coordinate 89,055,700 of CM019831.1, forward strand.
GCACCCATGAGGGACCGGAGTGCGGTGAAGGATTGACGGGATGAGCCGTCGGTGACACGATAGCAGGATTGTTTGAACCCGCCGACGGTGGCTGCACAAAAGTGAAGAGATTGCATGTGTTAGGCTCAAAATTGAAAATTTAGACAGCACCTCCCCTGCACTGGGAGGTTTCCAACCTGGAAGAAAAACGTAGGCACGAAGGCCGACAACCACATTTCCGGCACGAAGGCCAACACATCAACAAGTACGGCACCAAGGCCCACACATCAACAAATCCGGTATGAAGGCCATCACTAGGTTTGACACTATGGATGCATAATTGCAGATAGATTAAGCAAGGAGCTTGATGCCTAAGAATCAAGTTGGGGAGGAGATGATAGAACGCTCAAGTATATACAGTTGAAATATATTAAAACAATCATAGAACACCACCGGAAGATGTCTATCCCAAATTATTTATTTCATTGTCTAAAGTATATAGCAAAATCCAGTATGACATAGCACTAATTTCAAATGGGCATTAGTTTTCCCAAAAGAACGTACCTAGTTGTGAAGCTTCGTGAGAAATTCCAGAACTTCGCGAAGAATTCCAGGTAGTCTAATGCCACGTAGCACGGATAGCTGCAAAACAAAACAAATGGACAAACACATAGCTTCTTATTATTCATAGGACAGAAACAAGTGCATAAAACAACCTCTAAGAACACTGATTCGTGAATATTTCTGATGGCCTCTAAACAGATGTCATCAACTAAAATTGCTGATTGAAAGTTGTTCGACTTATCAAAAAGGAAAATTGCAAGCAAATATTAGTGTATCATATTAGTGTTCTTAGATGTGGAGACCCGCCTTTTTAATAAATAACTAGTCATAGTTAAGTAAACAATAAGTTTCTCTTGATTACATCAAGTCGATAATTTAAAATACCTGACATGAAAAAAAATGTAAAATCATATGTTCAACCTTGGAACTAATTATGTACAAATTCAAATCAAGGTAGCTTCACAAATAACATACACAATGCTTTCACTCTCACATTAGGTTATACAGTAGTATGTTCCTTACAGCTTCTTTCCACCAAATGTTATATGTACTAGTTCATGCACCTGACCGTTTGTAAAAAAAGGGGTTTTAGAAGGAGCAACTCACTTGTCCAGTGCTTTGGCATAAAACACAAGCAGTCAATGGTGATCAATAATATACGACAAGTTCAGACCAATGTAGCTTCACAAAATTACCACACACACATACTCCTTTCTTTTATTCTTTTACAAGTAGGCTAGTACACAGATCACTATGGCTATAATTTCACCCACTTGGTACTAGTTTATTCACATAAGGTGTAGCCATGGCCTTCTAGAATGGAGTAAACCAATCCAGTAGTAGCAGCTCAACAGCATAGTGCACTGCCGTGACCAGGCCATGACTTAGAGTAAAATATCTAGGAGAGATGGAGAAGAGTGATAGAAAAAGGTCTCAGTAGAAGGGAAAGGAGCCAAGCCTCCATCTAGTAGTAGCCATCCAGTTCCTGCCCGGCCTCTTCACTCAAGGTTGGGGCCTCTAAAACACCTCTCGTCCACTCCTTGCTTGGGAAAAACACTAGCCTGTCCACCAGCATAAGATGGTGACTTGATCACCATGGGGAGCACCTAGAGTGAGAAGAAAAGGGGCTGACCAGGAGAGGAAGTCACCGGAAAGCCCAAGTGCTTGCAAACAAATCCAGAAGCATATTTTAAGTAATCAAGACCCGCAGGAGAAGGAGTGAGGGAAATAAGCCTAAGATTGGAGTTGGGCATCATCAAGATTAAGGTGAGCTTCACTGCTCACAGGCACATCTTAGAATATCTCTTTTTCCCTACCAAGAACAGAAATCACCTTCCATGGACATCACCTCTGATATGTTCTAGAGTAGGACAATGATTAAGTGGTCAACAATATATTAGCCAGGAGAGATGTACCAACTGTTACTAGAACAAGAACTAGTATTTCTTTTAGCACAACTAGACACATAATACATGGGCCTTGGCTAATAGAACACTAACACAAGATCTTGCACATCTAGAGCTCTCAGGCATGTAGCTTCAGAGTTACAGACTTGCAGGCAAGGTTAAAAAAAAGCAGGGAGATGTGGGGGCAGGAAGAACTCACTGTCAGGTTGGGAAGGATTATTGTCGCCTTGTCGGACTGGTGCCCCAAACTAAAGCATTTTCCCCTCTCCAACTGGTGCCCTAAACCCTAAATGAATTCTTTCATTTCTAGGACCTGCTGTGTGAGCTATGCGGTTCTACTTGATTTGTCAAATCCGGTAGATTGGTATTCCATTGCAACATTCTAAACCAAGCCAAATTACACTTAAGGAAGGCTTATCTATGATTATCTATGATTCAAACTAAAAGCTAAAGCTAGTAAGTCAGATTTCGATTTTGCTTAGCCTTCTCTAAAACTAAACTCAACTATGCAGGCCGGCTGGTTTCCAACATCCAATGATACATCTTCCCTAAGAGCATCTTCAACAACTCTCTAAATCAGCTTGGTATTCTTATAAACTTGCCAGAAACACAAAAAAAACTTCTCCAACAACTCCCTAAATCAACTTGGTATTTTCCCCAAGTTGCTAAAATCCATCCTCGCGCGCGTATCTTTCCGCAGTGCGGAACGAGCGCGTATCCGCTCGCGCTCCCCGGCCTCCCTCCCGCGTCCGTCCCCCGCCCAGATCCCGCCGGTTGTCGTTGCCGCGGCGGCGGCGGAGTCCAGCGGCGGAGTCCAGCGCGCGCCGTCGGCCTTGTCCGTCTTCCTCGGCGTGCCCGACGGCGGCGGCGCGGGGATCGGCGTGTTCCCTGAGCAGCGCCGCGCGCTGGAAGATCTCCGCGCGGGAGGTGGACTTCCAGGTGGCTGCCGTGCAGGAGTCGCTGGCGGTTCCGCGGTTGCTGGCCGCGCTATGCAAGCAGCCCCAGCTGAACGGCGAGGCCGACGAGGCCGTAGCGGCCGTCGGGCGCTCGCTGCGCGTGCTGCTGGCCGCGGCCGACGCGCTGCGGGACCGTACGCCGTCGCGGCAATGCTGAGGTTCCACCTCGGTGTCCGCCGCGCGAGCCGCGACTGGACCTCCGGCCACGGCGGCCAGCGGCGCGTGGAGGCAGAGTCTGCCTGTGACCTCGCGCGGAGGAAGGGGATAAGAATATGACGGCTGGGTCCCATCTGTAATCCTCTGTTTTTACCAAGTTGGAACACCAAGTTGTTGGAGATAGCTCTTTTTTTCACTTGCTAAATAAAATAGCAACTTGCTAAAACTCAAGATATACCAAGTAAAATTTACCAAGTTCTTGGAGATGCTCTAAGCTTCCAGTCAGTGTGCTGTCTATGATAGATAACCCACTGTACTACTTTTGGTTGTTAGATTAGCATGTGTCACTTTCATTGAGCTGTATTTTGTTCGGGCATATATATTGAGCCATTGTATGCTTGATATGCTCCTCTAGACTTGATCACAAGCTGCAATCATGAATTACTTCTATATTCATGTACGCACATGCACTCAGAATCGTTATCTTTTGCCCATTTTTTAATCTTTTCAGAGTTAAGAGCTGACACAATTAGCTTTATTGAACTTTAAAAACATCTAATTTTATGATTATATTTGTTCTTGGCTTAAAACAGCTATTTTGGATGCAGCGTAAGAGCAGGTCAGAAGCACGTGGCCAAATTTATATAGGAAATTGATGTTCTCTTTACAAAATCAGCTTTGAAGTCCACATTTTGCATCAATTCTAATATCTTCCAAATGGGAAATAATGGTCATTAGTTTCACAGTTAACCCATACACCCATATAGCTCGAGTCTGTTGCTACACTACAACAGAATTGGGCTTTGGGCCCGGTCGGCAAGGGCCTTTAGCCCCGGTTGCCGAGCCGGGGCTAAGCTTCCAGGACTAAAGCCCCCCCCCCCCCCCCGCCTTTAGTCCAGGCTCCGGTCAACGGAGCTAAAGCCCCCCCTTTAGTCCCAGTTGGTAATACCAGCCGGGACTAAAGGGTGCTGCCAGCGGTGCACCGCAGCAGCACCCTTTAGCCCCCGGCTTTAGCCCCCGGCTGGTATTACCAGCCGGGACTAAAGGGTCCCCTGGTTTTTCCTTTTTATTTTCATTTCAGTTCTGTTTTTAGTTTTGTTTATTTATTTAATAGGTTTTCCAATATATATTCTTTGTTGCTAATATATATAACACAATAAGCTTATTGCATGCATATATAATTGAACTATAGAACTACATATATATATATATATATATAAATATATGTACATAAAATTACAAGCAATGTACATATAGAAGTTGTCCAAATATCTATCTACACAAGTTGTACTCCAAAGTTAGTACTGTAAACCTATTACAAGTTGTACTCAATCTAAAGATCTACAGGGCATACAAATGATCATCATTGTTTGGAATCAACGACTCGTTGGTATTATAGTAGAACTCGCCGTTTGGATTTCTGACTTGTTCCCGAAGAAATCATGCTATTGTCTCTTATATTGCTTTCAATTGGCCTTGTAGCATCACTTTTTGCTTCAACCATTCAGTCTTCAATTGGAATTAAAGAAGATATTAGTTATATCTATATTATCAATATTAAGTCAATAAAAAATGAAAAGAAACATTGTTTACACCAGATTCTGGACTAAGGAATTTGATATTTTGTAAACACAAACGGCCAGTTTATTGAAGAAAAGATCGGCCTAAAAATATAAAAGGGTTGCATGAGTCGGAGGTAACCCAGAAGCTTCGCATGGACCAACACGATGGACTTCGAAGACATGTCAGACTCAACCAAAGAGTGCAAGTTCGAGTCGTCTTTTATTTTCCTTTCTTGTAATCTATTCGTAATAGGGCAGAAGTCAATCGGGTTATAAATAGCTAAAAACCCGGATTTTGTAAACACACACAATCAATCAAACACAACCGGCCCTCGGCCAAAAACCCTAGGAGTAGGAGTAACGTAGATCTCGGCGAGACCTTCAACCAGGCAGGGCTGCACCGGCATCGACCGACCTCCGGTTTGCTTGTAAGTTTCACCAATGGCTTGTGTCATCGTGTAATAAGGCTGCATTGGCATCGACCAAACTCTTGTTAAACTATGGCATGGCTAGTTATCGGTCTAAGTTCGTCCTTTGTAAGACTGTCTTGACTCTGATCAATCTCTTGCTTTGGTCGATCTTGGCTACTTATCGGCTCTATTAGCTTGGCAAACTAATAGATTCATTAAGTTATCGATGTTGTTTTATGTTTTAATTCATTTATTTACGTTTTAAACAACATCTTGCCCAATCAAGATTGGCAAAGTAACCTACGCTCAATGGATGCTTAGTATTGGCTGTTCTGAGGCTTACACGCTCACAACAGAGGAAATAGCCGATACAAACATCTCATCGGCTATTTGCCAATCTTGGTTGTTACATGTTGTGCATTCGAGATATCTAGTAAAGGCGCGATCTGATTTAAGAGCAAATAGATTTAATCTAACATGTCTATTACGGCTGTATTTCCGAACTCCACTGATATATATGGTAGATTAAGTCTGTTTATCTTGGTTCAAGTTATGCTTTTGTCGGGTAGATCTTGTTCGTGCTCATGGACCCCGTATCGGCTGAAATAGTCGATCCGGTTATGCTTTCTTTATAATATGTTCTTTTAAGTGGTTTGGGATCAACGGATTTACTTTATGCACAGGACGTGATCTAGCTTGACCATCATCAAGGCTACATGGAGACACCCCATTGTTGGTGTTTAAGTTATTTTATCGATCTATTTGTTATTATGGCTGCATGTAGACACTCCACTGTTAGCGAATAGAACTGCTCGTGTATTTAGTCGATACGTTGATTTCATGTCGTTTAAAACGTGAATATAGATCTTTGATATCTTTTAAGCTTATCGGTTGTCTGCTTATTATAAGTTTTCATGTCATACATGGCATGGTCGTTATGCTTCATATCTTCTTTCGTTATCTTTACATCGCAATCTTGTGGGAGTTGACTTTTTAGTCAATATCCTAAAAACAAATGGCTATATCAGAGCCGCATAATTTGGATCTATCTGGCACTAAACCGGCAGGTTCCACGTTTTGACAACGTTTGTCTTCTGCTTGTCAATTACAGGTCAAATTGACTGGCACGCCCGAAGTCGATTTCGCTGAGAATCGGCACCACCTGCTCATTGAAGGTTCAGGAGGTCAGGACCTGCTCTGCACACCTCTGAGAACCGTGCGCCCGAGTGTGTTTGGCACATCCCGACCGAGATTTTGTGTCAACACATTATTTTGGCACGCCCGGTGGGACACAATCGTCTGAATCATGACGTTTGACAATGATGAAGTGCTGCAAGTAAAGATGGAAGAACTCCCAGAGGAAACTCAGCGCTTAATAGGAGAAGCTATTGATCATTACAAACACTTATGCTTGCTGAGTTTCAGCAAAATCGGAGATAAGAAGATCACTCAGAAAACCCATCTTCCGAGAGTGGTTTTTGATGGCCATACTGATCCAATGGTCCAAGTTCAGCACAATGCCATGCAAGAAGTGATTGGCAGAGCAATGTCTGCCACCTTGATGAACCCTAATGAGGCTTTTCTCAACAGCCTCACAAATGCCATGAAGGAAGTTTTCAACATAAGTGGAGATAAAAGAGGTCCAACATATAATATTGGAAACAATCAGGGAGCTGGAACTTCTACTAGACCTCAGACCAATGGTCCAAATAGCAATGGAAATCAGATGATGATCAGCCCTAGGGGCATGACACCGTAGCCAGTGCGACAGCCGAATATGAGTAATAACATGTACTCATCGGCTATAAAAATAGCTCCTCAAGCAAGGCGCATCACAAGAGACTTCAACACACCGCCATATCGAGGAAATGTGGCATCTGGTGATATTCCTCAGGGATATCATTATGTCTCTGATTTCTATACTTTGGATGCTCAGGAGAACCCAGGATACAACGGCAACACTATTAGGGGGCAAAACATCGGCTATCAACAGCCACTGAATCAGATTGACCAGTTGATGAATCGGGTAACCGACCTGGTTCAGAAGCAATTTGGTTTGACTGCAAAATCCACTATGACTAGTTACAAAAAGCAGTATCCGGAGTGGTTTGATCAAGTCGTTTTTCCTCCAAGATATAGAATTCCTGACTTTACCAAGTTCACAGGAACTGGTTCAGTGACGACCATGGAGCATATAACCCAGTTCCTGGTCTAGATTGGGGAGATCGGTGATGAGCAAGCACTCAAAGTCATAATGTTCCCTATCTCTTTATCGAAATCGACTTTCTCGTGGTTTTCATCCCTGCCACCTAATTCTATTCAGAGCTGGGATGACTTGGAAGATAAATTCCATAAGTATTTCGGCTTTGGAGTGTTGGAAAAAGGCTTAGTGGACTTAATCAATACAAGGCAAACTAATAATGAGTCTGGATGCCAGTACCTCCAAAGATTCAGAGAGATGAAGAATCAATGCTATTCCTTGACATTACCAGATTCAGAGGTGGTTAGCATTGCAATTCGAGGTTTGATACCTGCTATTAGAGAGAAAATCGGCTTCGGTTGCAACAACATGGCCGATTTAGCTAAAAAGTGTTGGAAATATGCCCTAGAGATAATCATAGAGATGATGATATTTCTATTGTATCCATGATTTATTATATGATCATTGAATATCCATTAAAGACAACTTGTATTGATTGACAAATATGTGAATTGTCTGTGAAACTCTTTTACTTGTATGGTTATTTGATAGTTGTCCCTGATCGGAGTTCATGTGAGGACACACATGAATATTAGATCAGCACATGTATTAGTTGATGACTATGTTTCACAAGTCATAGACATGGAGATGTCAAACTAATAATGTGGGCACATGTATGACATGGGGCTGGACTGACCCAACATGAGATGTTCTTATTATCTCTTTACACATCATGTACGTTATGTCCTTAGACCTGAGATTGTGGTATGTACTCAAAATATGAATCGACTTACTTAGGGACTATCAAACGCTACTTCGTAACAGGGTAGTTATAAAGATAGTCTTCAGGTTTGTCAGGAAGTATGCTGAGACATAGACGATCAAGATGGGATTTGCCCCTCTCCATGTGAGAGAGATATCACTGGACCACTCAAATGATTGGATCATAAAAAGCATGGCCGTGCTTAGGTTAAGTGTTAACCTATGAGTTGGACCAAATATTGTGTGGCAAGGGAATTACGTATATGTGATCGTGGTGGTTCGTCAGATATGATCTTTGCGTATACATAGGAGTTCACACGTCTTGCTAGAGGCCACTGTCAACTATCGGGCCAGTAGGAGTACTCGGGCCGTGTCTATGTGTGCGTGAACCCATAGGGTCGCACGCTTAAGGGACTGGAAGCTTGATTCGAGTTTGACTCGAGTCAGGCCGAGATTAGGGTTTGCTAATGGGCCTCCAGGTCGGTGGGCTCATTAGGGACGCCTATATAAAGAGGAGGTGGGGCGACCAGGGTTTAAAAACCTCATTAGACAACCGTTGCCCACCCCACGCCCGCGCCTATTGCTCCTCGCAGACCTAGCAGTTTGGAGGCGTGACACTTCCACCCTGTACATGTGGGATACCTCAGAGGTGCTGCATCTGGAGCACAAGGACAAACCACACGTGGAGACGTGAAGGTTGGACGTGAACATCTACACGGCATCGCTGCGACGCGCACGTCTACACCGAGACGTCTTCCGCTGCACCTGCGCGTCTAGTGGTAATCCCGTGATCTATAACTCGCAGTAGTTCATGGTTTATGGGGTTGAAATTTTTTTTTTCGGCTAGCGTAGCATCCTCGTAACCCTTCAGTGGTATCAGAGCCGTTACTGCCTCATTATAGATTCGGTTGTGTGCATATACAGATATGCGCGGTTGTTGATCAATTTCTGATCATGATTTGTGATCTTGCCGTATTGGTCATGTAACGATCTACTCCTACCGGTCGGAATTCCGCCATCGGAGTTAAGTGATACGTGTAAATCCAATCATGGCAAGATGGAGATCAATCAGATTGATCGAATCGAATCTAGGTCAAGAGCCGGGTGCATGAGATGTACCGCGGCATCCGCAGAGGAGCGTTGTTCGGTAAAACGGCCGTAACTTTTGCATACGACCTCGGATTGAGATGATCTTTAAACGAAAATCAATCTACATAAAATTTTACATCCGATTTTCACTGGCCCTGGCCGGTTTCGTCGAATTTAGATTTGCGAAAAAAGGCTGGGAATTGATGACTGGTATAGCCCTTTTGTGTATGTGATGCATGTATGTAATTGTTTCATGACTTTCATGTCGTGATTATGACAATATGGCTGGAGCCACATATATATTGTCCATTTGATGTAATGGCCTGCGTGCCAAAATTATGATGATCCTACACGGGACTATATAATTACTTTATTAATTACGCTAGTTGTAGCTAGTCTCGGTGGATTCATCACTGGAGGATGGCGTGTTTGTACCATGTAGATGGAAATCATCATGGTGAACAGATTGACGGAGATGGAGATCTCCAAAGAAACACTGGGCTATACCAAGTCATATCTGTGTTGATGCTATTCTCTTATTATGTTCTACTTTCACGTATGATTCATGTTCATTGTCTACATGCGGTAGTGAAAGTATAGAACGATCCCTCAGTAATGTTCAAGTCATATGCCTCCCCAATCCTTGCACTGTCATATGTCTTGTACAATCGGTGGCACGCCTATGAAATTAGGGTGTCACTGATTTTCCTTGACCAGGCAGGTTCGTATCGAATACTTACTGCAGAAGGGTTGGTTGCTTGAACAAGGTCATCCTAACGGTTAGGGACCTTGAAGCATAAGGAGTTGAGCACGCATAGAGATGTTGGCCAACAACAAGAGTCATATGTGATATGATTAGCAAAGAGTTGCTTATAGATCTACCATGTCCACTAGCGGTGATGCTAAAGCTCACTAGTAGACTTGTTAGTTTGGGTCTTGAATCACTAAAAATCAATAGAGGGATATTGATCTTAGTGGGAGTAAATTTTATTAAAGTTTTAATATCATTTACTCTGTCTTGGATACATTGTCTTAGTATTTTGCATTTACTTTTGTTGTAGATCAATGGCACCTAGCAATCCACCATTTACTTTACGTTCAATCCTTGAGAAAGATAAATTGAATGGAACAAACTATGCGAATTGGATCCGCAACCTGAGAATTGTTCTCAGGGCTGAGAAAAAGGAAGATATTCTAGACACCCCACTACCAGAGGAACCTGCTGATAATGCACCTGCTACTGAGAAAACCGCTTACAAGAAAGCATGTGATGCTGATCTTGAAGTGGGATGTCTAGCGCTTGCGAGCATGGAACCAGATCTACAGATGTAGTTTGATAATAACCATACAGCCTACGATATGATCGTAGCGCTAGATGAGATGTTCCAGACTCAAGCTAGAACTGAAAGGTTCAATGTTTCTAAGTGTCTTGCTGAGACTAAGTTAGCCCTCATTATCGTCGAAAGGCAATAGCTCCTTGTTAGCCCTCATCTTGTTGACAATCACCTGAAAGCGAGCGAATAAGCTCTCTATGCTATCACCAGGCATGTGTCGAAAGTTCTCATACTCTCGCTTGTGCGACTCGTAGAGACGGGTTTTGACTTGAGTGGTTCCCTCATGGAAACGCATGAGGGTAGCCCAAATCTACCGAGCCGTAGCGAGGTGAGAAACGCGATCAAACTCCGTCATGCTCAAACATGAGAAAAGAGCATTACGGGCTCGGCTATTGGCATCGTGCTCATCAATCTGATGCTGAGTAGCACGAGCAGCCAAGACCACGTAATCGGCAGAGTTGCAAATATCCCAGATGGAAGCACCCAAACTCTGCAGATAGGCCGACATGCGTATCTTCCAATAGGCATAGTTCATCCCATCGAAAAACGGCGGTTTGCCCACGCCGCGATCCATGTCGCCTTCGGTGGATCTGGAACCGGCTAAGGTGGAAGATCCTTAACCCGCTCCGATACCAATTGAAGGACCGAGAATGCAATAGCAAGGCGACCAGAGGGGGGGTGAATGGGAGCTCAAAAATTTCTCTCAAAACTTCGGCCTGTGTCCCACAAATCAACCCTCAAAAGCTTCGATTGAAACCGTGATGCCCACGACCCTTGAAAGAGGGTGGATAATCCCTAGGATCACATCGAGGCACCACAAAGCGATAGCAAGTCAAACACCAAAAGACACCGGCAAAAGTTTGACTCCTAAAAACCAAGTCCCGAACGTAGATGGAAGGCTACGTCGAGAAATCACCAAATACCAATGCTAACAAGTAGCAAAGATACCTAGAGAGGTTCCTTGGTCAACTCTAGGATCAAACGAGAAGTCCGGAAACAAAGCGAAGAAGCCGGGAGACCAAAGCACTGAGAAACTCAAGTCTGTGAGTTCCCGGACTGTCCGCGGGTATGGTCGCGGACTGTCCGCGGTACTCCTGGACTGTCCGCAAAGAAGGGGTGGACTGTCCACCGGCCAAATCCCAAAATCAGCAAGTCTGTTGAATCCTCCTGTTCGACTCCCGGACTATCCGCGAGTTTCTACGGCGGACTGTCCGCTGGTCAAAAGTCACGAACACGGTCGAAACGCGCAGCCACTGAATCGGCTGAGCCCCGACGCGCGGACTATCCGCGCCCTGAGTGGCGGACTGTCTACGGTCACTCAGGGAGGGCGATTTCAAACGCCCTTCTCCCAAAACTTCCCAAATTTGATCCAAATCAAAATCCCTTGATCTCAAACTTGGAGCAAATGATCACGAGGTAGTTGGGAGACTATCCCCAAGAAATCATCTGCTCAAATCAACTCAATCACCGGGAAATCGAAAGGGAAGGAGTATGAACCGAAAAGCGCCACGAAAACGAAATCAACCCGATCTACTTGTTCATGAGGAGTTAGATGAATTCCTTCGGTGGAAATGATCTCCTCACTATAAAGAACAAGTTGATTCAAACGGATTTCGAAAAGATGCAGTAGAGAGGGAGATCGAGTGACGCAAAAATCGCGGAGAAACGAAGAACGCGAACAACACGAACAAAACGTGAATCAACACATCGATCCACAACCGTGTGGCTACCACACGCTACAACAGTGAGATTATGTCTCACTTCCTCAAAATCTCCAATACACAGAGGTATGATTCTTTGCGGATCTCAGTTGCTACAGCAGGGGATTGGGAGAGCAGGAAAAACCTCGAAGGCAAAGAGAAAAATGACTGAGATGGGATGGGAGGTGGGTGTCTCCCTCTACTTATCCTAATTCTAATTCCCACTCTACCCCTAACTAATTACAGAGTGAACCCGCTAAACCCTAGGGTTATTCTGGATTAACTCGTGGTAGGTGGTGATCAGACGGCCACGCCCGCACAACTGGTAGCGTTGCCTCGACGCAACCTCACCGATTGCCGCCATGTGCCGCCACCGCTTTGCATTTCCTTTTCCCGGACTTCGCCCCCGGTTTTGAGGCCCAAACAGGGAAACCAGCCTTCACGACTAACCCCTGGTTTTGTGGCCCAAACCGGGAAACCAGCCGTCCATCGCCTGACTTTTGTGGCTCAAACTCAGAAACCTGCAGCACCCAGGTTTTGAGGCCCAAACCTGGAAACCGTCCTCAGCCCGAGTTTTGTGGTCCAAACTCGGAAACCGTCAGCGCCCAAGTTTTGAGGCCCAAACCTGGAAACCGTCCACTCGGTGGTTTTTCTGTGGCTCAACCACCAAACCGAACCGTCGAGGGGATGCACCGCCCGTGCACCCCGTCCACCGACACGTGTCCCCAGATCCACGACCTAAGCAACACGGTGCCCGCAAGTCTTCGCTCGTCGTTGTCCCAGGCTGTCAGCCACCACAGCTGATCCTCAGGCCACCGGTCCCTCAATCCAAGCCTCACGTCCGCCCCTTCGCCACTCTCGGTCCATCGGCACGGCACGTCTCTACTTGACCTTCACCTTGCCTTCGATCACTGTATCCGTGCTCGACACCTGCACAACACAGCCAAAGAACATGCGCATCATCCCAGTTGACAATCACTCATCACTTCAGACTCGGCATACACCCATGTATCCACAAGAACTTATAATAAACTAGATTCGTGGTCATGCATTGCTACGAGTCAACTAAATTTCTGTATTAAAAACATGCGGATAGGACAGATAACATTACTATATAAAATTAAATATCAACGTTAAAGTGACATTTAATCCAAAAAGTAAAGTTCGTGAAATTAACATAGTCATGAAGAGTGCGGTATTGCAGGCTCACAAACTCTACTATATAGACCTTCCCGTAAAACAACCAAGATAGTGTTTTATATCGGTACAAAAAAAAAATCTCCGATATCTATTTCTTCGGTGCGCCGATAAATCCACGAATAAGTTTTGACGCATGTGGGTACCGTCCTGTACACAAGTTCAAGTATATGTAAATATTAATGTAAAAATGATATCAAACTGGTAAGGGCGTCCGCAATGGTGTTCAAATCGCTAGCTATTTGGTATCTAGAAAGAATGCTTTTGGCTCTCAATATCAACTTACAAATAGCTAGCTAGATGAGATATATAAATAAATATTATTTTGATGAGGCAACTTACAAAAGTAGCACTCTTATTGGCTATCGAGAAGAGAGATCAAATAGCTAGCTATTGGGAAGTCGCTAGCTATTTGATCTCTCTCCTCGATAGCCAATAAGAGTGCTACTTTTATATTATTTTTATACGTCATCTCGCTAGCTATTTGTAAAGTGCTATTGAGAGCCAATAGAATTCCTTCTAGCTAGCTATTTGATAACCATTGCGGATGGCCTAAGAAGACAAGAAAATATATTATTTATATTGGTTCTATAAAGACGGAGCTCCATGAGATTTTTTCAACGTCATTAATATCTTGTCGGATTATTTTAATACTTATTCATATTGGTTTCGTGCAAATAAGGCGCTCTCAGGTAAAACTGACCTGATTATACATGCACAATTTATGTTTACACACTACTGCATACTGGCATTTTGCCGAGTGTTTTTACACTCGACAAAGAGCCTAAAAACAATCGGCAAAGGCTTTGCCGAGTGTTTTTAAGCAAGACACTCGGCAAAGTTTGCTCGGCAACATAGTTCACGGCAAAGAGACTTTTGCCGAGTGCTTTTTCTAGGGGCACGCGGCAAAATAATAATATATTTTGCCGAGTGCTGGACAAGGCACTCGGTAAAATTTTCGCGGCCGTTACGCCACTTGCCGTTAACTGTTACTTTGCCGATTGCCCTAAAACACTCGGCAAAATTTTTTCTGTTGTTTTCTCGGAAAACTTTGCCGAGTGTTTTGCTCAAGGCACTCGGCAAAGATTATTTTTTAAAAAATAAAAACCATACTTTGCCGAGTGTTTTGGATCAAGGCACTTGGCAAAGATTATTTTTTAAAAAATAAAACCCATACTTTGCCGAGTGTTTTCGATTAAGGCACTCGGCAAAGATTATTTTTTAAAAAAAGAAAAACATACTTTGCCGAGTGTTTTGGATCAGAGCACTTGGCAAAGATTATTTTATGAAAAAAATCAAAAAAAAACTTTGCCGAGTGTCTAGCCTAAAACATTCGGCAAAAGTAACCGATATCTGCAATTTTTTTAGTCCATTATAATAGATATTACATATATATACACACACACACCTCAATCATCATATCTATATCACCAACATGCATTATATATCACAAGCACACGCATATTTCATAAATCCATCAAAAATCCATTACAAATCCACCAAAGTTCACCATCACAAGTTCATTATTACAAGTTCAACATTCCTACTACGATGGCGAAAGCTGCACCCATGAGGGACCGGAGTGCGGTGAAGGATTGACGGGATGAGCCGTCGGTGACACGATAGCAGGATTGTTTGAACCCGCCGACGGTGGCTGCACAAAAGTGAAGAGATTGCATGTGTTAGGCTCAAAATTGAAAATTTAGACAGCACCTCCCCTGCACTGGAGGTTTCCAACCTGGAAGAAAAAACGTAGGCACGAAGGCCGACAACCACATTTCCGGCACGAAGGCCAACACATAAACAAGTACGGCACCAAGGCCCACACATCAACAAATCCGGTATGAAGGCCATCACTAGGTTTGACACTATGGATGCATAATTGCAGATAGATTAAGCAAGGAGCTTGTTGCCTAAGAATCAAGTTGGGGAGGAGATGATAGAACGCTCAAGTATATACAGTTGAAATATATTAAAACAATCACAGAACACCACCGGAAGATGTCTATCCCAAATTATTTATTTCATTGTCTAAAGTATATTGCAAAATCCAGTATGTCATAGCACTAATGTCAAATGGGCATTAGTTTTCCCAAAAAGAACGTACCTAGTTGTGAAGCTTCGTGAGAAATTCCAGAACTTCAGCGAGGAATTCCAGGTAGTCTATGCCACGTAGCACAGATAGCTGCAAAACAAAACAAATGGACAAACACATAGCTTCTTATTATTCATAGGACAGAAACAAGTGCATAAAACAACCTCTAAGAACACTGATTCGTTGAATATTTCTGATGGCCTCTAAACAGATGTCATCAACTAAAATTGCTGGTTGAAAGTTGTTCGACTTATCAAAAAGGAAAATTGCAAGCAAATATTTGTGTATCATATTAGTGTTCTTAGATGTGGAGACCCGCTTTTTAATAAATAACTAGTCATAGTTAAGTAAACAATAAGTTTCTCTTGATTACATCAAGTCGATAATTTAAAATACCTGACATGAAAAAAAATGTAAAATCATATGTTCAACCTTGGAACTAATTATGTACAAATTCAAATCAAGGTAGCTTCACAAATAACATACACAATGCTTTCACTCTCACATTAGGTTATACAGTAGTATGTTCCTTACAGCTTCTTTTCCACCAAATGTTATATGTACTAGTTCATGCACCTGACCGTTGTAAAAAAAGGGGTTTTAGAAGGAGCAACTCACTTGTCCAGTGCTTTGGCATAAAAACACAAGCAGTCAATGGTGATCAATAATATACGACAAGTTCAGACCAATGTAGCTTCACAAAATTACCACACACACATACTCCTTTCTTTTATTCTTTTACAAGTAGGCTAGTACACAGATCACTATGGCTATAATTTCACCCACTTGGTACTAGTTTATTCACATAGGTGTTAGCCATGGCCTTCTAGAATGGAGTAAACCAATCCAGTAGTAGCAGCTCAACAGCATAGTGCACTGCCGTGACCAGGCCATGACTTAGAGTAAAATATCTAGGAGAGATGGAGAAGAGTGATAGAAAAAGGTCTCAGTAGAAGGAAAGGAGCCAAGCCTCCATCTAGTAGTAGCCATCCAGTTCCTGCCCGGCCTCTTCACTCAAGGTTGGGGCCTCTAAAACACCTCTCGTCCACTCCTTGCTTGGGAAAAAACACTGGCCTGTCCACCAGCATAAGATGGTGACTTGATCACCATGGGGAGCACCTAGAGTGAGAAGAAAGGGGCTGACCAGGAGAGACGAAGTCACCGGACAAGCCCAAGTGCTTGCAAACAAATCCAGAAGCATATTTTAAGTAATCAAGACCTGCAGGAGAAGGAGTGAGGGAAATAAGCCTAAGATGGAGTGGGCATCATCAAGATTAAGGTGAGCTTCACTTGCTCACAGGCACATCTTAGAATATCCTCTTTTTTCCCTACCATGAACAGAAATCACCTTCCATGGACATCACCTCTGATATGTTCTAGAGTAGGACAATGATTAAGTGGTCAACAATATATTAGCCAGGAGAGATGTACCAACTGTTACTAGAACAAGAACTAGTATTTCTTTTTAGCACAACTAGACACATACTACATGGGCCCTTGGCTAATAGAACACTAACACAAGATCTTGCCACATCTAGAGCTCTCAGGCATGTAGCTTTCAGAGTTACAGGACTTGCAGGCAAGGTTAAAAAAAGCAGGGAGATGTGGGGGCAGGAAGAACTCACTGTCAGGTTGGGAAGGATTATTTGTCGCCTTGTCGGACTGGTGCCCCAAACTAAAGCATTTTCCCCTCTCCCACTGGTTGCCCTAAACCCTAATGAATTCTTTCATTCTAGGACCTGCTGTGTGAGCTATGCGGTTTCTACCTTGATTTGTCAAATCGGTAGATTGGTATTCCATTGCAACATTCTAAACCAAGCAAATTACACTTAAGGAAGGCTTATCTATGATATCTATGATTCAAACTAAAGCTAAAGCTAGTAAGTCAGATTTCGATTGTGCTTAGCCTTCTCTAAAAACTAAACTCAACTATGCAGGCCGGCTGGTTTCCAACATCCAATGATACATCTTCCCTAAGAGCATCTTCAACAACTCCTCTAAATCAGCTTGGTATTCTTATAAACTCGCCAGAAAACACAAAAAAACTTCTCCAACAACTCCCTAAATCAACTTGGTATTTTCCCCAAGTTGCTAAAATCCATCCTCGCGCGCGTATCTTTCCGCAGTGCGGAACGAGCGCGTATCCGCTCGCTCTCCCAGGCCTCCCTCCTCGTCCCCCGCCCAGATCCCGCCGGTTGTCGTTGCCGCGGCGGCGGCGCGTAGACGGCGGCGGAGTCCAGCGGCGGAGTCCAGCGCGCGCCGTCGGCCTTGTCCGTCTTCCTCGGCGTGCCCGACGGCGGCGGCGCGGGGATCGGCGTGTTCCCTGAGCAGCGCCGCGCGCTGGAAGATCTCCGCGCGGGAGGTGGACTTCCAGGTGGCTGCCGTGCAGGAGTCGCTGGCGGTTCCGCGGTTGCTGGCCGCGCTATGCAAGCAGCCCCAGCTGAACGGCGAGGCCGACGAGGCCGTAGCGGCCGTGGGCGCTCGCTGCGCGTGCTGCTGGCCGCGGCCGACGCGCTGCGGGACCGTACGCCGTCGCGGCAATGCTGAGGTTCCACCTCGGTGTCCGCCGCGCGGGCCGCGACTGGACCTCCGGCCACGGCGGCCAGCGGCGTGTGGAGGCAGAGTCTGCCTGTGACCTCGCGCGGAGGAAGGGGATAAGATATGACGGCTGGGTCCCATCTGTAATCCTCTGTTTTTACCAAGTTGGAACACCAAGTTGTTGGAGATAGCTCTTTTTTTCACTTGCTAAATAAAATAGCAACTTGCTAAAACTCAACATATACCAAGTAAATTTACCAAGTTCTTGGAGATGCTCTAAGCTTCCAGTCAGTGTGCTGTCTATGATAGATAACCCACTGTACTACTTTTGGTTGTTAGATTAGCATGTCTCACTTTCATTGAGCTGTATTTTGTTCGGGCATATATATTGAGCCATTGTATGCTTGATATGCTCCTGTAGACTTGATCACAAGCTGCAATCATGAATTACTTCTATATTCATGTATGCACATGCACTCAGAATCGTTATCTTTTGCCCATTTTTTAATCTTTTCAGAGTTAAGAGCTGACACAATTAGCTTTATTGAACTTTAAAACATCTAATTTTATGATTATATTGTTCTTGGCTTAAACAGCTATTTTGGATGCAGCGTAAGAGCAGGTCAGAAGCACGTGGCCAATTTATATAGGAAATTGATGTTCTCTTTACAAAATCAGCTTTGAAGTCCACATTTTGCATCAATTCTAATATCTTCCAAATGGGAAATAATGGTCATTAGTTTCGCAGTTAACCCATACACCCATATAGCTCAGTCTGTTGCTACACTACAACAGAATTGGGCTTTAGGCCCGGTCGGCAAGGGCCTTTAGCCCCGGTTGCCGAGCCGGGACTCAGCTTCCAGGACTAAAGCCCCCCCCCCCCCCCCCCTTTAGTCCCGGCTCCGGTCACGGAGCTAAAGCCCCCCTTTAGTCCCAGTTGGTAATACCAGCCGAGACTAAAGGGTGCTGCCAGCGGAGCAGCACCCTCTAGTCCCGGCTGGTATTACGAGCCGGGACTAAAGGGTCCCCTGGTTTTTCCTTTTTATTTTCATTTCAGTTCTGTTTTTAGTTTTGTTTATTTATTTAATAGGTTTTCCAATATATATTCTTTGTTGCTAATATATATAACACAATAAGCTTATTGCATGCATATAATTGAACTATAGAACTACATATATATATATTATAATTATAAATATATGTACATAAAATTACAAGCAATGTACATATAGAAGTTGTCCAAATATCTATCTACACAAGTTGTACTCCAAAGTTAGTACTGTAAACCTATTACAAGTTGTACTCAATCTAAAGATCTACAGGGCATACAAATGATCATCATTGTTTGGAATCAACGACTCGTTGGTATTATAGTAGAACTCGCCGTTTGGATTTCTGACTTGTTCCCGAAGAAATCATGCTATTGTCTCTTATATTGCTTTCAATTGGCCTTGTAGCATCACTTTTTGCTTCAACCATTCAGTCTTCAATTGGAATTAAAGAAGATATTAGTTATATCTATATTATCAATATTAAGTCAATAAAAAATGAAAAGAAACATTGTTTACACCAGATTCTGGACTAAGGAATTTGATATTTTGTAAACACAAACGGCCAGTTTATTGAAGAAAAGATCGGCCTAAAAATATAAAAGGGTTGCATGAGTCGGAGGTAACCCAGAAGCTTCGCATGGACCAACACGATGGACTTCGAAGACATGTCAGACTCAACCAAAGAGTGCAAGTTCGAGTCGTCTTTTATTTTCCTTTCTTGTAATCTATTCGTAATAGGGCAGAAGTCAATCGGGTTATAAATAGCTAAAACCCGGATTTTGTAAACACACACAATCAATCAAACACAACCGGCCCTCGGCCAAAAACCCTAGGAGTAGGAGTAACGTAGATCTCGGCGAGACCTTCAACCAGGCAGGGCTGCACCGACATCGACGACCTCCGGTTTGCTTGTAAGTTTCACCAATGGCTTGTGTCATCGTGTAATAAGGCTGCATTGGCATCGACCAAACTCTTGTTAAACTATGGCATGGCTAGTTATCGGTCTAAGTTCGTCCTTTGTAAGACTGTCTTGACTCTGATCAATCTCTTGCTTTGGTCGATCTTGGCTACTTATCGGCTCTATTAGCTTGGCAAACTAATAGATTCATTAAGTTATCGATGTTGTTTTATGTTTTAATTCATTTATTTACGTTTTAAACAACATCTTGCCCAATCAAGATTGGCAAAGTAACCTACGCTCAATGGATGCTTAGTATCGGCTGTTCTGAGGCTTACACGCTCACAACAGGAAATAGCCGATACAAACATCTCATCGGCTATTTGCCAATCTTGGTTGTTACATGTTGTGCATTCGAGATATCTAGTAAAGGCGCGATCTGATTTAAGAGCAAATAGATTTAATCTAACATGTCTATTACGGCTGTATTTCCGAACTCCACTGATATATATGGTAGATTAAGTCTGTTTATCTTGGTTCAAGTTATGCTTTTGTCGGGTAGATCTTGTTCGTGCTCATGGACCCCGTATCGGCTGAAATAGTCGATCCGGTTATGCTTTCTTTATAATATGTTCTTTTAGTGGTTTGGGATCAATGGATTTACTTTATGCACAGGACGTGATCTAGCTTGACCATCATCAAGGCTACATGGAGACACCCCATTGTTGGTGTTTAAGTTATTTTATCGATCTATTTGTTATTATGGCTGCATGTAGACACTCCACTGTTAGCGAATAGAACTGCTCGTGTATTTAGTCGATACGTTGATTTCATGTCGTTTAAAACGTGATATAGATCTTTGATATCTTTTAAGCTTATCGGTTGTCTGCTTATTATAAGTTTTCATGTCATACATGTCATGTCGTTATGCTTCATATCTTCTTTCGTTATCTTTACATCGCAATCTTGTGGGAGTTGACTTTTTAGTCAATATCCTAAAAACAAATGGCTATATCAGAGCCGCATAATTTGGATCTATCTGGCACTAAACCGGCAGGTTCCACGTTTTGACAACGTTTTGTCTTCTGTTGTCAATTACAGGTCAAATTGACTGGGCACGCCCGAAGTCGATTTCGCTGAGAATCGGCACCACCTGCTCATTGAAGGTTCAGGAGGTCAGGACCTGCTCTGCACACCTCTGAGAACCGTGCGCCCGAGTGTGTTTGGCACATCCCGACCGAGATTTTGTGTCAACACATTATTTTGGCACGCCCGGTGGGACACAATCGTCTGAATCATGACGTTTGACAATGATGAGTGCTCTGCAAGTAAAGATGGAAGAACTCCCAGAGGAAACTCAGCGCTTAATAGGAGAAGCTCATTGATCATTACAAACACTTATGCTTGCTGAGTTTCAGCAAAAATCGGAGATAAGAAGATCACTCAGAAAACCCATCTCCGAGAGTGGGTTTTTGATGGCCATACTGATCCAATGGTCCAAGTTCAGCACAATGCCATGCAAGACGTGATTGGCAGAGCAATGTCTGCCACCTTGATGAACCCTAATGAGGCTTTTCCCTCAACAGCCTCACAAATGCCATGAAGGAAGTTTTCAACATAAGTGGAGATAAAAGAGGTCCAACATATAATATTGGAAACAATCAGGAGCTGGAACTTCTACTAGACCTCAGACAATGGTCCAAATAGCAATGGAAATCAGATGACTGATCAGCCCTAGGGGCATGACACCGTAGCCAGTGCGACAGCCGAATATGAGTAATAACATGTACTCATCGGCTATAAAAATAGCTCCTCAAGCAAGGCGCATCACAAGAGACTTCAACACACCGCCATATCGAGGAAATGTGGCATCTGGTGATATTCCTCAGGGATATCATTATGTCTCTGATTTCTATACTTTGGATGCTCAGGAGAACCCAGGATACAACGGCACAACACTATAGGGGGCAAAACATCGGCTATCAACAGCCACTGAATCAGATTGACCAGTTGATGAATCGGGTAACCGACCTGGTTCAGAAGCAATTTGGTTTGACTGCAAAATCCACTATGACTAGTTACAAAAAGCAGTATCCGGAGTGGTTTGACTCAAGTCGTTTTTCCTCCAAGATATAGAATTCCTGACTTTACCAAGTTCACAGGAACTGGTTCAGTGACGACCATGGAGCATATAACCCAGTTTCCTGGTCTAGATTGGGGAGATCGGTGATGAGCAAGCACTCAAAGTCATAATGTTCCCTATCTCTTTATCGAAATCGACTTTCTCGTGGTTTTCATCCCTGCCACCTAATTCTATTCAGAGCTGGGATGACTTGGAAGATAAATTCCATAAGTATTTCGGCTTTGGAGTGTTGGAAAAAGGCTTAGTGGACTTAATCAATACAAGGCAAACTAATAATGAGTCTGGATGCCAGTACCTCCAAAGATTCAGAGAGATGAAGAATCAATGCTATTCCTTGACATTACCAGATTCAGAGGTGGTTAGCATTGCAATTCGAGGTTTGATACCTGCTATTAGAGAGAAATCGGCTTCGGTTGCAACAACATGGCCGATTTAGCTAAAAAGTGTTGGAAATATGCCCTAGAGATAATCATAGAGATGATGATATTTCTATTGTATCCATGATTTATTATATGATCATTGAATATCCATTAAAGACACTTGTATTGATTGACAAATATGTGAATTGTCTGTGAAACTCTTTTACTTGTATGGTTATTTGATAGTTGTCCCTGATCGGAGTTCATGTGAGGACACACATGAATATTAGATCAGCACATGTATTAGTTGATGACTATGTTTCACAAGTCATAGACATGGAGATGTCAAACTATAATGTGGGCACATGTATGACATGGGGCTGGACTGACCCAACATGAGATGTTCTTATTATCTCTTTACACATCATGTACGTTATGTCCTTAGACCTGAGATTGTGGTATGTACTCAAAATATGAATCGACTTACTTAGGGACTATCAAACGCTACTTTCGTAACAGGGTAGTTATAAAGATAGTCTTCAGGTTTGTCAGGAAGTATGCTGAGACATAGACGATCAAGATGGGATTTGCCCCTCTCCATGTGAGAGAGATATCACTGGACCACTCAAATGATTGGATCATAAAAAGCATGGCCGTGCTTAGGTTAAGTGTTAACCTATGAGTTGGACCAAATATTGTGTGGCAAGGGAATTACGTATATGTGATCGTGGTGGTTCGTCAGATATGATCTTTGCGTATACATAGGAGTTCACACGTCTTGCTAGAGGCCACTGTCAACTATCGGGCCAGTAGGAGTACTCGGGCCGTGTCTATGTGTGCGTGAACCCATAGGGTCGCACGCTTAAGGGACTGGAAGCTTGATTCGAGTTTGACTCGAGTCAGGCCGAGATTAGGGTTTGCTAATGGGCCTCCAGGTCGGTGGGCTCATTAGGGACGCCTATATAAAGAGGAGGTGGGGGCGACCAGGGTTTAAAAACCTCATTAGACAACCGTTGCCCACCCCACGCCCGCGCCTATTGCTCCTCGCACCGACCTAGCAGTTTGGAGGCGTGACACTTCCACCCTGTACATGTGGGGATACCTCAGAGGTGCTGCATATCTGGAGCACAAGGACAAACCACACGTGGAGACGTGAAGGTTGGACGTGAACATCTACACGGCATCGCTGCGACGCGCACGTCTACACCGAGACGTCTTCCGCTTGCACCTGCGCGTCTAGTGGTAATCCCGTGATCTATAACTCGCAGTAGTTCATGGTTTATGGGGTTGAAATTTTTTTTTTCGGCTAGCGTAGCATCCTCGTAACCCTTCAGTGGTATCAGAGCCGTTTACTGCCTCATTATAGATTCGGTTGTGTGCATATACAGATATGCGCGGTTGTTGATCAATTTCTGATCATGATTTGTGATCTTGCCGTATTGGTCATGTAACGATCTACTCCTACCGGTCGGAATTCCGCCATCGGAGTTAAGTGATACGTGTAAATCCAATCATGGCAAGATGGAGATCAATCAGATTGATCGAATCGAATCTAGGTCAAGAGCCGGGTGCATGAGATGTACCGCGGCAATCCGCAGAGGAGCGTTGTTCGGTAAAACGGCCGTAACTTTTGCATACGACCTCGGATTGAGATGATCTTTAAACGAAATCAATCTACATAAAATTTTACATCCGATTTTCACTGGCCCTGGCCGGTTTCGTCGAATTTAGATTTGCGAAAAAAGGCTGGGAATTGATGACTGGTATAGCCCTTTTGTGTATGTGATGCATGTATGTAATTGTTTCAATGACTTTCATGTCGTGATTATGACAATATGGCTGGAGCCACATATATATTGTCCATTTGATGTAATGGCCTGCGTGCCAAAATTATGATGATCCTACACGGGACTATATAATTACTTTATTAATTACGCTAGTTGTAGCTAGTCTCGGTGGATTCATCACTGGAGGATGGCGTGTTTGTACCATGTAGATGGAAATCATCATGGTGAACAGATTGACGGAGATGGAGATCTCCAAAGAAACACTGGGCTATACCAAGTCATATCTGTGTTGATGCTATTCTCTTATTATGTTCTACTTTCACGTATGATTCATGTTCATTGTCTACATGCGGTAGTGAAAGTATAGAACGATCCCTCAGTAATGTTCAAGTCATATGCCTCCCCAATCCTTGCACTGTCATATGTCTTGTACAATCGGTGGCACGCCTATGAAATTAGGGTGTCACTGATTTTCCTTGACCAGGCAGGTTCGTATCGAATACTTACTGCAGAAGGGTTGGTTGCTTGAACAAGGTCATCCTAACGGTTAGGGACCTTGAAGCATAAGGAGTTGAGCACGCATAGAGATGTTGGCCAACAACAAGAGTCATATGTGATATGATTAGCAAAGAGTTGCTTATAGATCTACCATGTCCACTAGCGGTGATGCTAAAGCTCACTAGTAGACTTGTTAGTTTGGGTCTTGAATCACTAAAAATCAATAGAGGGATATTGATCTTAGTGGGAGTAAATTTTATTAAAGTTTTAATATCATTTACTCTGTCTTGGATACATTGTCTTAGTATTTTGCATTTACTTTTGTTGTAGATCAATGGCACCTAGCAATCCACCATTTACTTTACGTTCAATCCTTGAGAAAGATAAATTGAATGGAACAAACTATGCGAATTGGATCCGCAACCTGAGAATTGTTCTCAGGGCTGAGAAAAAGGAAGATATTCTAGACACCCCACTACCAGAGGAACCTGCTGATAATGCACCTGCTACTGAGAAAACCGCTTACAAGAAAGCATGTGATGCTGATCTTGAAGTGGGATGTCTAGCGCTTGCGAGCATGGAACCAGATCTACAGATGTAGTTTGATAATAACCATACAGCCTACGATATGATCGTAGCGCTAGATGAGATGTTCCAGACTCAAGCTAGAACTGAAAGGTTCAATGTTTCTAAGTGTCTTGCTGAGACTAAGTTAGCCCTCATTATCGTCGAAAGGCAATAGCTCCTTGTTAGCCCTCATCTTGTTGACAATCACCTGAAAGCGAGCGAATAAGCTCTCTATGCTATCACCAGGCATGTGTCGAAAGTTCTCATACTCTCGCTTGTGCGACTCGTAGAGACGGGTTTTGACTTGAGTGGTTCCCTCATGGAAACGCATGAGGGTAGCCCAAATCTACCGAGCCGTAGCGAGGTGAGAAACGCGATCAAACTCCGTCATGCTCAAACATGAGAAAAGAGCATTACGGGCTCGGCTATTGGCATCGTGCTCATCAATCTGATGCTGAGTAGCACGAGCAGCCAAGACCACGTAATCGGCAGAGTTGCAAATATCCCAGATGGAAGCACCCAAACTCTGCAGATAGGCCGACATGCGTATCTTCCAATAGGCATAGTTCATCCCATCGAAAAACGGCGGTTTGCCCACGCCGCGATCCATGTCGCCTTCGGTGGATCTGGAACCGGCTAAGGTGGAAGATCCTTAACCCGCTCCGATACCAATTGAAGGACCGAGAATGCAATAGCAAGGCGACCAGAGGGGGGGGTGAATGGGAGCTCAAAAATTTCTCTCAAAACTTCGGCCTGTGTCCCACAAATCAACCCTCAAAAGCTTCGATTGAAACCGTGATGCCCACGACCCTTGAAAGAGGGTGGATAATCCCTAGGATCACATCGAGGCACCACAAAGCGATAGCAAGTCAAACACCAAAAGACACCGGCAAAAGTTTGACTCCTAAAAACCAAGTCCCGAACGTAGATGGAAGGCTACGTCGAGAAATCACCAAATACCAATGCTAACAAGTAGCAAAGATACCTAGAGAGGTTCCTTGGTCAACTCTAGGATCAACGAGAAGTCCGGAAACAAAGCGAAGAAGCCGGGAGACCAAAAGCACTGAGAAACTCAAGTCTGTGAGTTCCCGGACTGTCCGCGGGTATGGTCGCGGACTGTCCGCGGTACTCCTGGACTGTCCGCAAAGAAGGGGTGGACTGTCCACCGGCCAAATCCCAAAATCAGCAAGTCTGTTGAATCCTCCTGTTCGACTCCCGGACTATCCGCGAGTTTCTACGGCGGACTGTCCGCTGGTCAAAAGTCACGAACACGGTCGAAACGCGCAGCCACTGAATCGGCTGAGCCCCGACGCGCGGACTATCCGCGCCCTGAGTGGCGGACTGTCTACGGTCACTCAGGGAGGGCGATTTCAAACGCCCTTCTCCCAAAACTTCCCAAATTTGATCCAAATCAAAATCCCTTGATCTCAAACTTGGAGCAAATGATCACGAGGTAGTTGGGAGACTATCCCCAAGAAATCATCTGCTCAAATCAACTCAATCACCGGGAAATCGAAAGGGAAGGAGTATGAACCGAAAAAGCGCCACGAAAACGAAATCAACCCGATCTACTTGTTCATGAGGAGTTAGATGAATTCCTTCGGTGGAAATGATCTCCTCACTATA
Organism: Coix lacryma-jobi var. lacryma-jobi; assembly: GCA_009763385.1. Classification (NCBI taxonomy): domain Eukaryota; kingdom Viridiplantae; phylum Streptophyta; class Magnoliopsida; order Poales; family Poaceae; genus Coix; species Coix lacryma-jobi. Next base: position 89,082,578 of record CM019831.1, read on the forward strand.
AAGAACAAGTTGATTCAAACGGATTTCGAAAAGATGCAGTAGAGAGGGAGATCGAGTGACGCAAAAATCGCGGAGAAACGAAGAACGCGAACAACACGAACAAAACGTGAATCAACACATCGATCCACAACCGTGTGGCTACCACACGCTACAACAGTGAGATTATGGTCTCACTTCCTCAAAATCTCCAATACACAGAGGTATGATTCTTTGCGGATCTCAGTTGCTACAGCAGGGGATTGGGAGAGCAGGAAAACCTCGAAGGCAAAGAGAAAAATGACTGAGATGGGATGGGAGGTGGGTGTCTCCCTCTACTTATCCTAATTCTAATTCCCACTCTACCCCTAACTAATTACAGAGTGAACCCGCTAAACCCTAGGGTTATTCTGGATTAACTCGTGGTAGGTGGTGATCAGACGGCCACGCCCGCACAACTGGTAGCGTTGCCTCGACGCAACCTCACCGATTGCCGCCATGTGCCGCCACCGCTTTGCATTTCCTTTTCCCGGACTTCGCCCCCGGTTTTGAGGCCCAAACAGGGAAACCAGCCTTCACGACTAACCCCTGGTTTTGTGGCCCAAACCGGGAAACCAGCCGTCCATCGCCTGACTTTTGTGGCTCAAACTCAGAAACCTGCAGCACCCAGGTTTTGAGGCCCAAACCTGGAAACCGTCCTCAGCCCGAGTTTTGTGGTCCAAACTCGGAAACCGTCAGCGCCCAAGTTTTGAGGCCCAAACCTGGAAACCGTCCACTCGGTGGTTTTTCTGTGGCTCAACCACCAAACCGAACCGTCGAGGGGATGCACCGCCCGTGCACCCCGTCCACCGACACGTGTCCCCAGATCCACGACCTAAGCAACACGGTGCCCGCAAGTCTTCGCTCGTCGTTGTCCCAGGCTGTCAGCCACCACAGCTGATCCTCAGGCCACCGGTCCCTCAATCCAAGCCTCACGTCCGCCCTTCGCCACTCTCGGTCCATCGGCACGGCACGTCTCTACTTGACCTTCACCTTGCCTTCGATCACTGTATCCGTGCTCGACACCTGCACAACACAGCCAAAGAACATGCGCATCATCCCAGTTGACAATCACTCATCACTTCAGACTCGGCATACACCCATGTATCCACAAGAACTTATAATAAACTAGATTCGTGGTCATGCATTGCTACGAGTCAACTAAATTTCTGTATTAAAAACATGCGGATAGGACAGATAACATTACTATATAAAATTAAATATCAACGTTAAAGTGACATTTAATCCAAAAAGTAAAGTTCGTGAAATTAACATAGTCATGAAGAGTGCGGTATTGCAGGCTCACAAACTCTACTATATAGACCTTCCCGTAAAACAACCAAGATAGTGTTTTATATCGGTACAAAAAAAAAATCTCCGATATCTATTTCTTCGGTGCGCCGATAAATCCACGAATAAGTTTTGACGCATGTGGGTACCGTCCTGTACACAAGTTCAAGTATATGTAAATATTAATGTAAAAATGATATCAAACTGGTAAGGGCGTCCGCAATGGTGTTCAAATCGCTAGCTATTTGGTATCTAGAAAGAATGCTTTTGGCTCTCAATATCAACTTACAAATAGCTAGCTAGATGAGATATATAAATAAATATTATTTTGATGAGGCAACTTACAAAAGTAGCACTCTTATTGGCTATCGAGAAGAGAGATCAAATAGCTAGCTATTGGGAAGTCGCTAGCTATTTGATCTCTCTCCTCGATAGCCAATAAGAGTGCTACTTTTATATTATTTTTATACGTCATCTCGCTAGCTATTTGTAAAGTGCTATTGAGAGCCAATAGAATTCCTTCTAGCTAGCTATTTGATAACCATTGCGGATGGCCTAAGAAGACAAGAAAATATATTATTTATATTGGTTCTATAAAGACGGAGCTCCATGAGATTTTTTCAACGTCATTAATATCTTGTCGGATTATTTTAATACTTTATTCATATTGGTTTCGTGCAAATAAGGCGCTCTCAGGTAAAACTGACCTGATTATACATGCACAATTTATGTTTACACACTACTGCATACTGGCATTTTGCCGAGTGTTTTTACACTCGACAAAGAGCCTAAAAACAATCGGCAAAGGCTTTGCCGAGTGTTTTTAAGCAAGACACTCGGCAAAGTTTGCTCGGCAACATAGTTCACGGCAAAGAGACTTTGCCGAGTGCTTTTTCTAGGGGCACGCGGCAAAATAATAATATATTTTGCCGAGTGCTGGACAAGGCACTCGGTAAAATTTTCGCGGCCGTTACGCCACTTGCCGTTAACTGTTACTTTGCCGATTGCCCTAAAACACTCGGCAAAATTTTTTCTGTTGTTTTCTCGGAAAACTTTGCCGAGTGTTTTGCTCAAGGCACTCGGCAAAGATTATTTTTTAAAAAATAAAAACCATACTTTGCCGAGTGTTTTGGATCAAGGCACTTGGCAAAGATTATTTTTTAAAAAATAAAACCCATACTTTGCCGAGTGTTTTCGATTAAGGCACTCGGCAAAGATTATTTTTTAAAAAAGAAAAACATACTTTGCCGAGTGTTTTGGATCAGAGCACTTGGCAAAGATTATTTTATGAAAAAAATCAAAAAAAACTTTGCCGAGTGTCTAGCCTAAAACATTCGGCAAAGTAACCGATATCTGCAATTTTTTTAGTCCATTATAATAGATATTACATATATATACACACACACACCTCAATCATCATATCTATATCACCAACATGCATTATATATCACAAGCACACGCATATTTCATAAATCCATCAAAATCCATTACAAATCCACCAAAGTTCACCATCACAAGTTCATTATTACAAGTTCAACATTCCTACTACGATGGCGAAAGCTGCACCCATGAGGGACCGGAGTGCGGTGAAGGATTGACGGGATGAGCCGTCGGTGACACGATAGCAGGATTGTTTGAACCCGCCGACGGTGGCTGCACAAAAGTGAAGAGATTGCATGTGTTAGGCTCAAAATTGAAAATTTAGACAGCACCTCCCCTGCACTGGGAGGTTTCCAACCTGGAAGAAAAACGTAGGCACGAAGGCCGACAACCACATTTCCGGCACGAAGGCCAACACATAAACAAGTACGGCACCAAGGCCCACACATCAACAAATCCGGTATGAAGGCCATCACTAGGTTTGACACTATGGATGCATAATTGCAGATAGATTAAGCAAGGAGCTTGTTGCCTAAGAATCAAGTTGGGGAGGAGATGATAGAACGCTCAAGTATATACAGTTGAAATATATTAAAACAATCACAGAACACCACCGGAAGATGTCTATCCCAAATTATTTATTTCATTGTCTAAAGTATATTGCAAAATCCAGTATGTCATAGCACTAATGTCAAATGGGCATTAGTTTTCCCAAAAAGAACGTACCTAGTTGTGAAGCTTCGTGAGAAATTCCAGAACTTCGCGAGGAATTCCAGGTAGTCTAATGCCACGTAGCACAGATAGCTGCAAAACAAAACAAATGGACAAACACATAGCTTCTTATTATTCATAGGACAGAAACAAGTGCATAAAACAACCTCTAAGAACACTGATTCGTGAATATTTCTGATGGCCTCTAAACAGATGTCATCAACTAAAATTGCTGGTTGAAAGTTGTTCGACTTATCAAAAAGGAAAATTGCAAGCAAATATTTGTGTATCATATTAGTGTTCTTAGATGTGGAGACCCGCCTTTTTAATAAATAACTAGTCATAGTTAAGTAAACAATAAGTTTCTCTTGATTACATCAAGTCGATAATTTAAAATACCTGACATGAAAAAAAATGTAAAATCATATGTTCAACCTTGGAACTAATTATGTACAAATTCAAATCAAGGTAGCTTCACAAATAACATACACAATGCTTTCACTCTCACATTAGGTTATACAGTAGTATGTTCCTTACAGCTTCTTTTCCACCAAATGTTATATGTACTAGTTCATGCACCTGACCGTTTGTAAAAAAAAGGGGTTTTAGAAGGAGCAACTCACTTGTCCAGTGCTTTGGCATAAAACACAAGCAGTCAATGGTGATCAATAATATACGACAAGTTCAGACCAATGTAGCTTCACAAAATTACCACACACACATACTCCTTTCTTTTATTCTTTTACAAGTAGGCTAGTACACAGATCACTATGGCTATAATTTCACCCACTTGGTACTAGTTTATTCACATGAGGTGTAGCCATGGCCTTCTAGAATGGAGTAAACCAATCCAGTAGTAGCAGCTCAACAGCATAGTGCACTGCCGTGACCAGGCCATGACTTAGAGTAAAATATCTAGGAGAGATGGAGAAGAGTGATAGAAAAAGGTCTCAGTAGAAGGAAAGGAGCCAAGCCTCCATCTAGTAGTAGCCATCCAGTTCCTGCCCGGCCTCTTCACTCAAGGTTGGGGCCTCTAAAACACCTCTCGTCCACTCCTTGCTTGGGAAAAACACTGGCCTGTCCACCAGCATAAGATGGTGACTTGATCACCATGGGGAGCACCTAGAGTGAGAAGAAAAGGGGCTGACCAGGAGACGAAGTCACCGGAAAGCCCAAGTGCTTGCAAACAAATCCAGAAGCATATTTTAAGTAATCAAGACCTGCAGGAGAAGGAGTGAGGGAAATAAGCCTAAGATTGGAGTTGGGCATCATCAAGATTAAGGTGAGCTTCATTGCTCACAGGCACATCTTAGAATATCTCTTTTTCCCTACCATGAACAGAAATCACCTTCCATGGACATCACCTCTGATATGTTCTAGAGTAGGACAATGATTAAGTGGTCAACAATATATTAGCCAGGAGAGATGTACCAACTGTTACTAGAACAAGAACTAGTATTTCTTTTAGCACAACTAGACACATAATACATGGGCCTTGGCTAATAGAACACTAACACAAGATCTTGCACATCTAGAGCTCTCAGGCATGTAGCTTCAGAGTTACAGACTTGCAGGCAAGGTTAAAAAAAAGCAGGGAGATGTGGGGGCAGGAAGAACTCACTGTCAGGTTGGGAAGGATTATTGTCGCCTTGTCGGACTGGTGCCCCAAACTAAAGCATTTTCCCCTCTCCAACTGGTGCCCTAAACCCTAAATGAATTCTTTCATTTCTAGGACCTGCTGTGTGAGCTATGCGGTTCTACTTGATTTGTCAAATCCGGTAGATTGGTATTCCATTGCAACATTCTAAACCAAGCCAAATTACACTTAAGGAAGGCTTATCTATGATTATCTATGATTCAAACTAAAAGCTAAAGCTAGTAAGTCAGATTTCGATTTTGCTTAGCCTTCTCTAAAACTAAACTCAACTATGCAGGCCGGCTGGTTTCCAACATCCAATGATACATCTTCCCTAAGAGCATCTTCAACAACTCCCTAAATCAGCTTGGTATTCTTATAAACTCGCCAGAAACACAAAAAAACCTTCTCCAACAACTCCCTAAATCAACTTGGTATTTTCCCCAAGTTGCTAAAATCCATCATCGCGCGCGTATCTTTCCGCAGTGCGGAACGAGCGCGTATCCGCTCGCTCTCCCAGGCCTCCCTCCCGCGTCCGTCCCCCGCCCAGATCCCGCCGGTTGTCATTGCCGCGGCGGCGGCGCGTAGACGGCGGCGGAGTCCAGCGGCGGAGTCCAGCGCGCGCCGTCGGCCTTGTCCGTCTTCCTCGGCGTGCCCGACGGCGGCGGCGCGGGGATCGGCGTGTTCCCTGAGCAGCGCCGCGCGCTGGAAGATCTCCGCGCGGGAGGTGGACTTCCAGGTGGCTGCCGTGCAGGAGTCGCTGGCGGTTCCGCGGTTGCTGGCCGCGCTATGCAAGCAGCCCCAGCTGAACGGCGAGGCCGACGAGGCCGTAGCGGCCGTGGGGCGCTCGCTGCGCGTGCTGCTGGCCGCGGCCGACGCGCTGCGGGACCGTACGCCGTCGCGGCAATGCTGAGGTTCCACCTAGGTGTCCGCCGCGCGGGCCGCGACTGGACCTCCGGCCACGGCGGCCAGCGGCGTGTGGAGGCAGAGTCTGCCTGTGACCTCGCGCGGAGGAAGGGGATAAGAATATGACGGCTGGGTCCCATCTGTAATCCTCTGTTTTTACCAAGTTGGAACACCAAGTTGTTGGAGATAGCTCTTTTTTTCACTTGCTAAATAAAATAGCAACTTGCTAAAACTCAACATATACCAAGTGAAATTTACCAAGTTCTTGGAGATGCTCTAAGCTTCCAGTCAGTGTGCTGTCTATGATAGATAACCCACTGTACTACTTTTGGTTGTTAGATTAGCATGTCTCACTTTCATTGAGCTGTATTTTGTTCGGGCATATATATTGAGCCATTGTATGCTTGATATGCTCCTGTAGACTTGATCACAAGCTGCAATCATGAATTACTTCTATATTCATGTATGCACATGCACTCAGAATCGTTATCTTTTGCCCATTTTTTAATCTTTTCAGAGTTAAGAGCTGACACAATTAGCTTTATTGAACTTTAAAACATCTAATTTTATGATTATATTTGTTCTTGGCTTAAAACAGCTATTTTGGATGCAGCGTAAGAGCAGGTCAGAAGCACGTGGCCAATTTATATAGGAAATTGATGTTCTCTTTACAAAATCAGCTTTGAAGTCCACATTTTGCATCAATTCTAATATCTTCCAAATGGGAAATAATGGTCATTAGTTTCGCAGTTAACCCATACACCCATATAGCTCAAGTCTGTTGCTACACTACAACAGAATTGGGCTTTAGGCCCGGTCGGCAAGGGCCTTTAGCCCCGGTTGCCGAGCCGGGACTCAGCTTCCAGGACTAAAGCGCCCCCCCCCCCCCCCCCCGCCTTTAGTCCCGGCTCCGGTCACCGGAGCTAAAGCCCCCCTTTAGTCCCAGTTGGTAATACCAGCCGAGACTAAAGGGTGCTGCCAGCGGAGCAGCACCCTCTAGTCCCGGCTGGTATTACGAGCCGGGACTAAAGGGTCCCCTGGTTTTTCCTTTTTATTTTCATTTCAGTTCTGTTTTTAGTTTTGTTTATTTATTTAATAGGTTTTCCAATATATATTCTTTGTTAATATTGTGTGGCAAGGGAATTACGTATATGTGATCGTGGTGGTTCGTCAGATATGATCTTTGCGTATACATAGGAGTTCACACGTCTTGCTAGAGGCCACTGTCAACTATCAGGCGAGTAGGAGTACTCGGGCCTTGTCTATGTGTGCGTGAACCCATAGGGTCGCACACTTAAGGGGCTGGAAGCTTGATTCGAGTTGGACTCGAGTCAGACCGGGATTAGGGTTTGCTAATGGGCCTCCAGGTCGGTGGGCTCATTAGGGACGCCTATATAAAGAGGGGGTGGGGCGACCAGGGTTTAAAAACGTCATTAGACAGCCGTCGCCCACCCCACGCCCGCGCCTATTGCTCCTCGCAGACCTAGCAGTCTAGAGGCGTGACGCTTCCACCCTGTACATGTGGGATACCTCGGAGGTGCTGCATCTGGAGCACAAGGACAAACCACACGTGGAGACGTGAAGGTTGGACGTGAACATCTACACGGCATCGCTGCGACGCTGTAACACCCCGGGTGTTAAATTAATTAAAATAATTAGAAATTTAATTAGAAATTGGCAAAAACCCTAGATGGAGGAAAATCCTAACCAGTTGTTTGTTGCATTCATGTCGTTGCATGATTTTATTGGGTGAAAAAGATTTTACTAAACCCGATCAGGGCGAATCAGATTTATTCTATTTAGAAAACAAATAAAAGGGGTTTATGAAAATTTTACCAAATCAAACTCAAGATTTTATTTTCGAAACCTAGGGAAAATATTTCTATAATATTTCAAAGTAATTTTGATTTCAAACTGGATTTGGTTTTGAATTCAAAAGCCTTTTGAAAAGTTTGGAAAGAATTGAAAAAAGAAAAGAAAAAGAAAAGAAAAGGCAAAGGGTTCCCCCTCCTAACCTCCCATCCAGCCCAAACCACTCCCTCCTCTTCTCTCCCTCACCTCGGTTTCAGCCCAGCCCACTCCCCTCTCCTCCTCTCCCAGCCCAACCTTGTTCCGGCCCGCAACCTTTCCTTCCTCCCTTGGCCCAGCCGGCCCGCTTCCCCTCCCCCTCTTCCCTTCCGGCCCGCAACCGCCCCTCCCTTTCTCCCCGGCCCGCCCTCACTCTTCTTCCCCCTCCTCTCCTGCGTCCACGCGGAGAACGGCCCAGCACACTGCACGACCCACACCAAACTGCGGATACATGGGTGTATGCCGAGTCTCTGAGTGATGAGTGATTGTCAACTGGGATAATGCGCATGTTCTTTGGCTTGTGTTGTGTAGGTGTCGAGCACGGAGACAGTGATCAGAGGCAAGGTGAAGGTCAAGTAGAGACGTGTCGTGCCGAGGGACCGAGAGTGGCGAAGGGCGGACGTGAGGCTTGGACTGAGGGACCGGTGGCCCGAGGATCAGCTGTGGTGGCTGGCTGTAACACCTCTGGTGTTTAGCATGTAATTAACTTGACATATCATCATTATCATCTTTAAGCATCTTGATCATGATTTCATGTGTATGCATTTTGCTAAGTGTATCTTTTTATGTGAAGTACCTCTATTGCAAAAACCCTAATTAGCCCACTTCTCTCTACAAGGGCAAAATGGTAATTTCACCTCTGTGACTAGCTTTGTGTAATTCTTGTTCCTTTGGTGTCTTGAAGTTTTGTTGTGTTGGCCAAAGATCAAAAATCAGAATTTGATTTCAAATCCCTTTACAAAACCCTGATTTTCAAACCCTGGATTTTATCTTTTTTTTTGTGATTCAAAAATTATTCAAAATTTGGGATTGGTCCAAAAAGCAAAGTTGTAGATCTGTCAAAGAGAAACAACTTTGGTATTTACAAATTTTCAAGTTGCAGTACAAAGTTTTGAGTTATTTCAAATTCATTCAAACCCCAACTTTTGTTCCCTTTTCAGTTTTCAAAATTAACTTAAAAACTAATGAGTTTCTGGAAAAGTGTATTATAGAAAAGTTGTAGGTTTTGATAAAAGGAACAACTTTCATATTTGCAGATTTTCAAGTTTTAGTATAAAATCCAAAGTAATTTTGAATTGATTCAAATTTTCAAAAGTGTCCCCTTTTCTGATTTCAAATATTGTTCAAAAACTATTTGGATTTTGAAAATGTTCTTATTGACAAAGTTGTAGATCTCTTTTTTCTGAACAACTTTGATGTTTCGAGTTTTTGTTGCTCAGTTCAATTTTTGAAAGTAGTTTGCAAAATACAAAATCTGCTCAAAGTCAAAAGCAAGGGCATAGCCCTGTTCCTCTTCCTCCTAGGGACAGGGGGGGCCCGGCCATGGCGCCCCGCCGGCGTCGCGCGCGCCGCGTGCCTGGCTGCCGCACCCACGCCCCCGACTTGTCGCCTGCAACCGCACCATCATGCCGCTTCCGCACGCGCGAGCGCTGACTCTCTCCCGTCCCCCACAGTGCCCAGCGAGCCGCCGCCGCGTGTTCATCGCCGGCGAGCACACGCCCAGGCCCCGGCTGCACGCCGTCCCCTCCGCCAGAGCACAATCGAGTGCGCACGCTCCCGCCGAGCTTATCCACCCCTCTCCGTGCTCTCTACGGGTCTCTGGCCGCGGTTATAAAAGGGCCGCCGACCGCCGGAGTTCCACACCCCCTCCGCCACCGTCGCCAGCACCAGCCAGAGCTCCACTTGCTCAACCTCCTAGCCTAAAAGCTCCGCCGTGATCTCACGCAGCTTCCCCACTCCTCAATTTGGTCGCTACCGCCTCCATTCGCCCGGCGTAGCTCGCCGTTCCCATCTCCGGCAAGAATCCCGTCGAGGTCGGGATCGTGAAATACTCCCTCTCCGGCTTTGATCATCCTCCACTGACCCCCGCATCACCTTCCTTACTCCCTTGTGACTCTAACCTCGCCCCTGTGGCCTTGTTTGGTGCTCAGGGTCGTCGGAGCGTCGTTCACCGCCATCCGCCGTCCGCCGGTCACCGTCGACCACCTCCACCGTTCATCCCCTTCCCTCGCCGAGCCGCTCAATCGACGCCGGTGAGCTCCCTGTTGCCTCCCGCGCCCTTGGTTCCGCCGCGGAGCGCTCGTAGAGCCCGGCGTAATCGCGCCGCCGTCGTCCGGCGATCGCCGGCGTGCGGGAACGAAGCACAGTGCCGTTTTTCTTTTTCTTCATACATGTGAATAGTGTTCAGATTTCATCTTTTTGTGTAATTGTCTGTGTTGATCCAAAAATTCTGAAATTTTGATGGTAGACTCTTTACACCTTGAAGTATTTTATAAAAATATAAAACTTGACCTTTCTGCAAAAATTTGAAAATGAAAAATCTCCCTTTTAATTAATAAATGATGGTTTTGGATTTTTAGAAAAAGATTTATAACTCCAAAATTTATGAGATCACTTTTTGTGAGCTAGTTTTGCCATGACAAGTCTCTGGTGAGATTTTGAAGTCATTTGAAACAAGTTGATTTTTGGGCATTTATTTTAATTCCTAAATAGTGCCTTTTGTTAATTAATGACTAGATTTAATTGAGCACCTTAATGACCTCCAAAAATTATGAAATTTGTTTTGCCATCTATTTATACCATAACAAACTTATGTGATTAATTTGGTAATTTTTGGAGCACCTTCATAAAATGACCTTTTTAAATAATTAAGAAAAATAGGAAAAATTGATTAGGGTTAGTGTTGAATGCCCTGTGATGTGACTTTTGGATTGATTGATGTTCATAGACCCCTACCCCTCTGGTCTATGATGTTTGTGATGCCTTATGATGTTTATGTTTAGGCTTAATAAAAGTTGCTTAATAAAGTTGGCTAATATTGCTAAAAAGGGATAAGTAATCTTTTGTCCACTTTAACCACCACTCATACTTTGCAAAGCTATACTCTAGTTTTATCCTATGCACTTTGTTCATACTAGCATACTCATGTGCATGCATCATTTCATACGTATAGTGACCGAGGAAGAAGGCCCTGAAGTCGAGGTAGCCACCGAAGGATCTGTCCCCGAGGCAACCCCGAGCCCCGTCAACTGCACTGCTGACCCCGAGCCTGTCCTTTTTGCCATTCAAGGCAAGCCCCGGTGCATTTAACCCCTTTCCTTGAATTTATAAAATGTTTCCTTAAATGTCTTTCAGTTAAATTATTGCATTAGGTTTATAGGAGTTGAGTGAAATCCTATCTGATGCATTATCCACCTTGACCATTGATACACCCGATACCTGCTTTTCGAAAACTATTTGCAAAATGCTTAGCAATGCTATATGATAGATTTGCAATAAAAATGCCAATTTCAAAAGTGTGATCACTTTAAGAATATTTATGGGAATTTCTGGTTTACTCCCACTATTGGCTAAGTATCTGATCCGTACTTAGTCAATGGGAAGGAGAGGTTGTCCTTGCGTACGGTGCCGTCATGTTGTAGTCCGGGACTCAACAGTTGACACCGACCGGGACAGGGTTGAAAAACTGACAGGACCTGTACTCTCGGGTTAGAGTCCCGAGGTGCTTGTCGCTGGCTGGAAAAATTAGGGACCACCTGTATGGGGGCCTGCTGACTAAGACTTGCAACTATTCACATACTACGGAAAGCTTCGGCTCCGAGGAATCCTTGATTGGACCGACAACCGCGCACTGGGAGTGGAGAGATGGCGGAAGTAGCATGTACCCACGTGGGTTAAAGTCCCGGATTGGAGTGGTGTACTGTACTTCCGGGTGGCGTAGGACCGGGCCCAATCTTGGAGGAATCGTGGTAGACGAGTTGGCATATGCAAGCTTGGGTGCTACATATGCAGTGTGGATAGGGATCCTCAGCTGAGTATTATTTATCCGGATTAACGTTGCTCCTCGGTTATGGAGACTTAGTCACTGACTGTCAACAGGGAGTGGTTCTCAACTAGGTCTGTTTTTGGAAAGTAAAATGAATCAAGGATTATGATGAAACAAGGAATTTTTGAGTCTTTTCAAAATAAGGATAGAAAAATGCTTTTCTGCAAAATGCTTGAACTTGTTTAAAGCCTTACCTTGACTACCCTAAGCCTCTCATACCTGAGTCTTCTCCCTTTTTCTTTAGTCGGGTAAGTCTTGTTGAGTACCTTTGTACTCAGGGTTCTATTACCCATGTTGCAGGTATGGCAGATTCCTCAGTATGCCTTGGACCCTGCTGTGTGACTGTTGTTCAGGAAGAGGCCGATGAGGCCGATGAGTGATTATCCACCCTCGGGCTGGGTGAAGTATCTTTAGTTGTTGTCATATGCTACTCTGCCAACTCTATCTATTCGAACTATGGTCTGTAATAACTTCACTTTAATTTTATGTTGAACCCTGGTTTGTAAAACTATTGTTATCTAAGTCTTCCGCTATTTACTCCGATGATATTTGTCAATATGTTCGAGAGATTGTAACTGAATTGTGAGATGATCCTGCGGACATCGGGCACTGATGTAGCCCAGTGGCGAAACCGGTCTTAATCTCTTGGCTGTACGGATCGACTGTTAGTGATTGACAATGATCAGTGGGCCATGGGATTAGGGCCGTTATGTCACAGAGTGGTATCGGAGCATCTCACTACGACGTTGCAATCTTTTTGCGAAAACTTCAAAAGGTTTTTAAGTCCAAAAACTAAACTTGACTATTTTGAGTCCAAATTGCTTCTCTCATCTCATCTTGTCTTTGGCAACTAGTAGCAAGACAACTTGTATAAGCCCTATGTACCTTACCTTAGTAGTTGCATTGCCTTGTTCCGTAGGAACGAATCATGCATCATGCCATAATCACTTAAGATAATAACTTCCTCTCTAAGTCTGTTGGGTTAGTATGCCTCTACCTTTTCTTGCTAGCCTTATGCTTCTCTTCTATCTATCTGATCCAGACATGGCCCGTATCAAGTTCACCGCTCGCAAGTCGACTGGACCCAAGGGAGTGCCACGTCACCAGCTGGCACCAAGAGCAGGGGAAGAGGCAGGAGAATCCTCCAACGGACGTCGTTTTCCTCGCCGCACCCGCAAGCAGCTGAAGGAGGAGATCATGAATCTAAAGGCTGAGATGGAGAACATGGAGCACGACTTCTACATTTCCCGCCTGGAGTTCTATGAGACACGAGCCGCTCTGGAGGAAGCCAACAAGAATGTGGTCCGTGCCGTCCAGCAACGTGACGCAACCTGGATCCGTGAGGACGTCACCAGAGCCCAGCTCCATGGACTGCAGCAGTACACTGCCCAGATTGAGCAGTACAATGATATGCTTCACGAGGAGGCACATCAGCTGTACAACCAACTTCACCCCGTGGCTCCACCTGTTGCTGAGGATCCAGAAGATGGAGTCGTGGAGGAACCTGAAGTAGAACATGAGCCAGACCAGAATGAAGAAGTGGAACCTGCAGGAGATGTCCATGCCGAGGACGAGGATGAGGAGGAAGAGCCCGAACTCATCATTGAAGATGAAGACGACGATGAAGACATGATCATTATCAATGACGACTAGATTCGTTGTGTCTGTGCCATCTGCTCACCTAAAGCCTTAAGTCTAGGTTTGGGGCGTTAGTTGGTCTTCTGTCTAGTCGAGTCTGTATCTTGTCTTGTACCTTTCCTTTGTCAGTCGGAGGTTATCTATCGAACCTCTGTATCAGTTATCTACCCTTCCATCAATGAATCTTATCAGTCAGTTTCGTTCAAAATCAATCTTTGGATGCTAAGTTCCCAAGTTCTTAACAGATGCCTGTGAACACCCGCACTGGAGCCGGAAGTTCCAGAGATGCCAACCTTCCAAACCCTCCACCAGTCCCAGCTACCCTGGCAGATGCCATCGCAGCTTTGGCAGCAGCTGCAACCATGATGGCTCAGAACCAAGGGCAGCAGAACAACGGCAACCGTGGTCGTCGCAACAACCAAGAGACAACCTACGTGGACTTCACTGAAACCAGACCACCGGTCTTCACGAAGGCCGATGAACCTCTCGAGGCTGACGATTGGTTACACACCATGGAACAGAAGTTCAGTCTTCTGTACTGCACAGAGATCCAGAAGCCTCGGTTCGCTTCTCAGCAGCTCCGTGGTCCCGCAAGTGCCTGGTACGCCAACCTGTTGGCTGCCCAGCCTGAAGGTCACCAGCTGACCTGGGAAGAGTTCCGCACCGCTTTCAGAGCACATCACATCCCTTCGGGATTGATGAAAATGAAGTTGGATCAATTCCTGGCCCTGCAACAGAAAGATTCCACCGTTATGCAGTACGTGGGACAGTTCAACCACCTGAGCCAGTATGCCTCCGACTATGTCAACACAGAGGAAAAGAAGAGAGATTGTTTCCTTAGGGGTCTGCACCCTAAGATTCGTAGAGGACTATCCAACAACCTAAACGGATCCTATCATGATGTAGTTGACCGTGCTGTCGCTTTCGAGGAAAGTAACCGCCAGTATCAGGAGGAGAAGAAGAAGAAGAAGGCTGGGTCTAGCAGCTTCTCCAGCAACCATAAGCGCCCAAGAATTATCTATCACCCCAGCCACCACCAAAACCGTGCCCCATACCCCCATCAGCAAGTGGTCGTTCGTACCGCGGCCACCACCCATAATGCCAACCAGCAAAGTGCCACTCAGCCGAACGCCCCAGGTGTTCGTGTCACCACCCCTCAAACAGCTTACAACCATCCATGCTACAACTGTGGCCAAGTTGGTCACTGGTCTCGCGAGTGCCCAAAACCCAAGAAGGATGCCCAGCATGCACAGAAAGGCCCTGGAGGATCACAGCAGCAGCACCGTGCACCGCAGCAGCACGTCTAGAAGGGCAAGTTTGTCAAGAAGCACGGGCAAGTCTACTTCACCACCGTCAGTAACATCCCAGGAGGAGAGCCCGTCATGCTCGGTAGGTTCCCTGTTGCCAATCATCCTGCAGTCGTCCTGTTCGATTCTGGTGCATCGCATTCCTTCATCAGTCGCACTTTTGTCATCAAGCATGAGTTACCCATGGGGAAGTTAAAAGAAAGTTTCTGTATACTTTCGCCTGGAGGGCGGATAAATACTAAGGAAGTGGTCCGCAGTATACCAGTAATGTTGGGGGAACATGTCTTTCCTACCACCATGATAGTACTGCGCAATCAAGAGATAGATGTCATCTTAGGCATGAATTGGATGTGTCAGTATAAAGCCATGATAGACATCTTGAATAGAGTTGTGAGAGTGGATATTCCTAACAGCACCTTCAAACTCCTTCTCCAACTTCCTATGCCTCAAAAACCAGCAACCACCCAGTTGATTACCGCCTGTGTTCCGGAAGTCAGGGATATTCCCGTGGTCTGTGAGTTCCCTGATGTCTTCCCAGAAGATCTACCTGGTCTGCCTCCCGACCGTGATGTTGAGTTTGCCATAGAGCTAAAGCCCGGGACTGCTCCTATATCCCGTAGAGCTTATCGAATGCCTCCCAGAGAGTTGGCAGAGCTAAAGATCCAATTGCAAGAGCTATTGGATAAGGGTCTCATTCGCCCAAGTTCATCTCCTTGGGGCTGTCCTGCTATCTTTGTGAAGAAGAAGGACAAAAGCCTTCGTCTGTGCGTTGACTATCGCCCGCTCAATGAGGTCACCATCAAGAATAAATATCCCTTGCCTCGCATTGACCTTCTTTTTGACCAGTTATCTGGAGCCAGAGTGTTCTCCAAAATTGATCTCAGATCTGGCTATCACCAAATAAAAATCCGTCCAGAAGACATTCCTAAAACAGCTTTCACCACCAGATACGGTCTATATGAGTATTTGGTCATGTCTTTTGGCTTGACCAATGCCCCCGCTCATTTCATGTATCTCATGAACTCTGTGTTCATGCCAGAGCTCGATAAATTTGTAGTCGTGTTCATTGACGACATCCTTGTCTATTCAAGAACTCCTGAAGATCACGCCAAGCATCTTCGAATCGTTCTCTCTCGTCTCAGAGATCACCAGCTGTATGCCAAGTTCAGTAAATGCGAATTCTGGCTAGATCGAATTCAATTCCTTGGTCATGTCCTGTCCGCTGAAGGTGTGTCAGTTGACCCTGAAAAAGTGGCAGATATCTTGGATTGGAAGCCACCTACCACTGTCCGCGAAGTTCGTAGCTTCATGGGAATGGCTGGATACTATCGTCGATTCATCCCAGATTTCTCCAGAATCGCCAAGCCTATCACAGAGTTGTTGAAGAATTCCGTGGATTTCGTTTGGTCACCAGCCTGTGAGCAAGCCTTTCAAGCCCTGAAGAAACTGCTAACTACATCACCAGTCCTAGCTCAACCAGATATCGAGAAACCCTTCGATGTATACTGTGATGCATCTGGTACTGGTTTGGGCTGTGTGTTGATGCAAGAAGGACGAGTAATCGCTTATGCCTCACGACAGCTTAAGCGACATGAGGAAAACTACCCAACCCATGATCTTGAGCTAGCAGCAGTCGTGCATGCCTTGAAGATTCGGCGTCACTATCTGTTGGGCAGCACCTGTACTATGTATACGGATCACAAGAGCCTAAAGTATATCTTCACTCAAGAAGAATTGAATATGAGGCAGAGAAGATGGCTTGAGTTGATTAAAGATTATGATCTCGAAGTACATTACCATCCTGGTAAGGCAAATGTAGTTGCCGATGCCCTTAGTCGCAAGTCATACTGCAACTGTCTGATGACGAAGCCCTATGATCTTTCCTTGTGCCATGAACTTGAAAGGATGGGTATCGAAATGATTCCGCAAGGAAGCCTGAGCAATGTCAGCATAGAAACATCCATCAAGGATCAAGTCATTGCTGCTCAAAAGGATAACCCTGGAATCAAGCACATCATCGAAAAGGTCCAGACCGGAAAGGCTGATTGTTTCAGGATCGATGATGTAGGAGTTGTTTGGTTCAAGAACCGTCTAGTAGTTCCCAAGGTGCCTGAATTGAGACAGTTAATCCTTGAGGAAGCACACTTGACCAGATTCTCTATTCACCCCGGCAGTAACAAGATGTACCAAGACTTAAAGCAGAGATTCTGGTGGACTAAAATGAAGATTGAGATTGCCCGGTATGTCGCTCAGTGTGATACCTGCCAAAGAGTCAAGGCAGTACACATGAAGCCTGGAGGAGAATTGCAACCTTTGTCAGTACCCGCTTGGAAATGGGACGACATTAGTATGGATTTTGTCAATGGACTACCCAAGACCCAGAAAGGTTTTGATTCTATTTGGGTAATCGTGGACCGACTCACCAAACAAGCTCACTTTCTGCCAGTCAAGACCAGCTACACCGTCCCCACTTATGCCACTTTGTACAAGAACAACATAGTGAAGCTTCATGGCATACCCAAGAGCATTATCTTTGATCGTGGTACCCAGTTTGTCGCTAAGTTTTGGAAAGCGTTCCATGCCTCACTTGGAACCAAGCTCTTACATAGCACAACTTATCATCCTCAAACTGATGGACAAACTGAGCGAGTCAACCAAGTGCTAGAGGATATGTTAAGGGCCTGCGTGCTCACCTTCGCAGATACTTGGGATGACTGTTTGCCCTTGGCAGAATTCTCTTATAATAACAGTTACCAAGAGAGCATCAAAATGGCACCCTTTGAAGCACTGTACGGTCGTCGTTGTCGTACACCTCTCAGTTGGTCTGAACCCGGAGAAAGGGAATTCTTTGGAGTTGACCTGGTCAAAGATATGGAAGAGAAAGTCAAGCAGATACAAGAGAATATGAAGATTGCCCAATCTCGACAGAAGAGCTACGCTGACAAGAGACGTCAACCTCTGAAGTTTCAAGTTGGAGATTATGTATATCTCAAGGTTTCACCAACCAAAGGAGTCACTCGTTTTGGAGTCAAGGGAAAGTTAGCACCCCGCTACATTGGTCCGTTTGAGATTTTGGAATGTTGTGGCAAGGTAGCTTACAAGCTGAAGTTGCCCGATCATCTCTCTGCTGTCCACAATGTTTTCCATGTCTCCCAACTCAAGAAGTGTCTCAGAGTACCAGAACATGTCGTGGAAGTTGAAGGTGTCGAGCTAGAGCCTGATCTATCCTACTCGGAATATCCAGTTCGCGTGTTGGACCACAAGGATCGCGTTACTCGAAGAACTACCACGAGATGGTACAAAATCCAGTGGAACCAGCACTCTGAAGAAGAAGCCACCTGGGAGTCCGAAGACTTCTTAGCAAAGAACTACCCCGACTTTCTCGAATCCCTGTCAATGTAAAGTTTTGCCTTTATCCCTTTTTGTCCTTTCTTTAGACGCAGAATCTCGGGGCGAGATTTCTTTTAGGGGGGAAGGCTGTAACACCTCTGGTGTTTAGCATGTAATTAACTTGACATATCATCATTATCATCTTTAAGCATCTTGATCATGATTTCATGTGTATGCATTTTGCTAAGTGTATCTTTTTATGTGAAGTACCTCTATTGCAAAAACCCTAATTAGCCCACTTCTCTCTACAAGGGCAAAATGGTAATTTCACCTCTGTGACTAGCTTTGTGTAATTCTTGTTCCTTTGGTGTCTTGAAGTTTTGTTGTGTTGGCCAAAGATCAAAAATCAGAATTTGATTTCAAATCCCTTTACAAAACCCTGATTTTCAAACCCTGGATTTTAACTTTTTTTTTGTGATTCAAAAATTATTCAAAATTTGGGATTGGTCCAAAAAGCAAAGTTGTAGATCTGTCAAATAGAAACAACTTTGGTATTTACAAATTTTCAAGTTGCAGTACAAAGTTTTGAGTTATTTCAAATTCATTCAAACCCCAACTTTTGTTCCCTTTTCAGTTTTCAAAATTAACTTAAAAACTAATGAGTTTCTGGAAAAGTGTATTATAGCAAAGTTGTAGGTTTTGATAAAAGGAACAACTTTCATATTTGCAGATTTTCAAGTTTCAGTATAAAATCCAAAGTAATTTTGAATTGATTCAAATTTTCAAAAGTGTCCCCTTTTCTGATTTCAAATATTGTTCAAAAACTATTTGGATTTTGAAAATGTTCTTATTGACAAAGTTGTAGATCTCTTTTTTCTGAACAACTTTGATGTTTTGAGTTTTTGTTGCTCAGTTCAATTTTTGAAAGTAGTTTGCAAAATACAAAATCTGCTCAAAGTCAAAAGCAAGGGCATAGCCCTGTTCCTCTTCCTCCTAGGGACAGGGGGGGGCCCGGCCATGGCGCCCCGCCGGCGTCGCGCGCGCCGCGTGCCTGGCTGCCGCACCCACGCCCCCGACTTGTCGCCTGCAACCGCACCATCATGCCGCTTCCGCACGCGCGAGCGCTGACTCTCTCCCGTCCCCCACAGTGCCCAGCGAGCCGCCGCCGCGTGTTCATCGCCGGCGAGCACACGCCCAGGCCCCGGCTGCACGCCGTCCCCTCCGCCAGAGCACAATCGAGTGCGCACGCTCCCGCCGAGCTTATCCACCCCTCTCCGTGCTCTCTACCGGTCTCTGGCCGCGGTTATAAAAGGGCCGCCGACCGCCGGAGTTCCACACCCCCTCCGCCACCGTCGCCAGCACCAGCCAGAGCTCCACTTGCTCAACCTCCTAGCCTAAAAGCTCCGCCGTGATCTCACGCAGCTTCCCCACTCCTCAATTTGGTCGCTACCGCCTCCATTCGCCCGGCGTAGCTCGCCGTTCCCATCTCCGGCAAGAATCCCGTCGAGGTCGGGATCGTGAAATACTCCCTCTCCGGCTTTGATCATCCTCCACTGACCCCCGCATCACCTTCCTTACTCCCTTGCGACTCTAACCTCGCCCCTGTGGCCTTGTTTGGTGCTCAGGGTCGTCGGAGCGTCGTTCACCGCCATCCGCCATCCGCCGGTCACCGTCGACCACCTCCACCGTTCATCCCCTTCCCTCGCCGAGCCGCTCAATCGACGCCGGTGAGCTCCCTGTTGCCTCCCGTGCCCTTGGTTCCGCCGCGGAGCGCTCGTAGAGCCCGGCGTAATCGCGCCGCCGTCGTCCGGCGATCGCCGGCGTGCGGGAACGAAGCACAGTGCCGTTTTTCTTTTTCTTCATACATGTGAATAGTGTTCAGATTTCATCTTTTTGTGTGATTTTCTGTGTTGATCCAAAAATTTTGAAATTTTGATGGTAGACTCTTTACACCTTGAAGTATTTTATAAAAATATAAAACTTGACCTTTCTGCAAAAATTTGAAAATGAAAAATCTCCCTTTTAATTAATAAATGATGGTTTTGGATTTTTAGAAAAAGATTTATAACTCCAAAATTTATGAGATCACTTTTTGTGAGCTAGTTTTGCCATGACAAGTCTCTGGTGAGATTTTGAAGTCATTTGAAACAAGTTGATTTTTGGGCATTTATTTTAATTCCTAAATAGTGCCTTTTGTTAATTAATGACTAGATTTAATTGAGCACCTTAATGACCTCCAAAAATTATGAAATTTGTTTTGCCATCTATTTATACCATAACAAACTTATGTGATTAATTTGGTAATTTTTGGAGCACCTTCATAAAATGACCTTTTTAAATAATTAAGAAAAATAGGAAAAATTGATTAGGGTTAGTGTTGAATGCCCTGTGATGTGACTTTTGGATTGATTGATGTTCATAGACCCCTACCCCTCTGGTCTATGATGTTTGTGATGCCTTATGATGTTTATGTTTAGGCTTAATAAAAGTTGCTTAATAAAGTTGGCTAATATTGCTAAAAAGGGATAAGTAATCTTTTGTCCACTTTAACCACCACTCATACTTTGCAAAGCTATACTCTAGTTTTATCCTATGCACTTTGTTCATACTAGCATACTCATGTGCATGCATCATTTCATACGTATAGTGACCGAGGAAGAAGGCCCTGAAGTCGAGGTAGCCACCGAAGGATCTGTCCCCGAGGCAACCCCGAGCCCCGTCAACTGCACTGCTGACCCCGAGCCTGTCCTTTTTGCCATTCAAGGCAAGCCCCGGTGCATTTAACCCCTTTCCTTGAATTTATAAAATGTTTCCTTAAATGTCTTTCAGTTAAATTATTGCATTAGGTTTATAGGAGTTGAGTGAAATCCTATCTGATGCATTATCCACCTTGACCATTGATACACCCGATACCTGCTTTTCGAAAACTATTTGCAAAATGCTTAGCAATGCTATATGATAGATTTGCAATAAAAATGCCAATTTCAAAAGTGTGATCACTTTAAGAATATTTATGGGAATTTCTGGTTTACTCCCACTATTGGCTAAGTATCTGATCCGTACTTAGTCAATGGGAAGGAGAGGTTGTCCTTGCGTACGGTGCCGTCATGTTGTAGTCCGGGACTCAACAGTTGACACCGACCGGGACAGGGTTGAAAAACTGACAGGACCTGTACTCTCGGGTTAGAGTCCCGAGGTGCTTGTCGCTGGCTGGAAAAATTAGGGACCACCTGTATGGGGGCCTGCTGACTAAGACTTGCAACTATTCACATACTACGGAAAGCTTCGGCTCCGAGGAATCCTTGATTGGACCGACAACCGCGCACAGGGAGTGGAGAGATGGCGGAAGTAGCATGTACCCACGTGGGTTAAAGTCCCGGATTGGAGTGGTGTACTGTACTTCCGGGTGGCGTAGGACCGGGCCCAATCTTGGAGGAATCATGGTAGACGAGTTGGCATATGCAAGCTTGGGTGCTACATATGCAGTGTGGATAGGGATCCTCAGCTGAGTATTATTTATCCGGATTAACGCTGCTCCTCGGTTATGGAGACTTAGTCACTGACTGTCAACAGGGAGTGGTTCTCAACTAGGTCTGTTTTTGGAAAGTAAAATGAATCAAGGATTATGATGAAACAAGGAATTTTTGAGTCTTTTCAAAATAAGGATAGAAAAAATGCTTTTCTGCAAAATGCTTGAACTTGTTTAAAGCCTTACCTTGACTACCCTAAGCCTCTCATACCTGAGTCTTCACCCTTTTTCTTTAGTCGGGTAAGTCTTGTTGAGTACCTTTGTACTCAGGGTTCTATTACCCATGTTGCAGGTATGGCAGATTCCTCAGTATGCCTTGGACCCTGCTGTGTGACTGTTGTTCAGGAAGAGGCCGATGAGGCCGATGAGTGATTATCCACCCTCGGGCTGGGTGAAGTATCTTTAGTTGTTGTCATATGCTACTCTGCCAACTCTATCTATTCGAACTATGGTCTGTAATAACTTCACTTTAATTTTATGTTGAACCCTGGTTTGTAAAATTATTGTTATCTAAGTCTTCCGCTATTTACTCCGATGATATTTGTCAATATGTTCGAGAGATTGTAACTGAATTGTGAGATGATCCTGCGGACATCGGGCACTGATGTAGCCCAGTGGCGAAACCGGTCTTAATCTCTTGGCTGTACGGATCGACTGTCAGTGATTGACAATGATCCGTGGGCCATGGGATTAGGGCCGTTATGTCACACTGGCAGCATGGGACAGCGATGAGCGGAGACTTGCGGGCACGGTGTTGCTTGGGTCGAGGACCTAGGGACACGTGTCGGTGGACGGGGTGCACGGGCGGTGCATCCCCTCTACAGCTTCGGTTTGGTGGTAGAGCCAGTGAAAAACCATCGGGTGGACGGTTTCCAGGTTTGGGCCTCAACACCTGGGCGTGGATGGTTTCTGAGTTTGGCCACAAAACTCAGGCTGGGGACGATTTCCAGGTTTGGGCCTCAAAACCTGGGTGCTGCGTGTTTTGCTGAGTTTGGGCCACAAAACTCAGGCTTGGTGGGCTGGTTTCCCGGTTTGGGCCTCAAAACCGGGGGTTGGCTGTGAAGGCTGGTTTCCCGGTTTGGGCCACAAAACCGGGGGTGCGATGTCCAGGAAAAGGACGCAGAGCGGTGGCGGCACGTGGCGGCAATCGGGAGGTTGCGTCGCGGCAACTCTACGAGTTGTGCGGGCGTGGCCGTCGGATCCACCTACCATCGAGTTGGTCCAGAATAACCTTAGGGTTTAGCTGGTTCGCTCTGTAAATAGTTAGGGCTAGAGTGGGAATTAGGAATAGTTAGAATTAGGATAAGTAGGGGGAGACACCCACCTCCCCATCTATCTCAGTCATTTGCTCTTTGCTTCTAGGGTTTCCTGTTCTCCCAATCCCCTGCTATAGCTAGCTGAGATCCGCAGAGAACCATACCTCTGTGTACTGGAGATTTTGAGGAAGTGAGGCCGTATCCTCATGGTTGTAGCGTGTGGTAGCCACACGGTTGCAGATCGATGTGTTGATTCGCGTTTTGGTTCGTGTTCTTTGCGTTCTTCATTTCTCCTCATTTTTCTCGTCGCTCGATCTCTCCCTATACTGCGTCTTTGCGAAATCCGTTTGAATCAACTTGTTCGTATTTGAAAAGAGATCACTTCCACCGAAGGAATTTATCTAACTCCTCACGAACAAGTAGATCGGGTTGATTTCTTTTTCGTGGCGCCTTTCAGTTCATCCTCCTCCCCTTTTGATTTCCCGGTGTCTGAATTGATTTGAGTGGATGATTTCTTGGGGATAGTCTCCTAACTACTCCATGATCATCCTCTCCAAGTTTGGGAACGTGGGATTTTGGATTGAATCGATTTGGAGAAGATTTGGGTGAAGGGCGACCAAAATCGCCCTCACTGGAAGTTGGAGGACAGTCCGCCGTCCCAGTCGTGGACAGTCCGCGCGTCGGGGATGAGCCGGACCAGTGGCCCTGTTCTTCGGCTGTTTGGTTTTTGTTTGACCGGCGGACAGTCCACCGTTGATGTTTGTGGATAGTCCAGGAGACGTCCAACAAGACTTCAGTAGCACTGCTGTTTTGCGTATTCTGCCGGCGGACAGTCCGCCAGTGAACCGCGGACAGTCCAGCCTTGGGCGGACAGTCCGGGACTCCAGGTCCGGACAGTCTGGGATCCTGCTGTAGCCTCCAGTTTAGTGCGTTTGCTCTCCCGGCTTGTTCGCTTGGTTTTTGGACTTCTCGTTTGGCCTTGTAGTTGACCAAGGAATCTCTCTAGGTATCTTTGCTACTTGTTAGCATCGGTATTTGGAGATTTCTCGACGTAGCCGTCTATCTACGTTCAGGACTTGGTTTTTGAGGGTCGAACTTGATCTGGTGCTTTTGCCGTTTGGTTTGCTATCGCTTTGTGGTGCCTCGCTCTGATCCTAGGGATCATCCACCCTCTTCCAAGGGTCGTGGGCATCACGTTTCGATCGAAGCTTTCGGGGGTAGATTTTGGGGACAATAAGCCAAAGTTTCGAGAGAAATTTTTGAGCTCCCATTCACCCCCCCCTCTGGTCGCCTTGCTATTGCATTCTCGGTCCTTCAATTGGTATCGGAGCGGGTTAAGGATCTTCCACCTTAGCAGGTTCCAGATCCACAGAAGGCGACATGGATCGCGGCGTGGGCAAACCGCCGTACTTTGATGGGATGAACTATGCATATTGGAAGATACGCATGTCGGCCTATCTGCAGAGTTTGGGTGCTTCCATTTGGGATATTTGCAACTCTGCCGATTACGTTGTCTTTGCTGCTCGTGTGACTCAGCATCAAATCGATGAGCACGATGCCCATAGCCGAGCACGTAATGCTCTTTTCTCATGTTTGAGCATGAGTGAGTTTGATCGTGTTTCTCACCTCGCTACGGCTCGGGAGATTTGGGCTACCCTCATGCATTTTCATGAGGGAACCTCTCAAGTCAAAACCCGACTCTACGAGTCGTTCAAGCGAGAGTATGAGAACTTTTGACATATGCCTGGCGAGAGCATAGAGAGTTTATTCGCTCGCTTTCAGGTGATTGTCAACAGGATGAGGGCTAACAAGGAGCTGTTGCCTTTCGATGATCATGAGAGGGCTTTGAAGCTTTTGCATACTCTTGATCGGTCGGAGTTGGATTCCAAAGTTCAGGCGATCATCGAATCACCTAACTATGAGACCCTCACGTGCGACGAGCTCTTCAGTAAGCTCAAGTCCAGTGAGATCGATGCCATGGCGAGGGCTTCTTATGAAAATCCTTCTGGCCCGTCGATGGCTTTGCTTTCTGGCTCTTCTGCTAATCCCTCTGGAGGCTTTGCTTTGCATTCTCTTCTTTCTGTCACAGAGGAGCAGTTGGAGTCTTTGGGAGATGACGAGTTGGCTTTGCTTGCCAACCGGTTCTCGTGGTTTCACAACAACCGCATGAACCGTCGCCGCAAACGAGGACGCTCAGGCTGTTTCGAGTGCGGCGACCCCGACCACTTCATCGCCAACTGTCCCAAGAAGAACAAGCATTCTGGGAAGGGCGATCATGGGCACAAGTACGACTCCGGCAAGCGCAAGGAGAAGTACGTCCCCGCAAGGCACAAGCGGAAGGGCGGCTTCAACAAGGAGTACATCAAGACCAAGTACTTGGAGAAGGCCCAGGCTGAGCAGTGTGCTTTCTTCGCCACGCTCAGCGACGTCGACAACTCCGCTTCCTCAAGCAACGACGAGTCCGAGAAGAAGAAGAGGATTGAGGACAAGCTCAACGGTCTCTGCTTCTTCGCTGACAACGAGGGCTTCTGTACCATGGCCCTCGGCAAGGAGGTCAGCGGCGACACTCCTCGGAACGACGATGACGACGACACCTCCCAGGTATCTCTGACCCCCAATGAGCTGTCTGCTGAGGTCGAGAAGCTTACTGCCGCCTTGCTTAGTCAGGATAAGCTGCTTAGGCGTGCCGCTAGAGAGCGCAAGGAGTTTAGGCAGAAGTGGGAGGACACGGTGAGGGAGCTTGAGTTTGCCAAGTCTACCATGGTCGTGTTGGAGGAGACCGAGTGCGAGATGTGCACCACGCACATGACTGACCTTCTCACTTTGAGAGGTAAGTATGCTGCATTGGTTGGAGAGGTGGATGAGCTCCGGGCTAGACCCATGCTGTTGGGTGCGTGCAAGACTTGTCCTGTCTTGCAATCCAAGTTGGCAGAGAAGAATGCCAAGATTGTGTCTCTTGAGAAGGCCAGCTCGGGTAGCACTTGTGTGTCCAGGTGTGTTTTGTGTGAGGGCCTGGAGATGGAGATAGCCAATGTGAAGCATGACAAGATGCAAACCGAGGAGGAAAACACATACCTTCGGACCATCTTGTCATGGGTGTCTTGTGGTGAGCCGCAGCTCGGGATGATGATCTCCGAATTCAAGCGAGCTGCTGGAGGTCCTGGTGTAAGTTTTGCTCCGGGTGTTGATCTTTCTGCTTTTGGGAAGATTGGAGAGTCGAGTGGTCTGAACCCATGTGAGAAGCCCAACTCCACCACTACTCCCAAACTTACCAAGCTTCCACCCAAAGAGCCTCTCAAGCCTAACACCAAGGATGGGGTGTTTGAAGAACCTCCACGAGCTCCACCCAAGAACCAAGTGTGGCATCCCAAGCCCAACCACCTAAAAAACAAGTTGGACACCATGCCACCCATCCAGGAGGAGGTTATGCCACAGAAGGGCAAAGTGATCCATACCCACAACCGTGAGTACCAACAACCCCCTTTGAGAGCGGTGAGGTACCATTGTGAGCACTGTGGGCGAGATGGACACTTGAGTGAGTTTTGCTTTTGGCGCAAGAGAGAGGCGTGTCGTGCAAGGCAGATGAACAACCCGGACATGTACCATCCTTTCCATGATGTACATGTGCCGAATGTTCAGAGGAGAGCTCCGAGGAGAGCTGCTAGGCCCAGAGGTCCAAAACCTCAAGTTCTCAGGCGTAGGCAGCGGAGAGGACGTGCCCGGCGGGAGCCTGCAGTTGTAGGCTATGGACCCCGTGGCGGTGGCTTTGTAGTTGAGCATTTTTCCTCAGCGCGTTTTGAGTATCGCGGTGAGCGCTCTTTCCCCAGCGGACAACATTTTCCTCAGCGTGGTGATCGCTCCTCTCGTAGACGTGCTAGGAATGTTTTTTCTGCTAACCGTTCTTTTGAGCAGTCGGCCCAACACTGGTTTTCCCCTTACTTCACTAACCCCAGTGTTGGACCGTATGCTCACCCTATGTCTTTCTATTGATGTAGGTAAAACGATTGGAGAACGTTTGGTTGGTGGATTCCGGTTGCTCGAGGCACATGACCGGAAACGCCAAGTGGTTCTCCAGTCTTAGTCCGGTCGCCGGAAAGGAGTTTATCACCTTCGGCGACAATAGCAAACGTAAGGTTTTGTCTCATGGGTCGGTGCGAGTTAATGAGCATTTTGTTTTGCGCGATGTTGCTCTTGTTTCTAACTTGCATTTTAACCTTCTTTCTGTTTCGCAACTTTTTGATGATGACTATGAGATTCATTTTAAACCAAATCTCAGTCGCATTTTGGATCCTCAGGGCAATCTTGTATGTGTGATTTCGTCCTTTGGAAAAGTCTTTCGTGCGGATTTCTCGGAGTCATTTGGAATTTTTCGTTGTCTTTTGGCTGGACCTTCCTCCTCTGATCTTTGGAAGTGGCATAGGAGACTAGGTCACCTGAGCTTCGACTTGCTTGCAAGACTTAGCTCACTTGGCTTAATCTGAGGATTCCCCAAGTTGTCCATGGAGAAGGATCTTGTTTGCCATTCTTGTAGACATGGGAAGATGGTAGCCGCTCCCCACCATCCAGTGACTCAGGTCATGACTAAGCGCCCTGGAGAGCTTTTGCACATGGACCTTGTTGGTCCGGCTCGGGTGAGCTCGGTTGGGGGGAAGTGGTATGTGCTTGTTGTTGTTGATGACTTTTCGAGATATTCGTGGTTCTTCTTTTTAGCTGAGAAGACCGAGACTTTCTCCTTTGCTCGCAATTTGATTTTGCGTCTTCAGAACGAGTTCCCTTTGAACTCGATGCGAGCTATTAGGAGTGATAATGGTTCCGAATTCAAGAATTTGGATTTTGAGAAGTTTTGTAACTCTTTGGGTTTAGAGCATCAGTTTTCTTCCCCCTACACACCGCCACAGAATGGTGTTGTAGAGAGGAAGAATCAGACCCTTGTAGAGATGGCCAGGACGATGCTCGATGAGCATAGGACTCCTAGGCGATATTGGGCCGAAGCTATGAGCACTGCATGCTACATTTCAAATCGCATTTTTCTCCAAGCTTTCTTGAAAAAGACTTCTTATGAGTTGCATTTTGGAAAACTGCCCAAGGTGAGTTATTTTCGAGTTTTTGGTTGCCATTGTTTTATACTCAAAAAGGGCAACTTGGACAAATTTGAGTCTCGTTCTTCTGACGGTGTGTTTTTGGGTTATGGCACTCACACTCGAGCTTATCATGTACTTAACCTTGACACTAACCGAGTCATGGAGACATCCGATGTCACCTTCGACGAGACCATGGTTTGTCCTTCTTCTCGCTTTGAGCGTGCAGGTGATCACGAGGTTGGCGAGCCTCTTTTCGATGATGAAGAAGAAGGTGCTGAAGGGATAGATGACCCAGCACCTCCTCCACCTGCTGTGCCGCAACGAGCGGCTTCTACGACGACTCACGGCCCCGACACATCTTCTTCCTGGGGGCCGTGGGATGTGCCACCTCGAGCGGTACCCTTTGTACCCGAGGAGGCACCTGCTGCTATTGAGGGGGAGGCCACTTCGGCAAGGGAGGCACAACGACACATTCAGCGCCAGCACCCGCCTCAACAGATGATCGGCAGCATCGACGAACGCGTCACCCGGTCAAGGCAAATCTCTCACTTTGCTCATTCTGCATTTGTTGCTGATTTTGAACCCCGGGATGTTGGACACGCTTTGACGGATCCAGATTGGGTCAATGCCATGCATGAGGAGCTTGAGAACTTTGAGAGAAATCGGGTTTGGGTTCTAGTGTCTCCACCTTCTGAGTGTCACCCAATTGGGACAAAATGGGTTTTCAAAAACAAACAGGGAGAAGATGACCATGTTGTGAGAAACAAGGCCAGACTCGTAGCCCAGGGATATATTCAGAAGGAGGGGATAGACTATGAGGAGACTTTTGCTCCTGTAGCACGTTTGGAGGCTATTAGGATACTCTTGGCTTTTGCTGCATCCAAAGGTTTCAAAAATTTTCAAATGGATGTCAAGAGTGCCTTCTTAAACGGCTACATAGAAGAGGAGGTGTATGTTAGACAACCCCCTAGTTTCGAAAATCCCAAGTGTCCAAACCATGTCTTTAAACTTCACAAAGCTTTGTATGGTTTGAAACAAGCCCCTAGAGCCTGGTATGATAGGTTGAAAACCTTTTTGCTTGCTAAGGGTTTTAAAATGGGATGTGTAGATAAAACGCTCTTTCTCCTCAAGCAAGGCACTGATACTCTCTTGGTCCAAATTTACATGGATGATATCATTTTCGGTGGTTCTTCTCACGCTTTAGTTGCCAAGTTTGCAGATACTATGAATAGGGAGTTTGAGATGAGCATGATGGGCGAGCTGACGTTTTTCCTTGGGATGCAAATCAAGCAATCCCGGGAGGGAACGTTCGTGCACCAGGGTAAGTATACCAGAGACATTCTGAAGAAGTTCGATATGGGTGAGGCCAAGCCTCTTCCAACACCCATGTCGACCACGATGGCCCTGGATGCGGACAAGGAGGGAGAAGTAGTGGACCAGAAGGAGTACCGGAGTATGATCGGGTCGCTGCTGTACCTGACGGCGACACGCCCGGACATCCAGTTCGCGGTGTGTCTGTGCGCGCGATTTCAGTCGTCGCCGCGCACTTCTCACTGTCAGGCGGTCAAGCGCATAATGAGGTACTTATCCTTCACTCCAGAATTTGGGATTTGGTATTCTGCTTCCTCCACCCTCTCGCTTTGCGGTTATTCTGATGCCAATTTTGCTGGTTGCCGTATTGATCGCAAGTCCACTTCTGGGACTTGCCAGTTTATTGGTTCTTCTCTTGTATCGTGGTCTTCTCGCAAGCAGTCTAGTGTCGCCCAGTCTACCACAGAGGCTGAGTATGTTGCTGCGGCTAGCTGCTGTTCCCAGTTACTCTGGATGATGGCCACTTTGCGTGATTTCGGTCTGAGCTTTTCTCGTGTTCCATTGCTTTGTGACAGCACGAGTGCTATTAGCGTTGCTAAGAACCCCGTGCTGCACTCGAAGACCAAACACATTGATGTGCGCTTTCATTTTCTGCGAGACCACTATGAGAAGGGTGATATCGACCTTCGCCATGTCGATACTCATCATCAGTTGGCTGATATTTTCACCAAGCCTTTGGACCAATCAACTTTTGCTAGGTTGAGAGGTGAGCTTGGTGTGTGTTTCCCCTTTTAGATGGGGGAAACATTTCAGTTCTTGTATCATAGACTAATTATTTTCTAGTTTGTTTTGTTTTTCTTTTGCATTTCAGCATACGCTTTTACATTCTGAGCTTCAAGTATATAATCTTTGAAATGTAATTAAGCTCTGTTTAGTATGCTCCGATGCTATTTGTTGATGCTAGTAGCTTATGCTCTTTCTGATCACTAATACATGTTGTGAGCTGAGCTATTTTTGAATGGTGAACCTGCTTAATGAACTTAAAATTGAAAATGTTCACCATTGAGATATGCAACTAGCATTTGTAGGATATGTTGAATTCACTCGTGCTTTTCATATATGCTAGGTTGCTATGTCTCTAGTTCTGAGTCTGTCACTTGCTTGGTCTGATCATATTTTGTCAATAAAATCTGAACCAAGTTTTAAGTGAATTGAAAAGATCGAGATGGGATTGCTTGTGAACGCATCACAGTTTCGAGACTGTTTCTCATTGCACTTTGAGTTAAACTTGAGCTGTGTAGTGTATGACCGAAACTGTTGCTTTAAGCTTCTGATTGCTTCTGCATAGGCTTCGCACAGTTGAAAAGTTAGGCAAGACAAGCTTTCAACCTCTCGCAATCACATGCTAAATTCTGAACTTGTGCTATTTCACCGCTGCAACTCCGATCTAAAATTTGAAATCACAAGTTATGCTTCATTCTATAGCATGATGGTTTTACTTTGCTAGGGGTAGTTCACCTTGTATACATGCTTAGCACTTGTCTGATTTCCTGTCTATACATGTTTAGTGCTATTTTGATGGTGAATACCTTTTTGGCTAAAAACTGCTCACTTTGCTCATATGTTCATATTTCATATTTGGTGATCAGTTTGAGCCTTTGCTAGCTTGTATGCTTTCCAGTGAGTCGTTGGAGCTATACTGTTTAGAGCATCTTTGCATTTTCTTGACTATATTCCTGAAGCTGCTAACTTGCATTTTTGACTCATATGCATGTTGGAAGGGGGAGAACTTCTCTTGTTGGCACTTTTGATTGGTGCATTTTCTGAGGGGGAGAAAATTGCTTTCGGTTCCTTTTGCTTGATGGTGCATTTTCAACTAAGGGGGAGAATTTGGACAAATCATGCCTCCCATGTTCAACTAAGGGGAGAGGAATCCGTTGTGTGCACCATGCAAGGGGGAGCTTGCTTTGCTTCTTGTTGGCCGTAAGGCTTTGGTATCGAGCTTTCTTTGCTAGTTGTGTTGAGCCTCTGTGCCTCTATCTTGAGGGACTAGCATTTTGCTTCGATTTTTCAATTGGCATTTGCTAGCGGTGTTGAGCCTGTTCTACCTCTTCTTGAGGGCTAGCTTTGCTTTGCTTGGTTGTGTCGAGCCGTTGCCCATGTCTTTGGGAACCAAGTTGTTCTGCTCTTTCCACTTGACCTTCTTCGGCTTTGCTAAGATTTTGGGTCATTTGGTCGAGTTTTCTCTCTCTCTTCCTTCCTTCCTTCCTTCTATTATGATTTGTGTTGGTAGTTGACAATGCACTCATCAAGGGGGAGATTGCGGATACATGGGTGTATGCCGAGTCTCTGAGTGATTGTCAACTAGGATAATGTGCATGTTCTTTGGCTTGTGTTGTGCAGGTGTCGAGCACGGAGACAGTGATCAGAGGCAAGGTGAAGGTCAAGTAGAGACGTGCCGTGCCGAGGGACCGAGAGTGGCGAAGGGCTGACGTGAGGCTTGGACTGAGGGACCGGTAGCCCGAGGATCAGCTGTGGTGGCTGGCAGCCTGGGATAGCGACGAGCGGAGACTTGCGGGCATGGTGTTGCTTGGGTCGAGGACCTGGGGACATGTGTCGGTGGACGGGGTGCACGGGCGGTGCATCCCCTCTACAGCTTCGGTTTGGTGGTAGAGCCAGTGAAAAACCATCGGGTGGACGGTTTCCATGTTTGGGCCTCAAAACCTGGGCGTGGATGGTTTCCGAGTTTGGCCACAAAACTCGGGCTGAGGACGGTTTCCAGGTTTGGGCCTCAAAACCTGGGTGCTGCGGGTTTTGCTGAGTTTGGGCCACAAAACTCAGGCTTGGTGGGCTGGTTTCCCGGTTTGGGCCTCAAAACCGGGGGTTGGCTGTGAAGGCTGGTTTCCCAGTTTGGGCCACCAAACCAGGGGTGCGACGTCCAGGAAAAGGACGCAGAGCGGTGGCGGCACGTGGCGGCAATCGGGAGGTTGTGTCGAGGCAACGCTACGAGTTGTGCGGGCGTAGCCGTCGGATCCACCTACCATCGAGTTGGTCCAGAATAACCTTACGGTTTAGCTGGTTCGCTCTGTGAGTAGTTAGGGGTAGAGTGGGAATTAGGAATAGTTAGAATTAGGATAAGTAGGGGGAGACACCCACCTCCCCATCTATCTCAGTCATTTGCTCTTTGCTTCTAGGGTTTCCTGTTCTCCCAATCCCCTGCTGTAGCTAGCTGAGATCCGCAGAGAACCATACCTTTGTGTACTGGAGATTTTGAGGAAGTGAGACCGTATCCTCACGGTTGTAGCGTGTGGTAGCCACACGGTTGCAGATCAATGTGTTGATTCGTGTTTTGGTTCGTGTTCTTCGGGTTCTTCATTTCTCCTCGTTTTCCCATCGCTCGATCTCTCCCTATACTGCGTCTTTGCGAAATCCGTTTGAATCAACTTGTTCGTATTTGAAAGGAGTTCACTTCCACCGAAGGAATTTATCTAACTCCTCACGAACAAGTAGATCGGGTTGATTTCGTTTTCGTGGCGCTTTTCGGTTCATCCTCCTCCCCTTTTGATTTCCCGGTGTTTGAGTTGATTTGAGCAGATGATTTCTTGGGGATAGTGTCCTAACTACTCCGTGATCATCCTCTCCAAGTTTGGGAATGTGGGATTTTGGATTGAATCGATTTGGAGAAGATTTGGGTGAAGGGCGACCAAAATCGCCCTCACTGGAAGTTTGCGGACAGTCCGCCGTCCCAGTCGCGGACAGTCCGCGCGTCGGGGACGAGCCGGACCAGTGGCCCAGTTCTTCGGCTGTTTGGTTTTTGTTTGACCGGCGGACAGTCCGCCGTTGAAGTTTGCGGACAGTCTAGGAGACGTCCAGCAAGACTTCAGTAGCACTGCTGTTTTGCGTATTCTGCCGGCGGACAGTCCGCCAGTGAACCGCGGACAGTCCGGCCTTTGGCGGACAGTCCGGGACTCCAGGTCCGGACAGTCCGGGATCCTGCTGTAGCCTCCGGTTTAGTGCGTTTGCTCTCTCGGCTTGTTCGCTTGGTTTTTGGACTTCTCGTTTGGCCTTGTAGTTGACCAAGGAATCTCTCTAGGTATCTTTGCTACTTGTTAGCATCGGTATTTGGGGATTTCTCGACGTACCCGTCTATCTACGTTCGGGACTTGGTTTTTGAGGGTCGAACTTGATCCGGTGCTTTTGCCGTTTGGTTTGCTATCGCTTTGTGGTGCCTCGCTGTGATCCTAGGGATCATCCACCCTCTTCCAAGGGTCGTGGGCATCACGGTTTCGATCGAAGCTTTAGGGGGTAGATTATGGGGACAATAGGCCAAAGTTTTGAGAGAAATTTTTGAGCTCCCATTCACCCCCCCCCCTTTGGTCGCCTTGCTATTGCATTCTCGGTCCTTCACAACCGCACCCACCAGCGCTGACTCCTTTTTCCCCTCGCACACGCACTGACACCGTGGGTCCACCTGTCAGCTCGTCGGTCCCCAACCTCCCGCGCGAACACCCTCACCCACCACAGCGCGATATACGCGCCCTTCCCTGAGTCGTCCTCACCCTCTCCGCTAGATCCGGAGATCAAATCCGCAGCCACCACCACCAGCCCTAGCCACGCTCGCGCCCTAGCCCCCCTTTCACCCTTCCAAAGACCACCGCCTCCGCCCGTGCCCTTGCCATGCTCGGTTTAAGCTCAACCTCACCCACGGCGCTTGCCACCGCTCTCCCTCTGCACTCCATCGAATTCGCAAAGCCATGCCGCGACGGGAAGGCTCCTCTTCGGTGAACATCGACACCCAGGGACGTCTTCCACCGGAGCAGAGCACCGCTGTCCGCCTTCCGTTGTCCACCACCTCGGCAGAGCTCCCTCCGGCCGCTCCGACCGCTCTGGTGAGCTCTCCTCCATCTCCTCTCTCTCCCAGTACCCTCCGCTTGGTAAGTCGTGGCCTGTAGGTCGCCCTCGCGCGCGCGGGCGAGCTTGCTGCCCTGGATTCATGGCGCCGCCGCGCCTGCTCAAAGCGCCGCCGCGCGAAAAGCCACCGGCGGCCAGATTCCCGTGGACCTAGTCCGTTCCGCCGAGTCAGCCGGTCCACATGCCACGTGGTACACCGGGCCAATCAGGTCACGCCACGTCACGCCCGTCAGCTCCACGTGGCGCCACGCGGACGCCACGCCAGCATCTGCACGGCGCTCCTGACCAGTTTGCAGTAAAGCCCCTCGGCTTTCCACGAATCAACCTGCTGTCCCACCTAGACTGTTGATTGAGTCTAGGGAAAATCTTAGTTTAGCCCCTATGTTTCCGGAGAAATGAGGCGCGGTCCCCGCGCCACCTCACCGTGCTTTCGTCTGCGTGGCACGCCGGATCCAGTGGTGTCACACCACGTGGCGCCACGTCTGCACCACGTGGGCGCTCGCACGCCAGCACAGACCGGTCACGGTCATTTCGCAAAAAGGTCCTCGGATTATTTCCAAATCAACCCGTCGTCCATCCGACACTATGCACTGAGTCATCCGAAACTTGCATCCTAGCCCCTGCACTCCTACCAAAATGAGGCCCGGTCCAAGTGTCTTTTAAATACAGATTTTATTTATTTAAAATACGAAAATGAGTTCAACTGATTTATAGTTTTGCCACT
This sequence comes from Coix lacryma-jobi var. lacryma-jobi, assembly GCA_009763385.1. NCBI lineage: Eukaryota > Viridiplantae > Streptophyta > Magnoliopsida > Poales > Poaceae > Coix > Coix lacryma-jobi. Next base: position 89,117,496 of record CM019831.1, read on the forward strand.
ACACTTCAAACGCGCATAACTTGCTCATTTTATCTCCGATTCGACCCGTTCAAGTCGCGTTAGATTCGTCTTGTCGTGCTCTATGCAGTAGATCAGTTTACGTTCTATTTTACTACTGTATGATGTACAGTTTCTTATATGCTTTGCTTGGACCATGTATTGATGTGTGATCCAGAGAGTGCGGAGTACGAGAACGCTCTAGACCCTTCTTGTGATCCTGTAGTTTCGACCCAGCCCGAAGGCAAGTGTCCTTGAACATCTTGCTCCTGTATTTATTTTATTTTGAGTTAGAGTAGTTAGATCCAGTAGATGCATGCAGTCTTAAATTGAATCCCATGATATGGTTTACTAGCACTTGATTATATTTTTGTTGACACCTGGTTTGGGATGGATTGGGTAGAAGTCATGCTTAGCCTTGCTGTCTTGGGTTGGGATGGTTAATTATAATTAATTCTGATTAATGATCCAGGAAACATGGACTGGTAATGAGTAGTATGGTGAGTATTTAAATCCGGCAGGATGGACCGTATTGGAGGTTTTGTGCCGTGGACTTGGCAGCTGGTTTTGGATTTTGGTTCTGGGCTTGTGCTAGATTTATCCTGCCTGGATCCCTAGGACCCGGTTCTTAGAGCATGTAACCTGGCAAAACAGCGCAAACCATGAGGCCTATATGGCTCTGGGACTGGCTAAGTAATTAGTTTCCTCCAAGTTGAGGGTTTACACGGGGTCGGATTTGTGGCACAAGAGGGGGCTTCTGCAGAGGTGCGGATACATGGGTGTATGCCGAGTCTCTGTGTGATGAGTGATTGTCAACGGAGATGATGTGCATGTTCTTTGGCTTGTGTTGTGCAGGTGTCGAGCACGGAGACAGTGATCGATGGCGGGTGAAGGTCAAGTTGCGACGTGCCGTGCCGACGGACCGGGCGCGATGAAGGATGGGCGTGCCGTGCGGCGGACGTGCCATGCCGATGTATCGGACGGTGAAGGGCGGACGTGGACTTGGACTGATGGACTGGAGGCCGGAGGATCAGCTGTGGTGGCTGGCAGCCTGCGACAGCGACAAGCGGAGAAGTGCGATCATGTCGGTGGAAGGGGTGCACAGGCGGTGCATCCCCTCTACGACACCGGTTTGTTGGTAGAGCCCGGGAAAAACCAACGGTGGACGGTTTCCAGGTTTGGGCCTCAAAACCTGGGTGCTGGGTTTCCAGGTTGAGCCACAAAACCTGGGCGCGACGGTTTCCAGGTTGAGCCTCAAAACCTGGGCGTGGGCCGGTTTCCGAGTTTGGGCCTCAAAACTCGGGCGCGGACGGTTTCCGAGTTTGGCCACAAAACTCGGGCGGGAGGCTGGTTTTCTGGTTTGGGCCTCAAAACCGGGGGCTGATGGAAAAGGCTGGTTTCCCGGTTTGGGCCACAAAACCGGGGGTGCAGAGTGGTGGCGGCACGTGGCGGCGATCTGAAGGTTGCGTGGAGGCGACGCGGAAGACCGTGCGGGCGTGGCCGTCGGATCTACCTACCACCAGCGGGTGGACTAGAATAGCCTTAGGGTTAGGCTGGTCCGCTCTGTAATTAGAGTAGAGAGGGGTAGAGTAGGAAATAGACTTAGGCTAGGTTAGTATAAGTAGTCCAGGGGAGACACCCTCCTCCCCATCTCAGCTATCTCAGTTTTAGCTATTTCAGTTAGTGCCTTCATTTGCTAGGGTTTCCTGCTCTCCCATCCCCTGCTTTAGCTAGTTGAGATCCGCAGAGAGACTCCACTCTGTGTACTGTTGATTCGAGGAAGTGAGGCCGTATCCTCACCTTGGATCCCATCTCTTGGTGTCAATTCGCGTTTTGATTTCATGTTCATCATGTTCTTCGCGGATTACTTTGTGCCTTGAGTTTTCCCGTCGCTTGATCTTTGTGCTCGGTTCATCTTTTGCGATTCCGTTTGAACTGAGTTGTTCTAGATCGTGAGGCACTTCTTTCCACCGAAAGAAATCATCTCTAACCTCACGGTCTAGGAGATCGATCAAGTTTTAGTTTCGGGTCTCCTTTTTTCTCCTTTCCCCCAAAATTCTTCGATTCACCGATTTGGAGTTAGGTTCGAGCCATGATCTCTTAGGGATAGCTCACTAACCTCCTTGTGACTCATCTCACCAAGTTTGATCCCTAGAGGAATTGGTTTGGGTGAGATCGAGGCGAATCGGTGCTCGAACGGGGCTGCTGCGGGGTGACCGGACGCTGTCATCGGGGTGACCGGACGCGTCCGGTGTTTGAACACCGCGCAGGGTTTTCTGGGTGCTGACCGGACTCATTCGACCGGACGCTCGATCCTGGCAGTGACCGGACACACCAGGGGCACTGTTCCTGTGTCTGTCTGCTTCTGACCGGACGCTAGGGTTGTGACCGGACGCTTGAGCCTTGTGCGTCCGGTCCAACACAGAGAGCTCCCAGAACGGCTTTCTCTCGACCGGACGCGTCCGGTGGACATCGACCGGACGCACCAGTGAGTCCGGTCAGTGCTGTTTTCCACTGATTCGTTCGCGGCTTGCTCGTTCGTCGACGGATTTGAGTTCCGTCTTTTCGGTTGGCTTTCTAGGGTTGTGTAGTGTCCCGCTGTGCTTCTAGGAAGCATCCACCCTACATCTAGGGTCGTGGACATTGCCAAGTCCTAGGGTTTGCTTTTGGGGTTGTTCTTGGGACAGTGGTTACTAGTTTCCGAAAGGAAATTTTGTAGCTCCCATTCACCCCCCCTCTGGTCGCTTTCGGGTAGCTTCTCGGTCCTTCAATTGGTATCAGAGCAGGTTAAGGATCTTCCACCTTAGCCGGTTCCAGATCCACCGAAGGCGACATGGATCGCGGCGTGGGCAAACCGCCGTTTTTCGATGGGACGAACTATGCGTATTGGCAGATACGTATGTCGGCCTATCTGCAGAGTTTGGGCGCTACTATCTGGGATATTTGCAACTCCCCTGATTACGTGGTCTTGGCTGCTCGTGTGACTCAGCAGCAGATCGATGAGCACGATGCCAATAGCCGAGCCCGTAATGCTCTTTTCTCTTGTTTGAGCATGGGTGAGTTTGATCGTGTTTCTCACCTCTCTACGGCTCGGGAGATCTGGGACACCCTCATGCGTTTTCATGAGGGCACCTCTCAAGTCAAAACCCGACTCTACGAGTCGTTCAAGAGAGAGTATGAGAACTTCCGACATCAGCCTGGCGAGAGCATAGAGAGTTTATTCGCTCGCTTTCAGGTGATTGTCAACAGGATGCGGGCTAACCGAGAGCAGTTGCCTTTTGATGATCATGAGCGTGCTTTGAAGCTTTTGCACACTCTTGATCGTTCGGTGTGGGACTCCAAAGTTCAGGCGATCATCGAATCCCCGAACTATGAGACTCTCACCTGCGACGAGCTCTTCAGTAAGCTCAAGTCCAGTGAGATTGATGCTATGGCGAGGGCTTCTTTTGAAAATCCTTCTCACCCGTCCATGGCTTTGATTTCTGGCTCTTCCTCTAACCCCTCAGCTGGATTTGCGCTCTCTTCTCTCTTTTCTGTGATAGAGGACCAGCTGGAGTCTTTGGGAGACGACGAGTTGGCTTTGCTTGCCAACCGGTTCTCGCGGTTCCACAACAACCGCATGAACCGTCGTCGAGGAGGAGGACGCACGGGATGCTACGAATGCGGCGACCCCGACCACTTCATCGCCGACTGCCCCAAGAAGAAGAACAAGCACTCGGGCAAGGGCGAACATGGGCGCAAGCACGACTCCAAGTACAAGGAGAAGCACGTCCCCCCAAGGCACAAGAAACGGGGCGGCTTCGACAAAGAGTACATCAAGAAGAAGTACTTGGAGAAACAGCAAGCTGAGCAGCGTGCGTTCTTCGCCACGCTCAGCGACGTCGACGGCTCGGATGACGACTCCGCTGGCTCCAGCGATGACGAGTCCGTGAAGAAGAAGCTGGAAGACAAGTTCAACGGCTTGTGCTTCTTCGCCGGCGACGGAGGCCTGTGCACCATGGCGCTCGGAGATGAGGTCGACGGCGAGCCGGAGCGTACCCCTCGGAACGACGACGACGACGACACCTCCCAGGTATCTCTCACCTACGACGAGCTTTCCTCCGAGGTTGAGAAGTTGACTGCTGCCCTCCTTAGCCAAGATAAGTTGCTTAGGCGTGCCGCTAGAGAGCGCAAGGAGTTTAGGCAGAAGTGGGAGGACACGGTGAAGGAGCTTGAGTTCGCTCGGTCCACCGTGGTAGTGTCGGAGGAGGCGGAGTGCGAGTCGTGCACCGCGCACATGACTGACCTTCTCACTCTGAGAGGTAAGTATGCTGCGTTGGTAGATGAGGTGGATGAGCTCCGTGCTAGGCCGCAGCTGTTGGGTGCGTGCAAGACTTGTCCTGTCTTGCAATCCGAGTTGGCAGAGAAGAATGCCAAGCTTGAGTCCTTAGAGAAGGCCAGCTCGGATAGCACTTGTGTCACGAGGTGTGCTTTTTGTGAGGGCCTGCAGATGGAGATTGCGAATGTGAAGCATGGCAAGATGCAAACCGAGGAAGAAAACACATACCTTCGGTCCATCTTGTCATGGGTCTCCAGTAGTGAGCCGCAGCTCGGGATGATGATCTCCCAATTCAAGCGAGCTGTTGGTGCCCCTGGTGTAGGTTTTGCTCAGAGTGTTGATCTCTCAGCTTTTGGGAAGATTGGAGAGTCTAGTGGTCTGAACCCATGTGAGAAGCCCAATTCCACCACTACTCCCAAACTTGCCAAGCTTCCACTCAAAGAGCCAGCCAAGCCTATCACCAAAGATGGTGTGGTTGAGGAACCCCTGAGAGCTCCTCCCAAGAACCCAGTTTGGGCACCCAAGCCAAACCACCTCAGAAACAAGCTTGATGCTATGCCACCCATTCGTGAGGAGTTGCCACAGAAGGGCAAAGGCAAAGTGAGCCACACCCACAGCCCTGGTCACCAACAACCCCCTTTGCGTGCGGTGAGGTACCAGTGTGATTTTTGTGGGAGAGATGGTCACTTGAGCGAGTTCTGCTTTCGGCGCAAGCGAGAGGCGCGCAGGGCTCGGGAGATGGAGAGCCCGGACATGTATCATCCAGCTCATGGTGGACATGTGCCGAAGGCTCAGAAGAGAGCTGCTAGGTCCGGACGTCAAGGTCCCCGGCCTAGGCAGGAGGTGAGAGCCCCAAGGAGGGAGACTAGGCCTAGAGGTCCAGCACCTCAGTTTGTTAGGCCTAGACAGGAGAGAGCTCCGAGGAGAGACGCTAGAGCAGTTGAGCCCCAGGCTCCTAGGCGTAAACCTCGTAGAGAGCGTGCCCGACGGGGTCCTGCTTTTGCAGGTAACGGACCCCGTGGCGGAGGCTTTGTTGAGCGCTTTCCCCCACCGCAGGTTGAGTATCGCGGTGAGCGCTTCTTCCCTAGCGGACCACGTTTTCCTCAGCGTGGTGATCGCTTCCCTCGTAGACGTGCTAGGAATGGTTTTTACACTAACCCTTCTTTTGAGCAGCCGGCCCAACACTGGTTTTCCCCGTATTTCACTAACCCCAGTGTTGGACCGTATGCTCACCCTATGTCTTTTTATTGATGTAGGTAAGGCGGTTGGAGGACATTTGGTTGGTGGATTCCGGTTGTTCGAGGCACATGACCGGAAACACCAAGTGGTTCTCCAGCCTTAGCCCGGTCGCCGGAAAGGAGTACATCACCTTCGGCGACAAGAGTAAAGGTAAGGTATTGTCTCGTGGAACTGTGCGGGTTAATGAGCACTTTGTGTTGCGCGATGTTGCTCTTGTTTCTAACCTGCATTTTAACTTGCTTTCTGTATCGCAACTTTTTGATGATGACTATGAGATTCGTTTCAAACCGAACCTTAGTCGCATCTTAGATCCTCAGGGCGATCTTGTATGTCTGATTTCGCCCTTTGGGAAAGTCTTTCGCGCGAATTTCTCGGAGTCGTTTGGTTCTTCTCGCTGTCTTTTGGCTAGTCCTTCTTCCTCCAATCTTTGGAAGTGGCACAGGAGGCTCGGTCATTTAAGCTTCGACTTGCTTGCAAGACTTAGCTCACTTGGCCTAATCCGAGGATTGCCCAAGCTTTCGATGGAGAAGGATCTAGTTTGCCATTCTTGCAGACATGGGAAGATGGTTGCCGCTCCCCACCATCCAGTGACTAAGGTCATGACCTCGCACCCCGGAGAGCTTTTACATATGGACCTTGTTGGTCCGGCTCGGGTGAGCTCGGTTGGTGGCAAGTGGTATGTTTTGGTTGTTGTTGACGACTTTTCGAGATATTCGTGGGTCTTCTTTTTAGCTGAGAAGACCGAGACTTTCTCATTTGCTCGCAATCTGATTCTGCGTCTTCAGAACGAGTTCCCTTTGAACTCGATGCGAGCTATTCAGAGTGACAATGGTTCCGAGTTTAAAAATTCGGATTTTGAGAGGTTTTGTAACCGCCTTGGTTTGGAGCATCAGTTTTCTTCCCCCTACACACCGCCCCAAAATGGTGTTGTAGAGAGGAAGAATCGAACCCTTGTTGAGATGGCCAGGACGATGCTTGATGAGCATAGGACTCCTAGGCGCTTTTGGGCCGAAGCTATGAACACTGCATGCTACATTTCGAATCGCATTTTTCTGAGAGCGTTTTTGAAGAAGACCTCTTATGAGTTGCATTTTGGTCGCCAGCCCAAGGTGAGTTATTTTAGAGTCTTCGGTTGCCATTGTTTTATATTGAAGAAAGGCAATCTGGACAAGTTTGAGTCTCGTTCTTCTGACGGTGTATTTTTGGGTTATGGCACTCACACTAGAGCATATCGTGTACTTAACCTTGATACTAACCGAGTCTTGGAGACATCAGATGTCACCTTCGATGAGACTCTTGTTTCTCCTTCTTCTCGTTTTGAGCGTGCAGGTGATCATGAGGTTGGAGAGCCTCTTTTTGATGATGAGGAAGAGGGTGCTGAAGGTATAGATGATCCAGCACCCCCTCCACCTGCCGTGCCGCAAAGAGCGGCCTCGACGACGACTCACGGCCCCGACACTTCTTCTTCCTGGGGGCCGTGGGATCCTCCACCTCGCGCGGTACCCTTTGTACCCGGGGTGGAACCAGCTGCTGTTGAGGGGGAGGTCACTTCTTCCCAGGAGGCGCCACGACACATCCAGCGCCAGCACCCTCCTCAGCAGATGATCGGCGACATCGACGAGCGAGTTACTCGCTCCAGGTCACAGCACATCTCTCACTTCGCTCATTCTGCTTTTGTTGCGTCTTTTGAGCCCTGAGATGTTGGAGCTATACTGATTAGAGCATATTTGCACTCTTTTGACTATATACTTGAAGCTCCTAACTTGCATTTTGACTTCATATGCATTGTGGAAGGAGATCTTGTGTTCAGGGGGAGTTTATGTGAAGGCAGTTGCTTCATCGATACCTTTTTGGCCTTGATAAGTGCATTTTCAACTAGGGGGAGAAATTTATGCAAATCATATGCTCCTGTGTTGTTCAACTAAGGGGAGAATCATTTGTCCTCGTTGCTTGCATTTGTCGAGGGGGAGTTTGCTAGTTGTGTTGAGCCGTTGCCTCTGTCTTGAGGGACTAGCAAACGTTCCTAGCTTTTCATGAGCTTTCATAAGCTTTTTCATTTGGCTTTCAATTGGTATCGTCTGGTGTGCTTTCCCATTTGGTTTGGGTTGATTTCCAATTGGTTCGGAGTGATTTTCTTGCTAGTTGTGTTGAGCCTCTGTGCCTCTATCTTGAGGGACTAGCATTTTGCTTCTGTTGTCCTCCGATCTTCAATTGATATCTGCTAGCGGTGTTGAGCCTGTTCTACCTCTTCTTGAGGGCTAGCTTTGCTTTGCTTGGTTGCGTCGAGCCGTTGCCCATGTCTTTGGGGACCAAGTTTTCGCTTCATCCACTTGACCTTCTTTGGCTTTTGTTAGGCTTTCGGGTCATTTGGTTGGGTTTTCTCTTCTCACTCCTTCCTACCTCCTTCTTCTTATTCATGATTTGTTGTGGAGTTGACAATGCACTCATCAAGGGGGAGATTGCGGATACATGGGTGTATGCCGAGTCTCTGTGTGATGAGTGATTGTCAACGGAGATGATGTGCATGTTCTTTGGCTTGTGTTGTGCAGGTGTCGAGCACGGAGACAGTGATCGATGGCGGGTGAAGGTCAAGTTGCGACGTGCCGTGCCGACGGACCGGGCGCGATGAAGGATGGGCGTGCCGTGCGGCGGACGTGCCATGCCGATGTATCGGACGGTGAAGGGCGGACGTGGACTTGGACTGATGGACTGGAGGCCGGAGGATCAGCTGTGGTGGCTGGCAGCCTGCGACAGCGACAAGCGGAGAAGTGCGATCATGTCGGTGGAAGGGGTGCACAGGCGGTGCATCCCCTCTACGACGCCGGTTTGTTGGTAGAGCCCGGGAAAAACCAACGGTGGACGGTTTCCAGGTTTGGGCCTCAAAACCTGGGTGCTGGGTTTCCAGGTTGAGCCACAAAACCTGGGCGCGACGGTTTCCAGGTTGAGCCTCAAAACCTGGGCGTGGGCCGGTTTCCGAGTTTGGGCCTCAAAACTCGGGCGCGGACGGTTTCCGAGTTTGGCCACAAAACTCGGGCGGGAGGCTGGTTTTCCGGTTTGGGCCTCAAAACCGGGGGCTGATGGAAAAGGCTGGTTTCCCGGTTTGGGCCACAAAACCGGGGGTGCAGAGTGGTGGCGGCACGTGGCGGCGATCTGAAGGTTGCGTGGAGGCGACGCGGAAGACCGTGCGGGCGTGGCCGTCGGATCTACCTACCACCAGCGGGTGGACTAGAATAGCCTTAGGGTTAGGCTGGTCCGCTCTGTAATTAGAGTAGAGAGGGGTAGAGTAGGAAATAGACTTAGGCTAGGTTAGTATAAGTAGTCCAGGGGAGACACCCTCCTCCCCATCTCAGCTATCTCAGTTTTAGCTATTTCAGTTAGTGCCTTCATTTGCTAGGGTTTCCTGCTCTCCCATCCCCTGCTTTAGCTAGTTGAGATCCGCAGAGAGACTCCACTCTGTGTACTGTTGATTCGAGGAAGTGAGGCCGTATCCTCACCTTGGATCCCATCTCTTGGTGTCAATTCGCGTTTTGATTTCATGTTCATCATGTTCTTCGCGGATTGCTTTGTGCCTTGAGTTTTCCCGTCGCTTGATCTTTGTGCTCGGTTCATCTTTTGCGATTCCGTTTGAACTGAGTTGTTCTAGATCGTGAGGCACTTCTTTCCACCGAAAGAAATCATCTCTAACCTCACGGTCTAGGAGATCGATCAAGTTTTAGTTTCGGGTCTCCTTTTTTCTCCTTTCCCCCAAAATTCTTCGATTCACCGATTTGGAGTTAGGTTCGAGCCATGATCTCTTAGGGATAGCTCACTAACCTCCTTGTGACTCATCTCACCAAGTTTGATCCCTAGAGGAATTGGTTTGGGTGAGATCGAGGCGAATCGGTGCTCGAACGGGGTTGCTGCGGGGTGACCGGACGCTGTCATCGGGGTGACCGGACGCGTCCGGTGTTTGAACACCGCGCAGGGTTTTCTGGGTGCTGACCGGACTCATTCGACCGGACGCTCGATCCTGGCAGTGACCGGACGCACCAGGGGCACTGTTCCTGTGTCTGTCTGCTTCTGACCGGACGCTAGGGTTGTGACCGGACGCTTGAGCCTTGTGCGTCCGGTCCAACACAGAGAGCTCCCAGAACGGCTTTCTCTCGACCGGACGCGTCCGGTGGACATCGACCGGACGCACCAGTGAGTCCGGTCAGTGCTGTTTTCCACTGATTCGTTCGCGGCTCGCTCGTTCGTCGACGGATTCGAGTTCCGTCTTTTCGGTTGGCTTTCTAGGGTTGTGTAGTGTCCCGCTGTGCTTCTAGGAAGCATCCACCCTACATCTAGGGTCGTGGACATTGCCAAGTCCTAGGGTTTGCTTTTGGGGTTGTTCTTGGGACAGTGGTTACTAGTTTCCGAAAGGAAATTTTGTAGCTCCCATTCACCCCCCCTCTGGTCGCTTTCGGGTAGCTTCTCGGTCCTTCAAGTGGTGTGTATATCCACTGTGAGCGGTGAAACCTTAGTGAACGTCTAAAACAGACTTGGAGGGAGTTTTATAAAGGCCTTGTAGTGTGACCCCGCTGTGCACCTTGGCAGTGTTTAGCGTGACGGGGAACACATGACTTATGGGTAACGATGTGCAACCTCTGCAGAGTGTAAAACTGATATATCAGCCATGCTCACGGTCATGAGCGGCTTGGACTTCTTCGAGATTAGCTGGTGGTTTTGTTCTAGTTCGTTAGAGAAGCCTTATGTGGTTATTAGTCTCATATGACATGGGTACAGAGGCTTCTTCTACGCGGGTTACTGCTTGGTACGGGAGTGATTCTCACGCTTGGGCGTAGACCTGGTGTTATTACGGAAGGTAGCTCTCTATGTCGTGACGTATGGAACTAATACACATAGGACTCCTTGTAATGGCCTGGTTCGGGTCATCTGATGGACTTCAGGTGTGGTTTGCCTGATGGACTTCAGGTGTGGGTTTTCCTTGGTGTGACTCCAAGTGTGGTTGCTTGGTGGACTCCAAGTGTTGGTTGCTCGGTGTGACTCTGAGTGTGGTTTGCTCGGTGCGACTCCGAGTGTGGTTACTGTTACTGTTGGAGACTGCGGTTATAACCTAGTAAATCGGTGCATAGGTTTAATAGGAATAATAGGATGTGTCGCTTTAGGTGCTTGAGTCAAACAGAGACAGCCTACCTTTGTTATTAGCCTCATAAGCATTTATTTCCTACACTTGCGGAGTACATTTCGATGTACTCACCCTTCCTCTTTGAACCCCCTGCTACCCCACCCAAACGCTGGAGTCTACGACGAGGAGCAGGAGTTACGAGAAGACGGTGGATACGACCCAGACGACCTGTACTAGGATGGCGCAGCCCCCGGTCGACCTTCCTGTGGAGTGGTGTTCAGTTTCCGCGAGTCTACATCAGAGTCTGTTGAGAGTCTGTACTTTTCTTTTGGACCCGAGGGTCATTTTTGTAATAATGTTCGATATATTAATAAGCATTGTTTTGATATTTACTATGATGTGGATATATGTATGAAAATTGATCCTGGCATACATATATTGTGCTCCAATTTTATTCTTAAAATTGGGGTGTCACAGAGTGGTATCAAAGCCGTGTTGACCGTAGGACGCTACCCTAGTCAGTCGTCGAATTTACAAAACTATTTTTACAAAGTCTGACCCTTTTCCCACTTCTGTAGACCCTTTCTATGCTGAAAATTCAAACTTTGTTTCAATGTAGGTCCTCCAATAGTAGGATGCCCACCATAATTATTTAAACTCGTAGCACGTTGATTGACATGTACTTGTGCACTTGTTTGATTTGCTTCTTTGTATTGACTGTAGCCTCTCCGAATCTTGGGACGAGATTCAAGTTAAGGGGGTAAGTTTGTAACACCCCGGGTGTTAAATTAATTAAAATAATTCGAAATTTAATTAGAAAATGGCCAAAACCCTAGATGGAGGTAAATCCTAACCAGTTGTTTGTTGCATTCATGTCGTTGCTTGATTTTATTGGGTGAAAAAGATTTTACTAAACCCGATCAGGGCGAATCAGATTTATTCTATTTAGAAAACAAATAAAAGGGGTTTATGAAAATTTTACCAAATCAAACTCAAGATTTTATTTTTGAAACCTAGGGAAAATATTTCTATAATATTTCAAAGTAATTTTGATTTCAAACTGGATTTGGTTTTGAATTCAAAAGCCTTTTGAAAAGTTTGGAAAGAATTGAAAAAAGAAAAGAAAAAGAAAAGAAAAGGCAAAGGGTTCCCCCTCCTAACCTCCCATCCAGCCCAAACCACTCCCTCCTCTTCTCTCCCTCACCTCGGTTTCGGCCCAGCCCACTCCCCTCTCCTCCTCTCCCAGCCCAACCTTGTTCCGGCCCGCAACCTTTCCTTCCTCCCTTGGCCCAGCCGGCCCGCTTCCCCTCCCCCTCTTCCCTTCCGGCCCGCAACCGCCCCTCCCTTTCTCCCCGGGCCGCCCTCACTCTTCTTCCCCCTCCTCTCCTGCGTCCACGTGGAGACCGGCCCAGCACACTTCACGGCCCACACCAACCGCACCCACCAGCGCCGACTCCTTTTTCCCCTCGCGCACGCACTGACACCGTGGGTCCACCTGTCAGCTCGTCTGTCCCCAACCTCTCGCGCCGAACACCCTCACCCACCACAGCGCCATCTACGCGCCCTTCCCCGAGTCGTCCTCACCCTCTCCGCTCGATCTGGAGATCAAATCCGTAGCCACCACCACCAGCCGCCACTCCTTCCTCCGCCTACAAGAGGCCACGCTCGCGCCCAAGCCCACCCTTTCACCCTTCCGAAGACCATCGCCTCCGCCCGTGCCCTTGCCACGCTCGGTTTGAGCTCAACCTCACCCACGGCGCTTGCCACCGCTCTCCCTCTGCACTCCATCGAATTCGCAAAGCCACGCTGCGACGGGAAGGCTCCTCTTCGGTGAACATCGACGCCCAGGGACGTCTTCCACCGGAGCAGAGCGCCGCCGTCCGCCTTCCGCCGTCCACCACCTCGGCAGAGCTCCCTCCTGCCGCTCCGACCGCTCTGGTGAGCTCTCCTCCATCTCCTCTCTCTCCCAGTACCCTCCGCTTGGTAAGTCGTGTCCTATAGGTCCCCCTCGCGCGCGCGGGTGAGCTTGCCGCCGCGGATTCATGGCGCCGCCGCGCCTGCTCAAAGCGTCGCCGCGCGAAAAGCCACCGGCGGCTAGATTCCCTCCTCGAGCCCCCCTACGCCGTCGAAAACACGATCAGCGGCCCAGATTAGAAGATCGGCGCGAAGGGGTATGGAACGCGTCCGCAAGTCCCATGAACCTAGTCCGTTCCGCCGAGTCAGCCGGTCCACATGCCACGTGGTACACCGGGCCAATCAGGTCGCGCCGCGTCGCGCCCGTCAGCTCCACGTGGCGCCACGCGGACGCCACGCCAGCATCTGCACGGCGCTCCTGACCAGTTTGCAGTAAAGCCCCTCGGCTTTCCCCGAATCAACCCGCCGTCCCACCTAGACTGTTGATTGAGTCTAGGGAAAATCTCAGTTTAGCCCCTATGTTTCCGAAGAAATGAGGCGCGGTCCCGGCGCCACCTCACCGTGCTTTCGTCTGCGTGGCACGCCGGATCCAGTGGTGTCACGCCATGTGGCGCCACGTCTGCACCACGTGGGCGATCGCACGCCAGCACAGACCGGTCGCGGTCATTTCACAAAAAGGTCCTCGGATTATTTCCAAATCAACCCGCCGTCCATCCGGCACTATGCACTGAGTCATCCGAAACATGCATCCTAGCCCCTGCACTCCTACCAAAATGAGGCCCGGTCCAAGTGTCTTTTAAATTCAGATTTTATTTATTTAAAATACGAAAATGAGTTCAACTGATTTACAGTTTTGCCACTACACTTCAAACGCCCATAACTTGCTCATTTTAACTCCGATTCGACCCGTTCAAGTCGCGTTAGATTCGTCTCGTCGAGCTCTACGCAGTAGATCAGTTTACATTCTATTTTACTACTGTATGATGTACTGTTTCTTATATGCTTTGTTTGGACCATGTATTGATGTGTGATCCAGAGAGTGCGGAGTACGAGAACGCTCCAGACCCTTCTTGTGATCCTGCAGTTTCGACCCAGCCCGAAGGCAAGTGTCCTTGAACATTTTGCTCCTGTATTTATTTTATTTTGAGTTAGAGTAGTTAGATCCAGTAGATGCATGTAGTCTTAAATTGAATCCCATGATATGGTTTACTAGCACTTGATTATATTTTCCTTGACATCTGGTTTGGGATGGATTGGGTAGAAGTCATGCTTAGCCTTGCTGTCTTGGGTTGGGATGGTTAATTACAATTAATTCTGATTAATGATCTATGAAACATGGACTGGTAATGAGTAGTATGGTGATTTGGTAAATCCGGCAGGATGGACCGTATTGGTGGTTTTGGTTTTGTGCCATGGACTCGGCAGCTGGTTTTGGTTTTTGGTTCTGGGCTTGTGCTAGATTTATCCTACCTGGATCCCTAGGACCCAGTTCTTAGAGCATGTAACCCGGCAAAACAGCGCGAACCATGAGGCCTATATGGCTCTGGGACTGGCTAAGTAATTAGTTTTCTCCAAGTTGAGGGTTTACACGGGGTCGGATTTGTGGCACAAGAGGGGGCTTCTGCAGTGGTGTGTATATCCACTGTGAGCGGTGAAACCTTAGTGAACGTGTAAAACAGACTTGGAGGGAGTTTTGTAAAGGCCTTGTAGTGCGACCCCGTTGTGCACCTTGGCAGTGTTTAGCGTGACGGGGAACGCATAACTTATGGGTAACAATGTGCAGCCTCTGCAGAGTGTAAAACTGATATATCAGTCGTGCTCACGGTCACGAGCAGCTTGGACTTCTTTGAGATTAGCTGGTGGTTTTGTTCTAGTTCGTTAGAGAAGCCTTATGTGGTTATTAGTCTCATATGACATGGGTACAGAGGCTTCTTCTACGCGGGTTACTGCTTGGTACGGGAGCGATTCCCAGGCTCGGGCGCAGACCTGGTGTTATTACGGAAGGTAGCTCTCTATGTTGTGACGTATGGAACTAATACACATAGGACTCCTTGTAACGGCCTGGTTCGGGTCATCTGATGGACTTCAGGTGTGGTTTGCCTGATGGACTTCAGGTGTGGGTTTTGCTTGGTGTGACTCCAAGTGTGGTTGCTTGGTGGACTCCAAGTGTTGGTTGCTCGGTGTGACTCCGAGTGTGGTTACTGTTACTGTTGGAGACTGCGGTTATAACCTAGTAAATAGGTGCATAGGTTTAATAGGAATAATAGGATGTGTCGCTTTAGGTGCTTGAGTCAAACAGAGTCAGCCTACCTTTGTTATTAGCCTCATAAGCATTTATTTCCTACACTTGCGGAGTACATTTCGATGTACTCACCCTTCCTCTTTGAACCCCCTGCTACCCCACCCAGACGCTGGAGTCTACGATGAGGAGCAGGAGTTACGAGAAGACGGTGGATACGACCCAGACGACTTGTACTAGGATGGCGCAGCCCCCGGTCGACCTTCCTGTGGTGTGGCGTCCAGTTTCCGTGAGTCTACATCAGAGTCTGTTGAGAGTCTGTACTTTTCTTTTGGACCCGAGGGTCATTTTTGTAATAATGTTCGATATATTAATAAGCATTGTTTTGATATTTACTATGATGTGGATATATGTATGAAAATTGATCCTGGCATACATATATTGTGCTCCAATTTTATTCTTAAAATTGGGGTGTCACAGACGCGCACGTCTACACCGAGACGTCTTCCGCTGCACCTGCGCGTCTAGTGGTAATCACGTGATCTATAACTCGCAGTAGTTCCTGGTTTATGGGGTTGAAAAATTTTGTTTTTCGGCTAGCGTAGCATCCTCGTAACCCTTCAAAAAGGTAGCAAATATCGATGCTTAGAATTGGTACAATCAGGTCTTTAAGCCCAAGAAAGCCTACAATGCAGAGAGCCGTTTCTTCTTAGAAGATGAAAGTGATGAAGAAGTGGCTGTTGTAGACTGGGTTTGGAAAGACAGCGAGTACATGCCTTGGGCAAAGGTCAAAAGTACCGAGAAAGATGTGAAATATAGTTTCAATATCACTAAGGCCGACAAGATATTTGACTACTTGCTTGAAATGGGTCAGATCAAGTTGACTGGGAATCATGCTATCCCATCGGCTGAGGAGCTTAAAAATAAAAGGTACTGCAAATTTCATAATACTGGTACCCATACTACTAATGATTGCCGAGTTTTCAGAGATATGATTTAAAGGGCGATCGTTAAAGGAAGGATAGGTATGGAAAAGGCCAAAGGCATGGGCATCAATGGTCACCCTTTTCTGCAAAACATGGTAGCTTCAGCACCTCGGAGTGAGATCAATGTGTTGACCTCTGATAGAGCCAAGGCAGAAGGAGTAGTTGACCCAAAAAAGCAATTAACAGCCAAAGAGTATCAGGAGATGAAAGGAAAGAAAAACAATGATCAACCTGAGACTTCAAAGGTTGGGGAAGCAAGAAGGCGTCCAACTGTCAGGATCTTACTGAACAAGTGGCAACGTTAGAAGGAAAGGAGCCAAGTACAAAGGGAAAGAGATGAACAAGAATATCAAGTATGGCTCGAAGAAGAAGAGTATAGGAGGTCCCGGGAAGAAGGAAGACGCATCATAGATGAAGAGAAGAATCACTGGGACTGTCCCTTCTTCAGACATTGTTGGAACGAGGGTTTAAAGCTTCCTACTCTTCGCAATTGCCCAGAGTGCAGTGATCAATACCAAGAATATAGGCAGTCGAGAGACAACCGCCGATCTGTACATGAAAGGCTGAGGTTTGGAAATACAGATCGGCGCATAAAAAATAATGTTCATAATCGGCTTGGAGCAAAATTAGTTGATCATGATCATCCTTGGCAAGAGGGACAATGGTGTCCCGGTGTTTTAACCATAAGCTAGAAGCGACGGGTTCAAAGGTTAAGAAACGATGAAATCCAGAAAAAGAAATCCAAAGTCTGGCAAGTAAAGCAAATAGCCGATAAAAATGAATCATCGACTAACATTGCTGCTCTATTCATGCTGCCTGCTGAATTTAGATCCTCTGATCATGAAGACGAATCTAATAATGAAGAAGCAGTTGCTCAGTGGATCTATCAAGCAGAAGAGGCCACATTTCAAAAACCTGAGAAACATTCTCATCTAAAGGCTTTATACTTGAAAGGGTTTGTTGATGGAAGGCCTTTGAACAGGATGCTAGTTGACGGAGGAGCAGCAGTTAATCTGATGCCATATGCCACCTTTAGAAAGCTTGGTAAAACTACAAAAGATTTGACTAAGACAGATATGAGGTTGACTGATTTTGCTGGCAACGTATCGGCTACAAAGGGTGCTATATGTGTTGAGTTAACGATCGGCAGCAAGAGTATGCCGACTACCTTCTTTGTAGTCGATGCAAAAGGATCTTACGGTGTGCTTCTTGGAAGAGATTGGATACACGCCAATTGTTGCATTCCGTCTACCATGCATCAGAACGTGATTCAGTGGATTGGTGATACCGTGGAAGTGGTGCCTGATGGGGGACGGCCCGATCTTCCGAGAGGTAGCGATAGGTTTGATTGGTGGAGAACTCGACGTTGGCGATCCGGCTTTAAATCAGACACGATTCGAACCCTGCAACCGTTACACCACTGCTTCGTTGGTTATCAACCAAGCATAACTTGATTGACCTCACCAAGAAGGCTAATCCTGCAAGCGAATCGAAGAACACAAGCAAGAATGTAAAAACATGCAATCTGAAATTGCAAATATGAATCTCACAAATTTATATGGAGGGTTCAAGAACTCGGTTCCAAAGGACTAATCGACACAGTGGAGGAGATCAAGAACGGGGGCCCTGGATCACTGTAAAAGGATTCGACACCATAGTTACAATGAATGATTCAGTTCCTCGATGGAAAACTAAACTCTAAACAAAACCCAAGACCTAACGACGACGGCGGTGGCTAATTATAGGGTTTAGGTTGTCGCCCCTGCTGGATGCGCCCCCTAATGGGCTCTAAGACGATACACGGCCCATCAGACCAAAAGACGGTGTCGCAGCACCTTGGCAGATTCTGGACGCTAACTTGTTTCGACGATTCCCGTTGACTCCGGATGTATTTTGATGTGATTCCAAAGCCATTGGTTAGCTTATCAAATTATCTTTTCAAGCATATCTAGTTCGTCAAAAACGGAGTCCGTATGTATCTGGTGCGTTGATTTTACCCGAGACTGCTCCTGAATTCCGAGGGTGACGAGGTAGCTGAGTTGGAGACGGATTGCAACATGGGGAAGACCATAGCGTTGGTGTGTCCAGCGTGGCAATGTCCTCATCATCCTCCCCTTCTTGATTTGGAGTCGTCCTCGACTCCATCTTGGCGATGTCCTCATCATCCCCTCCTTCTAGAATTGGAGTCGTCCGCGACTCCATGTCATCTCCAAGCTCCTGCAAAAGGTTAGTGACCGCACAACGCGAAACACAAGGCAAAGGAATATGTGCAGCAACACTAACATGTCGAGAAAGCATAGTATAACAAGGAGCATAATTATTATCATTAGTTGTAGCTAGAAAAGCACCTCCTTTTAACTTAATCTTATTATTTTTAGCAATGTCTATCGGGGGTTTATTTTTATTTTTAATCTCTTTAGCATGTTTAATAATATCCGTAGGAGACAAAGGCAGCAAAGTAATTTTCTTGTCCTTATGTGTGATAGTGTATGTATTAGTTCTACCATGGTGTAAAGCATCATTATCAAATTCCCATGGACGTCCTAACAAAATGGAACAAGCTTGCATAGGAACAACATCAAAATCAGCAGTATCATGGTAAGAACCTGTGAAAAAGCTAATGCGTGCTGATTTAGTTACCATAGTCATACCATTATTATTGAACCATTGAAGTTTATACGGATATGAATGTTGTCGTGTGGTCAAGCCAAGCTTCTCAACCAAATCTGAACTCACCAAGTTGTTGCAACTCCCGCTATCAATGATGGTGAGAACACGACAACCCTGCACAATGAGATACATGTGGAACAAATTGTGGCGTTGGATCTTCATCTCTTCTTCTTCATGTCCCACACGTGTACTCAACACTCGCTGCACAAGAAGACTAGGATAGTCCGCAGCAGCAGCCATAGAGTCAATGGTGATGGTCTCCTTGTCTTGATCGTCCTCGGTGGAATCTACAACAATGTTAGCAGCAAGAGCTAATCTTCAACATCACTAGTACTTACATATCCATCCTCGGTAGCAATGAAAGCACGACGACTGGGGAAATCCTTCATGACATGTCCCATGCCTTTGCATCGGTGGCAAATGATTGTAGAGCTGGACGAGGAAGATCTAGTAGAAGCACCCGAAGTGGCACCTTTCTTGAATTGTGGAATCTGCACATTAGATAATTTACTTACCCCTGAAGGTGTAGATGGTTGTGGTGCTGCAGGAAGCGTGGGCATCTCCGGCTCGGAACGTTGCTGAAAAGGCCTCCCATTGTTATACCTGAAAGGTTGATGTTGTTTGCTTCCCTGTACTTCTCGTTCACCTTTAAGAGCAAGATGATATAATTGGCTGAACCTATTCCAATCTTTGTAATCAAGAATATCCTGGATATCACGATTCAAACCACCAAAGAATCTAGCACTAGCATCATCATCATCTTCATGTATACCACAACGTGCTAAACCAATAAGCAATTCTTGATAATATGCCTCTCCCCCTTTATTACCTTGTTTTAAAGTTTGCAGTTTCAAACGTAAATCACGTTGGTAATAAGGAGGAACAAAACGAGATTTCATGCATTGCTTTAATGCATTCCAAGTTTGAGGCACAGCAGCAGCATTATTAGCATTACAATGATCACTCCACCAGAATAAAGCAAAATTAGTAAACTCACTAGTAGCAAGTCTAACTCTATGCTCAGCAGGAACATTATGAGAATCAAATTTTTGTTGAATAGCAAGTTCCCAATCTAAATATGTCTCTGGATCCATAATACCAGCAAAAGGAGGTAGGCTAAATTTAATTTTAGCAAAAGGATCATTATTATGATTATTACCTCCCATACCGCGACGATTGAAGTTGAGGCGGCGACGTGGACCAGCGTCAGCATCCGCATCGTCATCACCAAAAGCATCCGCATCTTCGCCATCACAATGAGGTTGAGGGCGTTGTTCAAGCTGTTCAATGCGGTTGACCAGATTGTTCACGTTGCGCGTCAACTAGGTCATGAGGTTGCGTTGTTCATTTATGAATGTTGTAAGCTCGCCTTTGGACACGCACTCATTGAAGTCCGCCGGGATTCCTGCCATTGTTAGAAGATAGAAAAAGACAACAGCAAAATATTATCCCTATCAACTAAAAGGAACCAAGTGGTGGTGGTGGTGAAAGTGGAATGCAAAATCACAAGCGGCTTACCACCGTCTTGCCTGTAGTCTTACCAATGCCAAACAAGATCAAACCAAAGTGACGAAGCAATCTGTTGTTGAGCGTGGGTAACAGTTGCAAGATGAACCTGTGCTGATAGAAGTATATGTGGAGCTATAGGTAGGCACAATATGACAGCAAGGATGAGGAATTAATCAATACAGATTAGCAAAGTTCAATAAGTATCCAAAGCACAAGTCACAAAAAATTTCAGATTTTTCTGACAAACGAGCGAAAAGTTATGCCTGTTTTAGTGAAGGTATCTTTGGTTATGTTTGCCGAAAGGTACAACACGAAAACAGAAGTTAGGGCAACTCGACAGCGGCAGTTAGGGCAAAGCGACCCAAAACTCCAACACCGATCACAAGAGCAAGTGTCCTTGTGACTAACAGCGGTAGGTAGATGCCAGATGATGTAAGGAGGGCTGCGATGCAGGCAAAAAAAATTAGAGCAGTTGGCAACCTATCTAGGGTTTGCGCGGCGGCGAGAAGTTACACAAGGCGGCTAGCGGGGCAAGTCGAGTAAAGTGGTGGCTTCGACTTGTTGTTTAGAACCGGTGGATGGGATAGCGGCGGAAACAAAGAAACAGCAATGAGCACGTTGAACTACGACGACGAACATAACCTAAACCAGCAACAAGACTCGACCACGGACACAAACTCAACAAAGCGAAACTGAAACGAAATTGCAAAGGCACAAAGGCCACAGGACAACGGAAATTGAAATATTTTTTTGGCTTTTTGTGGACTGTAGGTAATAAACAAATATGAATCTAAGGGCAAATGAGACTATACCTCGCGGGAAACCTGAAATATCCGATACCAATTGATGGGGGATGGCCCGATCTTCCGAGAGGTAGCGATAGGTTTGTTTGGTGCAGAACTCGACGTTGGCGATCCGGCTTCAAATCAGACACGATTCGAACCCTGCAACCGTTACACCACTGCTCCATTGGTTATCAACCAAGCACAACTTGATTGACCTCGCCAAGAAGGCTAATCCTGCAAGCGAATCGAAGAACACAAGCAAGAAGGTAAAAACACGCAATCTGAAATTGCAAATATGAATCTCACGAATTTATATGGAGGGTTCAAGAACTCGGTTCCAAAGGACTAATCGACACAGTGCAGGAGATCAAGAACGGGGGCCTTGGATCACTGTAAAAGGATTCGACACCACAGTTACAATGAATGATTCAGTTCCTCGATGGAAAACTAAACTCTAAACAAAACCCAAGATCTAACGATGACGACGGCGGCTAATTATAGGGTTTAGGTCGTCGCCCCTGCTAGATGCGCCCCCAAATGGGCTCTAAGACGATACACGACCCATCGGACCAAAAGACGGTGTCGCAGCACCCTGGCAGATTCTGGACGCTGACTTGTTTCGACGATTCCTGTTGACTCCAGACGTATTTTGATGTGATTCCAAATCCATTGGTTAGCTTATCAAATTATCTTTCCAAACATATCTAGTTCGTCGAAAATGGAGTACGTATGCATCCGATGCGTTGAGTTTACCCGGGACTGCTCCTGAATTCTGAGGGTGACGAGGTAGCTGAGTTGGAGACGGATTGCAACATGGGGAAGACAATGGCGTCGGTGTGTCCAGCGTGGCGATGTCCTCATCAGTGCCAGCCAATTCAACTATTACTATTGCTTATTCAGATCCCGATGTTTGGAATTTTGACAGCATAGAGTGCTTTTCCGGGAAAATTATAGAAGAAGACTTTCTCAGGACAACCAACGAAGGTCAGCAGCCGGTCGAAACAATTGGCTTCAAAAATATTCTGAAGGATTAATTTGCTGCAATAATTTGCATCGACGCCAACAGACTAAGGCCGGTGTTATGACAACCAAGATTGATTCTTTTAGAATTAGAACAGAAGGTCAATTTATTTGATTTTATAGCCGATACTAATGTATCGCCTTTAGAACAAAAATAGCCGATATGTATGTATCGTCTTTGATTTTAACTGACAGCCGATACTAAGGAAGTATCGCCTTTAGAAGATTCATCAAAAAAGAAAAGTTTTGGAAAAAAAACTCAATACGATGCAAAGAAGTGTCAGGCAAACGATATTAACACATTTATTGAGCATGACGATGCAGGGGCCGACATTGTTCAGTTTTGTTCGGCCACCAGGCCGGATACACAAAAGGAACATAAAAAACAAACTAGTCTAGGTGGAGTCGGTTCAAGAGGTCCTCCAGGTGCGACACCTCCATCACAGCGAGCCCCAAGGGCTGGAACTCCTCCACCAGCTCCTGGAAGTCCTCCCTCGTCCTGACATGGACGAAGGAGGGAGAAACTTCCCCAGAGATCCCAACACCGCTGAGTTCCGCTCCAGCGAGGGCGAAGGTGGCGCCGTGGCAGATGGAGTGGAGGACCAACTCCCTGATGCGCTTCCCGACGTCATCCAGGCGCACCTACAGATTGTCCGCTCGTGCGTTGCACGAGGTCAGCAATTGTTGTGGCTCGCCCGGGGAGCTAATCGAGTTGCTGTTGGAGTTCTACAATTAAATGAAAAAAGTTAAAATTCAGAAAGGTGGCCGATTCAATCAAGATAACAAAATCGGCTAAGTACTCAAATAAATAACTACCAACAAGTTCATTGATACTGATATACAGAAAGCAATCAAGGTGACGAGTTGAAGATTTAGAGAAATATACCAACAACTCTGGCGTCGGACGCCTCTAGGTGCTCGAGAGCACTGTTGAGGCGAGCGCGGAGGGTCTCCCATTCCTCCAACAGGCAGGCGGCTCGGCGACGCTCCTCTTCCAGAAGGCGCCGGTTGTCAGCGACACCTCGGATGAAGGCCCATGCTCCATCATCCAATGATAACTCGTACTCCGACGGAGGTCGGCTAGGGCCTTGGTCGGCCACCGGAGGAGAAGGACTGCGGAGAAAGTTAGGGTTTTTCCCTGCGTAAATAAAAATTCCAAGGCATAGGAAGGTGTTAAGGGAGGAAACCGTTACCCGAGCACGCGACGATGGGTCACCGGAGGACCATCCACGGACTCCGATGTCTCCACAGGACGCTTCCCGCGGTTGTCCGCCATTGCTTCGGCCGCTGAGTGAGAAAGAGGAGCAGTTGAAATGAGCAAAGGCCGAAGAGTGAAGGCAATGAATGCGCGATGTGTTCGAGAAATCGGCGTCCAGTATTAATGAGTAAAACTCAAGAAGGTGAAAAGGCACCGGCTCGGGGGGCACCCTTAGATTCAGATCCTAAGGTTAATCGACTAACTAAGCCGTTCTGGTACTGATCGGCTAAAGGACAAATCGTCTAAATGACATCGGCTGAAGATAACTGATAAAGCTTCAAGTATTAAATAAAAACAGAGTATCATGATATCGATCAACCAATGAAGAATGTTTACAGAGGAGGAACTGACAGTCGGAGATTACAAATAAGCAAAGTTATATATTTAACAGGGACTTTAATGCACTCAAAGCATTCAGACGGATGGCATCTATTTCATCGAGCTCCCTTTGATCTTCTTCGACGGAGCCTGGGATTGACAGTCGGAGATTACAAATAAGCAAAGTTATATATTTAACAGGGACTTTAATGCACTCAAAGCATTCAGACGGATGGCATCTATTTCATCGAGCTCCCTTTGATCTTCTTCGACGGAGCCTGGGATCGGTTTCTTCTCGGCTTTGATGTTCTGAAGTTCTTCATGAAGAATTGCTATCTTCTTCTTATGCTCGCAAAGAGCAACAGGGATATTCTCCAGGCTGTCCTTCTTCAACTTGATTTGTTCATCAATAGCTTGAAGCTTGCTCAGCAACTCATTCCTCTCAGCTTCCAGGGATGACAGATTGCCGATAAGAACAGTAGAGTTCAAGTTTATATGGTCTATGGCATTCTTTTCGGCAACCATATCGGATATACAACGTTGTTCACGTGCTGGCAGATGTACTTGAGCCTCTCGTGCCCTGAATTTGTCGTTGATCTTGGAGAACCTTGACTCAAGGAATCCTATGTGGGCAACAGAAGACAAGGTCTCTTTCAGATCTCTTGGAATGCTATCCTTAATCAGATCAAAGATGTCCCTGACTTCTTTTGCATCCTGCATCAAGTCGGCTGTGTTGACCTCCAAAAGGGGAATTAATGTTTGGAGCCGAATCTTGATTTCTTCAGGCAGATCTCTTGAAGATCTAGCTACAGAAGCTTCCTCTTCATCCACATAATCTTTCAAATTAAAGGGGATGACAGGGGAAGAAGGCTCTCCTTGTTCCTACCCAGACAGATGTATGAGTGGTCACAGATAAGGAAAAGAGTAATGTTGATTGGAGCACCTGGTCAAATGGGTTGATTTGAGGATCAGGGATGTTTGAGAAAGGCTCAGGAGATGCATCTGAAAGAAGATTTTCCTCAGCTTTTTCAAGAACATTCACTGAAGAAGATGAAAGCTGTCAGCTAAAAATATACCTGGCTGAGGGGGTTCTTGATCAATGTCAAGAAGAGGAGGTGCTTCATGTTCTACATTTTGAGTATCCACCTGCTCCTGAGGCAACTCGATATTATGGGTGCTAGTCTGTTCTCAAAAATTAGAAAACAAAAGATTACAGACTTGTTGATGAGAATAGGTAGAAGCAAAAATTTATACCTCTGTATCGACATTATTGATCAAGGATTGGTTGCTACTAGAAGTATCTTTCTTCTTCTTAGACACGACCTTGGCAGTTGGCTTGGCAATCTTTTGCTTCTTGGAAGAGCCAGCTTCCTTTATAAAAGTGCTGAGGATTTGATCATCTGAAGCATTAGGAGCTTTCCTCTTCATCAAAGTCTTGATGGAGGGAGCATCATAGCCAATCCTTGGATTTGGCCACCATATGCTATAATTCATTTCTGGAGGATTCAGAGTGACCAAATCCTGCAAAAGTTTGGCATATATCAGAAGTAAGCAGATGGTAAAGATATAAATTTTAAAGACAAGTTGAGATGTACCTCATTAGTTGCCTGAAAGTCTGAATCCAATCTCAGACAGTAAGTGGCTACAGCTTTGTTGAATAAGTGGATGCTCCATTGCTGCCACCAGTCCTGGAAAGAGGCTAAAGAGAAGGGTCTGCAATTCCATTCCTTGACCATCTTCAGGGAGACCGATTTTTCCAGTTGAAGTATTCTGTCATACTCTAGAGCAGAGTTTACTCCTTCCCTTGGTTTGAGTTTGTCGGCAAAATAGAGGGATGGAGGCACTTAGCCAAAACCAATTTGTCTGGCTGCCATGACAGGATGATAAAATTCATAGGACATGGGAGGTTTTTCTCTACCATGCCTAATTTTAGTTGGCAGGAGGCATGGCTTCATGATCTGGCACAAGATCTTCAGGCCTTCAATGTCATACTCTCTTTGAAATCTGAAGGTATATGGATTCTCAAAATCTATAATATCTGGATATTGAAACCAATCGAAAATGGCGGTTGGGAATCCTTTATAGAAGATTTTGAAAAAGAAGCTGGCTGATTCATCAATAGATATCATGGCAGCAGCTTCTCCAAATGAAGTACACCTTCTCACTTTGGCTTCATTGGCCAGTAGTTTTTCTTGACTGTCTGGATATAATGTTGGAAAGGACAGGGTCCTCAGATCTATAGTTATCAACCTGTGGAGATGAAGGTTGAGCCAAAGTTGAAGCAGCCACCAGGGACCTGTTATCGATGGTATGCCTTCGTTCTCCATCAGACTTTGGGCAACCTTGTTCAACATACTGTACAGAGCACCCAAAAGATATTTTCCCAGGGGTATGTCTGAAGTTACAGGCAGTTTTTCTGCCAGAGCCAGGAAGTTGGAAGTTGGGCCATAGCTCTGCCCACAGAATATTTTTTTGTCTAGCCACATGTTCAAGAAAATAATGTGCTCTCATTCTGAAACGCTGGATTGTGGGGTGTTGAAGGAAGCAATATAGTTGGACCACCCACCAGATTTTAAACTTCCAAGCTTAAAAGATGGTTTGAACTGAAAGCTGTATGGATTGATAGATCCAGTGATGTTTAAGCCGGTCAACATGTGCACATCGGCTAAATTTGGGGTCATGGGTCCTTGTCTGAACATGAAAGTATTGAAAGTGCCAGTCCAGAAGTAGCTAGCAGCCTTCAGCATTTGCTCGTTCCTCTTCATGTCAGCCAAGGACAGAGTGATACACTGATCTAGACTGCGAAGAACCCACTCTGATTTTTTCTTGGCTTCTACCTTGATCAACCAGTCCCTCCAACCTGGGATAAGCGATGGCCAGTTCCTAAAGGGAGTTTTGCCCCAATGCTTTGAAGCGAAATCTTTATTTTTGAAGGGGACTCTCTGAGTTTCAGCAATGATGACTTCAGTAGGGTCAAGGTTGCCTACTGGACCAAGAAAGAAATTATCCAGGTTATCCTGAACCGGGATGAGGATTTGGTCATGAAGTGCCTGAAAATAAAAAAATTTGAGGAAGAGTGCAAAGATGAAAGTACATCAGAAGAAAAAGATAATGGGGCCTTAAATTTTACCTCAGGGATAGAATCTTGAGTTGCCATTTGACTTGCGGAGACACTGGAGTTGAGCTCTTGAAAGGATTTTTTGCTCAAAATCAAGGGGCAGCGGACTTCTTTGAAGGTTAGGGTTTGAGAACTGAAAGAAAGCAATAACGGTTGGGGAAAGACTCGGCTGATCAGCTAAGAAGTAAAGATAGTCGATCAGAACCTAAAAGAAGGAAAATGACATTTTTGGAATAAAATAAATTTCATCCCAAAATTGGGGGCATGTGTTTACACCAGATTTTGGACTAAGGAATTTGATATTTTGTAAACACAAACGGTCGGTTTATTGAAGAAAAGATCGGCCTAAAAATATAATAGGGTCGCATGAGTCGGAGGTAACCCAGAAGCTTCGCACGGACCAACACGATGGACTTCGAAGACATGTCGGACTCAACCAAAGAGTGCAAGTTCGAGTCATCTTTTATTTTCCTTTTTTGTAATCTATTCATAATAGGGCAGGAGTCAATCGGGTTATAAATAGCTAAAAACCCGGATTTTGTAAACACACACAATCAATCAAACACAACCGGCCCTCGGCCAAAAAGCCTAGGAGTAGGAGTAACGTAGATCTCGGCGAGACCTTCAACCAGGCAGGGTTGCATCGGCATCGACCAACCTCCGGTTTGCTTGTAAGTTTCACCAATGGCTTGTGTCATCGTGTAATAAGGCTGCATTAGCATCGACCAAACTCTTGTTAAGCTATGGCATGGCTAGTTATCGATCTAAGTTTGTCCTTTGT
Source organism: Coix lacryma-jobi var. lacryma-jobi (assembly GCA_009763385.1). Classification (NCBI taxonomy): domain Eukaryota; kingdom Viridiplantae; phylum Streptophyta; class Magnoliopsida; order Poales; family Poaceae; genus Coix; species Coix lacryma-jobi. The sequence continues at coordinate 89,144,755 of CM019831.1, forward strand.
AAGACTGTCTTGACTCTGATCAATCTCTTGCTTTGGTCGATCTTGGCTACTTATCGGCTCTATTAGCTTGGCAAGCTAATAGATTCATTAAGTTATCGATGTTGTTTTATGTTTTAATTCATTTATTTATGTTTTAAACGACATCTTGCCCAATCAAGATTGGCAAAGTAACCTACGCTCAATGGATGCTTAGTATCGGCTGTTCTGAGGCTTACGCGCTCACAACAAAGGAAATAGCCGATACAAACATCTCATCGGCTATTTTGCCAATCTTGGTTGTAACATGTTGTGCGTTCGAGATATCTGGTAAAGGCGCGATCTGATTTAAGAGCAAATAGATTTAATCTAACATGTCTATTACGGTTGTATTTCCGAACCCCATTGATATATATGGTAGATTAAGTCTGTTTATCTTGGTTCAAGTCATGCTTTTGTCGGGTAGATCTTGTTCGTGCCTCATGGACCCCGTATCGGCTGCAATAGCCGATCCGGTTATGCTTTCTTCATAGTATGTTCTTTTAAGTGGTTTGGGATCAACGGATTTACTTTTTGCACGGGACGTGATCTAGCTTGACCATCATCAAGGCTGCATGGAGACACCCCACTGTTAGTGTTTAAGTTATTTTATCGATCTATTTGTTATTATGGCTGCATGGAGACACCCCACTGTTAGCGAATAGAACTGCTCGTGTATTTAGTCGATACGTTGATTTCATGTCATTTAAAATGTCCATATAGATCTTTGATATCTTTTAAGCTTATCGGTTGTCTGCTTATTATAAGTTTTCATCTCATACATGTCATAACCGTTATGCTTCATATCTTCTTTCATTATCTTTACATCGCAATCTTGTGGGAGTTGACTTTTTAGTCAATATCCTAAAAACAAATGGCTATATCAGAGCCGCATAATTTGGAACTGTCTGGCACTAAACCGGCAGGTTCCACGATTTGACAACGTTTGTCTTCTCCTTATCAATTACATGTCAAATTGACTGGCACGCCCGAAGTCGATTTCGCTGAGAATCGGCACCACCGCTCGTTCAAGGTTCAGGAGGTCAGGACTTGCTCTGCACTCCTCTGAGAACTGTGCGCCGGAGTGTGTTTGGCACATCCCAACCAAGATTTTGTGTCAACAAACATGTTACGTACTTTGATGATTTCTTCAGGAATTCTATTTGATTCTATCATCATGTACTCGCAAACATAGAATCCGCATAAGTTGGTACCCTGTTTTTGTCTCAAAATCCACTGTAGAATGAAAAGATTCATCTTGTAATACAGATATGATATATGAGATGATATAATAAAGATACACGTACATTGAAGAAGGTGTAAACTTACTAGAAGTCGTGGCTTAATTGTAAGTGGGGCCTTACACTGACTCATATGTTCCCGAGCAATGAATTTTTCCCAAACCCTAATCCGACCAATGAAACATTAATAGTTGGATCATTATTTAATTAGTATACATATATACAAGCTTAGTCTATACTTTAAGCATGCAAGCTAGGGATCGAAAAATTACCTTTGGAGGATGTCTATCATATCTTGGTAATCTTCTTGCGGTTTGCTCAATGAGTCATAGATTAACACATTGCTGTGTTTGAGATCGATGACCATCAGTATCCAGTGATAGTTGTTCATACACATGATTCATATATATTATTAGGGTTAAGTAAAATAAAATGTGCACATACTTATTATTAACTATATATGTCTCACGCACTTAAAGTTGTATGGGAAGAGAATTCTTTCTCTATCTTTTTGGTTCACGAAGAACCTCATGAGATTCGTACACGACTCATCGCTCCAAGTCGCTGAAGGGTTTGGAGCCTTGAAAACAACATATGGATCAACAAACCCAACATAATTGCCATGTTTATCTTTGAGCCGAGTCATCTGATACCTGCAAAATATCGAGTCGAGTCGATACTACATACTATATACACATACTAGAGAGTTCAATGAAAACTATAAAAGAAACACTTACAAACAATAGCAGCTAAGGAGCGATTTGTCCAGTGCATCCATATGACATAGCTGGTGTAATTCCTCCATCTGCACTAAGATTAGGTCATCGCCACGGAAGTAGTGATGGTTCCGAATTCAGACAGAAATCCAATTGACATCACCGTCTTTAGAAGCCTCCATGCACCATTTGTTGATTGCAAACATCTGTGTACCAAGTACTTGTAAGTGATTGGGGTTCATTAGACTCCTGCCGATGCAAAATTTCTCCTCCATTCATCAACTACTTCCGCTCGTGGAAACTCCAGCCCAGTAGCAATATTGGCAATCATGTCGTACGGGAGACCGCTGTCAATGAAATTTTTTTCCATTGAGTCCATCTTAGACAAACTACTGGTCTCTCCAGATTTCCTCTGTACTCTGCCCATGTTTGAACCATACTGATTTTCCACAAATAACGGGGACAAAGGTCTTGATGTTTCCCCGAGCTGTGGAACACCCTTTCCCACTTTCTTCTTGCTGGATTGTTGTTCTTTTGCAGACTTGATTAGAGAGCGTTTGTAGTCTGATTTTCACGGAGCCTTTCGGGCTTCACGCATCTTGATACCATGTTGGTCCACCCTTTTCCTTAACTCCTGTGGGTTTAACAAGAGGTAAGGCTTCTCTGGGTTTCTCTTCGCTTTAGTAGCGGCCTTTGATTCCTCTAAAAAATTTCGCACATCTTTTTTCACCGAAATTTCTAACTCATCATCAGTCTGTTCATAAGCTAATTTCTCATGGGCTTTTTTTCCTGATGCAGGAGCCTTCTTCTTTGGAGGTGGGGCCTTCGGTTCTATGGTCGCGGACCGCTTCATAGGGCCGCGCGGTGGAGGCGAGGGTGTTGGAGCCTGTTGTGGAGGAGATGGTGGGGCCAGTGGCAGTGTTGGAGCCCGCGGTGGAGGAGATGGTGGGGCCGGTGGCAGTGTTGGAGCCCGCGGTGGAGGTTGTGGCATTGGAGAGCCCGCGGTGGAGATCTTTGTGCAGGAGATGGGGTGGAAGCCGTGTCCTCCAACACATCGTCACCGCACGCAGCAGTATGATGCGCTCGGGAATGACGAACTGGACTATAGTTCCTGCTATGCAAAAAAATGAATGATGTGAGCATCCAATTAATATATACATATAGGAAGTTAGTGTAATAAAAATTGTTTCTCGTTCACGCGCACTACCTATGGTGAGGATCTTGATCAGTAGGAGGAGGTTGCGGCGGTGACACTCCAGGAATAATAATGAAGCGCTTGTGCCAGCAAATAAATGTCTTCTCCGCTTCACCTAAAGTCTTCTCCCCATCTCCCCCATCGATTTCCAGTGTCACGCTGCCACAACCTGTCTCAACCCTATCCACCGAGACGCTAGCATATCCGGCTGGCACTGGTTGACCATGGATTCTTCGTGTTCTTGTGCGGTCGATAGGGTTTACAACACTGACAGCCACCTTTTTCGTGGCATTTCCATCTGGAATGTGCAGCTCACAAGTAGTAAAAGGTTCTTTAACGTCATCCACGGGGAAGCGTAGCTTGGAGTCATCTTGAATGGTTGGTACTTCCATGGAGGCGCAGCTGCTTTTCATCTGACCTGGGGGGCTAATGTTCGCTTGAGGCTATTGTGATGATGTACCTTCCCCACTCGTCATTTGACTAAGTGCCGCTTGCACTTTCCTTTTGATTTCCTCCTGCATGCATTCTTCACGAGATTTGTCACGCTCTTGTGTTTGCAGAACATACTCCTCCAACTTGTAGATCCGCTCTGCCTCCTCGTCCTTCTTTCTCTAGCGGCTTCTGTAACTTTCTCGATCCGCTTCGAAGGAATGCAGCCACGAAACGGCCCCAAAGCCTCTCGTACGCCCACCATGCTCAGGATTCTCCAGCGCGTACGTGAGTTCATCCTTCTCTCTGTTGGGCTTGAACTCGCCAGCCAACACCGCACTTCCTGCTTGAACTAGCCTTTGTGCTGCTCTTGAAATTTTTGGGCCCAATCAAGCTCCCCGTCATTAGGGTTTATGGTTCCCCCATGAGTGTAGAACCAATTCCTGGACCGTTCACTCCAATTTCTTCTTATTGACTCCAGGACTACCCCCTGGCAAGCATCTCCTGTTCATGTCTCTCCCACTTTGGAAGGGCAGTCTTATAGCCACCTGATCCTAAATGATGGTGGTATTTCTTCTGAGCTGCATTCTGTTTGTTTACTCTGATACGAGCCTCGCTCTCTTGTGATCTTTTGTACTGTACAAATTCATCCCAATAGGCCCTTATCTTGACATACGCCTTAGAGTTCAAATCCGGCGTCTCGTTCTTCAGCGCAAACTTGTTGTACAATTTCTTCTTCCAGTCCTGAAAAAGTGTGGCCATCTTCTTCATTGTCCACTCCCGAATTCGCCTCTGCAGCTCCTCATCATCCGTGTCAAACGAGAAATGAGCTTGGACGTCATCCCAGACTAGCTGCTTGTCAAGATTGGAGACATAACTGACCTCAGGAGCACTTCGCCTCTCTTTCCATTCACGGGCACTTATCGGAATCCGATCTCTCACAAGGAACCCACAGTGAAAGACATATTTCTGTGCATTGGGTCCTAGTGGTTGACCTGTAGCCATATCGAATTCGGAGATTACATGACGGCCTTTCAGTGGCCTCTTCGGCCCTCGTTTTGGTCTGCTCTGCCCCATCGCAGACGTCGATCCAGAGGGCTACATATAGGTAAAGACACGAAGATGAAACCCTAATACAAGTTGAAATAAAACCTAATCAAGTAATAAAGTAAATGTAAACCCTAACACGACATATTGTATATATACCTCGCCTGTATTGCCTTCTTCCATCTCAACTTGTTGTTCAGGGGGATTTTCATCATGCATGGTCATGTCTTCGTAATTCAATAAGTATTGACTCCCGTCATCGCCGCCGGCGATGATATTCATCATTTCGTCCTCCATGTTCTCATTTGGGTCGGCCATTTCTGCGAATATTAAAATATATATACAATATGATCGAACACTTAGAGGAGCTTTATACACTTAGAGGGGTTTGAGGTTTAGGGTTTAGGTAATTCAACATTAAAAATAACATATATTCGTAAAGAGGCAATTCAACTCTAAAAATATGGTTTAGGGTTTTGGGTTTAGGGGTTTAGGGGTTTGGGGTTCGGGGTTTAGGGTTCGGGGTTAGGGTTTGGGGTTTTACATGTAATCGCGAATATTAAAAATAATATATATTCGTAAAGAGGCAATTCAACTTTAAAAATATGGTTTAGGGTTTTGGGTTTAGGGGTTTGTGGTTCGGGGTTTAGGGTTTGGGGTTTTACATGTAATCGCGAACATTAAAAATAACATATATTCGTAAAGAGGCAATTCAACTTTAAAAATATGGTTTAGGGTTTCGGGTTTAGGGGTTTAGAGGTTTGGGGTTTGGGGTTTGGGGTTAGGGTTTGGGATTTTGGGGTTTTACATGTAATCGCGAACATTAAAAATAACATATATTCGTAAAGAGGCAATTCAACTTTAAAAATTTGGTTTAGGGTTTTGGGTTTAGGGGTTTAGGGGTTAGGGGTTCGGGATTTAGGGTTTGGGGTTTTACATGTAATCGCGAACATTAAAAATAACATATATTCGTAAAGAGGCAATTCAACTTTAAAAATATGATTTAGGGTTTCGGGTTTAGGGGTTTAGGGGTTTGGGGTTCGGGGTTTAGGGTTTGGAGTTAGGGGTTAGGGTTTGGGGGGTTTGGGGTTTTACTTGTAATCGCAAACATTAAAAATAACATATATTCGTAAAAAGGCAATTCAACTTTAAAAATATGGTTTAGGGTTTCGGGTTTAGGGGTTTGGGGTTCGGGGTTTAGGGTTTGGGGTTAGGGTTTGGGGTTTTAGATGTAATCGCGAACATTAAAAATAACATATATTCGTAAAGAGACAATTCAACTTTAAAAATATTTCTAAGTGTTAATACATGTTTAAACACATCCAAGTGATTTTCTATGGCACATATTTCTAAGAGTAAATACATGATACATGATTTTCTATGAACACATATTTCTAAGAGTAAATACATGTTTAAACATATGCTTGTCACCTGATTTACACACCGTGGACGAGAACGACGACGGCGGACAGCAGCGAGGATGACGACGTTGCAGATGACAGTGGACGGCGGTGAGGTCGGTGGAGCGGTCACCAGGACTACAGGTCGACGCGGCCTGTCACTTTTTATCTACATGTGTAAACATATATTTTTTAGGTTAAAAAAACATATATATGATTTTCCTTTTTCTAGAAAAAAGAAAATCATATATATGTTTTTTTAACCTAACAAATATATGTTTATTACGTGAAATATGATTCATTATCTGTATATATCTATTTCTATAAAAAAAGAAATGAAAAAGTTAAATAGAAAATAATATATATATAAATAGATATATATATATTTATAGATAATGAATATGATCATATTCATTATCTATAAATATATATCTATTTATATTTATTTTATATATATCACTTTCTATTTCTAAATACATATATATATATTTTCTATATATATATATATATCAATTTTCTTTTTTCTATATATATTATTTTCTATTTAACGTTTTCATTTCTTTTTTTTTACACTCTCACACACTGCACACACACGCACACCACGCACACTGCACATGCACACACACGCAAAGGCCGACAGCGAGGAGGACGGCGGTGCGGAGGACGGCGAGGACGATGCCGTACGGCGCGGAGGGCAGAGGGAGGCCGAGGGCGCGTAGCGAGGACGACGGCGAGGGAGGCCGAGGGCGGAGCGGAGCTCGACGGTGTGGACAGAGGCTCGACGGCGAGGAGAGCTCGAGGACGGCGGCGCGGACGGAGGCGGGGCAACTGCGTCGATCTTGGGAAGATTGGAGGGCACTGCGCCATATATACCCGGGAGGGCCTTTAGTCACGGGCCGTATTATGCACCGGGACTAAAGACCCTTTAGTCTCGGTACGTAATACGCCCCGGGACTAAAGGATTGGACCTTCAGTCCCGGGCGGGCTTACGCATCAGGACTAAAGGGGTCTTTAGTCCCGGTGCGTAAGACTGCCCAGAACTAAAAGGTCCTTTCCCGCAACAGTTTTGGGTTTTCAGTATTTTGGGTTTTGTATTGAGTTTTCATTATATAAATATATTGTAATTCTTATTAATTGCATAGTAAATTAAACAGTAGGCATAAAATTACTTTAAAATAATAGTTATATTTCCTTTGACCTTATTGTATAGTAGAAAATTTTGTAGCATAAATTCTTTTCTTTTTTTATAATAACGAATATAAATGTAAATAACCATTCATATTTTGTTAATGCAAAAATATAATGTTCAATTTAAATTTAAAAAATTGTTGGCTTTCAATAAAAAATTTATTTTCACATCATTTGGACGTTAATCTTTTGTTTATAACCTAAAAATCATTGCACAATTTCGTTCTACGCGACAGATGGAGTAGTTTTAGATTTTGAAATTTAGTTTTCTTTTTAAATATGTCTTAAATCTTTCTAATTGAATAGAAAATTAAATATTTGATATACTTTCTTTTAAAAATTAGTATGAGATTCTTTTTGCTTTAGTTTACAGAAGAAAATGTTAAATTTTAGTATCTTCTTATATTTATTTTGATGATTCACATCTAGAGGAGCACATAATCAATGATCACTACTAAATATATATATATATAAATCCATTATTAAATAAATGAAGTCTTAATTAATTAATTATTACATAATATCTTTACAACCCACTATTTAGCGGACACAACTGCGAACCTCCTCTTGACATATGTCCCTTGGTTATGATCATTCCTTAACCATGGAGTTTCCTCATTGTTTAACAAAATGCTTGGGTCTTTGTTCACTTTCAATGGCGAAATTCGGTCATCTCTTTCACAATCACCTGACATGTCTGACTTGTCCTCAATTCCGACAATGTTTCTTTTCCCTGACGATCGAGTTGTTATCATTTTTCCCTCTTTTTGGATTTGTAGTCATGTCTTTCACATAGAACACCTGACTCACATCCGCGGCAAGGACAAATGGTTCATCTTTGTACCCAATATTGTTGAGGTCTACTGATGTCATCCCATACTCCTTGTTGACTGTTACCCCACCTCCGGTACTGGTCATCTTGACTCATTTACACAGAAAAAAGGGACTTTAAAATTAGGTACGTAGTCTAGTTCCCATATGTCATGTATGCGGCCATAATATGTTTGTTTGTTCTCATTTGGATCCATGGCATCCACGCGTACATCACTGTTTTGGTTAGTGCTCCTTCCGTCTTGGGCTACCGTGTAAAATGTATTGTCATTGATCGCGTACCCTTTGTACGTGCTGATATGCCATGATGGTTGTCTGGCCAACAAATAAAGCTGCTCATCTATGTTGTCATCACCCTGACATTGTTTTCGCAACCAATCGCCGAAGGTTTGCATGTGCTGACGTGTAATCCAAGATTCACTCTTCCCGGGCCACTTGGATCGAAGGAAATCCTTATGTACCTCGATATATGGATCGACCAATGAGGAGTTCTGTAGAACTGTGTAGTGTGCTTTATCGAAGTAATTGTCTCCTGTACCGATATATGTTTTCTTCCCTAGTGTTCCCTTGCCACTGAGTCTGCCCTCGTGTCGCAATTCAGGAACGCCAATCGGGTCAAGGTCTGGAATAAAGTCCACACAAAACTCTATGACCTCCTCTGTGCCGTAGCCCTGGGCGATGCTTCCTTCAGGCCGAGAACAGTTATGAACATATTTTTTCAAGACACTCATGAACCTCTCAAATGGGAACATGGTGTGTAGGAACACAGGACCGAGAATAATGATCTCTTTGACCAGGTGAACTAGGAGGTGTGTCATGATATCAAAGAAGGATGGAGCGAACACCAACTCAAAGCTGACAAGACATTGAAGGACATCATTCTGCAAAGTAGAAAGTTCCTCTGGATTGATTGCCTTTTGTGAAATTGAATTGAGGAATGCACATAGCTTCACGGTGGCTAGACGTACATGTGGAGGTAGAATTCCTCTTAGAGCAACAGGAAGCAATTGGGTCATAAGCACATGGCGGTCATGGGACTTCAAGTTTTGGAACTTCTTCTCTAGCACATTAATTATTCTCTTTATATTGGAGGAGAATCCAGATGGGACCTTGATGCTGTTAAGGCATTCAAACATGCTTTCCTTTTCTTCTCTGCTAAGAGTGTAGCTAGCAGGGCTTAAGTACTGGCGCCCATCATCTGTCTTCTCCGGATGCAAGTTGTCTCATTCTTTCATGCGCTGCAAGTTCTGTCGTGCTTCGAGTGAATCCTTAGGCTTTCCATGGACACCCATGAATCCAAGCACGTTCACACAAAGGTTCTTTGTCAGGTGCATCACGTTGATCGCATGGCGGACCTCTAGGACATGCCAGTAGAGTAGCTCCCAGAATATGGACATCTTCTTCCACATGGGTGCGTGTCCCGAAGTGTCTTTGGGAACAGGTTCGCTGCCCCGTCCCTTTCCAAATACTACTTTCGTATCCTTCACCATTTTGAGTATATCATCTTCGGTTCGGTTACAAGGCTTGGTTTGGTGGTCTGCCTTACCTTTAAAATGTTTGCCTTTCTTTCTTACTGGGTGGCCCATGGGAAGAAACCGACGGTGCCCAACATACACGACCTTCCGACACTTTTTCAAAAATAAACTATCAAGGTCTTTGAAACAGTGTGTGCATGCATTATATCCCTTGTTTGTCTGGCCTGAAAGATTACTTAGAGACGGCCAATCATTGATTGTTATGAACAATAATGCTCGCAGGTCAAAGTGTTCCTGTTTGTACTCATCCCACACGCGTATGCCTGGTTTCCTCCATAGAAGTAGAAGTTCCTCAACTAATGGCCTCAGGTAGACATCGATGTCGTTGCCAGGTTGCTTCGGCCCTTGGATGAGCAACGACATCATAATGAACTTCTGCTTCATGCATAACCACGGAGGAAGGTTGTAGATACATAGAGTAACTGGCCAAGTGCTATGACTACTGCTTTGCTCCCCAAAAGGATTAAAACCATCTGTACTTAAAGCGAACCTCAAGTTTCTAGCCTCATCTGCAAACTCTGGGAATTCTCTGTCTATCGCTCTCCACTGGGATCCATCAGCTGGGTGCCTCAGCATATTGTCTACCTTACGGTCTTCTTTATGCCACCGCAACAACTTTGCATTGTCCTTATTTCTGAACAAACATTTCAAGCGTGGTATTATAGAAGCATACCACATAACCTTGGCAGGGAATTTCTTCCTGCTTGGACGTTCTTCACCCTCTACGTCGCAAGGATCATCTCGCCTTATCTTATACCGTGATGCTTCACATACCGGGCATGCATCCAAATTCTCGTATTCCTCCCCATGGTACAAGATGCAGTCATTAGGACATGCGTGTATCTGTTAGATTTCTAATCCCAAAGGGAAGACGACCTGTTTTGCTTCGTACGTAGTGGTGGGCAATTCATTAGCTTTCGGAAGCATCTTTTTCATTATCTTCAATAACTGCCCAAATGCCTTGTCGGATGTACCATTCTTTGCCTTCCATTGTAGCAGTTTCAGTGTAGTACCCAGCTTTTTTTGGTCATCTTCAGTAGTGGGATATAACAATTTCCTATGATCCTCTAGCATGCGTTCGAACTTGACCTTTTCCTTGTCACTTTCACATTCTCTTTGTGCATCACGAATGGCATCACCAAGAGCATCAACATCAGCTGCCACATCTTCTGCCGCTGCCGCATCTTCTTCACCATCTCCCCCCACTGCATCATCATCAAAGACACCATAATGAGAAATAATATCGGCGTGGGCCAATTCTTCTTCACCTTCTTCACCATCATCCATTACAACCCCCTTTCTCCATGCTTCGTCCAACAAATATAGTTTGTTACGAAACCCGACTTCAACAAATGCGTATGAAGAGTCCTTGGGCATGAATATTCCTTCAAATTCTTACAGACCGCGCATGGACAGCACATGAAACCATCCTGCTTGTTTGCCTCAGCCACACCTAAGAAATAGTGCACGCCAGCAATAAACTCTTTGGAGCGGCGATCAATATTATACATCCAATTGTGTGACAACATCTGCATTAAATATTACAACCATGCACTTAGTAGTTTCTCATGTTATTGCACAACACTCATGACATCACATGATTGATTAATTCAAGCAAGCTTGACTACAACGAATACTATCGCAGCTAGCACTAAAAAAACTAAAACTAAAATGCACTTAAGCAACATAATTAGTATGCGTCTGATCCCAACTAAAATAGACAGATCATTTGCTTCATCAACATGGATGGGCTGCTGCCGCTGACTCACTGCCTCATCACCTTCAGCGGCAACCTCCTGTGCAACAGAATTTCGTACGTGCTGAATGTACTCTTCCTCCCAGTACCAACCTTTACATCCGCCGGTGCCCTCCCACTGCAATTAGAACAAAGAATGAGAAATTTAAACAACATCATCAAGCAAAACTGATACGAATGAACCATATTAATCAAATGCGGGTAAATAATAACCCACCTCATGGTCCGGACACTTGTAGAATATACGACCCTGAGAACATATATGATGTATGATTGACTTTGATGAGGAAGGTTTGAGGCTTTTCCCGGTTCAGTCCATATCTCGCTATGAGCTTAATGTTTATGACTAATCGGTGGCGTTGAGTTGTGGTGTTTCTGTGTTGGTGTGCGTGTTCAACGTGTGTATCTTGGCTGTGTTGATGTGCAGGTGTGGAGCTCGGATACAGTGGTCGATGGCGAGGTGAAGGTCAAGTAGAGACGTGTCGCGCCGACGGACCTGGAGCGGTGAAGGAAGGGCGTGTCATGCGGCGGACGTGCCATGCCGATGTACCCAGAGCGGTGAAGGGCGGACGTGAGGCTTGGACTGACGGACTAGAGGGCCAGAGGACCAGCTGTGGTAGCTGGCATGTGGCATCGGCGAGCGAGAGCACATGGGGATGTGTGATGCATCGGCCGAGTCGGGAGGAAGACAATGGCGTCGTGGCACTTGGCGGCAGGTCGGACACGGGCTTGCGTGCGGTGCAAGTGCCGTCAGCCGAGTCAAGAAGGAAGGCGAAGGCATTGTGCCCGGCGTGGAGGCTGGACATGCATCGGCATCGGTGCCGGTGGTCGGGGTGTGTGAACCACATCCCGTCTACGGCGCGGGATCGGTAGCTGAGCCTCAAAAAGCTACCTCGACGGTTTCTGAGTTTGGGCCTCAAAACTCGGGTGGCCGGTTTCCGAGTTTGGGCCTCAAAACTCAGGATGGACGGTTTCCAGGTTTGGGCCTCAAAACCTAGGTTGCCGGTTTCCGAGTTTGGGCCTCAAAACTCGGGGTGGACGGTTTCTAGGTTTGGGCCTCAAAACTTGGGCTGGCGAGTTTACCAGTTTGGGCCTCAAAACTGGGCTGAGGTTCCTATGCGGAACGGTCGACGCGTGGCGGCACCGAGAGGCTTGCGTTGCGGCGAAGCTATCGGTGAGAAGTCGTGGCGGTCGATGTGACGACACGTGGCGGCATCCTGGAGCTTGCGTCGAGGCGAAGCGAAGGATGAGAAGGCGCGTGGCCGTCGGATGAAAACTGCAGAGTTGGTCAGTTTTGCCCCTAGGGGGTATTTGGGCTGAGTGCTTCATGTAAGGGCGTTTTGGTCTTCGGACATGCGCCTATATATATGTGAAGGGGCTGCTAGGGCAGCCATCCTTGGACGGTGTCTCTCTCATTTTTGTGCTTGTGAGAGAAGGTTAGGGTTAGAGGAGAGTTGGCTCTTGTTCTTGAGCTTTTTGCCATCCAAGCTTTGAGTTGCTAGGAGTGGCTTGTAGCCTAACACCGAGTGCTTAATCAATCATCCATTCCTCTGAATCCAAGGATCAAATTCATGGTTGAATTCGCGTTTTGAATTTATTCTTCGCATTCTTCTTTTCTCCACGATTTTCCCTTCACTCAATCTCCCTCTACGCTGCGTCTTTTGCGATTCCGTTTGAATCAACTTGTTCTTTGAAGTGAGGAGAACATTTCCACTGAAGGAATTCATCTCTACCCTCACGAACAAGTAGATCGGGTTGAAATCGTTTTTGTTCTTCTTTCTTCCCCTTTTCTAGTGTTCTTCGGATTTCTCATGGATTAGTTGGTTTGGAGCGATGATATCATAGGATTAGCTTCCCAACATGTAGAAGAACACTTGGGACAAGTTTGGTTGCAGCCCCGTTCGATTTGGTGAAGATCCAAACGATTTTGGTTTTGTACCGAGCTGTTTTTGGGCTTTCTGAACAATGGCGGACTGTCCGGGACTCATCCCCGGACTATCCGGGGGTCGGGGCTGTTCACGGGCAGCGAGGTCGCTGTTTTCATTTTTGAATGGCGGACTGTCCGGGACTCATTCACGGACTGTCCGGGCTTCAATAGCGGACAACGGTTCACTAGCGGATAGTCCGCGACTACACAGTTTTGCTGATTTCGTCCGTATCTTTTCCGTACGAACTCCGATTTGTGATCCGTTTGTTGCGTTGGTTTCCTAACTTCTTAAGGATCATTCCAAAGTAATTTTGTCACTATTGGTCAAAGTATTTTTGGTCGGACACTTCCTTTTTCTCCATAGGAGTTAAGTGTTCCGCTTTCGGAGTTTCGTTGGTTCTAGCGACCGTATCTTTTGCGTTCGAGCTCCGATTTGATATCCGTTTGTTGCGTTAGTTTTCTAACTTCATAAGGATCTTTCCAAGGTTCTTTTGACACTAGTTGTCCTAAGTAGTTTTTGCGGAACACTTTGCTCTTCTCCATAGGAGTAGGGCGTTCTGTTATCGGAGGTTCGATTGTTCTAGGAGCTTGCTTGTGCAGTTTTGCCCCGTTGCTTTGGCGCTTGGTTTTGGGCATTCTTCGGTAGTTCCGCTGTACCTCTAGGACATCTCCTAGGGTATCCACCTATTCGTAGGTCGTGAACTCACCGATTGTTTGAGACTTCGCTTTTGGGGTGATTTTCTGGGACAAGGGCCATCATTTCTCGAGAAGAAATTTGAGGCTCCCATTCACCCCCTCTCTGGTTGCCAATTTGGTCCTTCAGACCCTTGTTGATTCCCTCTTTTTTCACTCGGTACTCCTTCACAATCTTCTGCTTACACTCACCGCAAGCAATGAGAGGAAGATCCGGCCGCAAACGCTTCGGATCCCGATGATGAGAGGCTGAGGACCCGGTCACGGTTGCCATCTACTATATCCATGCTCATTTTTAAACTATTACATGCAAATTCCTAATTTTCTAAACAATTATAAATAAAAAAGACACTAAATTTATCTGTTTAGATAATCGAAAAATATGATATAACAATACCAATTTCCATATTGTCTACTCTCTATATTTATTGTTGCAAACTATTATAAATTCCACATTTTTCTAAAGAAAATAAACTAAAAAGACACTAAAATTCAATATTACTCGTCTTGCATAAGTATGAAATATAGAATGGATACTACCTAGCAGTAGAAAACTATCAAGTGATTGTGATGAACCAATTTAAACTACTCAACTCTCTATGCTTGTTCTTGCAAACCATATATTTTAATTAAATTCCTCTCATATTCAAAAGACATGGTAGGAGACGAAAATAGTTACCTCTAAACGCAAAGAGACGATGACGGAGTCAAAGAAGATCACCAATTGATGCTGGAGACAAAGAACAATGAAGAACAAATGAAGAACAAGCAAGAACAAGCAATAGCAAGCAATAGCAACAACAAGAACAAGCAAGAAGCTCACTGAAATTTGAATGTCTCCGGCTCGGGGGAGGAAGAAGTTGGCAGGTTATAAACCGGAAAGCTTTAGTCCCGGTTTGTATTAAAAACTGGGGCTAAAAGGTGATCATTTATCCCGGGGCAAGCCACAAACTATGGCTAAATCTTTAGTCCCGGTCTGTGGCACCAACCGGGACTAAAGAGAGCCCTTTAGTCCCGATTGGTAACACCGACCGGGACTAAAGGGTCCCTGCCCCGACAGCTCTACTCAGTAGCCGTTGGGGCAGACCCTTTAGGCCCGATCTTTGTTACCGACCGGGACTAAAGGGTCTATTAGTCCCGGATGGCAAAAACACCGAGACTAATAAGCATTTTGAGTAAAATTGGGGGAAAATGAAACAAAAAAAAACTCTAGGAGCGAACCAAGCCAGGGATTTAATCGTTGGCGCTCATAGCCAACAACATATTTATCAGATCCTTTTATCATCTAAAAATTCGATCAGATCTGGATACAAATAACAAAATAGCTCAAGTACTCTGGGATGCTCAATTTTGCAACGCAGGAGGAGGGAGAAGGGGTGGTGCCATACCGGGTGCGGTGGGTTCTCGTCGCCGCCACCGGCAAAGTGCCCGACGAAGCCCTGGGGTAGCTGGGCGTAAGGCGGCGGCACTGCTCTCGTATCGTCCAGCCCGGAAGAGTACTCCGCATCGATCCCGAGCTCTTGGAGACCGATGAGCACGATGGACTGGAGTCAGCGGTTGTACGGCTCGCCGTCGCCGTACGGCCACTCGACGGCCGCCGTAGTCGATGAGGTGACGGCCGGGGCTGAACACGAGGCGTTTGTAGTCGTCGTAGTAGTCAATGAGGCGGCGGCCGGGGTGGCGCCTGGCCGGGGCGGGGAGTGGCCAAGGGACCGGGACGGAGGCTGGCCGGGCCGGGGACTCGCCGGCGGGGGCAGTGGCTCGGCGCGTTGGCGGCAGCAGGCGGGTAGAGGGGCGGCGGCGCGACGCGAGGGAGCCGTGATTCGGGAGTGCGGGTGCGAGGGTTTTGGGACGGGAGGGGTGGAGTGGGTCGGGCCGGCCACTTGGCCATTTAGGTCGTCGGTATTTTTTACTTTGCCGAGTGTCCACTAGGCCAGACACTCGGCAAATGTTTTTTAATTTCTGAAATTTAACTTTGCCGAGTGCCTCCTGGGCTCGACACTCGGCAAACTAATTTTTGTCGAGTGCTATCCTTTGGCACTCGGCAAAATATATATATTTTTTTTTATTTTAGATCCAAATTTTTTTGTGTAGCCTTATGACAGTATTTGACATTCTAATCTAAAATTTGATGAAATTTTGACCTTTTTTGTATATTTCTTATATTTATTTCATTTCATTAATTTTTTCGGTGTATTTGAAATCTGAACTGCAGGTCTATGGAATAATGTAATTTGGTCATCCAAAAATTGATATTCATGATATTTAGCGTATGTTAGGGCCGTATCCAGAGCGTCACATGAAATCTCATGCATCTCGTTGATGTAACATGTCGAGTTAGTTGCGGGAAAAGTAGATTTAAATTATATAAAATTCAAACAAAGTCTGAAAATCGCGAAACTTGTGGAGGCATCTTGTTATCACATGCAGAGGTAGTGTTAAAAATTGGAAGTCATTTGGAGCAAGTTGTGACGCACGATATCTAAAACCCAGACATCTCCACATGTGATAACACTTACCACATGTGGATATGTCTGAGTTTTAGGCATCGTACATCACAACTTGCTCCAAATTATTTTGATTTTTTACCACAGCCTCGACATGCGATAACTAGAGGCCTCCACAAGTTTCTTGATTTTCGGACTTCGTTTGGATTTTATATAATTTAAATCCACTTTTCTCGCAACTAACTCGACATGTTACGTCAACGAGATACGCAAGATTTCACGTGACTCTCTGAATACAGCCCCAACATATGCTAAATATCATGAATATCAATTTTTGGATGACCAAATTTTATTATTCCATAGTCCTGCAGTTCAAATTTGAAATGCGCCGAAAAAACCAATGAAACGAAATAAATTAACGAAATATACCAAAAAAGTCAAAATTTCACCAAATTTTATATTAGAGCTTTAAATACTGTCACAAGGATACACAAAAACATTTGGGTCCAAAATCAAAAAATTTATATATATTTTGCCGACTGCCACATGGGAACACTCGGCAAAAATTAATTTGCCGAGTGCCGGCCCGAGGAGGCACTCAGCAGAATTATTTTTCAAAAAATAAAAAATTTTGCCGAGTGCCCAAGTATGGCACTCGGCAAAGTTTATTCGAAAAAAATTTAAAAAAATGTTGCCGTGTATCGGGGCTAGAAAGCACTCGGCAAAGTTTGTTTTCAGAAAAAAAAATCGAAAAAATAAAAAAATAATTTTCCGAGTGCCGAGGCTACAAAGCACTCGGCAAAGTTGGTTTTCCGAAAAATAAAAAAACTTTGCCGAGTGCCTAATTAGGACACTCGGCAAAGTTTATTCGGAAAAATTAAAAAAAATTTGCCGAGTGCCGGGGCTAGAAAGCACTCGGCAAAGTTTGTTTTCAGAAAAATAAAAAACTTTGCCGAGTGCCCAAATATGGCACTCGGCAAAGTTTATTCGAAAAAATAAAAAAATAATTTTGCCGAGTGTCGGGGCTAGAAAGCACTCGACAAAGTTTATTTTTAGAAAAATGCCTAATGTCGGGGCTAGAAAGCACTCGACAAAGTTTGTTTTTAGAAAAATAAAAAAACTTTACCGAGTGCCAAAGTACGACACTGGGCAAAGTTTATTCAAAAAAATACAAATAATAATTTTGCCGAGTCTCGGGGCTAGAAAGCAGTCTTCAAAGTTTGTTTTTAGAAAAATAAAAAAACTTTGCCGAGTGCATGACGGCCGGCACTCGGCAAAGCTTTCTTTGCCGAGTGTTACACTCGGCAAAATATAGCTTTGCCGAGTGCCACGATATTTTGCACTTGGCAAAGTCTTCGTCACTCGGCAAAGTACAGTTTTCCAGTAGTGCCAGGTCAGAAGCAGCATGACCAAATTTATATAGGAAATTGATGTTATCTTGACAAAATCAGCTTTGAAGTCCATATTTTGCATCAATTCTAATATCTTCCAAATGGGAAGTAATGGTCATTAGTTTCGCAGTTAACCCATAGACTCATATAGCTCGAGTCTCTTGCTAAAATTGGGGGAAAAACGAAACAAAAAAAACTCTCCGAGCGAACCAAGCCAGGGATTTAATATTTGGCGCTCATAGCCAACAACATATTTATCAGATCCTTTTATCATCTAAAAATTCGATCAGATCCGGATTCAAATAACAAAATAGCTCAAGTACTCTGGGATGCTGAATTTTGCAACGGAGGAGGAGGGAGAAGGGGTGGTGCCATTCCGGGTGCGGTGGGTTCTCGTCGCCGGCACCGGCAAAGTGCCCGACGAAGCCCTGGGGCAGCTGGGCGTAAGGCGGCGGCACTGCTCTCGTATGGTCCAGCCCGGAAGAGTACTCCGCCTCGATCCCGAGCTCCTGGAGACCGATGAGCACGGGGGACTGGAGCCGGCGGTTGTACGACTCACCGTCGCCATACGGCTAGTCGACGGTCGCCGTAGTCGATGAGGCGGCAGCCGGGGCTGAACACGAGGCGTTTGTAGTCATCGTAGTAGTCGATGAGGCGGCGGCCGGGGCGGCGCCTGGCCGGGGCGGGGAGTGGCCAAGGGGCCGGGACGGAGGCTGGCCGGGCCGGGGACTCGGTGGCGGGGGCAGTGGCTCGGCGCGTTGGCGGCGGCGGGCGGGCGGAGGGGCGGCGACGCGGCGCGTGGGATCCGGGATTCGGGAGCGCGGGTGCGAGGGTTTGGGGACGGGAGCGGAGGAGTGGGCCGGGTCGGCCACTTGGCCATTTAGGCCGTCGGTATTTTTTACTTTGCCGAGTGTCCACTAGGCCAGACACTCGGCAATTTTTTTTTTAATTTCTGAAATTTAACTTTGCCGAGTGCCTCCTGGGCTCGACACTCGACAAAGTAATTTTTGTCGAGTGCTATACTTTGGCACTCGGCAAAAAATATATATATTTTTTGATTTTAGATCCATTTTTTTGTGTAGCCTTATGACAGTATTTGACATTCTAATCTAAAATTTGACGAAATTTTGACTTTTTTTGGTATATTTCTTATATTTATTTTGTTTCATTAATTTTTTTGGCGTATTTCAAATTTGAACCATGGAATAATGTAATTTGGTCATCCAAAAATTGATATTCATGATATTTAGCGTATGTTAGGGCCGTATCCAGAGAGTCACATCATGTCGAGTTAGTTGCGGGAAAAGTAGATTTAAATTATATAAAATTCAAACGAAGTCTGAAAATCACGAAACTTATGGAGGCATCTTGCTATCACATGCAGAGGTAGTGGTAAAAGTTTGAAGTCATTTGGAGCAAGTTGTGATGCACGATATCTAAAACTCAGACATCTCCCCATGTGATAACACTTATCACATGTGGATATGTCTGAGTTTTAGGCATGGTACATCACAACTTGCTCCAAATTATTTCAAATTTTTACCACAGCCTCGACATGCGATAACAAGAGGCCTCCACAAGTTTTGTGATTTTCAGACTTCATTTGGATTTTATATAATTTAAATCTACTTTTCTCGCAACTAACTCGGCATGTTACCTCAACGAGATAAGCGAGATTTCACGTGACTCTCTGAATACATCCCCAACGTATGCTAAATATCATGAATATCAATTTTTGGATGACCAAATTTCATTATTCCATAGTCCTGCAGTTCAAATTTGAAATGCGCCGAAAAAATCAATGAAACGAAATAAATTAACGAAATATACCAAAAAAGTAAAAAAAAACACCAAATTTTATATTAGAGCTTTAAATACTGTAACAAGGATATACAAAAAAATTTGGGTCCAAAATCAAAATATATATATATATATATTTTGCTGACTACCACATGGGAACACTCGGCAAAAATTACTTTGCCGAGTGCCGGCCCTAGGAGGCACTCGGCAAAATTATTTTTCAAAAAATAAAAAAATTTGTCGAGTGCCCAAGTATGGCACTCGGCAAAGTTTATTCGAAAAAATTTTAAAAAAAAGTTGTCGAGCGTCGGGGCTAGAAAACACTCGGCAAAGTTTGTTTTCAGAAAAAAAATATTCGAAAAAATAAAAAAAATTGCCGAGTGCCGGGGCTAGAAAGCACTCCGCAAAGTTGGTTTTCAGAAAAATAAAAAAACTTTGCCGAGTGCCCAATTAGGACACTCGGCAAAGTTTATTCAGAAAAAAAAATGCCGAGTGCCGGGGCTAGAAAGCACTCGGCAAAGTTTGTTTTCAGAAAAATAAAAAAACTTTGCTGAGTGCTCAATTATGGCACTCGGCAAAGTTTATTCGAAAAAATAAAAAAAAAAATTTGCCAAATGTCGGGGCTAGAAAGCACTCAACAAAGTTTGTTTTTAGAAAAATAAAAAAACTTTACCAAGTGCCAAAGTACAACACTCGGCAAAGTTTATTCAAAAAAAATAATAATAATTTTGTCGAGTGTCGGGGCTACAAAGCACTCGGCAACGTTTGTTTTCAGAAAAATAAAAAAACTTTGCCGAGTGCATGATGGCTGGCACTCGGCAAACTCTAATAGCAGGTGGCCGTCATCACGGTTTGCCTAAATTTTGCCGAGTGTTTAGCTTTGTCGTGTGTTAGGTACTCGACAAAGTCTAGATTTACCGAGTGTCTGGCTTTGCCGAGTGTCTGTCACTCGGCAAAGCTTTCTTTGCCGATTGCAAAATTTTGTCGAGTGCTACACTCGGTAAAATATAGCTTTGCCGAGTGCCACGATATTTTGCACTCGGCAAAGTCTTCGACACTCGGCAAAGTACAGTTTTTCAGTAGTGACATGAATGTTCATTGTTTGCATGTAAGATATAAGTTTGCATGCACGATTTAAGTTTCCATGGTTATCGTGATCGTTTGTATGGAGCTAGGGCATATTGCCTTCCTGATCTGATCGTACGGACTCCATGTGAATAGAATCACACGGGATATTTTATAATTATTACAGAGAAAATAAAAATAGAGCATATTCTTCTTGTTTTTTTTAAGTTCAGGTTTAGTCCATAGATGCTTTTGCATTGCAGCCCAACGACTCAAACTGAATCCAATGAATAATTAGAAAATCGGCATCACAGTGGCACAATTGAGATTTGAGTTTCGGTTATCAATCAGGAACAATTTTCAATTCAGAGCATCCATAATCTCTGTAGTCTAGACTATTGCACATTTGCTTGGAACAATAATAGACTATTACAGCAAAATTTTGTAGAGCGAAATAGCAATGCATACCATCTGACATGAACGTGAGATGGTGGCCACATGATTGCACGAGCACTTCGTCTTGCATGGCCTCAATGGCGGGTGATCCCCAGCGCTTAGCGTCTATGTAGTTAGCACCAGCAACACTTGCTTCTGTGACGAAGGCGAGGAGGATAGGATAGACAGCCTGTGACAGGACCTGAACGACGACGCGGCGGCGGCCCGTAGTGAGGACCTATTCTGGTCTCCTGACTTGTGCATCTTCGTTGCTGGATGATGAAGGTGGCGCGCTAATTAAGAGGACGATCGTCTTCGCCCGCATCTCTGCTGGGTTGGCGACGTTCTCGAGCCCGAACAAGAAGGTTGTGTCCATATCGTCTGGGTAGCTCAAGAAACAGAGAGGACGACGTCTACGTCTATGTCTATGTCGAGCTCGACCTTCCGCGAACACAAAACCATATATGGTCGAGATCAGCAGGGGCGAAGGCCGGGAGCGCACCCACGTCAACAGCTCGACGATGGCGTGGAACGTCTCGGCGGGATCGGAGACACGGACCGCGGCGACGTGCACCGTGAGACCGTGCTACCATCCACGGAGGATGGCAGAAGAGAGGACGTCGCGTCCTAGCTTGTTGGTGTCGTGCTGCAGCCGCGTATGGGGCTGCAAACAGGAAACACGAGAGGCAAAACGAATTATTGAGCTCGGGCGGCGAAGGAAGACAAATGAGCATCAAGAGCTAATCGGGGCGCGTTGATTTTGAATGCGGCCTATTTGCGAGGGGCTGCTGATAGTGGTCAACACAGGGAGGAAATAAGGAAATAAACTTGATTTTGTGTGTGACCGATTTACGAGGATGGGATAGGTCAACAGGCCAACAACGTCCTGCGGGCATTCTCTTCAAAAGGAAGAACTGAAGAAGGATATAGCAGCGAAATCGACTGACAACATTAGTGCAGCACGGCTTACATGAACATAATTGACGAACTCATATATAGAGACTGAAAACATAACAATGCAGATTGGAGACCTTTTTGTTTTATTTTATAATATATTCATGTACCACAATCACAATATTAAGAACTATAATAATTATACTCTAAACAAAGGCAACTTTTGTCATGCTTGCATGGTCGCCTCTGCCTTAGGGCTGCGTGTAGAAGACGTTCATGGCGTCTAACCATGCAAACGCCATGGCTGGTCGTGGCCAGAGGTGTGGATGCTGATGCTGAGGTGATACAATACACAAGAGGTAACTTAAGGGGTGGAGCGCCTGCACCGGTATCGGCATCGCATCTGCGTCGTGGATTGATGGCAAATACGATGATGATTCTGTGAGGAGTGAGGACAATGAGCGCCACCGCCACCACCACTGCCACGAGGGCTGCAGCGGGGTCAAGGCCATCTTTTTGATGCCTAGTGACGATGGGGTGATCTTCAATTTCCCTACGGTTTTGTTTGGCTGTACACAAATACACCTCAATCCCAGCTAAACAAGGTCTACATGTGATTCTCAACACGGAAATTATTCATGTTATTAACGGAATGATTTGGTGTACCCACACAATATATAGTACGTAATAATAATATAAGAGAAGAGATCAAGTATAGAGTAAAGCATGCGTCGTCAAATCCTATAATAAATCTAGGAAAATGCGAACATCCGTGTTAAATCGAGGATTTGAACCCGGATGAGCAGATTCCACAAGGAACACAACCAACTGAGTTACGCTCATTTCATGAAGAACCGTTTTCATTGATCCACAGGGAGTGATATTTTTTGGAAAATAACTTGGAAGGGAGAACGCGTATGTGGAGGGGAGGAAACACGTGTACAGGATCGCAAGAGGCAGGACGATGGGTCCACATTAAATTATCGCATCAAAATAATGTTCACTCTTTTCTTTTTAGTTGTGTTCACATCTCAGTTTTACTGGTAAAATGACCAACACAAACAGAAATATAGATTGGCAAAATGGAAAATGTCAACCAAAAAACCAGGGTGGCCTAGGTATACAAAATTTGGATATTCAGAATAAGTGCTTATTAAGCAAATGACTTTTTAAATTACTATATGAAGATGGTTTGTGGCAGGAACTTTTAAGGAATAAATACATGAAAGATAAGACACAAGGAAATTGTCGTAAAAAGCTAACAGACTCCCATTTTTGAAAAAGTTTAATGAACATCAGAGATTCTTTTATGGGTTTTGACTGTTTTAAGGTGAAAGATGGATCTTCAACAAGATTTTGGTATGATACTTGGTTGGAAAATAAACCTGAAGGACCAAGAACACTACCAGAAAGCGACCAGAGGGGGGTGAATCAGAGCCTAAAAATTTCTCTCAAAACTTTGGCCTCTATCCCGAAAATCAACCCCCAAAAGCTTCGACCGAAACGTGATGCCCACGACCCTTGGAAGAGAGCGAGGCACCACCAAACGAGAGCAAGTCGAAACCCAAAAGCTCTGGCTCAAGTTCAACCTCTAAAAACCGACTCCCGAACATAGATGGAAGGCTACGTCGGGAAAACTCCAAATACCTATGCTAACAAGTAGCAAAGATACCTAGAGAGGTTCCTTGGTTAATTCTACGGCCAAACGAGAAGTCCAAAAACCAAGCCGAAAAGCCGGGAGAGCAAACGCACTAAAATTCAGCGCACAACCGAGTCCCGGACTGTCCGGAAGTACGGTCTCGGACTGTCCGCCCTATGCCGGACTGTCCGTGCTCTGATGGCGGACTGTCCGCCGGCCAAAAGAATAAAACAACACTGCTGCTGAAGTCTCCCTGGACAGTCCCGGAGTGTCCGCGGATGACAACGGCGGATTGTCCGCCAGTCAACCTGGACAGGAACAGTCGAGCTGCGCAGCCACTGGTCTGGCTCGAGCCCGATACGTGGACTATCCGCGGGCACAGCGGCAGACTGTCCGCGAGTGCCTAGAGAGGGCGATTTCGGTCGCCCTTCACCCAAATCTCCCCAAATCCGATCCAAATCAAAATCCTTTGCTCCCAAACTTGGAGAAGATGATCACGAGGTAGTTGGAAGACTATCCCAAGAAATCACCCGCTCAAATCAACTTAATCAACGGGAAATCGAAGGGGAAGTTGTATGAACCGAAAAAGCGTCACGAAACTTGAATTGACCCGATCTACTTGTTCGTGAGCAGTTAGATGAATTCCTTTGGTGGAAATGATCTCCTCACATCAAAGAACAAGTTGGTTCAAGTGGATTCGAAAAAGACGCAGCGTAGAGAGAGATCGAGTGACGGGAAAATCGTGGAGAAACGAAGAATGCGAAGAACAAGTTCAAAATGCGAATCAAAACCACGAATTGCAGCCGTGTGGCTACCACACGAGACAATAGTGAGATTACGGTCTCACTTCCTCAAAATCTCATGAACACAGAGGTATGATTGTCATCTCTGCGGATCTTAGTTAGCTACAACAGAGAATGGGAGAGAGGAAACCCTAGAATGAAAATAACAATGGCTGAGATGAGTTGGGAGATGGGTGTCTCCCTATACTTATCCTAATCCTATTCCCACTCTACCCCTAATTATACACAGAGCGAACCAGCTAAACCCTAAGGTTATTCTGGACCAACTCGAAATAGATGGTGATCCGACGACCACGACCGCACAACAGGTAGCTTCGCCTCGACGCGACCTCACCGATTGCCGCCACGTGCCGCCACCGCTCTGCTCGTCCTTTTCACGGACCTCCCCCGGTTTTGAGGCCGAAACTGGGAAATCTGGGCCATCCCTCGGTTTTGAGGCCTAAACCGGGAAACCTGTCGTCCGTCGCCTGAGTTTTGTGGCCCAAACTCAGAAACCTGCCAGCACCCAGGTTTTGAGGCCCAAACCTGGAAACCGTCCTTAGCCCGAGTTTTGTGGCCCAAACTCGGAAACCGGCCGCACCCAGGTTTTGAGGCCCAAACCTGGAAACTATCCACTCGGTGGTTTTTCTGTGGCTCAACCACCAAACCGAGCCGTAGAGGGAATGCACCGCCCGTGCACCCCGTCCACACGCAAGTCTTCACTTGTCGCTGTCTCAGGCTGTCAGCCACCACGATCGATCCTCAGGCCACCGGTCCGTCAGTCCAAGCCTCACATCCGCCCTTCACCACTCCGGGTCCATCGGCACGGCACGTCTCTACTTGACCTTCACCTTGCCTTTGATCACCGTATCTGAGCTCAACACGTGCACAACACAAGCCAAAGAACATGCGCATCATCCCAGTTGACAATCACTCATCATCTCAAGATCCGGCATACACCCATGTATCCGCAATCTCCCCCTTGATGAGTGCATTGTCAACTACCAAAACAAATCATATGATGGTAGAAGAAAGGAGGAAGAAGTAAGCGAACTCAACCAATCGACCAAAAGCGAAGCAAAGCCAGAAGAAGTCGAATGGAGTGAGTGAGACAACTTGGTTCCCAAAGACATGGGCAACGGCTCGACGCGACCAAGCAAAACAAAGCTAGCCCTCAAGAAGAGGTAGAACAGGCTCAACACCGCTAGCGAGAAAGTCGGAGCGAGGAAGACAAAGAGAAGCTAGTCCCTCCAGAAAGAGGCAAAGGCTCAACACATCTAGCCAAAACTGCTCCAATCCAATTGAAAGACCATATAGGCTAAAAGTCGCTCCAAACCAATTGAACAGCTCGTCAAAGCAGAAATCGAGCAAACTCCCCCTAAACATGAACTCCCCCTTCAATAGTGCATACAACTAGAGACATGATTTGTCAAAATTTCTCCCCCTTAGTTGAAAATGCACACAACAAGACAAAATGCATATAAGGTTAGCAGCTTCAGATATAGAATCGATAGAGTGAATAGATGCTCTAAAGAGTGCTGAACCAATGATTCAACAACAAGCATAAATGCAAACAAAGGCTCAAACCGATCACCAAATATGAAATATGAACATATGAGCAAACTGAGCAGTTTTGAATCCATTCAGAAAAAGCTTCACTATCGAAATAGCACCAAACATGTATAGACACGAAGTTACATAAATGCTAAACATGTATACAAGATGAACTACTCCTAGCAAAGTTCAATCATCATGCTATAGAATGAATCATAGACTTGTATTTTCAAAATTTTATTTGAGTTGCAGCGGTGATTGCACAAGTTTGAAATTTCAGCATGTGATTGCGAGAGGTTGAAGACTAGACATTGCCTAACTTTTCAACCGAGCTAAGCCTATGCATAAGCAATCAGAAGCTTGAAGCAACAGTTTCGGTCTTACACTACACGGCTCAAGTTTAACTCAATGTGCAATGAGAAACAGTCTCGATACCGTGATGTGCTGTCAAGTGATCCCATCTCGATCTTTTCAATTCACTTAGACTTGGTTCAAATTTTAGCAGAATATGAACATACCAAGCAAGTGAAAGACTTAGAACTAGAGACATAGCAACCCAGCATATATGAAAAGCCCAAGTGACTTCAACACAATCTACACATGCTAGTTGTCAAACTCAATGGTGAACATGTTTCAAATTTTATGATGAATTAAAGTTCTGAAAAATAGCTCAGCTCACAACATGTATCAGTGATAAAAAAGAGCCTAATAAGCTACAAGCATCATCATGTATCATTAGAACATACACTAATCAGAGCATAGATTCATCTATAGATTATAGACATGAAGCTCGAAAATATAAAGATGATGAAATGCAGAAATCAAACAAGAACAAAATAAAAGTAGTCAGTCTATATTACAAGAACCAAAATGTTTTCCCCAACTAAAAGGGAAAACACACACCAAGCTCACCTCTCAACCTCGCAAAGGTTGATTGGTCCAAAGGCTTGGTGAAAATGTCTGCCAACTGAAGATGAGTATCAACATGGTGAAGGTCGATATCACCCTTCTCATAGTGGTCTCGCAAGAAATGAAAGCGCACATCAATGTGTTTGGTCATAGAATGCAGCACGGGGTTCTTAGCAACGCTAATCGCACTCGTGCTATCACAAAGCAATGGAACTCGAGAAAAACTCAGACCAAAATCACGCAAAGTGGCCATCATCCATAACAACTAAGAACAACAGCTAGCCGCAGCAACATATTTAGCCTATGTGGTAGACTGAGCGACACTAGACTGCTTGCGAGAAGACCAAGACACAAGAGAAGAACCCAAAAACTAACAAGTCCCAGAAGTGGACTTGCGCTCAAGTCGGCAACCAGCAAAATCAGCATCCATGTAACCGCAAAGGGAGAGGTGGAAGAAGCAGAATACCAAATCCTGAACTCAGGTGTGAAACAGAGATACCTCATAATGCGCTTGACCGCCTGACGGTGAGACATGCGCGGCGACGACTAAAATCGTGCGCAAAGACACACCACGAACTAAATGTCCGGGCGTGTCGCCATCAGGTACAGCAGCGACCCGATCATGCTTTGGTACTCCTTCTGGTCCACAGCTTCTCCATCCTTGTCCGCATCAAGGGCCATCGTGGTCGACATGGGTGTTGGAAGAGGCTTGGCCTCACCCATATCAAACTTCTTCAATATGTCTTTGGTGTACTTGCCCTGGTGCACAAACGTCCCCTCTCGGGATTGCTTGATTTGCAACCCGAGGAAAAACGTCAACTCGACCATCATGCTCATCTCAAATTCTCTGCTCATTGTATCTGCAAACTTGGCAACCAAAGCATGAGAAGAACCACCGAAAATGATATCATCCACGTAAATCTGAACCAACAAAGTGTCATTGCCTTGCTTGAGGAGAAAAAGTGTTTTATCTACACATCCCATTTTAAAACCCTTAGCAAGAAAAAAGGTTTTCAACCTATCATACCAGGCTCTAGGGGCTTGTTTCAAACCATACAAAGCTTTGTGAAGTTTTAAAACATGGTTTGGAAACTTGGGATTTTCAAAATTGGGATGTTGTTTTACATACACCTCTTCTTCTATGTAGCCATTTAGGAAGGCACTCTTGACATCCATTTGAAAAAGTTTGAAAACTTTGGATGTAGCAAAAGCCAAGAGGATCCTAATTGCCTCCAAATGAGCTACAGGAGCAAACGTCTCCTCATAGTCTATCCCCTCCTTCTGACTATACCCCTGGGCTACAAGTCTGGCCTTGTTTCTCACAACATGGCCATCCTCTCCTTGTTTGTTTTTGAAAACCCATTTTGTCACAATAGGGTGACACCCAGGAGGAAGAGGAACAAGAACCCAAACCTGATTTCTCAAAATTTTCAAGCTCCTCATGCATGGCATTGACCCAATCCGGATCAGATAAAGCGTGTCCAACATCTCGGGGTTCAAAATCAGCAACAAATGCAGAATGAGCAAAGTGAGAGATTTGTTGTGACCTAGATCGAGTGACGCGTTCGAGGATGTCGCCGATCATCTGTTGAGGAGGGTGTTGGCGTTGAATGTGTTGTGGCGCCTCCCTTGCTGAAGTAACCTCCCCCTCAACAGTAGCTGGTGCCTCCTCGGGTAGAAGTGGTACAGCCCGAGGTAGTGGATCACACGGCCCCCATGTAGTAGAGGAAGAAGGGTCGGGGCCGCGTGCAGTCGTGGTCGAAGTCGACCCAATTGGCACCGCAGGTGGAGGAAGTGCTGGATCATCAATCCCTTCAAAACCTTCTTCCTCATCATCAAAAAGAGGTTCTCCAACCTCATGATCACCTGCATGTTCAAAACTAGAAGAAGGACAAAGCACAGTCTCATCAAAGGTGACATCGGATGTCTCCATGACTCGGTTAGTATCAAGGTTAAGTACACGATATGCACGAGTATGATTTCCATAACCCAAAAATACACCGTCAGAAGAGCGAGACTCAAACTTGTCCAAGTTGCCTTTCTTGAGTATAAAACGGTGGCAACCAAAAACTCTAAAATAACTCACTTTGGGTTGCTTCCCAAATCGCAATTCATAAGAAGTTTTCTTCAAGAAAGCACGGAGAAAAATGCGATTGGAAATATAGCATGCAGTGTTTATAGCCTCGGCCCAATACCGCCTAAGAGTCCTATGCTCATCGAGCATCGTCCTGGCCATCTCTACAAGTATCTGATTTTTCCTCTCTATAACACCATTTTGTGGCGGTGTGTAGGGGGAAGAAAATTGATGCTCTAAACGCAAAGAGTTACAAAACTTCTCAAAATCTGAGTTCTTAAACTCGGAACCATTATCGCTACGAATAGCTCTCATCAAGTTCTTAGGGAACTCGTTCTGAAGTCGCAAGATCAAATTGCGAAAAAAATGAAAGTTTCAGTTTTCTCAGCTAAAAAGAAAACCCACGAATATCTCGAAAAGTCGTCAACAACAACAAGCACATACCACTTCCCACCAACTGAGCTCACTCGAGCCGGACCGACAAGGTCCATATGCAAAAGCTCTCCAGGGCACTTGGTCATAACCTGATTCACAGGATGGTGGGGAGCGGCTACTATTTTCCCATTTCTACAAGAATGGCAGACAAGGTCCTTTTCCATGTGCAACTTGGGCAATGCTCGGATTAGGCCAAGTGAACTAAGCCTTGCAAGCAAATCGAAGCTCAAGTGACCGAGTCTCCTATGCCACTTCCAAAGATCAGAGGAGGAAGGACTAGCCAAAAGACAACGAGAAATGCCAAAAGACTCTGAGAAATTCGCACGAAAGACTTTCCCAAAGGGCGAAATCAAACATACAAGATTGCCCTGAGGATCCAAAATACGACTGAGATTCGGCTTAAAACGAATCTCATAGTCATCATCAAAGAGTTGTGAAACAGAAAGAAGATTAAAATACAAGTTAGAAACAAGAGCAACATCACGCAACACAAAGTGCTCATTAACTCGCACCGAGCCACGAGACAACACTTTACCTTTGCTATTGTCACCGAAGGTGATAAACTCCTTTCCGGCAACAGAAATAAGACTGGAGAACCACTTGGCGTTTCCGGTCATATGCCTTGAGCACCCGGAATCCACCAACCAAACGTTCTCCAATCGCCTTACCTACATCAATAAAAAGACATAGGGTGAGCATACGGTCCAACACTGGGGTGAGTAAAATGGGAAGTGTACCAGTGTTGGGCCAGCTGCTCAAAAGATCGGTTAGTAGAAAAACCATTCCTAGCACGCCTACGGGGAAAGCGATCACCACGCTGAGGAAAGCGTTGTCCGCTAAGGGAAGAGCATCCATCATGATACTCAAAACACGGTGGGGGTAACGCTCAACTACAAAGCCACCGCCACGGGGTCCATAGCCCACAAACGCAGGCTCCCGTCGGGCACGTCCTCCTTGCGGCCTAGGCCTTGGACCTTGAGGCATTGGACCTCTAGGCCTAGCAGCTCTCATTTGAACATTCGACACACTTACATCATGGAAAGGATGGTACATGTCCGTGTTGTTCATCTCCTTTGCACGGCGCTCCTGACAGACCAGGATGTCAGAGATATCATCAGAAGATGATTACTCCGACTAACCCTAGGCGACACGGGAGATCCGAAGACTTGATACGAAGCATACATGGATTAGGACTCTCATTGTAACTTAGTCGAGTTCCTAAAGGAATTCTTGTAATTAGAATAGGACTCCTCTGTTGTAACCGACTAGGACTCGGTATACGTCATGCTTCACCCGGATATATAAGGGGAAGCGGGCGCCGATCCCTATCATTGAATCTTGAATCATAACACAAGGCACATGCCGCCACTGGACGTAAGGTATTACGCTATTAAGCGGCCTGAACCAGTATAAATCGCTGTCACTGTGTACTCGCCGAGTTCTACGAATGTCGATCCCCACCGAACAAATCGTTTGAGAATCCTCATGACGAGTTATCGGTTAACAAACACCGATAGCTGGCGCGCCAGGTAGGGGCTCTCGGCGATTCCACAATCAATAGCTCGACGAACCACTTCAACATGTTCTCGGTGGGATCAATTTTTGTTTTTGGCTGATGGACATGCATCGCGGATGATCAAGGAAAGCTGCATCGTCAACTTCAAACAGTCTCAGAAGTGCAAGCCATGTCAAAAACATGTCATCTCGCCCGAGACCTAGCAAACCTCACAATCCAAGAATCGCAAGAATCTAGGAACCAGGCAGAGTCATTCGACTCCAACTCGGATACAAATCCTCGATCCAGGAAGGACTCAGATTCCACGCATCATATCCCCTTTGGACTGCGCAATTTGGCTGGAAACTTCCAAGAGTTGATTGGATCAAAATTCAAAAAGCTTACACACATCCCGCTGACAGGAGCTCAGCAAGGACTCATTTTCAGCTGAACCGAGGAAGGTAACATCGTCCATTGGCCAATACAACCAGCCTCGGCTAGGTTGGTTGGCACAATCGACCAGATTCTCCCGTACCAACACGAACATCAGCTCCCCTTTGAGGAACATGATACCTCAACAGAGCTAAACTCTAGTGCCTCTACCTTGGATTCGGTTACACCGGGATCAACAAACCAGGGCTACACTCATGAAGTCTTCATGGCTGGACATCAGTCATCTCTATGACCTCCAACTCCTCCAGATGTCCTCCGAGATGATGAAACCTTGAGTATGATATCCGATAACCACCCAGAAGGACCCGGAGAAACCAAGACTATGAAGGCAGAAAGAATAAGAAGGAATCAGGCCAAAGATGCTCGCAGAAGGCGAGCAACTCATCGAAAGGAGGCTATGGAGCGCTACCAAGTGCGGCTAGAAGAATATAACAGTCGAAGGCGTTTGGAGGAGGAAGCCGAGCGCCAAGTTCATCAAGAAAGGAACCAGGAAATTTAGTCTCACGATGATCGCAATCGACGACAAGCCGACTGCTCGCGCAACCTCAAACCTGAATTCATGAGGGTAGCTGGTCACAAAGTGTATCAGACACCCTACCAAAACATCTTGGCTTTAGCCATGGAGATGGGAGCCAAGGACAACCGAACCCCTGATGAAGAACGACGGTTGATCATGCTTCAGACTAACGCGCTACAGCTCAAAGGTCGAAACCTTGAGTCCTTAGTCGATGAACAAGATTCATCTCATCCCAGCCAAAGGCGACCCGTTCACGAGCGGCTCGGCCGGGCTCCAGTAAGGAGTCGTCTGGGCAAACGGGTACCTGATCAAGCTGAAGGAGGAGCCAAATCATCATATAAAGGAGTCAACATCCTAGCATCTGACGCAGTCGATCGCTTCAGTCCCGTTCCCACGAAAGTTCAAGCCCGGGAACTACTCAAAGTACGACGGGAAGACAGAACCCAAACGGTGGCTCAGGCTGTATGCTCAAGCAGTCGAGTTAGCAGGAGGAAGCAATGATGTTAAGGCACTATTCCTCCCTATGGCTCTAGAAACAATGCCCCTTGCATGGTTTGACAGACTTAAGCCCGAGTCCATTGACTCCTGGGAACAACTTCACCGCATTTTCATAGAGAACTTTGCGGGTGTCCCGGAGCGATTGGACCCTCGAACCAAGCTTAGAACCTGCAAGTAGCAGAAAAATGAGACAATGCGAGAATACTAGAGACACTACTCTGAAATCTGCTCCATAGTCTCCGACATAACAGACAGAGAAGTAATCGACCTTTTTGGCAATGGAATTTGCGAAAGGTACAATTACAAGGATTTCATCAAGCATGACCCGACCACCGCTGACGAGTTTTATCGGGCAGTAAACTCCATGATGGTGACAGAAGAACGCACACAAGAACGCTTTCCCGAAAGAAACACGCAAGGTGATCGAGGAAATAATCAAAGAGGAAACCAGACTGCTCAGCAAAACACCTGCAAGAGAACAGGGGACAATACTGTGGCAGCCATGGAACCTCAGAAAAAGGGGAACAAGCCCTCCAGCTTTGATGACCTCCTCGACAGCCCATGCCCTTTCCATCCAAAAGGAGGACACCAGGCTAGACATTGTAGACAACTCAAAGAGAGAGGTTTGAACTCTGACTTTAACTAGATCAGAAAAGACAAGGGGAAGAAAGCAGTTGAAGACCCTCAGCAGGACGCTGGCGGTTTCCAACACCCCAAAGGCACCATCAATGTCATATTCGGGGGAGTAAGCACCAGTGACAGTAAGCGCCTGCAGAAGCTCTCCCTACGGGAAATTATGTCTACCGAACCAGCTACCCCCAGATATCTTGATTGGTCCGAGCATCCGATCAATTTCTCTCGAGCAGACCAATGGACCAACGTTTCCAATGCAGGGCACTACCCACTAGTCCTAGATCCTACGGTCGCCGGATTCAAATTGGGAAGAGTACTCATAGACGGAGGAGCAGGACTCAACGTCATATTCGCAAGCACCCTATGCAAGATGAACCTGGACCTAGCAACTCAGGTCACACCATCAAGTGCCCCCTTCTATGACATAGTACCCGGAAAGGCGGCCATACCACTCGGAAAGATCATACTACCCATCACTTTTGGAACTCAAAATAACTATTGGACTGAGTACATCAGTTTCGAGGTAGCCAACTTCGAATCATCATACCACGCCATATTTGGACAACCAGCCATCGCCAAATTTATGACAGTTCCGCACTATCCATACCTTCTATTGAAGATGCCGGGTCCTAAAGGTATTCTAACTTTCAAGGGCGACTTGAAGCGATCCTTCGACTGTGACACAGAAGCTGTTCAAATCGCCGAAAAAGCCCAACTCGCCCTGGAAGTACAGGAACTCGCGCAGATGGTACATAACGCCAAGCCTCGAGATTCAGAAATCCCAACCAAGACGGCGAGCGCTATCCAACCACCAGCAGAAGTCTCTACAAAGGATATTGATCTAGAAACTGGTGATCCCTCAAATACGGCAGTTATCAGCGCTCACCTATCTGAAGAATAGGAACTCGCGCTCACCAAGTTCCTTAGAGCAAACAAAGATATATTTGCTTGGAAACCGGCTGATATGCCAGGTGTTCCAAGGAACTTGGCTAAGCACAAGCTGGAGTTAAAAGAGGGATCCAGACCCATCAAGCAAAGGCTACGATGATTCTCACCAGAGAAGAAAGAGGCAATCAAGAAGGAAATAGCAAAACTACTCGCAGACGGGTTCATCAGAGAAATTCTCCACCCCGAGTGGTTAGCTAACCCAGTACTAGTAAAAAAGAAGAACTCTGCAGAGTGGCGCATGTGCGTCGACTATACAGATCTCAACAAGCACTATCCAAAGGATCCTTTTGGGTTACCAAGGATAGATCAAATAGTCGACTCCACCGCAGGTTATGCTCTACTATCCTTCCTGGATTGCTACTTAGGGTACCATCAAATTGCTCTCAAAGAAGAAGACCAACCCAAGACATCATTTATAACCCCCTTCGGTGCCTACTGTTATAAAACCATGTCCTTTGGGTTGAAGAAAACAGGGGCCACTTATCAGCGGGCTATCCAAGATTGTTTGGGCGACCAAATCGGCCGCAACGCAAAAGCTTATGTTGATGATGTGGATATAAAGACAAAGGATCCGACTACCCTCATATCAGACCTAGAGGAAACCTTTACCTGGTTACGCTCATACAAATGGAGGTCAACCCCACGAAGTGCGTATTCGGAGTACCCTCAGGTCAATTACTCGGATACCTCATTAGCCATCGAGGCATCGAGGCTAGTCAAAAACAGATAATGGCCATCATCAGTATGAAGCCACCAACTTCGGTCAGGGATGTTTAGAAACTCACTGGGTGTATGGCTGCACTCAACAGATTTATCTCACGGTTGGGAGAAAAGGGACTGCCTTTCTTCAAATAACTCAAAGCCAGTGATAAATTTCAGTGGACGGAAGAAGCGGACATGGCCTTTGAACAGCTCAAAGGATACCTCACCAATTCTCCTATACTAACACCACCGGAACCCAAGGAACCAATGATGTTATACAGCACGGCTACCACACATGTTGTAAGCACAACAATTGTAGTGGAGCGCAAAGATGATAAACATATCTACAACACCCAATGACCAGTGTATTACATCAGCGAGGTACTCTCCGACTCCAAGGTCAGATACCCGCAAGTTCAAAAACTGCTTTACGCTTTACTCATATCATCAAGGAAGCTACAGCACTATTTCGAAACCCACGAAATCACAGTCATCACGGATTTTCCATTGGGAGAAATCCTCCACAACCGTGATGCTACAGGAAGAATTTCCAAATGGACAGTTGAGCTGGGAGCACTCAATATCAAGTTCACCCCAAGAAAAGCTATCAAGTCACAAGCTCTAGCTGATTTCGTCGTTGAATGGACAGAACTATAACATGTTCAAGATAATGCTATCCCTGAACATTGGAAGATGTACTTCGACGGGTCCCTAAAACTCGGTGGTGCAGGTGCCGGAGTCCTACTTGTATCACCCGCTGGAGAGCAACTCAAGTACATTCTGCAAATAATGTGGCCTGCTACCAACAATGAAGCAGAATATGAGGCGCTACTACACGGGTTAAGACTAGCAGTCACATTGGACATCAAGCGACTCCTAGTCTATGGCGATTCCTCTATGGTGATTCACCAAGTCAACAAAGATTGGGATTGCACCAAGGAAACAATGAACGCCTATTGCGCTGAAGTCCGCAAGCTAGAGAAAAATTTCTCGGGGTTAGAACTCATTCATATCACCCGAGATCCTAATGTAGCTACAGATATCCTAGCAAAGTTGGGATCTGACAGGGCCCTAGTCCCTAGTGGTACCTTTGTACACG
The DNA here is from genome assembly GCA_009763385.1 of Coix lacryma-jobi var. lacryma-jobi. NCBI lineage: Eukaryota > Viridiplantae > Streptophyta > Magnoliopsida > Poales > Poaceae > Coix > Coix lacryma-jobi. The sequence goes on from CM019831.1 coordinate 89,180,498, forward strand.
AGCTAGCCAAGCCTTCAATACAAGAAAAGGAAGAGATTGATCCCACACCCTCCACATAAATTTTAACTATGGCACCCGACTGGACTTATGTTTTCATCGACTACTTCAAGGAACATAAATTGCCAAGTGATAAAACTGCAGCAGAGCAGGTTACCAGACGTAGCAAAAATTACGTTCTAGTCGGAGACAAGCTATATCGACCCGGTGCCTCATCAGGAGTCCTCCTCAAGTGCATTTCACCAGAAGAAGGTAAAGAAATTCTGAATGAGGTTCATTCCGAGTGTTGTGGCAATCACGCAGCATAAAGAACATTAGTCAGAAAAATCTTCAGATCAGGGTACTATTGGCCCTCCGCCTTGAAAGATGCAGAAGACTTAGTCCGCCGCTGCCAATCATGCCAGTTCTTCGCCAAACAACAGCATGTCCCGGCCCATGAGTTGATTCGTATTCCTCCATCATGGCCTTTCTCATGTTGGGGACTCGACATGGTGGGGCCTCTTAAGCGTGCTCTAGGCGGATTCGAGTACGTCTACGTCGCAATTGACAAGTTCACCAAATGGATTGAGTACATGCCATTGGTCAAATTCAACACATCAAAGTCAGTACAATTCATGCAGAACATTTTTCATCGCTTTGGGATGCCACATAGAATTATCACTGACCTTGGTTCCCCATTTACGGCAATTGAGTTCAAATCATGGGCCAGCGACTGTGGAATAAAGATAGACTACGCATCAGTGGCTCATCCACAATCAAACGGCCAAGTTGAGAGAGCAAACGCCCTCATCCTCGCTGGTTTAAAGCCAAGATTATTTGATCTTCTGAAAGACCATGGCGGGAAGTGGGTCGAAGAATTGCCTAAGGTAGTCTGGGGGCTACGGACACAGCGAAGCAGGGCAACAGGCCAAACTCCCTTCTTCATAGTCTATGGCACCAAAGCAATCCTCCCGACAGACTTAATCTGGAATTCTCCACGAACGGAGCAGTATAACGAAGGAGAAGCTGATGATACAAGATGATTAGAAGTCGATAGCCATGAGGAGGCTCGGTTAGCCGCCCTCTTTCAATCAGCAAGATATCTCCAAGGGATGAGGCACTACTATGACAAGAACATCCATCACCGTACTTTCTAAGTAGGCGACATGGTCCTGAAGAAGATTCAGAATACCACAGGGCGCCACAAGCTTATGAGTCCATGGGAAGGACCATACATAGTATCTAAAGTAACAGGACCCGGGTCATTTGAGTTAGTCACTGAGGATGGTTCTCCATTGCCAAATTCATGGAATATTGAGTATCTGAAGAAATTCCATACCTAAGGGCTATGCTGCAAATTCGACTCAGGGCAAATGTATCTATTTCCCGGATATTAATAAAGATTGGATTTCATCATAAACTCTACAAGTTTTCTTTCCTTCGGCAATTACAATTGTCATGACTATTTAGTCGGATAAAATCTTTAGAAGCTTATAAGCTCTAACTATTGCGCCCCACCGACTAATATATAATATTACTCGGATGGATCCATCTTGGTTTAGAGGTAACCATACTTGAGTTACGAGCTCCGAGCTCAATACAACTCAAATGATAGTACGGCTCAAAAACCCGGCTGTCAACCTATAGAGAATATGGCGTCTACAAAGTAGATGCTAGTTCCTATAAGGTATAATAAGGGGTGAATCCCTCACCCAGTCATTTATTACTCGGATGAAGGCTAAATCCGATCTCGCACTCAAGCTGCGACTACCAAGAGGATATGATTCACCTGACAAGAACCATCATTTCGGTCCTTAAAGAGGTGCTTGATCAAATTTATCCCTTGGAAAAGGGTACTAAGAGTAGTACTCGGGCAGACTAAATTCTCTATTAGGTCGCTAAAGACTATAAGAGAAACGAAGTCATATGACCCAATCTTAAGTGCTAGAGGGCACTCGGATAGACTCGTCTAATAAGACGCCTAGTCATACATCCACCTCAAGCAAAATGACCCATTGACAAGACATTCCTTGCAATGACAAGTCGATCATATGCGGAATTAATAAGACTCAAAAGTAAATTATACTTTGATTCTTTACCCAGAATAATATTTGTTTACAGGAGGAACAAATTCTAGTCAAGGACTAAGGAAGACATACTACGCTACAAGATCTAGTATTTGAGAGTACTCTTCCGCTATGGCCTTGACTTCCTCTTGCATGGCTGCATGATCTTCATCACTCTTGCCATCAGGAAGCACCGTGATGGAGGACAGATCAAAAGATGGCATATGCAGTCGCAGCATCGCCAGCAGACCACACACCACCGAAGTCGCCAAGTCCTTGATGTACTGAGTCAACCGTCCGGGTGCAGCTTTGGCTCGATTAATCAAAGATTCTTTAGCTCCTTCTGGGCGTGGAATAATATCCAAGACGGGTTCCACATCAAGTTTTAACGCCTTCAAAGAATCCTGAGAAGTCTTCAAGGACTCTTGGGACTCCTTTAACTGCGCTTGTACTACTTCTAGAGCCTCTTGTGACTCCTTGGTCGACTTTAAAGCCTGCAGCAGGTCTCGGTCAGCATCTTTATAAATCAGTTTGGCTTCTTGAAGAGTACTCTGTGCATTAGCAAATACCTCCTCAAGTTCCGCCTCCTTCCGGTTGAAAGCATTTTACCATCCAGCGGCCAGCGTCTTCGAATCTAAATAACAAGACATATCAACCGGATGAGTAACACAAATTCACAAAGCAATAAGGACTCTGTAAAGTACTCCTGACTTACCAGCAACTTGCTTCTTGGAGGACTTCACGACCTCTTTAAGTTTTTGCTCTGAGGAAGCATACTTGGCGAGTAGCTCAATCTCCCGGTTATTGGCCGCATCACGTTCATCAGCAACAACCCTGAGATTGTTTTGAAGTTCGTTGATACGGTTATGAAGCACTTGGGTGGCTACTTTCTAGCTGATCTGATCCTGAGCAATGTACTCCTTGAGCTGTTGATTCTCAAGAGAAAGCTCTTGGCGGATCCGAGTGATCTGCTCAGTCACTTTCACATCAAAGCCCTGCACAGAGATAGCAATATAAGTACTCGGATGTGATAGCAAAATACAAAGAGGATTTCCAAAGAGTTACCTCAACAAACTCTTGGAGCGCTATGGCAGGTGCCATCACCTGCTCACTCAACTCCTTCTGCCGAACTAGATCCGGGTTGTACCCCACAACTTCAAGTCTTGAGCCTTGGCGCGAGGACTCGGGGATAACATTGGACTCTTCCTGAGGAGGATCTGAGCTTCACTTCCCCCTCCAATATTGATCTCAGCGCGGACCATCTCTAGAGTGGGTTCATCAGGTTGTCGGGTGAGAAAACACCACTCGTTCATCACTCAGTCAAGCTCCAATTGAGCAGGAGAGCGAAAGATCAAATATGGAACACCAACCTGAGGTAAGGGGAGTACGTCCACTTCAGGTGCCGTGTTGACCTGAGTACCGAATTGAGAGGAGCCTGGCAGGGTATTCACCTGGCTAAAAATAGGAGGGGCGTTGGATCCACTCCTATCCTGCTCCTCCGACTCCTCCACCGCCCGGGTTTCTGTAGCACCACTTGAGGATGCTACGATCGGCTTCACCTTCCTACATATGACGGGTGTTCATATTAATGCTAAAAATATACAAGCATTGTAAAGAAAAGTAATACGACTTACTTGACAAGCTTCAACGCCCGCGGCAGTTTCAAGATGGGCTTCTTTGGCTGCGGGTCTGGGGCCGGAACTTCTTCAGTAGCGGCTCCACTTGAAGCTCCTTGAGTCGTCTCAGCGTCTATATCAAACAAAGATATAAGACAAAGGTTTATTAAATCCAAAGCATGAAGTCTGTAAAGTACTCGGGTTTTCCCTTACTAGGAGCACCCATATTACAGTGCTTTTCAGCCAATTCTGTTGATAAAAGGATTTTTCGACAAGCACAACAATTACCAGTGAGAGCCTTCTTTGGGACTGGATCTCTGGCTTCCTGGAGCGTGAAGGACCGAGAAGCTACCCGAAAGCGACCAGAGGGGGGGGGTGAATGGGAGCTTCAAAATTTCCTTTCGGAAAATAGATGCCACTGTCCCAAACTCAACCCCAAAAGCGAAACCTAGAGCTTGCTAATGTCCACGACCCTAGATGTAGGGTGGATGCTTCCTAGAAGCACAGCGGGACACTAGACAACCCTAGAAAGCCAACCCAAAAGACGGAACTCAAATCCGATCAAGAACGAACGAACCGCGGACGAAACGGCGCGAGACAGCTACGACCGGACTCTGTCCAGCGTCCGGTCAGTAGGGACCGGACGCGTCCGGTCGAGAGAAAGCCGATCTGGGAGCTCTCTGTGTTGGACCGGACGCACAAGGCTCAAGCGTCCGGTCACAACCCTAGCGTCCGGTCAGAAGCAGACAGACACAGGAACAGTGCCCCTGGTGCGTCCGGTCACTGCCAGGATCGAGCGTCCGGTCGAGTGAGTCCGGTCAGCACACAGAAAACCCTGCGCGGTGTTCAAATACCGGACGCGTCCGGTCACCCCGATGACAGCATCCGGTCACCCTGCAGCAGCCCCGTTCGAGCACCGATTCGCCTCGATCTCACCCAAAACAATTCCTCTAGGGATCAAACTTGGTGAGATGAGTCACAAGGAGGTTAGTGAGCTATCCCTAAGAGATCATGGCTCGAACCTAACTCCAAATCAGTGAATCGAAGAATTTCGGGGGAAAGGAGAAAAAGGACCCGAAACTAAAACTTGATCGATCTCCTAGACCGTGAGGTTAGAGATGATTTCTTTCGGTGGAAAGAAGTGCCTCACGATCTAGAACAACTCAGTTCAAACGGAATCGCAAAAGATGAACCAAGCACAAAGATCAAGCGACGGGAAAACTCAAGGCACAAAGCAATCCGCGAAGAATACGATGAACATGAAATCAAAACGCGAATTGACACCAAGAGATGGGATCCAAGGTGAGGATACGGCCTCACTTCCTCGAATCAACAGTACACAGAGTGGAGTCTCTTTGCGGATCTCAACTAGCTAAAGCAGGGGATGGGAGAGTGGAAACCCTAGCAAATGAAAGCACAAACTGAGATTGAGATAGCTGAGATAGGGAGGAGGGTGTCTCCCCTAGACTACTTATACTAACCTAGCCTACGCCTATTTCCTACTCTACCCCTCACTACTGTATTTACAGAGCGGACCAGTCCTAACCCTAAGGCTATTCTAGTCCACCTGCTGGTGGTAGGTAGATCCGACGGCCACGCCCGCACGGTCTTCTGCGTCGCCTCCACGCAACCTTCAGATCGCCGCCACGTGCCGCCACCACTCTGCACCCCCGGTTTTGTGGCCCAAACCGGGAAACCAGCCTTTTCCATCAGCCCCCGGTTTTGAGGCCCAAACCGGGAAACCAGCCTCCAGCCCGAGTTTTGTGGCCCAAACTCGGAAACCCGCAGCGCCCGAGTTTTGAGGCCCAAACTCGGAAACCAGCCCACGCCCAGGTTTTGAGGCTCAACCTGGAAACCGTCGCGCCCAGGTTTTGTGGCTCAACCTGGAAACCCAGCACCCAGGTTTTGAGGCCCAAACCTGGAAACCGTCCACCGTTGGTTTTTCCGGGCTCTACCAACAAACCGGCGTCGTAGAGGGGATGCACCGCCTGTGCACCCCTTCCACCGACATGATCGCACTTCTCCGCTTGTCGCTGTCGCAGGCTGCCAGCCACCACAGCTGATCCTCCGGCCTCCAGTCCATCAGTCCAAGTCCACGTCCGCCCTTCACCGTCCGATACATCGGCATGGCACGTCCGCCGCACGACACGCCCATCCTTCATCGCGCCCGGTCCGTCGGCACGGCACGTCGCAACTTGACCTTCACCCGCCATCGATCACTGTCTCCGTGCTCGACACCTGCACAACACAAGCCAAAGAACATGCGCATCATCTCCGTTGACAATCACTCATCACACAGAGACTCGGCATACACCCATGTATCCGCAATCTCCCCCTTGATGAGTGCATTGTCAACTCCACAACAAATCATGAATAAGAAGAAGGAGGTAGGAAGGAGTGGGAAGAGAAAACCCAACCAAATGACCCAAAAGCCTAACAAAAGCCAAAGAAGGTCAAGTGGATGAAGCGAAAAACTTGGTCCCCAAAGACATGGGCAACGGCTCGACGCAACCAAGCAAAGCAAAGCTAGCCCTCAAGAAGAGGTAGAACTGGCTCAACACCGCTAGCAGATACCAATTGAAGATCGGAGGACAACAGAAGCAAAATGCTAGTCCCTCAAGATAGAGGCACAGAGGCTCAACACAACTAGCAAGAAAATCACTCCGAACCAATTGGAAATCAACCCAAACCAAATGGGAAAGCACACCAGACGATACCAATTGAGAGCCAAATGAAAAAGCTTATGAAAGCTCATGAAAAGCTAGGAACGTTTGCTAGTCCCTCAAGACAGAGGCAACGGCTCAACACAACTAGCAAACTCCTAGTCCCTCAAGACAGAGGCAACGGCTCAACACAACTAGCAAACTCCCCCTCGACAAATGCAAGCAACTAGGACAAATGATTCTCCCCTTAGTTGATCAACACAGGAGCATATGATTTGCATAAATTTCTCCCCCTAGTTGAAAATGCACTTATCAAGGCCAAAAGGTATCGGAGAAGCAACTCCCTTCACACAAACTCCCCCTGAACTCAAGATCTCCTTCCAAAATGCATATGAAGTCAAAATGCAAGTTAGGAGCTTCAAGTATATAGGCAAAAGAGTGCAAAGATGCTCTAATCAGTATAGCTCCAACATCTCAATTAAGCACTCAAATAGCAAAGGCTCAAACTGATCACTTATACGAAATATGAAGCAAATGAACATGTGAGCAGTTTTAAGCCAAAAAGGATAGTCACCATCAAAATAGCACTAGACATGTATAGAAGGAATCCAAGCAAGTGCTAAGCATATATACAAGGTGAACTACCCCTAGCAAAGTTCAATCATCATGCATAGGAATGAAGCATATACTTGTGATTTCAAATTCATATCGGAGTTGCAGCGGTAAAAGAATTCACAAGTTCATTTTTAGCATGTGATTGCGAGAGGTTGAAAACTTGTCATCGCCTAACTTTTCAACCGTGCGAAGCCTATGCCGAAGCAATCAGAAGCTTAAAGCAGCGGTTTCGGTCATACACTACATGGCTCAAGTTTAACTCAAAGTGCAATGAGAAACAGTCTCAATACCATGAGGTGTTGACAAGCAATCCCATCTCGATCTTTTCAATTCAACAATACTTGGTTCAGATTTTAAGCAAGTTATGAACAACCAAGCAAGTGAATGACTCAGAACTAGAGACATAGCAACCTAGCATATATGAAAAGCAGGAATGGACTCAACACACCCTACACATGCTAGTTGCATATCCCACTGGTGAACATTTTCAGATTTATTTATATTAGGCATAATTCACCATTCCAAAAATAGCTCGCTCATAATATGTAACAGTGATCAGAAAGAGCATAAGCTACAAGCATCATCATAAGTATCGGAGCAATACTAACAAGAGCATAATTACATTCTAGTGAATATAGACATGAAGCTCAGAATGTAAATGCGTATGCCCGACACAAAGCTGAAAGAAAGAAGATACCAATTGGAAAGACTCAAGAAACTCAAAAGAAAAGAGCCTCAAAATAAAAGAGTCAGTCTGTACATCTCAAATGCTTCCCCCATCTAAAAGGGGAAACACACACCAAGCTCACCCCTCAACCTATTAAAAGTTGATTCGTCTAAAGACTTGGTGAAAATATCAGCCAATTGGTGATGAGTATCGACATGGCGAAGGTCGATATCACCCTTCTCCTGGTGGTCTCGCAAGAAATGAAAGCGCACATCAATGTGTTTGGTTTTCGAGTGAAGCACGGGGTTCTTAGCAACGCTAATGGCACTCGTGCTGTCACAAAGCAAAGGAACTCGAGTAAAGCTCAAACCAAAATCACGCAAAGTGGCCATCATCCAGAGTAACTGGGAACAGCAGCTAGCCGCAGCAACATACTCAGCCTCCGTGGTAGACTGGGCGACACTAGACTGCTTGCGAGAAGACCACGACACCAGAGAAGATCCAATAAACTGGCAAGTCCCAGAAGTGGACTTGCGCTCAATGCGACAACCAGCAAAATCAGCATCGGAATAACCGCAAAGCGAGAGAGTGGAGGAAGCAGAATACCAAATCCCGAGCTCGGGCGTGAAACGAAGGTACCTGAAGATGCGCTTCACCGCCTGACGGTGAGAAGTGCGTGGCGAAGCCTGAAAGCGCGCGCACAAGCACACGGCGAACTGAATGTCCGGCCGTGTCGCCGTCAGGTAGAGCAGCGATCCAATCATGCTGCGGTACTCCTTCTGGTCCACTGCTTCTCCATCCGTGTCGGCATCCAGGGCAGTCGTCGTCGACATGGGCGTCGGAAGAGGCTTGGCCTCACCCATGTCGAACCGCTTCAGTAAGTCCCTCGTGTACTTGCCCTGGTGCACAAACGTCCCCTCTCGGGATTGCTTAATTTGCAACCCGAGAAAGAAGGTCAGCTCGCCCATCATGCTCATCTCGAACTCCCTGCTCATAGTATCTGCAAACTTGGCAACCAAAGCGTGAGAAGAACCACCGAAAATGATATCATCCACGTAAATTTGGACCAAGAGAGTATCTTTGCCTTGCTTGAGGAGAAAGAGCGTTTTATCTACACATCCCATTTTAAAACCCTTAGCAAGCAAAAAGGTTTTCAACCTATCATACCAGGCTCTAGGGGCTTGTTTCAAACCATATAAAGCTTTATGAAGTTTAAAGACATGGTTTGGAAACTTGGGATTTTCAAAACCGGGGGGTTGCTGGACATAGACCTCCTCCTCAATGTAGCCGTTTAAGAAGGCACTCTTGACATCCATTTGAAAAAGTTTGAAACCCATGGATGCAGCATAAGCCAAGAGTATCCTAATAGCCTCCAAACGAGCTACAGGAGCAAAGGTCTCCTCATAATCTATCCCCTCTTTCTGACTATAACCCTTCGCTACAAGCCGGGCCTTGTTTCTCACAATGTGGCCCTCCTATCCTTGCTTGTTTTTAAATACCCATTTTGTCCCAATAGGTTTACAGTCAGGAGGTGGTGGCACTAAAACCCAAACCCGATTTCGCTCAAAGTTCTCTAGCTCCTCATGCATGGCATTGACCCAATCCGGATCTGTCAATGCGTGTCCAACATCTCGGGGCTCAAAAGACGCAACAAAAGCAGAATGAGCAAAGTGCGAGATGTGCTGTGACCTGGAGCAAGTAACTCGCTCGTTGATGTCGCCGATCATCTGCTGAGGAGGGTGCTGGCGCTGGATGTGTCGTGGCGCCTCCCGGGAAGAAGTGACCTCCCCCTCAATAGCAGCTGGTTCCACCTCGGGTACAAAAGGTACTGCGCGAGGTGGAGGATCCCACGGCCCCCAGGAAGAAGAAGTGTCGGGGCCGTGAATCGTCGTCGAGGCCGCTCTTTGCGGCACGGCAGGTGGAGGGGGTGCTGGATCATCTATACCTTCAGCGCCCTCTTCCTCATCATCAAAAAGAGGCTCTCCAACCTCATGATCACCTGCACGCTCAAGACGAGAAGAAGGAGAAACAAGAGTCTCGTCGAAGGTGACATCTGATGTCTCCAAGACTCGGTTAGTATCAAGGTTAAGTACACGATATGCTCTAGTGTGAGTGCCATAACCCAAAAACACACCGTCAGAAGAACGAGACTCAAACTTGTCCAAGTTGCCCTTTTTGAGTATAAAACAATGGCAACCAAAAACTCGAAAATAACTCACCTTGGGCAGTTTGCCAAAACGCAACTCATAAGAAGTCTTTTTCAAGAAAGCTCTCAGAAAAATGCGATTGGAAATATAGCATGCAGTGTTCATAGCTTCGGCCCAATAGCGCCTAGGAGTCCTATGCTCATCAAGCATCGTCCTGGCCATCTCAACAAGGGTCCGATTCTTCCTCTCTACAACACCATTTTGGGGCGGTGTGTAGGGGGAAGAAAACTGATGCTCCAAGCCAAGGCGGTTACAAAACTTCTCAAAATCCGAATTTTTGAACTCGGAACCATTATCACTTCTAATAGCTCGCATCGAGTTCAAAGGGAACTCGTTCTGAAGACGCAAGATCAGATTGCGAGCGAAGGAGAAAGTCTCAGTCTTCTCAGCTAAAAAGAAGACCCACGAATATCTCGAAAAGTCGTCAACAACAACCAAAACATACCACTTGCCACCAACCGAGCTCACCCGAGCCGGACCAACAAGGTCCATATGTAAAAGCTCTCCGGGGTGCGAGGTCATGACCTTAGTCACTGGATGGTGGGGAGCGGCAACCATCTTCCCATGTCTGCAAGAATGGCAAACTAGATCCTTCTCCATCGAAAGCTTGGGCAATCCTCGGATTAAGCCAAGTGAGCTAAGTCTTGCAAGCAAGTCGAAGCTTAAGTGACCAAGCCTCCTATGCCACTTCCAAAGATCGGAGGAAGAAGGACTAGCCAAAAGACAGCGAGAAGAACCAAACGATTCCGAGAAATTCGCACGAAAGACTTTCCCAAAGGGCGAAATCAGACATACAAGATCGCCCTGAGGATCTAAGATGCGACTAAGGTTCGGTTTAAAACGAATCTCATAGTCATCATCAAAAAGTTGCGAAACAGAAAGCAAGTTAAAATGCAGGTTAGAAACAAGAACAACATCGCGCAACACAAAGTGCTCATTAACCCGCACCGTCCCACGAGACAATACCTTACCTTTACTATTGTCGCCGAAGGTTATGTACTCCTTTCCGGCGACCGGGCTAAGGCTGGAGAACCACTTGGCGTTTCCGGTCATGTGCCTCGAACAACCGGAATCCACCAACCAAATGTCCTCCAACCGCCTCACCTACATCAATAAAAAGACATAGGGTGAGCATACGGTCCAACACTGGGGTTAGTGAAGTAAGGGGAAAACCAGTGTTGGGCCGGCTGCTCAAAAGAAGGGTTAGTGTAAAAACCATTCCTAGCACGTCTACGAGGGAAGCGATCACCACGCTGAGGAAAACGTGGTCCGCTAGGGAAGAAGCGCTCACCGCGGTACTCAAAACGCGGTGGGGGAAAGCGCTCAACTAAGCCTCCGCCACGGGGTCCGTTACCTGCAAAAGCAGGACCCCGTCGGGCACGCTCTCTACGAGGTCTACGCCTAGGAGCCTGGGGCTCAACTGCTCTAGCATCTCTCCTCGGAGCTCTCTCCTGCCTAGGCCTAACAAACTGAGGTGCTGGACCTCTAGACCTAGTCTCCCTCCTAGGGGCTCTCATCTCCTGCCTAGGCCTGGGACCCTGACGTCTGGACCTAGCAGCTCTCCCCTGGGCCTTCGGTACATGTCCACCATGAGCTGGATGGTACATGTCCGGGTTCTCCATCTCCCGAGCCCTGCGCGCCTCTCTCTTGCGCCTAAAGCAGAACTCGATCAAGTGACCATCTCTCCCACAAAAATCACACTGGTACCTCACCGCACGCAAAGGGGGTTGTTGGTGACCAGGGCTGTGGGTGTGGCTCACTTTGCCTTTGCCCTTCTGTGGCAACTCCTCACAAATGGGTGGCATAGCGTCAAGCTTGTTTCTGAGGTGGTTTGGCTTGGGTGCCCAAACTGGGTTCTTGGGAGGAGCTCTTGGGGGTTCCTCAACCACACCATCTTTGGTGATAGGCTTGGCTGGCTCTTTGAGTGGAAGCTTGGCAAGTTTGGGAGTAGTGGTGGAATTTGGCTTCTCACATGGTTTCAGACCACTAGACTCTCCAATCTTCCCAAAAGCTGAGAGATCAACACTCTGAGCAAAACCTACACCAGGGGCACCAACAGCTCGCTTGAATTGGGAGATCATCATCCCGAGCTGCGGTTCACTACTGGAGACCCATGACAAGATGGACCGAAGGTATGTGTTTTCTTCCTCGGTTTGCATCTTGCCATGCTTCACATTTGCAATCTCCATCTCCAGGCCCTCACACAAAGCACACCTCGAGACACAAGTGCTATCTGAGCTGGCCTTCTCTAAAGACTCAAGCTTGGCATTTTTCTCTGCCAACTCAGATTGCAAGACAGGACAAGTCTTGCATGCACCCAACAGCTGCGGCCTAGCACGGAGCTCATCCACCTCATCTACCAACGCAGCATACTTACTTCTCAGAGTGAGAAGGTCAGTCATGTGCGCGGTGCACGACTCGCACTCCGCCTCCTCCGACACTATCACGGTGGACCGAGCGAACTCAAGCTCCTTCACCGTGTCCTCCCACTTCTGCCTAAACTCCTTGCGCTCTCTAGCAGCACGCCTAAGCAACTTATCTTGGCTAAGGAGGGCAGCAGTCAACTTCTCAACCTCGGAGGAAAGCTCGTCGTAGGTGAGAGATACCTGGGAGGTGTCGTCGTCGTCGTCGCTCCGAGGGGTACGCTCCGGCTCGCCGTCGACCTCATCTCCGAGCGCCATGGTGCAGAAGCCGTCGTCGTCGGCGAAGAAGCAGAGGCCGTTCAGCTTGTCCTCGATCCTCTTCTTCTTCTCGGACTCGTCATCGCTCGAGCTGGCGGAGTCGTCATCCGAGCCGTCGACGTCGCTGAGCGTGGCGAAGAACACGCGCTGCTCAGCTTGCTGCTTCTCCAAGTACTTCTTCTTGATGTACTCTTTGTCGAAGCCGCCCCGTTTCTTGTGCCTTGGGGGGACGTGCTTCTCCTTGTACTTGGAGTCGCGCTTGCGCCTATGTTCGCCCTTGCCCGAGTGCTTGTTCTTCTTCTTGGGGCAGTCGGCGATGAAGTGGTCGGGGTCGCCGCACTCGTAGCATCCCGTGCGTCCTCCTCCTCGACGACGGTTCATGCGGTTGTTGTGGAACCGCGAGAACCGGTTGGCAAGCAAAGCCAACTCGTCGTCTCCCAAAGACTCCAGCTGGTCCTCTGTCACAGAAAAGAGAGAAGAAAGCGCAAAGCCAGCTGAGGGGTTAGAGGAAGAGCCGGAAACCAAAGCCATGGACGGGCGAGAAGGATTTTCAAAAGAAGCCCTCGCCATAGCATCAATCTCACTGGACTTGAGCTTACTGAAGAGCTCGTCGCAGGTGAGAGTCTCATAGTTCGGGGATTCGATGATCGCCTGAACTTTGGAGTCCCACACCGAACGATCAAGAGTGTGCAAAAGCTTCAAAGCACGCTCATGATTGTCAAATGGCAACTGCTCTCTGTTAGCCCTCATCCTGTTGACAATCACCTGAAAGCGAGCGAATAAACTTTCTATGCTCTCGCCAGGTTGATGTCTAAAGTTCTCATACTCTCGCTTGAACGACTCGTAGAGTCGGGTTTTGACTTGAGAGGTGCCCTCATGAAAACGCATGAGAGTGTCCCAGATCTCCCGAGCCGTAGCGAGGTGAGAAACACGATCAAACTCACCCATGCTCAAACAAGAGAAAAGAGCATTACGGGCTCGGCTATTGGCATCGTGCTCATTGATCTGCTGTTGACTTACACGAGCAGCCAAGACCACGTAATCAGGGGAGTTGCAAATATCCCAGATAGAAGCGCCCAAACTCTGCAAATAGGCCGACATACGTATCTTCCAATACGCATAGTTCGTCCCATCGAAAAACGGCGGTTTGCCCACGCCGCGATCCATGTTGCCTTCGGTGGATCTGGAACCGGCTAAGGTGGAAGATCCTTAACCCGCTCCGATACCAATTGAAGGACCGAGAAGCTACCCGATAGCGACCAGAGGGGGGGGGGTGAATGGGAGCTTCAAAATTTCCTTTCGGAAAATAGATGCCACTGTCCCAAACTCAACCCCAAAAGCGAAACCTAGAGCTTGCTAATGTCCACGACCCTAGATGTAGGGTGGATGCTTCCTAGAAGCACAGCGGGACACTAGACAACCCTAGAAAGCCAACCCAAAAGACGGAACTCAAATCCGATCAAGAACGAACGAACCGCGGACGAAACGGCGCGAGACAGCTACGACCGGACTCTGTCCAGCGTCCGGTCAGCAGGGACCGGACGCGTCCGGTCGAGAGAAAGCCGATCTGGGAGCTCTCTGTGTTGGACCGGACGCACAAGGCTCAAGCGTCCGGTCACAACCCTAGCGTCCGGTCAGAAGCAGACAGACACAGGAACAGTGCCCCTGGTGCGTCCGGTCACTGCCAGGATCGAGCGTCCGGTCGAGTGAGTCCGGTCAGCACACAGAAAACCCTGCGCGGTGTTCAAACACCGGACGCGTCCGGTCACCCCGATGACAGCGTCCGGTCACCCTGCAGCAGCCCCGTTCGAGCACCGATTCGCCTCGATCTCACCCAAAACAATTCCTCTAGGGATCAAACTTGGTGAGATGAGTCACAAGGAGGTTAGTGAGCTATCCCTAAGAGATCATGGCTCGAACCTAACTCCAAATCAGTGAATCGAAGAATTTCGGGGGAAAGGAGAAAAAGGACCCGAAACTAAAACTTGATCGATCTCCTAGACTGTGAGGTTAGAGATGATTTCTTTCGGTGGAAAGAAGTGCCTCACGATCTAGAACAACTCAGTTCAAACGGAATCGCAAAAGATGAACCAAGCACAAAGATCAAGCGACGGGAAAACTCAAGGCACAAAGCAATCCGCGAAGAATACGATGAACATGAAATCAAAACGTGAATTGACACCAAGAGATGGGATCCAAGGTGAGGATACGGCCTCACTTCCTCGAATCAACAGTACACAGAGTGGAGTCTCTCTGCGGATCTCAACTAGCTAAAGCAGGGGATGGGAGAGTGGAAACCCTAGCAAATGAAAGCACAAACTGAGATTGAGATAGCTGAGATAGGGAGGAGGGTGTCTCCCCTAGACTACTTATACTAACCTAGCCTACGCCTATTTCCTACTCTACCCCTCACTACTGTATTTACAGAGCGGACCAGTCCTAACCCTAAGGCTATTCTAGTCCACCTGCTGGTGGTAGGTAGATCCGACGGCCACGCTCGCACGGTCTTCCGCGTCGCCTCCACGCAACCTTCAGATCGCCGCCACGTGCCGCCACCACTCTGCACCCCCGGTTTTGTGGCCCAAACCGGGAAACCAGCCTTTTCCATCAGCCCCCGGTTTTGAGGCCCAAACCGGGAAACCAGCCTCCAGCCCGAGTTTTGTGGCCCAAACTCGGAAACCCGCAGCGCCCGAGTTTTGAGGCCCAAACTCGGAAACCAGCCCACGCCCAGGTTTTGAGGCTCAACCTGGAAACCGTCGCGCCCAGGTTTTGTGGCTCAACCTGGAAACCCAGCACCCAGGTTTTGAGGCCCAAACCTGGAAACCGTCCACCGTTGGTTTTTCCCGGGCTCTACCAACAAACCGGCGTCGTAGAGGGGATGCACCGCCTGTGCACCCCTTCCACCGACATGATCGCACTTCTCCGCTTGTCGCTGTCGCAGGCTGCCAGCCACCACAGCTGATCCTCCGGCCTCCAGTCCATCAGTCCAAGTCCACGTCCGCCCTTCACCGTCCGATACATCGGCATGGCACGTCCGCCGCACGGCACGCCCATCCTTCATCGCGCCCGGTCCGTCGGCACGGCACGTCGCAACTTGACCTTCACCCGCCATCGATCACTGTCTCCGTGCTCGACACCTGCACAACACAAGCCAAAGAACATGCGCATCATCTCCGTTGACAATCACTCATCACACAGAGACTCGGCATACACCCATGTATCCGCAGAGCGGACTCGGAGACCTCTTCTGGCTACTCTCGGCTTCGGGATCTATGAGCATGACATCAGAGTCAGTTGAGTCTGAGTCTAACCAGTCAAGATCACCAGGAGAGCTTGACTCATTTCGAAGGTCCTCACTTCGAATAGGACCCTCGAGAGCAATGCCTCTGCCTTCTTGAGTTGTCGGGGGCAGGGGTGGACAGTCATTATTATTCCGCCCTTAGCCCTATGAAGAAGAAGAAGATAATGTCCAGTCAGAAGGATATCTATTAAGAATCTAAAAGACGGATACCCCAACTACTTACCTCTGGGGGAGGGTTGATGGCGGAGAAAGTCATCATCATTGGAACAAGATGTTCACGGCTCTTCAACAGACGGTTCATCCTCCTCAGAATCTCTTGGTTGGACAATTGCTCGGCATCATGCCGGCCCGGGTCCTTCACGCCAAGGTACTCGAAGCCAAAATTGGCTCGCTGCTGCAGCGGATGTATTCGACGCGCAATGAAGTCTTGGACGATAGTATAACTAGTCAATCCACTCAGCTTCAATGTCGCTATCATGTCGATCAATGGTTGGATAGCCTCTACCTCTTTAGCAGAGAACTTGTCCTTCCACTCGCGGGACTTCTGGGGCGGCCATCCATCATGACGACGAAGGGCCGGTGGCGGGTTGTCTATGTAAAACCATCCGCTCGCCCACTCTCGAACAGAATCCGACAACACTACAGAGATGTACTGAGTACCTACTTCTAGCCTAAGCTGGATGCTCGCTCCTCCGACTACTTCTACACATGCATCACTGGGTTGACACTTTACCCAGAAGAAATACCAAAAAAGAGTAAAAGAGGGGCAAATCCCTAGAAAAGCCTCACACAGATGAGAGAAAATACCAATGTGGAAGCAGGCATTTGGAGTGATGTGATTGAGGGTCAAACCATAATAGTGCAGCAATCCCCTCAAGAAATCGGATGCTGGAAGCCCCAATCCACGCTCCACGAAAGACTTGAACATCACTATCTTCGTCGTGTTGGGAGCTGGAGCGCAATGATCACTAGGTACCCTCCACCCGTCTATTGGCTGCGACTGGAGTAATCCTTGTTGCGCCAAGAAAGCGAGCTCCTATTCTCTGGTATCCGGCGCCTTCCAAGCTAGCACATCTGTTGGAGGACACGGGTGGCGCGGCTTCCCACCGGTGATCTTCGCCTTCTTCTTCTCGGCTGCGGATTGTTTCTTTGTGCCCATGTTGATGACAAGGGACTTTCTGTGCATCAACTGGTGGATTGGCTATGGGATTTTCTTGCTATAAAGGCTATGTCTTGATGAAAGAATGAAGAGATTGTAAGCTTAATGGCGGCTTATTATAGATCTGTTTCGGCAACCGTTCACCTTTTCCGAACGGCGTTATGGAACCGTCCGAAACCTTAACGGCTGGGAGACGTTTCAGATGGCGTCAGAGTCAATGAACAGGCAACCCGTACAACAGACAACATTATTTTTTCACAAGGCACATTTAGTACTCAGAGGAAAAGACAAAGGACTCGGAAAACATTCCAAGTACCCGGATCTTATTAATTATTACGTGGAATTACAACAGAGATACACGGATACATCTTGAGATACAACAGCTTCCAGTACAAGTTCACTCAGGATGTAAGACGCTACTCTAGTGTAATCAAGGTACAGAGTCTTGATGCACGATGCACCAAAGACCGGGTTTAGTGAGACGCAGTAAAGCAGACACAGAACCTTGGGTAGACACTATCTTTTCAGTGCATCCCAAGGTGGGTTCAAGCCTCTACCCTAGTACACAAGGAACTCGGTAGTAGGCCCTAACCCTAGCGCCTTTTGACAACCTGTGACCCTGAGGTTGCCCATGATGCGGGAGTCACAAGAGTTCTTCTAGGCGCACCTCTGTATCCCTCTGCTCGCGACCACTTGGAAACCACCCTGATGGATGGTCCCTTCACAAGAGTTCTTTTGGACACCACAACTATCTTACATAAGGTAGACACCCGGGGGCTCAGAAATTTCCACTGCAAATACTATAACACTCAAGAGACTAAGAGAAGTCATATACTCAGGAAGGTGTGGCTTCCTTGCTCCCCAGGCAAGGTATTTATAGGCGACCGCTCCTGGTCTATGGACACAATTCACGGATATAAGTAACCAGAGATCAATAAATTTCTCTGTGTACTGTCGCACATGTGAAGCCTGGCACCAGTGATGGGTTTGCTTCACATGAATACTTCAAGAGGAAGACGACAAAGTTTCACAGTTGCAGAACACGACAAGAATCATCAATGTAGACAAGTGAAACAGTCATTAACCAATTATTGTTGTCCTTCTGGTAATTTTTATTCAGTGGGGGGTGACGAGGGATGTTTGATGAAAACATTACCCACCTGAAGCCGAATATTTATTACTCGGATGGATTAAGCAACAGATCAATGTCATGTTTTAATTTATTTATAAACCTTATGGATTACCCGGATGATATATTGGAGACCCCAAGTACCGACTACTTGAGTACTCGGAACTCGGGCTCAGGGGCTGCAGGGTATATACCATAAAGGAAATGTTTTTCTTAGCTAAAGATTACTTGGGAAAAGCTCAAAAAATCCTCAAAGTTATTATAAATAACAAGAGGCTTGGGGGCTACACCCTATGGGTGCACTTTTCAGGAAAAAGTGCACACCATGGAAGTTTTTTACCTACAGAGCACCTCAAGATTTCTCAAGACATTACTCGGAGATTCTCAAAGAGAAACCAGAAGATAACGTTTTAGAGAAATGATGAAGAGCTCGGGGGCTTGACGGACCAGGATGTCAGAGATATCATCAGAAGATGATTACTCCGACTAACCCTGGGCGATACGGGAGATCCGAAGACTTGATACGAAGCATACATGGATTAGGACTCTCATTGTAACTTAGTTGAGTTCCTCAAGGAAGTCTTGTAATTAGAATAGTCCTCCTGTGTTGTAACCGACTAGGACTCGGTATACGCCGTGCTTCACCCTGATATATAAGGGGAAGCGGGCGCCGATCCCTATCATTGAATCTTGAATCATAACACAAGGCACACGCCGCCACTGGACGTAAGGTATTACGCTATTAAGCGGCCTGAACCAGTATAAATCGTTGTCCCTGTGTACTCGCCGAGTTCTACGAACGCCGATCCCCACCGAACAAATCATTTGAGAATCCTCAAGACGAGTTGCCGGTTAACAAACACCGACAACTCCTCTCTCTTGCGCTAAAAGCAAAACTCCCTCAAGTGCCCATCTCTTCCACAGTGCTCACAGTGGTACCTCACCGCTCTCATAGGGGGTTGTTGGTACTCACGATAGTGGGTGTGGATCACTTTTCCCTTTTGTGGCATGAGCTCCTCATGGATAGGTGGCATAATGTCTAGTTTGTTCCTGAGGTGGTTTGGTTTTGGAGCCCATGTCTGTTTCTTGGGTGGAGCTCTTGGAGGTTCCACAAACACTCCATCCTTGGTGTTAGGCTTGAGAGGCTCTTTGGGTGGTATCCTGGTTAGCTTGGGAGTAGTGGTGGAGTTGGGCTTCTCACTCGGATTAATACCACTCGACTCTCCAATCCTACCAAAAGAGGCAGCACTCACCATCCCTTGAGCAAAACCTACACCTGGACCTCCAGCAGAACACTTGAATTCGGCAATCATCATCCCAAGCTACGGCTCACCACAAGACACCCGTGACAAGATGGTCTGAAGGTATGTGTTTTCTTCCTCGGTTTGCATCTTGTCATGCTGCACGTTTGCGATCTCCATCTCCAAACCCTCACACAAGGCACACCTAGACACACAAGTGCTACCCGAGCTGGCCTTCTCAAGAGACACAATCTTGGCATTCTTCTCTGCCAACTCGGATTGCAAGCCTGCACAAGATTTGCACGCACCAAGCACTGAGGATCTAGCCCTAAGCTCATCCACCTCTCCAACCAAGGCAACATACTTCCCCCTCAAGGTGAGAAGGTTAGTCATGTGCTTGGAGCACATCTCACACTCATCCTCCTCAGTGACAACAACGGTGGACTTGACAGACTCAAGTTCTTTCACCGCATCCTCCCACTTCTGCCTAAACTCCTTCCTCTCTCTAGCAGCACGCCTAAGCAGCTTGTCTTGACTAAGGAGGGCGACAGTAAGTTTATCGACCTCAGCAGAAAGCTCATCAGTAGTTTGTGATACCTGGGAGGTGCCATCATTGTTGTCGTCGTCGTTCTAAGGAATCTCCTCCAGCTCGCCGTTGACCTCATCACCCAGGCCCATGGTGCAGAAACCCTCGTTGTCGGCGAAGAAGCAGAGGCCGTTCAGCTTGTCCTCGATCTTCTTCTTCTTCTCGGACTCATCGTCGCTTGACATAGCGGAGTCGTCATCCGAGTCGTCGATGTCACTGAGCGTGGAGAAGAAGGCACACTGCTCGGCCTGGGCCTTCTCCAAGTACTTCTCCTTGATGTACTCCTTGTTGAAGCCACCCCTCCGCTTGTGCTTGGCGCGGACGTACTTCTCCTTGCGCTTGCTGGAGTCATACTTGTGGCCATGATCCGCCTTGCCGGAGACTTGCTTGTTCTTCTTCGGGCAATTGGCGATGAAGTGGTCTGAGCCTCCACACTCGTAGCAGCCACCTCGTCATCCTCTGCGGCGACGGTTCATGCGGTTGTTGTGGAACCGCGAGAACCGGTTGGCAAGCAGGGCCAACTCATCGTCAGCCATGAACTCCAGTTGCTCCTCTGTGACAGAAAGAAGAGATGACAAAGGAAAGCCTCTAGAGGTGTTAGCAGAAGAGCCAGAAACCAAAGCCATCGACGGGCCAGAAGGATTTTCATAAGAAGCCCTCGCCATGGCATCAATCTCACTGGACTTGAGCTTACTAAAGAGCTCATCGCACGTGAGAGTATCATAGTTAGGCGATTCGATGATCGCCTGAACCTTGGAGTCCCACACCGACCGATCGAGAGTGTGTAAAACCTTGAGAGCCCTCTGATGATCGTCAAAAGGAAACAACTCCTTGTTAGCCCTCATCCTGTTGACAATCACCTAAAAGCGAGCGAATAAACTTTATATGCTCTCGCCAAGGCATGTGTCGAAAGTTCTCATACTCTCGCTTGTGCGACTCGTAGAGACGTGTTTTGACATGAGTGGTGCCCTCATGAAATGCATGAGAGTAGCCCAAATCTCCCGAGCCGTAGCGAGGTAAGAAACGTGATCAAACTCAGACATGCTCAAACAGGAGAAAAGAGCATTACAGGCTCGGCTATTGGCATCGTGCTCATCAATCTGATGCTGAGTCGCACGACCAGCCAAGACCACGTAATCAGCAGAGTTGCAAATATCCCAAATGGAAGCACCGATACTCTGGAGATATGCTGACATACGTATCTTCCAATACGCATAGTTCGTCCCATCGAAAAACGATGGTTTGCCCATGCCGCGATCCATGTCGCCTTCTATGGATCTGGAACCGGCTAAGGTGGAAGATCTTTAACCCGCTCTGATACCAATTGAAGGACCGAGAACGCTACCAGAAAGCGACCAGAGGGGGTGAATGGGAGCCTAAAAATTTCTCTCAAAACTTTGGCCTCTATCTCGAAAATCAACCCCCAAAAGCTTCGACCGAAACGTGATGCCCACGACCCTTGGAAGAGGGTGGATGATCCCTAGGATCACAGCGAGGCACCACCAAATGAGAGCGAGTCGAAACCCAAAAGCTCCGGCTCAAGTTCAACCTCTAAAAACTGACTCCCAAACATAGATGGAAGGCTACGTCGGGAAAACTCCAAATACCTATGCTAACAAGTAGCAAAGATACCAAGAGAGGTTCCTTGGTTAACTCTAGGGCCAAACGAGAAGTCCAAAAACCAAGCCGAAAAGTCGGGAGAGCAAACGCACTAAAAATCAGCACACAGCCGAGTCCCGGACTGTCCGGAAGTACGGTCCCGGACTGTCCGCCCTATGCCGGACTGTCCACGCTCTGATGGCGGACTGTCCGCCGACCAAAAGAACAAAACAACACTGCTGCTGAAGTCTCCCTGGACAGTCCCAGACTATCCGCGCATGACAACGGTGGACTATCCGCCGGTCAACCTGGACAGGAACAGTCAAGCTGCGCAGCCACTGGTCTGGCTCGAGCCCGACGCACGGACTGTCCGCGGGCACAGCGGCGGACTGTCCGCGAGTGCCCAGAGAGGGCGATTTCGGTTGCCCTTCACCCAAATCTCCCCAAATCCGATCCAAATCAAAATCCCTTGTTCCCAAACTTGGAGAAGATGATCACGAGGTAGTTGGAAGACTATCCCCAAGAAATCATCCGCTCAAATCAAATTAATCAACGGGAAATTGAAGGGGAAGGTGTATGAACCGAAAAAGCGCCACGAAACTTGAATCGACCCGATCTACTTGTTCGTGAGGAGTTAGCTGAATTCCTTCACTGGAAATGATCTCCTCACATCAAAGAACAAGTTGGTTCAAGTGGATTCGAAAAAGACGCAGCGTAGAGAGAGATGGAGTGACAGGAAAATCGTGGAGAAACGAAGAACGCGAAGAACAAGTTCAAAACGCGAATCCAAACCACGAATTGCAACCGTGTGGCTACCACACGAGACAATAGTGAGATTACGGCCTCACTTCCTCAAAATCTCACGAACACAGAGGTGTGATTGTCGTCTCTGCGGATCTCAGTTAGCTACAATAGAGAATGGGAGAGAGGAAACCCTAGAATGAAAATAGCAATGGCTGAGATGAGTTGGGAGGTGGGTGTCTCCCTCTACTTATCCTAATCCTATTCCCAATCTACCCCTAATTATACACAGAGCGAACCAGCTAAACCCTAAGGTTATTCTGGACCAACTCAAGGTAGATGGTGATCCGACGGCCACGCCCGCACAATAGGTAGCTTTGCCTCGACACGACCTCACCGATTGCCGCCACGTGCCGCCACCTCTCTGCTCGTCCTTTTCACGGACCTCCCCCCGGTTTGGAGGCCGAAACTGGGAAACCTAGGCCATCCCCCGGTTTTGAGGCCTAAACCGGGAAACCTGTCGTCCGTCGCCTGAGTTTTGTGGCCCAAACTCAGAAACCTGCCAGCACCCAGGTTTTGAGGCTCAAATCTGGAAACCGTCCTTAGCCCGAGTTTTGTGGCCCAAACTCGGAAACCGGCCGCACCCAGGTTTTGAGGCCCAAACCTGGAAACCGTCCACTCGGTGGTTTTTCTGTGGCTCAACCACCAAACCGAGCCGTAGAGGGGATGCACCGCCCGTGCACCCCATCCACACACAAGTCTTCACTTGTCGCTGTCACAGGCTGTCAGCCACCATGGCCGATCCTCAGGCCACCGGTCCGTCAGTCCAAGCCTCACGTCCGCCCTTCACCACTCCGGGTCCATCGGCACGACACGTCTCTACTTGACCTTCACCTATCCTTTGATCACCGTATCCGAGCTCAACACCTGCACAACACAAGCCAAAGAACATGCGCATCATCCCAGTTGACAATCACTCATCATCTCAAGATCCAGCATACACCCATGTATCCGCAATCTCCCCCTTGATGAGTGCATTGTCAACTACCAACACAAATCATATGAATGTAGAAGAAAGGAGGAAGAAGAAGTAAGTGAACTCAACCAATCGAACAAAAGCGAAGCAAAGCCAGAAGAAGTCGAATGGAGTGAGATAACTTTGTTCCCAAAGACATGGGCAATGGCTCGACTCAACCAAGCAAAGCAAAGCTAGCCCTCAAGAAGAGGTAGAACGGGCTCAACACCGCTAGCGAGAAAGAGGGAGCGAGGAAGACAAAGAGAAGCTAGTCCCTCCAGAAGGAGGCAAAGGCTCAACACAACTAGCCAAAACTGCTCCAATCCAATTGAAAGACCATATAGGCTGAAAGTCGCTCCAAACCAATTGAACAGCTCGTCAAAGCAGAAATCGAGCAAACTCCCCCTAAACATGAACTCCCCCTTCAATAGTGCATACAACTAGAGACATGATTTGTCAAAATTTCTCTCCCTTAGTTGAAAATGCACACAACAAGGCAAAATGCATATAAGTCACAAATGCAGGTTAGCAGCTTCAGATATAGAATCGATAGATTTAATAGATGCTCTAAAGAGTGCTGAACCAATGATTCAACAACAAGCATAAATGCCAACAAAGGCTCAAACTGATCACAAAATATGAAATATGAACATATGAGCAAAGTGAACAGTTTTGAATCCATTCAGAAAAAGCTTCACTATCGAAATAGCACCAAACATGTATAGACAGGAAGTTACACAAATGCTAAACATGTATACAAGGTGAACTACCCCTAGCAAAGTTCAATCATCATGCTATAGAATGAAACATAGACTTGTGTTTTCAAAATTTTATCGGAGTTGCAGTGGTGATTACACAAGTTTGAAATTTCAGCATGTGACTGCGAGAGGTTGAAGACTTGACATTGCCTAACTTTTCAACCGAGCTAAGCCTATGCATAAGCAATCAGAAGCTTGAAGCAACGGTTTCGGTCTTACACTAGCTCAAGTTTAACTCGATGTGCAATGAGAAACAGTCTCGATACTGTGATGTGTTGTCAAGTGATCCCATCTCAATCTTTTCAATTCACTTAGACTTGGTTCCAATTTTAGCAAAATATGAACATACCAAGCAAGTGAAAGACTCAAAACTAGAGACATAACAACCCAGCATATATGAAAAGCCCAAGTGACTTCAACACATTCTACACATGCTAGTTGCCAAACTCAATGGTGAACATGTTTCAAATTTTATGATGAATTAAAGTTCTGAAAAATAGCTCAGCTCACAACATGTATCAGTGATCAAAAAGAGCCTAAGCTACAAGCATCATCATGTATCATCAGAACATACACTAATCAGAGCATAGATTCATTCTACAGATTATAGACATGAAGCTCGAAAAGATAAAGATGATGAAATGCAGAAATCAAACAAGAACAAAATAAAAGTAGTCAGTCTATATTACAAGAACTAAAATGTTTTCCCCATCTAAAAGGGAAAACACACACTAAGCTCACCTCACAACCTAGCAAAGGTTGATTGGTCCAAAGGCTTGGTGAAAATGTCTGCGAACTGAAGATGAGTATCGACATGGTGAAGGTCGATATCACCCTTCTCATAGTTGTCTCGCAAGAAATGAAAGCGCACATCAATGTGTTTGGTCATAGAATGCAGCACGGGGTTCTTAGCAACGCTAATCGCACTCGTGCTGTCACAAAGCAATGGAACTCGAGAAAAACTCAGACCAAAATCACGCAAAGTGGCCATCATCCATAACAACTAAGAACAGCAGCTAGCCGTAGCAACATATTCAGCCTTTGTGGTAGACTGAGCGACACTAGACTGCTTGCGAGAAGACCAAGACACAAGAGAAGAACCAAAAACTGACAAGTCCCAGAAGTGGACTTGTGCTCAAGTCGGCAACCAGCAAAATCAGCATCCGAGTAACCGCAAAGGGAGAGGGTGGAAGAAGCTGAATACCAAATTCCAAACTCAGGTGTGAAACAGAGATACCTCATAATGCGCTTGACTGCCTGACGGTGGGACGTGCGCGGCGACGACTGAAATCGTGTGCAAAGACACACCGTGAACTGAATGTCCGGGCGTGTCGCCGTCAGGTACAGCAGCGACCCGATCATGCTTCGGTACTCCTTCTGGTCCACAGCTTCTCCATCCTTGTCCGCATCCAGGGCCATCATGGTCGACATGGGTGTTGGAAGAGGCTTGGGCTCACCCTTATCAAACTTCTTCAATATGTCCTTGGTGTACTTGCCCTCGTGCACAAACGTCCCCTCTCGGGATTGCTTGATTTGTGTGACACCCTAGTGTCAAGCACTACATTAGGAACTACATTTAGCTACTAAAATTCATGAGCAATGCATTGCATCATTTCATGTGCATGAAAGTGCTTTTGTCTTTTATTTGTTTATTTGGATTTTGGTTTCTATAAGACTTGGTTGTTTGAATGGATTTTTGTCTTTTTTTTTACATGAAAGACCGTGGGGGAGTTCCCCATGGTGCAAGAGAATATATTAAAGGAACAGGGAAAACAGAACAAGTTGAAGGAATACTTACAAAGAGGAGGAAGGAGGGGAAACTAAAGATGCTATACTAGACTAAACTCGGGGAGGTGGGAGTGGAGTTACAGAGAATCAAGCCAACATACAACTAAGCCTCTCGAAGCAACACTAAGTCTATGAGACTGCAGAGCTACCTCAGTTTTGAAATTACAAATTAAAGCCACCAAGCAAAGGTAGCAGGAAGGCCATCAAAAAATTTCCTATTTCTAATCTTCCAAAGTTCCCAAGTAGCAATGAGAACCATTTCGATAAAAAAGGAGAAACTAGCCTGTTGATTTGTTCTCAAGATTCTTTTATGAATGTCAGGATCATTGTCCCAGACAATGCCAAGCTTCTCCCAACATCTCTTAGCAAAATCACATCCAAAAAACAAGTGCTCAATTGTCTCTTCTTCTCCATTTGAACAGAGGACACAAAAGAAGTTTGGTTGCACATTGAAGTGTCTTCTGGAGAGCATATTTCTGGTGTTTAGTCTATCCAAGAGAAGCAGCCAAACAAAAAATTTCACTCTAGGAGTTACCTTTGATTTCCAGATAGCTGCAAATGAGTGGGGAACATGAACTGTAGAGAAAGCCAACTGTCTTGGCAATTAATTTATTGAGTATAACACTTTCTATATTGACACCTTGACCTAGATCAGTATAGTTTAATTATTAAAAATGTGCGAATAAAAATATTTTATGGCTCAAAAATTGGCTTTATTTATGTGGAGGCTGAGGAAATGATTTTCAGAAAAAGTGTCTTATAAGAAAGTTGTAGAGAAAATTATTTTGAGCAACTTTTATTTTTGGGTCAAAGTCCAGTTTTGAGTTTTTGAAACTGATTTGAAATGGTCAAAGTTGGAAAAGATTTGGAAAAAGAAAAAGGGAAACGTTTTCACCCGACGCCAGCCCTTCGGCCCAAACGGCCTTTCGGCCCAGGTCCAGCCGCGCGCCGCGCGCCGCTCCCACCCGCGCGCTCGCCCACGACGCGCCGCGCGCGACCGGCGCCGCGCCGTACGCCGGCCGGATTGTCGCGTGGCGGCCTGCCTCTGCTCCAAATCCTCGCTGGCCACTCCTTGCTCGATCTTCTCCCACCCACGCGCGCAAGGATCTTCCCTATCCACTCGCTCGCCGCCTCGGCTGCCGCGCGCGCGCCCTCGCCTGCTGCGCTGCTCGCCGTCGCAGGATCCGCCACGACCGCCGGCTGACCGAGCCCACGACCAAAACCCCCGCGCACCGCACTCCTCCTCCCTTCACCTGCCATTGTGCTCACTCTCACTCGCCCTCACACTCTCCTCCCCACACAACCAAGCAAGGCCGAGCGCTCTGCTCGCCCTCGCCACCGCACGCCACTGCGAGAGCACCTCGCCGTTCCAGCCTTACGAGAGCCCCTCGGCTCGATTCCTCGCGCACACCGCTTCGCCTCATTCCCGCACACACGGTGCGCGCGATCTCTCCGCCAGCCGAACTCCCCTGACGTCGGAACACGCCGCGCCTCCTTCGGCCGCCATTCGCCGCCGAGGAGCCCGCGTCACCGTTCCACGCCGACCGAGCCTCCGCCGAGCCCCATCTTCCCCGAAGCTCTTCACCGCACCAAAGCAAGGTGAGAACACCTTCCAGCCTCAACGCTATCGCTCCCTACCTCCCTCTACTCCCCGGTCGAGCGCCATTAGCGCCGCCATGGCCCTCGCACGTGGTCAAGCTTCCCCGGAGCTTTTTCGGCCAAACCAACCCCCTAGCTCTCCTTCCTAGGGTTAGTCAAGCATGGCGCACGCACTAATTAGGCCAGTGACCGCCGGAGATGGCACGGCCAAGCCTCACCGCCGCCACCGTCCGCCATGGCTCGCCGCCAGCGAGCTACGGCCACCCACTGGCCAGACCGTCACCACCAATGGGTTCGCCTCGTCGAGACGAACTCATCAAGCCTAGTCTCACCGCCGGCAACCCCACCGGCGGCGAGCAATCGTCGGTCAAAGCCGTCCCCTGTTCGGCTTCCACCGATGGGTGGGTCCGTTGACCCGCGGACCCCACGCGTCAGCCGCACACGGTCCATTGACCGAGTCTGTGCAAGTTGGGCCGGAAGAGTTCAAACGTTTTTCTTTTTCCTTTTATTTTTCAGAAAACCTTGTTTAATTTGTGCAACACATTTTATTGATCCAAAAGAGGTGTTTTCAGTTTTGATAACTTGTTCATGAATAGGTCTATTAGGGAAAAATATAAAAGTATTTCTGGTAAAAGTTTATTATACTGTTTTTATTTAATCCAGTTTATGTGCTTTTGTTTAGATAAATAGGTTTATATGTTTTCTGGTTGAATTAATTCATGGCAAAAATTTGTGTAGGTTTCTTATCAGGTTATGTGACTGTGAAAAATTTATGAGGCCCTATTTCTGTAGAAAAAGTATCTTTTTAGGCTTAAATTCCTTTTTAACTGTTTTCTTAGAAAAATTGTTAAAATGATTTATATTTGAAAATAAAATGTGCGAAAATTTATGTAGTCTCTGTGTATTATGTTTAAGCTGATAAAAATGCAAGGAATAGGTTGTTGTACGGAAAAATAAAGAGTTACAGTATAAATGTGCTTTTCTGTGTTTTTCATAGAAAATTCATGTAGAAAAGAATATAATGTTTCTGTTCATGGAACTTTCTTGATCAATATGCAATGCATAGTAGAATCTGAAAAAAATATGAAAATGAAGGTTTCACCCTTTTCAAGTAGGGTTGCAGTTCAAAGGATTTTTTGAAATAAACTGGTTTATTTTATGTAGATTTATATGTTCATGCTTTACCAGTAAGTTTTTTGCAGTAGAGTGGTTATAGGCATATGAAGCTAGAAAAAATATGAAATCTGTTGTTTGACACTTTTCATAAGAAAAGATAGTTCAAAGCACCTTTTGGACAGTTTGTTTCATCTTTTTGTATCTGATGTTCAGTAATTTAGCTTTTGCTGAAATTTGTACAGGAAAGTCCAGTAAGTGTAAGTTGCATACTAGAATTTTTGTGGATTTTTCTGAGATCAGAAAAATACACTTGCTGTTCAAACCTCGATTTCTCTTGAATTGATAAAAAAGGAAATGGTTAAAATAATGATTTTGTTTTATGTGGTAAATAAGTACTTTCCTCAATGTCAAAAGTTGTTCAACAAGTTGGTTTTGTTGGTTTGCAAGGAATGTTCACATTACATCCCATCATACATACACCCCGCATTAATTATGTATACATCGCATTGCAATAGGATCGACAGCCCCGGAGCCCGACCAGGAGCTGGAAGTAAACGTCGAGCAGGAGATCTCGGAAGTGCTCAGGAGCGAGGAGGCCGACCCTGCACCAGAAACTAACTTGCCCGAGTGCCCCTCTCATGAGGCCTCGGTCTTCACCCATGGCAAGCCCTGGAGCATCTTAAGTCTCCCAGCTTTTACAATTAATTTACTTGAGTATTTTATATTGTGATGCATTAGGTATAGGAGTTGATTGAATCCCAATTGTTGCATTACCATTCCTTGATTATTGTTTACACCTGCCTTGTTTTCCTGTTACTTATTCACAAGTAGAACTACTTAGCCTGCTTAATAAAAGTAGTAGTTAAGGATGTTTCCGTAATACCCTGATGGGTAGTTACCGGATCACGGTTGGCTATATTTGCTATCGTGGAAAAGAACCGGAGTAGTAATGAAATACGGTCAACTGAAAGGCAAGGCACAAGTTTGGAAACTTGGGGCAGTCCGTCCGTTAGATCGTGTAGGTTTGTATCGATGTTGGCCCTCGTTCATTTTTGAAAGCGCCCTTTTACTTAGGGATATGTCGGTTTTGTAATCATCGGCCCCAAAGCCGGTTAGACGCTGTTCGGGCCGGTCTCAACCCGTGTCGCACCCTCTAGTATGGAAACACGATCTGCTGCGGAATGGCCATCGTATAGTTCCAATTGGGTGGTCCGTGCTGTGAGCCGCGACGATTACCGCCACGAACTAGCATCGACCGGTTACCCAATGCATGGACCCGACGGGGAAAGTGTGGGTTGGTATTAAAGGTTTGTCACCAGCTGGTTTGGAATTTGATTCGAGTCGCCGTCTCCCCCGGTTAGTGGGAAACTATGCCGAGCTTCACCACGATACAACTCCATGTGATAGTCAAGGTTCAACTAAAATTTGATAAGTCAACTGGATATGGTTCTATTATTGATTGTTAGACTAAAGTGGATGTAATAGTTTAGGTGCGAATCTAGACTAAGAGGTAGGTCTAAAATTTGACTGCTCACCGATAACACTAAATATCTCCCTCTTAAATTGAGTTTTTCGCAATTAAGATCCCAGCTCCACCAAAAAGGCCTTGCATACCCTTGGTGTCTTTATTTTCAGTTGGACGGGTAAGTCTAGCTGAGTACATTCCCATACTCAAGGTTTATCCCGTTGTTGCAGATGGCCAGGTTTACTACGGCTATTGTAAGCATTGCCTCTACCCCGTGGAGGGTGATGAGGAGTAGGCCCAGGGCAGGGTCATCCAGAAGCTTCTTCTTTTCTTTTGCTGGACTCCGACTGCTGGTGGCACACTGTTTGAAAAAGGAGGAGTGAGTTATCAAAAACAATGTTTTATTTGGACCACATATGTGGTGGTTGTGTTTCAAAGTACTTCTCCTTGATGTACTCCTTGTTGAAGCCGCCCCTCCGCTTGTGCTTGGCGGGGACATACTTCTCCTTGCGCTTGCCAGAGTCATACTTGTGGCCATGATCCGCCTTGTCGAAGACTTGCTTGTTCTTCTTTGGGCAATTGGCGATGAAGTGGTCGAGCCTCCACACTCGTAGCAGCCACCTCGTCCTCCTCCGCGGCGACGATTCATGCAGTCGTTGTGGAAACCCGACAACCGGTTGGCAAGCAGGGACAACTCGTCGTCCGCCATGAACTCGAGCTGCTCCTCTGTGATAGAAAGAAGAGATGACAAAGCAAAGCCTCCAGAGGTGTTAGCAGAAGAGCCAGAAACCAAAGCCATCGACGGGCTAGAAGGATTTTCATAAGAAGCCCTCGCCGTGGCATCAATCTCACTGGACTTGAGCTTACTAAAGAGCTTGTCACACGTGAGAGTCTCATAGTTAGGCGATTCGATGATCGCCTAAACCTTGGAGTCCCACACCGACCGATCGAGAGTGTGTAAAAGCTTGAGAGCCCTCTCATGATCGTCAAAAGGAAACAGCTCCTTGTTATCCCTCATCCTGTTGACAATCACCTGAAAGTGAGCGAATAAACTTTCTATGCTCTCGCCAGGCATGTGTTGAAAGTTCTCATACTCTCGCATGTGCGACTCGTAGAGACGGGTTTTGACTTGAGTGGTGCCCTCATGAAACGCATGAGAGTAGCCCAAATCTCCCGAGCCGTAGCGAGGTGAGAAACGCGATCAAACTCAGACATGCTCAAACAGGAGAAAAGAGCATTACGGGCTCGGCTATTGGCATCGTGCTCATCGATCTGATGTTGAGTCGCACGAGCAGCCAAGACCACGTAATCAGCAGAGTTGCAAATATCCCAATTGGAAGCACTGATAGTCTGGTGATAGGCCGACATACGTATCTTCCAATATGCATAGTTCGTCCCATCGAAAAACGGCGGTTTGCCCACGCCGCGATCCATGTCGCCTTCTGTGGATCTGGAACCGGCTAAGGTGGAAGATCCTTAACCCGCTCTGATACCAATTGAAGGACCGAGAACGCTACCAGAAAGCGACCAGAGGGGGGGTGAATGGGAGCCTAAAAATTTCTCTCAAAACTTTGGCCTCTATCCCGAAAATCAACCCCCAAAAGCTTCGACTGAAACGTGATGCCCACGACCCTTGGAAGAGGGTGGATGATCCCTAGGATCATAGCGAGGCACCACCAAACGAGAGCGAGTCGAAACCCAAAAGCTCCGACTCAAGTTCAACCTCTAAAAACCGACTCCCGAACATAGATGGAAGGCTACGTTGGGAAAACTCCAAATACCTATGCTAACAATTAGCAAAGATACCTAGAGAGGTTCCTTGGTTAACTCTAGGGCCAAACAAGAAGTCCAAAAACCAAGCCAAAAAGCCGGGAGAGCAAACGCACTAAAAATTAGGACACAGCCGAGTCCTGGACTGTCCGGAAGTACGGTCCCGGACTGTCCGCCATATGCCGGACTGTCCGTGCTCTGATGGCGGACTGTCCGCCGGCCAATAGAACAAAACAGCACTGCTGCTGAAGTCTCCCTGGATAGTCCCGGAGTGTCCGCGGATGACAACGGCGGACTGTCCGCTGGTGAACCTAGACAGGAACAGTCGAGCTGCGCAGCCACTGGTCTGGCTCGAGCCCGATGTGCGGACTGTCCGCGGGCACAACGGCGGACTATCCACGAGTGCACAGAGAGGGTGATTTCGGTTGCCCTTTACCCAAATCTCCCCAAATCCGATCCAAATCAAAATCCCTTGTTCCCAAACTTGGAGAAGATGATCACGAGGTATTTGGAAGACTATCCCCCAAGAAATCACCCGCTCAAATCAACTTAATCAACGGGAAATCGAAGGGGAAGGTGTATGAACCCAAAAAGCGCCATGAAACTGGAATCGACCTGATCTACTTGTTCGTGAGGAGTTAGATGAATTCCTTTGGTGGAAATGATCTCCTCACATCAAAGAACAAGTTGGTTCAAGTAGATTCGAAAAAGACGCAGCGTAGAGAGAGATTGAGTGACGGGAAAATCGTGGGGAAACGAAGAACACGAAGAACAAGTTCAAAACGCGAATCAAAACCACGAATTGCAACCGTGTGGCTATCACACGAGACAATAGTGAGATTACGGTGTCACTTCCTCAAAATCTCACGAACACTGAAGGACCGAGAATGCAATAGCAAGGCGACAAGAGGAGGGGTGAATGGGAGCTCAAAAATTTCTCTCGAAACTTCGGCCTGTGTCCCACAAATCAATCCCCAAAAGCTTCGATCAAAACCGTGATGCCCACGACCCTTGGAAAAGGGTGGATGATCCCTAGTATCACAGCGAGGCACCACCAAGCGATAGCAACCCAAACGCCAAAAGCACCAGCACAAGTTCGACCTCTAAAACCTAGTCCCGAACGTAGATTGAAGCCTACATCGAGAAATCCCAAAATATCGATGCTAACAAGTAGCAAAGATACCTAGAGAGGTTCGTTGGTGAACAATAGGGTCAATCGAGAAGTCCTGAAACCAAGCGAAGAAGCCGGGAGAGCAAACGCACAAAGGCGCAACCTACAGCCGATTCCCGGACTGTCCGGACTCCCAGTCCCGGACTGTCCGCGCCAGGAGCAGACTGTCTGCGGTCCCCTGGCGGACTGTCCGCCGGCAAGAATCGCCAAACAACACAGTTGCTGAAAGTAACCTGCTCGGGCCCGGACTGTCCGCGTCTACCAACGGCAGACTGTCCGCCGGTCACCCGAGACAGCACAGCCGAGCCACGCGACCACTGCTTGGTCGGAGCCCGACGCGCGGACTGTCTGCGCCCCCAACGGCGGACTATCCGCGAGTGCCCAGTGAGGGCGATTTTGGTCGCCCTCAACTCAAATCTCCCCAAATCCGATTCAACTCAAAATCCCTAGTTCCCAAACTTGGAGATGATGATCACGAGATAGTTAGGAGACTATCCCCAAAAAATCATCTGCTCAAATCAACTCAAACACCAGGAAATCAAAAGGGAGGGAGTATGAACGAAAACGCACCACGAAAACGAAATCGACCCGATCTACTTGTTCGTGAGGAGTTAGATGAATTCCTTCGGTGGAAATGATCTCCTCACTATAAAGAACAATTTGATTCAAGTGGAATTCAAAAAGATGCAGTAGAGAGGGAGATCGAGTGATGGGAAAATCGCGGAGAAACGAAGAACGCGAAGAACACGAACAAAACGCGAATCAACACATCGATCTGCAACCATGTGGCTACCACACGCTACAACAGTGAGATTACGGTCTCACTTCCTAAAAATCTCCAGTACATAGAGGTATGGTTCTCTGCGGATCTCAGTTGCTACAGCAGGGGATTGGGAGAGCAGGAAAACCTAGAAGGCAAAGAGCAAATGACTGAGATAGAATGGGAGGTGGGTGTCTCCCTCTACTTATCCTAATTCTAGTTCCCACTCTACCCCTAACTAATTAAAGAGCGAACCAGCTAAACCCTAGGGTTATTCTGGACAAACTCGAAGTAGTTGCTAATCCGATGGCCACGCCCGCACAACTGGTAGCGTTGCCTCGACGCAACCTCACCGATTGCCGCCACGTGCCGCCACCGCTCTACTCCTCCTTTTCCTGGACCTCACCCCCAGTTTTGAGGCCCAAACCGAGAAACCAGCCTTCACGACCAACCCCCGGTTTTGAGGCCCAAACCGGGAAACCAGCCGTCCATCGCCTGAGTTTTGTGGCCCAAACTCAGAAACTCGCAGCGCCCAGGTTTTGAGGCCCAAACCTGGAAACCGTCCTCTCGATGGTTTTTCTGTGGCTCAACCATCAAACCGACGCAGGGATGCACCGCCTGTGCACCCCGTCCACCAACATGTGTCCCCAGGTCCTCGACCCAAGCAACACCATGCCCGCAAGTCTTCGCTCGTCGCTATCCCAGGCTGTCAGCCACCACAGCTGATCCTCAGGCCACCGGTCCCTCAGTCCAAGCCTCACGTCCGCCCTTCATCGCTCCCGGTCCACCGGCACGGCACGTCTCTACTTGACCTTCACCTTGCCTTTGATCACTGTATCCGTGCTCGACACCTGCACAACACAAGCCAAAGAACATGCGCATCATCCCAGTTGACAATCACTCATCACTCGAGACTCGGCATACACCCATGTATCCGCAATCTCCCCCTTGATGAGTGCATTGTCAACTACCAACACAAATCATAATGGAATAGAAGAAGGAAGAAGAAGGAGAAGAGAGAACTCGTCCAAATGACCCAAAAGCATATCAAAGCCAGAAGAAGGTCAAGTGAAAGAGCAAAACAACTTGGTCCCCAAAGACATGGGCAACGGCTCGACACAACCAAGCAAAGCAAAGCTAGCCCTCAAGAAGAGGTAGAACAGGCACAACACCACTAGCGAGAAAGCTCGACACCAATTGAAATACCAATTGAAATTCAAGCAGAATAGAGCTAGCCCTCAAGAAGAGGCAGAACGGGCTCAACACCGCTAGCAGAAAAGCTCCGAACCAATTGGAAAATTCAAAATCTAAAAAATCCGAGCCAGCTCAAACTCCCCCTCCAATAGTGCACACAACCAGGAAATCTCCCCCTTAGTTGATATTATGATTTGAGAGAATTTCTCCCCCTTAGTTGAAAATGCACTATCAAGTAACTCCCCTCCAAAATGCATATGAGTCAAAATGCAAGTTAGCAGCTTCAGAAATATAGTCGATAGAATATGAAGATGCTCGACAAAATGCTGATTCGATGACTCAACAATATGCAAAGAATGCTAGCAAGGGTTCTAACTGATCACCAAATATGAAATATGAACATGTAAGCAAAGTGAGCAGTTTTAGCCATTCAGAAAAGGATGTTCACCATAAAAATAGCACTGACATGTATAGACAGGAAGTCAAACATGTGCTAAACATGTATACAAAGTGAACTACCCCTAGCAAGGTTCAATCATCATGCTATAGAATGAAACATAGACTTGTGTATTCAAATTTTATCAGAGTTGCAGCGGTTAAATTACACAAGTTCAAATTTCAGCATGTGATTGCGAGAGGTTGAGAGCTTGTCTTTGCCTAACTTTTCAACTGTGCGAAGCCTATGCAGAAGCAATCAGAAGCTTAAAGCAACAGTTTCGGTCATACACTACACAGCTCAAGTTTAACTCAAAGTGCAATGAGAAACAGTCTCGATACTGTGATGTGCAGGCAAGCAATCCCATCTCGATCTTTTCAATTCACTTAAACTTGGTTCAATTTTAAAGACAGAATATGAATGTACCAAGCAAGTGAATGACTCAGAACTACAGACATAGAAACCTAGCATATATGAAAAGCACAAGTGATTTCAACACATTCTACACATGCTAGTTGCATATCTCAATGGTGAACATTTTCAAGTTTTAAGGACATTAAGCAAGTTCACCATTCATAAAATTATATAGCATCAGAGCATACATTGTACCGAGCATAGACACATTCTAAAGATTATATACATGAAGCTCTGAATGTAAATATGCAAGATGAAATGCAATGATGCATGATGAAACCAATTGAAAGAGTCAGTCTATAATACAAGAACCAAAATGTTTCCCTCATCTAAAAGGGGAAACACACACCAAGCTCACCTCTCAACCTAGCAAAAGTTGATTGGTCCAAAGGCTTGGTGAAAATATCAGCCAACTGATGATGAGTATCGACATGGAAAAGGTCGATATCACCCTTCTCATAATGGTCTCACAGAAAATGAAAGCGCACATCAATGTGTTTGGTCTTAGAGTGCAGCACGGGGTTCTTAGCAACGCTAATAGCACTCGTGTTGTCACAAAGCAAAGGAACGCGGGAAAAGCTCAGACCAAAATCACGCAAAGTGGCCATCATCCAAAGCAATTGAGAATAGCAGCTAGCCGCAACAACATACTCAGCCTCTGTGGTAGACTGGGCGACACTAGACTTCTTGCGAGAAGACCACGAAACAAGAGAAGAACCAATAAACTGACAAGTCCCATAAGTGGACTTTCGCTCAATTCGGCAACCAGCAAAATTGGCATCAGAATAACCGCAAAGGGAGAGGGTGGAGGAAGTAGAATACCAAATCCCAAATTCTGGAGTGAAGCATAAATACCTCATAATGCGCTTGACCGCCTGACGGTGAGAGGTGCGCGGCGAAGACTGAAATCGCGCGCAAAGACACACCGTGAACTGAATGTCCGGGCGTGTCGCCATCAGGTACAGCAGCGACCCGATCATACACCGGTACTCCTTCTGGTCCACAGCTTCTCCATCCTTGTCTGCATCCAGGGCCGTCGTGGTCAACATGGGTGTTGGACGAGGCTTGGCCTCACCCATATCGAATTTCTTCAGGATATCCTTGGTATACTTACCCTGGTGCACAAACGTTCCCTCTCGAGATTGCTTGATTTGCAACCCAAGGAAAAACATCAACTCGCCCATCATGCTCATCTCAAACTCCCTGCTCATAGTGTCTGCAAACTTGGCAACC
This sequence comes from Coix lacryma-jobi var. lacryma-jobi, assembly GCA_009763385.1. Lineage (NCBI taxonomy): Eukaryota > Viridiplantae > Streptophyta > Magnoliopsida > Poales > Poaceae > Coix > Coix lacryma-jobi. The sequence goes on from CM019831.1 coordinate 89,217,464, forward strand.
AAAGCGTGAGAAGAACCATCGAAAATGATATCATCCACGTAAATCTGGACCAAGAGAGTGTCATCGCCTTGCTTGAGGAGAAAAAGCGTTTTATCCACACATCCCATTTTAAAACCCTTAGCAAGTAAAAAGGTTTTCAACCTATCATACCAGGCTCTAGGGGCTTGTTTCAAACCATACAAAGCTTTGTGAAGTTTAAAAAGATGGTTTGGAAACTTGGGATTTTCGAAACCGGGGGGTTGTTTCACATACACCTCTTCTTCTATGTAGCTGTTTAAGAAGGCACTCTTGGCATCCATTTGAAAAGTTTAAAGCCTTTGGATGCAGCAAAAGCCAAGAGTATCCTAATAGCCTCCAAACGAGGTACAGGAGCAAAAGTCTCCTCATAGTCTATCCCCTCCTTCTGACTATACCCCTGGGCTACAAGTCTGGCCTTGTTTCTCACAACATGGCCATCCTCTCCTTGTTTGTTTTTGAAAACCCATTTTGTACCAATAGGGTGACACTTAGGAGGAGGTGGAACCAAAACCCAAACCCGATTTCTTTCAAAATTTTCTAACTCCTCATGCATGGCATTGACCCAATCCGGATCAGATAAAGCGTGTCCAACATCTCGGGGTTCAAAATCAGCAACAAATGCAGAATGAGCAAAGAAAGAGATTTGTTGTGACCTTGACCGAGTGACACGTTCGCCGATGCTGTCGATCATCTGTTGAGGCGTGTGTTGGTGCTGAATGTGTCATGGCGCCTCCCGAACTGAAGTGACCTCCCCCTCAACAACAGCTGGTACCTCCCCGGGTACAAACGGTACAGCCCGAGGTGGCGGATCCCACGGCCCCCAAGTAGTCGAAGAAGAAGGGTCGGGACCGTGAGTGGTAGTAGAGGCAGCTCTTGGCGGCACAGCAGGTGGAGGTGGTGATGGGTCATCTATCCCTTCAACACCCTCGTCCTCATCATCAAAAAGAGGCTCGCCAACCTCATGATCACCTACACGCTCAAAACGAGAAGAAGGACAAACCATGGTCTCGTCGAAGGTGACATCGGATGTCTCCATGACTCGGTTAGTATCAAGGTTAAGTACATGATATGCACGAGTATGAGTGCCATAACCCAAAAATACACCGTCAGAAGAACGAGACTCAAACTTGTCCAGGCTGCCTTTCTTGAATATAAAAGAGTGGCAACCAAAAACTCTAAAATAACTCACTTTGGGTTGTTTTCCAAAACGCAACTCATAAGAAGTCTTTTTCAAGAAGGCTCGGAGAAAAATGCGGTTGGAAATGTAGCATGCAGTGCTCATAGCTTCGGCCCAATATCGCCTAGGAGTCCTATGCTCATCGAGCATCGTCCTGGCCATCTCTACAAGGGTCCGATTCTTCCTTTCTACAACACCATTCTATGGCGGTGTGTAGGGGGAAGAAAACTGATGCTCTAAACCCAAAGAGTTACAAAACTTCTCAAAATCCGAGTTCTTAAACTCGGAACCATTATCACTCCGAATTGCTCGCATTGAGTTCATAGGGAACTCATTTTGAAGACGCAAAATCAGATTGCGAGCAAAGGAGAAAGTCTTGGTCTTCTAGTTAAAAAGAAGACCCATGAATATCTCGAAAAATCGTCAACAACAACCAACACGTACCACTTCCCCCCAACCGAGCTCACCCGAGCTGGACCAACAAGGTCCATGTGCAAAAGCTCTCCAGGGCGCTTAGTCATGACCTGAGTCACTGGATGGTGGGGAGCGGCGACCATCTTCCCATGTCTACAAGAATGGCAAACAAGATCCTTCTCCACAGACAGCTTGGGCAATCCTCGGATTAAGCCAAGTGAGCTAAGTCTTGCAAGCAAGTCGAAGCTCAGGTGACCTAGTCTCCTATGTCACTTCCAAAGATCAGAGGAGGAAGGTCCAGCCAAAAGACAATGAGAAACTCCAAACGATTCCGAGAAATTCGCACGAAAGACTTTTCCAAAGGGCGAAATCAAACATACAAGATTGCCCTAAGGATCCAAAATGCGACTGAGATTCGGTTTAAAATGAATCTCATAGTCATCATCAAAGAGTTGCGAAACAGAAAGAAGGTTAAAGTGCAAGTTAGAAACAAGAGCAACATCGCGCAACACAAACTGCTCATTAACTCGCACCGACCCACGAGACAACACCTTACCTTTACTATTGTCGCCGAAGGTGATAAACTCCTTTCCGGCAACAGGACTAAGACTCGAGAACCACTTGGCGTTTCCGGTCATGTGCCTCGAGCAACCGGAATCCACCAATCAAATGTTCTCCAATCGTTTTACCTACATCAATAAAAAGACATAGGGTGAGCATACGGTCCAACACTGGGGTGAGTAAAATAAGAATTATACCAGTGTTGGGCCGGCTGCTCAAAAGAATGGTCAGCAGAAAAACCATTCCTAGCACGCCTACGGGAAGAGCGATCACCACGCAGAGGAAAACGTGGTCCGCTAAGGGAAGAGCGTCCATCGCGATACTCAAAACACGATGGGGGAAAACCCTCTACTACAAAGCCACCGCCATGGGGTCCATAGCCCACAACTGCAGGCTCCCGCCGGGCATGTTCTCTTCGCGGCCTAGGCCTAGGAACTTGAGGTTTTGGACCTCTAGGCCTAGCAGCACGCCTCTGAACATTCGGCACATGTACATCATGGAAAGGATGGTACATGTTCGTGTTGTTCATCTTCTTTGCACGGCGTACCTCTCTCTTGCGCCGAAAGCAAAACTCACTCAAGTGTCCATCTCTCCCACAATTCTCACTGTTTTTTCGGGTCCGAGACCTCGAAACAGCGGTTTGTCGCACGAACGAATGCATAGAGCGAAAGCGGAAGTAAACGGAAGGGAATGGGAAGTTGGGTGAAGTGAACAGTGCTCCTCCCTCCCCCTAGGAGGCTGGGAGCTTTTTATATTAATCCCGATCAGTTTGAAAGTACAAGAGTGCCCTTCCAACCACTCAGTTGCAATTACAACGGTACCCAAGTCGACTACTCCATGGTTGTACACTACCTCTCCCGGCGCGAGGGGCATCATCGTAACCTAGCCCTCCGGAGGGCCCACCGTCCCCCAGCTTCCTTTCCTGACCGGCGGGCCCGCTCTCTCTGACCCAGGCTTCCGGCGTCCTACGAGAATCTGTGAAAAACCAAGGTCATGAAAGACAAAAACTCCTGCCGGAAACGCCGGGCTCCTTTCGCGCGAATGCTACCATTCGAACGAAAGGTCCGCCTTCCCTTGGCCCGTGAGCCGAAACGCGTGCTTCCGCGCGGATGCTCCCTTTCGCACGAAAGCTCCGCCTTCCCTTGGCCCATGAGCCGAAACGCGCGCTTCCGTGGGGGTGCTCCCTTCCGCACGAAAGCTCCGCCTTCCCTTGGCCCGTGAGCCGAAATGCGTGCTTCCGCGCGGATGCTCCCTTCCGCACGAAAGCCTCGGCATCCTTCGGTATTGCGGGTTGTAGGCGCCTGCGGTCTGGGTACCATCCCAACAATAGCCCCTCACGGTCGGATTCGTAAGCTCGCGACGTTCGACCGTGTCCTTTCGCTAGGCGCCTACGCCCGCCCAAAAAACCTTTGTTTCGTTTCGAAGCCAAGTTTGTTTTTTTTTTGAACGGAGGGGCGTTTTGTCCATGTCCTGTCAAGCCGTTTTGATGCTTCGTTGTCCGTACCCGGGTGTCTTTTCGTCTTCCTCGAAAACCGTGTGTTGTGATGGGATGCCTTTGCGACGCTTAGAACTCCGCGCCCAAACGTCTTTTCGTTTTTCTCGGAAACCGTGTCCTGACCGCTCGTATATAAACGACGGTCCTTGGGATGGGGAGGCTACCTGGCCTGTTGATGCCTCTCAGACGCAAAGCCCGACGCCATTCGCTTTCTGCGAAAGTTGCTGGTGTTTTCTTCGATCATTCGCTGGGCGATAAGTGTGGTACGTAGTTCTCTCCTTTTGTTTTCGTCTCTTTTTGTCTTATATCCTGCAATTTGTTTGTCTAAGTTTGTTTGGTTGCACGTATTCGCGCCTGCTTTTTTTTCTTTCTTTCGCGTGCATTGTTTGTTTATTTGTCTTTCGCGCCATGTTAGATGGCGTCTTCCAGCTCGACGTCGACCTCGGGCTCTTCTAGCGAAAGTACAGGCGCTTCCGTGTCGTCTTGCCACGAACATAGCGCTGAAGTGTCCATTGGATCTAGAAGTGCTCCGCGAGTTCCAGGCCACAGCGGAAGTTTGTCTAATGATGGCGACTCTGGCTTGGTTTCGGTCCCTACCGATTGCTCTTTTTACCTGGGTGCATCGCGAATGATTGCCGCCATCTTGCAAACAATGGTCAAAAAAGGGCCTCTAAGGAGGGATCACCTCGCGAACTACCGCGTCCCTGGAGACGAGGAGGTGCCTATTCCGCGGCCCAACGAAGCCATCGTCTTTCGCGATTACTTCGTAGCCGGGCTTGATTTTCCTCTAGAAGAGTTCGTCTCGGACGTTCTTTCGGGATTCGAGATACAGCTCCATCAGTTGACACCGAATGCGTTTGTCAGACTCAGCGTTTTCGCTCACGCGATGAAGATGTTGGATTGCCCGCCGCGGGCCGACATTTTCGTGCGATTTTACGATATTCACCGTCGCCCGACGAAAGTAAACGACCCCTACCTGGGAAACGAGCTACCCAGCGAAATCGGGTGCATTAATTTTGTTCCGCGGAAGACACGGGGTAGTGTTTCCATTTCGCTCACATATCGGAACAAGTGGCCGGATTGGAACCATTTCTGGTTCTACTATCGCATGTGCTCAGACGAAACCGTCGCCGCTGAGTTGATTAAGGGAGAGAAAAAAGGGTCTCCTCTTGTGTCGGTTTTGGATAGATGTCCTGGGAAACACCTTCCGCCCATTGTGCTGGGCGACAAGGAGGCAATTCGCTGTGGGGACGCATTCGCACTCATAGCGCGATTTCAGATCAGCCGAGATCTGGTCGACGAATGGATGGTCATTGGCATGAACCCGCTCTGCAGTGCGACTTCTTTCGAAGATTTTTCTGACAAGGACGGGTATCGGGGCCCCCTCCTGCTGCTAGAAAGACCTGCGGATTTCTCTGATGATGATAGTTATGTGAAACACATCGAAGATGAGACAAAGAAAATATGCGGTCCGTACTTGTGGAAAGAAAGCGAGTTTCAACTCGGCAATCTCGGCCGGAGTCGCCGCTTGAATCGGGCTTTCGATGCTATGGGCGTTAGGTACGCCGAAAGACCCCTAGTTGACGAGGGCAAGGAAGAAGCTGAAGGTTCAAAAACGAAAGGAAAAGGCACGGCTCGGCGTGGTGGGTGAATCGGAGTGATCCCTCGGAGGAAAACCGCTGAGGTTGGGGAAATTCGCATCGGTCGTCTTATTGCGAAATCGATGCTTAAGAGCCAAGGCACATTGATGGAGTCGATCCCCGACGTTGATCCTTTCGATCATCCGAGGGTGGTTAGTTTCTTTGCCTCCGTTTTGCTTTGTCTTTCGGTTTATTCGCGGTCTTTTCTTTTCCTTTTCGCTAGAACAGTTCCTTTATGATATTGATGATGCGCGCATGACCTGTCTTATCTTGTCGTTTGTTTTGCAGAGCTCCACTCTCGCTGCTGGGATGGCGCCAAAAAAATCGAGCATGCCTCTTTCGCGCGCAGCCTTCGATGATGATGCTTCGGTTGCTGAAATGCCAATATTCGCGAAGGTCGGCGCCTGGAAGCCCTCTGGTCCGCCGAACGTGGCGGAGCGTCCGATGAAAAAAACGAAAGTTTCTCGCCCCGACACCTCTGCGCGGGCGTCAGGCGACAAGACCGTTGCTGACGAGAAAGAGAGCGCGTCCCTGAGAATGTCTGCCCCTGCTGCTGCTGACAAAGGTAAGCTATGCCTTTCGCAGCGCTGCATTCGTCTGACCCAAGAAATGGTGGAGGGGCAGCTCTTGGGTTACGGGCGGTTGGTTCTCGACGGGGTGCCCTCGGACTACGAGAACCCGTGCTTATATACTGGCTTGAGCTCGTCGAATGATACTGACGAGGCGAAAGAGGAATCTTATCGTGTTGCTCGTTCTTTAGGTGCGCCTTCGGACACACAACTCGCTTGCCGTCTTGACTATCGTCGGGCTGGAATTCTTCCTGGCGGTAGCGAGGAGGCCACTAAGTTTATGGAATTCTCACAAAAAGCTTTCGTCGCGCCGGAGATCGAAAGGGGTCTCCTGAAAGTTAACTGTCTGAAACTCGACGACGCCATCTCTTTTCACCTGGCAAGTGTAAGTGTTTGATTTCGCTGCAAGTTTTGTAGCTCTTTCGATCTTTATTTTCACCGCTGTTTCGCTTCTATTCGCAGGCTGTCGTTGTCGCTCGCAGCCAAAGCAATCAACGGGATCTATATATTCGCAAGCTTGAGCGTGAGAAGCAAGAGCTTGACACTCAAGTGAAGAATTTCGACACCCAAGTGAAAGAGCTCGCCGCCGACCTTGAGCAGCAGACCAAGAAGGCCGACACTGAGCGCACCACGAGGAAAACAAGTCAGAAAGAGGTGGAAAACCTCAAGAAGGAGCTTTCGCAGCTGTGGGCCGCCCAAGTCGAAAGAGGAAGACTGCTTTTAACCTCTGCTGAGGAGGCCGCGGCTCGCTTCCGCGAATGCCTTCGCAGCATCGGTGTCGAGGCGGGTGGTCCCTCAGAACGTAACGTCGATAGCCTCGTTGGCTGGATTCGCTCCGAGATGGAGTCGCTGGAGGGACACATGGCCCTTGGCCGAGACTACGCCGCCGTTACCGGCATCAAGGCGATCGGTCATAGCCTTGTGGACGCCGGCTGCTCCCATATCACGGAGCTTTCGGTCAAGGAAGTTGACTATTATTGGCGCACCCTCGAAGCGGCGAAAGTTCTAGGGAAAAGATTTTTTGATGAGTTCTGGCTGGCTGGCGGGAATGACATGTCACTCATGCAATCCGCAGTGGCTCGCGGAAAGGTATCTTCTACCGACCGCCTAAGCTTTCGCTTGACTTCTGTGTTAGCTATCGCTTTTTCTGCAGCATGTTGTGGCTTAAGTGGTGCTTCTTCTGAGATTTCGCTCTTTTGTGCAGACTCCGGAGGAGAAGACACACATTCGGCAGGTGTTTTCGGAGTACATTTCCGAAAAACGGGCGCGCGAGGCCGAGCCGGAAGACGAGGCGAGTCCGCCCCAGCCTAATGATGAAGCTCCTGAGAGCTCGGCCGCTGCTGCTGTTCGCGATGCGAATGCTTCTCAAGACGCGGCGGTAGACGAATGACTTTTCTAGGGCCCGTTTTATTGTGCTAGTAGCTTGTTCTTGGACCTTCTGTAAACTTTGGGACTTAAGTTCGAATGTTGTATCTTGAACAGGGAGCGGGTGCGGGAACGCCGGACGTTCTCGACATCTGCCCGTTAATGATTAAGTCAGGCGATATCTGTGTTGGCGGTGATTTGTGGAGGAGTTTTCGCTCTAGGTTTCCGACGGCGTCGCTTTCGGTTTACATGAAAAAACGTGCTAAGAAACTTAGGCGCACAGAAGAGCAGCTACGCGCTTTTTATGAAAACTTCGATCGACGCGAACTTGAGTCGAGGCGAATGAGACGTGAGGCTTCGCGCGTGCCGCCAGGCTTCAGGGGTGCCGCATTCGTTAAGTTGGAGCCCGAAGACGCCGTGCCTTCGCCAGATGAAAGGCGATACAGCATTTTCCTTGGCCGCGGAAGTAGTTCGCGGCCCTGAATTACGTTGTACAAACTTTACTTCACAAGTCCGGTGTAATGAAAAGTGTCGCAGTGGGTTCTATCTTTCGGTGTTAATCGTTTTTTGAATGCGCGATTTTTTCATTCTTTCGCTTGATTGTCACTCGGACGGTCGTATGATTTGCTACCTCGCGCGGATTGCTGTTTTTACTGTGTCTTTCGCGCGACAGATGAGGCGGGAATCTTGCGCCGAATGATTTAGTCATTGTCATCCTACATGTTCGCGCGATAGCTTTTTGGTTACGGGCCCTTTTGGCCGATAGATTGGACGCGTCTGCCCCCGAACTTAGACGGGGGGCAGCGCCTTTCACGCGAGGGAGCTTTTGGTGCGAGCCCTTCGGCCGACAACAGAGACGCGCCCGCCCCCAATCACTTAGGCGAGGAGCGATGGCATTCGCGCGCGAGAGCTTTTGGTGCAAGCCCTCAGCCGATAGCAAAAACTCGCCCGCCCCCACTCACTTAGGCGAGGAGCGATGGCATTCGCGCGCGGGAGCATTCGGTGCGAGCCCCTCGGCCGATAGCAAAGACGCGCCCGCCCCCACTTACTTAGGCGAGGGGCGATAGCATTCGCGCAAGGGAACTTTCGGTGCGAGCCCCTCGGCCGATAGCAAAGACGCACCCGCCCCCACTTACTTAGGCGAGGGGCGTTAGCATTCGCGCGAGGGAGCTTTCGGTGTGAGCCCCTCGGCCAAAAGCAAAGACGCGCCTGCCCCCACTCACTTAGGCGACGGGCGTTAGCATTCGCGCGAGGGAGCTTTCGGTGCGAGCCCCTCGGCCGATAGCAAAGACGCGCCCGCCCCCACTCACTTAGGCGACGGGCATTAGCATTCGCGGGAGGGAGCTTTCGGTGCGAGCCCCTCGGCCGATAGCAAAGACGCGCCCGCCCCCACTCACTTAGGCGAGGGGCGATAGCATTCGCGCGAGGGAGCTTTCGGTACGAGCCCCTCAGCCGATAGCAAAGACGCGTCCGCCCCCACGTACTTAGGCGAGGGGCGTTAGCATTCGCGCGAGGGAGCTTTCGGTGCGAGCCCCTCGGCCGATAGCAAAGACGTGCCCGCCCCCACTCACTTAGGCGATGGGCGTTAGCATTCGCGCGAGGGAGCTTTCGGTGCTAGCCCCTCGGCCAATAGCAAAGACGCACCCGCCCCCACTCACATAGGCGAGGGGCGTTAGCATTCGCGCGAGGAAGCTTTCGGTGCGAGCCCCTCGGCCGATAGCAAAGACGCGCCCGCCCCCACTCACTTAGGCGAGGGGCGATAGCATTCGCGCAACTTCGCTCGATAATTCGGTTGACGAAAATGTCTTTATGAACACAACATGGGGAGGCGTACAATCGACTATGATTATGATATTGCTCCTGTTGTCATCTAGCAGCATGCTTGCTTTCCCTCGTCTCCTAGCCGCAGCTTAGGATGGATGTGTTACTTGATAGGGCCTTCGCCTAAAGTTACTGGATTGGTGATGGTAGCTAGACGCGACGCCGCTGACACAATCATCAAAGCGAAACCCCGGTTCCTGGTGCCTCCTATTCGCATTTTGCTTTTGAGCCAACTTTTTGGGACTGATATTTGAATAGGATCGGTAGCTTTGGATGGCTGGGAGGCTTACAACTTGGCGTTTATTTATATCGCCCTGTCCCTGGTATGAGAGTACTGCGTTTAATCCCTTGGCTATACTTCTGAACGCTTGGTAGGTGAAAAAGTTAGCATGGCGTTTATGCTTTTGCAACTACTGGTGCCGGCCATGTGTCTTTGTTGACGTTGTGCACCCCATTGTGTTCTCTTGGCTTGACTTTTACCGTCCTCCCGTATTGTTGGAGGGACGGTTTGCTTTGCCCGCAGGCTTTCATTCCGCCCTCTCGTTCTATTGGAGGGTCGGTTTGCTTTATAGCCCGAAGGCTTTCGTTCTGCCCTCTCATTTTGTCGGAGGGTCGGTTTTTTCATAGCCCGCAGGCTTTCGTTCCGCCCTCTCATTTTGTCGGAGGGTCGGTTTTTTCATAGCCCGCAGGCTTTCATTCCGCCCTCTCGTTTTGTCAGAGGGTCGGTTTTTTCATAGCCCGCAGGCTTTCGTTCCGCCCTCTCGTTTTGTCGGAGGGTCGGTTTTCACTTAGCCCGCAGGCTTTCGAGATTGTCGCTGGATGTGAAGGGTCTCTTTTGCCCAACCTCCGCGACATTCTCTTTTCAACACATTTTAATGACGAATGTCTCAACCTTATGTTTGGTTGACTTCATCTTTTACTGAGCCACGCGATGTTTTGGGGGAATTATGTTTGCTTTCGCAATGTAGCGGTTACATTCGGCTGCCTCGTTAAAAAACCTCGCACCCCGATGAAGGGCTTCCCCGGCAAGGAAAAAGAGTGCAGCCGACCTTTGATTACAAGAATGGTGAAAGATGGAAAGGAAGTTTACATCGAAGTTCAAAAAGATAAATTATGGGTAAAAACGGCGCAGATTGCTCGCATTCCATGTATGGGCTGATTCTTCGCCCTTGTCATCCAACAACCGGAATACACCGGGTCCTGCCATACTTGCCATGATGAAGGGGCCTTGCCATTGCGATTGCAGCTTACCTTGCTTGTCTGGCTGCCAAATGGTGACCATGTCTCCAGGCTTGATATCCTTTCGGACTATCGTCTTGTCCCTGTGATGCTTTGTTTCGGCATGGTACTTTTCGAGATAATCTGCAGCCTTCAGTCTTACTTCTTCAATAGTGTCGAGTTCGAGGTGTCTTTGTTCTTGGGTTGTTGGGGCCAACTCGGTTCAGAAGGAGCCCAGCTTTACCTCTTCCGGTGTGACTGCTTCCTCGCCGTAAAGTAACCTAAACGGGGTGAAGCCGGTAGCTTTGGACCGTGAGATGTTGTGTCCCCACACAGCCGTTGTTAAGGTGTTGGCCCACTTGCCTTTTGGCGAGTCGTATAAGGATTTCGAAATTGCCGAGAAGATTAGGCCATTCTCTCTCTCGACAACCCCGTTTGCCTGTGGGTAATTTACTGAGGCGAAGTTAAGCTTTATACTGAGCTCATCACAGAAACTCCTGAATTCAGCGCAGTCGAATTGCTTCCCATTGTCGCACGTGATGAATGACGGAACACCAAAGCGGCAGATTACCCTCTGCCAAACGAATTTGGTTAAGGAGGTGGAAGTTATGCTAGCAAGAGCCTTCGCTTCCACCCACTTGGTGAAATACTCGAGAGCAACTGCTGCGAAACGCAGGTTGCCCGGAGCTGCCGGTAGTGGGCCAACTATGTCGATGCCCCATCTCTGCAAGGGCCAGATCGGTACTATCGGCGTGGTTTCATTTGCTGGGGCTTTCTGATTTTTGGAGAACATCTGGCAACCTTTGCAACATTTTACCAGCTCTCTGGCGTCTGATGCGGCGGAAGGCCAATAAAATCCTTGCCTCATTGCTCTATGCGCTATTTCGTGAGGCCCTCTGTGCGCTCCGCACATTCCGGCGTGCATTTCTTCGAGTAGTTGAATGCCTTCGTGCTTGCTTATGCATTTCAGAAGAGGAGCTGTTATCCCATTTTTGAACAATTGCTCTCCGATGATTGAGTAACCTTTCGCTCTGCTGGCCATCCTTTCGGCATCCTTCCTAGACTCTGGCTCGTATGTCCCAGATAGATAGGCGAATATCTGCGACCTCCAGTCATCACTTGCGATAGCATGTACCGAACTTGGATGTTCTTCCTCCTCTTTCACTGCTTTGGCCGAAAGCACTTGATAGAAGACGTCTGGTGGAAGTGGTAGATTTTGTGCTGCAGCTTTGGCCAGATCGTCTGCCTCTGTGTTTTCGGCCCTTGGAATGTGATGTAAGGTGAAACCAGCGAAATACTTCTTCATTCTTCTGATTGCTGCTAGATACTTGGCTAGCTCTGGTTCCCTTGCTGTGAAATCCTTTTCGGCGTGACCAACAACGACTTGGGAGTCCGACTTGACTATGCATCTTCTCGCTCCGATTGCTCGGAGCTTTCGTAAACCCAACAATACGGCTTCATATTCGGCGGTGTTGTTTGTTGTGAGGAATTGCAGCCTTGCGGCATATCTGACCTTCGGTCCTCTTGGTGGTGTAAGGATCGCCGAGATTCTGGCTCCAGCCATTCCCCATGCACCGTCACAGTTCACTGTCCACACGGGCTCATCGAATTCAAGTGTTGTGTCGAAAGCGGCGGGGGTCCAATCTGCTATGAAATCCGCCAATGCCTGCGACTTGATTGCGGATCGGTGTTGGAAGTCGATCACATATTCGTTTAGCTTCGTCGCCCACTTGCCAATTCGGCCGATAGCTTCGTTGTTGCGGAACAGGGCTTCCAATGGCTGAGCCGAAAGGACTATGATGTGGTGAGACTAGAAGTAGTGCTTTAGCTTTCTAGAAGCCATTACTACTGTGTAGGCTATCTTCTCCAGCTCTGAGTAATTCAGTTTTGCTCCTGAAAGGGCCTCGGAAACGAAGTAGATTGGGAACTGCGTCATCTTGTTTGCATGCTCCTTCTCTTCCACCAGTACTGCGCTTACGGTAGTGTGCGATGCTGCGAGATACAACAAGAGTGTCGCTTCCGGCGACGGCTTGGATAGCGTGGTCAGTTTTGTCAAATACTACTTTAGTTGCTGAAAAGCCTGCCACTGCTCGTCCCCCCAATCGAAAGGGTCGGAGCTACGCAGAGTTTGGAAGAAAGGCAGCCCTTTTTCAGCGGACCTTGCGATGAATCTGTTCAAAGAAGCTAGCCTTCCTGTCAACTTTTGCACTTGCTTTCGGTTTGAGGGCGGTTGCATGTTGATGATTGCCGCTATCTTGTCGGGATTAGCTTTAATTCCTCTTGCCGATACCAGGCAACCGAGGAGCTTGCCTTTCTTGATGCCGAAAATGCACTTGTCAGGGTTGAGCTTCAAACCACTCTTTTGGAGATTGCCGAAAGTCTCGAGCAAGTCTGCTTGATGATCTTCCTGTCTATCGCTCTTGACCACTATATCGTCAAAGTAAGCCAACAAGTTTTTCTTTTGCTTCTGGCTTTCGAACACCTTGTCAGTCATCCGCGAGAATGTTGGGCCTGCATTCCGCAGCCCTTCCGGCATTCATCGGTAGCAGTATGTACCCGTAGGGGTGATGAAACTGGTTTTCTCCTCATCGTCGGGATGAAGCCAAATCTGGTGATAGCCTAAAAAACAATCTAGCAAGCTCATTATCTCGCAACCGGATGCAATGTCGACAAGCTTGTCGATACGAGGCAAAGGATACGGATCCTTCGGGCAGCATTTGTTGAGGTCGATGAAATCGACGCACATTCGCCATTTTCCATTCTTCTTTTTCACCAAGACAACATTCGCCAGCCATTCGGGGTACTGGACTGGTCGGATTACTCCCGCATCGAGTAATCTTTCCACTTCGGCTTTCGCCGCGTCTGCCCTTTCGTTTGACATCTTTCTCAATTTTTGCTTTCTGGGCTTAGCGCCGCTTGCGATGTTCAAACTGTGCTGGGCGAGATCTCTCCTAACGCCTTGCAAGTCGCTTGCTGACCAAGCGAAAATGTCATCGTTGTTCGCAAGGAAGGATGCCAAAGCGTTCCTTTCTTCTTCCGGCATGCTTGACCCAATGTGCACGGCTCTTTCGGGCCTGGAGGCCGCGAGCGGAATTCTTACCGTTTCTTCGGCTGCCCCAACCTTGCATTCCGACGGGCTGACAATAGCATGCTCTTCGGTGGTTGTTTGCATTTCGTCTTTATTGGCCACCTCATTGATAAGGCTGTAGCCTGGGGTTGGTTTTCCCTCAATTCTTCTAGAAGCTTGCTGATCTCCATGTATAGCGATAATGCCGAAAGGGGATGGCATCTTCATGCATAGGTAGCTTTGCTTGATGACAACGTTAAACTTGTTGGTGAAACCTCTGCCGAAAATGGTAGTATACGAATAGTCCATGTTTACTATGTCGAATGTCAATGTTTCGGTGCGGACTCTTTCCCCTTCGGCGAAGGATACAGGGATTTGCTTTTTGCCGATAGCATCGATCTTTCTTCCTCCGAACCCATACAGTGAATTGCCGGCGGGGTCCAAACTGCGCCTGTCGAATCCCATCGCCTCGAAAGGTTTGACAAACAGGATGTCTGCTGAGCTTCCGGTGTCAATCAGAATGTTATGCAAGGTGAAATCGGCCACATTGGCCGTGGCGACGAAAGCGTCACAATGCGGGTAGTCGCGGACTTTGAAATCGGATTCGTCAAAGCATATCGACGCTAGCGACCAAGCTGGCCTGTTCAGTGGGAGTCTTGGTGATACCGTCTGGACTCTTCGGTGATAGTCCCTTCTTGCTCTCTTACTTTCGTGCTCGAGGTTAGATCCGCCCGTGATGGCGAAAATGTGGCCTCTTGACGGAAGGATGTTGTTGACTGCGCTAGTTTCGTTTTTCATTTCCTGCCCCTGCTGGTAGCCGAGCTGTGCTTGCTGCCCCTGAGGCTGGGTTTGAGCCGGAAGCGCCGGTGGCGGTGTTGGCTGACGCTGATAGTGCAAGGGTGACGAAACAGCCACCGACTGCGGTGCAAAGACCGAAAGCTGATAGCCCTGGTACGCTGGATTACACCAATGCAAGTTTTGGGGATGCATGTACTGCGGGGGATGCATAGGCGTGCTCGCATAATTGCTGCATGCTGCCGCCACTGCTGCCGGGTCTTGTGAATTGTGGAAAACATGCTTGGAGCTTTCGGCGGAGGCTGAAGCTTGATCCCTGTCTTTCAGCTCTTTCGCCATCTTGCTGTATTTGTAGTCCCGAGTGGTGTGGCCGAAATTGCCGTCACAAATGACACAATATGGTGGCCTGGGTCCTCTTCCGCGGCCTCTACCGTATCGTCCGCCGCGTCCTGTCCTTCCACCGCGCCCCCCGCAGAACGGTTGATCGAACCCTCTTTGGGGCTGAAAGTCAGCCATGTCAGGCCTCTCCGTGCCTGACGCTGATTGTGCTGGTTCTTCCTGCAAATTGTTGATTGAACGAAAAGGCCTGACAATCCTTTGATTCAGCACGGGCGGTGGTCGACTTGCTTTCGTCGCTTGCCTCTGCGTCAGGCGGGCGGCCTTGCGTCGCCGAAAGTCATCATCCGACCTCGCGTACGCATTCATTACGTCGAACAATTCCTTGACATCTTTCGGCGGCTCCCTGGACAAGTGAGCGGCGCACTGCCCAGTCCCCAAGCCTTCGATGGCTGCTGCGATCACCGCGGCTTCCGGCACATTCGGAGCTTGAGCTTTCAGCTGGATGAAACGTTTGAGGTACTCCGAAAGTGGCTCATCGTCTTGCTGGGTGCAATTCATGAGATCCCGCATGGTCTTGACATCCGGTCGGAATCCTTGGAAAGTGGCTAGCAGTTCGGCCTTCAGCTGTGCCCACGAATAGATAGACAATGGCTTGAGGGTAGTGTACCAATCGTGGGCCACGTCTTCGACTGCCAGGATGAGAGATTTTGCCAAAGCCTGATTGTCTCCGCCTGCCGAAAAAATAGTTGTCTCGTAGCTTGCCAAGAACTTGTGTGGGTTCGCTTTACCATCGAAAGTCGGAATGCGGGGCTTGTAATTGAGTGGCCATGGATGAGCTTGCAACTCCCTCGAGAGTGGAGAGGTTTCGTCGATGGCGTTGCCGAAAGCTGGCGGTTGCTCTCGCCTTGGTATGAATACGTTTTCTTGTGCTATCGGATTTGGGTCCGCCCTGGCCCTTTGCAGCTCCTGAATTTCCTTCTCGAGTTCCCTCCTCTGCGCCTCAGCTCGCCGAATGGCGTTGCGAGTCTCGTCTTCTCTTGCTTTCGTTGCCAACTGCTGCTGCAGCTGGTCTCTTTGCAACAATAGCCTTTCGATTTCCCCTTGCTGCTGAGCCAGCGTCTTGATTGCTTGGGCGTGTCTTGTGATTTCGTCATCGTCTTCATCCTCATCATCGAACTCGTCCTCAACGTGCCCATCCGGCGTGCCGTCTCTGCCCAAAGTCCGCTGATCCTGAGGTTGCACGCCCTGGCTCGCCGATGCTCCCGGCGGCGGCTGCGCTTCTATCGACAGAGCGCCGCCGAAAGGTGGTGGCTCTGCGGCTGCGTTTGGTGGAACCTGGCTAGCTGGGACTGAAACCGCGACGGTGCCGAAAGCATCCTTTCTCGCGGCGATCGTCTCCGGATTGTCGACCGTCTTCGGCGCTTTCCTTGGCGGCTTGGTAAGCTCGGGCGACAACCACGGTGGGCGTCAATGTTGTTTCGGGTCCGAGACCTCGAAACAGCGGGTTGTCGCACGAACGAATGCACAGAGCGAAAGCGGAAGTAAACGGAAGGGAATGGGAAGTTGGGTGAAGTGAACAGTGCTCCTCCCTCCCCCTAGGAGGCTGGGAGCTTTATATATTAATCCCGATCAGTTTGAAAGTACAAGAATGCCCTTCCAACCACTCAGTTGCAATTACAACGGTACCCTAGTCGACTACTCCTTGGCTGTACACTGCCTCTCCCGGTGCGAGGGGCATCATCGTAACCTAGCCCTCCGGAGGGCCCACCGTCCCCCAGCTTCCTTTCCTGACCGGCGGGCCCGCTCTCTCTGACCCAGGCTTCCGGTGTCCTGCGAGAATCTGTGAAAAACCAAGGTCATGAAAGACGAAAACTCCTGCCGAAAACGCCGGGCTCCTTTCGTGCGAATGCTACCATTCGGACGAAAGGTCCGCCTTCCCTTGGCCCGTGAGCCAAAACGCGTGCTTCCGCGCGGATGCTCCCTTTCGCACGAAAGCTCCGCCTTCCCTTGGCCCGTGAGCCGAAACGCGCGCTTTCGCGCGGGTGCTCCCTTCCGCACGAAAGCTCCGCCTTCCCTTGGCCCGTGAGCCGAAACACGTGCTTCCGCGTGGATGCTCCCTTCTGCACGAAAGCTCCGCCTTCCCTTGGCCCGTGAGCTGAAACGCGTGCTTCCGCGCGGATGCTCCCTTCCGCACGAAAGCCTCGGCATCCTTCGGTATTGCGGGTTGTAGGCGCCTGCGGTCTGGGTACCGTCCCCACACTCACAATGGTACCTCACCGCTCTCATAGGGGGTTGTTGGTACTCACGGTAGTGAGTATGGATCACTTTGCTCTTCTGTGGCATAAGCTCCTCTTGGATAGGTGGCATTGTGTCTAGCTTGTTCTTGAGGTGGTTTGGTTTTGGAGCCCATGACTGTTTCTTGGGTGGAGCTCTCGGAGGTTCAACAAATACCCCATCCTTGGTGTTAGGCTTTAGAGGCTCTCTGGGTGGAATCTTGGTAAGCTTGGGAGTAGTGGTGGAGTTGGGCTTCTCACTCGGGTTAAGACCACTAGACTCTACAATCTTGCCAAAAGATGAAGCACACTCACCACCCTGAGAAAAGCCTACACCTGGACCTCTAGCAGCACGCTTGAATTGGGAGATCATCATCCCAAGCTGCGGCTCACCACTAGACACCCATGACAAGATGGTCCGAAGGTATGTGTTTTCCTCCTCGGTTTGCATCTTGTCATGCTTCACGTTAGCAATCTCCATCTCCAAACCCTCACACAGAACACACCTAGTCACACAAGTGCTACCCGAGCTGGCCTTCTCAAGAGACACAATATTGGCATTCTTCTCTGCCAACTCGGATTGCAAGCCCGCACAGGACTTGCACGCACCCAGCAGCGAGGATCTAGCTTTAAGCTCATCCACCTCTCCTACCAACACAACATACTTACTTCTCAAAGTGAGAAGGTCAGTCATGTGTGTGGAGCACATCTCACACTCCTCCTCCTCGGTGACAACAACGGTGGACTTGACAGATTCAAGTTCCTTCACCGTATCCTCCCACTTCTGCCTAAACTCCTTTCGCTCTCTAGCAGCGCGTCTAAGCAACTTATCTTGACTCAGAAGGGTGGCAGTAAGTTTCTCGACCTCAGTAGAAAGCTCGTCGGGGGTCTGAGATACCTGGGAGGTGTCGTCGTCGTCGTTCTGAGGGATCTCCTCCAGCTCGCCGTCGACATCCTTGCAGAGGGCCTATAACACCTCTGGTGTTTAACTGTAATTAACCTGACATGTCATCATCATTAGTCATTAATCATTCTTGCCTTGCATTTATGTTTGCCTAGTACTTGTGTAGCAATCTCTTTTCAAAAACCCTAAAAGCCCAAATCTTCCTATAAGGGCAAAAATGGTAATTTCACCTCTGTGCCTAGCTTTGTGTAATTCTTGTTCAGTTGGATGTCTTGAAGTTTTGTTGTGTTGGCCAAAGTTCAAAAATCAAAATCAGATTTCAAATCCCTTTGCAAAACCCTGATTTCCAAACCCTAGATTTTATCCCTCTTTTTGTAATTCAAAAATTATTTAAAATATGAGGTTGGTCCAAAAAGCAAAGTTGTAGATCTGGCCAAGAGAAACAACTTTGGTATTTACAAATTTTCAAGTTTCTGTACAAAGTTTGAAGTAAATCCAAATTCATTCAAATTCCAGTTTTTGTCCCCTTTTCAGTTTTCAAAATTTATTTAAAAACTATTGAGTTTCAGAAAAAGGGTATATTAGCAAAGTTGTAGGTTTTGATAAAAGGAACAACTTTCATATTTGCAGATTTCCAACTTTCAATGTAAAATCAAAAGTAATTTTGAATTTATTCAAATCCCAAAAGTGTTCCCTTTTCTGTTTTCAAATGTGGTCCAAAAACTATTTGGATTTTGAAAATATTCTTTTTGACAAAGTTGTAGATCTCCTTTTTCTGCACAACTTTGGTATTTTGAGTTTTTGCTGCTCAGTTCAAGTTTTGGAAGTAATTTGCAAAATACAGAAAGCCAAAACCTAGACCTAGCCCTGTTCATCCCCTACCTCTAGCCGGCACAGAGCAGGGGGGGCCCGGCCATGGCGCCTCGCCGGCACTGCGCACGCCGCGTGCCTGGCAGCCGCACGCGCGCCTCCAACCTGTCGCCGCTGACCCCGTGATCATTCTGCCCCCGCACGCGCGAGCGCTGACCTCCGCGCCCGTCCCCCACTGTTCCCTGCACAGCGCCGCCGCGTGGCCGTCACCGGCAAGCCTTCGCCCAGGCCCTGGATGCACGCCCGTCCTCCCGCCGGCTTGCAATCGAGTGTGCACGCTTCGGCCGAGCTAATCCACACCATCCCGTGCTCTCTACCGTCCCCGACCGTGCCTATAAAAGGGACCGCCGGAGTCCGAGCTCCTCACTCATCTCCGCCGCCGTCGCCAGCCCACTCCAAAGCTCCCGCCGCTCAACCACCTAGCCCAAAAGCTCCGCCTTGAGCTCGCGAAGCTTCCCAGCCCCTCAATTTTACCTCCCCCGCCTCCAATCACCCGGCGTAACCCCATCTTCCCAAACTCCGACGAAACACCGGTGAACACGGGTTCGTCAAATACTACCTCTCCGGCCACGATCATCTTCCCCTGACCCCTGTGTCAGCTTCCTTGGCTCCGCGCGACTCTAACCAGGCCCTTACGGTCTCGTGTGTTGCGCAGGATCGCCGAATCGCCGGAGTGCCGCCGCGGCCGTCTCCTTCCTCGAGCCTCACCCTCGAGCCTCACCCTCGAGCACGTGTCGAGCCTCACCCTCGAGCCTCACCCTCGAGCACGTGTCGAGCCTCACCCTCGAGCCACACCCTCGAGCACGCCTGCGAACCACGCTCCCTTGAAGCAGCCGAGCCCTGCCTCCGACCCGTGGTAAGCACTCGAAGCCCCGGTCTCTGCTTCCACTCCGCTTCGCCCGAGCCTACCGGCCAGGCCTCGGACAGACGCTTGTCTCCGCTTTGCCCGAGCCTACCGGCCAGGCCTCGGACGGACGCTTGTCTCCGCTTCGCCCGAGCCTCCCGGCCAGGCCTCGGACGAAACGCTTGTTTCCGTCTCGCCCGAGCCCTGCTGTCCGCCTCGCCGCGATTCGCCCGAGCCCCTGCAAGGAAGGAGCACAGCACTCTTTTCTTCTTCCTTTTTGAAAGAGTGTGAATAGTGTGCTGTTTTCTCTTTTTTGTGTGAATTAATTTGTTGTTCCTTAAATCCTGATAAAATTATGGTATGCTCCATGCACTGTGTAGTATTTTAGAAAAATATGAAACTTGACTTTTCTGCAAGAATTTGAAAATGTAAAATCCCTCTTTTAATTAATAAATGGATGGTTTTGGATTTTTAGAAAATTATTTATAACTCCAAAAATCATGAGATAAATTTTTGTGAGCTTCCTATGCCATGTTTAGTCTCTGGTGAAATTTTGAAGTCTTTTGGAGCAAGTTGATTTTTGAGCATTTATCTTTAATTGTTAATAGTGCATTCTGTTAATTAATGTCTGATTTTATTTGAGCACCTTAATGACCTCCAAAAATTATGAAATTTGTTTTCCCATCTATCTACACCATAATGAACTTATGTGATTAATTTGGTAATTTTTGGAGCAACTTCATAAAATGACCTTTTTAAATAATTAAGAAAAATAGAAAAAGGGATTAGGGTTCATGTTGTATGCCCTGTTTTTGCATTGTTCATGCTAGCATACTCATGTGCATGCATCATTGCATTCGTATAGTCACCGAAGAAGGAGTCAAATTCGAGGCAGCCGTCGACGAACCTGTCCCTAAGGCTACCCCGAGCTCCGACAACTGCCCTGCCGCCCTCGAGCCTGCCCTCTTTGCTCTTCAAGGCAAGCTCCGGTGCATTTAACCCTTTCCTTGAATTTATAAAATGATTTCCTTAAATGCTTTTGAGTTAAATTATTGCATTAGGTTTATAGGAGTTGTGTGTTATCCCAGTTGATGCACTATCCACCTTGACCACTGATACACCCGATACCTGCTTTTCAAAAGTATTTGAAAAATGCTTAGCAATGCTTATTGAATTAGACTTTGCAATAAAATACCAATTTCAAAAGTGTGATCACTTAAGGAATGTTTATGGGAATTTGGTCTTACTCCCCGGCTGTTGGCTAGGTATCTGATCCGTACCTAGTCAATAGCGAGGAGAGGTTGTCCGAGCGTACGGTGCCGTCATGTTGTAGTCCGGGACTCAACAGTTGACACCGACCGGGACAGGGTTGAAAAACTGACGGGACTATTACGCTTGGGTGAGATATAACCAAGGTATAGTTCTGGCTGGAAAATTAGGGACCATCCGTATGGGGGCCTGCTGGTCAAGACTTGTAACTATTCACATACTTCGGAAAGCTCTGGCTCCGAGGAATCCTTTATTGGACCGACAACCGCGCACTGGGAGTGGAGAGATGGCGGAAGTAGCATGTACCCACGTGGTCGTCGTACCTGGATAGGAGTGGTGTACTGTACTTCCGGGTGGCGTAGGACCGGGTCCAATCTTGGAGGAATCGTGGTAGACGAGTTGGCATATGCAAGCTTGGGTGCTACATATGCAGTGTGGATAGGGATCCTCAGCTGAGTATTATTTATCCGGATTAACGTTGCTCCTCGGTTATGGAGACTTGGTCACTGACTGTCAACGGAGAGTGGTTCTCAACTAGGAATGTTTTGAAATGTAAAATGAATCATGAACGATGAAGAATTGAGGAATGCTGAATCTTTCAAAAATAAAATAAGGTTTACAAAATGCTTTTTCTGCAAAATACTTGATCTTGCTTAAACCTTACCTTGACTACCCTAAGCCTCTCATTCCTGAGTCTTCTCCCTTTTTCTTAGTCAGGTAAGTCTTGTTGAGTACCCCAGTACTCAGGGTTTGTTACCCATGCTGCAGGTATGACAGAGTCCCCGATGTGTCTTGCACCCTGCTGCGTGACCATCGTCCAGGAAGAGGCCGATGAGGCCGAAGAATAGTTGTACACCCGCGGGCTGGGTGATTATAAGTATCTTTGCTGTTCTCCACTATGTTGCCTATGTCTATTTCTATTATCAGAACTTGGTTTGTAATAACTGCACCTTAATTTCTATTTGGAACCCTGCTTTGTAAAACTAATGTTATTTAAGTCTTCCGCTCTTTATTCCGATGCTATTTGTAAAAGTATGCAATGCTGTAACCGAATTGTGAGATGATCCTGCGGACATTGGGCACTGAAGTAGCCCGGTGGCGAATAGGTCTTAATCACATGGAACATGGGTTCGGCTGTCAGAGGTTGACAGGGACACGTGGGCCATGGGATTAGGGTCGTTCCGTCACAGAGTGGTATCGGAGCATCTCACTTTAACGTTGCAGTGTTCGTTTTTGCGAAAACTTCAAAAGACCTTTTGAGTCCAAACAAACTAAACTTGACTATTTTGAGTCCAAATTGCTTCTCTCATCTTGTCTCTCATATGGCAACACTAGCTAGTGGAACAACATGTTTTAACCCCTATGTACCTTATTTATTTATTGCGTTGCTTTGTTCCGTAGGAACGATTCATGCATCATGTCATAATCACTTAAGTTAACTTCCTCTCTAAGTTCGTTGGGGTAGTATGCCTTTACCTGTTCTTGCTAGCCTTTCTCATCCATCTTCTCTTATCCAGACATGGCTCGCATCAAGCTGACTGCCCGCAAGTCGACTGGACCGCATGGTGTGCCACGCCACCAGCTGGCACCACGCGCTGGGGAGGAGACTGGAGAATCTTCCAACGGTCGTCGCTTTCCCCGCCGCACCCGCAAGAATCTGAAGGAGGAAATCAAGGATCTGAAGGCTGAGCTGAAGAACTTGGAGCATGACTTCTACCACTCACGTCTGGAGTTTTATGAGGCACGAGCTTCCCTGGAGCAGGCCAATCGGAATACGGTTCGCGCTATCGAGCAGCGCAATGATGCTTGGACCCGCGAGGACGTTACCAGAGCCCAGCTCCACGGACTGCAGCAGTACACAGCTCAGATTGAACAGTTCAATGATATGCTTCATGAGGAAGTGCATCAGCTGTATGATCAACTCCACCCCTTGGTACCCCCGGTTATGGAAGACCCTGAGGACGGAGTAGTGGAAGAACCCGATGTGGAACAAGAGCCAGACGTGGACGAAGAAATTGAACCTGCTGAGGACGTCCACGCTGAAGACGGGGACGAGGAGGAGGAGCCTGAGCTCATCCTCGAAGAAGACGACGACGAAGAAATGATCATCATCGATGAGGACTAGACCCGTCTTTAGGAGATGGAGATCCCGTGTGTCTGTACCACCTGCTTACCTAAAACCTTAGCCTAGGTTTGGGAGCGTTAGTCTGTCTTTTGTTAAGTCAGTCTGTATCTTCTTTTCGTACCTTTTTTCCCCTTATCAGTCCGTTGTTATCTGTCAGTCATCTTTATCAATCTATCAACCTTTGTATCCGAAGAAGCTATCATTCTGTTGATTTCAGAACCCTATCTATGAATGCTAAGTTCCAAGTTGCTTAACAGATGCCTGTGAACACTCGCACTGGAGCTGGAGGTTCTGATGATGCCAACCTTCCAAACCCTCCACCTGTTCCTGCTACGCTAGCAGATGCCATTGCAGCCTTGGCCGCCGCTGCCAACCTAATGGCTCAAAACCAAGGACAGCAGAACATTCACCGTGGTCGCCACAACATCAACCAAGAGACCACCTATGTGGAATTCACCGAAACTCGTCCACCGGTCTTCACCAAGGCCGATGAACCCCTCGAAGCTGATGATTGGCTCCGCACTATGGAGCAAAAGTTCAGTCTTCTCCGCTGTACCGACATCCAGAAGCCCCGGTTCGCTTCCCAGCAGCTTCGTGGTCCAGCAAGCGCTTGGTATGCCAACCTGTTGGCTGCCCAGCCAGAGGGTCATCAGTTGACCTGGGAGGAGTTCCACACTGCCTTCCGTGCTCATCACATCCCTTCCGGATTGATGAAAATGAAGCTTGATCAGTTCCTGGCTCTCCAACAGAAAGACTCCACAGTCATGCAGTATGTGGGTCAATTCAATCATCTCAGCCAGTATGCTTCAGAGTATGTCAACACAGATGAGAAGAAGAGGGATTGTTTCCATAGAGGACTGCACCCGAAGATCCGCAGGAGCTTGTCCAATAACCTGACTGGGTCTTATCACGATGTTGTTGACCGGGCTGTTGCTTTTGAAGAAAGCAATCGCCAGTACCAGGAAGAGAAGAAGAAGAAGAAAGCAGGGTCAAGCAGCTTCTCTGGCGGTCACAAACGCCAGAGAATCATCTATCACCCCAGCCACCACCACAATCGTCTACCTTACCCCAACCAGCAAGTGGTCGTCCGTACCGCGGCCACCACCCATAATGCCTCCCAGAGAGTTGGCATAACTAAAAATCCAATTATAAGATTTGTTGGACAAGGGTTTCATTCGCCCAAGCTCGTCTCCTTGGGGTTGTCCTGCAATCTTTGTAAAGAAGAAAGACAAGACTCTCAGAATGTGCATTGACTATCGCCCACTCAATGAGGTCACCATCAAAAATAAATATCCCTTGCCTCGTATTGATCTTCTCTTTGACCAGTTAGCTGGAGCCAAAGTATTCTCCAAGATCGATCTCAGATCTGGCTACCACCAAATAAAGATTCGTCCTGAAGATATTCCTAAAACAGCTTTCACCACCAGATACGGCCTATATGAGTACTTGGTCATGTCCTTCGGTTTGACCAATGCCCCTGCTCATTTCATGTACCTCATGAACTCTGTGTTCATGCCAGAGCTTGATAAATTCGTGGTCGTGTTCATTGACGACATCCTTGTCTACTCAAAAACCCCTGAAGATCATGTCCAACATCTTCGTATTGTTCTATCTCGCCTCAGAGAACATCAGCTGTATGCCAAGTTCAGTAAATGTGAGTTCTGGTTAGATCAGATACAGTTTCTTGGTCATGTCCTTTCCGCTGAAGGTGTGTCAGTTGACCCTGGTAAAGTGGCAGACATTCTGGATTGGAAGCCACCTACCACTGTTCACCAAGTCCGCAGCTTTATGGGACTGGCTGGATATTATCGTCGATTCATTCCGGATTTCTCCAGAATCGCCAAGCCTATCACCGAGTTAGTAAAGAATTCTGTGAAGTTTGTCTGGTCACCAGCCTGTGAGCAAGCCTTTCAAACTCTGAAGAAACTGTTAACTACATCACCAGTGCTAGCCCAGCCGAACATCGAAAAACCCTTTGATGTCTACTGTGATGCATCTGGTACTGGTTTGGGCTGTGTTTTGATGCAAGAAGGTCGAGTGATCGCTTATGCCTCCCGACAGCTTAAGCGACATGAAGAGAATTATCCAACTCATGATCTCGAGTTAGCAGCAGTAGTGCATTCCTTGAAGATCTGGCGTCATTATCTGTTGGGCAGTACCTGTAATGTGTACACTGATCACAAAAGCCTGAAGTATATTTTCACTCAAGAGGAACTGAATATGAGGCAGAGAAGATGGCTTGAGTTAATTAAGGACTATGATCTTGAAGTGCATTACCATCCGGGTAAGGCGAATGTGGTTGCCGATGTGCTCAGTCGCAAGTCTTATTGCAACTGTCTGATGAAGAAACCCTATGATTCTTCTTTGTGTTATGAGCTGGAAAAGTTAAATATTGAAATGATTCCGCAAGGGACTCTGAGTAATATCAGAATAGAAACCCCTATCAGAGAGCAGATCATTGCTGCGCAAAAAAATAACCCTGGAATCAAGCACATCATTGAAAAGGTCCAATCCGGAAAGGCTGATTGTTTCAGGATTGATGATGCAGGAGTAGTATGGTTTAAGAATCGGTTAGTAGTTCCTAAAGTGCCTGAGTTAAGAAAGTTAATCCTTGATGAAGCACACTTGACTAGATTCTCCATCCACCCCGGCAGCAACAAGATGTACCAGGACTTGAAGCAAAGGTTCTGGTGGACAAAGATGAAGATTGAGATCGCCCGGTATGTCGCTCAGTGTGATACCTACCAGAAAGTCAAAGCCGTGCACATGAAGCCCAGAGGAGAATTGCAACCTTTACCTGTACCTGCATGGAAATGGGACGATATCAGTATGGACTTTATCAATGGTCTACCCAAGACATCGAGAAGTTTTGATTCCATATGGGTGATCGTGGATCGCCTTACTAAGCAAGCTCACTTCCTGCCAGTGAAGACCAGTTACATCGTCCCCACTTATGCCACTTTGTACAAGGACAACATAGTGAAACTCCATGGCATACCCAAGAGCATTATCTCTGATCGTGGTACCCAGTTTGTCGCCAAGTTTTGGAAAGCGTTCCATACCTCACTTGGAACCAAGCTCTTGCATAGTACGGCATATCATCCTCAAACAGATGGACAAACTGAGCGAGTCAACCAAGTGTTAGAGGATATGTTGAGAGCATGTGTGCTCACCTTCGCAGATACTTGGGGTGACTGTTTGCCCTTGGCAGAGTTCTCATATAATAACAGTTACCAAGAGAGCATCAAAATGGCACCCTTTGAAGCACTGTACGGCCGCCGTTGTCGTACACCTCTCAATTGGTCTGAACCCGGAGAAAGGGAATTCTTTGGAGTTGACCTAGTAAAAGATATGGAAGAGAAAGTCAAGCAAATACAAGAGAACATGAAGATTGCACAGTCTCGACAGAAAAGTTATGCTGACAGGAGGCGTCGACCTCTGCAGTTCGAGATCGGGGATTATGTGTACCTGAAGGTCTCGCCCACCAAAGGAGTCACTCGTTTTGGAGTCGAAGGAAAGCTAGCACCCCGCTACATTGGTCCGTTTGAGATTCTGGATCGTTGTGGCAAGGTCGCTTACAAGCTAAGTTTGCCCGATCATCTTTCAGCAGTTCATAATGTGTTTCATGTCTCCCAACTCAAGAAGTGTCTCCGAGTACCTGAACATGTGGTTGAAGTTGAAGGCGTTGAGCTAGAACCAGATCTGTCATACACTGAGTATCCAGTTCGCGTGTTGGATCACAAGGATCGTGTTACCCGAAGAACCACCACAAGATGGTACAAGATCCAGTGGAACCAGCACTGTGAAGAAGAAGCCACCTGGGAATCCGAAGACTTCTTAGCAAAGAACTATCCCGACTTTCTCGAATCTCTGTAGATGTAAGGTTTTGCCTTTTCCTTCTTAAGACGTGGAATCTCGGGGCGAGATTTCTTTTAGGGGGGAAGGCTGTAACACCTCTGGTGTTTAACTGTAATTAACCTGACATGTCATCATCATTAGTCATTAATCATTCTTGCCTTGCATTTATGTTTGCCTAGTACTTGTGTAGCAATCTCTTTTCAAAAACCCTAAAAGCCCAAATCTTCCTATAAGGGCAAAAATGGTAATTTCACCTCTGTGCCTAGCTTTGTGTAATTCTTGTTCAGTTGGATGTCTTGAAGTTTTGTTGTGTTGGCCAAAGTTCAAAAATCAAAATCAGATTTCAAATCCCTTTGCAAAACCCTGATTTCCAAACCCTGGATTTTATCCCTCTTTTTGTAATTCAAAAATTATTCAAAATTTGAGGTTGGTCCAAAAAGCAAAGTTGTAGATCTGGCCAAGAAAAACAACTTTGGTATTTACAAATTTTCAAGTTTCTGTACAAAGTTTGAAGTAAATCCAAATTCATTCAAATTCCAGTTTTTGTCCCCTTTTCAGTTTTCAAAATTTATTTAAAAACTATTGAGTTTCAGAAAAAGAGTATATTAGCAAAGTTGTAGGTTTTGATAAAAGGAACAACTTTCATATTTGCAGATTTCCAACTTTCTATGTAAAATCAAAAGTAATTTTGAATTTATTCAAATCCCAAAAGTGTTCCCTTTTCTGTTTTCAAATGTGGTCCAAAAACTATTTGGATTTTGAAAATATTCTTTTTGACAAAGTTGTAGATCTCCTTTTTCTGCACAACTTTGGTATTTTGAGTTTTTGCTGCTCAGTTCAAGTTTTGGAAGTAATTTGCAAAATACAGAAAGCCAAAACCTAGACCTAGCCCTGTTCATCCCCTACCTCTAGCCGGCACAGAGCAGGGGGGGGCCCGGCCATGGCGCCTCGCCGGCACTGCGCACGCCGCGTGCCTGGCAGCCGCACGCGCGCCTCCAACCTGTCGCCGCTGACCCCGTGATCATTCTGCCCCCGCACGCGCGAGCGCTGACCTCCGCGCCCGTCCCCCACTGTTCCCTGCACAGCGCCGCCGCGTGGCCGTCACCGGCAAGCCTTCGCCCAGGCCCTGGATGCACGCCCGTCCTCCCGCCGGCTTGCAATCGAGTGCGCACGCTTCGGCCGAGCTAATCCACACCATCCCGTGCTCTCTACCGTCCCCGACCGTGCCTATAAAGGGACTGCCGGAGTCCGAGCTCCTCACTCATCTCCGCCGCCGTCGCCAGCCCACTCCAAAGCTCCCGCCGCTCAACCACCTAGCCCAAAAGCTCCGCCTTGAGCTCGCGAAGCTTCCCAGCCCCTCAATTTTACCTCCCCCGCCTCCAATCACCCGGCGTAACCCCATCTTCCCAAACTCCGACGAAACACCGGTGAACACGGGTTCGTCAAATACTACCTCTCCGGCCACGATCATCTTCCCCTGACCCCTGTGTCAGCTTCCTTGGCTCCGCGCGACTCTAACCAGGCCCTTGCGGTCTCGTGTGTTGCGTAGGATCGCCGAATCGCCGGAGTGCCGCCGCGGCCGTCTCCTACCTCGAGCCTCACCCTCGAGCCTCACCCTCGAGCACGTGTCGAGCCTCACCCTCGAGCACGTGTCGAACCTCACCCTCGAGCCACACCCTCGAGCACGTGTCGAGCCTCACCCTCGAGCCACACCCTCGAGCACGCCTGCGAACCACGCTCCCTCGAAGCAGCCGAGCCCTGCCTCCGACCCGTGGTAAGCACTCGAAGCCCCGGTCTCTGCTTCCACTCCGCTTCGCCCGAGCCTACCGGCCAGGCCTCGGACAGACGCTTGTCTCCGCTTCGCCCGAGCCTACCGGCCAGGCCTCGGACGGACGCTTGTCTCCGCTTCGCCCGAGCCTCCCGGCCAGGCCTCGGACGAAACGCTTGTTTCCGTCTCGCCCGAGCCCTGCTGTCCGCCTCGCCGCGATTCGCCCGAGCCCCTGCAAGGAAGGAGCACAGCACTCTTTTCTTCTTCCTTTTTGAAAGAGTGTGAATAGTGTGCTGTTTTCTCTTTTTTGTGTGAATTAATTTGTTGTTCCTTAAATCCTGATAAAATTATGGTATGCTCCATGCACTGTGTAGTATTTTAGAAAAATATGAAACTTGACTTTTCTACAAGAATTTGAAAATGTAAAATCCCTCTTTTAATTAATAAATGGATGGTTTTGGATTTTTAGAAAATTATTTATAACTCCAAAATCATGAGATAAATTTTTGTGAGCTTCCTATGCCATGTTTAGTCTCTGGTGAAATTTTGAAGTCTTTTGGAGCAAGTTGATTTTTGAGCATTTATCTTTAATTGTTAATAGTGCCTTCTGTTAATTAATGTCTGATTTTATTTGAGCACCTTAATGACCTCCAAAAATTATGAAATTTGTTTTCCCATCTATCTACACCATAATGAACTTATGTGATTAATTTGGTAATTTTTGGAGCAACTTCATAAAATGACCTTTTTAAATAATTAAGAAAAATAGAAAAAGGATTAGGGTTCATGTTGTATGCCCTGTTTTTGCATTGTTCATGCTAGCATACTCATGTGCATGCATCATTGCATTCGCATAGTCACCGAAGAAGGAGTCAAGATCGAGGCAGCCGCCGACGAACCTGTCCCTGAGGCTACCCCGAGCTCCGACAACTGCCCTGCCGCCCTCGAGCCTGCCCTCTTTGCTCTTCAAGGCAAGCTCCGGTGCATTTAACCCTTTCCTTGAATTTATAAAATGATTTCCTTAAATGCTTTTGAGTTAAATTATTGCATTAGGTTTATAGGAGTTGTGTGTTATCCTAGTTGATGCACTATCCACCTTGACCACTGATACACCCGATACCTGCTTTTCAAAAGTATTTGAAAAATGCTTAGCAATGCTTATTGAATTAGACTTTGCAATAAAATGTCAATTTCAAAAGTGTGATCACTTAAGGAATGTTTATGGGAATTTGGTCTTACTCCCCGGCTGTTGGCTAGGTATCTGATCCGTACCTAGTCAATAGCGAGGAGAGGTTGTCCGAGCGTACGGTGCCGTCATGTTGTAGTCCGGGACTCAACAGTTGACACCGACCGGGACAGGGTTGAAAAACTGACGGGACTATTACGCTTGGGTGAGATATAACCAAGGTATAGTTCTGGCTGGAAAATTAGGGACCATCCGTATGGGGGCCTGCTGGTCAAGACTTGTAACTATTCACATACTTCGGAAAGCTCTGGCTCCGAGGAATCCTTTATTGGACCGACAACCGCGCACTGGGAGTGGAGAGATGGCGGAAGTAGCATGTACCCACGTGGTCGTCGTACCTGGATAGGAGTGGTGTACTGTACTTCCGGGTGGCGTAGGACCGGGTCCAATCTTGGAGGAATCGTGGTAGACGAGTTGGCATATGCAAGCTTGGGTGCTACATATGCAGTGTGGATAGGGATCCTCAGCTGAGTATTATTTATCCGGATTAACGTTGCTCCTCGGTTATGGAGACTTGGTCACTGACTGTCAACGGAGAGTGGTTCTCAACTAGGAATGTTTTGAAATGTAAAATGAATCATGAACAATGAAGAATTGAGGAATGCTGAATCTTTCAAAAATAAAATAAGGTTTACAAAATGCTTTTTCTGCAAAATACTTGATCTTGCTTAAACCTTACCTTGACTACCCTAAGCCTCTCGTTCCTGAGTCTTCTCCCTTTTTCTTAGTCAGGTAAGTCTTGTTGAGTACCCCAGTACTCAGGGTTTGTTACCCATGCTGCAGGTATGACAGAGTCCCCGATGTGTCTTGCACCCTGCTGCGTGACCATCGTCCAGGAAGAGGCCGATGAGGCCGAAGAATAGTTGTACACCCGCGGGCTGGGTGATTATAAGTATCTTTGCTGTTCTCCACTATGTTGCCTATGTCTATTTCTATTATCAGAACTTGGTTTGTAATAACTGCACCTTAATTTCTATTTGGAACCCTGCTTTGTAAAACTAATGTTATTTAAGTCTTCCGCTCTTTATTCCGATGTTATTTGTAAAAGTATGCAATGCTGTAACCGAATTGTGAGATGATCCTGCGGACATTGGGCACTGATGTAGCCCGGTGGCGAACAGGTCTTAATCACATGGAACATGGGTTCGGCTGTCAGAGGTTGACAGGGACACGTGGGCCATGGGATTAGGGTCGTTCCGTCACAGGGCCATGGTGCAGAAGCCCTCGTTGTCGGCGAAGAAGCAGAGGCTGTTCAGCTTGTCCTCGATCCTCTTCTTCTTCTCGGACTCGTCGTCGCTTGAGGAAGCGGAGTCGTCATCCGAGTCGTCGACGTCGCTGAGCGTGGCGAAGAAAGCACGCTGCTCAGCCTGGGCCTTCTCCATGTACTTCGTCTTGATGTACTCCTTGTTGAAGCCGCCCTTCCGCTTGTGCTTCATGGGGACGTACTTCTCCTTGCGCTTGCCAGAGTCGTACTTGTGCCCATGATCCGCCTTGCCGAAGGACTTGCTTGTTCTTCTTTGGGCAATTGGCGATGAAGTGGTTGGGGTCGCCGCACTCGAAACATCCCGAGCGTCCTCCTCTGCGGCGACGGTTCATGCGGTTGTTGTGGAACCGCGAGAACCAGTTGGCGAGCAAAGCCAACTCGTCATCCCCCATGAACTCCAGCTGCTCCTCTGTGACAGAAAGAAGAGAAGAAAGTGCAAATCCTCCAGAGGGGTTAGCAGAAGAGCCAGAAAGCAAAGCCATCGACGGGCCAGAAGGATTTTCATAAGAAGCCCTCGCCATGGCGTCAATCTCACTGAACTTGAGCTTACTGAAAAGCTCATCGCATGTGAGGGTCTCATAGTTAGGTTATTCGATGATTGCCTGAACCTTTGAGTCCCACACCGATCGATCAAGAGTGTGCAAAAGCTTCAAAGCTCTCTCATGATCGTCGAAATGCAACAGCTCCTTGTTGGCCCTCATCCTGTTGACAATCACCTGAAAGTGAGCGAATAAACTCTATATGCTCTCGCCAGGCATGTGTTGAAAGTTCTCATACTCTCGCTTGTGTGACTCGTAGAGACGGGTTTTGACTTGAGTGGTTCCCTCATGGAAACGCATGAGGGTAGCCCAAATCTCCCGAGCCGTAGTGAGGTGAGAAATGCGGTCAAACTCCGTCATGATCAAACATGAGAAAAGAGCATTACGGGTTCGGCTATTGGCATCGTGCTCATCAATCTGATTATGAGTAGCACAAGCAGCCAAGACCACGTAATCGGCAGAGTTGCAAATATCCCAGATGGAAGCACCCAAACTCTGCAGATAGGCCAACATGCGTATCTTCCAATACGCATAGTTCGTCCCATCGAAAAACGGCTGTTTGCCCACGCCGCGATCCATGTCGCCTTCGGTGGATCTGGAACCAGCTAAGGTGGAAGATCCTTAACCCGCTTCGATACCAATTGAAGGACCGAGAATGCAATAGCAAGGCGACCAGAGGGGGGGTGAATGGGACCTCAAAAATTTCTCTCGAAACTTCGGCTTGTGTCCCACAAATCAACCTCCAAAAGCTTCGATTGAAACCGTGATGCCCACGACCCTTGGAAGAGGGTGGATGATCCCTAGGATCACAACGAGGCCCCACCAAGCGATAGCAACCCAAACGCCAAAAGCACCCGCACAAGTTTGACCTCTAAAACCTAGTCCCGAACGTAGATTGAAGCCTACGTCGAGAAATCCCTAAATACCGAAGCTAACAAGTAGCAAAGATACCTAGAGAGGTTCCTAGGTGAACAATAGGGTCAATCGAGAAGTCCGAAAACCAAGCGAAGAAGCCAGGAGAGCAAACGCACAAAGACGCAATCTACAGCCGATTCCCGGACTGTCCAGACTCCCAGTCCTGGACTGTCCGCGCCAGGGGCGGACTGTCCGCGGTCCCCTGGCGGACTGTCCGCCGGCAAGAATCGCCAAACAACACAGTTGCTGAAAGTTCCCTGCTCGGGCCCGGACTGTCCGCGTCTACCAACGGCGGACTGTCCGCCGGTCACCCGAGACAGCACAGCTGAGCCACGCGACCACTGCTTGGTCGGAGCCCGACGCGCGGACTGTCCGCGAGTGCCCAGTTAGGGCGATTTTGGTCGCCCTCAACTCAAATCTCCCCAAATCCAATTCAACTCAAAATCCCTAGTTCCCAAACTTGGAGAAGATGATCACGAGGTAGTTAGGAGACTATCCCCAAGAAATC
The DNA here is from genome assembly GCA_009763385.1 of Coix lacryma-jobi var. lacryma-jobi. Classification (NCBI taxonomy): domain Eukaryota; kingdom Viridiplantae; phylum Streptophyta; class Magnoliopsida; order Poales; family Poaceae; genus Coix; species Coix lacryma-jobi. The sequence continues at coordinate 89,250,326 of CM019831.1, forward strand.
ATCCGCTCAAATCAACTCAAACACCGGGAAATCGAAAGAGAGGGAGTATGAACAAAAAAGCACCACGAAAACGAAATCGACCCGATCTACTTGTTCGTGAGGAGTTAGATGAATTCCTTCGGTGGAAATGATCTCCTCACTATAAAGAACAAGTTGATTCAAGTGGAATTCGAAAAGATGCAGTAGAGAGGGAGATCGAGTGACGGGAAAATCACGGAGAAACAAAGAATGCGAAGAACATGAACAAAACGTGAATCAAACACATCGATCTGCAACCGTGTGGCTACCACATGCTACAACAATGAGATTACGGTCTCACTTCCTCAAAATCTCCAGTACACAGAGGTATGGTTCTCTGCGGATCTCAGTTGCTACAGCAGGGGATTGGGAGAGCAGGAAACCTAGAAGGCAAAGAGCAAATGACTGAGATAGAAAGGGAGGTGGGTGTCTCCCTCTACTTATCCTAATTCTAGTTCTCACTCTACCCCTAACTAATTACAGAGCGAACCAGCTAAACCCTAGGGTTATTCTGGACCAACTCGAAGTAGTTGCTGATCCGACGGCCACGCCCGCACAACTGGTATTGTTGCCTCGACGCAACCTCACCGATTGCCGCCACGTGCCGCCACCGCTCTGCTCGTCCTTTTCCTGGACCTCGCCCCCGGTTTTGAGGCCCAAACCGGGAAACCAGCCTTCACGACCAACCCCCGGTTTTGAGGCCCCAAACCGAGAACCAGTCGTCCATCGCCTGAGTTTTGTGGCCCAAACTCAGAAACCCAGAGCGCCCAGGTTTGAGGCCCAAACCTGGAAACCGTCCTCTCGATGGTTTTTCTGTGGCTCAACCATCAAACCGACGCTGTAGGGGGGATGCACCGCTCGTGCACCCCGTCCACCGACACGTGTCCCTAGGTCCTCGACCCAAGAAACACCATGCCCGCAAGTCTTCGCTCGTCGCTGTCCCAAGCTATCAGCCACCACAACTGATCCTCAGGCCACCGGTCTCTCAGTCCAAGCCTCACGTCTGCCCTTCATCGCTCCCGGTCCATCGGCACGGCACGTCTCTACTTGACCTTCACCTTGCCTTTGATCACTGTATCTGTGCCCGACACCTACACAACACAAGCCAAAGAACATGCGCATCATCCCAGTTGACAATCACTCATCACTCGGAACTCGGCATACACCCATGTATCCTCAACACAGAGGTATGATTGTCGTCTCTACGGATCTCAGTTAGCTACAACAGAGAATGGGAGAGAGGAAACCCTAAAATGAAAATAGCAATGGCTGAGATGAGTTGGGAGGTGGGTGTCTCCCTCTACTTATCCTAATCCTATTCCCACTCTACCCCTAATTATACACAGAGCGAAACCAGCTAAACCCTATGGTTATTCTGGACCAATTCGAAGTAGATGGTGATCCGACGGCCACGCCCGCACAACAGGTAGCTTCGCCCCTCGACGCGACCTCAACGATTGCCGCCACGTGCCGCCACCGCTCTGCTCGTCCTTTCACGGACCTCCCCCCGATTTTGAGGCCGAAACCGGGAAACCTGGGGCCATCCCCCAGTTTTGAGGCCTAAACCAGGAAACCTGTCGTCCGTCGCCTAAGTTTTGTGGCCCAAATCAGAAACCTGCTAGTACCTAGGTTTTGAGGCCCAAACCTGGAACCGGTTTTGTGGTTTTTTTTGTGGCCCAAACGCGGAACCCGGGCGCACCTAGGTTTTGAGGCCCAAACCTCGAAACCGTCCACTCGATGTGTTCTGTGGCTCCAACCACCAAACCGAGCCGTAGAGGGGATGCACTGCCCGTGCACCTCATCCACACGCAAGTCTTGACTTGTCGCTGTCCCAGGCTGTCAGCCACCACGGCCGATCCTCAGGCCACCGGGCCGTCAGTCCAAGCCTCACGTCCGCTCTTCACCGCTCCGGGTTCCATCGGCACGACACGTCTCTACTTGACCTTCACCTTGCCTTTCATCACCGTATCCGAGCTCAACACCTGCACAACATAAGCCAAAGAACATGCGCATCATCCCAGTTGACAATCACTCATCATCTCAAGATCCGGCATACACCCATGTATCCGCAAAACCCTTAAAGATAAATTTCCCTCGCTCTTAAAATTGTAAGAAGAAAACAGGACTCTATAGCACAGATACTGAATGATACCCCTCTAAATATCTCTTTTCGAACAAATTTAGTTGAGGCCAATTTGGTTAGCACATAATTGTTGCTTCTATACAAGAAATTGTCTTATGAAGAAGAAAGGGACATTTTGTTTGGGGTTTAAATGCATCTGGATTGTTTACGGTCAAATCAATGTACGTTGCGTTAATTAACAATGGGGTAAGGATTTCACAAGATATTTAGAAAATCAAGGTACCGATAAAAATAAAACTTTTCTTGTGGTACATAAAGAGAGGTGTAGTTTTAACTAAAGATAATTTGGTTGAAGAACTGGTATGGTGATAAGCGATGCTGTTTTTGTCAGGTTACAGTGTCAATTCAAAATCTCTTTTTATATTGTGTTTATGCTAAATTCTTGTGGCGTGCGGCACATGTATTCTTCGGTATTTCAACCCCTGAACATAAATGATATGTTTAGTAGAGGGTCGAAAATGACTCCAAAAAGTATAACTTTATTGTTACTAACAACAGTATCAACGCTTTATTGGGCCATTGGTTATAAGGAATGAAGTGGTTTTTGACCAGTGCAGACCAAATTTTTTTTTTGCAGGTTCTCTTCTAATCACGCACTAGTTTGACTCTGGTCAAATTTGCAGCGCGTGAGTGGATCTTGGAGAACAGCTTTCCATAGTGCTCACCATGTAGAAATGGCGGCGCTGTATTTTTTTAGTTCGAACGGTTATCTGCGAGGCGAATTGATCCTGTCCGGTCTTAATCGGCCCTGTTTCTTATTTCGGTCATTTGGTTCTAATCAGTTTTATTCTGTCTAGACCCTTGAATGAACTGCTGAACTGCTGCCTGATTCTATCTTTTCATTGATTAAGCCAGATATTTACTGTCCATTATTAAAAAAAAAATAGCTAAACGTACAGTTTTATATTGGTATGTTTTTAGACTCCAATCATGAACAGTTTACGCACTCTAGCTGCAATGCAAGCTAGTCAGAAATTCAGAATGAGCATTCAGTACAGGCTCGCGATCTCTGGGCTGCAGAAGACGAGCACCTCCGCGAGCTGGGCCTGCCCTCGTCGCCGAACAGGCTCTCCTTCCCGTCGGGCCGCCTCGCGTACGACAGCCCGAGCCGCGAGCGCGCGCTGCGGAGGTCGCCGACGCCGGCGCTGGAGTCGGGTCCAGTGAACACGCCCATCACGGCGGTGAGCGGCGGGCCGATGAGCAGGCCGTCGGCGCCGAAACTGTGGCCCGCCGCGGAGTAGTCGAACAGCGCGCGCCGCTGCCGCCCACCTTCGGCAGCACCACGGGCGACGGTGGCAGTGAAGCCTGGGTGGGTTCCGCTTCCGCCGGCGCTGCGAGGTCGTCGGGCCAGTAGAAGAGGAACGCGTCCAGCGTGTCGTAGTAGTCGTCCGTGCTGCGGTACCCCTCCGGGCTGAACCCGCCGACCGGAAGCCGCCGTCGGTGTGTAGCCGACGACGACACAGGGGCCCTTGAAGTCGCACCGCCGGTGGAAAGTCCGTCGCGCTGAATCCGTCCACGGTGGCCTTGTAGCAGCACTTGAGCTCACGGTCTGCGCCATTATATATATATTATCATATCATGCGCCGAAAACAAAGAAAATTAGGCACTGTGCTAACTGCAAAAATAATATCTATGACAATTCATAACAACCATAAGTCCATAACAGGTCAACAGCGAGCCAACTAAACGACCTCTTAACCCATTAGTTCAAGAGCATACTGTTCATGATTACCTCTGAGATGTGTTTTTGCCACGAGCGACATGGGGAACGGCGGCTCGACGTCGTGGTAGCGGAAGGGCAACTGCGGCGGCGGCATCTCAGCTTCTCTCGAGCGTTTGCCCTTGCCCCAGTTAAAGAAGCTGCGAGGGGTGACAAAGCTTGGCCTGCTCGACGCCATGGCCCTGCCGCTGGCCATGAACGCCGCCATGCCACTCACACAGTCTGCTCAGTCCTGGATTCGGGGAAGCGGATCGATGAGAGGACGGAGCTCAAAACCGGGCCAATCACCAATTTCTGGATGAGCAATAGCGACCGCTAATATGTACACTGGTGGGTTGCCTGGTTCTGGTTGTTGTGTAAGAACCGCTAGCGGTCATGCTTGGTTTTGATCGGTTCGATGCTCTCGGTGACGAGCACAGGGGGACCTTATCCCGTTATCCGTTGCATCATAGCTGCACTGCCTGCAGGACAGGACGAAGAAACAGGTGTGGCAACCCAGTGGTCGTGCCTACTATATATTCACTCTCTGAGCCACAGAAAGTAGAAACTGGAGGGAAACTGCAATTGCATATATGGAATTAGAATACCGTGCAGAAAAGCTCCAAATCAGTCAGAAAATTGCTGAAAGCTCCATAACAACTGAAGAAGCTCCGTACCATCAAAGATGGAGTCTTTACTCCTAAAAAGAGTCAATGACATCGTCGGATACCTGCTAATCATTTCATCCCGTCGTAATACGAGCTCTAACCAAATCAGCAGTTCCTTCCCATCCCCGTGCCGCCGTCCCGCGCTCCGCATCGCCCCTAGGGAGGCAGCGACCCCTAAATCAGCGGTCTCTCCCGTGCCCGTCCCTCCCGTGACGCCGCCCCACGCTCCGCATCGTCCCTAGGGAGGCAGCGAACCCCGCGCCCCACCACTCGGCGCTTAGCTCTAGACCGTACTGCTGCCCCCCGTCTGTATCCGTGCCGTCGCGCACCGCCGCTCGCTCGGCATCGGCCCTCGGCTCGCCGGGGAGGTTTGCGCTCGCTCGCCGTTCCCGCCGACGCCTGCCTCTTCTTCCCGCTGCGACCGTGTCCCCGCCGACGCCGGCATCCTCCTCTCCGTAGCAGGCCGGCGCCGAGAGGAAGAAAGCGGTTAATCCGGAGAGCCTGGCGGAGACGGTGAAGCGGCGCGCCGAGGAAGACCGGGCCAAGGGTGTTGCGGAGGCTGCAGCAGAGGAAGCGGGCGAGCGCCGGAGGAAGGTGTGTCGTCGTGGCTTCAAGGAGCGCGTTCTCCAGGTCCAGGATCCCCCCACGGCTGTCGCGCTGCGCTCGGGTCCCTCAGCCCACGCCTGGCCGCCGCGCCGTGCTCGGGCCGCTCCGCCCACGCCCCGGCCGCCGCCCACGCCTGCACATGTCGTCGCCCCTTCGGCAGGAGATCCAGGGGCGGCTGGAGAGGAGCGGATGCATCACGTCAAGCAGCATCAGCAAGAGCTAGCGCGCAACTGGGAGGAGGCCTTGCACATCCAGCTCGCCCTCCCGCTCTGCAACTGCTCGGGTACTAAATGGCTCTGCATCTGCAACTCGCTCTCCAGCTTCTTTAGTGCCGAATCGCCGTTTCCCAACGCTTGTTGTCGCCGCCTGTACGCATCCTCCTTCGCCGCCTGCATGCAGCAGCAGCATCCCTGACGCCTCCGGGCAGGCCGAATGGCGAATGCCCAGGCGCCACATCTAGCCAGCAAGCTCGCCAGGTCGCTCGCCCGGCCACGGTTGCGCCAGCCTTTGCCCGAGGGTCCCTTAGTCCTGCATCTGGCTATCCACTGATAGGAACGACGTTCCTACCAAAGCGACAGCGAAGGTTGTACGAGTGCTGAACCGGGGGACGAGGCTTGAAGGCGGAGGGACGACGGCGAGGAGCCGTGGTCGTGCGAGGGAGAGGGAAAGAGGCGATGCTGCGGTGTAGGGGTGGCCAAGCGCGATGAAGTGTGGGTACCTGGAGAAATGGTCGACCACCGTAAGGATGACCGACTTGCCGCCGACCTTGGGCAGCCTCTCGATGAAGTCCACAGAAATATCCGCCCACACCTGTGATGGCACGTCAAGGGGCTGCACTAGACCCGCCGGCTCTAGGGCACGTCCGCACCCAATCCTGTACCAGGGAGCGATCGCCCGGAATGAAGAAGTCGGAGCGGAGGCGGTGCAGCGTCTTCTGGACCCCTTCGTGGCCCGCTGAATGGGCGAGTAGTAGCGCCTGATGGCGCAAGTCGCCATGATCGGGGACGAAAATTCGGCGGCCGTGGAGCAACAACCCGTCTTCCAGGTGCCAGGGCGAGGGCAGCACCCCGTCCTGCAGCAGCTGCTGGCCATCTGCCGCGGTAGCTGTGGCAGCACGGATGGCGTCGATGAAGGCGAAAGATGGACCCGAGAGGACATGTACTTCGGCATTGACGACCTCGCTGTCCCCCATGTCTCGACGGGACAGCGCATCCGCTACAGTGTTTAGGCGTCCGGGACGATACTCCACTGCAAAATCAAACCCAAATAACTTACTAATCCACTGGTGCTATGGAACCGTTGACAGTCGTTGATCCAGAAGGTATTTCAAGCTGCAGTGGTCCGTGCGGACGAGGAAGTGGCGCCCCCGAAGATAAGGCCGCCAATGTCGGACAGCCTGGACAAGCCCGATCAGCTCGCGCTCGTATGCTGCGAGTTTGAGGTGCCGGGCGGCGAAGGGCCGGCTGAAGAAGGCAAGGGGCCCGGTATCCTGATGGAGGACCGCCCCAAAGCCGGCTCCCGACGCGTCGCAATCCACCACAAATGTCTTGCCGAAGTCCGGCATCTGTAGCACGGGCCCCGTGGCGAGTGCCCGCTTGAGCGCCTGGAACGCCCCCTCCGCCTCCACATCCCAGGAAAACGCGCCCTTGCGGAGGAGACGCATGAGCGGGGCAGCAATGAGGCCGAAGTCCCGGATGAATTTCCGGTAATAGCCAGCAAGGCCGAGGAAGCCGCACAGCCCCCGAGCTGACCGTGGTGCCGGCCAAGAAGCCACCGTTGCCACCTTGTCTGCAACCATGGCCACGCCATCCGCCGGGATGATATGGCCCAGGTAGGCCACGGACGACGCCCCGAAGGAGCACTTGGAGCGCTTGAGGTGGAGGCGGTGTGCCCACAACGCCTGGAGGACAATGCCTATGTGCTGCAGGTGCTCCGCCCAAGACGAACTGTAGATCAGAATATCATCGAAAAAAACCAACACGAACCTCCGTAGATACGGCCGGAGCACATCATTCATGAGAGCTTGGAAGGTCGCCGGCGTGCTAGAGAGACCGAACGACATGACCAGGAACTCATAATGTCCATGGTGTGTTCGGAAAGCCGTCTTGGCGATGTCGTCCGGATGCATCCGGACCTGGTGATAGCCCGAGCGTAAGTCAAGCTTGGTGAAGAACCGGGCCCCGTGGAGTTCATCTAGCAGCTCATCGACCATGGGGATCGGGAACTTACCTTTGGATGTCTTGGCGTTGAGTGCGCGGTAATCGATACAGAAGCGCCAGGATCTGTCCGCCTTGCGGACCAATAACACTGGGGCTGAGAACGGTGATGTACTAGAACGGATGATCCTCTGCTCTAGCATGGCCGAGCACTGACGCTCCAGCTCGTCCTTCTGGAGTTGCGGGTAGCGGTACGGACGCACCGCGACCGGGGCCGTACCTGGCAGTAGGTGAATCCGGTGGTCGTAGGGACGTGGAGGGGGCAGCCCGCGGGGCTCGTCGAAGAGCGCGCTGTGTTGGTGGAGTAGACGGTCCAGCAGGGGCTGCTGGGTGTCGGCGCGGCGGCGGTGTGCAGCTGTGCCGCAGCCGCCATGCCCGGGGCAGCAGCCACGGTCAGTCCCCCAACGCCCTTCCATACAATGTGCCGGCCGTCACGCCAGAAGGAGAGCGAGAGGGCCGTGAAGTCCCACAGGATAGGCCCCAATGTTCGGAGGAAGTCGACGCCGATGATGAAGTCAAAGCACCCCAAATCGAGGCCGACACATGTGATGGAGAACGTGTCGGCGCCGACAGCCATGGGTACGTGGCGAGCGACGCCCTCACATGGTAGGCGGTCACTGTTGGCGACGGTCACGCGGAGCTGGTCGCCGTCACTCACCGAGAGGCCCAGACGACGCATGACAGCTCCCTGGAGGTAGTTATCGGTGGACCCCGTGTCAAGGAGGGCCACGAGGCGCTCCCCCTTGAGCGTGACGGGCACCAGCATGGTGTTCTCAGTGCGGATGCCCGCCACTGCATGGAGGGAGACCACAAGGGCGTCGTCCCCCCGCTGCTGCTCCGCGGCGGCCTCCCCCGCCACGAGCTCGGCGTCGATGTAGTCATCTGCCTCCAGGTAGAAGAGGTGCGGGCAGACGTGCCCGCGAACATAAGGCTCATCACAGTTGAAACACAACCCTTGGCGGCGGCGTTCCGCCATCTCTGCTGGTGATAGGCGGCGGAACGGACGGACGGGCGGCGCCTGCTGGCCGGCGTTGGGTGCCGGAAGCGCAGCCACCCCTCCCTGGGCGGGCGCGCGCGCGGTGGGGCAGGGACGGCCAGCCGTTGGGGCGGCCGGTTGGCCCGAGTAGACGGCTATGGTGCAGCAGCAGTCGAACGACGCTCGAAAGCCCGGGCCAAATACATGGCCGTCTGCATGTCCTGCAGGGCGCGCAACTCCACGTCGACCTTGATGTGGTCCGGCAGGCCTCCCACAAACAGCTCCGCTTTCTGGGCAGCAGTCAGGTTGCGGGAGTGGCATAGCATGGCGTTGAAACGTTCCGCATAATCCTGCACCGTGGACACGAACGGGAGCCGGGCCAGCTCGGACAGCCGGGAATTGCGCACCGCCGGTCCAAACTGAAGATTACAGAGCGCCTTGAAGCGTTCCCATGACGGCATGCCCTCGTCTTGCTCCAGGGCGTAGTACCAGGTCTGAGTCGCCCCCTTCAGGTGATAGGATGCGAGCCACGTTCTATCGGAGGCCAAAGTACGTTGGTCGCGGAAGAACTGCTCGCACTGATTGAGCCAATTCAGGGGATCAGCCGAGCCGTCGTACGTGGTGAACTCGAGCTTGTAAAACCTGGGTGGAAGGGGACCAGTCGATGCAGCACCTCCCAGCAGGTTCGCGGGGGCAGCCGAAGTCGCCGGAGGGGCTGGAGGCACCCGGGTGCCCGGGATGAGGGTGCCGTCGACACCCCCGTAGACGACGCCCGACACCATTGGACCCCCACTGAGGCCGGTGCTGATGGCAGAAGGCGCTGGAGGTACGAACGGCTGTGGCGTCGGGGTAGAGTAGATTGGCGCCTGAGAGTCCAGTGCCCATGCTGGGATTGGTGATGGGGATGGTGGGAAAGATATCTGTTGGATGGGTATGTATGTGGAAGGCGGCGGCTGGGAAGGGCTAGCAGAGCCCGCGAGGTTGGGGCAGGGAGGGCGAGGGTAGACATCGGGGGTGGCAGGGAGGGCTGGTATGACGGCGGCGCTTGCTGAGCGAGCAGCAGGGCCTGAGCGGCGTTGTTCAGGTTGATGATGGCCGCTGTGACTTGCTCGGGGGAGAAAACGACGGCCGGCGCAACGGAGACGATCGGGGCTGGCGAGGAGGAAAACACCACGGGCTGGGTATTGGTCAGCAATGGCGGCAAGGTGGTGGCCGGTGGTGACGACATGGAGGTGAGCGGCGGCGCGGTTGTCTGCGGCGGCGATGGTGAGCTGGACGACGGGATCGACCCGGACATAGCCGATACCAGATTGATAGGAACGACGTTCCTACCGAAGCGAAAGCGAAGGTTGTACGAGTGCTGAACCGGGGGACGAGGCTTGAAGGCGGAGGGACGACAGCGAGGAGCCGTGGTCGCACGAGGGAGAGGGAAAGAGGCGTGCAGTGATGAGGGAGGAGAAGGTGCGACTGCTAATCTCCCGGCTCCCTTCAGGAAGCCGGAAACAATTATGTTTCTGCTTGTCTCCAAAAACCCTAGATACAAAGTATTTATACTACTAGTAATTATAATGATAAACGGGCTCGCAGGCCCAATAATCTAAGAAGGAGGCCTACACCTAGTGTACTGGGTTCCAATCATAACATCTACACAGTGAGCAGTGGCAGATGCAGGCTGAGTTCTTTGTTTGATTTTAAATATTTGCCATTCAAATGGATGAAGCACGCAATTATCATAAGGTTGATCTAGCTGTAGATACTAGATAGTATGTTTCATGGTTTGGCTTGCATTATTTCAGGCTTGCACTTACCGATTGCTGTCTGAGGGTCAGGTAATCCTAAAAAGACTGCTTGTGTTCTACCTCTCATCACACGAATGTCTCATATTGATCTATATAATAGCAAAATCATTAGCATGCATGATACAAGGTGGATCCTTCATGCATCCTGCAGGAAACATGTTGACACATGCTCACAATCTTTGATTTCAGCTTTGCCTTTATGTATCCCTAAATTTTGTGTAGTGTGGTTAAACTAGAAGTCCTTAGATCGGTAGATGCCTAACTTGCTCCAAAAATGGAGGATTACGTATTTTTGGTCACTATTCAGAAATTTGGAAGTGCCGCTAATATGATCTCACATACTTGCAGAATATCTCTATAGTGATTGTACTCCTATTTACACTGCGCAATTTACACTTCATAATATCGTCACCCTTTCAAAATAGATGTAGAGTTCTAATTATCAGTGTAGTTATTGTTAGATTTATTGTGGGCCAAGCCCATTAATATATTTAATAAATCAATAACTCTATGGTGTGTAATGGTGAAATATTAATTGTACCGGATTGGAAGTTAAAGGGATGTTGACTCAACTTATATGGTGGGAATTATACCACTTAATTTGAGAAGTTGTGAAACGGGCCGAGACGAGGCAAGGCAGGCAGGCAGGCGAGCGGGCGTGGCGTGGCGTGTTTATTTTTGGCACCCACTCACCATGATGAAGGGAGTTACAACTCTTCATCACTCACCATGATGAAGGGAGTTACAAACTCTTCATCACTCACCATGATGGAGGGAGTTACACCTATTCATTTACCTGTCTCCTCATCTCCTGCGCTCTCCCTGCGCCCGTACGGGAATAAAAGGAGCAGCGCCTCCTCCTGTGCGCAAGGCTGAATTCACTTCCTTCTTTCTCTCCATCCCGAACACATTCCAGAGCTCAGTTCCGCTGCAGGAAAGGCTTTCCCATCTCGTTCATCCGCGCGCACGGAGGAGCGAGAGGGCAGGTGCCTCCGGAGCCAGTGTCGATCGAGACCTTGCACGAGGGATCGGCAATTAGGTTTTTTGGGAGCGACTACGCGACTGTCCGAACGATCTTCGCCGTCATTCTTCTTCTTCAGGAGGATCGCCGTCGTCGTCTTCTTCCCGGCGAAGTTGCTGCTACTGTTCATCTTCTTCCCGGTGATTGGACGTTCGTCTTCTTCCCAGTGATTGGCTGTTCGTCTACTTCCCGGTGATTGGTCTTCGTCTTCATCTCACTTCTGCAATATGACCAAGGAAGTTGGTCAAGGATCTGGATCTGCGCTAAGGATGGGCGGGTATGAACTGTTCATCTTCTCTCTGTTTTTCGTAACTCAGTATTTTGTTCCGTCATGCTATTTCAGTAGCATTGTTGAATATGTTGCAGTAGTTGTCTTCTATTGTTTCGTAAGTTATGCAGTGTTGCTGTCAGCTATATTTTCTGGGCTGCTGTTTGTTACATATTTCCTGAATATTGCAGTAGCTCTGATTCGTAGTTTTAGTAGTTGCTGCTTATATGTTTCAGTAAGTCTGTTATGTTGTTTCACATGCTTTCCTGCAGTAGATGATTTATTATGTTTTATCATCATATATATGATTCACATGCTTCTTTCACATATGTGCCGTACTGCTATGGTCATATGTGATATTATGAAATCACTTTTATATTATCTCTGTTATGTCGTCATCATAATGTTAATTTACGGAGTTAAAATGACATGGAAATTGCCTTTATTTCTAACAGTTATCTCACTTAGATGAATTTTGAACAATGTCCTTACAGGCTATCAATACAGTTGATTTGGGACTAAAACACTCTTGAATGTAAACCTGTTCGCCCAGTTTACTTATCACCTCATTTTAAATAATAAGTATACTACTGCACCACCATGTTATATCATTGACAGGTGATCCGAACTGTTTTGAGAAACGTGTGTGGGATTAGGGCATTCTCTATTGGCTTATAAAGCTGTCATTTGTGGAATCAGCAAGGTCATCTGCTTCATTTTGACGGATGCTATTCCTTTTTGACATGTCAAACCCATTCGAATGGCCATCTTTTTTGGCAGCACCAGCACCTGGGTGGACTCCAGTTAGTTGCTCATCATGTTGCCCGATGACTTGTGTTGTGTGAAGGAAAGCAGCAGCGTTCTTCCAAGATTCGTAGTATGTTGTCATTGCCTTTTGAAATGCTTCCCAGGCTTTATTATAGAAGAAGCATACTGGACAGTAGAATGGGTTGGTCTCTTCAAATGTAACTGATGGCGAAACAGATATCATGAGCAGCTAAAAAACAGTCACTGCATTTCAGCAACTGCCCATCTTTACCGCATTTATGCACAGATCTTATGTAGACAAGCCCTCAAGAGTATCATTGATGTCTTGATCCTTGGAATGGACACATATTTCCGGAGAAGTGTCCTGACTTTTCCTCATTTGACTTCTTCTTTGCACTTTCTCTATCTCCGCTCTTAGAAGAGCTTAGAGAATAGAAGTATGTTGCATACCCGTAGCAACGCACGTGTACTTAACTAGCAAGAGCAAAAGAAGCACGCAAGAAAACAGCAACGCAAAGCGACTCCCCCTAGACAAGTGCCTATACACCCAAAAACTTCCCCTTGCTACAAGATGCAGTTAAAAGCACAAAACCATCTTGTTTGCAATATGCCACCACAAATCTTCCCCTTAGGCAAAACTCTCAATTTGCCCAAGTAATAATATAGTAGTGTGCTAGCAAATATGGCCGTGTGAGAGAAAACTATCAAATTTTTACAGAGCAGTTTAGATCCCTTTATCTGGTGGAATTAATAAAATCTATTGAATAAGCTAGACTATTTGGGTTGGAATATGATATCTCATTAACTTCTAAAGTTCATATATATAAGTCTACCTTAAATGTAAATTTATAGGGTAGCAGATATAATTGATTTTCTATAGATTACTATATGTTGCTGCAACTTTGCAACTTATCGCATTCTCTCTTATTTGTTTTTCTAAGTAGAAATGCAACACATAACTATCTCTCTTGTATAACAACAATAATATACAATATAACTCATATACAACTATATTAACTTAATTAATATATATATATATAAATTATAATTATTGTTAAAATAAATCCAATTCCAAGGATAGGGTTCCTTCGAAATTTGGGATGAGATATTACATATTTATTTATTATTCTTTTATCTTTTCTAGACTAGAGAATTTAATAGCTATAACTTATTTTATAATCACTATGCACTACTAGAGAACAGGCATTTGTATGATCTATCAACTCAGCTTTAATCTCGATAAAAAATTACGTCTGGGACTAAAGACTTTTAGTCCCGGTTGGTAACCAACCGAGACTAAAGACCGACCTTTAGTACTGGTTGGTATTACCAACCCGGTCCGGTTGGTAATACCAAGCGGGGTTAAAGGGTGAGGTTTTAGCCGGTTGGTGTGACCTTTTAGTTTCGGTTGGTGTTATCAACCGAGACTAAAGGTCCGTTATGAGTGGATTGAAAACGAAAACGTCCAAAACTATATCACGCGAGTTGTTTAGCTGAGTTGGTAGGTGAGTTGTGCGCGAGACGAGATGTGCTAAGTTTGAATCTCACAAAAACACATTTATTTTTAGCTCCGGTTCCCAACGAGGCTAAAGCCCCTTTCTGTTTGTGCAGTAGTGATGGCATTTAAAATATAGTCACGCATATTTGGTGCACGTGTGTGCCAAGTGCCACGCGGTCCTGATCTGAGCCTATGTCGAAGGTCTATAGGCGGTGCCTGATGGACACTTGTCAGTACGATCTCGTCATTTGATGCGTGGCTGTGAGAAGAGCTGTTAATATATCCCTCCTATCTCTCACAACTAAAAATACTAAAGATGAGACACCAGTTTGGTGCGGAAAAATTTCGCTACGCTCCTTCGGTCCTCCCCTTGCGATACCGCGACTGGAAGGTGCCGACGGGTGGGACCTCCCCATCCCCGCCCTCGCTCATCGCGCGACGCGGCCGTCCTCCACGATCGCCATCCTCACGCACGCCCTCCGCCCCCATCCCCATCCCACGCACGGGATCTGAGAAAAATGGGAGCCCTTTTCCCTGCTCTGCCCCCGCTCCTCCGGCTCCCTCACTCTAACGGCGCCGCCCCCTGCCCACCCCATCCGGAATCAGATCCCCTGCAGTCGCCCATCCGGAATCAGATCCCCTGCAGTCGCTCTCCACGACTGCAGTATGCAGTCGGTACATCTGTGCCGTTCACTGCCATCCAAAGTACCCTATTAACCAGGCTACCACACGGAGAGGCACCGAGGAAGTCGAGCAGCCCATCTAAAGCCCAAGACACGTGATGCTTGAGGACGCTGCCTTCCTCGTCGCCGCCGCCACTGCCGTCTTCGTTGTCGTGTACTACTCCGTATCTTCGTCGGTGACTCTTTTCCCACGGCCTCTGTCCTCGCCTAACCATCTGGTTGTGCGCATGCCGGCAGTGCTCCTGTCGTCCGTGCCATGTTTGGGCCCTGCGCGGTGGTGAGTGCAGCCCCTGGACGTGCTCGAGCTCCATGTGTGTGTGTGTGTCTGCGCAGGAGAGCTGCTTATCTATGGCGAAATCTGTTTGTGCACGTAAGCTACACTTCCTCATATGTCTGTTTGTATAGAAAATTAGATAGAAAGCACAAGCGCTTGGAATGTATGCAAATTGTTTCTTACTGAAATTGCACAAAATGTGAAGCATTCATAGGAGCTGCACAAGATGAATATATAAACGTTGAATCCTATGATTTGTTCTTACTGAAAGTGGTTTATCTTCTTCCTGAAACTAGCATATCTTCTTCCTCTGAATCCCCAATGCGAGATGGAAATGCGACAGTAATGGCGCAATGCCAGCCCCACGCTGGCCACCACGCTTGGTTGGATGTTGGATTGTTTGTCGCCATCGGAGGTTGGATTGTCTGTGTATGTAGTGGCCGCCGCTGCTGCTCGTCACAGACTCACAGTCTTACCTCCACCGTCAAAGGCCGGGGACAGGAAGGTGGTGTCGGTCTCATGTATGTGCACCTCGCGCCGAAAATGTCAGCAGCAATGTCGTGCTTGTTGGGCCAAGGCCCAATGCTTCGAAGGCTCAAACACAAAGAAAATCCGGTAGGAGTCAGTTGCCGTTGGATCTGAGTGAACGGCCGAATGTTCCTGACTGCACAGCGCAGTCGCTGCCCTTGACTGCAGAGGATCTCGTTCCCCCATCCGCACTCCAACAGCACCGCCCCCTCCCCACCCCATCCGCTCCCTCTGCTCGACTCCCCAGGGCTGGATCTGCTGGCGGCGAGCAGGTCCGCGCCCTCTGCTCGACTTCCCAGGGCTAGATCCACCAGCGGCGGGCAGGTCCTGGACGGCCGCGACCCTCCTCACCGGCGGCGACCTCGACGAGTGCGCCCCTCCCCACCGGCGGCGGCAGCGCCTCCACTCCCCCTCCCCATCTCCAGAAAGGCCCGGCTCCTGATCTCCTCGGTGCAGAGGGCGCGGACCTGCTCGACTTCCCCTGCCCATCCGCTCCCTCTGCTCGACTTCCCCTGCCCTCCCCACCGGCGGCCGGCGGCTCTACCACCGCCTGATCTCCTCCCCACCACCGCTCCTGATTTCTAGCAAGGGTTCTCCAGCAAGGTGATTCATTATTAGAAACTTGATTATTTTGTAGCAATTATATTAATTAACTAGGTATTATTTTGGAGTACTATTGTATAATAATATTTGTATATTAAACTTTACAAATATTGTCATCAATGCCTTAGGCAAAATTTGCTGGTGGACACTATAAAATCATGGCTTTTGCCAGAAGCCACTAAAAAAATGATGTTTTGCTAGAAACCATTATAAAACTATATAGATTTGCTGAAAGACACTGTAACTCATATTTCTCTCACAACTAAAAAGACTAAAGATGAGACACCAGTTTGGTGCGGAAAAATTTCGCTACAACTAAAAAAACTAAAGATGGGACACTAGTTTGGTGCGGAAAAATTTCGCTACGCTCCTTCGTCCGCCCCCTTGCGATACCGCGAGTGGAAGGCGCCGACGGGTGGGACCTCCTCTCCACGATCGCCATCCCCACGCACCCCCCCGCCCCCATCCCCGCCCTCGCTCATCGCGCGACGCGGTTCGCCCCCATCCCCGCTCTCGCTCATCGCGCGACGCGGTTCTCCGCCCTTGCCGTCAGACCCGCCCGGCGCCGCCCGGCGCCTTCGAGGTTGCAGCGCGCCGCGACCGTTCTCGCCCTCGCTATTGCCGCCGCGGCCGCCCTCGCCCTCGCCCTCGCCCTCACGGTACGCACGCCGACGCCCCAACGCCCCTTCGCCCCTGCGTGGCTGCCGCGACTCCCGCACCCCTTTGGCGCCGCTAGGTGCTCCCATCGGCCGTCCCCGCCCCCAAGCCTCCGGCCTCCGCCACCATCCACGCCCGACGCCGCCGGCCACCGCCGGATCTGACGCAGGCCGGAGGGCCAACCGAGCAGCGCCGGACGCCACGCCCCCCAAGCCACTGCCCCAAAGGGCGTCGAGCTCCTCCTTCGGGGTCGAACGGAGCCGTCGTCGGACGTCCGCGACGCTCGACCGCCGTCGGAAAATGGCGCCCCCAAGTTGCCGGCCTCCTCCAGATCCACCTCCGTCTGCATCCCAAGCCGCCGGCCACCGCCCACCGCCGGGTCTGCCGCCGTCCCCCAACACGTGCATCCCCGGTGTCCTCTCCCCTCCACAAAGGTTCGTGATTGCCATTTTTCAGTATTCTGTGCGTTGTGGTCTTATCTGCAGGTTTGCTAGTCATTATGAATTTTGCCTTCTTTGATGGATCATGTGCTCTTCATCTGAGATGCTTCGATCAACTGTGGCAAAATGTTTTTACTCAATACATTGGAGTATGATCTTGTTGTAGTTTTTTGTCTAAACAATACTTCTGTTGGAAAAAGTTATGTTTCTAATTAGAACAGTAATAGTCCTATTTCTTTAGTAAAATCTACGGTGAAGATTCCACAAAGCTAAACTCTGAAGTGAAAAAAAATCACTCAAAGTATTAATCAAGTGACACTTTACAATAAGACATATGTCCTGTTGTTTTAATTTCATTATCTGAAGCAACCTTAATTTTTATGCTCATTAAGTGAAACAAGCCATTACCCATGATTAATGTCGATTTAATACTATATTAGAAATTCAGAATTTTCAGAAAGAATCACATACGCCTGACCATGTTTATCTACTGCCCTGAAAAATGGATACTTTTTCTTCTGAAATGATGTGTTTTGCAGCTCCCTCCAACCATCCACCTTGTCCAGTCTGCAGGCATTGTGTGTTTCTGGTTCTCATCGTTCCGGAGAAGTAGTTGGCATACCACTAAGCAGGGCTGATGTCATAATCTTTGTAAGTGTCAACACATCCCAACCAATAAAGCACTGCACCTAGCATAAATGTTTTTTTTTAATTTTGGCATTAGAGTTGCGTAAATCTGGTGCTATTTAGTCATCTCGTCATTTAGTCAGTCAAGTTCGCATTAGTTGCTAATATGCTTTTCATAGCAGGGCTTTTGTTAGTCAACAGATTCTCAAACTCATCTAGCAACCCTTCTTTTATGAGATTTCCCATCATTAAGCCATAGGTGGACACATCTGGAACTAAACCATGGGAAGGGATAGCAGCGAACAAATCCATGGCATCTTTCCTTCTACCACCTTTGAACAAAGCATCAATCATACTGGTTAAAGTAATAATGTCAGGTCGAAGATCCTTGGAAAACAAACTCTGAAACATTTTGAATGCTTCATCAACACAGTTATTTTTGCAAAGCCCATTTAGAATTATGGTGTATGTGTCAATGTCCCACTGTTTTCCACTTTTAATCATATTGTGGCAGAGCTCCTTTGCTTCAGAAAATCTCTGAGTCTGAAATAAACCTTGCAGTATAGTATTGTAAGTCACAGCTCCATGTTTAACTCCCTTCCTCACCTTTTCTTGAAAAAGACGATATGCATTGTCTATCCTGCCAGCTTTACAGTAGCCAAGGAGCAATGTATTATAGGAGACAAAGTCAGGTTTCAAGCCAAGTGAGACCATACCATCAAGTAACTTTGCCGCTTCATCAATTCTACCAGCTAAGCAGTGGCCATCTATTAATATATTATGTGAGGTAACATCAGGTCTCACACCCATACGTTCCATCGAGTCAATGAACCTTCGGGCTTCCATAACGCGTCCTTCTTTGCATAAGTTACACATTATGGTGTTGAAGAACACGACGTTAGGATCGACTCCTTGATTCAACATTTCAAAAAAATAATTCCTCGACCTTGTCCCATCTGTCAACAGTACAGAGTCCATAAACCAGGGAGCTAAAAACAACAATATTAGGAGTCACCCCTTCTTCGATCATCTCAATGAATCTAAGCACAGCATCATCCACTCTTCCCAACTTGCAAACTGCATCTATTAATGTTCCATAAGTGACTACATCAGGACTCAATCCATGGTGCCTCATTTGGCTAAATATATGCATTGCCTCATCTATCATTGCCTTTTTAGCATATGCACAGAACACGGTGTTGAAGGTGTAATGGTTAGGTGAAAGACCATTTTGTACCATCAAATCTAGGAGATCTGGCAAATCAGCAAGGGCTCCTTTAGCAGCGTGCCCATGAAGAAGAATGTTGTAGATATTTACATTAGGTTTTGTGCCCTTCCTAATCATAGAATCGAAAATCTTCCTGCCTTCTGTGCATTTTCCATTCTTGCATAGATAGTCTAGCAGCAAACCATAAGTGACAACATTTGGGTCAAGACCACATGTGTTCATTTCTTCAAGCCTTTGAACCACCTCTTTCCACTGTCCTGCAGAGAGGTACCCATGGATCAGACAGGTATATGTCTGGACGTTTGGCATAACACCTTTATCAATCATCTTACGAAGGACACCCTTGGCCCTGTCAACTTCTCGAGATTTGCACAGGCCATCAATCATCGTGGTGTATGTCACAACATCTAGCGAAATCCCCTGATCCATCATTGGACCCATACGCAGTCCGGATGAGGGATTTCGCAGAAATTTTCTCCACTCGGTTTGCATATTCAAGGCCATGGGCCGCTACTACTGATGCTGCCCCAAGCATATCAAGAGAAGCAGCATTTGACTCAGGATTCCATTTCTGTCCAGATTTCGCCCCAAGATAATTGCTGGTGGGTTGCTGTTGACGAAGGTCCAACAGTTTCTTCACTTCTCGGAAGCTGTCTGATTTATGATGCTTGTAGTAGAACTCCACACAGTCTGCAGTAGTTTTATGGGTAATGAAACTGGAGATTTTGGAGAAATCCTTGCCAAATTTGGCAAGCATCTCCATAAAAATTTCCTTTTCTTCTTGAGTCCACGGATTAATCATCACCCGTTCCTTCTCAACTAAAACAGGATCCTGAACCAGCCCATTCTTGCTCCAAAACCTCAAGCATTCCTTCTCTTTCTCATCAATAATCAGCGCAGGCATTTTCAAGTAATTTCTGCAACGCTTAATTTGGAATTCTGAAAACAACTTCCTAGCAACATCTGACATTTCTGGAGTTGAGAATGTACTTAAATTACCAGCTGCAAACAAAAATAAACAAGTCAGTATAGAGCTAAGGACAAAAGCATGGGATTTCATCTAGGGTACAGATAACATTCATATAAAATATGGAAGCGAAAAAACCAGAAATGAGAAGAAACCTATGAAAAAATGACACTTCAAACAGTGTTATCATTTGGTAGCACTAAATAAAGATATACAGTTCAATTCTTCATTTCAGTCAACACTTAGACTACAGGACGGAAACATGCCACTTTGTAAAGACTTGCACATCTATATATGTTATAAAGCTATCACCTGCATTGCTACATAAAAAGAAGTTTACATGGTCATGCTAAAATGTGAAACAGAAATATGTAGTCCAAAAATCAAGACTTGATCATTGATAAACCAAAACGAAGGACAGAAAGTTTTGGCACCCATATTATAGAGCTGCTATTCACTGGATTGCAATTGGCACCCAAATTCCTTCCCGTGCCTCTTCTGATTTCATTCCTTCACATTAGCTATTAGATTTCTGGAGCAAAAAGAATGTTGAACTTATTTTTATTACTCCGTTTACATATTACAGTTGCCAGGAACAGTGAGCAAAAAGAATAATAAAAAGTTTATTAGTTTAAGGAAAAAAAAAGCATACAAACCAAAGATAGCATATTCCCATTATGGTTTGACAAAACCAAAGACCCTTTGCAGGGTATTACAACAAAGCCTAAACTAAGGCCATACACATATGTATACTTTTTCTTCAATTTTCCATTTGTGTGTATAAAGACATAAATGGCGAAGTTGCTTTTTTCCATTGTATTGGGCGGGGCTGGCCGGCGGAAAGTACTATAGTCATTGCTCTTCTGTTCTGGTTTTATGAGAGATTTTCATTTCACGTAGTATTAATTATTTGGTAGAGAAATATTTACATATATACAACCTGTGTACAGGATCGTATGGTGATGCGGCGGAACTTATTCATCGATTTATTGGCACACGAAAGAAATGGATATCGAAGATATCTTCCTGTCGATATAAAACATTATCTTAGCCGTATCACGGAAAGACCTATACAATAATGTTTGTGAGTCTGCGATGTTATCAAACATTATCTTGGCCGCATCACTAGATTAAATGTGTTTTTTAAATATGGTATTTAATTTCATAATATTGTTATTATCGTGTGATCCGTTTATTTTTAGTATAATTTTTATGTTATCCCGTAGCAACGCACGGGCATGCTACCTAGTATTTAAAAAGGCTAAAGAGAAAATAGTGGTTTTGGTGTGACAAAACTTCACCTCACCTCACCTCACCTCTCCTCCCAACCCATCCCATGGGAAAAATCGTTGTGCCCTTCGTCCCCGCTTCTCCCAAACCTTCGCTCCTCGCCCCCGAGGGTGTAACACCTCTGGTGTTTAGCATGTAATTAACTCGACATGTCATCATTATCATCTTAAAGCATTCTGATCTTGATTTCATGTGTGTCATTTTATGTGAAGTACCTCTATTGCAAAAAACTTAATTAGCCCACTTCTCTCTACAAGGGCAAAATGGTAATTTCATCTCTGTGACTAGCCTTGTGCAAATTCTTGTTCCTTTGGTGTCTTGAAGTTTTGTGGTGTTGGCCAAAGTTCAAAAATCAGAATTTGATTTCAAATCCCTTTGCAAAACCCTGATTTCCAACCCTGGATTTTACACCTCTCTTTGTAATTCAAAAATTATTCAAAATTTGAGGTTGGTCCAAAAGCAAAGTTGTAGATCTGTCAAAGAGAAACAACTTTGGTATTTACAAATTTTCAAGTTGCAGCAGTACAAAGTTTGTGAGTTATTTCAAATTCATTCAAACTCCAGTTTTTGTCCCCTTTTCAGTTTTCAAAATGAGTTCAAAAACTAATGAGTTTCTGGAAAAGTATATAATAGCAAAGTTGTAGGTTTTGATAAAAGGAACAACTTTCATGTTTACAGATTTTCAAGTTTCAGTTTGAAATCCAGAGTAATTTTGATTTGAATCAAGTTTGAAAAAAGTGTCCCCTTTACTGTTTTCAAATATTGTTCAAAAACTATTTGGAATTTGAAAATGTTCATATTGACAAAGTTGTAGATCTCATTTTTCTGAACAACTTTGATGTTTTGAGTTTTTGTCGCACAGTTCAAGTTCTGGGAGCAATTTGCAAATTTCTGAAACTGCTCAAAAGTCAAACCCTAGCCTAGTCTACTGTTCTTCTTCCCCGCGTAGAGGGGGGCCCCGGCCATGGCCAGCCCGCCGGCAACCCGCACGCCGCACGCCTGGCTGCTCCCCACGCGCCACCAACCTGCCGCCGCTGTGTTCCTTGTCCCCTCCGCGCCCGCACGCGAGCGCTGACCCGCGCTCCCGTCCCCTACAGAGCTGCGCGCCGCCGCCGCGTGGCCATCGCCGGCGAGCACACGCCCGAGCCCCGGCTGCACGCCATCACCCCCGCCAGAGCGTAATCGAGTGCACACGCGTCCGCCAAGCTTATCCATCCACCCTCGAGCTCTCTACCGGCCTCTGGCCGCGGCTATAAATGGGCCGCCGGAGCCGAGCTTCCCCGCTCAGCTCCGCCGCCGTCGCCAGCACCGGCCAGAGCCTCCCGTGCTCAACCACCTAGCTCAAAAGCTCCGCCGTGTTCTTGTGCTGCTTCACCACCCTCCAATTTCACCTCTACCGCCCTCAATCGCCCGGCGTTGCTCGTCGTTGTCATCTCCGGCGAGAACGCGGCGAACTCGGGTTCGTGGAATTCGCCGTCTCCGGCCTTGATCATCTCCCTCCGACCCCCGCATCACCTTCCTTACTCCCGTGCGACTCTAACCCAGTCATCGCGGCTCCGTTTGTTACACAGGGTCGCCAGGACGCCTGTCGCCGCCGCTCGCCGTCCGCCGGTCACCGTCGACCACCTCCACCGTCCATCCCCGTCCCTCACCGAGCTGCCCAATCGACTCCGGTGAGCTCCCTTGTGCTCCCTGTGCTCTTGGTTTCACTCCGGACCCCCTGGCTTGGCCGGCGTGCCGAGCGCCGCCCGTTCAAGGTCGCCGGCGTCGAGCAGCGCCGCCGTGGCCTGTTTTTCCTTTTTATTTTCAAGATATGAATAGTGTTCTATTTTCTCTTTTTGTATGATTTCTCTGTAGACATCCAAAAATTCTGAAATTTTTGTGGTAGACTCTTTATGCTCTGAAGTATTTTATAAAAATATGAAACTTGAGTTTTGTGCAAAAATTTGAAAATGAAAAATTCCCATTTTAATTGAAAAATGAAGGCTTTGGTATTTTTTAGAGAGTGTTCTATAGCTCCAAAAATCTTGAGATAAAAATTGCAAGCTAGTTATGTCATGATGAGTCTCTGGTAAAATTTTGGAGTCATTGGAGCAAGTTGATTTTTGAGCTTATTTTAATAAGGAATAGTGCCTTTTGTTAATTAAATGTCTAGATTTAATTGAGTACCTTAATGACCTCCAAAAATTATGAAATTTGTTTTGCCATATACTTGTACCCTAATGAACTTGTGTGATTAATTTGGTAATTTTTGGAGCACCTTCATAAAATGACCTTTTAAATAATTAAGAAAATAGAAAAGGTGATTAGGGTTAGCGTTGAATGCCCTGTGATGTGACTTTTGGGATTGCTTGATGTTCATAGACCCCTACCCTTTGGTCTATGATGTTTGTGATGCTGTTTGGTTGATGCTTAGGATAGTTATGATAAAGTCTAGTGAATCATTTTGCTTAAGGAAGAAATGGTTACCTTATGCTCAACCTAGATTTCGATTATGCCTTGCCTAAGAGTAATCTTGAATCTGTGGTATTGTCTTGCACCTTAAGTCCATATCATCATTCTCATGAGCATTCATCATTGCATCCGTATAGTTGACGAAGAAGGCCCTGAAGTCGAGGTAGCCACCGAAGGATCTGTCCCCGAGGCAACCCCGAGCTCCGACACCTATACCTACCCCGAGTCTGCTCTTTTTGCCATCCAAGGCAAGCCCCGGTGCATTTAACCCTACCTTGCTTTTATAAATGTTTTCTTTAAATGTTTTGAATTAAATTATTGCATTAGGTTGATAGGAGTTGAGTGGAATCCTATCTGATGCATTATCTACCTTGACCAATGATACACCCGATACCTGCTTTTCAAAAACTATTGCAAAATGCTTAGCAATGCTATATGATAGATTTGCAATAAAAATGCCAATTTCAAAGTGTGATCACTTTAAGAATATTATGGGAATTTCTGGTTTACTCCCACTATTGGCTAAGTATCTGATCCGTACTTAGTCAAGGGAAGGAGAGGTTGTCCTTGCGTACGGTGCCGTCATGTTGTAGTCCGGGACTCAACAGTTGACACCGACCGGGACAGGGTTGAAAAACTGACAGGACCTGTACTCTTGGGTTAGAGTCCCGAGGTGCTTGTCGCTGGCTGGAAAATTTAGGGACCACCTGTATGGGGGCCTGCTGACTAAGACTTGCAACTATTCACATACTACGGAAAGCTTGGCTCCGAGGAATCCTTTATTGGACCGACAACCGCGCACTGGGAGTGGGAGAGGAGAGATGGCGGAAGTAGCATGTACCCACGTGGGTTAAAGTCCCGGATTGGAGTGGTGTACTGTACTTCCGGGTGGCGTAGGACCGGGCCCAATCTTGGAGGAATCGTGGTAGACGAGTTGGCATATGCAAGCTTGGGTGCTACATATGCAGTGTGGATAGGGACCCTCAGCTGAGTATTATTTATCCGGATTAACGCTGCTCCTCGGTTATGGAGACTTAGTCACTGACTGTCAACAGGGAGTGGTTCTCAACTAGGTCTATTTTGGAAAGTAAAATGAATCAAGGATTATGATGGAACAAGGAATACCGAATCTTTCAAAATTAAAATAAGGTTTACCAAAAATGCTTTTCTGCAAAATACTTGAACTTGCTTAAGCCTTACCTTGACACCCTAAGCCTGCATTCCTGAGTCTTCTCCCTTTTCTTTAGTCGGGTAAGTCTTGTTGAGTACCTTTGTACTCAGGGTTCTTTTACCCATGTTGCAGGTATGGCAGATTCCTCAGTATGCCTTGGACCCTGCTGTGTGACTGTTGTTCAGGAAGAGGCCGATGAGGCGATGAGTGATTACTCACCCTCGGGCTGGGTGAAGTATCTTTATCTTTTAGTTGTTGTCATATGCTACTCTGCCAACCCTATCTATTTGAACTATGGTCTGTAATAACTTCACTTTAACGTTATGTTGAACCCTGGATTGTAAAACTATGTTATTTAAGTCTTCCGCTATTTACTCCGATGTTATTTGTCAAAATGTTCAAGAGATTGTAACTGAAATTGTGAGATGATCCTGCGGACATCGGGCACTGATGTAGCCCAGTGGCGAAACCGGTCTTAACCTCTTGGTGTACGGATCGACTGTCAGTGGTTGACAGTGATCAGTGGGCCATGGGATTAGGGCCGTTACGTCACAGAGTGGTATCGGAGCATCTCACTACGACGTTGCAATCTTTTGCGAAACTTCAAAAGGTTTTAAGTCCAAAACTAAACTTGACTATTTGAGTCCAAATTGCTTCTCTCATCTCATCTTGTCTTTGGCAACTAGTAGCAAGACAACTTGTATAAGCCCTATGTACCTTACCTTAGTAGTTGCATTGCCTTGTTCCGTAGGGACGAATCATGCATCATGTCATAATCACTTAAGATAATAACTTCCTCTCTAAGTCGGTTGGGTTAGTATGCCTTTACTTTTTTTGCTAGCCTTTCTCACTTATAACCTCTTGTCCAGATATGGCCATTATCAAGCGGACTGCTCGCACAAGTCGACTGGACCGCATGGGTGTGCCGCGTCACCAGCTGGCGCCACGCACCGGAGAAGAGATTGGAGAATCCTCCAATGGTCGTCGTTTTCCCCATCGCAACCGCAAGCAGCTGAAGGAGGAGATCAAGAATCTAAAGGCTGAGATGGAGAACATGGAGCATGACTTCTATCTTTCCCGCATGGAGTTTTATGAGGCACGAGCTTCCCTGGAGCAGGCCAATCGGAACACGGTTCGCGCTATCGAGCAGCGCAATGATGCTTGGACCCGCGAAGACGTCACCAGAGCCCAGCTCCATGGACTGCAGCAGTACACTGCCCAGGTTGAGCAGTACAATGATATGCTTCATGAGGAGGTACATCAACTGTACAACCAACTTCACCCCGTGGCTCCACCTGTTGCTGAGGATCCAGAAGATGGAGTCGTGGAGGAACCTGAAGTAGAACATGAGCCAGTCCAGAATGAAGAAGTGGAACCTGCAGAAGATGTCCAGGCCGAGGACGAGGATGAGGAGGAAGAGCCCGAACTCATCATCGAAGATGAAGATGACGATGAAGAGATGATCATCATCGATGACGACTAGATTCGTTGTGTCTGTGCCATCTGCTCACCTAAAGCCTTAGTCTAGGTTTGGGACGTTAGTTGGTCTTCTGTCTAGTCGAGTCTGTATCTTGTCTTGTACCTTTCCTTTGTCAGTTAGTATCTATCTATCGAACCTCTGTATCAGTTATCTACCCTTGCAGCAATGAATCTTATCAGTCAGTTTCGTTCAAAAGCAATCTTTGGATGCTAAGTTCCCAAATTCTTAACAGATGCCTGTGAACACCCGCACTGGAGCCGGAAGTTCCGGAGGTGCCAACCTTCCAAACCCTCCACCAGTTCCTGCTACCCTGGCAGATGCCATTGCAGCCTTGGCCGCCGCTGCCAACCTAATGGCTCAGAACCAAGGACAGCAGAATGTTGGTCACCGTGGTCGTCACAACCAAGAGACCACCTATGTGGAGTTCACTGAAACCCGTCCACCGGTTTTCACCAGAGCCGATGAACCCCTCGAAGCTGATGATTGGCTCCGCACCATGGAGCAGAAGTTTGGTCTCATCCGATGCACTGAAATCCAGAAGCCCCGGTTTGCTTCTCAGCAGCTTCGTGGTCCAGCAAGTGCTTGGTATGCCAACCTCTTGGCTGCCCAACCTGAAGGTCATGAGTTGACCTGGGAAGAATTCCGCACCACTTTCCGTGCACACCACATCCCATCAGGTCTGATGAAGATGAAGCTTGATCAGTTCCTAGCCCTGCAACAGAAAGATTCCACCGTTATGCAGTACGTTGGACAGTTCAACCACCTGAGCCAGTATGCCTCCGACTATGTCAACACGGATGAGAAGAAGAGAGATTGTTTTCTCAGGGGTCTGCACCCTAAGATTCGCAGAGGTCTATCCAACAACCTCAACGGATCTTATCATGATGTCGTTGACCGTGCTGTCGCTTTCGAGGAAAGTAACCGTCAGTACCAAGAGGAGAAGAAGAAGAAGAAGGCTGGGTCTAGCAGCTTCTCCAGCAACCATAAGCGCCCAAGAATCATCTACCACCCCAGCCATCACCAAAACCGTGCCCCATACCCCCATCAGCAAGTGGTCGTTCGTACCGCGGCCACCACTCATAATGCCAACCAGCAAAGTGCCACTCAGCCGAACGCCCCAGGTGTTCGTGTCACCGCCCCTCAAACAGCTTACAACCATCCATGCTACAACTGTGGCCAAGTTGGTCACTGGTCTCGCGAGTGCCCAAAACCCAAGAAGAATGCCCAACATGCACAGAAAGGCCCTGGAGGATCACAGCAGCAGCACCGTGCACCGCAGCAGCACGTCCAGAAGGGCAAGTTTGTCAAGAAGCACGGGCAAGTCTACTTCACCACCGTCAGTAACATCCCAGAAGGAGAGCCCGTCATGCTCGGTAGGTTCCCTGTTGCCAATCATCCTGCAGTCGTCTTGTTTGATTCTGGTGCATCGCATTCCTTCATCAGTCGCACTTTTGTCATCAAGCATGAGTTACCCATGGGGGAGTTAAAAGAAAGTTTCTGTATACTTTCGCCTAGGAGGGCGGATAAATACTAAGGAAGTGGTCCGCAGTATACCAGTAATGTTGGGGGAACATGTCTTTCCTACCACCATGATAGTACTGCGCAATCAAGAGATAGATGTCATCTTAGGCATGAATTGGATGTGTCAGTATAAAGCCATGATAGACATCTTGAATAGAGTTGTGAGAGTGGATATTCCTAACAGCACCTCCAAACTCCTTCTCCAACTTCCTATGCCTCAAAAACCTAGCAACCACCCAGTTGAATGCCGCCTGTGTTCCGGAAGTCAGGGATATTCCCGTGGTCTGTGAGTTCCCTGATGTCTTCCCAGAAGATCTACCTGGTCTGCCTCCCGACCGCGATGTTGAGTTTGCCATAGAGCTAAAGCCCGGGACTGCTCCTATATCCCGTAGAGCTTATCGAATGCCTCCCAGAGAGTTGGCAGAGCTGAAGATCCAATTGCAAGAGCTCTTGGACAAGGGTCTCATTCGCCCAAGTTCATCTCCTTGGGGCTGTCCTGCTATCTTTGTGAAGAAGAAGGACAAAAGTCTTCGTCTGTGCGTTGACTATCGCCCGCTCAACGAGGTCACCATCAAAAATAAATATCCTTTGCCTCGAATTGACCTTCTTTTTGACCAGTTATCTGGAGCCAGAGTGTTCTCCAAGATTGATCTCAGATCTGGCTATCACCAAATAAAAATCCGTCCAGAAGACATTCCTAAAACAGCTTTCACCACCAGATACGGCCTATATGAGTACTTGGTCATGTCCTTTGGCTTGACCAATGCCCCCGCTCATTTCATGTATCTCATGAACTCTGTGTTCATGCCAGAGCTCGATAAATTTGTAGTCGTGTTCATTGACGACATCCTTGTCTATTCAAGAACTCCTGAAGATCACGCCAAGCATCTTCGAATCGTTCTCTCTCGTCTCAGAGATCACCAGCTGTATGCCAAGTTCAGTAAATGTGAATTCTGGCTAGATCGAATTCAATTCCTTGGTCATGTCCTGTCCGCTGAAGGTGTGTCAGTTGACCCTGAAAAAGTGGCAGATATCTTGGATTGGAAGCCACCTACCACTGTCCGCGAAGTTCGCAGCTTCATGGGAATGGCTGGATACTATCGTCGTTTCATCCCAGATTTCTCCAGAGTCGCCAAGCCTATCACAGAGTTGTTGAAGAATTCCGTGGATTTCGTTTGGTCACCAGCCTGTGAGCAAGCCTTTCAAGCCTTGAAGAAACTGCTAACTACATCACCAGTCCTAGCTCAACCAGATATCGAGAAACCCTTCGATGTATACTGTGATGCATCTGGTACTGGTTTGGGCTATGTTTTGATGCAAGAAGGACGAGTAATCGCTTATGCCTCACGACAGCTTAAGAGACATGAGGAAAACTACCCCACCCATGATCTTGAGCTAGCAGCAGTCGTGCATGCCTTGAAGATTTGGCGTCACTATCTGTTAGGCAGTACCTGCAATATGTATACGGATCACAAGAGCCTAAAGTATATCTTCACTCAAGAAGAATTAAATATGAGGCAGAGAAGATGGCTTGAGCTGATTAAAGATTATGATCTCGAAGTACCTTACCATCCTGGTAAGGCAAATGTAGTTGCCGATGCCCTCAGTCGCAAGTCATACTGCAACTGTCTGACGACGAAGCCCTATGATCTTTCCTTGTGCCATGAACTTGAAAGGATGGGTATCGAAATGATCCCGCAAGGAAGCCTGAACAATGTCAGCATAGAAACATCTATCAAGGATCAAGTCATTGCTGCTCAAAAGGATAACCCTGGAATCAAGCACATCATCGAAAAGGTCCAGACTGGAAAGGCTGATTGTTTCAGGATCGATGATGTAGGAGTTGTTTGGTTCAAGAACCGTCTAGTAGTTCCCAAGGTGCCCGAATTGAGACAGTTAATCCTTGATGAAGCATACTTGACCAGATTCTCTATTCACCCCGGTAGCAACAAGATGTACCAAGACTTAAAGCAGAGATTCTGGTGGACTAAAATGAAGATTGAGATTGCCCGGTATGTCGCTCAGTGTGATACCTGCCAAAGAGTCAAGGCAGTACACATGAAGCCTGGAGGAGAATTGCAACCTTTGTCAGTACCCGCTTGGAAATGGGACGACATTAGTATGGATTTTGTCAATGGACTACCCAAGACCCAGAAAGGTTTTGATTCCATTTGGGTAATCGTGGACCGACTCACTAAGCAAGCTCACTTTCTGCCAGTCAAGACCAGTTACACCGTCCCCATGTATGCCACCTTGTACAAGAACCACATAGTGAAACTTCATGGCATACCCAAGACCATTGTCTCTGACCGTGGTACCCAGTTTGTCGCTAAGTTTTGGAAAGCGTTCCATACCTCACTTGGAACCAAGCTCTTGCATAGTACGGCATATCATCCGCAAACAGATGGACAAACTGAGCGAGTCAACCAAGTGCTGGAGGACATGTTGAGAGCCTGTGTTCTTACCTTCGCAGATACTTGGGATGACTGTTTGCCTTTGGCAGAGTTCTCTTATAATAACAGTTACCAAGAGAGCCTCAAAATGGCACCCTTTGAAGCACTGTACGGCCGTCGTTGTCGTACACCCCTCAGTTGGTCTGAGCCTGGAGAAAGAGAATTCTTTGGAGTTGACCTGGTCAAAGATATGGAAGAGAAAGTCAAGCAGATACAAGAGAATATGAAGATTGCCCAAACTCGACAGAAGAGCTACGCTGACAAGAGACGTCGACCTCTGAAGTTTCAAGTTGGAAATTATGTATATCTCAAGGTCTCACCAACCAAAGGAGTCACTCGTTTTGGAGTCAAAGGAAAGTTAGCACCCCGCTACATTGGTCCGTTTGAGGTTTTGGAATGTTGTGGCAAGGTAGCTTACAAGCTGAAGTTGCCCGATCATCTCTCCGCTGTCCACAATGTTTTCCATGTCTCCCAACTCAAGAAGTGTCTCAGAGTACCAGAACATGTCGTGGAAGTTGAAGGTGTCGAGCTAGAGCCTGATCTGTCCTACTCAGAATATCCAGTTCGCGTGTTGGACCACAAGGATCGCGTTACCCGAAGAACCACCACAAGATGGTACAAAATCCAGTGGAACCAGCACTCTGAAGAAGAAGCTACTTGGGAATCTGAAGACTTCTTAGCAAAGAACTACCCCGACTTTCTCGAATCTCTGTCTATGTAAGGTTTTGCCTTTATCCCTTCTTTATCCTTCCTTAAGACGCAGAATCTCGGGGCGAGATTTCTTTTAGGGGGGGAGGCTGTAACACCTCTGGTGTTTAGCATGTAATTAACTCGACATGTCATCATTATCATCTTAAAGCATTCTGATCTTGATTTCATGTGTGTCATTTTATGTGAAGTACCTCTATTGCAAAAAACTTAATTAGCCCACTTCTCTCTACAAGGGCAAAATGGTAATTTCATCTCTGTGACTAGCCTTGTGCAAATTCTTGTTCCTTTGGTGTCTTGAAGTTTTGTGGTGTTGGCCAAAGTTCAAAAATCAGAATTTGATTTCAAATCCCTTTGCAAAACCCTGATTTCCAAACCCTGGATTTTACACCTCTCTTTGTAATTCAAAAATTATTCAAAATTTGAGGTTGGTCCAAAAAGCAAAGTTGTAGATCTGTCAAAGAGAAACAACTTTGGTATTTACAAATTTTCAAGTTGCAGTACAAAGTTTTGAGTTATTTCAAATTCATTCAAACTCCAGTTTTTGTCCCCTTTTCAGTTTTCAAAATGAGTTCAAAAACTAATGAGTTTCTGGAAAAGTATATAATAGCAAATTTGTAGGTTTTGATAAAAGGAACAACTTTCATGTTTACAGATTTTCAAGTTTCAGTTTGAAATCCAGAGTAATTTTGATTTGAATCAAGTTTGAAAAAAGTGTCCCCTTTACTGTTTTCAAATATTGTTCAAAAACTATTTGGAATTTGAAAATGTTCATATTGACAAAGTTGTAGATCTCATTTTTCTGAACAACTTTGATGTTTTGAGTTTTTGTCGCACAGTTCAAGTTCTGGGAGCAATTTGCAAATTTCTGAAACTGCTCAAAAGTCAAACCCTAGCCTAGTCTACTGTTCTTCTTCCCCGCGTAGAGGGGGGGGGGCCCGGCCATGGCCAGCCCGCCGGCAACCCGCACGCCGCACGCCTGGCTGCTCCCCACGCGCCACCAACCTGCCGCCGCTGTTCCCTTGTCCCCTCCGCGCCCGCACGCGAGCGCTGACCCGCGCTCCCGTCCCCTACAGAGCTCTGCGCGCCGCCGCCGCGTGGCCATCGCCGGCGAGCACACGCCCGAGCCCCGGCTGCACGCCATCACCCCCGCCAGAGCGTAATCGAGTGCGCACGCGTCCGCCAAGCTTATCCATCCACCCTCGAGCTCTCTACCGGCCTCTGGCCGCGGCTATAAATGGGCCGCCGGAGCCGAGCTTCCCCACTCAGCTCCGCCGCCGTCGCCAGCACCGGCCAGAGCCTCCCGTGCTCAACCACCTAGCTCAAAAGCTCCGCCGTGTTCTTGTGCTGCTTCACCACCCTCCAATTTCACCTCTACCGCCCTCAATCGCCCGGCGTTGCTCGTCGTTGTCATCTCCGGCGAGAACGCGGCGAACTCGGGTTCGTGGAATTCGCCGTCTCCGGCCTTGATCATCTCCCTCCGACCCCCGCATCACCTTCCTTACTCCCGTGCGACTCTAACCCAGTCATCGCGGCTCCGTTTGTTACACAGGGTCGCCAGGACGCCTGTCGCCGCCGCTCGCCGTCCGCCGGTCACCGTCGACCACCTCCACCGTCCATCCCCGTCCCTCACCGAGCTGCCCAATCGACTCCGGTGAGCTCCCTTGTGCTCCCTGTGCTCTTGGTTTCACTCCGGACCCCCTGGCTTGGCCGGCGTGCCGAGCGCCGCCCGTTCAAGGTCGCCGGCGTCGAGCAGCGCCGCCGTGGCCTGTTTTTCCTTTTTATTTTCAAGATATGAATAGTGTTCTATTTTCTCTTTTTTGTATGATTTTCTGTAGACATCCAAAAATTCTGAAATTTTTGTGGTAGACTCTTTATGCTCTGAAGTATTTTATAAAAATATGAAACTTGAGTTTTGTGCAAAAATTTGAAAATGAAAAATTCCCCTTTTAATTGAAAAATGAAGGCTTTGGTATTTTTTAGAGAGTGTTCTATAGCTCCAAAAATCTTGAGATAAAAATTGCAAGCTAGTTATGTCATGATGAGTCTCTAGTAAAATTTTGGAGTCATTTGGAGCAAGTTGATTTTTGAGCTTATTTTAATTAAGGAATAGTGCCTTTTGTTAATTAAATGTCTAGATTTAATTGAGTACCTTAATGACCTCCAAAAATTATGAAATTTGTTTTGCCATATACTTGTACCCTAATGAACTTGTGTGATTAATTTGGTAATTTTTGGAGCACCTTCATAAAATGACCTTTTTAAATAATTAAGAAAATAGAAAAGGTGATTAGGGTTAGCGTTGAATACCCTGTGATGTGACTTTTGGGATTGCTTGATGTTCATAGACCCCTACCCTTTGGTCTATGATGTTTGTGATGCTATGTTTGGTTGATGCTTAGGATAGTTATGATAAAGTCTAGTTTAATCAATTTTGCTTAAGGAAGAAATGGTTACCTTTTATGCTCAACCTAGATTTCGATTATGCCTTGCCTAAGAGTAATCTTGAATCTGTGGTATTGTCTTGCACCTTAAGTCCATATCATCATTCTCATGAGCATTCATCATTGCATCCGTATAGTTGACGAAGAAGGCCCTGAAGTCGAGGTAGCCACCGAAGGATCTGTCCCCGAGGCAACCCCGAGCTCCGACACCTATACCTACCCCGAGTCTGCTCTTTTTGCCATCCAAGGCAAGCCCCGGTGCATTTAACCCTACCTTGCTTTTATAAATGTTTTCTTTAAATGTTTTGAATTAAATTATTGCATTAGGTTGATAGGAGTTGAGTGGAATCCTATCTGATGCATTATCTACCTTGACCAATGATACACCCGATACCTGCTTTTCAAAAACTATTGCAAAATGCTTAGCAATGCTATATGATAGATTTGCAATAAAAATGCCAATTTCAAAGTGTGATCACTTTAAGAATATTTATGGGAATTTCTGGTTTACTCCCACTATTGGCTAAGTATCTGATCCGTACTTAGTCAATGGGAAGGAGAGGTTGTCCTTGCGTACGGTGCCATCATGTTGTAGTCCGGGACTCAACAGTTGACACCGACCGGGACAGGGTTGAAAAACTGACAGGACCTGTACTCTTGGGTTAGAGTCCCGAGGTGCTTGTCGCTGGCTGGAAAATTTAGGGACCACCTGTATGGGGGCCTGCTGACTAAGACTTGCAACTATTCACATACTACGGAAAGCTTTGGCTCCGAGGAATCCTTTATTGGACCGACAACCGCGCACTGGGAGTGGAGAGATGGCGGAAGTAGCATGTACCCACGTGGGTTAAAGTCCCGGATTGGAGTGGTGTACTGTACTTCCGGGTGGCGTAGGACCGGGCCCAATCTTGGAGGAATCGTGGTAGACGAGTTGGCATATGCAAGCTTGGGTGCTACATATGCAGTGTGGATAGGGACCCTCAGCTGAGTATTATTTATCCGGATTAACGCTGCTCCTCGGTTATGGAGACTTAGTCACTGACTGTCAACAGGGAGTGGTTCTCAACTAGGTCTATTTTGGAAAGTAAAATGAATCAAGGATTATGATGGAACAAGGAATACCGAATCTTTCAAAATTAAAATAAGGTTTACCAAAAATGCTTTTCTGCAAAATACTTGAACTTGCTTAAGCCTTACCTTGACCACCCTAAGCCTGCATTCCTGAGTCTTCTCCCTTTTCTTTAGTCGGGTAAGTCTTGTTGAGTACCTTTGTACTCAGGGTTCTTTTACCCATGTTGCAGGTATGGCAGATTCCTCAGTATGCCTTGGACCCTGCTGTGTGACTGTTGTTCAGGAAGAGGCCGATGAGGCCGATGAGTGATTACTCACCCTCGGGCTGGGTGAAGTATCTTTATCTTTTAGTTGTTGTCATATGCTACTCTGCCAACCCTATCTATTTGAACTATGGTCTGTAATAACTTCACTTTAACGTTATGTTGAACCCTGGATTGTAAAACTACTGTTATTTAAGTCTTCCGCTATTTACTCCGATGTTATTTGTCAAAATGTTCAAGAGATTGTAACTGAATTGTGAGATGATCCTGCGGACATCGGGCACTGATGTAGCCCAGTAGCGAAACCCGGTCTTAACCTCTTGGTTGTACGGATCGACTGTCAGTGGTTGACAGTGATCAGTGGGCCATGGGATTAGGGCCGTTACGTCACAGAGGGTGTGACCATCCCTCGCCCTGCACTACTATAGAATTTTTTTTAGAGACGAGCAAAACGTATTAACCGAGGCAAGTATCATAACTGTTAGAAGATTTGGGTCTGGCCTAAATAAATATTCGAAATAAATCCCAAAGGCCCATTACACATGCATGGTATAGTGGGGGACTTTAGTCCCACGTTGCTACTCTAGAAGGAGGGAGGCCAACTTATATAGTTGAGCTATCTCTAACTGATTGAAGCTATTGAGGAAAGACAAAGGAAGTAACTCACACGCGCGCTCGCTCCCCTCGCCTCGCTGGGCCAAGCGACTCGCGCGGGGGCGCACGACATGCGCGTGAATGGTCCGACCGAGACCTTGCGGGTGCGCGGCTTTCTTTTGCCACTCGATATTTTTGCATGCATGGACAAAATTGCGCTGACCTGTTTTAGCAAGCAATTATTCTCGTATTAATGGTGATTGGCTCGTACACTAATGGTAGGTTCAATTGCCACTCGATATTTTTGCATGCATGGACAAAATTGCGCTGACCTGTTTTAGCAAGCAATTATTCTCGTATTAATGGTGATTGGCTCGTACACTAATGGTAGGTTCAATCACATTAATATTGTGATTACGCGGTTGTCTCTTTCTAAAGATACAACTGCGGCATGTGTATAAAAGAAGGACGAGACGTCGTCTGTTGACGGTCCTTAATGTCAATATTATACCATCAACTAATGCATAGAATGACATGAAATGAACCATAAAGCATAGTTGTAGGGTTTGAAACTAACAAGTTCCACGAGTTTTG
This sequence comes from Coix lacryma-jobi var. lacryma-jobi, assembly GCA_009763385.1. Classification (NCBI taxonomy): domain Eukaryota; kingdom Viridiplantae; phylum Streptophyta; class Magnoliopsida; order Poales; family Poaceae; genus Coix; species Coix lacryma-jobi. The sequence continues at coordinate 89,286,056 of CM019831.1, forward strand.
GTGCTCTCACTTGTTTTGTAGGACATCCATGTTTTTACCATATAAAAGTACCTCAAGTGATGAAACAAAGCACACCATTGCGAAGACCTCGTCGAGACGATTGAAACAGACATATGATTTGCTATATTTGGAGTCCCGGAGCGAGAGTCCTCGATGGATACGACTTGGAAGATTCTAAAACATTCCAGAACATTCCAGAAGACATGAGAAGGCGACCCACGGAAGGCGGGGCCCACCTGCCATAGAGGCAGACTGGTCGGTCTCCCTCCTAGGCCGGTCGGTCAGCTATTGGGCCCAATCTGCTCCTCCTTCGCGTGACGCACTCCAACCGACCTCTCCAATACGTTTTGGCCCATTAAGGCCCATGTGCATATGGCGAAGGATTTAGTCCCATATCGCTTGCCCAAGTTGGAGGGGAGGTCAGGAGCCCGTATATATTAAACCCAGGACCCCCCTGAGACAACATCATCATCATCATCTGGGAGTCTTTGTAGAGGCGTCCCTCGGAGGACAATCTCTCCTCCCTAGAGAATTAGGTTTAGATTTTCCAATGTAATAGATTAGCTCTAGTCGGGAGTTAGGGAGAGCGGAGCTGCGCTCCGGTTCCGGAGGAGTCTTCAGAGTTTTGGTATGTCTTTGTATCTTTTATTTGTAAGACTTATGCTTTAATATATTTATCTTCTCTATTTACATTATGCTTTATTATATGATTAGTATAGTTGTTATATCTTGGCATGGGATCTCCGCTCGTATTGAGTGTTCTAGTTATATGCAGTAATTAGAGTAGTAAGCGTTAGTGTAGACTTGGTGTCTAGACTAGGGTTCACCTAAGTTTGCGCCCAATCCTCCGGATAGTTGTGGTAGCTACAGGGGTGACAGCTTTGTAGATTGTTATAATCCACCACGTTAGGATTGGTGTTTTCGTAGAGCTTTTTGGCAGCCTTCTCCCGATTACCCTTTTCCCAGTCTTTTTCGAGAATCGAAAAGGTATTGTTGCTCCAAAGTGCCAATGTTTATAACTGCTATATCTTTTCATCCTTGTTACCTTAGAACCCAAGTAACAGAGAAGTGCATAGGAACCTTGATCTCTCCCGTTGTCCTCCCACTATAGTTATCTATACATTTATCATTAAATTCTCTTTGATGTGCTTTCCTTATTATATATATCATATATCAATTACTCCTGCTTTAGTCTAATTAGTACTCTGAGTTAGTAGATGCATGATAGTGAATTATCAGATTCTTGACCATAGCTTCCCTGTGGTAAAATATAAATAACGATCCTGGAATACTCCCGGTAAAATACTACAATAATGTTCTGTGCACTAGCGGAATCTTTCATATTCTATTTGCGTTAACAAACGTCAACAAGCATTTTTGGCACCGTTGCCGGGGATAGATTAAAACTCTATTCTTAGTAGCGACGTTAAGAAATACCAACAAGCATTTTTGGCGCCGTTGCCAGGGAAGCAATTGGTGTAAAGATTTTGATAATGATCTTGATGTCTGCTAATTTAGTGTACCACTAGCTTTAGTAGGATTACCCCTTGTTCTGTTGAGTGTGGAATAGACAGGACATCATATGCCATTTCGACCTTATGGCAAGATTCCACAAGAATGCAGAACTCAGGGTGTCTGAACATTCAAGATCCATCATTAATCCTGGAACCCTGCCATTTCACAGGTTTGTGTATACATATATATTATTCTAACCATGTGTAGATTGGAGAAAAGATCGTCGTCACAAGAATTCAACTCTCATTCCATGTGACGGATATTTACACTGCACCACTCACAAATCCTAGTTGTGAGCCATGGTAAGTATGATCAAGGTGAGACAGTCTTGCTCATGGACTTTAAACTTTATGAGTAGTTATCTTTTTAATTCCTTGCATTCCACTGCATGTTTACTTTGAATCATCCTTTCATCCACTCCATTTAGTTTATGTTTTCCTCATCATATTCAGTTCCTTGCATACATTCATGTCATCTGCATCTCAAGGAAAAAAATATTAAAAAAATATAGAAAATATATATATATAATATTCCTCACTGTGATCATACTTTGTCATCTCTTTTTGAATAAATCTCTTTTATGCTCTCATTCTACCTGTGTTTGCTATAGTATGCTTTGGTTTGGTTGTGCTTTTCGAGAGTTCTTTCAAAGGATTTTAAATTAAGCGTGGTGCTTAGGTTAAAATACCTTCCTTAATCCAATTAGACATGGAGTCTAGTTTGATTATTGAACTGAAAATTGCTAGTGTAGATATTGGATATTTTGTTGGACTAACCCCTGCAGAGAACTCTCAAATACAATTTGGAAAAGTCCTGAGATGAATTCACATCAGAGATGAAGCAAGGCATACGATGAACTGCATAATGAAGACTCAGCTCATTCATCATGGATAAAAGAACTGTGAGTATTAAAGTTTATTTCAATTTATCTTCTACTGCAAGTTATCTTTTGCCTTGAATCATGTTAAAATGCAGCCAACATATAAAACGCTAGTCTATGCTAAAGTAATCTTAAAATTATCTTTTCATTAGCATGGATGAATAACACATAGTTGCGGATAACAACCCATGTTTTAAATTCAGCACAATCCTTCGGGTATATGTCCACTAACATTTTGTAGGAGATGAGATTTGCTTGTTCGTGGTGTGAACTTAAAGATCCAAAACCCAACCCGTGGATAGACAAAACACATCATCAGACAAGTCACTAGTGATGTCGAAGGCAGCCAAGCTTTGATCCATCCTAAGGCTTAAGCTAGGACACTAATGATGAGAAGGATGCAACTCACCCCGTATGGCCCAATCTATGCCTACGCTCATCATTGTCGAAGACATCAACACCGACACCAACAACAAACATCAGGGTGACAATATGCCAATACATTATAACATCTATGTGTCATCCGAAGGAAGTCTGTTGGTGGTTCACTATGAAGACAAGCAGTGGAAGTTCTCCTCACTTCTAATTATTTCAACACAAGAGCTAGTTTGGGGGATGAGGTGGAACAACTTCAACAACAACAAGACCTACAATTTCAACTCATGAACATGTTGTTGAAGAAATATCCACCTACTTCACAAGACAGCTTGGGGGAGACATAATTCCGTTGTCTAGATTTGCTTCACGATCAAGGAGAGGAAGGAGAAATCCAGCTTCAACACTTTGATCAGTACAAGCCACTAGACGCTGCCCCAGCCAAGAAGAAGAATATGATCCATCACTCATTCTTGGAAGAACGTTCTTGAACACTGCCAATGTTGTCATCTATGTCACACCTGGAGACGTCCACTTTTGGATCTTCGATCAAAAGGGTCGCTACTTCTTTAACAACTACACCACTTATGAGCAGTCGAAGAAAACCAAGAGAAGACGTTGACTCAACCGACAAATGAAGAACCAACTACCAGGAATTGAGGGAGACATCATGAAGGATGAAGCCACTTCACTGCAAGAATTCGAAGATGGAGAGATAGTACCCGAGCCTAAAAAAATCAAGAGAATAATTGACAAAGCCTCCACCGTCTGGACCTATTGAGAACAAGACTCAGCTGGCCCACTGTGAGATAAGCAAGAGAAGACAAGCCACTCATGAACAACAACCAGCTAGACAAGAGAAGCTTCCACAAGGTGGTTCGACACAATCACTCTTCAATGATAAAGTATCATTTCAAGGTAAGTGACCATAACTTTAAAAGCTTCTCCTTGTTTCTGGTATGCGCATACATAAAGAACCAAACATGTTTAAAGTTGCACCTCACATGATCCAACCTAATCAACTCAACATGTTCAGTTCTTTACTCTTTGTTTCTGGCTTTACTCTCTTGAACTCACTTAAATGAGCTAAAATGTTGTGCATCCAACCTTTGGAAGATAATATATCACAATCATGAAAAGTGCATAGATTATCCTTCCTTGGGTTAAGCAATTTGATCTATTAAATATTTTAAGATGCTACTTTCATGCTCATCTTCTGATCCTATCACTCATGTTAAGATTGAATAGAATACATAAACAACAAGTTTATCTTGTTCAATGTGCCTAAGGTTAGAATGAACAAAACTTTTGGTTCTGTTGGTATTTTTCCACCAACAGAGCCCATGCACTTGATCTCTACCTTGTCTTTATAAGCAGGACACACTCTTGAGCAAAACATAGAGGAGTTTGTCAACTTCAAAATTCTACAGAGTGAAGATCCTGGATTTACAAGAACATGCACACTAAGCAAGATGCTGCCAGCTTCCACAACTGATTGCTGGGCTAACAAAGAACATGAGTGACACCATATCAAGAGGTGTAGTTATCAAGGTCTATGTTGTTTCAGGACCGAGACCCCGAAATAGCAGGTTGTCGCACGAGCGAATGCACAGAACGAAAGAGGAAGTAAACGTAGCAAAAGAGGGAATCAGGTCAAGTGAACAGTGTTCTCCTCCCCCCTTGGGAGGCTAGGAGCTTTTTTTATATTAATCCAGATCAGTTTGAGAGTACAAAAATGCCCTTCCAACCACTCTATTACAATTACAATGATGCCCTACTCAACTACCCCATGGTTGTACGCCGCCTCTTCCAGCACGAGGGGCATCATCGTAACTCTGCCCTCTGATGGGCCCAGCGTCCCCCGACTCCTTTTCCCGACCGATGGGCCCGCTCCCTTTGACCCAGGCTTCCGGCGACCTGCGCAAACCTGTGAGAAAACAAAGTCATGAATGACGAAAACTCCCACCAGAAACGCCGGGCTCCTTTCGCGTGAATGCTTCCTTTCGCACGAAAGCTCCGCCTTCCCTTGGTCCTTGAGCCAAAACGCGTGCTTCCGCGCGAATGCTTCCTTTCGCATGAAAGCTCCGCCTTCCCTCGGTCTTCGAGCCAAAATGCGTGCTTTCGCGCGAATGCTTCCTTTCGCACGAAAGCTCCGCCTTCCCTCGGTCCTCGAGCCAAAACGCGTGCTTCCGCGCAAATGCTTCCTTTCGCATGAAAGCTCTGCCTTCCTTTGGTTCTTGAGCCGAAACGTGTGCTTCCGCGTGAATGCTTCCTTTCGCACGAAAGCTCCGTCGTCCTTCGGTCTTGCGGGGCCAAAGACGCACGCGTGCTTCCGCGCGAATGCGCACATCCGCACGAAAGCACCGTCATCCCTCGGTATTGCGGGTTGGAGGCGCCTGCAGTCTGGGTACCATCCCAACAATAGCCCCTTGCGGTCGGATTCGTAAGCTTGCGAAGTTCGACGTGTCCTTTCGCTAGGCGCCTACGCCCGCCCAAAAAATCTTTGTTTCGTTTCGAAGCCAAGTTTTTTTTTGGCGCCTGGACGTCGTGTCGCTCCGCTGACTCCGTGTGACGTCTGACAGGCCGTTACGATGCTTCGTGTTCCGTGCCTAGACGCCTTTTCGTCTTCCTTGAAAACCGTGTACTATATTGGCGTGCTGTTGCGATGCTTCGGATCCCGTGCCCGGGTGTCGTTTTGTCTTCCTCGAAAACCGCACGCTATCTGCTCGTATATAAACACGAGGGTTCCAGGCGGGGAGGCTACCTGGCCGCTTAACGCATTCACGTCCCGTTGCCTCGTGCTTGTGAAGCCTCACGTCATTCGCCTGAGCGAAAGCTGCTGGTGCCTGCGTCGGTCATTCGCTGTGCGACGATTGTGGTGCGTAGCTCTCTCTTGGCTTTGTTTATTTTTGGCTTATCTCATGTTTCGAATTAGCGCTTTAAGCTTGAGTGCTATCGCCGTTATTTTATTTTTTCCTTTCGCGTGTATGCTTTGTTCATTCGTCTTTCGCGCCATGCTAGATGGCGCCTTCCAGTTCCTGAAGGACCGAAAATGCTAAAGCAAGGCGACCATAGGGGGGGTGAATGGGAGCCTAAAATTTCTTCTCAGAAATTACGGCCTCTGTCCCAACAAAATCAACCCTAAAAGCTTCGGACTCAAACGTAATGCCCACGACTCCAGAAAGAGGGTGGATGATCCCTAGGATCACAACGAGGCACCACACAAGAGAGCGAACCAAAGCTCTCAGAACCCCGAGTCAAGTTCGTGCCTAAAAGACCCACTCCCAAACGTAGATAGAGGGCTACGTTGGGATTCCTCCAAATACCTATGCTAACACGCAGCAAAGATATGTAGAGAGGTTCCTAGGCGAACTCTAGGAGCAAACGAGAGGTCCGGAAGCAAAGCAGAAAAGCCGGGAGAGCCAACGCACTAAAAGTCAGCTCTCAGCAGGATCCTGAACTGTCCGAGCTGTTGGTGCCGGACTGTCCGGTCAAGGGCGGACTGTCCGCGCCTGGGAGTCCGGACTGTCCGCCAGCAAAAGACCCAAAAACGAACTGTTCTGAAACAGCTATGGACAGGTCCCGGACAGTCCGCGGTTTGCACACTGGACTGTCCGCGGTTCACGTGAACAGTGAACTCGGAACGTCCGATGCCTGCCCGTAGCAGCGTCCGATGAAGACCCCGGACTGTCCGCGGGTCCTGGCGGACTGTCCGCCGGCTACGAAGCAAAAACAGCAAAGGTGCTAATCCATCCCTGTGCAACTCGCGGACTGTCCGCGCCTTATACGGCAGACTGTCCGCCGGTCAAAATGACCACGAGCAGTGCGCGCTGCGCGTGTTCTGGACTGGCCGAGCCAGATGGCCGGACAGTCCGCCACCAAGGGGCGGACAGTCTGCCACTGTCCAGAAACCACAAAATCCTCATGGGACAAAACCAAAATCGATTGGATCTTCACCAAATCGAACGGGGCTGCAACCAAACTTCTCTCAAGTGTTCTTCTACGTGTTCGGAAGCTAATCCTTGGATATCATCGCTTCAATCCAACTAAACCATGAGAAATCCGAAGAACACTAAAAAGGGGAAAGAACGAAGAACAAAAACGATTTCGACCCGATCTACTTGTTCGTGAGGGTAGAGATAAATTTCTTCGGTGGAAATGTTCTCCTCACATCAAAGAACAAGTTGATTCAAACGGAATCGCAAAAGATGCAGCGTAGAGGGAGATCGGGGGAGGAGAAAATCGTGGAGAAAAGAAGAACGCGAAGAACAAATTCAAAACGCGAATTCAACCACGAATTTGATCCTTGAATTCAGAGGAATGGATGATTGATTAAGCACTCGGTGTCGGGCTACAAGCCAATCCTAGCAACACAAAGCTTGGATGGCAAAAAGCTCAAGAACAAGAGCCAACTCTCCCTAACCCTAGCCTTCTCTCACAGGAACAAAATGAGAGAGACACCGTCCAAGAATTCCCCAGGATTCGGCTGCCCTAGCAGCCCCCTTCATATATATAGGCGCACGTCCGAAGACCAAAACGCCCTTACATTAAGCACTCGACCCAAATACCCCCCAGGGGTAAAACCGTCCAGTCCTGACGATCTTCATCCGACGGCCACGCCCGCACATCCGGTAGCTTCGCCTCGACGCGACCTCCCTGATGCCGCCACGTGCCGTTTCGTCGACCACCGCGCCTTCCTCGTGGATAGCTTCACCGCCGCGCCAGCCTCTCCACGCCGCCATGCGTCGACCATCCTTTCGGACCACCCCCGGTTTTGAGGCCTAAACCGGTAAACCCGCCAGCCCAGGTTTTGAGGCCCAAACCTGGCAAACCGTCCACCCCGAGTTTTGAGACCCAAACTCGGAAACCCGCGAGCCCAGGTTTTGAGGCCCAAACCTGGAAACCGTCCTCACCGAGTTTTGAGGCCCAAACTCGGAAACCGGCCACCCCAGGTTTTGAGGCCCAAACCTGGAAACCGTCGAGGTAGCTTTTTGAGGCTCAGCTACCGAACCCGTGCCATAGACGGAGTGTGGTTCTCACACCCGGACCACCGGCACCAATGCCGATGCATGTCCAGCCTCCACGCCTGGCACAACGCCTTCGCCTTCCTTCTTGACTCGGTCGACGACACTTGCGCCGCACGCAAGCCCGTGTCCGACCTCCCGCCAAGTGCCATGACGCCATCGCCTTCCTCCCGACTCGGCCGATGCATCGCACATCCCCATGTGCTCCTGCTCATCGATGCCACGTGCCAGCTACCACAGCTGGTCCTCTGCCCCTCTGGTCCATCGGTCCAAGCCTCACGTCCGCCCTTCACCGCTCTGGGTACATCGACATGGCACGTCCGCCGCACGACACGCCCATCCTTCACCGCTCCCGGTCCGTCGGCACGGCACGTCTCTACTTGACCTTCACCTCGCCATCGACCACTGTATCTGAGCTCAACACCTGCACATCAACACAGCCAAGAGACACATGTCGCACACGCACACCAACACAGAAACACCACAACTCAACGCCACCGGTTAGTCATAAACATTGCGCATATCGAGATATGGACTAAACCGGGTAAAAGCCTCAAACCTTCCTCATCAAAGTCAATCATTCATCATATATGTTCTCAATCTCCCCTTGATGAATGCATTGACTAACAATAAAACCAAAAAGGAAGGGTTTGAAGGCAAGCCTCATTCGAGTGCCCAAAAGCCAAGCAAAAGCAAACACAAGGCTACTTGAGATGAGGAAGTATCATGAAAACTCAAATAAAAGCTCTCGGTCTCGAAAGAAACGGGAAAAGCGGGAAAAGCCTCCACACAACCGAAGAGTCAAGAGAAACAAGAGTTTCATGAAATCCCGAAAAGTACTCGAAAACCAATCTCAAATGAATTGTCAAACAATCATCACAAAAGAAACCAAGGTACTTATCCACTTGGGTTCACTTGGGTCGAAATTTCTCTTTCTCTTTCTCCCCCTTGATGATTGAATTGACAAAAACTAGGCACAAGAGATGGTTTGAGATACCAAAACAAAAAATCTCATTCAAGTGATCAAAAGCCATAGAAGGGCAAAGAACAAAGTCACTTGGCATGAGAAGATTATCCATTCAAATGCCCAAAAGCCAAAGAAATGCTAAAGAGGGGGCAATTTGAAATGAACATAACTTGGTCCCCAAAGACATGGGCAACGGCTCAACGCAACCAAGCAAGGGATCGGAGCAACAACTCATCAAAGAGCAAAACTCGATCACATAGAGCGAAAAACTTGGTTCCCAAAGACATGGGCAACGGCTCGACGCAACCAAGTTAAAAATGAGCTAGTCCTCAAGAAGAGGCAGAAAAGGCTCAACACCACTAGCTCAAGGCTCGATACCAATTGAGGCTGAATCAACGCATAAGAATGCAAAACTGATCACAAACAGCCAGGAATTGGTGAAAACAGCTAGTTCCAGTTCCTCAAGACAGAGGCACATAGGCTCGACACAACTAGCTGAAGGGTCCATACCAATCGAAAATACCAAGCAAAAACTTCTAGTCCCTCTAGACAGAGGCAAAAATGGCTCAACATGACTAGCAGGCTCGATACCGACTGAGAAAAACCACAAGAGAAGCTTAACACTAAATGGAGCACAATCACTCGGAGCATGCGGAGAAGCAGCAAGACAAAAGCGACTCCCCCTGAAATCAAGCCTATACACAAAAACTATGTAACAAAGCTCATGACACCAATTGCATTCCATACCAAAAGATGGATACCAATTGAAACACATAAAAGATCTATACCAAGTGAAGAAGAACATAAAAGAGCTAAACTCCCCCTTGCTCAAAGCTCTCCCCAAAATGCATGACTCTCCCCTTTGTGCCAACACTAAAACTCCCCCTTGCAAACAGCTTCTCCCCCTTGACAAAAGGGAACATGCTGAGGGGTTTTAACATTTTTCCACAAAGTTGACACAAACACAAGACAAGTCATCAACCGAAAGCATATGGGGGCAAAGAAAAGCATTGAAAAAGACCACAAAGAGTGTCGGAGCTGGGGGATATGTACACGAAGCTAAAAATGCATGATATGCACAATGCAACAGCTTCAAGTGTATAGCAATCAGAATGAAAAGATGCTCAAAGGGTGCTGCCCTGAAAGTGTAGCAATCAATACAAATGCTAGCAAAGGCTCAAACTGATCAAATGAATACGAAATATGAACAATTAAGCTCATGAGCAGTTTTAAGCCATTCAAAAGCAGTTCACCACTAAAAATAGCACTTAGCATGAATAGACAGGAAATCAAACAAGTGCTAACTCTGGTATACAAGGTGAACTACCCCTAGCAAAGTTCAATCATCATGCTATAGAATGAAACATAAACTTGTGATTTCAGATTGTAATCAGAGTTGCAGCGGTGAAATTACACAAGTTTAAATTCAGCATGTGATTGCGAGAGGTTGAAAGCATGGTCATTGCCTAACTTTTCAACCGGGCTAAGCCTATGCAAGAAAAGCAATCGGAAGCTTAAAGCACCGGTTTCGGTCTTACACTACACGGCTCAAGTTTAACTCAAATGTGCTGTGAGAAACAGTCTCGATACCGTGATGTGCTGACACATGCAATCCCATCTCGATCTTTTCATTTGACTAATACTTGGATCAAATTTTAAGCACAATGTAAATATGAACAATCCAAGCAAGTGAATGAATCAGTGCAAGAGACATAGCAACCTAGCATACAAAAGATAGCACAAGTGATCTCAACACATCCTACCCATGCTAGTTGCCAATCTCAATGGTGAACAAATTAAAGGTTTCATAGTTGATTAGTCAAGTTCACCATTTGCAGAAATAGCTTAGCTCATAACATGTATCAAGTGATCAAAAAGAACCTAAGCTACAAGCACCATCATGAATAGGCAGGGCATACCAACAAGAGCATAATCTCATTCTCATTACTATATTCATGAAGCTCTAAAATGCAAGATATACATGATGAAATAAATGCAAAAGCTAGTCTATCAAAGACAAAACAAAACTAGCCTAAAAAGGAAAACCCAAAACAAAAAGGGTATCGGAGAAGCCCAACTAAGATACAACAAGCAAAATGCTTCCCCAACTAAAAGGGAAACACGCACCAAGGACACAAATAAAGAGCCAAGAAATGCTCAAGCGACAGCCAGCAAAATCCACATCGAAAAACCACACAGCAGAAAGGGGTCGGAGAAGAAGAGTACCAGAAACCGAACTCAGAAGTGTGTCGGGGTACCTCATGATACGCATGACCGCCTGCTAGTGTGATACTCGAGGGGACGCCTGAATCTGCTGAAATCTTCGGGGCACCTGCCTCGCCGAAGTCATCTCCCCCTCGCCTGATGCTATCGCTCCCACAGGTGCTACTAGTGCTCGCTGGAGAGCTGCTCGAATGGAACCCCAAGTCATGGAAGAAGTGAGATCGGGTCCGTGAGCCGAAATGCTCTCTCCAGGCTCCTGTTCTCCTGCACACTCAAAGGCAGAAGAAAACACAAGGCGTTGTCTCGTCCAGTGTGACCTCAAGGTCTCCACAAAAATGGTTAGTCACATAAAAGCATAAGGTAAGCTCTCAACAAAAAGAGGTCTACCTATGAATGATACCGCAAAGGAGATCTGAACTCAAACTAGTCAAGACTACCATGCAAACAGGATAAAGCACTGTATAGCAAAATGCAACCTAAAAACATGATCAACCCAAACACAGCCTAAACCTCAACACATGCTACAATGCAAGATAATGATAGCAATATATCCAGAAGCATGTAACGTGATAAAAGTGAGGAAAGACTAGTGCTCAACCTAAACATGTCAACAGGGTACATGTAGCTACACAAAACTAGCACCTGAAAAGTGACACCTAATGAACATCATACCTCTACAAGTAAAGCTCATGGAGAAGTATAGTAAAACATGGCATAATGTTCATAAGGATCACCAACTAGCAAGAAAAGTGGATTAACCACCAAAGCTGTACACAAAGCTAGCATGACATGATATACAAGAGATAACACATGCTAGACTAAATGAAACATGACACAAAAGAAAAATGTACATGCAAGGACTATACAAGTGAGCACATGAAGAACCATCTCATACCACAAGACATAAATCATGGATGTACAGGGTATGAGTGTATAAGAAGGCTCACCAGATAACAAAAACCTCTTTGGAGGCAAATCTAAGCGGGGTATAGAGAACCATCAACTCTTGATCACATCTAAAAGATCAAGCTCCATCAGGCGCATGTTCTCCACCCCGCGTCCTCATATCTACACACAAGAGGACAAAGTAACCTGAGTCTTGGATCCCGAAGGGTTAGAAAGCATGTACTTGGGAACCCAAGACTTGGTCACAAAACTCAACTTATCTTGTGGGTTAGCATGATGCAAATGTTGGTTCAAATGCAATTGTGAAACACCCTTGGAAGCATTCCTCAAAAGGACAACTCGAGGAGAAGAACAAGTCGTACCACGGGAAAAGAGGCAAACATCTTCCAAGGTTTTTTGAGAAGAACCAATAGAAGCACCATGAAAAGCATGACGTGGACTGAGAGAAGAAGCACTAGAAGCATGTCCACGACCATGACCCAACCTACTAGAAAAGGAGTCATAAAACCCATCAACAAAGAGGGGCTTCTTACTAGGAGCACAAGTGTTCATGCCATGAGAAGGGCTATGAATCACCATCTTCCTAGAAGAGGGAGCTTGGCGCAAGCGTTTGGCACGCCGATAGCAAAAGCTTTCTTGATGCCCATCTTTCTCACAAAAAGAGCAATGGTACAAAGGCCTATCGGAAGGCACACCATTCTCCGACAAGTGAGAAGTCCCTTGGGACTTAGAACAAGAAGCATCAACGTTCAACTTGGTGCCAACACTAGGAGCACACGTGCCATAGGAAAGGCTACGCGGCTTCCTAAAAGCCTTAGCTCGAATATGCCACTCGTGTTTGACACGGCGGAAACAAAAATCGAATGAATGTCCATCCTTCTTGCAAAAGGTGCAATGGAAAATTGGATTGGGAGCATGAGTCCCAAAAATATGAGAAGCACCCTTGTCAAGAGAAGTCCCTTGGACATCATTCGAAGAGACAGCAAGGTTGGGAGTAGCTATGAAAGAGCTATCCAAAACCTTGACACTAATGCTATCATCAAAAGACTCACGCGCAGCACAAGAACTCAACTCCGGTTGCAAAGATGCAGACATGGAAAAACCAACATCGGAGTTGCAAGAAATGGGTGACTCAAAAGACTTAGCATAAAGACTCTTGCATCTTTTGGCTAAAACCTCATTTTCAAACATGAGGCGATCACAAGTACCACAAGGAGTGTTTCTTAAGATTTCCATCTCCTTTTCAATGCACTCGGCATATGTGGTACGCAAGAGTTCATTCTCTTTTTCAAGGTTGGCACTCATATCATTGTGCTCAACCAACTTGGCGCTCATATCATCGTGCAAAGCTTTCAAAGCCAAAACCTCTTTTTCCAAATCAATGCATGAAGTGCAAATGGAATCGGTGGAAGAAACATCACCATTCACATCAAGCAAAGAATCATGAATAGCACTAGAGGCATGGCAAGCATCTTTATTCAAAGAGCATGAGCTACAAGGCCTAGAATTTATTTCAACAATTTCAGCCCTAGCATGCTCAAGTTCATCTACACATGTGGTGTGAGTCAATTTTAGTTCATCAATTTCAGTACACAAAGACTCACAAGAAGCACATGGTAACAAAGCATTTGACTTAAGAAGGGCTAATTCAGTTTTAGCACAATCAAGGTCCTTACCCAAGTCAATGCAAACTAAACATGGTTTGGAAGCATTAGATATCAACATTTCATTCTCAGATTTTAAGCTAGCAAGGGAAAAGCTTAGCTCATCATTCTTCCTAACCATGTCACTACAGGCAAGGCAAAGATGCACTAGACTTCAGACTAGCAATGGAGCATTTCAACTTTTCGACCTTTCTACGCAGGGTACTACAATGCTCAACAAAACTAGAACGAGCGTCATAAAGGTTGTGCAAGGTCACAAGTCCACAAGCAAGTGTACCTCTCTTGGCCTTGCCAAGTTGACGTAGGAGATCCTCCGGTGAAAGCTCGTCATGTCGTAGAAGGTTCAGCAGATCGTTCACCTCATGATCCCTCTCATCAACTGCACTCCTCCTTCTTCCCAAGATGTCGTCCTTGGAAATGTTCAAACTGAAAGACAAAGACATACTTGAAGAAGAACTTGGTGCTACTTCAAAAAGCACCGTTAGTGTTAGCCAAACAAAAGCTCAACACCTCGACAAGCAAAGTCGGGAACACAACCACTCTCAACAGGTCACCTTCGCGGATCCGGAACCGGTTAAGGTAGAGAGATCCTTAACTGGCTCTGATACCAATTGAAGGACCGAAAATGCTAAAGCAAGGCGACCAGAGGGGGGTGAATGGGAGCCTAAAATTTCTTCTCAGAAATTACGGCCTCTGTCCCAACAAAATCAACCCCAAAAGCTTTGGACTCAAACGCGATGCCCACGACCCTAGAAAGAGGGTGGATGATCCCTAGGATCACAGCGAGGCACCACACAAGAGAGCAAACCAAAGCTCTCAAAACCCCGAGTCAAGTTTGTGCCTAAAAGACCCACTCCCAAACGTAGATAGAGGGCTACGTCGGGATTCCTCCAAATACCTATGCTAACACGTAGCAAAGATATGTAGAGAGGTTCCTAGGTGAACTCTAGGAGCAAACGAGAGGTCCGGAAGCAAAGCGGAAAAGCCGGGAGAGCCAACGCACTAAAAGTCAGCTCTCAGCAGGATCCCGGACTGTGCGGGCTGCTGGTGCCGGACTGTCCGGTCAAGGGCGGACTGTCCGCGCCTGGGAGTCCGGACTGTCCGCCGGCAAAAGACCCAAAAACGAACTGTTCTGAAACAGCTCTGGACAGGTCCCGGACAGTCCGCGGTTTGCACGCCGGACTGTCCGCGGTTCACGTGAACAGTGAACTCGGAGCGTCCGATGCCTGCCCGTAGCAGCGTCCGATGAAGACCCCGGACTGTCCGCGGGTTCTGGCGGACTGTCCGCCGGCTACGAAGCAAAAACAGCAAAGGTGCTGATCCCTCCCTGTGCAACTCGCGGACTGTCCGCGCCTTATACGGCGGACTGTCCGCCGGTCAAAATGACCACGAGCAGTGCGCACTGCGCGTGTTCTGGACTGGCCGAGCCCGATGGCCGAACAGTCCGCCACCAAGGGGCGGACAGTCCGCCACTATCCAGAAACCACAAAATCCTCACGGGACAAAACCAAAATCGATTGGATCTTCACCAAATCGAATGGGGCTGCAACCAAACTTCTCCCAAGTGTTCTTCTACGTGTTGGGAAGCTAATCCTTGGATATCATCGCTTCAATCCAACTAAACCTTGAGAAATCCAAAGAACACTAAAAAGGGGAAAGAACGAAGAACAAAAACGATTTCGACCCGATCTACTTGTTCGTGAGGGTAGAGATAAATTCCTTCGGTGGAAATGTTCTCCTCACATCAAAGAACAAGTTGATTCAAACAGAATCACAAAAGATGCAGCGTAGAGGGAGATCAGGGGAGGAGAAAATCGTGGAGAAAAGAAGAACGCGAAGAACAAATTCAAAACACAAATTCAACCATGAATTTGATCCTTGGATTCAGAGGAATGGATGATTGATTAAGCACTCGGTGTTGGGCTACAAGCCAATCCTAGCAACACAAAGCTTGGATGGCAAAAAGCTCAAGAACAAGAGCCAACTCTCCCTAACCCTAGCCTTCTCTCACAGGAACAAAATGAGAGAGACACCGTCCAAGAATTCCCAGGATTCGTCTGCCCTAGCAGCCCCCTTCATATATATAGGCGCACGTCCGAAGACCAAAACGCCCTTACATTAAGCACTCGACCCAAATACCCCCAGGGGTAAAACCGTCCAGTCCTGACGATCTTCATCCGACGGCCACGCCCGCACATCCGGTAGCTTCGCCTCGACGCGACCTCCCTGATGCCGCCACGTGCCATCACGTCAACCACCGCGCCTTCCTCGTGGATAGCTTCGCCGCCGCGCCAGCCTCTCCACGCCGCCACGAGTCGACCGTCCTTTCGGACCACCCCCGGTTTTGAGGCCCAAACCGGTAAACCCGCCAGCCCAGGTTTTGAGGCCCAAACCTGGCAAACCGTCCACCCTGAGTTTTGAGGCCCAAACTCAGAAACCCGCGAGCCCAGGTTTTGAGGCCCAAACCTGGAAACCATCCTCGCCGAGGTTTGAGGCCCAAACTCAGAAACCGGCCACCCCAGGTTTTGAGGCCCAAACCTGGAAACCGTCGAGGTAGCTTTTTGAGGCTCAGCTACCGAACCCGCACCATAGACGGAGTGTGGTTCTCACACCCCGACCACCGGCACCGATGCCGATGCATGTCCAGCCTCCACGCCGGGCACAATGCCTTCGCCTTCCTTCTTGACTCGGCCGACGGCACTTGCGCCGCACGCAAGCCCGTGTCCGACCTCCCGCCAAGTGCCACGACGCCATCGTCTTCCTCCCGACTCAGCCGATGCATCGCACATCCCCATGTGCTCCTGCTCATCGATGCCACGTGCCAGCTACCACAGCTGGTCCTCTGGCCCTCCGGTCCGTCGGTCCAAGCCTCACGTCCGCCCTTCACCGCTCTGGGTACATCGGCATGGCACGTCCGCCGCACGACATGCCCATCCTTCACTGCTCTCGGTCCGTCGGCACGGCACGTCTCTACTAGACCTTCACCTCGCCATCGACCACTGTATCTGAGCTCAACACCTGCACATCAACACAGCCAAGAGACACATGTCGCACACGCACACCAACACAGAAACACCACAACTCAACGCCACCGGTTAGTCATAAACATTAAGCGCATATCGAGATATGGACTAAACCAGGTAAAAGCCTCAAACCTTCCTCAAAGGGTCGAGATGGCGGACTAGAGGGGGGGTGAATAGTCCTTTTTAAAATTAAACTTAATCGGAGCGGCTAACCAAAACAAATGCGGAATTAAAACTATCGGTCTAGCCAAGACTACACCCCTCTATCTATACTCTATGGCACCTTACAAAAGATCATAATCAAAGCAAATAAGGTGTCGGGCTAGCTAGAGCTCACCTAACCAATTCTAGAAGCAAGTTCACACAAGCCTATGCAGCTAGTACTTCAAGCATGGGGGAGCTCCTATGCAATCTAGCAAGCAAAGCACAAAGCCTAAGCTCACTAGCAATGTTCAATAACAAGGCTACACAAGCCAAATTAGAGAGCTCAACTTAGCTACACAAACTAAGCAACTAAACACTAGCACAAGAATAAATATCGCAATACAAGCTAGTGTAAACAACAGACAGTCGGTACTACTGGGCTGCTAGGCCGGTACTACCGACACTGGTACTACCGGGCTTCCAGGCCGATACTACCGAGAGCCTGCAGGGAGCTACGAAATCGAAGGGGATGAGATGCAATCTCAGATCTAGCAATTACCCCACTTCCCTAAATGATGTAGATGATGATTGTAGCTTCCCCAAGTCTTGGTTCCTTGCCAAATGGTAGATCGTGTCTTCCCAACCTAAGATAGAGTGATGGAGGGAGGAAGAACACGAAGAACACAAGAACAAGCGTAATATGCAAGGAAACAAGAACAATAAGAGCAACAAGAGATGGGGACACAAGATTTTATCCCGAGGTTCACTTGGTTGCCACCAAGCTAGTCCCCGTTGAAGCAAGCCCAAGGTTGCCGCCGATCCTCTTGCTAGTGGTGACCCTAAGTCACACTCTCCAAGATGGAGTGCTCACCAAGAGCTCTAGCGTTCGATCCGACCGGACCACTTGGCGCTCTTCACGCCTCTTCTCCACTAGAATTGCTCTTCGCGATCTCCCGCGGGGCGAGCACAATGCCCCTCACAAAGCTTCTCCGGAGCCACGCACAATCTTCACGCGGGCTTCACGACGGAGACGAGCATCAAGCCGTCTAGGAGGTGGCAACCTCCAAGAGTAATAAGCACCACTGGCTTGCAACACGAACACCTAGTGCCAACTCTTGCAATCTCTCATGCACCGCACTAGAATCGCTCTCTCACACAATCGGATAAGCACTAATAAGCATATGTGAGTTAGAGGGCACCTAAGCACTTCCCAACATTGGACACAAAGTCCCTAGGGTGCTCAACCTCTCCCAAGGGCCGGCCACCCCTCTATTTATAGAGGGGAGCCACCAACTAGTCGTTTTCCCCTTCTCCCGAGCTTCCATGCCTTCAGTCAGTACTACCGACGCAAGGGCCGGTACTACCGATGGTCCAAAAGACCGTTAGAAATGACTTTTTAACACGGTCGGTAGTAGGGTCGGTACTACCGGCCCCGGTACTACCGGCCTAATAGCGGTACTACCGGTAGGCCAGATCTAGATCTACACAGAACGCCTCCAAACTTCCTTCAAACCTCGGTACTACCAACCCCCTGGTCTGTACTACCGAGCCCGGTACTACCGAGGTTATGGCGGTACTATCTCTAGGCCAAAACTCCTCCGAACAGAGAGTTTGCGCGCTGCCTACAGAGGGGTCGGTAGTAGGGTCGGTACTACCGACTTCAGGGTCGGTACTACCGGCCCCGGTACAACCGGGGTTATGGCGGTACTACCGGTAGGCCAAAAACTCCCCCGAACAGAGAGTTTGCGATCTGCTCGTGGAGGGATCTCCCCCGAACAGAATTCCAATCCAAGATCCATCGCTTCTCTTTTTCAACCAAAGGTTTCTCCGAAAACTTCTCCGAGTTGATTCAATTCAACTCCAACACCTTCTCCTTTGCAAATGTGCCAACACCACCAAGTGTATACAACCTTGTGCATGTGTGTTAGCATTTTCACAAACATTTTTCAAAGGATTTTCACTTGCTCTCACCACGCCACTCGATCCTAGCAACATCGCAAAGTTAGATCGCTCAAGTGGCACTAGATGATCGATATGCAAACAAGTTTTCTCCTCTTAATAGTACGGCCATCTATCCTAAACCCAGTCATAATCTTCTCTACACACCTATGACCGGTGAAATGAAATGCCCTATACATATACCTTTGCCTTGCGCATTCCATTCTGTCTCCTCCGGTGTTGATGCAACACATGCACCAACCTAGATCAAATGATATGATCCACTTCATATCATCACATGGCCTCCATGGTCCATCGATCTTGACATCACTTGCTCTTCACCATCGCTTTGGTCCCTCGGCGCCAAGTCTTGCTTAAGCCTCCCGACACTCGGTACCAACGGCTTCAAAGCCTCCAACTTGCCCTTCACCTTCGCAACCGGTCCATCAAGCCAAGTCTTGCCTTGATCTTCACCATCTTGCCCACATGACCACATGTCATGTTTCATGTGCATTAAGCTCATTCATGATCATCACATGTGTGAGCTTCACATCAAGTCCAAGCCATTCATCTCCATGGCTCAAGTGCTCACACACATGTACCTGTGGACTAATCACCTGTGTATCTCACATAAACACCATTATTAGTCCACCTAAAGTTGTCACTCAATTACCAAAACCGAACTAGGACCTTTCAATCTCCCCCTTTTTGGTAATTGATGACAATTCTACAAAGATATGGAAATTATGCTTATTCCAAGCTAGCATTTCACAAGAATGTAAATTGCTAACTTGGTTTGGATTCATGTTGCTTGCCCAAGATATTTTACCATGTGTAAAGGATTTTGGACAAGTAGCACAAATCCGAATTGGTAGTATTAGCTCCCCCTACATATGTGCTAGAGTGTTTGGAAATGAAACTTGCACATATGCATAGATATTGAAGTGTGGGAGAGTAATTACTACCAAAATGTGCTAAGGTGTATAGAATAACCTTTGAAGCGTGTTATCGATGAAGTTCATAGTTGTACACCTTCCTTAGCACAATGAGTAGCTAGACATCATAAAAACTAGAAAACCCCATGAGATCAACTTTAGAAGCAAGGGTCTAGTTTGCATGAAAAGCACAAGTCTAGCTATCAACCTATGCATGCTAGTTATCAAATCATCAATTAAGCCCTATAACTAGCATACACCACACAAGCATGCATATAAGATTTAAAAGCTTATGCAATGCAAGCAAGCACATGATTATGCACATATCAAATGCAACAACCAAGTTCATGAGCTTGCTCCCCCTACTTGTGTGCTCAAAAATCATTTTTATTTTATCTTTACATTCATTTTCTCCCTTTCATTTTATCTTTGTCTCTCCCCCTTTAATTTTATCTTTGTTACACTTTCTCCCCCTTTGTCATCTATTTCCATAAAAGGTTTGCATAAAGGAGGTTCAAATTGTTAAGAGAGAGATGTTTGTTTCATTTCATTTGTGGTTCAACCTAGATCATTTGCATGAAACATGCAACACGGTTTGCTCTAGAGTAAGCTTCTTCACACATTTTGCAATGGTTATCTTACTCACGTTGGTTAAATGTTCCATTGCTCATTCTCTAGATTAAACACTAGGATTGCAAGCCCATAAACATGTTATATGTTACCACTAGATCATGTAAAGCATAGAAGCAATAGTGGCATCATATAAGCATCAAAATATTTGATTTTCATGGATGCTCCTAGATAGCATCACAAGGATGTCTATATGCTCTAATCAAGTCCTAAGCATAGTATGAATGCATATGACAAACAATGATACCTTGCTATCTTGGAGTAGAGGTTAGTCATTTGATTCCAACTCCAAAAATAGCAATGTAAAGTCCATGGTGAAGACCAATAGATACCAATTGAAAGAATCAAATCTTCACCCATATGATCAAGTGCACTATCTTGTTGTGGCTGGCTTGCTTCTTCATTTGACCTTTGCTTGCATATAAATACCACTTTAGTTGGCGTGATTTACTTGTCTATCTTGGATGTTGCTTGCTTCTTTAGATCAACCCTTTTGATATATTCAACTAAGCATCTCAAATGACACTTTAGATCACCACTTCCATGTTAGCCTTCCAAGCCTTGCTTGGTTAACCTACCAAAGGTGGCAAGCCCCTACAAAAGGGAGAAGTGACCTCTCTCCAAAGAATCATCCTTGATACTCACTTGAATTGACCTTGTTTGATTGATCCAATTGAACTCTTCTTGAAATATGACTTTGAATCCTTCTTTGAGTTCTTCTTTGAGTCTTTTTCTTTCTTCCAAAAGATCTTCAATTGATACTAGGACTTGATCTTTCTCTTCATCTTGATGTTGGTCTTGATCACATCTTTGTCATACTTCTAGCTCATCTCAAAACCAAACATAGGACCCTCAACCACTTATAAACATGATTTCCAACTTGAGGGCCTTTCAATCAAAGTGACTCTAGATCATTCCAATATTTGTCACTTTTCTGGCAGATTCTGTCTTTCTCAAAGAAACATGCATATCTCCCAAAATATAAGTCCAATGACCATGAAATTTGGTGGAGATGTGCTTCTATAAGTGTTCTAGCAGCCATAAAAATTTGAGCTTCATTGGCTTTCTAGATTGCTACCAAATTTCAATTCTTTCCATAGTACTACATGCTGAAAACTGCTGCACTATAGTTGACAAGATCTACTCCAAAACCAAAGTACATCTTATCCAATAATAATGAATTTTGCACAGAAACTAATATCATAAGTGTAGAGCATGTGTACCAAATGTCAAGCCAATCCAAAAAGATTTGATCACTCAAACATGGCTATCATCACAGCTCACTCAGATTTTGTAATATTGAACAACTTTGAGCAATTGAGCTATACTCTACCAATTTGAATCAAACTTGAGCTAACTTGTTTGAATACTCTCACAAGACATATATCCATTCAAATCACTTACTAAAAGAAGTCTCATGAACATATCCATTCAAACTAACTCAATTTGATCACTTAAGCATTAAATCCATTCAATCATCTTATAGCAAGCATCATATGCATATATATATATATCCAATTCAATCATCTCATATGCATCTAAAATAACATGATCAACTAGAGATATACCTTAGTAGCTCATGATCATCCAAATAGCAAGCTTCTACTCAATTCGATTGCAAGCCTTCAAATAATTCCAATCAACCACCACAACTTGATCTTTGCACTTGTATGTTATAGCACTTGGACTTCACTTCACTTGACTTGGCATCGGGATGGATTTGCACTAAGCTTCTTTACTTGACTCAATCATATGATGGACAATATGAAATCAATTGAATCAAGTCTCCAATGCCATGGTACCTACACACATTCATCCACTAGTTGATGGTACCCAAACTCGTTTGGGTCCTCTCAAGTTAGGTGCAACATACTTTGGCAATGCCTTAGTATGAATAGAGGGATGAGTTGCAATAGTAGCCTTAGAGGTACCATTTTCATCCTTCCTAAGCATAGAGTCATTAGCAATTGAAATGGGCTTAGGAGTGTTACCTAGGGGACATGAATGAGCCATGTGTCCCCTTTCCCGGCATGAGTACCAACTTCTCTTTGATTGAGCCTTCTCTTCCTTGCTCATGTGTTGCTTCTCATTGCCTTGCCTCTCATGAGTTGCTTGAGCCTTCTTCTCAAGCTTGTTAGGACACTTCGAGGCAAAGTGTCCCATATCATCACATTTGTAGCACTTGACTTGGGTGAGGTCTTGTGTTGATCTTGATCTTCTACCTCCCCTTCTTGTCTTCTTCCCCATATCACCATCTTCATGGTTGATCTTTCTTTGCACTTGGGGCTTCTTCTTGTTGGGGCAAGCTTTTGCAAGATGTCCCATCTCATGGCATTGATAGCACATGAAATGAGATAACTTTTCTTGTTCTTGCTTCTTCATCTCTCTTTCATGTCTTCTCTTGCCCCATCTCTTGCCTTTTGCATTGCTTTTGTTAAAGCCAATGCCACTCTTGTCACCATAGCTTCTTTGATTTTTCATCATGTGCTCATGGGTGACCTTTGATCTACACCACCTCTCTAACTTTTTGCTCAAGTTCTTCACTTCACTTTTGAGCTCATTGTTCTCCTTCAAAATGTTAGTCTCACAAGACACGGAAGTAGAACAAGCATCTATATGTGAAGAACATGGCATAGATAATAAATCATTACAAGAGGTGGATACATGCTTCTTCTCTACATCACATGGGTTAGCACAAATATGTGATTGATCATTTGACCCAAATGATGAGCTCTCACTAGTTTTAGTTTCTTCATTAGAAAGCTTCTTAGTGAGAAAAGCATGGTCTTTTACCAAGTTGTCATGAGCAACACTAAGTTCCTCATGAGTCAATTTAAGCTTATCATGTGAACAAATAGTAACATAAAGTAGATGCTTTTGTTGTTCACATGTATTCTTTAGAAATGAGTTTTCTTTTATCAATTTCATTGTTTTAGCCATCTCATTTTCTAAAGCTTTGGTGAGTCTACATACAAGCTCTACATTTGGATCATCACAATCAACAACCACATTTGCAATTGATACCTTAGTGTCACCATGTGACATGAAGCAATGTGGTGTAAAGGCAGAGCTTGTGGAGACGTCACTCTCATAGCCATCATCCTTGTCAAGTGATCTTGTGGATTGATCATCATCTTCATCACTTGACAATGAGGTGGAGCAATCCTCCACAACTATCATGTTGTGGTCATGCTCAACATCCTCATGTGCCTCTTCCTTGAGCTCTCTAACATCATCATCATTTGAGGCCCTCCCATACTTGTCGTTGAGAAACTTCCACATGTGATGGGAGGACTCCATATCCATGATCTCACTAAAGATATTATCATGCAAAGATCTAAAAATGATGTTAGTAGCTTGGCACTCGAGATCTAGGCATTTCTCTTGTGCTTGAGTTAGATTCTTTTCATCCAACACATGAGAAAAGCCTACATCTACGATCCACCACATTTGAGGGCAAATAAACTTGAAATTGCATATCATCCAAGTTTTCCAACGTTAAAAGTGAGTGCCATCAAAAATGTGTGGACAATAAATACCTAGCCCAAAAGTCACCATCCTCTCGGGTCGGTGAAGACCACAAATGAGAGACCTAGCTCTGATACCACTTGAAAGGGTCGAGATGGCGGACTAGAGGGGGGGTGAATAGTCCTTTTTAAAATTAAACTTAATCGGAGCGGCTAACCGAAACAAATGCGGAATTAAAACTATCGGTCTAGCCAAGACTACACCCCTCTATCTATACTCTATGACACCTTACAAAAGATCCTAATCAAAGCAAATAAGGTGTCGGGCTAGCTAGAGCTCACCTAACCAATTCTAGAAGCAAGGTCACACAAGCCTATGCAACTAGTACTTCAAGCATGGGGGAGCTCCTATGCAATCTAGCAAGCAAAGCACAAAGCCTAAGCTCACTAGCAATGCTCAATAACAAGGCTACACAAGCCAAATTAGAGAGCTCAACTTAGCTACACAAACTAAGCAACTAAACACTAGCACAAGAATAAATATCGCAATACAAGCTAGTGTAAACAACAGGCAGTTGGTACTACCGGGCTGCTAGGCCAGTACTACTGACACCGGTACTACCGGGCTTCCAGGCCGGTACTACCGAGAGCCTGCAGGGAGCTACGAAATCAAAGGGGATGAGATGCAATCTCAGATCTAGCAATTACCCCACTTCCCTAAATGATGTAGATGACGATTGTAGCTTCCCCAAGTCTTGGTTCCTTGCCAAATGGTAGATCGTGTCTTCCCAACCTAAGATAGAGTGATGGAGGGAGGAAGAACACGAAGAACACAAGAACAAGCGTAATATGCAAGGAAACAAGAACAATAAGAGCAACAAGAGACGGGGACACAAGATTTTATCCCGAGGTTCACTTGGTTGCCACCAAGCTAGAACCCGTTGAAGCAAGCCCAAGGTTGCCGCCTATCCTCTTGCTAGTGGTGACCCTAAGTCACGCTCTCCACGATGGAGTGGTCACCAAGAGCTCTAGCGTTCGATCCGACCGGACCACTTGGCGCTCTTCACGCCTCTTCTCCACTAGAATTGCTCTTCGCGATCTCCCGCGGGGCGAGCACAATGCCCCTCACAAAGCTTCTCCGGAGCCACGCACAATCTTCACGCGGGCTTCACGACGGAGACGAGCATCAAGCCGTCTAGGAGGTGGCAACCTCCAAGAGTAATAAGCACCACCGGCTTGCAACACGAACACCTAGTGCCAACTCTTGCAATCTCTCATGCACCGCACTAGAATCGCTCTCTCACACAATCGGATAAGCACTAATAAGCATATGTGAGTTAGAGGGCTCCTAAGCACTTCCCAACCATGGACACAAAGTCCCTAGGGTGCTCAACCTCTCCCAAGGGCCGGCCACCCCTCTATTTATAGAGGGGAGCCACCAACTAGTCGTTTTCCCCTTCTCCCGAGCTTCCACGCCTTCGGTCAGTACTACCGACGCAAGGGCCGGTACTACCGGCGGTCCAAAAGACCGTTAGAAACGACTTTTTAACACGGGCGGTAGTAGGGTCGGTAGTAGGGTCGGTACTACCGGCCCCGGTACTATCGTCCTAATAGCGGTACTACCGGTAGGCCAGATCTAGATCTACACAGAACGCCTCCAAACTTCCTTCAAACCTCGGTACTACCGACCCCCTGGTCGGTACTACCGAGGTTATGGCGGTACTACCTTTAGGCCAAAACTCCTCCGAACAGAGAGTTTGCGCGCTGCCTACAGAGGGGTTGGTAGTAGGGTCGGTACTACCGACTTCAGGGTCGGTACTACCGGCCCCGGTACTACCGGGGTTATGGCGGTACTACCGCTAGGCCAAAAACTCCCCCGAACAGAGAGTTTGCGATCTGCTCGCGGAGGGGTCGGTACTACCGGCCTCAGGGTCGGTACTACCGACTTTAGCAAACTGACCTCCGTGCTAAAACGACCATAACTCTTAGCTCCGAACTCCGATTTCGATGATCTTGGACATTTTGGAAAGCTTATTCAGAGGGCTACACATCCCACATACAAAGCTAATCCAACTCACAAAGGGTTAGTACAGAATTCCAATCAAAGATCCATCGCTTCTCTTTTTCAACCAAAGGTTTCTCCGAAAACTTCTCCGAGTTGATTCAATTCAACTCCAACACCTTCTCCTTTGCAAATGTGCCAACACCACCAAGTGTATACAACCTTGTGCATGTGTGTTAGCATTTTCACAAACATTTTTCAAAGGATTTTCACTTGCTCTCACCACGCCACTCGATCCTAGCAACATCGCAAAGTTAGATCGCTCAAGTGGCACTAGATGACCGATATGCAAACAAGTTTGCTCCTCTTAATAGTATGGCCATCTATCCTAAACCCAGTCATAATCTTCTCTACACACCTATGACCGGTGAAATAAAATGCCCTATACATATACCTTTGCCTTGCGCATTCCATTCTATCTCCTCCGGTGTTGATGCAACACATGCACCAACCTAGATCAAATGATATGATCCACTTCATATCATCACATGGCCTCCATGGTCCATCGATCTTGACATCACTTGCTCTTCACCATCGCTTTTGTCCCTCGGCGCCAAGTCTTGCTTAAGCCTCCCGACACTCGGTACCAACGGCTTCAAAGCCTCCAACTTGCCCTTCACCTTCGCAACCGGTCCATCAAGCCAAGTCTTGCCTTGATCTTCACCATCTTGCCCACATGACCACATGTCATGTTTCATGCGCATTAAGCTCCTTCATGATCATCACATGTGTGAGCTTCACATCAAGTCCAAGCCATTCATCTCCATGGCTCAAGTGCTCACACACATGTACCTGTGGACTCATTTTGTCGGAGGGTCGGTTTTTGTATAGCCCGCAGGCCTTCGTTCCGCCCCCTCATTTTGTCGGAGGGTCGGTTTTTGCATAGCCCGCAGGCTTTCATTCCACCCCCTCGTTTTGTCGGAGGGTCGGTTTTTGTATAGCGCGCGGGCTTTCATTCCGCCCTCTCGTTTTTGTCGGAGGGTCGGTTTTTGTATAGCCCGCAGGCTTTCATTCCGCCCTCTCGTTTTGTCGGAGGGTCAGTTTTTGTATAGCCCACAGGCTTTCATTCCGCCCTCTCGTTTTGTCGGAGGGTCGGTATTTGTATAGCCCACAGGCTTTCATTCCGCCCTCTCGTTTTGTCGAAGGGTCGGTTTTTGTATAGCCCGTAGGCTTTCATTCCGCCCTCTCATTTTGTCGGAGGGTCGGTTTTTGTATAGCCCGCGGGCTTTCGTTCTGCCCCCTTGTTTTGTCGGAGGGTCGGTTTTTGTATAGCCCGCAGGCTTTCGATAGTGTCGGTGGATGCGGAGGATCTCTTTCGCCCACCCAACCGACATTCTCGTTCATCACATCAGAATGACGAATGTCTCAACCTTATTTTTGGTTGATTTCGTCCTTTGGCGTGTCGCATAATATTTTTGGGGAATTACAAGTACTTTCGTAATGTAGAGGTTACATTCGGCTGCCTCGTTAAAAAACCTCGCACCCCGATGAAGGGCTTCCCCGGCGAGGAAAAAGAGTGCAATCGATTTTGATTACAAAAAGGTGAAAGCAAAAAAACAAGGAAAAACTTACATTGAAGTTTGAGAAGACAAACTATGGGTAAAATCGGCGCAAGTTGCTTGCGTTCTATGTGTGGGCTGATTCTTCGCCCTTGTCGTTCAGCAGCCGAAATACACCTGGTGCCGCCATGCTTGCCACAATGAAAGGGCACTGCCATTGCGACTGCAGCTTTCCTTGCTTGTCCGGCTGCCGAATGGTGACCATGTCTCCAGGCTTGATGTCCTTTTGGACTATGGTCTTGTCCCTATGGTGCTTTGTTTCCGCGTGGTATTTTTCAAGATTGTCTGCAGCTTGCAGCCTTACCTCTTCGATGGTGTCAAGTTCGAGGTGCCTTTGCTCCTGAGTTACTGGAGCCATTTCGGTCCGGAATGAACCTAGTTTTACCTCTTCCGGGGTGACTGCTTCCTCGCCGTAAAGCAATCGGAACGGAGTGAAGCCGGTAGCTCTGGATTGAGAGATGTTGTGTCCCCATACAGCTGTTGTTAAGGTGTTGGCCCACTTGCCTTTCAGCGAGTCGTACAAGGTTTTTGATATTGCCGAAAAGATTAGGCCATTCGCTCTCTCGACGGCTCCGTTTGCTTGCGGGTAGTTTACTGAGGCAAAATTAAGCTTGATGCTGAGTTCATCACAGAAACTCTTGAATTCGGCACAGTCGAACTGCTTTCCATTGTCGCGGGTGATGAAAGAGGGAACGCCGAAACGACAGACTATCCTTTGCCAAACGAATTTGGTTAAAGAGGTGGAAGTTATGCTTGCGAGGGCCTTTGCTTCCACCCACTTGGTGAAATACTCGAGAGTGACCATCCCACTGGCGTCTGATGCGGCGGAAGGCCAGTAGAATCCCTGCCTCATTGCTCTGTGCGCTATTTCGTGAGGCCCTCTGTGCGCTCCGCACATTCCGGCGTGCATTTCTTCGAGTAGCTGAATGCCCTCATGCCTGCTTATGCATTTCAGAAGGGGGGCTGCTATCCCATTCTTGAATAGCTGTTCTCCGATGATTGAGTAACCTTTCGTTCTGCTGTCCATCCTTTTGGCGTCCTTTCTATACTCCGGATCGTATGTTCCGGCTAAGTAAGCGAATATCTGCAACCTCCAGTCATCACTGGCGATAACGTGCACCGAACTTGGGTGATCTTCCTGTTGTTTCACAGCTTTGGCCGAAAGGACTTGGTAGAACACGTCTGGTGGTAATGGCAGATTTTGTGTTGCGGCTTTGGCCAGTTCGTCTGCCTTTGTGTTTTCGGCTCTTGGAATGTGGCGTAAAGTGAAACCTGCGAAATACTTCTCCATTCTTCTGATTGCTGCTAGATACTTGGCTAGCTCTGGTTCTCTTGCTGTGAAATCCTTTTCGGCGTGGCCAACGACGACTTGAGAATCTGACTTGACTATGCATCTTCTAGCTTCGATTGCTCAGAGCTTTCGTAATCCCAGCAGCACGGCTTCATATTCAGCGGTGTTATTGGTTAAGAGGAATTGCAGCCTTGCGGCAAATCTAACCTTTGGTCCTTTTGGTGGGGTTAAGATCGCCGAGATTTTGGCTCCATCCATTCCCCAAGCGCCATCACAATTTACTGTCCATACGGGCTCCTCGAATTCAAGAGTTGTGTCGAAAGCCGCGGGAGTCCAGTCTGCTATGAAATCCGCCAATGCCTGTGACTTGATTGCGGACTGGTGTTGGAAATCGATCACGTATTCATTTAGCTCCGCCGCCCACTTGCCAATTCGGTTGATAGCTTCGTTGTTGCGGAATAGAGCTTCCAAAGGTTGAGCTGATAGGACCATGATGTGGTGAGACTAAAAGTAATGCTTTAGCTTCCTAGAAGCCATTACCACCGTATATGCTATCTTCTCTAGTTCTGAATAGTTCAGTTTTGCTCCCGAAAGGGCCTCAGAGATGAAGTAGATCGGGAACTGCGTCATCTTGTTTTCGTGTTCCTTCTCTTCCACCAATACTGCGCTTACGGTGGTGTGAGATGAAGCGAGATACAACAAGAGCGTCGCTTTCGGTGACGGTTTGGATAACGTGGTTAGCTTTGTCAGGTACTCCTTTAGCTTCTGGAAAGCCTGCCGCTGCTCTTCACCCCAATCGAAAGGGTCGGAGCTACGCAGAGTTCTGAAGAAAGGCAGCCCTTTTTCGGCAGACCTTGCGATAAATCTGTTCAAAGAAGCCAGCCTTCCTGTCAACTTCTGCACTTGCTTTCAGCTTGAGGGAGGTTGCATGTTGATGATCGCCGCTATTTTGTCAGGATTGGCTTCAATTCCCCTTGTCGACACTAGGCAACCAAGGAGCTTGCCTTTCTTGATGCTGAAAATACACTTGTCTGGGTTGAGCTTCAAGCCGCTTTTGCGGAGGTTGCCGAAAGTCTCGAGTAAGTCTGCTTGATGATCTTCCTGTCTGACACTTTTGACCACTATATCGTCAACATAGGCCAACAAGTTCTTCTTCTGCTTTTGGCTTTCGAAAACCTTGTCGGTCATCCGCGAGAAAGTTGGGCCTGCGTTCCGTAGCCCTTTCGGCATCCGCCGATAGCAATATGTGCCTGTTGGGGTGATGAAACTAGTTTTCTCCTCGTCATCAGGATGGAGCCATATCTGGTGATAACCTGAAAAACAATCTAGCAAACTCATTATTTCACAACCGGCTGTAATGTCGACAAGCTTGTCGATACGAGGCAAAGGATACGGATCCTTCGGGCAGCATTTGTTGATGTCGGTGAAATCGACGCACATTTGCCACTTTCCATTCTTCTTTTTCACCAAGACAACATTCGCCAGCCATTCGGGATACTGGACTGGTCGGATTACTCCCGCATCGAGTAATCTCTGCACTTTGGCTTTCACTGCGTCTGCCCTTTCGTTTGACATCTTTCTTAGTTTTTGCTTTCTGGGCTTAGCGCCGCTTGCGACGTTCAAACTATGCTGGGCGAGATCTCTGCTAACGCCTTGCAAGTCGTTTGCTGACCAAGCGAAAATGTCATCGTTGTTCGTGAGGAAGGATGCCAGAGTGTTCCTTTCTTCTTCCGACATGCTTGTCCCGATGTGCACAGTTCTTTCAGGCCTTGAAGATGCAAGTGGGATTCTCACTGTTTCTTTGGCTGCCCCGACCTTATATTCGGTCGAGCTGACGGCGGCGTTCACTTCGACGGTTGCTTGTGTTTCGTCATTTTTTGCCACCTCGTTTATGAGACTGTAGCCTGGGGTCGGCCTGCCTTCGATTCTCCTGGATGCTTGCTGATCTCCGTGCACAGTAATGATGCCAAAAGGTGATGGCATTTTCATACACAAGTAGCTTTGCTTGATTATTACATTGAACTTGTTTGTGAAACATCTGCCAAAAATGGCTGTGTATGGGTAGTCCATGTTCACTATATCGAACATCGCCATCTCGGTGCGTACTCTCTCTTCCTCGGCGAAAGATACCGAGATTTGTTTCTTGCCGATAGCGTCGATCTTTCTTCCCCCAAATCCGTACAAGGAATTGCCGGCGGGGTCCAAACTGCGCCTGTCCATTCCCATCGCCTCGAAAGCTTTGACAAACAAGATGTCCGCTGAGCTTCCGGTGTCGATCAAAATGTTATGCAAGGTGAAACCGGCCACATTGGCCGTGGCGACGAAAGCGTCACAATGCGGGTAGTCGCGAACTTTGAAATCTGATTCATCAAAACATATCGGCGCTAGTGACCAAGCTGGCCTATTCAGCGGAAGCCTTGGTGATACCGTCTGGACTCTTCGATGATAGTCCTTTCTTGCCCTTTTACTTTCGTGCTCCAGGTTGGATCCGCCCGTGATGGCGAAAATGTGGACTCTTGACGGGAGGATGTTATTGATTGTGCTAGTTTCGTTTTCTATCTCCTGTCCTTGCTGGTAACTGGGTTGTGCTTGCTGCCCCTAGGGTTGGGCTTGAGCCGAAAGTGCTGGCGGCGGTGTTGGCTGGCGCTGATAGTGCATGGGTGACGAAACTGCCACCGACTGTGGCGCAAAGACCAGGAACTGGTAACCAATGCAAATTCTGGGGAGGCATGTACTGCGGGGGATGCATAGGCGTGCTTGCGTAGTTGCTGCATGCTACCGCTCCTGCTGCATGGTCTTGCGAATTGTGAAAAACATGCTTGGAGCTTTCGCCAGAAGCTGAAGCTTGATCCTTGTCCTTGAGCTCTTTCGCCATCTTGTTGTATTTACAGTCTCGGGTGGTGTGACTGAAATTGCCATCGC
Organism: Coix lacryma-jobi var. lacryma-jobi; assembly: GCA_009763385.1. Lineage (NCBI taxonomy): Eukaryota > Viridiplantae > Streptophyta > Magnoliopsida > Poales > Poaceae > Coix > Coix lacryma-jobi. The sequence goes on from CM019831.1 coordinate 89,317,581, forward strand.
AGATGACACAGTACGGAGGCTTGGCTCCTCTTCCGCGGCCTCTACCGTCTCGGCCGCCACATCCTGTCCTTCCACCACGCCCTCCGCGGAATGGTTGATTGAATCCCCTTTGGGGCTGAAAGTTGGCCATGTCTGGCCTCTCCATGCCCACTGCTGACTGCGCTGGTTCTTCCTGTAGAGTGTTGATTGTTCGAAAAGGTCTAACCATCCTTTGATTCGGCACTTGCGGCGGTCGACTTGCTTTCGTCGCTTGTCTCTGCATCAAGCGGGTGGCTTTGCGCTGCCAAAAGTCATCATCTGACCTTGCATATGCGTTCATCACATCGAACAATTCCTTGATAGTTTTCGGCGGTTCTCTGGACAAGTGGGCAGCACACTGCCTGGTTCCCAAACCTTCGGTGGCTGCTGCAATTACCGCAGCTTCCGGCACATTCGAGGCTTGAGCTTTTAGCTGGATGAAACGCTTGAGGTACTCGGATAAAGGTTCATCATCTTGTTGGGTGCAGTTCATGAGGTCTCGCGTGGTCTTGACATCCGGCCAGAATCCTTGGAAAGTGGCGAGCAATTCGGCCTTCAACTGAGCCCACGAATAGATGGACAATGGCTTGAGGGTGGTGTACCAATCGTGAGCCACATCTTCGACTGCCAGAATGAGAGATTTTGCCAGGGCTTGATTGTCACCGCCTGCCAAAAAGACGGCTGTCTCATAGCTCGCCAAGAATTTGCGCGGATTCGCCTTTCCGTCGAAAGTCGGAATGCGTGGCTTGTAGTTGAGCGGCCACGGATGAGCTTGCAACTATCTTGAAAGCGGGGAGGTTTCGTCGATTGCGTTGTCGAAAGATGGTGGCTCCTCTCGTCTTGGCACGAACACATTTTCTTGAATTATTGGGATCGGGCCTCCTCCAGCCTTTCGCAGTTCCTGAATTTCCTTTTCAAGTTGTCTCCTCTGCGCCTCTGCCTGACGAAGTGCATCGCGAGTTTCTTCTTCCCTTGCGTTTGCCGCAAGCTGCTGCTGCAACTGATCTCTTTGCTGAACCAACCTTTCGATCTCTTCTTGCTGCTCCGTCAGCATTCTGATTGCTTGGGCATGCCTGGTAACTTTAGCATCGTCGTCCTCTTCGTCGCCAGGCTCATCTTGGACGTTCCCTTCCGGCGTGCCATCTCTGCCGAAAGGCTGCGAGTCACGGCTTGAGGTTGCTATCGGCGGTAGCTGGGTTCCCGTCGGGAGCGTGCTGCCGAAAGCTTGGGTGTTTTGGGCTGTATTTGGTGGTATTTGAGTGGTTAAAGCGGATGTCGTGATTGTGCCATGGCCATCCTTGTTCGCGGCAACCGTCTCAGGATTGTCGACCGTCTTCGGCGCCTTCCTCGGTGGCATGGCAAGCTCGGGCGACAACCACGGTGGGCACCAATGTTGTTTCAAGACCGAGACCCCGAAACAGCAGGTTGTCGCACGAGCGAATGCACAGAACGAAAGAGGAAGTAAACGTAGCAAAAGAGGGAATCAGGTCAAGTGAACAGTGTTCTCCCCCCCCCCTTGGGAGGCTAGGAGCTTTTTTATATTAATCCAGATCAGTTTGAGAGTACAAAAATGTCCTTCCAACCACTCTGTTACAATTACAATGATGCCCTACTCAACTACCCCATGGTTGTACGCCGCCTCTTCCGGCACGAGGGGAATCATCGTAACTCCGCCCTCTGACGGACCCAGCGTCCCCCGACTCCTTTTCCTGACCGATGGGCCCGCTCCCTTTGACCCAGGCTTCCGGCGACCTGCGCAAACCTGTGAGAAAACAAAGTCATGTATGATGAAAACTCCCGCTAGAAACGCCGGGCTCCTTTCGCGTGAATGCTTCCTTTCGCACGAAAGCTCCGCCTTCCCTTGGTCCTTGAGCCGAAACGAGTGCTTCCGCGTGAATGCTTCCTTTCACACGAAAGCTCCGCCTTCCCTCAGTCTTCGAGCTGAAACGCGTGCTTCCGCGCGAATGCTTCCTTTCACGAAAGCTCCGCCTTCCCTTGGTCCTCGAGCCGAAACGCGTGCTTCCGCGCGAATCATTCCTTTCACACGAAAGCTCCGCCTTCCCATGGACCTCGAGCCGAAACGTGTGCTTCCGCGCGAATGCTTCCTTTCACATGAAAGCTCCGTCGTCCTTCGGTCTTGCAAGGCCGAAGACGCACGCGTGCTTCCGCGCGAATGCGCACATCTGCACGAAAGCACCATCATCCCTCGGTATTGCGGGTTGGAGGCGCCTGCGGTCTGGGTACCATCCCAACAGTCTGCATATTGGGATCAAATGATGCACCTGAAGAATGAACATGGTGAGAAGTCCTGTTCAGAGGACTGTTGGTAGTTCTTAGCTACACCTAGGATAGGGTAACTAAAGTAGCTATCTACTAATGCCAAGCGGGGTTTTCAGTCCCGACACTAGTAGGAGCTAGCTAGCGAGAATGCAATCTACCAAGAGGAGATTCTGCAAGCGCACAGAACTATCATAGTAGCACATCGCCTGGGAGTACCAGGTGTTGATTTATTTGATCCCAAGGGAAGGCTAGGGTGGTGTATGAGTCGAGTCAAGGAGGGGGTGAGAGTCGAAGAAAAGAGAAAAGGGAAAAGAGGGGATAGAAGGCTAGAAAGAATATGTGGGTGGATAGGTAAGGATGAAATGGATGGTAAGGTAGGGTGGATAACTAGATAGATAGATAGAATAGGATAACTAAAGGTAACTAATATAACTAACTAACTACTCCTAGATAACCACAGAGCAAGATAACTACGAAGTAAGATAACTAAGAAGCAAGACAGGCAAATGACAATAAAGCAACTAAGTTAAGTAAAGTTTTATTCCTATCTTGTCAAGTACCGAGGCATACTAGCCTTTACCACTTACTTAGGTTGAACGCTAGCACAATGAGCCTTACTGTTAAACTGGGCCAACTACGTGGTGGAATTCAAGGCGCACAGGGCTGTCACCACCTGCTTTGAAGGACCGAGAAAGCACTAGCAAGGCGACCAGAGGGAGGGTGAATGGGAGCCAATCAAATTTCTCATGAAACTTTGGCCAAGTGTCCCAAAATCAACCCCGAGAAACGGCGACCGAAACCGTGATGCTCACGACCCTTGGAAGAGGGTGGATGATCCCTAAGATCACAGCGGAGCACCCCCAAGAAGAAGCAAACCAAACTCCAAAAGTTCCGACTCGAACACAACCCCAAAAACCAAGTCCCGAACGTAGATAGACGGCTACGTCGAGAAGTCCCTAAATATCGATGCTAACAAGTAGCAAAGATACCAAGAGAGGTTCCTTGGTCAACTACAGGGCCAAACGAGAAGTCCGGAAACCAAGCAAACAAGCCGGAGGAGCAAACACACTAAACCGGTAGACTCAGGGAAGTCCCGGACTGTCCGACAGTATGGTCGCGGACTGTCTGCCCAGCGGCGGACTGTCCAGGCTCAGGTCGCAGACTGTCCGCCGGCCAAACGAGCAAAACCACAGTGCTGCTGCAAGTCCACTGGACGTTCCCGGACTGTCCGTGAGACCCAACGGCGGACTGTCCGCCGGTCAAATGCCAAAACAGCGAAGGTGCTGAACAGTCCCTGGACGACTCCCGGACTGTCCGCGAGTTCCTTCGGTGGACTGTCCGCCGGTCAAGGAACAGTAACGCGACCGAGACCCGCAGCCACTGACCTGGCTCGATCCCGACGCGCGGACTGTCCGCGGGTCCAACGGCGGACTGTCCGCGGATGAACAGAGAGGGCGATTTTGGTCACCTTCTCTCCAAATCTCTCCAAATCCAATCCAACTCAAAATCCCAAGTTCCCAAACTTGGAGAAGATGATCACGGGGTAGTTAGGAGACTATCCCCAAGAAATCATCCGCTCAAATCAACCAAATCACCGGGAAATCAAAAGGGAAGGTGGATGAACGGAAAAAGCGCCACGAAAACGAAATCGTCCCGATCTATTCGATCATGAGGAGTTAGATGAATTCCTTTGGTCGAAATGACCTCCTCAATGATACGAACAAAGTGATTCAAACGGATTTCGCAAAGACGCTCTAGAGAGGGAGATCGAGTGACGGGAAAATCGTGAAGAAACGAAGAACACGAAGAACACGAATCAAAACACAAATCAAGTCATCGATCTGCACTGCAACGGTGAGGATAAGGCCTCACTTCCTCAAATCAACAGTACACAGAGGCAAGTCTCTCTGCGGATCCCAGCTAGCTACAGCAGGGGATGGGAGAGCAGGAAACCCTAAGTGCGAAAGAGCAAATGACTGAGATAAGGGGAGGAGGGTGTCTCCCTACTACTTATCCTAATTCTAACCTAAGTCTAATTCCTACTCTACCCCTCTCTATTCTAATTACAGAGCGAACCAGCTAAACCCTAAGGTTATTCTGGACCAACTCGGTGGTAGGTGTATCCGACGGCCACGCCCGCACAACTCGAAGCGTTGCCTCGACGCAACCTTCAAATTGCCGCCACGTGCCGCCCTCGCACTGCACCCCCGGTTTTGTGGCCCAAACCGGGAAACCAGCCTTTCCAGCCAACCCCCGGTTTTGAGGCCCAAACCGGGAAACCAGCCCACCAGCATCTGAGTTTTGAGGCCAAACTCAGCAAACCCTCAGCGCCCAGGTTTTGAGGCCCAAACCTGGAAACCGTCCTCAGCCCGAGTTTTGTGGCCAAACTCGGAAACCCTCAGCCCGAGTTTTGTGGCCAGACTCGGAAACCGTCCATGCCCAGGTTTTGAGGCCCAAACCTGGAAACCGTCCATCCGATGGTTTTTCCCTGGCTCTTCCACCAAACCGACGTCATAGAGGGGATGCACCTCCCGTGCACCCCGTCCACCGACATATGTCCCCGAGTCCACGACTCAGGCAACACATGACCGCAAGTCTTCACTTGTAGCTGCCACAGGCTGCCAGCCACCACAGCTGATCCTTGGGCCTCTGGTCCCTCAGTCCAAGCCTCACGTCCGCCCTTCGCCACTCTCGATCCATCGGCACGGTACGTCTCTACTTGACCTTCACCTCGCCTTCGATCACTGCATCCGTGCTCGACACCTGCACAACACAAGCCAAAGAACATGCGCATCATCCCAGTTGACAATCACTCATCACTCAGAGACCCGGCATACACCCATGTATCCGCAATCTCCCCCTTGATGAGTGCATTGTCAACTACTAATCACAAGTCATAATAGAAAGAGAAGAAGGAAGAAGAAGAAGAGAGAACTCGACCAAATGACCCAAAAGCATAGCAAAGCCGAAGAAGGTCAAGTGGAAAGAGCGAAATAACTTGGTCCCCAAAGACATGGGCAACGGCTCGACGCGACCAAGCAAAGCAAAAACTAGCCCTCAAGAAGAGGTAGAACAAGCTCAACACCGCTAGGAGACACCAATTGAAAAATCGAAGCAAAATGCTAGTCCCTCAAGATAGAGGCACAGAGGCTCAACACAACTAGCAAAGAAAGCTCGATACCAATGCAAAATGCTAGTCCCTCAAGATAGAGGCACAGAGGCTCAACACAACTAGCAAAGAAAGCTCGATACCAATGCCTTTCGGCCAGCAAGAAACAACAAAACTCCCCCTTAGTTGAACATCCAGGAGACATGCAAACTCTCCCTCAAATGAACACTCGGGAAGCACAAATGATTTGCAAATTCTCCCCCTTAGTTGAAAATGCACTAATCAAGTAAAAGACTCTCCCCATCAGAAAAGGCACCAACAAAAGTGCGAACATGGGAGGTTCTCCCCCTTCCAACATGCATATGAGTCAAAATGCAAGTTAGCAGCTTCAGGCATATATTCAGGAGAATGCAAAGATGCTCTAAACAGTATAACTCCAATGACTCAACAACAGCATACAAGCTCAGCAAAGGCTCAAACTGATCACCAGATATGAAATATGAACATATGAGCAGAAATGAGCAGTTTTGAGTCAAAAAGGTATTCACCATCAAAATAGCACTAGCAATGTATAAACAGGAGTCTGAACAAGTGCTAAACATGTATTCAAGGTGAACTACCCCTAGCAAAGTTCAATCATCATGCTTAAGAATGAAACATACACTTGTGAATTCAACTTAGATCGGAGTTGCAGCGGTGAAATTTCACAAGTTCAATTATTAGCATGTGATTGCGAGAGGTTGAAAGCTTGTCATTGCCTAACTTTTCAACCGAGCGAAGCCTATGCCGAAGCAATCAGAAGCTTAAAGCTACGGTTTCGGTCATACACTACACGGCTCAAGTTTAACTCAAAGTGCAATGAGAAACCGTCTTGATACCGTGATGTGTTGACAAGCAATTCCATCACGATCTTTTCAATTCACTAAAACTTGGTTCAAATTTTAAACATGATATGAATAGACCAAGCAAGTGAATGACTCAGAACTAGAGACATAGCAACCTAGCATATATGAAAAGCACGAGTAAACTCAACACATCCTACACATGCTAGTTGCATATCTCAATGGTGAACATTTTCAGATTTTAAGTATTTAAGCCAATTCACCATTTCAAAATAGCTCAGCTCACAACATGTACTAGTGATCAGAAAGAGCATAAGCTACAAGCACCAACATAAGCATCAGAGCATACTACATAGAGCATAGTTACATTCTAGTGATTATAGACATGAAGCTCAGAATGTAAATGCGTATGCTAAAATGCAAAAGAAAAGAAAGACAAAAGAAAAAGTCAGTTTATTATACAAGATCCAAAATGTTTCCCTCAACTAAAAGGAGAAACACACACCAAGCTCACCCCTCAACCGATTAAAGGTTGATTCGTCTAAAGGCTTGGTGAAAATATCAGCCAGTTGATGATGAGTATCGACATGGCGAATGTCGATATCACCCTTCTCCTGGTGGTCTCGCAAGAAATGAAAGCGCACATCAATGTGTTTGGTCTTCGAGTGAAGCACGGGGTTCTTAGCAACGCTAATAGCACTCGTGCTGTCACAAAGCAAAGGAACACGAGTAAAGCTCAGACCAAAATCACGCAAAGTGGCCATCATCCAAAGCAACTGGGAACAGCAGCTAGCCGCAGCAACATATTCAGCCTCTGTGGTAGACTGAGCGACACTAGACTGCTTGCGAGAAGACCACGAAACAAGAGAGGAACCAATAAACTGGCAAGTCCCAGAAGTGGACTTGCGCTCAATACGGCAACCAGCAAAATCGGCATCGGAATAACCGCAAAGGGAGAGGGTGGAGGAAGCAGAATACCAAATCCCAAACTCAGGTGTGAAACGAAGGTACCTGAAAATCCGCTTCACCGCCTGACGGTGAGAGCTGCGCGGCGACGCCTGAAAGCGCGCACACAGACACAACGCGAACTGGATGTCCGGGCGTGTCGCCGTCAGGTAGAGGAGCAACCCGATCATGCTTCGGTACTCCTTCTGGTCCACTGCTTCTCCATCCACATCCGCATCCAGGGCAGTCGTCATCGACATGGGTGTTGGAAGAGGCTTGGCCTCACCCATATCGAACCACTTTAGCAAGTCCATGGTGTACTTGCCCTGGTGCACGAACGTCCCTTCCTGGGATTGCTTGATTTGCAACCCGAGGAAAAACGTTAGCTCACCCATCATGCTCATCTCGAACTCCCTGCTCATAGTATCTGCAAACTTGGCAACCAAAGTGTGAGAACAACCACCAAAAATGATACCATCCACGTAAATCTGGACCAAGAGAGTGTCTTTGCCTTGCTTGAGGAGAAAGAGCGTTTTATCTACACATCCCATTTTAAAACCCTTAGCAAGCAAAAAGGTTTTCAACCTATCATACCAGGCTCTAGGGGCTTGTTTCAAACCATATAAAACTTTATGAAGTTTAAAAACATGGTTTGGAAACTTGGGATTTTCAAAACCGGGGGGTTGCTCAACATACACTTCCTCTTCTATGTAGCCGTTTAAGAAGGCACTCTTGACATCCATTTGAAAGAGTTTAAAACCTTTGGATGTAGCAAAAGCCAAGAGTATCCTAATAGCCTCCAAACGAGCTACAGGAGCAAAAGTCTCCTCAAAGTCTATCCCCTCCTTCTGACTATAACCCTTGGCCACAAGACGCACTTTGTTCCTTACAATGTGGCCATCCTCTCCTTGTTTGTTTTTGAAAACCCATTTTGTCCCAATAGGATTACAGTTAGGAGGAGGAGGAACTAGAACCCAAACCCGATTTCTCTCAAAATTTTCTAACTCCTCATGCATGGCATTGACCCAGTCCGGATCCGTCAAAGCGTGTCCAACATCTCGGGGCTCAAAACTAGCAACAAAAGCAGAATGAGCGAAGTGAGAGATGTGCTGTGACCTGGACCGAGTAACCCATTCGTCGATGCTGCCGATCATCTGCTGAGGCGGGTGCTGGCACTGAATGTGTCGTGGCGCCTCCCGAGCTGAAGTAGCCTCCCCCTCAACAGCAGCTGGTGCCTCCCCGGTTACAAATGGTACCGCTCGGGGTGGCGGATCCCACGGCCCCCAGGAAGAAGAGGTGTCGGGGCCGTGAGTCATCGTAGAAGCCGCTCTTTGCGGCACAACAGGTGGAGGGGGTGCTGGATCATCCATACCTTCAGCACCCTCGTCCTCGTCATCAAAAAGAGGCTCACCAACCTCATGATCACCTGCACGCTCAAAACGAGAAGAAGGACAAACCATGGTCTCGTCGAAGGTGACATCTGATGTCTCCATGACTCGGTTAGTATCAAGGTTAAGTACACGATATGCGCGAGTGTGAGTGCCATAACCCAAAAATACTCCGTCAGAAGAATGAGACTCGAATTTGTCCAGGTTGCCTTTCTTCAATATAAAACAATGGCAACCGAAAACTCAAAAATAACTTACCTTGGGCAGTTTTCCAAAACACAACTCATAAGAAGTCTTTTTCAAGAAAGCTCGGAGAAAAATGCGATTGGAAATGTAGCATGCAGTGCTCATAGCTTCGGCCCAATATCGCCTAGGAGTCCTATGCTCATCGAGCATCGTCCTGGCCATCTCAACAAGGGTCCGATTCTTCCTCTCTACAACACCATTCTGAGGGGGTGTGTAGGGGGAAGAAAACTGATGCTCTAAACCCAAGGAGTTACAAAACTTCTCAAAATCCGAATTCTTGAATTCGGAACCATTATCACTCCGAATTGCTCGCATCGAGTTCAAAGGGAACTCGTTCTGAAGACGCAAAATCAGATTGCGAGCAAAGGAGAAAGTCTCAGTCTTCTCAGCTAAAAAGAAGACCCACGAATATCTCGAAAAGTCATCAACAACAACAAGCACATACCACTTCCCCCCAACCGAGCTCACCCGAGCCGGACCAACAAGGTTCATATGCAAAGGCTCTCCAGGGCGCTTGGTCATGACCTGAGTCACTGGATGGTGGGGAGCGGCAACCATCTTCCCGTGTCTACAAGAGTGGCAAACAAGATCCTTCTCCATATGCAACTTGGGCAATCCTCGGATTAGGCCAAGTGAACTAAGCCTTGCAAGCAAGTCGAAGCTCAAATGTCCAAGTCTCCTATGCCACTTCCAAAGATCAGAGGAGGAAGGTCCAGCCACAAGACAATGAGAAGTGCCAAAAGACTCCGAGAAATTCGCACGAAAGACTTTTCCAAAGGGCGAAATCAAACACACAAGATTGCCCTGAGGATCCAAAATACGACTGAGATTCGGTTTAAAACAAATCTCATAGTCGTCGTCAAAGAGTTGCGAAACAGAAAGAAGGTTAAAATGCAAGTTAGAAACAAGAGCAACATCGCACAACACAAAATGCTCATTAACTCGCACCGACCCGCGAGACAATACCTTACCTTTGCTATTATCGCCGAAGGTTATGTACTCCTTTCCGGCAACAGGACTAAGGCTGGAGAACCACTTGGCATTTCCGGTCATGTGCCTCGAGCAACCGGAATCCACCAACCGAATGTCCTCCAACCGTTTTACCTACATCAATAAAAAGACATAGGGTGAGCATACGGTCCAACACTGGGTTAGTGAAGTAGGAAGAATACCAGTGTTGGGCAGGCTGCTCAAAAGAATGGTTAGCAGATAAACCATTCCTAGTACGTCTACGAGAGGAGCGATCACCACGTAGAGGAAAACGTGGTCCGCTAAGGGAGGAGCGTCCATCGCGATACTCAAACCGCGGTGGGGGAAAACACTCAACTACAAAGCCTCCGCCACGGGGTCCATAGCCTACAACTATAGGCTCCCGCCGGGCACGCTCTCTACGAGGCCTAGGCCTAGCGACTTGAGGCACTACGCCTCTAGGCCTAGCGTCTCTCCTCGGAGCTCTCTGCTGCCTAGGCCTGGGAACTTGAGGTTCTGGACCTCTGGGCCTAGCAGCACGTCTCGGTGCTCTCCTCTGAACATTCGGCGCATGTACATCATGGAAAGGATGGTACATGTCCGGGTTGTTCATCTCCCTAGCACGGAGCGCCTCTCTCTTGCGCCTAAAGTAGAACTCGCTCAAGTGTCCATCTCTCCCACAAAAGTCATAATGATACCTCACCGCACGCAAAGGGGGTTGTTGGTACTCATGGCTGTGGGTATGGATCACTTTGCCCTTCTGTGGCAACTCCTCCTGGATAGGTGGCATTGTGTCCAGCTTGTTCTTTAGGTGGTTGGGTTTGGGATGCCACACTTGGTTCTTGGGTGGAGCTCTCGGAGGTTCCTCAAATACCCCATCCTTGGTGTTAGGTTTGAGAGGCTCTTTGGGTGGAAGCTTGGTCAGTTTGGGAGTAGTGGTGGAGTTGGGCTTCTCACTAGGATTCAGACCACTTGACTCTCCAATCTTCCCAAAAGCAGAAAGATCAACACCCTGAGCAAGACCTACACCAGAACCTCCAGCAGCTCGCTTAAATTGGGAGATCATCATCCCGAGCTGCGGCTCACTACAAGAGACCCATGACAAGATGGTCCGAAGGTATGTGTTTTCCTCCTCGGTTTGCATCTTGTCATGCTTGACATTCGCAATCTCCATCTCCAAACCCTCACACAAAGCACACTTACCCACACAAGTGCTACCTGAGTTGGCCTTCTCAAGAGACACAATCTTGACATTCTTTTCTGCCACCTCAGATTGCAAGACAGGACAAGTCTTGCACGCACCCAACAGAGAAGGTCTAGCCTTCAGCTCATCCACCTCTCCTACCAACGCAGCATACTTACCTCTCAAAGTGAGAAGGTCAGTCATGTGCTTGGTGCACATCTCACACTCAACCTCCTCCGACACGACCACAGTGGACTTGGCAAACTCAAGCTCTCTCACCGTGTCCTCCCACTTCTGCCTAAACTCCTTGCGCTCTCTAGCGGCACGCCTAAGCAGCTTATCCTAACTAAGCAAGGCGGTTGTAAGCTTCTCATTCTCAGCAAAGAGTTCGTCGTGGGTCATAGATACCTGGGAGGTGTCGTCGTCGTCGTCGTCCCGAGGGGTGTGCTCCAGCTTGCCGTCGACTTCATCACCAAGCGCCATGGTGCAGAAGCCATCATCGTCGGCGAAGAAGCAGAGACCGTTCAGCTTGTCCTTGATCCTCTTCTTCTTCTCGGACTCGTCATCGCTTGAGCAAGCGGAGTCGTCATCCGAGCCGTCGACGTCGCTGAGTGTGGCGAAGAACGCACGCTGCTCAGCCTGGGCCTTCTCCAAGTACTTCTTCTTGATGTACTCCTTGTCGAAGCCACCCCTCCGCTTGTGCCTCGCGGGGACGTACTTCTCCTTGCGCTTGCCAGAGTCGTACTTGTGCCCATGATCGCCCTTCCCAGATGAATGCTTCTTCTTGGGGCAGTTAGCGATGAAGTGGTCGGGGTCGCCGCACTCATAGCATCCTGAGCGTCCTCCACCGCGGCGACGGTTCATGCGGTTGTTGTGAAACCGCGAGAACCGGTTGGCGAGCATCGCTAGCTCGTCATCCCCCAATGACTCAAGCTGGTCCTCTGTGACAGAAAAGAGAGACAAAAGAGCAAAACCTCCAGAGGGGTTAGAAGAGCCAGAAACCAAAGCCATAGTCGGGCCAGAAGGGTTCTCATAAGAAGCCCTCGACATGGCGTCAATCTCACTAGACTTGAGCTTACTAAAGAGCTCGTCGCAGGTGAGGGTCTCATAGTTAGACGATTCGATGATCGCCTGGACCTTTGAGTCCCACACCGACCGATCAAGAGTGTGCAAAAGCTTCAAAGCCCTCTCATGATCGTCAAAAGGCAACAGCTCCTTGTTCGCTCTCATCTTGTTAACAATGACCTGAAAGCGAGTGAATAAGCTCTCTATGCTCTCGCCAGGCATATGTCGAAAGTTCTCATACTCCCTCTTGTGCGACTCATAGAGGCGGGATTTGACCTGAGTGGTTCCCTTATGAAAGCGCATGAGGGTCACCCAAATCTCGCGAGCCGTGGGGTGGTGAGAAACGCGATCAAACTCGGACATGCTCAAACAGGAGAAGAGAGCGTTACGCGCTCGGCTATTGGCATCGTGCTCATCCATCTGAAGCTGAGTAACACGAGCAGCCAAGACAACGTAATCATCCCTGTTGCAAATCTCCCAAACTGAAGAGCCCATGCTCTGAAGATAGGCCGACATGCGTATCTTCCAATACGCATAGTTCGTCCCATCAAAGAACGGCGGTTTGCCCACGCCGCGATCCATGTCGCCTTCCGTGGATCTGGAACCGGCTAAGGTAGAAGATCCTTAACCTGCTCCGATACCAATTGAAGGACCGAGAAAGCACTAGCAAGGCGACCAGAGGGAGGGTGAATGGGAGCCAATCAAATTTCTCATGAAACTTTGGCCAAGTGTCCCAAAATCAACCCCGAGAAACGGCGACCGAAACCGTGATGCTCACGACCCCTGGAAGAGGGTGGATGATCCCTAAGATCACAGCGGAGCACCCCCAAGAAGAAGCAAACCAAACTCCAAATGTTCCGACTCGAACACAAACCCAAAAACCAAGTCCCGAACGTAGATAGACGGCTACGTCGAGAAGTTCCCAAATATCGATGCTAACAAGTAGCAAAGATACCAAGAGAGGTTCCTTGGTCAACTACAGGGCCAAACGAGAAGTCCGGAAACCAAGCAAACAAGCCGGAGGAGCAAACACACTAAACCGGTAGACTCAGGGAAGTCCCGGACTGTCCGACAGTATGGTCGCGGACTGTCTGCCCAGCGGCGGACTGTCCAGGCTCAGGTCGCAGACTGTCCGCCGGCCAAACGAGCAAAACCACAGTGCTGCTGCAAGTCCACTGGACGTTCCCGGACTATCCGTGATACCCAACGGCGGACTGTCCGCAGGTCAAATGCCAAAACAGCGAAGGTGCTGAATAGTCCCTGGACGACTCCCGGACTGTCCGCGAGTTCCTTCGGCGGACTGTCCGCCGGTCAAGGAACAGTAACGCGACCGAGACCCGCAGCCACTGACCTGGCTCGATCCCGACGCGCGGACTGTCCACGGGTCCAACGGCGGACTGTCCGCGGATGAACAGAGAGGGCAATTTTGGTCACCTTCTCTCCAAATCTCTCCAAATCCAATCCAACTCAAAATCCCAAGTTCCCAAACTTGGAGAAGATGATCACGGGGTAGTTAGGAGACTATCCCCAAGAAATCATCCGCTCAAATCAACCAAATCACCGGGAAATCAAAAGGGAAGGTGGATGAACGAAAAAAGCGCCACGAAAACGAAATCATCCCGATCTATTCGATCATGAGGAGTTAGATGAATTCCTTTGGTCGAAATGACCTCCTCAATGATACGAACAAAGTGATTCAACTCGGAAACCCTCAGCCCGAGTTTTGTGGCCAAACTCGGAAACCGTCCACGCCCAGGTTTTGAGGCCCAAACCTGGAAACCGTCCATCTGATGGTTTTTCCCTGGCTCTACCACCAAACCGACGTCGTAGAGGGGATGCACCTCCCGTGCACCCCGTCCACCGACACATGTCCCCGAGTCCACGACTCAGGCAACACATGACCGCAAGTCTTCACTTGTAGCTGCCACAGGCTGCCAGCCACCACAGCTGATCCTCGGGCCTTTGGTCCCTCAGTCCAAGCCTCACGTCCGCCCTTCGCCACTCTCGGTCCATCAGCATGGTACGTCTCTACTTGACCTTCACCTCGCCTTCGATCACTGCATCCGTGCTCGACACCTGCACAACACAAGCCAAAGAACATGCGCATCATCCCAGTTGACAATCACTCATCACTCAGAGACCCGGCATACACCCATGTATCCGCATGCTTGCTACCACAGCTATCCGGGGATCCAGCCGTATCTGAAGGTAAGTCTATAACTAAGCACCACGCTTAACTATATTCTAACTATCTCTACCCTAGCTTTGAATAGAGACACCTTTGTGGACGTCAGAGCAAATACTTGACTTAATAAGATAAACACTAAACTAACTAAGCAACCTATTGGCAAAGATCAATCACTAAGCACACTAGAGATTAACTAGTATGGCTAAGTGAATTGAACTGTAGGCTAGCTAGGTCACACTCAAGGTACTTGATAAAGTAATACTGAAAGTAATGCTTAAAGTAATACTGGGATAAAGATAAATGTACCTGAGATACAAGAGAGCAAACCAAACCAGAGACGCCCGGAAATCAACCGACCTCCGATGCCAGTCGCTCGCACCCGCTTCTCTCTTAGCAAGCTCTACGCTACTTTTACCAGAGACTTAGGCTAAGCTGTGCTAAACTAAGAGCCGTGCTGTAGCGAGGGCACTAGAGCTATACTCTCTCTACTAGCTAACCTACTTGCCTAAGCTCTCTGAGCTTCTAACTTGCTATATGCCTCTCTTGCTTGCTTGTGTTGCTTTGCTTGGTTGTGTTGTGGGATGTGAATGAAGTGATGCCTCAGGGGGTGTTGACACTTCTTAATGCAATTGCTTTTAATAAACTTTGATAAACTGATTCTAGCAAAAGCCTTCAGAAATGTACAGGACACCCCAAGCATCACTTAAACTCAAGTTGTCATCCCTAACATGAAACTAGAAATGTCAATTATATGTGACACTAGCTCAGAAGATATAAACAAATATTTATCCGCAAGCGCACAGATAAATATACCTGTTGTAGCAGCATTTCACCGACGGTTGCATGTTATGGTAGGTGGGATGAGTGGTTGTGAGTGCATGTGATAATATGAAATGATATGAGGTGGGTCCCAGGTGTCTGTGGGTCTGTATGTCTCCCGTATTTGTATAATGCAAGTATAAAAGAAAATTGCTTTTATGGAACTATAGAAAATGAGGATTCTAATGATGAAATTCTCATATGTTTTTGTTGCCGTTAGTAAATAATACTTACGGGATTCATAAATATTAATTACATGAGGCCAATTTTATGATGCAGTAATGATAAAATTTTATTTTGTTTTTCTATGAAATGCAAAATTAAATGCTGATAATTACCGAGTTACCTCCGGTGAAGGTTCGGGTTTTAAAGTCCACCAAATTGGACTGTCCAGTCTTCTTCATTCTCCTTGATGGATCTCCGCTACCGGAGATAGTAGTTCTGTCTCTTGAGTTTTATGGTCTACTAGTGTTGATCATTGTTCGGGTCGTGGTTTGAATGAGAACTTTTCTTCCTTCTCATTTATGGTGAATTTGATTTCTCCAACTCTGACATCAATATGGGCCTTGGCGGTGCTCAAAAATGGTCTTCCGAGAATGAGTGATACTTTTGAATCTGGATGCATCTCTAGTACCACGAAGTCCACTGGTACGAAAAACTCTCTAATCTTGACTGGGATGTTCTCAGCAATTCCGATAGGGTATCTGAGTGATTGATCAGCTAGCTGAAGACACATTGGTGTTGACACAAGTGCTGAATGGTTGAGCTTATAGTAGACTGACGCGGGTATCACACTAACACTAGCTCCAAGATCGCACAGTGCATTGCTAAACCATTGATTTCCAATTGAGCATTCAATAGTGGGGCATCCTGGGTCCTTCTTCTTTTCTGGTATTTGATTGAGGATAGCCGCACTACATTCTTCTGTCAGCTCGATTACTTCAGTAGTTGGCAGTGGTCGTTTGTTGTTAAGTATATCCCTCACATACTTGGCATAGGTAGGTACCTGCAATGCATCTAGCAGAGGAATATTGATATATAGTTTCTGAATTACTTCAACAAACTTACTGAACTGCGCATCAAGCTTGGTGTTTCGATTTCTGCGTGGGAATGGTAGAACGTTGGTGTCTTGAAAATCTATCGGTCTTTCTTCATTTTGTACTTGAGTTTCTTGAACTTCATCATCTCTCTCTTCTGCCCTTGGAGGTGTTACTGGTGTTGTCTGTTTTCTTTGTGTTCCCTGTGGGTATGGCGGATCTTGAGTGGTCCTCCCATGTCTAGTGGTGATCCCCTTAATCTGCTCATGGTTAGTGGTAACAGGAAAAACAACAACTAATTGTGATATTTGGGTTTCTATTCTTTTATTATAATTGAGTTGATCTTTAATGGCAAAAGAAAATTCATCCATCTTAGCATTTATGTTTTCAAGAGTCTTATCATTTAAAGCAAGTCTTTTAGTAATGCTATCATTTATCCTGGCTTGTTCTAAAATTAAATCTCTTAAAGTAGGTTGCTTTGAATCGGAGGAACTGAATTCACTAGTGTACTTATCTGGTTTGGAAGGTTGTTGTTGACGCAATCCTTGCTTGTGTAGAGTGGTGGAGTTGTTGATGATGTTAGCTTCTTCTTGATCTTCGGGAAATTCTATTCCTAAATATTCTCCACTTCTAGTTTGAGCATCAAATGCGTCTTGAATAGCTTGACGTTCTTCCTTGTAGTTGGTTCTATGAATAAGTCGATCCATAAGTACATCCATCTTTGTTGACAGTGCACACACTTCTTCTAGAAATTCTTCAATTTGATGACAGCGTTTAGTAGTAACTTGTTTCCAACTTTGATTTTCAGCTATCTTGTCCATTAGACATTCTGCTTTTCTGAGAGTGAGTGACATAAATGATCCTTCAGCAGTAGCATCAAGTTGCTCTCTTGCTCTTGGTAATAATCCGTGATAAAATAGTTGCATGAGCAATTCGTTCCTTATTCCATGATGTGGGCATCTTAAGATTTGTTCCTGAAAACGCTCCCAAGTTTCTGGAATGGTTTCTCCTTTTTGTTGCTAAAAGTTGTATATCTTTTCCCTTAAGATATTGACTTTGCTAATTGGGAAAAATCTTGATAGGAAGGTCTCTGAACACTTCTCCCATGTCTTGATGTTGTCCATGTTTGAATAGAACCACTGCTTCGCTTTTCCTTTCAGTGAGAAGGGAAAAAGACGAAGAAGTATAATGTCCTGGGGAACGTCCTTGATGATGATGGTGCTTCCAATCTCCAAGAAATCTTGTAGATGAGCGGTTGCATCTTCATCTTCCTTTCCACCTAATGTAGTAGCTTGTACCATGTTGATAAGACATGGCTTGAGTTCAAACTCGAGGTTGTTCGTCTCGAGTGTAGGTCCGGTGTGAATGTTCCTGACACTTGGAGTAGAGAACTCTAGCAGAGTCTTGTTGGCCATGGTTTGACTACTGAGGTAGATCTTCCACAAGATCTAGTTGATTTCTGATTTGAAAGTGATGGGTTACAACTGAACCTGTGTTACCCTGTATATGATATAAATAAAGAAAAACAAGGGTAAGCCTGCCAAGACAGAGGTACAGATAAATAAATAATCTCCTTTGTTAAATAAGTTTTGTTTAGTCCCCGGTGGCTTCCGTTACTTAGATACATATCCCCGGCAACGGCGCCAGAAATGCTTGTTGACACTTCTTAATGCAATTGCTTTTAATAAACTTTGATAAACTGATTCTAGCAAAAGCCTTCAGAAATGTACATGACACCCCTAGCATCACTTAAAGTCAAGTTGTCATCCCTAACATGATACTAGAAATGTAAATTATATGTGACAATAGCTCAGAAGATATAAACAAATATTTATCCGCAAGCGCACAGATAAATATACCTGTTGTAGCAGCATTTCACCCAGGTTATCTAGGTACTGTTATTTATATTTTACCGAAGATAGTAGCGAAGCTGGGAACTAGCAGAGATTATCATTCATTCATCACTCACATGTCTAAACAGGGGTAAGACAAGGTAAAGATAATAATTGGTAAAAACGGGAATTCTAGAGATAGAGCGAACTACATAGATTAAGCAGAGAGTCAGGAGATTAATTAAGAGATTCGAAACCTAAGTTACTTCACATTTACTAAGCCTAGTGATTACTCTAGTTAATATACAATCATTTATAGCTAATTACTCTATCATCCATGATCAAGGGACATTACTAAATTAGAATCAAGAACAGAGTAATGAATTCTAACTTGCAACCACGTCCTACTAAGATCTACACTCGGGAGGAGGACTACAAAGGACTCAACAGGACTGTCACTCCTGCGATCTACCTCTCAACCCGGAGCATAGGATGTATTCGCAGGTAAACTTAGCCTAAACACCATGTTTACACCAGTTTGACCACTTAACTCTATCCGGAATAAAGCTAAGTACTTTACGAACATGATCATAAACTCTATCATAAACAGATCTATATTAAATATATAACTAGAATAAACTCCAAAACTGAATAAACTGAAATATATTAAAGTAGCATAAAGTCGAATAAAGATACAAATTACCGAGTCTTCGACAATGATCCGGAGACTCAGACGAAGCTTCTAGCCGGATATGCCGACGAAGTCGCCTGCCTCTACTTGAATCTAACTAGACTAAACTCTAATCTTGATGTAGAGCGCTAACTCTCTCTCTCTAGAAACCCTAATTTCTGTCTTGCCTTCTGATCTTGATCTGCCTGATGATCTGGAGGGGGGTCAGGGGTCTGGTTATATAGCCCTGGGCGAGGAATCGTGATCGTTGGATCAAACCGACTCGAGGTACGGTCAAGATGCATCCTACAAGTCGGTGGGAGTAGCTTGCAGAAGACGAAGGCGTGGGGACTCTGTGGCCGACCAACCGGTGGCCCCTGTGAGACCGGTCGGTCCCACAGGTTAGCCTCCTGTGGTGTCCTGCCTCGTGGTGTCTGGTGATGTCCTCTGGAGTCTTCTAGAAATATCCCGACGTGGCGATGAAGAAATCTGCGTCGGGTTCCTTCTTGGGGAAGCAATGTGGTTGGTTTTCCTATTTAATCCCTGGAAAATGTAGAATCACCAAAACTCGTGGAATTTGTTAGTTTAAACCTCCTATTTCTAAGTTGGCAATCCTTTTTGTCATTTATTCAAGTATTGTGGACAGTAAATAATGATAGTTAATAGATGTCAACAGGGGGGTATTTATAGCCCAAGTGAGTGAGGGGGGTCTTTTTAGGGGGCAGCCAGCTGACCTAGGGTAAACCCTAGTGGCGGGCGCCAGCCCTAGGTGGCGGCCGCCACCCCCATCACCGTTGGATGCAACACCTCTGCTTCAACGGCATCCAGGAGCTCCAGAGAGGCAGTGGTTAGGTCAGTTTCATGTCTGAGTAACCGCCATTCAGCCTTGATCCACGCCACTCCCTCCTGAGCCGTCCGATGCCACTGACCTAGTGACCAAGGGCCAAGATTTGGCCTTAGGATGGTCACACGGATCGATGACGTGGCAAAGGGGGAGAGTTGGGCCTCTCCATGTGGCGGGCGCCACATTTGGGTGGCGGGCGCCACCCCTGTTTGACAGGCGCCACCCCACTCAGGCCCAAATGGGTCTTGGTGAGTGGGCTCGTCTCCTGGTGGGTCCATTTCTCCAAATTTGGTCCAAATCCTGAATTCAAATAAAAATCTATGGACATGTGGAATTTGGTTAGTTTTAACCTATTTGACTACATTTCATGCCTTTTTGGTGAATTTTAGGGTAAAATGTTGATGGTAAAACAGTTGTTTAAAGACCATCAACAAGCTCCCCCAAGCTAACCTGTTACTCGTCCTCGAGCAACAATGCGGTTTAGGCATTGAGCATGAAATAGATAGCAACTTAAGATGTATGCAAGTGCATATTGTATAGTGAGAAATAACTTAGCATATATCATTAATCATAGCAATGTGGGGCTTATAGCTTTTCACTTCAAACATGCAAGAGTGAAACAAAGTAGTAGATAGGAAACTTTTATCTTGCTTAGGTTTAACTAGGATTCTGTCTGGAGGTTTTTTAAGGTTTTCAAAAGATAACAACTTGCTTAAGTCCTCCAAGATTCACTCAGTCACTCAATGGTGTTTAAATCCTCACTTAGGCCAAAATGTAGCCTCTCCTATTTCTAAAGAATGATATGTGGAGTTATAGGTAGGCTAAGAATCATGAGCAAATTGCCTAATGTTTATTGCTAAGCTAGACACTCAGATCATAAAGAGCAGCAAATCATAAAAATTGATCAAGATGTGCATGTGTGGTTATGTGGAAGTGTATGGAGAGGTATTTCATAATCCTTCCTAGTTAATTTCTGGGGGTCTAGAGCTAATGATAACTCTTTCTCTCTTTTTTTTGGATACATAGTGAGTAGACAAAAAGGATGTGTCCTCACATTTTCTTAGGACATAGTCCTCTCTTGAGCTATTTTGCTCCTCACTTTCTTAGGACATAGTCCTTTCTTGAGCTACTTTGCTCTTTTTTTATGCTTTCTCTTTTTTTTAGCTCTAGATTTCCCCAGTTATCTACAGGAAAGGATTTTTGAAATGAGTAGGGAAAGGGAGAGAAATGCTTATTCCCAGTGTAGGAATAGCATAAGGCTAGCAATGGGATGTTTGGCAAGGTATTGCAAATCTCCAGTGTAGAGAATGAGCAATTTATTTGGTGGTTGCAAACTTCCAAAGTGGAAAGTAAGCAATATGGTGGGTGGGTGTGTATCTTGATCAAAAGATATGATAAGCTTCTCAACTAAGATCTATGAGGTCTAACAAAGCTCAACATAGACAAAGCTCTTTGTGGTTTTGACTAATGACTAGCAAATATTTGGCTGGTGGTGGGATGGGATAAAATCCAGGAGGAACTTTTAGCAAGGTTTTCATAATTTTTAAAAGAAATCCTCCAGATGAGGACCTAATTTCACCTTAGCAAGTTTAAAGAATTACTCCATTTCTTACCAACTTTATTCACTAAGCATGATTTCAGTTAAAGCATATGAAGCCCACAAAAGCTACAACTTAGATAAGACCAGTTATTCAAACCATAACAATAGCATTTGCATGACATATTTCAGATCTTATTCAGGTTTCACCTTGTTTAAGCAGATTTTATCAATTTTATTCATGGAATGGTTACTTAGGCAAGCATATAGCATTCAAAAAGATATAGAATTTAAGAACCGAATGTAAAGAGTAAGGTTGAAAACATACCTTATTGGAGCGGGAGTCTCCCCCAAGCTGGCTTCTTGCTTGGTGAAGGGTCTTCATCTTTCTCGGTCGGAGCTCTTGTTCTCATTTTATTAAAAAGAAACTATCTAATGTTGTGAAAAAGGGAAACTATCCTATGATGATGTTTTATTATTCTAACTAAGTTAACATATACCTATGCATATAACTAATGATAACTGATTTTTTTAGTTACATGCATGACATATGTTATTTATTTGAAAAAGGGAAAATTGAAGGGAAATAAAAAATTAAAAGTAAATCCATACCTTAGATCCATGGAGTTTCATCCTTATCGGGTGGATCTTCTTCTTCCTTAGGCACTTCTTTTCTCAGTACTTCATCAGGTTCTTCTTCTTTTGGCACCTCTCCTTTGTTATGTGAACTATACAACTTAGGAGGAGGTGGTTCTTTCTTTATGTTCCACCTTGTTCTTGGGCACCTCTTCTTGGTACGAACGGGTTTTGCTGCCTGCATGTTAGCGGCATATGCGGGACCACGGGAAAAAGAGAATATTTCCTTCCTCCCTCCTAATGTCATTTGCATTTTACCACTCCCCACATATATGCAGGCATTCACAGTGTTCAAGAAAGGTCTACCCAAAATTAAAGGCACATCTTTTCTATTTCCCATATCTAGTATTATGAAATCAGCAGGAACATAGGAACCTCTAATATGAACAGGTAAATCATTAACTATTCCTTCTACATAGCAAGTGGATTGATCAGCTAGCACAACATAGGCATATGTGGATGACATGGGTGGAAAGAACGAGTTTTCATAAAAATCTTTAGATAGAATGTTCACACTTGATCCTAAATCACACATGGCATTTTTAAAGACTTCACCAAAGATTGAGCATCTAATTATGGGACTACCAGGATCACCCTTTTTAATAGTCATGGTTTGATCTTCATAATAGTTAAAATGTTTGATTTCAACCATATTTGCAGTTTCCATGTCAGGTTTAGCAGGAATTTTGCCAGATTCAAAAGATGGTATGATAGCAGCAAGTTGAGCTAATTGGGTTTCTAACATCTTATTAAAGCTAAGTTGATTTTTCAAAGCAGATGAGAAATCTTCCAATTTAGCATTTATATTCTCAAGGGTTTTATCATTCGACATTAATTTCTTATTCAAAAATTCAGTAGTTCTACCTTGAGAGTAGAATCGATTCTTTAAGAATGAGAAATTATCAGAATTCTGAAAATTAGAGCGAGGGAATGAATTGTTACCTTGAGAGTTGGAGTGTTGATTCCATCCTTGATTTTGTTGGCGGAAACCGTTGTTGATGAAGTTCAGATCTTCATGTAGTTCGGGGCAGTGGTTCCCAGAATGTCCGGTTTCTCCACAGACTTCACAAGTCATGTAGGATCCCAGATATTGGACACTCTATTGTTGGTTCATCTTCTCACAGCTGTCCAGCTTCTTTGCCAGCAGATCCATCTTGGCCACGATCATGTCGGCCTCCTTAAGGGAATGTATACCTCGCTTACGGGGCTGCAGTCTCTCGTCATTCCATCCTTGGTTTGACACCATCTTCTCTATGAGAGCCTTAGCATCTGCAACATTCAGAGAAAAGAATGCACCGCCAGCGGCGGCATCCAAATGGCTTCTAGAGAATGGGGTTAGGCCATGGTAGAAGTTCTGGATCAATAGCCAGTCCTCCATACCATGGTGCGGACAAGCAGCGACATACTCTTGCAACCTCTCCCAAGCCTCGGGAATGGATTCCTCGGCTTGTTGCGTAAAGCTGGAGATTTTGTTGCGCAGAGCATTCGTCTTGCCCATAGGAAAGAATTTGGCGAGAAAAGCATTGGAACACTTGTCCCATGTGTCTACAGCGTTGCGATCGGTATAGAACCATTGCTTCGCTTTTCCTAGAAGAGAAAAGGGAAAGAGACAAAGACGGATGGATTCTTGGGTTATCCCCTTAATGGTGAAGGTGCCGCAAATCTCCAAAAATTGTTGGAGGTGAGCATTGGCATCCTCATGAGCCTTGCCACAGAACGGGCTTGTTGACACAAAACGTGGCGTCTCGCGTCAAGGGCACACAGCAAGCCGAACGAGGCTAGCTTCAATCGGGAGCCCGAGGTGTATCGAACCCGGAGACGTGCCAGTCGGTTTGACCTGAAAACCAACAAGGAATAAAATGTGAGAATACCTTGGAACATGCTGGGTAAAAACCAGACAGTTCCATATGTACGGCTATGGAAGCCAATCACGATGACACACAGCTATAGAAGCTGTTTGTCGAAACAGGTTTAAGATGTCATTCGGCAAGTATAAAGAGAAAGCATGTAAACATGTCGAATGCTGAATACATACATGACAAAAGGATAAAAGAGGTAACCTGTAAATACAGATCTATTCATATAACATATGCATAGGCCAATCCAGCTAGTCTGCCGCACGTCCAGCCTTCATGAACCCGTCAGGCATAAACTCAAGCAAAGCTAATCCACCGCATGATACCACTTGCTATAAATCTACACCACTCCTTATAATTAGATTAATCCACCGCATGATACGATCTAATTATAAGAAGCTAAAAGCACACATACATCTGAATAGATCTATATATACTCATTACTCATGTTAGCTTAACCAGAATCGGCAAACTAGCCGAACTGGGGTCCATGAAGAAGAAACACACAGGCAAAGCGTGATTAAACTAATCTAAAACCTGTACCTGCCGCACGGCACCCAGCTCTATCAAAGCCTAAACATGATCGGCGTGTATGAACCCACAACATGTAACAACCTAGATTGAAAGTCAATTCGCCCATCATAATCTTATAATTAGCAAATCATAAGCAAACTCATGCAACGAGGCCGAACAAAGATCAATCTAGATTGGGCAGAATGTGTTGTACAAATTAAATAAATAAGACATATAACACGTGATAACTTAATGAATCTATTAGATCTGCCAAATCTAACAGAGCCGATAACTATTTTTACTCATGACTTAATCCGCCGCACGATACAAGTCATAGGTAAAAACTTCCCGTCATAAGCTTAAATCCGCTGCACGATACTAAGCTTAACGTACGAGACTACTTGCATCATATCTAAATCCACCGCATGATACTAGACATGATAGCAAGGTTGCCGGTACTTACGGAGGTCGACGGATCGATGATTCCTCTCGAAGAACTCGACGACATGACTATAAGGACTCAAAGATGGCATGGGGCCGGTTGTATTGATGTGGTTGTGAATAGTTTTACAATGGTCGAGGGCTTATATTTATACCCTGGACGAAAAACACGAGTCCTAGATGATTACGACTCTAAAAATAAGGAAAGATATAAATCATATTCCTAAACCTTTCGACGTCTTCCATCGTCACATGTCTTCTTGCGCAAACCGGCTTCACCTGCATCATCCATCTCCCGAATGAGGTCATTGCTTCACGAAATAGCCGACCGCGCAGCTACTCACCGAAAATCCTAAGGACCAAATATCCGTCCGAATGCTTGCCGAATCCTTCTTTTCTCTACTGGCTGTGCCGATCCGTCATATCCTTACATGTGCGAAAATCTGGTGTTAACACATGCCCCCTAATTTTGGGACAAATATTTTATTCCAAAATTCTTTTCCTTTTCGCACCGACGTGGAACCTCTGGAAGCATCCGTCTTCACACGCTATAATTACCGTGTCTGCCGATTCGCTTCCCGATGCACCTGGCCTTTTAAACTCTCCCCTTTATTTTGGCTCGCGCATTGCGGACTCCTCTGCTTCAGCCTCCAAACCAGAAAACCCTCTTCTTCCTTGCCACTCTAAAAATTAGCCAGAAGATGTCTTCCCAAGCGAGCCGCCATAGCTTCGAGCTCGGTGCCTCCAGTTCTTCCAAGAGAAGGTCACTCCCCTCTTTTCTCCCCTCCAAAGAAATCTGGCTTCATTCCACTGCTTTTGCTTCAGGAGGACTAGCAATGATCTCACCGAGGATTTGACCCAGAAAATCATGAATCTTCAGCTTGACCTAGAAAGGAAGGATCAGGAAATTACGAAAATCTCCCAAGAGCGTGACGCCGCTCGAAAAAGAGCCACCAGTAAGTGTTTTCTCGCCATTTCTTTCCGTTCTCTCTTTTTCTGCTTTTACTGATTTCTTCTTTTTTCAGTCTTGGCGGCCAAACTCCATGATCTCGAGGCTGCCATCACCAAGCTTGCTATCACGGCCGATGTAACAGGCACAACACCCTTGAAACGGGTAAACGAAGTCAACCGTGCCCTCCCCATCATCTCCAGAGCCGGCATGGGGTACGGTGCGACACTCGCTTTTTCCGCCGTGAAGATTCATTCCGGCGCCGATTACCACAGATTCGACGTCTGTGAGCAAGATCTAGAGGATAGAGTAGAACATTCTGCAGACGACATGAAGGTAGCTGGATCAGATCTGGCTGACACTTTCGATCATCTTCTCCCGATTAGACGTAGGATGGAGTGGATAAATTAACTCTCTGTAATCCTGTTTCTCCTTTTGTAAATATGAAGCTCCCTTGTTTGTCCTTTTGAAATCAATCTATGACTGATCTTCCGAGATCACTGTGTGTTCTGCTTTTTCGCATATTGACCGCTGATTTCTATCTTTCTGCTTCAATCGGTGATGCATACACATTGGTTACCGTGATGACCGTACCAGAAAACTTCACTTTGCAGACAACACTGAAATTGGCCATCTCAGATCTGAAGTTTCCAATCTTCTTCTTCAAATTTCCAATGATGTCAGAACAACCCTCTTCAAGGAATCCTTCCGTCTCTGCTTTCATTGTTAATTGGCAATAAGAGCTTCCAAACAGCCAATTAAAACTAAAAGAACCTTAGCCGAATCCCATTGGCCTCCTGATCCTGAAACCACAACTTTCTCTAACCATCAAAAGATTCGGCCTGGCCCAACAACGGTCCACAAACTATGCAAACCCTACCCCGACGCTTGGTCTCCATTGTGCAAGCTGTGGTTCTATAAAGATAACCGCATATAAGCTGTGACTCCAATCAAACAACTCATCTTGCAAAATTCCCACCTTTCAACTTCTAGTTCAAGCCAGAGAGGAAAACAATGGCAGGGAATGGCGATTACGGCAAGTATCCTACTGAAGGCGAAGCAGGAGGAAGCCGAACACGAACTCACCGGCGTTACAGGTAAGAAACCAACTCTCTGCCCCCTTGTGATAGCTCGTTCCTCGACTTGTTGCTTATCCTTTCTCCAGGGTGGAGTCTTCCTCCAGCCATGCTTGGGTCCCCTCTTCAGAAACGGTAGATCCAAAAAGCTCTTTTCAAATTTTCTTCAAATCATCCGATTTTGAGTCTAACGATTCACTTTAGCAGATCCGTTTAAATGCTATTCGGTACCGCGAGGAGAGGGACAAAGCTCAGAAAGAACTGGAGGATGTATGTAAGAAGCATGGCACTGAGGAGGCCGAGTGGGCAGAACAACGGAAGCATCTCTGCAGCATCATTACAGGTTAGCAGAATCTCGGTTCTCCCCTTCCTCCTGATTGAATCTGCTTTTACTTATCATAACTTTGCCTCTTATCAGCCTTGTCCACAGAGAATGACCGTTTGAAGGCAGCAGCAGACAAAGTTGCTCTCAATGTGAATGCCCGTGGGGATTCTGTCGAAACTCGTCTTGACGCCGTGAATGGTCGCATAGATCAGCCGTCATCCAAGGTGTGCGCGTCGGGGTTTCTTTCGGGCTAGCAGCAATAAGTTCCTGGACCAAAGAAGACTACTCCTCCCTACCAGTTGGATTCGCATGCGACCCGGATGAGTTTGAAGATCTTGAAGTTTATGATAACCATGCTGCTGCTATTGCTGAGATTGTTGATCTGCAATCCATTGTAAACAAATTATTCCAAGGGTAGCTTGTACTTAGGATGGATCTATAAATGAAGCTTGCAGCGGATGAATTTGTCCTTCTCGGAATAGTGTCTATCTGCATCTTTGAACTCTTCAGTGATTTTCTCTGATTGCAGAATTTCTTCAGAGGAACGTTTGCCGAATGTATGACGTCGTCATAGCCGACTGAATCTCATCTCCGACATGTCATGTCACTCGGCATCTTCACTCACTGCTTCTCACCTTTCTCTTCCCCCAATAAACCTACCAATTTGAAAATGCTAGGGTTACCAAGGTCATAAATATCCTTGTACTAAAGGCGATATGTAAAAATATCGGCTATAACTTAATTCCTTGGAATATTTTTTCTGCTAAAGGCGATGTTTTTTCACATCGGCTGTATACAAAATATCTCTCGAGTTACACGACTCCCATGCGTTCGGCTTTAACAAGTAGTGCCGAAGCTTCAACTGACAAGTACACAAACCGAAAAGTCTTGTCAGAGCCGAATACCCCTCTCTTAGGTTTGACGTTTTTGGCCAAAATAAATCGCTAACTATCTTTCCTTTAAATTCAAAAATAAGGGCCGATCCCACTATAAGGCTACCGGCTGTCACGTACAACTCAAAATAATCCCCGAGTTGTGGAAGCGCCTCCATATATCTTTAACTTCATCAAAAGCTTCTGTTGCACGTCACCTTGTATGAATTTTCTCTGAACTTCCATGAGCTCCGGTAATGAAGAAATAATTGAAGTCCCCTTAAAGGCTTGCAGATTTTGAATCATACGAGATCCCAACTTGCACACATTGATCCAACTTTGGCTTCACTATCAACACTTTATTCCTTGTCAGCCGATATGAGACTTTGGCTCTAGCTTTCTCCATTACCATTAGTTAGATTTTAAAAATTACTCTGAGAGCCGATTGTCTGAATCGGCTGTTGGTCCTCGTCGAAGACATTCACAGGACCTGCTTCCCAGGCTCTTCCAGAGAAACAATCGACACCTCCATACTCCCAATAGATTGGTTCTGTATTAGCAACACTAACCGAATCATCAGCATGAACGATCTCAATATCATCTCCAATCCACTGTATGAGGAACTGATGCATAATTGATGGTACACAACAGTTTGCATGTATCCAATCTCTTCCTAACAGCAAACTGTATTCCCCCTTGCCCTCAATGACGAAGAAGGTAGTGATCAAGGTTTTAGACCCAATCATTAATTCGACATATACTGCTCCTCGGGTGTCAGAAGAATTTCCCGCAAAATCCCTCAATACCATGTCGGTCTTTAGTAGATCTTCACTTGTCATGCCAAGCTTCCTGAAAGTGTTATACGGCATGATATTTATGGCAGCTCCTCCATCAATGAACATCTTGGTTAATGGCTTGCCATTGACATACCCCCTCATATATAATGGCCTCAAGTGTCGGTGTCTGATTGGTTTATCAAATACTGCCTTTTCAGCCAAGATGAGATGAGCCAATAAGTCCTGAAATTCACTTTCATCGAAGTCTGAATACGTCTCGTCCAGGACATCTTGATTCTCCGGAGCTACAAACTCTGACGGGAGAAAGAACACCATGCATGTATCAGCCGAACGATTACCTCCATCCGGCTTCTCTTTAGGACGCCAAACCCGTTTCATCTTGGTGCCCGCTTGCTCCAACTCTCTGTTCCTCAAGCGCTGCACTCTCCTTTTCTGGCTTTTCCTTAAACCTGGCGGGCACCATTGCCCTTTTTGCCAGACATATTCACGGTATTCTTCTTCTTCGGTATGAGCCCAACCTTGATCGGCAAATCTTCCCTGCCGATTCTCAGAATTATTTATTTTTAAGCGTCGATCGGCCTCAGGGATTCGTGCCCCAAGCCTTTCATGGACAGAACGGCGGTTGACTCGAGATTGCCTGTACTCGGAGTACTGACTACTGCATTCAGGGCAGTCATTCTTAACAGGCAACTTCAAGCCTTCGTTCCAACAATACTGGAAGAACGAGCATTCCCAATGAGACCGTTCAGGTTCCTCCATATCTTCTCGTTCTTTTCGGTACATCTCTTCCTTGTACTTCTTCTTCCCATCCAGGAACTTCCGCTCTTCATAAAGCCTCTGCTTCTGGTACCGTTCCTGTTCCCGATGCCACTTATTCAACAGAATGCGCGTCGTGACCCTGGGTCTGGAGGTGTTACCCGTCTCAATTCGGCTATCTTGGAACCGAACTCTCCGCTGAAGTTCTCCTTTTGTAACCTGCCGATCGGGATCAATAGTGCCAGCTTCCCTCGCTCTATCGGAGGTTAAAACTTTCATCTTACCCTTACCCCTGGGATCGGCTACATTGATCATGTTAACAGAGAAAGACACAGTATTCTGCTCAAAAGGGCTACCATCAATCTTCATCTTTCCATCGAATCTCAGATGTCCGCCTTGAATAGCCTTCTGGATCCGATCTCTGAACACTCGGCAATCATTTATGGAATGGGACCTAGCGTTGTGGAAACCACAATACTTCTTGTCTTTGACGCCCCTAGGAAGCAGCATAGGATGACCTTTCGGCAACTTGATGCGTCCCTCCTTCAACAAGTATTCAAATAATTTGTCTGACTTGGACACATCAAAGTCATAAGTACCTTTGTGTTGCCTCAGCCACCGTTGGTTGACTTGAGTCGGCTCTTTAGACCAGGTTATCTCGGCTGCAGCCACCTCATCTTCATCATGATATTCATCTGCTTCCTCTAGGAAAGCCTGATACATCTCGGCAGCTACATCACCCTTCTGGAACTGATTGTTCCTCTTGAATCCCTGAGCTTGATTGCTCATCATTGCTAACCTTTGTGATAACTGCCCGAGGTCTTCAAATTCCATGCCAAATAGCTTTTCTTTGATACTCAGCAACATGCCAGCTATGGCTATCCCCAGTAACTGGTCATCTGGCAAATTCAGAGAATAGCAGAGATTTTTGGTCTCCCTAAATCGGCGCATATACTCTTGTGGTGTCTCGCCGGGTCTCATCCTCAAGCTCATGAGATCGACCAATTTCTTCTCACTGGTTCCCGTAAAGAAGTATGAGTGGAATTTCTGCTCCAGCTCCGCCCACGTACTGATGGAATTCGCTGGCAGTGAGGCGAACCAAGAGAAGGCTGGTCTTGTCAACGACAACGGGAAGTATCGAATCCTCCAAGCTTCATCTGCCGATGCTTCACCAAGCTGCATCAGGTAACGGCTGATGTGTCCCTCGTACTGGCATCATCTTGGCCCGAGAACTTGGTAAGGTCAGTAGGAGGTTTGACCCTCAGAGGAAGAGCTACCCGATTGTACCATTCAGGGTAAGGAGACTTGTACGTGTATATTTGATTCCTCGGTTTTAGGCCGAACTGATTCTGCATCATATCAGCCATCTTATGCATGATGAGGTCGACATTTGAATCAGGAGCTGTTTGTGTCTGCCCCCCAGCATGTAACCCTGCTGAACTCCCGTATCCGGGATTTGGAAGAGCGTTAATCGAGTTATAGTCCATAAATTCCCGATATCCGTCTCCAAACATATTTTTCTAGATCCTGTTTGCCACAGGAGATACTCTAGAAGCAGATGGTGGGACGTTCCCTGTTGTGTCGAATGTGAGCTGGCCATAGGTCTGGGGAAGTTGTTGTGTTTCCTGAGACACCATCCCACCCGTGCTTGGGCCGGCTCCACTGTTTTCGACAACTCTTCGGTGTTGAGGTACTTGGAACAACAATGGTCCCTGCACTGGACCAGCAGCTTCTTCAAAATACTTATCTGCGTTCGGACCGAAAGTATCAACCATGACCGCACGAAAGGTGTTCAGGAAAGCCGACTGATGACTGGTCACTACTCCTGATATGATCCTATGCATCATATCCGCCATCTTCTGGAGAGCCGCTTTTTCGCTACCGTCAGGTAGCTCAAGTTAGTGATGAGGAACAACCTTCGGGAACGTCTGCTTCTGATAGACTTTGCCGCTTTTATTCTTGGAGAAGGTATCCAAGCACTTGCGCTGGAATTCATCACAAGCTCGCTGCACCAGATCTTTTGACTCTAGCGGCAAATCGTCCATGGTCACCTCGAAGACTTGATCTTCGTTAATCTCAGGCATCTTGAAATGAAGAGGTCCCACCGGGCGTGCCAAAAAGTGTGTTGACACAAAACGTGGCATCTCGCGTCAAGGGCAAACAGCAAGCCGAACGAGGCTAGCTTCAATCGGGAGCCCGGGGTGTATCGAACCCGGAGACGTGCCAGTCGGTTTGACCTAAAAACCAACAAGGAATAAAATGTGAGAATACCTTGGAACATGCTGGGTAAAAACCAGACAGTTCCATATGTACGGCTTTGGAAGCCAATCACGATGACACACAGCTATAGAAGCTGTTTGTCGAAACAGGTTTAAGATGTCATTCGGCAAGTATAAAGAGAAAGCATGTAAACATGTCGAATGTCGAATACATACGTGACAAAAGGATAAAAGAGGTAACCTGTAAATACAGATCTATTCATATAACATATGCATAGGCCAATCCAGCTAGTCTGCCGCACGTCCAGCCTTCATGAACCCGTCAGGCATAAACTCAAGCAAAGCTAATCCACCGCATGATACCACTTGCTATAAATCTACACCACTCCTTAAAATTAGATTAATCCACCGCATGATACGATCTAATTATAAGAAGCTAAAAGCACACATACATCTGAACAGATCTATATATACTCATTACTCATGTAAGCTTAACCAGAATCGGCAAACTAGCCGAACTGGGGTCCATGAAGAAGAAACACACAGGCAAAGCGTGATTAAACTAATCTAAAACCTGTACCTGCCGCACGGCACCTAGCTCTATCAAAGCCTAAACATGATCGGCGTGTATGAACCCACAACATGTAACAACCTAGATTGAAAGTCGATTCGGCCATCATGATCTTATAATTAGCAAAGCACAAGCAAACTCATGCAACGAGGCCGAACGAAGATCAATCTAGATTGGGTAGAAAGTGTTGTACGAATTAAATAAATAAGACATATAACACGTGATAACTTAATGAATCTATTAGATCTGCCAAATCCAACAGAGCCGATAACTATTTTTACTCATGACTTAATCCGCCGCACGATACAAGTCATAGGTAAAAACTTCCCGTCATAAGCTTAAATCCGCCGCACGATACTAAGCTTAACGTTCGAGACTACTTGCATCATATCTAAATCCACCGCATGATACTAGACATGATAGCAAGGTTGCCGGTACTTACAGAGGTCGACGGATCGATGATTCCTCTTGAAGAACTCGACGACACGACTATAAGGACTCAAAGATGGCACGGGGCCGGTTGTATTGATGTGGTTGTGAACAGTTTTACAATGGTGGAGGGCTTATATTTATACCCTGGACGAAAAACACGAGTCCTAGATGATTACGACTCTAAAAATAAGGAAAGATATAAATCATATTCATAAATCTTTCGACGTCTTCCATCGTCACGTGTCTTCTTGCGCAAACCGGCTTCACCTGCATCATCCATCTCCCGAATGAGGTCATTGCTTCACGAAATAGCCGACCGCGCAGCTACTCACCGAAAACCCTAAGGACCAAATATCTGTCCGAATGCTTGCCGAATCCTTCTTTTCTCTGCTGGCTGTGCCGATCCGTCATATCCTTACATGTGCGAAAATCCGGTGTTAACAGGGCTAGCTTGGACCATCGTGATTAGAGCCGGTTTTAACTCAAAATTGAGGTTGGCATCGATCACGTCTGGTCCCATCGCTACATTAGCGGCAGAAGGAGCAGAAAATTCATGAATGCCCATGTTGGCCATCGTGAAGATAGAACGAGATAAGAAAGAAAGAAGTTGAAGAAGATGAAGGAAAAAGATAAGAAGAGTTAAGGAAAGAAAGAATGGGGTAAGATGGGATTCGCTAAGCGGGAGCTTAGACGAAGATAAATTCGACACGAACTCAACCGATACACCGATTGCCTTCCCCGGCAACGGCGCCAGAAATGCTTGTTGGTAGTTCTTAGCTACACCTAGGATAGAGTAACTAAAGTAGTTATCTACTAATGCCAAGCGGGGTTGTCAGTCCCGACACTAGTAGGAGCTAGCTAGCGAGAATGCAATCTACCAAGAGGAGATTCTGCAAGCGCACAGAACTATCGTAGTAGCACTTCGCCTGGGAGTACCAGGTGTCGATTTATTTGATCCCAAGGGAAGGCTAGGGTGGTGTATGAGTCGAGTCAAGGAGGGGGTGAGAGTCAAAGAAAAGAGAAAAGGGAAAAGAGGGGATGGAAGGCTAGAAAAAATATGTGGGTGGATAGGTAAGGATGAAATGGATGGTAAGGTAGGGTGGATAACTAGATAGATAGATAGAATAGGATAACTAAAGGTAACTAATATAACTAACTAACTACTCCAAGATAACCACAGAGCAAGATAACTACAAAGCAAGATAACTAAGAAGCAAGACAGGCAAATGACAATAAAGCAACTAAGTTAAGTAAAGTTTTATTCCTATCTTGTCAAGTACCGAGGCGTACTAGCCTTTACCACTTACTTAGGTTGAACGCTAGCACAATGAGCCTTACTGTTAAACTAGGCCAACTACGTGGTGGAATTCAAGGAGCACAGGGTTGTCACCACCTGCTTGCTACCACATCTATCCGGGGGTACAGCCGTATCTGAAGGTAAGTCTATAACTAAGCACCACGCTTAACTATATTCTAACTATCTCTACCCTAGGTTTGAATAGAGACACCTTTGCAGACGTCAGAGCAAATACTTGACTTAATAAGATAAACACTAAACTAACTAAGCAACCTATTGGCAAAGATCAATCACTAAGCACACTAGAGATTAACTAGTATGGCTAAGTGAATTGAACTGTAGGCTAGCTAGGTCACACTCAAGGTACTTGATAAAGTAATACTTAAAGTAATACTGAAAGTAATGCTTAAAGTAATACTGGGATAAAGATAAATGTACCTGAGATACAAGAGAGCAAACCAGACCAGAGACGCCGAGAAATCAACTGACCTCCGATGCCAGTCGCTCGCACCCGCTTCTCTCTTAGCAAGCTCTACGCTACTTTTACTAGAGACTTAGGCTAAGCTGTGCTAAACTAAGAGTCGCGTTGTAGCGAGGGCACTAGAGCTATACTCTCTCTACTAGCTAACCTACTTGCCTAAGCTCTCTGAGCTTCTAACTTGTTCTCTGCCTCTCTTGCTTGCTTGTGTTGCTTTGCTTGGTTGTGTTGTGGGATGTGAATGAAGTGATGCCTCAGGGGGGTATTTATAGCCCAAGTTAGTGAGGGGGGTATTTATAGGGGGCAGCCAGCCGACCTAGGGCAAACCCTAGTGGCGGGCGCCAGCCCTAGGTGGCGGCCGCCACCCCCATCACCGTTGGATGCACCGCCTCTGCTTCAACGACATTTAGGAGCTCCAGAGAGGCGGTGGTTAGGTCGGTTGCATGTCTGAGTAACCGCCATTCAACCTTGATCCACGCCACTCCCTCCTGAGCCGTCTGATGCCACTAACCTAGTGACCAAGGGCCAAGATTTGGCCTTGGGATGGTCACATGGATCAGTGACGTGGCAAAGGGGGAGAGTTGGGCCTCTCCATGTGGCGGGCGCCACATTTGGGTGGCGGGCGCCACCCCTGGTTGGCGGGCGCCACCCCTGGTTGGCGGGCGCCACCTCACTCAGGCCCAAATGGGTCCTGGTGAGTGTGCTCGTCTCCTGGTGGGTCCATTTCTCCAAATTTGGTCCAAATCCTGCAATCAAATAAAAATCTATGGACATGTGGAATTTGGTTAATTTGAAACCTATTTGACTACATTTCATGCCTTTTTGGTGAATTTTAGGGTAAAATTTTGATGGTAAAACAGGTGTTTAAGGACCATCAACAAGGACTTAAAACATTGAACCCTCGCCGAAAGGTAAAATCGGTAGTTATCCATGTTTATCTTTTCTGCATTAGTTTTTGCATGTTTAGTTTTCATCATCATCTCTCCATAGCATATTTACTTTTCTGCATTAGTGTTGCATAAAAAAGAAAGAAAATAAAAATATTGTACTTTTTGCACTACATCATAAAACTTAAAGCCCCATGTGAATAATTCTGTGGTGTGTAAAAACCCAAATGAAATATTCACCGTGGTGGCATAAAAACAAAAAAAATAAATATGCATACATTCATCCTGTTGCATTTTCTCTTGCATCATAAAAAATATAAAAATATTGAGAAAGAGATCTTACTCAAACTCTGGACAACTAAGGCTTGAGTGGCCAACCACTAATGCTTAATCTATTCCACAAGTTTTGTTGTCTATTTGAGTTTCATAGGATTGAATAACCAAGAAAAGCTGACGAGCAAGTGGATGTTCCATCTACTGTTGGAGCACTATTTTAACAACCATCAACATCAATCAATGCTTCAATAGAGGAAGAACATTTTCACCGCCAGTCCGCTAGATTGCAAGATCGAACGACTACGTCAACATTCAGCTTGGGGGAAAGCACCCCCGTGTATCCAGGTAAGTATCTTTATCCACTGAAGTTTTTCTTTCTATAAATAAATTCAAAATAAAAAAAAATATATGAGCACATGAAGGCTCAACACTATTACAACAACATCGAGCTTGGGGGAGGTGCACCCCCATTATCTTCGTGATTCAGGTATGTCATACTACTATCTTAATGATTTTTTTGTAATAGGTTATAGTTTGTGTTAGATTAAATAAATAAAGCATGTCTAATCTGAAGAACTCTCTCTCTAATTTCTTAAAATGGAAATGATGAATAGTTGCTCTATTGTATTTCTTTCTAGTACCTAGCCTTTAAGCATGAGTTCTCCTAATTAATAATGCTTTAAAATAAAATTAAACACATGGGTAGCAAATGCTTGATCCAGAGTCTAGGTAATTGACAAATATGATATGTGATGATCTGAGCTACTGTTATCTTGTTCTGAAACAACACTAGAGTTCTGGAGAATTTCTAATATTAATATGATCAATAATTGCATTGAGTTAAATTAAGCTTTGTTGACCCTGTGAGAAGTTATCATACTATTGAATTGAGATCATTTAAACATTTCATCCATCCTCCGCATAAATGCTCATGATTATCTATTGCTATCCTCTTAAAAGTTTGTTGGAAGCATGTGGCTATTGAAAAAAAAAGAAAGATAGAAGAAAAAAAATCCGAGGAAATAAAAAGGGACAAGTGTCCGAAACCTCAAAAAGATAGATCCCGAGGAAATAAAAAGGGACAAGTGTCCGGAACCTTGAAGAAAAAAAAAGAAAAAAAGAGAGAATAGAAAAAAAAATATGAATATCAGAAAAAAAATGGGCACGTGCCCGATAGTAGAATTAGCCTGATAGTCATGTGTTTCTAATAGATAAAAGTGAGTGATATATTGAAAAGAGCATCCGCCTCCATTTTCCATACACATGCACTTCTCGATTCAATGGTATGGTTGACTTTCTCTTTGGATCCATTGTTTAATTTGGCAACATATGTTCTTAAGCTTTTTGAAAATTCATAAAAACTCCGGGATAATGGTGGAGTGAAAGAACTAGAGACATGGTGCTTGATTTGATCGTTCTATCGTTCAATTACTCAAGATTCAAGGTAAAGTACTAAGCCCCGTGATAAATAATATGATATCTTTTTCTAATCCAAATGAGAACTTTTGT
The DNA here is from genome assembly GCA_009763385.1 of Coix lacryma-jobi var. lacryma-jobi. Taxonomy (NCBI): domain Eukaryota; kingdom Viridiplantae; phylum Streptophyta; class Magnoliopsida; order Poales; family Poaceae; genus Coix; species Coix lacryma-jobi. Next base: position 89,354,443 of record CM019831.1, read on the forward strand.
TTGAATGCATGTGTACTTGTTAGAAGTGCAGATATTGCAGCAACTCCTGATCCCTTGTTGAGTTTGGCTTTGCTAAGGGACTAGCAAAGGGTAAGCTTGGGGGAACTTGTTGATGGTCCTTAATGTCAATATTATACCATCAACTAATGCATAGAATGACATGAAATGAACCATAAAGCAAAGTTGTAGGGTTTGAAACTAACAAGTTCCATGAGTTTTGGTGCTCTCACTTATTTTATAGGACATCCATGTTTTTACCATAAAAAAGTACCTCAAGTGATGAAACAGAGCACACCATTGCGAAGACCTCGTCGAGACGATCGAAACGGACATATGATTTGCTATATTTGGAGTCCCGGAGCGAGAGTCCTCGATGGATACGACTTGGAAGATTCTAGAACATTCTAGAACATTCCAGAACACATGAGAAGGAGACCCACGGAAGGCGGGGCCCACCTTCCATAGAGGCAGACCGGTCGGTCTCCCTCCTAGGTCGGTCGGTCAGCTATTGGGCCCAATCTGCTCCTCCTTCGCGTGACGCACTCCAACCGACCTCTCCAATACGTTTTGGCCCATTAAGGCCCATGTGCATATGGCGAAGGATTTAGTCCCACATCGCTTGCCCAAGGTGGAGGGGAGGCCAGGAGCCCCTATATAATAAACCCAGGACCCCCCTGAGACAACATCATCATCATCATCATCTGGGAGTCTTTGTAGAGGCGTCCCTCGAAGGACAACCTCTCCTCCCTATAGAATTAGGTTTAGATTTTCCAATGTAATAGATTAGCTCTAGTCGGGAGTTAGGGAGAGCGGAGCTGCGCTCCGGTTCCGGAGGAGTCTTCAGAGTTTTGGTATGTCTTTGTATCTTTTCTTTGTAAGACTTATGCTTTAATATATTTATCTTCTCTATTTACATTATGCTTTATTATATGATTAGTATAGTTGTTATATCTTGGCATGGGATCTCCGCTCGTATTGAGTGCTCTAGTTATATGCAGTAATTAGAGTAGTAAGCGTTAGTGTAGACTTGGTGTCTAGACTAGGGTTCACCTAAGTTTGCGCCCAATCCTCCGGATAGTTGTGGTAGCTACAGGGGTGACAGCTTTGTAGATTGTTATAATCCACCACGTTAGGATTGGTGTTTTCGTAGAGCTTTTTGGCAGCCTTCTCCCGATTACCCTTTTCCCAGTCTTTTTCGAGAATCGAAAAGGTATTGTTGCTCCAAAGTGCCAATGTTTATAACTGCTATATCTTTTCATCCTTGTTACCTTAGAACCCAAGTAACAGAGAAGTGCATAGGAACCTTGATCTCTCCCATTGTCCTCCCACTATAGTTATCTATACATTTATCATTAAATTCTCTTTCATGTGCTTTCCTTATTATATATATCATATATCAATTACTCCTGCTTTAGTCTAATTAGTACTCTGAGTTAGTAGATGCATGATAGTGAATTACCAGATTCTTGACCATAGCTTCCCTGTGGTAAAATATAAATAACGATCCTGGAATACTCCCGGTAAAATGCTACAATAATGTTCTGTGCGCTTGCGGAATCTTTCATATTCTATTTGCGTTAACAAACATCAACATCGTCCTCCGCACAACACATTCTCCTCCTCTCCCCGAGTGCTGCGCTGCTGTTGTCAACCCCATCCCGCCGTCGACGTGCCATCGGTGCCGGGAGAGCAGGATCTCCGAAGCCCGCGTCTCCTCGTGTCCCTGCACGGGGAAGAGGACGTATAATGTTATTGGGAAGCGCCGTAGTGACTGCTCGCTGGACGTCTTCTTCCCTCTACGCCGACTTCGCCGGTCTTCATCATCGGTCTGCTTCGTCTTCTCTTGCGCTAGTTCCTAGTGCCGACAACCCACTGTAAGCATGCCTTCGACCCCACTGTTCTTCTATTTCGTGTTCTTCATGTTACTAGCGATACATAGCCTGAATATGTCTCAGATCTTACTGCTAGTGGTAGATTATACATCTACGATGCATGTTGTTTATCTTTTCCTTATTATCGGAATTAATTTATGCATCACTAAATTGCTATTATTTCCAACAATCCAAAAACCTTATAGGCATTTAGTGATGGCTGGTTTTACTAATGCGATGAAACCGGAGAAATTCACTGGTGTGAATTTTAAGAGATGGCAGACGAGAGCTCAGTTGTGGCTCATGGCTATGGACGTATTTTGGGTCATTAGTGATCCTCCCGCACTACCTCTCGGATCTGAGAAAGAGGTGCGGGATTCCACTGCGGTTACGACAATTTTCGTCGGATGCGTTCGTAGCGTTCTCTCGGACCAGCTGTGTGATGTTTATATGAACATCAAAAGTGTTGTTGAACTGTGGGAGGCGCTTGAACATAAGTTCTCGGCCTCAGACGCTAGGCGTGTGCTGTACGTGATGGAGCAGTACCACGACTTCAAAATGGTTGATAACTGTTCTGTCGTGGAACAGGCTCATGAGTTCCAACTCATTGTGAGGGAACTCGAACAGCTTGGTCATGTCTTGCCTGATAAATTTGTGGCGGGTGGCATTATTGCCAAGTTGCCTTCTACATGGAGGAACTTTGTCACAGCTCTGAAACATAAAAGACAGAAAATCTCCGTTGAAGATTTGTTGGCTGGTCTTGTTGTTGAAGAGAAGGCTCGGGCAAAGGATGCTCCACCAAGAGCACCTGAAGGGCAGTCCAGCGCCAACGTGATGCAGCACGCTGGTAAGAACCAGCAAAGGCCTAATCAGACTACTCAGTTCAAGAAGAAGAAGAAGAACATGGACGAGGTTGTGTGCTTCATTTGCGGTGAGACTGGGCACTTCGCTAAGAAGTGCAAGAACCGCAAAGGAAAGAAGAATCAGCAAGGGTAGAAATCTGCCAACGTGACTATTGGCGATCCTAGCGGATCTGGGTACAGTAATTATTTACCGAGCGTATTTTGTGTATGTCAATCTAATGATTGGTGGATAGATACAGGAGCCAATATTCATGTTTGTACTGATATCTCCATGTTTTCATCTTACCAGGACGCACGAGGTTCAACCGTCATGATGGGGAACGGCTCGCATGCTACTGTTCTTGGTGTTGGTTCGGTCGATCTGAAGTTCACTTCGGGAAAGATCGTACAACTCAAGAATGTGCAGCATGCCCCCTCAATAAAGAAGAACCTCGTTAGTGGATCCCTCTTGTGTCGAGATGGATTCTAACTAGTATTTGAGTCTAATAAAGTAGTCATCTCGAGGTATGGCCAATTTATTGGCAAAGGCTATGATAGCGGAGGATTGTTCCGTTTTTCTCTCTCCGATTTTTGTAATAAAGTGGTCAACCATATTTGTGACTCGAACAATTCAGTGACTGATGTGTGGCATTCACGTTTGTGTCACATTAATTTTGGTTGTATGTCGCATCTATCCAGCATGAATTTAATTCCGAATTTTTCGAGGGTCAAAGGCTCTAAATGTCAAGCGTGCGTACAAGTGAAGCAACCTCGTAAGCCACACAAGGTTGTAGACGAGAGGCGCACGACATTATTAGAGCTCATACATTCTGATCTTTGTGAGATGAATGGTGTGTTGACAAAGGGAGGAAAAAGATATTTTATGACTTTAATTGATGATGCAACAAAATATTGTTACGTGTTTCTTCTAAAAACGAAAGATGAGGCGTTAGACTGTTTTAAGACTTATAAAGCTGAGGTGGAAAATCAATTGGAAAAGAAAATAAAACGTGTTAGGTCTGATTGTGGTGGTGAATATTTTTCCAATGAGTTTGATCTCTTCTGTTCGGAGAATGAAATAATTCATGAACGGACACCTCCATATTCACCTCAAACGTCCGGTATGACAAAGGCATGGTGGGGGAGGCTGTTATTACAGCATGTCATGTTCTGAACAGAGTTCCCACTAAAAATAGTGATGTGACTCCGTATGAGGGATGGAAAGGAAGAAAATCTTCACTACATTACTTGTGTACGTGGGGCTGTTTGGCAATGGTTAGCGTACCAATTAATAAGAAGCGCAAGCTCGGACCTAAGACAGTTGACTGTGTTCTTTTGGGATATGCATACCACAGCACGGCATATAAGTTTTTAGTGATAAAATCAGAGACGCCTGATATTTTAGTTGATACACTTATACAGTCATGAGATGTTACTTTCTTTGAAAATATATTCCCGATGAACGGTGTTTATTCTTTGCCTAGTTCATCAACTGAATTTACCCCTGAACCGATATCCATAATCGAACCAATTGTAAACCGACTTGGTAATAAAGAGGATGACAGGGTTGTAGCTCCTAGAAGGAGTAAAAGATAAAGGGTTGCAAAATCCTTGGTGAAGACTTCACTGTCTACCTCGTGGATGACACACCCACGTGTTGGAAATATGCCCTAGAGGTAATCATAGAGATGATGATATTTCTATTGTATCCATGATTTATTATATGTTCATTGAATATCCATTAAAGACAACTTGTATTGATTGACAATTATGTGAATTGTCTGTGAGACTCTTTTACTTGTATGGTTATTCGATAGTTGTCCCTGATCGGAGTTCATGTGAGGACACACATGAATATTAGATCAGCACATGTATTAGTTGATGACTATGTTTTACAAGTCATAGGCATGGAGATGTCAAACTAATAATGTGGGCACATGTATGACATGGGGCTGGACTGACCCAACGTGAGATGTTCTTATTATCTCTTTACACATCATGTACGTTATGTCCTTAGACCTGAGATTGTGGTATGTACTCAAGATATGAATCGACTTACTTAGGGACTATCAAACACTACTTCGTAACAGAGTAATTATAAAGATAGTCTTCGGGTTTGTCAGAAAGTATGCTGTGAGACATAGACGATCAAGATGGGATTTGCCCCTCTCCATGCGAGAGAGATATCACTAGACCACTCAAATGATTGGATCATAAAATGGATGGTCGTGCTTAGGTTAAGTGTTAACCTATGAGTTGGACCAAATATTGTGTGGCAAGGGAATTACGTATATGTGATCGTGGTGGTTCGTTAGATATGATCTTTGCGTATACATAGGAGTTGACACGTCTTACTAGAGGCCGCTGTCAACTATCGGGCGAGTAGGAGTACTCGGGCCGTGTCTATGTGTGCGTGAACCCATAGGGTCGCACACTTAAGGGGCTGGAAGCCTGATTCGAGTTGGACTCGAGTCAGACCGGGATTAGGGTTTGCTAATGGGCCTCTAGGTCGGTGGGCTCATTAGGGACGCCTATATAAAGAGGGGTGGCGCGACCAGGGTTTGACACCATGTCATTAGACAGTCATCGCCCACCCCACGCCCACGCCTATTGCTCCTCGCAGACCTAGCAGTCTGGAGGCGTGACGCTTCCTCCCTGTACGTGTGGGATACCTTGGAGGTGCTGCATCTGGAGCACAAGGATGAACCGCACGTGGAGACGTGAAGGTTGGACGTGAACATCTACACGGCATCGCTATGACGCGCACGTCTACACCGAGAAGTCTTCCGCTGCACCTGCGCGTCTAGTGGTAATCCTGTGATCTATAACTAGCAGTAGTTCCTAGTTTATGGGGTCAAAATTTTGTGCATTCGGCTAACGTAGCTTTCGGCTAACGTAGCTTTCGGCTAGCGTAGCATCCCCATAACCCTTCAGTGGTATCGGAGCCATTACTGCCTCGTTATAGATTCGGTTGTGTGCATATAGAGATATGCACGGTTGTAGATCAGTCTCTGATCTTGATTCGTGATCTTGCTGTGTTGGTCATGTAACGATCTACTCCTACCAGTCGGAATTCCGCCATCGGAGTTAAGTGATACGTGTAAATCCAACCATGGCAAGATGGAGATCAATCAGATTGATCGAATCGAATCTAGATCAAGAGCCGGGTGCATGAAATGTACCGCGACATCTGCAAAAGAGCGTTGTTTGGTAAAACGGCCGTAACTTTTGCATATGACCTCGGATTGAGATGATCTGTTGGGGCGGCACCCAGACCGCAGGCACCTCCGACCCGCAATACCGAAAGGTGCCGACGCCTTCGCGTGAGGCGAAGCATTCGCGCGAAAGCAGGCGCTCTTAACCCACACTACCGAACGACGAAGGAGGCCTCAAGCATTCGCGCGATGGGAAGCATTCGCGCGGAAGCATGGCTTTCAGCCCTCGAGTCAGGCGAAGGCGGCGGCCTTGCGCGAAAGAATGCATTCGCGCGGTAGAGTGCATTCGCGCGATAGTGCTACTATCGGCTTGCGAGACGGGGGAAGACCAAGACTTCGCGCGAAAGGGAGCTTTCGCGCGGAGGGTACCCGACGTCTGCGGCGGTGGGTTTCGTCGTTCATGACTTTCGTTTTTTCATAAGATTTCGCAGGTCGCCGAAAGTCTCGAATCAAGGGGAGCGGGCCCACCGGTCAGGGAAAAAGAGCCGGGAGATGTTGGGCCTGTAGATGGACGAAGTTACGATGGTGCCCCTCGTGCCGGAGTAGTTGAGTAGGGCATCATTGTAATTATAGGCAAAGTGGTTGGAAGGGCAACTTTGCACTTTAACGTTGATCCGGTCTAATATAAAAAGCCCTTGACCTCCTCAGGAGGGGAGAGAGGAACACTGTTCACTTCACCCAAGTTCCCGCTCTCTTCCGTTCACTTCCGCTTTCGCTCTGTGCATTCGCTCGTGCGACAACCCGCTGTTTCAAGGACCCGGTCCTGAAACAACATTGGCGCCCACCGTGGTTGTCGTCCGAGCTTACCATGCTGCCAAGAAAAGCGCCGAAGACGGTCGACAATTCGGAGACGATCGCCGCGAGAAAGGATGCTTTCGGCACCGTCGCGGTTTCAGCCCCAACTAGTCAGGTTCCACCAAACGCAGCCGCAGAGCCACCACCTTTCGGCGGCGCTCTGTCGATAGAAGCGCAACCGCCACCGGGAGCATCGACGAGCCAAGGCGTTCGGCCTCAGGATCAGCGGACTTTGGGCAGAGACGGCACGCCGGATGGCCACGTCGAGGACGAGTTCGATGATGAGGATGCAGACGATGACGAAATCACAAGACACGCCCAAGCAATCAAGACGCTGGCCCAGCAGCAAGGGGAAATCGAAAGGCTATTGTTGCAAAGAGACCAGCTGCAATAGCAGTTGGCGGAGAAAGAAAGAGAAGACGAGACTCGCAACGCCATTCGGCGAGCTGAGGCGCAAAAGAGGCAACTCGAGAAGGAAATTCAGGAGCTACAAAGGGCCAGGGCGGACCCCAATCCGATAGCACAAGAAGACGTATTCATACCGAGGCGAGAGCAACCGCCAGCTTTCGGCAACGCCATCGACGAAACCTCTCCACTCTCGAGGGAGTTGCAAGCCCATCCGTGGCCACTCAACTACAAGCCTCGCATTTCGACTTTCGACGGTAAAGCGAACCCGCGCAAGTTCTTGGCAAGCTATGAGACAGCCGTCTTTTCGGCAGGCGGGGACAATCAGGCTCTAGCAAAATCACTCATCTTGGCATTCGAAGACGTGGCTCATGATTGGTACACCACTCTTAAGCCACTGTCCATCTATTCGTGGGCACAGCTGAAGGCCGAATTGCTGGCCACTTTCCAAGGATTCCGGCCGGATGTCAAGACCACGCGGGACCTCATGAATTGCACCCAGCAAGATGACAAACCCTTATCCGAGTACCTCAAACGTTTCATCCAGCTGAAAGCTCAAGCTCCGAATGTGCCAGAAGCAGCGGTGATCGCAGCAGCCATTGAAGGCTTGGGGATCGGACAGTGCGCCGCTCATCTGTCCAGAGAGCCACCAAAAGATGTCAAGGAGTTGTTCGATGTGATGAATGCGTATGCGAGGTCGGACGATGACTTTCGGTGATGCAAGGCCGCCCGCCTAATATAGAGACAAGCGACGAAAGCAAGTCGACCACCGCCCGTACCGAATCAAAGGATTGTCAGGCCCTTTCGGTCAATCAACAATTTGCAGGAAGAACCAGCACAATCAGCAGCAGGCACGGAGAGGCCCGAAATGGCTGACTTTCAGCCCCAAAGAGGGTTTGACCAACCTTTCCGCGGAGGACGTGGTGGAAGGACAGGACGCGGCAGCCGAGACGGTCGAGGCCGCGGAAGAGGACCCAGGCCACCATATTGCGTCATCTGTGACGGCAATTTCGGCCACACCACTCGGGACTGTAAATACAGCAAGATGGCGAAAGAGCTGAAAGACAAGGATCAAGCTTCAGCCTCTGCCGAAAGCTCCAAGCATGTTTTCCACAATTCGCAAGACCCGGCAGCTGTGGCGGCAGCATGCAGCAATTACGCGAGCACGCCTATGCATCCCCCGCAGTACATGCATCCCCCAAATTTGCATTGGTACAATCCGGCGTATCAGGGCTATCAGCTTCCAGTCTTTGCGCCGCATTCGGTGGCGGTTTCGTCACCTATGCACTATCAGCGTCAGCCAACGCCGCCACCGGCGCTTCCGGCTCAAACCCAACCATAGGGGCAGCAAGCACAGCCAGGCTACCAGCAGGGGCGGGAAATGGAAAATGAAACTAATGCAGTCAACAGCATCCTCCCATCAAGAGGTCACATTTTCGCCATCACGGGTGGATCTAACCTCGAGCATGAAAGTAAGAGAGCTAGAAGGGACTATCACCGAAGAGTCCAGACAGTATCACCAAGACTTCCACTGAACAGGCCAGCTTGGTCACTAGCGCCGATATGCTTCGACGAGACCGACTTCAAAGTCCGCGACTACCCGCATTGTGACGCTTTCGTCGCCATGGCCAACGTGGCCGGCTTCACTTTGCATAACATTCTGATTGACACTGGAAGCTCGGCAGACATCCTGTTTGTCAAAGCTTTCGAGGCGATGGGATTCGACAGGCGAAGTTTGGACCCCGCCGGCAATTCGCTATACGGCTTCGGGGGAAGAAAGATTGATGCTATCGGCAAAAAGCAAATCCCTGTATCTTTCGCCGAAGGGGAAAAAGTCCGCACTGAAACGCTGACTTTCGACATAGTGAACATGGACTACCCCTACACCGCCATTTTCGGCAGAGGTTTCACGAACAAGTTTAACGTCGTCATCAAACAAAGCTACCTGTGCATGAAGATGCCATCCCCTTTTGGCATTATCGCTATACATGGAGATCAGCAAGCTTCTAGAAGAATTGAGGGAAAACCAACCCCAGGCTACAGCCTTATCAATGAAGTGGCTAATAAGGACGAAATGCAAACAACCACCGAAGAGCATGCCATTGCCAGCCCGTCGGAATGCAAGGTTGGGGCAGCCGAAGAAACGGTAAGAATTCCGCTCGCGGCCTCCAGGCCCGAAAGAGCCGTGCACATTGGGTCAAGCATGCCGGAAGAAGAAAGGAACGCTTTGGCATCCTTCCTTGCGACCAATGATGACATTTTTGCTTCGTCAGCAAGCGACCTGCAAGGCGTTAGCAGAGATCTCGCCCAGCACAGTTTGAACATCGCAAGCGGCGCTAAGCCCAGAAAGCAAAAACTGAGAAAGATGTCAAACGAAAGGGCAGACGCGGCGAGAGCCGAAGTGGAAAGATTACTCGATGCGGGAGTAATCCGACCAGTCCAGTATCCTGAATGGCTGGCAAATGTTGTCTTGGTGAAAAAGAAAATTGAAAACGGCGAATGTGCGTCGATTTCACCGACCTCAACAAATGCTGCCCGAAGGACCCGTACCCTTTGCCCCGAATCGACAAGCTCGTCGACATCGCATCCGGCTGTGAATTGATGAGTCTGCTAGATTGTTTTTCAGGATATCACCAGATATGGCTCCATCCCGATGATGAGGAGAAAACCAGTTTCATCACCCCAACAGGCACATATTGCTATCGGCGGATTCCAGAAGGGCTGCGGAACGCAGGCCCTACTTTTTTGCGGATGACTGACAAGGTGTTCGAAAGCCAGAAGCAAAAGAAAAACTTGTTGGCTTACGTTGACGATATAGTGGTCAAGAGCGATAGATAGGAAGATCATCAGGCAGACTTGCTCGAGACTTTCGGCAATCTCCGAAAGAGTGGTTTGAAGCTCAACCCTGACAAGTGCATTTTCGGCATCAAGAAAGGCAAGCTCCTCGGTTGCCTGGTATCGGCAAGAGGAATCGAAGCTAATCCCGATAAGATAGCGGCAATCATCAACATGCAACCGCCCTCAAACCGAAAGCAAGTGCAAAAGTTGACAGGGAGACTGGCTTCTTTGAACAGATTTATCGCAAGATCCGCCGAAAAAGGGCTGCCATTCTTCAGAACTCTGCGTAGCTCCGACCCTTTCGATTGGGGGGAAGAGCAGCGGCGGGCTTTTCAGCAGTTAAAGGAGTACTTGACAAAACTGACCACGCTATCCAAGCCATCGCCGGAAGCGACACTCTTGCTTTATCTTGCAGCATCGCACACCACCGTAAGCGCTGTACTGGTGGAAGAGAAGGAGCATGCAAACAAGATGACGCAGTTCCCAATCTACTTCGTCTCCGAGGCCCTTTCAGGCGCAAAACTGAACTACTCAGAGCTGGAGAAGATAGCCTACACAGTAGTAATGGCTTCTAGAAAGCTGAAGCACTACTTTCAGTCTCACCACATCATAGTCCTTTCGGCTCAGCCATTGGAAGCCTTGTTCCGCAACAACGAAGCTATCGGCCGAATTGGCAAGTGGGCGGTGGAGCTAAACGAATACGTGATCGACTTCCAGCACAGATCCGCAATCAAGTCGCAGGCATTGGCGGATTTCATCGCAGACTGGACTCCCGCCGCTTTCGACAGAACGCTCGAATTCGAGGAGCCCGTGTGGACAGTGAATTGTGACGGCGCATGGGGAATGGCTGGAGCCGGAATATCAGCGATCCTTATGCCACCAAGAGGACCGAAGGTCAGATTTGCCGCAAGGCTGCAGTTCCTCACAACCAACAACACTGCCGAATACGAGGCCGTGCTTCTGGGTTTACGAAAGCTCCGAGCAATCGGAGCGAGAAGGTTCATAGTCAAGTCGGATTCCCAAGTCGTTGTTGGTCACGCCGAAAAGGATTTCACAGCAAGAGAACCAGAGTTAGCCAAATATCTGACAGCAATCAGAAGAATGGAGAAGTATTTCACAGGTTTCACCTTACGTCACATTCCAAGGGCCGAAAACGCAGAGGCAGACGAACTGGCCAAAGCCGCAGCACAAAATTTACCACTTCCACCAGACGTGTTCTATCAAGTCCTTTCAGCCAAGGCAGTGAAAGAGGAGGAAGATCATCCAAGTTCGGTACACGCTATCGTCAGTGATGACTGGAGGTCGCAGATATTCGCTTATCTAGCCGGGACTTACGAGCTGGAGTCCAGGAAGGATGCCGAAAGGATGGCCAGCAGAGCGAAAGGTTACTCAATCATCGGAGAGCAATTGTTCAAAAATGGGATAACAGCTCCTCTTCTGAAATGCATAAGCAAACGTGAAGGCATTCAGCTACTCGAAGAAATGCACGTCGGAATGTGCGGAGTGCACAGGGGGCCTCACGAAATAGCACACAGAGCAATGAGGCAAGGTTTCTACTGGCCGTCTGCCGCATCAGACGCCAGAGAGTTGGTCAAATGTTGCAAAGGTTGCCAGATGTTCGCCAAAAACCAGAAAGCCCCAACAAATGAAACCACGCCGATAGTGCCGACCTGGCCCTTGCAAAGATGGGGCATCGACATAGTCGGCCCGCTACCGGCAGCTCCAGGCAACTTGCGTTTCGCAGCGGTTGCTCTCGAGTATTTCACCAAATGGGTGGAAGCGAAGGCCCTCGCCAGCATAACTTCCACCTCTTTAACAAAATTCGTCTGGCAGAGAATAATCTGTCGTTTCGGTGTTCCGTCATTCATCACCTGCGACAATGGGAAGCAGTTCGATTGCACCGAATTTAGGAGTTTTTGCGATGAGCTCAGCATCAAGCTTAACTTCGCCTCAGTAAATTACCCCCAGGCAAACGGGGCTGTCGAGAGAGCGAATGGCCTAATCTTCTCAGCAATCTCGAAAACCTTGCACGACTCGCCGAAAGGCAAGTGGGCCAACACCTTAACAACAGCTGTATGGGGACACAACATCTCACGGTCCAGAGCTACCGGCTTCACCCCGTTCAGATTGCTTTACGGCGAGGAAGCAGTCACCCCGAAAGAGGTAAAGCTGGGTTCCTTCCGAACTGAAATGGCCCCAACGACTCAAGAGCAAAGGCACCTCGAACTCGATAATATTGAAGAAGTAAGATTGCAAGCCGCAGATAATCTCGAGAAGTACCACACCGAAACGAAGCATCACAGGGACAAGACGATAGTCCGAAAGGACATCAAGCCTGGGGACATGGTCACCATTCGGCAGCCAGATAAGCAAGGAAAGCTGCAATCGCAGTGGCAAGGCCCTTTCGTCGTGGCAAGCATGGCAGCACCCAGTGTATTCCGGTTGATGAATGACAAGGGCGAAGAATCAGCCCACACATGGAACACGAGCAATCTGCGCCGTTTCTACCCGTAATTTATCTCTTTCTCAACTTTGGTGTAATTTCTCTTTCTCTTTCACCATTTTTGTAATCAAAGGTCGGCTGTGCTCTTTTTCCTCGCCGGGGAAACCCTTTATCGTGGTGCGAGGTTTTTTAACAAGGCAGCCGAATGTACCGCTACATTACTAAAGTAGCCGTAATTCCCCAAAAATGTCACGCGACTCGGTAGAAGACGAAATCAACCAAGCAAAAGGTTGAGACATTCGTCCAAACAATGTGATAAAAAGAGAATGTCGAGGAGGTAGGGCAAAAGAGACCCCTCCCAACCAACGACAATCTCGAAAGCCTGCAGGCTATGAAAAAACCGACCCTCCGACAAAATGCGAGGGCGGAACGAAAGCCTACGGGCTATGAAAAAACCGACCCTCCGACAAAATGCGAGGGCGGAACGAAAGCCTACGGGCTATGAAAAAACCGACCCTCCGACAAAATGCGAGGGCGGAATGAAAGCCTGCGGGCTATGCAAAAACCGACCCTCCGACAAAATGCGAGGGCGGAACGAAAGCCTGCGGGCTATGAAAAAACCGACCCTCCGACAAAATGCGAGGGCGGAACGAAAGCCTGCGGGCTATGAAAAAACCGACCCTCCGACAAAATGCGAGGGCGGAATGAAAGCCTGCGGCGGAACGAAAGCCTGCGGGCTATGAAAAAACCGACCCTCCGACAAAGCACGAGGGCGGAACGAAAGCCTGCGGGCTATGCAAAACCAGCCCCCCATCACCGAAAGGGGAGAATGGTAGCGAAGGCCAAGTCCATCAGCCTTAGTAGGGCAAAACAAACGACAGCTGGCAAGCATTCACAGCCGCTAAAACGTAAATGTTGTATGAACCTTTCACCTACCAAGCGATCGCAAATACAGCCAGGTGAGTAAATGCAGCCGTCCTGTAGCAAGGGCAAGGCAGTATAAATAGGCAACAAAGTGCAAGCCTCCCATCCATCCAAAACTACCGAGTCCCATCAAAATATTAGTCCCGGGCAATAGGCTCTCTAGCGAAAATGCAAATAGGAAGCATCAGGAGCCATGTTTTCGCTTTAATGATTGTGTCATCGGCATAGAATTTGGCTAGCATCACCAATCCAGTAACTTTAGGCGAAGGCCCTATCAAGTGACATGTCCATCCCAAGCTGCGGCTAGGAGACAAGCGAAAGCAAGCGTGCTGCTAGATGACAACAGGAGCAATATCATAATCATAGTCGATTGTAAGCCTCTCCATGTTGCGTTCATAAAGACACTTTCGTCAACCAAATTAGAAAACAACCTCGCGTGAATGCTATCGCCCCTCGCATAAGTGAGTGGGGGCAGCGCGTCTTTGCAATCGGCTGAGGGGCTCGCACCGAAAGCCCCCTCGCGCGAATGCTATCGCCCCTCGCCTAAGTGAGTGGGGGCGGGCGCGTCTTTGCAATCGGCTGAGGGGCTCGCACCGAAAGCTCCCTCGCGCGAATGCTACTGCCCCTCCCAAAAGTGAGTGGGGGCGGGTGCGTCCTTCCAATCGGCTGAGGGGCTCGCACCAAAAGCTCCCTCGCGCGAATGTTACGGCCCCTCGCAAAAGTGAGTGGGGGCGAGCGCGTCTTAACTACCGGCCGAGGGGCTCGCACCGAAAGCTCCCTCGCGCGAATGCTACCGCCCCTCGCAAAAGTGAGTGGGGGCGGGCGCGTCTTTACTACCAGCCGAGGGGCTCGCACCGAAAGCTCTCTCGCGCGAATGCTATCGCCCTTCGCAAAAGTGAGTGGGGGCGAGCGCGTCTTAACTACCGGCCGAGGAGCTCGCACCGAAGGCTCCCTCGCGCGAATGCTACCGCCCCTCGCAAAAGTGAGTGGGGGCGAGCGCGTCTTAACTACCGGCCGAGGGGCTCGCACCGAAGGCTCCCTCGCGCAAATGCTACCGTCCCTCGCAAAAGTGAGTGGGGGTGGGCGCGTCCTTGCAATCAGCTGAGGGGCTCGCACCGAAAGCTCCCTCGCGCGAATGTTACTGCCCCTCGCAAAAGTGAGTGGGGGCGGGCGCGTCTTTACAACCGGCCGAGGGGCTCGCACCGAAGGCTCCCTCGCGCGAATGCTACCGCCCCTCGCAAAAGTGAGTGGGGGCGGGCGCGTCCTTGCAATCGGCTGAGGGGCTCGCACCGAAAGCTCCCTCGCGCGAATGTTACTGCCCCTCGCAAAAGTGAGTGGGGGCGGGCGCGTCTTTACTACCGGCTGAGGGGCTCGCACCGAAAGCTCTCTCGCGCGAATGCTATCGCCCTTCGCAAAAGTGAGTGGGGGCGAGCGCGTCGTAACTACCGGCCGAGGGGCTCGCACCGAAAGCTCCCTCGCGCGAAAGCTACCGCCCCTCGCAAAAGTGAGCGGGGGTGGGCGCGTCTTTACTACCAGCCGAGGGGCTCGCACCGAAAGCTCCCTCGCGTGAATGCTACCGCCCTTCGCCTAAGTGAGTGGGGGCGGACGCGTCTTAGCTGCTGGCCGAGGGGCACGCACATTCCTCGGGTTTGCAATTAACGTCATCATCGAAAGACAAAAGAAAACCGCAAGAACGCTTTTCATTACATTGATCTTGCGAGAAAAAGTTTGTACAATGTATTCATGGTCGCGAACTACCTTCGCGGCCAAGGAAAATGCTATATCGTCGCTCATCCGGAGAGGGCAACGCGTCCTCGGGCTCCAACTTAACAAAAGATGCACTTTCAAAACCCGGCGGCGAACGCAAAGCCTCGCGTCTCATTCGCCTCGCCTCAAGCTCACGTCGATCGAAGTTTTCGTAAAAAGCACGCAATCGCTCCTCCGTACGCTTAAGTTTCTTAGCGCGCTTATTTAGATAAGCCGAAAGAGACGCCGTCGGAAACCTAGAGCGAAACCTCCTCCACAAGTCACCGCCGACATAGATATCGCCGGACCTAATCATTAACGGGCAGATGTCGAGAACGTCCGGTGTTCCCGCACCCGCGCCCTGTTCAAAATACAACATTCGAACTTAAGTTCCAAGTTTTACAAAACGTCGACAAACATACTGTCAACACAATAAAAGCAGGCCCTAGAAATCATTCATCTACCGCAGCATCTTGAGGGGCATTCGCGTCGCGGGAGGCAGCAGCGACCGAGCTCTCGGGGGCTTCGTCATTAGGCTGGGGCGGGCTAGCCTCATCTTCTGGCTCGGCTTCGCGCGCCCGTTTCTCCGAGATGAAGTCACTGAACACTTGACGAATATGTGCCTTTTCCTCTGGAGTCTGCAACAGGGGGGCAAAATGCGCGCGAAGTGTCATTCATAAGGCGAAAGTTAATTCAAAGCTACACGCGAAACTGCAAGAATTCGCCGGAACATACCTTCCCGCGAGCCACAGCGGATTGCATAAGCGACATATCGTTCCCCCCCGGCCAACCAGAATTCATCAAAGAATCTCTTGCCCAAGACTTTCGCCGCTTTGGGGGTACGCCAATAATAATCCACTTCCTTGATCGAAAGGTCCGCGATATGCGAACAGCCGGCGTCCACGAGGCTATGCCCAATTGCTTTGATGCCCGTGACGGCGGCGTAATCCCGGCCAAGGGCCATATGCCCCTCAAGCGATTCCATTTCGGTCCGAATCCAGCCGATTAGATCATCAGCGTTAAGCTCGGAGGGACCTTCCGCCTCGACGCCGATGCTGCGAAGGCACTCGCGGAAGCGAGACACGGCCTCTCCAGCGGAAGCAAGGAGCAACTTTTCCCTTTCGCCTTGGGCGTCCTTCAATTGCGAAAGCTCCTTGAGGTTTTCAACCTCTCGTTGGCTGGCTCTCCAGGAGGTCCGCTCATCGTCGGCCTTCTTTGTTTGTAGTTCAAGGTCCTTCCCTAGCTTTTCCACCTGCGCATCAAGCTTTTTCAGCTGCGCGTCCAGCTCTAGTTTCTCGCGTTCAATCTTGCGAGTGTAGAGGTCCCTCTGATTACTCTGGCTGCGAGTGAGGACGGCAACCTACGAAAACCAATGAAACGCGATCACGACACCGAAAGAGCCCCGAGAGAAAAGGTCAATAACTAAAAACTTACGCTCGCCAGGTGGAAAGATATAGCGTCATCCAGCTTCGAGCTGCTGACTTTAAGGAGATCCCTTTCGATCTCCGGAGCGACGAAAGCTTTTTGTGAAAACTCCACAAATTTAGAAGCCTCTTCGCTACTACCGGGGAGGATTCCAGTCCGACGAAAGTCAAGTCGGCATGCGAGTTGGGCGTCCGAGGGCGCACCTAAAGAACGAGCAATGCGATAAGATCCTTCTTTCGCCTCGTCAGTATCATTCGACGAGCTCAAGCCAGTATAAAAACGCGGATTCTCGTAGTCCGATGGCGCCCCATCGAGAACCAGCCTCCCAAATCCCAAAAGCTGCCCTTCCACCATCTCTTGTGTCAGTCGAATGCAATGTGGCGAAAGGTGTAGCTTACCTTTCTCAACAGCAGCAGGGGCAGGCATCTTCAAGGACACACCATCCTTTTCGGCAGCAGCAACACTTTCGCCCGTCGCCTGCATGGACGCATCCGGCCGCACAGTTTTCGCCCTCTTCGCTGGACGCTCCGTGGCATCGATCGGGCCGGAGGGCCTCCGCGCCCCGACTTTCGCAAACATTGTCATATCGGCAACCGAGGCGTCGTCGTCAAATGCCGCACGCGAAAGCGGAACACTTGACTTCTTCGGAGCCATTCCTCCAGCGTGCGAAGCGCTCTGAGGCGAAAAAGGTGAGTTAAGAATGCATATAACCAATAAACTGAACAATTGCAATGTTCCAACACGCTAACAAGGTGCGAAAGCTAAATTCGAAGGCACGCGAATCAAAGCCCAGGCAGAAGAGAAAGGCATAGAAACCAACCACCCTCGGATGATCGAAAGGATCAACGTCGGGGATCGACTCCATCGTTCTCCCTTGGCTTTTGAGCATCGGCTTGGCAATTAACCGCTCGATGCGAATTTCCCCAAGTTTGGCGGTCTTTCGCCGAGGGATCACGCCGCTCCGACCACCGCGTCGAGTTACCCCTTTTCCTTTTGCCCGTGAACATTCAGCTTCTTCTTTTTTCTCGTCAACTAGAGGCCTTTCGGCGTACTCGACGCCCATAGCGTCGAAGGCCCGGTTCAGGCGGCGGCTCCGGCCGAGATTACCGAGCTGGAACTCGCTTTCTTTATGCAAGTATGGCCCGCAAATTTTCCTGGCCTCCTTTTCGATTTGCTTCACATAGAGTTCATCATCGGAGTAATTCGCAGGCTTCTCTAGCAATAGAAGGGGGCCCCAATATCCGTCCTTCTCTGAAAAACCTTCGAAAGATGTGGCACTGCAGAGCGGATTCATCTCGATGGCTATCCACTCTTCCACCAAATCCCGGCTGATTTGAAATCGTGCAGTAAGCGCGAATGCATCCCCACAGCGAATGGCATCCGGGTCACTCAGCACAACTGGCGGAAGATGCCTTCCAGGGCACCTCTCCAAAACAGACACAAGTGGAGAGCCTTTCTTCTCTCCTTTACTTAACTCAATAGCGACGGTTTTGTCCGAGCACACGTGATAATAGAACCAGAAGCGATTCCAGTCCGGCCACTTGTTCCGATATGTGAGTGAAATGGAAACACTGCCCCGTGTCTTCCGCGGAACAAAATTAAAGCAGCCAATTTCGCTGGGCAACTTGCATCCAAGAAAGGGGTCATACACTTGCGTCGGACGACGATGGATATCGTAGAACCGCACGAAAACGTCAGCTCGCGGCGTGCAGTCCAGCATCTTCATTGCGTGAGCGAAGACACTGAGTCTGACAAAAGCATTCGGCGTTAGCTGATGCAGTTGAATACCGAACCCCGATAGGACATCCGAGACGAATTCCTCGAGAGGAAAATCAAGCCCGGCTACGAAGTAATCACGAAAAACGATAGCTTCGTTGGGCCGAGGAATAGGCACCTCTTCGTCTCCTGGGACGTGACAGTTCGCAAGATGATCCCTCCTTAATGGCCCCTTTTCGGCCATTGATTGCAAGCTGGCGGCTGTTGTTCGCGACGCGCCCAGGAAAAAAGAACAATCTGTAGGGACCGAAACCAGACCGGAGTCCCCATCATTAGATAGACTTCCGTTGTGGCTTGGTATTCGCGGAGCTTCCCCAGATCCAATGGACACTTCCGCGGTACGTTCGCGGCGAGAGGACTCGGTACCACCGGAACTTTCGCTAGAAGAGCTCGTGGACGACGTCGAGTCGGAAGACGCCATCTAACATGGCGCGAAAGGAAAAATAAACAAGCAGTATATGCGAAAGGAAGAAATAAAAGGGGGAGGAGAAAGGCGGAATCAAGCAAACTCAAGCAACCAATTCACAACATGTGAAGCCGAATTCAGACAAGAAACAGGACATGAGAGCTACACACCTCAGCGGGCGAAAGGCGAGCGATCCAAGCTGGCGAATTCACCCTCCGTCGAAAGCAAGTTGCGTCAGGCGAAAGGCGCAACGAAACGCGAGAGAAGCAGCGGCGCGGGGAGGCGTCGACTGACCGGGTGCCCTCTCCAGGCTTTTATACGAGTGGCCTGCGACACGTTTACCGAGGGAGACGAAGAGACTCCCGGGCACAGAATTCAAAGCGTTGCAGAGGTTTTTCCATCATGTCACACGGTTTTCGAGGGAGACGAAAAGACGCCTGTTTAAATTAAAAAATTAATAGCAAAAATAAAATAAAACAAATAGTAATAAATAACACAATAATAAAATAAAACACAAACCTTGGCCTCAAAACGAAGCAAAGGTTCTTCGGGCGGGCGTAGGCGCCTAGCGAAAGGTCACGGTCGAACTTCGCAAGCTTAAACATTCGGCCGTAAGGGGCTATTGTTGGGGCGGCACCCAGACCGCAGGCACCTCCGACCCGCAATACTGAAAGGTGCCGACGCCTTCGCATGAGGCAAAGCATTCGCGCGAAAGCAGGCGCTCTTAACCCACACTACCGAACGACGAAGGAGGCCTCAAGCATTCGCGCGATGGGAAGCATTCGCGCGGAAGCATGGCTTTCGGCCCTTGAGTCAGGCGAAGGCGGCGGCCTTGCGCGAAAGAATGCATTCGCGCGGTAGAGTGCATTCGCGCGATAGTGCTACTATCGGCTTGCGAGACGGGGGAAGACCAAGACTTCGCGCGAAAGGGAGCTTTCACGCGGAGGGTACCCGACGTCTGCGGCGGTGGGTTTCGTCGTTCATGACTTTCGTTTTTTCATAAGATTTTGCAGGTCGCCAAAAGTCTCGAATCAAGGGGAGCGGGCCCACCGGTCAGGGAAAAAGAGCCGGGAGATGCTGGGCCCGTAGATGGACGAAGTTACGATGGTGCCCCTCGTGCCGGAGTAGTTGAGTAGGGCATCATTGTAATTATAGGCAAAGTGGTTGGAAGGGCAACTTTGAACTTTAACGTTGATCCGGTCTAATATAAAAAGCCCTTGACCTCCTCAGGAGGGGAGAGAGGAACACTGTTCACTTCACCCAAGTTCCCGCTCTCTTCCGTTCACTTCCGCTTTCGCTCTGTGCATTCGCTCGTGCGACAACCCGCTGTTTCAAGGACCCGGTCCTGAAACAACACGATCTTTAAACAAAAATCGATCTACAGAAAATTTTACATCCGTTTTTCGCCGGCCCAAGCCGGTTTCGCAAATTTAGATTTGCGAAAAAAGGCCAATAAAATTATGTTTTCTGCGATTCAAGATTAGACGTCGGGAACGTTTAACTCTGTTTTGCAGGAATTGATGACTGGTATAGCCCTTATGTGTATGTGATGCATGTATGTAATTGTTTCATGACTTGCATGTCGTGATTATGACAATATGGCTGGAGCCACATATATATTGTCCATTTGATGTAATGGCCTGCGTGCCAAATTATGACGATCCTACACGTGACTATGTAATTACTTTATTAATTACGCTAGTTGTAGCTAGTCTCGGTGGATTCATCGTTGGAGGATGGCGTGCATGTACCATGTAGATAGAGATCATCATGGTGAACAGATTGGAGGAGATGGAGATCTCCAAAGAGACACTGGGCTATACCAAGTCATATCTGTGTTGATGCTATTCTCTTATTATGTTCTACTTTCATGTGTAATTCATGTTTATTGTCTACATGCGGTAGTGAAAGTGTAGAACGATCCCTCAGTAATGTTCAAGTCATATGCTTCCCCAAACCTTGCACTGTCATATGTCATGTACAATCAGTGGCGCGCCTATGAAATTAGGGTGTCACTGATTTTCCTTGACCAGGCAGGTTCGTATCGGATACTTACTGCAGAAGGATTGGTTGCTTGAACAAGGTCATCCTAACGGTTAGGGACCTTGAAGCATAAGGAGTTGAGCACGCATAGAGATGCTGGCCAACAACAAGAGTCATATGTGATATGATTAGCAAAGAGTTGCTTACCGATCTACCATGTCCACTAGCGGTGATGCTAAAGCTCACTAGTAGACTTGTTAGTTTGGGTCTTGAATCACTAAAATTCAATAGAGGGATATTGATCTTAGTGGGAGTAAATTTTATTAAAGTTTTAATATCATTTACTCTGTCTTGGATACTTTGTCTTAGTATTTTGCATTTACTTTTGTTGTAGATCAATGGCACCTAGCAATCCACCATTTACTTTACGATCAATCCTTGAGAAAGATAAATTGAATGGAACAAACTATGCGGATTGGATCCGCAACCTAAGAATTGTTCTCAGGGCTAAGAAAAAGGAAGATATTCTAGACACCCCACTACCAGAGGAACCTGCTGATAATGCACCTGCTACTGAGAAAACCGCTTACAAGAAAGCATGTGATGCTGATCTTGAAGTGGGATGCCTGATGCTTGCTAGCATGGAACCAGATCTGCAGATGCAGATTGATAATAACCATACAACCTACGATATGATCGTAGCGCTAGATGAGATGTTCCAGACTCAGGCTAGAACTGAAAGGTTCAATGTTTCTAAATCTCTTGCTGAGACTAAGTTAGCAGAGGGTGCAGCAGTTGGACCACATGTGATCAAGATGGTTGGTTACACTCAGAGGTTGGAGAAGCTAGGCTTCCCAATTGGTCCAGAACTAGCTACTGATTTCATTCTCTCTTCTCTCCCACCTAGCTATGGGAACTTCATCTCGAACTACCATATGCATGGTGCGGAGAGGGGCTTGAATGAGCTATGTGGCATGCTTAAGACAGCAGAGGCAGACATCAAGAAAGGTGCTGGCAGCAGCCATGTGATGGCGATCCAAAACAAGCCTAACTTTAAAAGGAAGGGCAACTTTTGGAAGAATAGGAAGGGCAAGGGCAAGGCCAAAGATGTGATCTCTAAGCCAAACCCTCCTGCACCTGACGCTACTGGACCGACTGCTAATTCTGAGTGCTTCCACTGTAAGGGGAAAGGTCACTGGAAAAGAAACTGCAAGCTGTACTTAGCATCTTTGATAAAGGATGGCGGTGGTAAAGGTACTCCCGCTGCTCATACACTTGTTGTTTATATTGCAGATATTTTCCTCGCTAACTCTTATATTAATTCTTGGGTATTTGATACCGGCTCGGTTGCTCATATTTGCAATACGATGCAGGGAATGATAAGAGGTAGAAGCGTTGGAAAAGGGGAGATTGATTTCCGCGTGGGCAATAATGCAAGAGTTGCTGCGTTGAGCGTCGGGACGATGCAACTACACCTCCCATCAGGATTTATTTTGGAGTTGAATAATTGTTATTTTGTTCCAAGTTTAAGTCGAAACATTGTGTCACCTTCATGTTTGATGAAGGATGGCTATTCATTTGCGAGTAAAGACAATGGTTGTGTAATCTCAAAGAATGATATGTTTGTGGCTTTCGCATCCATTGTGAATGGGTTGTTTATTTTAAATCTTGATGATGCGCCTATGTCTATCTGTAATATTACTGCTAAAAGGCCTCGGCTTAATGAGTTAAGTCCTACCTATATGTGGCATTGTCGTTTGGGTCATATAAGTGAAAACCGCATGAAGAAGCTCCATGCTAATGGGATTCTAACTTCGTTTGATTTTGAATCGTACGAGACATGTGAGGCTTGCTTGCTGGGCAAGATGACCAAGTCGTCTTTCACAGGTCTTCCTGAGAGGGCGTCTAACTTGTTGGAACTTGTACATACTGATGTATGTGGACCAATGAGTACGACAGCTAGAGGCGGATTCCAATACTTCATAACCTTCACTAATGATTTTAGCAGATATGGCTATGTCTATCTGATGAAGCATAAGTCTGAGACATTTGAAAAGTTCAAAGAATTTCAGAATGAGGTAGAGAATGAACATGGCAAGAAAATTAAGACCTTGCGATCTGATCGTGGAGGTGAATATTTGAGCCACGAGTTTAGCAATCATCTTAAGAGTTGTGGAATTGTTCCACAGCTTGCGCCACCTGGAACGCCTCAACGAAACGGCGTGTCCGAGCGACGTAATCGAAATTTGTTAGACATGGTTTGGTCTATGATGAGCCAGTCAGACCTTCCTTTATCGTTTTGGGGATACGCTCTAGAAACAGCCGCTTTCACATTAAATAGGGTACCGTCTAAGTCCGTAGTTAAGACACCATATGAGATATGGACTGGTAAGAGTCCCAGATTGTCTTTTCTAAAGATTTGGGGTTGTGAAGTTTATGTCAAATGACTTATTTCAGATAAACTAACACCCAAGTCGGACAAGTGCTTTTTCGTGGGATACCCAAAGGAAACTTTAGGGTATTACTTCTACAACCGCACAGAAGGCAAAGTGTTTGTCGCTCGAAACGGTGTTTTCTTAGAGAAAGAGTTTCTCAAAAGAGACAAGAGAGGGCAGAAGGTGTATCTTGAAGAAGTTCAAGATGAGCCAACAGAGATTGACTCCACGAGTGATGCTAATGTAGCAGAACAAGTTGAGCTACCTGTGGCAACAGACAGCCCGCCCCAACCACGAACGTCGGCAAGAATCCATGAGTTGCGTGCGGATGTGTTATTGTTAGATGATGACGAACCTGCGACTTTTGCCGAGGCAATGATGGACCCTGATTCCGAGAAATGGCATAGTGCCATGAGATCCGAGATAGATTCCATGGGAGCTAATCAAGTTTGGAACTTGGTTGACCCGCCTGATGGGGTAAGACCCATAGAGTGCAAATGGATCTATAAAAAGAAAAATGATATGGATGGAAACGTCCAAGTTTATAAAGCTCGACTTGTCGCAAAAGGTTTTCGGCAAGTTTAAGGAGTTGACTACGACGAGACTTTCTCGCCGGTAGCGATGCTTAAATCTATCCGGATCATTCTAGCAATTGCTGCCTATTATGACTATGAGATATGGCAGATGGATGTTAAAACAGCCTTTCTAAATGGAAATTTGGAAGAGGACGTGTATATGATACAACCTGAAGGTTTTGTTGATCCAAGCAATGCTGGAAAAATATGCAAGCTTAAGAAATCTATTTATGGATTAAAGCAAGCATCTCGGAGTTGGAATATTCATTTTGATGAGGTGGTCAAAGGGTTTGGCTTCCGTCAAAATGAAGAAGAACCTTGTGTTTACAAGAAGGAAAGTGGGAGCGATGTTGTGTTTCTAATCTTTTATGTAGATGACATACTATTGATTGGGAATGACATTCCGATGTTGCAAACCGTAAAGACTTCACTGAATAATAGTTTTTCTATGAAGGATTTAGGAGAAGCAACATATATTCTGGGCATTAAGATCTATAGAGATAGGTCAAAGATGCTAATAGGATTAAGCCAAGAAACATACATTGATAAGGTGTTGAAGCGGTTCAACATGGAACAGTCCAAGAAAGGGTTCTTGCCTATGTCACATGGCATGCGCTTTAGCGAGAAACAGTGTCCTTCGACATCTGATGAGCGAGAGCGCATGAGTAAGGTTCCATATGCTTCGGCCATTGGTTCCATCATGTATGCCATGATATGTACACGCCCGGGTGTCTCATATGCTCTAAGTGTTGCGAGCAGATATCAAGCTAATCCAGGTGAGAGTCACTGGACACTTGCTAAAAACATCCTTAAGTACTTGAGAAGGACTAAAGATGTGTTCCTAATCTATGGAGGTGAGGAGGAGCTCGTTGTAAATGGTTACACCGATGCTAGCTTCCAAACTGACACAGATGATTCACAATCTCAATCAGGTTTTGTGTTCACAATAAATGGTGGTGCAGTCAGTTGGAAAAGTTCCAAGCAGGAGACCGTGTCTGATTCTACAGCAGAAGCCGAGTACGTTGCAGCTAGTGGAGCTGCAAAGGAAGGTGTTTGGATGAGGAGGTTCCTCATTGATCTTGGTGTGTTTCCAAATGCGTATAGCCCATTGTCTCTACATTGTGATAGCAATGGGGCGATCGCACAGGCTAAGGAACCAAGGAATCACTAGAAGAACAAACATGTACTACGGAAATTTCACCTCATACGAGAGTTCATTGGAAGAGATGAGATTAAGATGTGCAAAATACATACGGATTTGAATGTAGCAGATACTTTGACAAAGGCTCTTCCACAGCCTAAGCATGAGGCGCACGTGAGGTCTATAGGTATTAGATATCTAAAAGATTAACTCTAGTGCAAGTGGGAGACTGTTGGAAATATGCCCTAGAGGTAATCATAGAGATGATGATATTTCTATTGTATCCATGATTTATTATATGTTCATTGAATATCCATTAAAGACAACTTGTATTGATTGACAATTATGTGAATTGTCTGTGAGACTCTTTTACTTGTATGGTTATTCGATAGTTGTCCCTGATCGGAGTTCATGTGAGGACACACATGAATATTAGATCAGCACATGTATTAGTTGATGACTATGTTTCACAAGTCATAGGCATGGAGATGTCAAACTAATAATGTGGGCACATGTATGACATGGGGCTGGACTGACCCAACGTGAGATGTTCTTATTATCTCTTTACACATCATGTACGTTATGTCCTTAGACCTGAGATTGTGGTATGTACTCAAGATATGAATCGACTTACTTAGGGACTATCAAACACAACTTCGTAACAGAGTAATTATAAAGATAGTCTTCGGGTTTGTCAGGAAGTATGCTGTGAGACATAGACGATCAAGATGGGATTTGCCCCTCTCCATGCGAGAGAGAGATATCACTAGACCACTCAAATGATTGGATCATAAAATGCATGGCCGTGCTTAGGTTAAGTGTTAACCTATGAGTTGGACCAAATATTGTGTGGCAAGGGAATTACGTATATGTGATTGTGGTGGTTCGTCAGATATGATCTTTGCGTATACATAGAAGTTGACACATCTTGATAGAGGCCGCTGTCAACTATCGGGCGAGTAGGAGTACTCGGGCCGTGTCTATGTGTGCGTGAACCCATAGGGTCGCACGCTTAAGGGGCTGGAAGCCTGATTCGAGTTGGACTCGAGTCAGACCGGGATTAGGGTTTGCTAATGGGCCTCCAAGTCGGTGGGCTCATTAGGGACGCCTATATAAAGAGGGGTGGCACGACCAGGGTTTGACACCACGTCATTAGACAGCCGTCGCCCACCCCACGCCCGCGCCTATTGCTCCTCGCAGACCTAGCAGTCTGGAGGCGTGACGCTTCCTCCCTGTACGTGTGGGATACCTCGGAGGTGCTGCATTTGGAGCACAAGGACGAACCGCACGTAGAGACGTGAAGGTTGGACGTGAACATCTACACGGCATCGCTGCGACGCGCACGTCTACACCGAGAAGTCTTCCGCTGCACCTGCGCGTCTAGTGGAAATCCTGTGATCTATAACTAGCAGTAGTTCCTGGTTTATGGGGTCAAAATTTTGTGCAATCAGCTAACGTAGCTTTCGGCTAGCGTAGCATCCACATAACCCTTCACCACGACCATTGCTGAAGCATATGCATCACCTGATGCAGAATATTGGAAGGATGCAGTCCGTAGCGAAATGGACTCCATTATGGAAAATGATACTTGGGAAGTGACAGATAGACCAGTGGGTTGTAAGCCAGTTGGCTGTAAATGGGTATTTAAGAAAAAGTTTAGGCCTGACGGTACTATTGAAAAGTACAAGGCGAGGCTTGTGGCTAAAGGTTACACACAAAAACAAGACGAGGATTTCTTTGATACCTACTCACCTTTTGCCAGATTAACTACAATCCGAGTGCTATTATCCGTGGCTGCTTCTCATGGTCTTCTTGTTCGTCAAATGGATGTGAAGACAGCTTTCATTAATGGAGAGTTGGAGGAAGAAATTTATATGGATCAGCCCGATGGATTTATAGCACAAGGACAAGAGGGCAAGGTGTGCAAGTTACTCAAATCCTTGTATGGTCTAAAGCAGGCACCCAAACAGTGGCATGAGAAGTTTGATAATACTTTAACCTCTGTTGGGTTTGCTGTAAATGAGGCTGATACCTGTGTGTACTACCGTTATGGTGGGGGCAAAGGAGTAATCTTGTGCTTGTATGTTGACGACATACTGATCTTTGGGACAAGCATCGATGAAATTAATGATGTAAAATCATTCTTATCCTAAAACTTTGACATGAAGGATTTGGGGGAAGCTGATGTGATTCTTAATATTAAACTTAATAAGGGCGAGAATGGGATTACTCTTTTGCAGTCTCATTATGTGGAAAAGGTTTTGAGCCGCTTTGGCTATATGGACAGCAAACCTTCTCCAACACCCTATGATCCTAGTCTAATTCTTCGAAAGAATTGGAGGCTAGGAAAGGATCAACTGAGATACTCCCAGATTATTGGCTCAGTGACGTATTAAGCTAGCGCAACCCGCCCTGACATCTCATTTGCTGTAAGCAAGTTGAGTAGATTCACATCTAGTCCACGAGATGATCATTGGTGCGGTATTGATCGAGTAATGCACTATCTAAAGGGTACAATGAGCTATGCAATTCACTATTCAGGGTACCCAGGTGTACTTGAAGGATATAGTGATTCAAATTGGATTACATATGCTGATGAGCTAAAGGCCACTAGTGGATATATATTCACTTTAGGAGGTGGTGTCGTCTCTTGGAGATCTTGTAAGCAGACAATACTTACAAAATCGACAATGGAGGCAGAGCTCATAACTCTGGACACAACCTCTACTGAAGCTGAATGGTTGAGAGAACTGTTGATGGACTTGCCTGTGGTTGAAAAACCGATTCCTGCTATTCTCATAAATTGTGATAACCAAACGGTTATTACGAAGGTGAAAAATAAACAGGATAATATGAAGTCCAACAAACATGTGAAATGTAGACTGAAGTCTGTTAGGAAATTGAGAAACTCCGGAGTAATAGCTGTGGACTACATCCAGACAGCTAAGAACCTGGCAGATCCCTTTACCAAGGCACTATCACGTACTATGATTGATAATGCATCGAAGGAGATGGGACTGAGACCCATGTGAGTTAACCTCAGTAGTAACCCAACCTATGTGATCGGAGATCCCGTGAATTAGGATCTGCGAAAAACAAGCTGCTGGTTGACGGGAGAGTATACCTTTACTTAACCCACTCCATTAGAGATACAGTACTCTCATTTCTGTAAGGCAGAATGACTTTGTCTTAATGTGTTCTGAGGCTTTATAGCAAGATATTGTCCTACAGAGTATCTGTGTATGAACACACCTATGTGAGCTTAACTGTTAGTCACAGTTTGTGAGATTTGGGAATTCTCTAAGAAGCTCATGAAGTGAGATAGGAGTATGACTTATACGCTTCACTCGCGGGGTAGGCAAATGGCAGCCTAGTATGAGTCAAGACGTCAAGTGAAGCTCGTTCGCACCAAACTGCCAATTCAAGGCCTAGTCCATTGTACAGTTGTGAACGAGTCTAGCTTGTCGCTCTAGGTGGATGTTCAACCTTAATCGGTCTCCACTGAATAGCTGGTATACTAACAGTACGGTACAGGGAGGATGAAGAGTGCCTCTGGGATCTGGTGGGGGATTGTTAGAAGATTTGGGCCTGGCCCAAATAAATATTCCAAATAAATCCCAAAGGCCCATCACACATGCATGGTATGGTGGGGGACTTTAGTCCCACATTGCTACTCTAGAAGGAGGGAGGCCAGCTTATATAGTTGAGCTATCTCTAACTGGTTGAAGCTATTGAGGAGAGGCAAAGGAAGTAACCCACACGCGCGCTCGCTCGCCTCGCCTCGCCTCGCTGGGCCGGGGCGGGGCGGGGCGGGGCGGGGCGACTCGCGCGGGGGCGCACGACATGCGCGTGAATGGTCCGACCGAGACCTTGCGGGTGCGCGGCTTCCTTTTGCCACTCGATATTTTTGCATGCATGGAGAAATTGCGCTGGCCTATTTTACCAAGCACTTATTCTCGTATTAATGGTGATTGGCTCATACACTAATGGTAGGTTCAATCACATTAATATTATGATTACGCGGTTGTCTCTTTCTAAAGATACAACTGCGGCATGTGTATAAAAGAAGGACTAGACGTCGTCCTCCGCACAACACATTCTCCTCCTCCTCTGCCCGAGTGTTGCGTTGCTGCTGTCGACCCCATCCCGCCGCCGACGTGCCATCGGTGCCGGGAGAGCAGGATCTCCGAAGCCCGCGTCTCCTCGTGTCCCTGCACGGGGAAGGGGACGTATAAGGTTTTTGGGAAGCGTCATCGCGACTGCTCGCTGGACGTCTTCTTCCCTCTACGCCGACTTCGCCGGTCTTCATCATCGGTCTGCTTCGTCTTCTCTTGCGCTAGTTCCTAGTGCCGACAACCCCACTGTAAGCATGCCTTCGATCCCACTGTTCTTCTATTTCGTGTTCTTCATGTTACTAGCGATACATAGCCTGGATATGTCTCAGATCTTACTGCTAGTGGTAGATTATACATCTATGATGCATGCTGTTTATCTTTTCCTCATTGTCGGAATTAATTTATGCATCGCTAAATTGCTATTATTTCCAACAACAACTGCCTCGGTTTAAAGGTCATAGTAAATCTAATATTTTCCAAGACGGTTGACATGTCCACCTTGGTAAATCAAATAAATAATAAAAAAGAACCCATGGACAAGGCCCGTGAACCCATCCACGGCCCATCGAGCCCCATCTACATCTGCGATCGCTGCTAACTAGATCTGCGTGCCATTGTCGTCGCCATCGCCAGATCTGGTTGCGCCCATTGTCGATCCAACATCTGGAGATGTCACCGCCCTCGATCCACCGTTGGGGGATGTCACCATCCTTGATCCAACACTGGTGGACGGGCCTGCCATGGATTCACAACTATCAACGAAATATGGTCGATAGCCCACCTAGAGGTATGCCCAAGGTGGTAGAGTAGAGGGAAATGTGTGTAATACGATGATCCAGACGTGACGCAAGGCAAAACTATATGAACACATAGGTTTATCCAGGTTCGGACCGTTAGCTTTAGCGTAATACCCTACGTCTTGCGTCGAGTTACGTATTCTGTACCGGAATCAATCTGTTTTTGAGGGGGTCCCAGCTCGCCTTACATAGTCACGAGGAGCAGGGTTACAAATCTCAGCAGATCGGATCTATCAAAGGGATAAAGAAACTAAGCTAGTTACAATCGATATACCACACGAGATGCGGTACTTTCCCTAACCGACTAGGTTTCCTTGACCTCTAATCCTGCAACGCCCTTAACTTCGCCGCCCAACCAGGTGGGCTTCCTGCCCGACCATGGGCCACGTCACGTCAGGCCTCAACAGCGAGTTGGGTCGGCTTCTTCGATGTAGCCCAAGTCTAGCCGCAAGGGTATGTGGGTCCATCCCCCCACAGCTAGTCCCCGAGCACAATGAATCTTGGAGCGATGTAAATTCTTGGTGATGTTCTTGACAACATTAAACTGGTCCCGATTCCTAAACCGAGTCTCCGACCAGGTTATATTCTGATATTCGCCATTTCACGAAACCCACAAGACACAATATGCTCTTTTGTGAAAAAGGAAAAATATCATGTATTGGCCATGATGAAGTGTGCCCACTTTATACTATTTAATATAATGTATAAGCAAGCCTTGCTTGAAAATATTCCGACTATCTCTGGTAGTCGAGCATACTCACCGACCAGGTGAAAGTGTGCCCACTTAGTCCCCGAACCTGACATCAGATGACTCGGTCACGTGGTGTCAGGGTCTAGAATAATAACTAAACATATGTACACGAGCGACTGAGCACCATGTATACACAGTAGTCTCCAAAGTTGGCAATAGGTGACTCAGTCACATAGTGTCAAGGTCAAAAAAGAAGAAGAAAAAACCATATACATACGCGAACAAGCGTCATGTATACACGGTAGTCCCCAAACTTGGCAATAGGTGACTCAGTCACATAGTGCCAAGGTCAAAAAAGAAGAAGAAAAAACCATATACATGTGACAACAAGCGCTATGTTGTACATCCTGTCTTTTTTTTGTAGCCCCAACATTTGTAAATGTTAGAGGTATAGGCTGAGAACTTCAGTGCTATCCACCAAGTTCTGCGAGGCTACTAAAGCTTAGCTATGTGGAATGCATGGCGTTGTCACATGTAGGCCTATAACTGGTGCTCTAACTAGTTCCCAGCTTTGCTGAAAAGACTTAGTTGAAGCGACCGACCAGTCCCTAGAGTAACGGACAAGGTTGGTCATGGAGAGTACGTGGCTCTGCCAGGTGTAGGCTTGAAACTCGTGCTCTAACCAGTCTCTAGCTTTGCTGAGAAGGCAGGCGAAGCGATCAATCAGTCCCCAGTGTAACTGGCGGAGCTAGTCATGAAGAGTAAGGTCTATAACTGGTGCTCTGACCGGTCCTAGCTTTACTAAGGAGACTGGCGAAACAACCGACCATTCTCCAGTGTAACTGGCGGGGCTGGTCATGAAGAGTACGCGGCTCTGCCACTTGTAGTCCTGCAACTGGTGCTTTGCAGCTTTGCTGAGAAGGTCGGCGAAGCGACCGACCAGTCCCCAGTGTAACTGACGGGGCTGGTCATGGAGAGTACGTGGCTCTGCCGTGTGTAGGCCTGAAAGTGGTGCTCTCACCAGTCCCAGCTTTGCTGAGAAGGCCAGCAAAAACTTTGTATTTATTAAGACGACATTTTCCATTAAAGGGCTACATGATTAAAAAAGGCTTTAATATGTTGGACTCATAACTGGGCCATGTCGAGGCCCATATCGTCCAACGTAATACGAAAAGTAGTGGCACGGTTTCCCAAAAACCCTGAAGCCGGAGGGTCGCGTCGCTTGATATAAAAAGTGAATCATCGTCAGATCTGATCCTCATTTCACCGGTTACCAATTTTGCTGGTGCATGCTTTGTCATACTTGATCTTGTACTGAAATATCTTCTGTCATTTCAAAATTCTCCTCACCTTCATATTGGGTTCTTCCTTAAGTATAGAGTACAATGATCAGGCAATTAAGGTAGATATCAACTATTGGTGCCTCTGATCTAAACTTGTTGATGTGCTAGTGTTTCGACCGATAATTTTTGTGATCTTGAACTTCCTGTGTCCTTTTGTTTCCGAGAACAAACTCTCCAGTTACATTCAACCTTCTCACACACCATTGTGTACCGCCGCTCTGCATAGGAATGTCTCACCTTGAAAGGTCAGTTACGTTTCACAAAGTACTCATATAACCACCTTCTCAATATAGGCAAGTCCTTGAACAACAGACCCTTCTGGATTTCAATGTTATTGCCTGCCTCTGGAGCATCTAGTAGCTCATGATCCCTGCCTTCTGCATATGCACTATGACAATTACAAAGATTGTTGAATTCATGAACTGCTGGATCCACGATCAAGGCAAAAGCGTCTGATCAACTCAACATCTTGCTCTTACAGTGCTCCAAGAGGGCGGTCATCATCTAAATCAGCGACTCTTGTCGTCTCATAAGGCTCCTCTTCATCAGCAATCTGAACGTCCACACTGTTAGAGGCCCTACAGAATTGCTCCACATTGGCTGTAGGGGCCACAACTGTCGCACCAACATTATGTGGAATGTCTCCTACATGGCAAGGAAACAATATCCATTGCATTTAGAAAAAGGAATAAAAGAATAGCAAAAGCCAGTATTAAATGGAGACAAGAATGAAACCGTGAACCAACACTTACTTGGATGGTTCTGGTTCAACGGGATCTCGTGAGGGGCCGCACCAACATCATCGCTTCGACATTCAATTAGAATAGGGTGACAAATTCCATCCTCATTCGGGGCGGATTGCGCATCGGGCACCACAACAACATGTTCCACATCCATAGCATCAGTGGGCAATAGGTGATCACAAGGGGCGGGTCCTCATGATGGGGTGAATAACCACGAGGGGTGGGATCATTGGACAACTTCAGCACCACCAGATTGAAGCATCGAGTAACCATCTAAATTATGAGGTAACCATCTAAATTATGAGGTAACCATCTAAATTTAGTAACCCTTTTCATGCTATCTATGTTACTACCTAGCTAAATATCTCACTAACTATGTTGCTATCTATCTATATAACTAACTAACTAACTAGATAGTAACTATCTACGTTACTAACTATCTAGGTTACTAACCAGCAAGGTTACTAACTAGCTAACTAACTACTAAAATTACTAACTATCTAGGTTACTAAATTTGCTAACATATTAACTAACTAAATTTGCTAAGTAACTAAATTAACTAACTAACTAAATTTAATTACTCACTAAATTTAATAATTAACTAAATTTAATTACTCACTAAATTTAATAACTAACTAAATTACTAAATTTAATTACACACTAAATTTAATAACTAACTAAATTTGCTAACTAACTAAATTTAATTACTCATTATTTAATAACTAACTAAATTTGCTAACTAACTAAATTAACTAACAACTTAAATTTAATTACTAACTAAATTTAATAACTAACTAAATTAACTAACTAACTAAATTTAATTACTAACTAAATTTACTGACTAAACAAATTTGAAAAAACTAACATTGCCTTGCCGTAGACGAAGCGCAGGGAGACGGCACGGGCGGGCAGGGGACGCGGCGCCCAGATGGACGGCGACCGCGACCAGACGCGGAAGGCAGTGGCTCTGGGTGGCTGGCGACGGCCGAGGCACGACCAGATGGACAACGGCGGCTGCGGGGCACCCGGACGGTGGCAGCCGGGGGCGCGGCCTGACCGGGCTAGTCAGACGGCAGACAGGCGACGGCGTGGCACAGAACGAGAACGAGGGAGAGAGGTCGGCGGCGAACGGTCGGACGACAGCGGCGGTGGCGCGGACAGCGGCGGCACGGAGGAGTTGGCAGGAGGTGAGCGAGGGAGAAAGTGGGAGCCGCCGACCGGACAGTATATTCCGACCTCGGTGCCGAGAACTGCGGCGCCGGGTAGGCGTCATGACCCGTGATGCCAAGGTAGCTGCCATGTCAGCGCCACCTTGGCTACTGCGGTAGCGTGGCAGAACCTTTGCGCTATGAGTCACGATACCGAGCCATGTTACCTCGGCGCCGTGACTCACGGCACCGACCCCAAAGTGTAAAGATGTAAATACGCGGGGATAAACATGAATTTTGTTCAAAAAGAGCTAAATTGCAAAAAAAAAAAAAAAAATGGGGCGCTGACGGTGCAGTCGCGCCTGATTGCGCATGGCGCTGACATAGTGGCATGCGGCTCCTAGCCACGGGTTTGCATCCTCTGGCATACCTCTCCGACCATAATATGCTTCTTATACTTCTCTATCATGTTTAATTCCCATGCTTTCACTTAAAAAAAATATCCCAGGCTTAAAGCTATCCTGCTATTCATGGTCTACAGAATTTTATCTAAAAATATAAATGTAGATAGATGGTTTATATTGCAAAGGGAACTTAAATAGCATCACGTACAACTCTAACATGCAATCTTGTGCCAAAAATAGCAGTGCAAGCTGAACAATAGAACCCCATATATGATTATATGAAATTAATGTACATCATATAGAGGGTACTGAAGCTCAGTTTATTGAGAGAACCAGTTTATGTTGGAAATAATAGCAATTTAGTGACGCATAAATTAATTCTGATAATGAGGAAAAGATAAACAAAATACATCATCGATGTGTAATCTACCGCTACCAGTATGATCTGAGACATATTCAGACTATGTATCGCTAATAACACGAATAACATGAAATAGAAGAACAGTGAGATTGAAGACATGCTTACAGTGGGGTTGTCGGCACTAGGAACTAGTGCAAGAGAAGACGGAGCAGACCGTTGACGAAGACCGGCGAAGTCGGCGTAGAAGTAAGAAGACGTCCAGCAAGCAGTCGCGATGACGCTTCTCAGAAACCTTATACGTCTCCTACCCCGTGCAGGGACGCAAGGAGACGCGGGCTTCAGAGATCCTGCTCTCCCGGCACCGATGGCACGTCAGCGGTGGGATGAGGTCGACAGCAGCAGCGCAACACTAGGGCAGAGGAGGAGGAGAATGTGTTGTGTCTAGAGGACGACGTCTCGTCCCTTTTTATAAACATGCCGCAGCTGCATCTTTAGAAAGAGACAATCGCGTAATCACAGTATTAATGTGATTGAACCTACCATTAGTATACGAGTCAATCGCCATAAATACGAGAATAATTGTTTGCTAACACAGACCAACGCAATCTTCTCCATGCATGCAAAAATATCGAGTGGCAAAATGATGCTGCACACCCGCAAGGCCTCGGCCGGACCATTCACGCGCATGTCGTGCGCCTCGCCTCGCCTCGCCACACCCTGGCGAGGCGAGACGAGCGCGCGTGAGTTTCTTCCTTTGGCCTCTCGTCAATACCTTCAACCAGTTGGAGATAGCTCAACTATATAAGCTGGTCTCCCTCCTTTTAGAGTAGCAATGTGGGACTAAAGTCTCTCACCATACCATGCATGTGTGATGGGCCTTTGGGATTTATTTGGAATATTTATTTGGGCCAAGCCCAAATCTTCTAACAATCTCTCACCAGATCCCAGAGGCACTCTTCATCCTCCTTATACCAAAGTACTATTAATATATCAGCTATTTAGTGGAGACCGATTAAGGTTGAACATCCACCTAGAGCAACAAGTTAGGCTCGTCCACGAGTACACAATTGTTTAAGCCTTGAATTGGCAGTTTGGTGCGAACATGGTTCACTTGACGTCTTGACTGATACTAGGCTGCCATATGCCTACCCCGCGAGCGGAGCGTATAAGTCATACTCATATCTCACTTCATGAGCTTCTCTGCGACTAACAGTTAAGCTCATATAGGTGTGTTCTTACAACGATATTTCGTAGGACAGTATCTCGCTATAAAGCCTCAGAACACATTAAGATAAAGTCAACATGCCTTACAGAGATGAGAGTATTGCATCTCCAACAGAGTGGGTTAAGTAAGAATGTACTCTCCCGTCAACCAACAACTTGTTTTTTCCAGATCCTAATTCACAGGATCTTCGATCACATAGGTTGGGTTACTACTGAAGTTAACTCACATGAGTCTCAGTCCCATCTCCTTCGATGCATTATCAATCACAGTACGTGATAGTCCTTTGGTAAAGGGATCTGCCAGGTTCTTAGCTATTTGGATGTAGTCCACAGCTATTACTCTGGAGTTTCTTAATTTCCTGACAGACTTCCGTCTATGTTTCACATGTTTGTTGGACTTCGTATTATCCTGTCTATTTTTCACCTTCGTAATAACCGTTTGGTTATCACGGTTTATGAGAATATCAAGAATTGATTTTTCAACCACAAGTAAGTCCAACAACAGTTCTCTCAACCATTCAGCTTCAGTAGAAACTGTGTCCAGAGCTGCGAGCTCTGCCTCTATTGTCGATTTTGTAAGTATTGTCTGCTTACAACATCTCCAAGAGACGACACCACCTCCTAAAGTGAATATGTATATCCACTAGTGGCCTTTAGCTCATCAGCATCTGTAATCCAATTTGAATCACTATATCCTTCAAGTACACCTGGGTACCCTGAATAGTGAATCGCATAGCTCATTGTACCCTTTAGATAGTGCATTACTCGATCAATACCGCACTAATGATCATCTCCTGGACTAGATGTGAATCTACTCAGCTTGCTTACAGCAAATGAGATGTCAGGACAGGTTGCGCTAGCTAGATACATCAATGAGCCAATAATCTGGGAGTATCTCAGTTGATCCTTTCCTAGCCTCTGATTCTTTCGAAGAATTAGACTAGGATCATAGGGTGTTGGAGAAGGTTTGCTATTCATATAGCCAAAGCGGCTCAAAATCTTTTCCACGTAATGAGACTACAAAAGAGTAATCTCATTCTCGACCTTATTAAGTTTAATATTAAGGATCACATCAGCTTCCCCCAAATCATTCATGTCAAAATTTTGGGATAAGAATAATTTTACATCATTAATCTCATTGATGCTTGTCCCAAAGATCAGTCTGTCATCAACATACAAGCACAAGATTACTCCTTTGCCCCCACCATAACGGTACTACACACAAGTATCAGCTTCATTTACAGCAAACCCAACAGAGGTTAAAGTATTATTAAACTTCTCATGCCACTGTTTGGGTGCCTGCTTTAGACCATACAAGGATTTGAGTTACCTGCACACCTTGCCCTCTTGTCCTTGTGCTATAAATCCATCGGGCTGATCCATATAAATTTCTTCCTCCAACTCTCCTTGAAAAAAAGTTGTCTTCACATCCATTTGATGGACAAGAAGATCATGGGAAGCAGCCACGGATAATAACACTCGGATTGTAGTTAATCTGGCAACAGGTGAGTAGGTATCAAAGAAATCCTCGTCTTGTTTTTGTGTGTAACCTTTAGCCACAAGTCTCGCTTTGTACTTTTCAATAGTACCATCAGGCCTAAGTTTTTTCTTAAATACCCATTTGCAGCAAAATGGCTTACAAACCACTGGTCTATCTATCACTTTCCAAGTACCATTTGCCATGTTGGAGTCCATCTCGCTATGGATTGCATCCTTCCAATATTTTGCATCAGGTGATGCATATGCCTCTGCAATGGTCGTGGGTGTATCATCCACGAGGTAGACAGTGAAGTCTTCACCAACGTATTTTGCAACCCTTTGTCTCTTACTCCTTCTTGGAGGTACAACACTGTCATCCTCTTCATTACCAAGTGGCTTTACAATTGGTTCAATTATGGGTATGAGTTCAGGGGTAAATTCAGTTGATGAACTAGGCAAGGAACAAGCACCTTTCATCGGGAATATATTCTCAAAGAAAGTAACATCCCGTGACTCTATAAGTGTATCAACTAAAATACTAGGCGTCTCTGATTTTATCGCTAAAAACTTATACGTCGTGTTGTGGTACGCATATCCCAAACGAACACAGTCAACTATCTTAGGTCCGAGCTTGCATTTCTTATTAACTGGTACGCTAACCATTGTCAAACAGCCCCACGTACGCAAGTAATGCAGTGAATGTTTTCTTCCTTTCCATCCTTCATATGGAGTCACAACACTATTTTTAGTGGGAACTCTATTCAGAACATGACATGTTGTCAAAACAGCCTCCTCTCACCATGCCTTTGTCATACCGGACATTCCTAACATGGCATTTACCAAGTCCATTAGCGTTCGGTTCTTTCTTTCGGCAACCCCATTAGATTGAGGTGAATATGGAGGTGTGAAAGGTCCAAATTGGCTAGAGGGGGTGAATAGCCTAATTAAAAATCTACAAAATCACTTAGGTAAACACTATTAGTATAACAAAAGGCGAAGCTTTTTGCGCAAGCCTAATAGTGTGCTGCAAGCCACCTATCCAACAATTCTACCTAATAGAACTATGTCACACAAACTATTTGAGCCAGTATCAAATGCGGAATAATACAATCTAGCTTTAGCATAAGAATGATACACAAGGAATGTATATGAAACAAGTGTGTACAAATAATAAACTACTCAAGCTAATCACAATGAACTACACAAAGAATATAACAAAAGATATACAACAAGTGATAGTATCTATATGAATGGAATTGCTCAAAGTAAATACACAAAGTAAATGAGCTAGATAGAAGTGGTTTCACCGAGCCTTCGGGATCGTCTAGTAGAGAGCCAATCACTGGTGAAATCCACTCGTGATGTCAATCACCAAGAATGTGAAGATGAAGACCAATCACCAAGATGAATGTGCAATTACAATAAGCACACGGGACACCAAGATTTATCCTGAGGTTCACGTGCTTGCCGGCACGCTACTCCCCGTTGTGTCGACCAACACTAGGTGACCCGGTGGCTAATCGGCGCAAAGCCAAGCTCACTAAGAGCGCCACAAGAATCTACCACTAGTGAGGTAGCTCAATGACACGAGCAATCCACTAAGGATGCCTCTTGCCGCTCCGGCGAGGTGAGGCTCCAAAACCTCTCACAATCACGATCGGTGGTGGCCAAGAACAATCTCCTTCTCTTGCCAAAACCACCTCAACACATCCAAGCCGTCTAGGCACCGGCAAATGCCAAGAGTAACAAGAGAACTCAATGCCGATGCGTAGAACTAGTGCCACTAGATTGAACTCTTTTCAAATCATGCACTAGATCACTCAATCTCACTAGGTTTTATCAAATCAACTTGGGAGATGAGTTGGGAAACTTGTCAATGCTCACTAGTATGCTTAGGAATCAGAATGTGCAAGGGTGAGTCCATATGAGCCGGCCAAGCCCCTTAAATAGGCCATCCAAGACGACCTAGCCATTGGGCTGGAATCGGGGTCATCGGACGCGCCGATGATCAACCATCAGACGCTGCCCCAGCGTCCGATGCTCCGGATGGAGCCACGTGTCCCCCTGATATGAAATCTACCCGTTAGATCCCAACAGTCATATCACTTCGCGCCACGGTTAAAGTGACATCGGACACGCCGATGCCAGGCATCGGACGCTCCGATGCTACTACTCGATTTAGCACTTTTCTGTGCCACATCGGACGCTCCGGCACTCTCACATCGGATGCTCAACCCCTATGTCCGATGACCATGCAGAGAGGTTCCAGAGAGGGTCAAATCACATCGAACGCGTCCGATGGATCTGCATCGGACGCAGGCCAGCGTCTGATGCTCCCTGAAAAACATGCTCGCGCCACGTCACAACCATCGGACTCTGCAACAGTGTTTTGCCAGCGTCCGATGCTCCCTCAACAAATGTCAGTGGTTAGGGTTTGTCACCGGACGCTCGGCCCAGCGTCCGATGCTGCCGCCAGCAGCGTCCGATGCCCCTAACACAGCACCTTTTAATTTCTAACTTCTACCCTTGCTTCCATGTGCCAACACCAAAGTGTTTCATCACTTGTGTACGTGTGTTAGCATTTTGCAAAGCATTTTCCAAGGGTTTTGTTGGTCACTCACTAGGTCTATAGCATCGATATATTAGAGAACACCTAGTGGCACTTGAACACCGCATAAGCCGTGAATAATCTCCTCTTAATAGTACGGCTATGTATCCTAAATGTGATCACACTCGCTAAGTGTCTTGATCACCAAAACAAAGAGCCCTATAGGTTATACCTTTGCCTTCAGGCTTCTTTGCTCCATCTTTTCTCTTCTTCTTGCAATTTACCAACAGTAGAGCACTTGATTACTTGAGTTGTATATGGCCAACACCATCCTCCATGGTTGCCACCTTGCTAGCTCCACAACTTGGCTTGGTCTTAATCCTTCCTTATAAGCTACACACATGCTTAGCAATAGGATTAGACCAAATAGGTTTCATCAATTAGCCAAAACTAAACTAGGGCTTTCAAGGTGTCCGTTCATGAATTATTCTATTCTCCTAACAGAAGAAATCAAACTCATTGGAAAAATATTCACCACCACGATCAGACCTAACACGTTTTATTTTCTTTTCTAATTGATTTTCCACCTTAGCTTTATAAGTCTTAAAACATTATAACGCCTCATCTTTAGTTTTTAGAAGAAACACATAAGAGTATTTTGTTGCATCATCAATTAAAGTCATAAGTATCTTTTTCCTCCCTTTGTCAACACACCATTCATCTCGCAAATATCAGAATGTATGAGCTCTAATAATGTTGTGCGCCTGTCATCTACAGCCTTGTGTGGCTTAGGAGGTTGCTTCGCTTGCACGCACGCTTGATATTTAGAGCCTTTGACAGTCGAAAAATTCGGAATTAAATTCATGTTGGATAGACGCGTCATACAACCAAAATTAATGTGACACAGACGTAAATGCCATACACCAGCCACTGAATTATTTGAGTCACAAATATGGTTCACCACTTTATTAAAAAACCAGAGAGAGAAAAACGGAAAAAGCCTTCGCTATCATAGCCTTTTGCCAATAAATTGGCCATACCTCGAGATGACTACTTTATTCAACTCAAATACCAGTTTGAATCCATCTCGACACAAGGGGATCCACTAACGAGGTTCTTCTTTATTGAGGGGGCATGCTGCATGTTCTTGAGCCGCACAATCTTTCCTGAAGTGAACTTCAGATCGACCGAACTAACACCAAGAACAGTAGCATGGGAGCCGTTCCCCATCACGACGGGTGAACCTCGTGCGTCCTGGTAAGATGAAAACATAGAGATATCAGTACAAACATGAATATTGGCCCATGTATCTATCCACCAATCATTAGATTAACATACAGAAAATACGCTTGGTAAATAATTACCGTACCCAGATCCGCTAGGATCGCCAATAGTCACGTTGGCAGATTTCTGCCCTTGCTGATTCTTCTTTCCTTTGCGGTTCTTGCACTTCTTGGCGATGTGCCCAGTCTCACCACAAACGAAGCAAACAACTTCATCCATGTTCATCTTCTTCTTCTTGAACTGAGTAGTCTGATTAGGCCTTTGCTTGTTCTTACCAGCGTGCTGCATCACGTTGGTGCTGGACTGCCCTTCAGGTGCTCTTAGTGGAGCATCCTTTGCCCGAGCCTTCTCTTCAATATCAAGACCAACCAACAAATCTTCAATAGAGATTTTCTGTCTTTTATGTTTCAGAGTTGTGGCAAAGTTTCTCCATGTAGAAGGCAACTTGATAATAATGTCACCCCGCCACAAATTTATCAGGCAAGACATGACCAAGCTGTTCGAGTTCCCTCACAATGAATTGGAACTCATGAGCCTGTTCCATGACAGAATGGTTATCAACCATTTTGAAGTCGTGGTACTGCTCCATCTCGTACAACTCGCGTCTAGCGTCTGAGGCTGAGAACTTATGTTCAAGTGTCTCCCATAGTTGAACATCACTTTTGATGTTCATATAAACATCACATAGCTGGTCCGAGAGAACGCTAAGAACGCATCCGACGAAAATCGTCGTAGCCGCAGTGAAATCTTGCACCTCTTTCTCAGATCCGAGAGGTAGTGTGGGAGGATCACTAACGATCCAAAATACGCCCATAGTCGTGAGTCACAACTGA
This sequence comes from Coix lacryma-jobi var. lacryma-jobi, assembly GCA_009763385.1. Classification (NCBI taxonomy): domain Eukaryota; kingdom Viridiplantae; phylum Streptophyta; class Magnoliopsida; order Poales; family Poaceae; genus Coix; species Coix lacryma-jobi. The sequence goes on from CM019831.1 coordinate 89,396,233, forward strand.
GCTCTCGTCTGCCATCTCTTAAAATTCACACCAGTGAATTTCTCCGGTTTCATTACATCAGTAATTCCATCCATCACTAAATGCTTATAAGGTTTTTGGATTGTTGGAAATAATAGCAATTTAGTGACGCATAAATTAATTCTAACAATGAGGAAAAGATAAACAACATGCATTGTAGATGTGTAATCTACCACTAGCAGTATGATCCGAGATATATCGAGACTATGTCTCGCTAATAACACGAAGAACATGAAATAGAAAAACAGTGGAATTGAAGGCATGCGTACAGTGGGGTTGTCGGCACTAGGAACTAGCGCAAGAGAAGACGAAGCAGACCGTTGATGAAGACCGGCGAAGTCGGCGTAGAAGGAAGAAGACGTCCAACGAGCAGTCGCGATGGCTCTTCCCAAAAACCTTATACGTCCTCTACCCCGTGCAGGGACGTGAGGAGAGTGACAAAAGGAAGCCGTGCACCCGCAAGGCCTCGGTCGGACCATTCACGCGCATGTCGTGCGCCCTGCGCGAGTCGCCTCGCCTTGGCAAGGCAAGGCGAGCGAGAGCGCGGGTGGGTTTCTTCCTTTGACTCTCCTCAATAGCTTTAACCAGTTGGAGATAGCTCAACTATATAAGCTGGCCTCCCTCCTTCTAGAGTAGCAATATGGGACTAAACTCCCCCACCATACCATGCATGTGTGATGGATCTTTAAGATTTATTTGGGATATTTATTTGGACCAAACCCAAATCTTCTAACAGTTAGTTTATGCAGACTACAACAACAAAAGTAGGTTTGCATCAGTGACAGCTAGGAGCACCATTAACATATTGTTAACACCAGATTTTCGCATGCACGAGATGATGACAAGAGGGCCCAGCCAGCAGTAAGAGGAGCATTCGGTAAATGACCGGACGGTCAGCTAGTTTTCGGGATTTCGGCAAATGCCTGTATAATTGACTGTTTTGCGAAACGGTGACTCCATTCGGGAAATGAAAATGGCTTGCGCGAGAAAATACGTGACAATGGAGGACGCTGAGAAGAATAGGAATGATATTTGTATCTTTCCAAAATTCGTTTTATAAGTCGTAATCGTTTAGGACTCATGTTTCGTCCAGGGTATAAATATAAACCCTCGACCATTGTAAAAAGGGTTCACAACCATATCAATACAAATCGGCCTCGTGCCACCTTCGAGTCCCTAGTCGTGTCGTCGAGTTCTTCGAGAGGAATCATCGATCCGTCGACCTTCGTAAGTACCGGCAACCTTGCTATCATGTCTAGTATCATGCGGTGGATTTAGATATGATGCAAGTAGTCTCGTATGTTAAGCTTAGTATCGTGCGGCGGATTTAAGCTTATGACGGGAAGTTTTTGCTTATGCCTTGTTTCGTGCGGCGGATTGAGTCATGAGTAAAAATAGTTATCGGCTCTATTAGATTTGGCAGATCTAATAGATTCATTAAGTTATCATGTGCTATATATTTTATTTATTTAATTCTTGTAACACTCTTTTGCCCAATCTAGATTGATCTTTGTTCGGCCTTGTCGCACGAGTTTGCTTGTGCTTTCTTTTAATCATAAGATCATGATGGCCGAATCAACTTTCAATCTAGATTGTCACATGTTGTGGGTTCATGCATGTCAATCATGGTTAGGCTTTGATGAAACTAGGTGTCGTGCGGCAGATGCAGGTTTTAGATTAGTTTAATCATGCTTGCTTGTTTGTTCCTTCTTCATGGACCCCAATTCGGCTGGTTTGCGGATTTTGGTTAAGCTTACACGAGTAATGAGCTTTTATAGATCTGTTCAAATACATACATGCTTTTAGCTTGTTATAATTAGATTGTATCATGCGGTGGATTAATCTAATTATAAGAAGTGGTGTTGACTTATAGCAAGTGGTATCATGCGGTGGATTAGCTTTGCTTGAGTTTGCACCTGACCGGTTTATGAAAACTAAACGTGCGGCAGATTAGTTGGACTAGCCTATGCATGTGTTATTTGAATAGATCTATATTTGCAAGTTACCTGTTTATAATATCTTTAATTTGTTCAAGCATGTCTTTCTTTACATATGCATTCGGCAGTTGATATGCTTTACATACTCTGTTCTCATATTAGCCGAATGACTTTACAAACATGCTCTGACAGACAGCTTCTATAGCTGTGTACCGTCGTGATTGGCTTTCAAAGCCGTACATATGGAACTGTTTAGTTTTAACCGGCATGTTCCAAAGGTATTCTCACAGTTTTTCCCTTGTTTGTTTTCAGGTCAAACTGACTGGCACGTCTCCGGGTTCAGCACATTGCGGGCACCCGATTGAAGCTAGCTTTTCGGCTTGCTGTGTGCTTGGCGCAAGGTATCACATTTTGCATCAACACACTTTTTGGCACGCCCGGTGGGACCGAAAAAGTTCATCCAAGTGATTGATTCTCAAAGCAATTCTTAGATGGATAACCCAATTGATGGAAACGAAGGAAAATGGGGACAAGGCTTCGTGTCGGCTGATAAGTTAGAAGAAGTAAATATTGGTAATGAAGCTGAAGCGAGACCGATATATGTCAGCACCAATTTGGATCCAGAATATAGATTGAAATTAATAAATCTTTTAAAGGAGTTCAAAGATTGTTTTGCATGGGATTACACAGAGATGCCTGGATTAGATCGCTCCATTGTTGAACATCGACTACCAATCAAACTGGGTATCGTCCTTATAAGCAACCTCCTCGGAAGATTTTTAAGGAAGAAGTACTAGCCGATGTAAAAAAGGAAATTGAGAGATTATTGAAAGCGGATTTCATTCGGCCATGTATATATGCAGATTGGATTTCGAGTATTGTTCCAGTGTATAAGAAGAATGGATAGATGAGGGTCCGCATTGATTTTAGAGATCTCAATAAAGCTACTCCAATGGATAGTTACCCGATGCCAGTTGCCGAATTGCTTGTTGACGCAGCGGCTGGTTACGAGGTCATCAGCTTTATGGACAGTAACGCTGGATACAACCAGATCTTTATGGCAATAGAAGACATTTCAAAGACAGCTTTTAGATGTCCTGGTCATATTGGTCTGTTTGAATGGGTTGTTATGACGTTCGGTTTGAAGAATGCCGGTGCAACTTATCAAAGAGCTATGAATTACATCTTCCATGAGTTGATCGGTAAAATTGTGGAAATTTATATTGATGATGTAGTCATGAAGTCTAGAAATCATGTAGGGCATTTAATTGATTTGAGGAGAACTCTGGAGTGCACAAGGAAGCATGGTTTAAGAATGAATCCAAACAAATGCGCTTTTGGAGTTTCGGCAGGAGAGTTTTTGGGGTTTCTGATCCATAGGGGAGGAATTGAAGTCGGGAAGAAAAGCATGGAGGCAATAGACAGAGTCGTCCCTCCAACCAACCTCACAGAGTTGCAATCGTTGCTTGGCAAGATCAATTTTGTAAGGAGGTTCATATCTGGCCTATTGGAAAGAGTTTTGCCTTTTTCTCCGTTGCTGAAATTCAAGAAAGATCAAAAATTCGTATGGGGTGACGTGCAACAGAAAGCTTTTGATGAAATTAAAAAGTATATGAAAGCGCCACCAGTATTAATACCTCCTCAGTTTGGTAAGCCTTTCAAATTGTACGTGACAGCCGATGGACTGACAATAGGATCGGCTCTTATGCAAGAATTTGAAGGGAAAGAAAGAGTAATAGCCTACCTTAGCCGAAAATTGTTAGACCCAGAGACGAGGTATTCGGCTACGGAGAAGCTTTGTTTATGTCTGTATTACTCATGCACCAAGTTTAGGCATTACTTGTTAAATGCCGAATGCATAATAATTTCTGAATTTGACGTAATAAAACATATGCTGTCAATGCCTATTCTAAACGGAAGAGTCAGCAAGTGGATTTTAGCATTGTCAGAGTTTGATTTAAGATACGAATCGGCAAAGGCAGTAAAAGGTCAAGTTATTGTCGATTTCGTTACTCATCATTGTGATCCTTCTGCTAATATGATAAATATTGCACCTTGGACATTGTTTTTCGATGGCTCATCTTGCAACAAAGGTGGTGGTGTTGGTATTTTCTTGATTTCTCCACGAGGATCAACTTTCAAGTATGCTATCCCCATTAAGTTTTATGTTACCAACAACCAAGCAGAATATGAAGCCTTACTCAGAGGACTTCTGCTTCTTGTGGAAATAAAAGCTATTGTTGTCGAAATCTTCGGGGATTCTGAGTTAGTCATCAACCAGTTGATTGGTCAATATGAATGTTAAAATGACATATTGAGAGAATATTATGAAGAATGTCAGGGGCTTTTGAAAAATTTCCAGATAGCAACTTTACATCATATCCCTAGGGGGCACAATGAGGAGGCAAATAAATTAGCTCAAGCTGCTTCGGGGTATCGGGAGGATCAAGAAGTTCTTGCTTTGGATGAAGGTCATATGTTTAATGATTGGAGGAAGGAAATTGTCGATTACTTGAAAAATCCATCACAGAAGGTTTCCCGAAAGCTCAGGTATAAGGCTGTCAAATTCACACTTCTTGATGATTAGCTGTATTATAAGTCTATAGATGGGGTGCTTCTGAAGTGTTTAAGTCAAGAAGAAGCAAAAAAAGCTGATGTACGAAGTGCATGAAGGATTATGTGGTGCACATCAATCGGCCTACCAAATGAAATGGATAATAAGAAGGACCGGTTATTTTTGGCCGACTATGCTTGAGGACTGTTTTGAATATTATAAAGGATGTCAAGATTGTCAAAGATTCGGAAATGTTGAAAGGGTTCCGGCATCGGCTATGAATCCAATTATCAAGTCGTGGCCGTTTAGAGGATGGGCTATAGATTTGATTGGTCAAATTCACCCTCCTTCTAGCAAAGGACATAAGTTCATACTATTGGCTACAGATTACTTTACCGAATGGGTTGAGGCTGTACCTTTGAAGAATGTTACATCAGAAAACATGATCAGTTTTGTCAAGGAGCATATAGTTTACAGATTCGGGATTCCTCAAACTATAACTACGGATCAAGGAACCCAGTTTACATCATCCGAATTTTGTGATTTTGCTGAAGAAATGGGGATCAAGCTGTATAATTCTTCTCCTTATTATGCGCAAGCCAATGGTCAAGCCGAAGCATCAAATAAGATTATGATTAAGATTATCCAGAAGAAGATTGATGAAAAGCAGAAAAGGTGGCATTCGGTTTTAAATGAGGCATTATGGGCTTACCGAATGGCATGTCATGGGTCTACTCAAGTATCTCCCTACGAGTTGGTTTATGGGCATTATGCTGTGTTGCCATGGGAGTTACAATCGAATTCAAGATGAGTTACATTGCAGAATGAATTAAGGAAAGAAGATTATAAGAGTTTGATGATGGACGAACTAGAGGATTTGTACCTAATTTGTCTTAAGGCATTGGAAAATATAGAGAAGAACAAATTGCGTGTTGCCAGGTATTACAATAAAAAGGTCAAGGAGAAACACTTTGAAGAAGGGGATTTAGTTTGGAAGGTTGTATTGCCAATCGGGACAAAAGATAAAGCATTCGGTAAATGGTCTCCAAATTGGGAAGGTCCTTTTCGGATAGTGAGACATGTGCCTGGCAATGCATATGTTTTGAAAACTTTGCTGGGAGAAGAGTTTTCTAGAGCAATTAATGGGAGATTTCTTAAGAGGTTTCATCCCAGCACGGAGGTCGGTACATAAAAAGCATATGCAATGAGTTAGCCGATGAGGAAACATCGCCTTTAGCATAAAAGTGTTTGAACAACCAACATGACATGTGTCGCCTTTAGAGCAAAAATAATATCAGCCTAACCGAATGAAGATGATATCATACGGGGGTTTTGCTTTCGATAATTCAAGAGATAGGGATCACGGACAAACATTTTACGGATGCAGATATTTCACAAAGGGAATAGTCTTATTACAGGAAGATCCTAAGTACGAACTATTCATCAAACAACCTGTTCAAGACAGATTGAGCATCAGAAGCCTGGGCGAGCACGGTAGCATGATCTTCATAACTTTCCAGAAGATCTTCGATGTCCTCTGGAAGCTCACCACCATGGAAGCCAGTCGGCATGGCGGAGAAATCCTCACGCGTCTGGGTGGACATCGCCGCCAGCCTTAAAGCGACGCCATGGTGTACACCATGAATAGCAACTTGATCGACACGACCGTCCGCATCATCAAGGCGCGCCTCCACGGTTTCCCCTTGAGCGTTCACCTTGTCGGCCACCCTGGTTCCCGTGATCTTTAGGTGCTCAACCTCTGCAGATAATGCTGAACAGAGAGGAGAATATATTAGGCAAACAGGTGCGATTAGAGAAAAGGGGAATCGGGCGAAGATTTCACTGACCTGAGATTGCGTCGCAAAATTGCTTCCGTTGATCCTCCCAGTCAAGCTGGTCGATGCCATACTGCTTGGAGACCTCGCTCAACTCTTCTCGGGCCTTGTCCCGTTCTTCCTTGAAGCGGTAGGCATCGCGATGATTCCACCGGTCAGAATAGTAAGAATCTGAGGAGGAATCTGAAGAGTCGGAAGAGCTAGAAGATCCAGATGATGGGGTTCCAGGCTGGGGAAGGAGATGACCTTGGCTGCTGGAGATGAATCTTATCCTAGAACGTAAGAAGAGAATCAAAATCGAAACAATGGATGAACAGGGAAATAGAAATTGCAAGGGGGCAGGATAATCGACTCTCACCCATGGCATCGGCGCTGCGGTGCTCGGCTGCCCTCCGCTTCTCCTTCGGCAGGTCGCTTGCCGTGGTCGTCGCCATTCGCCATTGCTATAGAACTAGGGTTTTCTTCTGGATTGAGCCGACAAGAGGAAGTGAAGAGGCGGGGGCAAAAATGCGCAACTGCAAGTGCTAATCGAGGTTGTAGAGAAGGTTTATTTATAAGCCGGGAAAAGAGTAGTGGCGAAGTCTACGGAGTAATGGAGTAAGAATGCCAAGCGACAGAGTAGGGTTTTCCTTTCGGCTGGGCCGTTTTTACTCGGCCGGGCTCGGCTAAGTCGAACGCCACTCGGTTATCTTCTTAAGTTCTTTGAGGAAAGTTCATTCGGCTATCAGCAAAATGAAGACAATCGGCTATATCTTATCACGGGAAAATTAAGGAAGAGAGGCCGATTGCACTCTCAGACGAATGGAGGCATAAAAATATCAAAATAGTTTTACAAAGACAAAGTATGCTACGCTTGGTTTGTTACAAGATCGATGTTTACTCATTCAAAAACTGATTGATTGTCTTCATGGCCTCGGCTCTGATTCGGCTGACAGTATCAAGCACTTTTTGATCTTCATCTTCAGATTTTTGGATTCTGGATAATTTAGCTTTGATTTGTTGATCTTCTTTGAGAGCCGAAGTTATCTTCAACGAGGCTGCTTCTATGTCTTTTGGTAGATCAGCCATATGAGCCCTGTGAGATTGGATTTTAGTATTCAGATTGGCTAACTGGGCTTCTAACCTGCTCTTGTCTTCCTCCATGACTTTCAGTTTAGATTCCAAAGTTGCTAGGGAATTCTTTGCAATCTGAATATTGGACTGCAAATCTTTAAGTTCTAGCTTCTTTGAAGATCTATCATTCTGCAAGGCGGCCTTGGATGATATGTTTTTAGTTGCTCTCCTTACCATTTCAAAAAAGTTGTCGAGACAAGCTGCAGATTCCAAATGGGTCAGAAGAGCAGGAGGAATATCTTCATCAATAAGCTCAAGAATATCTCTTATCTGATCTGCGTCTTGAACCATATTGACGACATCCTTGTTCAACAGAGTGATTATTTTCCTCAGCCGAGCTTGGTTTTCTGTTGATAAAGTATGTTGGGAAGTATTTTCTTCGCCTTTTTCAGTGATATAATCTTCAGCAGGGAAAGTGTAACTCGTAATCGGCTCTTTAGTATTTTTCTGAAGGAAGAAAAAAGTGTTAGCCGATTAAGGGTATTTGGTGAAAGCGATGTGATTCGGGGACAAAACTTTGCCTGTTGGGTTGATTGATCATCAGAGGACGCTACGCCTTGGCTTGCTCGAGGACTTTGTTGAGTGTTCGGAGGAGGTGGGCTTAGAGTATGATCAGGAGATGGCTCTATTTCTAGTTCTTTTAAAATTTCATCTGTTTCAAGTAATGGCATAAGCATATGGCAACGGAAGGAGGGATAGCCGAACGCGTTACCTATGGTCTCGTCGGCCGCTTTATTTTTTGAACCTTCGGGAGTCTTTGGATCTTCAGTTTCATCTTGGGTCCTTTTTGCAGAAGCTTCAGGAGATGGTTTGGTAGTTGCTGAGGTACTGCCTGATTTCAAGGCTTTGATTTGTGGCTGCAATGAGTGATGCAACATAGATTTGATCAGATTTATTGCCAAATAAAGTTGCTTAGCACAAATTGGGAGATTCATACCTTGGAAGATAGTTTAACCCTTTTGGTCCTTGGTTTTTTGGACAAGAGGGCATTCTCAAGTGCCTTTCTTTTGCTCTCTCCTCCTGGGGGCACGATAGTTGAAGTTGCAGGGATCTTCATGAAGGTGTTCAAGCCTGGAGCATTGAAACCGAGAGCGGGATTGGGTCCAGCCAGGTAATACTGGATCACTCTGACAGGAGGTATAGGCTCAGGATCCTATGTATGGCCGAGTGTTAGAAAAAAGGTTGGATTCAAAAATAGAAAATAATGAGTGTAGTAAAATTACCTCACTGTCAGAAGCAAAGTCAGGTTGCAAGTTTTGACACAAGGGGTGAACTAGCACATTGAAGAGGTGGGCATGCCACTCTTCCCACCAGGAAGTGAAGAAAGGATGAGTGATGTCTACTATCCCAAATGGAGATGGTTCGTATGTTGGCAACTCTCATCCTAATTCAAAGACCTTTTTAGCCATTATCTCGTCCATAATTACTTCTCTGGGTCTTATTACTGTTGAGAAGAAGAGTCTAGGGGTCAATTGACCACATCCTAATTGTCTGGACACCATGTTTGGGTAATAGAACTCGTAGGTGGACTGCACTAATCTTCCATTGTGGAATTCAGCTGGCAGAATACAGGGTTTGATGAAAAAGTTGAAGATCTCAATAGATGTTTTATCTGCACAGCCGAATTCATAGTTAAACTTGCAGGGGAAAGTCAGATTTTCATTCTCTCTGTAGAGAAGCCAAAGTGCATTGCCAAAGCCTTTGAAGAATAGTTTGAAGAGATGGCCGATGTCCATATCAATGCTGATAGATGATGCTGATTCTCCATAAGTCTGACAGGCTTTGACTCTTGCTATTTTGACTTCAGCATAATTAATTGAAGGGAAACTCAAGTTGAGAAGGCTCACAGAAACTATCTGATGCATATATAGTTGGAGCCACATCTGGACCAACCACCAGGGGCCGTTCACACAAGAGATTTCTCTACCCATGTGCATCTGTAGAGTAATCTGATGCATCATATGATAGACAGACCCCAAGAGGTATTTGCCTAGCGAGATTTGAGTGCCTGTAGATAAATCCTCAGTCATCACCATATGGTTCAGAGTGGGTTCATTGGATTTTCCACAGAAGATGAATCTGCATAGCCACATATTCATAAAGGCTTTCAGTTCTTTGTCAGAGACAGCATTGGACGACTCCATATAAGTTTGAATGTATTTAGCTCATCCGCATCCAGAACTGACAGCTCTCTGATTGCTTTTGTTCTTGTATTTGTAAGGATATACTGGTAATGTTACATTCAGACCAGTCATCATGAAGACGTCCGCTAAAGTAATAGTCATCATACCATGGCCAAAGATGAAAGCATTGATGGCGTTAGACCAGAAATGGGAAGCTGCTATGAGGAGAGGGTCATTTCTGGGTGTTTCTGATAAAGATAACTCCAAACAGTGGCTAATGTCTTGATTTTCCCAGTGGCTGCTGCTTTTTTCAAGCATCCTCCGATACCAATTTTGCCATCCAGCAATCGGGGGAAAAGACCAGTTCTTGAAGGTGTTCGGCTAGTGATTCGGTGAAGTAACTCCAGATTTGAAGGGGATTCTTTGGGTTTCCTTCTCGATAAACTCTGTTGGGTCAAGATTTCCCATTGGACCAAGGAGATAGGAATCAGGGTTGGCAGCATAAGGAATCAGGATTTGGTTCTTATATTCCTTCAAGAAATAGCGAATAGAGAGAGAAAGTGAACCGAAAGAAGAGGCTAGCAAGAGATTACTGAATATGTGAAGTTTACCTCTGGAATCTTGTCTTCGGTCGCCATCAAGAGTTCGAAGTGAAATCGATTGCGCAGAAGTTTGAATTTCTTGGGCGGCGGCTACAGTGCCGAGAAGTGAAAACCTAAGAGACGAAAGAAGCTTGCAGGCAATTTCGAAATAAAATTGACTTTTACCCCGAAATTGAGGGGGCATGTGTTAACACCAGATTTTCGCACGCACAAGAGGATGACAAGAGGGCCCAGCCAGCAGTAAGGGGAGCATTCGGTAAACGACCGGACGATTGGCTAGTTTTCGGGATTTCGGCAAATGCCTGTATAATTGGCTGTTTTGCGAAACGGTGACTCCATTCGGGAAATGAAAATGGCTTGTGCGAGAAAATACGTGACAATGGAGGACGCTGAGAAGAATAGAAATGATATTTGTATCTTTCCAAAATTCGTTGTATAAGTCGTAATCGTTTATGACTCATGTTTCGTCTAGGGTATAAATATAAATTCTCGACCATTGTAAAAAGGGTTCACAACCATATCAATACAAATCTGCCCCGTGCCACCTTCGAGTCCCTAGTCGTGTCGTCGAGTTCTTCAAGAGGAATCATCGATCCGTCGACCTCCGTAAGTACCGGCAACCTTCCTATCATGTCTAGTATCATGCGGTGGATTTAGATATGATGCAAGTAGTCTCGTATGTTAAGTTTAGTATCGTGCGGCGGATTTAAGCTTATGACGGGAAGTTTTTGCTTATGCCTTGTATCGTGCGGCGGATTGAGTCATGAGTAAAAATAGTTATCGGCTCTATTAGATTTGGCAGATCTAATATATTCATTAAGTTATCATGTGCTATATATTTTATTTATTTAATTCTTGTAACACTGTTTTGCCCAATCTAGATTGATCTTTGTTCGGTCTTGTCGCACGAGTTTGCTTGTATTTTCTTTTAATCATAAGATCATGATGGCCGAATCAACTTTCAATCTAGATTGTCACATGTTGTAGGTTCATGCATGTCAATCATGGTTAGGCTTTGATGAAACTAGGTGTCGTGCGGCAGATGTAGGTTTTAGATTAGTTTAATCATGCTTGCGTGTTTGTTCCTTCTTCATGGACCCCAATTCGGCTGGTTTGCCGATTTTGGTTAAGCTTACACGAGTAATGAGCTTTTATAGATCTGTTCAAATACATGCATGTTTTTAGCTTGTTATAATTAGATTGTATCATGCGGTGGATTAATCTAATTATAAGAAGTGATGTTGACTTATAGCAAGTGGTATCATGCGGTGGATTAGCTTTGCTTCAGTTTGCACCTGACCGATTTATGAAAACTAAACGTGCGGCAGATTAGTTGGATTAGCCTATGCATGTGTTATTTGAATAGATCTATATTTGCAAGTTACCTGTTTATAATATCTTTAATTTGTTCAAGCATGTCTTTCTTTACATATGCATTCAGCAGTTGATATGCTTTACATACTCTGTTCTCATATTAGCCGAATGACTTTACAAACATGCTCTGACATACAGCTTCTATAGCTGTGTGCCGTCGTGATTGGCTTTCAAAGCCGTACATATGGAACTGTCTGGTTTTAACCGGCATGTTCCAAAGGTATTCTCACAGTTTTTCCCTTGTTGGTTTTCAGGTCAAACCGACTGGCACGTCTCCGGGTTCAGCACATTCCGGGCACCCGATTGAAGCTAGCTTTTCAGCTTGCTGTGTGCTTGGCGCGATGTGTCACATTTTACGTCAACACATATTTAATATTTAATGGAGAACTGAAAACATCATTACCCAACGAAGACCAAAACATGCAACTGTGCTGAAGAAATCGGGAGGGGTTGGGTGAGGTACTTATGAGCACGCCGAGGGGATTTGTCGGATGGGGGCGGCGAAGTCCTGGAGACAGCCGGTGAAACGCAGTGGCGGCTTGACGTGCCAGTGCCGGCCCGGGTCGTTGGGGAAGAGGGAGATGACAAATTCAAGATCGAATATCTATCTATCAGGGAGAAATCGGCCGGTGTAGAGAACCTAGTTTTCATTTTATTTTATTTTTTGAAATGAGATGAGACTGAGGAATCCACGCTGGACGTATAGACGGACGGTGGCGGCGGACAGACGATCGAGCTCCTCCACGCTGGACGAAGGGAGGCCGGTGGAGTGGGCTCACGTCGCGATAAAAAAAAAATCGGCCCATATCGGCCCGTTTTAGTGGACGGGCGAGAAACCCTTTCGGCTTCGGAAGACGAATAGATTGACGTGGCGGCGGTTATAAAATGCCTTCTAGGCTTCTATGAACTCTTTGCACTTGCGATTGATATCGATCTCCCTGCGCTAGCTCTCCGCCGGAAAGCGAAAACGCCCACGCCGATCCTTTCCTAGCAACAGACATCGATCTTGTTCGACTTCAAGGTACGCGACCTGTTGTTTTTTTGCTTACCTCGATCTGCTACTAGCAGTCAGTATAACAAGCAGGATGACGGGACTATTGGCTGGAAATTTGTGCCGCATCTCATATCATTGGTCGGATCTTAGGATTGATTAGTTGTTGAATCTATCTTCTTTCTTCTACTACCTGTTTCATCTGTTGGATGTTCTTCTATAATATAAGCCTACGGGCGGCAAATTTGTAACTGCAGTAGATCTATATATCTTCTTTCTTCTACGACCTGTGTTTCAGTTGTTGACGTTTTGCTTAATTATTCTATAAATAAAATCAAGACTAGAGAATATATATGTGCTGTTACTTTAAGTTGGAGGTCGAAATTGTGGGATGCGTTTCTGTTATTCAATTTGTTAGATGCGTTGTAGAAACTTGGTAGTGTGTGTGCTTGTTTCTTTAACGTTAGTTTTCTTGGTTAATTATGTGGCAATTCCTCGGTTGTCAAATTCTGTTCCAAATGTTATATATGCCCAGATGTTTGTTATACATTGTTCAAATCTCTGTAACTATAGATCTAACTTATTTCTTCTACCACCTGTTTGAGTTGTTAAGTTTTGCTTTATTATGGCTCTATATATACAGCCTAAATAAAAACAAGACTACAGTAAAGAAATATATGTGTGCTGTTACTTTTTGTTGCTGGTGGAAATTGTAGGATGCATATTATGTTTTTCTGATTTGATAGGTGCACACTCTAGAAACTTTGGAGTGTGCACTAGCTGCTGGAACATTAAATTCTTCTTTTGCTGGTTTTCGAATTCTGTTCCAATTCTAGAGAAATGTACGTACAGTTAAAGGAGAACACATGTATGCGTGTTCACTGATCTGCTGGCACCTTGATGTTCTGTATAGACAAAGCTTTTATGCAGTAGAGTTCTGTCTTACTTCTACTTTTTTTTAATAAGATTACATAGCGTGTTCTTGCTTGTACTCTGTGCTACAATCGTTTCAGTTTTCTGTGCGTTCTTATATATTTCCTAAATAAAATCTCAACAAAGTACTCTATTTGTCTAAAAATTGTGATGTTTGTGTGCTCATTCAGGATGTATATCTTTGTGAAGACCTCCACTGGAAGGACAATCCGTCTCACGGTCCAGCCATCTGATACCTTGTCTACTGTCAAGGCCAAAATCCAGGAACAATACCACCTTGTCTTTGATGGAGTGCAGCTAGATGATAACCTTACATTGGCTGATTATGACATCCAGAATAGGTCCACACTTGACCTCCAAGAAAATATGCAAATTTATGTAGTGGAGACGCTGTTAGGCACGACCATCACCGTTGAGGTTGATAGCTTAGATACCGTTGGTAATGTGAAGGACAAGATTGAATCTATAGAGGGGTTTCCCAAGCATCAGCAGTGCCTCCTCTTTGAAAATAAACAGCTAGAGGACAACAGCACCTTGGCAGACCACAACATTGGCAAGGAGGCCACCGTTCTCCTTGTCCTCCACTCGTCTCCAAGAGGTATGATGAAGATCTTTGCGAAGACGATGACTGGAAAGACCCTAACTCTAGATGTGAACAACACAGACACCATCCACAATGTGAAGATGATGATCTATAAGAAGGACGGCACTAGGCCTAAACAATGTCGCCTCATCTTTGCTGGCAGGCAGCTGGAGGATGGCCGCACTCTTGGAGACTATAACATTGGCAATGAGGATACCCTCCATGTGGTGCTCTGCCTGTGTGGTTGTTGAGCGAGGGATGTGTTGCATTGCATGGATATTCAACAATGAGCAGCATTTTGCTATACTCTTCTTTGTTCACAGTAGTGGTTGGTGTGTCAACTTTGATTATATTGTTGGACATTAGTATTGCTGCAGTCTTGTTTGTTTCATTTCTACTAGTAGTGTTGTGTTATCAGTGAAAATTTCACTATGGTAGTAAGTTGATGTGTGAGATCTTATATCAAGAACTAATCAGATATTAGTTCAATGCAATCTTTAAAAAAAAACAATTAGTTGAATGCTTTTTTGTTTCCTCTTCTAGTACATGGTTCCATCAATTGCTTCTTCCTTTGAAGATGAAAAATTGTTCCCCCTCCACACACACACAATACGGTACCATTTGATTTGATTTGCACTGCTTCCAGGAAAAACTCATCAGTGTGCCCTGTCATCACATTGGTGAGATAGGTTTGTGTCTGTATCCTTGTGTCATCACTCTGGAGCTTGAGATTGAGAGAATCAATACTTGTATTCAACAGAGAATATCATTTTGCTACTGATCTGAATTTGCATAGTGTGACGTCTATTTACGCATTTACAGAATGCTCTTGACAAACATCATGACTTGTTTATCAGTGACCAGTTCCAAATTTAAGTTTCTCTGTATTTCGTATCCATTTTTTGCATGACCGATGGTTGCCACCCACCCCCCCCCCCCCCCACCCCCGATGCCAAAAAGATTCAGCAGCCACATACTCCTTTCTTGAGTGCACACGGTGTTGGTTTGATCATTGTTTGCAAACTTACTATTGGTTTTTCCAAGCTTTGGGCAAGCAAATTGACAGTTTGATCTATATTTGAACCTTCTATATATTCCGGGAGCTGGAACAAGATTGCAAGCCAAACATGTCTGATCCACCTACTCCAAAGTACAATTGTAACTCTAGAGTGAAACTAGTCCAAAATAGAGTAGAGCTGGTTTAGTTGTGCAGAGGAATCCCAAACAAGGGAATGTATGGTATGCAAACTAGACTTTTGTACAAACTATGCAAACTATAATCAAGACCACAAAAATCTAATCTAATAGCTGGTAATTTTAGCACTCAAACCCCTCCACTCATGGGGGTGTTTTGCAACAGCCGGATAGGATGAGTGGGGGGTTTGAGTGCTAAAATTACCAGCCATCAGATTAGATTCTTGTGGTCTTAATTAGAGTTTGTATAGTTTGCACAGTAGTCTAGTTTGCATAACATACGTTCCCCCCAAACAAACCCTAAATATTACAAGCAACTGAAGCCGTAAATAAATATTACAAGCAACTGAATAAATAAAAACCAATGTGGGCGGTGGGCCAATGAGTTTTCCTAATTTGTACCGTGGAAGGCTAAAAGCAAGAAACAGGGGGTCCGTTAGACCAACTCCAACGGTTTTGCATTTTTTATTTGGCAAAACATGAAATTTGTCAACTTTCAAATTAATATGGGTAGGAGAAAAAAAGGTTATCTCCAATGGTTTGGCAAAATTGACTTGCCAAAATCTAAAAAAAAAACACGGCGGCGCGGGAGGGAAGAGCGCGCGCAAGAGTAGTACACGAGATGGAATGCCAAGCCGATCGCGAGCTTGCATATATGTCAATCCATCTCAGAATTTTGCCAAGTTAACAAAAATGCAAAGCTCATTTGCCAAACCGTTGGATATGAGTTTTGTAGACTTTTTTGCAAAAATAAGAATGCAAAGTTCATTTGCAAAACCATTGGAGTTGCTCTTAGGCCTTATTCCATTATTCCCCATTCAAATAGGGTTGGAGGAAATTGGGAGATATTTGGTAGAATTTTGATGGCTTGCTATTCCGTGATTGAACTCCTCAATCCTCTCTGTTAGAAGTGAATGTAACCACGTGTTTGGTTTGGGGATGATCTGGGTTGGGTTGAACCCGACATAGTTTTGTGGGTTAGGTTGAACTCATCTCTTGTTTGGTTGGTAGGTTGGACCGATTTCAGTTTTGTGTTTGGTTGGAAGAATATCTAGAAATGGGTTGGGTCATTAACATATGAGCTCCGTTCATCAGCGTCTCTTTCCTTCTTTCTCAACCCACTTCAACTCACATCGTCCCTTCTATTTGGAGGGATGAGTTGAACCCGTATCTCAAGGATATATTCCGCCTCGAGTTAATCTAGTTTTACAAACTCAAAAACCAAATATTAGGATAACCTGGGTCGAACTGTGATGGATATGGATGAGATCACTTTGTGAATAAGTATCTGTTCGTCGTTTAGATCACTGAAGGGGTATCTCTTGATTGATTTACAACATGAAGGGGTATCTCTTGATTGATTTGCAACACGAGGCCAAAGGGGAGACAATGATGTTAAGAGCCACGCCAATGAAGCATTTTTACACCAAACAATACTACACAGGTTTGGAAATTGAGTCTCATGGATTTCTTTTGAGCTAGATATTTCTAGTTTCTAGCTAGACTTATAGCTGAAGATACATCGAAGAACATTCAGACTGGCAGAGCCACCGCCTGGCCACCTGATGTGATCGGTCGGGCCTGTCAGCACAACTCAAGAAAAATTTCAAAAAAAAAAAAAAATCAGGGAGGGCCCCACTGGTTAGCACCCGCCGTCACAAGTGTTGTATTTTTCACGCAAAAATCGCGGCTGACAGAATTTAAACTCACGACCTCTCCCTTGCGCATAATCTTCTCTACCACTAAACCACACCGTCACTTATATGTGGATTCTGTTTTCTGTTTTCGTTCGCCACGTATTATACTAAACCGAGTATAAATTACTCGTTTGGGGCCCTAAATAAACTCAAATAAAAAAAGTTGTCAACTATAAAGTTTCATAACTTTTTGAGAGCCTTTTACTTGTGTGCCATTAAAAAAGTTCGTCGAACCTACAAGCCACTAGAAAGTTGGCTCACACCTGCAAGCCCAAGTCGAACTTCGTTTTACCCTACGCGGCATTCCGTCCACAAGTGCTTGTAACGGTCGTTAACTGTGCTAGAAAAGGACTAGAATGCCCTTCGGACTGACATAGGCATTGAGCTTTCTCTGTTGCCCTTGGTGGGACTCGGTGGCCATTTTTTTGGCGCCAAAGTGGGTGCTGGTTTGGCGCCAAAGGCTGTCAGAGCCATTATTTGCTCTTCATGTATATATACATGTCCAGCCCTACTCCACCAGACCTCATCCTCTCCATTCCTCTTTCTTTCTTCCCCATCCACTCCTGCTCTAACCATGTCACAAGCTTCAAGCAGCTATGTTGGTGGTAGGATTAGGCGGGTACTTTGCCCGAATTGTCATGTTCTTGCAAATCGCTTCATCTCCCAGACAGTGAAGAATCCAAACCGGGCATTTCACAAATGCCCTTATTTTGCAGTTTGTGTTCTTCTCTATTTTTTCTTGTTTGCCATTTCTTATTTTTTTCACTGAGCTGATGCTTGAGATGTTGTCTTGCAGTATGGTGGATGCCAATACTACCAGTGGGAGGATGAGATAATGGAGCCAGCTCCAGCTGCACTGCAGGCAGTTCCACTACAAGCTGTTGCTCCTCCTGCAGTGATGCAAGCAACTGAGCCCCTGCCCATTTACCAACATGGTTCCCAGGCTGCAGTAGTGGAGAATAGGCAGGACAATAGGGTCATGCATCAGCTTAGGTGGCTAGAAAAGATGGTTTATGTATGCATTTTCCTTGCTTTGTATGCAATTATGAAGAAGTAGGAACTATGGATGAATGAATCAATGAATGGAAATTTCACCAACAGTTCAATGAACATTTCATAAGCATGAAGCAAGTTTGATTAACATTCACCAAAAGAAGACATAAACTTCAAGTTTAAGTTTCATCTAAAAGTTGAACAAAAGCATCACAAATGTTACACAGTTCTGGTACTTGGACATGCTATTTCAGTTTCATGTCATCAAATAAAATAGACAATGTTGTTCAAAAGAAAGCCAATTCTTTGGCCATTTCACTAGAGATCTAGACTCTTCCTGCTTTTGGTATTTGCAGCAGGGCTGGATGGGCTGCCTGATGCAATAGAGATGCAGTAGGAATGTTATCAAGATAGCTACAGGTAAGAGTTCTAATTAAGATCAGGACAAAGGGTGCAGTAGGATGCATGCATTCTCTTTACCTTAACTGTGACACCATCCTTTAGAGTAGATGCATGAATTCTCCATCCATAGCAGAGCTCATCCTTGAATTTGCAGTGCACCCTATACCTCCCTGGATCACTCTTGTCAATTACATACTGGTGCTCTTTCATAGCAGTGTGAGTAGCTAAAGCAATCTTAAATGCATCCATGTCTCAATACAACGTTCCTACGACCATAGGAGGGTTCTTCTTGTCATAATTAAGATCAGGCATATTTTCAGGGGCCCTATCTATAACCATCTCATCATCAGACTCATCATCACTCTCATCTGACTCAGACAAGATTTCATCCTCATCACTCTCATTTTCCCTATCTTTACTGGCACCATTAGGATTTGGGTGTGAAGATGATGGTGGTGGCTGGTAGCTAGGGCCAAGATCAAGATATAAGAGTTCATCATCAACACCCACATGCTCATTTGATGGATATGGGTTAGCAAGGATTTCAGCTTCATCAGCCTGACTATGTGTGTTGTGGCTAGGTTCACCTAAGTTGGAAGCACTACTAGAAGGGGTGAATGGGGGTTCAACAGAATTGGAAGTGCTACCAATGTCCCACAATGGAATCTGGGGGGAGTCTTCATTGGGCTTGTAATATGCAAAGGTAACAAAGCAACATTTGGCAATACTATGTTTTTGAAACATGTGGAGCAAGTCTTGGTCACTGCATAGCTCCATGTTCACCTTTCTATCCAATGCCCAATAATAAACTTTCACTAACTCAAGATAGCAAGGAGGATTCTGGGCCACAACTGCATCAATCAAATCTTTCAATTTCGTGCGGCCAGCATCAACAACCTTGCTCAGCTCATACCAAGGACCACGACAGTTCTGAGCAACAATTCTGATTTCTAAATTGAAGCTATTTTCTGCATCGTCCATCCTACAGTTCAACAAGTACGAGGCAATCAATCAAACGCAAGCGCAGGGAAGGAAGGGGGCAAGCTATCGAGCAACCTAGGACACCTCAGACAAAGAAAGGAGGAGGGAGGGGACACTGAACTCACCGGTCCGGTGGGTCGCCGAGGACCTTCCTCCCCGGCGGCATGAGGAGTCGTCTCAAGCCACTAAAGGGTGCAGTGAATCAAGCCCGGGTCTTCCTCCCCGCACCCGCAATACAGCTTCCGTCGCCGCTTGGGGTCCGCCGCCGCTCAGGATTCGTCGCTAGGGTTTCGCCGCCGCTAGGGTTCCGACCTCCGATTTGGGAAGGACAAGTGAGAGAGACAAAGCAGGAGAGAGTGAGGGCAGCAAGGTCACCTGCAAAGACAGGGCCCACCTGTAAGAGCTGCCAAACGGCAAAACCAAAACAGAATGGGGACGGAATGGCGCACAGGGTAAAACGAAGTTCGACTTGGGCATGCAGGTGTGAGCCAATTTTCTAGTGGCTTGTAGGATCGACGAACTTTTTAATGGCACATAGGTAAAAGGCTCACTTTTTGAGATCTATACTTTTGGTTTAACAAGTTTCTCCATCCGAGATCGTTTACAAAATTTAAATTTCAAATTTGAGAAATTTTAAACGTAGTTTTCGTTAACAAGATGATTTCAAATTTAAAAGTTTTCAACTTCAAACTTTCATAACTTTTCGAGATCTACAACTTTCATTTTGGTCGTTTGTCCATCCGAGGTATTTTGAAAAATTCAAATTTAATTTTTTTTAAATTCAAATGCAGTTTTGCAAGACAAGATGATTTCAAATTAAAAAGTTATCAACTACAAAGTTTCATAACTTTTTGAGGTCTACAACTTTCATTTTTGGTAATTTCTCCACCCACTTTTGAAAATTTGATTTTTTTAAAAAATTCAAACGCAGTTTTGCATGACAAGATGACTTCGAATCAAAAAGTTGTCAACTACAACTATTTATGCATCCGACAAAGTGGTTCTAATATTATTCATAAATATCCAGATGAAACCACATGTAACATCTTGATGAAACATATATGGTTGTCCTTCGCCGGCGGCCGATCGGTCGTTGTGGAGTGGACGTTGCCACGCAAATGGACTCTCGGAGGGATGGAGAAGCGGAGGACAGGAACCAGCGGTACTTGTTTGTTTGAATTTAGACATTTTCATGTTAAATAACAAAGCAACTAGCACCTGAACGTTCCGGCGCCACGTTCGTCAGGACGTAGTTCCCAAAATCCATCGGCCGCCTGCCCCTACTGCCTTCGTGCACTCCCCCTCCGCCCTGATGCACGCACTCGCGTCCCGCAACTAAGAAGAAAGTCCCCTCTCCCGCGTGCACATGGATATGCCCTTGCCCCAACCTCGTCGGCCCCAGCACATCCTCCCTGCTATCAGCTCATCACCATAGTTCGCCCCCAGCTGTAGCAAAGAGATTAAGGCTATTGCAACATCGAAGGACACTCTAATGAAATAATTAGAAAAAACTGGTGAAACAAACGAACGAAGCTATTGAAACATCGAAAAAACAACTAATGGAACAAACAAAAATATGAAGTGCAACATAAAAAATATCTACTGCACACATTCAAAACGCATCCACTGCAACAGCAGGGAGAATCTGTTGCAACAAAGAAAAAAAAGCTATTGCAACATGAAAAGCACTACTAATGCAGCATAAAAAATGCCTGTTCTGCAACATCATAGAGAAACTGCTACGACAACAAAAAAAACTATTGTAACATCTCAAGAACTATTCCTGCAACATCGTAGAAATCTTTGTTGTAACAACATAAAAAAGATACCATTGCAAACATTACCACATCATTTGTTGCAACATTGAAAATGAATCATTGCAATAACGAGGAGCGTCCCAAAAGTTCTGACTCGCTGGAACCCTGTAGATCTAGAGGGGAGAAGAGGAGGAGGAGGAAGGACCAGAGATCCAGAGGAAGGAAGGATGGGGAGGGAGGTCTCAAATCCAGATCCTTCACCACGTACCTCGCACGAGCCGCGTCGTTGTCCTTTGTCTCCAGATGCATGGAGGTTGCAGCACGCGAGGATGGGAGCAGTAGAGAGGAGATGAGGTGTGCGGGCTCACCGGATGCCGCCATCGTCGTCCCCACCCCGGTCGTGAGGAGGACTTGTAGGGTCGCAACGGGGGTAAGGGAGGGGGAGGGGAGGGAGGAATGGAGGAGGGAGCGGGAGGCAGGAAGGAGGGCTCACCGTCGGCATGGCACGAGTGTCAAGGGCACACAGGGAGGAGCGCGCGGGGCGTGGCACTGGAGCAATGCGCATGTGAACGAAGTGATGGAGAAAACAAGGAAGAAGGGATAAGGCGTGGGAGAAGGTGAGCGAGTACGAGTGTGAGTCCATTCGACACGTTCATACGTCCTCGTTATATAATTACCAATATACGTAACATCTAGAGAAAACACTAAGCAACTGAAATATTTGATATACAATTACAATATATTTGTATAGCTATGGCAACATATGAATAATTATAGCAACATCCAGATAAAATATATATTGGAGACTCATGAAAACATAAGATGGCCGATACGTAGCTATATGCCATGGAATAGCATGGAGGTAACCGATAATGAGCTCATCCACACACAGATTAGTTTTAAAAAATAGGACATGGAGCACTTTTTGCATGTGGCAGGGGGACAAAGCTTGCGCGTGTTTTTATGTGATGCAGACCGACTGGTCCCTGCTTTGCGAACACAAGGTTGATATGTGCCCTTGTGGTTCCACCCTGATGATGAGCGATTGGTCAACAGGCTCACCGGGAGGGATGAGTGGAGACATGTGTTATTGGCCGTGTTGTTGTGCAGGTGTGGAGCTCGGAGGCAGTGGTCGATGGCGAGATGAAGGTTGAGAGGTTGTGTGGCCGTCGGATGAAGCTCTAACAAAGTTGGACTAGAATACCCATAGGGTTAGCTAGTTTGCTCTTGTATCTAGGGGTAGGAGACTATTGTATTAGGACTATCTAAGCACCTGCCATTTAATTCACACAGACTCTATTTTCTCTGTTAGGGTTCTTCCTCAGTAGTTGTTTGTGACCCGCAGAGACGACAATTTCTCTATGTATTTTGAGATTTCAGGAAAAGGGACCATAATCCCTTTGTCTCCTCGTGGGGACGAGTTCCAGCTGAATTGAGATCGAATTCATGTTTTGGTTTGTGTTCTTCGTGTTTCTCTCTTTTGATGTGAACAAGGGTGCCCGATCTTCCGAAAGGTTGGGGTAACTCTCGATTTGGTGGAAACGAGACACAAGTCGATCCGGCTTTCGAACAACACGATCCGAAAACCCGCAATCGCAGCACCACGTCTCCTCTGGTTATCAACCGGCGTTGCACGGTTGACCTCGCCAAGAAGGCTAAATTCTTTGCCTGCGAATCGAAGAACACAAGCAAGAACAAGGAAGAATGCAACCAAATTGCAGATGTATGATTAATCTCATGAGTTGGGGTCTCACAAACCGATGAAATAGCGAAACTGTTATGAACAGAATAATCTAAGCAAAACCCAAAACCCTAATGAAGGTGACGGCTACTGTTTATAGCCCCTAAGGGTCATCACCCCCCTGGACGCGCCCCTCTAATGGGCTCACGGATGATACACGGCCCAACGGAACAAAAACGGCGACGCAGCACCGGGACAGATTTTGTGCACTGGATTGTTTCGACGATTCCTGTTGGCTCAGGATGAATTTTGGTATGAGACAAGATCCATTGGTTAGCTTATCGAAATAGCTTTCCAACGATATCTAGTTCGTCAAAAACGGAGTCCGTACGCAACCTGTGTGACCAATTTAGTGCTGACTGCTCCTGGACTCTGAAACTGACTCGAAGTCAACTTGGTTTTGGTCTCCAACTTGCATCAGGCGCCCTTGCTGGTCCTCCACACCTCCAAGCCTTCCTCTATGCATCTCTGGGTCCTCTCCATGGTTCCTAATTAACACATAATCATTAGGTAGCAATATATTCTCAAAAACATTTAAATTGTTACATAGAAACGAATTCACCTCAATTTAGTTGACGCGCGCGAGCTCGTGTCATTGGACCATGATAACTCAGCGGAGGATCGTTGTGTGTATCCAAAAGAGTGATGTCCTCATCATATTTGCCCCTTCGGTGATTTGACTCGTTCTTCTAATCCGAGGGATGGTTTTCGATTCCGCTTGAACTATCTTGTGCTAGGACGTGAGTGTCATCTTTCTACCGAAGGATTTATAACAAAACCTCATGAACACATATATCGGATTGAAATCGTTTTCGTTCTTCCCTCTTTTCGGTGATCTTTTGATATATGTTGATTGAGTTGGTTTGGAGCGATGATTTCCTAGGATTAGCTCCCCAACATGTGTAGGATCACTTGGGAGAAGTTTGGTTCACTACTGTAAGGAAAATGGACCTCGGACCATTTAACTTCCGATTTTGGTGTTTGATGAACAACATAACCAAATTGAACTAATGCGTTCGTGAGTGTTTGTTTTGTAGTCCAATAGGGTGCAAATGTGACTTGGACTAAGGCGACATGGTGATCCGATGATCAACACCTCAAGCAAGACATTTGAAGCTCAACAGAAGACTCTTAAGATCAAGCAAAGTCCAAGGCACAAGAATGGAACCAAGTCGGCGCAAGAAATCGTGAAGAAACGAAGCAAGGAGGTACATCGGACGCTGCTTTCCCAGGCACCGGACGTGTCCGGTGGTAAACCCTAGCTCGTGTCAGCGCCAGCAGAAGCATCGAACGCTGAAGACCGAGTCATCGGACGAGACTGGAACACTGTGCAAACCTGCACAACGTACATCGGACGCACCGATGCAACATCGGACGCTACAGGACCCTGCGTCCGATGCCCATGCAGAGAGGTTCCAGAGAGGCTCTATGAGCATCGGACGCGTCCGATGATCAGGCATCGGACGCTGAGTAGCCGTTGCGATACAGTGCCAGGCTGGCATCTAGCCGTTAAAGGAGCATCGGACGCATCCGATGGTCTTGACTCCAGCGTCCGATGCTGCGCAGTGAAGACCATCTTTGGTGCCCAACGGCTCTATTTGCTTGGGTCTCTATATATACCCCCATGGCCGGCCAAAACAATAAGGTTGGAGCTCAAGGAAGTGTACCAAGTGTATAGACACATATTTAGTTGTTCTAGCCACCAAAGTGCTCAAGTGATATACTAGGTGATTAGTGTAGGTGCTTTGCGAAGTGCTTAAGCTAGTTAGACCACCGTTTTGCGCTTGCTCTAGGTGTTAGGCCTAGTGTTTAGTGAGGTTGAAAACCTCTCATCTACCGGTGCTTGCGCGCACCGTAGTTGTACATCGGCGGGGCTTGTAGTCTTGCGAGATCACACTAACCGAGTTTGTGGTGTGGCCGCCTCCGTGTACCGAAGGGAACAAGGCCCGCGTCGTTTCGGCCAAAAGCTTGATAGTGAAGGCGGCGGAGAGCATCCGGGAGAGGCTTTGCCACGAATGGCTTAACCGGAGACCCACTTGCGTGTGGGGAAGGCCCGGAGCTATCCACAGAGTTATCTGACCGAGAGCTTGGCCCTTGCGAGGGATTCCTTGCGAGGGGCTCCAACGAGGACTAGGGGGAAGCTTGCGCGCTTCTCGATACCTCGGTAAAAATACCAGAGTCGTCGACGGGAGTTTGCATCTCTATCACACTCTTTAGCTTCCGCATTTACATTGCTACCTTGTTTATGTGCTTTATCTTTCCTAGCTTACTTTTGCTAGTTGATAGGTTTGGAAACTAGGTTGCTTAACTCCTTTTGCGGTAGAGATAGCAAACACACATAGCAAAACCTTAGTTGCACATTGGATAGTTTACTTTCTCGCATAGGTTTTGACTAGGTGGAAATTAGAGGCCATGTTTTAGAGTAGAAGTTTTAAGTTGCCTAATTCACCCCCCTCTTAGGCGTCACAGTCCTTTCAACTACTACAGAAATTATTTTGCGTGACACCCCGCAATAATTAACCGTGACGGGCCTTTGACCCGGCCGTCACGGTTATTGGGTGGTCGGCCTGGCCACCTGATCGCTCAAACGTCTGTCACGGTTAATAGGTTAACTGTGGCGGGCAACCTAAGGTGCCCGTCACGGTTAATAGACCATTAACTATGACGGACGCCCTACATTAACCGTGACGGGCGCCTTAGGTCGCCCGCCATCCTACCCCCTAGCAGTGATACATGCACTTTGTTGATCGCCCACTGACCGACATCCTTTCCCCATTCTCATTCGCTCAGCTCACTCCCTCTAACCCTAGCGGCGGCGGTGGGGCGAGATGAGGAAGCGGCGGCAGGCCGGGGCGGCCTTGCGGCAGCCGAGACCGGGAGGAAGCCGAGGCGAGCCGTGCGCGTGCCGGTCAGCAGTCGTCCTGGCCGAGCCGCCGACGGGCCATTAGTCGCGAGCGCCGTCAAGCCACCGTGCGCAGACGCTACCAGATCCGCCAATCGCGACCTCGCCGTCAAGTGCCTCTACCATGGTTGCCAGATCGACGCCATGGTCGTCGGTGTCGTGCAGGTACGCGGTAGTGCAGTAGGCACAACTGAGATGGCTAGCTTCCTTCCGTTCCCAAAACTACTGCTTTTTTTTGCTGATTGGACTCGATGATTTGGATTACTTCTTTCACGGAGCTTTGAACTGAATCGGACCGAATTAGATTAATCTGAGATGTGGCTTCTCTTCTCAACGGACTGAATCAGACATTTGTTTAGCCTATTTCCAAGTTTTGCAAGTGTGATCTTATAATATATTATTTTTCATGATGTGCAGGATGCAAATAGGAAAGTGGACTATTGTCACAGCCTTCACCATCGAGGAGAAAGAATCTGCTTTTCTTGGACTATATGATTTATATATAATTAAGATTTACTTTGGACTATTTAAGTGGATTGTAGTCAGGTTGTATCCCTATATGGAAATATACAATATTATTTGCCATCCAGATTTGGATATCGGTGGTATTTTTTTTTGCTTAATCTTAACTTGAGTGTGCCTTAAATTGAGCTGCGGCGGTGCTGTCGACCACCACGAGCACGCTGCTCCATGACCAGGTCTATTCCTTCCCAATCCCATGAACGTCCGCATCCTTATTCTATTTGTACGCGCATGGTTTTGTTTAGAGACTGATTTACTCTTGTATTCTTGTTTGTACTCAGACCTAGGGTTTCTATTTGGTGCGATCAATTGTATCTTTATCTCATAAGCATGATGTTCGATGGAATGCCTCTTTCAGTTTTGAGTTAAATTCAGTTTCTGTCAAAGTTGATGTCAGAGTCGATGGAGAATTTGATGTTCATCTTGACATGTCAGTTTACATGTTAAAGTCAAAATAATACAAAGAATAAAATTAGTATTGAGGTTGCCATATTTTATTGCATAATGGAGAAAGGACTACTGTTGTTCTCAACAGTTTCCTTTGCCAAATTTTTTTCACTTCATGTTGATTGAAAATCAATTTTGTTCTTGTAGGTATTTTTGGCGAATGAGCTTGTGATCTGCAATGGTGAAAATCAAATGCCCGTCACGGTTAAAGAAAAACGTCCGTCACGCAAAAGATTTCTGTTGCAGCCCCGTTCGATTTGGTTGGGATCGAATCGATTTTGGTTTTGACCCGAGAAGTTTTTGCTCTTTCTGGGCAGTGGCAGACTGTCCGGCCTCCCAGTGGCGGACTTTCCGGCCATCGGGTCTTGCCCAGTCAGAACTGCGCAGCTCGACACTGTTCTCGGTCAAGTGACCGGTGGATAGTCCAGGACCAGATCGCAGAGAGTTCGGGCCTGGGACAGAACTGTTTTCGAACAGTTTAATTTTGGAGCTTTTGTCGACGGATAGTTTGACCCCTAGGCGCGGACAGTCCGGCAACCAGCGGCGGACAGTCCAGGATCAGAGTCCGGACAGTCTGGGATTCTGCTGATTGTGCAGTTTTGTTTCGCTTTTTTGGTGCTTGCTCTTCGGCTTTCTCCGACCGTTGCGTTGTATCTCTAGGACATCTCCTAAGGTATCCACCCACCTGTTGGGTCGTGAACTAGCTGCTCTCTCGTGCCTTTCCTTTTGAGTGACTTTCTGGAACAGAGGTCGTCGATTTCTTGAGAAGAATTTTGAGTCTCTCATTCACCCCCCTCTAGTCGCCAATCCGGTCTTTTATGCTTGTACGTAGATGAAAGAATTTTAGGTGAAGGCATAGCTTGCTCGTGTTTCAACACGATGCAGAGCGTGTGAGTAGCCACGTGGGGATTAGGGAACAAGGCAGGGACAGTCTGTGAACGCGATGCAGACCAGGACGTGCCCCTCCGTGCAGGGTCCGTCTAGACGGACGGACAGTCTACAAGAAGCATTATGGAAAGGACATAGATAAAGCGCGACAGGTCGCACATTCGAATAGCGCGCGACCCTATCCTGACTCAGCGGGGGGACGGACAGCATGACTCAAGCTTGCGCAGCAACTAAAAGCGGTGGGCGGCGGACTACATGCACATGCGGGCGCATGCAGGCGACCCCACCAGCATAGGTGCCATGCACGAAAATCTAGAAAACAAAACGCTTTATTTAAATACTATAACTTTTAAATAATATATTTATTTTTGATTTCGTTTGAACAAAACAAGATCTCACTTACCTATATTTCGAAGAATTTTTTTAGTAGCAATTTATGTTTAAAAATATTCTAGGAGATTTATAAAATAAATTGCTACCATATAATACTAAACTTGCTACTTTAAAAATAAACTATCTTTTCATAATATGCACATAGACTGTTACTGTAGAAATATAGTAAAAATATTATACAAAAGCGGATCAAAACAAGATAGACTCTAACCAGAAGGGATAATTATTAAAATAAACAATGCATAATAAGCTGCAAATTAGGTGGTGCAAGTTATTTTTACAACACAACATAAAATTTAGGAGCGGTCACTTACTGATAACTGGGGCGTTTATTGAAAAAATAAGTGCAGTGGCACAAAATAAGATAAACTGCACCCTAGATATAAATTATGAGAACAATCATGACATAAGCTGCCAACTAGAGGGGCAAGTTATTATAAACTCACTATATGAGCCGGAAAATATGACTACTAGCTGACAAATTGAAGGGATATTCAGACAAGAGTAGTGATCCAAAATAAGACAAGTAACATCCTAAGGAGCAAATTATTAGAATAAGCATTGCGTAAGATTCTAACTTAGTAGGTAAATTAATACGTGTAGGAATGCATTCAAACACAAAAGAATGACTAACATTAAAATAACTTAATTGAAAGCTGAAACAAAAAAGTACTGAAAAGAGACTACAAACTTAGGAATGCATATTAGTTGCCTCGCCAACTTATACATTATAGGTGAGGCAACTTACACTACACGGTACGCAGACTTTGCCGAGTGCCGGCCGCACTCGGCAAAGACTCTTTTGCACTCGGCGAAGACTTTGCCGAGTGCGGCACTCGGCGACCATTAGAAGGCAAAGAAATGGTCGGCAAAGGTTTCTTTGCCGAGTGCCAAAAATCGGGCACTCGGCGAAGCCTTTGCCGAGTGCCAAGTCAGCACTCGGCAAAGAAAACAACTACTGTCAACTTAACGACTTCTTTGCCGAGTGTTGACATGGCAGGCACTCGGCAAAGGATTTTTTTTTCTTTTTTTTTGAAAATTTTTTTGCCGAGTGTCTCCGACGTGGCACTCGGCATTGACGGCTTCGTTGCCGAGTGCTGACGTGGCAGGCACTCGGCAAAGGATTTTTCCTTTTTTTTGAAAAAATCTTCGCCGAGTGTCGTGTGGCCAGCACTCGGCAAAGAGGCAGAACTGGAGAAAATTTTGCCCAGCTTTGCCGAGTGCCATGGCGTCTTTGCCGAGTGTGGCACTCGGCAAAGCTAGGCAATTTTTTTTCTTTTTTTGTTTTTTTCATTTTTGTCACACGAAACAATATATATATATTACATATCCATATTCCATCACACAGAACACAATATATATCACATTCATATTCATATTTCATCACACAAATGACAATATTTATCACATTCATGTCCATCCATCACAAAACAACATAAATTCATCGCATAATCCATGCATGTCACACAATTCCGTCCATCCATGCATCACAAGTGAAAGTTGAACCAACACATGTCCAACACAAACGAGTAGTCCATAATCCATAAGTCCAACACATAAGCCGATCACTGCTCACCTTCGCCCCCAGTGCCTGAAGAGCTCCCACCTTTCCCCCACTGCCCCCACCCTTGCGAAGAGCCGGCCGGTGGAGGACCTTGCCACTGGGGCGGCGGCACAGCGCCTCCAAGAGTCCACCCGGAGTACCCGGGCTGAGGAGGAACGCCAGGCCACACGTAGTACGGCAGACGAGGAGGGCCTCCTGGAGGCGGACACCCGGACTATGGCGAAGGGCCACCCGGAGGGGACGGCGCTGAACCCTGCGACTGCACCTGCATGAAGTAGCGACGTCGTTAGTACGACCGAATAAGTGAAAGCAATAAACAATCATATATATATACTCACCGGAGTCTCAATAGGACTATGAGGCGGCTGCTGCGGCGGCGGCGGCGGCAGATACGGATTTAGCAACGAGGGAGGCACGACCACACCTGGGATGTTGAGACTCCCAAAGAAGTGAGCTATCTCCGCCGACCTCTGCGCCACCCGCATTTGGGCGGCCTCCATCTCGCGGCGACGGGCCTCCTGCCGAGCCTCGTCCTGAGCCTGCAGCTAGGCCTGGAACCTCTGCATCTCCTCATGCATCTGGGCCTGCAATATTTGTCCCGCAAGGATTAAACAATGCAAAGGAAAGTTCAAGAATGGACGATAAATTGAACTGTACTAACCTGAAGCTGCGCCATGGTCTGCTGCCTTGGCCGTATGGCCATGGAGGAGCTCGTGCTTCTAGACCGAATCTCGGCGAGGTTGGGGATAGAGTCTGAGGAGACTGTGCTGCTGGCCATATACAAGCGACCGTGCTGCCTTCCTCCTCCCAGTCTCATCAGCAGGTCCGTGTCCAGGGGCTGAGAGGCCGGATCATAGTCTGTCCCATAGCGCTCGCGAGCCGCCACCGTGTACTCGTTCAACTTGGTGTAGGCTCCCGAGTTGGTGAACGAGTCAGACCCATCCTCCGGGTTGTACTGGGTCTCCGGCGCGGTCGCCTTGCCTTTGTGGGCAAGGTGGTAGGCCACGAACGAGTTACATTCCGCGCCACCATGCGACCGGGACTACAAGAAAGACAAAGAGTTTATTGCAAGTAATGAGTATTGAGCGTTAGAATTAAAAAAATTAATCAGTAGAGCGTACCCATCTCTCAGCATAGGCATCGAGGCTAAGGTTGCCTTGGTGGTGTGGCACCCCAGCCATCTGCAGGCGGCAGTCCCGGCGCACACTGTGCCTCTCAGCCCACTCGTCCGAAAGCCACCTATCCACAATGGCCTTCCAACAATCCGTGAACTTTTGGCACCAAGCAGGACAGAACTGCATGACAACAAGTCAATTATGTAATATGTCAAAAGATCAATTCCTAAATATTCTTCACGTCTACATACCTGCTCGTACTGCTCCCAGGTGAGGTCGGTCGCCCTCTCACGCATCTTCTCCCTGGACTGCGCCTTTGTGACCCTCTCACCCCACAAGTCGGCGTAGGCGTAGATGATGCATTGGATCCACGCCTCATGGTACATGTCCGTGAGTCGGGACTTGGCAACTCTGTCCAACACTTGGTCCGCCTCGGCCTCCCTCCCCTGCTCGCACGTCCAGTAAAGCTGCATACAGACATAGGGTACCCTTTAATTATTCCAACGAATGTGTAGTATTGAGAAATGTTGTGTGATGAAGACTTACCCAAAAGTCGGCCTTAATCCGGCCAGCAAGGGTCCCGTTGTTACCGAGCAGGACAGCGCCAAAGTGCTCCCACGTCCAGGGCGGGCCGACAACCCCGGCGTAGGTGACGTTGCCAGGGAAGTGCCTCTTAATCAGAAGAGTCAAGGTGTCATTGATATGGCGAACCTTGCCCCCTCCGCTCACAACCTTCCATTGACTGCACGAGTCATTAAGAACAATTGTTAGTCAGAAGTTTGATTTTTAACATGTCATATGAACAACTAGTGATAACATCAATGGTTACTTACGTGTGGCCAACGGGTCGAATCATCGGACGGCGGCCAAATGGGAGAGGCTGCTGCGGGAGCTGTGAGGGCCCGCGTAGGTAGACTGCCCTCGAACCAAAGGAAGTGGAACCTCCAGCTGCCGGCAGGGCCACCTCGTCGTCCGAAGAGGTAGTGTCGCCGTGCCCAGTCTCGTCAGGGGTCTCCTGACCGGTCCTCGCCTGTGGAGCTGACGCCTCTGCTAGGTCCTCGGGGTCCTCAGTAGCCCTCCGGTAGGCGGAGAACCCCTGCCGCTGTGACCGCCTTCCGCCCGGCATTTTGTCGAGTGCCTGCAATTACAAAGATAAAACCAATTAGCATAAATAAACAGTGAGTACTTATAAAGAGATATAATTGCAAAATAATAATAATAACAATACAGTAAGTATTACATGAACTAGAAATTATCTCCACGATCGGTAGTGGCTCGTGGCACTCGTGTGTCGTCATCACTATCCATATTATCGTACTCTAATGCCTCGTTCTCGTCTTCATCGTCTTCATCACCCGCGTCAGCTCCTAACTGGAACCGCTCAAGCATTCTTAAGTCCTTGGCATTCTGCACCTCAACACCCTCATCCTCATCAATGTCATTGTCTTCTTCCAAGTCCATCAGCGTAAAAATGTCAATGTCAAACCTCCCTTCTAGGCCCTCAGGTTGAAAGAACTCTCCGCTATATGTGTTTGGGTCAAAGATGTAGTCATCATCGTTTGGGAGAGGCGCTTTGCCGCGTGGCGATACCAACTGCACGAGGTACCACCCCACAAGATTCTCGACTTCTTGGCACGCCCATGGGAGATAATAAACTTGGGTGGACTGTTGAGCAACAATATAGACATCGTCTCCTTTATAGACGAAATTCTGTCGAATTTCAACTAGCCCAATCTCAGGGGCTCTTCTCGTGACATCAGGATCGAACCAATGGCATTTGAATACCACCGTATTAAGAGCTTTCGGACCCAGATAGGTGAGCTCGTATATTTCTTCGACTATGCCATAGTAGTCGCGCTCATCGGTGCCGAGAGTACGAACTCCTGTATTCGTGGTCTTTCGATTGGGTCGGCTCTGCTCGTAGCTTCTTGTGTGAAAGCGATAGCCATTCACATCATAAATGGTGAATGACTTGACCCTGCGATCGAAGCCACTGGCGACCTGTTTCAACTCATCACTCATTTCCGCATCCGTGTGGGCCTGCACGTTGAGGGCGGATAGATTGTTACATGAAATGAACCATGAAATGAAATACGAGAGAGTTAAGTTGGCCGGTACCTTCGTACTGAACCATGAAATGAAATCAGGGTCACCATTTTTGAGAAGATGGTCTTGTTCTTCAAGGGAAGGATCCCTTGAGCCTCTCCATTGTTCAGTAATAAATTTTCTGAAAAAAACAAGAGACAAGGGGGTCGGATCGATAGGTGGTTGATACTGACGGTGTATGTATCAAGCTCATTGAGAACTTACTGCACATAAGGAGTCACTTCATCAAGGTTCAACAACACATACATCGTGATTGTGCGCCACTCGTCATGCCGCAACATCTTGATCTTCGATGCGCTTGCTCTTCCGAGTTGCCCTTTGAAAAGGCTGAGACTCGATGAACTCTCGTCGATGTTGTAACGAGAGGGTGGATTGTGCACGCTAGGAAGGTTGTCCTTATAGTATGTCATTGTGAAGTTCGACACCTCCTCCAGAATGAATGCCTCTGCCACGGAAGCCTCTATTTTGGCTTTATTTCTACACTTTTTCCTCAGAATCTTTAGACATCTCTCGATTGGAAAGCACCAATGGAACTGCACGGGCCCCCCATCCGTGCTTCATACGGTAGGTGTAAAATTAGATGTTGCATCGGTAGGAAGAAGCCGGGGGGAAAGATCATCTCCAACTTGCATAGCAACACAGGTGCCACTTCCTCTAGGTTAGTAATCATGTCACGAGATAGCTCCTTGGCACAAAGCTGGCGAAAGAAATAGCTCAACTCTACCGGCACACGCCACACATGCTCGGGGAGGTATCCCCGGGTCATCGCAGGAAGGAGCCACTGGATCCATATGTGGTAGTCATGACTCTTCATCCCTAACACTCGCATAGTAGACAAGTTCACTCCCCTCCTCAGATTCGCCGCATACCCATCAGGGAACATTATCCCCTTAATCCACTGTAGTACTTTCTTCCTATGGTCTCTTTTCAGTATGTAATCGGCCGAACCTCTCCTCCATTTCTTGCCGGCAGTAGGAGTCCTCATCACTAGATTTGGTCTATCACACATCTCTTGCAGGTCCAGTCTAGCCTTAACGTTGTCCTTTGACTTTTCCGTGTCCATGAGTGTTGCAAAGAGTGCCTCGACGATATTCTTTTCTGTGTGCATTACATCGATGTAGTGCGAACAAAGAAGGTCTTTGAAATAGGGAAGCCTAGTCAAGCCAGATATATGAGCCCACATGTGTTCCTCTGCGTATCCAATGAAACGACCGTTGTCTTTATCAAATTGCAGAGCCTCTATCTCAGCACAGACCTCGGCACCACTCATGACCTGAGGAATGGGGTTGGTGACATGAACGCCTTTCCTAAAGTGCTTGATGTCAGCTCTGAATGGATGGTCAAGAGGCAGGAATTGACGATGTTGGTCGAACGAAGAATACTTGCCTCCCTTCTTCAACCAAGTGAACCTCACAGCTGCCTTGCATACTGGGCATGGGAACTTCCCGTGAACACACCACGCGCTAAATAAGCCATACGCTAGGAAGTCATGCATGGAGTACTGGTTCCACACATGCATTTTGAAGTTCCTCTTGGTAGGTCGATCGTATGTCAGTACCGGATTTTCCCAAGCTTCCATCAGCTCATCCCACAAAGGCTCCATGAACACACCCATATTGTTCCCCGGGTGTCCAGGAATTATGAGCGACAAGATTACGTTCTTCGGGTCAAACATGACGCCGGGGGGGGGAGATTGAGGGGGATCACGAACACAGGCCAACAAGTGTACGGGGCCGCCATCATTCCATACGGGTTGAACCCATCTGTTGCAAGCACCACACGTACATTCTGAACCTCCTGTGCTTTGAGAGGATGCATGACATCGAAGTGCTTCCATGCATCTCCATCTGATGGGTGTACCATTTTGTCAGCATTGTACCTTTTGCCATTCTTGTGCCAGGTCATCTGTTTCGCGGACTCCTCTGTCATGTACAGCCGTTGGATCCTCGGTATGAAAGGAAGGTACCGTAGGACCATCTTGGGGATATTAAGCTGTTCCTTCCTGCCATCACCATGATCTACCTCCACATACCTAGAGGCTTCGCACTCTGGACAGTGTGTTGCTTTCTCGTGATCTTTCCTGAATAGAACACACCCTTTTGGACAAGCATGGATCTGCTCATACGGCATCTTAAGTGCACGAAGAAGTTTTTGTGACTCGTACGTGTTCTTTGGCAGAACGTGACCCTCCGGCAGCAGGGTGCCCAATATTGTCAACATGTCATCGAAGGTGTCTCGACTCAGGCTATACTGTGACTTGAACCCCATTAGGCGTCTAATAGCATCCAGTTGTGAAACCTTTATCTTCTCGTGAAGGGGTTTCTGTGCCGAGGACATCATGTCGTAAAACACCTTTGCGGTTTCCTCTGGCTCCTCCACCAACCCTTCACCGAATTGCGCCTCGGCGAAGTCTTCCATCATGTCTGCTACCCCGACATCTCCATCATACTCCTTGAGGCGTTGTCTCACCACTTCCTCTCTAATCCGATCAGTTTCACCATGGTGGACCCAACAGGTATAGTTTTCAACGAATCCGTACTTGTAAAGATCTTCCCCCACTGCCTTCTTATGTTTTCTTTTGTTGTTCCCACATCTGCTGCAGGGACACGGCATCCGACTAGACCCTTTAGCAACCGCACCAAATGCATGCTCCAAGAAAGCACTGGTCTTAGTAACCCATTCGGTGCTCCTACTTGTGTGGCCCGTGTACATCCAGTCACGGTTATCCATTCTCTGGCATATACATATGTAACCGAGTAATAAAACCAGCAATTGTATCTACACGGGGTTCCTACCATGTAATAGGTGAAGGATAGGTCCTAATCCCACCCTCGGATGCGTAGCTGGGTTAGTTTCCATGCTCTACTCATATCCGAGATGAAATTTCAGCAGCACCTCCCCGCTGTTCTCCCAATACACGTCCCGCTAGGGAGAGTGTGTATCCGGAGAACAACGAAGAGGTGGTGCCGAAACTCCGAGTCGAACAGGAGCACAATATGGAAAATAACCCAGCTACGCTTCCGCAGGCTGTCAAAAAACATGGACAATCCGAAAGAGATACGGTCGTAGATATGCAAAGGTCTGCATACCTCCAACTGTAACTCTTTCGAACAGGAGACTTCTAACTAGGTTACGCTTACCAAAGACCAGATACCTAGGGATACGGATAGAGTGGTTATACCTAAGGTGCCAGTGAGGTCAGGGTAGCGGGGCGGTGGTGAGTCGAGGCAGTGGCGAGACGACGCAGTGCAGGCAGACCCGCAACGCCGACGAAGACGATCGGGGTTGCCGAGTCCCTCCCACGGGTCCTCCTTCTAAAAAAAGGAGAAAATTGGTTAGTCCCGACCAAAAATTTTGGCAGCACCTCCCCTGCACGGGGAGGTACCCATAACCTGCACAAAACGTCGGCACGAAGGCCAACAACCACATATATCTTCACAGAAATCATGTACTTAACTTATCTTTACATGCACACAAAAAATGCAAAGTAATACAAGAACTATAAAAAGCACTCAACTACTAATTACTACTTACTACGACTTACTCTACTAACACAACTACTAACTCACTACTTACTACTACTAAGAACTTACTACTACTACTATTAACTACTGAGTACTACTAACTACTTACTAATTACTACTACTATTCATAACTACTAACTACTAGTACTAACTACTAGCTTACAAGTAACTAACTACTAACAAACCACAACTACTAACTTATTACAATCTAACTACTAACTTACTACTAACCTTGTCGGCGATGAACGATGACGGCGACAACGGCAAGACGACGACGGCGAGACAACGACCACCGCGGACAGGGGCTGCTCTTCTTCCTCCTCTCCTCCTCCTCCTCCTCCTCTCCTTCTCCTCCTCCTCCTCCTCCTCTCCAACGGGCGGGGCGGGGCCCCCACCGGCGGGCGGTGCGCGCCGGGGCCGGGGCCGGCGGCCGGCAGCCGGCGGGCGTCGGGTGGCGCGGGCGCAGGCGGGGCGGGGCGCGGCCGACGGGGAGGGGCGGGGCGTGGCGCGGGCGGGGCGGAGGCGGCGGGCAGGGCGTGGGCGCGGGCGGGGCGCGGGCGGAGGCGCCGGAGGGGCGCGGCGCGGCGCGGGGGGGCCGGCGGGCGGAGGCGGGGCGCGGGCGGGGGCGGCCGGGGGACGGCGGCGTGGGGGGCGCGGCCGGCGGGGAGGCGGACGACGGCGGCGGCGGGTGAAGTGTGTGTGTGAGTGAGTGTGAGTGTGAGTGTGAAAACGGGTCGGTGTTGTATTTTTTTTATTTTTCAAACGGCTTCGCCGAGTGCCAGATCGGCGGCACTCGGCAAAGATCCCGTCTTTACCGAGTGCCGCCAATCTGGCACTCGGCGAAGCATTTTTTTTTAAAAAAATCAGCAAGCACCGGCAGACACGTGGGCTTTGCTTCGCCGAGTGCCCGTCGTCTGGGCGTCTGGCACTCGGCGAAGAGCTGCTCTTCGCCGAGTGCCGGCCACGTGGCACTCGACAAAGCTCATGGCCCCGTTCTGTGACACGTGGGTGGTGCTTTGCCGAGTGCCACGTGGCCGGCACTCGGCGAAGAGCAGCTCTTCGCCGAGTGCCGGCCACGTGGCACTTGGCAAAGTATTTTTTTTTTTGGATTTTGGACACCAAATTTTTTGTGGATCATCCCCACAGTACCATGGCCAACATGTTCAAATTTCACACTTTTCAAAGCCTTTTGTTATATTTTATGTCTTTATTGCATTTTCTTGAATTTTCCCGCCAGACGCAAGTTTGAACTGCGGGTGCATCGAATAATGGATTTCAATGATTCGAAAATTATTATTGTTGTTCTTGAGTGTATGTCGAGGCCAAATCCAAAAACTGACCCTAGGTTTCGATCAACGTGCTCACGGGGCAACGCCTCCAAATTACGTGCGTACGGTTTTTTAATTATAGAAAATGCAAATGAATTCCGAAAATCGCGAAACATGGCGAGATGTTGTTACATCACATATGATCACATGTTGAGATGTGGAGGTTTGTGAGCGTCGTACGTGACAACGTGCTCCAAATTTTTTCAAATTTTTTTCTCGGCATACGCATATGATGTAACAACATCTCGCCAAATTTCACGATTTTCGGAAGTCATTTGCATTTTTTATGATTAAAAAACCGCTCGCACATAATTTAGAGGCGTTGCCCCGTGAGCACGTTGATCGAAACCTAGGGTCAGTTTTTGGATTTGGCCTCGACATACACTCAAGAACAACAATAATAATTTTCGAATCATTGAAATCCAATATTCGATCCACCCGCAGTTCAAACTTGCGTCTGGCGGGAAAATTCAAGAAAATGCAATAAAGAAATAAAATATAACAAAAGGCTTTGAAAAAGTGTGAAATTTGAACATGTTGGCCATGGTACTGTGGGGATGGTCCACAAAAAATTTGGTGTCCAAAATCCAAAAAAAATACTTTGCCGAGTGCCACGTGGCCGGCACTCGGCGAAGAGCTGCTCTTCGCCGAGTGCCGGCCACGTGGCACTCGGCAAAGCACCGCCCACGTGTCACAGAACGGGGCCACGAGCTTTGCCGAGTGCCACGTGGCCGGCACTCGACGAAGAGCAGCTCTTCGCCGATTGCCAGACGGCGGGCACTCGGCGAAGCAAACGGCCCTGGATGCCGTTTGGATAGCGACATTTTACCGAGTGCTCATCTTTACCGAGTGTACGACACTCGGCAAAGAGATGCCTTTGCCGAGTGCTTTTCGTTGCCGAGTGTCGGACACTCGGCAAAGCAGACTTTGCCTTGTGCTTGGGCTTTGCCGAGTGCCAAATCTCTGGTACTCGGCAAAGAGCCTCTTTGCCGAGTGCCCGAGATTTGGCACTCGGCAAAGCTCCAGGCACTCGGCAAAGCTTAAGTTTCCTGTAGTGTTATATATTATAGGTGAGACAAAATATGTATGATTTATACATTATAAACTGAACCATGTCCTATGCATAATGTATCACTTTTGTTAAAAAGTAAAATTGATTGTGAAAGAATAAAATTAGAAATGACAGATAGTAACTAAAAACTAAAGTAGACACAATTTAAAACTTAGACGCAAATTAATAGAACTAGCATTGTATAAGCTGCCAAACAGAAGGACAAATTATTATATGACCCACTATATGAGTCAGGAATCTAAAAGAGTACTGAAACTAAAAAAATTGTTAACACCGAATTTTCGTACTATGACAAGTGGGCCAGCAATATGCAAGTTCGGTGAAAGCCACCGCCTGAAGGATGCGGTAGACAGCAAGTGCGGTCGGCTAATCTAATTGATTCGGCAAGGCTGTGGAGGCGGCTGGTCAGTGACGAGCGGATTCGGCAATGTGGCGCTGCGGTCGGCTACCTCATGCTAAGTCGGTTTGCGTCAGAGGGCGACAAATGCGACATATCAGAAGATTTAGCGATGGGGATCTCGTCATTTTAGTGCATGCCGGTTATTAAAGGAAGCTTGCAGCAGAAGACATCATGTTTTTGATAGTTTCCTATTTTTATCATTGTAATCGTGTTCTTCTAGGACTCAGAGAACACTAGGGTATAAATATAAACCCTGAGACTATTGTAACGTAGGTGAACAATCAATACAACCAACTCGGCCCCGTGCCATCTTCGAGTCCAAGTCGTGTCGTCGTGTTCTTCGAGAGGAGTCATCGATCCGTCGACCTCCGTAAGTCCCGACAACCTTGTTATCATGTCTAGTATCGTGCGGCGGATTTAGATTTGATGCAAGTAGTCTCGTATGTTTGGCTTAGTATCATGCGGTGGATTTAAGCTAATGACAGGAGGTTTTTGCTTATGCCTTGTATCGTGCGGCGGATTAAGACATGGGTAAAAATAGTTATCGGCTCTATTAGATTTGGCAATCTATTAGATTCATTAAGTTACCATGTGTTTGCTCTATGTTTGATGTTTTATGTATATTTGCAACACCCTTTTGCCCAATCTAGATCTCGCTCGGTTCGGCTCTGTCTTTTATAGATCTATCCTGTTCTTTCATATTCATTATTGTAGAGTCTTCCATGCAGTAGATCTATTGTCCGTAATAGCCGATTTGATCGTATCTAGATTGCCACGTGGTGAGGGTTCATGCACGTTAAGTACGTTTGATCTATCACAAGGCTAGGCGTCGTGCGGCAGGCGCAGGCTTTAGATTAGTTTAATCATGCTTGATTTGCATGTTCAATCCCCATGGACCCCAACTCGGTTGCACAATCGAGATTGGTTAAACTTTAATTCATAGTTAATATACCATGCAAGTACAGTTCTCATGCAAACGTATTCGGCAACTTGTTATTCACGTAACTTCGTTCATACTGCCGAATGATCTTTAAACCTATTGGCAGATAGCTTTCATAGCTATATGTCGTCGTAAGTGGCTTCAGGGCCGTACATCTTGGAACTGTCTGGTCATACCCGGCATGTTCCAGCTTTGTATTTAACAGTTTACCTCCTTTGTTAGTTGCAGGGCAAACTGACTGGCACGCACCGGACTTCTGAGCACCCGGGCCACGTTTGAAGCTAGCTTTTCCGGCTTGCTGTGTGATTGGCACAGTGCGTCACTTTCGGTGTCAACACACTTTTTGGCACGCCCGGTGGGACACTTTTTTCCTGCAGCAATGGTCGAAGTCACTGAAGCCGAGGCCAGCAACAAGGCGGGGCTCGTGCAGGTGCAGCTCGCTGAACTACCCGACGAGTACAAAGAGCAGGTGGATAATGCTTGTGCCGAATTCCAGGCCAAGTGCCTAGAAGCCTTTTCCAAGAACAAGAGCGGAAAGGTTCGCCGTCTGCACGATCTGCCAAAGCTCGTCCAGCTCAACCCGAATGATCCCGGGGAAGCAGAGGCAGTGCTGAAAATGTCTCACATAGTCAACGAAGCTGTCTCTGGTGCCATCGGTCGCATGCATGGGGCGTT
This sequence comes from Coix lacryma-jobi var. lacryma-jobi, assembly GCA_009763385.1. NCBI lineage: Eukaryota > Viridiplantae > Streptophyta > Magnoliopsida > Poales > Poaceae > Coix > Coix lacryma-jobi. The sequence goes on from CM019831.1 coordinate 89,436,937, forward strand.
TCTCAACACTTTCCGCACCATCATGATCGCCCAATTTGGCCCCAAGGCCGATGAACTCATGAAGACGGAGTTTGGCCCTATAGCGGGGCCACATCTTTTCAACCTACCGGATCACCTCAAAGGGGCAGGAGCTTCTGGTGAGGAGACCCCGCCTAATGCTCAGACGAGCGGGTTGACTATTCAAGAGAAGCAGACGCCAGAGGGCCGACTGCCGAACATGGGTCAATTCACGATCGGCGCCAGGGGTCAACTGCTAGAGTCAACACGCAAGATCTCCCCACAAAACTATAGGCTCATAAAGGACTACTTCGGAAACGGGTACCACGTGATGCTTGAGCCCCACAATCTAGAGGGCATCCCACATCCGGGATATGGGAGGTCGACGACCGAAAGAACTGCCGACTCTAATGTTGACGTCATGATGGAAAAGATGGCAGACATGATCCAGCGCACTTTCGGCCTGAAGCCTAAGGGCACTCACGCTTACAGGTCTCCGTTCCCCGAATGGTTCCATCGTGTGGCCCTGCCTCCCAGAGTCAAAGTACCGACAGATTTGTCCAAGTTCTCCAGTTTGGACGACACCAGCACGGTGGAGCATATCAGTCGCTATCTGCTCCAGCTTGGGGAGGCCAATACCGAAGACGCATTCAGGGTTCGGTATTTCCCGTCGTCACTCACCGGACCGGCGTTCGCTTGGTTCACGTCACTACCGCCGGGCTCTATTCTCTCTTGGGCAGATTTGGAGCAAAAGTTCCATACGCACTTCTACACGGGTACCAAAGAGAAGAAGCTGGTGGACATCATGTACGTGCGACAGAGGCCAAATGAGACACCGCAGGACTACCTGCGCAGGTTTAGGGAAGTCAAGAGCCAGTGCTTCGGCATGTACCTGCCGGACGACCAGCTTCCACCATTAGCCGTGGCAGGCATGCTCCCGAGCATTAGAGACAAGCTCTTCGGCCAGGAGTTTGAGGACCTAGGTCATCTCTCTCGCCGGCTGAATGAGATGACTATCCAAGCGCAAGGCTTCCGGAGGGAAGGGCGCTTCCAGAAGGACAATGTCGCGGCCCAGATGTATCAGGCTTTCCTAGACGAAGCCGATGACTACACCGACGCTGAAGATGAGGTGGCCGCTGCAGAGCTCAACTGGGACAAGGAGCCGACCCAGGCCAACAAGCAATGGCTGCGCCAGCAGAAGGGGGCATATGACTTCGACGTCACCAATCCTGACAAGCTCTTTGAGTTCCTGGTCGCCGAAGGGAGAATCAGGCTACCCCCGGATCACCCGATGCTGCGTCCTGGAGGGATCAAGGACAAGAAGTACTGCGGTTTCCACAACACTAACACTCATTCTATTAATGATTGTCATGTGTTCAGGACAAGGATACAGAAGGCCATCCAGGACGGCCACATCAAGTTCAATGGCAAGATGAAGATCGACGCTAACCCCTTCGCCCAGAACGCCGTGTTCTTCTCAGTGAACATGGTAGCTCCAGAGGACCCCAGGGGCAAGGGCAAAGTCAAAATCCTCACCTCCGACAAAGCGCGCGAGTCTGGCACAGTGGACCCCGATCGGCAGATAACCAGTGATGAATTCCGGCAGCGTACCCAGCCACGAATAGTCGATATGAGCACGGGGAGTCATCTTCCAAGCGCAGGCCTACCCACAGGGACCTCCTCAACAAGTGGCGCCGGGAAGGAGAGAAAGAGCGGAGGCGTCTCCAACGCGAGGAACAGAAATTCGCAGAAGAATATCAGCGTGAAGACGGTCACACGGAGGAGTACCGGTACCGTCTGGAGGAGAGGGCCTACCGCAGAGAACAGGCCTACCACAGGGAGCAGGAACGCCGCCAAGAGCAGGAGCAGGCTCACTGGGAATGCCCGTTCTTCTGCCACTGCTGGAACAAAGGCTTGAAGCTGCCTGCCATCAATAACTGCCCTGAGTGCAGCGATCAGTACAAGGGGTACAGACAGGCTCGAGTCAACCGTCGTCCCGTCCATGAAAGATTGGGAGCACGCATCCCAATGGACGATCGGCGCCTAAAAATGGAAGGCCCGGATCGGCAAGCCAAAAGATATGTCGATCAGGAGTGGGCGCGCCACCAGGACGACAGCGAGGAGGCACAGCCCCGCCCATATAGGTGGCAGAAGGGGCAGTGGTGCCCGCCAGGGCGCAGAAAGAGCCAGAAAAGGAGGGTGCATCGCCTTCGGAATAGGGAGTTGGAAGAAGCAGCTGCCGATGGGAGGAAGCAAGAGTGGCGCCCAAAGGAAAAGCCAGACGACACCGACAAAGGCGCTGGCGTGGCCATGACTTTCTTCCTTCCCCTGGAATTCATGGCTCCTGCCGGCCGGGGGGCACAGGACGAGGTGTATTCGGACTCTGACGAGGCCGAGCACGACGAGCTCGCAGCACAGCTCGTGTTGTCTCAGAAGGCAGCATTTGACAAACCAGCCAAGCATCGGCATTTAAAGCTGTTGTATGTCAAGGGGTACGTCAACGGAAAGCCGCTGACCAAGATGTTTGTCGATGGCGGCGCAGCGATCAACATCATGCCTTACGCCACCTTCAGAAAGCTGGGCATGAACGATGAAGATCTGCTCAAAACGGACATGATACTCCGTGACTTTGCCAGCAATCCTTCTGACACTCGGGGTGCCGTGCACGTAGAACTGATGATTGGATCCAAGACGCTCATTACGACCTTCTTTGTCATTGATGGCAAGGGGGCATACAGCCTGCTTTTGGGCAGGGATTGGATCCATGCCAACTGTTGCATACCTTCGACCATGCACCAAATACTCATTCAGTGGGTTGGAGATGACATCGAGATTGTCCAAGCTGACGACTCAGTGAGTGTTGCTACCATTGAGCCCACTTACTGGGAATTCGACGGAGTAGATTGCTTCTCCGATCGTGTGTGGGGAGAAGGTCATGTCAACGTCTACGACAGGGATCAACAGCCGATCCAAGCAATCGGCTCTCAAAGCTTCTTTTAGATGGATAACCCAACCGACAACAGCGAGGGCAAACTGGGACGTGGCTTCACATCGGCCGACAAGCTGGAAGAAGTGGATGTTGGCGACACAAGTAAAAAGAGGCCGATGTTCATAAGTTCTAGTTTAGACCCTGACTTTAGAGTGCAATTAGTAGATCTTTTAAAAGAGTTCAAAGACTGTTTTGCGTGGGACTACACAGAGATGCCCGGATTAGATCGGTCCATTGTTGAGCATAAGTTGCCGATCAAACCTGGATACCGCCCATACAAACAACCTCCGCGCAGGATCTACAAGGAAGAGGTATTGGCCGACGTGAAAAAGGAAGTGGAAAGATTACTAGAAGCCAACTTCATTCGGCCGTGTCGATATGCGGAATGGATCTCCAATATTGTCCCGGTGTACAAGAAGAATGGGAAGATGAGAGTCTGCATCGACTTCAGGAACCTCAACAAAGCCACTCCTATGGACGGTTATCCAATGCCGGTGGCTGATTTGCTAGTAGATGCTTCGGCCAGTTTTGAAATTATAAGCTTTATGGACGGCAATGCAGGTTACAACCAGATCTTCATGGCTGCAGAGGACGTGGCAAAAACCGCCTTCAGGTGCCCCGGCCATATAGGTTTGTTTGAATGGATTGTCATGACTTTTGGTTTGAAAAATGCCGGTGCTACTTACCAGCGAGCCATGAATTACATATTCCATGAGCTGATCGGCAAAATCGTAGAGATCTACATTGATGATGTGGTGGTCAAATCCAGAGGCAAAGAAAGACACTTAGCCGATTTAAGGAAGACCTTGGAGTGCACAAGGAAACACGGTTTAAAGATGAATCCAACCAAGTGTGCATTTGGGGTGTC